>OY776286.1:35179723-37832226 GCA_963675345.1 Trididemnum clinides
TGAGACGGAAATACTAATGCAACTTTTTTCTTCATATGGTCGACGTACCTGCCTTGACGTATGCCATTTGCCGTTGTTTTATCTTACGTTTGCTCTTGTTCTATTACTTTTTGTTTTGATCGAAAATAAATACATAGATTTACTACACGTATATAGTATTAGCTATTGACCAATTTGAACTCACTCGTTTTGCATCACTAGGTTTGACCTCACATTCATCAACATTTTCTAATGCTTCACTGGAACGAAATAGTTCCAATCCGCTTGACCCGGACACTAACGAAGAACATCCACCATCTCGAAAACTACGAGCATTACTCGTCTCACGAGTTGGATAAAGACTACGAGGCAAAAACCTGCCTTCAATGCAAGATCCATCAGATGCCTACAAAATGATTGTGTTTAGAGAGGAACTATTATAAAATGTGTATTTTTCACATAAAATATCCTGTTTTCCAAGCTATCTTTGCCTGCTGTACTTCTTATTGACTTGGTTCGCAAAAGCTATTAGCATTGTCAACGGTGAGAAGCATTAATTAAAAATATGTAAAAATTAGTTGCCGAATGTCGCTAGGATATATACAAGACAACGCAGCATACGTATCTTCGAAGATTTTAATCAAATAACAGAAGTCACTAGCGGTAACCGATACGATTTCTCAACAACAGCAGTCCGATAGCAGAAATCTGCTCAGTGCTTGGTCAGCCAGTAAAAAAGGCGTTTAATGGCTATCACTTAATGACAGTGCACCTCGTTGGTGAGCTAACAAAACAGTATGTAAAAGTACGGTACTACTTGGAATGATATGCTTTAATTTTTTGCTTGCACATTTATCAGACCCTTCTCGATTTCCCATAGCACGACAGACAATCGGGCACTATGCAATTTACTCTTCACTAGCAGCTGTGTTACAATAGTGCATACCGGAGAATCATTAGATGGTTTCTTGCTACTAGCGGAGAATGGACTTTGTTTATTTTCTTTATCCGAAAAACCTTCAGTACTCATCTGAAAAAATATTTCACCAACGCGCATTTACTACACTTTTAGCTTGGCCTTTACTGAGGTAGAACCTTCAGTAAAAAAAAACTTGTGTAGTGCAAGTTGTGGTTAGAATGGCCTTGCAGATGCAGAAGGCATTCTGCTAAAACATTGCATCTCTATCAAGGATCGCAGCCGAGAAGATTGCTGGTGTAGCACGTTTTTTGAAGAATAACAAAGCATAAAGATCAGAGAGGTGGTGCAGTGGTTAGAGCGTCTACTTTGCAATCGGTAGTCTCTATTTCAACTTCCTTGTTGATTCATACCAAGAGACTTTAAAAAATAGCATGTATAGAGTTCGTAGTTGATGCTCAGCACGACAGGAATAGTGGGTTAAAAGAGCCGACAAGATTGCTTGTTGTGTTCTTGGGAGAAGTACTTAATGGCATTCCTTCATCTTTATGAGGGACGAGAAGTCTTCTCGCCGTGGTGACCCAATCTAGCATTAGAATTGAAGAGAGCATGAGCTCAAACGCGTAAATGCACGAACGCAAAAAACACTCCGGTTCAGTTAGCAAGCCTGTACTGCTACAAAGAGCTAGGTTAACGTTGCTGAGCGCATGCTCAGCTATGCACAATACGGGTAGGTTGGACGCTGTGATGCACATTCCATGGAAATAATCATCTTTAGAACTAAACAGTAATACAGAACTTTATATACACTTCCCCGACTAATAATTTGTAGAAGCTTTGAAGTGTTATTTTGATTCACCAAGTTTTGATTTAGCAAAGCATGTCAACGAGATTTTGATACAGCTGTCTAGTTTACAATATTTTGATTTGAGCAAAGTTGTTTAGACAAGTGTTTTCCAAACTGTGTGCCGTGGAAGATTTGCAGGTGTGATATGGGGTATTTTTAAAGTGCTTATGTCGATACAAGTTTTCTGCCAAAATTGAGAAAATGCTGCCACAAAGTAACGGTCGACCTCTGCCGTAAGTCGCGGGTAGCATTACAGGTCTGGTCGATGGAGGTGGCGACCTTTTTTTTTGGAGATCAACACCATTTTGGGTTTCATCTCGCGATTTCCGCAGATCGCTTCCCAGACAAATCTCCAAAAAAAAGATCAGCACTATTCTCGCTATCGTCTGCGATGCCACTTGGCATCAAATGGAATAAATTCAAGTGGCTAGTGTGCCGCAAAATTTGTTCAACAGATTTCCTGTGCCGGCAGACGAAAAAGTTTGGAAACTACAGGTTTAGACAATTTGCATCGAAGATTGTGATCGTGACGCAACAGTGAATACGGAAAATTCGCAAATTTGAGCTTATCGTGGTGGTTTCCCGTGGTTGTTCATCTGGAATCTTTTCGAAAACAACAGAATGCTTTTCGTTAACATAGAGATGACTGAAAATTTGCTGAGCTAGAGAGAATAACAGATAGATACTGTTTATGTAAATCTGGGCTTTTTTATTCGGAGAATAATTGTTGTTGTTGTTGGAGTAAGTTGGCTAAGTGAGAGTGACATTTGTTGTAGTTAGTAGTGAATTAAAGGGTAAAATTTAATGATAAAAATATTCTTTATTTTGAGCAAGAAGTGGTCTGGATCTACAGCTGGTCAATAAAATATTTGATATTGGATGATCAAGTGTCAGTAAAGTTGCCCTCAAAACAATTGCTTACGCGATACATTAAGTCGCCTCAATTATATTATACTATTATTGAGATAGAATCAAAATTCTACTGTGTGACACACACTAACATTGCTGGCGGAAAACTTGAATGCAGCTCTAAAACCTGATTGGCCAATCAACTTATAGCAATGCACTCATCAGAGACGGTATCGCGTCAAACAACGAAACTAGAGATCAAACATTCTAGACTTTCTGTTGAGAGTTTAAACATCAGCAAGACAAATTGAAACGAACGTATGCCAAGGCTGATTTAAAAAAAAAAGAATTTGCAATATTTTATAGCTCACAGTCCGAGATGAATCACCGGAGAAACGACGACCGCCATCTTGCATTGATAACTGCATTGCAAGGTATATCTGAAAAACAATCTTTAAACTTATTTGTATTACGTAATGACAGCAATTTATAGGTAAGCTTTCGTAAAGCATTGATGTGTCATTTCCAGAAAACGACGCAAATGGGACAAAAAAGCTGAATTTCAAGTTTATTTCTTTCCGCTGTTCAGTGCTTAGACGTGCTGGTTAGCATGTGTCTGCCACGGTCCAGGTGTGTTTTGAAACAAAAATTTAGTGGAGCAAAACGGCACTTTCCTCTATGGCCTGAATACGTAGCTGGTGTTGATGCCACATAAAAACTTTGCAGTTTGATTTCCTGGTGCTCTTTCTGACTATTATTATTAGTAATGCTTTGATGAAGCCCCAGTTTGTTTCAAGTTTGGAATAGTTATCATTAAACAACAGCGGTCAAAACAAGATATAAAAATTAAACTTAACTTAGTAAAAACGATCTTCAGCGAGCTAGGTAGAATTTGGTATATGATGGCTTCAACAACGCAAAAAGTAGAATATACGGTTTTGTTACTTTTTATAAAAGCTATATGAGCCGAAAATGTATCCCAATTCGTGTTACACCAAGTTAGAATACTACAGCTGCTTATCCAGCATGTCGCTAGAGGCGATTTTCGGGCACCCATCAATAGCAGTCCGTCTTGGTAGTGTGGGCCTACCAGTGTGTAATTTGCATTTATGACTGGTGCAAAATAGACACCTGTTTCCCAAGCCTGATCGTAACTAGCTTAACGGTGTGAATCTGGAAAACCGTTTCATGTCTCGCCATCAACCAAAAGGCCCAACACAACACAACGTTACCTGGTCTTCTTCAGACATCGATTGCAGTTTATCAATATCAGGTAACAGCAGCGGGGAGTTTTGTGAAATCTAGCAAAAAGTAAAATAAAACATTGCATAAAAGAAATAAGTGCCCCAATACGCATAAAAAATATAAAAAAATTGTTTTCCAGTAGAAAAAAATTATGTCGAGACCAGTAGCGACAAGTTATTCCCAAAATAACAACTATGAAGAAATTGGGCAGGCGTTGAACCCACCACCCAATGACTACAACCAACGCTTTATCACTCACATCATTGTTACAGAAGATGCCAGTTCCTATTACCGCAGTGCTGTTTATTCAACTTTATTTAATGCTATCTTGGTCCCTTGAAAAATTAGGAAAATCCAGAAATCAAAATTGGAGCAAACTACCTGAAGCTGGTATTTAATATATCACCATGTAGCTCACATTTCAGTACTGCACTGTTCTACAAATACGGAAAATGCTCAATGCAAGAAACCTTGTTTTAAAAACTCAGTTCAAACGGCCCGGACTTAGGTCCTTACCTTGTTCATACTTAATTTGTCAATAACAGTTGAGAAAGTTGGCACAAAAGACTTTGGTCGTTTATTGGTACTTAATGATAATCCTGTGCATTGGAAAGATGTCAGAATTAACTCAATTTTGCCTAGACATGGACTTCGGCCTTTTTCAAAATTATGTATTAAATTAGCTACGAAAATTTCAAACATTGATTTAGCCATGCAAGCTTTTAGCCACATGTTTGCGCAATAAGCATTACGTACTTCATGGTCACAGTCGCCAATTACTTCCAATAGCCTACTAGGACTTGCTGAATGTACAAGTAATGAGTCGCCTGAATTGTTAGGTGAGGTTTGATCCGTGGTGGTACTCGACGGCTCACAGTTGTTATTGTTGTCATCTACAATATAATCACATACAATGCTAAAATAACATGGGTAGCAACAACCTCTTTTAGCCAATCCACATGTCTGAAATAGTATTTATCTAGGCTTGTATGTTTTTGAATTGCAATGAGAACACTACTTTTTTTGTAATAACCAAAGTTTTTCAAGAAAGAGATGTTTTTATTAGCTGATTTGTGGAACAGAATTTGAAAATTGCAGAAAGTCGAGTATTCATTCTCGAAGCTTTTCGTTTGACACTTTTCAAGAGAATCCGTCAGAAATAGAGTGAAAAGATGAAGTGAGTCACTTATATAGAGACACAATTGACGAAAAGAAAAAAAGCTATGTCGTGATTGGTAAAAGAAGCGACCAATGGAAGGAGCGGAAACTAATGTGTAATTTCTAGACCATAAAGGAATTCCTTTTGTTTGCATAAATTTGGTTTGGATGCTTTCATGTAGGTGGCTTCAAGGGTGAAAAGATGAAAAGAAGTATGGCCACGGGCAAGAATAGAGAATTTGTTGTCATTATATTCACGTGCGCATGCAGGGTTTTGTAAAAGATGTTGTCCAATAGCAGAAAAGGAAGTTTCAGCTTTAAAGCTTCTGATTGGCTTGCAAGAGCGGGCCAATGTGCCTCAGTCCTGAGAAATATGCTCCTGGAGAATGGTTTTTGGCACGTGGTGCTTAATCCTCTGCTGTAGCCTTTGAGAAGTACGACCCACGTATTGACTATCGCAGTGGCACAAAAATTGGTAAACAATGTTGCTTTGATGAAAAGCGGGTAGTACATCCTTTTTGGCTACAGGCAGAAGTTGTCTGGTGGTGTACACATTGCATGGTTCAACGGCAAAGTAACAGCGGTTGACGGCTGTTTTAATTTGCATTTCGTACCTCATCGAAACATTGCCCAGCCATGGCAAGTGAAGATAAACTGGGCATTTCTTCGGACCTAATTGCGTTGATCTGAGAAACTGATTTATTTTCTTGGTTATAACAGCGTTGATAACAGCTTCAGGATAATCGTTGTTGATAAGGATTACAATATAGCTTTTTTTCCCTTTTTTCTTTTTCGTCAATTGTGTCTCTATATAAGTGACTCACTTCACCTTTTCACTCTATTTCTGACAGATTCTCTTGAAAAGTGTAGGACGAAAAGCTTCGAGAATGAAGACGTTTTTATCGCTATATCCGATAATAATACAATATAGTAAACGCCTTCGCGTAGTGGCTGTTGTTACGGGTTTTCAATCGAAAGGTATGAGTTAAAATTCTATAAAGACATCATCGGTATTTGTCAGGAAGGGCATCCGGAATTTAAAGTGCTTTTCTCCAGCAAAAAGTTTGGTTTGAAAACGAGTGTGTAGCGGTAGACATACATCACATTAGCACGTCTGAAATCGCAAAACGAGGAAAAAATAACGTAAAATCGACCAGTAAGAGCAAATTACTACAAGACATAAATTTGTTTTACGTAGTTTTAGATGTAAGAGATAACTTAGCATACCGGTATTACCTTTCTTCACGAACCTACTCATTTTGCAACAACCTACTAATTTACTTAATGCCATCCAATACAATGTGTTTCACTATGATGTATGTAATCATTTGAAATAAAGTTTGAAGATGATTATTGACAACTTGGCCCAGTTGCCATCACGCTGCTGTACAAGTACCGCTAAACCAGCATAATGCTAGGACGCTTGCACAGTATACTAATAGTTGTTTAATCTTTAAAATTGTTTTTATGGTCGTCTACAAGCTACTCTACATCAAAAATAGCTTACCGAGCTTCTCCCCAACATGTAGTCACCATTAGTCTACCTTTTATATCCTAACTATCCAGCTCTACCGACGTCACCCGCAGGACCCCCATTAATAACGTCGTAGTTAAGAGCATCGGTTCAGCATGCTACACCAGCTTCAACCAACGGGGAGTTATGAGTAAAAAGTTAATAATTTTTGACATAGTCAATTGTCGTTCCGAAATCAAAAGTAACTTTTTTGGTCGGGAATCGATTAAAAAAATGGGATTACGCATAGCCGCTATATTACCCCAGTTTCTGAAGTCTTTGGCAAAACCTGCTTGCCCTTTTTCCAGCGAAGGCGAACTTAGGGGCTGGAATAGCTCACAATTCAAACAGCCATAATCTAGCAATTTTTGATCTATTCACTGCATGACGTGCATGGAAGAACAAATCTCAAGCTGTGAAAAAATGCCACAGTGATTCATTTGTATTTTTTACAGGGATAAATAGGAATAAGGAATAAGTTAAATATTAGGCATGTTATTTAGAACTTTTCGTAACTGTAAGCCTAATTATATGACCAATTGCCTCTAGCTGCGCTATGTTGCTTGGTCCTGGCATAAACGCAGCTAAAGGATGACCAAGTTAACCTGATTCAAGCCTTTACAATTGTTACAATAGCTTAGGGTAAGGTTTTAGTTGAGAGTACGATCTATTGGCCAGGTTTTTGTGCACAAGACCCAGATAATTGTTATTTCTGCGAGATTCTGAAGGAGGATGCCCTGAGACAAGTGGAGAGACGGAGTGCAAGCAATTGCAGAAGGAATGGGATAAATCCGGCCATCTCTGCTAAGGGAACACCGGATAAAAACTCAATAACTACATTTCACACGAAATATTACCTATTTGTTCGACTTTTCCGCAGTTGATTAAATCGTCGTTGAAATAAAGATTAGTCACGCTTGCGATTCGACTGTACAAAAATATTCTGACTTGCCACTACATTAATAAAATACATTTTTTGGCCTGCCAGTGTGTTAATACCGTAATGTATCATTCTTCTTCTTTCAAAAGCAGCATAAAAGTGAGTTAACTACTTTAATGGTATGTGCTACCTGTAGCTGTTTTCGTGTTAATCTTACTGAACAGTTTTATGACAAAACAAAGCTAATTCAAAGTATTCAACAAAAGCATACTTGGAACGCTTAAAAAAACGAATTTCTAATTGCATCGTAAATTCAGCTAAAATGGCTGTAGAATTCTTTTCATCGAAAGTACTTTGCTAACATCTCCAGAAAAAGAAATTAAAAATCAAATTCTGCAATCAAGCGTTAATAGTGATGCCATTTTACCCCCTAAGGTAAACTCGTTGTAAGTTAGTAAGATGGAAGTTCGCTTTCGTTTGAGCAAAAATCGCTTTCTTCTGCCAAATTGCAAATTTATAAACAATCATCCCTGATTATCAAGTCATCATGACGTCACCAACTCCTTACAATACTCAACTCGGGGCGGTGATCAATCATGCCAAATTTCATTGTTGGGCATTCAGTAGTTTCGGAAGAGCAATGGCGCACTCAAGTACCTACGCACGCACGTACCGACAGAACTTTGCTTTATTGAAGCTTTTATTTGGTTGACAACAACACTATATGGCTTAAACTTAGTTATGCGGTGTTCCTTCGCTAGTTCGCGATTCAAGTTTCGCGGCTTCAGTGCATCGCGGTATTTAAAAAAAATTTTTTTTTGATTGGGTGCGTATCATATCGCTGATTGTCTGCGCATAATCACGCCATTCTCGTTCACCTTGTTAACTGTGTCTCGTGTATCATAGGGTTGTAAGTGTTGTACAGTACATTATTTGTGATTGCAGTACTGTACTGTTAACCCTTATAATGACAATATCGGATTGTGTTCAGAATAAACAAAACCGAAAACATTTCTAATTTTCCGTGTTCTTTATCCTACAGTTTTTAAAAGAGTAAGTGTTCATGAATACTGATGTGCATGAATATGTGTCGAAAAGTAAGCGTTCATGTATTGTATACCTGTATTAGCCCAAAGGCGCCGGGAATTCTATAGTACCGCCACTTCGCGGTTTTTCACTTATCGCGGTGGTGTTAGGAACGCATTAACCGCGATAAGCGAGGGAACACTGTACACACCTTTATTTAAGTCTTATTAACAAAAACGTTGCGATGAGATTCAAGAATAAAGATTTTTGGTGCAATAGCCCAGAAAAATCCCATACTTTTTAGTTCTCGGACCACCCATTAAGCTGAGCCGAAAAAAATGCAATATCGTGAGTTTTTGGCCCTCACTTTTGCTCAGTAAAAATGTGGGCCGAGAACCGGAAGCATGAGTACATAGGTTTGTGCATCGGTTTTTCGGTGTCCTTTGTTTCAACGCTTGAAGAGCTTTGAAATACTATTTGCTTTGCCGATGGAATTGTGGCAAAGCAGTTTTCAAAGTTGCAAACGCAAGTGCCACCAATAAATTATTGCGAAGGTATTTTTACGAAGCATTATGCAAGTCAATACCACGAGCAATTTTGTAACAAAAATAGTCCGTAAACCCTTTAGAAACGTAAAAAGACAAAGTGATGTAAAAATAATCGCGAAAACGGAAAATCGATGAACAGTCATACAGAATAACAGACGATTACTAGAGATTTCGGTCCCTTTAATTACATACGGTTGAAAAGACACGACAGTTCATGCAAACCCTCAAAACAAATTATTAGCATGGGTACAGATCATAAACAATCATGTACCAGTGATTCATCACGTCAGTAAAAAGCAGCAGTATCAGTAAAAGCATCAGCGAAAACTAACTTACTCATTGTAGATCTCGATTTGAGATAAACTCTGACGTTCACTTTATTTTTGTTCATACTAATGCACTTTTTGTGAACTTTTTGCTTCAACCGCGTTTAACTAATTCTTAACACTTACCCGCAAGTTTATTTAACGCCAAAGATGTTGCTGCTTCTTGAGTGTTTATTTCATCAAAATCGTCTGCGTTTTCAAAATATTGCCTGAAACATTGCAAGTGATTCATAAAACTAACTCTAATTTGTTAAAACTACGGATAATCTAGTTGGCTTAAAGGCAGAGCGAAAACAAGCATTTTTTTAAATACTGTGCTCCAGTGTGACTGTAATAGTACCTCTAAATAAAACTTGACACGCAAAGTAATAGAACAACTGATGGTCAAGCAATACCAGCGCAAAGCTTGTATTTCATAAATACTAATTAAGTTAACCATGTTAGAGTTTCAAAATTTCTTTCACAGCTATCATCGTAAGCAGTCAATTTCAAAGCAAGTTATTTAATTTATCAAAACTAGACAACAATGGGAGGTTATCAAGAAACTTGTATTCGTTAACTTAACAGCCATCTGCACCCGTCTCTGCTGTAGACACGAGAACCAACATGAAGCCGAAACAAAAGCTACACAGCTACCGCTACCGTTTGATCATTGCCAATAAAATGCTTTGAGTGAGTCAAGGGAAACGCTGGGTTTAAACCACCTCGTAGAAGCAATATAATAAGGTTAGTATAAGCCCTTTTAGGATATGTTCTTTTTTAAGAAAAACAAATCGCCCTATGATGATAATCCAACGTACTCCTATTGTCCTCTTTTTCAGGATTTTTTCTCTTATAAAATGCTGATTTTTCAGCAAAAGCCACCGAAACTGGAAAATAAACTAGGCGAAGTCTTTTTTCATATTTTTAGATACCACATACTCGAACGTGCCCTTTTTGGGTGTGAAAATAATATAGTAGCCCTACAAATCTATCAATCATTCTTACCTAAATTCTGCATCAGAGATAACACTTCCATGTAAAACAAAATTGTGCTCGTCTAAAAACGCGAGTTTTTCAGTAGAATGGAACTCAACATCAGTATCACAGTGTTTGTAGAATGTAATATAACGAGGAATGGATACAAGTTGACGAATTTTTTCGCTATGATCGAATCTTGAATTGTAAGAATAACGTTTGATATATATCATCATGATTCTAAAAAAACAATTAAAAACACTAAAGTCGACGTCACTAGAAGTCAATAAATAATAAGTACATTTAGCTCCAAAGGGAAAAATTAAAAATAGCGTCGTTTTACTACCAAATTTGCACGATTTATCAGGTGCTAACTTCAAACAAAAGACAAAAAATTAAACATTACATAGCGAAACGCATAAATTTGCCGTATTTGCTTGTAGTAAATTCTGATAAATCCAGCGAGTTTGGAAGTACAGTGCCAAACAATACCCGCCTTAACGTGGTAGTGCAGTCCCCAACTGGCTGTTGGCCTCCCGAGGGACCAAGCTCTCCCCAAACCAAATATTCTTTCTCAACATAGTTTTCTCATCAACCGCAAAAGGTCAACACGCACTCTCTCTAAAAACGGTCGGCAGTCTTTTCTTCTTATGCTTCCTGCCTCTCTCGCTCTCTCTTTCTTTCTCTATCTCTCTTTCCCTCACGTTGGCATTCATCTACTTCTAACAACGTTCATCCAAATCGTCGACCTATCTTTTCCTGTTCTACGCCCCCCGGAAATATGACCTAAAGGGGCAGGTTAGTGCAATGCTGTACCTCCTCCGAATGGGTCATTTAAGGTGCTCCTTCCTTTCTTCCTCGGAGTTTAAATCTCACTGCTGAAGCTGTCGTCACTACTACATCTCGGTCTTTTCTGGGGATCCCCAGTTTACCAACACCATGCCATCTCCTCTCGGGCCCTCCAGCCCGTATACCTCCACTATTTACAACAACCCAACTCTCCACCCCTCTACCAAAGCAGCTCTTTTTCTTAACGGTCGCTTACACACCTCCTACCCTTAATCTACCCTGTAACCAACCCCTCTTACTGTCTCTTTCCACCTTTCCCACTTCCAGCTCTTCTTACACACCTCCTGCTTCCTCCTTTTTTCCCGACTCAATTGGAGTTTTTCAATGAAACATTGGTTGTTTTCGTGCCAGAAGTGTTCAACTTCTCCATTTTCTTTTGCTCTTTCCTGTCGATCTCATCTGCATTCACGAATCCAGCCTCAATTCTTCTTTATCTTTCAGGATTCCAGGAAAGTCTGCTCGGTGATTTGATCGCACCCACTAACGATCGGGCTCTCCTTCACCTGATGACTCGCTCCTTGACGGCGGTGTCGTTATCTGCGTCAGATAGGGCCTAACCTTTTTTGAACCATCAACTTCCTCTTGGCTCGCTTGACCCCTACTCTGGCTATGTAGGGGTCAACATTTAGCTGAAAAACTCCTCTCCTCTCTTTAACCTTAACCTCAGCATGCCCATCTACTCTTAAGCAGTCTTTTTGACGGCAACTTTCCAACCGCACATGGCTCTCACCATAGCTCTTTCCGTTCTCCACAAAATTGCTTTTTCATTTTCTCTTATACACCATGTCTCGCTGCTATATCGTAGTGCTAATCTTATACAACGACGATAAGCTTTCTCTTTCATCTTCAATGGAAACTTTTTTCCAAATAACAACTCTCCACATTTCTTGAATCTCACCCAACCGATTTTTACTCTTGGCATGACTAACGTTCACAGCCACCACTAGCATTTACCTTGTCTGCAAATAACAAAATCCGTTCACCGTCTCTACCTGATCACACAACTTCTCGATCAAATCCACCATTCCTTCCCTCATTTCCCTACATCTTGAGCAAACAAAACGAGTTGCCAACCTAGTGGTAACTCTCTTTGTATTGGCACTTCTACCATGAGACCAGTTTCCACATTTCGTGCCCAAGGCTGAATTAGCCATCACTCTCCTCCCACAAACTCAACCTGGATCTATCTTACTTTTGAACAGTTCTCTTTCCAATTCGCTATCACTTTTGTTTGTCTGTCGTTGACTTTCAAACCCTTATTTTCTATTTCTTCCCTCCAATTCCAACATCTTTCTTTTAAATCTTCCATCGTTTTGCTCATGAGAACAAGATCATCATTATATACTGTGTACCTCATCAATCACACCCCTGCTTGCATAAAATTATTGCAAACAACAGTGGCAACAACACAGGTCCTTGACGAACTTCCCACTTTTACTTCACTTTCCTCTGAAAACCCAAATCTCACCCTATTTGTCATCTTCGCACCATCATACAAGCTCATAACTGCTAGAGTCATTACTTCTAGTAAACCCTTTTTTCTCATGGTCGACTCCATTTGCCTTTGTCGAACTCCATCAAAAGCCTTTTCCATAACAACAAAACACATATACAACTTCTTTTCCTTCTTTAGATGTGCCTCCTGCATCCTCCTCACATTGAATATTGCATCCGCTGTTTCTTTTTCTCGCACAAATCCCAACTGATGTTTGAATTTCTTTCTTTTTATCTGGAAGTTTTTATCTATTATTACCTCTCGACTCACCTGCTTCCTTTCGGTCTACGTTTTTCATCTCTATCGTCTCAAAGCTGTTTCAGCACATCACACTATTCCGTGTACTCTTCTTTCTACACCGGTTTCCGTCAAGGTCCGTCTACTCTTTGATCAAATTCTTTATCTTTCTCAGTCCTTTTCAAATGAGTTTAACAAAGCCAAGCCAGACTCTCGGAAAACTCCTGCAACTACTCACTTCCCTAAAGCTTTTGACTCGGCTTGACAATCCGCTTTCTTCAACAAGCTGATTTCGGCTGACCTCCTTCCTTGCTTTGTTTGGTGAACTTGTCGTTCCTTTCTCAGAAGTGCCCCCGCTTTATTTTTCAAAATCAAACATGTCAAACCTTTCGAGTCCCCCGAGGTGTTCCGCAAGGATCCGTTTTTGGCCCTGTTCTATCCTCGCTTTTCAACAGCCTTCTCCTCGCATCTCTACCTTTTTTCGTTAGCTTCTTTCTTTAGGCTGATGACCAAGCCATCTGGTCCTTTTCCGCCTCAGTACATGCTACTGAAAAGGTCAAATAAAGAACCGTGATTTGACAGGAGCGCTGGTCTAAACACCGGTGTCTTCCTCATAATCCAAGCAAATGTGAGGCCTGCTTTGTTTTTAGGCGTATGCCGACCAAGCCAATCTTCAGCCGCATCCAATTCCCATTTTTCTTGGGGTCACTTTAGACAGTTCTCTTTCCTCTTTTGTCATGTATCTTCGCTAAGGAGCAAGTTCCTTCCTCGTCTCAAGGCCTTGCTCTATATTTGTGCTTCCTCGCGAGCGCACAAGTCCCTTTCTTTTCTGTACAAAGCTTTTCTTCACTCCATTCTCACTCATGCTTCATCTGGATGGTTTCCTTTTCTCAGCGTTACCAACGTTACGAAGTGGGAACGCCTTTACCAAGCGGCCAGCCATGCCATCACCTGCTGTCCCTTGTTCTCTTTTATCCCCTTTTCTCCTCTCTGAGGCAGTCATACCTCACGTAAGACTCACCTGGACTTATTTCGATCCGTGATCTTATGAGCAGATCGTTCGTCTTCCAATCTCCTTTCCCATTTAAGGTTTGGTTAGACTCAGAGCGGAGCCATGACTATCCTGGTCCTCCTGCAGAGTCTCTGCCTCCACTCACACGCTCATGCTTTTTCCTTCTTCCACCAGGGAGGTTCTCTCTCTGCTTGCCCTCCCTATTCTGTTCGATACACACCTTTCTTCAGCGTGGAGCTCACTGTTTTTACTCCATGCTCTCCCCACTTAGTCTTTTTATCATCTTACGATCTTGTGATTTGGACGGTATGCTCTATTCATTTTCCTTTTGGCTCAGAAGGCTCCAGCGTTCTAGCTAACTGCTCACTTCGTGGCGCTGAGGCCAATCCTTAATGTTAGACCCAGTGTGTTCACGCTTTTCTGTTGAAGCCTGCGCCATTATGCATGCTCTCGAGTGGTCTCGGCACTACCAACAAGTTTGCCTATCTCTTCCCTTCTCCTTCTCGCTAAGACTCTCGCTCTGTCATTGCTACGCATTCCTCTCCTCCGTTCTTCCTTCTATTTCACAATATCTGTCAGCAACTATTCTTATCCTCTTTCTCCTTTTCTATACGGCTACGAAGAGTACTCGGTCGCTCATTTCTTGAGGGTTCGTAGCCGGATAGAAATCACGTTCGTTGTGTCCCCTCTCGTCTTCGCTCCAGCGGACACAGCCTTCTGTTAAACTCTTATCTGTATAGTACTGGCCGAATTAAGAATGCACCATACAGCGCTTACAATTATCCGACACAGGACACTCTTTATCTCATTCTGCCCTGTCCTGCTACAAACTCTTTGAGCCGCTCGCTATTTGGCGACTCATTCTCGCTATATAATCTCTGGTCCAGACATTTGAAAATTACCCAGCTTCTGAGGCTCCATGGTCTTCCGCCATGTCCCCGTATCTCGGAAGAGTAGAGTAATTTTAACAATCAAACCTGCTGCGTAACTTACGCGTATTTACAATGGAGTTGTAATTATAGACAGCAGCACAACAGATATATGAACAAAAAGTATTTGGCAACATGTTGTTTACTATTTCGATAGCGCTACAATAAGCAAAATAATAGAGCAGGTATCTCATTTAAGCGTTAGATAGTGCGGCTGAAGTTTAGTAGATCAAGGCGAAGTCTTTACACAGAGCACTTGACAAAAAAATGAGCAAAATTTTTCATCATAAAACGAAGCCATAAATTCAGTTTATGATCGGATTTCAGCATGGTGCCCTTTTAAAAAGCACTTCACGAACTTCCACTGCTCATTTGCAGAGCTTAGAAAGAAAAGCACTGTTCCTGCAGCAAAGCAGGTCTGCGGACAAATTCAAGGTTTTACTGTAACCCTGCACATTACTTAAACTATAGGCAAAGTCGACATACCTTGGTAACTTTGTGAGTAGTTTGCTAACAGTTGCTTTCTTGTGACCACATCTTTCACATTCGTGTTCAACTTTTTCAGTAGCAAATGAACGATCGACCAAACTTTGTAGACAAACAGTGTCTTGCCAATGCTCTCTAAAAATAGATTGAATATTAAACAATATAAGTAGCAAATATTTTTGAAGTTATATCAGAGCTTAACTTACTTCTGCTCAGAATTAAACCGATTTTAACTTACTTTTGACGCAATTCAACAGGAAGATCATAGAGTTCATCTTCTTTAGATGTTACAGAATTACAACTGTACAAAAAATTAATAGCATTTAAAACTGTTACGTCATGCATCAAAAGATATTATCATGTCAAGATATTTTATAGTGGTGTTCTGAAAGATGGCTTACATTATCATCCACAACAATTCAAATTTGGAGGCATCTTCTTCCAGACAAAATAGTAGATTTACCCGATTCAGGACAATCGACTTTCTATTTAGGGTTTTGAACTTTACTATGTTGCTTTGAGTGCAGCGCACTGGTTCTCACCTATGCACATACACCGCAAAATATCCAAAACAGCTAAGTTAAATGTTATTTTACCGTTGATTGCTTAAATACACTTGAAACTTTGGCATCAAGTTTCAACCTTTCAAAGCAGTGATTTCCAACCTGGGATCAGCGCACCCTTAGGGATTCGTGATTGTCTTGATGTGAAATATTTACTTACATTTCTTTCTTTTATACTTTGTACAATTAATTACTAAGGAGTACTGATAACATTAGTAGCGGTAGATTACTTATGATGGTCACTATGCATAGAAGCAGCTCAATTGTTCCTCACCATAGTTAATAGAAAACAATAAAGCGATGGAAATCACAGTGTTGTAGTTTCACAATGATATCGATTTTTTGCAGAAGCAAAGCACAAACATCTTTTTTTAGTGATGTTTTATAACAATTTTTATATGCTGACATTTCTAGCGTGAACAATTTAATCAATGCGATTTGAACAACTCTCACAAATATAGCGAAAGAATAACACCTCTCCATATTTTTTACACCCAATTAAGCTATTTTCAAACTAAACAGCAAAAATTATTTGACCTTTGGCGTGATTGCAAGGCTAGTAGTAGTGTTTTCTTTCAAATTTTTCTTTGAAAGAAACTTGAAATAAACTTTGAATTCTATTTGCTATCATCGAACGGAAATACAAAATTAACTGCAAGCTGAAGACAAAACCATTTCATGCCAATTAAGATGAAACATTTTGCGGAAAACTAAAAGAGCTAAATTAAAAAATCAGAAACGTTCGATCGATTATTACAATTTCAATCGAACTTTTCCGTTAAATATACCCGAAATTTCTGAAAACACTCAGCACTCAAAAAATGTTTTCTATCTTTGCCCTACTCGACGGTTTAATTTTACTTTTCCATATTTATTGTAGTAGTGATAACCAAATTATAAACCAAATTAATCCTGACGTATCATAATTAATTTTGCTACAGTAGTTACGTAGTCGGTAACAATCAATGCCATGTTAAGTAGGTTCCAGGCAAAGTTTAGGCATGGGCTCGCAAACTTGATAACATTTAAAGGAATCCGTGACTACAAAAAAGGTTGGGAACCACGGGTTTGAAAGAATATGCTACACATATGTACAACCGAGCACGAAGACCTTACAGAGTTCTTTTAGGTCAAGACGTATTCTCATGTATGACGTTTGGGCGCAATCTGGCTTACTACATCGAAATACGAGCTAAAACCAAAGTCTGCCTTTGATTTCGCTTTAGCATGGAACTCTTTCATCAACTTACTTTGAACATACTATTTCGTTCTTCACAGTAAAAGAGAAATTAGTAGAAACAGGACAGATGTATTTTTCATGTTCGACAACATCGACATCGCTGCTTGCGCTTGTATCTAGCTTTGAATTCGCGTTTTTAACCTCTTCTTGAATTAAATCCAAGCACAAGCGAAGAAATTCATGAGCGTCCTAATATAAAAATATTAAATATAACACATTTACATTTCTCATACTTTGCATAGCTATGAAACAAGCTGTTTTGCTGAGAATTGTTAACCCAACAGAGCGTCACGAAACGCCTAAGATAAAACTTTCACTTAAGTTCTATAGCATCGCATCTTATTAATCATCTTCTGAACCCGCTTTTCTTCTCTGATGGCAAGCAAGTCAAATAAGCCAGGGCTTTCAACACCAAGGACCACCAAAATTTGCTGTACAAATTTGCAAAAATTTTCATTTTCTTGTTGAGCTCACTAAATGTTTCGATGCAAAGTTGAAACAGATAGTAAGTATAACAAGAAAATAAAACTTTTTGCAAAGTGTTGGGCGATGTCTTTGTTGTGGACAATAAATTTGTAAAGGGTCGCTTATAAAATTCTTTTGAAATGGGGTTGCAAAGGCCTGATTTAAGCAAAAGCTGTGGATATTTTGTGAACGGTACATCTAACAATTGCTAGCTATTATGTCAACTTAGCTCATTAAACCCAAAAGTTGCATAAGCATTATACAGCCAAATAGTGTTGGTCTACCGTTGCAGTGTTTCCCCATCCTCTATTTTTAGATGGAGTTATGCTATCAAAATACCCAGATTCACACCCCAATACCCCTCAAGATGAGATTACTGGAAAACAAGTCCATGAAAATAAATTTCTGACTTTTAGCCAAGTTATTAACAAGATTGTGTACTAATACATTTTGTGCAGTTTTGGAATGAAGCTGAAACAACCGCTTTGGTAAAGACACTACGTCGTTAATACATGTATAACACTTTACAGCATCCGTTTTCGTTTGTGTAGTTCAGTTTTTATTCGGTATTGTCCCATTACGGAGAAGGCCGGACTCACTCCGTTTCTTCCACTCTTGTTTGCACTCCATTTCCCCACTTTGCTCGATTCAAGGCCTCCTCCTTTTTTAAACCAATATTCTCGGTCTTCTTTCCCACTTGAAACTATATCTATTTCCTATCACACAGACCATAACATATTACTGATTGATTACCTGTTGAGAAAACCCATCAAACTGCTTGGCATTTGAACTGATGGCTTGCTTTACAGCTTTTAACATTAAGGACTTTTGCAAAGAAGAAGACGATTTGCATTGAATTAAAAAAACAAGAGTCCTAAAATACAGCATCATTTGAGAAACAAACTAGAGAGTTCAACTCAACATTAATCAAGATTAAAACTTTCAACAAATAAAATATTGGACCTACATACATACAAGCAATCTCAATTTCAATATTTTCTTGCTGCGTGAACTGTATTGTATGACTCACCAACTGTGGCTGAACACTCGGTCACTCGGCAGTAAGCTCTGCATGGCAATTGCATAAAAATGAAAGGTAGCATCAACAACTTACGACATATCAATTTGAAAAAAGTTTAAGTTCGGGAAAAATGCGTACTTACATCAAAACAGAATCAGGAGAGATATAGCCGCTCAATTTCTCTCCAAGAGACACAAGGTCTTTTTGAAAAGGAACTAACCCAAATAACGACTGTAGTGTGGAATTCATGTAGCAGGTGTTCCCGAGATTTTGAAAACTGAAAATTTTATGAAAAGCGATATTAGCTGTAATTTGATCTATTAACTACTAATATCATTTCAGATTTAATTTGCTTTTACACAACACCATAATGATGATTCTCCTCCTTATCCTCAACACGACAGCACGGTGAAACGGAACATCAAGCTTCACACAACAAATTGTATGAAGAGGGAAAAACATGGTGATCGGGTTAGAGGAAAACGGCCTTTTGAATCAATCGTAAAAGTAGCGTAAAAGCCAAATCGTCGGACTGCTATGATAGTTACGGCTAGCTGCGCTTTTCCAACAAGGTGACTGATCAATTTGGTCATGATTGCCGTATGGTTTACAAGCTACTGAAAGAACCAGCAAAAGTAAATGCTTCCTCTCTGCAGCTTTTCGCCAAAATTACTCAGAACTTGATTTGTGCGTCTGTTTGGTCGAAACAGAAAGCATTATAATACTACAAATGCAGACAAAAGATTTTGTTCATTGTTCTGGCTATGAGAAAGCTTTTGCGTGTTGCACACGATTCATCAAAAGGAGCAAAAAAAACATGGCTTAATGTCTCAATTTTAGCTCCGACCACTCCAAAGACAAAACGACTAACTGCACAATACGCTGCTATGCTTTCTAGAAACACAAAACAGTGCTCGCTCTAGCTCTTCCCATTTGAAGCGATACCGTCACTAATAGGAGTGTCACGAAAAGCATGCGGCAAAACAGTTTTTTTAAAGTTATGTTAAAAGTCTTACATTACCACTAGTGTATAGACACAGTTAAAACATTTTTTAGTCGTGGGCAAGGGCAAACACACATATCTTGCTAGTGTTACTATTCTCCACACTCACAGAACGGTGCTGGCAACCCTAAACGTATGGACAAGTTCTTCATACCTGCACCAATCGACAGCAGCCTCAAGGTGGTGGTGCGGTCCATAACCCCGCTTGGGTTGGGTGCAAATAGCTCTTGACCTTTCCGAGGGTCCCAGTTACTCCACGCACTCCCCTCACACAAACTATTTTTTTGCCGTGCTACCTTCTGAACGACTGCAAAAGGGCAACACGCAGCCTCTTTGAAATCCGTCGCCTGTCCTCTCTCTTCTCCTGATGAGCGACAACGTTCATCCAAACACTGGCCCCATCTTTCCCTGTTCAGGGTGCGCTGGATATGTGACTTGGAATGGTAGGTCAATGCAATCTTGCACCTGCTCCAAATGGGTCCATTTAGGGTGCTCACTTCTCTCTTTTTCTAAATTCAAAACTATAGGCAGCTCTCACTCCTGGAGCTGCCCTCCCTGTTGTATTCCTGATTCTTCTGAAGATTTTACACCTACCAACATTGTGACCTCCTCCTCGGACTCCTCCAGCTTGTATACCTCCACTGTGCTACTGTGCTAGGGGCCAGATGGGACAACTGTGCTACCTGGCCCATCTGGCCCCCTCTGCTAATGCAGCACTTCCGCCTCACCCAAGCCCTTTAAACCTCTAATCTCCCTTCTGCCCACTTCGTATCTTCTCTCTCTCTGCACCCTCACCACAGCCTCATGTTTCAAGTTGTTTTTCTATACCTCCTGCTTCTTCTTCCTCCCTGACTCCCTTGAGGTTCTTCAATGGAATGCTGGAGGTCTCCAAGCCAGAAACACTGAACTATTACACTTTATTTCTTCTCATCCTGTTGACCATATCTGTACCCAGAAATCTAACTTTAATTCATCTTCCTCTTTCCGGATCCCTGGATTCTCTGCTTTCCGATCTGATTGCACCTACTCCCAGTAAGGCATTCTCTCTCCCAATACCACGCAAGTTAGTGGAGGTGTCAGCATTTTCGTGAAGCAGGGCTTGTCCTTCTCTGAGCTTTCCATCTCCTTTCTTTCTTCGCTTGACCCCTACTCTAATTATGTAGAGGTCAACATCTCACTAAACAACTCCTCCTAGCTCTTATTCTTTAATGTTTATGCTTCCCCTATTCGTTCCTCTTCAACAGATAGCAGAACCGGCTCTTTTTTTTCTTCCTCCAGAAATCTCTTCATTTTGGAGGACTTCAAGTGCCATCACCCCCTCTGAGACTCAAAAGGTACTTCCGACCCATGTGGTGAGGAAGTATTCGATTGGATCATCTCCTCTGACCTCCTTCCCCCCAATGAATCTGGCATACCTACTCTTCTCCATCGCTTCTCTGGCAGTCACTACTCCCCTGACATATCCTTTGCTCCCTCCTCTCTTGCCCTTTCCTGCTCATGGGAGGTGCTTCAAGACCTTGGTTCTCATCACCTACTAATTCTACAAACTGCCCTCTTTCTCCGATCTTTCGCCCCAATGAACGTCCACCTTCTTTCAATTTTCAGAAAGCTTGCTGGGATGACTTTGCTTCTCACTTTGACTCTCACTGTCCTTCCGCAGAGGAATACTCGTCTCTTTCTCTTTCCTCTGCTGCTGCTTTCTTACTTCTCTGACACTGAATGCGGCCAAATCTTCCATTCCTTTCAGCCACATCAAATGCCAACCTAAAGCCTGGTGGTCTGCTGAGGTAGAAGAAGCAGTTAGTAAAAAACGCAATGCTTTTGCTTTCGCTCACCGAAGTGATAAAGAGCGTCAGGCTTACATCTCCTCTTTCCGACGTGCCTCGCCTGTCATCGCCAAAGCCAAGGCTGAGGCATGGCAGATGACTTGCTCTTCTCTGTCGCCCAAATTTAGCCCTAAATCTGCTTACTCTCTCCTTCGTTCTGTTGCTGGCTCTTTTCCTTATCTTCCTCCTCTCCTAACTTCCCCAACTGCTCCTCTCCCAGGGAGTTGGCTTCGGTCTTC
Source organism: Trididemnum clinides (assembly GCA_963675345.1). Classification (NCBI taxonomy): domain Eukaryota; kingdom Metazoa; phylum Chordata; class Ascidiacea; order Aplousobranchia; family Didemnidae; genus Trididemnum; species Trididemnum clinides. The sequence goes on from OY776286.1 coordinate 35,201,333, forward strand.
GCCGACTACCTGAGATCCCACTGTTCTTTCTCCCAGCCAAAGGCCCTGCATAGCAGAGCCAGAGACTACCTTTCTGAGCTCTGCCGAGCCACGTGCCCTGAGGAGTCTCATTTGTCCTTTTGCACCCCTTCTCCCACTGAATTTCTTGCGGCTGCCACAAATCTCTTCTCGTCCACTGCTACTGGCCTAAACAATGTTGCTTACCCCATGCTGAAGCATCTTCCTCGCTTTTGCATGAATTTTTTCCTACACAATTTCGATCTTTCCTGGTCTTTGCATTCCTTTCCTTCTATCTGGAAGACATCTTCCATTATTCCCATCCATAAGATGGGAAAGCCTCTTGATTCTCCTGCTTCCTTCCTGCCTATCCCTCTCACTTCTTGCACAACCAATTTTTTTGAACGCATCATTCTATCTCGTCTACTCTTTATTCTGAAGTCTAATTCCATTCTCTCTCCCCATCAGGCCGGTTTCCGCCCTGGAGCATCTACTCTTGATCAAATTCTTTATCTCTTTCAGTTCATTTGGATGAGTTTAACAAACCCAGGCTGAGCTCTCGGACGATTCTCGCCACTATCAATTTCTCCGAAGCTTTCGATTCTGTTTGCCACCCCGCCTTTTTCCTCAAACTCATTTCGGCTGGCCTCCCTCCTTGCTTTGCCCGTTGGACTCAAATCTTTCCTTTCTGATAGGCGTGCTTGCATGGTTTATCAAAATCACAAAAGTCGTTGCTTTCGAGTCTGTCGAGGTGTTCCGCAAGGATCCGTTCTTGGCCCTGTACTTTTCTCTCTCTTCATTAATGATCTTCCTGCTTCTCTGCCTTCTTCCGTCAGGTGCTCTCTTTCAAGTGACAATCTGGCCATTTGGTGCTCCTCCCCCTCGGTCCCTACTGTGGTGGAGGCCACACAATGAGCTCTGATTTGAGTAAAGAGCTGGTGTCTTCCTCTCAATTCGAGAAAATGTGAGGCCTTCTTCTTCTCAGTGGATCCCCACCAAGCTAACCTCCAGCCCTACCTCTCCCGCCTCCGTTTCAATCCCACTCCAACTTTTCTTGGGGTCACTTTTGACCGCACTTTTTCCTTTTCTAAACATGTATTTTCGCTGAAGGCCAAGTTCTTCTCTCGTCTCAAGGTTTTACACTGTATCTCTGCTTCCTCATGGCGCCCTCTCTTTTCTCTAGAAAGCTTTTCTTCGGCCTCTTCTCACTTATGCCTCACCCGGATGGTTTCCTTTTCTAAGCGTTACCGATATCACCAAATTGGAACATCTTTATCAAGCCGCTAGTCGCGCCATCTCCGGCTGCCTCCCGTCTTCCCCTATCCCACTTCTCCTCTTTGAGGCGTCTTTACCTCCACTACGAGTCACCCTGACTCATTTCGATCTGCCATCTTATGAGCGAGCCCTTCGTTTCCCAACCTCCTTTCCCATTTCAGGTTTGGCCAGATTTGGAGTGAAACCAAGACTCTGCACATCGTACAGGAGAGCTTTTACGTCCACTCACCCGCTCATGCTTCCTTCTACTTCTCCTAGGGAGGCTCTCTTTGCTTGCACTTCCTCACCTCCTTGGAACCTGCCTTTCTTCACTGTGGAGTCCGCCCTTTCCTCTTCATGTCCCGCACTGATTCCCCTCTCTCTCGCCCACCTTGACTGTTTCCCGCCTTACGATCGGGTGCTCTGGACTGACGACTCTGTTGCTTTTCCTTTTGGCAAGGGCGGCTCTGGCCTACTTGCCAACTGCTCTTTCCGTGGCACTGAGGCCACTCTTTCCTTTTCAGCAGGTCCAGTTTGCTCAAGTTTTTCCACTAAAGCCTGCGCCTGCGCCATTCTGCAAGCTGCTGGCTGGTCTCGGCAGCACCAACAAGTCTGCCACTTTTCTTCTTTTCTCCTCCTCTACGACTCTCGCTGTCCTCCCCACCTTGTCCTCTCCTCCGTCTTTCCTTTTATCTCAATCTTTCGGGCAGATCTGGCAGGAACTGTCTTCTCTGTCCTCCGGTTCTATTAGGCTACAATGGGTCCCCGCACACTCCTTTTTCCCGGGGGAGCAACGCAGCTGATGAGCTGGCCAGATGGGGAGCGCTACTCATGCACTTTGCAATCCCTTGTAGTTTCTCTCCTCTATCTTTTTTTCTCGGACTGGAGGCGTACTCTGATCAAATTCTTCGACACACAAGTTCCCTCGATTTCAACCGAGGAACTTGTGCTCCCTCGTCACGCTCGCTGTGTTATCTCTCGTCTACGCTGCCACGGACACAGCCTTCTGTTAAACTCTTATCTCTCTAGGATTGGCAGAATCGAGAATCCCTCTTGAAGCTTCTGCGGAACCCGTCCCAGTACACCTTTTATCTCATTCTGCATTATCCAGCTATGGACTCTTTGCACCGCTCACTCTTTGGTGTCTCTGTCTGTACTCTCTGTACAACCTCTGGTCCTGGGGAGTTGCTTGGCTTCTAGGCTCCATGGTCTTTCACCATGCCCCTATTCCTCGAAAGGGGTCGGGTGGCAACAGCAACAGTCCTTCATACCTGGTGCAGTCTCAAACATGCAACTTAATTGATACATTTAAATGTACTCACCCTCCTTTGAGAAGAGGATAAATATTTCCTTTGTCCGAAAGTGGGCTTTTTTTAAAATAAGTGTCTCCACAAGAAGCAAAATGCGAAGTGGAATCCGGTAGCTCACTGACACTGTTAAAAAAACGATCCATACAAAATATCATAACATATTATTCAAAGCCAAACACACTCACCCTAAGTCTTCTTTCTCTTCAGGCCTCTTTTGATCAGACAAAAGTGCTCTTACTACAGAACCAGTTCCATGATAACGTGGGTCCTGCAAGTCCAACAGCAACTTTAAACAACACTTGGTGCCCTCGTTAATGTAACCTACGCTAGCTCTAAATTTGGCAACCTTTCCTGTTTTTACTCTGGCTGCCGCAACTTGACAGGAAACAGCAAGTTTATTGAGATCAAAATGATGCTACACACACGTCAATGGCTATTTAAACTTATGGTCAAAATAATGATGTTAGCATCCGTTAGTTTGCGGCTGTAGCTTTTTCACTAATCTACGAATAATGCTAAGGCCGCCTTAGCAAAAAAATGCTTGTTTAACCGGCCAGTTTTTCTAAAGCTAAAGCTCTCACGAAGAACACCGGAATAATTTTAACGCATTTTGAATTTTTTTACATTCGCAACCAAAACACCGTATGGAAAAACTTTTGAAATTCTGCAAAACAGCTAAAAATAAGTGAAAACGTTCTCAGTCATGATAACATTTTGCCATCGATGTAGCCAGAAGATATGCACAAGAGCCACGCCTCTCCAAAAAATTTTGTTTTCGAATACACTAAAAAAAACTCCCTGGCTACGGAGTACAGATTAGTCTATTCAATTCGTATGACTTTTTTCAAATTTTAAATTTTGTTACTTTATCTACATTCATTGTATAAGATCAGTTGCAATCTGCATGCAACTTCATATCACAAAACTTGAGATGCAAAATTTATCCGAAAAATAAAGTAACCTGAATAATAATTTTATGATGTTGGTCAATATTTTTTTCGGAGATTATGTTAGAAATAAGCTGCGTTTTATCTACATGTTTTTTTCTGGCTACTCCCTTGGACTTCGCATCATTGATAGCCGTTTTTAATTACGTGTTTCGGTCACCAACGAGTAAAACAATGAAAACATTTTTGTCATAAAGTTTGCATGTGATTCCAGCACAAGAAAGTATAACTTTCGTTTCGAAAAGTCAAATACAAATGAATGCAACCTACTGTAGTGGTCAAATAGATTTTGTCGGTCTGAATAGCTATCAATTTGATAGAAACGGGTCTGACGGCTTGTTAGTGCTAAAGATTGCCAACCCTTGAGCTAAACAAACTATCACTGCAAAATGCAATATCACGATAACTGCAAAGCTTTTTCATTAACAAAAGGCATTTCCACACTTTAACAACTCCAAAGCTAGCCTAAATTCAACTTATTTTATGTACAGTCCGAAAAAGGTTTTCCCATGATTGGTGGCCAAAACTATACAACTCAGAACTAAAAAGCAAGTTACACACCAAAACAAATAGGCATCACCAACAGTATTTACATCAGAAGAGATATGAGGTCGGGCTTACCTTTGGAGAACATTTTTAATCGTAATCAGGTTCGATTCAACGAATTTCTGTATATTAGTAATGGATACTGTTAGGAATGACAACAAGGTAATTAGCATACTTTAGCACGCTTGTAAACGAGAATTTCAACTTTCTCGATCGTTACCAGTGTGGAGAGTATTCGTTCAAGCGTATGTAGTCAGAATTTACTTTCAACAGCAATATTTTAAGAGTCTGAATGTAACTGCCTGTCGTTGATTTTGTACTCCAAGTGAGCTTGCAATTTTGGAAGTGGTATAGGTGTGAGCACAAACTGCTCAACTACTCAATACCATCTTTGATTTGCATACGCTACCACGACAAAGAAAACCATTTTTCCTCAGTGGTTGGTCATGCAGAACGTTGCGGCACATTATGACCACCTGTATCTAGAGTAAAAACCTTACATCGTCCTCACCATCAGGGTAGATAACTTGGATGGAGTGCTCCCCTTCCGTGGAGATGGAGAAGACTGAAGAATATTATAACTCTTCATGATTGAAACAAAACTTGAATCATCATTTGAACCGTAAAAGGAACGTTTGCTCACACCTACATCGTAAAAACCAAATTAGGTCACATAAGCTGCATAATCGATAAAGATATTTATTGTCACATATTTTCATTTTCCAACCATGAGAAAACCTTTTGTCAGATTTTCAAGAATATCATCACATTCAGACCGGCTTGGCAATTACCTAGATTGCTGACAAAATGCACTTTTACAACAAGCATAGATAACTGCGATAAAGTGGTTTTACCAAGTGAACAACAGTAGCGATTATAGTGAGTTTTTGAAGCCATGGCCATTTATCACAAGTGGTGCTTTAACCTATTTGGCCACATCGCCAAATATTTTTTGTAAAGCATCAATTAATATTCATTTTAAAACTCTACCTTTCAACCGCTGTACAAAAGTAGGAGAGGCATTTTCTTTTGAGTCTTCTTTGTCAGAATTTGATGTATGCTTAGCGCGGCGAACTTCTGCCTGCGCTTTTCTAAAAAAAACAAGCTGCTTTGGTTTTAAACAGTTAGATAAAAATGTCTTACTGAAACTGCTATCATTTTGCATAAGCAGCACTAGAGCTATGCTCCACAGCTCCAAGCGAACCTCTTGTAAAACTGTTAAAATTTCTTCAGCTGACAAGCTAACTTCAAAAATTGAGTGGCACACCTTAAAACAAAACATAAATGCAGACCAAAATATAAAGAATACACATATCCAGTGCTTTGGTGCAGTGCAATAGTGACATTGTTCATCCAGCATGTCGTAAAAGGCAACATTTAGTACCAGCATACGTTTCACACTAAAATTAAGAACTACGCAGGTCGGACGTAATCAGAAATATCCTCAGAGTCTAATCAAATGCTCCAAAAGCTTACCTCATTGTTTATCAAATTGCCCCTCATTCTCCGGCAACTCATTAATAAAAGTAAAAAGAGTCTCAGTGTTACAAAAACTTGAGAAAAGATTTGAAAGCTGTAATGTTGAAAGTTTTTGAGGAAGAGGAGCAGAAGTGTGTGAACAGCTAAGAGGAAAGTGGATATGTGATGCCAACAAAAAGTAAGATGAAGAGGCCAAGGGGCTAGATTTATTGAGTTAAACAGAGATATTAACTGCGGTCTGAAAAAAATGATGAAAAGGGAGGTACTGGAATTTCAGTAAAAGAACTGTGCGAGAAGGTAGAAGAAGTTTGCAGAGCATGCTATGAAGATTGTCAAATGATTGGTGGAAAGAAGAATTCCAAAATTAGTGAATGTTGAGGTAACGCAATTTGATTTTATCCCAGCGAAAGGAACGAAAGACGCATTATTTGTTATGAAAAAAATGCAAGAATACAGAGATTGGACAAAAACTGGTGTAGATGTTTTGTGGCTGTTGAAAAAACAATTGATAGAATTCCAAGACAGATCATGGAGTGGGTGATGAAAAAGAAGGGCTAACTTGAAGTAACTGAAAGAGCAGTGACGAGCCTCTATTAAAGCGCAATGAAAAAAGTTAAAGTGGGACCAGAGTTTTGTGAAGGATTGTTAAGTGCAAGTTGGTGCACATATTGGATTTAAGTAGTCGCCGATGGTTTTTGTAATTGTGGTGGATCTAATTGCAGAGTATGCAGGAAAACGCTTGATCAATAAAATTTTGTGTGCAAATGACTTGGTTTTGATGATTGAAAGTAGAGAATTTGAGAGAAAAGCTTTTGAAATGCAAAAAGTCGTTTGAGAACAAGGGACAGAAGATTAACCCTAAGAAAACCAAAGTGATCGTGAGTGGTTCAAAAGGTAAAATATTCAAAAGCAAAGTCGATCCATGCATCAAATGCTGCAAAATGGTAATGGCAAATTCAGTACTGTTCACAAAACGTGGTAGATGAGTGCATGGTAGATGCGTGAAAATGAAGGGAGTGCCTTCAACTCTGGCAAAAGGTTTTGTCTATGAATTCTGGAATTAGATGAAGAATTATCATTTTATAACCAAATCATGCTCGTGAAGAGTTTTTGTCCTGGAGGAATACATTGAATGCCACTGGTCAAAGTAAAGCAATGATGACAGTAAAAACAAGAAATAAATGAATAAAATTTAGAGAAGGTGGAAAGCTGCTTCATGGAAGAAAGCCTTTATTGAAACTGAAAGAAAAGATTTATCGAGAATCTTTCCAAAGTTGTTAATTGTGTAGAAGTGAGACATCGTGTCTGAGGGAAGATGAAATGATAATTTTGAGAGTTGAAAAAGCAATCATAAGAATAGCTGTGGTGATATAGTAATTCAAAACAGAAGTACCCAAAAACTTAAGTATTTGCAGTGTTTGGAAGAAACTTTAGACAAACTAGCAAAAGCAAATAGAGTGTCAAGGTAAGAATATATTTTTTGAAGGGATAATGATTATGGATTAAGGCATTACATTCTGAAGTGGTTTGGAAGAAGAAGTCATTGATGACGGAAGACGACATAAAAAAGGCAGCTGGAAGAATTAAATCAAAAAAGATGCCACCAACAGCACAATGTGGTGCAATGCTGTCAAAAACATTCAAGAAACATGACGTAAATCTGGCTACCAACATTAACAAAAGCAAAACTAAACTTAAAAAATTGAATCTCTCTCTCGCACACGCACACACAAACTCATAATATATTTCAACAAGATCTTTTCGCTTTTCTTATAAAGCACAATTACCGAAAATTGAACTAAATAGTCCAAAACAAAAAACAAGTTAAAAGTTCTCCAACAACTCCAAAAACCTATATGTCATAAAAATACAAGGCAGTTGGTCCGAAATTTAGATTGGTGAATTGCCTATTTGTAGTAACCTTTAGATTAACAAAGATTAAAAAATTGATTCAAGTTAAAAACTTAGGCACTATTTTTTTGCAGTACACCTAGTATCATACCGGTACCTCACAGCTCCTTGTTAGCAAAGCACTGCACTAACCAGCTTCAGGCAACAATTATAAAAATTTTAATAAGGTCGACAGCGTGGCGATGTTAAGGTTAGAGCGTCTGTTTTGCAGTTAGTAGACCTGGGCTTTACATATTTGACTGCATGTAGGATGCACTGACAAATAATACGCAGCCCAATTTCAGCTGGTCAAAGTCATGAAAAGTTTTTAGGACAATTAACCATATGTTGTTGAAAACAAACTAGCAGCACATTACACAAGCAAAAAACATGCTGCATAAAAGCAAGTTTAGCAAAGTAATATCAGAAAATAATGATGCATGGAGTTAGGGTAGGTAGAAGTACGAATTACAACCCAGATTAAAGATAGTCAGATAGAAAATAAGCCTAGGGAGGTCTAAACTTTTTGTATTTGATGCAGAGTAACTTTTTGAGCAAAATTTGCATCTCATATGTCATCAAATATGGTAACTCTCTAGTAGAATTACACCAAAGCCTTCAAAAAGAGTATTCACAAATCTTCTGTTTGGCACAAAAAAATAGAAATTAGATGGAGGGAAATCTGAAGCTGAGTTAACTTAATTCGGCCACAATTAAAAATGGCCGAAGCAAATAGCCAGTGTTGGCACAGCAACAACCTGTAAGAATAAAAAAATGACACCTTTAAAATGCAGTGTGCCAGATTACGACTTGGTAATGACTTCAAGTGCGGAAAATTTTTGGTTTTGTATTATCTTATTTGAATAGTAACTGAGATTACAGGTTAGTACAGATAGTGTTCAACTTACGACCGCGTTCGGTTCCGACCATCCGGTCGTAAGTCGAATCTCATATATACATGTATGTATATATGAGGGCAAAAATTATCGTATGTATTACGAATTAAATATTGAGCTGCCAGCCTATCGATACAGCTGCCTAGCCTTGCCAGGGAAGCGGTCGTAAAGTCGAGCAGTCGTAAGTCGAGCAGGTCGTAAGTCGAACACTACCTGTATAGTGTGGAAGTAGGAGCAATTACTTACTCCATGCTAAGAGGGTTGGGGTCCAAATTGCAAGTCAGCTGTAATCAAGTGCCAAGGCACAGAATAGTTTTTTAGCAATTTTATAGAAAAGGTGCACTAAAGGCAGCAAACCACAAAAGAAATGCCATTTTTTTCATCCATTTTGTGCAAAGGTGCAAAAAATGTTTGCAAAGTTTACTTGAAAATGTACCAACCATGCTAGTTGTCCAATATTAAATAGTAAACAATTTTAAAAAGCTTATACCATGTTAGACCAACGGGGGAGCTGAACACTGCCATGCACACGCCAGTGATTGTACATTAAGTTACCACAGGATGCAAAACATGCATTTTTCTCCAACATATAAATGAGTGCAAATAGCAAGCAGGCAAAACAAGAGGTGGGAGAGATCAACTGCACATTCAAAATGCATAAGATCTCCTCATTGTCTGTGGTGCACAACATAACAAATCTTCACGTGGTAGGGCAATAAAGATAGAAATACAATTTATCACTTTTCGGCATGCCATGAATAATCACCTTGTATGCCAGGGGATGCTGATCCCTACACTATAGCAACAATGCTAAGGCCTTTAGATTATAAGCCACATTTCTGTGTTGTTGAGACTTCATAGGTCACAGTAGTTTTTGTAATGTAACCAAGAAGTATAAAACCTACTGCTGGTCAGGATATAGAAAAATCATTTATATTGGTCAAAACCCCACAAGTCGGACACCATTTGGTTATATACTTACGTTTTTTTTGAAATCTAACAAATTTATAGATTAGTAACAATAGTTAAGGGCTGAAAAAATTCTTAATAAAATCGCACATTGGACACTCTTGATTTCGAATGTTCTAATTAAATCATAGCAGTGATATTGATACCTAAAGTCTTGAAACTTTCTCATTTTTGTATTTGCACTGAGAGCAATATTGCAATCAGATTCTTCTGACTTGTGTCGCAGTTGACTGGGGCCTAAATAAATAAATAATTACTTCTCCACACCACACGCTGTCAGCAGACTACAAAATGCCATACTCACTTAGAGACGCCCTCTGTCGTTTGCCATTCTTGGCTTTAGTTTCATTTGAAATTCTTTTGGAGTCTGATTTGGAGAGCCTTGCATTTGATTGGCTGACTTGCAAATTTTTAAGTGGGGTCAAATGAACAGAGATCCTACAAATAAAAAGATGTTCAACTCAAAAATAGAATACATAAACAAGTAACTCCATATTCCTTTTCTTTTCGGGAAAGACAGCTCTGGCGTCCTTGCCAACTGCTCACCCTGTGGTACTAAGGCCACCCTTGGGAAGCCCAGTTTGGTAAAGTTTTTCTGCTAAAGCCTGGACCATTTTGCAAGCTTTTCACTGGTCTCCATAGCACCAACAAGTCTGCTATTTCTCTTTTTCTTCTCTCCAACTCTCACTCTGTCCTTGCCACTCTGTTCTCTCCTTCATCTTTCCTTTTTCCTCAAACTATCTGGCAAATCTGGCAGGAACTGTCTCGTCTTTGCTCCTGTACTGTCAGGCTACTATGGGTCCCCAGACAATCACTTTTTCCTGGGAATGACATGGCTGATAGATTGGCCAGATGAGAAAAACTGCTCCTGCCCTTGCAATTCCTTGCAGTCTCTCTCTTCTTACCTCTCATACCCACTCCTCTCTCTTCTTGGACTGGAGGCATACTGTCTCATCAAAATTCTTTAACATACAGGTTCCCTCAATTTCCACTGACGAACTTGTGCACCCTCAATCATGCTTGCTGTATTCTCTCTCATCTTTGGTGCAATAGACACAGCCTTCTGTTAAACTCTCTATCTTTCTAGAATCAGCAGAGTCAAGAATCCTTTATGTAGCACCTGTGGCCATCAGTCCCAGGACACTTCTCATCTCACTCTGCACTGTCCAGCAGCAGACTCTTTGTGCTGCTCACCAGTGTTTCCTCTAAGATTTTAGTAAGTGCATAACTGCTGGCACAAGTGCAAAATTGCAAGCAAATGCAGGAAAACCACCAGAAAATTTGCAGGGAAAAGAAAGGCAAAACTGTGACGATGCGCTTCGGTGATGTAATAATTAGCATGACTATGTCAGCTCCAAAATGTTCACAAATAGGTAGCCTATCAGTTATTATAAGGCAGCAGCAAAATACCTGGCTATTTTTCTTCAGTAAGTTACCGTAATTGTGGTTAAATTTGGTCTCTCAAACTTTACAGACTTTGCAACAGTGATTTGTAAGCACTTTGGAAAGACAGGTTAACAATGCAGGTAAATAAAATTAATCCTTTGCCGACATTTGGCATGAGCATGAGAAAGTAATGTTAGGTAGGTTATTACGACTATGACACAACAAAAGTTACTTGTAAACTTTAATTGTTGCTTAATTACGGTAAATATTTAAACAACTTACATTTCTCCATTGTAATGAATTAAACAACAGGTTTTTGCAATTGCAAACAAACTTTCAATCTCAAATCGGAAAGTATTTGAAAGGAATTTAAAACTGAAACTGGTTAGAAGTCATATTCTTTTTTTTATTTTTAGTGTTGATAAATGGCAAGTAAAAGGTTATTTATTTGTAACGTACAAAAATGAACCATTCCCTCAAAAAACACTGTTTTTTGTGCTTCACTAAAAATGAGAACTATGTGCTTTTTTTATCTTAACAAGCATGATCGAAGTTAGCGTTGAAATGTAAAGCATAAAAATTTTAAGCAAGTTTAGTTTCAAATTTCCCTTGAAAAATGATGCCTTGTGTTAAAACTGAAGTTTGAGAGATGCTTGCAATTACTGTTTTTTAGCTATGATTAAAATCGGCTGGGAAAAAGTAAACAAAAAAATTGATTTTACTTCAGGTTAATTGCTGGAGAGTAATTTATTATACAAAAAAGTGTGGCAATGGCATGCACGATATTTTAAAGTCGCCACCACCAGCTGTTGCGTCACAGCCACAAAATGTTTGCATGAGACATTGCACTGCTATAAAAAAGCATCAGCCCTAACTTGGATTTCTTTTCACTGTCTCCGATGCATTTATCAGTTGGTTGAAAATTTTGCTAACAAAATAGCAAAAATTTTAACAAAGTGAAAAAGTTACCAAAAACCGCCAGACATTTTTTATACACTGTTGAATTTTAACTGCAAATCCGTCAAACATAATTTTGCAAATTCTCACTTTTTTGTGTTTAAAGGAAACACTACTGCTCACTCTTCGGTGATTCTCTGTTTCTCTACAACTATGGTTCAGACCATGAAGAGTTGCCCAGCTTCTGGGGCTCCATGGTCTTCTGCCATGTCCCAACCCTTTGGAAGGGGTTGGCTAACAAAAACAACAGTTACTCCATAACAAATATAGCCAACAACATCAAGCAAATTCGATTGGTGGATGTAGCCCAATAGTCTGGCATTTAAACCTGGCAATGACATTGCTGTTGTGCCCTCGGCCAAGTCACTTAACAGCTTATGGTAGAAATGCACTGAACCAGCATTTTCTCAACTAGAAAGTAGGTCTAAAGACAAGATGAAGGTGCTCTAATATACCCAACAAAAGGTTTTCTTGTGTTTGCAGAAAAAACTTGCTAACTCAATTCACTCAAACAAACATAAGGCATGAAACACTGCCACATGTTAGGAAAATATTAGGCTAGCTCATTTTTTTGAGATGTCACACAATTGTTTCCACAAACATGGGCTTACATTACAACTTCAAAAGTTATGCTATCACTCAACTGTAAACACTCCTTGTCATTTTCTTTCTTCACAGGTGAACACAACTTGGTTTGTGCTGAAAAAATGAGGCAACAAATTTACAAAAGCTATATAAGATTTTAAGTTTAATACCCCAATTAGTTTTGCAATTGTTGCATTCCTAAAAAATGCAGGTTGTCTTGCTCAGCCACAACAAAAAGCAGTATTGGCAACTTTCAAAGGCAAGGTCTGTTAGTTTAGCATGTTTATTAAGTTTTCTAAATACAAAGAATAAAGTTATTAAAAGCAGAAGTTTTAATTAAGCTGTTTGCAGTTACAAGTAACAAGCTTTGTTATTGGGCACACTAAAAAGAAATTTAAACCTTTAATACTTAACCTTGCACTTTGGTCAGAAATGCTCCAATCTTTAAAGCTTGAGCTTTTCTAATGCCTCTTATACAAAACGTGGATCTCTTTTTATCAGCAGTGATGGTAACTCTACCCATGTCTTCTTGAACTTGAAATCTGGACATTTCATCAGAAAGCTGAAAAGACACTCCCATATCAAAAATACTTCCTGTTTTAAACAGCAGCTGCTGCACTTTTATTTAATCTTTTTGTTGCCTCAATTGGAATCAAGCCACTAAAACTTGCAGTGCGGCAATAGTAATAATAATCACATTCTAATGAAAGTATTTAGATTTAAAAAGATGCACACTTAATCTTCAGCTCACACTTAATATTTTTAATCACACCAACCAGGAAAATTCAGGGAAAAACTTGAAAATTTTAATTTACTTCAAATGTGCATAATTTTATTATTTTTAAAAATCACACACCTGCACACTAGTTTGATTTTTTTATGAGTTTTACAAGGTAAAGTTGTGAGTCTTAACATACAGCGTTTGTTGCTGCCTCCTATTTTTGGCCATTACTTTAATAAGTTTTTTATTTGGTGCATGTTTCAGTATTTTGTTGGTCAAAAATATATGTACTAAATAAATAAATAAAATTAACATCTTGATGATTGTTTTTTTGACTGTTTGGTGGACGTTTTAAACTTGCTAGCTGCCATGCTTTCTTATCTTCAGACACAGTCTTAATTGATATGTTAGGACACTAATCAAGAGTAAAACAGTCTTTCACCTTTTATTTCAGAAATTTTTGGTAGTCTTGGGTTGATATTCAAACCAGGTTTAGATGATTACCGATGCTCATTCATAGTTACTGGCAATAACAATGTAACAACTAAGTATTACCCTGCCAAGGCATACATAGGAAAATGATATCCATTACATGGTAAAGTTCACGATATAGGACTCATAAATATCAATAGGACTCATATAGGACTCATAAATAAATACTCACCAAAATGTCAATTCTTTTTCCGTAATTGTATTCCACAGTCATTACATGATTAATGTTTTTGCTTGAAAAGCTAACACATGCTGCTTTCCAATCCCTTTCATATGCAGTGGCTCCTTCTCCACTTTTCAATATTCGAAATTCGACCTTAGCAGCACGAGCATGAATGGTCCACTTTGATTCCATGACATCAATGGCACAATAAAACATAAAATCACAATAACTTAATACTGAAAATTGCAAATGCTATATACTGATATAGATGTTACCAGCTTTGAGATGACAGTTCATAAATACTCATTGCTTTTTAGCAAAAAAGCTTGCCCGGATGAAATTTTATTACGGCCTACTGGTGCAGGTTGCAGATAATTAGGCTTGCCGATGATGTATCCTTTAACACCAGCTCTGTGTATACCAGTACTGTAAAACTGCAAAGCTCAGATCTACCTAGCTTGGTACTTATGTTTCTTGGCTAAATCGTGCAATACATAATCCAGTTTTAATGCTACTTAAATGTACCTTGCACTCATAACATGGAGTAACCAGGTTTATACCAAGAACTCGAAGACTAAGCATCTAAATTCTTAAAATAATAAATCCTTGTACAATCAAAACGCAATCTATATCTTAATTGCTGCTTTCAAACTGGCGCGAATGTTGTCACTTTAGTCATGGTTCAGCGGTCATTACGCGGTAAAAGCTAGCAGATAGGAGTCTTTATTCCGTATTTAACCATTTTGCAACTGACAATCTATTGACCACTATAACCCCAGTTGTCCAGAGCCGAGTCGCCATATTGCACATGGTTAAAATTACTGCTTTAAAAACACCGAGGTTTAAAAAATAAATCAGGGATTCTTAAATTGCCCATGACTGTCTAGAAGCCGCAAGCCGACAACCATGCCTAAGTGATTTGACTAGCTATGCATTTATTTCTTGTTAAAAAATTTTGATCAGACAGTGCAAAAGAAGAGAAGCGGACACTAAAGATAAGAGAAAAGCTACAAGGGATTGTAAATTGCTGAAAAGCGCACCTCGTTTGATTAAGTTGTGATGATCGGTGATTGGAGATTCAGCGGTGGATTTAATAAATGAGAAGTGAAATAAAGCTAGGAGCATGAAAATGAGCTTTCTTTACTACAAATGTGACTGTCAGTAAACTAGTAAACATTTCAATTCAAATTATTTCGCTTTGTACTAACAGCATCATCAGTTGTAATTAGAATGATACCTACTAGGGTAAGTTAAATTTTAGGTCAAGCGCTCTTGCCCAATTCAGGAATTGTATACAAACTAAACTGCTCTTGTGGTCAATCCCACATTGGTCAAACCCGTCGTTACCTTATTATGAGTATCATTGACCACAAACCACATAAAAAATTTAATCAAGATTTGGACGTTGCAAAGCCCCTCATACTAAATTCTGATCGTAGTATTGGTTTCAACTCTTCAGAAATAATTGGACACAGCAATAGCAATAACAATAGAAAACTACGCTTCAAAGAAGCTTTATGGCGACCTTACGGGATACCAACTGTGGATCATTGATGTTTTGCTGAAATTATGTGGGTGACTCATAAACGTTCTCGTTCTGTTCGTGCGCTCGTTGTTTTACTGTAATCGTTTGTATAAATCATCCGTTGGCCTACAAACAGGTCATAAAAGAATAACCATAGTTGCGTATCATGATGTAACAATATTAGGTGACTAAGCCGTATGGCCAGGCGTGGTTCCGTCTGACGTGCGGCGGAGTGACCTAGTAAACCAGTATATAAAAAAGAAGCATTGCTATTTTCGGAGAGAGGTTTTTTCGATAAAAAATTAAAATTCAAAATTCATTGGCAAGAATTCCATTCGATTCGATTCAAGCAATTTCGTGCATTCAACGTTGTGCTGTGATTAAATAAATTCGTTTCTTGGAGTCAGACGTGCTGTGGATACTCGATCCCCATAGCTTTACTCGTTCCAAAATACAAGCCCTTGTTGAACCTAGATGAAACGTCCCAACCAATTTGTATATTTCATACGTTGCTAATTTACCCATTATCTTGGTTTTTGGCAGTAAATTACAGTAACTATTCAATACAGAAGTGTAAATACCTATACGATATTGAAATTTAAGCACTGTTTACTGTTTTCTTAAATTTTAAATCATTTTTGTAGCAAATTAGAATTCTTGTAGCAAAGTCATTAGAATCGTTTTGTATTACTTTTCCTTTGTTTCATAACAATCGTGGTAGTTTTGGTTATCTAAGCGGTAAAACAGCTCACAACATTTAACTTGGCCTGGTAGGTAACATTTTAATTATAACTGATGATGTTTTCAATATAAAGTGAAACGTTTTAAAATAAAATGTTCACTGGTTTCCTGGCTATTATTTTTATACTCAGATAAAACAACCGCTATTTCATGAGCGACCTGATAGTGAGTGGTTAAAGCGTCTGCATCGAAGTTGATAGATCTGGGATTCATTCCCCTTCTCGAATCAATCCAAAAGACTTTAAAAAACAGTATCCACAGCTTTCCTGCTTGGCGCTCGGCATTTAGAGGATTAAGTGGAGAACAAGCCGGCAATTTCGCTCGTCGTGTCTTTTATCACCTTTATGTGGAGGACAGATGGTCCCAGATCCCTCGGAAATGGCAACTTCCAAGCGAGTGCGTACGTCCGGTCCAGAATATAGCAATACAATTCACTTTCTTGTGAATGGAGAATAAACGTGGACAATACAAAAAAAATCTCAAAGAAACATTTTCCTAGCTCTCATTTACCTCAAAAAGGTTAGCCTTAGCATATCTCGACGATATTTTTGAAATACCTTGTAGATGTTCAAGTTGATGATTTAAAACTTTTGGAGTAGAGCAAGAATATTAGTTGCATCAAAGACCATGAAGCCATCTATGTTTTCAGGGCAAAGCTGAGGTTGTAACATTGCCAGCTTTAAAAAACGCACCTTCATTTCATAATCTAGCTACTTGGCTAAAAACAAATCAAACTGAACAGAAGGCACCATATTAAGAGAGGAATTCAAGTTGTGGTTTTCCCCCACATGCCCACTGTATTTTTGCAGTTTTGTATTTCTTTAGTAGTGTAATCGCTTGTTTTATACAAAGCTAAGCTAAAGTTTGATCAATCGTAACAGCAATTTCTCGGCACTCCATGGTGATGTCACGCTGCACACTATCAGTCAACATTTGCGCCAGCGTAATTCTATGTTTCTATAATTTCTCGCTTTCTTTTCCTTATCTAGCCCGATGGCAATGATCGTGTTTTACTGCCTGTTATCACTGCTGTTCCATTAGACCAAAAAACTTGTAGTTTCTATTCTAATGGAGTGCAGTCTTAGATAATTTCAAATTTTTCTTCAGCAATACACTTTCTATTTCCATCTTGTGGCGTAGCATTGGAAGGTAAAACTTTCAAGGTTTACCAACAACCTCATAATGGTTTTCAATTACTGTTTGCCGGTGTTATTTTTTATTTTCTTCAACTATAGGCAGAATTGCATCGTTTTTACCATGAATATCTTGAACAGATTGAAAGATATCTTTTTCTTTCTTTCTTTCTTATTTCTACTTCCGCCACTCACGTTTGAATTTACTTCTGTCAATGGCATTTTCAATATTTGATTCACTAACAATACCATATGCTTTTAGAGCAGCAGCACTTGCACGACTACGTAAACTGTAGGCCTATCTGTCGCACACCATTGCTATTTCACTCAAATCAACTCGATTTTTCAGTTTCTTAGTAGGGGATGCTTTTGTTCATAATCTGAAGAAGCAGATGCCGATGTTGTCATCGATTTAGTGTCTGATGAAATGAAATCAAGACAATGCTAATGGAGAATAATGGCATATCGCCTTTTTCTTTAAATGACATTTTTTCAAAAATTCAATGTTACCTTGTTTGAATTTTTCTACTGTATTCAAATTTTTTCCAACTCGGTCTTTTTGATCTTCATAAATTGGTAGTCCAATTGCTGTATTCTTACTTTGTACTTTTTTTACAGTATAAATTTCAGCTTTTAGCAGTGTCTTCATAAAAAATATCAAACTGCTGATCTGTGTTTTTTGGAAAACTTTGCTATGTTTTTAAATGCAAGAGTAGTTCTTTTTCTTGGATAACTCCATTTTCTTGAAATCTTTATGACGCCATTAAGCTTTATGGATTACACATTGCAGTGAATCCATTGGTCAACAAATACCTTTTCAGCAACGTTTACTGATTGCCATGTTCTCCAATTGCTTTCATAAATCAGTTGTTCCAAGACCTGTCTTTTTGTTGGAAGTACACTTTTAGAAAGACAGTCCTTACATGCAATAGAATACACTCCTATTTGCCAAAATTTTCCTTTTATTAAATTTTTGTGTGTCAACATTTCCCAGATTTTTTTAATCAAGCTTTGTCACTGCAACAATAAAACAGCAGAAATAATACAAACTAAGGGAAATGTGTTTCATTTCTCATGTTTTTAACCTTAAAAATAAATGTAAATTTACATTTTATTGTTTTTGTATGCTTATTGTTAAAATTAGCACAAACTTTCCTCTCAGAGGCAACATAAACTCAGTCATTGTGAATTGTTTGAGCCACTAACTGACTTTATATCAGCTTCGGATCAAGAGACCTGGCATTTTGGCCTATTTTAACTTCCAAGATGTTAGAAGAGTGTGCCATCGCCATAATAACGGCACATGCATCTAACCATTCTAAACTATCATTGTGCGTAATTAAGCAGCAGAAATTAAAAACAATAAATTGATTTTAGAAATTTTATATTTTCCACTTCTTCTATAATGGAGTAAAGAGTTGCCAGCTTACTCGGAGTGTCCCAACCTAAATAAAACCCACAACATTTAATATATAAAGGGCAATTCTGTCTGTCGGTCTGTCTGTGTGTCTGCTTTAACTCCTCTAAAACTGCTGTAGGTGCAGACATCAAACTTGGCGCTATTAATCACCACCCCGTGGTTAGTGTCATGAGGGTATTGGTGACGTCATGATGACGTCATGATGACGTCATAACCAAAAATAATTTCTTTAGAATTTGCATTACTTGACAGAGGACAACCGCTTTTTGCTCAAAGGAAAATCAGCTTCCGATTAACTACATTTCAAAAACTTTTATTTGTTTGGGATTCAAAATGACGTCACAATCAACGAGTCATTGAACAATCTGTTTTTTGTTCTTTCTCAAAAAGTACTCATCGCAGAAACGCGATTAAACGTTCTTTTTGGGAGATATTAATAAGATGCTTTTGATAAAACCATCTTTACTACAATTAATGTTTATTTGATTATGCTACGAGCACTTGTTTATCTAAGCACTTCAAGCCATCTAAGCATTTGTACTTCTCTATTTCGCTTGCACGCTTAAACTGGGTCTATGATGTCATAATATGTCTCGTACGATTAACACAAATTTTCGCTACCGCAGATCATAATATCAAGATGTTTTCAAAAATTGCAACCTTTTTTCAAAATCAGTTTGTTAAAAAACTGATTGGTGATCCTATTTTACAACTGATTTTCAAACTTTATTAAACAAATTAAAGATTATTTTAAGGCAATTCCGATAGTGCATAATATGTACAATTAGTATTAATTTTTGTACTGAAAAAACTGAACTTTAAGATCTGCAGTGTAACTTTTTAGCCCTTCCAAAAGTGGTGAGCTCAGTAAAAACAGATATCTTTAATACAAAAATGTTTTAATAAAGTACTAATAATTACTATTCTTTGAAAGCTTAGGAAATTTTCTTTCCAGCAATATGTGACTACAATTACTTGAGGCTAAGGATTAGTTTATAATGGCTGATCGAAACTTGGTTGCCATACATCATGTTTCATTTTAGTTGTGCAGTTATCCTACTAGAGCTAACAAACTTGCAATTGTTAAACAAAATTTGTTTTTTTGCACATTTTGACTACTTTCCCACACAAGCGTGGTTCTTTTGCATTGTCTGTCGACGTTTTCAAAAAGATTCATCAAAAACTGAAGTCTTCAAATGTTTATGAAATGTAGTCTACGGGTTGGAAACACACAAAATTTTTGTGCCTACAGTTCACAATATTGCAATTTCTAGAAAAACTAAATCCTTTGATACATTTTGTCTATTCTTTCTGGACAACATGGACCTTTGGCATTATCAATCAATTTTTTCAAAAGACTCAAAGTCTACATATTTTAATATGTAGCATTTAAAAGTAGAAAGGTCTGGATTAGGAACAAAGTTAAATGTAATAAAATCCCAAATTGAAGAAAAGATCAAAATTAAACAATAATAGCATCAATCTGTAACACTAGATTAAGAGGAAATGTTTTTGTTTGAAAAGAGCTTAGCAGACGCTTATTGCAATAGGTTGTATGACTTAAAGGAAAGGCAGGGCCCTTTTTCATGCTATGGCCGAATTCAACCAAACAGCGCAGGCAAGAATCTTAATGTCATCAATATTAATGCAAAAGCGAGCCCACCAAATTGTCGAACATGCCTACCACCAAACAGCTGATTTCTTGATGAGTCAAAACGGCCACTATTTGGGCGACGCCATCAATTTTGATTATGCTTCACCTCCGCCCGCCTTACTCTTTTAAAAATTACGAATGGTAGTTTGTGTCATCGTTCTTTCTTTTTGAATACTTCCAGTCTTCATTAATAAAGCAACGTGATCACCATTACATGTACTGGAGCTATGGCTTATATGTAGTTAAACGTTTCGTTGAGGCTCCAACAAATGTTTGTACGGTTAAGCTAGCGCAGCTGCATTAATTGATAGGTTTTAAATGGGCACGAGTGATAGTATGGCCTGCCGAGGTAAAATCGCACCATACTTAGGAGAAACATTTTTTCTATTTTGCTTGATAATAGCTTTATAGAGCTACTGGAACCAAACTTGAAAATTTGGAAAAAGGAAAAACTTATTCAACTTCTATGAGCATACCTAAGCAAGGAAAAACAAATATGAATCATAATGCGTAGCCAGCAGGGACTTGAGAAAGTTTGAGGAGAAATCAAAATCAACGTCACTGTGTTAAATCGCATCACGTGAAAGATATAATTGGTATTTTGCTTTATAATAGCTTTATATAGATACCCGGGTCAAACCAAACATTTGAGGAAAACCAAGGACACCTTAAACTCCCCAGGGCACGTCAAACAGGGAGAAAAGAACATGCTACATAATGCGTAGCCAGCGAGGACCTGAGAAAGTTTAAGGTGAATGAAAAGAAAACTGCGTCACTGTGTCAAATCGCACCACAGGAAAGACATTTTTGCTATTTTGCTTTAGAATAGCTTAATATCAGAAATGTAATCCCTACTTCCAAACTACGGGAAACGTAATGCTCCCTTGAGTTCTAGTCAGCAATGAACAGAGTACATAGACCTAAGGCATTGCCAAGATCTTGAAATGAGATATTCTATTAGGAAAAGGAGCACACCAAGTATTGAACATCTTATGTGCAGAAAAACATAAAAGTTTGGTTACTCTTCATACAAGAACCTGATAGGTGAAGCCAGCTTGGCCGGCTGAACCGACACTCTCAATTCCGACGTTACTGATTGGGTCTCTGCTGGTGACGCCGTCGTATATACTATAAAGCAAGGATTTTTTCTTATGCTTATATGCTGCCCGTTGTAGTATTTATGTCCATACTCTACATCATTGTAATAAAATACCAAGTTAAAGAATAAATCAACATAAAACCATAACCATAATAATTTGTAAAACAGGATGTAGAGAGAACAATAGCCGCTTCTGTGGCTATGCCGGAAACAAGACCAATAGCGCAGCTAAATTAGGAACTACAAATAGATAGGAAAGCGGCAGCACCAATTGGCAAAATAGGCTGACCATTAAATAGATTTTTTCTTTAATTGTGAAAGCAACCACCATTTCGACGCTACAATCAGTTTTGATTATGTACAATCCCATCTCCCTCACAAGTATTAACGATAATTTGTGGCAAGGTTTTTTGTGGGCGTTGCCAGTCATGATTAAAAGAATATGATGATCACAGTTTCGTGTACAAGAATTGTAAAAGTGCATAAAATTTATTAACTTTTCGCTACTTCTTACACAAGAGCCGGATGGGTGAAGCTGGCTTGGCCGGTTGAGCCAAAATACTAAACCCGGATATTATTGATGGAGGGCCTCTGTCGGGCGACGCCGGCAAAGCCGGCTAGTTTCTAATATATGTGTTGATTTTTATCCAATTATTTACATTTTTCAGATTTGATAGCAGTTATAAGTAGTAATTATTATTACCGTAAACCCTATGGCTTGAAAATTAGAAAAGATATTTTGCGTTACGACTTACTGTAAACAAAAACTAAATCCTGCAAGGTTGTTCAAACACACTTTGGCCGAAAGTTTAATTTCAACAATCATCCAAGAAAATCTCAGGTATTTCTGTCGTATCGCAACTTTCAAACCTATGGAACTGTAGGTAAACATAACAAGAAATCAGAGAATCTATCTAGTGAAAAGAAATCGGGTGTAAGGCCAGCCGCCAATGTGGAAGCGTTCTAAATTTCTGTGCCGGAGTGATTAATAATTAACTTTCTCGACGGCTTCAAGAATGTCTAAGAGGGAATAGTTGTTTGAAGCATGTGTTTAAATAAAGCTTGCAATCTAGCAAAAGGTTCCAAACTTTCAGTACTTATTTGTTATAATGAGGGCTCACAGGAAATGTTACTATTTTCGACGTATTTCGTTTCAGTAATAAATAGTAATCGAATTAATGGATTTCGTTTACATGTATTTTGGAACACCCTGTATTTAGTTGCTTTAATTTTTTACCGCACTGGAAATGCGATTTTAGCAAAGTGTACTTGTGTTATTGCTATTAAAGTCTCAATGCAATTTGATTTGATTTAGTGATGTCAATCACAATCTACTCTATTTTGACTACGGGCAAAACCACTATCGAATAATTGGCTTCCGTGATGACTTTTTCGTTTTAAAAAGGTGATATCCAAAAAACAGGCAAAAGGCCCTTAGCTTCAAAATCGGCAAAACGCTAATTTCAATTCTTATAACATGGGCCACTGTAAGTCAAGATCAAATTTTGTTATC
Organism: Trididemnum clinides; assembly: GCA_963675345.1. Lineage (NCBI taxonomy): Eukaryota > Metazoa > Chordata > Ascidiacea > Aplousobranchia > Didemnidae > Trididemnum > Trididemnum clinides. The sequence goes on from OY776286.1 coordinate 35,224,010, forward strand.
GGTTTCTTCGTTGGAATCGTTCAATCTTGCTTGTGATTTATATCTGCCATTTGATAGCGTGCAATGTGTTGAGGCTTTAATGAAAACCTTGCAAATTTGAAGTGTGGAAGCAACTTTTATGAAACGGAAAGCAAAACTCAAAATGACAAAACGACAGCTCGCCTAACACTGAATTATAAATAGAAATCGCTTCAAGTAATGAGAAGCACGAAGCAATTTGTGATTGGGCCGTGTATCAAAACATCTTTTAGGTTATAAAAATGTCTCCAAATATGCAACGAAGCATGGAATGAGTAGTTGAAACCTGCTTCAGACTTTATTTCACAAAAAGCTAAACCGCAAAACACTTGAATAACTTATTGGTTTATCACCAGTGGTGTAGCAAGGGAGTAGAGAACTAAAACTCACTGTCTCCGCCATTTTTGCTTCGGTTTTAAACTGCAGATGTTAGATCTTCCTGCCCCAATTTATTCTGTTGCTACACATCTGCAACTACAGCTTCGCAAACATCAAAATAAAGATGGCATAAAGTTGTTGATGAGTAAACTCGAACAGCGATTACCACACAAACGAGAAGTTATGAGCTCAATGCATGCATGTGCAACGCGCATTGGTGCTTTGAGGTACTTTTCGATAATTTTTCCTGCTTGGCTACAGACTTGTGGTGAAAACGCAGCAGTTATAAACGGCAACAAAGAAAGTGAAGAACAAAGTCTGTCAAGTGTTTTTTGGCGCTGGAAAAGGTCATTTTTTGAAAAAACTTGGATTTTGTAACACTATCGTTAGTAGCGTGACGTGATTAGTTGAGAGTCTAACGCGCAATAGTTCTCATTGCATTGATTGCCAAATCTAGACAAATTGATTGCAAGCGAATTATTTACTTGGCTTGCAAAGTCATCATTTACTTTCAAGTTTCTTTACAAAATAAAATTATGGTTTGTTACTTGCGGCCTTGACAACCGCAAGGTTATTTTGCAATCTCCAAACTCTTCATTCATAGTACATTTAGTGAATTGAACAGCAAATTCATTCACTCATGCGTATGAGCTCCTGCTCTATTCGCAAATCTTTTGACAGATGGGACGATCGCGGCAGATAGCTAGCTTGTCTCCACCGTTTCTCTGCCACATAAGGATGGAGATATGCAGTTAAGTGATTTTTCCAAATGCCCAACAAAGCCACCTTACTAGCTTTTTCTTATCTTCATTTCTTTTTGTGAAGGGCGTCAAAAAGGAAAGCCGTGTAAACTATTTTCAATGTGTTCAGCATTAATGGGCTAAGAATTGACTCAAGCTATCAACGAAGCGGACGCTCCAACCACTACACCACAGCGCCGAAGAGCACTTGTTTCACCTTATCTGTACTCGGCCATAATTCTTGAGCTTAATGAACATTTTTTTATTTTAGTTCTTAGTTAGATATAAATGTACAATGATAAAAGGTCATTTAAATAGTCAACTGCCAGACATTTTTGAAAGAAGTTTGATAAATTTGTGAATCGCGTGTCAGAGCTAGAATTTTGAAAGTGAACCACAAAGTAATTAGTACACGTCAGTAGGTAATAAAAACTTGGACTAATCCTGGAACAATATAGCAAAGTTCATTTATGTTATACAGTCATAGCGTTTGAGCTAGTTACGCAAAAAATATCGAATTGTTGTTAAGTGAGGTCAAAATTGTTCTTGTTCATTTAAAATTTTTCACTCCAAATTGCGGCAAACTGCTGATTTGGCGGAAGAATTGCTTTGCATGCGTTAGTCGCGATTTCTTATATGACGATTGGAGTTCTAGCGATTGAGTTAAGTTACGTTGAGCCAAAATGAATTAAGCAGTGTTGGAATTTTCTCTCTGTTTTTCCATTAGCCTATATAAAATTTCGGCAACAAAGATTTAGCTTTTAGTGGGTGCTCTTTAATTTCCGCAGAGATTTGTTCTGTCTTGGTATGCTTCTAATTAGATGAAAATTTATCCTACTCAGCGAACTCGGTGTTCTACAGATATATTGACCGTATGAAGTCGTACAATATCAAAAGGTGGTCGAGATAGTTAGTCACCAACTAACTATAGTAGTCAGCACAAGCCGAATCAGAAGCATGAGCTTGATCGCAAACGACGGTTTCTCTATCTGTTTACCGCGCGCGTAAAAAATGTGAGCGCACATCCTGCACACTCTCACTGTAAGTTTGAAGCTTAGCTCATCGGGCTGGTTGTATTTTGATGAATTGTCTGGTGTTTAGAGGAATAGATTGCAGAATAGCGATGAGAACCAACCCTAGACTGATGGTACCCAGTGAGCTCCATGTTTTGATTTCGTTTTTTCTTGTGAATATAGAATTAAAACGCTTGTAAGCAATATTAGTCAGTTCAGTTTAAATACTGTAACGTGTATTACGAAAACTGAGTGCCAGTTACATGTAAAATCGATTTCTGCGATAACTGAATTATCAGCCAAATCTAGTAAAAAAAAGATAAAACTCACAAAAGGAAATCAAAACCAAATATAACTCACTTCAGTTAGTGACTAAAACATAACAACTGCAGCTGTGGTAAATGTGGCAGAACGCTCATACAGAGACGGGGACAAAAACATAAACAGAGATATAACGTCATAAAAGCAAATGACATTAAACTTTTTGATATCTTTATTAATAAGGGGAATTGCAAATGCCACCCAAAGTATCGTAAATTTTCAATCGTCTGGAACATAATGAACATGCAGGCATAGTAAAAAAGTTTACCAATCACGCACAATTTTTGGCATATTTAAGCCTTTTAGAATTATTTAAATGTAGGTAAGATGATATAAACACAATAAGTGAAATTACAGAAAAGAAGAGTTACGAAACAATAAAAGTAACAAAAAACTGTAACGCGTGTGCATGAATTAAGCTATCGGCCGACATGGCTGTTAAGAATACATGTAAATAGTCTCAGAGGAACGCCGAACCTTCACTGCTGTCCTTCCAAAACTCGTAAGAAGAATCCAGTGATTCAGCATTAATTTCTTTAATGTACAAACTTCAGAGCAAACAAGCAATAGTAAAAGCAGCAAAAACTAATTGGGGGTTATCTATGTCATAATATTAAGCAGTAAAATTTTCAACTCACCTGGTTCTCAGCAACAGTTCACCAAAACAACAAGTTTTTACTGTGTCGCCGTTAATTAGCATGCGTGTGGTACGAGGAAAAGGTAGAAGGCATGAGTAATGATTAATATAGAGCATCGGTGGCCGAGCAGATTCATCAAATGACATAAGATTGCTAACCACCGAAAATTTAGCAAATGTTTTTCAAAACTTGGGTGATAGAAACGTGATGTAATTATGGTGCTGGAGCAGCGGCACATCGGTTAGTGGTATAAAGTTAACAAGAAAATTAGAACTAATTTATAAAGCGCGATTCTGTCTGTAAATACGTACGCTTTAACTCCTCCAAAACTACTGCACGTACAAACATCAAACTCAGCACAATTGATCATCACCTCGGGATGAGTGTCATTAGGAGCTTCGTGACTATATAATTAAAAACAATTTTTGTAAAATTTAAATTTCTTCAGAAAGGAAAACCGTCTTTTGCTCAAACGAAAGCTAGCTCCAGACCTATCACCTTACAACAAATTTCAATCCTTTTGTGGTCTAAGATGACGTCACAATCAACGCTTTATTACACAATTTGTTGACTGCATTTTCTCAAAAACTACTGGTTGGTAGAAACGCGTTTTCAGGAGATATTAATGACATTCTTTTGATAAAAACAACTCTACAACAATTTAAGTTCAATTGACAATGCAACAAGCAAATCTTTATTTAAGCCGTTTAGTCTTCCAAGCATGCCTCTTCTCTTTTTCGCTTGCACGCTTACAACTCGCTCTAGGATGTCATAATGCTGTCTTGTACGATTAACACGTCTACGTCTACCAAAGATCATCATACGATGATGTAATCAAAAATTGCAACATTTTTACAAAATCAGTTTATTTGAAACTGATTTGGGACCTCATTTCTCAATCGATTATCAAACTTTTTTCAACAAATTAAAGGGTTATTTCAAGGCAATTTTGATAGTATATAATATGCATCAATTTAAAAAAATGCCACTCTCAACACTATCATGTTTATTTGACCATTTTTTCCAAAAATACCACCATATTTCTCAACGAATCAACAATCTTGCTGTAAGCATATGAGGTCCAAAGTGATTAATTTTTATTGCATTACCGTAAATGATGTGTTGAAAATTTTTTGGGGGCCTAATTCAGTTACAGCGATTACTTTTCGGGCAAAAATTTGATGCTCCTCCAAAGAGTTTTGCGCTCCAACGCCCATGTTTTTGACTTTTTAAAGTATTAATGATGTTTTGTGGCAACATTCTTTCTTTGTGAACATTACCAGTCTTGAGTAAGAAAATAAGATGATCACCATTACTTGTACAGGAATGGTCGAAGTGAATAAAATTCATTAGCTTTTGGTTACTCTTCACACAATAGCCGGCCGGCCAAACCGAAATTCATAACCCTGACGTTACTGATGGAGACTCTGCCGGGTGACGCCGGCAAAGTCGGTTAGTATGATATAAAGATAGTCTACTCAGGTTTTAATTAATAATACTAAGTTTTATTTTCTTCGATGTATGGACGTTGTTGTCATTTCATTCCTTTTGTTAATGCAGGTTGTTGGGTATGTGCGTATGTAAGCCTATGTATGTATGCATTTCGAGTCTTCCGATGTTTATTATAAGATATACTCATCTCATAACCAGAGGCAATTTTAGACAGAACCTTAAAGGCAGTAAGGTTGTAGATAAAACAAGAATTTTTTAAGAGAGATCGCACAAGACAATATTTTTTGCAGTCCTCAGACATCCCACATTTCCATTATGTGTTATCCGATGATGGTTGTGCGGTTAATCATTGTAATTTAGCTTTCTAGTTGTGTTAAAATCCTAGCATTTGGAATCAAAAATATGCTCTTTCGCTTTTGCTGCACGCACTATTTTAAGCTGCAGCGTCTCTCTTGCTTTTTCAACAGCCAAATTAGTTTGGACAGTTCAGTTTTAAATTTATATGTTGGGGGGTTTTGAATATCTTACTGTGGTTACAGCAACGAGTTTTAAATAACATTTTCCTTCACTTAGGCCGCTAAGTTTTTTAGCTTTGCTTTATACAGGACGCTTTTAACAGATATCAGCAACTAGTGAACGCTTCACTTCAATGCGGCAATTGCTAAGCTTTGTAGTTGTTGATTGACTAAAATTCACCAATATTCTATTGCTACGATTTCTAGTGTAGTTTTTCATATTGTTTATGCATGAGTACTGAGTAGCTAAGCTTTATTGCAATCACATTGAACAATTTCCAACACACAAAAATACGTTTTCATTAATTTTTTGTTTTAAAACTTTTACTGGCTCTAAAGAGTTTTGTCATTTTATACGGACTGTGCTGTTCAAGAGATCTTAGCCCATGTAGGGGATCCTGGCTACGCCGCTGGTTTGGGTCAGTTTAATTTGATTGTATTTCTTATTCTCTTTAGTAAATTTCAAGTACGTTTTTATTACATGTAGCTGATGATGGCAGATATTGCCTAAATCAATTATATTACGTAACACAATTTTTGTTTGACAATTGTTTTTCAGTGCCCCTTTATGAATCTTTATGTGTTAAGTACAAGAATCAGGTTAGTTTTTCATACCATCATTAAAGCACCTTCTAAGACATTCAAACTTTTTGTATCATCCGACGTAACAATAGCTAGCGAATTGTGTTTGATTTTTGCAATCGATTTTGTCTGCAAATCAGGGTCCGTTCAGTTTATTAAATGCAATAGCCAGTTTAAAAAGGTTTATAAAAATAATGGTTGAATGATAAACATAATGCAGATTTTTTCAAATAGTACGAGCTATTTAAAAATGCACCGTTGCGCAAGCTTTTCTTTGAACACCGCTTTTATTTTGCTTTACCAAAGACCAAATGCAGTCTCCCATCATTGCACTGTTCTAGACAGCGGCATTTAAATCGTTTCTCCATTGGCTGAACATGCTGATGAAATCGCTATCATGCTTCTTATTAAAGTCATCAAAATTTTTTGGAATGAAATCCAAATGGGAACACATAAAATGAAGTTGTACAGTTATGCGACAATTCATGTTATCGTAACTTTTGATCAGTTTTTTTACTAACTTTTTGTAATTTCGATCCATTTTATTTTCCAAAAATCAATCAACTACACCTTGAAATGCTTGCCACGTTTCCTTTTCTGTTTCATTCATTTTTTCTTCCAAATTTTTAGACTATAACATTGTGTTTATCTGGGGACGACAAGTATTCTTCCTTTGATTTTGGCATCTGACAGTCTAGAAAATATTAAACGGATTTCTTCAAAAATTCTCCTTCATACTGAAAGCTTTAACAAAGTGTTTTACTAGACCTAATTTGATGTGAAGTGGCTGCAATAAAATTTTTTCCCAGCCAACAAGAGGTTACCTAATGACGTCACACATGCCTGGAGTTATTTCTTCCCGCATCGGTCAATGAATTATTTCTTAGTGCTCACCGTCAGCTCTGCTACTCTACAAGCACAAAAAGCAAAAGTATTTTGTGTATCTATTCTTAATGAAAGTGAGGATTTTATAATAATTAAGTAGTCACACACGAATAATTAGGAAGCACCAAACCGATTTCGCTATTATTAGGGCTCTTCAGTGATGCGTACCCAACCAGCTGGAAACCGAACCTTCAAGATGTTGATCTTTTTATTTGTGATAAGTATCACTAGACCACCTGGCTGGACGCCATTGTTGATGTTGTAGTAGCAAACCCAGGAACCTGGTCAACCACTTACAAAAGCAGCTACAACATCAATAATGGCGTCCAGCTAGGTGATCTAGTGGTACTTAACACAAATAAAAAGGTCAACACCTTAAAGCTTTGGTTATCTGCTCTTTGGATACGCATCACTGAAGAGCCCCAATAATGCGAAACCGATCTGGTGCTACCTCATCGTTCGTGTGTGACCACTTTATTGTATTCACTCTGCAGACCCAGCAAAAATTCTAGCATTTAAAGTTCCCGCAAACATACCGCTTAAACCAAGCATAATAGGTGTTTACAAGCAGTTGCTTGACTTTTTAGTTTTCTTTGATCTGTAATGAACAAGCAAGTTGAATCAACGGATGTATGTTGCAATTGTGACATAAGCTATCACTACTTTATTACTTTTGATAAACTGTCAACGAAAAGCCGCCATTGGGTAGGATCATGATCTATTCTAACAGTGCTAAACAAGCCTTTTACGTGTTTGCAGTAACGAAGGTCTTCAATAGCATCAATGTAGATAGAAAACTCCAAGTGCCTATTCCTGTAGGCAGAACTCTAACTGTCATCGGCAAGCAAATTAGATTCATTCAGTCAGGCTGTTAATCACTTTGCTCCAGATTTCGTAAGACTCAGATCACCTATGAAATCATCCCATTCATTTTTGGTTGGAAAATGAGATCCTGAACTTGTTTTTGGTGCGCATTCCACATCAGTGTCTGCATTTTCACTTGTTGTTGCTGAGTCTTCACTGATATATATTTCTGCCTGAAATGATATAAAAAAATAAGTACATGGCATGCAATAAAAGAAATGAAATTCAGTTTCAGAACAAACAAATTAGTGTTAGCGATTCACAGAAAAAACTCACCTTTGATGGAAGGTTTGAAACCGGTAAGGTTTTACAGTGACAAGCAGGTGCAATGGATGAATGTATCCTTGGATATGTCATAGCTCTCCTTCTGCTAATCTTGCGATACTTTGAAATGTTTATCATGCAAAAAAGCAATTGTCATAATGATTTTGGGACTCTCTCCAATACTGGCAACTGCAAATGACCTAACTTTTTGAGAACTCTTCAGCCATTCTTCAAGATTAAATCAACAGCTGCCGCAGATTTCATGTGGTGCCCAGGACTTGTCCTGATCACCAATGTCCATTCCAAAGTATAGTCTATACGCTGTCCAATGCATTGATCCTTTGATAATTTTATATGTGGTGTGTTTACCGCTGATGTAGTATCCACATACATAACAAAAGCAGTTCGTAGTTAGTCGATTTGACAGTAGAGAGCCCAATGACCGAGTCAGAGCAACAAAACATCATAAAATGAAATATATTCAAGCTAAAGACACCTCATCAGTCTGTTTCAACTAAGGCGGCTCGTCAGGAGGTAATTCCTATTCAAATAGAACTTAGAAACTAATATAAATTGTACAGTATATTCAAATTCGGTTAATTTTTGCACTGTCTACTGGAGACATTTTGATTTCCGCTATTTAAAAGATGAAAATCTAAGATAACTAAAGACTTAACTCTACGAAATGTAATCATAGGGGCCTCTGAGTAGGTTGTTGCCAGTCAAGGCTGGCTGTTAGGTTTCTGTCTACAACGTGTTACTTCTCTCCGCAACTTTGGAATCAGCGCTAGATTCATTTAGAAAATTTAGCCAAACATACTTTTTGAAAAATATTTTGACATTTTGTGATAAATGTAACTGGTAGGCCACTTCGCTTTTATAAAAAATGTTACTTTTCCAACTGATCTCACTGATTTTATCTATCAAAATAGCTTTTTTACTATTAGCTGTATCTATAGAGAGAAAGTGCTTTATGTAGAACAAACTTGCGGAACAAATCAATGAAATTTTTTGAAATTCTCCTGTTCATTTTTGTCTGCTTTCCTGTGGTCGTTGTGAAGAGCCAAGAACAACCAAACTCTTCGGGCAGCGGTATGAGATATGTTTAATGCGGCTATTTGCTGTATGTGTTCACCAATTTTGAAAATTTGCTTGCTGATAGGAAAAAATGAAGATAGGAAAGGCACACCAATCCGAAAAAGGACACTTTGAAAAACAAATCAAAGCTTTTTTCCAATGTATTACTGGGCCCTTTTTCCTATGGTTCACGCTAATGAATGCATGACTTGCATTAAACGCTTGAAAGTAGAGTTGCCAAGTGTATCCCTTTGCATTAGTTTGTAAAGTGCAGGGAAAGAGTTGACATTTATGTTTGATCTAGCCAAGAAATAAATCTTGTATTTCAAAGTCTTTTAAAAAATTAAGTCTTTTTTGGTGACTAATGCAGTTAAAATTTTCGGCAACTAAGTCTCGGTAGCGCAAGATATCGTACAGTTGGTATCACATTCGAGGGAGACCGGGTTTAATGCCTGCATAAGTGATCGTTTTGAGATTCTTGAAAAGGGCACTGTGCACCAACTTTTATCGTTTAATTGCAGAATTGTTGATAGAAATTCAGTATTGCCAACGTTGGTTAGGCTAAACAAAAATTGCTGTACAGCCGTAAACAATACTGACCACCAATACGTGGCAGAAAACTTTTTCCTGCTTGCTTTAAAAAATCTTTTAACAATAGCTATTTGAAGTGGTTGGAGGCTTCTATTGAATAGTGCGTCCAATACGAATTTAGCCGTAACTAGTTTCAAGCGATCGCGTTGTAAACTTATTTTAGGTGACAACGATATTTTAGGTGATACTATCGATGTCATCAAACGCTGCAAGTACAATTACACAATCAACCAGACTGGAAAGAAATTTTCCTCGCCCGGGTATCCAAGCAGTTACGACAACTTTCTCAATTGTGTGTGGCAATTTCATACTTCAATACCAACCTCCAAAATTGAGATCACGTTCAACTCTTTCATCACTGAAAAAGATCATGACATCGTGAGGGTGAGTGGAAACAATTATGGATTTACAGCAGGCATGCACCACATACGGTCTACCAGATGATTTGAAAAAATGCTATATCTTAAATTAGAGATGGTAAGCTACGCCGCGTATGCGGTTAGACTACAGCGCAGACACCTCTTTTTTCTCACCGCGCAGTCTGTAAATACTAAATGAAACTCGTCAACTTCATCAAGTATTTCGGTAAACTTTTCCGAAGCAGAACATCTTTACGCGTGGTCTAGCCTAACCAAAAACATTTAATACATCCATAGCCGTGCTCTAGTTGCCTTCTGGGATTGCGCTGCTTTTTTTGATGAAGAGTTGAGAGTTCTTCTCCTGCTCGCTTGTAACATATATGCTCTGGTTGTAACGTCTAAGTCCGATCATGTTCTCACAATCGCTATATTGCGGTTGTGTAATTGAATAATTTATTCAAAAAATAATGAGCGCAAATCTCAAAATAGTACAGTATTTTAAGGCAAATTTAATTAGAAAATCCAGCAAAAAAGGCAAATGTTATCATAGTTCTTACAATCGCTATATAGCGGTTGAGCAATTGGATAATTTATTCAAAAAAGAATTAGCATAAAATCCCAAAATCATGCAGTATTTTATGACAAATTCAATTAAGGAATCCAGGCAAAATAGTTGGATGTTATCATAGGCGGAAATCAATATTTATCAAATAACCACTCACAAACAGTGATGTACTGTACATAGTTGCGAATAATTTGCGACTAACTAGTTTCGCCCTCATGGGGCTCATTAGGCAAATGAAAAATCTAGATACCGTCCACTGATAATGGGCAGTAAAAACACCGGTGATGGGCGCGGTGCTTGAAATTCATTTTGTATCGATGCCGATACACGGTACTTGTTGGCATGTTAATTCGATACCGATATTCGATATACAGTAGGCGCCGCTTATTATGACCATGGATAATATGACCAGTCGCTTGTTATGACCAATTTGGTACGGTCCGGAATTTGTCCATTTAAAATTCTCCATTTAATATGACCAAATTTCGGATAATATGACCAACATTTTCTCCTTCTCTCTAATTACAGTACAGTATTTTTTCCAGCCACGCACTTGTAACTTCGCCTTTTCAACATATTGTTACATACTGTACTTGGTTTTACCATCACTTGTACTGTCACAGTACGGTACTTTGTTTTACTTCCAACGTCACACTGTTACTTCGGTTAAACGATGAATTTGACGGTGTTTGGACTTCTTGTGGCTTACGGCGTCGATTCAGGAGCTGTTATGGAGGCTTCGGCTTTTATGACCATTCGGATATTTTGACCAACATTATCTGGTCCCAAGGTGGTCACATTAAGCGGCGTTTACTGTATTATAAACAATTTAATTCGATTCGGATATCGATGCGTTGTTGCCGAATCAAGCATCTACAGTAGATACTCTCTAAGTTTTTTGTAAAAGCAATCGAAATGGTTGTATGTGCTTGCAAGCTGCTCGAGGCTACTTGGAAAATAGTATGGCTTTTAAACCTAACACCGAACTCCGCAGCAATGAAATTTAACAACATGACAAACACGAGAGATCATTTAATCTAAGAGCTTTTTCAAAGAAGATGACCCTTAAGTTGACGATTTAATACAGATAGAAAAACCAATTCCACGACCGGTTTTGGTTTTCATTAAGTCTCATCAGACGGACTTATGTTCAAACCCCGTACTTTTGGCTCAGCTTACCTCCTCCAAACCGCCGCGCAACGGGATTCCCTATGGTAGATGGAAAATTTCTACAATAATTCTTTTTTATTTAATTGTTATACAGTGAACCCTCGTTTATCGCGGGGGATACGCTCCAAAAATAACCCGCGATAGGTGAAATCCGCGAAGTAGTCAGCTTTATTTTTTACTGTTATTTTACAATGCAATACTGTACTGCAGAATGAAACAAAAAACAAAACCTCTTTTCAGGCCCAAAATGTGTTTAAGAAATAGAAATATTAACGTTTTCTTACAAATAACTATAATAGTTTAAAGAACGGTGTTGTTTTTTTCACTTCTAGACAACAGTAAAGCCCCTGAGCCAATCAGGATTCACTGTAAAAAAAGCACTGTAAAAAATTCCGCGAAGCAGCGAAGCCGCGATAGATGAAGCGCGATATAGCGAGGGATCACTGTAATCAATAAAACGCTTAAATGTTGTCTATTGATGATAAAAAATTTTCTACCAATGAGCTGGAATATCGCTCGTTATCTACGTCCCAGGTATCAGTTCAACCGGTGAACAGTCTGATTTAAATTGCAAATCTTAGGTGCGGGAAATAACCGTTCAATGACAAAGGTGCTAAATTTGTAGCATTTTTGTAGGGACTTGATTCAGGTCTAGGACGCATTTATCACCTGCAACAACTTCGAAATCAAATATTGATAGTACCCACTATGATGTGAGTAAGCGCATAGGCTTAATAGAATGAAGGGTAAAGATAAACTTCGTTCTGGTTATGGAACGTGAAGCTTACAATATGCAATAAAAGGTACAACTTAGTTGGCCAGATCGATGCCAACCTTCAAAATAACCTGTAATATGCACTTCTGCAAACACGGTTAACAAATAGCTGAGTGAAACGCTGTTATTGCAAGCTGGCAATATCATAATAGGTGAAAGGTGGATAAGTTGATTCAGGCGGTTAGTTAGTACACTAGAAATATTTTCTTGTTTGATGTTCTAATAAATCTACTTTTGCCACGAAACTGAGCCTTTGAACTATCTTTAATGCAAAATTTTGTTGACAAAAATAGCAAGAGTTGGGTTAAGACAAATGAATAAATGTAGAATTTTTGTTTAATGTGGAAATGTGAAAGAAAGAATAAGGATAAAAAAGCTTAATCATCTATGGAAATTATTTTTTTGAATCTCAAATTTTTGTGGGTGGTTTTGGATACATATTATAACAGAGCTTCAGTACTGGGAAAATTAATTTAGTTTTCCATTTTAAATTAGCCACTCAAGATATGTTCATTTACAATAACAAAATATTCCAGAAAATTACTGTTATCTCTATTGGTTCATCATTGGGTCCGACAATGGCCAATTTTTCCTCACAGACCTTGAAATTCGACTTCTTCAATAGATTTTAAATTGTTCCCCTAAATTATATCACTGATACGTCCTCGTCGTTGGTATTTTCGAAATATTTGATGAGGAATGAGCCTGTGTCGAGTTTCTTAACTTATTTAACTCCTAGTATAGAAACATAAAGTTCACTAGAAAACAATCGTTTGGTACACTTTCATTTTTTGATACAAAGGTAAAAATAGGACGATAATTTTGATCTATGGATTTGGAGAAAATCAACAAACTCTGGTGCTTTTCTCAACTTCAAGGCATCTGTCTTTTAGGGCAAGGGAACATATGAACCTTAATAACAGTCGAAAAAGTGCCATTGAAGATCATTTGCAACTGCACAAATCTTGTTCGAAAAGCGAAATTAATTTGCACCCGGCATTTACGGTTTAAAAGAAATGTTCATCTGATTATAACGCAAAAATTCATGAAGCTCTGTTAATTAAACAATGCAAGCCTCTTCTGGTATATGCGAATGGTTGCTCCTTTTTGCTAAAAATATTTTAATTGGTTCGTCTTATGCTATCGCAACCTATCAACGTATTGTATTGCGCTATATCTTTATGATATTTGTCCTGATTTAGTGGTTGTTTTGTAATCACTTGTCTTATTTGTCACAATCCATAGTATTTGTTTGCCGGTATATGTTGCGGTGATATTAAATTTCTATTTATAATCTGACTCGCTTAGATAGTTTAAGGCCTAAGCTCTCATTGATATTTGAAGTTTCAGTTCTATATCGTAATTACGTCCTAATACTTGATACTATAGATGCTTTGACAAGGGCTTGATGTAAGCCGAACACGTTTAGCTTAGAGTGTATGTCAATATGTAATTAAATTATCAAAAATGAAAAGTGGTTTAGTGTTGCTCTGTAATAATTTTTACTAACTGACTAGCAGTGGTGTGCGGAGGGGGAATTCTAAGCACGCTCTCCCCTCAAGAAAATGTTAGATATTATTTTCAGGCATTAGGCTTGTAACGGTAACAAACAAATAACCTGTTGAACAGTGGCAGAATTAGTTTAAATGTCTGAGGCTTCGCAAAGCATTATTTGTTTTACTTCATTTGTAATTTTGTTTTTGATAAATCCCTCAGCGTTTACTGATAAAAATAAAACTTGCTCAAATTTGCCTGAGTGATTGTTAGCCTACTAAGTTATAAGAGATACTAGATAATGTGGTCATAATACAGGGTACAACAATATGAATTACAAGTAGGATCTTTATAGGTTATAGAATTTAATTGATGTGCTCTTTCAAAAGCTTGTTGTGCAGCTGCAGGTATCTGTTGTACATGTTAAAATGCAAGCATGTAATAATTTCTTAGGTGTTGGAGTAACAAAGGTTAACAAATTTCAAACAAATATTATCTTAAAAGTAGTTCGAGGAAGCACTAAAATTGCGTATATTTGAGTGTAGTTTTGCAAAATTTTTTTCGAGGGCAAAATTCTTTTTCTGGACTCCCTAAAATAATCGTGCCTTTGGCATTCACAAAGCGCAAATATACCGAAAGAACATTTGTGCGCCCCCTCAAAAATTTCTGCATACGGCCATGCTGGCAACTTTAGTATTGCTTGAAAATCTTGCATATCATTTTTATTATTATGTGCTGCAAGCATGTAAGGCCTTTGTTGTATTAGATTTTGTTTCTAGCGCGTTGTGGGTCTATAGGTAAGATAATAAGTGCGTTCCTAGCTTTTTCTAAAATTTATTTTTAAACTACAAACCTGTAAGCTCGCCTTCTTAGCCAGCTGCAGTTAGCAAAGCAGTAGACCTACATTTACTTAATACCAGTAGACTATTAAAAGTGAGCTTTAAACTGTCGAGATGAAAGTTTAAGTAAACCTAGCTTAGGAGCCGAATATTTTAATTTACCATATGCTGTTAAAAGAATCACAGGAAACTAAACACTAGCGATGAATGTTGGAAGGACTCTACTCGACTCGAGTTGTAGAAAAAAAACTCGACTTGACTCGAGTCTTAGGACAAAACGACTCGACATCAATGATTCGTGATTCGATTCGAGACTCGAACTCAAGCGACTCGTACCCAACATTGTTCTTCTGTTACAGCAAAGCAAAAAGAATGGATATTTCATTAATTGGTCATGAAATAATCAAAAAATAGTTTTCATTTTTAATCAAAAAATTTTATTTCATTGGAACCTTTCAACAAATTGGGATTTTTGCACCCTTTTAACTCGACCAAATAACTTGAAATTGTCAGAGATTACGTAGGAAAAATTTATATTCAAAGTCAGGAAGTATAAAAGTGAAATCTTTAACCGTTTTACAGAATTCTATGATGACCGACAGGGGTTGGGGCATATTTGCTCCCCCCACTACCAAAATAGGGCTGAAGGTAATCTCACTTATCTAATCAAAAATCGATAAGACACCTTAGTCCCATTCGTATTGGCAAGCAGATGTGAGAATGACACCAAGGCGGTATGAACGCATTGACTTAACAGTTTAAATATGCCAGCCTCCAAAGTGTATGCATTATCAGTTCAATAATGTCCTACAATAATGGAGTGATTCTGCGCCTCTCCTACAATAACGGCCTGCCGCGAACTTGATACCAATGTACGTCACTGGTTGGTGCGGGCTTGGATTCGAATCCCATTCTTAATAATTTTTACGGGCTATCCTTTGTTTTCGATTTTCAAAGATATGCATTTTTGCAGTTAACACGAACAATAGAACTCTAGCAGAAACTGTAGAGCTCTGGAAGACTGACGCACCTATTCGAAACTTTCTATAACATCGTCAACGAGCTTAAAGTGCAACAACGGAAAGGGGTACTCATCAGAAGTTTTTTCCATTCTATGGCTTCCATTTCCTTTTGGTATGAATGCAGGCTCCTTTTGAATATTAACGGAGAACGGCATTTCACTAAGAATTAAAGCTTTCGCTGTCTTAGCAAATTAAAACATGTTTTCAACTGTCGATTTGGCTTTTTCGTCTTGCATCAAAGATAAATCACTCTAGCAATTTATATTGAAAATTTTGGCTATTGAAAGTAACTATAATTAGTTACTGTGTGGAATTGTAACCAGTTAGCCTACTTTTCAAAATTTGTAACTGAAAGGGGAACAGAGTTAATTTTTTTCCAAGGTAACTGTAAATTAAAATAGATACTTTGAAACAGTAACTTTAAAATAGTAACCACCGCTGCCAGTACGTTAACTCAAAGATCATAGCCTCCACGTAATAACAAAATCGAAAAAATGTAAATGCGAAGGAGTGAAGTGTGTTACTATTTACTTTACTTTACACTTAATCAATATCAAATAAATTAAAAGTATTCGCGATGCTATTTGTATCGACGATCAATTGATTTAATATTGGTTTAGTTGTCTAACTCACTTTTTTAAGCTTCGAGAAAATCGAAAAAACTGTTTTTTTTCAAAAGTGAATAGGAATTTATTGTCAAACTTTTTGGGTTGACATGTCAATATCGAAACAAGTTTTGTGAGAGCAATGAAGAACGGTTACATTCAGGGTGCGGCAGAAGTAACGCTCTTTTTGTCATTTGAGTTTCTAGTGTCCGCTTGATTTCCTCTTTATTTTAGAAATACACCGTTTTTATATCTGAGTTTCTTGATTAATAATTGTTTCTTTTTTAGTTTAGAAATTGTTTATTTATCAATAAATAATTTCGTATTTAAGAAATAGAAAAATGGCGTTATTTTTGCCGCACCCTGTACTATAATGGCAACTAGGAAAATCATAATAACTGATCTGCTGATGAATTCTCTTTAGAATACCTTAGTAATACGATCATGTGGCAGGCCTGAGTACTCTTAAATGCAAAGACATTTTCATAACGTGTAGCATAGACTAACGAAATACTGAGTTCTATGCTGTTGCCAAGGACCATACGCGCAGCCAGTCAGAGGTTTTAAGTAATACAGGGTGCGGCAAAGTTAACGCCATTTTTCTATTTCTTAAATATGAAATTATTTATTTACAAATAAACAATTTCTAAACTAAAATAGAAGCAATTATTAATTAGAAAACTCAGAAAAAAAACGATGTATTTCTAGCATAAAGAAAAAAATCAAGCAGAAACTAGAAAACTGAAATAGGGCGTTACTTCTGCCGCACCCTGTATATTCCTTGGGGGCAAAAAGTGACTCAGGCATATAACTTTCAATCATTTGTTGATTTAAGCATTTCAGCAAGTGACTTGACCAACTAGTGTATATACCAGCTTGACTTGGGCAATTACGCGACAACATGTTTAACGGATCTTACTAAATGCAGCTCGCATAGTGTCGGTGAAATAAGATTAATCAATATCGGCGTGATGAAGAGTGTCAAAAAAAAATAATAATAGGCGGTTGGTATTACACATTTCATTGCCTGTAAATCTTTAAACTTCCTGCTGGAATTTGGCAGACGATTTTCAAAGACTCGAATCCAATGAAATGGAGCGTTAGTCTTTGCTAATCTTCTTGGCAAAGTTACTCACTTCGAATCATTTACAAAATTAACTTTATACTCAATTTGGCCATCATTTTTGTACCTCAAGGCCCCAAGATTGTTGATTGTTGGGTCTCATATTCTTTATTCTGGCCTTATAGTCGTAACATAGGCTAAGTTTATGTTTAATATTTTATGGTGATGGGCTTGTTGCACAATATATGGCCAGGGATGTATGATTGACACATGGCGACAGGGCTATTTTAATCCATTAGATCTCTTTAAGACACCTCCGCCAACAAGAATCGAGATCACAAACCATGGCTTTCATTTCACGATATCTTGCTGGAGTAGATTACAAATATGAGGATATTTGAATTCTTGAAAAAATTTCTGTTTGCGGTACAAGTTGTACTTATTGTTTGTATGGCGAGGGATTTATGCGCTGCACCAATTAACAGCCTCCTCAACGTGGTGGTGCATCCTGACCCTATTTGCATGGGGTCGAAATAGCTGTTAGCCTTTTCGAAGGTCCCAGTTACCCAGGGAACTTCCATCATGCCAACCGCTTTTTCGCCGTGCTGCCCTTTGAACGACCGCAGAGAGACAGCACGCAGCCTCTCTGAAATTGGTCGACTGTTTTCTTTCTTCTTCTCTTGCCCGTCTTCTCATTTTGCTTCTTCCCTTAATGACCGACAACGTTCATTCTAACCCTGGTCTCATATTTCCCTGTTCTGTGTGCGCTGGCAGCGCTGGAGACATAGGTCGGTGCAATGCTACAGCTGCTCCAATTAGATCCATTTAAGGTGCTCATCATTCTTCTTCTCTAGATTCAAAATTTTAGGCAGCTCTCACTCCTAGAACTGTCATCACTGCTGTGTCCCTACTTCTTCTGGAGGTCCCACACCTACCAACACTGTGTCTTCCTCTTCGGGCTCCTCCAGCTTGTATACCTCCACTATTTAAGCTGGTCCATCTGGCACCCCATCTGCCAATGCAGCGCTCCACCGCAAACCTTCTAACCTTCTTTCGCCTACTTCGTATCTCCTCTCTCTGCACCCTCCTCACCACTCATGTTTTTGGCCGTTTTCCTATAACTCCTGCTTCCTCTTCCTCCCCTGACACGCTTGAGGCTTTTCAATGGAATGCTAGAGATCTTCAAGCCAAAATTGCTGAACTACTCCATTTTATCTCGTCTCCTCCGGTGGATCTTATCTGTATCCAGGAATCCAATCTTTACTTATCTTCCTCTTTCCGGATCCTTGGATTCTCTGCTTTATGATCTAATCTCATTCATTCCCGGTCTGGCATTCTTTTCCCGATGACTTGCACGCTAGCGGGGGCGTTATGATTTTTGTCATGCAGGGCTTATCCTTCTCTAAACTTTCTATCTCCTCATTCTCTCTTTTCGCTTGACCTCAACTCTGATTATGTAGGGGTCAACATTTCACTAAACAACTCCTCCGCGCTCTCATTCCTTAATGTTTATGCTTCTCCTATCCGCTCATTTTCGACGGTCAGTAGAACCGAATCCTTTCCTCCCTCCTCCAGAAATCTGTTTATTCTAGGTGACTTCAACTACCATCAACCCCTCTGGGACTCAAAAGTTACTTCTAATCTCCGTGGAGAGAAAGTATTCAATTTGGTCATCTCCTCTGGCCTCCTTCCTCTCAATGACTCTAGCACGCCAACTCTTCTCCATCGCTCCTCTGGCAGTCGCTTCTCTCCACCTTCGAACATAGCAGTAACCTTCTTTGATTTTGAGATAGTACAAAGTAAAGTTGTGAAGAGCAAGTTTTGTTTTGCAATACGTAGCACTGGCATTGCTGTTTGGGCAGAGTAGAACTGCTTGCACATTCATTGTCCAGACGGAGACAATGTCCTTCTTAATCTCTTTCTTTTTTCTCATCTTTTGCTTTGATGTGGGCATCGTAACCTGATAGATCCACGTTTCCATACTTTGAGAAAATACACAGGTCACTTTGGTCTTTCGTTACTTTTGCCGCACCCTGTATTACTTAAAACCTCTGACTGGCTGCGCGTATGGTCCTTGGCAACAGCACAGAACTCAGTATTTCGTTAGTCTATGCTACACGTTATGAAAATGTCTTTGCATTTAAGAGTACTCAGGCCTGCCACATGATCGTATTACTAAGGTATTCTAAAGAGAATTCATCAGCAGATCAGTTATTATGATTTTCCTAGTTGCCATTATAGTACAGGGTGCGGCAAAAATAACGCCATTTTTCTATTTCTTAAATACGAAATTATTTATTGATAAATAAACAATTTCTAAACTAAAAAAGAAACAATTATTAATCAAGAAACTCAGATATAAAAACGGTGTATTTCTAAAATAAAGAGGAAATCAAGCGGACACTAGAAACTCAAATGACAAAAAGAGCGTTACTTCTGCCGCATTCTGTATTTATAGCCTACTGTATGTTGCACATAAGTCACGTAGCTATGAGTTGGCCTGGAACATTTTCTATGCGCTATTTTTAATCATGCCGTCCACACAGTTTGTGCCACTGAACTCTGGTGCAGTTACTCTCCTTGCAATCAGATGGTGGGCTATTATAAAAGGGTGTTTTAGGTTTAGTATCTTTGCTCCTCAAACTTTTGAGTCATCACCTCAAAAATGTAGACTAAAGGCAGTCGTGTTCTTATTGCAAATACGCCAACTAGAACATAGTTAACAGGAGGCTATAGCACCAGAAAAAAATCCTGATAGTCTTTCACGTATGTAGGCCTATAAAGCACGTAAAAACGTTTTGCTCGCTATAGTAACTAGTCCACTGGTCACACCTTGGCAGTGGTAATAGAAGTACAGGTTAGTTTTGTTTTTCAACTTTCGTTTAGACTTGACATCTCCTTGCACAGACTTTCTGTTTATGACTTTTTCTTATAGAAAGACAAAGATTCTAACGTTGTTGACAAGAAACACATTGGAACGGAAATAATGGCCAAATCAATCCGACTTGGACAAGCATCAATTTTTTTTAAGCACTAATTGTCTAATAAACCAGCTGTATAGTTGTGTTAGAACGACGCAGCACACTTTGAAGTCACGACTTGTGCACATAACTTAAAATGGCAAAAAAGTGATTTGAGCAATCATGTTAGCATGCTAACCAAGTGTATAAGGTAAAGTAGGCATAAACAGTAACTCGCTTTACTCCTTCGCGTTGGGATTCGGCGATACAGGAAAGCAAATAAAATAATCAATGCCGGTATTCGATACTTTTAATCAATATTAATTCGATACCAACAAAAGAATATTTGGCGATAATATCGGCAATATATGTATCTAAATACTGCCCATGTCTGAAAAACACCTTTACTAATAAAACTCTAAGTACATCATAGGTATTGCGTACATAATAGTTTATCAAACGTATCAAAGAATATTTTCAGTGTTTTTAAAGCCTATTATCAGTGGACTAGTATAGATTTTTCATTCGCTTGATGAGCCCCACTAGGGGCGAAACTAGCTAGTCGCAAATTTTTCACAACTGTGTACACTACATCACTGTTTGTTAGTAGTTATTTCATTAGATGAAATAACTTATTGTTGGTGAACCATGCAGGTAGACTACTAGGTAGATCAGTTTAAATGCGTGGCCATTTTTTTGATTACATCGAGTATAATACCATCATAAAGTAGTGATCGACTTGACCGCTTAGCGCAAGCAAGGTCTCGTTGATAGGTGATATGGTTTTTGATGTTTGTAAAAGTTAATGCTTTCTTTTTTGTTTCAACAACCTTTGAGCGACTAGCTATGACGGGTAGAGTAAGGTAGCATGTTAGTGAATGCGTTTTATATTTTGTTCTATTGATCGCTGCAAGCTAGTTTGTAACTTGAGCAGTCTATGGTATGGTGCCAATTTATTATTGTGTTGTTTCGAGTGATTGATTATTAAATAGAATTTTGAATTAGCAGACTTTGGATTGACCAGTACACTACAACCAGAGTGAAGTTGAAATGAAAGTATTTGTTCTTGTCGCAAAAGCTGGAAAATCAGTTGAGCGGAAGGAAATAGGTGTAGCTGCTAAAAAGAAGGAATAGAAAAAAGTTTCATAACGTAGTTTCAGAAGAAGTGCCACCAATACTTTTTAAGAATGGGCCACACAATCAAGGAACTAATCATTTCTTTGCATGGGTATTGGCTGTTTGACTTAGAAAATGAGTACCCCATTAATGAAAAAAAAGTGATTTTGCAATTATACGAAATTTAAGCAATTATGCAAAAGACGTTATGCAGCAGATCCACTTGATCATGTAACCTACTCCTAAAGCATGTGGAGATTATTTAATCATTTTAATCAAGTGGCAGCAAATTCCAGCATATTTTTGCTTAAACCAACACTTCAGGAGAGTTGAAGGCCTTAGTTAATTTTTTCTATTTCGATAGTGCCTGAAATAAAATTTTGCGAGAAATCAAGATTTATGAATGAAAGTTGGCTATATTTTAGTTGATTGTTTTGAATAGCACCAACGCACAGAAATCCAGATTTACTGAAATTCATTTTGAAATGATTAATTATTAAATTACTGGAATTGCTATTGAAACATGGAATTAAAACAATTCACACATTTATTTTAACACAAGGAATTACTGCGTTATGGAAAAATTTCGACGATAGTATACGAAAATAGCAGAAATGTGGAAGTTGCATGGGCACAAAAATTTAGTGAACTAGATAAAAACTAAAAATATAACCAGAAAATGGGTCAAAATTAGATAATTACATTTAGTGAAACTATGCATTTTCATAAATTTCCGTATTTCTGTGATTATTGTAACTTAATTGGATTTTTTACTGTATCCCAAAAAAATTTCCTGATTCCGTATTTTAAGTTTGCCTTATATTTCTTTAGATACGAAGTAATGCACTTTGTTAAAATATGCTAATCAAAGTAAATAGCTGTCGTCAACTAAGCATTAAAATGTGTCATAAAGTAGAATTACGCGATGCATGCTGAAAATTTGCGACGCAGTGGGGGCTTCGGGAAGTTTTTCCGCCGGAATCACTTCTAGCTCAAACCAAATCACAATTAATGATGATTAAATCTACTGTCAACGTGAGCATTAGGCTACAAGTATTTTAGTTTGCTTTCGGATATAAAGTTCATAGCAATAACATAATTTCTGCTTCTCAAAGCAATGCTTGTAGTAAGAGTCGATTCTCTGAGTTTACATAATCTGTGTGTAGTCATGTCGGACGCATCCGGCAGAAAGAATGCCCAATTGTTAAATACCTTTATCTTTTTCGAACTGTGCTGGCCATGTTTAAAGGTTTAAGCAAGAGGGAATGGCTATGCCCAATTCTTCGAAGCCTACGTTAGACAAGAGGTTGGAGCTACGCGTTTGAAACAGTCTAAAATCATCACTCTTTCACATATCTTTAAATAAAATGTAAAAACATTGTATAGTTTTATTGCTTTCTTTTTTTAAAAAGCAGAATTGGCGACATGTAGATCTTGTCTAAAATGTATATAATGGAATGCTTATTTCTATGACTGCACTATCTGAGCACAAATGGAATCTTGGCAGTTACCAGGTTTTTGTGGATGCGGACAGCTTTGTGTTTCACATTGAGTGAGGGGATAGACCTTGGGTAGTGATTCTCGGATGTCATCATCTAATGTAGGCCACGGGAAAGTGCTGGGGAAATTCTTCTCGACTATTGAAGCTGATCATTTGTTTTTTATTAGGGATTCGACAACAAAACGCAAATATTTGCGTTATCAGGAACACTCGATTCTTCACAACGGATATGGATTTTTAACAGCAATTACGCTATGGTACGATTTTATTCCGATCAATCACTATCTGAAAGTGGTTTTCAAGCTACCGTGAGAGGTTTGTACAATGTTTTAAAAATCTTTATAACGTTTTCAGGGTGCCACAGTTAAACCTTGGTTGTATCTTTAGCTGCAGTTTTAGTAAAATATTTATGAAGAACGTGAGCAATTTTATGTGCAGCTCGCTTTAGCGCTTGCAATATTCTTAGCACCATGGTTTTAGTTTGTTTTTTGTTTAGTTTTCTATCAAGATCTGTGTTGATTTACAGGTCACTTTTTCGAAGTCTTGGTAGTAGTTTTAAACCGCCTGTAGATAACTCTTCGAAAAAATGGCTTGGAAATATTTAAAAAGGGCACAAAATGTAGTTTCCTTGTAAAGAACTTTAGTAATATTCATCCAAGGCGTTCGATTCTCGCCTACCACCATTAACTCAATTGACGCGATCCAAAAGCAAACGACGATCAATAAACGATTTATATTAAAAGTCAAGTCAAAGAAAGTTTATTTATCAAGCGACAAAACTCATATCAAGCGACAAAACACATAACAACACTGAAAAATATATAGATACAACTCATTTAATGAGGAGACAGTGTTAAGACCATGCAGTCATCAAGCCACCGCCACCTCAACAGATTTCAACAAATAAAAGCAAAACAAAAAAGGCAGTACTGTATATACAAAAGAAATGAAATTTCAAAGCATATATGTCATAAACACATCATGAATAATATGCATAGCTGAAATCAAATAACAACTAACAAGTACAGCTCACAAACGTACGAAGTTGATTTTATTCCAAACAATTCTCCACAACAAATAAACAGAATACCAAACTTGGTTTTTGCACTTTTTTTCTGACGAAGACTAGAGTGTAAAGTTTACTATTAAATTCCTACAACGCCAAAATTAAAACAATTAACATCAACTACAACTTCAATTTACAGTTCTTCAGTCAACTAATTTTCTCGCAATTTCATGTTAGTGCAGCAAAAACGGAATACTTAATCCAATCGGTCCGGTGCGTTGTCCATGCAACGTAATGAACGCTGCCAACGTGGCAAAGTTGCTAAAGGCTTTGAAACAATTCGCAAAACGAATGCGCTTTACATCATTGGTGACGACAAAATACTAAATGAATTGACAGCAGAGGGAAACAATGAGCCAAAAATAGATTTACATTAAATCGTTCAGCTTGACACAGCAACTTAAGGCTGTGATGATGGTACTGAAGATTCAATGTCTTGATTTTTTGTTTAGGTCTTGAATTCGATACCTCCATACTTAGATTTATTGAGAGTTCAAAAATTGATTATTTGTGTAGTCAATTTTTTGTTTCTCGACATCGCATTTAAAAGGTTTTGCGTATTCTTTCCGAGCTTTTCGGTAGTCGAGCAATTAACTGCTTTACGATTGTAAGAAAATACGATGTTGCGTTGATCAAGAGCAAGCAAGTATATGCCTGTCTTCTTATCAAACTTTTTGTTGCGTCAACGAAATCAGCAGCGCTTATTTACCTTTGATTTTTGAAAAGTTATTGGGATAATCTGTTTTCTTTCTAGCAAGTTTACAAATAGTTTGTTTTTGATCCACTATTTTAATGTAGCTTTGGAAAAGTCATTTTTTCAAAAGCTTTTAGTTACGCTCTCGTCACCGGCAGTATCGCGTCAAAAGGTAAGAGCCAAAATAAACAACTTCCTACATTTCGAAAATTCAGGCGGTAGGGTAATCACAGCGAGCCAATAGCAGCGCTTGCGAGTTTTCCTAAAAGCGAGGCATGTCAACTTTCGACTCTTCTGAAAAAAACATATTTTTTTGAAGAGTCGATCCGAGGATGAATATTATTTTTAGTCCCCACATAATGTTTGTTGTTGCACTTTTTGACCAGTCAAATGAAATGTACATATTAAATGATAAAATTTTGCGGCAACCTTTTTCTGTCCTATTTTTAAGGATATTCGTGCAGGTCTGTTCATTAATACAATACAAAAATTATACTGATATTAATCTGGAATCGGTTCTGCTAAGTTGAGGTCTTTGTCTTGGGACATTGGTTGGTAAAAATGAACTAGATTTGGGCCTAGAAAAAATATTGAGTGTTGTTCTTTGATTAGTTGAATTTTACTACGACACTTGCTAGCAAGCTGCAGTATATTTCTACCACGAGTAATGCACTACAATCAGATGTTATCATAAAGTGTCGTTTCCATAGGCACAACACAGCGGTACCTATGCGGGAATTGAATGTCATATCGCATTTTCTGTTGAATAGTTGCTGGGAAGATCGATTGTCGAAACGGTGCTAGAAAATAATAACTAGTTTTAGAAAACGCAATTTTTTCTAGAGATATTAACAACAACAGCTCTAATTTCTGAAACAACAACAACAATAAAAACTACTTCTTCCATGACTCCAGGTACATGTTGACGTTTGTTTGACTTTTAACCGCGAGTGGGGTGCTTTTTTGCTTCATTATTAGATTTTATTTTGTGCTATATTCTTCTGTGTCGAGGCTGGTAGGATAGCGGCAATGGCAACAACAATTGTTTAAATCGGCTTGGGAGTTTGAAAATTTCGAAATTCTGCTTAAGGGCACACACCGATTAAAAATTTTAATGTTTTGAATTTCTTGTTTTCAGTCAACCTTAGCCTAAAATTTACAATAGATTTTAAATCTGCAATCAGTTTTTGAGCTGTTATTTAAATAAAAAGCATATTTGTTTCAACCCTCCCCATGATTTTTTTTATTTTCAAGAAATAATATAAAGCATTTTTAACCCTAAATTTCCTTTCAATTAGTTTGAATTGTTTAAATAAATAACGCCATTTATGGGTTAGTTTGATAGAACTGTGTTGACAAACTAATTTGCAGTTGTAAATACTAAAATTATTGAGAACATGTGAGATTAGAAGGGTGTATTGGGGTCTGGTTAATTTGACCATATCAAAAAGATGCCTCACAGAGAGAAATTTTGGCACTGCTGCAGTTTAACGTGCTCTGGGATTGGCTAGATTGTCCTGCAATGCGGGTTACCAAGGGCTATACTAGTACAGGTGCTCTTAAAACTGGGCACTAAGCCCAACACTTTTTGCAAAGACAGCAATTCTTGCAAACGAGAAACGCAGATTATCTGATGCTGCACGTTCTGGGCATCAAAGAAAAAGATTGCGCATCACTCAGATATTTGCTTGTGGTGACCATGTGCCAAGAGGTGATTACAAACAATCTAAAAGCAAAGAGAAGTAAATATTTTTGAAATAAAAGAATCTTTGAATATTTTAGGAAGTTTTTCAATAACATTAAATTCAGTTGTTCAATTTATCCACCAATTTAAAGTTATTTTTGTATTTTCAATGACATTTTTATAGTGAAACTTTGAAGGCGATTTTCTAAAAATGATGTTTTTTTGATACAAAAATTGCTACTCCTCAAAACGTACCTGTCAGATTTGACTGAAATTTTCAGGAAATATTGTACAGACAACCAGCTATGAATTTATTGAGCATTTTTTGAAAATTTGTCGTTTAGTGTTTGTATAAGAAAAAGAATCGTCAAAGGTTCAAATTTAAAGGTTGACCTCCAAATTATTCAATTACTTTTTAATTAAAGATTGTAATAAAATAAGGTTCCATTATATTGTACATATAGTATGTATCTTTCACCACATCAATTTTGAGCAAACCGTTATTTGTGGTCGTATTCTTTTAAGACTTTTTGTAAAGCTGTTGAATAAATTGTTACTATAATTACTGATATAAAATTTTTTGCCAGATTTTTGTAGACAAAAATGGTTTGTTTTTCATTTCCTTTCTGGAAATATATAGTTTCTAGGGGCTTGCTTTTATACTTACGCTTTTATATTAAGTTATTCCCCATGTACTCTGAAATTGTATATTCCAAAGTGTTTAGGTCTAGAAAAAATATTGAGTGTGGTTCTTTAATAAGTCGAATTTTACTGCGACACTTACAAGTACACTATATTTTTACCACGAGTAATGCACTACAATCAGATGTTATCATAAAGTGTCGTTTCCATAGGCACAACACAGCGGTACCTATGCGGAAATTGAATGTCATATTGCGTTTTCTGTTGAATAGTTGCTGGGAAGATCGATTGTCGAAACGGTGCTAGAAAATAATAACTAGTTTTAGAAAACGCAATTTTTTCTAGAGATATTAACAACAACAGCTCTAATTTCTGAAACAACAACAACAATAAAAACTACTTCTTCCATGGCTCCAGGTACATGTTGACGTTTGTTTGACTTTTAACCGCGAGTGGGGTGCTTTTTTGCTTCATTATTAGATTATATTTTGTGCTATATTCTTCTGTGTCGAGGCTGGTAGGATAGCGGCAATGGCAACAACAATTGTTTAAATCGGCTTGGGAGTTTGAAAATTTCGAAAATCTGCTAAAACAAATTGCAGCTGTTTTGAATAAGTTCACTGCTTTTAAGATGAAGAAATCATCCAAACTATCTTTATGAACGACACGACGACGCCATACTTATAAAATTTGAGCTCAATTTTCTCATTGTCGCCGTAAACTTGACGCTTTAACTATCTCGACCGTGTCCAGTTAACTTACACTCGATCAGAAAATGATCTCATTTTTCCTGTCACCGTGTTTCTTAACGTGAAGTATGGAAAAATTTTCTTTAGGCGAGAGAAATTCCAATGAAAAGTGGGCAACTTTAGTTGGGCGTCGAAACTGATGATATTTCAACATATTTGTACACATGCATGGTTGGAAGAGTAGAATTCAGAAAGCGAAAAATCTAGATCCGACCCAACAAAATGCTGATGTAGGGTCGTAACAATAATTATTTTTCCTCAGTGTTTTCGCAATCAATTTCTACGCCACCGTTTCTAGCGATGTTTGCAAAACGCATACGGTTTACTCATTAGATTTTCTGTCTAACACATATTTTCTTTTACTCAATCGAAGGGCAAGACAAGCATGTAATTTAAGGTTTTGAAGAGAAAAGGTCTGCCTTTTGTTTCAGGGTAAAATTTACTGAAAGTAAACGCGGTAGGACAATCAACAGAATACTTCGAAACTTTTATTCATTTTCTACGGTAGTTGTCAAGTATTGTTGGATCAAGTTTACCCGAAAAATATAAATGCTTACCGAAAGCTTATTGAGCTTTTCTTTTTTTTTAGGTTTAACACAATTTAACCATAGAATAATTTGCGAGGACGATACCAAGGAAGTGTCATGTCCTGGCGATCAAGTTATTTGGATGAAGAGTGCGTTTTTTGGGAGAGCTAATGCAAATATGTGAGTTAACTTTTGCTACGTGTACCGTACGATATAAATGTTAATTTTAGGATGCAATTGTAATCTTAACTTTGCAAACAAAATTTAGAAATTTTACTTATGAGATAACTTGCTACTATGTTATTTGTGTAGTATCGGTGTTCTGCATTTCCAACGTTTTAAAACGAGTTGCTACTTAGAAATCGAAGTTTCTTTTCTATTTAAATAGTTGATTTGGTATAACTTTAGATAATAGGGTTTCCAAACCTTAAAATTTTTGGGCATGTCAGGGATTTCAGTGATAGATTAGCGTTAAAGAGAGAAATGTTTAAATGTGCTCAAAAGTTATGGATTATAGGCATTCTACTCAGAATTTAAAGTTTTAGCTGAGTTATTGTCCATACAAAAAAATTGTTTTATATAGAATAAGAGCGAAAGAACAATATAATATTTAAAGATAGCTTGAGAGAGCTCTGCATAATTTAGACCTGCTTGAATTATTTTTGTATTTATTCTATATTATTCACAAACCGTCGTCTCCCGGAAGAGCTACAATAAATGGCAAGTCCTTTATTAATCACAAACCGCCATGGTATCAGTTATGAAAACCTATCATGTCACAAACTACTATTTGTTTTCTACAAGATGTAGAAGTGATGGCGAAACAAAGTCAAAATTGCAAAAGCATTCCAAAATGAATGTCGTTTATATAATTTTATAAATTATTTATTATTAGAAGCTCTACTTCACAATTTGCTGCGCTTTTTTTTTCATTATATTTGTGACGTCAAGTTCCCTGGCTTCACTTGATTGCCCTGATCCCGGCATTGCAAAAGTACTGTGCGAACTTCAACGCGAGCTTGGATAGATGTTGCACGAATACGCTTCGTAAATCTAAAAGCAGCGTCATATTTTTCTTTTCAAGCAGATTGGACAAAAAAGAGAAGTACTGAGAACTTCCGGACACATTTGCAATATCTTCCTTTCATAGAGACAGCTTTTTTGTGAACGCTGCAATTTTATCCGAAATGTCGAGCATATTTTTATCAGCCCATTGCATAGACAGGTTCAGTTTATTCAATTTAGCAAAGATATCGCACACATAAGCAAATCTTGTTAAAATTCGGTATCGTTTGGGCAATCAGCTACTTGATTCTTTTCTTTTTTGCAAAACTTTATGAAGTTCTTCCACCAGCTCGTAGACTTGTTCAAATGATTTTCCAAGCCAGAGCCACCTGGACGAACAATAAAACTGCAAACTTCGATGCTCTGCATTCATCTTCGCACAAAGTTTTACAAACACTTTTGATTTTAATGACCGCGTTTTGATGAAGTTAATGACTTAGGTGAGATTTCAACTGTAGCACCAAGTTCCGGGCTCAGTTCACGAGCCACCAATGCCTCTCGGTGAATCATGCAATGCATCCACATGGCCACTGGGGCGCGTTCTTGAATTGGACTTCGCAGTGCAGAGCGACTGCCAGACACAGTTTTGGCGCCATCTGTCTATATGCTAATGCAATTTCGCCAATTTAATTTATTTGTGGAAAAAAAATCGTCGATTATATTGAAAAGATAAATTCCTCGGCAATCAAATTCAAAAGGCTTGCAAAATAGTAGCTCTTCTACCAAGTGGTGGTCAGAGAAGTCAACAAAATACACGTAGCAAATTAGGTGGGCATCTCGACTGCCTTCAGTCGCTTCGTCTAATTGCTGGCTGAATTCTCGCTGTTTTATTCGATCGTTCAGTTGATTGCGAATGTCCAACGCCATATCACCAATCCGACGACACACGGTATCATTGGATAACGGTACTAACTTATTTTTTCGGCAGCACCTTCTCCTATCATCGTACTTGCAAGATCGATTGCAGCAGGCAGTATTATTTCCTCAGCAATGCTGTGAGGTTTTTTACGGTTAGCAATTCTGTGTCGTACTTGATGGGATGCTAATAAAGCCTTTGATGGGAATTGCGTAAATTTCGAAATGGTAGATACTTGGCTCTTCATATCATTTAATTTTCCAGCAAAAAAACTTCTGGGTTTACTTGCAAATTGTTGATGTGATGATGCCAAATGTCGTTTAAGTTTGTTCGGCAACATGCTCTCACTGACCAATATCTTGTTGCAAATAACGCACTGAGGTTTTTCCTCACCATTTTGAAAGATAAACTTGAAACCAAAATCCAAATAAGTCTCGCTGTACTTGCGAGACTTCTTTTTAGGCTTATTACCTTTAATCGAAGATTTATGCTTAGCCTGCAACAATAACTTGCTGTTTCCATCCATTTTATAACTGACTTTTTACTAAATGAGTTGCGCAATACGTTTTGAGCAATAAAAAAAGTTGTAAGCTGAAGTAATGGCTATTACGTAATAATAGAAAACAATTCGAATGCGTGAAGCGTGAGCCTGCGGAAATAGTACATTACCTGCATTCGGGTATCCACTTCTGCTCTCGATATCAAAAACGGCATGCTTAATTAAGTTATAAAGCTGTAGTTTTTGCATTAAAATTTTTCGTTCTTTGATTATTTGAGTGTAGTTTTGAACAGAATGGCTGTGCGACGCTCTACGAAATTTCAAACGACGCACCAGGGCGTCGCGACGCACAGTTTGAGAACCACTGCTGTAAAGTAAAAAAATAAATAACTTAACAGGCAGCATATCGGCAAAAGAAATATATCTTTGTTTTTAATATATATAACGGCGTCACCCGAAGAGCCCCCATCAGTAACGTCGGGATTGAAAATGTCGGTTCAGCGGACCAATCCGGCTTCACCTATCAGGCTCTTATGTAAAGAGTTTCCCAAAAGTTTATGTGTTTTCTGCACATAAGACGTTCACGACTTTTTGTGCTCCTTTTCCGAATTGAAAATCTCATTTCAAGGTCCTGGCCATGCCTCAGGTCCATGTGTTGTGTTCATTGCTGACACAAACCCAAGGGAGCTTTGCGTTTCCTGGAAGTCTGGAAGTAGGGAACACATTTCTGATATCAAGCCTTTTTCAAGCAAAATAGCAAAAATGTCTTTCGTGTGGTGCGATTTTATACAATGACACTGTTTTCTTTTGATTTCTCCTTAAACTTTCTCAAGTTCTCGCTGACTACGCAGTATGTAGCATGTTCTTTTCTCCCTGCTTTGTGCGACCTGGAAAGTTAAGAGTCCTTGGTTTTCCCCAAATGTTCGGTTTCATCCGGTAGCTCTATAAAGGCATTTTAAAGCAAAATATCAGTAATGCTGTATATTTCATGTGGTGCGATTTGACATAGTGATGTTGTTAATTTTGATTTGCTCCCAAACTTTCTCAAGTCCCTGCTGGCTACGCATTATGAGTCATATTCGTTTTCCTTACTTAGGTATGCTCCGGAAAATTGAATGAGTCATTGCTTTTCCCAAATTTTTAGGTTTGATTCCGATAGCTCTATGAAGCTCTTACCAAGCAAAATAGAAAACATATTTCTCCTAAGTATGGTGCGATCTTACCCCGGCAGAGTTTACCATCTCCCGTGCCCATTTAAAACGTATCAATTAATACAGCTGCGCCGGCTTTACCGTACAAACATTTGTTGGGGCCAGAACGAAATGTTTTAGTAAATATATTGTACATGTAATGGTGATCATGTTGGTCTATTAATCAAGACTGGAAGTACTCAGAAAGAAAGAATGATGACACAAACTATTATTCGGAATTTTTAAAAGTGTAAGGAAGGAAGTGAAACATAGTCAAAAATGAGTCGCCCAAATGGTGGTCATTTTGACTCATAAAGAAATGAGCTATTTAGTGGTAGGCCTATATGACGATTTGGTGGCCTCGCTTTCACATTTATATTTGTGACACCAAGATTTTTGTCTGCGCTGTTTGCTTTAATTCGGCCACACCATGAAAAAAGGCCATGTCTTTCCCCTAAGTCATATTTCCTATTGCAATAGGCGCCTATTAAGCTCTTTTCAAACAAACACATTCCCTTCTAATTAAGTGTTACAAATTGATGCTATTATTGTTTAATTTTGATGTTACCTTAAATTTGGGATTTTGTTACATTTAACTTTGTCCCTAATCCAGACCACTCTAGTTTTAAATGAAGATTAGTTTTTTGTAGCGATACAAATATCTTTGCAATCAAAAATATAACTAATGGGCTTTACCATTTATGTTCGCTATCAAAATGATTGAGGGTAATTTTGCTGCCTGCCGTTGTTCTAACAAAATAGTGACAAGCATTGCGATGTCATTTAAGATTATGACCAAATAGTGCGTTTTAACTCATTGACTGCGAGGGACCGATTATTACGTCCTCACGTTTTCTTTCTGTACGCTGAAGACGTATTAATACTTCTTTCAGCTAACTTTGATTTCGCTCGTTTCAGCGTCTGGTATAATCGCCGTATCTTTTCCTATGAAAATAACTAAGCTAAGTTCTTTTTCTCTAGTTTATAAAGCTTTTTTTGACGTTTTACTGAAGTTCTAAGCCATTGTATTTTTTGCGGAAAAACCACACAACGTTGGTAGAATTTACCACACAGCATCGAAAAGAAATATACTTTATTTTCATTATTGTTTTTTCAATGGCAGTTGATTTAAAATCAGGTACGATGATAGAAAAGTGTGTACTCCGCAGTTGTTACGCTTGAAAGTGATTTTGGATGGAAGATGACTTGCAATTAGTTCATTAGACTATTTAGAGTTTACTGTGGTCTTACATTATCTTTATATAGCTGGAATGTTTTTATTTCAGATATTTTTACAGAGCTACTAAATTATCATGGCTACTAGAAAAAGAACTAAACAGTATGATTTGAGCGATTTGGTATATAATTTTCAATTGGTAGATTTATCTGAGGATGAGCTCATAGACGATAATGATTCGGATGGGAAGAGCTACTTCACCGATTCAGAATTTTAAAATGACACCAACACTGTTGCTCATGTACAATCAGCAGCTACAGCAAACACCAGCCATAACTCTGTTCAGTCTGCTGGCAATACTAGTAATGTTTCAACTACCGATGCAACTCGCAACAAGAGCATGTCGGAACTGCTTAGCAGCGATAATGATTGTGATATTGCCTCAGCATCCAATTTCGCTGACCACAACTGGAAACCTGTAGAACCAACTCACATATCTCCATCAGATATAAATTTTTCTGAATCAAGTGGCATAAGCAATTCTGTCACTCTCAACAAAGAGTTATTGCCAGTGCAAATTTTTTTGCTGTTCGTGACCGAGCATATAATAAAGATTATGAAGAGATATGAAGAGGTTTCTCAGAATTCTTTTTAGAATGGGTGTGGTGAAAAAAGCATGCATAGAAGATTATTGGTCTACTGATCCAGTAATAGTAACTCCCATATTCAACTCTACGATGCCACGAGACAGGTTTGAGCTACTGCTGCGTTTTTGGCATTTCAGTGATAACGAATTTGCAGTTGATGGCGATCGTTTATCCAAATTGCCAAAAATATGATATGCTCTACTTGAACGATTTCAAGCTTTATACATCCCTGGAAAAGAGATATCCATAGACGAATTAACAGTTCTTTGGAGAGGCCGCTTGCTCTTTCGTCAGTATATTCCTGGCAAAAGACATGAATACGGTGTGAAACTTTACATGCTATGTGAATAGCAGGATATGTGTGGAATATCCTGGTATACTGCGGAAAAATGGATCCTCTCTATAGTTTCGGTCATGCAAAAGCTGTAGTTTTAAAGCTAATGGAA
The DNA here is from genome assembly GCA_963675345.1 of Trididemnum clinides. NCBI lineage: Eukaryota > Metazoa > Chordata > Ascidiacea > Aplousobranchia > Didemnidae > Trididemnum > Trididemnum clinides. The sequence continues at coordinate 35,258,059 of OY776286.1, forward strand.
AAACTGTTAGATCGTGGTCATGCTCTTTATATATATATGGATAATTCTTACGCAAGCGTGCCTTTAGCGGAAACTCTACTATATTGAAAAAAGTTAATTTGTGGAACATTGAGGAAAAACAGAAAACACCAACCAAAAAATATGGTTTCTACAAAACTAAAAAAAGGACAGCACATTGCAAAACGAAAAGGGTATACTATTGTAGAAAATTGGCAAGATAAAAGGGAAATGCTAATGCTTACAACATATCATTCCGGAAAAATGGTTGAGAGCAATTGGCAAACAAAAGAAGTGGAGAAAAAAAAGCCAGAGTCTATTATATCGTATAATAACTTTATGTGCTGTGTGGACAGAATGGATCAACCGATGTCCTATTGTAGTCCACGACAAAAAACGCTAAAATGGTACCACAAAGTTGTGTTGCAGCACCTTGACATGGCTATGGCAAATGCTTTCATTTTGTTCAAAAAGGTTGGTGGCACAAAGGTGCAGTTGAAATTCTGAAAGAGTGTAATTGCTTCGCTATTGAGTTCTGATATTAGAATAAATGAAGACCTCCCACAAACATCAAATGCAGCCGCATTTTATCATCATAAAAGTTCTGATCTTTCTCGCCTGTCTGGTCAGCAATATTTGGCTCACATCCCTTCAACAGCTTCAAAGAAAAGTGCTGCTAGAAAGTGCTTTGTTTGCAATCATCAAAAGCACCGAAAAAACGTTGCTCCATGTGTGAAACATGCCCCTCAAAACCAGCTTTGTGTGTGGTTCCTTGCTTCAAAAAATTCCACAGTAAATTCTGCATTTGAATGCGATAAACCAGTCAGAGTACTATTTCAAACAAACCAATATTGATTTCTTCATATTGATTTTGCGAACTTCAGTTGCTTTCTTTACTCATCTTATTTTGCTTGATTGTTTCATCATTGTTTGAACATAATTTTACGTTTTATTACAAAGCAAGTTTCGCTTTTTCCAGTTGTCAGACATATCGGCAAAATATCCGAAATATGCTCTTTTGCGATAAGGCGCGTTAGAGTGTACCGAGAAAACTTCCCCACGCTCATTGCGTTAAGCTATTAAATATTAGGATCGCTACTTACTACTTTTTCGTTACTCTACGGAAATTAATATGAACTAACGTCTCATACTGAGTGCATGTTCCTCGGCCCTGGGATAAGCTCCCTCATGCAAAGAGCAAACTAATTCGAAATAAAGAACTCACAGTAAAGTTATAGCAATAGCAGAGGTCCCATTGATAGTGTCGAAGTTAAGAATATCAAATCAGCTGGCTGCGCCAAACTCACCCAAATGTAAAGGAAATTGCTTCAACATTTAGATCATATGTAGATCGACACTTATATTTTGCTACAAAAGATAAGAAAGGACCATCTTTACCCCATTGTCTTTTACTCGGATGATCACCAAGTGTTTTGCTTGGAGTTGGCTACGTACGATATTAAAACTTGTAGAGACCTCATTTTTTGATAAATATTTATAATTAATTTGATGGACAATGTCAAAGATCCATGCTATCGACAAAGAATAGACAAAATGTATCAAAAGATTTTTTCTAGAAATTGCAATATTGTGAAGTGCAGACACCAAAATTTTGTGTTTTTAACCGGTAGACTCATTTAGAGACTTCAGTTTTTGATGGATCTTTTTGAAAACGACAACAGATAATCCAAAAGAACCATGCTTGTGAGAAAAAGTAGTCAAAATGTACCAAAGACTTAACTTTGATTTAACAATTGCAAGTTTGTTAGGATAATTGTGAAACATGTATGGCAACCAATTTTTGATCAGCCGTTGTAAACTAATCCTTAGTCTTAAGTAATTGGTGTCACATATTGCTGGAAAGAAAATTTTGTAAGCTTTTAAATGCAAGTGATTTTTAGTACTTTATTATAACGTTTTTGTATTTAAGTTACCTGTTTTTACTGAGCTTACCACTTTTCGGGAGGTTAAAAAGTTACACCAGAGATCTCAAAGTTCAGTTTTTTCAGTATAAAAACAGATATTCACCGGGTATGTTGTACACTATCCGAATGGCCTTGAAATAACCTTTAATTTATTGAAGAAAAATTTGAAAATCAGTTGAGAAATGAGGATTTTGCAAAGAGGGTGCAATTTTTTGAAAATCATCATAATACCGTATGATCTGTACGAGATATATTGGGTTGTTGTATGAGTTCCCGCCGTTTCATAAAACTTTTTTTCTAAAACGGTTTTTTGATATTTCTTAAAGTGTTATATATTGTCAGAAATTCCTTATTCTGTTCTACAAGATAACGGTCATCGTTTTTTTCCATATCATTTTTTCTCGTTTTTCAGAACCGTCAAATGAATTGTCAAGTCAATAACAAATCGCATTTTCGACACCTTTTCGCTTTTAATCGAGGTCAAAAAGCGAGTGAAGTTACCAAGGATATTTGTGCTGTATATGGGGAGGACGCTATAGCAGAAAGAACTGTTGGAGATTGGTTTGCCAGATTCAAACGCAGTAATTTCGACCTGAACGACGCTCCTCGTTCCGGAAGAACAATCAAGATGGACGAAGACCAACTCAGGGATCTTTTGAAGGAAGATGGCCACCAAACATGCAGAGAATTGGGTGAAAAGATGAAATGTGAGTTTGCGACAATTTCACGTCACCTTCAGTCGATGGGATTTACTCAAAAGCTCGGGAGTTGGGTTTCCTCTCCATATACAGCACAAATATCCTTGGTAACTTCACTCGCTTTTTGACCTCGATTGAAAGCGAAAAGAAGTTGTCGAATTCGATTTGTTATTGACTTGACAATTCATTTGACGGTTCTGAAAAACGAGAAAAAATGATATGGAAAAAAACGATGACCGTTATCTTGTAGAACAGAATAAGGAATTTCTGACAATATATAACACTTTAAGAAATATCAAAAAACCGTTTTAGAAAAAAAGTTTTATGAAACGGCGGGAACTCATACAACAACCCAATATAATGACATCATAGAGCAAGTTTATAGCGTGCAAGCAAATAGAGAAGAAAAATGCTAATATGGCTTAAAGTGCTTGAATAAAGAATTGCTCGTAGCATAGTCAAATAAGCTTTAATTGTTGTCAAGTTGCTTTTATCGAAAGCAGCTTATTAATATCTCCCGAAAGAACGTTTAATCGCGTTCCTTGATGATTACTTTTGAGAAAGAACAAATAACAAATTTTGCAATAAATCGTTGATTGTGACGTCGTTTTGGACCCCAAACAAATGAAAGTTTTTGCAATGTGGTAAGTCAGAAGTTGGTTTTCGTTTGAGCAAAAAGCGATTGTTCTCTGTCAAGTAATGAAAATTATAAGAGATTCATTGGATTATGACATCATGATGACGTCGCAAACACCTATGAAACTCACCACGGGGTGATGATCAACCACGTGGCAAGTTTAATGCTTGTATCTCTAGCAACTTCAGAAGAGTTAAAACAGACGGACACACAGACAGAATTGCGCTTTATAATATAAAAAAGACCAACGTTGGGGCTTTTTTACTTTTGCCGTAAACTTTTTCTGAGGTTTTCACTTGTCAAACCACTATTGGCAAGCTAATTTTGGTTTTCCATTGAAAACTGACGATACAAAGCAGAACAAATTTGATGTTATTGGAAATTCAAGAAAAATATTGTTTCAGGGCAATGAAAAGGTAAGAACTAATCTAAAAATTAAAGCCAAACAAATTTGTTGAGTTAAACAAAGAAGGGTTAAAATTTGTAGCCAAAATATGCACTGCTAAAGGTACTTTAAAATTCCTCTGACAAAGCTAATCAAACACGTGGTTGATGTGACCTTCAATGTCGTCGCAAACTGCTTGCAAAGATTATTCCTCAAGCAAAATTTCCGTTCGAACTTCATCGTGAGGTATCTCTATCTCTACTTCTGTTTGATTGTGTCCTTCAGTTCCTCCTCTTCAAAAATGATTGTTCTTCCACAGTAAACTTTCTCTGAAAGTCAATTTCAAACATTGCGATCCATTTGATAGCAATCCTAAAATTGGGAATGTCGTTTGTATTTTTAAAGTGGAACTTGGAGTACTGTCTTCCAGAGAGCTCTGACAGCTACAGCTAGTCTGTATCCTTTTTCAACATAGTCGGTTCTCGTTCCAAAAGCTAGTGTATTTTAAAGAATTGTATTAAAAACATTGTAGAAGATAGCTAAAGCCGCCATATCTTTCATTCTGATTCTCTTTTGGGTCTTTAAATGAATACAAAGCACGATGTACTGTAGAGGAGTGGAATTTAAAAGCATAATGTAGGGGAGGGAGCCATAATAATTATCGTTTTCTCCCATAGAATGATATCAACCGGTAGTCCTGTTTTATTACAGTGCTGGCAAAAAAAATCTTTACATTTCTTTGGCAAAAGAAATCTTTACGTGAAAAATAAGCACGCGTATTTAACTTATTATTTCCGCCAAAAGCATTGCATCACAATAACGCTTATGCTTATGTCAAAAGCTACTATCTGGGTATGCTTCACCGCATACTCATTGTTCTGCGGGCTTTGCATAGTTTTACAGGTCGGTGAACTTGGACAAAATTTTTTGTTTTTTGAAATTTCGAGGTCTGGCAAAATTTATCTCAGATACGAAAATAGGTCAAAAGAAAATGAAAATGGCAGAAAAATTTCGTGTTTTAACATTGTTACAGAAGGGAGATTCTGTGATTGCTGTAGCCAGAGATATTGGGGTCTCAAGAAAGGCATTTTTTCAATTATAAAGATCAGATGCGTTGTTACCACCCGGGATGATACCAAAGAGGAAGTCGTGCTCTGGCAAACCTGAGAATACCTCACCAAGAACGGATAAGCTTTTGAAGCACGAAGTATTATCATATCCGTCTAAAACTGCCGTTGAATTAAAAAAACAAGCACCATGAACTTTTCCACCACGCCTCAACCAAGACAATTCGTCATCGAATCTAAAAGAATCTTGGTCTACCAGGCCGCCGTGCAGCCAAGAAGCCCATGTTCAATGCAGCAATAAAAAAGAAAAGGCTCAACTCTTGCCAGAAACATCGACATTGGACAGCTGCAGAGTAGAGAAAAGTGATGTTTAGTGATGAGAGGACTTTACAATTGTGAGGGGAGTCCCAAAGATGGTGCATCGTCCGATTAGTGCATCACGATATGACCCAAAATTTACGGTTCAAATTCCATGAAAGACCCTGGCATGGTAATGGTGTGGGGAGCTTTCAGTGGAAATCTGGGCCGGGCTGGTTATACTTCCTTATAAAAAAAATGTAACAATGAAAGGAAGCATTTATATCAACATTTTAATAAAAGAACATTTTTGCACAATCTAAAGGATTTATCAATGTGATCATTTCATGTCTGATGGTGCCCCGGCTCACGACTGAAAGATGGTGACAAAATTTCTTACCATCCATAATATCCATGTTTTAGACAGCCTGGTAATTTACCAGAGCTAAATCCAAATGAAAATGCCCGTAATTGCTTAAAAAAGCAAGATTCCAGAGACGCGACCCAGCAATATCAATGAATAACAACCGGAGCTGAGAAAACTCTGGGTAACACTGGACTCCACCTGCTTTGCCGCCCTTGCTCATTCCTTTCCCAAAAGGTTCAAATGATCATCCAATCTAATGGCAAGATGAAAAAATATTGATTGACATTATATTTGATATGCAATAAAAGACATAAATTCCGAAATCGTTTCGTTTGATTCAATTGCAAAGATATTTGGTCAATGTAAAGATTTTTTTTGCCGGCACCGTATTTGATGGCTCTTTTTTTTTAAACTATAACTGTGGCCTCAAGTTGTTGGCTGTGACCTATGCTCTCTTGTTTTCTGCTTAAACCTGGCTAGAGCCCTAAAGGATGCATGCATCGCCCCAAATTTTCAGTCACGCTAAAGATAGGTCTATTAAGTTGTTGCTCAGCCCATTTTTTTCTTATACAACACAATTTCACACCGGAGTGTTATTTTCATTTGAATCCCGACTAAACTTTGTCGAGTGCTTGGTTTTGCCGTACGAACCTTGTTTCCTGAATAGACTTAGCCAGAAGAGCGAACATAGCCATGTTGTATTCTCAATTTTTACCCCTGATCCCGGATGATTTATTAAGTTTTAAGCAAACAGCATAAAATGTTTCCTCCCATACGGTGCGAGCTCACATACAAATGTGTTTTTTGTTTGATTTCCCCTTAGATTTTTTAGTCTGTGCTACGTCCGATATGCCCTGTTCCTGCACAGGCGTAGCGAGGGACGCTAAAAGGGGCATGTCTTGTCCAAAATATTTTGCCCTAATACCTGTAAACCTATCAGGTAATTTCAAGCAAAATAGCAAATTGTTTCTCCGCATACGATACAATTTCACACAGGCAGTAGCGTATTTAAGGGATAAAGGGCATCGACCCCAGATTGGCATGACAGAAACAATAAAGGTAAAAGAGACGAAATTCTTGCTCCAAAAATGTTTGTTTTTATTTCTTGAATAGACGTAACCAGGGGGTAAACCGAGTCACGCCTTGTACCAAATCCTTTGCTCTAATTGAGGTGTAATATGCCTATTTTGCTATTTTTAGGGGAACATGCAAAAATGGCTTTCGTTTTTACACAGGAATGTTTTCATTTGATTTTCCCTCAAATATCGTTAAATTTGTGGCTAAAGTAGATGAACTCTGTTTCCAGCATAGGCGTAGCATATGGCGCTTGAGGGGTGATGCTTCCTCCAAAATAGTTTTTATACAGTTACAATCAGTCAATAAATCTATTTTTGAGCAACAATTTTTCTCTATAATTGCGATTTTACACAGTGGTATAGACCCAGTGATCTATTGCCTTTTTCTTCTAAATTTTTTCACACTTTCTATTTTATACACTATACCCCTAATTCCGACCTTCCAATTATTAAATAAAGACCGGACTTGTAAACAGCCAATAATTTCACAAATTTTTATCCGTTTGTTTGATTAAATGCATGTGGGCATAAATTGCAAGTTTTGTGAAGACGTAAATATGATCAAAGTATTTCCAGGAGTACGCTATAGTAGTAGTCCTATCATAACTTTTCGTATTTGAAGGCATATTCACATTGCCTCAAGCCTTTGGCTGGCTTAATATTCTTTTCAGTTCACTACAGTCGTTCTTTATTTCTTGGCATAAACATAACATACAGAGCACGTAGCATTAAATGTAAAGGGCAAGAAAAAGGGAAAGCAAAAAACGCTAAAGCAGTGTGGCATGCAAATCATAACAAAAACAAAAGTTTGTAGAAGAATCATGCATCGGTGCATCAACTTCTACCTATTACTGACAAAAGAAATTATGGTCTTGATAAAGGAAAGGTTGCACAATAAAAATACTAAATTCAATAAAGAAGAATTCAAAAGCGTATGCCTGCGACCAGCTGTCAATTAGTTATCAAAGCCAACGCATGTTGGATGAGGCTAACAAACGCTACATCTTGTTCAATAGCGACCTGGAGATAGTTGTAAAGAGATATCCTAATTTATCTTTTCTTTAACAAAATAAGTTCACCACCGGATAGAGTTTTGTACTCGTAATTAGGAGACAATTTATCACAGCTGTCGGCCTCCCCGAGGGTTCCAAATACCCCAAGCTCTTCCCAAACCAAATATTTTCCCACAGTGCTGCCTCTGAATGATAGCAAAAAAGCAGCACGCACTTTCTCTAAAATTGGTCGTTTGTCAATTTTTATGTTGCTCTACGCCTCTTTTTTTCCTCGCCTTATTATTTTTCTTCTACTTCCGACGAGCAGCAACGTTTATCTATGTTCTGATCGTATCTTTTCTCTTTCTGTATGCGCCAGCAATGTGACCTGTAAGGGTAGGTCAGTGCAATGCTGCACCTGCTCTACATGGCTACATTTAGGGTACACCTTTTTTCTTCCTCTGAGTTTAACGTTCTCTCCGTCTTCTACTTCTGGAGCTGTGCACCCTGCTACATCTCGGCCTCTCCTGGGGTTACCCAGTCCAGCAACACTGAGTCATTTTCTCCGGGGTTCTCCAGCATTTATACTTCCACTGTTTACAACCATCCATTCAAAACCCCTTACCAATGCAGTTCTTCTAACTCACCTTCGCTTACAAACCCTCCAACCTTCTTTTTTTGTTGCTAACTCCTCATTTTGCTTCTTTCCATCTCTCCTCCACTTCTCCAACTTGCACCATTTTCCATTTTTTCACACCCCCTTGCTTCCTCTGCTGATTTGCACAGGATTTTTTCATATAAAGTAGGTGGTCTTCGTCCCAGAAAGGTTCAACTACTCAACTTTCTTTGGCTCTTTCCTGTCGATCTCACCTGTATTCAGGAATCCAACTTCAATTCGTCTTGATTTGTCTGCACTCCAGCATATTTTGCTCTGCGATCCGATCGCAATTAAGTCTGGTCTGAGTCTCTTTTATCTGATGACTCAAACGTTAAGACAGTGAAGTCATCTTCGTCCGGCAGGACCTAACCCATTCTGAACTATCAATCCCCTCTCTATGGGCCGAGCCCTTCCTGAACTATCGATCTCCTCTCCATCTTCGCTCGGCCATTGCTCTGACTCTGTGGGGGTTGACATTTCGCCAAAAATTTCCTCTCCGCTCTTTTATTTAGACATGCATACTCCTCTTACTCGCTTTTTCTTCGGCAGATAGTAGGATCAACTCCTTTTCTCCCTTTGTACTCACATTCTCCAAAACTCCTTTCAATGTGGGGAACTTCATCTGCCATCACCCTCTGTGGGACTTAAGAAGCACTTCAGACCCTCATCGGTAAGAAGTATTCGATTGATTCATTTTCTCCGATTTCCTTCCCCTCAATAATTCTGACACCTCCACTTTTCTCCATCGTTTCTCCGGAATTCGATCCTCTCCAGACATTTCCCTCTCTTCTTTTACTCTTACGCTTTCCTGTTCCTAAAAGTGCTTCAGCATCTGGGTTCAGATCGCCAATCAATACTTCTTACCGTTCTTTCTCCACGCTCTCACCCTAAGAGCGTTCTTCTTCTATCGGTTTCCATAAAGCTGGTTGGGATGACTTTGATATTTACATCGATTCACGTTGTCTTTCTTCAAAAGAATACTTTTCTCTTTCTCTTTTCTTTGCAGCTGCGCTCTTTACTGCTTTGACACTAATTACGGCCAAATTTTTCGTTTTTTTTTACCGCATCCTACGCCAACTTCAAGCCTGTTGGTTTTCTGAAGTGAAAGAAACGGTAAGGGAAAGACTCAAGGGCTTGCTTCCGCTTATAGAAGCGACAGACTTACCATCTCACTCAATGACACGCCTGGTATTAGATTGCTTAAGCAAAGGCTAAAGCATGGCACGAGACATGCTTGTCTTTTTCTCCTAAATCTGATCCTAAGACAGTCTATTCTATCCTTCGTTTCATTGCTAATTCTGTTTTCCTAGGGAAACGACATCAGTCTGTGCCAACTATCTGAATCTTACTTTTGTGTTTACCAGCCAAAGACTTTGCATAGCAGAGCCAGAAGCTAATTGCCTGAACTCTGACAAGCCGCGTACCCGAAGAATCTCATTCTTCTTTCTAGTCTCCGCTAACCTCTAGTAAATTACTTACGGCTGCCGCCAACCTCTTTTTTTCTATTGCAACCGACACAAATAGAGTTGTCTACTTCATGTCAAAGTACTTCCATCGCTCTGGCATGAATTTTTTTTCGTATCTTCAGTTTTTCCTGGTCTTTGAATTTCTCTCTTTCCACCTGGAATTCTTCATCTATTATTCCATCCCTCAAGATTGTACAACCTTTCCACTCACCTGCTTCCTTCCGGCATATCTCCTTCATTTCTTGCGTCCCAAAGCTGTTTGGGCGCATCACACTATTCCATCTACTCTTCTACACTATTCCACTACTATTCCACTACTTTTCTTTCAGCACCACACTATTCCATCTATTCCACTTTCTAACACCATTTTCTCTACCGACCAGACTGATTTCCGTCCTGGTCGGTCTACCCTTGGCCAAATGCTTTATCTTTCTCAGTTCATGTCGGATGGGTTTAACAAACTCTAGCCCGGCTCTCGTAAAATTCTTGCTACTGTCAACTTCCCTAGGTTTTTTGAATCTGTCCGGCTTCCCGCTTTCTTCTGCAAGCTTATTTCTATTGGCCTTTCTTTAAGTTTTTTCGATGTACTCAATTCTATCTTTTGTGGCAGGCGCGCTTGTGTGGTTTATCAAAATCACCCAAGTCGATCCTTTTGCTTCCTTCGAGGTGTGTTGCAAGGATCCGTTCTTGGTTGTGTTCTCTTTTTCTTCCTTAATAATCTCCCTGCACTTCTACACACTTCCGTCAGCTGTTATTTTTATGCTAACAACCTGACGATCTGGTGCTCCCCCTGCTTGGTCTCTGCTGCTGCGGAGACCACATAGAAAAGATCTAATTGGACTGCATCGCTGGTCTGAGCACTTGGTGTCTTCCTCTCAATCCGTGAAAATGTGAAGTATCCTTCTTTTTGATGGATTCCTATAAAGTTAATCTCCTGTCTCGTATCTCTTTACTCAACTCCCACATTTGCTTCAATCCCACTCCAATTGTTCTCAAAGTCGCCTTTAACCGGACTCTTACCTATTCTGCGCATGCATCTTCGCTAAAGGCCAAGTTCTTCCCTCGTATCAAGGTCTTATGCAGTATTTCTTCTTTCTCATGGGGCCTATTCTAAGAGTCCATTGTTCTTCTGTACAAAGTATTTTTCCATCCCGTTTTCTATTGAACCTCATTTGGATGATTTTTTTATGATTTTCTTTTCTCAGCCTACCAACGTTACCAAGGTAGAACGCCTTTACAGAGCGGCCCGTCTTGAAATTGCTGGCTACTTTTCGTCCACTCTTATCCCTCTCGCTTTCTCTGACGCATGCCTTCCTCCCTTACATTTCACTTTGACTCATGTTGCTCTGCCATTTTATAAGCGGGCCTTTTGTTCCCAGTCTTCTTTCCAATTTCGCATTAGGCCAGGTTTATTGTAAAATCTAGATTTTTCAGGTCCTCGTGGAAAAATTTTGCGTCTATTCACTCGCTCACGCTTTCTTCATCTTCCCCCAAGAAAGCTCATTCTGCGTGCCCTTCCTCCCCTTTCTTAAACCCATTTTACTTTAACGTGTAGCTCACTCTCACTTCTCCACTCTCTCGCTCTGGCCCGTCTCTTCCTTGCCAAGGTGAGGCTCCAGCCAATCTTGACTCTCTCACTCCTCACAATCTCGATTTGAACGGACATTTTTCTTTTGCCAAAGATGAACATCTTTCTTTTGCCAAAGATGATTGGGGTCCTTGACAACTGTTCTCTTTGTGGCGCTGAGGCATCACTATACTATTTGGTAGGCCCACCGCGTTCAAGTTTTTTCTGCTGATGTCTGCGTCATTCTGCAAGTTCTCCACAGGTCTCAACATTATCATTAAGACTGTCATTTTTCTTTTCTTCTCCTCTTGTTAAATTCTCGCTCTGTCTTTGCTACACTTTCCTCTCCTCCGTCCTTACGTCTATCTCACATTATGTAGAACATCTGGCAGAGACTTCTCTTCTTTTACCTGCAGGCTACAATCGGTTTTTGGCATTCTTTTTTCCGAGCAATGACATAGCAGTTGAGCTGACCAGACGAGTTTCGCTACTCCAACCATTTCTTTTCCCATCTAATTTCTCTCCTCTTATCTTCCTTCTCTTGTATCCACTCTTGTTTTTTCTCAGACTGAAGGCCTACTGTCTCAACTAAATTTTTGACACACTTGTTTTTGCAGTATTCGCTGAGAAACGTGTGTTTCCTCGTCTGCGCTCTCTCTCGTCTTTACTGCAACTGGCCCAGCCTTCCGTTGAACTCTTATCTCTTTATAATTGACACGATTGAGAGTCCTTCGTGCAGTGCTTGTGGTCATCCCACCCAAGACTTCTCTCAGCTCATTCAGCAAATTACTGCTATGCACTCTTTGCGTCGCTCGCTATTTGCGTCGGAGACTCTTTCTCGCTATACGACCTATGGTTCAAACTTATGAAAGTTGCCTGGCTTCTGGGATCCTATGGTCTCTCGCCATACTCCATCTCTCGGAAGCGGCTGGGTAACAACAACAAGTAGTTTGAGCGTACCGCTTAAAATGGATTAATGATTTACTATCTGTCACGAATAAGGAAATTTGCCTTGTAAGCGTAGTTTTCATATAAGTTTAAAGTGCTGTATCATTTGTTTGCTCGGCTACTGATTGAGAAAAAAAAAGACCTTTTTTCCTCGCAATTGGATTTGCTGTAAGTACGCCTTTATTACGTCACAATGGGGTATGACATAATAAAATTGCAGATTGATCTAGTGATTCTAGCTTCTTCGAAGAATTTCGATAACCGATTACATAACAAGTAATGCTTTTTTCTTTTATCACGTGATTTCGTTCTAGAGTTTTCTGGATTGTTTTTTCGATTTATATATAAAGCGACGGGAGTTTTTTTTGAGAGAGCAGAGAATGTTGTAGTAGGGAGAGAGAGTTTGATTGACGGAGTAGAAAAAGGGCTATTGTTTTTGTGATAATTTATTGTGGATTCTGTGGAGTGGTGAGTGTTGAACAGCTATTGGTGAAATTAGTTTTGGCGGTTTCCTGATTGTGTAGTAAAGTGATTGATTCTAAGATCGTTGAGCAAAGAAGCTTGAAGTTGTGAAGTATTATTTCTGTGAATACATTATTCTGTTCTTAACGCGGTTTAAGGTGTTTTTAGTGGAAGTCAATCTTTTCCAAGTATTGTTTAGTTGTAGTCAGACCTAATTATCCGAGCGATCATCATACGTCGCCTCAATTTTAAAAGAAATTTAAGATTGAGATAGAACCGAAAATTCTATATTGTTATCAAAACGCCACAACACCCATGTGTCCTTAATCCCGACATAAACGCAGCAAGGAAAGGGAAAACTTACCTGTAGTCCAGGTTTTACGTATTAAAATGCGTTATGGATAACGTAAATGCTCCACCCATTGGTGCAACCAAAATTTTCTGAAAAAAGGCCAACATTTTTTGAACAACGCAACCAGGGTGTAGTAGTGTTCGAGACTCCAAAAGCCAGTGGTCAGTGTTTTTGGAGCCAATCTTTGCACTCAATTTAAAGTCTGAAGTTCGGATAATACTAATGTAGTTTAGCGCTAAATGGACGTTGCGGACAATGTTGCGAATTCGCGAATCTCCCTGCACTATACTGCGTTGCATTGTGTAAGCAACTGGTTTTGGAGTAACGCAGCCTGAGGCTCAAATTGGTACGTAACGTCCGAATATAAATCACACAAATTTAGTATATGACAACCATAGCCTAAACAAATCATTTCGGTATTTTCCCAAAGCCTATGTAAATTTCGCTTTGAATATTCACTCAGCAACATTGACTCGGGTAATTTGTTGTTTCTTGATCATCCAATAATTCTTCCTTATCATTTCTGAATTCTGAGAACCTATTGCAGCAGCGTAAGCAAATCTCTTCATTAATGGATCAAATAGCTGGCCCAACAGGCCCATTAACATGTAGTTAACCACTGCTTAACACGAATTCTCAATTGAAAAAAAGAAAAAGCAATGCTTGTTTTGAACGCTTCACCAGACAGATAGCATGATGACGCAACAAGGAAATAAGACAGTAGGCAATACATCAACATTTTCTGGTATCAAGAAAACTATTGAGGGCACGAAGCTCTTGAGCCAAATTCAGGCAGTAAGCCCAACTAAACAACGCCCACCAAATTTTTGTGCAATTATTTGTTGTTTTGTGCACAATACAAACTGGGACCAAAAGGGGGTACGGCACCTTGGTTTGGGCTATCATATTTTCAAATTGTAAAAAGAGGACATATTTTAGAATCGTGCTCCAAGCAATGTCACTTTTGTTCCTCAACAAAAGTTTTTTTTCTGGGAAGCAACCATCTTGGGCTACGTTATTCAGAAGCGTTTTTTGCCAAATTTTTCATTCAGACCCTTTTTTCACTGATTTTCCCAGCTTATGTTCTTTTTTTATTCTAGTTTTTGTCATGCAAACTCCTTGATTTGTGATTTCCCAAGTTAAAGATTTTTTTTAGGAATCAACAATTCCAAGCAATTTTTTGCCAATTTTCTTCAACAATCTTGACTTGACTACTATTTTGTGGGGTCTTTTTTAAATATGCTATTAATTGAAAATGAAAAACATTTGAACATTTTTGGAGTGCTCGAAGAACAATTATTTTTTCTTGCGAATGGAAAATGTGTCCTTTTAGAAGAGAATGCAGGGTAGCTTTCACGGTTTGTTGTCCTCCTAAATACATCGAACAAGTTTTTATGTTAAAAATCGGATAACTTTTTCTAAATTCTAAAAGATTGTCATCAAAACTGTACATCTTGTTCCAATTTTCTGCTCGTGGTTAATACGTCTTAAATGGATAAATTTTTTCAAGTCAGTAAGTCTGGGATGGCTTTTGTTTCAGCAAAAACGGTTTTACTCCATCAAGAAATCCAAATTAAAAAAAAACTTACTGTTTGTAATGACATCCCCAACACATGGCCTACATAAAAGAGAAGACGGCCAGACATTCTATCTTACAGGGCGAAAATTAGACGGGTAACACCTGCGCATCGGTTTGTTTACTTTTCGCGTTTACGAGATTTTATGCTAGCTTTACAAAGAAAGAGTATAGGAAACTTATTGTATTTGAAGGATCAAAATTGTTCTAATAGGCCACTGCCAAATATTTGATAACTGTCAATTGATCAAATAGATTGTTTAAAAGTAAAAACTTATCAAAAACAGCACTTACTTAAGTTCAGAACAGCGCACAGTATAAGATACTTAGCGCATTAAAACCATCAAGTAAAAATTATATTGTTTATTGGGCCGCCTTCTAAATTAAAACTAGACGATACTGTAATCACTGAGTTTTATTCCAATTATGTGAGTCGTCGCTTCCTTATCCTTTCTTTAAATTATTGTTGTATAACTTCTCTTCACACTTAGGTGTTGATAAGTTTTTGGGCGTTATTGAAATAGACGTTACAAATTGTGCAGTTGATAAACTTGTTTTCATGGTGATTGTCACACAGAAATGATTGTGGCAAATCATTAAATTTCATTACATTTTTTGCATCAACTTTTTCATGTCGGTCACTCTTGCAAATAATATATTCGTATATTTGCATTGGTATGCTGGCAACCAAGTGTAGCGCAACATCAAGGCAAGTTGCAAATGTTTTGACGTGAATTTTGGTCTGCAATCACGTTTTTTTTATGTTGGATTTGCTGTAGTTCATCCACGATATTTGTGGCTCTGTTATCCAAAAAACTTCTATTGTACGGTGGAAAGTTTTCCAGATAAGACTTTTTTGTCAGTCGGCAATCCTTTCCTAACACTAGAATTACCAAGTTGTCCTATAAGACATCGGGTCTTACTTTATTTGCAATTCCCGCTTCGGATTAAGAGCTTTTGTTCTGAAATTCCTTGATTTTTAACGAAATTTACTTTACTTAATGTTGCTGAGTTGCACAAATTCCCAGGATATTTGATTAAGGAATTACTGCGTTTTTTCAATTTTTCACCCTAGAATTACCACGGTGTCAGTCCCGTAGCACTCCAACTTCGGGGCCCCCCAAAGTAAGCGCAAGAGCCCCTGCGCACAGGTCATATCACTTTAGAGGTGTAAAATTGAAAAGCTGCATTAAGAAAATACACCACAATTTGTACATAAGTAAACAGGCTAATGTCAGAATAAAGCATGCCGATACCGAAGGTGCAAGTCATAAAAAATTCGGCACCGATGCCAGAGTTCAGTAGGACATTTATGCAGACACTGCGAAACGAAAGCAATGACACTGAAAAACATGAAAAAGTTATAAAAACACAGTATCATTTAAATAGTCTGGAGCGAACCTTTTTGTTCGCAAATGCTGTTATGACATTGTCATAATCAAGAGATCGGGCGCAGTCATTTTCGATTGACAACATGGCTAATGAAGATAGTCTACTGTCTGTCATAGACGTTCTATTAAAAGTTTTGATCAGTTTCAATTTGCTGAAGCTTCTTTCAGCGCTGGCAACAGTCACGGGGCAAGTTAGTAAGATTCGAAGTGCGATGTACACATTCGGATACAATTCAAATAAATGAGTCTTTAGAAGATAGTTCAGAAAGTCTTGAGCCGTATTGAGATTGCGTTTTTTTTGTAAAATTAAAACAAACCGCTGTAGCTCAGCGCTCATTTCATCAGAATCAATGTCACCGAACTTTTTTTGGAACTCTTTAGAGCAAGTAAGAAGAGCATTTTCTTGTTGCACAAGCAAAAGTTTGTCTCGTGTGTACAAAAACGAAAAGGCGGAAGAAACCTCACGTAACAAATTAAAGCGCTCCTTTATTGACATAATAGCCTGGTCTACTAATGGATAGAAAAAGTTGCTTTTAAATTTCAGTTCAGGAGTAGCTCGTTGTTCCTCTTCACCTTGGTAATCAAACAATCTTCTTTTCTTTCCACTTCTTGACGGAGGAAAAGAAGGATCAATATCCAATTTCTGTGCTATTTCAACAGCAGATGTTGCGGCACTGTCATAACCCGTTGTGCGATAGTTTTGCAAAAACTTTTCAGTTGCCTGGATTTCCGTTTCCATTGTATGAAGGGAGACTCCATACGATTGAAGAATCTTGCTTGCTTTATTGACTTGGAATAGGATATCATACCAAATAAACACCGACAAAAGAAAACTCCATTTTGATAAATGAGCTATCAACGATTTTGTTTCTGAGGCAGCTCTTCCATCTTTTCTTTCTATGGAAATGGCTTCCAAGTCTTTCAGTGCCAGCAACACCTTTTTTAAATTGTATCGAAGAGGTTTGATGCATTTAATTCTGCTTTCCCAACGAGTATCAGATTGTGACTTTATGGACAGCTCCACATGTTTCTTCAAAATTTCCCAACGCTGAGCAGAGGAAGAAAACAGCACATACAACCTTGTAAGTACTCCAAAAAATGTCAATGCTTCCGTCGATGAATTAGCACTGTCAACAACAACTAAGTTAAGGGTATGGTTTGCACAGGGCACGTAAACAGCTTTGGGATTGATGTCTAGCATTCTTGCTTGGACCCCAGAATGTTTTCCTTTCATGTTAGCACCATTATCATATGACTGACCTCGACAATCAGACAATTCGAGTTGCAGTTCGGTCGCTTTTTCTAAGAAAGCGTCCAACAAGCCTTTCCCAGTACTGTCACTTATTCTCAAGTAGCCAAAAAATGTTTCTTTAACAACAGCAGCTTCTTCATTACATAGTACATAACGGAGAATGACAGACATTTGTTCATGATGTGACATATCTGGAGTGCAGTCCAAAATTATAGAAAAATATTTTGCCAATTTCAATTGCTGTAAATTTTCTTTTTCAACTTCTGTCGCTAGCAATTCAATTAGTTCATTTTGTATGGTAGGACTCAAATAGTGATCTTTAGTGTTTATATTCTTGATTCTGTCGTGAAGCTCTTTTAGGATCGGATCTCTTCTTGCCAAATGCTCAAATATACCCAGAAAATTTCCATTGTGAGGAGATCCTAAGACTTCTTCAGATCCTCTAAAAGCAAGATTCCTTTCCGATAGAAACAAGGCAATGTCGATAAGTCTCTCTAAAACATTTCTCCAAAAACGTCTTTCATTGAAAAAAATATTCATCTCGCGTTTGTCGATAGTGGATGAATTTCTTATCCCTTCAGCTAGCAACATCCATTGACTGCAGCATTCTTGGTGGGAAATGCCGTTTTCATGGTCTTTCAGTTTTTTCGAAAAACCCTCCCATGTATTTATACCACTACAAAAGGGGCTTAGTGTTTTTCCAAATAGCTTACAACAAAAGCAAAAAACTTGATCTGATTCCCCAGAATAAACTAGCCACGACTGTGAAACACTTTCACCATTAGGTAACACACGTTTATAATGGTTGGAGGAAAAACGTCGCCTTGGAGTTGTGTTATTATATGGAAAATTCATTATTAGTTGATGTGGTCCACGCTTTACTATATCACATCGTTGAGCATCAGAAATACTTTCAGGCCATTTACATGGGTCATCAGGGATAGGGGTAAATTGAGATTCAGTTATTTTTGATATTGAAGGTTGCGTATTGGCAGGTAAATCACAACTTACATTTTCTGGAAATTCACAATCACTTTGATGCTGATCGTCATAGTCTTCTTTTTCTTGTACACTATAGTTTTCTTCATCCCTCTCGGTACTAGTGCCAGGTCTACTCTGCTCAGTAATCTTGAAAAAATCTGTCATCTTGGGCAATTTCGCTACAGCATCTCGAGCAGTGGCTGCTTCTTTTCTCTTTTGAGCACCACTTTTTGAACGTTTCATTCTATACAATGTCAATAAAATACTTTATCTGCACTCTGCAGTGTATATATATTGTCCCGGTATTTATAGCCAAACAGAATTCCAGACCATTCTATGATTGTTGCGTAACAACGGCATTGTTACGTCAAACGAATATTCAAGATTCTACCAGAAAATCAATCGAAATATTCTAGATTCTGAGAGATAAAATGACGTTGCATTCACTTATGATGTCACAAGCCAATTTCTTCCTACAGTTTAAATCGGTTGTAAACAAGTCTGCTGAACTGAAAATAGTCACGTAGCCAAAAAGCAATTTCAGACTAACTTGGGCCCCCAAAGTTGGCCTGGCCCCCCCCAATTGGGGGGTTTGGGGGGCGGCTGCTACGTCTCTGCGCGGTGTCCTATAGGACACCAGAAAGCATTGTACGCTTACGTATTGGCCTACTAACCTTAATTTCGAGTTTTATTCTTTTTTGGTAACAAGAGCTGCCTGTCGTAACTAAATAATTATGAGGTTGTCTTGTTTTCTTAGAGCAAATGTAGTTTCTCTAATCAAAAACATTTGTAAAATCGCTAAAGCAAATCTTTTATGTTTCAGGGACTTTAGCAGCTCAACGTGGCGGCAGCGATGATGCTGCTGAGCACAATTATCGAAAACAAAAAATGCTCGCAATCGGTTTTCTACCATGCAAATTGAATGCAAATGTGTTCTTTGGAAACTGCCTTTATGTAGAATGCATAATAACGGTTATAGCATTAGCAGATGCACAGAAAAAATGCCGCATTGCTGATGGTGTCCTATAGGACACTGTGGTAATTCTAGGTACAGTAGAAACTCGATTATTCAGGCTAAAGGAAACAAGCGCCATTCCGGATAATCAAATTTTCCGGATAATCGAAAATTCCGGATAATGAAACAAACTCTCAAATAAAAGCTGACAACAAAACAATGTATGCCTATTTTTATACAGTATTTTGTTTTACTTTACAAACACAAAGACAGGTACAGGTAAATACATATGCGGAAAACAGATTAACACAATGTATAAACGTGTCTTATTCTTTGAAGAAGTCAGTTATTTTTGTTTGAATATAAGAAGATTGTCTTTTGAGGGCAGCCATGTCTCGTAGTTGCTTTAGAACAAGGTACTTCGTAGATACACACTCTTTCTGTATCTCATACCAACATAATGTCTTTTCCAAAGCATAGAAGGCTTCAGAATGGCTAACAGTGGGGCCTTCATCTTCTGCGTCTTCTTCTTCAAGACTGACATCAACTTTATCCTTGTTTAACGCCTGGCTCACAATTTCATCGTCATTAAACAGTTGAAATCCAACATCTTCAGCATCCAGATTTAATTACTGATTGACATCTTCAACAGCAACATCTGAACAGCCAGGAATTTCTTGCAATATTGAGGTAAATTTAGCAGCAGACTGATCAACTTGCAATTCATCTTGCCCCCCCTTCTTCTCTCTCTTCGTCCACCAACAACTTTTCCCAAGCTCTTGACAAGTTGTCCTGTGTAAGACATTTCCATACATCTCTCAGCATGTAACAACAGTCCTTGATGTTAAATTTCTTGCATCCTGAAAGTACACCTTCTTCTGATTCATCCAATATGAGCAGCTTTCTTAGCATTTCTTTCTTGTACATCCTTTTCAGTTTGACACCTTGATCCATAGGCTGTATTAAAGGAGTAACATTGGGGGACAAATACATGCCCTTGAACTCAGGGTAACCAGCCAGCTGTGCTTCCTTCTCAAGAACCTCAGATGCAGGGTGGCAAGGAGGGTTGTCTAACAGCAGCAAGGTCGTTCCTTTTGTCGAAGTTTTCTGTTGATGTGCTTTGACATTATGGATGAAGTCCTTAATGAACCACTTGGTAAACAGGTCACTGTTCATCCAAGCATTTTTTTGCCCTATGTAGACCACCGGAAGATTAAAAATGTTGCTAAAGCAACGTGGCTTTTGTGCCTTACCAATTACAAACAAAGGCAACGCATGTGAACTACTAGCATTAGCACTAACCAACACTGTAACCCTCTCCTTGCTCACTTTGTGTCCTGGTGCAGAGTTAGCTGTTTTGGACGCAAGGGTTTTGTCAGGCAAAGCTTTCCAGTTTGAGCCCGTTTCGTCAGCATTGTAAATTCGGTCTCTGGAATACCCCTCTTCTTGCAAAAGCTTTATGAACTTTTTTTTGAAATCAGCAGCAGCTTTTGCATCAGCAGAAAGACTTTCACCTTCCAATTTTAGTTGCCTAATAGCATGACGATTTTTAAAGTTTGTTAGCCATCTTTTGCTGGCCACAAAAGAATCACTACCTTCCAGCTTTTTGCTGAAACCTAGAGCTTTTTCACATAACAATGGGCCAGAAATAGACAGCTCTTGACTACGTTTTTGAGAAAACCATAGATAAAGTGCTTTATCCAAGCCAGGATTTACTGCAGTTTTTATCGTCTTCCTATTTTTTGAAAGCCCTTTATCAAGAACACCATCATACTTTTTAAACTGATCTTTTTGCCGTACAATATCGTAGACACTAGACTTTCCAATATTGTACTCACTTGCCAGTTGATTAGCTGATGCTCCCTCACCGTATTGTTCATAGATTTTAATTTTATCTTTTAGAGTTAATACAACTCTTTTTCTTTTAGCCGTTATATTGTTCATAGTAAAACTTGATTACAGCAAAACTGAATAAAACAAACATTTAGGGTATTTGTTTCAGCAAAACGTAATGAAATGAATGCGAATCAAATAGACAAAACCTAATGCTAGAAACTACGCGCGACTCTGATGGAATCAAATAGAAAATTGGACTAAACCACTAGCTTTTGTGTGCAATTTTTATTATTGTTCCGTATTTTGGGTAAATAAAGCGATTGTATGTAATATCCTGTGACGAAATCAAGTGAATTGGACTGTATTACAAGCATTTTAAAGGGTTTTTATGCCATCCTAGGATTTTAGAATTTTTCGAGCGTCCGGATAATCGAGTTTCCGGATAATCAAGGTCCGGTCAATCGAGTTCCTGCTGTATAAAAAAATACTGGTAATTCTAGTGTTAACAAGCCATGAAGGGGAGAGTGTAGGGGAGCCAGAGAAGAAAAGCTCAACATGGAGGTCATTATGAATTACGATTAGTTCAGTAACTGTTGGAATGTCGAATAGCTTGCAATTTTTCGATTTGTAAAACGAGCACTGCTCTACTTTTATCAATTTGCAACTTCTACCCACTGGGACACAGGCTTTCACCAATGCTGAAAAAATATAAAATTTTGTCATAATCATTAAGCTGATCAGGTAATGCAGTCACTCAACTTCGAGGCTTTCTTTGGGTTTGGGATGTAGGCATAACTGGCGGGGGTATGGATTTATTACCAGAGTATACAGATGTAGACGGAACTGGTTGTAATTCCAATGGTTGCTCGTTTGCCAACTTTCCAAAACTTTTCTCCAAAATGTTTAGAACAAATACCACAACATCACGTTGGAGCCCAGTCTCTTCTATTCACAAACCTAATCTTTTTTCTATTCAATTCTGTTTTTTTTCAAAGAAAAACGAAATACTGGGAATTTTTTAAGAATAACATGAATTTTATGCTGACGCTTTTTGTATCTCGTTTGGCAATAGGCAGCAACTCATGTACTCGTATTTACTATAATTACATGTATGTCAAAACAATTATTGAAAGTACCTAAAACAAGGTAAATTCTTTTTTCATAGATTGCTTTAAACTTGAAGAACAATCGTACTCACAAAAGTGGAAATTAAAATTGGCCTTGCGTTTCAATAGTGCTTTATCACGTGCGACTAGCTGGCTAGAGCTCGAATCAACGAACTAAACATTCTTTAAAATGAATATGATAAACTTGGATTACAGCTATGTCATCAGAAATAAAGACTTCATCCATGGCTTCATTTACAACGACGTTTATCTAACGGTACTATTATCTACTTCGTAAATGTCCTCTCAACACTCTTACATTATAAGTAGCTTATAGCAAAATTAACAACTAATAACAATAGCTAGAACTGCAGATACTAGATAATTTCTACTACTTAACTGGAGTTTTTAAACTGTGCTGTGCATCCTAGCACTGTTAAACGACTAGAAAAAACAACGCTGAAAAGCACTTTATTGAAAGATTGTGAAGGATTAGCTATGTTGGAAACCAACAGTTGAGGAATAGTAAACAAGTGACGCGCAAATGTTACCCGTCTAATTTTTGCGCTGTAAGGTAAAATGTGTGGCAGTGTTCTTTTCTAAGTAAGCCATGCCCTGCATCTTTATGACATTTTATCTCGGGGCAGTAACCCATTGTGCCGAGTGTTGTGTTTGCGTTTCAAGTAGTTTCGGAGCAGTTAAAGCGATCGCAAAAAGTGCGAACGCACTTACGAACGCACGCAGGTACAAACGAAAAATACTTTGTGATAAACACAGATTATTAAGAAAATTGTTTGTTTGTTATTGTAGTCAACAGCGTAGACTAGGGGTGGGCAAACTACGGCCCGCGGGCCGCATGCGGCCCGCGAGATCATTTTATGCGGCCCGCCGGCACTTGCAGAAACTTCACCTTTTGTTTTAATTAAACACGTTACATGACAAAATATTTGTATATGAATATGTGTTTATTTACAAAAAGAGTAAACTTTCCTACCTTGTAATGAGAGTGTGCGTAGGGTTACCATACGTCCCGCTTTAGGCGGGACAGTCCCGCTTTTTCAGGCCTTGTCCCGCTTTTTTCATCGAAAATCCCGCTTTTTGCTTCAGTGAAACAGAACAGTTTGATATCAGGTATGCAATTGTGAGTCCCGGTAAGTCAGGGAAGTATAAAATCGGGAGAGTGATCTCCCAAAAAAAAAAAAAAAAAAATGGTCAACACCTGCTTCGCTGCACAAATTGTGCAGTTTTCGGCCTGTAAATGACACAAAACGTTAAGCCAAACAAGTGATGACCTTTTTTTTTTTTATCTTTCACAGGCTAAACCTCTGACACAACAATCAAGGTCTAGAGAGCTGCATCTCAGCGTCCCGCGTTTGTTAAACAAAAAATTGAAAAGCCCATAAATTTGGTCTCGTGAAAAGTCGCCATCCATTGTCCCGATTTTTGTTTTTCCAGATATGGTAACCCTAAGTGTGCGGCCCTCGGCTGCAACATTTTTTCCAAATGTGGCCCGCCGTACGAAAAGTTTGCCCACCCCTAGCGTAGACGAATGGCGGTAGCGTTGTTACAAGAAACATACGTGCGTTTGAACCTATTGATGGTTTTATTGTTGAGCGCTTGGAAACGGTACTTTACGCCAATTCTTTGCTTGGTTGCACTTCCTGTTTAGAAATGTACTGTGCCAACTGCCGACAACGTTGGTAAATTCTTTGTTCGGCTTGTAAATAATTCTTCCTCAAAACAATTTAGTTGGTCTACCGGCTTAAGCGTTGTTCTACACGATAAATTTTTTGAAGAACTCCAGTTTCTTTTTAGTAATAAGTTACTTTTGAAAAGCCTCTCATTCCATCGAACTAGAATGTTTTTAGGTCCCATCTAAGAATGTAAATTAGTAACAAGCAGTGGCTTCGAAAGGAGAAAAATCCAATCCAGGTGGCACAATTTAGACAAAGAACCTTTTAAGAAAACACTTCGGTCTGGGGGGGACTTTTGTATTGTTTGAATGTCATTTTTCAAATCTTTTTGAACTTAAATGACACCACAGGTCACCGACTTATATCGTTGGCTCAAGACCAACAGTGATGTGATTTTCTTGTAATTGGTCCAACTCTGTTTTTTGGTGTTATTGGTTCAATGCTCTTTGTAATATTTAAATCACTTGTTTCTAGATGTCCACATAAAAGTATTAAAAGCACCACCTGTATTGCTGCCGGCTCGTTCGAGACCATTCGAATCCTTTGCAACGGAAAGAATTCATGCAATGTAACGGCCAGCACTACTGTTTTCGGTGATCCTTGCTATGGCACTTTCAAATATGTTGAAATGGTCTACTTGTGTGACCGATCGCCGTGGACCGAAGTGACAGTCTGTGAACACAATAGAACCACAATACAATGTGATGATAACCAGGAGATTGTAATCAATCATGGATTTTACGGACGAACCGACAAACTAGAGTACGTTTTTACAGTATGTGTAGAGAGTCATCTTTCTTATTTTCTAGTCACAAAACTTCTTTGCCCTGATGGAACAACGCTGCTTTCAGGTCATCTCTAAAGTTTCCGGTACTGCTGGCACAGCACATTTTCACTACAATCGTTGCAACCGATCACAAAAAATTGCAATGAAAGGCCATTTTCAAAAACAGATTGAGCGGAACTTAAGCTGGTATTGAACCTCGATACCTGCAATCGCGAGAGTGATACAGCGCATTATTGGGCTAAGCGATCTTTACCAAACAAATTAATATTAATACATTAAATTTAGCTATTGTAATTAGCCTTTTATGATACCAGTGGTTCCGAAAATTCTTTGTTTAGAGTATTCTTGAATTGAAAGTAATTTTAGTTTTACTTAAACCATAAACGAAAAAAACTTTCCAATTCGTTTTCCGCGCAACAAAACTTATCACCTTGATTGAAGGCAGCAGTGTAGTTGAGTGGGTTGAATGCTGCTTATGCGCTAAAACTTCATTATGCCTAGTACGTAGATATGCTTAAGGACAAGGCACTTTACGGCGTTTTTTCCTGCGTGGTTGCACTGTTTGTGGGAGAAAAGCGTTATACCGATCGACAACAATGTTGGTGACCCCAAAGTGGCCCTGAACACAACTCAACAATATTGTACTAAAATAATTAATAAAAGATTTCTCTGTGACAGGAAGATAGGAATACGGGGCGACAAAGAATAAACAGCATTAAGTTTGTAGAAACAAAATTTTGGGTTTTCTGGGTCAGACATGTAAATATGCTTAACCCAATCTATCGTTAGAGGGTATTTACAGCACCAACCAATGGCAGTCCGCCTTGTTGGTGTTGGGCTATCAATCTGCAATTGTGTAAGTACTACTAGTTCAAAGTTGATTGTGGCTTTCCTTGAGCCTGATTTTGATTGGGTTTGAATATAGACCATAAATACAGGTATTGCTCTGTTTCAATCCCCAGGAAAAGGAGGGGAAAACACAACAGCAACAACATCAACAAAAAAAATGATGACAACATCATAACTACAACATTAACAAACATTGTAATTGCTTATTTATGTTTGATATATTTGCCAGCGACGTGCGGTGTGCAGTTTAATAAAATATTAAAACTTTTTCAGATGCCCGCATCCTCAAAATTCTGCGACTTCATGTTTCGCTCATAGTTCGCCCAAAATTATTCGTGACGCTTGCCAACGTAACAACTCTTGCACTCTGTATGCCAGCAACTCTGTGTTTAACGACCCCTGCGTCAAAACTTTTAAATACATCAAACTGTCCTACCGATGCCGTGACGTGTTAGGTGAGGCTTATTTTCTCTTACAACTTAGCTTTTGGAAATCATTTTTGTGATTGGAATCGATTCGCTCAGTTTCAAATTATGACATCATCTGTGAATAGAACAAAAATACGTTGAAAAGCCGATTTCAAACGTACCTGCAAAATGTGTAAAATTTTATCATTGGTTAAAACTTACTTTTTTTCTGCACGTGGCTCTTACCTTGCTTGACAGGATACAGGACGCACCAGCATATAAAACGCACCCTACATTTCAGCAGGTCAGATGCAGGAACAAAATTTTTTAGTGTATTTAAGCATATCTTGTTGAAAGCAATCTAGCAGCACATTAGGCAAGCAGAAAACATTTGGTATAGAAGCTTGTTGACAGTAAAGACAAACAATAAGAATAAAAATAAGCAAGACATCTCAACAGTATTGTAGTTAGAATAGGTAGAAGTACTCATCATAAGTTAGGTTATGTAATGATCTTTAGTAATGTAGGTAGTAGAAATGATCGTCAGGAAAAAGATTAGCTCAGGGGAGATCTCAACTTCGAATGTTAAACGCAGGGCGAGTTTTTGAGGAAAAATTTTTCGGAAAAGTGCGTCTTATAAGCCGTCCAATACGGTAAACTGATTAGTGAGTGAAAATTTGAAAACTAAGTTTTTACTAAAAACTAAGACAACACATTGAAGACGGTTTTGAGAAAGGAATGGTGATTGGTGCTATTTTTGTAGACTTCAGTGCTGCCTATGACACTATAAATCAACGAAAACTTCTACACAAACTTTTAGAGATAACAAAAGATTCATCTCTAACTAATTCACACAAACTATGCTTAGTAATCGACGCTTCTATGTTATTCTAAATGGTAAAAGAAGTAAATGGAGAAACCAAAACAATGGCCTACCCCAGGGTAGTGTTCTAGCCCCACTACTCTTTAACATCTACACAAATGACTAACCTTTACCAGAAAGTACACAAAGATTTCTCTATGCAGATGACCTTTGCATCACCGCCCAAAACAAATCTTTTGAAGTGGTTGAACAGCATCTTCGAAAGGCACTACCAATCTTAACCTTATACTACCAAAACAACCGATTAAAAAGCAATCCGGAAAAACACAATCTTGTCTATTTCACCTACGCAACCATCATGCTACCCGCAAAATGAACGTAATATGAAATGGAACACCAATCTCGCACGACAAATATCCCGTATATTTGGGCGTCACAATGGATACAACCCTCTCCTTCAAAAAACAAACAAGAAAACTGAAGGCTAAAATTCAATCAAGAAATACTCCGCTTTCCAAATTAGCAAATTCTAAATGGGGAGCAAACCCTTATATTTTGCGCACAACTGCTTTAGCACTGTGCTTTTCTACAGCTGAATACGCGTGCCCAGTGTAGGAGAGATCAGCTTATGCAGCAAAAATCGACTCAGCTGTGAATGATACATGCCGACGAATTACAGGATGCCTTAAACCGACCCCCTTAATAAGGTGTACAGCTTGGCAAGAATCGCCCCCCCCCCCAGCATTCGCCGTGAAGTATCCAACCGATCTAAACACACAAAAATGCAATTTGGACCAACGACATCCCATGTAAGGATTGACAGCCTCCCCATCCAGACTAAAATCTAGAAAGAGTATTTTAAGAACTGTTCCTCCTCTCGACAAGCACACTACGCACCAACCCAAAACACAGAACCTATCGCAGAACTACACAAACAATATTCCAGATCAACATAAGCTCCAAAATTTCCCAGTTCAAGAAACTCTCGCCCCAGGATACAAGTTACAATCGAATAAATGGCGTTGTCTCAACCGTTTAAGATCAGGTGTAGGCAAGACCAAATCTCTTCTACTGAAGCAGGGCTACTTGCCCCCCGGCACTGATACCACCTGCCAGTGTGGAAAAAAAAATCAAACCATGAACCATTTGTTAACTTGCGAAAAAACTGGAACAACCTGCACCATGGATGACTTAGTGCAATGTAACAGCAATGCCCAAAAAATCGCAACGGCTTGGTGCAACTTAATCTAGCTCCAACGGACTCGAAGAAGAAGACTAAAAACTAAAACAGAGCGCAATTTTTTTGATTGAGATAATCGGTTGGTCAGTTCGTTAAGATTAGCAAAATAGCATGAAAAGTCCTAGGGGCAGCATAGTCCATGGCCACATCAAATGTCTTAGATTTGATCCCTAGATTGAGTTAAACAGTAACTAGTCGCACCTTTTTGAGATTGTAGACTGAGGTGTCATTTTTTCGATTTTTACATAAACTTAGGGTTTCATTAATTTTGCTTTTATTTTTTGTGCAAAATCGATTAGAAGTTGCGGTCAAGCCGATTGCCTACAAATTAAGTTGAGAAATTTCCCCAAAAATTTTATCAACAAAAAATTTTTCTAAAGTTTTGGTGACTGTGGTGTTGGTTAGAAGGCAAGTGTTTACAATTTTTTCTGAGTGTATAAATTTAGCTGCACGTGGGGACAGAATTGAAATCGAGTCCTATCTTTGGGTTGGAACCCCCGAAAATTTATTTGAAGTCCAAATCGGGTTCGAATAAGATCTGAAAGTTAAATTTACTGAATGAACTAGTTCAGAATTGTAATCAAGGGTTATATTTTAGGCCCTAACCCTACTCAAACGCGAAAATACATACCCGAATCATCCTGAACCCTACCCAAACTCGAAAATGCAAACCCGATTATTGCACAGCAATCGTTTAATTGTGACAAGAAGTAAAAATCTGTAGCCTACTATCGCACAAAAAATTGGCGAACATTGCAAGCTAAAACAAAAAAAGTGAGTTTTATCACAGTTATCAGTTTTTCTCACCAATACGAAAGAAACGTTTTGACTAAACATGTTAATACAAAAAATTGATTGTATTACCCTAAAAAAATTGACCTAAAGGCACACAATTGACTTTTTATTGACCTATCAAATTAAGAATATGAAGTTTACTCTTTGCATAGAGAAGTCTTACAAAAAACTACGCTGCTCGTAAGCTTAGTACCAAAACAATTAACTTTATTGAAAAAGCTTGCTCTGGTAATAGGGTTATGACTTTTAAGACTTTTTTGGAAATTACCTATACCTGATATGAGATGAGATGAACTTTTTTGATATTTATCACGAAGTTGAAAGTGATTTTCAAAAATCTTTAAAAAAGGTTCCAACCAAATAATAATTCTGACGTCACTATGGTATTTTTGAGGGGTATTTTAGTACTCATAGTTTACCTAGCAGATTATATACTTACCAATGCCATAGAAAGATGCGTTTCATCATTGCACAACTTTTAAGCAAATTTTGTTGGATCGGACAATAGAGTATGTGGATATAAACAGTTTAGTGCTTGTTCAATCAAATACTGCCTCTAGTGGTCAAAATGATAAATGAAATGTCTCGTGATGTTTTTATGGAATTGAAGTGAAATTTGTGACTAGCTTGCCATTTTCGATGCCGAGGAGTTCACTAATTGTACTAGTTAGTTACACTTTTGCCACTAGATAGCAAAATCGGAAAAACATAATTACATTGTGTTGGTTTACTTTTGAGTTCACCAAAATGCAGAAGGAACAGCTTTTTGTGTTAATACTTCAAATAGCGTTATGACTTCTTTCAGTTTTAAATGAGTAGATAAATTCACATCATTTTTTGGCTAACCTGCACCCTACAAACACTAAAAGACTGCCTTGTTGATAAAACTTTGAAACCAGACTCGTCGTTGATTTGGAACTCTGATGTTTCCATTTTGGGATTTGGTCTTTAACATTACACACAGAATCTGTCTTTGCATTTTCTATAGAAGATTCACTTCTGGAAGATATATCAAATTTGCCAGTTGTACTCTAAGATACTTTTGTGCATGTTTTACATCGTTTTGTTGGATAAATGGAAAACTTAGGTGCAACTATTGATGTTGTACAACGAGGCTTTGTAATTTAATTTGCATTTTGAAGCACTTGATCTTCTTTGCACAAGCAATCACCGTCAATTTTGGTGACATCAAAAACATTCTGAAGTTCCTTTTTAAATTTTTTCCTTTTTTTGCGGAAACTGAGATAGTTGTTTACCAATTGTGATGTTTTTGCTCCAACTTGTTGTTTTGTCACAATTGGAAAGTTCAGCTTCTGCCAAAGATGTATCAGTTCTTTGGTGATTTTGCTACTTTTTGTTTTTGTCTTTAATGCTATCTTCAAACAACCCCAAATATTCCCCAATTATCTGGTGCTTCTTTAACATTTCACGCAAATCTATTAATTCAGTCTTCAATAACATTTCCTCTCTCTTCTTTTACTTCCTTTTCCAAATTTTCCCCTCCATTTACTGGTACTTTTATCAACCACAGTTTCTGAAAGCTTAGACATTGTTTACTGTATATCTGAAATTATACAAATAAAGCAGCTCAATTACGATTATAATTAATAGAATAATAAATTGAAATGGTATTAGGTTAGACTGCAGCAGCACCATCACAGTAGGCTAATTAAAAAACTTCAATCCCACAAGAA
The DNA here is from genome assembly GCA_963675345.1 of Trididemnum clinides. Taxonomy (NCBI): domain Eukaryota; kingdom Metazoa; phylum Chordata; class Ascidiacea; order Aplousobranchia; family Didemnidae; genus Trididemnum; species Trididemnum clinides. The sequence continues at coordinate 35,288,339 of OY776286.1, forward strand.
CATCATGAGACATTTTTTTATCATTTCTGCCATTAGGGGCAGTATTTGACTGAACAAGCACTAAACTGTTTATATCTACTGACTCCATCGTCCAACTGAAACAAAATTTGTTTAAAAGTTGTGCAATGATGAAACGCATCTTTCTATGGCATTGATAAGTATATAATCTGCTATAGTAAATCATGAGTGTCAAAATTGCATCGAATGATGCATTCTTAATTCTAAGAATATTTGCTAAATGTCTGTAAGTCAACCTATTTCTTTCTGCAGTTTTAAAGTTTTTCATGCTTGAAAAAAACTGCTCGCAAGAGTATGTAATTCCCCACATGCATAATTTGATTGGATTCATTTTTGAGAGAATGCAATTTCTTATAAAATAAAGGAAGTGTGTTCTCCCTATGGAAAGTTTTTAAACCTTCCCGACGTTGCAGCGCAATCAGTTCAAGTTGGTACTCCACTGGTGCTTTATTATATTCAAATGAAAATGGATCATTAAACAATTTTAACTCAATTTCAATCTTTCTAAAATCAGGAAATCTAATTGTAAACTCTCCAAGCAAATCTTCACATAATTTGGTATATTTTTCATAGTTTACAGAAAACTATTTCTCTCTTTCAGATAGACTACAAAAGTGCACAATTTTACCAGCTTTTAGCTCTGCTATAAAAAGTTCCAATTTCTTTGTAAAACTAGTTATCCGCTCAAACATTGAGGAACATAACTGGTCATTTTCTTGTGGTCTGGTCAAATTGGTCATGCTGAACATAACTGGTCAAATTAAGTTCAGCGAATACTTTGGTGATGTCTACAAAGAAAGATAAATCATTCACCATTCTTCATTTTCTTAAAAAATTCACATTTTGCTTCTTTTCTTTCAAGAACACTTTTATTTCAGGCAGCAATAACTGAAATCTTTTAAGGTTGCTGCTTTACTGAGCCATCTAACTTTTGAGAAACATACTACGTCTTCATATCGACTGCCAACTTCCTCCAAGAATGCTTTAAATTCGCGATGATTTAAACCCCGTGATTTAATGAAATTAACAGCCTTGACAAGATCAGTCATCAAATGTTTGATATTTAGCTTTTGAGCGCATAATTGTTGTTGATGTATCAAGCAATGGTAACTGAGAATCTCATGATGAACAGATTCTTTGAATAAAGTAATAAAACCATTGTGTTTACCAGTCAGGGAAGGAGCACCATCAGTTGTAATTGAATAAATGTTTTTCCTATCAATATTGAATTTATGTAGTGACAAATTAACAAACTCAAATATGTCCTTGCCTGTTGTTGTGCCATTTTTGTGATACAAGTCCAACATTTCTTCTATGATGTTGAAATTTTCATCAATTCCTCTAATGAAAATAACTAATTGTGCAGTATCACTTTGATTAGTTCTTTCATCCAACGCTAAACTGTAAAGAACGCATGCAGATAATTTGTCCTTCTGTGTGCCTTCAATATTATCACTCAAGTCATCAATTCTTTTACCAATTGTCTGATGTGATAGACATGTTTCCTTTACTAAATTCACCTGGTCTGGACAGTTCTCATTAAAAGCAATAACAATGGATTCTTTTATTAATTCTCTATCAACAAGTGGTTTTTCTTCTTAGCTAATTTCTCAGCTATAAGGTAACTAACTTTTGTACATGTTCCAGTTTTAACAACATGTTTTTGAAGACTAGCTTGTTGTGACCTAATTGCCTTTATCAATTCTTCAACTTTCGTTTTTCTTCTTTCTTCATTAAACGTCTGATATTCTGATTCATGTTTCGAAGCATAATGACGTTTGATATTGTATTCCTTGCATACCCTAAACCTATCATTACATATAGGACATATTATATTGCCAAATAACTCGGACACAAAATATTTTTCAGTCCATTGGATATTAAATTTTCTCTTTTCTTCTGCTATCTTCCTTTTCTTAGTAATAGATTCCATTGCCATATGAATATAAAATTTTCAATATTTAAGATTATAGTCAGTCCCGTAGCACTCCAACTTCGGCCCCCCCCCCCAAAGTAAGCGCAAGAGCCCCTGCGCACAGGTCATATCACTTTAGAGGTGTAAAATTGAAAAGCTGCATTAAGAAAATACACCACAATTTGTACATAAGTAAACAAGCTAATGTCAGAATAAAGCATGCCGATACCGAAGGTGCAAGTCATAAAAAATTCGGCACCGATGCCAGAGTTCAGTAGGACATTTATGCAGACACTGCGAAACGAAAGCAATGACACTGAAAAACATGAAAAAGTTATAAAAACACAGTATCATTTAAATAGTCTGGAGCGAACCTTTTTGTTCGCAAATGCTGTTATGACATTGTCATAATCAAGAGATCGGGCGCAGTCATTTTCGATTGACAACATGGCTAATGAAGATAGTCTACTGTCTGTCATAGACGTTCTATTAAAAGTTTTGATCAGTTTCAATTTGCTGAAGCTTCTTTCAGCGCTGGCAACAGTCACGGGGCAAGTTAGTAAGATTCGAAGTGCGATGTACACATTCGGATACAATTCAAATAAATGAGTCTTTAGAAGATAGTTCAGAAAGTCTTGAGCCGTATTGAGATTGCGTTTTTTTTGTAAAATTAAAACAAACCGCTGTAGCTCAGCGCTCATTTCATCAGAATCAATGTCACCGAACTTTTTTTGGAACTCTTTAGAGCAAGTAAGAAGAGCATTTTCTTGTTGCACAAGCAAAAGTTTGTCTCGTGTGTACAAAAACGAAAAGGCGGAAGAAACCTCACGTAACAAATTAAAGCGCTCCTTTATTGACATAATAGCCTGGTCTACTAATGGATAGAAAAAGTTGCTTTTAAATTTCAGTTCAGGAGTAGCTCGTTGTTCCTCTTCACCTTGGTAATCAAACAATCTTCTTTTCTTTCCACTTCTTGACGGAGGAAAAGAAGGATCAATATCCAATTTCTGTGCTATTTCAACAGCAGATGTTGCGGCACTGTCATAACCCGTTGTGCGATAGTTTTGCAAAAACTTTTCAGTTGCCTGGATTTCCGTTTCCATTGTATGAAGGGAGACTCCATACGATTGAAGAATCTTGCTTGCTTTATTGACTTGGAATAGGATATCATACCAAATAAACACCGACAAAAGAAAACTCCATTTTGATAAATGAGCTATCAACGATTTTGTTTCTGAGGCAGCTCTTCCATCTTTTCTTTCTATGGAAATGGCTTCCAAGTCTTTCAGTGCCAGCAACACCTTTTTTAAATTGTATCGAAGAGGTTTGATGCATTTAATTCTGCTTTCCCAACGAGTATCAGATTGTGACTTTATGGACAGCTCCACATGTTTCTTCAAAATTTCCCAACGCTGAGCAGAGGAAGAAAACAGCACATACAACCTTGTAAGTACTCCAAAAAATGTCAATGCTTCCGTCGATGAATTAGCACTGTCAACAACAACTAAGTTAAGGGTATGGTTTGCACAGGGCACGTAAACAGCTTTGGGATTGATGTCTAGCATTCTTGTTTGGACCCCAGAATGTTTTCCTTTCATGTTAGCACTATTATCATATGACTGACCTCGACAATCAGACAATTCGAGTTGCAGTTCGGTCGCTTTTTCTAAGAAAGCGTCCAACAAGCCTTTCCCAGTACTGTCACTTATTCTCAAGTAGCCAAAAAATGTTTCTTTAACAACAGCAGCTTCTTCATTACATAGTACATAACGGAGAATGACAGACATTTATTCATGATGTGACATATCTGGAGTGCAGTCCAAAATTATAGAAAAATATTTTGCTAATTTCAATTGCTGTAAATTTTCTTTTTCAACTTCTGTCGCTAGCAATTCAATTAGTTCATTTTGTATGGTAGGACTCAAATAGTGATCTTTAGTGTTTTTATTCTTGATTCTGTCTTGAAGCTCTTTTAGGATCGGATCTCTTCTTGCCAAATGCTCAAATATACCCAGAAAATTTCCATTGTGAGGAGATCCTAAGACTTCTTCAGATCCTCTAAAAGCAAGATTCCTTTCCGATAGAAACAAGGCAATGTCGATAAGTCTCTCTAAAACATTTCTCCAAAAACGTCTTTCATTGAAAAAATATTCATCTCGCGTTTGTCGATAGTGGATGAATTTCTTATCCCTTCAGCTAGCAACATCCATTGACTGCAGCATTCTTGGTGGGAAATGCCGTTTTCATGGTCTTTCAGTTTTTTCGAAAAACCCTCCCATGTATTTATACCACTACAAAAGGGGCTTAGTGTTTTTCCAAATAGCTTACAACAAAAGCAAAAAACTTGATCTGATTCCCCAGAATAAACTAGCCACGACCATGAAACACTTTCACCATTAGGTAACACACGTTTATAATGGTTGGAGGAAAAACGTCGCCTTGGAGTTGTGTTATTATATGGAAAATTCATTATTAGTTGATGTGGTCCACGCTTTACTATATCACATCGTTGAGCATCAGAAATACTTTCAGGCCATTTACATGGGTCATCAGGGATAGGGGTAAATTGAGATTCAGTTATTTTTGATATTGAAGGTTGCGTATTGGCAGGTAAATCACAACTTACATTTTCTGGAAATTCACAATCACTTTGATGCTGATCGTCATAGTCTTCTTTTTCTTGTACACTATAGTTTTCTTCATCCCTCTCGGTACTAGTGCCAGGTCTACTCTGCTCAGTAATCTTGAAAAAATCTGTCATCTTGGGCAATTTCGCTACAGCATCTCGAGCAGTGGCTGCTTCTTTTCTCTTTTGAGCACCACTTTTTGAACGTTTCATTCTATACAATGTCAATAAAATACTTTATCTGCACTCTGCAGTGTATATATATTGTCCCGGTATTTATAGCCAAACAGAATTCCAGACCATTCTATGATTGTTGCGTAACAACAGCATTGTTACATCAAACGAATATTCAAGATTCTACCAGAAAATCAATCGAAATATTCTAGATTCTGCGAGATAAAATGACGTTGCATTCACTTATGATGTCACAAGCCAATTTCTTCCTACAGTTTAAATCGGTTGTAAACAAGTCTGCTGAACTGAAAATAGTCACGTAGCCAAAAAGCAATTTCAGACTAACTTGGGCCCCCAAAGTTGGCCTGGGCCCCCCCAATTGGGGGGTTTGGGGGGCGGCTGCTACGTCTCTGATTATAGTTCTCTGAAAAAGAAATTAACTATTAATAAGTACCGGTATACTGAGCCGTACTTTACTGAAAATGCATTTGTTTCTACAACAAAGAAAATTTAAAAGTCCATTAATATAATTAATTAATCCAATAATTAATCCAATAATATCAATTTAGTTTAAACACGATGGCCCTCAAAGTGATATTTATCCACAGTGTGTATTATATTTTGGGGACCGTAATCCCAGAACTAAGAAACTGACAATATTATAAACTTAGTATGCATGCTCAGTGGTAAATTTCATCTTAATTATATATTTTTTTTTAATTATGTTAATTATTTTATTTATTAGATATAAAGTATTTTGATTAAATTGCATGAAGACTCTTGTGCTCACTACTTGATAAATTTGCTAAAAAAAGTTTTTTTTAATGAGTCGATAGTGGGCCGCATCCAAACATTAAGTGGGCCGCGGGCCACAGGTTGGACATCCCTGTTTTAGCTCATACAAATGCCTCTACAGTTACCAAAAAGTCGGAAGTAGTGGACCTCATATTTAATAGCTTGATCTTGAAAATGCATTTCAACCACCTTGGCGCCCCCCCCCACAACTTTGGCATTCTTTCAAGCACTTGCTAAATTTAATCGATAAAGGCTTGCTAAGTTTAGGACGCCAATGGTGAAAACAGGGCAAATAAGACGTCGCCAGAGACTCCAGAAACTTGGAAGACATGTAGTGGCTATTCGCCACCTCCCATAATGTTTTTTTGATCAATTGCGTTTCAAAAGACGAAATCTTTGGTTCTGGAAGAGATTCGGCTATGCAAAATACAATAAGGTTATTACTGTTTTCATTACAATCCATTGGGTAAAGCCGAATTGTCCGGCTGAAACGATATTATTAACCTCGACATTACTGATGGGGGTCCCTGATGGCGGCGCTGGCAGAGACGGCTAGTATTTGATAAAAGTTATGCTCCATTTATTCATAGTTGGGACAATATTTTTGTTTTTTTGGTGTTTCGGTTAGATTGACCAAGAGCTCATGCTAGTAGAGACTGTGCCACGTGCTTGTTCTTCAATGGAATGGTAGAATAAGTTTTCAGAAAGTAGATGTAGGACATTTGTTTGTTGGAATAACTGTCCAATGTCCACACTCTATTCTGTCGAGAGCTTTTGTATTACAGTTTATTTTATTTGTAGCAACCGACCCATGCGTTGATGAAGATGGCATATCGATCAGTGCGGACCCGTTCCCAAAACCTGGCGACTCAAACAGTTTTTTTCAGGTCGGTGACATTTGACACAACCTGTAGCTAGATCTTTTGTAAAACTATTGCAACACTAAGAATATTGCAGGTGAAAGTCGAAACGGACAGACGCTAATGCGCTAATAGTTCTTTCCTTTTTAAACCATTTAGCAAAAATGCTGCATAAAATTAATGGCCAAAATTTTTTCTATTTATGATTTATTGTAGCAAATTTTAAAAACTGGGTCAAATGGTTTCCACAAAAACGTTGGTCGAAATTATTTTTGCAAAAGAACAAAAGCTATTCCAAAAACACAGCTTTCACAAATATTGATGTGTCTGGTTAGTAAAGGATTATAACTATAAGCTCCCACTAAGCATTGCATTTTGTGTTGCAATGAGTCTAGTAGACTTGTTCATGTTTATTAAAGTCAAACAATAAGGCCTTTGTGAATTTGTGTGTTAATTCCTGAAAGATAAGTGCATGTGAGATTGAAAGACTATTATTTTCCTCTCTTAATTGTCATTTGAACCAAAAAGTTTCACTGTATTACGAACCAAAAAGTTTCACTCCTATGCAACACTGTGAATATTCAGGGCATCCGTTTTCTTGCAAATGTTTCTTAAATATTTGTTGATTATAAAATGTACATTAATTTCTATTTTCTTGTTTTTGTCAGGCGTTTGAACACAATAATTTATGCGATTGTGATTTGAAAAAATTAGTCAATTTTATTTGATCTGACGAATCCACACCTACGACAATTTCTGCAAAAATGCAACGTTACCGTTCTTGGGTGAAGTTGGGTGTAAAAAACAAACTTATCCCAAAATCAAATTATTTGGAGATGTTTAATGATACCAGCAATTTGTTTCCAACACGTTTAATCAAAATTTTTAAAGAATGTACTTCGAGAAAAAATGCTTTTGTTGTGTTTGTAAAATATCCTAGATTCGCTGCAAATGTTTAATTCCTTTGAAATGTATCTTTTCAGTGTTTTGGCCGTGACTTGTACACGATGATGTGTGACCCTGGAACTTTATTCAACGCCGATCTAGGAGTCTGCGTTGGACAGGGTATTTCGCCAGACTCCTGATGAATATGATTAAAAGGCAAGACAAAGTGATTAAAAGACTCTATTCAATAACAATAGTTCAACTTCAGTTGGAGCGGCCTTGCTGTCGAGGGATCGTGTGTTAAATAGTTACATGGTTCCAGCATTGTTGTGTTTAGGAAAATGCAATTTGCTGTCATTTCCACTGCTTGACCGTAGTAGTGCTTGTGATAAAACTATATACTCGTAGTTGAGCAGTATTTGCCATGTTCAAAGCGGATTGGTGCTGTTAGTTTTCCTGGGCGCAACCGGGGATATAAAGAAGCTGAAGCTCCTCTATTGTCACGACGTTTTTCTTCAAAATTGATAGATCTTTCATTTTATGAAAACTCAACCAGTTTCCATAAAAATACTTTCATAGTTAGTCAACCTACTTACTAAAAATTATGGTTGCTGGTCTTATAGTTATTGTTATACTAGTAAATTAGATTGGTTTTCGCATCACTGATGTTTTAATAAATATGAAGAGTATAAATAACTAAAAAATAAAACAAGTATCGTTGATATGTATAAGTGCGGAACAGAGGGGCAAGAGATGGCTGCCCAACCTGCCTTTTTGCTAGGAGTCAAGAGAGGCTATAGTGCCGTTTCAGTGTAAAATGCCTGCAAAAGTTTAAACTATCTACTGGTATGTAAAAATCTTTGCTTTTGCTTCCTTTTAAAGACAAGCGACCACGAATCTGCGCAACATTACATATATTGTACGGCAAAAATGTATTGTTTTGCTTCAAAAAATAAAGAACACTTTCTAAGCAACTAGTTTTATGAAGTAACAAAAGGATTTTCCAACGCAACTGCAAAATTACAAAATGTAGCAAGAAATAAACTATACTTCAATTTTTCGCTATTTTTTTAATTTTGAAAACAAAGTCTAAATTTGATATATTCTACAAATCTTATAACTTTACAAAAACAAGATGTCTTTTGTTGCATCAGCAAAGGCTTTGTTTCTTAATAAGTTGAAAGCAATTGTTACATACCGCTGGTTTCTAGTAACTTTAAACTTTCCCAGAGGTAGATTGCTACCAAACCAAGTGTTCCCTGCATGTCGTGCAGGACAGTTTTGAGGAAAAAATTTAAATTGCAAGAAACTATCTTGCTCATTGAAAGCAAGGTCTTTGAGTATTCTCAAACACTGAACTTAGTTGAAGAATTATTATTCAAAATAGTTCAAAGGAAGTGCAAGTGAGTTCGAAAGTTGATATTGGTTTTGTAGGCTAAGTTTGCAAGCAGGAGAACTAACAAGTTTTTATACACGAGGGCCAGAGTCAAATTTCGAACCATAAAAATAGCCATTTCATTTCAAGATCCAAAGTGTCCTTTTTTGCACCTCCCGTCAAAAATATCATTAGTGCTTCTGACAAGATTAGGTATTTTCCATTGCGACCTCTGTAGCAAGTCATAGTGTCTTTTTTCAAAATTTAGCCCCTCTCATTCTTGCTGACGTAACTTTCCAGAACCCCTGTTGACGTGTATATCTTACTGATTTGGAACCTCTTCATCACCAGTAAGTTTGAACAACAATTATTTTCAGATTCAGTTTCAACATCAATCATCCGTCATCAACTTCAATTAGTGAATCTTCATATTTTTGTTTTCAATTACGTTTTTTGTTGATTTGAATACGTAATTACATTTATACTAAACAAATTCATCATTTGGGTTATAAGTTGTTTTTGTAAAACCAGGTAGTAACGCTGATAACAGAAAGAAAAAGCATTTGCAAGTCAACACCAAAACCAAGAATGCAAACAACGTAATACCTGTGTACCGTAACACACATACAGGCATATTAAAAATAGCATCACTGATAGGTAATTTCTTGTTGCACAAAAGGATTTTATTTCTACTTTATTAATAGTACAGTATAATTGAGGCGGCGTAATGTACCGCTCAAACAATTTGTTTGACTGCAACTTTATTGCGACCTTGCTGATTTAGTACAAATATCTAATTTATCAGCGGTAGATCCACACTATTTCTTGTTCAAAATAGCTAGAAACATATTCACAATTGGACTTAACCTCAACTGCACTAGCTACCATAACAATTATCAGTTCTATTCGGCCCTTACGGCTTCCAAAAGCAAACTCAGATACACATCAACATAGCCTATCTACTTCTCTCTCTTTTCTTTTCCTCACCCTATTTCTTTCAGAAGAGTTTCCGTCACAAACTAACCGAATGAAGAACACTTTGGACGTTCCAGGAGATCTCAGTAAAAACAACAATCCGAAAAATGTTACGTCACAATTACAAACTTCAATTAAATCACAGTTGGACTGGATACAAATTTAAATTACATACCACTAAAATAGTAGTTGCTAAGGCAACTCCTAATTATGTAAATATTGTTACAATATTTGGCAACATTTAATGCTTTAAATCTAGTTTGCGTAGCCAATCTGTGATTCGAACCCGCGTTGTGTGGTTGTTATGTTTGTTTCTCTCGAGGTTCGTCTCTTATTGATTAGTCGTTGGATTGGCGAGGTTGACCCTCGAGCGACGCAGTAGCAACTGTCTTGTTAACACATCTTTGCATTTTTCTCAAGTTGACACGTTGCAAGAAGGATTACGTTGTTTGTAAAACCTGCACGTTTGAGTAGAAGTCAAAGGACTATCAAAGAAGCTCGTAGATGCCAACGTAGAGAAAAGTTGGTTGAGCTGTTTCTTTGTTGATTGATACTGTGTTGGAGCTGTAGTAAAGAAGAAAGTACTTGGGGGTCAAAATAGTTTGAAACCGCTACGCCGCCACGCCGCTACAACGCTACATCGCTACAACGCCAACGTCGCCGAAGCCAATCCATCAGTTTTTTCTTATCTGCTTATCACTTTTCATTATTTCCATTTTCAGTTTTGCGTATTATCAATAAAAATTTATCAAAGAATTTATTCAAGAAAATCAGACAATAACAGCGTGACGAGAGGAAAAGCGCGTTTCATCTATTTACAACTTCAGCTTCACTGCAATCTGTCTCGGGTTCGGAGACTACCCCAAGGGTCTCTGCTCCACGAACCCGTTACAAATTATTATGCACACACTCTAACGGGTGGACCGATTAGTATTAAAAATAATGGTGATTTCTCATCATGGTCAAACCATTTGTCGTTCAATGTATGGCGGACAAAAATAACTTTTGCCGAAAATATTTAATTTGTGGTAAAGTATTTTTAAAATTCTATTTAGTCTTAATTTTTCGAATTCTACTGGTCGTATGTTCTCGATATTAGTTTTATGCTGTGTATTTAGTGCGTTTGATTATTGGAAACAAAACAAATATTGTAAGTAAATGAATTAACTTGTTGTTTGTATCGCACTGCACAACGAACAGCTTGCTGTAGAGTGGACTAATGAGATTACAGCTACCGCGTTTAGGCATTTTTGATTGTTTTAATCACATGGAATCTCAGTACTACATTGTGTTAAAAACGAGTCGGCTCTGCCGACGTCGCCCATCTGGGCTACCAGTCAATTATATCGGATTAGAAATATCAGTCCAGACGGCTGTCCCGGTTTCACCCAAATAACATTTCTGAAAGCAGCAACGATGAGTTGTTGCAAATGGGGGCGCCCCTGATTCTAATTTTCGTACAGGTACTTCAAAACAAGACTGGTTTTATTCACAAACTCGGTCATTTCTCAAAATCCGTTAATTTAAAAAAGTATTGGGGTACAAAGTCAAAGTAGGTGGGAACCGCAATGGTTTTTGTTTTGCGATTGCAGACGTATTTTGTTAAGTAATAAGCTTATGTCACAATCAGGTACACCTTCTTGTATTGATATTTGTGACACAAAGTTTCTTGGTTTCTTCTATGTGCCTATGTTTCGGAATAAATTAAAAGGAACTATACCTCTGTGCTGGTTTGAGGGGTGATGTGTGGGATGCATTCCTCACATCAGTTTTTCAAAATCTTGGTTTCCTGAAATTTGTTGTATTTGTCTCAAAACAAAATTTTGTTTAAAGAATTGGACTTGGAAAAAATTGATTTTCATAAAAAAGAAAGCTCGATACTTCCAATGATAACTCTGCTCAACAAAATTAAGAGTTGATTTTAAGTAATTTGAGGTCGCTGATATCAAATCTGTTGTCAAATTTGTTCCATCACGTGATGATTTTGCGATACCGCTTACTGATGGTACAATATGTATGTTGTTTTTTTACATTGCTTTTTGTATCTCTGAATGCAAAAATCAACAGTAAACTTGTAGCGTTTGCGTATGTACCATGTAACTTGCAGCTGCTGTAAAACTTTGAGACGTTAACTCATTTGTTTGAGTCAACTGAGAAAAATTTCACTTCAATATTGGTGGAATAGAGACAAAAAGGAATTTTGATCAAGAATTAATTTTAAAAGTATCCAAAAGTAAGATGTGCAGCTCTTCGGTAAATCTCAACCATAAGCCAATGGCTTGCTGAGATAAACACAGAGAGAAAATTAAGAATTGAAGTCCCTATTTTTCTACTTTCGTGCTTGTGATATTTCCATCGATTTTAATGCTTTTTCATTTTTACACCCAGCTAGAAAGATAACATGGTAGTATATATTTGAATGAGATTTTGCGCTTGGTTGCATTTTTATAACTTGGTTTGAATTGTATACACAAGCAGTAACTATGATGATGTAGCTAATAGCAAGCTGCTGAGATTGTAACAAATCCAGAATCTTGACTTGTTGGTGCGCAGTTTTAAACATTTTCCAATGTAGCCTACTTTTCAGTGGGGAGAAATTTATATATAGTGAACACCATGCCCCAATTTTGTTTAACCAAGATAAGTTAAATGATAAAGTGAGAGATTTAGTTTTGTTAAAAGAGAAAGCGGAGCTTTTAAATAGGGTTCTACCAAAGACTTCTAAACAACCTAGCGAAGGCTACTGTATTTTCTATTTATGCGCAGAGCCAATAAAAGCTTATTGTTACATCATAGAGCAGACCTTGTCTGATCTACAATGCAAACTATGCTGGTAGGTTCATTTAAATTTTATAAGCGTGTATTGTACAGAGAAAGGTGAATCCTAGCCTGATGTATATAGTCTAGTTCTAGTTTTATTATATGTAAAAAGATTAATAAGAAATACAGTTTAATGATTTTGTAAATTACATGAGAACAGCATTAAATTTACTGCAAACTGAGCAAAGTTAGGTGGAGTGTCGAAACTGGTTGGCGATCTCAAAGGGATAGGCAAGTTTCAGGTAGGCCTATTTACTGGGGCTCGTAAAGAGAAAGCCGTATGCCGTACCTACCGGTATTATTTTGCTGAGCTTAAACTTATTTTTAAAATTTTTGTTGTGGTTGGAACCGGTCGGGATTTTCGTGACCCGAACGCCATTCTCCGACCGGCCGGTTGACCGGCAGATAAAAGCAATGTTCTGACCGGTAATCGACCGTTTTTTTAGGGGGTGTCAAAGCAACGGCGTCGCTACGAGGGGTCGTAAAACGTAGTGTTACTTCAAAGCTATCAAAATTTCACAGAAAATCTAGGTGACCTCCAAAAAAAGGTCTTCAACTGTCGACAACTGAACTTTTTTCCCATCATTCTCGGAACTGAATAATGACAATTGAACTTGCAATGCATATTGACCACTTCCTTCAATTTTTACAAACTTGCTCACACTAACAAATCGCACTGTTAAATAACTTTTGAAACAAAACATTGCATAAAATGGCTTTAAATGATATGTTTTATACTGTCAAAAAACAAAAGGTTTCGACCGGTCAGTCAGGACCGGTTAAAGTTCCCGATCCGACTGGCAACCGCTGCCGCTCGACCCGACCGGTTTTCATCTCAGAGGCCAAATCTTAGCAGTCAACAAAATAATTGAATAAAATTTTTGTTGATCTTCAATTTATACTATTTTGCACCTTGTAACCGGGAGTTGGGGCAATGTACTGACAACAGTTTAGGCTGCATGTAGCTTTGTGAGAAATATATCAATAAATAATTTTTTCTTTTTTCGAAGAGCATTTATTTTCGTAATTATGCCGAACAAATGTGGAATTGTGAATTGTAGAGGAAACTACAACCTTTTGTCAAAACGTAGAATATTCAAACTTCCCAGCCTTGATCCTGAGAGGCAGAGGTGGCTTGCTGTGATTCCTCCTCGCAAAGACTTTGATATTGCAAATGCCAAATCTTTTTTCGTTTGTGAGAAGCATTGGCCCCAAAATCCTCCAATGAAGAAACTGCCAGTTGGAACAACAAGACCAGCTGTTGCACCAAGCGTTTTTGATGTACCTGCTGCATGCCTGCCGACTCCCCAAGCCCCTCCTCGCCCAGCAAAACAAGTAGACAAGCAACTTGAGGTTTTCATGGCCAGAGACAGAATCAAGTCGTTTAGTAACTTCGTACCAGACAAGAAAATTAACAAGGACTATGACAATGTTGTGATTACCAGAAGATCTGACAGGTGTGCTTTTCTTTTCATGTCGCCTGACTTTCGTGAATGCGAAATGACTGTTCTTGTTGAAAACAAATCAACACTGTGTTCTCCCCTTACGTGTTTTGCAAACAAGAGTGGAGTTCGCTTGCCACTAGGGACTATATTGAACCCCAATAATGGCCTCAGTTCCTATTCGCAGTTTTATGCTATTGTACATACTTGCTTAAACTACAAAATCCCCCTGGATAAAGTGTTGATGAAAGTAGTTACTGTACTTCAGGCTCAAGAAACCGAAGACAAAAATAAGGCAAAGAATTGGATTTTATCGTCAATAACCTGAAGCTTCTAGTTAACAAAAATTTTACTGTCAAAGACTACTGCTTTGCTGTGGGATCGTTTCCACACTGCAATTATGAAGTTCTCCGTGAGTATCTAGTTTTGCCAAGTAGGAGAAAAGTGCAAGCCGTCGTTTCTTCAGTGAATGTGAGGGACATTTTATCAAAGACGTTTGCCAAACTTCAAAAACCTCAACAGAAAAATGTCGTTATCTTAGTTGAAGAGATAAAGATTCGGCTAACAGTAGCCTTCTCCGGAGGAGTCCTCAGTGGCATGGCCAAGAATGACCACGACGAAAAGGCCACTTCAATGCTTTGCGTCATGTCCAAGTGCCTTCATCGAGGCCCCAGCATCATGGTATCTGTCACACCTGTCCATAAATTGACCGCTTCCTTTCAGTTTGAGGTGGTGAAGCAGGCTGCCATGGTTGTAGAACAGGCTGGAGGCACTGTCCTTGGGTCCATCACAGACAACCACAAGATCAACCAGCTCTACTGTAAGATGTTTGATCGTTCATCAGAGTCTGATTACCCTGCCACTGCTACTCATCCTTTAGATGGCACACGGAGTTGGTACCTACTGTTTGAAACAGTGCATCTACTGAAGTGCATAAGAAACAACTGGATATCAGGTGAGTCTACATGTATTATTCTTGATTTGTGGTTTGTAACATATTCATACAAATCTTGAAAAAAAATTTGGCAAAAAATTTTTTTATTTGAAAGGACAATCTTTAGTTATAACTTAATTGACAAGTAACAATAATAACAATTCGGTTATTTTTTTCTTTAATCTTTAATTGTGTTGGTATTCACGCCTTGGACTGCGTTTTTCTGTATATAGGCATGTCTGTATGTGAGAGTTTTTTTTTACGCAATGAGTAGTTTTTATAATTTTGATTGTTCTTAATAAGATATTTAATTAGTATTATCTATTCAAGAACATCTAAAACCTTTTATCTATTTGGGTTTAGAGGTCCTTGTAGCAATTATACTATTATGATTTATAAACAATTAAGTATCAACAGCAAACAATTATTAGCCTACTCCTGATTTTACTTAAGATAACGGAGGAAAAGCTCTTACAAATTATTTCTAGATGTAGTTGATACGTGAAAAAGTTTTTGTTTACCCAGTGACAGAAAAAAAACTGAATACTGCAGCACCATAACAAAAATGTCAGCATGAGATGATTTTACTGTTTGTCCTTTTTTTTCAGAGGCCTGTCAGAAGATGACTTTCGACAATCAAGTCACTGGTTCCTTCAGCGATGTCAGAAAGCTATATGATGCTGAGAAGGCAAACCTCTTGAAAACTTCTCCCCTAACAGATGCTGCTGTTCGACCTTCAAAGCTTCAACTGCAGAATGTCCAGCACGTGTTGAAAGTTTTCAACGACAAAGTTGAAGCTGCCCTCAGACTCCAGAAGTGTGGCGACACAGCCGACTTTATTCAATTTGTGCTTAATTGGTGGAATGTTGTGAAGGTGTCGTCAAAACATCAAGAAGCGAGGCTCAATGATCCGCATCGGAGCGTTCAGGACCACCCCTCTACCAACCTGTCCGACTATCAACGGATCTTTCAGAGAGCTCCTTCTGGGCACGGAAAAGGCAGAAAGCAGTGTGTAACCCATGACACTAAGAAAGCACTTGTGCAGACCATGCAAGGCCTGACTTCTATTTGTGCACACCTCCTGAACCATGCTGGCTTCCAGTATGTACTTTTTCGGGAGCTGCAAAGTGACAGGATAGAGGGTGAATTTTCCGTGTACAGGCAGTCGACGGGTGCAAATGCTTTTATGACTTCTGGGGATGTTTTGACTGCATGCAAAAAACGCCTGGCTAGTCATGCCGCTTCTTACCTGGAGACCTTGGACGTGAATGGGGAGACCAAGGCTCACACGTGTGTTACCACTGCCATTGATGTTGAGGACGCCACCTTCATTGAGGACTGCACTGAGCCTTCACTCTCCATACATGAGGAAAGCAGTGCAGCCTATGTGGCAGGGTGGCTGGAAAAATGTGTGAGGAACACCTGATCTTCAATGAGGAGGATGAACTGGTGTCATTAGAAATCAGTGCCTTCATCTCCGAAGTTTCACGAGGCTCCCTGAAAATTCCCCATCAAACCACTTTTGACCTTGTGCGGTGTGGACTTGCCTTCATCACCAAAGCCAGACACAGGGCCTGCTGCTGCAGGAGACTCATGATGATTCTGCAAGTGATGGAGGACTACAATAACCTGAACACCTGTGACAAGCTCCGACGACACTTGGCAAATGTACTTTTGAAAGGTCTGCATAACTTGGAGAAGGACCAGCAAAAGAACTCCGTTTTCCTCCAGACATCAATCAAGAAGGCGCGCTTGTCAAATTAAGTTTATAACCAACTCGTGAATGTAATTTGATAACGTGTATAAATTTTTATGTCATTTTAAATTCTTATGTCTATTTAGCGCTATATGGCATATTTCAGATATTTCACGCTCGGGTCGTTCTGTGGGCATGTTATCACATATTTAGATATTTACCCCCTTAAATATGCATTTTAACGTTGTAATGTTTTTGTTTGAAGCAATTATGAGCCAATCATTAATTGATTTCAGTAGTACAATAGCAATTTTACAGTGAAGGTGATGGCCTTCGCTAGCAAAGGCTGGACATAGGCAATGCGCGTCCTTGTTTTAGATGTCCTTGGGTTCTACTTGAAACCGACACAAAGGTCATTCTTTTTTGTAACTGAGAAGGTGTGCTCGTCATTTTTTACAACTAAAAATGCCTTTTTAGTTATATTGAATAAACTTGTATTTACCATTCTTCTTTGGTTTGTAAATACTTGAAACGCATAGTGCTTGTGCAACTACATTGTTGCGTTGCTGTAATCGTGTAGGTATCGCTATGGTTTTAATGAGCGAAAGCTTTCCATTGATGCTAGTAAAGCAAGTCTGTACTACTTTACCGTAGACATAATAAAGCTTTCTGTGCCACTTGCATATGGTGTTTAAATAAAAAAGAATTATGAAACTATGAACTCTTTTGGAAGAAATTAATCACTCCGAATACTCTTGGATGATTTGTGGATATTTGAAAATAATTTTCTTACCTCTCCGCTTACAATTGGGGTTCACAAAACATTTCTGTTTTTGTGTATTTAACTTTTTATCTGACAACCAGAGAGATGTGAGTGACTAGCGTGGTCATAGATTCTAGCAAAAACTCCTAAGCAGTATAATGATGAGCGAGTAACTGCTGGTATCTTCAAAAAGAAAGCGACAGCTGCAACAAGCGTAAAGCAAAAGACTAAGAACATATTTAACTATCTTCTTATGCCCGTAAAATAAAATGATCACTTAACAGTATTTTACTCCCATATATGAACGAAGTGCGATAAAATCACATTGTTTATTTTTGAGAGTACCGTCTTAAAAAATAAAAATGTGATTATGTTTGAGTTGTCTGCACAATTTGTTTTAAAAATCATTTTCGTCTTTAAATTTTGTTGCTGACAATGCGGTGCTCCTAAAAAAAGTTGTTCACCTGACAGCTATTACTTAAATGTCAATTTAGACTTTTAAAGTGTAAACCTCCGATAAAACGGTCTTTTCCGTTAGGTTAAAGCAGGGGTGAGCAATTGTTTTGGCTTGCGGGCGGCATCGCGGTCACGGAAGCTAGCTGAGGGCCGCACTTTTTAACAAACACATTGGTACATTATTCGACTTGACTTGCATTTTTAATTTGGTGTAACATTAAAAACAAACAATTATTAAACAAATGAATGAAAGTAGTTTTACTCAATTGAAAATGCGAGCAGATCTAATTTTCAAAGTCTATCAATGAGAAAAATGCACCCAATCACGTTCTTCTAAATAAATTAATTTTTTTTAATTATTTGCTTGAGGCTTTCGCGGGCCGCACAAAAGTTCGTCGCAGGCCACATGCGGGCCGCAGTTTGCCCACCCCTGGTTTAAAGGATTAGATTTACGACGAAAACGTTATTTCTAGAAAGCGTGCTCGATTTTTCGTCTATGGCGCAAGGTAACCCCAGCTATTCCTCTTGTGTTTGATCACCCTATTGGTCAAATCCAACAATGGTTTAATGCCCATAATAACGACTTTCATGCTAATAAATTAAGACTGTACTAACTTACGAACAGCATATAACTGCACAAACTTTTATGCGTTTCTTAGACTAAGTGCATAGGCGCATGACTTCATAGTTTTGGAAAAACGCTAAAGTGATTTATGTGTTTACATAAATTGAGCTAAGAAGTGATTGGCCTACTAGTCCTACTTAAAACTTTTTCACTATTGTAAGCCTAGTTATAAAAATTAAAGCCTCGAGCTGCGCGTACCTTCTGTTCCCGACATAAACGTTGTCAGGAAGGGCAAACTGACTCGGAACAACAACCCAGCAACTACAGTTCAGTTCTAAAAAAAGTTTGAGTGTTTTTGTTTTCAAGTGAGTAGTGCTTTGTTCCTTGTAAAATATCGAGTTTAAGCTTCAACGACTTATACCACTGTTATTATAGTTTAAGTGGATGGGATAAAATTTCCTTTTATCTTTGCATTTTGAGTATATTTAAGATCAACAGTTCTAAATACCAAGCGGTCATTTTTAACCGTTGAGTTATTTTGTACACGCTTATTGTGCGGTTAGCTTCTGTCACATCTTTTTCTCTGCAACATTTATATAAACCTCAAGTCATTCTACTTTTGCATATGGACGTCAAATCTACGAAAACAAAACAGCTATTCATTCGTTGTTGCTGTAACCCTTTTTCTAAAAAAAGAAACCTTGTTGACATTTGATTGCGGTGGTGCCAACCTCAATTTTATGTGAGAAAGCTAACCCTAATTCTAGATTTAATCCTATAAGGGAGCCAACAGTTACTAAACTAATATGAGGGAGCTAACTCTACATTAGATTTATGTGAGGGTGCTAACCTTAACCCTAGGTCTATGGGAGGGTCCTGATACCAACCCTAACCCTAGGACTAATCCTATGTGAGGGACCTAACCCTAACCCTAGCGCTAATTCTATGTGAGGGACCTAACCCTAGCTCTATATGAATCCTTTCACGCAACACTATTACGTCATAATCTGAAATGACTGTGAGAACAGCAGTAAACAGAAAAATTATCCACTATCATTTTGATAGCGAAAATAAGTAGTAAAGCCCATTATTGATATTTGTAATTGATAGGCTTATTTTATCGATACGCAACACTGATCTTCATTTAAAAGTAGTTAGGTCTGGATTAGAACAAAGTTAAATGTAATAATATCCCACGTTTGAGAAAAGATCAAAATTAAACAGCAATAGCATAAACATTTTGTAAAACTGGATCAAGAGGGAACGTTGTTGTTTGAAAAGAGCTCAATAGGCGCCAATTGAAATAGATTGTATAATTTTGGGGAAAGATATGACTCCTTTTCACGCTATGGCCAAATAAAAGCCAACAGCGCAGCCAAAAAACTTAATGTCACAAATATAAATATAAAAAGGAGCCCATCAAATTGTCAAATATGCCTACATTGTCGAAACGACCACCATTTGGACGCCCCCATCAATTTTTAGTATGTTTCACCTTTCCTTTACCCTATTAAAACGCATCAATTAAAGCAGCTGCGTGCGCCGGCTTCACTGTGCAAACATTTGTAAGAGCAGCAACGCAAAGTTTTAGTAAATATAAGCCATCGTTCCAGTGGACGTAATGGTGATCATCTTGGTCTATTCATCAAGATTGGTAGTACTCAAAACGAAAGAATGATGTCAAGAACTATGATTCCTACTTTTTAATTCGGTGCAAGTGACGGCATGACCTGCCGGGATGAAACCCCGCCATACTTTGCAGAAACACTTCCTCTATTTTGCTTGTTAATACTTTTATAGTGCTAGCGGAATTAAAACTACAAATTTTGGGAAAAGCCGGGACTTTTTTTGACTCCTCTTAGCACACTTGAGCGAAAAAACCAAACATGCAACATGATGGGTAGCCAGCAGGATTTGAGAAAGTGTGTTTCCTACTTCCGAACTAAGGGAAACGAAAGGTCTTTTTGGGTTTACGTAAGCAATGAACAGAGCACATAGACCTAAGGCATAGCCATCACTTTGAAATGAGAAACTCTATCAGGAAAGGAGCGCACCAAATCGTGAAAATCTTATGTACAGAAAAACATTAACTTTTTGTTACTGTTCACTCAAGTGTCTGATGGATATAGCTGGCATGGCCGGCTAAATTGACATTTTTAATCCCGACGTTACTGATAGGGACGCTGCGGGCGGTGACGACATCTAATATATAAAGCGCAATTCTGTCAGTCTAAGTATCTGTAGATCTGTCTGTATGTCTGTCTTAACTCATACAAAACTGCCAGGCGCAGACTTGACACGATTGATCACCTCCTCGGGTTGAGTGTAATAAGGGGATTATGACGTCACGATCACGTCATAATCAAAGATGATTTTTTTAAATCGCATTTTCGTAAAATTTAGTACCCGGCTTACCAAATTCAACAATTTTACTTCTTTATGAAGTCACATGACGTAATAATTTACAATTAATTCCAAAATTGTTTTCTTAATTTACTCAAAAAATACTGATCGTAGAAACGCGATTAAAAGCTTTTAAAAGATTAAAAGATCTTAGCAAGGTGCCTTCGATAAAAGAAATTCTACAAACAGTTAATGATAAATTGGCAATGCAACAACAAATTCTTTATTTTAGCATTTCAAGTTTGCTGAGCACGCTTTTCTTGATTTTTTTCTGCACGCTTCCACTCGCTCTGAGATGTCATAATGCTGACTGGCATGATCAACACAATCTTTCGTTACCAGAAATCATCATTTTATGATTTTTTTCAAAAATACCAATACCTCTGCAAAATCAGTTAAGTAAAAATTAATTTGTGATTCTATTTCTCAACTGATTTTCAAACTTTTTTTTTAATTAAAGCGTACGTCAAGGCAATTCCGATAATGCGTGACATGTCAGTACATTTTCAGTACATGTTCAGTACATTTACATTTACTTTCATACTAAAAAAGCTGAACTTTAAGACATGTAATGTAACTTTACTATCTCAAAGATGTGACAAAATGAGTAAAAAGAGTTTAGTTTTATGTGTAAACGTTACGATAAAGCACTGACAATCAATGATGTTTGAAAGCTGAAAAAAATTGCTTCCCAGTGATATGTTATTCTAATTAGTTAAAGCTAAGGATTACTTCATAATGGCTGATTAAAATCGAGTGCCATACGTCATGTTTTGTTGTTAGTTGAACAATTTACCTCCTAGACCTAAGAAACTTGTAATTTTTTAAAAAAAGCTAATTCTCTGGTACGTTTTGACTACTTTTTTTGAGCAAGCATGGTTTTTTGGCATTATCTACATGAATTTGCAAAAAGATTTATCAAAAAATGAAAATTTAAAAAATCTTGTGACGTAACTTACCACCTAAAAGCACTCAAAATTTTGGTGCCTGCACTACACAAAATTGTGATTTTTAGAAAAAGTTAGTTCTTTGGTACATTTTCACTATTCTTTCTCAAAAGCGTGCTTCTTTGGCATTAGCTATTTACATTTTCTAAAAGACTTATTTAAAAATGAAGTCTCTAAACATTTTAAGATGTAGTCACTTACTCCAAACAAACAAATTGGTGATTTCCTTTCAAAAACATTGAAGTAATGTTGGTCCTGTTTTATCATTTGCAACAAAATATTAGTTTCGAGCTGCACATTATCTATACGTTAAAATCATTTCTTTTGCGATTGGGTGAGGCCGATACAGCCGTCTGATTTGATATTTTTAACTTCATCATTACTAATGGCTGCTATTGTAATAACTTAACTGTGGGTGCATTACTTTGTGTTGCTTTGTTCTTTCCAGCTGAGTACATGCCAAGATCAAGTAACATGCACGCAGCCAACAGGCTTTAGATGCAGAAATAGGCATTCAACTACAAAAAAGTCGGATTACCTGAAGAATCGTCACCCCTGACTGAGTTTTCACCTAACGAATCGTCAGTAGTATAAAATCATTCATTTGGTGAGAATTCTGGGGGTGCTGATGGGGGTGCAAGCGGCGGTGTTCCTAACCCTAACCCTAATCCTAATCCTATGGAGCTAGCCTTAGGTTTAATATCTTTTGGTGAAGGAGCAAACACTAATTTTATTTGAAGGAGGTAGGAAGAAGCTAACTCTAGATCTGAAAATGTTAATTTTAGTGTTTATTTTATGTGTAAGAGCTAATCATAGTTCTAAGGGAGCTAACATAGGTCTGTTAATTTTATGTCAGGGAAGTCTGAGGGAGCTAGCCTTAGTTTTAACTCTATTCAAAGGAGCTAGCTCTAGGTCTGAGAGAACAAATCCCAATTCTAAGCCTATGCAAGGAAGATATTCTTGCGTGAGGGAGCTAATTGTACGTGAGGGAAATAACGCTAGTTATATATGAGAAAGCTAACCCTAGGTCTGAAGGAGTAATCTGAGGAAGCTAGTTCTAACACGGCGTCGATAAAATGTAAAATACTTCAAAAAGTTTGGTGCATTTCTTATAAGCTGACTTGTTATTACATATCAATTTTTCGGTTGTGATTCTGTATTTCAATGATTCATGACCTAATCAGTTTTTAACTAGACCGAGGGAATATAGTTGCATCTCTCTTGCACAATCCGTCACAACGTAAGTTTTAACGAGACTTCAATTGCATTCCTATTACACAATCCATAACGTAATCTATATTTAGCCTGACTGCGATTGCATCCCTATTGCGCAACTCATGACGTAATCAGTTTTTTTCCAGACTGTGATTGCATTCCTATTATGCAATTCATTATGACGCAAGCGGTTCTATATAAAACAGGTTTTACAGAAGAGCGCTCATTGTATAAAATGGGAGTGTATAAGTGTGACGTATGTGCTAAAGTATTTACTGAGAAAAGAAGTCTATCAAGATAGGAGAAAAATACACATGGTGAAAAAACAGGTACAAATGCGAGTTTTGCAATAACGTCTATGGGAGGGCGGAACATTTTTGTAGACAGATGGCAAATACACTCTTCAGATCAACTGGGTGCAATGTTCAAAATGTAAGAAAACATTTGTGAGAGCGGACATTTTAAAAAGACTTAAATGTAAGCTGGATCAAGAAACTGGATATATTTCTGATTTAACGGAAGCGACTCCAGATGTGGTGCCAACCGAAAAACCCACTGACAAGACTTTTGTTAATATGTTTCATGGTGAAGCTTGTTTTGTTCATGAACCACGTAATAAGAAGATATGTTTAAAAGAAAATTCTACAAACCAAGCCCCGGACGAAAGACACAAGAGTCTAAATATTAATAATCTACAAGAAGATATTGAAGAAGAGGAAAACGAACAAGCAACGGAATCTGATCTTGAAATAAGAGAGTTCATGCAAAAGTATTGAATAAGTATTCGAACTTTTACAAAAAGAGGAAAAGTGCAAAATATCTTCAACTTTTTCTACGATAAAGATTTTAAAGATTTGATTGAAAAAATTTCCTACCGAATAATGAAATATTAAATCAACCAATTTAAAATCAACTACGGTCTCGCATTCATACTTAAAAACATAGAAACAAAGGAGTCACGCTATTATCACTCAAGCTTCAACAACGCTCAAATCTTGGAAGCACCTTTGCTGAAAAGCAACCGAAAGGAATTATTAAACTTTTTAAATTCAATAGCGGAGGAATCCTTTTACGATGGCTTGACTCGCCCTGATACCAAATGGAAGGTGGTACAAATTTCAAATATTACTTTTTATGTGAACAGTTTGAAAGATGCTCCTCTTGGAGCTGGAGCGCCATTACCGGACTACATCACAAATAATCACGGACTTGCAGATGTTTCAGATGATGACAATTTTTGCTGTTTTTGATGTTTGGCTGTTCATCAAGGAGCTGATAGACACTGGTGAGAATGTGAAGTCAAAAAAAACTGTGTAATGATTATTGTTCCCAACGACTTTATTGCCGTGAATTTAGTTGATTTTGTTGACTTGGAGGATTTTTCAAAATTAATCTTATTGCTTATGAGTTAGAGGGGGTACAGCCAAATTGGTTCAAAAGAGTCGGGAGCTATACTCAGAATCAATAAAATTAAATATTTGGAAAAATCATATAAGTTTAATTACTGACTTTGAGCATTATTGTGGCATATACAAATACATTCATTGTGATAAATTATGCGACAGCAACTGTAACTACTGTAGACTTACCAAAACTTATAAAACAGCAGTTCGTGATCTTTTTGCAGGGGGTATTCATAAAAACCTACCCACAATATTTGAAAAACTAGAAGAAATCGGTATTTGTGTCCCAGCAAACAAAAGATTTTTCCTTTATTTTGTTTGTTACGATTTCGAAGCCTATTTCTCTCAAGTAAATTTATCCGAAAATGGGCCGAAATTAAGCTTTGAAACACGTCATATACTATTGAGTGTTGGCATTGCTACCAACGTGCCAAACTTTGAGAGTGGAGTGAGCTTTGTCACCACCGGCGACGAAAACGATTTGGTGCAAAAAATGTTAAAATATTGGGAAGATGCATTGAATGCTGTCTACGAGATCATGAAAAGAAAATTTGATTGTGTATTTCAAGCATTGCAATTCAGCGAAAATGTTAGAAAAGAAAATTTAATTAAAGAATTTGAAGCCTACTACCAAGAATTAATTGTTATTGAATTTCATTCTGCCTCCTACAATGTAAATTTAATTAAGCCAACACTGATACAACAGCTATTGGACAAGATCAATTCTGCAATTAAAAAAGCCAACTATTTATGTATCAAAACTGAAAAGTTGAGATTTTTGGACATTCAGCATTTTCTGAAACCAGTATGCAGTATACCACTCAAAGAGTTTATAGTAAACGAGATCTATTTGAAACCCTTACCTCTATGAACATAGCACGTGATCACCATAACCGTATCATACATTGATTTATTGAGTTACAAAGGCAATCTACGCGCTTTATATGCATGTTCATACGAGTGAAGTGGTTATTTCACAGTGTAATAGTATTGCAAATAATGAAAAGCCCCCCCCCCCCACAAAGCCCCCCACGCGCGTGTGATGTGTGCGAAGGAATTTGTAATAGATTGATACTAAATTTTTCATATTATTGCAAATATGGGATTTTGGTTTTTGATCATGACGGGACAGGCCCTGCTGATGAGTCCAAAAGGACGAAACGCGTCCAGGGATGGTCTCGTCAAATTGTGGGGGGGGCTTTTCATTATTTGCAATACTATTACACTGTGAAATAACCACTTCACTCGTATGAACATGCATATAAAGCGCGTAGATTGCCTTTGTAACTCAATAAATCAATGTATGATACGGTTATGGTGATCACGTGCTATGTTCATAGAGGTAAGGGTTTCAAATAGATCTCGTTTACTATAAACTCTTTGAGTGGTATACTGCATCTTCGATACGGATGGGATCCCCGTACCAAAGTGATAGCATGCGCTGCGCGTGTGATGTGTGCGAAGGAATTTGTAATAGATTGATACTAAATTTTTCATATTATTGCAAATATGGGATTTTGGTTTTTGATCATGACGGGACAGGCCCTGCTGATGAGTCCAAAAGGACGAAACGCGTCCAGGGATGGTCTCGTCAAATTGTGGGGGGGGGGGGATTTTCATTATTTGCAATACTATTGCACTGTGAAATAGCCACTTCACTCGTATGAACATGCATATAAAGCGCGTAGATTGCCTTTGTAACTCAATAAATCAATGTATGATACGGTTATGGTGATCACGTGCTATGTTCATAGAGGTAAGGGTTTCAAATAGATCTCGTTTACTATAAACTCTTTGAGTGGTATACTGCATCTTCGATACGGATGGGATCCCCGTACCAAAGTGATAGCATGCGCTGCGCGTGTGATGTGTGCGAAGGAATTTGTAATAGATTGATACTAAATTTTTCATATTATTGCAAATATGGGATTTTGGTTTTTGATCATGACGGGACAGGCCCTGCTGATGAGTCCAAAAGGACGAAACGCGTCCAGGGATGGTCTCGTCAAATTGTGGGGGGGCTTTTCATTATTTGCAATACTATTACACTGTGAAATAACCACTTCACTCGTATGAACATGCATATAAAGCGCGTAGATTGCCTTTGTAACTCAATAAATCAATCATTTCTGAAACCAGGTTTCTCTTATCGAAAAGTTCTGATTGCTTATGGCAGTGTTCAAACAAAATTCTATTTTTCTTATGAATTTGTGAAAGATCTGACGAAATTACAAAGTGGTTTGCTAGAACACCAAGATTTTTATTATTCACTGAGCAAATCAAACATAACAAAAAAGAATATGAGTTTGTGAAAAAAACATGGTTTGAAAAAGGCTGGAACACTTTGAAAGATATGCTGATTTACTACAATATGTTGGATTGTGTACCGTTTATTAATGCTGTTGAAAATCTGCTTCTATCCTACAAACAACAGGGAGTGGCAAAACTACAAATGATGAAACGCATTGATAAGGAAGCGTTTTTCTGTTTGTTTCCAAAACGGCACGCAGATCTTTACAACACTATGCGTAAGCAAATTACGGGAGGTCTCAGCATAGTTTTCACGCGTCAGGCTATTGCCAACAAAACTAAAATCTAATCATGAAATAGACGATCCTGAACCACTGACGCAAGTTTTTAGCCTGGATGCTAATTCACTGTATTTACATGCTATTGCTCAGAACAACCCTACTGGTTATTTTTGTCGCTACAAAAAAGAAGAAAATTATCGACCTAATCCATGTTCAAAATTTGATCTTCAGGTGTATCAACGGTTGAGTTATGTATCCCATACAAAGGAAAAGTTTATTCAAAGCAGATACAACATAGGGGAATGACGAGTATCTACACACACAGCTTACCGGTGGATGGATTTTGTCAGGAGAGTAATCAGGTCTTTCAGTTTTTAGGTTGTTTATCGCATTCGTGTGATGTTTGCAATATCAACAGGAATTCGTGGTTCTTTGCAAGAATGGTTCTTTGGTTTTTTGCAAGAAATACACCCAG
Source organism: Trididemnum clinides (assembly GCA_963675345.1). Classification (NCBI taxonomy): domain Eukaryota; kingdom Metazoa; phylum Chordata; class Ascidiacea; order Aplousobranchia; family Didemnidae; genus Trididemnum; species Trididemnum clinides. The sequence goes on from OY776286.1 coordinate 35,315,612, forward strand.
TGAAAAGATACCTCATTCTGAAGTCTGAAAAGCAACACTTGAAAACAAAAGATGGTTGGAAGCAGAAGGGTTCACTGTGGTAGAAATGCGGGAGTGTCAATGGAAACAGTTGGCACAAAGAGCTGATATTGCTGCTTATTTGAAAACCTTGAAGGCAGTTCAACCAAAGAGGCAACTGCCCTTTCACAAAATTGTACAAGTAGTAAAAAACGGGGTTTCATATTGATTTTTGTTGGTAGATATTCACACTCCAAATTATTTAAAGGAAAAATACAAAGATTTCCCTCTCATTATAAAAAACACATTTGTGTCTTGAGACGACATTGGTGAATATACAAAAAATGTATGAAGAGCATGGTTGCTTAAAAAACTCAAAAAATACTTGATCAGCAGCCACTTTGGAAAAAAATTCTTATCAACACAGAAATGGCAGAATTTTATGTAGAAATGGGCTTGGAAATTATAAAGATCAAAGAGTTTAAAGAATTTTATCCACAAAAAGGCTTTGCCAAACTAGCAGATGAAATTGTAAATTCTAGAAGAACAGCCGATACAGATCCACCCAAAGCTGTGATTGCCTTAACAAATAAACTGACGGCCAACTCGTTGTGATCGGCCAGTCTATTAAATAAATCAAAATATCGAAATATCACTTACCATTCAGAAAAAACAGTAAACCGTCTGCTCAACGACCCTCATTTTGTACATTTGAATGGAATTGCTTCTGATCTTTATAAAGTAAAAAGCCTGAAACATAAAATTCGGTATGATTTGCTTGTTCAAATAAGCATAAACGTGTATTTGAATTCAAAATTACACATGCTGAAGAATTTTTATTTGTTTTTGAAGAAATGCATTCCTGATCGCTGCTTTGAGATGTTAGAAAGCGACACTGATTCAATGTATTTCAGTCACAGTCGTGAAAACATGGACGACTGTGTCCCAGAAAAATAAAAACCTCATATTTTCAGGACAAATTAATTTGGATACCTGCCAAGGCCTGTTTTAAACATGAAGAGCAGTATATTGAATGCAGAAGCAAAGATAAGCCCTTGACGATGGAGCAATGTTGCTTGGACTTTCATTCCTTTGACAAACGCAGTCTAGGAAAAAAGAAAGTGGAGTACAAAGGTACAGCTCAAATTTCTTTGACATCGAAATCGTATTTCTATTCAGGGGAAACAAAGAAACAAGTTTGTAAAGGCGTGAGCATATTTCTTAGCCTTCTCTCCTTTGAACAATATGTGAACGTCTTGAAGAATAATACCCTCTTGGAGATCACAAATTGCGGCTTATTAGTCGAGACCATCGTGTTTTTTCAAACAAACAACACAAAAAAGGATTAAATTCTTTTTATCCAAAACGGGTTGTATTGGATGACGGCATCCACACTCTTCCTCATCTGTAATATGTGTTTGTTGCTGTAATTTATAGGTTGACATCTTTTTATCTTTGTAATTATACGGTTTGTTCTTTAAGATATTAAACAAATCATTTGCAAAAGCAGTGGTTTTTGCAAGCTTCTCAGTCAAAACCAGTAAAGACGGTATAACGATAGTCAAAACATGATTCCGTACACATTTACCTTTCAAAACTCTTTTTGATATTCCAACTATTTAGATAAGCTTTCCAAAACCTGTACATCTTTACTAGTCGCGGTTTGCAGCTGGTAGGAAGTTGTACTGTAATCAAGGAAGTCTGACTGAAAAGCATAATCGCGTAATAAACGTTTGGTTTTATCGACTGAAAACCGGCCCGCATGGCACATGCTTTCACGTAGCGCGGGTCGTGAGTACACCTAGAAATTGGAAAGTCTTTCTAATGTTCTGTGGAAACCGAATGTGCCCACCCGGAAGGGTATCCACTCATTCCGATGTTCAAGGGCCTGCTAATCAGCAAACGTCCTTTTCAAGACGGGATGATGAGTGCGTTGCACATAAACTGCCCTTTTTAGGGCACATCATCAAAAAGTTTCGTGGGCCCTCAATACTACAACTGAATATCGAAGGCCTCACAGCTAGCAAGATGAACGTTCTTCATCATCTTGCTGTTCAGCTTGAGGCGTTCGTCATCCTTCTACAGGAGACCCACTGCATATCTGCAGAAAAGCTAGTGCTATCAAACTATCAACTAGCTGGGTTCTCCCTAAGCAGAAAGCATGACCTTGCCACGTTTGTCCATGAGCGGCTAAAATGGACCTTACACGATCAATCTCCCACAATATCGGAGACTGAGTGGTTGTGCGTGGATGTTGACGGTTATAAAATCGTTAACACCTACAAACCTCCACCAACGCGGTTGTAAGTATCCGACCTCCCAGTGTTCACTCACCCTTGTCTGTATGCGGGTGATTTCAACTGCCCCCATGTCGACTGGGGTTATAACACCAACAGCGCGGATGGAGACTGCCTACTGGCCTGGGCAAGCTTCAACAATCTTGCCCTTCTCCACGATCCCAAGGATGAACCTAGCTTTCATTCTGGGTGCTGGAACACTGGCACTAACCCGAATCTTGCCTTTACCACCGTTGGTCCTGATAGTCGCTTGCCTTATAGACGCGTCTTGGAGAAGTTTCCTAGGTCACAACATCGACCTTCGCTTATAATACCACCAAGGCTTTCCCTTCCAGTACCGGGAAGGCCTGTAAAGCGATGGAACTTCCGCAAGGCCAACTGGAGCCACTATAATTCCTTGACAAATAAGCTTGCAAGGAATTTGCCATCACCTGATTCAACAAATGTGGATCAGGCCTACCAGGACCTTTGCAATACCATCAGCAAAGCAGCCAAGAAAGCTATCCCACGCGGTCGTCGTAACACCTACGTACCGTGTTGGGACGCTAAGTGTGAGGCCCTCTACCAAACGTTTCTGCAATCTCCTGCTGGAGACCAGTCAAGCAGGGCTGCTACAGCCCTAATCACTTGGCTTGACAAGAAACGCAGAGACCGATGGTCGGAGGCAGTTCGAAACATCGACTTCTCACACTCAAGCAGAAAGTCATGGAGCATAATTAACAACCTTACTAGCAGGTCGCGACACAGCCCCCGTAACTGTCCCGTTTCAGCTAACGCCATTGCTGCTCAGCTGGTAAGAAACGGGAAATACGAGGGTGTTGATCGTGAGTCGTCTCGACTCATTTCTCAAGAAGTGTCTGACCGTTGGAAGGCTTTGATACCATCTCCAGTGAATCTCTCTGGCGACTTCTCACCCAGAGAATTCGCTGCCGCTCTCCAACACGTTAAGTCAGGGAAAGCTCCGGGCCCTGACTCTATTTGTCCGGAGCTTATAATCCATGCTGGAACTGCTTTGAAGTCTGGTTACGTGGCTTCCTCTCTTCCTGCTTGCGCCAACTGAAAATTCCCAAAGTCTGGAGAAGAGCACTTGTAGTTGCAATCCCAAAGCCAAAGAAACCTGTAGAGGACCCAAAGAGCTACAGTCCCATCTCCTTGCTCTGTGTCGCCTACAAGATCCTCGAACGACTGATCTACACTCGTATTGAACCTATTGTTGACCACCTGCTCCCAGGCGAGCAGGCTGGGTTTTGACATGGTAAATCGACAGCGGATCAAGTTGTCTTACTAACACAAAACATCGAGGATTCTTTCGAGGCAAAAAAGAAGGCCGGTGCTGTGTTTGTAGATCTGACAGCTGCATATGACACTGTCTGGCATCGTTGCCTCACCTGCAAGCTGCTGAGACTTCTCCAGGATAAGCACATGGTTCGTATGATCATGGAACTTGTCCGGAATAGAAGTTTCACCCTTACTACTGGTGACAGCAAGCGAAGCAGGTTGCGACGTCTGAAAAACGGCGTCCCACAGGGATCGGTGCTGGCACCCCTTCTTTTCAATATCTATGTGTACGATCTTCCTTCAACGGTCTCCAGAAGGTATGTTTATGCCGATGATCTGGCACTGTTATACTCTTCTGATGACTGGAAGGACCTGGAGGGAGTCTTAAGCCAAGACATGACTACAATCTCAACATATCTCCAGACTTGGAGGCTACAGCTCAGCCACACTAAAACGGTGACGTCGGCCTTTCACCTGAACAACAGAGAGGCCAAACGTGGGCTTAATGTCTACAACAATGGCAAACGCCTGCCATTCTGTCCAGTCCCTACCTATCTTGGAGTTAAACTGGACAGATCACTCACGTTTCGTCACCATCTTGAGGCATTGCGCAAAAAACTAACAATGCGCGTTGCACTGATGAGACGACTTGCAGGTTCAGGTTGGGGCACTGGAGCTAAATCACTGCGTACAGCCGCCCTATCTCTGGTCTACTCCACTGCGGAGTACTGTGCACCAGTTTGGTGTCGCCGTGCACACACTCGCCTCATCGATAGTGTTCTCAACGACGCATTGCGCATTGTCACTGGATGCCTGCATCCAACTCCAACAGACTATCTACCCGTCCTTGCAGGTATCCAGCCGGCTGAGCTTCGCCGATTAGGAGCAACGCTCTCTCTGGCATATCGTGGCAGCATGGACCCTGGCCATATTCTCTATGAATTATTGGCTGGGTCCACACACGGCTACAGAGAGAGACTAAAATCTAGACGCCCCTTTGTGCCCGCTGCACAGAAGTTACTGCAAGATCTAACTGAATTGGATATTCGTGCAGCTCAATGGACTGACTTTAAATGGAGCACGGAATATTCGGAGTGTTCATCTGATCTCCGTGCTTTCATCCCTAGGACAAGCATTAGGCCAATGGGGATGGGCCTGCCCAGATCATCATGGGTCAGGCTCAACCGCTTGCGGGCTGGTGTTGAGTGTTTTCAGTCATTCATGCACAAATGGGGCCTTGCTCCTACATCGAATTGCGAGTGTGGCGCTGCAGAACAAACCGCAGAACACATCATTCTGACATGCCCCGTACATCGGGCACCCACAGGAATACGTGAACTGACGCTTTTGGATGTCGACACACGATGCTGGCTGAGTGTCATCACTGCCAGCATTTGAAAATGTGGAACTCTTCCAAAAGAAGAAGAAGAAGACTGAAAACTGTCTCTTACTATGTAACAAAGCAATTTAAGCCCTTATCAAATTAAACTAAACGCTTTTAAAGTCTCGCTTATTAAGACAAAGTAACAGAACACGAAAGGTTTTATGGCTTTGAAATTTAAAAACCCAGCATTTTTTATTATCAGTGGCCCATCTGGAGTAGGAAAAACAAAATGGATTCCAAGTTTGGTGTATGATATTGATAAAATCTGTTCTAGAATTAACCAGATTTTTTATTGTTATAAAGTTTGGCAGGGAATTTTTAATGAATATTCTGAGAAAATTAGATGTCGTCAAGGTCCCCCTGTTCTTGACGATTTCAAAGAGTTTGAAAATTGCTTATTCATCTTAGACGACATGATGTTGACGGAAAACAGCTTCCTGTCCAAAATATTTACAATTTACTCTCATCACTACCGATTTAGTGTTTTTTTTACAACTCAAAATCTCTTTCATAAAGGATTAAGAGAATTATTACTAAATGCAAAATTCATGGTTTTGTTTAAAAACTGCAGAGACAAAAACCAGGTTTCTTATTTTTTTAAGCCAAATCTACCCTCAGAAATACAAATCTGTTCTCCAGGCATATATAGATGCGACAACAAACCCTCACGGTTATTTATTGATTGATCTTCGGTGTGAAGTGGACGATAGTAAGCGGTTCAGGACTAACATATTTTCAGGGAAAGTAAATTATATCTACCAATAAATGGATCGTTTGCGAAAATTTGCCCCTACTCTTGATCTACTTTAAAAGAACCACCCTCTTTGAAGAGAAGCATTACTGAAAAAGCATCCCCAGACTTAATTCGTTGCCTGTGTGATTGTTCATATAACATATTGAAAGGAAACGTTAAAATAGCGTCCTCTAATAAACGCAAACTCAGCAAGCACGAAACCAAACTACGACAACTGAGCAATAAGCAAGTATCGCTGAAGAAGAAACGAAAACCTTCTGAAGTGGAGGTACCACACCAAACAAATATAATCATTCCTACAAAACACAAACAAATGAAATTATTTCCAAAAACACAATCATTTTGAAAAAAACACAAACAAATAAGACAAAAACTCAAACAAATAAAACCACTTTAAAAAACAAAAACTCAAACAAGCAAAAACACAAAGCAAATAAAATCATTCAAATGTCAAGTTCAATACACAAAAAGATTCAAGTATAAACAGAAACCATACAAATGTAAGCGGAAATCATACACGTGTAAACGGAAGTTATACAATGCAACTGGAAGTTATTCGTGACGTTTGATCCCGCTCCACAAAAAGAGGGTCGAAAATCATATCCTATACTACACGTATTTTTTGTGTTCTAGATAAGCCACACGAGGTTTAACTAAGCCTACAAAGTTTATCAATTTTTTTGAGGTAAGTTTACAAAGATTTTACAATTCTGATTAAAATTTTTTGTTAAATATTGCTGTTGATAGTTTTAAAAGATTTTTTGCTTTTGTGATAAGGGCATTTTAAGTTTTGCGTCAAGTTCAGATGTTTTTTTTCCGAAATCGAGTTCAGCACAATAATTGAGTTCTTGCAGGCTTAACCTTGGAGCTCTATGAATAGAATTAGAATAACGTGTTGTTATTTAAAAATAGCAATTTTCTTCAACGCATAGGGGTTTCATCTCAATACAGTACAAGGTGTTTCATCTCAATGTGTCACTTTATAACAACTTATATCTCAATAACTGTAGAAGATATGAAAACCAAACTTTTTTTTTTGAAAACTAATGATCTTAAGTTTACACAGCAAAAATTTGAAATAAAAAATTAAAGAAATAAACGTTTTATTAAACTTTTCACAAATGTTCAATATTTGACCCTTGGTTACACAGCACTCATTGAAACGGTATTCCATTTCTTGCCAAACTCGAACAAGCATATCGGGATCGATAGTTTTCAAGGCCTCAGTTATCCGAGTCTTCAGATCATCCACTGACGTGGGAAGAGGAGGAAAGTAGACCAAGCCTTTTACATTACCCCAGAGAAAAAAGTCACACAGCGTTAGGTCTGGAGATCTAAGGGGCCAATGCAGGAGCACGCAATCATCATTTCCGGCACGTCCGATCCATTTGTCTTGCAGAGTAGCTTTCAAATACTGTCTTACATTGAGACTCCAGTGAGGTGGTGCCCCATCCTGTTGGAAAATAAAGTCTGCTCGCTCTCCCTCAAACAAAAGTTCCAACAACCAATTTTGCAGCATAGCAAGGTACGCTTCACTGTTGACCGTTGTTCCTTCAAAAAAGAAAGGCCCATACACACACTTCTTCGATATGGCGCAGAACACGTTCACCTTAGGAGAATCTCGCACATGCTCCTGTATTGCTTGAGGATGTTCAGTTCCCCATATGCGTGTGTTGTGTTTGTTAACTTTGCCAGTTACGTGGAAGGTTGCTTCGTCACTAAAACAAGACGATCATCAAATCTGTCTTCTTCCAACATCACCTGCATTTGGGTACAAAAGTCATCGAGAGCTGATTTGTCGGTGTCTTTTAAGTGCTGGAGCAAATCCAGTTTGTAAGGTATCATATGCTTGTGTTTTCTTACCACTCGCCAAACGGTTGTTGAAGGCATCTGAAGTTCAAGACTTGCTCTTCTGATTGACTTCCTGGGGCTTCGCTGGAAGATGTTTTGAACTCTTTTGATCGTTTCAGGTGAAGGTGATGGAGCAATTCTTTTTCGGGAGCACAAGTATTCCTCCTCCTTAAATTTCGTGTGCCATTTCTGTATGGTACGTCGGTCTGGTTGCTGCTTTGAAAATCCTGTCCGAAATTAAGTTGAACACATGTCCACGAGTTGTTTTTATCAAATTCCAAAACACAAAACACTTTCTCCATTCCAGTAAAAGACATTTTAAGCAAATCAGAGGCAAATCGTTAGAAACGACATTTTACTTAAAAAGCTTAAACCTTGATTGTGACGCAACAATGGTGAGGCGAAACCACCGCAGCAACAAAATTGGAGATTTTACCTTTCCTACAAAACCAATTTTATCCTGCTACTTTTGCCAGTTACTGAGATATGAGATTTTCTAAAGTGACATATTGAGATGAAACACTCTGTACATACCAAGCTGTCCAAAACCTTCTAAAAACACTGATGGAAATGATAATAAAAATGAAGTTGTTGCAGACAAAATCAATTCATAAAACTTTTAAGTAAAATTGTTTTTCTCTCCCTAATCAAACTGCACGAACTCTTTTATTTGAATCAGCTGCTACAGACCTATGTTGTAATTAGCGCCTTTTGTGTTGCAAACAATACTAAGACGAAAGATCTAGGACAGCCAATCTCTATGAAGTTTTCCTTTGTTTATTTCCACGTGCTCGCGTGAGAATTTTGTAATTTAGCAGCACTATATATACCGCGGTATTCTAGTCATTTGGTATTTTTATCAAAATCAAAATACGAATGAAGTGGAATCTCTGCTATAAAGTTGAATCGTGTCGGAAAGTCGCATACAGTCAGTAAGTGCATATATTATAAGCTATTGTAATTTATCTTAGTATTAACAACAAGTGCTCATAATTTTCTTATAATTATAATTATTTATGGTTGTACTTTAATGCCGTCGCTATTCGCTATTTGATATTTGATCTTTCTATTTTTCTATGTTTGTGCCCAATTTAGTGTGAGGTTTGGCTATTTGCTTATAATTGTTAAATTATTCTAGAAAACCTGTCGCAGTATTGACGCCATTCCTGTATGATCGATCGGATTTTTCGACTTGGAATTATGTTTGATTCAATCATCGAGAGTGTCTTTTGATACCGCGATTGAGTTTGCGCTGTGCGCTAAGACCTTCCCCCAAACTCTGTAACTGGGATAGAAGCAGTTACATGTAAGTTTTTGACTGTAGCTGACGTTGCTACACGAAAGTTTTGACTGAATCTTTGGCTTTGCTGCATATTCTTCACGTGTCCTTAAAATTCTCCAATTCCGAATCATGGCCTCTGCCGAACCAAAGGAAGATCTTGCCCAAGATGTTCAATCTCAATTAAACACATTGGATAAAGTAGCGGTAGATCTAGTGCCTGAGACAGACGCATTTCCTGAACCCAAGAACCGAGGAACACCAGTTTATGATGAAAATTGAAAAGAGCGCCCAAGAACTTTGACTGACCAAAAGTCGAAGCTGTCAAAAAGCTCAATCGTCACTCGGTCCAAAACAAGGGAAATGGCCAGTTCAGCAAGATCCCTGTGAGTCACTCCATCGCATTGTAGCAGTCTCTGGCGAACATCTTCAGGACGCACAAGAACAAGTGGTCGGTCAGGTTCTTCCATCGGCAGTGCCAAAACTCGCAAAGCGGTCATCGAGGCGAGAATAAATTCTCAGGAAAACATTGACGCGATCAAACAGCAACAAATGCACCAGCGCCTTCTGCTTGAAGAAGAACAGCAACGCATGAAACGTCAATCCGAAGAAGAGCTTCGTAGGAAGCGTGAAGCCGAAGAAGAAGAGCTCCGTATGAAGCGTGAAGCCGAAGCAGAAGAGCTCCGTAGGAAACGTGAAGCCGAGGAAGAAGAGTTCCGTCTCATACGAGTGAGAGAGAAACAGGAGCTACACTTCCAGCAACAACTTGAACACGCTCATCTTCAAGCGGAGCTAAACGAAGCCCAAGCTGAGTTAAGCACCGAAGTTTCTAACATTAAACTTGCAAATCAAACTAAAACTAACAATAACATCTGGTGTAAAAATGGTGTTAATGATAAAGCTACTAATAATCATTCTGCCGGTCATGCTTCGCTTAATGCTCACGAATGTGTGAAGGTAAAACGAGAAGCGTCGCACTTTAAAACCGAGCACTATGTTTTGTCTGATAATTATGCTGGAGCTCAGGTTAATGGAAATGAATTGCTTAGCGCGCAACCTAATGTTAAAGTATCACAGTCTATTTCTGTGCCAGTTTCTTGTGTCGTTAGTAAGGCTGTAGTTGATGTAAATGAAAGTTGCTATAATGCTGCGTTAAGTTTGAACCCCTACTCTAAACCGTTTGAAAGTAAAACCCCTTGTGCTTATAATACTTTTGCATCTGAACCTAGCAACTTAAAGGATGAGAGGTTATTGCCCCCACTTGCAGTTGGTTTAAGCTCAGGGTTGGTGGGCTCCATTCGTAGTGTTGTGCAACAACCTGTTTTGTCTGGTAGTCACGAGGTTGATAACATTGTTAATACGGTTTCACAGTCCGACCTTTCAGGCTCAAGTTTTACGAAGCTGCCTACCCTTAAGGTAGAGCCCCCGTTTTTTAATGGAAATTCTGCCGGCTATTTTAGCTTTATTAAGGTCTTTAATGTTTTAATTGACCGACCGCTGGCCGATCCCTGTAGAAAACTTTTCTTTTTGCTCCACTACGCTAAGGATATAGCTCACTCATTAATTAAGGGGTGCCAGCATATGCCGCCAGAGCGAGGTTACCAAGAAGCTAAAGTGTTGCTGCAGTCTTATTTTGGTCTGAAGCATAAAATTATTGAAGCCTGTACGAGACCTATTGTTAAAGACCCTGTGCTAAACGAGCATGATCATAGAGGTCTAATTAAGTTTTCAGCAGAGTTTACATCTTGTTTGATCACGCTGAAAGGAATGGAGTGCTTGGATAGGATGGACAATATGGATATGGTGACAAAGATCATGCACCGCTTGCCTCCCTCTTGGATTCCTGGCTGGCAGTACGAGGTGGATCAAATAATGCATATTATGCACCGAGACAACTTTTAAATGAAGATCTTCATTTAAAAGTAGATGTGGCCAGAGCCCTAAAGGAGGCATACCTCGCCTCAAAATTTTAGTCATGCTGAAGATAGGTCTATTAAGTTGTTGCTCAGCCAATTTTTTTCTTATACAATACAATTTCACACCGGAATGTTATTCTAATTTGAATTCCGACTAAACTTTGTCGAGTGCTTGGTTTTGCCGTACGAACCTTGTTTCCTGAATAGACTTAGCCAAAAGAGCAAGCAGAGGCATGTTGTATTTTCAATTTTTACCCCTAATCCTGGATGATTTATTAAGTTTTAAGCAAACAGCAAAACGTTTTTCCTCGCATACAGTGCAAGCTCACATAGAAATGTTTTTTGTTTGATTTTCCCTTAACTTTCTTAGTCTCTGCTACGTGCGATGTGCCCTGTTCCTGCACAAGCGTAGCGAGGGACGCTAAAAGGGGCATGTCTTGTCCAAAATATTTTTCCCTAATACCTGTAAGCTTATCAGGTAATTTCAAGCGAAATAGCAAAATTGTTTCTCCGCATACAATACAATTTCACACAGGCAGTAGCGTTTTTAAGGGGATGAAGGGCATCGACCCCAGATAGGTATGACAGAAACAATAAATGTTAAGGAGACAAAATTCTCTCTCCAAAAAAATTGTTTGTTCTTATTTGGAAGTTACAAAATATACAATTTTTACTTTGATAAAGTTGATCTCCAAATATATATTTATTTCTCCCAATGCCTTCTGACTTTTCCCCATTTCCATTTAATATGATTAGAGTCGCTTATTTGGAAGATCGCCTGAAAATGTTATTAAGCTTACTTAATGCACAATTCGTTGAAAACTATGTTTCTGATTACGCTGCCGCATACGGGAATATCCTTTTGAATTTCGCGTCAATCTTTGTCAAGTCCCTGACTACGCCCTATTTTCTCTGTTTCCTGCACAGACCTAGACAGGGTGCAAGCAGAGTCACGCCTTGTACCAAATGCTTGGCACTAATTGAGTTGCAATATGCCTATTTTGTTAATGTAAGCGAACTTGCATAAATGATTTTCGTTTTCACGCAGGAATGTTTTTTTTTATTTTCCCTCAAATATCGTTAAATCCGTGGCTAAAGTCGATTAACCCTGTTTCCATCATAGGCGTAGCATAGGGCGCTTGAGGGATATTGCCTCCCTCAAAGTAGTTTTTATACAGTTACAATCGGCCAATTAATCTATTTTTAAGCGAAAAAATTTTTCTCTGTAATTGCAATTTTACGCAGTGGTTATGTTTAGACCCAATGATCTACCTTTTCCTTCTAACTTTTTGCACTTTAAATTTCATAAACTATGCACCTAATTCCGTCCTCTCGATTATTGAATAACGACCAAACTTATAAACAGCCAATAATTTCACAAACTTTTATCTATTTGTTTTACTAAATGTATGGGGGTATAAATTGCAAGTTGTGTGAGGATGTAAAATGATCAAAATATTTACAGGAATACGCTAAAGCAGTAGTCCTATTAGAACTTTTCATACTTGAAGGTGTATTCACATTGCCTCAAGCCTTTGGTTGGCGCATATTCTGTTCAATTTACTACAGTCGTTCTTTATTTCTTGTCAGAGCATAAAATACAGAGTACCTAACATGAAAACTAAAGGGACAAGCAAAAAACGTTGAAGCAGTGTGACATGCAAATCATAATGAAAACAAAAGTTTGTAGGAGAATTATGCAGTGACTTCTACGTATTACTGACAAAAGAAATTATGGTTTAGAACTTGGGATAAATAAAAGGTCGCACAACCAATAAAATCCAACAAAACAGAATTCCAAAGCGTATGCGTGCGATCAAAGCCAACACATGTTAGATGCGGCTAACAAACGCTGCATCTTGTTCAATGACGACCTAGAGATAGTTATAAAGAGATGTCCTCATTGATGTTTCCTTTTACAAAATAAGTGCACCACCGGATGGTGTTTTGTGCTCGTAGCCAGGAGCCAATTTATCACAGCTGTCTTTAATTGTTAGCCTCCCCGAGGGTCCCAAATATCCCATGCTCTTCTGGAACCAATATTTTTCCGCAGTACTGCCCTCTTGATGATCGCAGAAGAACAGCATGCACTCTCTCTAAAATCGGTCGTTTGTCACTTCTTATGTTGTTCTACGCCTCTTTTTTTCCTTGCCTTCTTATTTTTTTTCTACTTCTGATGAGCAGTAACGTTCATCTATATTCTGACCTTATCTTTTCTTGTTTTATGTGCGCCAGCAATGTGACCTGGAGGGGCAGGTCAGTGCAATGCTGCACCTGCTCTAAAAGAGAAATATTTAGAGTGTATCTTTCTTGCTTCCTCTGAGTTTAATTTTCCTCCATCTTCCACTGCTGAAGCTGTCCACCCTGCTACATCTTGGCCTCCCCTGGGAGTACCCAGTCCAGCAGCACCGAGTCATTTTGCTCAAAATATCCTCTCCGCTCTTTCATTAAGATATCTACGCTTCTCTTATTTGCTTTTCTTCTGCATATAGTATAATCAACTCCTTTTCTCCCTCTGTACTCACATTCTCTAAAAATCTTTTCAATGTAGAAGGCTTCATGTGCCATCGCCTTCTGTGGAACTCAACAAGTACTTCAGACCCTCGTGGGATTGACTATTCGATTGATTCATCTCCTACGATTTCCTTTCTCCTCATGATTCTGAAACCTCCATTTTTCTTTATCGTTTCTACGGAAGTCGATCCTCCCCTGGCATCTCCCTTACTTCTTTCAATCTTGCGCTTTCCTACTACTACAAGTGGTTCAAGAACTGAGTTCAGATCACCTACCAATTCTTCTTACCGTCTTTCTTTTTCTCCACTCTCCCGCCCAACGAGCGTCCTTCTCTATTGGTTTTCATAAAGCTGGTTGGTATGTCTTTGATATTTATATCGATTAGCATTGTCTTTCTTCAAAACAATATTTCTCTCTCTCTCTCTATTCTCTGTAGCTGCGCTTTTTACTGCTTTGGTACCAATTACGGCCAAATTTTTTATTTTTTTGGCCGCGTCCAACGCCAACTTCAAGCCTGGTGGTTTTTTGAAGTAAAAGAAGCGGCGAGGGAAAGACGCAAGGGTTTGCTTCCTCTCATAGAAGCAACAGGCTTACCATCTCAGCCATCGGCATGCCTGGTCTTAGGTTCCTCAACGTGGTGGTGCGGTCCCCGGCCCCGTTTGGGTTGGGTCGAAATGGCTGTTGGCGTTCCCGAGGGTCCCAGTTACCTCGGGCACTCCCCAGTCATTTTTTCGCTATGCTGCCCCCTGAACGACCGCAGAAGGGCAGCACACAGCATCTTTAAAATCGGTCGCCTGTTCTCACTTTCTCTTCTCTCCTGCCCTACTCTTGCCCTCCTTCGTCTCCTCATTCTTCTTCTTCTCCTGATGAGCAGTAACGTTCATCCTAACCCTGGCCCCATCTTCCTTTGCTCTGTGTGCGCTGCAAATGTGACCTGGCGGGGCAAGTCAGTGCAATGCTGCACATGCTCCAAATGAGTCCATCTAAGGTGCTCACAACTTTCCTTATCTAATTTCAGAGCTCTTGGCAGCTCTCACTCTTGGAGCTGCCTCCTCTGCTGTAACACTGTGACTCCCCCCTCCTAGGACTCCTTCGACAGGTATACCTCCACTGTGGAATTCGGCCCCCCCTCTGCTAATGCTGCACTCTTGCCTCACCCTCGTCTCCAAACTTCTTATCCCCCATCTTCCCATCTTATATCTCCTTCCCCTGCCCTTCCACCACCGTCCCTTGCTCCTGGCTATACTTCTGCACCTCCTGCCTCCTCTCCTCCCCCTGACTCTCTCAAGGTTCTTCAATGGAATGCTGGAGGTCTTCGAGCCAGGAGCACTGAACTACTTTACTTTCTTTTGTCCCATTCTGTCGACCTTATCTGCATTCAGGAATCCAATCTTAACTCATCTTCCTCTTTCCGGATTCCTGGATTCTCTGTTCTGCGTTCTGATCGCACCCACTCCCGGTCTGGCATTCTCTTTTCTGATGCCACGCATGCCAAGGGCGGCGTTGTCATTTTCGTCAGACAGGGCCTATCCTTTTCTGAGCTTTCTACCACCTCTCTTTCTTTGCTCGATCCCTACTCTGATTATGTAGGGGTCAACATCTCTCCAAACAAATCCTCCTCGGTGTCATTTCTTAATGTTTATGCCCCCCTATTCGCTCCTCCCCAACGGATGGCAGAACCGATTCCTTCTCTCCCTCCATTCTTCCCTCCTCCAGAAATCTCTTCATTCTGGGGGACTTCAATTGCCATCACCCTCTTTGGGACTCAAGAGTTACTTCCGACCCCCGCGGGGAGGAAGTCTTCGACTGGGTCATCTCCTCAGACCTCCTCCCCTCAATGACCCTGACACACCCACCCTTCTCCATCGCTCCTCTGGCAGTCGCTCCTCTCCTGACATCTCCTTTTCCCCCTCTTCTCTTGCCCTTTCTTGCTCCTGGGAGGTGCTTCAGGACCTGGGTTCTGACCATCTACCAATTCTTCTATCTATCCCTCTCTCTCCGGTCTTTCGCCCCAACGAGCGTCCCCCTTCCTTCAATTTTCAGAAAGCTCGCTGGGATGGCTTTGCCTCCTACTTTGACTCTCACTGTCCTATTGCAGAGGAATACTCGTCTCTTTCTCTTTCCTCTGCAGCTGCTCTCTTTACCTTTCTGGCACTGAATGCGGCCAAATCTTCCATTCCTTTCGGCCGCATCGAACGCCTTCCTAAAGCCTGGTGGTCTGCTGAGGTGGAAGAAGCGGTTAGTGAAAGACGCAGGGCTTTCGCTGCCGTTCACAGAAGTGATGAAGATCGCCAGGCTTACATCTCTGCCTCTCGACGTGCCTCGTCAGTCATTGCCAAAGCCAAGGCGGAGGCATGGCACACGACCTGCACTTCTCTTTCACCTAAATCTAATCCTAAATCTGTGCACTCTCTTCTTCGCTTTGTCGCTGGCTCATCTTCCTCGTCTTCCTCCTCTCCTAACTTTCCTAACTGTTCTTTTCCCAGGGAATCGGCTTCGGTTTATGCCGCTTACCTAAGATCTCACTTATCCGTTTCTCAGCCAAAGGCCCTGCGTAACAGAGCCAGAGGCTACCTCACTGAGCTCCGCCGAGCCACGTGCTCTGTGGAGTCCCACTCGTCCTTTTGCTCTCCCTTCTCTCCCGCTGAATTTCTTGTGGCTGCCTCCAACCTCTCCTCATCCACTGCCACTGGTCCAGACAAAGTTGCCTATCCCATGCTAAAGCACCTTCCTCGCTCTGGCATGGACTTTCTTCTCCACATCTTCAATCTTTCTTGGTCTTCACATTTCTTTCCTTCCATCTGGAAGACATCTTCTATTATTCCCATACATAAGATGGGAAAACCTCTCGACTCTCCTGCTTCCTTCCGGCCTATCTCTCTCACCTCCTGCGTATCAAAGCTGTTTGAACGCATCATTCTATCCCGTCTACTCTTCTTTCTGGAATCTAATTCCATTCTTTCTCCCCGCCAGGCCGGTTTCCGCCCTGGACGGTCTACACTTGATCAAATTCTGTACCTTTGTCAGTCCATTTCGGATGGGTTTAACAAACCCAGGCCGAGCTCTCGGACGATCCTGTCTACTATTGATTTCTCTAAAGCTTTTGGCTCGGTCTGGCATCCCGCTATTTTCCATAAACTCATTTCGGCTGGCCTCCATCCTTGTTTTGCTCGTTGGACTCAATCTTTCCTTTCTGATGGGCGCGCTTCTGTGGTCTTTCAAAATCACAAAAGCCGTTCCTTTCGAGTCCGTCGAGGTGTTCTGCAAGGATCCGTTCTTGGCCCTGTACTTTTCTCTCTCTTCATTAATGATCTTCCGACTTTTCTGCCTTCTTCCGTCAGCTGTTCTCTTTACGCTGACGATCTGGCCATTTGGTTCTTCTCCCCCTCAGTCCCTACTGCGGTGGAGGCCACACAAGGAACTCTGTTTCGATTGGAGCGCTGGTCTGAGTACTGGTGTCTTCCTCTCAATCCGAGCAAATGTGAGGCCTCCTTCTTCTCAGTGGATCCCCACCAGGCTAACCTCCATCCCAACCTCCTCCTACTCGGCTCCCGCCTCCGTTTCAATCCCACTCCAACTTTTCTTGGGGTCACCTTCGACCGCACTCTTTCCTTTTCTAAGCATGTATCTTCGCTGAAGGCCAGGTTTTTCCCACGTCTCAAGGCCTTACGCTGTATCTCTGCTTCCTCATGGGGCCTCTCTAAGGAGTCCCTCTCTGTTCTGTATAAATCTTTTCTTCGGTCCCTTCTCACTTACGCTTCACCCGGATGGTTTCCTTCCCTAAGCGCTACCAATCTTACCAGGTTGGAACGACTTCACCGAGCGGCCAGTCGCACCATCACCGGCGGCCTCTCGTCCTCCCCTATCTCTTTACTACTCACCGAGGCTTCTCTACCTCCCCTACGAGTCACTCTGACTCATTTTACTCTTTTATCTTATGAGCGGTCTCTTCGTCGCCCAACCTCCTTTCCTATTTAAGGTTTGGCCAGACTAGGAGTGAAACCAAGACTCTGCAGATCGTCCTGGAGAGCTCTTGTGTCCACTGACCCGCTCATGCTTCCTTCTACTTGTTCTATAGAGGCTCTTGTTGCTTGCTCTCCCTCTCCTCCTTGGAATCTGCCTTCCTTCACGGTCGAGTCCACCCTTTCCTCTCCATGCTCTCGCTCTGATCCCCTCACTCTCGCCAAGGTGCGGCTCTTGCCCATCTTGACTCTCTCCCCCATCATAACCTGGTACTCTGGACAGACGGCTCTGTTCCTTTTCCTTTTGGCAAGGGCGGCTCCGGCGTACTTGCCAACTGCTCTCTCTGTGGCACTGAGGCCACTCTTTCTTTTTCGGCAGGCCCAGTATGCTCAAGTTTTTCCGCTGAAGCCTGCGCCATTCTGCACGCTCTTTGCTGGTCTCGGCAACACCATAAAGTCTGCCATTTTTCTTCTCTTCTTCTCCTGTCTGACTCTCGTTCTGTCCTCGCCACCCTGTTCTCTCCTCCACCTTTCCTGTTATCTCAAACTCTGTGGCAGATCTGGCAGGAACTGTCCTCTCTCTCCTCCTGTTCTATCAGGCTACAATGGGTCCCCGGAAACACGTTTCTCCCGGGGAACGACACAGCTGATGAGCTTGCCAGACGGGGAGCGCTGCTTGCGCCCTCCGCAATCCCATGTAGTCTCTCTCCTCTTACCTCTCTTGTCCACTCTCGTCTTTTTTCGGACTGGAGGCGTACTGTCTCTTCAAAGTATTTTGACACACAGGTTCCCTCAATTTCCACTGAGGAACTTGTGCTCCCTCGTCATGCTGCTGTGTTCTCTCTCGTCTTCGCTGAAATGGACACAGCCTTCTATTAGGTTCCTATCTCTCTAGGATTGGCAGAATCGAGGATTCTTCTTGCAGCGCCTGTGGACACCCGTCCCAGGACATCTCTCATCTCATTCTGCACTGTCCAGCTACGGACTCTTTGCGCCGCTCACTCTTTGGCGACTCTCTGTTTCTGTACGACCTCTGGTCCAGACCCTGGGGAGTTGCTCGGCTTCTGGGGCTCCATGGTCTTCCGCCATGCCCCCATCTCTCGGAAGGGGTCGGGTAATCAACAACAACAACAACAACAGGGCTGAAGCATGGACGAGACATGCTCGTCTTTTTCTCTTACATCTGACCCTAAGACAGTCTAATTTATTCTTCGTTCCATGCTAGTTCTTATTTTTTAATTAAACCACATCAGTGTATGCCAACTATCTAAAATCTCACTTTTTGTTTATCAACAGAAGACTTTGCATAGCAGAGCCAGAGGCCACTTGCCTGAGCTCTGACAAGCCGCGTGCCCCAAGAATCTTATTATTTTTTCTATTTTAAGCTTACCTATAGTGAATTCCTCACGGCTGCCGCCAGTCTCTCTTTTTTATCGCAATCAATCCACATAGAGTTGCCTATCCCAAGCTGAAGAACTTCCCTCGCTCTGACATAAATCTTTTTTACAACTGCAGTTTTTCCTGGTCTTTCATTTTCTTTCTTTTCACCTGGAAGTCTTCAGCTATTATTCCATCCCTCAAGATGGTAAAACCTCTCGACTCACCTGCTTCCTTCCTGCATATCTCTTTCATCTCTTGCATCTCAAAGCTGTTTGAGCGTATCACACTATCCCGTCTACTCTTTTTTTTTAGAGAGTAACACCATTTTCTCTACTTACCAGACCGATTTCCGTCCCAGTTGGTCTACTCTTGATCAAATGCTTTATTTTTATCAGTCCATTTTGGATGGGTTTAACAAACCCTAGCCCGGCTCATAAAAGATTTTTGCTACTATCGACTTCCCCAAGCCTTTTGACTCTGTCCGGCTTCCCGCTTTCTTCTACAAGCTTATTTCTGTTGGCCTTCCTACATGCTTTCTTCGATGTACTTATACCAATCTTTTGTGGCAAGCGCGCTTGTGTGGTTTATCAAAATCACACAAGTCGATCCTTTCGCGATTTCCGAGGTGTTTTGCAATGACCCGTTCTTAGACGTGTTCTTCTCTTTCTCTTCCTCAATGATTTTCTTGCACTTTTATATACTGTACTTTCGTCAGCTGTTATTTTTATGCGAACAACATAGCGATCTAGTGCTCTCCCTCCTTGATCTCTCCTGCTACGTAGACCACAAAAACGAGATCTAATCAGACTATAGCGATGGTCTGAGCACCGGTGTCTTTCTCTCAATCCGTGAAAATGTGAGGTCTCCTTTTTTTTGATGGATCTTTGTCAAGTTAATCTTCTGCCTCGTATCTCTTTACTCAACTCTCCCACCCGCTTAAATTTCACTTTAATTATTTTCAAAGTCACCTTTAAACGGACTCTTACTTATTCTGCGCATGTATTTTTGGCAAAGGACAAATTCTTCCCTCGTGTCAAGATCTAATGCATTATTTCTGCTTTCTAATGGGGTCTATTCAAAGAGCCCTTGCTCTTCTGTACAAAGCATTTTTCCAGCCTGTTTTCTCTAGAGCTTCATTTGAATGATTTTTATATCTCAGCCTACCAACGTTACCAAGTTGGAACGCCGTTACCGAGCTGCCCGCTGCGAGGCTACTTTTTGTCCTTTCTTATCCTTCTTGCTTTCTCTGAGACATGACTCCCTTACATTTTACTCAGACTTATTTTCTAAGCCATTTTATAAACGGGCCTTTCGTTTTCCAGTTTTTACCAAGTTGAGATTAGGCCAGATTTATTGTGAAATCTAGACTTTTCAGGTACTCATGGAGAAATTTTTCGTCTATTCACTCGCTGACGCTTTCTTCATTTTCTTCCCAAAAGGTTCCATCCGCTTGCCCTCTCTCTCATCTCTTGAACCCATCTTCCTTTAACGCGTGGTTCACTCTCACTACTCCACTCTCTCACTCTGGCCCTTATTTTTCTTACCAAGGTGGAGCTTTTGCCCATTTTGACCCTCTCACTCCTCACGATCTCGTGATTTGAGCGGAGAGCTCTGTACATTTTCCTTTTGCCAAAAATGATTGGGGTTCTTGAGAACTGTTTTTTTTTTGTGGCGCTGAGGCAACACTCTACTTTTTGGTAGGCCCAGTGCGTTCAAGTTTTTTCTGCTGAAGCATACGCCATTTTGCAAGTTCTCCACAGGTCTCAACAGCATCATGAGACTGCCATTTTTCTTTCCTTTCCTTTTGTTAGATTCTCGCTCTGTCTTTGCTACACTTTCCTCTCCTCAGTCCTGACGTATATCTCACACTATCTGGCAGAAGTTTCTTTTCTTTTACAGCAGGATACCATTGGTTTTTGGCATTCTTTTTTCCGGGCAATGACATAGCAGATGAGCTGACCAAACGAGGTTCGCTACTTCAACGATGTGCATTCCTATGTAATTTCTCTCCTTTTATCTTCCTTCTCTCGTATCCACTCTTGTCTTTTCTCGGACTGAAGGCATACTGTCGCATCTAAACATTTTGACACACCTGTTTATTTAGTATCCACTGAGGAACTTGTTCTTCCTCGTCTGTTCTCTCTCGCCTTGCTGCAACGGACCCAGCCTTCCTTTGAACTTTCATCTTTCTGTAATCTGCACAATTGAGAGTCCTTCGTGCAGTGCTTGTGATCATCCAACCCAAGACTTCTCTCAGCTCATTTAGCAAATTACTACTATTCACTCTTTTCGTCGGCGACTTTTTCTCGATACACGACCAATGATCCAAGCCTAGGATCGATGCCTGGCTTCTGGGACCCCATGGTCTCCCGCCATACTTCATCCTTCGAAAGGGGTTGGGCAACAACAACAAGTAGTTAGAGCGCACTGCTTAGAGTGGATTAACGATTTACTATCAACGGATCCTAGGTCTCGACATAAACGCAGCTAGGAAAGGGCAAAGTATTCTGTAGCCCAGTATTTACAGTTGGGTTATTACAATGTGTTATGAGTAACGTAAATATCCCACCCATTGGTGCAACCAAAATTTCCTAAAAAAGGCCGACGTTTTTTGAACAACACAGCCAGGGTGTAGTGTTCGAGACCCCAAGAACCAGTAGTCAGTCTTTCTGGAGCCAGTCTTTGCACTCAAGCCACTCAAAATCTGAAGTGCGGGTAATACTATTGTAGTTTAGCGCTAAATGGACGTTGCGGACAATGTTGCCAAATCGGCGAATTTCACTGCACTAGACTGCCTTGCATTGGTAAGCAACTGCTTTTGGAATAACGCAGCCGGACGCGCGAATTGGTACACAACGTTCAATTGTGAAATACACAAATTAAATATATGACAATCATAGCCTAAACAAATCACTACGATATTTTCCCAAAGCCTATGCAAATTTTGCATTGAATCTACACACAGCAACATTGCCTAAGGTAATTTGTATTTGCTTCCTTCCTTATACAGTACTTCTTGCAAGTCATTTCTGAATTCTGAGAACCCATTGCAGCAGCGTAAGCTAATCTCTGCATAATGAATCAAATAACTGGCCCAACAGGCCCATTAACATGTAGTTTAACCACTGCTTAACACGAATTCTCAATTGAAAAAAAGAAAAAGCAATGCTTGTTTTGAACGCTTGACCAGACAGATAGCATGATGACGCAACAAAACAATAAAACAGTAGGCAATACGTCAACATTTTCTGGTATCAAGAAAACTATTGAGGGCACGAAGCTCTTGAGCCAAACTCTTGCATGAAACCCAATTAAATAACTCCAAACAAATTTTTGAGCAATTATTTGTTGCTTTATGCACAACACAAATTGAGACCAAAGGGCGATATTGCACCTTGGCTTGGGCTATCATATTTTCAACTTGTAAAAGAAGGATATATTTTAGAATCGTAATCCAAGCAGTGTAATTTTTGTTCCTTAACTAAAAGTTTTTTTTCGAGAATCAACTAACTTGAGCTACGTTATTCAGAAGCGTTTTTTGCTTAGTTTTTCATCCAGGCCCTTTCTTTATTTATTCCCTCAGCTGATGTTCTTTTTTTTATTCAAAAAAACTTTTTGCCAATTTTGTCGTGCAGACTTCTTAATTTGTAATTTCCCAAGTTAAAGATCTTTTTTTAGGAATCAACAAATCAAAACAATTTTTTTCTATGTTTTTAATTTGACTACTATTTTGTGGACTCTTTTTTTAAATATGCTATTAATTGCAAATGAAGATTATTTGGACATTTTTGGAGTCCTCGAAGAAAAATCATTTTTTCTTGCTAATGGAAAATGTGTCCTTTTACAAGAGAATACAAAGTAATCCTCACGGTTTGGGGTCCTCTTAAACACATCGACCCATTTTTTATGTCAAAAGTCGGCTGACTTTTCTAAATCCTGAAAGATTGTCATCAAAACTGTACATCTTGTTTTAATTTGCTACAGGTCGTTAATACGTCTTAAACGGATAAATTTTTTCAACCCGATAAGCCCCGGCTGGCTTTCGTTTCAGCAAAAACGATTTTACTCCATCAAATCAGAAAAAAATTATCGTTTGTTATGATATCCTCAACATCTTTATGACATTTTATCTCGGGGCAGTAACCAATCGTGCCGAGTTTCATGTTTGCGTTTCAAGTAGTTTCGGAGCAGTTAAAGCGAACGCACTTACGAACGCACGCAGGTACAAATAAAACAATGCTTGATGGCAAAGACAAATTGTTGAAAAGATGGTTTATTTGTTATTGTCGTCAACAGCATAGCCCAATGAGTGATAGCATTGTTACAAGGAACGTGCATGCGTTTGATTCTATTGATAGTTTTATTGTTGCGCACTTGGGAGCCGTACTTGGCGCCAATTTCTTTGCTTGGTTGCATTTCCTGTTTAGAAATGCACTGTGCCAACTAACTACAATGCTGGTAAATTCTTTGCTCGGCTTGTAAATCACTCCTCCTCAAAACATTTTAGTTGGTCTACTGGCTCAAGCATTGAGCTAGACAATAATTTTTTTGAGAAACTCCAGTTTCTTTTCAGTAAGAAGTTACTTTTGAAAAGCCTCTCATTCTATCGAACTAGAATGTTTTTAGGTCCCATCTAAGAATGTAAATTGGTATCAAGCAGTGGCCTCGCAAGGAGAAAAATTCACTCCAGATGATACAATTTAGACAAAGTACCTTTCAAAAAACACTTCGGATTGGGGAGGGAGACTTTTTTGTATTTTTTGAATGTCATTTTTCAAATCTTTTTGAACTTAAATGACACCACTGGTCACCAACTAGTATTGTCGGCTCAAGACCTACAGTGATATAACTTTCTTGTTTTTGGTCCCACACTGGTTCTTGGTGGTATTGGTTCAATACTCTTTGTAATGTTTAAATCACTTGTTTCTAGATGTCCACATAATAGTATTAAAACACCAGTTGTATTGCTGCCGGCTCGTTCGAGACCATTCGAAGCCATTGCAACGGAAAGAATTCATGCAATGTAACAGCCAGCACTACTGTTTTCGGTGATCCTTGCTATGGCACTTTCAAATACGTTGAAATGGTCTACTTGTGTGACCGATCGCCGTGGACCGAAGTGACAGTTTGTGAAGGCAATAGACACACAATAAAATGCGATGATAGCCAGGAGATTGTAATCAATTATGGATTTTACGGACGAACCGATAAACTAGCGTAAGTTTTTACAGTATGTGTAGAGAAACATCGTTCTTATTTTCTAGTCACAAAAATTCTTTGCTCCGATGGAATAATGTTGTTGAAAGTAATTTTGCTTTTACTTAAACCATAAACGAAAAAAATTGCCAATACGTTTACCTACGCAACAAAACTTATCGATGATTGAAGGCAGCAATACAGTTGAGTGGGTTGAGTGTTGTTTATGCGCTAAAACTTCATTATGCCTAGTACGTAGTTATTCTCAAGAACAAGGCACTTTACGGCGTTTTTCCCAGCGTGGTTGCACTGCTTGCGAGAGAAAAGCAATATACCGTCCGACAACAATGTTGGTGATCCCAAAGTCGTTCTGAACACAACTCAACGATATTGTACTAAAATGATTGACAAAAGATTTCTCTGTGGTTGGAAAATAGGAATACAGAACGACAAAGAATAAGCAGCATCAAGCTTGTGCAAACAAAATTTTGGGTTTCCCGGGTCAGGCAAGTAAATCTTACCCAACCTATGGTAAGGGGGAACTTTAAGTACCAAACAATGGCAGTCCATCTTATTGGTGTTGGGCTATCAGTCTGCAATTGTGAAAATAAGACTAGTTCAAAGTTGTTGTGGCTTTTCCTGAATCTGATTTTGGTTGGGTTTGAATATAGACCATTCGATTAAAAGATGAGTTGGCTTATTTTTCTTGCAATATGCTTATTTTTCTCGCCTGTCATGCTGTGTCTCCATCCCTCGGAAAAAGAGGGGAAAACACAACAACAACAACAACATTAACTTATTTGTGTTTGATATATTTTCCAGCGACGTGCAGTGTCAAGTCAAATAAGATATTAAAACTTTTTCAGATGCCCGCATTCTCAAAATTCTGCGACTTCATGTTTCGCTCATAGTTCGCCCAAAATTATTCGTGACGATTGCCAACGTAAGAACTCTTGCACTCTGTATGCCAGCAACTCTGTGTTTAACGACTCCTGCGCTGGGACTTTCAAATACATCAAACTATCCTACCGATGTCATGATGTGTTAGGTGAGAACTTATTTTCTACTACAACTTAGTTTCTGGAAATCATTCTTGTAATTGGAATCGATTTGCTCAGTTTCAAATTATGACATCATCTGTGAATAGAACAAAGATACGTTAAAAAGCCGATTTCAAGCGTACCTTCAAAATGTGTAAAATCTTGTCGTTAGTTAACACTTACCTTTATTCTGCACATGGCTCTTACCTTGTTTGACGGCATACAGGGCGCACTAGCATGCAAAACGCACCCCAATTTTAGCAGATCAGATGCAGAAACCAAATGTTTAATAAATTTAAGCATATATTGTTTTACAACTCTCCGTGGAAATATTGAGTCTGATAAGAATTTCCTATGTGTGTGTCTCGTGATGCCATCATGACATCACAACCAAATATGCTTTTTTGAAAATAGCATTTTTTGACTGAAGAAAGCGATTTTGCCTTAAACGAAAGCTAGTGCCCGAATCAGCAACTTTAACATATTTCACTTCTTTAAAATCTCACATGACGTCATAATTAACGATTAATTATAGAACTTGCTTTCTTCAGACAGCGACACAGTTTCGACCTATCAGGTCTGTCACCAACTGTACTGAAGAGACCTGGTAGGTCAAAACAGTGTCCTTGTCTGCAGTTTGCTAAGTGCATCGCTAGTCTCTTGAATTATTTTCTTTATTTTCGCAAAAACTGCTGATCATGAAAAGGCGACAAAGAGCTTTTTTGAAAAATATTAGCAGGTTACTTTCGAAAAAAAAGCTCCACAACAATTTAAGCTCAATTGACGATACAATAAGAGATTTTTTCAAAGAATTTTATGTCTTATAAGCATACTTCTTTGCTTTTTTCCTGCACACATCAAATATTGGTACTCTCAACTGTCTGGTACGATCAACACAATCTTTGGCTACCACAGATCATCATATGACAATTTTTTCAATGATTAAAAAAATTTTGCAAAATCAATTTATTTAAAACTGATTAGTGACCTATTTCTCAACCAATTTTCAAAATTTTTTTTAACTAGTCAAACGTTATTTCAAGGCAATGTCGAGAATATATGACATGCATCTTTACTATTTGTTTCATCTTAAAAGATTAAACTTTAAGACCTAAGGTGTAACTTTTTATCGCGCTGAAAAAAGAGTAGTAACCTCAGCAAAGCAGGTAGATTTAACATATAAAGATTGTCACGAGATACCAGCGATATGTAACGCTCATTAGTTAGGGTTAAAAAGTAATCTATAATGGCTACTCAAAAATTGGTTGCCATATAGCATTTTTCATTTTTAGTTGAACAATTGCCCTACAAGATCTGAGAAATTTTCAAGTTTTTGAAACAGTGAGTTCTTTGGTACACGTTAACTGTCTTTTCTCAAAAGCATGGTTCTTTGGCATTATCGGTTTTAATTTTCAAAAAGAATCATTGAAAGTTGAAGTCTTAAAAAATTTTGAAATACAGCTTACAAGTCAAATACACTCAAAATTTTGTTGCCTGAATTTCACAAAATTACAATTTCCACAACCACTAGGTCCTTTAGCGCGCTTAGACTATTATTTCTTAAAAGTATAGTTCTTTGACTTACAAATTTTTGATAGTAGCATGCTCAAAGCAAAAAATTGGTGATCCCGTTTCAAAAAAGAGAGATAAAATGATTCTGTTTTATGTTTTCCAACAAATGTTTATGCAACTTTCTTCTCTATTGGGTTAATGATGCACAGCTGGCTGATTGGATATTATTAACTTTGACTTTGCTGAGGGATCCCTGCTTGTTTTAATCACTAGGGCAAGTTTTTATTGGACTAAAACTAAAAAAACTGATTTAGAACTTCAGAAAAATTGACTTTATTAACCAAGTAAACTTTTTGACTCAACAAACTAATGCTTCTTGAGCTTTTATACTAAAAGAAACATTTAATTGACGAAATCAGAAAATTGCTCAACAAAATTTGCAATACGAGTGCCTTATAAAAGCAGCCATCTCTGCAATCACCAGCTGCAAGAATTGAAATGTAAAATCATGTAGTTGTAACAGATCTTTTAATTCAGCGTAGGCCGAGTACTGAATCTGTCACACGCCCGTTCGAAGCTTTTCTGCCAACGCGTCTCAAGTTCGCCTCCCTTCCTTTGCCGATGCTAAAGGTCTTGTACGTAGTGTGCTTGTCAAAACAGCTCATAGCGAGCTCAAGCGTCCTATCAGTAAATTGTGTCTTCTTGTGCCCTCTGCTACTTCTTAGCCCTACGCTAAGAAAGTTTGTTACCTTGCTGTTTATTTATGTGTGCCTTGGTATTTGCGCCTTTGAATTTGTTGTCGCGCGTTGTTACTGTGTATTTATTGTGAAAATATCTTCCCTACGGTGGTATATTTTGGGGGGAGAATGTTAAATATTGTACGCGCGTTTTATTTGTGCCGCTGCGTAAGAGTTTTGAAGCCTTGGCCTCTTGCGTCGCTCTGCCATTGACAGCAAGTGAGTTGATTTATTTTGGCATTTTTTTCGCCTGTTAAAGCTTCGGGCTGCCTCCAGACCGCCGCAATTACACTTGTTTATTGATTTTGTGTCAGTTGTTGTTTTAAGTTGCCAGCAAACGGAAGGCAGTTTTCACCATTTGTTGTTAGAAGATTTGCTACTTGTCCTCGACAGAGAATTAAGTAATTTGAGTTGTCTCTTCTACTTGGGTCAAGTTCTTGGAAGCTAATTAGTTAGGTAAATATTTATTTCAGTATCACTCTGTTGTAAGCAAGTTAGCGCATTTTACGATTATTTATGTTTTGTTTCTTGCATTTAACAGAAACCGTTTCGAGTACGCCTTGAGTCGCCAGTGTAGTTGTTGCGTTTATTTTGGAATAAAGGAGTATTATAGACGCGTACGCTTGATAGAACAGCGGCAAAGGAAGGGGGGCGAACTTGAGACGCGTTCGCAAAAAAGCTTCGACCGGGCGTGTGACAGATTCAGCACTTGGCCCACGCTGAGTTAAAAAATTTGTTACAGTAGTGTTTTACATTTTCGACCTTAAAGTTTCTGTTCTGGACAGTTTTCGCAGCATGGAAAAACTTCTTTCTGCAGAGGCAGTTTTCGGACGAGAATACTAAAGTAAACAGCCGGTGACATATTTGTTTTTCGATGTTTATTATTTTGCAACTGACATTTTTTTGCATTCTTTTTTGAACGCAACCATTAATGTTGCAAGTGTCTTCTCCAAATTCAAGTTCTAGGATTGTTTGCATCGCTTCTATGGTGGTGTACTTGGCACTTTCCATCGTTTCCATCAGTTTAACGAGACATTCACATCGGTTTTTGATTTTGAGAAGTTGAGTAGCTAAAGCAGTTGTTCGCAAGTTAACTTTTGCTTGAGCTACTAAAATACTAGACCTTCAAAACTTTTCACAATCGCTTTCACTTCAGGTAAGTTCTTTGCATAATACACGGCAGCATTTAACCAGTTTTGCCATTTTGCAACAACAGGCTGAGGCGGGCAACCACCAGTAGCGAATTTCACTCGTCTGATTTTGTTTTTAACTGTTGCTGATTTGATTTTTGCGATTAGTTAATCAACATCTCCTAATTTGACTTTTATGGCACGAAAGTGCTACACATGTCACATGAAACAGCTTAGGATTCAGAGATTTTAGTATTGCACTTGCAGCCACTATAGATTTTGCAGCATCAGGCAATAAAAGACATAAGGTGTTTCTATTGATGCCAAGATATTTAACAGCATCGTCAACTGTGTGAGAAATGCTGTTGCTATTTGGCGCACATGGTAGAGGTTCACCGTTGCACAAATAACTGACGTTAGATGTTTCTACGCTTCCAACTAGAATATTTAAATAATGCATGCCAAATAATGTCCTCTTATCGACATCCAGAAACATTTGTTTGTCATGTACAGCATTTCTTATCCGCTGCAACACATCTGCACTTAATTGTAGCACTATTTTTTTACATGTAGTTTCAGACGGCAAACTATGACCAATGTGGTAAAATAGGTTTTTGATATGCTTATTGTTTAGCTTGTACAAAGGAATATCAGCAGACCAAAGACAAAACAAAACTGTTGATGCTCCGCAAAAACGTTTGCGATGTGTGCGGAATTAGTAGTCAGATCTGCTGCCTAACGCTTTTGGTGTTTAGACATATTTCAATGACTTTCGACAAGAAAGCGTTTGTTGCAAGAAGCCGTAAAGCTACACTAATTGCAATATAATTCGTTGTTTGGACTTTTTATAAATTCATCACGGAAGTCTTGAAATACGGATTAAATTTTAGATATTTTGGTAGCTTTAACTTCTGGTATGATTTAAAAACCTAGATGGCAAAGTAAAGCAAAATCTAAATGGATACTTCACGTCACCCATTTAACACTTGATTCCACTGTAGAATAGCAAAATGCCATCTCTTAGTGAGCATGCACACAGGACTTGCATAAATAAACTATTCACTCTTTCTTGATTCATTTTGAATAATAAAAAGATGTTGTACAGTATTTATGACTAAACTTGCATTGTACAGTATATGCCTCTTTGCAATACTCCAAAAGTTTTTACCTAATAAATGTACAGTGTTTCGCCGCAGCTATTCGATTGCAGCAAAGTCGCACATAGTTTCGTCTGACATTGATTATTGCACCAATATAGGGTTACCATATTTTGAAAACCAAAAATCGGGACATTGGATGACGAATTTTCACGTGACGAAATTTATGGCCCCTCCAAGGTTTGTTTTAACAAAAGCGGGACGGTGAGTTGCGGTTACAGGCTTGATTGGCGAGGTGAGGGTGCAGTTCAGAAACCTAAGACGAAAATTGGGGTGATTTCCATGAAAACAAAAAAAAAAAGGTCATCGCCTCTCAGTTCCACGTTTTGTGTCATTTGCAAGCGCAAAAGTGAATACAATTTGCAGCCGTGAGGGCGTTGACCTTTTTTTTTTTTCTTTTTTTGGAGATCACCCCAATTTTCGTCTTTTGTTTTAGTTCCGCACCCTTGGCTCAATAATTAAGCCTGCAAACGCATTTCACCGTCCCGCTTTTGTTGGAGAAATAATTGAAATGTCCATAAATTTGGTCAAATCCGTTCTGTTACACTGAGGCAAAAAGCGGGATTTTCGATCAAAAAAGCGGGACAAGGCCTCAAAAAGCGGGACGTATGGTAACCCTACACCAATATTGTTTAATTGTGACAAAAAGTAGAGATCTGTAGCCTACTATCGTACAAAAAATTGGCAAACATTGCAAACTAAAACAAAGAATTAAGTAACTTTTATTACAGTTATCCGTGCTTGTTACCAATGCGAAAGAAACGTTTTGACTAACAATGTTAATAATAAAAAATTGACTTACCCTAAAAAAACTGACATTTTATTGACTTATCTAATTAAGAATATAAAGTTTACTCTTTGCATATGGAACTCTTACAAAAACTACGCCGCTCACAAGCTTAGTACCAAAAAATTGACTTTATTGAAAAAGCTTGCTCTAGCAATAGGGATATGATTTTTAAGACTTTCTTGGAAATTAACGATGGCTGATATGGGATAAGATGAAATTTTTCATATTCACCACGTATTTGAAAGTGGTTTTTAAAAATCTTTAAAAAGTGTTGCGCACCAAATAATATTTCTATCGTCACTACGGCATTTTAAGTGCTTTTTGACACTCACGGTTTACCTACAAGATTATATCAATATATTAAATTAATCGATAGAAAGATGCGCCTTATCACTGGGCGACTTTTATAAAAATTTTGATTGAGTCAGACAATTGAGTCGGTAGATATAACTAGTTAAGTACTTGTTTTATCAAATACTGCCTCTTGTGGTCAAAAGAATAAATGGAATGTCTGGAGATGTTTTGCGAAATTGAAGTGAAATTCGTGACTAGTTTGCCATTTTCGATGCTGAGGAGTTTACTTATTGTATTAGTTAGTTACATTTTTGCCAGTGTATAGCAGTAATCGAAAAATATAATTACATTGTGTTGGTTTCTTTTTGAGTTCACTAAAATGTAGGTCATTTGTTTATTGGAATTATCGAGAGCTTTTGTATCTCAGTTTATTTTATTTCTAGCAACAAACCCATGCGTTGATGAAGATGGCTTTTTAATCAATATGGACCCGTTTTCAAAACCTGGCGACTCTTAAGAGTTTTTATCAGGTCGGTAACACCAGTAAAGTATTAATACAACCTGTTGCTAGATCTTTTGTAGAGCTATTGCAACACTAAGAATATTGCACATGAAAGTTAAAACGGACAAACGCTAATACATTTTACATTTTCTTCCTTTTTTAAACCATCGCAGCAGAAATGCTACATGAAATTAATGGGCAAAATATTTTCTATTAAGACTTTATTTTTTCTATTTATGATATATTGTAGCAAATTTTAAACATTGGGTCAAATAGCTTCCTCAAAAACATGATCGCAATTTTTATTTGCGGTGCACAAAAACTGTTTCTTAAAAAACAGCTTTAACAAATATTAATGTGTCAGGTTAATAAAGGATTATGACTATAAGCTCCAACTACGCATTGTATTTTGTGTTGCAGTGAGTCTAGTAGACTTGTATATAGCAAATAGAGTGCTGTTGTTCATATTTATTAAAGTCAAACATAAAGGCCTTTATGAATTTTTGTGTTAATTCCAAAAAGATAAGTGCATGTGAGGTTGAAAGACTGTACTATTTCCCTCTCTTAATTGTCTTTTGAACCAAAAATTTCCACTATAATGTAGTGAAAAGTTTGGGAAAGCTTGGGAAACTCTGCGCTATATCATGCAACACTGTAGATATTAAAAGCATCCGTATTCTTGCAAATGTTTTGAAATATCTTTTGATTATAAAATGGACATTGACTTCTATCTTCTTGTTTTTGTCAGGTGTTTGAACACAATGAATATGTTTCAAAATTTATGTGTATTGATTGCATTCATCCGATTGTGATTTGAAAAAATTTTTTCGTGTCGATTTTACTCGTTCTGACAAATCAATTCTTACCACAATCGCTGCAAAAATGCAACGCTACCATTCTTGAGTAAAGTTGAATGTAAAAAGCTAAATTATCCCAGCTTTAAATTTTTTGAAAATGCTTAATGATGCCAGCAATTTGTTTCCAAAACTTTTATTAAAACATTTAAAGAACGTACTTTGAGAAAAAATGCTTTTTCTTGGGTTTGTAAAATATCTTAGATTCGCTGCAATTGTTTTATTTAATCGAAACGTATCTTTTCAGTGTTTTGGCCGTGACTTGTACACGATGACGTGTGACGCTGGAACTTCATTCAACGCCGATCTAAGAGTCTGCGTTTGACAAGGCATTTCGCCTGACTCCTGATAAATATGATTAAAAGGTAAGACAAAGTGATTAAAAGATTTTATTCAATAACAATAGTTCAACTTTAGTTGGAGCGGACTTGCTGTCGAGGGGTGGTGTGTTTAATAATCATATGGTTCCAGCATTGTTGTGTTTAGGAAAATGCACTTCGCTGTCATTTCCACTGCTTGACCTTAGTAGTGCTTGTGGTAAAACTATATACTCGTAGTTGAGCAGTATTTGCCACTTCAAAGCGGTTTGGCAATGTTAATTTTCAAGGGCGTAATCGGGAGGGTAAAGGAGCTGAAGCTCCTATATTGCCACGACACTTTGCTTCATAATTGATAGAAGATCTTTCATTTTATGAAAACTCAACATATTTTCATAAAAATACTTTTAGAGTTAGCCAACCTACTTACTTAAAAATATGGTTGCAGGTCTTATAGTTATTGTTATAAGCTTAGTAGTAAATTATATTGGTTTTCGCATCACGGATGTTTAATAAACATGACAGTTTAAATAACTAAAATATTAAACAAATATTGTTAATTTGCAATAGTGCGGAACGGAGGAGCAGGAAGTGGCTGCCCCACCTGCCTTTTTGGTAGGGGTTGAAAGAGGCTAAAGTGCAGTTACGGTGTAAAAGGTTTGCAAAAGTTTAAACTATGTAATTAAAAGTTATCTTTGTTTTTGCTTCGTTTTAAAGACAAGCGACCACGAATCTGCTCAACATTACTCATATTCCACGAAAGAAATGTATGTTTTGGCTCAAAAAAATAAGGAACACTTTCAAAAAATAAGGAACAAAAAATTTTTCAACGCAACTGCAAAATTACAAAATGTACCAAGAAATAAACTATACTTCCAGTTTTTGCTATTTTTAATTTTGAAAACGAAGTCTAAATTTGATTTATTCTACAAATCTTATAACTTTACAAAAACAAGATGTCTTTCGTTGCATCAGCAAAGGCTTTGTTTCTTAATAAGTTGAAAGCAATTGTTACATACCGCTCGTTTCTAGTAACTTTAAATTTTCCCAGTGGTAGATTGCTACCAAACCAACTGTTCCCAACATGTCGCGCCGGATAGTTTTGAGGAAAAAATTTAAATTGCAAGAAACTATCTTGCTCATTGAAGGCAAGGTCTTTGAGTATTCTCAAACACTGAACTTAGTTGAAGAATTATTATTCAAAATAGTTCAAAGGAAGTGCATGTGAGTTTGAAAGTTAATATTGGTTTTGTAGGCTAAGTTTGCAAGCGGTAGAACTAACAAATTTTTATACACGAAAGCCAAGGAGTCAAATTTCGAACCGTAAAAATAGCCATTTCATTTCAAGATCCAAAGTGTCCTTTTTTGCACCTCCCGTCAAAAATAGCATTGGTGCTTCCGACCAGATTAGGTATTTTCCGATGTGATCTCTGTAGCAAGTCAAAGTGTCTTTTCCAAAATTTAGCCCCCTCCTCTCCTCCTTGCTCACGTAACTTTCCAGAACCCCTGTTGATGTGCATATCTTACTGATTGGGAGCCACTTCACAACCAGTAAATATGAATAAACATTATTTTCAGATTCAGTTTCAACATCAGTCATCCGTCATCAACTTCAATTAATGAATCTTCATACTTTTGTTTTCAATTACATTTTTTGGTGATTTAAATACGTGATCACATTTATACTAAACAAATTTATCGCTTGGGTGATAAGTTGTTTTCGTAAAACCAGGTATTAAACGCTGATAACAGAAAGAAAAAGTATTTGCATGTTAATACCAAAACCAAGATTGCAAACAACAAAATATCTATGTACCTTCACACATATACAGGCATATTAAAAATAACATAACTGATAGGTGATTCCTTGTTGCACAAAAGAATTTTATTTTTGCCTCAATAATAGTACAGTATAATTGAGGCGACGTAATGTACCGCTCAATTTGTTTGACTGCAACTTTATTGTGACCTTGCTGATTCAGTACAAATATCTAATTTATCAGCTGTAGATTTATACCACTCCTTGTTCAAAATAGCTATAAACCTATTCACGATTGAACTTGAACTTAACTGTAGCACCTATCACAGCTACTATCAGTTATATTCGGCCTCTAAGTCTTCCAAAAGCAAACGTAGATACACATCAACATAGCCTATCTACTTCTCTCTCTTTCTTTTCCTCTCCCTGTCTCTTTCAGAAGATTTTTTGTCACAAACTAACCGAGTGAAGAACATTTTAGATGTTCCAGAAGATTCCAGTACAACCACCAATGCGAAAAATGTTACGTAACATTCACAATTTTTCAATTAAATTGCAGCAAATCACAGTTGGGCTAAATACATATTTGAATTACATAACACTAAAATAACAGTTATTAAGGCAACTCCAAATTGCTGTATTATGCGCCCACTCTATCGAATGGTGTTGGTTAGTATTAAAAATAATAGTGATTTCACATCATAGTCGGACCATCTATTGTTCAACATATGGTGAAAACAGATAACTTTTACCAAAAATGTTCAATTTGTGGTAAAGCATTTTTAAAATTCTACTTGGTCTTAATTTTTCAAATTCTACTGGTGGCGTGTTTTTCATTTTAGTTTTCTGCTGTGTATTTTTGTGCGTTTGATTATTGGAAACAAAACAATATCGTAAATAAGTGAATAAACTTGTCATTTGTATTGCATTGCTTAACGACAGCTTGCTGCACGCTTACTGTAGAGGAGATTAATGAGATTACAACTACCGCGTTTTGGCATTTCTGATTGTTTTAAACACATGCAATCTCAGTACTGCGTCGTGTTGAAAACTAGTCGGTTCTACCGGCGTCGCCCGGCAAGGCTAACACTTAGTTATGTCGGATTAGAAATATCAGTCCAGTCGGCTACGCCAGTTTCACCAAAATAACATTTTTAAGACCAGCAACAATGAGTTGGTGCAAATTGGGGCGTCACGCTTTTGATTCCAATTTTCATAGAGATACTTCAAAACAAAACTGGTCTTATTCACAAAGTCTGTCATTTCACAATATATATTCGTTAATTTCAATAAGTATAGGGGTGCAGAGTCAAAGTGGGTTGAGAACCGCAATGGTTTTTGTTTTACGATTGCAGAAATAATTCGCTTAGTGGTAAGCTTATCTCACAATCTGGGCAGCACATCGTAATGATGTTTGTGATACCACGTTTCTTGGCTTCTTCTAGCGCCTTTGTCCCAGAATAAATTAAAAGGGGCTATACCTCTGTGCTGGGTTCAGGGAGTGATGTGGGGGATGCATTCCTTCCATGAGCCTTTCAAAATCTTGGTTTTGTGAACATTTTTGTATTTATCTTGAAACAAAGTTTTGTTTAAAACATTGGACTTGGAAAAGTTGATTTTTATAAAGAGGAAAGATCTTTACTTTCAATGATAACACTGTTCAACAAAAGTTTGCTATCAAATCAAATAAGAGTTGATTTGGAGTAATGTGAGATTGCTGATTCCAAATCTATTATCAGATTTGCACAATCCCGTGAGGATTTTGAGATACCGCTAACTAATGGTACTATTCATGCTGTTTTTGACATTGCTTTTTGTATCTCTGAATGCAAAAATTAACAGTAAACTTGTAGCGTTTGCGTATGTGCCATGTAACTTGCAGCTGCTGTAAAACTTTAAGATATTAACTTTTTTGTTTGAGTAAACCAAGAAAAATTTTACTTCAAAATTTGTAGATAAAGACAAAAAGGAATTTTAATCAAGAATTAGTTTAAAACCACACTAAAGTAAGATATGCTGCACTTCGGTAAATCTAAACCACAAACCAATTGGCTTGCTAAGAAGGATACGAAAAAAAAATTAGGAATTCAAGTCTCATTTTTCTACTTTCGTGCTTGTGATATTTTCATTAATTTTAGAGCTTTTATATTTTTCTACACAACTAGAAAGCTAATATGGTAGTATTCAATTTGTATGAGATTTTGTGCTTGGTTGCATTTTTATAACTTGGTTTGAATTGTATACACAAGCAGTAACTATGATGATGCAACCAACGGCAAGCTGCTGAGATTGTAACAAATCCAGAATCTTGACTTGCTGGTGCGCGGTTTTAAACATTTTCCGATGTAGCCTGTGATTTTTATGCCTTTAACTTTTTATCTGAAAACTTGAGAGATTTGAGTGACCAGCATGGTCAAAGATTTTAACAAAAACTTTTGGTTGTTGAAGCGCGCCTCGAAAGAAACCTAAACAATAGAATGATGAGCGAGTAATTTCTGGTATATTTAGAAAGGCAGCGACAGCTGAAATAAGCGCAAAGCAAAAGGCTAAAAACATTTAAACTATCTTCTTATACCCGTACAATAAAATAATTATTTGGCAGTATTTTACTCTCAGTTATGAACAAAGTGCAATAAAATCACATTGTGCAGTGCGCTGATACATAATTAATTGCCAAAATGTATTTTTTCTAAAAGTGTAAACTTAAAAATAAAAGTATTTTAAAATTTGACGGGATAAAAAAAAGAACAACAGATTCGAAATCAGCGGCTGAAAGTTACCCAAAAGCAACTAAAAATTTTCAAGATACCAAGAAAAAATTTTGTTTTGTTGAACAGTGTAATGAGTCAATTCATATCCCACGCCCACCCAAACAAAAGGATACGGATCCGCTACTGCTATATTCAGGGTTACCATTTCGGGCATATTTCTAAGATTTGTGCTTATTTATGGGAGTACAGTTTTAAAAAAAATGTGCTTATTTTTGAGTTGTCTGCACAATTTGTCTTAAAAATTATTTTCGTCTTGAAATTTTATTGCTGACAAGGCGGTGCCCATGAAAAGACAAATAGTTGTTCACCTGATAGTTACAACTTAAATATCAATTCAGACCTCTGATAAAACGGTCTTCACCGTTAATTTAAGGGATTAAATTTACGACAAAAACGTTTTTCTTGACAACAAGCTCACTTTTTGATCTAAGACACGTGGTGACCCCAGATATTCTTTTCGCATTTGATCACCCCGTTGGTCTAATCCGACAATGGTTTAATGCCCATAACACCGATTTCTCTGCTAATAAATTAAGACTGTGCTCACTTACGAACAGCATATAATTGCAAAACTTTTATGTGTTCTTTGGAGTTAGCCAAAGCACTACATACATAGGGGCATAACTTCAAAGTTATGGAAAGAAGCTAAAATGATTTATGTATTTACATAAATTGATATATGAAGTAATTGGCCTACTAGTCCTACTTAGAACTTTTTCACAATTGTAGACCTAGTGATAAAACTTGAAGTCTCGGGCTGCGTGTATCTTCTTTACTTCAGGTATAAACAGGGCCAGATTAAGGCGGGGGCTGATGGGGCTGCAGCCCCAGGCCCACCCAAAAATAGGCCCACCACTATACCAAGTCAATGAAGTCATAAAAGTTACAGATACGATCACTTTCAAAAAATAATGAAGGTTTAATTTAGAAGTATCATGGGCAAGGCGTTCTCTATTAGAGGCCTCGTCATCGTACAAAGCACAAGCGAAACTGTGTCATAGTAGGAAGTACTATCAATATTTTGATTGTGTTTTCTTTGGATAAAACATTCTAACCAAAATGTAAACACATTTTAAAATCATAATACAAAATATATTATTATTCCGTAACAATGGCTTTTTCTATGGCTCTGACATGTTCAATTCTTGCCAGTTATTTCGAAGTTTTTAAAAAAAATGGCGACAGGTTTATGCTGGGCAAGAAAAAGTTTAAATAAAAGCAAGTATATTTTCTATAGTCCGGTATTTGAAGAAGGAAGGAGATGAAATTTTACCAAATAGTTTAGACCAGAAGGAAGCACATGAAATAGTTGAGTGAAATCTCAATTCAAGGAAATTTTTTCCTTATAATATGAGATAAAAAATTACTTCTAAATTAATTTACAATAGCTAAATGAAATTTGTATTAATTCCACAAAACATTTTCTTTCAATATCAAAAACATAAAAGAAAATAATTATTTTTTTTCTCTTTTGTTATTGAAAAATATATCGATATCGATATAAAATGGGGGCACATTTACAAATGATTATTTGCAAATTTTAACTTTTTTTAATTTAAATATTTTTAATATTTTTGCATTTTAAATAATGAAAATGGATTAAATACAATTTCTTGATATTGTTTGCTTAAAAAGTGCACCGCAAGTATGTATAACTTTTCAAGGGCGCCTTCAGTAATTAGTTTTTGGAAACTACTGCTTTAGAAAAAAATATAATAGAAAAGTATATTTAAAGAGCAAATTACCTTGAATTGGGAGTTCACTAAAAACTAAATTTCAAGTGCATAAATTCAGAACGTTCTTGAGTAAACGAAGGTCTATATTTTACAACAGAAATTTATTAGAGAATTCCTGTGTATTGAAATTAAAAAGGTCTGAAATGGCTGTTTTGAAATCGATTGGGAATAACCACTTTAGGAGAGATAGCCAACTACACTTTTACCAATATTAACTAATCTAAACGTTCCTAATCTTAAAACTTTAGCCAGTTTAAAAATAAAAATGAAGAAGTATAAAAGCGGTTGGGAAAAAGAGAAATGTAGATTAGAAGCAGAAGATACACTGAAAAAAGTTGTAGCAAAATCAAAAAAGTGACTGATTTTTTTCATATAAGCGAAAGCAACATTGTAGAAACGACGTCTAGTAATGCCACTGCTTTGTGTTCATCTTCTAGTGACTGTATTGCAGAGCCAGAGCCAAATATAAAAATTGTTTCATGGGAACAAATTTACAAACCAAGTCATCTAATGTTGCTGAGGATGAAGCGCATAGGGTAAAAGAAACTATTTAACACGACATGGATGATGGATGCTGGGGTGTAATTTCTGACCATCTGAGAGATTACTGCGGCCAAGTAGGAAGTTTAGAGTTTCAACATCTTGATGCAGATTTTTCTACTTCAGAGGCAGGTTTTAATGGCAATAAATTCAAACGACGTTGTTCTAAATCGCTATTTTGGCGAGAACAATTGAATTGAACGGCGAAAAAGTAAAATGCGAATGGTTGTCTATTCACCTAATCAAAATACTTTACTGCTTTGTTTGCAAAGTTTTTGCGTTTGATTCTGAAAAAATCATGCTGGCATCACTGGTTATGGCGACTGGAAGCATGCACCACGCGACCGGACCAGGTACGAATCTTCTGACCAACACTTAAGTTATCTTTCAACATATATCTCTCGAAGAGCAAAAAGAATCTGACAGAAAATATTCGTACAAAGTATTGGCTCGAGTTTTAAGTGTAATAAAATTCCTATCATCGAGAGGGCTGGCCTCCCGCGAAAGTAGTGAGTTGGTTGGTTCTCCACAAAAGGGTAACTTCCTCGGAATTTTGGAGTTGTTGGCAGAATACGATACTTTCCTTGCTGAGCATATTCCAAAGAGAGTAAACAAAGAGAAGAGACATGCAACATGTTTCTCATCAACTGTATTCGAGGAATTCATTGACGTAATTGCAACAAA
Organism: Trididemnum clinides; assembly: GCA_963675345.1. Taxonomy (NCBI): domain Eukaryota; kingdom Metazoa; phylum Chordata; class Ascidiacea; order Aplousobranchia; family Didemnidae; genus Trididemnum; species Trididemnum clinides. The sequence goes on from OY776286.1 coordinate 35,355,243, forward strand.
AGTGTTAGATATTATTATTTCTGAAATAAAGCAAGCAAAGTATTATTCAGTGTCCGTGGACTCAACACCTGACATCACAAATGTTGACCATTTAACGATAATTTTTCGGTATGTCTACCTGATGGTCCCATGGAACGATTTGTCAAGTTTATAACCCTCCGTGGACACACTGGTCACCAATTGGCTGATTTTCTTTTCGAGTTTATAGAAGACAATGGGATCAGTTTGAAAGATCTCAGAGGGCAATCTTATGACAACCCTTCTAACATAAGCGGAAAATATAAAGGTATGCAAGCTATAATAAAAGAACGCAACCACCAAGCGAAATATATTCCTTGTGTAGCATATTCCTTGAATCTTGTGAAAAAATGTGCTGTTGAGTGTTGCCAATCCGCGGTCCGTTTTTTCATGTTTGTTCAGGGACTCTATAGGTTCTTTTCAGCGTCAACACACAGGTGGAATCTTCTTACTGATGCACTGAAACCACTTCAATGTCCAACAATTAAGCCTTAGTTTGATAGACGTTGGGAGGCGCGATATGATGCTCTACATGCACTAGGAAAAAGTTACCAAGCGGTTCTTCTAGTTTTGAAGGCAATGTGTTATTTGGAGGAGTTATTGCCTGAGGAGATGATTCATTTCTCTACACTGATAAAGCAACACCATTTTACTAGCAAATGCAAAGAAATTCAGATGTTTAGGCTCATAAATAAAAATGAATTCATGCATGCATTTCCTAAAGTATCTGTTGTTTTCAGGCTGTAGCCTATCTTTGTCTGATGATTTCTAATTGCTCGGGCGAGCGCTCATTTTCAGTTCTAAACAGAGTAAAGAATTAACTGCGTTCGTCTATGGGCCAGAAAAGATTGAATTCCTTAGCTCTACTCTGCATTGAAAACGAACTTTTGGAAAAAATAGACATTGATGACATTATTAAGAGCTTTACATTGTCTAAATCCAGAAAATGTGTCATTTGGATATGTGCACACTAAGTAAATACTTTGTTTAAGTATTTGTTTTTCGTTTCAATTGTGGTCAATTTTTAGTACAACGAATAGAATGAAAAATAGGCCTCTGATTATCATAGAGCCCCAGGCCCATAAAAAGCTTAATCCGTCACTGGGTATAAACCCTGCCAAGAAGGGCAAACTGACCGGAACCCATAACCCTGCAACTACACTTCAGTTCTAAAAAAAGTGAAAACGTTTTGTCGCACGTAAAATTTGAAGCTTAATCTTCCACGACTTTCACCATTGTGATTAAAGTTTACGTCGATGGGATAAAATTTCCTGTTGTCTTTGTAATTTGAACAGATTTAAGGTTAACCCCTTTAAATACCAAGCGGTCATTTTCAACCGCTGAGTTATTTTGTACACTCTTGTGCGGATTGCTTCAATCACATTTTTTTTCTGCAACACTTCTATAAACATCAAGTCATTCTACTTTTGCATGTGGACGTCAAATCTACGAAAAACAGGACAGCTATTCATTCTTTGTTGCTGTAATTTTTTTTATAAAAAGAGAAACCTTGTTGACAGTTGATTACGGCGCCAACACTAATCGTATGTGAGGGATCTAACCCTAAGTTTGAGGTAACTAACCCTAGTAAAACGTGAGGGAGCTGACCCTAACACTTGATCTAATTCCAAGAAGGAACTAACACTAATCCAATGTGAGGAAGCCAACATTAATCTAATGTGAAGGAGCCAACTCTACATCAGATCCACGTCAGGGTGCTAACCTTAACCCTAGATCCAATCTTATGTGAAGGAGCTAACCCTAGGTCTATGGGAGGATGCTAACACTAACCCCAGGTCTAATCCTATATGAGAGTTAACCCTGATCCTAGATCTAATCCTATGCAAGTGAACAAACCGTTGGTTTAATCCTATATGAGAGAGTTAGCCCTAACCCCAAGACTAATTCTATGTAAGGGAGCTAACCCCAACCCTAGGTCTAATCCTAAATGAGGGAGCTAATCCTACCCCTAAATCAAATTTTATGTGAGGGAGCTAGCCTTATATCCATATGTGGGGCCTAACCCAAGCTCTATATGACTTCTTTTACGCAGCAATATTACTTCATAATCTTAAATGAAAGTGAGAACAGCGGCAGGCAGCAAAATTATCCAATATCATTTTAATTCCGAAAATAAGTAGTAAATTACTGAACATTACTGACATTTGTAATTGATAAGATCATTGTATCGATACGCAACAATGATCTTGATTTAAAAGTAGGGAGGTCTGGATTAGAGGCAAAGTTAAATGTAATAAAATCCCAAGTTTAACAAAAGATCAAAATTAATCAATAATTAATAGCATCAATTTGTAACACTGGATTAAAAGATAACATTGTTGTTTGAAAAGAGCTTAATAGGCGCCTATTGGAATAGGTTGTATGACTTTACAAAAAGGCAAGGCCTCTTTTCATGATATGGCCAAATTAAAGAAAACAGCACAGCCAAAGAACGTGATGTCACAAATATAAATACGAAAGCGGGCACACCAAATCGTCAAATAGGCCTACCACGAAATAGCTCATTTCATTAATTGTCGAAACGAGCACCATTTGGGCGACGCCATTAATGTTGACTATGTTTTAACTCCTCCTTCCCCTCACACTTTTAACACTAGAACGGCCGGTACGGTCATTTTGACCGTTTTGAAATTTCAAGGTAATAATTTTTTTTAAGAAAAGCGCATCGGTGTAAAATTTCTTGAGTTCTCCTAATTAATAGGCAGGAACTCTAATGTTTAGTATCAAGCCAAAAACTGCTTTCACAAATATTTTAGAAGGTGGTTTACCTCCAAAACGGTCATTACGGCCGCTATACATAAACCATTATTTCTGAACCTCCTGCTGTACTTTACAAGACCGCATCGTCTCAGTGACACGTCTGACTTATTTTCAATTCAAAATTTGTCTTTCTATTTTCCGATGAATTGATCTTATTCGTAACATCATAGAGTCACCAAAAGAAATCCACTACTCCGAAAGCGTTTATAATTAATTTTCCTAGATATTAGTTTGCACTAGAAATAGACTGACTTCAGATTATGAAAGAGTTTATCAGTTTTTACAAACTTGGAGAAAATGTTACGATTGATGAGCAGCGGTTTCCGACAAAATCTCGTCGTAAGTTCACCTAGTATATACCAGAAAAACCAGATAAGTTTGGCATAAAGATCTGGTTGGCGATTGGCGTGGAATCCAAGTATATCATAAATGCCATTCCATTTCTGGGCAAAAACGAGTTACGTTCATCCACCCATAAAGGCTTAGCGAAAACGTTTTCATAACTCTCATGGAACCATTTATGGGTAAAGGCAGAAACGTTACAACCTATAACTTTTTCACGTCGTTTTTACTTTCCAAATAGCTGAATAAAAGAAAACCAGCCTTTTTGGAACTGTGAACAAGGTTATCCGTGAGCTGCCTGCATCTTCAAAATGTTTGCAAAAACGTTATTCTAGTAAGCTCATGAAATCAGGCGATATGGCAGCTCTAACTGTGTATCAGTGTAAGCCCCCCAAAAAAACGGTCCTCTGCATATGTCAGTTGAGCTTGGCAAATGTGAAAAAAAGAAACCGCAGACAATGGAATTTTATAACAAGTCCAAATGTGATGTTGATGAGGCTGATGAAATGGACAGGAGTATTTAGTCAAAGCAGGCACCAGCCGTTGGTCCGTTGCTATTTTCTTCAACTTTCTGAATTTGGCAGGCATCAATGCATTTGTGCTCTTTAAAAAAAACTTACAGGTTACAAGGTTTCAAAACGAGATTTTTTGTTCGAGCTTGCTACAAAACAACGTGAAGACTACATCGTTTAAAGATCAAACAGAAACGCTGCTATTGCTAGACCTCACTCAATATCGACAGTTCCTAAAAAAACAAAGCGGAAAAGCGTAAACAATGTGAAATAGCTTCAAACTGCACTCAAAACAAAACCAGAAAACTTTGTTTGAAGTGCAACAAAATTGTTTGAGGCAAGTGTACCGCTACGGAGCTTTCCGAATGTGTTATATGTGCGACAACACAAATATAAAACATTTTCCAATTTTGTGTCCAGTTTTTTCCCTTCTCTTCAAATAAAGCTGTTTTTGTGGATAGACTGGCTGAGTTACGTGATCTGAGTATTTGTTCAACACTTAAATTGCAATCTTACCACGCATATACCAGTAAAAACGCGTTTTCGAAGCAACGGTCAAAATGACGGCTGCTGGCCGTCGAGGGCTTATGGCAACTTCGGCCCTTCTAGCGCTAAAAAGTACGAATCTTATTTTTTGACATCATTCTTTTATGTTAATTGCTACCAGACTCGATGAATAGATCAAGATGATCGACATCACGTCTACTGGAACGATGGCTTATATTTACTAAAACTTTGCGTTGCTGCTTTTACAAATGTTTGCACGGAGGTGCCGGCGCACGCAGCTGCTTTAATTGATGCGGTGCTCGGTGCAAATGATGGCATGACATGCCGGGATGAAACCACATCTTACTTTGAAAGAACACTTTTTCTATTTTTCTAGCTAGTACCTTTATAAAGCTACCGGGATCAAACCCACAAATTTTGGGGAAAGCAGGGACCTTTTTTAACTTCTCTGAGCACGTAAGCAAGAAAAAACAAACATGCAACATGTTTGTGATGCGAAGCCAGTAGCGATTTGAGAAAGTGTGTTTCCTACTTCCAAACTAAGGGAAAAGCAAGGTCTCCTTGGGTTTACTTAAGCAATGAACAGAGCACATAGACCTAAGGCATAGCAATCACTTTGAAATCAAAAATTCCGTTAGGAAAAGAAACGCACCAAGTCGTGAAAATCTTATGTGCAGAAAAAGCAAACTTTTTGTTGCTGTTCACTCAAGTGCCCAATGAGTAAAGCCGGCTTGGCCCGCTGAACTGATATTCTCAATCTCGACGTTACTGATGGGGACCCTGCGGGCGGCGCCGACATCTAATATATAAAACTCGATTCTGTCTCGCATTACCAACAATTTTTCTACTGTTCCATGCGTACAGGCGCGTAAACAGAACTTTCTTAGGGGAGGGGTAGTTCGCGAGGCATCTGCTTTTGGAGATCGCTGAACGATAAATAAATTGTGAGATTTATATATGAAAATGCATTGTCCTAATGGGCTCCTTCTATAATATCGTGATTGATTTTGGAGAAGCCATAGCCGCTTTTGTCGCTATGCTGGAAACAAGGCAAAATAGCGCAGCGAAAGAACTTAATACCACAATTATGAGTGGAAAATGGACTCTATTAAATCGCAAAATAAGTTTACCACCACTTGTTTAATTCTGTTATTATGAAAGCAACCACCATTTGGCCGTCACCATCATTTTTGACTGTGTTTCGATCCTTCCCCATTACACTTTCGCTCCCACGATCATCATTTGATGATCTTTTGTTAGGATTTTTTCAGATCTTGTGCACGCCTAATGAATCTTCCGGCGAAAACAGATTTTGCGGAAATAAAACTTGATTATTTAATGTAACTGTAATCTTTAATAGTTAGTTGTTTAGCTCTACGCTTGAGTCATTAAACACCCTCACCACCACTACGAGATCGCTCTTTCCCAAAAAATGGTGCAGTAGCTCTACTCCTCAGTGTGAAATCATAGTCACCAAATATGCACTGATACTTCAGGAGAAAAATTTTTTCTTGAAAATGGGCTGTCATGCCAAACAAGTGAGTGCATGCAAGACATTTTGAGAAAGATACAACCGTTTTTGCTCTAATCTGGGGCCAAAGCGCATAGATGCAGCCATGAATAAACTTGGTGTCACAAATGTCATAACTGCCAGCTGAACCATTATCTTAAACCCGATAGAACTGTCTAGTAGCTCAGCCTGGCCACCCCGGCAGAAGCGGCAAGTCTTTTCTGTGAAGCAGGGTTTCGCTGTGTATTGGTACGTAAGTATGACGTTTTTCCTCCATAGGAGCTACTGGACGGACAAACATGAATCTTCGCTCGATTGACTGCTGCTCCATTGTGAGTGTTATAAAGAATTCGGGTACGACATGATTAAAGATAATACTTTTTTAATTGCTTTTTTTTAAGAAGAAAAGCGTTTTTTGCTCATATACGAAAGCGAGCCCCCAACCAAAGAATTTGAAAAAAATTTGCTTATGTAGTGCGTAAGATAATGTCATGATTCATAATTGGTTGTGCAAATTTTTTTTCATATTCTCGAAAAGTATTGTCCTTAGAAACGGGATTAAAAGATTTTTCGGCACATATTCGAGCTTCTTCCAATATATCAATTTTTCAACGACTTAAGTCTTATTAAAACACGAAAAGCAATTTTTGTTTGAAAGTTTTTTGCAACTGTAAGCATTTTTGGTAGTCTTTTTATCTTATTTTTGAACGTCGCTATAATGCTGGCAGCTACGAGTTTCGTAAAAGCAGCAGTAGTAACAACACTTTTATCTATTCTCATTCAAAAAGCAAAGGTAAATTGCCGAATTGGTGCCGGTGGACGTACAGTGATATTTTATACTACCAACAGCAACGGATAGGTATAAATCTGCTTTTTGATAACGCAATTTCTAGTATAAAAATTACATTAAATGCTGAACTGTAGGTGGAGCGCAAGTTAGAAAGTCTTTGTGCAATTGTGTCTCTATCCAAATTGATCTTAATCCCTGAAATATTTTGACCAGATGCAACAAAGTGGAACAAAATATAAAGATTTGATGTGAGCTTCTGCAGCTCACCAGCGATAATATTTTTCTCCTTGGCTCAAAGATTTAGCCAGAAGATTATCCACTTACGCAATAACTCATCCTACACACTATTTTGTCCAAGCGTTGCCGTATGTCAACACCAAAAAGCGACAGTGACTTTGATGCTTCAAATGCAATTGGTTTTTAGTTATTTTGTTCCATACTTCATTTTAGAATAAACAAAGGTTAAAATAAACTGTTTCGGTAAAAACTTTGGCTTTTCCTTTTTTCTAACAACACCAAGCGTTTTAAAGATAATAGAACATTTTTTTGAAAATTATAAAGTTGGCGAAGGGTGGAAAATAAACCATCACATAAAAATTGGTTTAGCCTAAAATTTTATTTCTTGTGTGGAAACACATCACTAGCAACTAATCACAGCTGCTTCAATTACTAGTCTCAGATGAGTCTACAGCAGCTCTTGGTGCGTTAACCCTTAACTACTCGCGCCCTTTTTCTTAACGCAACTACTCGCGTGGTGTACTTTGTACACCAATGTTGACGTACAGCTTTTATTTTCGGAAACAAATGAAATTATGCACAAAAACCACAAGATCGTTCTTTAGGATGATTTATCAGTTGCAAGATGTGCACAAGTGTCACATTTCACATCAGTTTTTGCATGATCTTTGCAGACGAAGTCATTGCACGAAGAACATCTCATAGTTGTCACCCTGTTTTTAGCTCTTCCACAGAGAGGGACCTTTTTCGAGATTTTGCAGGAGGTGGTTCACGGGTATCAACTTGTGATTGTGGCTTATATTTTGACAAGATGGATTGAATGTCAGATGGAAGATTTTGTAGCTGTGCTCTGTCCTGCAGATGAGGCTTCATCAACAGCACCCCCACTCATTTGTCTTAGCATACCGGCCGCCACGTGCTTTCTAAAACTACGCCAACGCGTCAAAGCATGCCTGTGGAGTTAATTAGAGGATAGATGGCGCTTGCTGCCTGCAGAATTTCAAAATAAAAGGGGGGAGCCGAATTAGTAAAAATGGTGTACAAAATACACCAGCGCGAGTAGTTAAGAGTTAATTTACTTTTCCGTAGTAAGGAAAATACAAGTTCAAAATTTTTGTATGTGTTTTTGAACCTATTTGTCTACTCATTTATTCATGCGTATGAGCTCGTGCTCTGTTTGCATGTCTTTTGTCAGACTGGGCCACCACGACGGGTAGAGTGTTTGACCCCACCATCTGTTTTCCCCATAAAGATAGGGGCATCCCATTAAGTGTTTTGCTTAAGGACACGCCAAGCAAGCTTTTCGGCTTATTCTCCACACAGTTCCTTTTGTGCTGAGCGCCAAGTATGGAAGCTATTAATATCATTTTTTAAAGTTTTTTTGGTGTGACTCGACTTGGGGAAGTAAGCTCCAGGTCTACCGACTGCGAAGCAGACGCTCTAACCACTACGCCATCGCGCCGGATATTTGGCTACAGATGTCTTGCTTTGCATTAATGGTGACCAAGATGCCTTCATGAATTTTTTTATCGCGCCTACGGTATTTCACGTGCTTACAGATAAAGTTTCAGATGATGACAATAATTTTATTTCTTTTACTAGTAGCGGTGATCAGCTTCAGGCGGTAACCCTATTTTGCCGAAACGAAGGTAATCAATTATTACATGTATCTCAGTCGACAAACAAAAAGTAGAAAACAGGAATGAGAAAACCAAAAAATACAGTTAGCAGTTGGTCAAGTATTGCATCCAGCAATATTTAACTAACTTTTTTTATTCAAGACTTTTCCATTTACGACACTATATCATGTGTAGATTTATTTGAACTTTTACTGGCAATCAAATAATCCTTTTCTTTGTGGAACGTAGGATTGAATATTGTCTTTTCTAAAATAGTGTGATGCCGGAGGTAGATCCCTCTTAATAGGAGATTGCTTTGAAAATTGCTAATTATCAACTAGCAACTTCCATAGTTTGTGCAATGTCTTTTAAAAATTTGGCCAAGTGTTAATGTAAATGAAGAAAAAATTGAATAATGCTATCGCACCAACACCCTTTTTAAACAAGTGTTATTTGACAGAGTTCGCCGGGAGTCGAACTGCGGCCCTGCGAACAACAGCCTTATCGCACGTTTTGCTACCGCAATTCACTTAGTTATTAATAATTTCTTTGCCTGACCTAAACACAAAAATGCGTGGTATTAGGGCTTTAGTAATTATTTATACAAGGAAAAAAAAGAAGTGACATTTCAGCTCGGCTTTGATTTTGTTCCTGTTAAACCTTTCGGAGGTTAAAATTCAGTCAATTTTCTCCAGCTGGTCTATTCAAAGATTTTATCGTTTTGCTTTCAATGTACCTATTTGAATTTTACTGTTTGATTTTGTTCGGTTGGATAGGCATCAGTACGGGGAAGGTCCTGCCGTCCGCCTGTGAAACATACATCAGAAAATTCATCCCCGTCGAAGGTGAATTCTTACCAAATACTTATAGTTACCGGATAAGACCAGCTTGAAGGCAAAGCCCACTACTGGCCAGTTGGCGTCGATTTACGCAACCAAGCTATAGACCAAGCGATGCGAAGGGATCGAGTTGAACTGATAAAGAAGTGTCTACACTGTCTTCCCATTGCATGCTGGATAAAAACGACAAGTATTCAAAGCAGCCTTTCTGATCGCTCATTTACAAAGCAAACTATTGGAGCACTTTATCTCAATTGAGAACATTCTGTTAATGCAGCTGTGATCGAGTACTTTGGAAAACTCAATTGCAAGCAATCCATTCGTAATAGATCTTTTAGATTCAAATGTACAGTATGGCGTTAAATTACAACATGGAGTTGTGTTATGGCGTGTGATTCTCATTAAGGAAAACACAAAACGTTAACACTAAACTACAGAGAAATTTGACAAAACTCCTTCAATAGTATTGCATCTGATTTACTTATTTCACAGCAACAACTTTTCTTTCCATACAACTTTTATTTTGATAATCCTTTCACCTCTTTTCCTATGTTACAAGAAGTTCATGACATGATGTACATTGCAATGGGTATCATAAGACCACAAATCGCATTGACAACAAATGTCCACTCTCTTCAGGACAAGATATTGCCTAAGAAGAAGGAGCAAAATGAGATACAACTACCGCAAATAAGGAAAACTGCAGAATTTCTGTGACTAGATGGAAAAACAAAACTTATATGACCGTTGCATCAATTGCTGTAACAGCAGCTTTTGAAATCAGTCTTTGGAACACTGAGGCTGCTGAGACAGATATATAGCCGAATTTACACGCACTTCAAATTCTCACACTTCCAGCCGATGTTATAAAAATTTCACTGTATTAAAGTGGTTATTGACGTGGCAGAGCGTAAGAAGTACGGTTATCTGAAACACGGAAATAAATTACCAAATTAAATACACACAAGTGAGATCAGAATGTGGGTTTAATTGCAACCCAAGTTCACATACACAAGACGAGACCAGACTACGGATTCAATTACTCACAAGTTATGCTTGAATTCCATATACACAAAAACGAGATCAAACTACGGGTTCAGTTATAACACAAGTTATTGTCAAGTTTCGGATTAATAATTTAGATCCAAGTTGCTATTATTGCTACTAGCAATACACCGTTGAACATAATAATACAATATATTTAGCAAATTCAAACGTTTTCGGCGCTACATATCGCCCTCATCAGGATCTATACACAAATATTTACAGCATTAAAACTTCCGTTGAACGAAAACACAAAAAACATGAAGTAACTTGAAATAGTTCTGATAAAAAACAGTAAAGCTTCATTCTACGGTCTTCGTAATTGTCTGGTCACTGCTAACAAAGAATCTAATAATAGAAACAATTGCCTGCTAGAAGTTAATCGGATTTAAGGTTTTGTAGATACCTGTAATTGTTTCAAATGAATGAAAATTAAAGTAAACTTTGGTGCAAAATTGTTTGGTTAAATGATTAAATAAATATCTTTGATTAAAACACGTTTTGTAAAAATGACGCTCCGTTTGCATAGAGTTGTTTGTTTAGCACAGGGTTACTTCTTTTGATGACCAAGGCTTCATGGATTTTGGCTTCGTAGGATGTTTGGCATTTTCTAATTATTTCAAATTGCCCCATGTTATTCGGCTGAGTTTTGCACGAACTGTATTTTTTTTATATGTTCTTTGATGGCACTTTTACTTGAGCTTGAAACATTTAAGTGCTCCCCTGCTCTTATACTCAAATGTCTTGTGGACGTACCGATGTACGTGACGTTCACATTACGTGAACAGGTAAACTTATAAACGACATTTGAGCTCAAGACCAAAGGAGTTTTGCCTTTCAAAGAGAAATACTCCTGCACTTTTGTTGTTTTGTAGACGATTGTGATTTTAATGTCAAACCGTTTCTTTATTAGTGATTGAATTTGTAGACCGAATTCTTTTGAGATTTTTCCGAGGTAGGGGATGATAAAAAGATTGATAAATTCTTTTTCGGTTTTTGCTGTCTGTTTTTTCTTTTTGAAATTGGCATAAAATTTTGTTAAAAAAAGGGATTGGATAACCGTTACTGTAAAAAAGATTTTTCAAATAAGCAACTTCTTTTTGGAAGAGATAGTCCGTTGAACAGGTAATTTTTGCTTTATTGAGAAGACACAAAATAAGACCTTTTTTCCAAATTTTGGGACAAAAAGCATTGAAATTTAACAATAATCCGGTGTTAGAAGGTTAGAAGTTACTTTATGTTTTTTGTGTTTTCGTTCAACGAAAGTTTTAATGCTGTAAATATTTGTGTATAGATCCTGATGAGGGCGATATGCAGCGCCGAAAACGTTAGAATTTGCTAAATATATTGTATTATTATGTTCAACGGTGTATTGCTAGTAGCAATAATAGCAACTTGGATACTAAAAGTCACCTTCCTACCGAAATTGTATCATAATAATTTAGATATTAAACAATCGATATAAAGAAAAATTTACCGGGAAAATAGGTAACAAAAACAAGTTTTACAATTGGGCTCACCGGACTACGACAGAACTGATCCAAATATATATATATATATATATATATACAAGACATTCAGTGTACTGGTAATTCAAAACAACAGTGACAATCTCCAACAATTATTCTCCGACAGTTATTTCACACAAATGCTTTCGACCGTTTTCCCAGTTGTAAATTCTCAATTATTCCCGTACACATACATTTTTGACTTGATCTTCGAATCAAGTACACGTAAATTTTGGAAAGCTCGGGGCAAAAGAATCAAATTGTTAATAGTAGCAGCATGACGTGATGAACTAAGTATCAGACTTGTAATCGAAAGACTGCGGGTTTAAAATTCAGAACATTGCAAATAAAATTTAGACGTGTAAATTCAACAACTGCTTTCAGAGATCAGTCACAAGGTCAAGTAAGGAGGTGGAGCAAAGCCATGCATAGGTCGTGCTTGAAAACATTTCCCATGCTGTGCCACGGTATGACAAAGGAATGGGAGGAACTAACAGGATGGGCCAAAACGTAAACCCAAATTGTATGATTGTTCGAAGTAAAAAATGATGATGGAGTCTTTTTTCTCGGTGGGTAGTTACAAGTATCTAGAATGCTCGGAAGTTAACCAGATTTCAAAACACAGATCTTTCGCAATTGGATTTTCGTAGAAAAATAGCAAAGTCATTCTTGGCGAAATATCAGCAACTACCAAAAAGCGCAGGAAAGAAGCTACAGAATCAAATATACAAAGTTGTGGCTACGTATGATGGCACATCCCCCTGGTAACCACCTATGCCAAAAAAAAGATGAGCAAACTGTTCTTTCATTATGCGCAATGAATGTTACAGATGCAAAGTAGGACTTTGCGTGAAAACTTTTGCTAAATTTTATATACAGGGTCCGGCAAAATGATCTGACACATTTGTAGGTTTAATAAAAGCAAAATAAAATAAAGAAACAAAAAAGTGTTTTCATTTTCGAAAAGTACATATAATGCCATTTTGTTTCATTAGGTTTTAAAAATTAAGCCAGTCAAATGGGATCCATTATTGTCCACACACTGCCGGAGGTGTTCATGAAAGTAGTCTATAACTTGGTGGGTCATTGCTGAAACCAAGCATTGTCCATATTGTGGAGCATATTCAATTTTGGTCTGAGAAATGTCTTTAGCATCTCACAATATCGATCAGAGTTCACAGTCACTGTAACGTCTTCTTCGAAGAAGTATGGACCCCATATACTGAATTCTGCCACTGCACGCCATACGGACAATGCAAAGGGCGTTCATGCAACTCACGAGGGCTGTTCTCGAATCTGAAGTTTTGCTTATTCACTGTGCCACACAGATGAAAATGTGCCTCGTCACTGAAAAACACAGCTGTTGCATGGGGGACATGTTGTTGAATTTCCAAACACAATGCTCTGCGAGTTTCAATGCCTCTTTTGCAGAGTTCTTTTGACAACATCATTTTGTATGGATGCATTTTCAGATCCTTGTGAAGAATTCTTCACAAACTTCTTTTGAACGATTATATAAAACAAAATGGCATTATATGTACTTTTCAAAACTTGAAAACACTTTTTTGTTTCTTTATTTTATTTGGATTTTATTAAACCTACAAGTGTGTCAGATCATTTTGCCGGACCCTGTACAACAGACCATTCTGCATGCTCGTCGATACAGGGCGTTACTGTATTTGAGTATTTTGTGAAGTTTTTATAGTTGGTTATCAACCATTTTTTGGTATAGCGAATAACAAGTCAATTAATTAATATGATAAAAGAAGGTCATAACAGCCTTTAGTGGTTGATTTTTGATATTGATGTCTAAAAAACCTAAATAAACGCATATCTTTTTAGTAAACTTTCTATGCTCACGTTTTGCACACGTATCTTATCCTAGCATTGCCGTATGGCAAAAACATTTATGACGCAGTTAATGACGGCATAGCAAACCGAAAACAAAACTTGTTGTTAATGAGGTCATAGTAATAAAACAACTTTTAAAAAAAATTTCCATTTTTTCATAATTCAGAGGTTAAAGGCTCATATTCACGACGAAGCTAAGTACTAGACTTCTGGTGAGACCATTTAATCTTACCAAATCGGGGGAATTTGACCTAGCTATGTGGGGAAATCATGGCCTACTTTGTACTCCCCTGATTGTGCCTATGCCTGGACAAGGAAGCATATGCGCAGCCAGGAATTTGACGCCACAAAAGCAGTTACGAAACTGTTAATAGTAAGGTAACAGCGAATAGTTTATTTCTTTGAAAGCATTAACAACGTGGCACCCCCTCTAAATACAAAATTGTGCCCCCATTACCATGAAATTAGTGAGTAAAAAACGATATTCGCAAAACAATACGTTCTTTGTAAATAGAATACTTTAGATCTAAGAGTGAAAGCATTGAAATTCAGTGCCCAAGCAGATTTAAATTAGTTTTCCTCCCGGCAGTTTTGAAAAAGAGTGGATGAATATTTGTAATTGATAAGCTGTTTATTTGTAAGACTAATGTTGACTTGAAAGTACGGAGGTCGGGATTAAGGTTAGAGTTAAATATCAATCCTAAGATTAAGAAAAAATCAAAATTAAACAACAAGCCTATCAATGAGTAAAATTGCACCTAGAACAAACACTTTTGCTCTAAAACGGTCTAATAGACGCACTGCAATCTGCTGCAAGACTTTGACGGAAGCATGGCCCCTTTTATCGCTATGCGGCATCCACGGCAAATGGCGCAGTCAAAACGTAATATCACAAATACAAACATGAAAATGGACGTACCAAGTTGTGAAATAGACCTACTTCTAAGTAGTATAATTCTATAATAGTGAAAATGGCCACTATTTATGCACCCATCTCGATATTTAACTTCGTAACCTCCCTACGTCTTGGAAAGAACTTAAATGAAATCTGTGAAATTGTACGTTGTTCGTATTATCAATAATGTTTGTGAAATCATACGAGTAAGATGATCACCGTTGCGGGTAGAGAAGCTGTGGTCTCCATTACAACAACTATCCGCTATTACTTTTTCAAACGCTATTACGGTAAAGCTGGGCTAGCTGTCTCATATTTTTTACCACAAAGTAGCAAAAATTAGCCGAGGATATATGTTGAGCATGTTATATTAGTACTGATGATTTTCGGCTCATCAACATGGACCCCGTTGAAGTATCAAAATAGCATGTTTACATTACAACTTAAAAATTACAAAGGAATATGTACAGGGGGGTGCAAAAGTAGGTATGCAGTTGTACCACATCAGTGAAATTAGTGGCATATTATATAGAAGTGAAAGCAACATTTCTTAAAATAAAAATCCATCTAGTTTTAGTCATTTCGTTTAATTAAAATGCAGGTTTTGTTTTTAGCAAGATGGAGCCTCACTTCATTTTGCTCTCACTGTGCATGCACTGCTTGACTTAATATTTTCCAACTGATGGATTCGACGACGAGGTGCTATTTACTGATCCCGCGCTTGCCAGGTTTAACTTCTATGAACTTCTTTTTGGGGGAACCATAAAGGATAAGGTTTTTGCACGCAAGCTCCGTACTGTTGAAGACATGATTCAGTTCATTTTGAAGGCTTGTCAGGAAATTGATGCTGGTGAAGATCTTTGTTTTAGAGCGTGCATGAGTGTTCGTTCTCGATTAGAGGAGTGTATGAACGCTGACGGCAAGCAATTAGAGTACCTGAGAATTAGAGCTTCTTATTACGTATGTTTCTTATTACATGTTGTGCAACGTTCGTTTTTTGTATAATAAATGCTGTTAATAATGTACGTGTTAACTATTTTTATCACTGTATACCTACTTTTGCACCCCCCTGTATATAAAAAAAATTATTAATGACACATTAACAGCACATATTATGAACTAATAATATTGTTGCAGATAGCATAAACAAATGCAGGTAACGTTAGGACAAAACATGGGCAATTAGTACAACAAATATAAAAGTATACACGGAGATAGCAGTTAAATAGTACGATCAATTACAAATACCAAAATATATTTAGCAACAACGAAGAGCCTTTGGCATGCAGTCGTTTGTGGGATTGTGGACTGACTTTCTTGATTTGTAAAACTTGGTGGATGTTGGTCTCGTTTTGTGTATTCCTAACGTTGTTGAACGAATTTATGTTGCTATTTTTCTCCCAGCCATCACATACCTTTAGGTGTTTTGTGATGAATGTTTTTGTTATTGTCGAGTGGAGATGCTCATGTTCTCTGGTTGCTAAGTGGCGCGTGATCATACCGTTGTATGAACAGTTTGCATCACCCGGACAATTAAATTTATATACAGCGTTAGATAACAAAGCAGTGGGAGTAGAACACTTCAGTTGAAAATATGTAAGGATTTTGAAGCTGGCATAGTAAACCGAGACGTCGACATTAAATTTCTTTTTACGAGACAAACGAAACAATCAGCAAATTGGTAAGATGATTTGCCATAATAGGGAATTTCAATTGAATGGAAAAAATCTGTTTTTACTTTCTGTGAACCAAATTTATTCCTACCGTCAACTTTTTTTTATAGATTGATTAAAAAACCATCTAGGATAGTCATTATCGTCTTTTAATATATAATATAGAACTTTTCGGTTCTATCTCAATCTTAAATTTCTTTTAAAATTGAGGCGACGTATTATAATCGCTCGGATAATTAGGTCTGACTGCAACTTAATAAAACTTGGGAAAGATTGGCTTCCACTAAAAAACACCTTTAACCACTTTGATAACAGAATAATGTATTCGCAGAAATAGTACTTCACGACTTCAAACTTCTTCACTCAACGATCTCAGAACTGTTCACTTTACCACCCAATCAGGAAACCGCCAAAACTAATTTCACCAATAACTACTTAATACTTGCCACGTCCACAGAATCCACAATAAATTATTACAAAAAACAATAGTCCTTCTTTACTCTGTCAATCAATCTCTCTCTCTCCCCGTTGCAATGCTTCTCTACTACTACTCTAACTAACTACTACTAAAAAAAAATCCCGTCGCCTTATATATAAACTGACAAAAAACAATCAAGAAAACGCTAGAACGAAATCACGTGAAAAAAGAAAAAAAGCATTTCAAGTTGTGTAATCGTTTATTGAAATTCTTCGAAGAAGCTAGAATCTCTAGATTAATCTGGAATCGTATTATGTCGTAATAAGGATTGTTACGTAATAAAGGCGTACTTACAGCAAAATCCAATTGCGAGGAAAAAGGTCTTTTTTTCTCAATCAGTAGCCGAGCGAACAAATGACACAGCACTTTACACAAATATGAAACAATTCGTACGAGGCAAATTTCCTTATTCGTGACAGTCATTTTTTAGAAAAAGGTTACAGAAATAACTTTTTAACAGGTCGTTTTTAGAGCAAATCATCTTAGCTCTATTCAAAAAACACATAATTAAACCTGTTTTCCATTTTTAGGACACTTTGCTGTGTAATGAAGTAGTAAACCTCTGCTAGTAGGTTTGCGCCAAACCCAATTATTGAAGCCATGACTGGTTATTTCTAACTCAAGGTCCAGAAAATAAAGGCTGTTTGTAGTTTTTTCAACTGTACATTTGATGTTGTTGTGCTGCCTGTTAAATACTTTCAAAAATTCATTGCAATCATTATCAAAAATAGAAAATACGCTATTAACGCATCTTAAGTATAATTTTGGCAAGCAAATGGACTTATCGGCAAAAATTGTTCTTTTAAATGTTCAAAAAAGAAATTTGCGAGTGTCGGTCCCAAAGGAGAGCCCATTGTCATCCCGTCTATTTGTTTATACAAGCGATCTTTATACATCATATAAAGTCCTTGGCTGGCACAGAATATCTGTTTCTTTAATGTAAGCCAGTTTAGTAGTAGATCATCCACTGGATATAGACGATTGGCAATTATTTTAATTGCTTCGGATAGTGGAACATTGGTAAAAAGCGATGCTGCATCAAAACAAACTATAATTTAATTTTCATTGAACTAAAATTGCTTTACGTAATCCATGAATTGAGATTTTGACTTTGATTTTGTATCTGGTAGATGTGGTTTAATTAAATTATACAAAAATTTAGCCAATTTGTATTCCGCTATTCCTATCATAGGCACCATAGAACGCAAAGGTACAGTTGACTTATGTACTTTTGTTATTTCGTACAGGAATGGAATAAGAAGAGCACCTCTTTAACCCTTTAAGGACCACAAGAATTTAATTTATAAAATTTGAAACAATGCCGCAATTGTTTGGTAACAACGGAAATATAATGGATTTCAGATAATTGGTTATCACGTCATAATGATATAACAATTAACAATCATGGTACATATGTGTACCAAAGGTCCTCAAAGGGTTAAAGAAATTTATTTTTATATTTTTTTTACTTAGAATAGCTAATGTCTGGCCCTCCAAGAGAAAATCACACAATAACTGTATTTCAAAGAAATATCTTTACTAATTTACTTGAAAATACCTTCATAAAGCTACACGGTCAAAGCTAAAGCTCGGGGAAAAGTCAAGGTCCTTTGGTTCATCTCCGTACGCCTAAGAAAGAAATAAGGTTATTTGTGCGTAGCCAGCATAGACTTGAGAAAGTTTTAGATGAAAAAAAAACCTTTAAGCGAAATCGCGTCGTATGAAAGACATTTCTGCTATTTGCATAAAAACAGTTTAATAGACCTACCGAGTTTAAGGTTAAAAACTAGAGGAAAAGCAAGGCCTATTTTGCCCCCTGACTACACGTAAGCAATAAACAGAGCACATTGACCTAAGACGTGGTCAAGAACTTGAAGTAGAGAATTCAAAGAAAGGGAGCGGCCGGAATTGTGAAATAGGCCTATTAGTCAATAACCAACTTTTGTATTTTATAAAATAGATAAATTGAGATGGTGGAAATAAAGTCTATTCCTATTCTATCCACCATATGTTTGACTCGATCACTGTTTTAAGTACACTTAATTTAAAAAAGCAGAATTGGATGTGCAGAAAAAGTAGTAGTTTTGTGTAACTGCTATCTCTATCGCTGCTTCCGTAAAGCCGGTGCAGTTTGGTGAGGAGATATTGTAAACGCGACGTCACTGTAGGGACGCTGCAGGCAACCCCAGCTAAGCCGGCAAGTTCACAATAATAATGATTAGCCTGAAGCACATTAATTCCTAGATTTTATCTCATGTCGATTATCAACCAATATCTAAGACTAAAAACTTTTATAACCGGCGCGATGGCGTACTGGTTAGAGCGTCCTCTTTTTAGTCCGTAGACCTGGGGTTCATTCCCTAAATCCAGTCATATCAAAAGACTTTAAAAAATGGTATTCATAGCTTCCCTGCTTGGCGCTTAGCAGAAATAAATGATAGTGTGGAGAACAAGCCGGCAAGCTTGCTTGTTGTGTCCTTGGGCAAGTTACTTAACGGGACGCCTCCACCTTTATGTGGCAGACCGTTGGCCTAAATGTACTTCACCGGGCTACAATTGTGAAGTTGCTCACCCAGCATGTCATAAAAGGCGACTCTTGGGTACCAACCAGTGGCAGTCCTCCTTGTTGGTGGTGGGGCTACCAGTCATTCATGACTGGTTCAAAATGGGCTGCCATCTTTCTCCTAGTCTAATTTCAATTAGGTTGTTGGCATGAACCTGAATTGTCGTTCGTGCCGTACCTCCATCCCAAGGAAGAGGTGGGGTGATCACAACAACAGCAATTTCTTTTTGCGAATGATACTTTACACTGGTTTCATGGCATTTTGATCCACATCATACGACGTTTGATGCCGCTTGTTGCTAAAAATCGGCAGTGGTTGCTTGTGAAATGTGATTGGATGTTCAGCTAAATATGCAACTTATAAAACAGTAATGTTTACGACAGCACGTAACTGAGAGTTGTAGATGCAGCCACATATGTGATGCAGATAATATAGTAATACAACTTTTGTAACGCGGTTATAATAAGTTATCTTTGTTTTTTGGTCAATATCGAGATTGTTTGGCTGGTCGTGAAAATCATCCACGTTGATTACAATAGTTTGATCACGAAAAATCCCACGGTGAGTGCGCTGCGTAAGGCAACGATGCAAACTGTTCAAACAGACTTCGTAATTATCGTCAGAAATGACGCACCATTTCTGCCGTAAATAGAGCAAACTAACAAAAGAAACTGTCCCATAGTTTTTTCCAAAACCTCTATTACAATGAAACAATACTCATATTGAAATTAAATCTTTTCAAATGTGGGAACAGCATGGCTTTAAAATAAAATGTCATGGAGTGTTGTGGTCTGAAGTGTGCAGAAATTCAGTGCCTGCTATCCGGCTATTGTTAGGAAAAGTGCCCGACAATGTCCGAGGCACCTACAATGCGCCACCTTTTAACTACCTAAAATGCCGTTTAGTGTAACTTCCTGAGTGGTTAGCAGCGTGAAGAAAAAAGTGAAAGAATTAGTTGCAGTAACATTTACAGCAAAATGTATTGAAGGGGAAATGGAAGTCTTACCTGAGCATAAAAAAATTATGCGGTTAAATTTTTGCTGATATAAGCTTTTATTAGAATGGTATAGATACGTGGATAGTTCTTTTTGATAAGAGAGATATTAGGCTACACTCTCAGATAGTAGGTACTGTCGGAGTTGTTACCGAGCACTGTAAAGGGACATTTTTATCGACAGTGCCCTTATCTGATGTAATGCTTTCAATCCATCATCGTAACCAAAGCAAAACAATACATCGTCCACTTTATCATTAAAAATTTAACGATAGAACAAATTTGATTGCCAGAAAAAACTGTACGAAAAACAAAGTATTGATCAAAATAGAATATCTTCAACAAAACATGGTTCTGTTGGCACGCTTCCTTGTCAACAGAGAAAAAAACGTGATCGATAACTTTAAGCTTAGTTAGGTGAAAAAGCAATTATTTTTTTATATAAGGTAGCTCATTATTACTTTACCTAATGTCGACATTGTTACTCACACTGAGAACGTAACAAAATGGCCTAAATGTAGCGGATTTTCCCTTTCACACGTACAAGGGTATGCTAAAAATATCTTGTTTTGCCACAAAGCGAGCCTTATGATACAATGAAAGCATTTTTTGGCCAACAATAAGTTAGCAAAGTTGCGAGAAAAGGCTCTGGCATGCGCGTGACACGTCAAGACACATCACTCTGTCAATTCTTAAACATCGATTTATCACGAAATAATTTTATGTCGTGATTTCTAGGCCTATGAGCATTGAGCATTTGGGCATGAAAGCAAGTTCGAAAATGTGTTGATTATAACTACAAACTAAGTGTAGAGTTCAAAATAAGAAAATCAACATGGATAAATTGGATATGCAACGGTAAGCTCTATCAGATTTTGCAATCGATCTTTCTGAGGCATATGCTGTGTGACAAGGTGCGCTTTTTAAATGTTTGAAAATTTAAGCAAAAACAATATGTTGATGATATTTATGTGGCATTGTTAGGGTTTTCCCTCTTGTCAAAATTGGCGAATCAAGATATGACCTGCAAATTAATTTTTCGAGACAAAAAGGAGTTGAAATAAAAGGATGAAAAAACTTTTTGCCTTGAGGCAGGTTTAAGCACTCCTGCAAACTTAAAAAATGCAATTGGCTTGAAGGTAACATTTACCCACATGCCGAGGTAAGTTATGATGCCTGCTCCTGTTTTCTGCGAAAGAAGACATATTACTACAACCTCTATCCTGTTCATTGCTCTTCTTTGATAAGATATGCTGCATGGCCTTTTGTGGCAAGTATGTTGAAGTCTTCTCTCCATGCATTAAATGAAGTAAAAAATTTCCTCGTGTCTGTTCTTCCGGTGTAGAAACAGTTTAATAAATTAAGTTAGCATAAACTGCAGCAATTAGTTGCATGAAACAAAGGAAATATAAGTTACACAAATGCATTTTAATTCGTGACCACAGTCAGAAAAATATGGTAGGATAAAATTACCTCGAAATTTTAAAAGTCTTAAAAGTGAAAGTATCACCAAAATCATAATATTTTGATTCTAATTTGCAAAAAATTTCTTTTACTGTGGCATACAAGTGATTTTGTGGTTCAAAAGCTATTGATAGGTGGCAAACACTCAATGAACTAAGTTTGAAAAAGCAACACAAAATGGGCTTAGGCTAAAATCTAGCTTAGCTTGTTTTTGAATTGAAATCTTGTCTAAACTGAGGCCAAGCGCAGCTTAATTGGCCTCTGTGTAGACTAGGATTTACATGTAAGGAAAGTTTGCGGAAAAATCCCAGACCTATGAAGGTGTAGTTGTATACAAGTCATTTGCACCACAGACCTTCATCTTTTCTCTTTCCTTTAATATTAGCTAAACGTAGGAATCGCATTCAAGAAATGTGGATAATGGGCATGGCTTCTGTGTGCTCGTGGGTGCTAACAACCAAAAAGGCAAATACGAACTTTAGAGAAACACTGCAATAAGCTCTGGAAACCAAAGTCAGCCAAAAACCTTTACGTGTTACTAACTTGATTGAGCACAAAACACTACCACGCAAAACAAATGCCCTGCAGTTTGTTTAAGTTAACGTTACGGTATTACAGTGTCACGAATACGTGAATTTGCGTTAAGAAACAGTTTTCATATATGTATAATTATTGTAATCTGTTGTTTTATTTTGCAGTGATCATTTTTTTAGTGTGAATCTAAATTGTCTGAAACCCTAAACTTGCTATACTGTTTTCAAAGAAAGACCTTTATTCTTTCGGATTTATAAATAGATTTGTAACTCACATGTCTTTCTTACATCACAATGACTGTCTACGTGACCTAGTTTTCTAGCGTATTCTAGAGATTCTTGTTCCTTCTCGAAGATTTCCTCTTTAGTTTATTATTACCGACTACATAATTTATTAACAGTGTTTTTTTGTGTCATGTGATGTTCTAGCAATTTTTAGATTATTTTCCGTCGTATATATAACGCGGCGAGATTTTATTTATTCAGATAGAGAGAGAGAGAGATTCAGAGTGTAGTTCAGAGCGAAATACTACAGTGCAGTAAAAAGACGTTGTTCTGTGGTGATTGTTGTGACAGGAATCAAGCGATTATTTTGATGGTTTTTAGTTAAGTAAGTCTCTAATATTTATTTATTGAAGTGCTTTAGTTCTATGTTTTGGAAAGCAAAGGAATTCGAAGTTGTAAAGTGATTTGTGAATATATTGTTCTGTTCTTGATCGAAAAGTGCGTGGCTTAAAGTATCTTAGTGGAAGCCAATCTTTTGCTAGCTATTAAATTGCAACCAAACTTAATTATTCGATCGATACTGCAAGTCGCGTTAATTTTAAGAAGTAAGTTAAGATTGAGATAGATTCAAAACTCTATTGAAACGCGACATACAGCAACAATTTAAAGTTTCAGATTTAAGTTATAATTCAGACGCCGCAATAGTTTTATTTAAAACTGAACAGTAGGGTAAATGTTTATTTGAGAAAATAAATCATATTATTATTTTAGATATATCACACTAGTAGTCGGGATGTTCTGCTTTTTAATGACATTCACCAAGAAAGCAGAAGCAGGTATTGAGGTGATTTAAATTAAGTGTACTTTTGGTTTGCTGAAATGGAATGCTTTTTCACAAAGTAAGGTAATAACTTATACAACTTGCTTACATTCGATCAAGATTCGGCTGCATCTCCTCCTTTGTAAAAGAAAGTGCCCTAAATCAAAAGATTGTCCTCAAGTGCTCCTACGGTATTTTTGTTTTCAGATTAAAATTTATCATTCATGCATTGCTACAAAAATCTCCCTCCCCCCCTGGTTTGATTGGCTTGAGACACCTGGCATTCTTACCTCTAAACATTTCACGACACACCCTGCGGCGGAAATCTTAGCTACGGCATCTCCAAGTCCAGCATACCGTCTTGAGCAAATCCTGTTTGATGAGGGGTAAGCCAACCATGCAGCAGCCCAAATGAAACCAATATCAGCATGTTTAGACCCTGCCTAAGTCTTAACGAAAAATGTAATTTTCCGATATTTAAAGATTTTTTGTGGAAAACTTCTTTTCCATTCATTCATTTCCCAGCCCTGGCAAATTCCAAAATTCGGAAATGCTTACGAAAATAGAGTATACCAAACTTAATTACGGAAATCGCCGTAATAAGAAAATTCACAGAAATACATAATTGAAATCACCTTAATTATCCAATTTCACCCAACTGTGTAGTTTTATGTTTAGTACCTATTCACTTCCATGAATTTTCATTTATCTGCGATTTCCGTACAACTTAAGTTGGCAGCTTTTCTGTACTTCCGTAATTTCTTACTTTGAAAAGCATGTCGTATTTTGGTAATTTAATGTTTTGGCATAAATTTCCGTAAATTTCCTTATCTTAATGTTTCCCACTTCCCTCCAATTTTAGGCGCCATCTTACACGCATTCTTACATCTTTGGTTGATTTCTTCTAGCCTTCATCTGCAGCAATATATCAATAGTTCTAGTGAGTAGCAAGTACAAGCGCGGTCACTATGGTAAGCAAAGTTCAGCTACATTTTCAATGCAGTTTTCGTAGGCGTTGCCAAGGAGTCCAAAGGGTTCTGAAACCGAAATTTTTTTGAATCTTATCAAGGCAAAAACATATTTTCATGCAATATTCTAGCAAAACGTCAATCTGTAAAAAAATTCATTAACCAAAACTGAGGAACAAAAAACCAGGAAGGGTCTTTTTTTTTACCTCCTTTCATATGCTAGAAAAACTGATCCACTATTAAATCTGCTCAATGTTTCCTAGCCTACTTTTTATCAAACCCAAGGGTTTCGTGTTTGCCCCTCCTCCTTTTTGGGATGAAGATATAGCATGAATCGGCTCGTTAGGTTCACATTGCAAATTCAATAAAGATCAGACCAGTAAAAAAGATACGGTCATTTTGAACCATATATAAATACAAACTGCAAACTAGTCGGTCCACCAGGTTGGCTGCCATTCATGGGGGCTCAAAGATTTATACGACTTGCTCAGAAAGCAACTTTATTATTTTGGTTCGATGCAGAGCGAGTGTTCAACAGCCATGAGGCAATTACCTTTTTTTCAAGTATTTCATATCTAGTATTCTACATTCAAGAAACACATAGAAGAAACTCGCATACGCTGTTCAGTTGTAAAATCAAGTTTAAGAAGTACTGCTGCACAAGTTGCTATTGAATTATTGGTTTTTAAAGTGTTTCTTTTGTTTACAGAAGTGTGCAGAGATCAAGGAAGTTATTGTAGAGCGGCCAGCAATATTTGTCACCTGCCTTTTGTAAGAAAAGCATGTAAATCTACATGTCAACTGTGTGCCACTACTTCGCCACGTGAGTAGCTTACAATACTTTTTAGCTACAAGCCATCTTCCATAAGGATATAGGCCTTCTGTAATTTATTTAAGGTAGACCGTCATTTCGAGAATAACAAATTGCACTGGTCAACAGCAAAATGTTACGCTACCAGAAAACAATCATTTCTCTATGCTTTTGGTGTGTTGAGCCCAAATCTGCAGTCAGATTTTTGCTATCACGTCTACAAATTGAAATATTTGCATTTTATTCCACGTTGAAAAAGGGTCTGCTATTAACAAACAGTAATAAAGTCAGCTTAGACATTTATTTTGCATACTATTGCATACACGCAAATGATTACGTCAAAACTAAGAAATCTGAAAGAAAAGATAATTGAAAATTTTAAAAGGCGTAATAACCTTAATGCTGTGTTGAATAAGAGTTTTAAAAAATTAAAGAAGTTAGTGAGAAACAACGATATTATTGTATGTAAAACGGACAAAGATGGTAAATTGGTTATTATCGATTTGGATACTTACAACAATATTATGAAAAGAGAATTGGAACAATTTCAAGAACTTAATATATCACAAAGCGATTTTGAAAAGTAAGCTGCAATGGTCAGAAAAAAATGTGAAAATCTTGCTATTACTTTACACAAAGAACAAGTAATAGACAATAACTTACTATATCACACTACAGGACTAAAAATTACTGACGGTCAATACCATAAAGTTAAAGGTCCGAAAGCTAAAGAATTTTGCAATAACACACCGGCATATATCTATCCTTTGTTTAAAACGCACAAGCTTAAACCAGAACTTTTGGAATCCACGAGCCCAGAATCGATTCCCATTAGATTATTACAATCGGCAGAAAAATTTTTATTTCGAGATTTACTGCATTTTTAGAGTATATTCTACAACCCATTAGTGTCAAATTTTGTCAAACTCAAATTGATGAATATTGCCAAGATAGCAAAAACTATTTGAAAGTATTAACAGAATGGAAAACGAATCAAATGAAAAAGCCAAAACAAACAGAATCATTGCATTTAGTCGCAGCAGATGTAACTGCATTGTATCCTACTATATCAAGAAACCTTGTTGGACAAGCTCTGAAAAAAGCATTACAAGTGGTCAGTCCTTATAGTCAAAAAGCTATAATAAGTATAGTTGAAATGGTGATGTTTTGTTTGGAAAATGTTATTACTCAATTTGGAAAAAAATTTTATAAACAAAAAACTGGCATAGTTACAGGAGACAATCATTCCGTTTCCTTGGCTAATATTGTAATGCATTTTATAATTGAACAAATTAGTGGTAATTTAAAACGGACAGAATTATTTAGACGATACATTGATGATATTTTCTTTATTTCATTCGGATTTAATAACACTAAATCTATACAAACAGCTTTAACCAATATTTTTCAAAATAATGGCCTGACCCTAACGTTTCGCGAGGTGAACAACAGGCAAACTGGACAAGGTGTAGAATTTTTAGATGTATTTCACCAAATTGAAGAAGATGACCCAATTGGTTTCGTAACAAAAAATTTTACAAAACCAACAGCAGCAGGACGTACGTTTTTACACGGAAACTCATACCATCCACTTCACATCTTTAAAGGTATCATTTTTAGTGAAGCAGTGAGATTACGCAGATTAAACGAAAGACAAGAAGACTACCTAACCACTTTCACCCAGAAATTTTATTATAGGTTCAAAACCCAGCAACAGCATTTTTTTTTGCAAAATTTTAAAATTGCTTTTTTTTAAGCTTTACAAAATTGCAATTTGTAGAAAAACTAATTCTTTTGGTACATTTTGGCTATTTTTCCTGATATCCATGGTTATTTAGCTGTCTGTATCTAAATTTTCAGAAAGATTGATCAAAAAATGAAGTCTGTGGAATTTTTGATAGATACCCAACACCAAGCAAAAAAATTGGTAATTTCTACCCCCAAAAAGGGGGGGTCAACATGGTCCTGTATCATCTTTACCAACAAAATTTTTATCCCAAACTACATATTATCAAAATGTTTAAGAAATTTCCTTTCCAGAAATATATATTGTTGCATGGTTCAGGTTAAGAGTTATTCTATAATAACTGATGAAATTGGAAAATTTTGTAGGAAATTGGAAAATTTTGTAGGCCTAATCTGTTTTCAGTACCGGCGAAAAACATTGAAAATTTGGATTTTTAAGCTTCACAAAAGTGAAATTTGTAGAAAAACTAATTCTTTTGGTACATTTTGGCTATTTTTCCTGATATTCATGGTTTATTTAGCTGTCTGCATCTAAATTTTCAGAAAGATTGATCAAAAAATGAAGTCTGTGGAATTATCGATATGCAGCCGACTCTAAAAACATTGAAAGCAAAAAAATTGGCGAGTCCCCCACAAAAAAGTTAGGGAAATCAACATAGTCCTGTATCATCTTTAGCAACAACATTTTCCTCTCAAACTACATATCATCTGAAAGTTTAAAAAATTTCCTTTCCGAAAATATATATTGTTGCAAGGTTTAGGCTAAGAGTTATTCTATAATGATTGATGAAGCATGGTATCTATAGTTATCTTTAGTACCGGCCCAAAACACTCAGAATTTGATAGCTGGACCTCAGAAAATGCAAATCACACAAAAAGTACTCTCTTTTCAAATTTGAAATCATGTTTATGCGTTTACATAGCTCATTTTTGCGCCCTGTATCAAGTTTCCACGGAGCTGGTGTACATCAAACACTTTTTATACATTTTGCAAGGTAGGGTACTCCGGGTGATAATTTGATTCTTCCAACAAAAAAGGGGGGTGTAAAAATGGTCCTGTTTCATCTTTATGAATAAGATATTAGTTTTAAGTTTTATATTATCTGAAAGTTGAAGAAATTTCCTTTTTAAAAATAAATTATAATACATATTTTAGGCTAAGTTTTGATTGGTAAAAAGGCTAGCCTACATGATAAACCCTAAATTATCTTCGATACCGGCCAAAACCCCCCCCAATTTTGGTGCTAGACCTCATAAAATTGCAAATTGTGAAAAAAACACTCCTTTTAAAAACCTTAAAACATTTTTCTTAAATAGCGCGGTTCTTTTATCACGTGGTATCAAGTTACCAAGGAGAAAATGCCAACAAAGCACTTTTTATGTACTTTGACAGGCGGGCTATAATCAATCAAAATTAGCTTTCTCCCAGCAAAAAGGTAGAGGGAAAGAGAAGCTTATGTTTCACCTTAAGCAACAAAATAATCTTTTTGGACTGCATATTATTTGAATCAGGAAGAACCTGTCTTGTCAAAGATAGGCAATATTAGGTGGTATAAACAAAGAGTTATTATGTAACGACTGATGAAAAGGATAGTTGCAGTAGATTCCAGGACCCCCCAAAAAGGCCAAAAATTTGGCTTCTGGGCTTCAAAAAAATTGAAAATAGTTCAAAAAATTTGTCGTTTGGTAATTTTTGACATTTTACATTAAAAGTATAATTCTTTTACATCATTTAGCGGCCATTTTCAAAAAAATTCATCCACACGCGAGGCCTGTAATATCTTTTGAACTTGGGGGACATTGGTTTCCCTCACCAAAAAATGAAGGGGGTAAAGATGTTTTTGTTTCATTTTGAGTCACAAGGCATTGTTTTTAGAATGCACATCACGCTAACTGGGATGAAATTTCCTTTTCAGCGATATAACATAATTTATATAATAGCCAATGGCTTAAAACCAGTGAATGATAAAAGTAAACATGATTAATGGTTTTTTATGCAAATTAGCCGTTTTTTTGCATCTGTTACAAAGAATTTCAAGACTGCTTCGCGGGAGCAAAAGAGCTAAACTAAGAGCTTTCCCAACCTTTAACTGCAGTAAATATCATTGCTGTTTACATACGTTTCCGCACTGACCGCAAAAACATTCGCGTGATATCACGCTTTCCGTTGAAGCGGCAGTAAAATTTTGCGTGATATCACGCCTTGCCACAACAGCGTAGCGCGTGATATGCCGCGCTTGGTTGCTGTGCCAAAGCAGCCAAGCGCGGCATATGCCGCTCTCGGGGAAGAAGTGGCTAAATAGCATAAACGAATTAAAAGATAAGTGCTTAAGCTCCGGGTTTAATAAAAAAGTGACACAGAACATGATTCAAAAAGTAAGCACTTGGACAGAAAGATTTGGACCTAACAATCAGAAAAAACAAACAGAAAAGAATCCGGTTCCATGGGCAACAGGCTTTCCACAATTTCTACAACTTACCGACAAAGAACGCTCCATAAAACCAGAAGCCAATGTTATATACAAAAGACAAGCATGTCTGGCAAATACATTAACGAAATACAAAACTTTAGCCCACAAACAACAAAAGATTTTAAAACTTGGTTCATCAAGCCCGTGTGGCAATTGCGCCCTTTGTGGAAAATTTAGCAAATATGAATGCATGGTAAAGAGTGTAAATTATATTAAATGCAAAAAAAACAACAGACAAGTTAAACTTAACCAATCGTTAAATTGTAGAAATTATGGTATTTATGTTGCTAATTGTGTAAATTGTAATGCTCAATACGTTGGACAGACAAAAAATAAATTTTCGGTTAGATGGAATAACCATAGACACACTTGGAAAAAATTTGATATTTCGACCCAAAACGATAGTACCGCTCTCCTGCAACATTATAAATCTAATCACAATCTTTTGTTAGCACGCCGTCCTAATTTGTCACAGTGTTTTTCTGTTATATTTGTTGAAGAACCACCATTTGATGTGTTAGATATATGTGAAGATAAATGGTTTCATAAACTTGGAGCGTCTATAAACCTACAAACTATGATTTTGCCAGTTATTAAATGATTTATGTCGTATGTCTCTTATCATTTTTTCTTGTTTTTGACTTGTTACTCGCTCATGGCTGGTTGCTGAGTAATAAGATAAAAGGCTTTTTTGAGCCTTTTATCTTATTGCGTAGTAACTGGCTATGAGCGAATAACAAGTTTTAGTTTTTTCTCTTTTATGCCTTTGGTTTGGTACTATATCGTCTGTTTAGTTTTAGTCGAGGAATAGCATTATGTAGTGTTTTGTTCAAGTGAGTAGTTAGTCCACCCCCTTAGTTTAGTTTATTTCCCGTTCATATAAATAAGTTCACGAAATATTATTAGCTTTGTATTTCAATTTCCAACCAGTGTAAGATAGTCAGTTCTGTTTTCTTATTTTATAATTACGGTAAGTTGGTTTATGCATTTTGTATTTTTGTTTTACATAGAAATTGAAAATGCCTGTATAAGGCGAAATCGATATTTCTTATAATAAAGTAGCTCAGCAGATCTAGTGTACCTTGATTTTATCTATAACATTTATTTTCCATAGGAAAAATTAATTTTGCAAACGCATCCTCAGTTTCTGCAAAAAAATAATAAAAATCGCACAAAAAAATTTAAATATTTTCAAACAAAACTAATGGTAAACCAGAGAAAAGGCTGTACTAAGATAATAAAATCTTCAAAACTTAACAAGAAGCAAAAATATTTATCTGCACAGGGTCTACAATAATAATAAACAGCTATCAAAACTACAGGCCATAAAACTACGTAGCTCCGACTCCTTTCAAAATGCATTCAAAACAATATGATAGGTTAAGTTACTCAATCTCCGAACGGCTGCCGTTTCTGCCTTTGTGGCGTCATTAGCGGAACACAGAGCGTTCTGGCAAGCACTACCAACCGAGAGGTTAATATGTGCTGGAAAAATCGTTTCGTTTGTGGTACGTAACGACTTCTCCACACCGCATCGCAAAGAGCTCAAACTGCGCAAGCAGTGAGCAACGCATAGTTGCAGCGCCATACGATGCTGCCAGATAGAGAGTCCAAATAGATGTGAGATGAAAGAGACGTCTAATTACTAAATAAACAAAGGACAGTATATCATAATAATGAGTGAAGGGTCATAACCTATACAAGCAGTGACGTAAGTGATAGATAACACACTGAGATGTGAGAGAAAATAAAACTAAAACAGTATTTCAAAAACAAAAAATAGTTACAAAGTCACTTAATTGAGGGCAAGAGCATTTTATTTATGTTAATAGTGGCATTTAATTTGTCTAGCTATATAAAAAATGTTTGGGCGGTTGATCTACAAACGTTACAAAAAAACAATCGGCAATATCTGGTTTTGTCTGTAATGTGAGTCGATGGAAAGTGTGGTAATGATGTAATAAAGCTACTTTATTGTCAATATTGTCGTATTTAAATTGATTCCAAATAAATCTGTGGTGCCACCACAGATTTATTTGTGGTGGCACTTTTTGCATTCTCACTTGCATTTCTTTCCATCTAATCTTGACGAAGAAAGTGATGAACAAGGAGAAAGATTCCATCAGGATATATCCGTCATAGAAGGGCGGTACCAGGGCCGTTATGATGCAAATATGATGGGAGATTGTTGCTGATACCTACAACGCGAAAGCAAGAGCTCATCACACAAGAAAAAAGCCAAATGCACGAAACATTTTTAAAGCTGTCTCGTGGTGTATTATAATATTAACCCTTAATAGGTAACCTTGGCGCCCTCATCGCTATAGGTAATAAAAACATTCAAAAAGTCATTATTTAAATCAGAAATAATTCCTTATTTATCATAGTAAGAAGGGATAACAGTAAAACAAAGCAGTAGAACATAATACCATTTAATTTCTGTACAAATTATCCTTTATTGTGTGAACAATTTCCTTCTCTAAACTTAAAGACATTTCTCTGCAACACCGTGAAAAATGTTCTCAAAACAAAACTAAAGTACTTGTAAACAAAAGAACAGAACAGAAACTAACTACAAAAATTGTGTAGGGTGAATAGATGCTCACAAACAATCTTCACAAAAGGAAACCTGGTATCCGTGCGTTTTACAGATGGGCATTTTGCAGGTTTTGCAAAAGATATTAATTTTTCTGTCTTTATTTCTTGGACATTTGCTGCACCTATATCGTGATCTTTGAGTCTCTTGATAAGGAGGACGGTAGTCTACTTCTAAAGTGTTACCTAGCAAGTTACTGATGGTTTGTTTCACTGCTCTAGGCATCTGAGATGTATTTAGTCTCTTTTCTGCCCAGGAGGCAATCAAAGCTAGTTCCAGGTTTGCCATGAATGTCCGTCGCTCTGTTCTCTTGTTCGCCTTTCTCTCTAGATTTTCAGAATGTATGATCCAGTCATTGATTGTTGCAGCATTTATAATACCGTAAAATACACAAAGGGGCCCTCGCTTTGTTCTCCGGCTACACGTGTATGTCCCACACAGTTGATCAAAAGTATCTACACCTCCCTTGGTTGAGTTGTAATAGTTCACTACTTCGGGTCTGCCATTTTCACTAATTGTGGGACTACTGAGCATAGATGACAGCAATAGCACAAGCTTCTTTGTCTGTTTTTTGGGTGGTATGTAGGATGCAAGGAGAAGAGAGGTATCGTAGCAGTAGGAAACAGTTCCAAGGTCTCTGCTACGCATCACCTTCAGCTGTTGAGGAACTTCTGTCTTATTTTGGCGCAGCGTGCCAACAGATGTCAAGCCACAGTTATCCAGTAAATCATTTGCTAAAGGTATGGACGTAAACCAATTGTCATAGGTAATATTTCTGCCAGTATGATGGTATGGCTTAGTCAACTCTTTTGCATAGTAATGTCCCATGCCAATTTCTTTGACTATTGAAACAGTGTTCACAGACTTCCCCAAGTAAGGAATAGCATTTAGCATATATTTTGATTCTACATCGCATGCCATGACTAACTTCAGTCCATATTTTGCGGGCTTATTTGGGATATACATTCGGAAAGGGCATTTGCCTCTAAATGCCAACAACTGCTCATCAACAGTTATCGCTAAAGATGGATTGTAATTATTGGTACAGTTGCTTATGAAAGTATCCCAGATTTTCGTATATGAGTAAATCTGTCATTGATTTTGCGCTGAGCTCGAGTTGAAGCGTCATCAAAGTGAAGACATCTGATCAAAAAAGCAAATCGTCTTTCGCTTAGAGCGGACCGATACATTGGATGCCCAAATTTTGTATGAAACATCTCATCACTCCTCAGGTAATTATCATGTTGACACCCACTAAATATGAGAACCCCTATCAAAGCTTTCAATTCGTCAAACTGTAATAAGTTTATAGTAGGTTTCTGTTTTGCAAAATTTACACATAATCAGGTAATACACTCATTAGTGTGAGTCATAATTTTTGTTAGAATATCATTGTTCAGGAACAGAGAAAAGCACTCTATTTCCGTTTCTGCATCTAGTGCATCTCCTTTAGGCCCCGGATTTCCTCCAGTTAGCAAGTTTTTCCTCGGCGTGCGACTAAATTTGCTAATCATAGGAGTAGCGCTACACTTATACTTGTTTCTGCCAAATAATGGAGTTTCAGGAATGGATAGCAATCTCGTGGACCCAGAACGCGCACCACTACCACGTTGTTGTGCCGAAGCACTTGTTGAAGCTGTTGGTACTTGTGCTGATGGAGCTAATTCTGTGGGTACTGATGATGGGCCAGGATGCACACAACTAGTATGTTGTTGTGTCGAAGCACTAGTTGATGATGTTGGTACTTGTGTTGATGGAGTTAATTCTGTAGGTGCTGATGAGTCATGACGCACGCGACTGCTATGATCTTCTGGCGAAGGAAATAATTGCTGCGAATTTTGCACACCATGGCATACTTTCTTTCTCAAAGGTTCGTAGCTACTGTCTGAATCACTGTCAGTACTGAAGTCTTCGGGAATATAGGAAGCATCATTATCGTCACTGTCATACACACTATCAAGCGAGCAGTGGTCGTCATCTGATTCAGATTCTAATTCTGCCAACTGTTTCATTACTTCTTCCTCACTAAGAGCTTTTCTTGTAGCCATGGTCCAACACTAAATCAAAATTACTATATAGAAATATAACAATTAGTGATTATTTTCTGAAAAACCTGAAATGAAAAAAATACAACAATATACATTAAGGGTAACCTGAGGTCCCTGGTGACCCCAAAATGTCTGTATTGCCTAGATTAATCAATGAGTTATTTTTTTGTATCCATGATACTTTTCATATCCCTATGCTAGGAGGGTAATTGAAGTAACACGTACGAGTTCCTTATTGAAACTTATAAAATAAGAAAAAATAAAAACCCGGGGTCTGCTGAGACCCCAGGTTACCTATTAAGGGTATGCATTCCTGGTTTGTTGCAATAGTCTATTTATTGTAAAATTGTATTTCGTGATTGTGTGCGCTGTGTAAGGAAAAGAAAACCTGCGGCATGTGATTATCTCAAAAACGTGACGTAATAGAAAAAAACTAATTGTATTTTCAAAATCAGCGCCCCCAAATTAGCCAAAATCACTATTTCGTTAGTTACGTAACAAAAAAATTTTTTTTGTTGACCAGTGTTATAGACCTTGGTATTAATTAATTTTTGAACTAAGCAATAGACCTTTATAATGCTGCATCATTTTTCTCTTACCGTATTTACTTATTAACATGAACCTTTAGAGGTATTTTGATGCAAATCAGTCATTACCTACAATGATTTTAAGCAGTTTACAAATTTGTCGTTGCCCTACCATTTAAAAATTAACTTCCATTGCCAAACTTTTCTAAACTTTCGAATTTAATGCAAATGGCAATGCTTTTAGAATTTGCTTCTTTTGTCCTCCTGTACGAAACTAGAGCGCACTTCACAATATAGTTTATGCTGCATTGTAAAATAGGCTACCGCAGTTTTATGTTGCTTTTAGTGTGCAAAGCGTTGAATTGCTCTCAACGGTGTATCTTAGCTGAAAATTCTACAAGTGCCATATGTGCGTGCTTCAATGGGTTTACGCTGGACGCCGACATGAAAACATGCAATGGTAAGAACAGCGCACCTGTACACACTGGATATTAAATTAAAACAGTTGGTGAGGTAGTCTAGTAGACCACAGTGTTTATACCTTTTTGATCATAACAGAATTGCTCTTTTTAAGTTCTGAAAGTCTGACTTTTTTCCCCTTGAAAAATTGTTATTACAATTTTCACGATCAGCGTTTTTTTTATGTTTCCAGACAATGACGAGTGTGCTGAAAATCCAACTATTTGTAGCGATACATCAAGAGGAGGATTTTGCGCCAACTCACCTGGAAGTTATATCTGCATTGGGTGCTTGGAGCGAAATATATCAACTGTGTACACCTACTATGAAAGCAATGAATGCTGTGCACGAAGTTTGTAAAAAATGCTTGCTTGTCAGCTGACAAAAACTACGTTCGTCTTGTATTTCTAAACTTTTCTCTGATGACCGCGTTGTTAGCTGGTCTGGCGCAATGTTAGGCATCATATTTATCCGCGAGTATATTAGGGAAATAAACTCTAAACCATAAGATGAATAGGTTGATCCAAAGTTAAAAGCAAGCCAAGTTTGTCGTGAACGTAAAGAAAAAGTTGCAATTTTAATTTTGTATGCATTCATTCTAATCATCAATGACCCTGTAGATTAATGATTCTTAATTACGTTTGGTTGCGTACCGACTAGAATTTTTGTACTGACGTTGTGTAACACCAAAAGCGCTTGAGGGGTAAGGGGTGTGGCCCCCTCATTATTTATATTTTTAAAGACATCCTCTTGTTTTAAAGCCACTCGATAAAACATGCCTTTAAAAACCGTTTAAAATTGTTTTAGATAGAAAAAAATGGTCCTGGGGTTTGTGAGGGTCAGGTCATTTGATCTAGTGTCCAAGTTAAGCAATGCAGCAGCAGAACTACAGTGATGTCTAAAGCATGGCGTTACCGCCAAAATGTTTGGCACTGAAATTCTTTCCAATTTTTTAACTTTTTCTAGTTTGGCAGCTATAAGCACTGTGACATCAAGCATAATTGCATAAGATATGCATTTTTTGTGGTTTCGGAAAGTCATGAGGCAGCGCATTGTAAGCGATGGTAGTTTACTCGGGGCAGGGGATGGCAACCTATAGTCCGCAGCCGCTTTCGGCCGGCCAAGCAAAATCATACCGTCACAGACTGTTCAGTCAATTGTAATACTCCCTTGTGAAATTTCTCTTCACGTGTCAATTGTGGACCGTCCCTAAGTCAAGTTATTTATTTGCTTTACAGGCTTATCCTTTCGTTTCAGTAAGCCTGATCGTTTTCTTGCTACGTGGCATTTACCTTATTTAGCTATGCTTGACATGCGCCTCTTGCCCACGGTTTTAGAGTTTACGCAATAACTGTGCAGAAAAGTTTTTAAATCAGCGGCAAGTAATCTTTTATTGTAACTTGCCATGCAATTACAATCAACTCGTAACAGAGCATCCAAGCTGAATTCACAAAGCAAATGCCAATACAAAACACAACTCAACCCTGTGGAAATAAAAAGAAAAACGATAAAGGCAAATTCTAAAATAATTTTATGTAGAGTGCGTCAGGGTGTCTTGTAATTTGAAATTTGGTTTTAGTGTTTGAGCTGGATTGTGCAGTCAAAATTTATGGTGAGGATCAGTGATCTCTAAGAAAATTTTGCATTGAGCAAATATTTTTTTTTAGTGAGCACGAATATTTTGAAGCTGAGTTAGCGAAATCCTAAATGAACGACAAATTTTGTAAATTATTAAAATAACTTTAAAGTTGTAAAAAAATAGAAACAATGTAATGAGCACATTTAATTCAAATTGCTTCTTCTTGTTTTTGTGTTTTTCCAGTGTTTGTACACTTTGTCCAGGTTTGTTGCTGAATCGTGATAGGTAGCTGATTCATCATCACTGTCATCCTCTGTTGTTTCTGACGTTGTAATCAAGACAGATTTGACCATCATCAGTTGGCCCAGATGATATGGCTCTAGCTTGCATCTGTTTTTGGTTTTATTTCTGTTCATTATGCTGAAGTCTCTTTCACAGTCAGCGCTGGAGGCTTGAAAAGAAGAACATATTTGAAGGAGGCAAAGGATAGTGAAAAACTTTTCGTGCCTAAAGCAGATTCCAGCCGAATCCCTTAAGCCTACGATGCCACCTGCTTTAAACGTTTACTTTGCCAAAAACTTGAAATCCTTATAAGCATTTAGAGTATCTCTTTCATGTCCAAAGCCATAGCAGTGAAAGAAGTAGCTGAACTGCTTTAAGAGTTGTTGTAACTCGTTTAAGCCAAAATTGAAATTATCTTGTTTTATGCAGCTGTAGACAAATATACACCAATTACATAGTTTGTCGTCTTCTGGAAATCGGTCTTTAAAATGAGTATAGAGTCTTTCAATAAACCTGTCTACTGGAGCTATTTTTTCCATAGTTAAAGGTGATTTATTATTCAAATTTTGAACAGTTACACTCCAGTGTTTCTGTTCACCCAATTACTGCGCCTGGATCTTGACAATCTTGCTGCGAGCAACTGCTTGTGCTTCCATAGGAGTGATATTACTCTTTTGAAATGTCCTTGATAAATCTGAAAGTTCTGTTTGGATATCATTTAGGACAAACAATACAGCTTTAATTTGCATTGATTTCAGTTTGGCAACGCAAAAAACTGCCACCGGATCACGCGCTCCTTGTTCTTTGCAATAATCAAGAAGTACATCATAGTTTCGTACTAGTGCTTGTATAGCAAAATGACGAGACAGCCACCTCACATCATGTATGGCTTGAAAAGAGATTAGGTTGTGACCAGATGCCTGAGCAATAGCCTGCAATCCTTGCTTCTTAACTGACGATCTTCTAAACATAGTATAGACGGTTCTTACTAATGTTTCAATATCTTGCATAAGGGATACTTTTGACCACGCATCGTCGATTCCCAGGTCTTCTCGGTGAGCTACGCAGTGCTGTTCAATTGCATGCGGTACAAAATTCTTCAATAATTTTGCTACAGCATTTCATTTACCAAGCATGACAGCAGCGCCATCACTTGTAAACATAACCATTTTTTAAATATCAATATTATTAGTAGTGTAAAATTTCTTGATTTCTTCTAGAATAGAATAACTGTCACAGCGAGCAAGAGGTATAATCCCTGCAAACACTGTCTTAGTCATTAAGCGGCAATCATCTGCAGTACAGTACTTTATGTACAATATCAGCATTTTGTTTGATGAAATATCATTGCTTTCATCAATAATTAGGGTATGACATGTTGCCTGTCTTATGCTTTGCACGACTTCTTCCCTGGCGACAAAGTCGATGCTTTTCAAAAATTCAAAGCCGTAATTTTTGCTCCACCATGAGCGTGGCAATTTAATGTATTTTGACATATGATCATTTATCACTTGGCAGGACAATATTGATAAATTCACTTTAACACTAACCAGAACACTATCTATGAGAGTCTTTACTTCTCTTGACGAAGTTTTCAAAGCTTCGCTTTCTTGTGCAGTTGGCATTGCGGTGAAATAGCTCGAGCTACCACCTCTTGCTTCAAGATTTCGTTTCTGAGTCAATGTACTTAGTGCTTCACTGTGATGTTTATGATTCAAATGGCGTTTTAGGTAGTCCACCTTCCATTCACTCCATGATTTGCCTTTTTCAAAATCACTATCAGCTGCAGCTTCATTACAAACTTTTGCAGATTCTCACATTCCTTGACGCGGAATAGCAATAGATTTTAGATAGTTTAGCAGTTTGTTTTTTTACCTGGTATATACCGGTAGCATCATCGCGAATTATTGTCTCACACTTCCCTGCCGTATTAAGCCATTCCACTCTGAATTCCGTTTTTGTTTTTCTTTTAGCTTTGTTTCCATCAATAGACATTTACTTGAACGTCAGATAAAAAGCTTTACTATATTGCTTGTGGTTAAAAAAAATTATTCTTAGTCGCCTGCAAAATATGAGAGCGCTTACAAATCATTTTCAAGCTAAAAATTTGTTGAAGAGTAATCATTTACAAATCACTTAAAGAGTTTTTCAGACAGCATTTTAAATCACAGTCTACTTAGTGTCAATTGCAGTAGAAATAGACTGACTATCTTAACACAAAACGACTAATAGAAGCTGAGACTTGACGATCTTCTCTTTAATGATAACTCCTACTTTCTTAAGATAAGTTATTACAACGGACCTTTTTTGCTTGGTGAATATTGTTATGATATTACAATAAATGCCATTAAATAACTTAGTGAGGCTGCCCGTGCTTTGTATACATATTTTACTTTTTGAGTTAGTGCTGATAACAGCTACCTTAAAGCGTGAGTTCCTTTGTCATACTTAAATGCAGTTTTATGACAAATAGTCACTAGTCACAACAATTGCTAGAGCATTGTTGCGACAAAATCCTCAATTGTAAATGTCATATTGCTACTACATAGCAATTCAAGGCCACAAGTCGACTGCACTTCTAATCGGCTATCTACGTTACGACTGAGAACCGAGTTGCGAAGAAGCAGACAGATTAACCTAATTCAATTCACATTAGAGACAGTACAATCCAGATCGCAGTAACTTAGAATATCAGAAGTGGGCTTTTCTGGATTTAACGCAACACAGAAAAACAATAATTCAGGTCACGATAATTTAAAAATGCTCAAATTGCGCTCTCTGTTAGATCGATATATCCCAAAGAAATGTTGATGATCGTTTACTTTCAAATTTGAAATGTTTTCAGTGCGCTAAGGAGATATTTCACTGCGCAAATGGTATGATGGCACTGCGCAATTGCGCAGTTGCTCACCTTAGAGGAAACATTGGTGAGAATGTATTACTGCTTGACTTAATGAAAAACATCTTAAAAGCAAAATGTGACTGCTGCTATCCCAGTCACACGGTTTGGGGGAAAGGTCTTAGCGCACAGCGCAAACTCTATCGCGGTATCAAAAGGCACTCGATCTTGATGATGGAAAAAATTTATTTCAGACTCGAAAAAATCTGATCGATTATGTAGGAATGGCGTCGATACTGCGACAGGTTTTCTAGAATATTTAAATAATTGTAAACAAATAGCCCGTATTATTACTGATACTATTATACTTTTGATTTCATCACAAATTTATTAACAAGAATTACAATATAAGGTAACAATAAGCACTCCTTAATAACAATAAAATTGGTAGCTTATAATATATATGCTTACTGACGGTATGCGAATTCCCAAAATGATTCAAGCTTTATAGCAGAGACTTACACTTCGACCATACTTTGATTTTGAGAAAGACCTAAATGACTGAGGTGCCGCGGCTTTGTAGGGCTGCAATTCTAGGAGATTCTCACTCGAGCACGTGGAAATAGACAATGAAAACTTCGAAGAATCGGGTGTCCAAGATATTATTTCTTAAATATTGTTAACAGCACAAAGACACGAATTACAAAAGTAAATCTCCAACAGCTATAAGTGGTTGATTTAGAAAGTGGTCTTGCAGTTTTACTAGGGTGAGAATCAGCTTTAATTAAAATTCTCACGAGAGGATTTTGTCTAAAACACAAAATATACGCCAACTTGACCTATCATTTTTTTGTCCATGTTTATCCTCCATTCACGAGAAAGCGAGTTGTATTGCTGTCTTTTCGATGGGATGCCCGCACTCGCTTGGGTTTTGCCATTATCGAGGGGTCTGTGCAACATGTTTTTCAAATAAAGGTTGGGACATCCTGTTAAGTGCCTTGCCCAAGGGCACAACAAACGAACCTGTGGGCTTGTTCTTCACACTTTTCCTTAAATTCTCAGCGCCAAGCAGGGAAGCTGTGGATACCATTTTTTTCAAGTCATTTGATATGACTCGACAAGGGTAATGAATCCCAGATCCACCTACTACGAAATAAACGCTCTAACTGCTACGCTATTGCTTCGGCCATCATGCAGGCAGAACGCACTTTTTGCAAGTGTGAGCAACTATTTTTAGCAACAAAACTTACCAAAAGTAATTTTAGCTCACAAATAACTGACAAACTATTGGCAACATCTTGTGCATCTAAGATAAGCGTAGCTAGAGAGCAAGAGGGGTCTTGCCTCCAAATTTCTTGAACCCCATTAGGGAAAAAAGATATTTTTAAGTATAATGGCAACAAATTGTCAACCTCATTGTCACGAATAAGGAAATTTGCCTTGAAAGAGTAGTTTTAATATATGTGTATAGTGTTGTATTATTTGTTCGCTCGGCTACTGATTGAGAAAAAGACCTTTTTCCTCGCAATTGGATTTGCTGTAATTACGCCTTTATTATGTCACAATGGTGTATGACATAATAAAATTCCAGATTGATCTAGTGATTCTAGCTTCTTCGAAGAATTTCGATAAACGATGGCATAACTTTTGTAATGCTTTTTTCCTTTTTCACGTGATTTCGTTCTAGAGTTTTCTGGATTGTTTTTTCGATTTATATATAAGGCGACGGGATTTTTTTTTAGTGAGAATGTAGAGAAACGTTGTAGCGGGGAGAGAGAGATTGATTGATTGACAGAGTAAAGAAGGACTATTGTTTTTTTGTGACAATTTATTGTGGATTATGTGGACGTGGCAAGTATTAAGCAATTATTGATGAAATTAGTTTTGGCGGTTTTCCTGATTGTGTAGTAAAGTGATTAGTTCTGAGATCGTTGAGCGAAGAAGCTTGAAGTCGTGAAGTACTATTTCTGCGAATACATTATTCTGTTCTTAACCTGGTTTAAGGTGTTTTTAGTGGAAGCCAATCTTTTCCAAGTTTTATTAAGTTGCAGTCAGACCTAATTATCCGAGCGATTAATACGTCGCCTCAATTTTAAAAGAAATTTAAGATTAAGATAGAACCGAAAGTTTTATATCATTAAATTATATTAAAACGCGACACTCATCAAAAAAGTTATCAAAGAAAATTGAAAGATGGATACCCCCAAAATATCTTTTGGCTCTCTCGAAATTTGCTTTTGAATAAGTTAATGGCTTCTGGCCTCAGCCACCCTATCACTTAATCTTCAGAATCTTTTAAGCATAAAGTCAAGTATTACATCAATGTTGAGGTGTCAGCAAACGTATTTTGGTATTTCTTTGTGAACTGTTACTTGTTTCACGTTGTTTTTGTTACTACTAGCAATACACCGTTGAACATAGTAAGAAAAATATATTCAACAAAGTCAAACGTTTTTTGCGCTACATATTGACCTCGTCAGAATTTATATACAAATATTTACAATGTTGAAACTTTTGTCGAATGAAAACACAAAAACACAAAATAGCTTGCAAATAGTCATAATAAAAAACAGTAACACTTCATTCTGCAGTCTAAGTAATTGTCTGGTTACTGCTACAACAAGTTTGATAAAAAAAAACAAGAGCCTAATAGGACTTAATTGGATTTGAGGTTATGTAAATAGTCGTATAAAATGAACCAAGGAATCACAGCAAAGTTGAGTAGTAAATAGTTCAGTTAAATGATTTAATAAATATCTATGATTGAAATGTGTTAAGTAAAAATGACGCTCCTTTTGCATACAGTTGTTTGTTCAGCACAGGGTTACTTTTTTTGTTCACCAAGGGTTTATGGATTTTGGCTTCGTAAGATGTTTGCCATTTTCTAATTATTTTGAATTGTTTCAAGTTATCAGGCTGAGATTGGCATGAGCTCCATTTTCTTATTTCTTTAATGGCACTTTTACCTGACTTTGAAATATTCAAGTGCTACCCTGCTCTTACAATCAAACTAGCCGGCTTTGCCGGCGTCGCCCGCCAGGGGCCCTCCATCAGTAATGTCGGGGTTAAGTATTTCGGTTGAAATGGCAAAGCCAGCTTCACCCATCCCGCTCTTGTGTGAGCAGTAGCGAAAAGTTAATGAATTTTATGCGCTTTTGCAATTCTTCTACACGAAATTGTGATCAACATATCCTCTTGATCATGACTGGCAATGCTCACAAAGAATCTTGCCATATATTATTGTTGATACTTGTGAGGGAGCACGGACTGTACATAATCAAAACTGATTGTAGCGGCAAAATGGTGGCTGATTTCACAATTACAGAAATAACTGCTTAATGGTAAGCCTATTTTGCGATGTGGTGCTGCCCATTTTCTATTTGTATTTGTGGTATTAAGTTCCTAATTTGGCTGCGCTATTGGTCTTGTTTCCGGCATAGCGACAAAAGCAGATATTGTTTTCTCTATGATCAGTTTCACAAGTTGTTATGGTTATGGTTTTATGTTGGTTTTTTTCTTAAACTTGAGATTTTATTGCAATGCTGTAAAGTATAAGCATAAATACCATAACAGGCAGCATATCAGCATAAGAAAAAAAATCCTTGCTATATAGTGTAGATACGGCGTCACCCGAAGAGACTTATATTATATCATTTACCGCAGTGCAGTTGTAGCAAACAGACGTGTTTTTTCTGTGCTGATCTGGTAATATGAGGCCAAAAAATAGAACTAATAATCGAAATGAATTGAGTTCTAGTTTCAACGACGAGGACAGACAACAACTTACTGAAATTAATATAACGATTAAAGAACTAATTGAAGAAGTCGAACACTTAAAAGAAGTAGAAGAAAGCAAACTGAAGTATGAGGAAATCAAAACTGAAAATGAAAAAATAAAACAAATTGTCAATACAACGTTTTTTAAAGTAGATGAATTTGAACAATATGGCAGACGAGAGAATATTAGAATTTTTGGAGTAGCCGAAAGAAATGATGAAAAGGATGATGATGAAAAAGTTTTGACAAAGGTGGCCGAAGCCCTGAATGTTGAGCTCAACCCTGAGCCGGATACTCAGAGGGTACATCGACTCGGCAAAAAAAAGGAAAGGTCCAGAAGCGAAACCACGGCCAGTGACTGTGCGCTTTGCTTTATACAGAGAAAGAATGGACTTTATGTATAAAAAATGAAAATTAAAACTTTATCTCAACTTCAGTGGCGTATATTTTTCGGAAGATTTGACTCCCTTGCGAACAAAAATGTTAAAATATGTGAAAGAAGTTGGTAAAAATAAATTTATTCTCTGTCAAACTATCAAGGGAAAAATACGTATGAAGCAGTCAGCACAGGAATCAAAAACTATTAGCAATAACGAAAGCAATACAGATACGGGGAATTGGCTAACAGTTGATTCACCTGACAACCTATTGAAATATGGAATTAACCCGTTTTCTCTTAGTGTGGCCATATGAACCCAGGTAACTCAAGTACTATTTTATTCAATTTTATGTATTGTTTTTCAGATATTTTTTATTTTGTCTTGTGATATATTGTACTTATAAATTACCAGCATTAAATATCCCCAACTTTACCTAGTAAGATTTTTGGAGGCTTTTGAAGTGACCTTCTATTACAAATCAGATTTTACAATGATCGAAAGAATAAGGTAAGCAATTATTTCCTTTTATTTAGATTTCAAAATGCATGATTATTATAACAAAATATTTATTAGTAGTTACTCTTCACTTCATATTAAAACGAATTTAATTGTCCTTTAATTATCTTCCCAATGATCTTTTGAATTTCAAAAAATCTTAGTGGGGCCATATGGCCCCACTAGGAGAATCCGATTACAATTTTTCAGTTTTTCATATTTTAGTTTATTACACTTTTCTATTCATATAACTTAGATAAAATAACTATTAGACTAATTTAACAACATACAATTATTTACTACTTTATATATAATATTAATAATAACTATGTTTATAAATACATTTATATATATATATATATATATATATATATATGAATATTTTACAAATAATATATATTTTAGGCCCATGAATTTAAAT
This sequence comes from Trididemnum clinides, assembly GCA_963675345.1. NCBI lineage: Eukaryota > Metazoa > Chordata > Ascidiacea > Aplousobranchia > Didemnidae > Trididemnum > Trididemnum clinides. The sequence goes on from OY776286.1 coordinate 35,399,846, forward strand.
GCAGTTTTGGACTACTTAGAAGAACTTGACAACCCTGATACATCAATAACTATTTGTCCACCTGATGTTGATGAACTCACAAATGAAGATTCAGCTGACGAAGAAGGAGATGTACCGATTGGACCACACAATTTAAATCGGAATTACCTTTTGGCTCAGGCCGAGATCGATTTATCATCTGATGATGAAATAATAAAGCAGCCCCCTTGTAAAAAGCAGAAAACTTTACAACCCAAATGGGAATTAGAAGAATCTCCAACAAGTGTAGCACGTTATTTTCCAGAAGATGATTATTCACAATACAGAGATTTTTGCCCTGCAGAATTATTCATACTTTTTTTGATGATTCAATTATAGATCAAATAATAGAACAAAGCAGAATATATGGTGTAAGTAAAAATTGGAAAAACATGGAAGTAAGACAACAAGAAATGAGAATGTTTCTTGCTATTTTGATCATTAATGCGTACAATCCTCTACCGAGCAAAGCTCATTACTGGGAAACAGGGGAGGATTTTCGATATAATGCAATACGTAATGCCATGCGACGAGATAGATTTGATGACATCATGAAATATCTTCATTTTCAACGTAATTATAATTTGGACAAAGATGATAAGTATTGTGAACTGCGTCCATTGGTAGCTTATCTACAACAAAAATTCATATCCCATTTTGTCCTCTTAAGTTATATATCCCATGATGAAGCTATGGTAGAATACTTTGGGAAAATTCATGTAAACAAGCAATTAGAAATAAGCCAATGCGCTTTGGATATAAAGTGTGGTGCCAGAATACTCCTTTAGGGTATCGAATAACTTTTGACTTATATCAAGGTAAAACTTATAAAGGAAATGAAGAAATGGAAACTAGTTTTGGCAAATGTGCATCAACTGTTTTACATCTCTTAGATCAATATAGCAATGACAAAAAACATCTTCCGTACCACATCTTTATGAATAATTTATTTACGTCAACAGCTCTTTTGTTTGAGCTAAAAAATAGCAATAAAAATGGAACGGGAACTATGAGAGATAATAGAATTGATAAGAAATCCCCATTGCTTTCCAAATTTAGTGTTAACAAAAAGCCGAGAGGCTATGCACAAACCATCAGTGCCTCGGTGAATGATAAAAAACTCTTTCTAACAATGTGGAAAGATAATTCAGTTATCACAGTTGCTTCTTCAAGCTATAGTTCTATGCCAATGGGAGATGCTGATTGCTGGAGCAAGGTAGCAAAGAAGCGTATCAAAGTTAGCATTCCTCATTTGATACAAATGTACAACAAGTATATGGCAGGCACAGGCAGAATGGATGAAAACATTAATAACTACAGAATCAGTATTGGAAGCAAAAAGTGGGGGTGGAGCATCTTTACCTAGTTAGTGAACGTTAGCATCCAAAATGCTTGGTTCTTATCACGTCAAGTAGGTAACGATATTAGTCAGCTGAATTTCAACAGAGAAATTGCCGTGTCTTATGTGAAAAGATTTTAAAATACCCCAAAGAAACCTGGTCAAAAACCAATAAATTTGCCAGGAGGTACAGATTCTAGGTTTGATGGTCTGCATCGTTATGTTCAGGTAACTGCCAATGATTCTAGAAGAATAAGTGCTGGAGAATTATGCAAATCTAAAAGCAAAACTGAATGCAGTAAATGCAATGTTGGACTTTGTGTCAGATGTTTTAAAGCTTACCATTCAAAAAAATTTTCCCAATGAATTTTTGATGAAATATTCAGTATTATTACTTTTTTTAGATAATTTAGTAGAGAAATTATTTTTTCTCATTGAAATATGCTATTTGTATTGTAAAAAAAAATTTATCAAATTATTTGTTATTTTAGGCAAAAAATGTGAATAAATGTCAATTTGATTAAAAATGTTCATTTTTTCTCCTAGTGGGGCCATATGGACCTACTTCATTTCTGGTAGATTGTAAGTGTGACAAAAAAAATAAGGTTCAGTTTTCAAATGTATAATATACATGGTTGTTATATATTAAAATCAAAGAAATCACTTAAAAAAAATTCCAGGAGATAATGGGTTAACATAGATTTTCATAAACTCAGTTATACACCTTGGAAATTCAATATTGAATGCTTAGCATAATCTGATTTTAAATCATGTTTTTCATATTCAAATTGCTTATTAAGATCTTTTTTTTTCTGTTAAATTATGGCGTCTTTTAAATTAAAAAATGACTGTGTCGATGTTAATAATGGATCTGTGCATGATTGCGCAATCTTTGACAACAACCATGAGTGCAATGCAGCTGCTGAACAGCTTATTATATTGCCTACTGATAGACCCCATGCTGATAACGAAAACGATGTGACCTTTTATGATATTACTGGTAACGGTAGTGCAATCTGAAAGTCAAAACTGAATTACGCCCGTGTAACTAACAATTCCAAAATAGATGTCAATCAATGCAACAACAGTTTACGTTACAGAAACTGTGTTGGTTGCGACAATTTTATTGTAAATAGCAAAAGAATTTTTCAAACTTGTTTTGCTACAATCAAACACCTGTCAATCAAAGCCCAGGTTTGCCACAAATTTCCGGTTCCTTCGGTACCATTGTTAACAGAATCGAAACTGAAAATCCAAACATATCAAATAATTTACCTGATACAGATGCGGAGCTAGAATATAACAAGTTATTTTGTACGTCAAGTGATTACTATTATGATCATTGCTCAATAAAAATAATTTGCTTTGTTCAAAAAATAAATCTAATCACTTGTTCATGATTCACTTTAACGTAAGAAGCTTAAAAAGTATTGACAAATTATCGCACCACCTTACTGATTTAAAACGTAAACCTGATGTGCTAACAGTATCTGAGACCAAACTTAAAGAAAATATAATTCACAGTAATATTGAACTAGATGGTTATCAATTTATTCACCGTAATAGTCACACGTTTGCTGGCGGTGTTGTAATTTGCGTTAAAAGTTCTGTTTCCTATAATATGAAACCTAATATCAACATTGATTTGTCTTTGGTTGAAAATTTATGGATAGAAATAGAAATTAAAAAAAAACTAACTGTAGGCATTGTCTACCGCCATCCTGTCCAAACAGTGGAGCAAATTGATATATTTTCCAGTGCAATGACGAACATCTTTCATAAAATTTATTTTGAAAAATCCAAATTCTACGTATTAGGAGACTTTAACATTGACCTAATTAAAATAAAATCTAACAATCGCATCAAAACATATGTGGATGATTTAGTTGGCGTCGCCGTCAAGTGTCTAATAAATCAACCAACAAGAGTAAGCAAAAATTCGAGGTCATTATTGGACCATATCTATTCTAACAACTTAAATAACTAGCTTGTGCCAGGCATAGCAATTAACGACATTTTTGATAACTTTCCTGTTTTTGTTTTAACTCTTTCCTACTCTAAAGCATTTCAAAAATAACGCTCGCCAAATCTGGGAAAGAGATATGAAAAATTCTAAAGCTGAACACTTTATCGACCGGCCAGGCAAGTTCGCTTGTTGTGTCCTTCGACAAGGCACTTAATGGGACGCCTTCGTCTTTATGTGGAAGACAGGTGGCAAGGCCTGATTAGGGATTGGCTCTGCCAGGCGTCTTAGCCTAAGATTCGCTTCATGATAAACACAACCAAAACCAATTGGTCATCTGCAGCGCCCCAACGGCAATCGCCACGGGATAAAACAAAAAACTTTATCGAAGACTTAAATCAAACTTTAAATGCATCTTTATCTTCATTTGACTCTACAATCCATAACACTATGTAACACAAAATTTGTTTATTGTATTTTTTTTATTGATTTGGATGTGTTTTTTGCCGCTGATTTCGAAAATGCAATTATTTTTTCCCTATCATCAGTATAAACTTTTTTAGTTATTCACAATTTTCGTTTTTCTAGGTGTACTGTAATATCCTAGTGCTGGAAAAGTGCTTTGTATCACTAACACATTATTGTTTTTTTATATATTTTACTGTGATAAGAAATTAGTTATCAAAACAACATTTTCAAAAAAGTATACTCGTAACACACATTTAAAAGTGAATTGCAGAACTGGCTTTTCGTTTGTGTGCTGACGTATCATGTCTCATGAGACACCAAACGTAATCTCCCATCATTGCACTGTCCCACCGACCCTGATACCTTCTTTCCATTGGCTCTATATCCTGGTGAAATCTTTCACCGTGTTCTTCACTGAAATCTCCCAAAAAAATCCAGGTGTGAACAAAGAAAATGCAGCTTCAATGACATTCGACATTCCATGTTTTGAAAACTTCTTATCAATCTTGCAACCAATTCTCGGTAATTAGGATCTTTTCTATTGCCAAGAAATCCTTCCACTACCCCACGGAAAGATTGCCACGCTTCTTTTTCTTTAAAACTCATTTTATTTTCCAGTGTCTCAGATTTCAACATTTTAGCAATTTGAGGTCCAACAAATATTTCTCCTTTCACTTTGGCATCAGAGAGCTTTGGAAACATTTGTCGAATTTCTTTAAAAGCTTCACTTTCAACATCAAGGGCTTTAACGAACTGTTTAGCTAAACCCAATTTTATGTGGAGTGGGGGCAGCAAGATTTTTTCACGAGCAACAAGAGCATTTCGAATAACATTATGCTTTCCTGGAGTTAAATCTTCTCTGGGAGGCCACTTAACCTTAACATAGTGCTCCGAATCAGCTCTACTGTCCCATAAACACAGGAAACAAGAAAACTTAGTGAATCCACCCTGTAGTCCAAGCAAAAATCCAGGCATTTTTAAGTCTCCACACACACATACCAATTAAAGTTATCATACAAAATCCGATTTAAAAGATGTTGAATATTTTCATAAGTTTCGCTCATTTGTGTGGAGTAAGCAACAGGAATAGATGGGTGTTTATTGCCATTATGGAGCAAAACTGCTTTAAGACTTCGAGACGAGCTGTCAATGAAAAGCCGCCACTGCGATGGAACATGCTCTATTCCGATTGCAGCAAAGAGACCATTCACATCTTTGCAGTAGCAAAGATTGCCATCAACAGTAAAATAAACTGAAAATTGTGCGTGCCTTTTTCTATATGCTGTACTCTTGCAATCTTTTCCGAGTAAATTCCATTCTCCTAGTCTAGAGGCCAGAAGCTCAGCACCAGATTTAGTCAAACCTAGGTCACGAATCAAATCATCTAGTTCGGTCTTATTTGGAAAATGAGGTCTTGTGCTTGTTGCAAATGCGTAACCTTCATCAGTGCTTTGGTGGCCTGTGTCTGTTGCTGATTCTTCACATGAGCTTATTTCATCAAGAATTTCACTCTGAAATAGTAAAAAATTAATAAAGCAGCTGGTTAATGATATATTGCATAAACATTGTTTACTAAAACTAAGTTTTGCATAACTTACGTTCCATGGTGGACTTGGCACTGGCAAAGATTCATTATGGGAAACAGGGGCTATGGATGATGGTATGTTTGGATACGTTAAAGCTTTTCTGCCTTTGATTTTTCGGTATTTCAGAATATTCACCATACAGAAATAGCAATCGTCAGTATGGTTTTGGGGTTCTCTCCATATTCTCGGAATTGCAAACGGCATGCATTTTCTAGAACCCCTCAGCAATCCTTCTAGACTGGATCGACAGCTGCCACATATGGTATGTGGCGCCCATGGCTTGTCTTGATCACCGATATCCATTCCGAAATATAACTTGTAGGCTGTCCAGTATTTTCCTCCTTTACCAATTTTATGTGAGGTGTGTTTGTTCCCAACATAGAATCCACATACATAGCCGAAGCAATCAGGTGAGGTTTTGCACTTTCGAGAACTCATTGCAATTCAAGATTTTGAACAATAAACACAATGATGAATCAATACAGTTTCTACAATGTATTAAATATAGCATTAAAATTGCCAAAATCCAAAAACTCAAATTCGGTTATAACATCCAAACGGACGATGATAGAAAAAAAATAATTGCATTTTCAAAATCTGCGACCAAAAATTAGCCAGAAACAATAAAAAAATCAATTTAAACAAAAATTGTTTTTAATTTTAATCAATTTGAACAATTCATTAAGTCTTTTAAAAGAGTGGTAAATAAACACGCCCTACGTAAATTAGTTACCAGGAAAGAAAAGAAGCTAAAGACTAAACCATGGTTGTCTTTGAGTCTTCTCTGTTCAATTAAAACCAAACATAAAATGTACAAATTGATTTGTAAAACATATGAAGAAACAAAATACAAAAACTATAAAACGTATCGTAATGTTTCGTAGCAAACGGCTGAAAAAAGTCGTATAAATATCCTGCAATGAATTAATAATTGGGAACAAAAGTGATAGCGGTAAAATATAAAAAATAGTGAATGAATTAGTAAACTTATAACCTTCAAAACAAGTTGACATAAGCCAATTTAACACCAAAGCAAGCGACGTGATAACCAATCCTGCTGCTATTTCTGAAAATCTCAATGCATACTTTGCCAACATAGGTAAAAAATGGCTGAGACCTTTCCTGAAGTTGACACAAATGATATGAATCTAACAGCACTGACAGGCGTGATCAATTCTTTCTTCTTAACTCCAACGTATCGGAACGAAATAAATGATATTATCGACTTGTTTAAGGATTCAAAAGCAACCAGGTATACAGACGTCAAAACTAAATTTATAAAAATTAGTAAATCAATAATATCTCCTTTTCTTTGTAAATAGACAAGCGATTGCTTCAGTAAAGGCATCTACTCAAACTGCTTGAAAATCGCCGAAGTTATTCCAATTTTTTAAAAGGGTGACTGTAAGGAAGCTTTTAATTATCGTCTCATATCAATTTAATCACAATTTGATAAAATTTTAGAAAAATTGATTTACTCCTGTATCATTAATTTTATTAAAAAAATGATCTGCTTTGTGAAAATCAGTTTGGCTTTGGGAAAAATTCTTCAACTGTATTTGCAATCAGCTCAATAAATGACAAGTTTATAAACAATATTAATCAAACTTTACATACATGCTGTTTGTTTTTGGACTTATCAAAGGTTGTTCATGACATTCTTTTAAATCAGTGTTTCTCAAACTTTATCCACCAACCGCCCACTTAGAGTCGCCAAAAATTTGATAACGCCTCCTATCTTGGACACACAGTTTTGCTTTACTATGGCATTTGATATATATATTAAATTTAGGCAACTTACATGTAAACAACAAGCACACATAAAACACAAAAATACATTTATTCTGTTAGCATACATAATCAAAATACTCACATTTTAATGAGATGGGTGCGCCTGGTGCGATAATACCAGCTTGTCAGTTTCTGGCTTCAGTGCAGTGAAGAAAAGCTTTAGGTCGCCCCGATCTGTGACAGCTAGTCTATTCCTTTGCTTGCAAAGAAGCTGGGAAATTGCACTGAACCCTTTCTCAACCAGATAGGATATTGGAAAAGCTATAACGTACAACTTCACTTTGTTCCTCACTGCTGAGTGACGTTTACGGACAGCTTTCTGCAGCCAGAAATCCTGGTAGAGTTTGAAAGCTTTGGTCTCAGTTCAATATCATTTCGGAGTGATATTAGTTCTTCTTCTAAGACACCTGCCACTTCCAGACTCGACTTATGCTGTGGATCTATCACCCAATCAGGCACCTCCAAGGAAAAAATGTCTTGAAATCTACTGGTCAAATTCTTGTGGAGCTGATCTAAGAGTGAGCAGTATTCTTGGAGGTCATCATCTAATACGGCGCCATCTTTGTCAAACTCAGCCAGGCTTGGAAATTGAAAAAGCTCATGACGACCTAAGTTGCGCTTGTAAAGTTCCAGCTTGGATATGAATGCCAGTAGAGCTGACTTCACTTTGATCAGATCAACAAGGTTTCCCTGCAGTTGTAGATTTACCTCATTAAACTTCATGAAAATGTTCGACAAATAGGCAATGACAGCCTTGATGTTGATTAATTCAAGGTTGACCCTATCATCGGGGGCTTGGAAAAATTCCACTACAGTGCTAAATAGTGAATAGAAACGCCTCAAGCAGTTTCCCTTGCACAGCCATCTAACTTCTGTGTTTAGTGGTAATTGCTCAAATTCCTCATCATTTTCAGCACATAGTTGTCGGAATAGCCTAGAATTGAGAGCACGTGCTTTAATTGTATTGACTGCTCTTATAACTGTGCTTAATGAATGATGAGGGCGACCATTGATATTCTTCGCAACCAGGTTCTGTCTGCGTATTACACAATGTACTGTCAACACGCCAGGCACTGCCTCCTTTAGGTATTTGATAAATCCTCGATGCCGACCCAACATAGATGGTGCTCCATCAGTTGCACAAGATACAATATTTGTGAGTGGGATTTCTTTCTCATTGAAAAAGCCCACAACTAATTGGAAAACTGACTCACCTGTCTTATGTGTTTCTAGTTCAGTGTTTCCCAAACTGCGTGCCGCGGCACACTGATGTGCCGTGGAAGATTTGCAGGTGTGCCGCGAGTATTTTTAAAGTGCTTTATGTTGATACAAGTTTTCTGACAAAATTGAGAAAATGTTGCCATGAAGTAACGGTCAACCTCTGCCGTAAGTCGCGGGTGGCATTACAGGCCTCGTCGATAGAGGTAATGATTTTTTTTATTTGGAAATCAGTACCATTTCGATTTGTTTTCTCTCGCGATTTCCGGAGATTGTTTCCCAGAGAGATGATGATTTCCAACTAAAAAAAAGGTCAGCATTATTCTCGCTATCGTCTGCGATGCCACTTGACATCAATCGGAATAAATTCCAATGGCTGGTGTGCCGCGAAATTTGTCAACTGATTTCCTGCGCCGGCATACGAAAACGTTAGGGAACCACTGTCCTAGTTCTTTAGGAAACAGGAATTTTTCCATCAAATTTTTATCTTTAACAAAACGAACGCAGGCAGAAGGAACAATTTCTTGTCAGGCAGAGTTGACTCATCTAACTGCAAGCTGAATTCTGTTGTTTTAAGGATCATGCACAACTGCTCCTGAATATTGTCAGGCATTTCATCCACTCTTCTCTGGACTGTGTTGTTACTGAGAGGAATCGATTTGATAACTTGTTCAGGTGGCTTATGCAAAACTGTGCGTGAGACTTTACCAACAGCAGGGAGAATTAGTGTTTCTCCAATCGTGTGAGGCTTGCTTGATTAAGCAATTAATAAAGGGATGTTGTAAGAAGCTCGTAAACCATCGGTAGCTTGTTTGGAACTACTAGAAAACATCCGAGTAACTGCTTTCTGTTTTTGCATTCTATCACGAAGTGATTGGAAGTAGGCTAAACTATTGCCTTATTTGTCAAGATGAATCTTCTTAAAATGGTCCAAAAACCTCGAAGGTTTCATGGTTTCATTAGAAAAAGTTTTCTCACCGAGTAAACACATCGGTTACTGCCGACTTTCGGGAGTTTGTACAAATCCATATTTTAGATGTTTCACGCTATACTGTCTGCACTTCTTCTTTTGATCTAAAACCATACTAAAACATGACATTATCCCCTACAAAAACAAAAACTTATATTGATTAAATCTGAAATTTAAAATTTTATTAGGGTAAGTGTGTGTGTGTTTGCATGTGTATTTTATAAAAGAATGTTAATATTCTCATTTTTAACTCAGAAACAAGGTTATTAATGATGGCAATATATTAAATTTAGACAATTTATTTTTAATCAAAGGCAATTAATGATGTAGTTTTTATATTGAAAGTACTGTACATTAACTTGATGTTTTTAATATTATTAATTACTTTTTATAAAAAATTTTGCTCAAAAAGGATCACCAACATCATACGGTATCATACAGCAACTTATTACATCATGCCAATAACCCGCGACCGGTTTCGACCTCATTGGGTCTCATCAGGCGGGTGTAAACACACTTAACAATAAACATGCTGAAAAAGAACAAATTTGCCATAGAGTTCCAAGAAAAAGATACAATACAAAATAATATGATACAGCAATACCCATATCATGGGGGTATCATCTAAGAACACACACACACATGACATGGACAACAAGTCACATTGGTAAGCCCAATAGGAGTGTAAGATCATTGGTAAAATTTTATCATTTTACAAAATGTAAAAGTTGCTAGTTGCCAATTAGCAATTTTCAAAGCGATCTCCTATTAGGAGGGATCTGCTTCCAGCTTTACACTAAAGCAAAATAAAAAATTTTGCTTAAAAAGGATCATCAACGTCACACCGTACCATACACCACTCTATTACACCACACAAACAACCTGCAACCGGTTTCGACCTTATTAGATTTCATCAGGCGGGTGTAAAAAACACTCAACAATAAACATGCTAAAAAAGGACAAATTTTCCATTGGGTGCCAAAAAAAGATGCAATACAAAGCAATATGAATATTTTACCTTAGTGTGATGCTGGAGGAAGATCCCTCTTAATAAGAGATCGCCTTAAAAAGTGTTAATTAGCTACTAGCAATGAATATATTTTGTAATTAGTTTTAATCACTATTTTTTCAACAAAAGTAATTTATATTTTTTAGTCAAAAGTCAAATTTTTTAAGGGTTAGGTCAAAAATATTTGTTTAAAGCAAAAATCCAATTTTCCTCCTAGTAAAAAGACAAAGCTAACTTTAAAATACTTTCATTCCTTTTAATAAAAAGTTCCGGTGTTTTTACATATGAAGAACTCTTAATAACAATATCAAAAACAGACCAATATTTTCGGGATGTCTAAAAGAGAAATTATAAAAACAAAAAATCAAAATAATGTCAGACGGTAATTTAAAATTTTGCTTTGTTTTAATACTTCAAAAATTTAATACAATATAATTAAATAATATTATTCACTCACCTCGTTTTAAGAGCTCAGGTCGCTGCCAGCAACTCAGCTCAAATGACTGGTAATGTTATATTGAAAAACAATGATGCCAGTTTTCTTATGCGCCTACGATTAAAAAAAGTAGCTAAGTTTTTCGTTTTGCGAAAGGTTTTTTTAAAGATTTCTGTTTTCTAAAATCAACTTAAAATTCGAAGATAAATGTATTTAAGTTTGCAATTTTTAGCACCCAGTAAGATTACCTATAAAAAGTCACTAATCGTCTTTTATCTATATTTCTTCTCATTGTTTTCTATCGCCCCTTGTCTTCTTATCGCCCCCTCACCGCCCCTTTATTCTTACCACCCCTCTAAATCTCGCCAACGCCCACTGGGGGGCGGTAGCGCCCACTTTGGAAACCACTGTTTTAAATAAATTGTATCGTAACTTTGGAATTCGTTGTCAACCTCTGGAATAACAGATATCAATATACTAATGTACGTAAATTCATGTCTTCATATACCAAAGTGTCATGCGGGGTGCCCCAGGGATTTTTCCTTGGGACGCTACTTTTTTTATTGTACATTAATGACATTCCGTTGACTTCCGATTTTGACAACACATTATTTGCCGATGATACCTACTTGATGATGACTGACAACAATCTGAAAAACCTGGAACACAAAGTGCAAATAGAACTCAAAAAGTTAACTCTTGGCTCTGTCAAAATACGCTATCCCTAAATTTTTCAAAAACCGACTACATGATATTAAACAAGCAACCTCTTATAATTTGTTAATGTAACTGTAGAATAGCTCTTAACGATATTACTATTAATAGAATGTACACTGCCAAATGCCTTGGCTTTTTTATTGACATTAATCTCAAATGGATGTCACAAATAAATTATTTGTCAATGCTGCAAGCCAAATGTACATGACTCTTTTACAGATTGCGCAATTTTGTTTCAAGGGAAACCCTTTGCATGCTTTACTACATTCTTGCCTTTAGCAAGATTCAACATGGAACTACTACGTGGGCCATAGCAAATAAAACTTCACAAGAAATAATTCGGGTAAGGTTTAATAAAATTTTGAGAATAATATTGTTTCGTGACTTATATACGCCAACTTCAAAATTGTATAAAGAACTTCAAGTGTTAAAAGTAGAAGACTCGTATATCAACTTGAGTTAGCTAAAAATTTATGTATCGACTCTATCATAATCAATTTCCGAAAAACTTTTAACATTCTTTTCGTAAGATAAATATTATTCATCAACGAGGTGGATAAATTCGACTACTTACTGTCGCTCCCGAACAAATAAATCATTTTTCCAAAAGCTATTTTCTCACAGAGGTTCAAAGCTGTAGGATATCCTCGAATTAGAATTAAAAAGCATGCATTGGGTTTCTTTAAATAAAGCATATAAAGTAAAATTGTTAAAAGAATATTAACTCTTGTGAAAATATTGAATTGTGTAAATGATTGTTATTGTCTTCCATTTCTTTTTCTTATTTTTTCTTTATAAATTGATAAAAATTCGATATCAATTCTAATTTGGACAATTACTCAAATTATAACAGTGTCACCAAATGGATTTCGCTTATATCTTAATCTGCTGAGATCAGGGAGCATCTCAACTCGATTAGCGAAAGGTCCCTTGATGCCCCGTGGCTTTTGCTACAAGTGTTCCTTTCGTGTTTTAATAATGCTATTATTGTGTAGGTGCGCAAAAGCAATATTAAATAAACTCTCTCGCTCTTTCTCTTATGACATCATAAAGCCAGTTTTAAGCGTGCATGCGAAAGAGAGGAAAAAAATGCTTAGACGGCTTAAAGTGCTGAAATAAAGAATTGCTTGTAGCATTGTCAAATAAGCAATAATTTTAGTAAAACTGTTTTTATCAAAAGCACCTTATCGATATTTTCTGAAAGAACGTTTGATCGCGTTTTTGCGATCAGTAGCTTTTGAGAAAGAACAAAAAACAAACTGTGCAATGAAGTGTTGATTGTGACGTCATTTAGACCACAAACAAAAGTTGTTGTAATGTGGTAAGTCGGGACCTGGTTTTCGTTTGAGCAAAAAGTAGTTGTCCTCTGTCAAGTAACGCAAATTAAAAAAAGTTTTTTGATTATGACGCCATGATGACGTCACGAATCCCCTTATGATACTCACCACGGGAAAGTGATCAATCGTAATAAGTTTGATGCTTGTACCTTTAGCAGTTTCAGAGGAGCTAAAACAGACAGACACACAGACAGAATTGCGCTTTATCGTATAGACGTCTTGTAGACTTCCCGAGTACGTAGCGTTCATATCACGTGAACAGATAAACTTATAAACAACCATTGAGTTGAAGATTAGAGGAGTTTGGCTTTTGAAAGAGAAGTATTCCTGCACTTTTATCGTTTTGTAGACGATTGTAATTTTACTGTCAAACTGTTTCTTTATTAGTGATTGAATTTGAAAACCGAATTCTTATGAGATTTTTCCAAGGTAGAGAATGATAAAAAGATTAATAAATTCTTTTCTGGTTTTACTGTCTGTTTTTTCAATACAAAATTGGAATAATTGTTAAAAACGGAATTGGATAGCCGTACTGTAAAAAAGATTTTTCAAGTGAGCAACCACTTTTTCGAAGAGGTAGTCCATTGAACGGATAGTTTTTGTTCTATTGAAAATACAAAAAATCTGTTTTTCAAATTTTGGGACAAAATATATTAAACTTTCACAATAATCCGGTGGCAGAAGATTTCCTCCATGTTTAAGTAGGAAATTTGTCCGAGTTAATTTCAATTTCCACACCCAAAACTGGCATTGCATTTTTAGCTTTAACTGTTTTAAACTAAACTTAACATTGGGATGCTGGATATAAAAAGCTTTTTTAGAAATTTGGTGCATGATTAGTCATTATCAAATATTGCGAAAACCTTAGGAAGACCTTTTTATGACTTGTCACTGCTTGTGTGATTAGCTTTACATAAGGATATCAGTTTTAATCCATAGTCGAGCGGCTAGTAGTAGATCAAGACGAATCTCGTTCAAAAGTAAGCGGCACGTAAGCCTTGTGCTTTGAGTTAGTTTGTTTTATAAAAGTCAACGTTGATGCTATTGGGGGATCTCTTGGCCCTTGGCAAGCCCTTCTGATGAATCCGAAAGGACAAATCGCGTCCAGGGATGGCTTTGTAAATTTGATAATATTTCTCAATAGCATTGCTTTATTTAGCACTAGCTTTGTTGTTTCGTTTCTCGCTTATAAGACGCTCTCTATCGATCGTAACCTCTTGGAGCTAGCAATATTTTAGATACAATTTGGGAGATGATTCCAGATCATTGCACAAAAGTTGATTTTCCATATGAGCCATAAAGAAATCTGCAAGTGTTGATCTTGGTGGGTAGCCTATAGTGACGCCATCAATTTGTTTATACAGTGTGTCTTTGCACAAAAACAATTCTTGGGTTGCCAAACGTATCAAGTTAACAAAAATAACTTTTTCAAAAGTAGGGATACTTGGGTTATTTTCTTTGCATATGCAATTGGCATCAAATCTATCGTTTCTTGCAGTGGCACGTTTGTGAATAGGGAAACTACGTCGAAACTGAACATAATTTAATTAGGAGATGGAAAAAATTCTTTTAGTTTGTATAACAGGTGAAATGTCGAGTTCAGTATGAATTTGCGATGTAGGGTTTAATAATTTGATCAAGAAATTTGGCCAAGTTATATTCTGGAGTGTCAATCATTGAGACTACTGGTCTTACAGGATTGCCTTGTTTATGCACTTTTATTGTTACGTATAGTTTTCCTGGTGCACTTCCTGTTGACACAATTTTGCTAGTTATGCTGTTGTCATGGAAGTTTAGATATCGATTGAGGTAGTAATCGATTGAATTTTCTTTGGCAATTATTTGATGCAATTTTCCGTCTGTGTTAGCTTTCATAAATTTTTTGGGGTCGTCAATAATGACATCACGTTTTGAATAGCAATCTTCACTATGTAACACAACAAATCCATTTCTTTTGTGTTGTTATGATTACCCCTCCTCGTTCTTAGGATTGAGGACGGCACGAACGGCAATTCAGGTTCATGCCAACAACCTAATTGAAATTAGACTAGGAGAAAGATGGCAGCCCATTTCGAACCAGTTATGAGTGACTGGTAGTCTCACCACCAACAAGGAGGACTGCCTCTGGTTGGTACCCAAAAGTCGCCTTTTACGACATGCTCGGTGAGCAACTTCACAATTTTAGCCCGGTGAAGTACATTTAGGCCAACGGTCTGCCACATAAAGGTGGAGGCGTCCCGTTAAATGCCTTGCCCAAGGACACAACAAGCAAGCTTGCCGGCTTGTTCTCCACACTATCTCTTTTTTATGCTGAGCGTCAAGCAGGGAAGCTATGAATACCATTTTTTAAAGTCTTTTGATATGACTGGATTTAGGGAATGAACCCCAGGTCTACCGACTAAAAAGAGGACGCTCTAACCACTTCGCGCCGGTATTTCCTTTGTCGTGCTGCCATATTTTAATATCCTGGTTTTGGCGTAGTTTATGGAGAGTAGAGTGGAGACTTTGATTATTATTTGTTGTACAGAGACAATGACATTGACTTCGTTTGATATATTTTTATTACTATGTTCAACGGAGTATTGCTAGTAGCAATAATAACAACGTGGATTTTAAAAGTCAATTCTCTACCGAAATTGCGTGACTTGTTTGGTTAGGATTATTCCGCTGCCAGATCAAGTTGTTTAGAAAAAGCAGACAAGAAAACCAGTTTTGAAAACGCGCAATAAAATGCCTTAAATTCTCATTGTTTAACACCAAAAATACAGAAAAAGAAACAAATTAGCTGCAGGAAAATTGACTCGGTCCGCCAATATTCGACAAAACTTTTTCCCGCGAATAAGAAAAGTTTGCCGATTTAGTGCGTAGCAAATGATAGCGGAGAGTATTATCACTCAGCCAAACGTGAAAAAGAGCACAGATGGTAAGAGCTGCTGATCAATCCCAAAAAAATGTTTATAGAAAATGACGGACCAGTGTAACTTGAGCGATTTATCATGGCTGACGTTGAGCTGTAGGTTCCACTAATCTCAACAGTTGCTGCTGTTTTTGTATCAGATCAAAATGGTTTGTTGAGCTTTAAATAACTGTTGATTATTGTGTACAAAAATTAAGCAACTAAATATTTACCAATACGGTCTGCCCCTAGTTACCTCCCATTATTCTTTTTTTTCTAAAGCATTCTTGCAGTTTCCCTGGAGTCCCCCTGTTCTCTTTGCATGGAGTCTTTTTTTGGTTTTCTAAAGATTGATAATGGTTAGACTCTTAGTTGAAATATTCTTTGCCGAAAGCTTCCGGAAACACTTTTTCTTTCTATGTGATCATGCTGATCATACTTTTTCTTTCTATGTGGAAAACTCTGCCCATTTTTTTTTCTAAAAGGTCTTTATTCTTCAAATTGCAGCTTATTTTTTCTTTTCATACTTTCGCTCTGACACAGATCCATATGAAATTCTGTGATCTTGCCCACCAAACTCTTCACAGAATCGCGATTTTGTGATTTAAACTCATAGCTTTGTCTCTTCATTTTTGGTAATGAGGGACCCAGCGTTTATGCCAACTGCTCACTTTGTGGCACTGAAGTCATCCTTTTTTGTTTCGGCTGGCCTAATTTGCTTCAACTTTTCTGCTGAAGCCTAGGCCATTTTTCAATCTTTATGTTGGTTTCAGCAGCACCAATACGTCTGCCTCCTTTTTTTTGTTTTACTAAAGTCCCGCTTTGTCCTGGCAGCATTTTCATTTCTTCCATCTTTTTTCTTGACACACTTTTTGGAAAATACGGAAGCATCTCTTTCCTCTTTCTTCTTCTTCTTCTATTCTGAGGCAGCAATGTGAGATTGGTCATTTAATTCTTCCACTTGAGGGCCTGCCAAATGATATAGCCAAACGGGATGTTCTGCTTTAGTCTTCTACAGTCCGTTTCACAGCCATTTGCTTTTGCGGCCTCTATATTGGTATTTACTCATGTTTTCTTTTAGACTGGAAGACACCATTTTATCAAAAGTTTTGAGCACATTGGTTACCTCAATCTCCTCTAAAAAATTATTACTTTATGGTTACGCTTGCTATATCCGCTTTTGCCTTTTTGTGTAGCTGATTTGAATGCTTATAAGAGCTTCAGTGCTAGCTTTAGTGCTTATAAAAGCTTCAGTGCTAAGATCAGTTCCGATCCGACACGGGCACTTTTCACTTAATGAATTCCTGACCTAATGCGGACTCTTTTTGCGGCCCTCAAATTGGCTATTGCTTATCTCTATTCAATCTTTGATGCAGTGTTGGGGAATTGCCCTGCTCCAGTGGTTTCATGATCTTCCATTATGCCCCCACCCTGTGGTTAGGGAACAAAAACAGCATCACTGAGAAGGGCTTAGTCTTGATAGATATGCTACTTCGTATTGATAAAGTTCAAGAGTAGCAATAGCTCGAAAATTATCATCGCGAAGAAGTTAATTGTGTTGTGAATGAAGCTGATGTTGAAGGCACAAGTATAATTAGAAAATAGTGGGAGGAGGATATGCAGAAATATACATCGGATTTATTCACCAAAAAAGAGACGAGTGCTTTTTTCAACAACTAACAGAATGCTTCCATTGCCTTGTCTGCTATCACTTGGAGAGAGAGCCAAAGAAAAAACTATCATTTCATCTTTACCTTCAAAAACTTGAACGTATGATGATTGGTATGAACGGCATGACTTTTAGAAAGCGAATAGTTTTCCTTATGTACTTTTTAGATTGTTCGTGGGTGCTTAGTTGACAGGAGAAAGTTTTATTGAGTGCTTGCTGTTTTACCGGTGGTGCTTCAACCAAAACTTTCGTTCATTTTACCTACTTGTACACATCATCTCACCCTTTGAGGTAGGCAAGTAGCACTATTTTTATTTTTTTTCTAATATCCTTGTAACCTTTTCATGCTTGGGTTGCCAGCAAATTTGTGCAAGAGTATAAAAAGCAAGCTTTTGACTACAATTCATGCAATTTTGGAAATGAAACTGTATTCATACAAGAAAATAGGATCATTTATGTCTTATTATGCTTAACTCTCGTGAGTTTTTTCTACACTTTCTTCCCACAAAAATCTTTGCTGCGTGCTTGCGAAATACTCAATATTTTGTTTAAAACTGCAGCGCTTTAACCTCGATTGCTACAACAACCAAACAACATAAATGTATTTGGCGCTGAAGTTCAAATATGATCTTACATCTGCTAGCAAACCACCTGGCATACGGCCAGCGATATGCTTACAGCAGCAGCTTGAGAATCCCTGCGTTAAGCTACTGAAAAAAGGTTGTTTATCATGAATCGCACCCACCCTATGCAATAAGAGCAGTATAAGCTATTGTAAGGATGATTAGAAAACATGCAATTTGCTTGCGAGCTTACAAGTTGCTAATATAAAACGTATTTTTGATGAGATCATTTTTCTAGATCTTGAAAGCAGTTGCGGGAAAAGTTCATCAAATGAAAGAATAGTCGGCGGAAAAAACTCTATTTTGACAAGGTGGCCGTGGAGTGTAAGTTGAATCTTTTACTTGTTTTTTTGCCCAATACTGTTTAGGCACGTGGCCAAAAAACTAACGGACGTAGGGGAATAAATCCTTTACTCTTTACAAATACGCCATCATGGTTTCGAGTTGTGATAAGTTTAAAATTAGGAAGGAACAACACTTACCTTTCCCCTTTTTCGACTGTACCATTGTGTTTAGGATAAGTTTTGTTCAAAATAAAGCATTGCTTTGCACAAGAGCAGAGCATGGTCAAATTCTCTGAAGATAAAAGTAGCTCACAAATTTCAAAAGAGTTTCTGCTCATCCGTTTCTGCGCAGCTTCTTTCCCGCTCATTTCTGAGCAGCTATCAAAATCCCAAAGTAGATTGCTTTCTCGCTCCCTTTTCAAGAAAATAATCGTAGCCATCAAAACATCAACGCATGAAGCAGTAAGAGCAAAGCATGGAATCCTGAGGTTGGTTGATTACTGTCGTCTAGGTTTTAGGAGTGTTGAGCGCTTTTAAGAAGAGCACTTCTCGCACACGGTTCTTTTGTGATTTGCGCTGTTGAAGCGTTTGAGGTAAAATGTATCGTGTTGTAGTGCAATCCCATAACTTTGTCAAACATGAAGTTACGAATCTTTGTTTTAACAACTTCAAATCAGGTTTGGACATATAATGTCAAACAAAAAACAGGAATCATATTTTTTAAGTCAATCGGTGACAATTAATTGCTTGCATTGAGTTTCTTCCTTTACTTTTTGTAGCTAAATGATTGACGTTGGCAACTTGTAATTGTGTGGGCATCTTGCAGTCAGACCTAAATCAATGACGTTTGCGTAGCCAGTGCGAAATTGGATCGTATCGCCTGCAATATCTTCAAAACAGAGATTAATCTTAAAACAGCGAAGTTCTTTTTTTTGACCCAGCAAAGCAAAATTTGTCAAAGTCAAAGTTATGAATTATTTGTTTATGGAAATAAATATTAGATTTATTTATCAAAACAAAGACTTTTGAAATTTTGCAGACTTACGTGTTCATATGATTGTCTTAGTAGCTTGGTTTATAGTTATCCTTGCTTTAAATTAACCCTATTAAGACCGGGGGAGTTCGATTCGACCCACAGCAAATTAAAACTGTTGTAACTTAGCGACCGCTTGAAATAAATAATTGAAATTTTTTGATTTTCCTAAAATTTATCTGGCTTCTGATTGGCCTAAAAATGACAAAGACATTCTTCCTAGTTTTGAATTAAACATAGCTATTTCAGCATTCGCTCGGGCAAATTTCTTTATCGATTGCTTTTATATAATACAAAAAAAGGAGAAAGAGCGCTCAGGCAAAACCGTGACGCGTTGCATATACCACAGAATTTTTTGAAGTGAGGCAATGACTGTAAAGTTATACTGTTTTTCAGAAATCTTTTATCTCAAAACCTTCTAACTGTGAATAGCAACTCTTAATTTGACAAGTCAAAGCATCAAAGTGTTTTCAGATACACAGCTATTTTGTAACTTTGAGTCAAATACATGATAGCTTCTTGACGCTAAGCCATAAACTACCAATAAAGCAATGCAAGAAAATATTTCGTAATTTAGATACTTGACAAATGCAACTACGTAAAAAAAATTGTTTCCAAGTGCAAAGCCAGAAACTTTTGATGGTGTGATAATATAGTTTTCGCTTTTCATAATGATTTATTTTATAATGTATTTACCGGTTAAAACTGGGGATAGGTTGGTGGGAGAGCAACGAGCGCACTTGCTATTCTTATTGGATGGAAAATATGCAATAGTGGCAGATTAAGGGACGCAGAGGCGACCGACAGCAAAATTTAATTTAGGAATTTCATAAAACTTGATTTTCGTTGCTTTGCGAGTAGGCTGTTAGTATTATAAATTAATTAAATACCGATCAGCAAATACAAATCCAAAACGCAAGAAGACAATCGCGAATCAAAAAAATTAATATTTTTTAAGGGGAAAAGGAACTGTGGAACATTTCCTAAGTTTGTGACCAACACCAAAACTTTTCTGTTGACCGAGTGACAAAAGCAATGTGTTTGTATTCTACTCACTTCCAAAAGCAAAGATCTTTTTCCTTTTCGTGGTCTTTTAGTCACTTTAATAAAGACGTCACTGGTAAAAGAATAGCATTTGAAAATGTGTGATGTTCTATTTTTGGAAAACAAAAAACAAAGTACTGTCTGGCTCTGTAGAAATGAAAGGAGCGTCGAAAGTGTAATCAAAATATTAAGAGTTGAGTGATCGTTACGTTGTCTGTATGGCCGAGCAGAACGGCATTTGAATTGAAGCTGACATTTCAAGTTTAAACTACAGCTTGCGTCAACTACCACAACATTATGAGGTTGACTGCTGACTCAAATATCGTCTTGTTATTTCCAGTCTTCTAAACTGCGTTTGTCTTACCTTCGATAAGTTAAATTTTTAATTGTTTTACTTCAATACAGGAACAACTAAAAAGTCAAAAGCAGCGTCAAATGTATTACGCTCCGTAACTGAAAAACAAGCAGCTAGTTTTTATTTGAACAACAAATACGCACTTTTGATTAACGAAAACTTTTAACCCTTTGCGGTCCAACTAACCGTCTGGGATGCAAAAACAATTTATGTTGTTTGGTCCAAACTCATGTCACACATGCATTTAGTTTACTACCCTTTTAAGAAGTCCAAACCTATGTAACAAATGCAAAGAGAAGATTTTTTATCGATTTGGATTAGTTTGAAAACTTATCAGCTTAGGGATTTAGGTGCAATGATGCGGAACAAAAATTAATCATAAAATTAACATACACACAAACATCTTTCAAAAAAATCACAAAAAAGAGTTTGGACCTAGACTGACCGAAAAAAGAAATTCAATTGGACCGCAAAGGGTTAATTGACATTATAACATCGGGAATGCAGTCACTACATTCTAGTTCTATGTTTGAAATGTTCAAATTGCTCTTTTTCACTAAAATTTTAATATTCTACCGGTGTATGAAATTATGATGATCTTATGATATCTAACGAATCTATACGTAGGTTTCTTTTTTCTGACATATAAATGTCGCAAACAAAAATATTAAAAATGGCCCATGTCAATGTAACACCTGAAGAAGTGTCAAGTAAAATTTTGAACAAAGTATCTGACGAAGAAAACGACGACATTGAAGACATAGGCTCTTTTTCTTCCGATGACTATAAAAACTGTAAGGACCGTATAAATATCACATGACGCCTTCAGAGAGAAACAAAACTGCCGTATTGGTGTTGTTATGATCGGACGGATAGAAGATAGGCTACACTGACCTATCGTTGTAGCACAAACTTGCTTATCAAAAGAATTAAAGTTTGCAATCGTTTGATGCAACAGGCTTTTGTCGCAAATCCAAAAGCTAGTTTGCTTGAGTACTTTTTTCATATGACTCGTCATACACACACACACACACAGAGAGAGAGAGAGAGAGAGAGAGGGAGAGAGAGAGAGAGAGAGAGAGAGAGAGAGAGAGAGAGAGAGAGAGAGAGAGAGAGAGAGAGAGGGAGGGAGAGAGAGGGACTTGAACAACTATGTAATTCTAGTTGTCTGATTTGCTGAATTACAGCAAAAAGTCGCTCATTCTAATCTATTTTGAAAAAACTAAAAGTCTCTAATTCTAATCTAATTTGAAAAATCTTTAATTTCAATTCTCATCTAATTTTGGAAAAGTTCCTGGCAGAAGAGTCGGATCAAAAAACTGAGAAAATTTTTTTGTTAGGGATCACCTGCGTAGTGCCGGTGCTAGCCAAATCGAAGCCCTTCTCAAAACTCAACGCTGGATCCCTTTCTTACTCTTTCCGTGCAAGTAACGTCAACAACGTAAGACAATTGTTGGCCAATGCATAAGTTAGCGCTGGCCGCGTTGTTAGAGCTTCTGTAAAAATGAATCTGAAAAAAGCGAT
Source organism: Trididemnum clinides (assembly GCA_963675345.1). Taxonomy (NCBI): domain Eukaryota; kingdom Metazoa; phylum Chordata; class Ascidiacea; order Aplousobranchia; family Didemnidae; genus Trididemnum; species Trididemnum clinides. Next base: position 35,422,126 of record OY776286.1, read on the forward strand.
TTAAAAGTATCTTACATTCAAAATATATTGCCAAAACTGTGAGCCATGCTTCATTTAAAAATTTTAACGATATTTTTGTCATTTGTTTAAGCAGTTCAATAAAAAGAAACCATAAAACAGAGAAAAAACTTTTTCTCGAAACTTGAAAAAAGATTCCGGCTCGTTTTTAAAATGTTTTAGGACGAGCTTTCTCCGCTGCAAACACATTTACTGTGTGATAAAGATATATATCTCGCACAAACGTTCTTACGATGGAAATCATGCCAATGACGTAATGTCTTTCATCCATCATAGTGGATCAATAAAAGATTTTGATTACTTTCAATTTACTAAAACTTCTCTCAGCACCTGTCACCAAGACTGGTGGGCATGTCAGCAAAACTCGGAAGAGCTATACACAAATTTGGATGAACGTTCAATAGTTGTTTTAAACATATATAGGTCGGAAAATGTTTATTTTTTCTTACGATGACCACAAATTGTTTCAACTCATCATTTATTTCGAGAGGGTCAATATCTCCCATAGCTTTTACAAATTTTGACATGCAGTGAGAAGACGGTTGTGCTCGTACTCTGGCAAAAGATTTTCTTGATTGTCAAAAAATTGCACCTACCGTACACATTTGCTCAAAACCGTCCATTAAATAACATATTGCATGATCTATCAATGGCAAAAAGAAATTTGTTTTAAGCAGGTCTTCTTGTGACATTTCACAACTTTCGTTCTCTGCTTCATTCTCCTTTTTTTTCTGGGTCTACTTTCCGCCAACCAACTACTAATCTGCCAAGGCATTTCTCGCGTGCAAGTCACTGCACTCATGTAACCATTATTGAGATATTGTTTTAGACTTCCTCTATTGCTTTAATTTCTGTTTCGACTACTTTTAATGAAGCACAAAAGGTTTACATGATTTGGCTGGTTTTCTTGATTTAAAAAAGATCATGAACAAATGACTATAGACAAAATGAAGCTTAATGATTCACTTCTAAGTGTCAAAGCATGGGCATTATTATCTGTCAACTTGTCGTGCGTCAGATACAATGTCGGGCCATTCATCAGAGTCACTAGGGAGAGAAACATGAAAAGTATGCGGAAGTGATGGTGATGCATCGATGGTATCTTTTGGGTTTGTCGCAATAGTAGGCTTAGATGGTTAATTTTGCTAAACTGATTCGGACAAGGTGTTTTCTGATTTTGAAGCGGACTCTGCTACACAGATTAAATTTGAATTATTATTATTAGGATCCAAAAATTGTTGCGTGACATTATCTTTTGCATCTGCTGCGGCAACGGAAAAAATCATGCGAATTTGGTTGGTTTTTGCTGCTTCCTGAACAACTGCCGCTTATTTTTTTCTGTTCTCCGCTTTTGTAGCGTTTCATAAGACTGTACTAACCACTTATCTGAAGGTAAATTTGGAACTAACTTCTACAAAGCATACATAATTTAGTGATAGTAATGCTTCAGTGCACTGGAAAGAAAAATCAGCAAACGACCTAGCAACGACACAAAAATCCTAACAAACCACACAGCTAACGCACTTTTGCAACATGTTGCCTAGCTTATCTTACATATCGGTGCATCCTATTAGCATTTTTCTTGGCTGTCTGCTTATTTCTGTCAACTGTTAGCTTTTCTCAAATTAAACAAATTTCTGTTCGGGATTATTTCAATTCGCCTTCGTTCAGACGACCGAAATGAACTTTTACATCTGTTTCAAGTGAAAATCGCACCAAATTAAATTTCATCACGGCACGCTAATGTAAACACTTCCGCTTCCATTGTTTACTTGTTTCACCGACTTCAGTTTTTGTGTTCGGTCGAATTCGTTTGCACTGTAACGTTAACGCAGCCAAAGTAACTGCAACTGCAACTATTGTTGCCTTACTCCACAAACCTCTCAACTATCAAGAAATAAATTAAATCAATTAAATAAGTTAAAACAAGGCAAAAAAAGTATGTAGACACATTCACGTTTCAACACTTTGTTTGTGTTTCAAACATAGTCGTTTAGATAAAGATCAGATCAATTATCATTTTGACCACACCATACTCCTCTTCGTCTTAGAAAAACTGCCAAGTTAGTAGTCTACCTATAGTTTTGGACTTTTGGCTGTTTAAGTCGGTGAGTGTATCGGTATTTCTAAGAAATTAACGTTTTGTCGCTGATAGTGGGGCTCACAAGCGAGGCCAGGCCCCCCGGTCGTGGGTACAGGCAACAGTTCCACCGGCCCTGCATCTGCGTTTGCAAAAAGTTTGGCCGAAAATCGAGATCGAAATTAGGTGATCTCCAAAAAATAAGTCTTCTTCATAATTTGGTGGCGGAAATGAAAAAGTCTTAGAAATGTCGCAACTACAAAGTTGTTTTGCGAAAATGTTCAAGTAGCATCAAATTTCGCTGGAAAATTAAAATTTCAAACTAATTTCAGAAAAACTGAGAAGCTCTAATTCCAATTTTACTTTAATTTGTGAAAAGCAGAAATGCTTCAATTTTATTCTACTCTTATTTGAGAAAAGCATAAATGCTCTAATTGCAATTTTAATCTAATTCTAATGCAATTTTAATCTAATTTGAAAACACTAAAAAAATTCTAATCGTCCAAGTCTGCGCACAAGGATGGAGGGGCTTACAAAAACGTAGTACCGCGTTGCATAGAAGAGAAGAAAGAATAAGAAAAGGTTCATGTGATTTGTAAGCATTCCCTAATTTGAATGAGATTTATATCTTGATCAAAAAAATATTTGTCTGAGATGAACAAGCATGGCTTGCATTTTTTTCTAACTGGAAAGAGTAACAATTTTATAAAGAATTTTTGTTGTTGAAATGCAATCTCACATCTTGTTTCACATTTACAAACAATCAATTCAAATTACAAAATGCTAGAGAGTAGAAAAATTACAAAAAAATAGACAACAAAAGGCAAGTAGCCTAACATAAGAAATATTATAAAACATAAGGCTGTTTAGATTCATCGTAAAAGGGAGGATGGTAAATTGATAAGCAGTTGTTGAACTTTCTACCTGGTAGCTGTCAGTGATAAATTGCGCAAAGGCGATCGCAAAACCACAATATCGATGCGTAAACATTACAAAAAAAGAAAATTTGCTGACTGTTTGTTTATTTTAAATTACAGTAAAAAATAGAAAAACTAGTGATGTGCATTTAATTTGCAATAACTTAAACGCTTTTAATCTAATTATTACCAAATGTATATAATTAAATTAAAGAATAAATTTTGCATCTATTTGAGCAATCACGGAATCGCTATTGCAGGCGGTTTAAAAGTTATTAGCTTCAAAAGTGCTAGAGTTGAATCGACAATTCGCCCCCCACCCCCCGTCTCCCCGATCATAGAAAGCACAAAAAGCCCTGTCCTAGTAGTGTTAATATTTTTGTAAATTAGCAGTGTAATTTTTAGTACTTTAAATCCACTACACTATTTTTCGATATTTACATTTTGATGTTTCAAGGTCTACGTAAGGATCGGTTCAGCATTATGTGGCGGCAGTTTGATTGATCGTCAATATGTCCTATCAGCAGCTCATTGTTTTCAGTAGGTTTGTTGATGTCAATGTATTTGAATATACTGTATATTCATATTTTGCTTTATAGACCTAATTAATCGCACTGCAGTGCTTTAAAGCAGTGTTGCTCAACCGTTATTGTAGAGGTACACCCTGTTTCAATTTCTAAAAAATCTCTACCCCAAATAATGTTTACAATAAATGAACGCACAATATAAAATTTGAAAAGCATTTTGTACAATAGCAGCAACTCATTTTGAAGTTGATCTCTAAAAAAACTCTTTTATTTTATAACTCCATTTTTTTGAGGTAGAGTTCCCAAAAGAATTTTCTTACTTCAAAAATTTTGTTCTTTTTCAAAAAATCTTTTTTATAAAAACTAATAAATCACCTATGTTCACCCCATCACGTTTGTAAGTTCTTGCAAAAACCTGGGGTGTACTATACATCCGATTGACAAGCATTGATCTTAAATACAGTACAGCAATCGAATACAACTTTAAAGAGTGCTTGAAGTTTCACAATATCTTTAGAATTAATTAGTAAAGAAAAACAATGTAAATGAGACAACTTAATTCTTTGTCAAGATCACTAATAATAATTTCTATCAGCTTTGAATGTCTGTTATTTTGATGTTTACCTCGTTTTGATTTAAAAAAACATGCTTTTAAGATGTTAATACAGCTAACTTGTTCTCCACATTTTGCTTCGGGTGAAGTTGTCAATAAGATTTGAATTGTAGGATCGTGAATGTCATGTAAAAGTGGATCTGGTAAAACTCGCAAGTTTGTACTTATGACATCATCATTATCTCCCATTGTTGTTTATCTGGAATCTTCTAGAATAGGGATGTGCAGCCTGTGGCCTGTTAGCCAAATGCAGCCCGCGATTTTTTGTGACCTTGGATGGTAGACTTATCAATTGCATGTTGGAGAAAACAATCTCAAAAAAAAGAAAATATCATCAAACGCCAACTTTGGAAAATTTGGCGTAAAAGCTGCTGTTTGAGTATTGACCTACAAAAAAGGTCTTCATTACCTTTTGGGATGAAGATCATCACCAGCCCCTTCTTGGAAACTTAATTTTGCGTAGAGGCAATATGGATGACGAGCTCTGACCAGGTTGCAAAATTTTCAAGGAGTTTGATGTTGGCCTGCCTTCAAAAAGGTTGAACTACTTTGTTCGAAAACATCTGGGATGCTTATCATGAGAATCTTCCGACAGAAAATCTTCAGAAAGATAGATAGAGAGAAAAATAGATATGTTGCGTTAATGTGCATCTGCATTAATTTATGCGAAGAACAAATGAAGGGTTTAGAACGAAAAGTAACTAAGTCACATTTTTACCCCAATTGAGTTGGCCCTTGCAGCACATTGGTTTGAAAGTCCTTAACCCCAAGCAAAATATTAATTGCGAGGGAAGTTTCAAAGGTTGCATTTTCAAAATGAAATTTTGCCAGAAGTACTGAATTTTTTTTCTAAAAGTAATCAAGCCTCTTTGTTTTTATTTAAAAGTAACTAAATCCATTTCATTCAATCGTGTTATGATATTAAGTCACGTGCTACAGTAGCTTTATTTTATTTTGAACTGGGTTCGTTTGCGTAAAATATTGTTCTGTTTGGCAGTTGCTTAGAGATAAGAGCATTCGCACGGAAAATTGGTAATCTTGGTTTGATTTTCAATTTAGTCATATCAAGAACTTAGAAATGTTATGTGTTCTGCTGAAACACTCGGCTTTTAGGGGTAGTGAGAGATGAAGTAAGCACAGTGAACATAGTTCAGTGAATTAAAATAAAATATTAGAAACAGCCAGTTTAGCGCCCGATTTAGAAGCACTTTGACGACGGACTATGACAGTACGAGTAGGATAAAAATATGGACAGCTTAACCCTTTCCCTGTCCAACCAAATTACAGGTTGGTGCTGGTACGTCCATCCCTGAATTTACATTATAACATTACAAAACCATAACAATTGAGTGTTATGTTTGTTCTAGAACTTTTTCAATGTTGTTTGTGTAAAGATAATCCGTGTATTATATGTAATGCACGGAACGTGTGACAGTGAACTTCTAACTGGTCCGTTCTGTGCATCACATTTGATGCATAGGTTTTTGTCGTGGTAAATGTGTTTGTTTTATTTTTCAAGTACAGTATCAACTTTCTATTTATTTTATTTTCATAGATAGATATATTAGTTCGATAACTACAGTAATTATGAACTCTAGTAATTTTAATCGTAGAAGTGATTTGTCTGCTAGAAGTTTTTTTAATAGTGAAGAATCTTTGTCATCTGAGGATATTAGTATTCCTGATAGTAAATATTTACCATCCGAAGATGAAAATGATCATCTAAGCCTGTATACATCAAGTGACATTTCATCATCAGAAACATCCAGTGACAATGCTACGCCTATCCAGCAACACCCACCTACTCAGGAAGCGCCTCAACCTACTCCAAGGCAAGCATAGTCATTATGGGATTCAGATTTTGATGGTAGACAACCAGTGTCATTTTCAGGATCTTTAACTGGTTTACTTAGGCGAATTACCACTCAAAATCCAGCAGATATTCCCATTGCATTGTTTCGGCAATTTTTTGATGATAAAATTATTGATCTAATGGTATCAGAACCCAACAAATATGCTGAACAATTCCTAGCATCACATCAGCTTCGGAGAAGTGCAAGAATGCGACGATGGACTGACGTGACAACAACTGAAATGGAAAAATTTTTGGGAATTATCCTTGCCACAGGATTGATACAACTTCCAAAGATGGAAGATTACTGGAAAAAAGATGACTTCTACTATCATCCAATGTTTCACAAACTGTATATTACTTGTAATAGGTTTGTATTGCTGCTAAAAAAACTGGCACGTTGCAGACAACCAAACTGCTCCAACTGATGCCAGGCTGTACAAAGTAGCAGACTTTATATAAAAGCTTATATCAAAGTTTCAAGCTGTCTATCATCCTGGTAAAGAAGTTGCTGTAGATGAAACCATGATATCGCACCGAGGCAGACTTTTGTTTCGCCAGTATAACCCCGGGAAAGCCCATAAATACGGTATTAAGCTTTTTAAATTGTGCGAAATGACAGGATACATTTGGAATTTTTCTATTTATTGCGGCAAAGGTGCTGGTGAAATTGTTGATGGATTGGACCACCCAGGGTCTCTTTTGGTTTCCCTTGCTGCACCACTGTTGAATGAGGGCAGACTGATAGTTGCTGACAATTGGTACAGCAGTATACCGTTGGCTAAGTATTTGCAGCAACGCAATACCGAATATTGTGGAACCTTGCGAAAAAATAGATCTGGATAGCCATCGCAACTAAAATCAACAAAAGTAAAAAAGAATGACCCAAAAGGAGTAATAAATTCCGATGGAATCAGAGTAGTAAAATACAAAGATCAAAGAGACGTTTATATGATTTCTACTTTCCATGGAGTCGATACAGAGGAAACAGGACGAAGCAATCGACATGGAGAAGCCATCTCCAAACCAACTGTAATCATGGATTACAATCGAGTCAAAGGAGGTATTGATCTCTCAGATCAAATGATCGCCTATTATTCACCAGCACGCAAAAGTGTCAAGTGGTTTAGAAAAGTGCTTATGGAATGCATCTGCATGGCAGTTGTAAATAGCTGGGTACTTTGCAATAGATACTACGATGGAAACAAGGGAAGGAAAATGCCACTTGGATCATTTGTAAAGAGAGTTGCAATGTCCTTACTCAAGATAGAGGATCAAGCCCCAGTTGCTCATATCGAAAGACAAATCAGACACCCACAACAACTTTCTACAATTCCAAGGAGAGCTGATGGAAAAATTACTCGAAAACGATGTCATGGATGCTGTGAGAAACTGAGCAGGCAATATGGACGGAAGGAGGCCACGAAAAAAGCCAAACAAGTTTCCACAGAATGTACCGTATGCAAGCACTCATTTTGCTTACCCTGTTTCAACGACAAGCATTAGTGAAAAGACTAACGCAATTCTGGTGCAACACTTACAAAGACTAATTTTATTTAGCATACCGTAGTACATGTGCGTAAAATGAGCAACAAAATGGAACAATATTGATAAACAAATGTGTAAGTGAGTGAAAAAAATTGAATGATGTTTGATAAATAAATTTTCGTTGAAAAAATGAAAAAAACGCTATACAATTATGGTATTCATACAGGCCTAATCAATAACTCACACGTTCGAATCAAAATAGAAGTCTTGCAGAAAAGTTTAAATAAAAAAAATATAATTTAAATTAACATCTTTTGTGCATCACGTGTGATGCACAAACGTTTCAGCAGACACGCGTGTGCATCACATGTGATGCATGGACAGGGAAAGGGTTAAGAAATATGAAATAATATTAGGAACTTTTTTAAAGATATTTCATCATGTGAATCAGGATTTGAAAATTGATTCCATCTTAAGAAAAAGGCTAGCTAAGCAGGCCTAATGCAGCTAGTAGGCCTATAGCAAAGCTGCTTGCAGGCTAGGATTTTATCACGACAACTTATGACAGGGATTGCTAGTGTGAAAGGGTTGTTAGGTCTGTCAGTTCACTGTTGTTGAGTTGCTAAACATATGGCTGTTTAATTTGCTGTCTGTTAATGAAAATGTAGTTGTAAGAAATCCGGTACCGGTAACTCAGCAATCAACGTTTAGTGCAGTGTATTTTGCCTATTTACTACATATTCGACTTTGACCACCTGAAAAAGCTCGCAAGTACTGGGCAGCCTCTCGATATAGTCTAGTGGGCTAACCCTCTTTCAACTCTTGCATCAATGATCAAGGCTTGGAGTTTGAGGGAGTATGGACCAAGTTCATTTTAAGCCTGTCCCCATGGGCGTGTAGATGTAAACTAATACGATGCTACTAAAACCGATGAGTTTGCAGTAGGTGTGGTTGGTAATCGTACATTTATCTACCTGCATACCTTAGAAGCTATGTGGAAATTAAAGTTTAAGCTGCATCAGAACCAGTGAAAATTCTAGTGGCCTAGGAAAAAAACCTGTAAGCTTTTTGTTAACTTTCAAAGTTATGTATAGCCAAGATACTAGTTTTTGGTTTGGGACAAGGTTTAGTTTAAGCTTCCACCCCTGTCAATGAGCAATGAGCATGTAGGTAAATACTATTGCTAGGCAAGCACGAGGGCTTTAACTAAACTTCATCCTCTGATTTGGGCAGAGGACAGCCTTGCTAATATTTGTGTCTTTTAAATCTCACTGGTACTCTGATTAGCCTTCTGTCTTATAGATAACTTCAATGTAATCAGCATTTTTTAAAATCATGAGTAAATACGAGTAGTTTATAATTATTGTTATGGAGCATTCCATTGTACCGGTACTGGCTCTACCAGTACTTAGTAATAAAATTTCTGGATTGAGCAGGACAACTTCAAATGTTTTGACTACTTCTTCAGCAATTAAAGCGAAAAGAAGAAAATCTAATTCTTCTGGGTGGTGTGCTCAGTCCCGTAGCACTCCAACTTCGGGCCCCCCCCAAAGTAAGCGCAAGAGCCCCTGCGCACAGGTCATATCACTTTAGAGGTGTAAAATTGAAAAGCTGCATTAAGAAAATACACCACAATTTGTACATAAGTAAACAGGCTAATGTCAGAATAAAGCATGCCGATACCGAAGGTGCAAGTCATAAAAAATTCGGCACCGATGCCAGAGTTCAGTAGGACATTTATGCAGACACTGCGAAACGAAAGCAATGACACTGAAAAACATGAAAAAGTTATAAAAACACAGTATCATTTAAATAGTCTGGAGCGAACCTTTTTGTTCGCAAATGCTGTTATGACATTGTCATAATCAAGAGATCGGGCGCAGTCATTTTCGATTGACAACATGGCTAATGAAGATAGTCTACTGTCTGTCATAGACGTTCTATTAAAAGTTTTGATCAGTTTCAATTTGCTGAAGCTTCTTTTAGCGCTGGCAACAGTCACGGGGCAAGTTAGTAAGATTCGAAGTGCGATGTACACATTCGGATACAATTCAAATAAATGAGTCTTTAGAAGATAGTTCAGAAAGTCTTGAGCCGTATTGAGATTGCGTTTTTTTTGTAAAATTAAAACAAACCGCTGTAGCTCAGCGCTCATTTCATCAGAATCAATGTCACCGAACTTTTTTTGGAACTCTTTAGAGCAAGTAAGAAGAGCATTTTCTTGTTGCACAAGCAAAAGTTTGTCTCGTGTGTACAAAAACGAAAAGGCGGAAGAAACCTCACGTAACAAATTAAAGCGCTCCTTTATTGACATAATAGCCTGGTCTACTAATGGATAGAAAAAGTTGCTTTTAAATTTCAGTTCAGGAGTAGCTCGTTGTTCCTCTTCACCTTGGTAATCAAACAATCTTCTTTTCTTTCCACTTCTTGACGGAGGAAAAGAAGGATCAATATCCAATTCCTGTGCTATTTCAACAGCAGATGTTGCGGCACTGTCATAACCCGTTGTGCGATAGTTTTGCAAAAACTTTTCAGTTGCCTGGATTTCCGTTTCCATTGTATGAAGGGAGACTCCATACGATTGAAGAATCTTGCTTGCTTTATTGACTTGGAATAGGATATCATACCAAATAAACACCGACAAAAGAAAACTCCATTTTGATAAATGAGCTATCAACGATTTTGTTTCTGAGGCAGCTCTTCCATCTTTTCTTTCTATGGAAATGGCTTCCAAGTCTTTCAGTGCCAGCAACACCTCTTTTAAATTGTATCGAAGAGGTTTGATGCATTTAATTCTGCTTTCCCAACGAGTATCAGATTGTGACTTTATGGACAGCTCCACATGTTTCTTCAAAATTTCCCAACGCTGAGCAGAGGAAGAAAACAGCACATACAACCTTGTAAGTACTCCAAAAAATGTCAATGCTTCCGTCGATCAATTAGCACTGTCAACAACAACTAAGTTAAGGGTATGGTTTGCACAGGGCACGTAAACAGCTTTGGGATTGATGTCTAGCATTCTTGCTTGGACCCCAGAATGTTTTTCTTTCATGTTAGCACCATTATCATATGACTGACCTCGACAATCAGACAATTCGAGTTGCAGTTCGGTCGCTTTTTCTAAGAAAGCGTCCAACAAGCCTTTCCCAGTACTGTCACTTATTCTCAAGTAGCCAAAAAATGTTTCTTTAACAACAGCAGCTTCTTCATTACATAGTACATAACGGAGAATGACAGACATTTGTTCATGATGTCACATATCTGGAGTGCAGTCCAAAATTATAGAAAAATATTTTGCCAATTTCGATTGCTGTAAATTTTCTTTTTCAACTTCTGTCGCTAGCAATTCAATTAGTTCATTTTGTATGGTAGGACTCAAATAGTGATCTTTAGTGTTTTTATTCTTGATTCTGTCTTGAAGCTCTTTTAGGATCGGATCTCTTCTTGCCAAAAGCTCAAATATACCCAGAAAATTTCCATTGTGAGGAGATCCTAAGACTTCTTCAGATCCTCTAAAAGCAAGATTCCTTTCCGATAGAAACAAGGCAATGTCGATAAGTCTCTCTAAAACATTTCTCCAAAAACGTCTTTCATTGAAAAAAATATTCATCTCGCGTTTGTCGATAGTGGATGAATTTCTTATCCCTTCAGCTAGCAACATCCATTGACTGCAGCATTCTTGGTGGGAAATGCCGTTTTCATGGTCTTTCAGTTTTTTCGAAAAACCCTCCCATGTATTTATACCACTACAAAAGGGGCTTAGTGTTTTTCCAAATAGCTTACAACAAAAGCAAAAAACTTGATCTGATTACCCAGAATAAACTAGCCACGACCGTGAAACACTTTCACCATTAGGTAACACACGTTTATAATGGTTGGAGGAAAAACGTCGCCTTGGAGTTGTGCTATTATATAGAAAATTCATTATTAGTTGATGTGGTCCACGCTTTACTATATCACATCGTTGAGCATCAGAAATACTTTCAGGCCATTTACATGGGTCATCAGGGATAGGGGTTAAATTGAGATTCAGTTATTTTTGATATTGAAGGTTGCGTATTGGCAGGTAAATCACAACTTACATTTTCTGGAAATTCACAATCACTTTGATGCTGATCGTCATAGTCTTCTTTTTCTTGTACACTATAGTTTTCTTCATCCCTCTCGGTACTAGTGCCAGGTCTACTCTGCTCAGTAATCTTGAAAAAATCTGTCATCTTGGGCAATTTCGCTACAGCATCTCGAGCAGTGGCTGCTTCTTTTCTCTTTTGAGCACCACTTTTTGAACGTTTCATTCTATACAATGTCAATAAAATACTTTATCTGCACTCTGCAGTGTATATATATTGTCCCGGTATTTATAGCCAAACAGAATTGCAGACCATTCTATGATTGTTGCGTAACAACGGCATTGTTACGTCAATCGAATATTCAAGATTCTACCAGAAAATCAATCGAAATATTCTAGATTCTGCGAGATAAAATGACGTTGCATTCACTTATGATGTCACAAGCCAATTTCTTCCTACAGTTTAAATCGGTTGTAAACAAGTCTGCTGAACTGAAAATAGTCACGTAGCCAAAAAGCAATTTCAGACTAACTTGGGCCCCCAAAGTTGGCCTGGGCCCCCCCAATTGGGGGGTTTGGGGGGCGGCTGCTACGTCTCTGGGTGTGCTTCAAAAGTTAAAAATGCAAAAGCTGAAGGTAAGTGATAGACCTATTCATAAACTTTTTTGTGTTTAAGAACCAATCACAAATAATAATGTAGACAATTTTAGCATTGCTAGACTTACCACATTATGCCATGCTATTTTTATCACAAAGTGATTCACTCTCTTCTGATTTTAAAATATATTGTCCAAGAAGTCATTGCAATTATCAGGTTGTGCTGCCATTTACTTTAAGCTCTACCTATACTAACGTAAAGAGATAAAACAGCAGGTATATATCAACAGGCCTACTGTGGGTAGGCTTTAATGCATTCAAATTACCCATTCTATAGTTACTGGTATCATAAAATATATGGGAGTTGTCATGAGCTTAATGGATTTTTTAGAAAAATGCCTGCATGGCCATGTTGTAAGCACAAGTGCAGTAGATACTCCATAGATCAACTATACAGTATTTGTTTTCATTTTAGGTTTAACCAATGAAACATACAATGGAAAAGAAATTCCTACACGACAACAGCCTGTCATTAAATGTCGATGTAAATGTTGTTTGTTCTTTGTTGTAGAAGAGCAAACAAAAATATTTCAAACTTATTTAAAAGAACATTCAACTTAAAACACCAACCTTTGAGTCTGTGTTCAAGTTACCTTGCAATTTCTCTGAATAAGGAGTTTTATAGTGTTTGGTAAAATGGTATAAATTATTATTGGTATTTAACTCTTGCAATTTCATTTCTATTTGCACAATTTTTGGGAACTGCTACTCGTAATATTGGATCTGAAATTACATCTCGATGGCGTAGGAAAAAAAACCGACGCGATGGCGTAGTGGTTAGAGCGCCCGCTTCGCAGTCGGTAGACCTGGGGTTCATTCCCCTTGTCGAGTCATACCAAAAGACTTTAAAAAATGGCATCCGCAGCTTCCCTGCTTGGCGCTCGGCATTTATGGGAGGTTGTGGAGAACAAGCCGACAAGCTCGCTTGTTGTGTCCTTGGGCAAGGCACTTAACGGGACGCCCCACCTTTATGTGGAAGACAGGTGGCCCATAAACCTCGAAAAAGGCAACTCCCAAGCAAGTGCGGACTTTCCGTCCAAGGTATAGCGATACAATTCGCTTTCTCGTGAATGGAGGATAAATATGGCAAATAAAACAAAAAAAATAAAACAATCTCGGGAAATGGCTGTAGTTCTGGATTACCTGGCTAAAATTGAACAAAAACAAGATAAGTATCAGTCAAATTTTTTGAACTCATCCGGTGTAAATGAGAACGATGATGCTCCTGAATTTGTTTCAGGTACCAGTAGTTGCGAAGGTCAAAAAGAACTGCTTGAAGAACTGTCGCAATTAACCCATATTATCCCACTGTCTACAAAAGTGAACCCATTTTCAAAGAGCGCTTTCTACCACCAGAGCTGATATAATTTAATGTTTTTTCACTTCTTTATGAAGTCTTATGTTGAAACTTTCAAGTTCAACGTAAATTCAACACATTCCGAATATTCTTGATAGGTTTTCATGTAACTAAAAAACCGCAAATTTAGGTTCGCAAGCCTCGTTTTCGTTATCCCGCGAAACGTTCAATCAAGCGTAAGGATGCGTGAAAAAGAAAGTTCTTACAAAAGTACTTGAGTTATAGATGTAAAATCATTAGAAAGTTTCTCAATACTGCAGTTCGGAGAAAAGCCACCGCCACTGGAATAGCCGAGTCTACAAATGTAGTCAGTGGGATAATACGGGTTCGTAAAATCTATCCAGACAGGAATTTTGCTAAGTGAGTCATCGCTAGAAATTCAACATTCTTACAACTTTTGCCTCGTTCCTTTATACAATAATCATGATTGTTTTTTGCATTATTAAGTCACTTTGAAGTTTTTTTCGTCCAAGCTATTTTAAGTTATTCTGTAAAGACTGAGACTGATGATGCATTGTTTATAAAAATATTTTGCTGTATTTGCAGGAATAGTTTTAAAATGATAGGTACTAACACATTTTATTGTAAAAAGAATACCCAGCATTGTTTCCTGAATGATGCAATCAGTCAAATCGAAAACGATGACCCTGAAACGGCTGATATAGTCATGATAGGGCCTCCTACTGGAGGTGCAGATAGCGATATGGAAAGTGAAAATGAAGAGATTCTGGAAGCAACAGGTCTGCCAAATGAGGCTGCTGGAGAAGTGGAAGTGTTTCAAATCACTAGCAACGAGGTCATGTCTGATTCCGACTCGGAAGAGCAAGGTAGCAGTGAACCAACAGCGAAAAGAGCAAAGAAATTAGCCAAGAGAAACGATAATGTTAAATGGGAGAAGAAACATATTCAGCAAAAACCTACTTCATCTTTGGACCAGGATAAAATAGTGCAAGCACAGTTAATCAATAAGCATCCTGATCTTGTTCAAGCAACAATTTGGAACACTTTTGAGAGCACGTTTTCAGATATGGCAGAATTTTTAGTAAACGAAACAAACCGATATGCAAAAGAGAACAAGAACAAGCCGGAATTTAGCGTTTCTATGGAGGAAATGATGCAATTTATTGGACTGATTTTCTTGTCAGGCTACAACATACGCCTTTCTGAAAGAGACTATTGGAGCACAGACCCGGATTTACGATGTGATGCTTTTTGCACAGCTATGAGTAGGAATCGCTTTTTTGAAATAAAAGCGGTACTGTATGCAGCAAACAATCAGCACTTGAGTGACTGTCGAATGGCGAAAGTGAAGCCAATATATGATATTTTGAACAAGAAGCTGAGACGATTTGGCGTAGTTTATGAGGATCTAAGCATAGACGAGTCCATGGTGCCATACTATGGACGTCACTCATGCAAACAGTTTATCAGAGGAAAACCGATTCGTTTCGGGTATAAGCTTTGGGTGCTGGCAAGTTCAACCGGTTTGCCTTACCACGTTGAAATATACGAAGGAAAATCCCCAAATGCAGAAGATATCCCTCTTGGGGAGCGAGTTGTCAAAACTGCGCTGGAAATCTGCGATAACCCGGTTGAACATAGTGTTTTCTTCGACAATTTTTTCTCAAGTTATAAACTGCTCGTTGACTTGGATGCTAAAGGATTCAGAGCCACTGGTACCATGAGGAACAATCGGATTGGAAAATGTCCATTGGCAGATGTTCGTGATATGAAGAAAAGAGAAAGGGGGTCATACGATTTCAGGAGCACGAGCAACCTAGAAATTGTGCGGTGGAATGACAACTCAGTAGTCACCATTGGAAGTAATGCATATGGGGTGGAGCCGGTAGGAAATGCCAAGAGGTGGATCAAAGGAAAGGGAAGAGGAAACATCACCCAACCAGCTGTGATTGCTGCATACAATCGCGGAATGGGTGGTGTTGATCTGCTAGACCGCGCTTTATCCGATCTGAGGCCTGTAATTCGCGGCAAAATATGGTATTAGCCACTGATCATAAATGCGATAAACATCGCATTTGTTTATAGTTGGCGTATATATAGGATAATTTCTGGTGAAGCCCTCTCTCAAAAAGCATTCCGTCGACGAGTGGTCAGCATTATGATCAGAAGGTCTTCTTCTCAGATCATGAATGTCAGAAGTCGCCCAGCCCGTACTTTCAAAGTGGCGGATGAAATACGTCTAGATGGCATAGGGCATTATCCTTTTCCGGCTCCTGTGAGAAGATGTGTGATTTGTAAAAAAATTGCCGTAATTCTTGTGCAAAATGTAGTCAAAGCATGCATGTAAATACGTGTTTTCAATTGTTTCATGAGAAATAAGAATCTTCTCCTGCTTTTGTCACTATTTTCGTTTATTTCCGATTAAAACACGCTCAGGAAGTGTCGCAAATTTCTTCTGATCGTAAAAAAAAGGAAGAATTCAAGTTAGTAAATTGACGCTACTCGAGCATGTTGGTAGCGACATGCACGGGTAGTGTTGCGTTTTTTTGCGTTTAGTCGCCCGAGAAGGAAAAAATGTAAATAATCGATCGAAACAACAAGACAAGAATATTGCTGATTCAGCAATGGACTCGATTGAGTTAAGTAAAAACACAGCGTCCGAAGGGGCCATCTCCAGGGGGAATGGCGCCCCAGATCCCACTAGAGTAGCAAAGGGGTGGGTAGCAAGAAACAGAGAAGAAAAACTGAGTGACTTGATAATATGAGCACATCCGTTGGGTTCGATAATAACACGATGGGGATGGGGGGAACTGACGACGCGTCTGTACCCTCCACCAACATCACAGAAGGGTTTATTGAAAAGGAGTAAACAGGAAGCAAAATCAAAGTTTGAAATGGTAACAATAGGCTATGCTTGACTAATTGCCCGAATACGGAGGATTGACGATCACTGTCGGACAAAATTAGCCATTCTACATCTGTCCAGATGATAAATGCACAACATTTTATGCATAAATGTTTCGTTTTGAGCAGCGGTAACCCAAATCCTGTGCTAGAGACCAACTCTGAAACATAACAATTTGAGCAAAATTTTATACTGGATTATTCCACTGACTACAAAAGTAGACCCCCTAAAAAAGCGCCTTTTCATTTTGCAAACGAGATGAGGCTTACAGGATCGTCAAATAGCGTGAAAATCAGCTGCCACACAAAATTTCTGGATAATATTTTAATTTTTAAAGGCCTTGGGATAATACTCGGGTTAATAATGGTAATCAAAGCCATCATAAAGGATTTGGCTAAACAAATTGAAGAAAAAGAAAAAAGAAAGGATGACCTTGAACAGTATGGAAGGAGCAAATGCCTTATTCTTTGTGGATGTGTTAACCTTCCCAAAGAAAATGCAGGTTATGTAGCTTTTGAAAATTTTGTACCAGATTCTCTGAATTCTAGACTAAAATTTGATCATCCTATTAGTAATAGCGACATCCTCTGTTCACATGTTTTGAAGCATATCAGCATAAAATATTCGCAATTCAACAATCAGAATTTTTAAGTCAGAAAATATCAACACCTTTCACAATACCTTAGACTCTACTTTCGATATTGATGTAGTTTTAAGGGAATCAGATTCTAATTTAGCCTATGAATTATTCACGAACCATTATTATAAAGTTTTTGATGCATGTTTTCCCCTAACCAATCCGAGGCCAAAAACACACTCCAATAGCTGGTTTGATAAAGATCATCAAGTCCTCATGTATGAGAAAGCAAAACTTTTCAAAAAGTGTGTAAATAAGAAAAAACTGACAGCAAAAGTGAAGTATACCAAACTAGAAATCTTTACTATCATACAATTCAACAGAAAAAGAAATTGCATTATTTATCTCTTTTTGATAAACAAAAAAATAATTAGAAGCAAACATGGAAAATCTTAAATAAACTAGTTGGAAGGAAAAGAAGTAAAATCACTCAATGCCTCTCTCAAGTAATAGATGGTAAATTGTTTACTGACTCCAATCTATTTAGCTAGCCAACTACTTTAACGATTATTTTTCTAATATTGGTGAAAAATTACTAAAAAAACTAGCAACCCCGCAAAAACAGTTCAGCAAATTTTTTGAGTCTGCAATATGAAACTCAATGTTCTTGAACCCTACATTGGTAACTGAAATCAGAAAAATTATCTCAAAAATGCTACCCAAAAACAGCACTGGAATTTATGAAATTCCAATATCGGTTGTAAAATTAAGTTTTGATCACAAACTTTTTGGTTTATGTCATATTTTAAACTTATCATTATCTCAAGGTCAATTTATCACAGACTTTAAAAAAGTTAAAGTGATTCCTGTACACAAAAAAGAGCAAGAAACATTTGTAAATAATTATCGGTTAATTAGTTTGCTCCCAGTATTGTCTATGATATCAGAAAAGATTGTATATAATCAATTGTATTCCTTTTTGTCACAATCAAACTTTTTTATAATTTACAATTTGGATTTAGAAAAAATCACCAAATATTTTCAAGATAAAGAACATACTCTTGGTGTATTTTTAGATCTTTCCAAAGCTTTTGACACCATTGATTCACAGTATACTTTTGGCTAAACTAAATCAGTTTGGTGTTAGGGGGATGGCAACATCAAGCGGTAGGAGCTATTTGAGCGGTCGCTTGATGCAAACAGAAATCGATAGAAAAATTTCAAATTCCAAGCCAATTGGGGTAGGGGTGCCACAAGGATCAATTCTTGGCCCCCTTTTATTTTTAATTTTCGTAAATGACTTTCCTAAATGCTTAACGTCAGGTAAAGCGATAATGTTTGCTGACGACACCAATTTATTTTAAACAGCAGTTCTTATGAAAAATTAGATGAGGTTACAAATACTCAATTAACACATGTCGAGACCTGGTTTTCTGCAAATAAATTAACACTTAATACTGATAAAACCCTATATGTTGCGTTCAGAACTCCAAATAGTCTTCCTCCACCTACTGCGCTGTCCATTCAATTCAAAACCAAACATCTAAAATGAGTAAACACTTGCAAGTTTTTGGGTTTAACCATCAACGAACATCTTTCATGAAGCCACATATGCAGTGGTTGCTGCAAAAACTCAGATGTAGCTACCATGTAATTAATAAAGTGAAACAGTATCTTGATAACAGTTCATTGCTAATCTTATATCACTCTCTTATTAATAGCTATGTACAATACTGCGTAATATCTTGGTGCCATGGCAACATAACTATAATTCAAAAGTTTCAACCAAAGCGATTAATTTAATTAATACTAAGAAGCAGAAAAACGTAACGTTTTTAAACAACACAATCTGCTAACGATACTACAGTCTGAACTACTTGAAATTGCCAACTTTATGCTCAAATATTTTAATAAACCTCTTCCTCCAGCTTTTGTAAACATCTTTGATTCTAACTTTCTTAGCGAGAAAGCCACTCTTCGTACTCGATCCAAGTCCAAATTGTGCCTTCAATATTGCAAAATAGTACTCACACAACAAACACTGAAATTTAGAGGCCAATGTTATGGAATAAACTACCTGCAGCACTCAAAGATATTAAATCACTTTCCAAGTTCATCAAATGCTTTAAAGAATTTGTTATAAATCTGTAGATTAATATATATCATG
Source organism: Trididemnum clinides (assembly GCA_963675345.1). Lineage (NCBI taxonomy): Eukaryota > Metazoa > Chordata > Ascidiacea > Aplousobranchia > Didemnidae > Trididemnum > Trididemnum clinides. Next base: position 35,441,314 of record OY776286.1, read on the forward strand.
TTTTAGACTGTAACCTACTTCTTTTGATTGCTTAAAGATATAATTTTAAAACGAGCTTGCAAAGTAGGATAAAAAATGAAAGAATAGGTATTTGCTGTCTTTTTAGAATCTGCCAACCATTTTCGAACTACCAATTAAAAAAGAGCTAATTATCATTTTATACTCCATATGCAACTTCAGGCACAACTGCTCCTCGAAATATTTTCTAATGAAGAATAATAATAAGGAAGATTCACCTGCGATATAGATCCATGAAACTTCAATCATTTCATTTGATTAAATGATAAACTTTTATTTGAGTTAAATAGACCGGGACACTTCCGATGGTTTACTTAAACTATCCACAATCAAGTGATTAAAATGAGGTCATAAAAATTCAAACGCAATGTTATAGTGCTACTATTTATCAGCAAAATGTATAGTCCTGGGCAGTAAGACTATAACCGCGTCCGGCGACAGGGTCCTTCCTAGAGTGTTAATGGAGCTAACTCTTTGACTGTCGTTGCTCCCAGGTCACCCTTGGGCAAGGTGTAGTACCTGCTAGCCTTCCTCGTTAGGGCAACAACAGGTTGGCACTGAGAGAAATGTATTTACGTATTATCGGGTGTTTTGACATAGGGTAAAATTTTGTTTATTTGGCTGACTGCTTTTTTAGTGTTTTTTTGGTTTGTATTTTTTTATATTTCAATTGTTTTGAGTGATGTTTTTGTCGGGTGCGGTGACCATGCCCCTTTCTACAATCTTTTTAATGAAACTTTAAAAATTTTGGGTACGTTTAACGTCAATTTGTTTTGTCACTTGCATTCTTTTTTCGCTCTTGGTTTTTATCCGATTGTCGAGTTTTTTGTGTTAAGAAAACAGAAGCGAAGTAAATTGCCAACCACTATTACTACTACTACTACTATTACTTAAATCTTCTGAAAAGATTAGAAAAAGACCCAATCAAGAAAATGGAAGACAGCGCAAGAGTTTCACATACATCGTCACATTTGAAAGAAAAACCATCCATGTTTGTCAGGCAGCATTTCTGGGTTTACATGACATAAAAGAATCAAGACTTAAAAGGAAAGTTTTAAATTTTGAAGCTGATATTTTGGATGACCGATGATCACATGCAAACCATCTAAAAGTAGATAAGGCAACTAAAAATTGCGTGCGTGAGCATATTAAATTATTTCCAGCTCGTGAGAGTCACTATACCCTCATACAAAACAAGCATAAAAATATCTTGATGTTTCTCTGTCGCAGGCTAAAATACACAAAGCTTTTATTGAAGCAAATCAAGACCTTTAGCATGCATGCAAGTAGGCTACAGCCTTTGTCATCAAATTTTCAATTATGAGTTAAGTATCGGTTTCAGATATCCACGCAGTGATATTTGCGATTTGTGTGAAAAAAGAAGTGGATATGAAAAAAGTCCAAATTGCTAGTGACGAAAAATTACAAAAAAGCTTGAGCAAGAAATTGAGCTTCATCATAGAAAAGCAGATGCTTTTAAACTCTAGTTAGATTCAAGAATCTACTAAAAATGCCAAGACATGCACAATTCTGCAGTTATTGCAATGGATTATCAAAAGAATATGTTACTGCCACTGACCTGGATATCACAAGAATACTATAAACACCAACTTTGGATTCACAATTTCTGCATACATAACATAATACGAGACCAAGCGACTATGATTGTTTATGTCGAAAATTATACTGGCAAAGGACCAAAAGAAGAACTTTCTTGTTCGGATTTTTACATAAGGTCCCTGCCTTCTGAGATAACTAACGTGTATATTTTCGCAGACAATTATTTTTCTCAAAATAAAAACAGGTATATCATTGCATATCTGTATGCAGTTGCTAACAGCAGGCTGGATGAAATCCACTTCTTTTACTCACTTCCAGGCCATAGTCGCATGCCTTGCGACAAGGGCTTTGGTTGAATCGAAAAAAAGAGAAGAAAGAAAGACAAAGTTACAATGCCCTCCCAATGGGTTGAATTGATTAGAAATACTGATCGAGTAACCCATTTAAGATTGTGTATGTGGAGCATCCCCTTACTTATGATTTAAAGGTCAGCTCCACTCCAGTTGTTAAAGTAAAAAACTATAAGGCTGCTTTTGATCCATATTTAACACCTTTAAACAACATTGCTAGTATTAGAGTCTGTTGTTTAAAAGATGCGTTCTACCCAACACCAGGTTTTCCATGACAGGTGAATGCAGCACTCCCGTTGCTATTTAAAAGCGGGGGGAAAGATCAAATCTGTTATTGATATGGTGAATTCTAGCGTGCTGCCAGATGCGTATTTAACGTTTCTACCGATTAAAAAAGCAAAACTTTTAGATGACACATCTGCTTCAATATGTTTTTGTGCCAGATCATGTAACATTTTATGCTGCGTTGGGAGATGCTGGTCAGCACGGCACTTTGATGAGGGGGAAGTAAAGTAAAGTGATCTACATCTACTGTACTAGTTTATGAAGCAGTATAGTTGAGTAGAATTTTTGCATAAAGTGCTTTAACAACTTATATATAGAGCAAATTTGTCATCGCTAAGTGTGGTTCGTTTATGGTATGTCACTGAGTAAGTGTTCAGTTACCTTTGAAAAATTTCGCTCCCTTCTAGAAACAAATGCTTTTGTCTTCTATTAACAACTTATTTGAACCTTCCCTCCAATATGTTTTTTCGCACCTGTTTGTGTCCCCAACTAATCACTGACCAATGAGCAAATGTGACCTGGCGAAATATTTTACTTGTGTGTCGAAAATTTGCGTTGTAAATAATTTGTAATCAAGCAGGTTTGGCTTGTTGTGATAAATGAGCTTTGTAATAAAAGTTTCTAAGTCCAAACGATTATTTTATTTATAATATTTGATATGGGTAATGAAAATATCAATAAATGATGCAATAAGTTTAAGACAAGATATGTAGACGCTTATATACGCTGAAAATGAAAATCGCTCTTAAACCTGATTTTATGACTCATTTCAAAACTTTGAATGCAATTTACTCAAAAGTAGTATTTAGTACTGACGCGATGGCGTAGTGGTTGGAGCGTCCGCTTCGTAGTCGGTGGACCTGGTGTTCAATCCCCTTGTCCAGTCATACCTAAAGACTTTAAAAAATGGTATCCACAGCATCCCTGCTTGGCGCTCGGCATTTAGGGGAGGTTGTGGAGAACAAGCCGGCAAGTTAGCTTATTGTGTCCTTGGGCAAGACACTAAACGAGACGACTGGGCCTTTATGTGGAAGACAGGTGGCCAGGCCTGGAGAGGGATGGGATCCGCCAGACGTCTCAGCCTAAGATTCGCTGCATGATGAACACAACCAAAACAAATTGGTCATCTGCAGCGCCCCAACGGCAATCCCCGCGGGATGAGAAAGAAAGAGTATTTTTTGACTAAATTACTTTTCGTTCTAAGCCTTTCAATTGTTTCTTGTTGGAAGCCGTGAAGATGAAATGGAACTGATTTTTGTTGTGGCTGGTAGTGTAGCTAAGGTTAAGTACACGTGTGAGTATACCTGTATTTGTTTTTATTTTGAACAAGAAGGATCTACAGCTGGTGGATGAGATATTTGTAATCGAATAATGAAGGCCTCAAGAAAATCCCAGTTACAGAAGATCAATAGTTTGAGCGATACATTACGTAGCCTCAATTATAAAACCCTATTATTTAGATAGAACCAAAATTTTTTCGGACGACAGTTGGCTGATGTCGATTTCCATGGTTTAAACATTGTTCATTACCTAACATTTTGTTGCAGACCATCAACTAGTGCTGAGAGTATTTCTATTAGTATCGGGGTTGTAGATACAGAAGACAACACAAATATTCATATACAAAGTTTTGGAGTTGCAGTGGTGAGTCTTTGGTACTACTTGACAAGTGCGCATCAGTGAAAGCAATTTTTCTACAAAGGAAACTTTTTCTTTGGTCATATGGGCGTTACTGTCACAGGGGCAACTGAGCATTTTTGGAACACTACCACCAAAATTTTTGCTTAAGATTGAATCTAATCACAGTATGACACCAACACCACAGAACTTGAACTATGCTACTACTCTAATTGCGTTGTCGTACATCCATTTTTGGGAGCACTATGTAGAGGTTTTTGTTACCTTAAAGTAAGAGAAAATTTTACGGCAAAAGACCAAGTGTAAGAAAAATCAATGCAGCCAAAACCGTCATAGCAAATTGATTCTTACAGTGATAGCGTCTATAATTTTGCTGCACTTTCTCACAGGCAAAGATTGCAGCCTGTATGATTCGCTTTCTATTTCGGAAGATATTACTTGCGATTTGTTTTAAGCCGTATCAAAGAAATTGATTTCGTGGTGAAGGAGGCTAACTCCTTGATGTCTCTTTAACATAGGCCTTGTTTTTATTCATGCCATAATCATTGCTTGTTTTGATAAAAATTTTTGGAGCAGGAAGAGAGACGACATCTCAGATAATTGTTTAAAATTCTTTTTTCTGCTTGAAATAGCAAAGCTCCGGTGCTAGGAAGCCAATCTATATTTTATTATTTAAATATCTTTGTGACATTTTGTGAATTGGCACCTCATGACAGACTTTTGATTATATCCTAGTATACCGTATAGTTATTTACGCAAGGGATTGTGTGAATAGATCCCGCAGATTTCTGAGTTGTAAAGGCCTTGAGAAAGCTGTCTAACAATACTTCATTGTGCTTTGTCGCATTAAGCCGCTCGTGGCAGAAATGCTGTGTTCCAACGGTAGATTTGAGAAGTGAGATTCAACGCTACTTATTTTGTTTATGCTGTGACCAATGGAAACGAAATTCTTGCTCAACACCGTCCTTGAGAGCGCAATTGATCATTAAGCACAAGGTCTCACAGTTTATCTACCAAAATTCTCACAGCTAATCGGCGTGCTTAAATGGCTGAGCGGTAAAGACGGCGCTCCCGATTATAATGTTTTGTTGCCAAAAATTTAGGTTTACTGCCATGGTATTTAATGGAGATGGTGGATTCAAATCCCATCCGAAGTCAGTTTTTGCTATTTTTATGGTGGCGATCAATGATTGATTTTCATAGAGGTCAACGTCGTAATCGAGGGTTAGATTTTAGTGGTATAGAATATGTAATTTGAGCCCTTTTTTGCGGAGCGCTCCTACGTCATTTCCGTCGACCTTGTATGACCTTGTAAGTACATGAGCTTGGAATTACATTGTAGTAACATGACTTGAACTTGGATGATCTTGTACTAACATGACTTGAATTTGTTTAAACTTGAAAGTACATTGTTTTTGTTTGAAATTACAACTTGAAAATACATTGAAAATACAGCTTGAAATTACAACTTGTAATGACATTTGTATGAGCTTGTCTGGCACCCCCACTTGAGAATATCGTCACTTCAAAACGTGTAATATTAACTGCATTTTCAACATATGGTCGTTAACTCAAAGATAGCATCTCTCTTATTCGGCGTAGGGATAACCAAAAAGCTGTCACGAACGGAAGCACGGAGCTCGCGTTATTCCGCCAATCACAAGGTGATGTAAGTCAATTTTGTTTGTTTTTGTTTTGTTCGTTTTTTGAAAATGATTTGATTTGATGTTGTACCCTTGCTTCAGAATACCCCCAATTTAGAAGTTCTCCAATTAATATTAAGTTCACTTTGGTTTTCATCTCATTAAACGATCTCGATCTATTGTCCTACTGTAATCACAGCTGTTGTAAAGCGGAAACATTAACTTCTACGTCGTGACTGAAGATAGAAGCCTTTGGTTCTATATCATAAACAAACTTTCTTGCTAGCGGAAAAATCATTCGCACGAAGGTGTTCACGACGTATCTTAAAAATTGTAACTATAAAATCATATAGCCTCGTTCTGATCGATTCTTTTTTGGTTTATTGCTTTGATCTTATGATCCCCTAGAATGTTGTGTCTTTGCTCTTCTAGATGTGTTTATTGGAGATATTTTCCTTTACTCCATAGGAGTATCTTGATATCAGTTCTGCAGTTAAAAGGGTCTTTATATCGATTCTAGTAGATAGATGTAGACAATGGATTCAGTCTTATTACAATACGATCTTGGAGGAATAAAATCTTAAATATACAGTATAGATTTCAAAATAGTGACCAGTGTGATAAAAGACACAGATGTTGAATTGCAATGGGAAAAGTTTGCTTGTTCATCGCTAGCTGAAAACTTACAAAAGAAAATAATTAACAACTATACTACAACCAGTAGTTCAGAACTAGTGACAGATACAATCTTGGAGGAGTAGAGATTTCATAACAGCTACCAGTTTGATAAAAGACAGATGTTTGAATAGCAATAGGAGAAATTTGTTGTTCATCGCTAGCTGAAAACTTACAGAAGAAAATTATTAACAACTATACTACAACCAGTAGTTTACAACTAGCGACTGATACAGTCTTGGAGGAGTAGAAATTTCATTATAGCTACCAGTGTGATGAAAGACAAATGTTTGAATGGCAATGAGAAAAATCTGCTTGTTTATCACTAGTTGTAAACTTACAGAAGAAAATAATATACAATGAACAGTTTTTCTAGATCATACTGGTTGCTGGAGAAAAATCTCATGCAGTGGAGCGACGTTGTGACATCTTGAGTTTACTTCCAGAAGAGATGAAACTTGGTGAAAGGAAAAATATTGAATTTGATTCAATTTTAATCAAAAATTTTTCCGCTGGTTGTTAGTTTTACACTTTTATGAAAGAAAATTTCAGTAGCTTAAGGAGACCTTTGGGTAAAATGTAGATAAGATTGTTTCACATATGACAGTAAGGTCGTAAAATTGTTAGTGCAACTCTGCAACAGAAACATTCTGTGATGTTAAAAAGGAAAATAAGTAGTAGTAGTAGTTCAGTTTTTATCCGGTGTTGTCCCTTAGCAGAGATGGCCGAATCCATCCTTTTTTCTGCAATTGCTTGCTCTCTGTCTCTCCACTTGTCTCGATTCAGGGTATCCTTCTTCTCCAAACCAATCTTCTCTGTCTCCTCCTCCACATGCTTCTTCTAGGTTTTCTTCGGTCATCCTCGCTTTCTCTTGCCACTCACTTCAAGATTCAGAGCAACCCTCAAAACACTATCATCATCCCTCCGCTGCACATGTCCGTACCATCTAACTCATTTGCTGTTTGTTACCGGTCTATAGTTTTCTTCAACCCCAGCATGTCCATGTGTTCTTCAGTCGCCTTTTTGTCAACAACTTTCTGACCGCACATGTCTCTCACCATAACTTTCTCCATTCTTTGTAAAATTGCTTTTTCATTTTCTTTTAAACACCATACCTCGCTTAAATCACTACTGATACTTTGCATTGTAAAACTGAGAAGATTTAGCTTTAACTGTGCGCAAATCATAAAACATTCACCTCAAATTTCCAGCTCTAATTATTGTGCATATGACAACTAGAAACTAAAATTGTATCCTATCATCACACTGTTTTAAGATTTTTTCTAAAATTTAGCAACTTTTAACCCTTGAATGCGTATATGAAAAAATATACGCGAATGCATACTATGGGTCATTTTTGACCCATAGTGTTAAGAACACAATTTTCCACATTTCAGCGCATTTTCAGTTAGGGTATTACATGCATTAGATCTCTGCACATTATTCAATGAAGTACAGGTGAATCCGGTTAATCGCATAATTCGCTTTATTGCATAAGAACTGCAAATCGCAAGCAATATACCTCATTTGATTTAAATGCATGTTCTGTTTAATTGCATAAAAATATTTTGAAATTGGACATGCGATTAACCCGATTCCACTGCATAGCGTAACTATGACACAAACTTGTACGGAAATGAAATGAACAACAGCACCATAGACATAATCACGCAAATGAGCATTAATCCTTCAAGATTCTCAGAATTCTTATTTGCAGCGTTTGATTCTTGGAAATACAGCCACAAGTTTTGCTTTATGGGGAGCGATATTGTTCTGTACTGTAGCCATTTTATCTTTTGTCACCCCGGTTGACGTGTGATTAATAGCTGTCTACTTATCGCCAGCATACGAAATATATCCTCTCCTCCATGTAAGCAAAATATTCTAGGTTACTCTGCAGAACAGCTACATGAAAGTATATACTGACTGGCAATCATTCAAAGCTTTGACAAGATTTTCTCTTTCTTCATTGGCAGTCGTTGCAAGTGATATAGGTGTGACTATGTGCTCGACACACATGTCTGCAGCATTTTGAGCAAATTTTCAACACCTTTTTGTCTCTGAATGTCTCGCAAAGAGCACACCTCTTTTGTTTCTGTGGAGTAGCCTCCCTTTCTGCAGACAAACAAGCAAACGACAAACCGCACCTAATCATTGCTTTTTTTGTTGGCTTTTGCAACTGCAGAATTTTCTGCCTGGTCTTCATATGTGGCATGATGAAACTTTCAGCAAGTTCCGTAATGAAAAGTCTACTCTTGGAGGCTTTGCTTTTTTTGTATTCCGAATGCAGTTTTCGGAAAATTGTGTACGCATTTAGAGCACCAATGTCAAGCATGTTACAAACAAGAGCAAAAGGCCATCTGCGTGTTGCTCTTCTGCATGTGTATGCTTGTACCATTTGATCAACTAAATCTCCATTTTTGTTTTGTTGTAGAAATGGATGATCTCCGGCCTCTTCTGAGCGTCATCTTCTATGATGATTACATCATGATGCATACTACTCAGTAAAATAACTGCTTTGTTTCTTTTCGGGACATAGCTGGTCATCATTAATTGTTCATCAAAGCCAAATGTTGACGATTTTGGCTCACGAGATTTGGCAGCTTTCATGCATTCATGTTCTTCCCTTTTGCATTTTCACACTGTCCCGACAATCGTTAACCTCCTGTGAAGCATCATGTTTGCCAGCTGGATCCCTGTGAAATAATTGTCCATTGTCACGTTTCTACCTGTGTTTTGAATTGGTGCTGTCAGGTAATGAACAAGATTTTGACCCAAGTTTTTCTCTGTTGCTGCGCCTGGTTGCTTTCCCACATAAATTTTTCCAATGAAGGCATATGGAACGGATGCATCACACAACCAAAAAATCTTAACGCCATATTCACCAGGTTTGCTTGGCATATATTGAGTAAATGAGCATCGTCGTCTAAAGAGAACAAGCTGTTCGTCCACTGTTGTATAACCCCCTAGATTATACTGAGTTTTACAGATTTCTATGAACAATTCCTAGGCGAAGCTGAATGCGGCCAGTTTGTCTTGCTTCAACAGTGCAACTCGTGTTCGCTTATCATGGAACCTGATGTGACAGCGTATGTTTTCAAATCTGCTTGTACCAAATGCAGCTTTGTAGGCAGGATTTTTAGGGGGTCTGAGAACAGCTGCGGAATATCTAAATCCCAATTTTTTTCTGCCCCAGTCAACAACAAAACTCCAATAAAGGCCATGAATTTCTCTTTAGAAACATGTTTCCATTTTTGACAGGCACGCCGGCCTTGAAGGTTTGTGCACAGCAATATTTTGTCAACAATGTTATCAGAGATAAAAAGCTCAAAGGCACTTTTAGGTGTATATACTTCTGAAGACAAAACGGTGCTTAGTCTTGGTCGTATCACGTTATGAGATCTAAATCTTCCTTGAGGAGATGAGGTTGAACTCCAATAAGCTCCATCTTTACCAGTGCGAGAGTCCATGTCGGATGGTTGTTCTGAAGCACTTTGGTTTGAAAAAGTAGAAGCTGGAAATGCTTGGCTTGTTGAAGAAAGTGGCATGGAGCATGGCACTTGAGTATGGCTAGAAGATGAAGCTTGGATTGCAGTAATATTGAGTGTAGTAGTCATACTATCTTCAGAATCACTTTCTGATTCAGATTCACCCTGGTTTTCTGCTGAACGCAGCGATTCAATAAATGCCTTCACATCAGAATCACTATTTTCATCCATATTTCTTTCAACAACGTGGGGGATATATTCTGTTTCATCATCATCGGACAGATCAGACTCACTGCTTCCAATGATGCTTTCATCTTCTTCTAGTAACTGCCGCGCTGCCTCCTCTAGATTAACACTACGGTTATAAGGTTCAGACATAATGTTCCGATGTTACAATTTGGGTAGCTATTGAATAAACCTGCGAAGTACCTAAATTTCTTAGCCAAACTGGAACAACGCAAAACTTATCAATGAGCAAAATGAAGAAATTCAACTATTAGATGGACTTAATTAAGTTGTAACGCTTGCATGCTAGCAGGCTGCCTGACAAGCTGCCACGCCGGCTTCAGCTAAACGACTTGAAAGAAACTGCCATTTACGCATGGATGAATGCAATAAAATCAAAACTGCAACACTTTCTAAGCTAGAAGGAGAAAATCTGACCTTTGAGCCTTCCATGTAGCTAGCTCACATATGATGAAACTTTTGATAAAAATGTAGCTTTTGGGCAACTCGGGTCAAAAATGACCCATGTTATGCATTTTCGGGGTAAACTGTGAAACTTAATTTTTTTGCAAAAAGTGATCAAACTGCAGATAACTAAACATCAATAGGCTGAACAAAACTAAATTGCTGACAAAGTCAAGAGGTATTACGTAGATATACCGAAAATTCTTCTTGCAATCAACTCGAGTACACCTCCCGGGTCTTTTGTGACCCATGTTATGCATTCTAGGGCTAAACTCACTGACATGGAACTTTTACCTTTCAAAGTCTACTTAGCTCACCTTCATAGAAATAAGCTAAACATTTACAACTTTTAACATTTTTGTAGAACATTAGAAAAACAAAACACAAAAATTTTCAACTTAACCGTTAATCTAAAATCTTAAGCTAACATACTTCTGCATTGTCACAAATTAAAAGTCGTCTTAGCTGATCGAAGACTTGTTTCGAACAATTAAACTCTTACACTAAGTTTTAATCTATAAGAAGTTGAAACCATTATTTGTAATTCACAACTTTCAGCTAAAAGATATAAAACTTCTCACAGCGTATTATCTCCCGTATAGCTAAATCAAGAATTTTACCTAAATCCTCGCAAAATAGATACATTAACTGATATCTATTATACACTTGTTATACGTAATCACTGCTACACACGATTGCAATTGCAGATTTTCAAATACCCCAAGTTGATTGATTACAAAATCTCTTACTATCTATTTTTATGAAACAACTTCAATGCTGCTGTATTAACTATAACCCATAAATTAGAAATGTAAAACCTGAACTTGTTGCTAAACATTTTTCTACTAGCTTTATCAAATGTAGTATTCTGCTAGAAGCAAACAAACTCTGATAGTGGCATCCAACATAAACTTACAGTTGTCTTTCTCAGCGAACTTAATCGTTAGCAATTGCTGTGACCGCCACACAAAAGTTTTAAATGCGGTACTCTTTCTTGTGAAAGTCTTGACTAACTTTCTTGCAAGCCACTTTTAACGTTTTATCCTTAAAACAAACAATCTTTCCTCACAATCAACTTTTTCAATGCTTTTAACACCTCAAAATCTAAACGTGTGAAATATTTTCTGAACTTCACCTTAATATCTTTACCGAGTATTGACTTACTCAAAAAATCTGAAATCATGACCCGCTATTTTCAAATTTCATTCAAGTCTTTAACCAAACTCACAATTTGATACTCATTTGCACAACAAAAGTTTCAAACTTATCGTTTATTTTCAAGAAACACAACCACAATTTCTTCACCAAAAATTGAACTCGCAACGTTGAGACAATTGAACAATAAAAGATTTTTTATATTTTTATCTGACATTTTATGAAATATTTAAGTTGAAGACTACTAAGCTACATTGTGCGCGCTCAATGTAATGTTTTTCAATTTTAAGTTATCAATCATCACAACTCAGTTCAATGGTAAACGAGTGGACAATATTTTGCATTATTTTTGCTCCATGTAATAAATCTACTACTTTTGTTGCTGTATACCAATTCAAATCAAAAAACTCTATCTTACAGTGTTTTCAAACTCTTGTTAAATTTTCTTACTGTACATTCACTTTATTACCTGTGTACATAGCTGAAAATCAAGTCTAATATTTGTAATTTTCGACACTTCATATCACCAAAACAAAGCAATATCAATTTTTGTCAGTTTTTAATTTTCTTACAAAGTTATTTCACGCTTCTATGCAACTAAAAATCAAACTCATGACGATTTAAAATTTTTTCCAATTATCAAACGCACAATTGGTGTGGTAGCGGTTAGAGTATTCGCCTCACAGTCGTAAGACCTGGCTTTGATTTCCTTGTCAAATAATACCAAAGACTTTTAAAACAGTTCATTCATTCATTCACTCGTATGAGCTAATGCTCGGTTTGCATGTCTTTCGTCAGACTGGGCCACCACGACTGGTAGACTGCTTGGCCCCACCATCTGTTTGCCACATAAAGACGGAGGCATCCCGTTAAGTGCCTTGCCCAAGCACACAACAACCAAGCTTGCCGGCTTGTTCTCCACACTATTCCTTATGTGCTGAGCGCCAAGCAGGAAAGCTGTGGATACCATTTTTTAAAGTCTTTTGGTATGACTCGACAAGGGGAATGAACCTCAAGTGTACCGACTGCGAAGCGGGCGCTCTAACCACTACACCATCGCGCTGGTACTGTTAAAAACTTTACTGTTTTAAAACAGTGATTACAGCTTAGCCCTGAGCATGAAAGGTTTTATTTAGAGTAAAAGCCAACCAGTTTGCTTGTAATTTCAAACACAAACAATGTGCTTTCAAGTTCAAACCAGTACAAGTCATGTTAGTACAAGGTCATCTAAGTTCAAGTCATGTTACTACAATGTACTTGCAAGGTCATACAAGTTCAACATATCCTATACTACTGATCTTGATCCTCTGAATTACTCTTCCATCTACCTCCTTTCGTGACACCAATGCAGAAATATGCAGTACCAAACAAGATTGTAACTCAACTCATAAACTTTTGTGTTTAGGTGTACAGACACCCTGACTATTTGTTTCCAAAAAATGATATAGCCCTGTTGAAACTTGATCGTAAGGTATTAATTGATGATTACGTCAGGCCTGTATGTTTGCCAAATGGAGAGGAGCCCAGACTGGGAGATAAATGTTACGCTACTGGATATGGATTAACATGTAGGCTGTGCTACAAGTATAATAATAGTAATCGAAATGTTACGTGTTTGCTTTACTAACTATAATAGCTAATATCCAGTTTAAGTATTTCTTAAAGCAATTTCATTTACTCTTACTCCGAATTTAGTATAGTTCAAAAAAAGGCTTTCCAGACTTTATGGTTATAACCGTATTTTATAAACATTTTGTATTAAGTTTAGAGTTTTTGATTTGTTTGATAATCACACAGATCACGTGCTAAATTTATTGCCGCTTTTTGCCCTTAACGAAAAAGTTAATCATTCTTCTATTAGATTACCGTTTAATGCTTTCACAAAAAACCGCTCATTCTGTTTAACCCTTTGGCTGCCACGTCACCCATGTATGGGTGACATCTAATGTTTCAATGCGGTTATCGTAAGTGATATGTGGGTCACACCCGTTTTTCCTTCTAGGCCACGTCTTTCACTTATAATTGACAGTACGTGCAAATCCAATGAAGGTTTGCTAGCGTGGCCTCTGAGAAACCTTTCGACAGCTTTGGTTTTAGTAAATAGGCAAAAATTAGGTAATCACACTTAACCCTTTGAGGACCTTTGGTACACATATGTACCATGATTGTTGATTTTTATATCATTATGACGTGATAACCAATTATCTGAAATCCATTTTATTTTTGTTGTTACCAAACAATTGCGGCATTGTTTCAAATTTTATGAATTAAATTCTTGTGGTCCTTAAAGGGTTAAATGAATGTTTTGGCTGTATTTGAAAAAAAAATGCAACGAAAAATGAAAATCACGTGTTATTAATGCTCACTGATGGACTTCATTGAAGCATTTCAAACACACCTGCAGTTGCCCAGGTACAAATCACAGTATGTGTATGATTTTTGTGTCATCTTTCTTGCGTTGTCCCGGCCTTCTTGTTTTTTCATTTTGGCATAACAGAATAAACAAGTTCTTCGTATTCGTTTTCCATGACTTCCAGTTCTCTCAACCAGATGGTGTGTGGAGGACGAATCCGCTGGTGCAACATGAACGACACCTCCGAAATTTAACAATTGCTCAGCTAGACGTTTCCTAAACTTAGAAATCTGGATCTTTTTTTTGGTGACGTTTTGTAAGCAACCCAAGTATTCACGACTGCCATTATTAGCAGTAGTTCTATTGCCAACTTTTGATACTATTTGACGCCCTTTTTCAGGGTTGTGACATAAGATGCCATTTGATCCGAAAGATCAATGCTTCTTTTTCCCCTGTTATATGCCAGGACAGCAAGAGGCTTTTCCGTCGCTTTTCTAGATTTCTGGTTTCTCCGCTGGACTATTTCAGTTGAATCGAAATGATTTGCATGTCGTGCCACAGGTACCATAACAGGTACGTGCTTCGTGGTTGAAATACGGACTTTACGACTGTCTTTCCATTTTAAAATAACAACTCCATCTTGATCCTCTTTAGCAACTATCTTCCCCCTTTTCAATTTGGCGTTCAACACCTCTTTTAGTATGTCCTTTTTGTTAGCACGGAGAGTGCCGACAAGATGAGTTTTTTTTTTCTTGGCAGTACTGAGCCAGATCATAACTGATGTAAAAATTATCTACGTGTAATGTGCGTCCTTGATTTACCAGGCCTTTCATCAGCTCTTTGTAGTCAGTTTTAGCCAATCCAATCTCACGTACACCAGCGTTTGACTTTCCAGAGCACACTTTTACCGCCCAAGTATACTCAGCCAATGAGCAAAGTTTAAAAAGCTTGACACCATAGCGATGCGTTTATTTAGGGTGTACTGTCTGAAAGTCAAGCGTCCTTTCCATGGTACCAAGGTTTCGTCAATAACCATATCTTCTGGGCAAAACAAATTTTGAAAATTTATTTGCAACATATCTATCAGCGGTTGTATTTTGGCTAGGCGGTTGCCACTTCCCCCAGTTTCATTGTTGCTAAAGTGCAATAAACTCAAAAGTAACTGGAAGCGGTTGCGAGACATGATCGCACGAGGAACATCTTGCCGAAAAAGTACATTTTTTGACCAATATTTTTCAATACTCTTTAGTCTCACGAGTCCCATTGATAATATTAAGCCAAAAAAAATTTTCATTTCTTTTTGATCAGTTTCTACCCACTTATTCATCCGGGAAAATTTGGGAAGAGACCTGTTCGCAAGCGTTTGTGTAGCATACCTATTTGTTTCTGCAACAATGTGACGAATAATATTCTCATCCACCGGAAGCGAAAAAACATCTAATGGGGAGCCGTCTGGAGAAACTGGTTTCAACAAACCACCTTGGCCACTGAAGGCAAAAGGCTGTTGCCTCCCCACAAAATCTGTCCAGCAGCCATTGCTTATGATGATGCTGACATCGCGGTCATCAGATGGCATTTCTTCATCTTCTATACTATCATTCGTGACAGGTGCAGCTACTACACTATCATCCATTGCAAGAATAGCTTCTGCTTCTTCTGCTGCATCTCTCTCTTCATCTTCATTGTCACTTTCATCTTCTGCTGCATCATTCTCATCATCTTCATAATTTCTTTCATCGCTTAAGAGGAGTGGATTCCAATCCACATCCTCAACAGAGTTATCAAAATTGGATTCACTTGAGTCAGAATCAAACAGAATTGCAGCTAAATCATCAGCAGTTATTTTTCTTTTTGTCATATTACAATAATGTAGTACGCTGTACCTGAAACACAATGGTAACATAATGTATTCTCAGCATCCAGTCCAACTGTCTGGCTCAAACACTGAAAAACCTAAGAATACAGACAGGCTACTGTAGCCACACAGTCCGTGGCAGTAATTACCAACTACTTTTAGAAAAATAATTTCCTTTCTACAAGACAAATAACTGGCTTGCAAAACAACAGCTTGCGCCAAAGCAACCAAACAAAACAAAAACCCGCGAAAATGTAAGCAATTCTAGAACAGCCCACTCTCCGTGACAAAACAATCTTTTCCATCAAAGGAAAAGAAGAGCGTCGAAAGTCACGTTTCCCACTGCAAAGCATGTAACAAGCAGAAAGTATTTTCTACTACTATTCCCTATTACAGTTACTGGTTATCACAATGAAAAAGGCATCTGAGAACAGCAAAGGTAAATACTACGGATGAGAACATTATTGCTTATGGTAAACCGAAACATATTGGCGGTTGGTGATTGCAAAAGAAAAAAATGAATCAAAAGTTCTGTTTGCCAAATATGGCTGACACGGCCTGGAGTGAAAACGTTTCACGCGAGGACCGCGTCAGCCATATACGACCGACATAAAAAAGTTCACCAGAAAGGTAAAAAAAACACGGAAACACGGAAATTCAGCGCAGAATGATCATTTCTAGTCAAAATAAACTCAGAATACCCACCTTCGCACTGTGGCCTGTGGGAGCTATTTCCCGAAAATCGGCGTGGCAGTCAAAGGGTTAAGCAAAACAAGTAAGCGCTTTCAGAGTTACTTTTGTGTGCAGTAGCTTAAAGTGTTTTGTACTTACAGTAGAAGAAGGAGCAGCATCTGATACTTTGCGAGAAGTCGATCTTCCTATAGTTGACGACTATGTTTGTGAAGTTGCATATAGCAATATTAACAGCCAGATCAACTCATCCATTCATATATGTGCTGGTTATGTTGACGGTGGAAAGGATGCTTGTCAAGGTAAATCAGTCATAGGAGCGCATTATAGATTCTTGGACACATTCAACAGCCATACATAGAGGTTGCTACTTTCTAAGTATCAACTTTCAAGGCAATCACCTGAGAAGAGAGATCTGCTTCCAACATCGCCCTGACGTAAAATAGAAAATTTTGCTAAAAAAATTTTCAATTTCTTGATAATGCAATAGCTAATTGCGGTAGCATTATTTTTATATTTTTTCGTCCGAAACACCATAGTAGAAGGCAGAATGAAACTACAGCAGATGAAAAAAAAGAAAAGGTGGCAAAATAATGTAGGATAAATCATAAACATTAATAAACTTAACCCATTAAATCCCAAGTATAGTAAAACGCAATATTTTTGTGTACATTCAATTTTGCCAGGCGAAAATACTCTTAATAACACATCTTTGCTAATAAAATATTAAATTTATTTTTTTAAGTGCTTTTTTTTATTGTTTCAAAAATGGAACATTGGGAAGTGGAGACTAGGCTTTTTTGCGTAATTTATGAGCTCGCTATAGACCGCATTCAGAAAATCAGCGATAGCGTCGGCGAATGATTTTTGTTGCTTTACTCTTAATGCGCCATTTTTTCTTCTACCAAAATCATTTTTTCTGGCGCAATATTATTGAAACTGACATTTACCAGTTTTTCTCGCAATTTTATTGCTTAAACACAATGCATTCAAAACGCGATCAAAGAATCTTATGAAACGCATCAGCACATTTTATGTGAAGCAATACATCACATTGTTTGCACTTGTATATGGTATTTTTTTTTAATTGTTTGCAACGTCCTTGTTTTGCAGCAGATTCACAAGCATGAAAAACTCCTCCAAATCTTGTTTCATCAATCGGCATTCTGCTGGGACCAGGTCTAATCGTTTTATCAGGTGCTTTGCCAAACAATGTTCGAACTATTTCTCGACGAAACTGTATATGGCTCATTTTTCCTTTCAACTCTTTGTGCAATCGCCAAGCAGCCACAACCGACATGTTGAGAAAGTTGGCGAAAAGACACCACCACCATTTTTTACTACGAAGCCGTGGCCTGTAGTCACTCAAAAATCGATCCAAAAGATCTACGCCACCCATATGCTTGTAATAGCTTTTGATCATCCTAGGTTGCGCAATACTAACTGCGTTTCTTGTTGCTGAGCTCCACCTTCGCACAGGGATTGTTGGGTCAACGCCTTCATCGTTGCTAACTACACAAACTGATCGGTTGTCATTCCATTGGCAGAGCGTTACTTTGCCATCACTAAATACTTCAAGTGCTCCACGTTCTCGTTTTTTCATGGTCGACGGATTAGAGAAGGGACAACTTTCTGTTCTATTTTGTCAAACAGTACCAGTGCAGCGAAGACTTTTTTCAGTCAAGTCTCTGCAAAGAGTTGTAGAGCTGAAAAAGTTGTGAAAATACAAGATGTGGTTTGAATTTTCTTCTAACACCTCCGTCAGCTCATTTACAACTCGTTCTCCTAGTGGTCCTTCTTTTGAAGCACTCTTTCCAGTATAAACTTGAAAAGCGAAAGGATATTCTTGAGAAGATGCCAGAAACCAGATTTTGATTCCAAATTTCACCAGCTTGTTTTTCATGTACATTTTAGTAGAAAAATGTCCGAAATGTGGTACCATTTGCTCGCCAACAGAAAGACATTTCGAAAAAACTCCAAACTGAGCAAAATTTCTCTGCATTAGATTTAGATACGGTCTGACTTTTGCTAACTTGTCGTTGTCAGCTCAATGCAAGTAGCGTTTTATTTCCTGAAATCTATTTCTCGACATTTTTCTTTTTACCAAATCATTACCGACATCTTCATTGTTACACCGGTATAGGCGCTCCTGAGGAAGTGAACAACATCGGCTGAGAAGTATGATTCCAAAAAATACAATCAACTCTACAGGTGACAGATAGAAATCATGATGTAATTTTTGTCGAGCATATCTTTACGACTCGGACATAATAAGCGAGCAAACATCTTCACTGAAAACCTGTTGAAACATAATCTATGGGGAAAGACCACATAATTCTGGATGTTGTTCTTCAAGGGTACCAGGTTCTTTGTCCGGCAGCTGTATATCAAACTCCTTCTTACTCCGCCATTTAACTTTACACTGTTTTTTCGAAATTTTTGGTTTTGACGTGATACTCTTATCCTAATCATCTACTTGTAACGCAGGATGAAAAACTTCTAAACTTCTAAATGTCCAGATACATCTTGCATACCAAGGTTTTGTTCAACTAAGTTTTCGTCATCGTTTTCTTCGTCTGTAACTTCGCCTTGATTTTCTGGAGGTAAAACCACTACTTTGTATTCCTCGTCGTCACTTAGATCATTGACAAACTCAATTGCTTCATTAAGAGTAATAAATTTTCTTGACATTTTATCATTTTACATTTAAGAGTAGCGAATATTTCATAAATCTGCAAAACTGAATTTACTGTTCAAACAGATTCTTGGTGAAAACAAACTACGTTTTAATGATGGAAAGATGGCTGATGCATCTTCAGTTGGATATTGCGTCATGTAAACTGTAATATATGTTCACAATGATAAAATCTACAAATGCTTTAAATCTAAATGACTGGTCTTTTGCTAATTGCTGTAGTAACCGCCTACGACCGCTAAAGCGGCGCGGTTGACATCCACTGCCTTGAATAAGAAAAAAGTCTAGTCTGAACAGCCCAATGTTCCATTTTTGGAACATCGGTAAACAATAGCGAAAAACAACTGCTTAAAGATAAAGTTATGACGTCAAACTTACAGATATGTTAGAATGGAGTATAACCATGAATGTAAACAAAATTTTCGGCTGAAAAAGTGTCACACATCTGCGTAGTAAAGTTAATCATGAATGTCGCTTATTAGGTCACAAAAGCGCCATAATTCAACCTTGACCTTAGGGCAATTATACGCTCCAGTGCACAATAATTGATGTCATTGGAAATGGTAACTCAAGCACTTTCAAAATATATTTCGTTTGTAAGAAAATTCCAATCACAAGTTACATTAAATCTTATTTGAAAATGTGTTCCAAAAATGGAACATTGGGCATTAATGGGTTAAACCACACCACTTTTAGTTTGAACGTAATAGCATGGCTATTGTACCTTATGAGATGTTTTACAAATTAATTGTAAAGCATGAAAATAAATTAAAACAGGATTGTTAAATTATTGGTTGCATCATTTGCGGAGTGATATAATTGTTTTAGTTACAGCTAAAAGAAAGCATATTTTACAAAGACTTGAAATAATTGCAAGAATATTTTCTGAAAATAAAAGATCAACCTATTATAAGTCCACCAAACATGGTAGCTGGTTGGAGTTTTTGCTACATTCACTTAATACTATTTTTCTAATATATTACAGCCTACAACATACCTAGTATATTTTAAGTAGTATTCCTATATTTTTTAAAGTTAGAGCTATGAGAGTACAATAAAATGAGTGATAGGCTTGATATTTAAAATTCTTTTCAGATCGATGCCGGTACACAATAAGTTACTTTTAAGCATATTAATTCGATAACGATACACGTTACATTATTGTCATCTCCCTAGGAAATCTTGATAACTATGCAACCAGTGATAATCGGCCTTTTGTTGTTGGCTAAGGTGGGTTGGTGTAGTACCAATTCTCCATATGAACAAGGATAATCCGTTAACACAGCGGTTTTGAGGAGGTCAGCGGAGCCCAAAATTCCGGGTTCATAGACCATTCCGTCTGATGAGGCTTAATGAAAGCAAAAACTGGTTGTGTAATTGGCTCTTCCATCAGTATTACATTACCAATTTATTGTGCAATCTTCTTCCGTAAAAACTCTTAAATTAAATAAACTTGATATAATCGTAATGTTGTTATGTTTGACTGCTGCGAAATACAACAATAGACTCACCTATTTCACTCTTTTCTAAATAGACTAAAGCAGCTAGCAAGCACATACAGCATTTCGGCCGCTTTTACCAAAAACTCAAAAAAGTATCTAGATCACCACTTCTTAATTTGGGTTCGACGATATCCTATGAATTACAAAAAATTTGAAAAATGTATCTCATGGATTGCCACCAAAACTTAATGACAAAAGGTGCATTTCCCATTGACTGGGGTGTTAGAGGTATCAACATTTCTGACAAAACGTGGGCAAAAATTCCCCTTCGAGCAATATAAATTTTTATCTTGTTTCTTTTAAAATATAAAATCTTTTTTGCAATACTCAGATTTGGAAACCTTGTATATCATTGCTTTTCAACCGGGGTCTTTCGGAATAAATAAAGGTTTTTTTTGAGTTGTGAAACTACCAAAGGGTTCTTCAAGGGTTCCTTTTTCTTTGTTATTACTCGGCGAAACTATAAAGATTTTTTTAATTTTTTCAGAATAATTTGGCAAAACTTAGCAAGTTTAGTGTAAATGCATGATCTAATAAGTAGATGCATAATGTCTTGTACATTTGTTTGATTTTATGCGCAACAGTTTCATTTAAAGTGCTATTGCGTCACAAACATACAGCAGAGGGAAAAGTGGATTTTCTCCAAAGGTTTAAAGAGCAGTGGTTAAACTTTGCATAATCGCGGCAAAATGCTATACAAAGAGCTTCCATCAAATCGGAATCAAAACATAGGACAACTGGAGAGAATTATTTTTCTTTTACTTTTTTTGCAATCAATCAGACAGACACACAGGCAGAATTGCACTTTATATATTAGATGACAATTCGATACAACACTGTCAAATAGCAATATTGCCGATGCATGTATGTAGGTAATGCCCATCTCTAAATAAAATTTAGCGAAAACAGCTCAATATCGTAACTTTCGGCACTTCCTTCATGTCTAACCATGACTTACGAAAAGGAACTTTTCGGAAATTTTTTTCGGATAACAGCCGTCCGGTCAAAAAATGGGAGTGACTATGCTAGATTTTTCAAATCCCATAATGATCCTGTAGTATTTTAATTTGTGGAGTGGGGGTTGTGTTTTCTGCCTCTGAGATAATGGTGATGTTTTAAGAAGAGGCAGGAAGAAGAGGGAGTGGACGACCGAATATGAGGTGGAAGAAACAAGTGGAGGAGCATATCAATCAGGTTGGACTGAAAAGAGAGGATGCCACCAACAGAGTGAAGTGACGTAATGGTGTTTACGAACTGTCGAGAAGCACGAGGTGAACCAGGCCACCTGCGTTAACGCGGACAAGACTGGATCTCTCTCTCTCTCTCTCTCTCTCTCTCTCTCTTTCTACTCGCTAGTTGCGCTAATGAATACAATTGTTGATGTAGTTCATTTGTTCTAAATAGAGCAAATTTTTGTGGCATTAAAATTGTGAGAAATTTGCATTTATTTATAACAAAGGTTGCAGTAATAAATTGCATATATTGACTGCTTTATTCCATAGACAAGTGGTTCCCAAACGTTTTCTTGTCTGGGTGCACTTTCAATACTACAAATAATTGCAGGCGCTCCATGTGCTTGGAGCCTTTAATGAACTTGCAGGAAGATAGGTGTTCACCAAAAGAAAAAACGTTTAACACCCTGGCTATCAGAAGCGAGGTGGACGTAAGCTATGGTATTGACACCGATCGTGTGGCAGAACTGAATAACTTCACGAAAAAAGGGTAAAAAGCCTTTTTTTTTGGAGATCAGTTCCATCCTGCATCGGTATTGCTGGTACCTAGATAGCGTCATAGATAACATTGAGATGCAGCTAATCTGTCACATAGCTCTTTGTCATGCAAATCAAAGAGAATAGAACTATATTGAAATAGTGTTATAGCATGTTTTTGAAATCACATTTTTAGGTTTTGCGCAATAATTGTTAAAATTGCAGTAAAAAGTTTTATTTAAAAAAGAAAAAAGTTGCAATTTAAAATTCCTGGAAACAGCTGAAAACATCGTACTACATAAATTCGTAGTATTTAACACTAAAATTACCAAGCGCGTCAATTGACGTTTTTTCATTTTTAAAGCTTTGCTACTTGAAGCATACACCATATTTTTTATTGAAACTTTTTGACTTATTTTTTCGTAGATGCACACAATCTGTTGAAGTTTCAGAAAGTTTTTGTCATCCGTCACAGAAATAAACTCACACCTACCTACAATTACCAAGCGCGTCAATTGACGCTGTAGGCTATCTAATGCTGAGAAGTGTAAACGACGCTGCTGTTGTGAGATTATTTTGGCGAATTACCCTAGATAAACTTTTGTTTTGTTTGACAAGGCTTTTACGATCTTATTGTGAAATATCATGTAGATTACATTCACAAACTCTAGCTCTTTGTCAATGTACAAAAGCTATGTACTGTAGATTTGCACCACGTGTACGGTACTGCAGAAGGAGTGATGTAGTTGGTTCAAACAGAAATAGATTTATGTTTTGTTGAATTTTAGTTGATCATCATAGCTTTTCAATGGCATTTGTGAAAAAATGGTTTGATAGCTTATATTGCTTTGTTTTTCAAGGAAAAAATGTCGCGTAGACTTACCGCTACTCAAGCTTTAGAATTGCTGCGACATATTTCGTCAGATTAGTCGGACGGAAACAGTCTGATGATGATATAAATGATGTAGAAAATGAGGTAGTACAAGTAACCTTATCAGATGAGGAATCCTCTAATTCAGATAATGAAGATGAATTAGATTCTGGAGCCGCTGTTTTTCCAAATAACGTGAACACTGAAGCTGAGGAACAAGATGATGAGCAAATCTTTCGGGGTAAATATGGATGATGTTGGCAGACTTTAGCGCCAAATCAAAGTGTTAGGGGGCGCTTGCAGCAGCAAAATATGAGAATTCGACCAGGTCCCACTACGTATGCTTTCTCTCGCATCATTTCTGATATTCCTCCCTCATCGTTCCGGATTTTTTTCAACGACTCAATGCTGAGAAACATTCAAAAACGTACTATTGCTGAAACTCAGCGAGTTGCGGGTGATCCGAACTGGAGGATATCTTTGGATGAGTTGGGGAAGTTTCTTCGGCTTATTATTTCCCGAAGAATTATTGGTGGTCGAACATTACCCATCCTCAGTATGTGGAAAAGATTGTGGGAATGTGCCTTGTTTAGCAAAACTGTGCCTCGTCACAGATTTCTTGAGATTATGAAATACCTACAATTCGACTTGAAGTCTGAAAAAAGACGAAATCTAGAAAAGGATAAATTTTGTTTAGCTTCATCTTTGTGAAACCCTTTCATTGAAAATTGTCAGAAGGTATTCGGGCCTAATCACAATATTACCGTTGATGTGCAGCTACTCCCTTGTAACGCACGGTGCAAGTTTACACAATACATGACCAACCAACCGGATAAATTTGGGATAAAATTCTGGATGGCCTTTGATGTTGAAACAAAATATTTATTCAACGGTTTCCTATATGTAGGAAAACATGAGAGCA
This sequence comes from Trididemnum clinides, assembly GCA_963675345.1. Lineage (NCBI taxonomy): Eukaryota > Metazoa > Chordata > Ascidiacea > Aplousobranchia > Didemnidae > Trididemnum > Trididemnum clinides. Next base: position 35,465,413 of record OY776286.1, read on the forward strand.
GGAGTGATGATGTAAGCGTGCCTACTGACGTAGAGATGAAACTTATGATGCCCTTGTTCAAGAAGGGCCACAACGTAATCAGTGGCAATTACTTCACATCCTTAGATTTTTGTTTGCGGCTTGCAAAACATGGCTGAAGCCTTGTCGGTACGATCCGATCGAACCGAAAGGAAATACAAAACAATGTGCAAGAAACTTACAGCCTATATGACACCCCCATAGTCAAGTTAGCAGATGCTGCTGTTGCTACAGTTACATAAGAAAGTAGCAGTGAAAGAAGTCAAAATCCGTCAAAAAGAAGTCAAAGTCAAGTTCATTGTACCCAAATGTCGCCATTCCGTCGGAGAATAACCCAAAAGAGAAACCCGAAGCTGTACTTTTTTAAAACGAAACTGAGGCGGGAGTCGATATTCTTGACCAAATGTCAAGATACTACTCTGTGAAAGCTGGAAGCAGACGCTCGCCAATCCATGTGTTTTATAATGTAGTAGACATGGCACTCATAAATGGCTGGATTATTTACAGACACATTTGCAATTCCAGCATAGGCCGCAGAATGTTCATGCAGAGAGTTAGCGAAGAACTGATGGGGCACTCCAAAGAAAAGGCTACAAACTAAAAGCAATGCAACTGTTGCAGAGGGTGCTCCAACACCTAAAAAACGCAAAACTTGTTCCGGCAAAGACTGCAGAAACAGAACAACAGATATTTGCGTAATTTGCAAAAACAACTGTATGTGGCAAACGTCAGACCAAACAATGTAAAACTTGCACCTCATAAAAACGTGTATTTTCCGCTTGTTTGCTTGTTTTTTAACTCTTGTCTTTTTTGTTTTGCTTGGTTCTTCAACAATATAACACAGTTTGTGATTTTTCATCTCAATTAACCCTGCTCTGGTACCATGAAAAAAATCACGTTAGCAGTACCTTGGGGTCAATATGACCCCATTACTAAAAATACATTTTGCCACCAGTAGAAAAACTCAATTTGTTATCAGTCTGTGTTTATTGCTTGAAAAATCTAGTGGAGTGCACAATACATAAATAATTTACTTCTGACACTGGTTACAGACCACCTTGCTGTGTTCTTCGCAAGTGGTGTAATGACATCTACTACAGGTGAATCTGTACTTTTTGTCCTTCAATCTCGGACAATCTTGCATCTCTTGCGCCTTGATGGACAATACCTGGTGATGTTTTGAACAGCTAGAGGTGCTTCTGGTAAAATTCCACAGCTGCAGATGATTTGTTTCACAACCTGAGGTGTTTGCGGGGTCACCAATTTGCGCTTAGCTTGGAGAACAATCAACAATATGAGTAGTTCTTTCAGGGGGTCAATATGACCTCAAACAAATAAAATGTAAAATATACAAAAAAGGCAACATTAAAATTAAGATTGAATGAATGGAAACAGTTGACAAGAACCTGCAAAGAAAATACAAAGTGAGATGAAAGCTTATAATCTCAAAGTTTGGAATATTTAGCCTATCAAATAAGCCTGGGGTCATATTGACCCCATGGTATCACAGCAGGGTAAAAAGCTGAGTTTAGTGTTTTACTCACAAACAAAGCGTGCGTCAATTGACGCGCTTGGTAATTCTAGGTAGCTGCGAATCTTGGTAATGCTAGTGTTAAAAAGCTGTCGGAAGCAGAAAAAGTTGCACAAACTTGCCCTTGTTAAAAGTTTATAATAAAGTTACCTTTGCCGGAAAAGTTTAGATTCTTGCAGTTATGAAAAAAATACACTGCTCATCAATACTGGCAATTACTGCACAGATTTCAACACTAGTTGTTTGATCTGTAATTTGTTTTCACGTGGGTGCGCAATTAGATTATATAAATTGATCGAAGTAGAACTTTTGTTACGATTGCAGGTGATTCCGGGGGACCACTCCTTTGTCAGAGATGTAACAACTGTGACTGGTATGTAGCTGGAATAACTTCTTACGGCAAAGGGTGTGCGAGACCAGGATTCTATGGTGTATACACTAGAGTCTCTTTTTATGAACCTTGGATTGCTGGGATCACAAATCAACCGCTTCGTGAAGAAGTTTGCGTCAAGCCTAGTGAGTGCCGTATTTCGTGGGAATTAATCATTAACTCTAAATTTTAGACACATCATTTTAATTATGGCCTTTTAATTTACTCTCAAAACGAGCAAAATATTAGGTTTCCAGAAAAGTTTTGAATAGAAATATCTACCAAACATTGAGTGCAAAAACAAATAAACGGGCGATTATTTTAATTGCGGAATTAATTTTCTAAGTTTTAGCCAATGTTTAATTTTGAAAGTAGCAAACCTGTTGATTACAGATCTGCAGAATATTTTGGGCTGTAATATATCTAATTTCTTGTTTAGTCGGTAATATTTCAAAATTTGACCAACAGCTTTTTAGCGAAAATATTACAAAATCGGTTTACCACGTATCTTGGTATTGTACGGTAGCTTGTTTATTCAAAATCGTATTTTTCGTACACAGCAGCTATTTCTGCTAATAAACAAAACAAATGCAATGGCGATATCTTAGATTTGTTCCGTACAAAAGAAAGGTTTATTCAAGAACTACTGTTTTTGCTGATACATTCTATAATATATACGCAATGTGTACAAATTTTTGTGTTATTTTCAAGTTTAGTTGTATTTTTTGGCAGCTTGGAGCAAGTGGGGAACGTGGGCAAGTTGCTCTGTTTCCTGTGGAGAAGGAATTAGAACAAGAGTTCGGCATTGTGTTAATGGCCAACCTGGTGTATATGGCTGCAATGGAAATCAAAGCGATAAATCAACATGCAACTTAGGATCTTGTTCAGGTTTAGAAATTATGCATTGATATTAATGTTGTAGCTAGTTAATTTTTAGGCTAATCCATGGCTCAGTGAAATAAGATTTGATCCATAATCAAAAATAGACAAATTTTATGGTCACATGAGACTATGAGTTGAGTAAATTAAAGACATTGGTCGAACGGAAAAGCTTTTTTTAACAAATCCCGACGTTGTTTTGAAAAATGATACAGTATTTAAAAACTTACTTCTCGCTTTTATTGATAATCCAAAAGCATCATCTAAAGAAGGTACGAGGGGCAGTCGAAGAGCAGAGTTGAATGACTCGAGTCCAACTCGAATCCAGTTTTCAAAGAACTCGAGTCGGTATCGAGGCCACTTATAAAAATCTTAGAACTCGAATTCGGCTCGAGTCTTTACTACAAAGGACCTTGACTCGATTCGAATCCTCCAACCAATAAATGACTCGGACTTGACTCGAGTCCAGTTAGAAAATGACTCCACGCAATGAATTAAAATTGATTTGTGAAAATAAAACCCATTTACACAATCACGCAATAAATATAAATTTCATTACAGTGATTATAAAAGTTTTTAGAAACTAAAAATATTTAAGAAAACTCAAAGTCACTAGGCACTCCGGCAAACAGGAACCAATTAAAATAGTATCAAACTGATAAATAAAACTTTATCCGACTGTACAAAGAATGATTAACTTTTTTCAATTTGATTTTAGTTTTCTGAAGTCTGAAAAGGCTGCCTCTTACATTTATCTGCGATACATTTTTGCGTCAAATTGTGTTTGACATTTGGTCGGAAAAGACGATTGTTGGTGATGACGGCCTATTAATCAGACTGAGGTTATGAGTACTCGGCCATTGGTTTATTGTATTTTCTATACAGTTTACCATCATTTTGAAAGGCATGCGCTAGCGTGTGCATAGGGGTATGCACTTTCTGCCAGAATAAACTATTTTATCGTATTATGACTCAGTAGGCTTATATGCAATACAGATACGAAGTAGAGTTTTGTTGGACTCGGACTCAACTCGAGCATGTTAGAAAGACACTCGGACTCGAATTGAGTCACGGCTCCAAAAACTTTGCACTTGAAGGTTAGAATCGAACTGACTCGAGTCCTTTAATTGCGAAAATCGTTACAATTCTGTATAAAAGTAATGAGCCCTGCTCAATTTACCCGAATTTCAGTTTATACTTGTTTCAAAAATTTTAACACTGTCCATTTAAAGCATTTATTTTAAGATAAACTGCTGAAAACCTTTGTTTGAATGTATTCACTTCCAGTTTTTCATTTTGGAAATGACGTCATCATTGGATGATTGCTAGAAGCAATGAGCTGTGATTGCATTCCTTGTTTTGGAAGAACTACCAACAAACATTTTGAAAGAAATAGAAAAGATTTATGGAAATGTTGCAATAGGTTACATATTTGTCAAATGGAGTGTATTCACGATCAAAGGTGAAGATTAACATCAAAGTTTAAGTGACTTCCAGGACAAACGAAGAAGTAGACGTTCATCTTCAGCGGTTAATCCTAGAAACAGTGCTAAGGTTGTTGTTGTTGCTGTTATTGTTGTTTACCCGACCCCTTCCGAGGGATGGGGGCATGGCAGAAGACCATGGAGCCCCAGAAGCCGAGCAACTCCCCAGGGTATGGACCAGAGGTCGTAAAGAGATAGAGAGTCGCCAAAGAGTGAGCGGCGCAAAGAGTCCGTAGCTGGACAGTGCAGAATGAGATGAGGGGTGTCCTGGGACGAGTGTCCACAGGCGCTGCAGGAAGGATTCTCGATTCTACCAATCCTAGAGAGATAAGAACCTAAAAGTAGGTTATTACTTTTAATTGATATTAAGGCTTATAGGCTAACTGCAATCAGTTGAATAAAACATACCACTTCCACGACCGGTTTCGTTCCTATTAGAACTCGTCAGGTGGACTCAGGTATTGAACCGACGATCACATGAATTGCTTCATGCGGTTTATGCCACTCCGCCATCGGTCCTTTCAACTGATGCTGTTAATTTTAAGCTTATATATGGTGCACGCTCACTACAGTAAGCTTGATGCGATATATGCTTTTAATTCCCAGCCAAGCCAGTGCCTTTATTACGTTATAATACGAATTATAGGAGCTGGTGTTAGCCTGTTTAAGATATTACTTTTAATTAATTGATATTAAGGCATATAGGCTAACTGCAATTAGTTGAATAAAACATACCACTTCCACGACCGGTTTCGTTCCTATTAGAACTCGTCAGGTGAACTCAGGTATTGAACCGACGATCAATACCTGGAGGAGTGGCATAAACCGGATAAAGCAATTCATGCGATCGTCGGTTCAATACCTGAGTCCACCTGACGAGTTCTAATAGGAACGAAACCGGTCGTGGAAGTGGTATTTTATTCAACTGATTGCAGTTAGCCTATAAGCCTTAATATCAATTAATTAAAAGTAATATCTTAAACAGGCTAACACCAGCTCCTATAATTCGTATTATAACGTAATAAAGGCACTGGCTTGGCTGGGAATTAAAAGCATATATCGCATCAAGCTCACTGTAGTGAGCGTGCACCATATATAAGCTTAAAATTAACAGCATCAGTTGAAAGGACCGATGGCGGAGTGGCATAAACCGCATGAAGCAATTCATGTGATCGTCGGTTCAATACCTGAGTCCACCTGACGAGTTCTAATAGGAACGAAACCGGTCGTGGAAGTGGTATGTTTTATTCAACTGATTGCAGTTAGCCTATAAGCCTTAATATCAATTAATTAAAAGTAATATCTTAAACAGGCTAACACCAGCTCCTATAATTCGTGTTATAAAAGTAGGTTGTGTCCGTTACAGCGTAGACGAGAGAGGACACAGCAGCATGACGAGAGAGCACAAGTTCCTCGGTGGAAATTGAGGGAACCTTTGTGTCAATGAACTTCGATGAGACAGTACGCCTCCAGTCCGAGATAAGACGAAAGTGGATACGAGAGATAAAAGGAGAGAGACTACAAGGGATTGCGGAGGGCGCAAGTAGCGCATCCCGTCTGGCTAGCTCATCAGCCGCGTCGTTCCCCGGGAGAAACGAGTGTCCGGGGACCCATTGTAGTCTGATAGAACAGGAAAGAGAAGACACTTTCTGCCAGATCTGCCACAGAGTTTGAGATAAGAGGAAAGGTGGAGGAGAGGACAGGATGGCGAGGACAGAACGAGAGTCAGATAATAGGAGAAGAGAAGAGAAGAAAAATGGCAGACTTGTTCGTGCTGTCGAGACCAGCAAAGATCGTGCAGAATGGTGCAGACTTCAGCGGAAAAACGGGAACATACTGGGCCTGCCAAAAAGGAAAGAGTGAGTGCAGTTGGCAAGGACGCCGGAGCCGCCTTTGCCAAAAGGAAAAGGAACAGAGCCGTCTGTCCAATGCACCAGATCATGAGGGGGTAGAGAGTCAAGGTGGGCAATAGCCGCACCTTGGCGAGGAAAAGGGAGATCAGAGCGAGAGCATGGAGTGGGAAGGGTGGACTCCATGGTGAACGAAGGCAGATTCCAAGGAGGAAAGAGAGGGCAAGCAAGAAGAGCCTCCCTAGAACAAGTAGAAGGAAGCATGAGCGGGTGAGTGGACGCAAAAGCTCTCCAGGACGATCTGCAGAGTCTTGGCCTCACTCTAAGTCTGGCCAAACCTGAGATGGGAAAGGAGGTTGGGAGACGAAAAGTCCGCTCATAAGATAAAAGAGTGAAATGAGTCAGGGTGACTCGAAGGGGAGGTAGAGAAGCCTCGGAGAGAAGCAGAGGGATAGGGGAGCACGAGAGGCAGCCGGTGATGGCGCGACTAGCCGCTCGGTGGAGGCGTTCCAATTTGGTGAAATTGGTAGCGCTTAGGAAAGGAAACCAATTGGGTGAAGCGTAAGTGAGAAGGGACCGAAGAAAAGATTTATACAGAACAGAGAGGGACTCCTTCGAGGGGCCCCATGAGGAAGCAGAGATACAGCGTAAGGCCTTGAGACGTGGGAAGAACTTGGCCTTCAGCGAAGACATATGCTTAGAAAAGGAAAGAGTGCGGTTAAAGGTGACCCCAAGAAAAGTTGGAGTTGGATTGAAACGAAGGCGGGAGCCGAGTAGGAGGAGATTGGGATGGAGGTTAGCCTGGTGGGGATCCACTGAGAAGAAGGAGGCCTCACATTTGCTCGGATTGATAGGAAGACACCAGTACTCAGACCAGCGCTTTAATCGAAACAGAGCTCCTTGTGTGGCCTCCACCGCAGTGGAGACCGAGGGGGAGGAGGACCAATTGGCCAGATCGTCAGCGTAAAGAGAGCAGCTGACGGAAGAAGGCAGAGAGGCCGGAAGATCGTTGATGAATAAAGAGAAAAGTACAGAGCCAAGAACGGATTCATGCGGAACGCCTTGACGGACTCGAAAGCAACGACTGTTGTGATTTTGAAAAACCTCACAAACGCGCCTGTCAGAAAGGAAAGATTGAGTCCATCTAGCAAAGCAAGGAAGGAGGCCAGCCGAAAGTAGTTTGTGGAAAAGGGCGGGATGCCAGACAGAGTCAAAAGCTTTAGAGAAATCGATAGTAAAGAGAATCGTCCGAGAACCCGGCCTGGGTTTGTTAAACCCATCCGAAATGGACTGACAAAGGTACAGTATTTGATCAAGTGTAGACAGAATTTGATCAAGTGTAAACCATCCAGGGCGGAAACCGGCCTGGCGGGGAGAGAGAATGGAATTAGACTCCAGAAAGAAGAGTAGGCGAGATAGAATGATGCGTTCAAGAAGCTTTGATACGCAGTAGGTGAGAGAGATAGGCCGGAAGGAAGCAGGAGAGTCGAGAGGTTTTCCCATCTTGTGTATGGGAATAATGGAAGATGTCTTCCAGATGGAAGGAAAGAAATGCGAAGACCAAGAGAGATTGAAGATGTGAAGAAGAAAATCCATGCCAGAGCGAGGAAGGTGCTTTAGCATGGGATAGGCAACTTTGTCTGGGTCAGTGGCGGAGGACGAGGAGAGGTTGGAGGCAGCCGCAAGAAATTCAGCAAATGAGAAAGGAGAGCTATCGGACGAGTGAGACTCCTCCGAGCACGTGGCTCGGCGGAGCTCAGAGAGGTAGCCTCTGGCTCTGCTACGCAGGGCCTTTGGCTGAGAAATGGTTAAGTGGGATCTCAGGTAGGTGGCATAGACCGAAGCCGATTCGCTGGGAGAAGAACAGTTGGGAAAGTTAGGAGAGGAGGAAGACGAGGAAGATGAGCCAGCGATAGAACAAAGGAGAGAGTGTACAGATTTAGGGTTAGACCTAGGTGAAAGAGAAGAGCAAGTCGTCTGCGATGCCTCAGTCTTGGTCTTGGCGATGACTGACGAGGCGCGTCGAGAGGCGGAGATGTAAGCCTGGCGATCTTCATCACTTCTGTGAGCGGCAGCGAAAGCCTTGCGTTTTCACTAACCGCACTTTTCACCTCAGCAGACCACCAGGCTTTAGGACGGCATTTGATGCGGCCGAAATGAATGGAAGATTTGGACGCATTCAAAGTCAGAGAGGTAAAAAGAGCAGCAGCCCAGGAAAGAGGAAGAGACAAGTATTTTTCTGCTGAGGGACAGTGAGAGTCAAAATAAGAGGCAAAGCCATTCAGCGAGCTTTCTGAAAATTGAAGGATGGGGTATGCTCGTTGGGGCTAAAGACCGGAGAGAGATGGATAGATAGAAGAATTGGTAGATGGTCAGAGCCCAGGTCCTGTAGCACCTCCCAAGAGCAGGAAAGAGCAAGAGAGGAGGGAGAAGAGGAGAAGTCAGGAGAGGAGCGACTGCCAGAGGAGCAATGGAGAAGGGAGGGTGTGTCAGGGTCATTGAGAGTGAGGAGGTCAGAAGAAATGACCCAGTCGAATACTTCCTCCCTGTGGGGGTTGGAGGTACCTCTCGAGTCCCAGAGGGGGTGATGGCAATTGAAGTCCCCCAGAGTGAAGAGATTTCAGGAGCAGGGAAGGATGGAGGGAGAAAAGGAATCGGTTCTGCCATTCGTTGGGGAGGAGCGAATAGGGGGGGCATACACATTAAGAAAAGAGAGCAAGGAAGAGTTGTTAAGAGAGATGTTGATCCCTACATAATCAGAGTAGGGATCAAGCGAAGAAAGAGAGAGGTAGAAAGTTCAGAAAAAGATAGGCCCTGCCTGACAAAAATGACAACGCCGTCGCTAGCGTGCGTGGTATCGGAGGAGAGAATGCCAGACTAGGAGTGGGTGCGATCAGAGCGCAGAGCAGAGAATCCAGGAATTCGGAAAGAGGAGTTAAGATTAGATTCCTGAATGCAGATAAGGTCAACAGGATGGAACGAAAAAAAGTGAAGTAGTTCAGTGCCCCTGGCTCTAAGACCTCCAGCATTCCATTGCAGAACCCTGAGAGATTCAGGGGAGGGAGTGGAGGCAGGAGGCGCAGAAGAAAAGCCAGGAGCAAGGGACGGTGGTGGAGTGGCAGAGGGAGAAGATATAGAATGGGCAGATGGGGGATAAGAAGTTTGGAGACGAGGGTGAGGCGAGAGAGCAGCGTTGGCAGAGACAGAGCTAGATTGCTTAGTGGAGGTATACATATCGGAAGAGTCTGAGGATGGAGTCACAGTGATTCAGCAGGGGGGACAGCTCCAAGAGTGAGAGCTGCCAAGAGCTCTGAATTGGGATAAGGAAAGTTGTGAGCACCTTAGATGGACCCATTTGGAGCAGGTGCAGCATTGCACTGACTTGCCCTGCCAGGTCACATTTCAAGCGCACACAGAGCAGGGAAAGATGGGGCCGGGTTTGGGATGAACGTTACCGCTCATCAAGAGAAGGAGGAGAATGAGGAGACAAAGAAGGGCAAGAGAGGGGCAGGAGAAAAGAAAAAGAAAAAGACAAAACAAGCGACCGATTTTGTAGAAGCTGTGTGCTGCCCTTCTGCGGTCGTTCAGGGGACAGCATAGCGAAACAATAAAGGGGGAGTGTCTGGGGTAACTGGGACCCTCGGAAAGGCCATAATACCCTCGGAAATAATAGAAAAACCTTAACTATGTTGCTTTTTTTCATAACGAGAAAATCGTTTCAAAACGTTTTTAAACAACACTTTTTTAGCTGTGGCTTGAGTTACAAAATACCTAATGTTGTCAAAAGCTTACTTGTTTCACTGTGTGATGTCATAATGCTGCTACTATTCTTTTTGCAACTGTTCGTTTTATCCTCTTCACTTAGTTTTCATTTGTAAGCAGGTTTCTATATTAGTAGAATTAGCTGGTCTAAATAGATTAATTTTAGTATCACAGTTATTTCTTTTAAGCTCATTATTTAGGTTAGACGCAGAAAAGAAAACATTAAACTAGAGCAAATTTGTTGCGACTTAGCCTAATCAGCTCTCCTTATCTTGAGTTGATAAACTAGCCAAGTGGTTTGTGTTTTATAGGCTCAATAATAGTAATTATTATTTGATTTTATTAATGTGGATTACCCCAATAATGACTCCAAAGCGAAAACGAACATTAGACGAAGAAGGAAGAGTATTTAACGAGGAGTGGGGAATACAATACTTTGTTGTGCTTAATAAAGACAAAAAGTGTTGCCTACTATGTGACGCCATGATTTCTTGTATGAAAAAGTACAATGCTAAGCTTCACTATGAGACACATGAAAAACACAAACTTTTTCATTTGGAAGGAGAACAACGTAAGGTTGCTTTTGAAAAATTGAAGACTCAAAAAGAGCTTCAGCAGCAAATGTTTAAAAAAATATCTTATCAAAAAAATGCTGCCATTGAAGCCACCTACCGAGTAGCACTTTTGCTCGGAAAAAAAGGGAAGCCATTTAGTGATGTAGATATCATAAAAAAATCAATCATTGAAGTCGTCAGTTGCATAGATCCCAAGAATATTAGCCAATATAAAGAACTTCCTCTTTCTCGAACAACAATAACAAGTCGTCAACATGAATTAGCATCCAACTTAAAACAACAACTCAATTCAAAATTTCAAAAAGAAGTGTTTTATTCAATAGCTATAGATGAGTCTATTGATAATACCGATAATGCACAGGTCTTAGTTTTTATTCGTGCAATAACAGAAGATTTTGAAGAATTGCTTTGTTTATGTACCTTGAAAGATAGAACTCGTGGAATTGATATTTTTAATGCTTTTAAAGAGAAATGCAATGAAGCAAAGCTAAGTTTTGCTAACTTGATAAGTGTATGCACTGATGGTGCTCCTGCTATGAAAGGCGTCCGAGAAGGATTTATTGGCTTACTTAAAAAAGAATTACCTGACCCAGAATCATTAATTGCTTTTCATTGCATTTTACACCAACAAAATCTTGCTGCTAAATCTACTACTGTAGGAAACACATTTAACAAAGTTTTAGAAATAGTTCACTTTCTCAGAATCAATACAACTCGTCACCGTCAGTTTCGTCAGCTGCTAATAAATGATGATGAAACTGAAATTGTAGACATGCCGTTTTACTGCCAAGTCCGCTGGTTACTCGAGGAAGTATTCTTAGCAAAATTTTCAAGTTAAAGAAACAGATAGTCAGTTTTTATGAGCAACAAAAGAAACATTGTTATTTATCAGATTTTGACTTCGTTTGGAATGCTGCATTTTTGTCTGATTTAATGTCTAAACAAAATGAATTGAATGTTTTTCTTCAAGGTAAAAGCAAATGTATTTATGACATGTGGAGCAAAATTCCAGCATTTAGAAAGAAATTGGAATTTTTGAAGAATATCCTTGCTAAGTTTGAATTGCCAGAAGCGAAAGAACATTTTCCTCAATTGGCAGAAGTTCAAAAAGAACATGAACGACCAAATGAATCATTTGAGGAATTTATATCTGTCCTTGATTCTCTGATTCAGAATTATAATGAAAGATTTAAAGATTTTGAAAAACATGAGAATACTTTAAAGTTGACTTTCATGCCTCATTTAGTAGACATTTCTTCAGCACCTGCTAATTTGCAGATGGAATTGATAGAACTTAATGAAGATAACATCATGAAATCTTTATTTAATTCTAAAAATGATCCATTCGAAATTTGGAAAAACGCAATTGATTACCCACGTCTACGTCATCATGCTCATAAAATGCTTTCCTGTTTTCCCACCACTTACTGCTGCGAGTCAACTTTCTCATACATGACACAAATCAAAACAAAGTTAAGAACTCAGCTCACTGATGTGCATCTGGAAGACCAACTTAGACTGCGAACTACTATGCTAGAACCAAATATTGAACTTCTTGTGAAAAATAAGCAATATCAAAAGAGCCATTAATGATGGATTATTAATTTGGTATTTCATTACTGTAAGAAATAAATTTGTTAAAACACAATATATATACCACCAAACGTGTCAGGCTGGAACAAACTTATCTGCTTAGTGTACCACCATTATACGTTCAAGCGCGCTGATTCTCGGATTTGCTATAAATATTATTTTATGCATAAACCGTAAACGAACTTGCTCCAATTTAAGTTAAAATATTTTTTATTTTGCGGCCATATGATTAAACATAATTTCAAATATGGCCATCTCAGCATAAAAGGTTCCCCACCCCCGTTCTATATGATCAATTTGAAAGAATAATGGGCATTTTTTGCAAATCATAAACCAATGCAGTGTCCTGCTTATATTGCTTGATTGTTTGACAGCGCGTTCAAGAATAAAAAATGAGTAAAAAAAGTTTAGGATAATCTTTCTTATCATGGGACGTTACGGTTGTGTCGTAGCCTACGGTCTGTAGATGTTTTCTGATTACCGGAAGCCCGAGTTTGTAACTAATCTGATTTTTGACAAAGCTTAATGCCATGATATATGGTATCATTTCAATGGACAGTGCCAGCTTACGAAAGCAAAACAAAAACAGACATCTAATGTAACCTAAAGTAAAACCTTCATTAAAAATAATATAGCGACTTTGCCATTCTAGAGCCGCAGTCAGAAAAATGTTTCAGGGAGGAGATTCGAAAACATTTGTTTGCAGGGGCAAAACATTCATATAAAGCCAATGTATGTCTAGAGACATTTTTGAGAAAACTTTGCCTGAAAAAATTTTTGTGGATGAGGTTACAGCAAGAGCTGCAGCCCCTGAAAAAAATATTGCAATTTTATCGATTAAACTAAGTATTTATAAGTAAGTATATGCTTTGCTCTTGCCAAAGTGATTATATTTATTTCCTGGTGCATATAACCTATGCACTTTTTAGTCATATTAACTCACTCAAGTGAACTACTCGTCTTTCGTAGTGCAACTGTAAATCGACTTTAATTCTAATGAATTGCAGCAGAATCATCACAAAATTGGTGAAGCAAAGTCACAAAAGCAGTGGCATTGCCCATTTTCGCAACCCTTCTTGGCGCCGGCACTGTTGGATTCGCTTGCACTTCACCAAAGTATGTAAGAACTAGCTTCATTCAAGCTCATTACGACAACTGAGCCTCAATCAAAAAACAATTTATGCAGAAAACATTGCTGCAGTGTCAAAGCTCTGGCAGCACTGCCTTCGATTTTGCCGAGTTTAGAAAGAAACTAGACTTCCCAGCCACAAGGAAATGACGATAATCCCTGCCCAAAGTGGTTTATCCAGAATCAAGATATAGGCTTTAAGTTATAAAAATTGAGCATGACGGTTATATTTTATTTGCTTATTAACAAAATTTCAACAATTTTTGCTGATGATAAATTGCTTTTCAATAATATATTAGAAAGAGTGGCATCTTCTCTCAGTTAAATAACATGAAATTTATCAAAATAAAGTGCATTGTATGGTTCGTTTATCTCATGAGTTTTAATCAATTTTTTTGCATTTAAAGCAATCTGTAAAATCTAGAGCTACAAACCATCATGTTTAACGAAAAAAGGGCAGTTCTTTTTAAGAGGGTCTGAATGAGAATAAAGATGAATCCTTAGCTCATAACTAGAAATTATAGAGAATTTTGAAGGGCTGAGAGAATCGCACCCGCAATCTAAGTTTAGAGATCTACATTTTACCGCTTCACCATCCTCGAAAAATAAGCGTGTAAACTGCGCTTTCACGATGAATGCGATGTAAATGTGATAAAATCAAGCAATTGTGTGCATAAAATTTAACACTTCCTCCCAGTTCTGTTTTAAGGCCGCGGCGTATCTGTAGTTCCAGCTCAGTTGGTTAGGGTGTTGCTTGAGTAACTGAGAGTTTTCTTGCTCTCAGTACGATACTCGAGTTGGGCTTATAAAAGACTTAGTGTCCATTTTCCTGGTTAGCAGGTTTCTCTAACTTCGAGGTAAGCAAAGTATATCCGGCTGTGTGGCCTATCCTGACCAAAAAAACTGCAACGAGATCCGCAACAGCGTACGCCATGTTGGATTGTTAGATATGTATACGCGGTGGAGTAGCTGAATCATACGAAAAAATTGGCACTTTGCATGTATTTCAAGATTCCAGAGGCAAAGTTAGTCACTGAAGAATTTTCTGCAACAAATCTTGCTGAAATATCACAAACAAATTCAAGCGCGAATGCAATTATGTATTTTTCTTGACGCAGTTATTTTTCAATTCAATGCAACTTCAAATTTGCACGTTCATTAGCACAAAATGTTTGCAAGCAATTAGTTTTACCAAACAACACTTTTTACTAGATGAACCTACAGGTTTGAATTTGAGGCTGGTTGATGTACTCAAATTTTTTCTTTTTTGTTAGCTGGAAATTTGCACTTGTAAAGATTACTATTTCAACAGGCAGCAAAGCAAAAATAAGTAACACTAAAACATAAAAAGATTTTTGTATTTTTAGTAGAAACAGACAACCACCCAGGTGATAAAAGCTATTTTCAATAATTTAATAGTCAATTAATAAAAAGGCTTATATTTAATGTTTGACTTTATGGAGTCAGAGTCGAAATCTTTACGTGTTGGGAGTCAGAGTAAAATAAAAAAGACTGAAAGTCGGCTTCGAAATGGTATCGATTTTCCTACGATTCCCGACTTCTTTTGCCATCTATAATATTTACTGCAATTAGCCATCATCTGGTGCTTGCTGATGAGTTACTACAATAAAAATTGATTAGTAAAACCGTAGCCAATAAATTTCGTATAGTAAACAACAGTAGAGTGAACAGCGAAATGAAAAATAAAATTACTGCTGTAAATTTCTTAGCTGTGATGACTTATAACATTGCATACACATCTGAACAGTATGATCTGAACACGTAGCTAGTAAACTGATTTGACATTGGTTTTTACTTTTGGACATATCTTGCACTTTTTTACGATTTCCCGTTTTAGCAATTTGGTTCACACATTGCTTGCAACTTGATAATTTAGCGCATTTTTTTGGGTGCAGTTCTTCTATAGACCTTTCTGTTTCAGAAGCCATGGTTTGTTGATATCGATTTGCTTCGACTTCTTCCCCGAGAAGCAAGGACATTTTCTTTTTTACGTTTACTTGAAGGCCAGCCAAAGGTCGTCGTTGGATTTGCGGACGAATCAATGAAAAAGCCGAGTTCATACCAAAATCATAAGAATCTTGCTTGCATGGGTCAATCTTTTTGTTGAAAGCAAGAACAGTGCTGGCATTGATGCGGCACACATCCAATATACAGGGTGTCTCAAAAGTAAGTATACACTTTAAAATTTGAATAACAATCTAATGGCTTATTCAAATTTGTCAAAAGTTTACAAAAATATTCTATAAACTACTAGAAACAGATTACCGTCCTAATATCTCGTTGAATTTATTTATTGACAGAATGTTAGACCTCAACGTGGGAGCCACCAATTTCGAGACATTTCAGCCACCTTTGACGCATTCTTGCCCGATACCCTGCAATAAATCTTGTGTAACTAGTCCACATGATGCTCTAATGTTTTGTTCCAACTCTAAAAGGTTTTGAGGCCGTGTGGAGTAAAGTTGACAAAAAATGCTTTGGTTGAAAAACTGTTACTTTCAGCAAGATGGAGCTCCTGCACATTACACCAGGAAAGTCAGAGATTACTTAAATCAGTTTTTTCTCGGTAGGTGGATCGGGTGCAGAGGTCCTCTAGAATGGGCCGCTCGTTCACCTGACTTAACCCCATGCGACTTTTTTCTTTGGGGTTTTCTTAAGAGCAAAGTTTACTCCACACGGTCTCAAAACCTTTTAGAGTTGGAACAAAACATTAGAGCATCATGTGGACTAGTTACACAAGATTTATTGCAGGGTATCGGGCAAGAATGCGTCAAAAGGTGGCTGAAATCTTCCGAAATTGGTGGCTCCCACGTTGAGGTCTAACATTCTGTCAATAAATAAATTCAACGAGATATTAGGACGGTAATCTGTTTCTAGTAGTTTATAGAATATTTTTGTAAACTTTTGACAAATTTGAATAAGCCATTAGATTGTTATTCAAATTTTAAAGTGTATACTTACTTTTGAGACACCCTGTATAAGAAAATGCTGCCAAAGTCCAACGGTTTGACTTGGCTTTGCAAGTATAGGCACCGATTCGGTGGTCCATGACATCCGTTCCGCCTTTCGTAAAATCATGTAGTTTATATATAGCGGGTTTCTTTTTACCATCATCTTTGGTTACTCCAAGGATAGGTTGTACTGTGGAGAGCAGCAAAACGTTGCGCTTCCCAGAGCTCTTTGTAGGAACCACATAAGAATGTAGCACTAGCTTATTTTCCGATGACTCCCAAAAGCATTGATAAGAAAACCGCTCTCTTTCTGCAACGTTTTTGATTTCATTAGATATACCTCTTCTGTTTGATTGAAGAGTACCCACACATGTTATGTTTTGAGAAAAAAGCCATTGTGCCAGAGATACACTAGTGTACAAGCGGTCAAAGGAAATATTGCGCCCTTGCAAATCAACGTAGTTCTGAAAGTTTTGAACAAGATACTTCACTGTCTCTTCCACTCCTTTGACGTAATATGCAGTTGCTTCTTCGTTGGGTTTTCCACAATATGGAATTATGTGATGCGTGTAAGCATAAGTGACTGCATTTATAGACTTGAAAAGTAAACCATATTTTGCAGGCTTACTCGGATTATACTGTTTGAAAGTAATTTTATTTCTTGTGGGATACAAGGTTTTGTCAATGCACAGATGCTCTTCAGGAACAACCTTAGTTGAACAATTTTTATTGAAGCATTCAAACAATTCTCGCATAGCTGCGAAACGATCATGTTTCCACCGCTCTTCTCTTGTATTGAAATCATCAAATGATATCCAGGTGTACAAAAACTGAAACCTGTTTTTACTCATTGTAGCTCCAAAAGGTGGAGGTCCCATGATCGGATCATACAAACGAGCAACATCATGGTTGTTCATGCCAGCGAAGCCACGTTTGTACATCAATCCTATAAATGCACAAATTTCGATGTCGTCAGTATCTCTTGTGAACGACAAAAGAGAAGCTGATACCTTTTGAAATGCTCGGCGTGCCATTTCAATTCGTTTATTCGTACATTGTACAACACAATCTATCATGCTTTGACAAAAAAAGAGTTTCCACGATTGTAAGCAATCCATTGCTGATGAAGCTTCGCTAGTTGGTCCTGGATTTCCCAGTATAACTGATGCTCTGGGTTGTCTACCAACTGCAACTCTTTTAGTATTGATCCAGGAAATAGTTGTTGTACTCAATAATGGTTTTTCTAAAAAGCTTGTGTACTGTGTTGTTGTTTTGACTGGTGGTATATTTTCATAATTTTTGGGGTTTAGCGCTGAAGTTAGACAACAAACTAACCGCTGCGATTTTGTGGCAAACTTCCACCTTCGAGAAAGCTGCGGTTGTTCATGCAGATCAAGCTCTTGATCGCTCTCACTTTCTGATGAACTTGATTCCAAAATATTATCTTCCCCGAAAAATTGAGCTTCTACTCCAGGCTCTACTCCATCGTGAGAGTCAAATTCTGCAGTTAATTCTTCTAAAACTTCCTCGGTTGTATAGTGTGGTCGATACATAACTAATTTTATTGACTAACAAGTATTAACGCATTAAAAAATTTTTCTGCAGAAAATCTCTTGAATTTATTTTAGCGTATTCGTGATTAACATTTCATGTCTACGTTAATTTGCAATGAAGCGAGAACCAGGTCACCGAGAGCGGTCATTGTAGTATAACGAATCCAAGACCCATGCTTTAGACTTTAGAGAACCATCAACAGTGGCGTTAAGAGTGCTGGAGGCCAAAATATTTTTTGCAGATCAACTTTTTATTGAGCAAAAACCACCCCGAAGTCGTAATATCTGACCGGCTATTTTCCCTCCAGATATAAACATATTTTATGTTGTACCATGCACCAATGTCGAGCTGTGGCCAAATACATATTTGTTTAGTTAATATTTGAATAGGTAAAAATTTGCTATGGATTACCCGAACAAATAACTTGTTTTTCTTGAAAAACCAAAAGTCTCTACAGCAGGTGTTCGCCCACACACAACCTGTAACAGCTTATTCCAGTTGAAAATTATTGATAATAAGTCAGTTAAATGGTGTTTTATTGCTTTTTCTTCAGTCAAGAGTTATCATAAACAATCTTTCAGTTACTTCAATATCTGGTGTAGCCCTTTTTTTAGGCCAGATCGTTTCTGTCTGCTTTATCTCATTAGTTAGTAGTAGGGCCTGCGGTTCACAGGTTTATAAAATTACTAGTTTATATCTTAAATTTTGCTTCTTTTCATTGAAAAATTTTGATTCTACAATCAATGTTACTGAACTAGCTTCATAAAGAAAACTTTGCTAAAAAAATGGAAGTTCTGAAAAAATCTATAAAAAGAAAGAAACCGTTGTTGGAAGACTTAATTTGTACAAATCATTGTGTTTGATGTAAAAATTATTTTGTTTGCATACATTAGTGAACACAAAGGAAGAATTAAGAAGTTAGTAATTAAGGTTCGTTCACTTACTACGATCTGATTTTGGTCTCGCCACTACGTAAGGAAGAGACGCACACCTTCTAAAGAGAGAACTGGCAGTAAAACAAACAACACGACGCCACACGTAATCGGATTAACTTGCGTCATTGCTGTTTCTTGGCAAAAATTTATGAGTATATGACAAAAAATGTTTTCTTATTCAAAATGTGCTGAGGGTAAAGTAATGATTTTGGGTTCATATTAAAGTATAATAAAAAGTAGGAAAAGTCAGGAAATTTCAAATTATTTTGAAAAGAATATCGTGTATTATTTAACGATTGAAAATTTGTTGGTTCGCTGCAGACCAACGTTGAGCTGATTAGGGTTAACGGATAAAAGTTTGTTGAGTTTAAAGACGCCTATGGTGACAACAACACAAATAAGACTTTGGCAGGGACTCGATATACTTGGGGCAACTCCTTACTATGCTTTCTTCCTTTTTCTGTATACCAATCAATCGCTTCGGCGCCAAGACCATTTCATGTACTACATGTTTAAATAATCAAAAAAATTGGTGAAATTGTTACCTGTTTCAATTGCGAGCAAGTTCACTTCGAAAGTACGCCTATGCTGCAAGAAAAGCAAATAACACGTGGCCATAATCTGCGGAAGATTTGGGGAAATATATACCGGCTTTGCGCAACCCCCAAATGTTTTTGCACTTCAGTACTTTTCAAAAACGATACTTTTCACCTAGTTGCGATTAATGCCTATGTCAAAAAATACTAAGCATCAGGGAAGCGGGGGTAGCTGGCTGAACCAATATTCCCAATCCCAACGTTTGATATGGGGGCCCTGCGGGCGACGCCGGCAAGACCGGCTAGTGTATTATAAATCTAGCATTTAATGTGACCATGGTTATTTCGTAATTCAATTGCATCAAGCTGAGTGAATAGACTTCAGGCTAGGTCATATGAAAAGAATAGAAATAATATAAAATAAGGGAAATTTTGTTTTATTTCTCATGTTTTTAACTCATTTAATCCTTTGTGAACGTATTAATTTTCCCTTAGTCGCCATAGCTGGTCGTCACTAAAGTCTTGTTTTGTGCAATATTTTTGGTACATTATTTTACACCACTATTATCTCCGGTTTGTGTGCGTGTCAGCTTTCTGATGGCAATTCTATTCTCTGGGTAGTGGGGAGGACCACCCATCAAATGTTTGAAAATTATCCTCAACGTAATGACGTCACTACCGGCTTGATGACGTAAGTGACCAAAACTTTGATTTTGTCAATGGATGATATCAGAACTTTATCGCTGATAGCACCAAAAACAACTGCATCTTCACAAAAAATATCGTTCAGTATAAGTTATAAAATGACAGCAATGTTGGTAATTAAGCAGCAGTTTTTTAATGCAACAACACAATAGCAAATAAAGAAAGTAGTAGCGAATATACAGTTGCTCAAAAGAAGCGTTTACTTATTTGCATTGCTGCTCGGTGTGATATTTTTTGAAACATGTATCAGGATGTAGCGCAAGCTATCTTCCACACGTTTCACAGTGATTAGTGCCTAAACGCCCACTGCAACCATCCAAAACTATGCCTTTAAATATTGCTAACCAATGCTACAATCGTTGTCATAACTATAGCTGGATTAATCATTAAGCAAAATAAGCATGTGCTTAGAGCATCAGAGGAGAGAGGGCACCATAGAAGTTTTTCATAGCCGAATTTTCAATGGTGTCCCAATATTTAAATGTCATGGAATGTTATCCCCGTACATGAGGCCTCAGATACCAAACAAGCTAAGCATTTGCTTTGCTCCTTCCCTTCTGGTCCAAGCTTGCTTCATCCAGTTGGCTACCACGTGTGTGATTTGCAAGTTATTTCCTTGTTGCTTTTGATTTAGCTTTGAATACCCTCCGGTATCGTTGGATCCCAGCGGCTAGGCAAAGTATATATTAATTGTGGCTATGCTTATATGTGTGATTAAATAGAGCCAAGACTCTAGCGCAGGAGTGGGGAAGCTTTTTAGCGGGAGGGTCGCATTGATTATTCAAGACTTCGCCGAGCGCCAGTGCTTAAAATCTTGCAATAGCTGTATATGTAAAGCTTGATTTGATACCAAGCAATGTGAAACAAAGACACACAAATCTGCGACTGGTTTAATTAGAAACTAAAAATGTCTACAAAAAATGCTCTTTCCTTGATTGTGTTTCAGTCAACAATTAAGTAGTCAACTAACATTCAACCAGTAGCCTACCAAAACGAGGGAAGTTCGACCCGGACGGCATCACTACAAATCTACATATGTGCATTATTTCATTGACGGCGTCTGTTAAACTGAGGGGCGCGAGCCTGTCTGAAATAATTGATCTCCAAGAAAAAATAGTCGTGACGTTGATTTGATAAGAATTTTCCAAAGTTAACCGAGAAAGTGGCTCGAAACTAGTTGTTCTCAAAAAAAAGGTCTTTCACGATGATTTGGAGGAAAATTGCAGAAAATGGGTAAATTGGAATGATTGTCATGGACCAAGAGGGGATTTCGCTCCGCCCCGGGCGGCACTTCTGCTAGTTTCTCGACTGCATATAACAAGGTCAATATAAACGTGTAAAAATACTCTACAACTTCGAATATTAAACTTCGAATAATGTGCGTTCTACTAAAGAAAGAAATGTCACTTTCGGAAAAGCGGAAGTACTATTTTTATTACGAGCAATTTCGATTACTAAAATAATCGCAAGAGAATTTTGCTAACATTTCGTCATATTACATTAGACATATGGAAGTTTCTACAAGTATTGGCGGGCTGCACAAAATGCTGTTGCGGGCCGTAGTTTGTCCACCCCTGCTCCAGAGGGTAATGCGTGGTGGAGCTGAGGCTGGAAGCTATTTATTCACCATTCAGTTCTGACTGGAATGACTTTAAGTCCTCTTAATTTGGTTACTATATGAAGATTAAATTTATACCAGAACACCCCAACTACATTTACAAATAACGATAGCTTTTTTCGGCCAATTTTGCTGGTCTTTTTGATGGAGGTAGTAATTTTTTTCGAAATCTCACCAAGAAATGGTGGGCTTAACCTACCCAAAATGAGATGGTGATCAATACAACTAAAAATAACGTAACAATTGAAATTCAATAAGTACTTGTGTAGACCAATAAAAATGTTTACATATATGGGACACTGAGGTCCTAAGTGCTTAGAGCCTCTAAAGGGCTTAATCCGCCCTGGTTACAACGATGGGTTTTGTACTAATGAGCAAGCTGTCTTTCACTGCTCTTTGCTAATATTCTGACGTTTATCACCATGACAACCGTAAACTCTTCACGCCATTACGTTATGGGCAAATAGCAATTGCTTTGCGACTAGGCTCTACAGCATAAAAAGCGCAATGGCAGACAACCTTCGCCTTACAATCGCATTAGACTGGAGTTTTGTGTATGGAGAGCTATACTCGCCTTACGACCAGACTGTGATTTTTGTGCAGGCAAGCTATATTCGCCGATCGACCGCAAAGGGTTAATATTAGCCTTGTAACTAAATGTAAATTTACATTTTATTGTTTTTATTTGTGTATTGTTAACATTAGCACAACCTTTTCTCTCAGAGATAACATAAACTTAGTCATTGTGAATCGTCTGAGCCACTAACAGGCTTTCTATCTGCTTTGGATTAGTAGGCATGGAATTTCACCCTATTTTGATCCCCCAAAAATATTGGAAAAGTGTGCCACCTCCTTAAGGATGACACATGCATCTAAACAGTCATTGTGCATAATTTTGTAGCAGAAAATGAAAGCAGTAGAATAGTTTTTCAAATTTTTATTTTTCGCCGCACCCTAGTATGCAGTAAAGCGTTGTCAGCTTACCAAATTATCTAGTTTCTTACACAGAGTGTCCCAGCATAAATGAAACCCACAACACTGCTAATAGATGTTTTGATTTTTATTTTATTGGTTACATTTTTCAGATTCGATAG
The DNA here is from genome assembly GCA_963675345.1 of Trididemnum clinides. Classification (NCBI taxonomy): domain Eukaryota; kingdom Metazoa; phylum Chordata; class Ascidiacea; order Aplousobranchia; family Didemnidae; genus Trididemnum; species Trididemnum clinides. The sequence goes on from OY776286.1 coordinate 35,488,018, forward strand.
CAGTTATAAATAATAATTATTATTTCTATAAACCTCATAGCTTGAAGATTAGAAAAAATATTTTGCGTTACGACCTAAATAGAAACTAAATCCTACAAGGTTGTTCAAACACACTTTCGCAGAAAGTTTAATTTTAACAATCATCCTAGAAAATCCCAGGTATTTCTGTAGTATCGCAACTATCAAACCTATCAAACTGTACGTAAACGTAGCAAGAAATCAGAGAATCTATCTAGTGAAAAGAAATTGGGTGTAAGTTCAGCCGCCAATGTAGAAGCGACCAGAATTTCTGTACCAGAGTGATTAATAACTTTCTCGGCGGCTTCAAGAATGCCTAAGACGGAATTGTTGCTGTTCGGAGCATGTGTTTAAATAAAGCTTACAATCAAGGTGAAGGTCCAAACTTTCAGTACTTAATTGTTATAATGAAGGCTTACAGGAAATGTTACCATTTTCGACGTATTTCGTTTTGGTAATAAATAGTAATCGAATAAATGGATTTCTTTTATTTTAAGATACCATGTATTTAGCTGCTTTAATTTTTTACGGCACTGGAAATGCGATTTATGCAAAATTTATTTGTTTCATTGCATTTTAAAGTTTTAATGCAATTTGATTTGATTTAGTATTATCAATCGTAGCCTACTCTACTTTGACTACGGGCAAAACCACCATTGAATAATTGACTTCCATGATGTCTTTCGTTTCAAAAAAGTGATATCCAAAACACAGAAAAAAGATCTTTCGCTTCAAAATTGACAGAACACTGTTTAAGCTCAAACAAAATGGGTCCCTGTAAGTCAAGATCAAATTAACCGTTTTCATCGTCGGAATTGCCCAATCCTGCATGTAGTTTATTTCTGCCATTTAACACCTTGTAATGTGTCAAGGCCTTATTCAAAACCTTGTGAATTTGTAGTGTGGAAGAAATTTTAATGAAACGAAGTGTAAAATTTAAAATGACTAATTGCCGCTCGCCAAACACTGAATAATGAATAGAAACCGCTTCAAGTAATTTGAAAGCACGTAGCAATTTGTGAATTGGCCCTGTAATAATAAATCTTTTAGGGTATTAAAATGTCTCCAAATATGCAACGAAGCATGGAATGAGTTGTCGAAACCTGCTTTAGACTTTATTTTGCAAAAACCGCAACCGCAAAACACTTGAATAATTTATTAGTTTAGCACCAGTAATACAGCAAGGGATTAGAGAACTAAAACTCACTCTCTGTGCCATTTTTCTATCGTTTTAAGCTGCAGTGACGCCATCACGACAAACAAAATGGCAGATCTTCCTGCCCCAGAGTTGGAAACGGGCCAGGCTTTTCGGGTTCGGGCTTAAGTTCTAAAAGATTTTCGGACCGATTTCGGGCCCGTATGCAAAATTTTTTCACAGTAGGCTTATTAAGAGCAAGAATTTATAGTTTCATGCATTTTCAAGTCGTTCGGGGAATTTAAATTTCGAGCCTAAGTCGGGCTACAAAATAAATGTCGGGTTCGGGCCGGGTTCGAGCTTATATTAACTGGTTTGGGCCTTACAGTTGGGCCCGTTTCCAACTCCGTCCCGCCCTGCCTGTTGCTACACACCTGCAATTGCAGTTCGCAACCATGAAAACAAATATAGCATAAAGTTGTTGGTGGGTAAACTCGTACAGCGATCATCACACAAACGAGTGGTTATGAGCTCAATGCATGCATGTGAAACGCGCATTGATGCTTCGGGGCACCTTTCGACAATTTTTCTGCTTGGCAAAATAACGCAGCAGTACGCAGCAGTTATAAACGGCAACAAAGAAAGTAAAGAAAAAAGCTTGTCAAGTGTTTTTTTGGCGCTGGAAAAGAACATTTTTTGAAAAAAACTTGGATTTTGCAACACTCGCTATCAAAGGGCGTGATTTGTCGAAATCAAACGTGCATTAACTCTCATTGGATTGATTGCCAAATCTAGACTGATTGATAGCAGGCAAATTATTTTACTTGGCTGTGCAAAAGCATCATTTGCTTTCAAACTTCTTTATAAAATCAATTTATGGTTTGTGCAGGTGATAAAAGACGTTTGTTAGTTGCGGCCTCGACGACCGTAAGGTTTTTTTGCAATCTCCAAATTCTTTGTATAAATATGTGTATCGCATGTCAGTGCTAGAATTTTGAAAGTAGATTGAGCTTGTTGAGCTAGGAGAGATAGCGTTTTAGCTAGTTTTTAAAAAATATTGATTTGTTATTAAGTGAGATCAAACTTGTTCTGGTTTATTTAAAATTTTAACTACAAATTGAGGCAAAATGCTGATTTGGCTGAAAAACTGCTTTGCATACCTTAGTCTCGATTTTCTGTTTGACGATCATAGTTGCTAGCAATTCAGTTAAGTTACGTAGAGGCAAAATGAATTGAGTTGCGTTGGAATTATCGCTATGTTTTTGTCAATTAGCCGATATAAAATATCGGCAACCATGATTTAGCGTATAGTGAATGCTCTTCAATTCTCCAAATTTCTTCTGCGTTGGAATACTCCCAATTAGATGAAAATTTATTCTTCTAATCAAACTCGGTGTTCTACAGATATATTGACCGTATAAAGAGGTATAATATTAAAAAGTGGCCGATATTTTATGAGCTACCAACTACCAATAGTAGTCAGCAACATGAGCTTGGTCGCAAACGACGGTTTTCCTATTTCTTTACGGTGCGCGTAAAAAAAGTGAGCTCGCAACTTGCACACTCTCAACTGTAAGTATGAAGCTTAGCTCATCGCGCTGTTTGTATTTTCATGAACTGTCTGCTGCTTAGAGGAATAGATTGCAGAAAAGCGGTGAGAACTAAACCCAAACTGATAGCATCCAGTGAGCGCCATATTTCGATTTTGTTTTTTCTTTTCAATTTAAAATAAAAGGCTTGTACGCAATATCAGTCAATTCGGTTTAAATATTGTAATGTTTATTATAAAAACTGGTTACCGGTTACATGTGAAATCGATTTAGGCGATAATTGGAATCATTAGCCAAATCTAGTAAAAAGAAAAGTATAACCTACAAAAGAAAATCAAAACCAAATAAAACCGATTTCAGTTACTGACTAAAACATGACTACTGCAACTGCTGTAAATGTGGCAGAACGCTCATACAGAGACGGTAACAAAAATATAGAGATATAACGTCAAAAAAACTAACGATATCAAACTTGTAGATACCTTTATTAATAAGGAGAATTCAAAATGCCACCTTGAGTTTCGTGTATTTTTAATCGTCTGGAACATAATGTACATCTGGTGACAGTAAAAGAGTTTACCAATTACGCACAGTGCATACATGTTTTTAGTTTAGTTTTTTGGCATATGTCAGCCTTTCAGAATTATTTAAATGTAGTTAAGATAATATAAACACAGTCAGTGAAATTATGGAAAAGAAGAATTACGAAACAATAAAAGTTCCAAAAAACTGCACAGCGTGTGCATGAATTAAGCAATAAGCCTGGATGGCTGTTAAGAATAAAAGTTTCAGAGGGACGCCGAGACCTTCACTGCTGTGCTTCCAAAGTTCCTAAAAGGAATCCAAGAATCCAGCATTAATTTCTTTGACGTACAAATTTCAGAGCAAACCAGCGATAGTAAAAACAGCAAAAACTAATCGAGGGTTATCCTAAGCATAACTCTAAGCAGAAAAATTTCAACTCGCTTGGTTCTCAACAAACAGTTCACCAAAACAACAAGTTTTTACTGTGTCGCCGTTAATTAGCATGCGTGTGGTTCGAGGATAGTAAAAGGCGTGAATAGTAGTTAAGATTGAGCATCGGTTGACGAGCTGATTTATCGAGCAAGATCAGGTCGCCAACCACGTGAAATGTAGCGGATGTTTTTCAAAACTCGGGTTATAGAAACGTGACGTAATTACGGTACTGCAACAACGGCACATTAATTAGTGGTTGAAAGCTAACAAGAAAATCAAAACTAATACAAAAAGTGCGATTCTCTCTCTGCGTATGTACGCTTTAGCTTCTCCGAAACTACTGACTGTACAACCATCAAACTTGGCACGATTGATCACCACCTCGGGATGAGTCTCATAAGAGGGTACGTGACGTTATGATAATGTCATAATCAAAAATAATTTTTGTAAAATTTATATTTCTTGACAGAGTAAAACCATTTTTTGCTCAAACGACAATTAGCACCAGACCTTTCACCTTACAACAAATTTTATTCCTTTTTGATTTAAAATGACTTTGTATTCAACGCTTCATTGAGCAATTTGTTAGCTGCATTTTCTCAAAAACTACTGATCGTAGAAACGCTATTGAATGTATTTTTACGAGATACTGACAACGTGCTTTCAACAAAAACAACTCCATAACAAATCTGAATTGACAACACAACGAGCAATTCTTTATTTAAGCCTTCTAAGTATACCGTACTTTTCTCTTTTTCGCTTGCACGCTTACAACTCGCTCTAGGATGTCATAATGCTTCCTGGTACAATAAACACAGTTTTTCGCTACCAGAGATCATCATATGATGATGTATTAAAAAATATTAACATTTTTACAAAATCGGTTTACATAGAAACTGATTTGTGACCTCATTTCTCATCCGATTATCAAACTTTGAAACAAATAAAGGGTACCGGTATTTAAAAGCAATTCCGATATTATGTAATATATATCAGTTTAAAAAAATTTCACCATCAAAACAATCTTGCTTATTTGACCATTTTTGCCAAAATTACCATTATATTTCTCAACAAATTAACTATTTTGCTGTAAGCATTTCAGGTCTAAAGAGGTTAATTTTTACCCATTGCCATAAACAATGTGTTATATTTTTCGGGAAAAATTCAGTCACCGCAATTACTTTTTCAGGCAAAAGTTGGTGCCCCTCCAAAGAGTTTTGAGCTTTTACGCCCATGTTTTTGACTGTGATGCAATCCTTGCCCCTCACACTTTTAAAGTACTACTGATATTTTGTGGTAACATTCTTTTTTTTTGAATATTATTAGTCTTGACTAAGAAAATATGATGATCACCATTACGTGTACAGGAATTGTGGAAGGGCATAAAATCCATTAGCTTTTGGTTACTCTTCACACAAGAGCCTGCTGAACCAAAATTCTTAACCATGACGTTGCTAATGAAGACCCTACGGGCGACACCGGCGAAGTCGGCTAGTATGATATAACAATAGTCTACTCAGGTTTTAATATTACTAAGTTTTATTTTTTTCGATGTATAAACTTCGTTGTCATTTCATTCCTTTTGTTCATGCAGGTTGTTGTGTGTGTATGTATGTATGTGTGCATTTCGAGTCTTTCGATGTTTATTGTAAGATACACTCATCTCATAACCAAAAGCAGTTTTCAGGCTGAACGCTGTAGGCAATAAAGCTGTGAATTGAACCAGGCTTTTTTAAGAAGGAACGCTTAAGACAATATTTTTTGCAGTTCTCAGACATCCCATATTTCCATTGTATGTTATCCGAGGACAGTTATGCGGTTAATTACTGTAATTTAGCTTTGTAGCTGTGACACTTTAGCTCCCGTCCGCCATTTTGTAACACTGGCGCGCACGTAAACAGAGGTTCCATCAAAAATTTTTTTACCGGTATATTTACCGTCGCGGGAGCGAAGCACACACAAAAAAATTCAATTGCAAACCACAAATAGAAAGTTGGAAAGGTTTATATATAAACGGTTTTTGCTCAAACGAAACGTGCGCAAACAATAGCGCGCGCGTAAGCTAATTCCTTTGCAAGTATATTTACCGTCGCGGGCTGGCGATTAAAATCGCAGCCGGTATCCATACCGTCGCGGGAGCGAAAGTGTAACTTTTAATAGTCCCAGCGTTTGGAATCAAAAACATGTTTTTTTGCTGTACGCACTATTTTAAACTGCAGCGTCTCGATTACTTTTTCAATAGCCAAATCAATTTGGATAGCTCAGTTTCAAATTTATATGTTGGGGGTTTCAAATGTCTTCCTGTGGTTACAGCAACGAGTATCTTTTTCACTCAGGCCGTTAATTTTCTTGCCGCTTTTTATCTTTGCATTCACGACGCTTTTAACAGATATCAGCAACTATTGAACGCTTCACTTAAATGCGGTAATCGCTAAGCTTTGTAGTTGTTGATTGACTAGAATTCACCAATATTCAGTTGTTACAATTTTTAGTGTAGTTTTTCATATTGTTTATGCATGAGTACTGAATAGCTAAGCTTTATTGCAATCACATTGAGCAATTTAAAACACAAAAATATGTTTTCATCAGTTTTTATTTGTAAAGTTTTTATCAGTTCCAAAGAGTTTTGCCATTATACCACGGGCTGTGCTGTTCAAGAGATCTTAGCCCATGTAGGGGATCCTGGCTGAGCTGCTGGTTTGGGTCAGTTTAATTTGATTGTATTTCTTATTCTCTTTAGTAAATTTTAAGTACATTTTTTTACATGTAGCTGATGATGGCAGATATTGCCTAAATCAATTACATTATGTAACACAATTTTTGTTTGACTACTGTTTTTTGGTGCCCCTTTATGAAGTTTTTGGTGTTGAGTTCAAAAATCAAGTTAGATTTTTGTGCCATCATTACCTTCTGAGACATTAAAACTTTTTGTTTCATCCGATGTAGCTGCAGCTAACGAATTGTGTTTGATTCTTACAGTCGATTTTATCTGCAAATCAGGGTTCCGTTCAGTTTGTTAAATGCAATATCCAGTTTAAAAAGATTTATAAAAATAATGGTTTAATGATAAACATAGCACAGATTTTTTCAAATAGCACCAGTCGTTCAAAAATGCACTGTTGAGCGAGTTTTCTTTGAAGACCGATTTTATCTTGCCTTCACAAAAACCAAATGTAGTCTTTCATCATTGGAGTGTTCTTGGCAGCGGCCTTGTTATCGTCTCTCCATTGGCTGAACATCCTGGTAAAATCTCTCACCATGCTCCTCACTAAAGTCATCAAGATTTTCTTGGATGAAGTCCAGATGGGAGCACAAGAAGTGAAGTTGTACGGTTAAGCGACAACCCATGTTTTCGTAACTTGATCAGTTTTTTACTAACTCTTTGTAATTTCGATTTTTTTTGTTTCCCAAAAATCCATCAACTACACCTTGAAATGCTTAAGGCTTCCTTTTCTGTTTCATTTACATTTTCTTTCAAGCTTTAAGACTTTAACATTGTGTTTATCTGGGGATCATGAGTATTCCTCCTTTTCTAATCTCTCTCTATGAAGTCCATGTTGATATGAAGTGGTGGCAGTAAAATTTTTTTCCAGTTTTCCCAAGGCTCCCTGATGACGTCACACACGCCTGGAGATAGTTCTTCCCGCGTCGGTCAATGAATTTTTTTTAGTGCTCACCGTCAGCTTTGCTACTCCACAAGCACAAAAAGCAAAAGTATTTTGTGTATCCATTTTTAATGAGAGTGATGATTTCATAATATTTAAGTAGTCACACACGAACAATCAGGAAGCACCAGACCGGTTTTGCCATTGTTGGGGCTATTCAGTGATGCGTATCCGACCAGCAGGTAATCGAATTCATAAGATGTCAACCTTTTTATGTGCGGTAAGTACCACTAAACCACCTGGCTGGACTCCATTGTTGCAAATGGCTCTCTTTCCAAATACTGAAAACCGCAAATGACATAATTTTTCCAAAACATTTCAGGCATTCTTCAAGATGGTGCTCAGGACTTGACCTAATCACCAATGTCCATCCCAAAATATAGTTTATACGCTGTCCTATACTTTGATTTTTTCATAATTTTATGTGTGGTGTGTTCACCGCTGATATAGTATCCACATACATAACGAAAGCAATTCGGTGAATTTTTGCACTGTCTACTAGACATTTTGATTTCCACTATTTAAAAGATAAACTAAATCTAAGATAACTAAATCTAAGACTTGACTCTACGAAATGTAATCATAGAGGCTTCTGTGTAAGTTGTTGCCAGTCAAGGTTAGTTGTTAAATTCCTGACTATAACGCGGTACTTCTCTCCGCAATTGTGTAATCAACGCTTGAAAATCACATAAATACACTTAAAAAATTTAGCCAAAAACGCTTTTTGAAAAAAGTTTTTGGCGTAGTTTGATAAATGCAACCGGTGGGCCACTTCGCTTTTATAAAAAAAATTACTTTTTCAGCAGATCTGACTAATTTTGTCTATCCAATAAGCTTTTTTACTACTAGCTATTTCTGTAGAAAGAAAGCGTTTTATGTAAAGCAAATTTATGAAACAAATCAATGAATTCATTTGAAATTTTTCTGTTGATTTTTTTCTGCTTTCCTGTGCTCGTTGTGAAGAGCCAAGAAGAAGCAAATTATTCGGGCAGCGGTATGCGATATGTTTGTTGCGACTAATTGCTGTATGTGTTCACCAGTTTTGAAAATTTGCTTGCAAATAGAAAAAAATTAGGATAGGAAAGGCAAATCAATTCGAAAAATGAGAGTTTGAAAATCAAATTAAAGCTTTTTTCCTATGTATCGCTGAGCTTTTTTCCTATAGTTTACGCTATTATAGTGAATGCATAACTTACATTAAACGCTTGAAAGTAGAATTGTAAAGTGTATCCCTTTGCACTAGTTTGTGAAGTACACGGATAGGGTTAACATTTATGTTTGGTCTATCCAAGAATTTAACCTTGTATGTCAAAGTTTTTGAAAAAATTAAGCCTCTTTGGTAACTAAAGCAATTAAATTTTCGGCAACTAAGGCTCGGTAGTGCAAGGTACTGGACGGTTGGTATTATATTCGAGGGAGACCGGGTTTAATGCCTGCATAAGTGATTGTTTTAAGATTCTTTAAAAGGACAGATGCAAAATTATTAGTAGAAATTCAGTATTGCCAACGTTGACAAAGTAAGCACAAATTGCTGTACAGCCGTAAACAATACTGACCACCAACGCGTGGCAGAAAACTTTTTCCTAGTTGCCTTAAAAAATCTTTAAACAATAGCAATTTGAAGTGGTTGGAGGCTTCTGTTTAATTGTGCGTCTAATACGAATTTAGCCATAATTAGTTTTCAAGCAATCGTGTTGTAAACTTATTTTAGGTGACAACGACACCAGTATTACCAATGTCACCGAAAACTGCGGGTACAATTACACAATCACTCAGGCCGGAAAGAACTTTTCTTCGCCAGGGTATCCAAGCAATTACGACAACCTTCTCAATTGTACGTGGCAATTTCATACTTCATTACCAACCTCCAAAATTGAGATCATGTTCAACTTTTTCAACACTGAACAAGATTATGACTACGTGAGGGTGAGTGGTAAACAAATATGTATTTACAGCAGGCATGCACCACATACGGTCCACCAGATGATTTGAAAAAACTCCTCATCTCTAATTAGAGAAGGTAAGCTACGCAGCGTATGCGGTTAGACTACAACGCAGACACTTCTTTTTTTCTCACCGCGCAGTTTGTAAATAGTAAATGAAACTCGTCGACTTCATCAAGTATTTTGGTAAATTTTTTTCCGAAGCAGGACATTTTTACTCGTGGTTTAGCCTAACTAAAAACATTTAATACATCCATAGCCGTGCTCTTGTTGCTTTTTGTAATGAAGAGTCCAGAGTTTTTGTCCTGCTCGCTTATAACGTCACAGTCAGAATATGTTCTCACTATCGCTATATTGCAGTTGAGCAATTGGATAATGTATTCAAAAAAATAATAAGCATAAAATTTCAAAATAATACCGTATTTTATGACAAATCCAACTAGGAAATCTAGCCAAATAAGGCGGATGTTATCATGGGCGGAAATCAATATTGATGAAATAACACTCGCAAACAATGATGCACTGAACATAGTTGCAAATAATTCGCGACTAGCTAGTTTCGCCCTGTTGTTGTTAGTTACCCGACCCCTTCCGAGGGATGGGGACATGGCCGAAGACCATGGAGCCCCAGAAGCCGGCCGGGCAACTCCCCAGGGTATGGACCAGAGGTAGTACAGAGACAGAGAGTCACTAAAGAGTGAGCAGTGCAAAATGTCCGTAGCTGGACAGTGCAGAATGAGATGAGAGATGTCCTGAGACGAGTGTCCACAGACGCTGCAGGAAGGATTTTTGATTCTGCCAATCCTACAGAGATAAAAACCTAAAAGTAGGCTGTGTCCATTGCAGCGAAGACGAGAGAGGACACAGCGAGCATGACGAGAGAGCACAAGTTTCTCAGTGGAAATCGAGGAAACCTGTGTGTCAAAATACTTTGATGAGACAGTACGCCTCCAGTCCGAGAGAAGACGAGAGTGGATACGAGAAATAAAAGGAGAGAGACTACAAGGGATTGCGGAGGGCACAAGTAGCGCACCCCGTATAGCAAGCTCGCCAGCCGTGTCGTTCCCCGGAACAAACGAGTGTCCGGGGACCCATTGTAGCCTGATAGAACAAGAGGAGAGTGAAGACAGTTCCTGCCAGATCTGCCACAGAGTTTGAGATAAGAGGAAAGATGGAGGAGAGGACAGGGTGGCGAGGACAGAACGAGAGTCAGATAGTAGGAGAAGAGAAGAAAAATGGCAGACTTGTTGGTGCTGCCGAGACCTGCAAAGAGCAAGAAGAATGGCGCAAGCTTCAGCGGAAAAACTTGAGCATAATGGGCCTGCCGAAAAGGAAAGAGTGGCCTCAGTGCCACAGAGAGAGCAGTTGGCAAGAACGCCGGAGCCGCCCTTGTCAAAAGGAAAAGGAACAGAGCCGTCTGTCCAAAGCACCAGATCATGAGGGGGTAGAGAGTCAAAATGGGCAATAGCCACACCTTGGCGAGAAAAAGGGGGATCAGAGCGAGAGCATATTGTGGGAAGGGTGGACTCCATGGTGAACGAAGGCAGATTCCAAGGAGGAAAGGGAGGGCAAGCAAGAAGAGCTTTCCTAGAACAAGTAGAAGGAAGCATGAGCGGGTGAGTGGACGCAAAAGCTCTCCATGACGATCTGCAGAGTCTTGGTTTCACTCCAAGTCTGGCCAAACCTGAAATGGGAAAGGAGGTTGGGAGACAAAGAGCCCGCTCATAAGATAAAAGAGTGAGATGAGTCAGGATGACTCGTAGGGGAGGTAGAGAAGCCTCGGAGAGAAGTGGGATAAGGGAGCACGAGAGGCCGCCGGTGATGGCGCGATTGGCCGCTCGGTGGAGGCGTTCCAATTTGGTGAGATTAGTAGCGCTTAGGAAAGGAAACCATCCGGTTGAAGCGTAAGTGAGAAGGGACCGAAGAAAAGATTTATACAGAACAGAGAGGGACTCCTTTGAGGGGCCCATGAGGAAGCAGAGATACAGCGTAAGGCCTTGAGACGTGGGAAAAAACTTGGCCTTCAGCGAAGTTACATGCTTAGAAAAGGAAAGAGTGTGGTTGAAGGTGACCCCAAGAAAAGTTGGAGTTGAATTAAAATGGAGGTGGGAGCCGAGTAGGAGGAGCTTGGGATGGAGGTTAGCCTGGTGGGGATCCACTGAGAAGAAGGAGGCCTCACATTTGCTCGGATTGATAGGAAGACACCAGTACTCAGACCAGCGCTTCAATCGAAACAGAGCTCCTTGTGTGGCCTCCACGGCAGTGGGGACTGAAGGGGAAGAGGACCAAATGGCTAGATCGTCAGTGTAAAGAGAGCAGCTGATGGAAGAAGGCAGAGAGGCCGGGAGATCATTAATGAAGAGAGAGAAAAGTACAGGGCCGAGAACGGATTCATGCGGAACACCTCGACGGACTCGAAAGGAACGGCCTTTGTGATTTTGAAAAACCACACAAGTGCGCCTATCATAAAGGAAAGATTGAGTCCAACAAGCAAAGCAAGGAGGGAGGCCAGCTGAAGTCAGTTTGTGGAAAATAGCGGAATGCCAGACCGAGTCAAAAGCTTTGGAGAAATCAATAGTAAAGAAAATCGTCCGAGAGCTCGATCTGGGTCTGTTAAACCCATCCGAAATGGACTGACAAAGGTACAGAATTTGATCGAGTGTAGACCGACCAGGGCGGAAACCGGCCTGGCGGGGAGAGAGAATGGAATTAGACTCCAAAAAGAATATAAGACGAGATAGAATGATGCATTCGAACAGCTTTGATACGCAGTAGGTGAGAGAGATAGGCCGGAAGGAAGCAGGAGAGTCGAGAGGTTTTCCCATTTTGTGTATGGGAATAATAGAAGATATCTTCCAGATGGAAGGAAAGGAATGTAAAGACCAGGAAAGGTTGAAAATGTGAAGAAGAAAATCCATGCCAGAGCGAGGAAGGTGCTTTAGCATGGGATGGGCAACTTTGTCTGGGCCAGTGGCGGTGGACGAGGAGAGGTTGGAGGCAGCCGCAAGAAATTCAGCAAGTGAGAAAGGAGAGCAAAAGGACGAGTGAGACTCCACAGGGCACGTGGCTCGGCGGAGCTCAGAGAGGTAGCCTCTGGCTCTGCTGCGCAGAGCCTTTGGCTGAGAAATGGATAAGTGGGATCTCAGGTAAGCGGCATAGACCGAAGCCGATTCGCTGGGAGAAGAACAGTTAGGAAAGTTAGGAGAGGAGGAAGACAAGGAAGGAGAGCCAGCGAAAAAGCGAAAAAGAGATTGCACAGATTTAGGGTTAGACCTAGGTGAAAGAGAAGAGCAAGTCGTCTGCCATGCCTCAGCCTTGGCCTTGGCGATGACTGACGAGGCGCGTCGAGAAGCGAAGATGTAAGCCTGGCGATCTTCATCACTTCTGTGAGCGGCAGCGAAAGCCCTGCGTCTTTCACTAACCGCACCTTCCACCTCAGCAGACCACCAGGCTTTAGGAGGGCGTTTGATGCGGCCGAAAGGAATGGAAGATTTGGCCGCATTCAAAGTCAGAGAGGTAAAGAGACCAGCAGCAGAGAAAAGAGAAAGAGACGAGTACTCCTCTGCTGAGGGACAGTGAGATTCAATGTAAGAGGCAAAGCCATCCCATCGAGCTTTCTGAAAATTGAAAGGAGAGGGACGCTCGTTGGGGCGAAAGACCGGAGAGAGAGAGATAGATAGAAGAATTGGTAGATGGCCAGAACCCAGGTCCTGAAGCACCTCTCAGGAGCAAGAAAAAGCAAGAGCAGAAGTAGCAAAGGAGATGTCAGGAGAGGAGAGACTGCCAGAGGAGCGATGGAGAAGAGTGGACGTGTCAGGGTAATTGAGGGGAGGAGGTCAGAAGAGATGACCCAGTCAAATACTTCCTCCCCGCGGGGGTCGGAAGTACCTCTTGAGTCCCAGAGGGGGTGATGGCAGTTGAAGTCTCCCAGAATGAAGAGATTTCTGGAGGAGGGAAGAATTGAGAGAGAGAAGGAATCGGTTCTGCCATCCGTTGGGGAGGAGCGAATAAGGGGGTGGCGTACACATTAAGAAATGACACCGAGGAGGAGTTGTTAAGTGAGATGTTGATCCCTACATAATCAGAGTAGGGATCAAGCGAAGAAAGAGAGCAGGTAGAAAGTTCAGAAAAAGATAGGCCCTGCCTGACGAAAATGATGACGCCGCCGCTAGCGTGCGTGGTATCAGGAGAGAGAATGCCAGACCGGGAGTGGGTACGATCAGAACGCAGAGCAGAGAATCCAGGAATCCGGAAAGAGGAAGAAGAGTTAAGATTGGATTCGTGGATACAGATAAGGTCGACAGGATGGGACGAGAGAAAATGAAGTAGTTCAGTGCTCCTGGCTTGAAGACCTCCAGCATTCCATTGAAGAACCCTGAGAGAGTCAGGGGGGAGAGGAGGCAGAAGGCGTAGAAGGACGGCCAAGAGCAAGGGACGGTGGTGAAGGGGCAGAGGAAGGAGATATAGAATGGGCAGATGGGGGATAGGTAGTTTGGAGACGAAGGTGGGGCGAGAGTGCAGCATCAGTAAAGGGGGGGGGGGCAGATTGTACAGTGGAAGTATACGTGTTGGAGGAGTCCGATGAGGGAGTCACAGTGTTACGGCAGGGGAAACAGCTCTAACAGTGAGAGCTGCCTAGAGCTCTGAATTTGGACAGGGAAAGTAGTGAGCACCTTAGATGGACCCATTTGGAGCAGGTGCAGCATTGCACTGGCTTGCCCCGCCAGATCACATTTCCAGCGCACACAGAGCAGGGAAAGATGGGGCCAGGGTTAGGATGAACGTTACCGCTCATCAGGAGAAGAAGACGAATGAGGAGACGAAGACGGGGAAGAGTGGGGCAGGAGAAAGGAAAAAGTGAAAACAGGCGACCGATTTTGTAGATGCTGTGTGCTGCCCTTCTGCAGTCGTTCAGGGGGCATCATAGCGAAAAAATAAAGGGGAGTACCCGGGGTAACTGGGACCCTGGGGAGGGCCAACAGCGATTTGGACCCAACCCAAATGAGGTCGGGAACCGCACCACCACGTTGAGGCGGCTGTTGATTGGTGCAGTTATACTGACAATGTTGTATGCAGTCGAGAAACTAGCTGAAGTGCTGCCCTGGGCGGAGCGAAATCCCCTTTTGGTCCATGACAATCACTCTAATTTACCCATTTTCTGCAATTTTCCTCCAAATCATCGTGAAAGACCTTTTTTTTGAGAACAACTAGTTTCGAGCCACTTTTTTTCATTCGGACATTTTAGAGTTATCAATCAATTATGATTTTTCTTAAAATATTGCAACATTTTCTGCAAAAATAAGCTTTTTGTTGCTATAAACGCTTGTGAAACATGACTAGTAGTTGCAGAAAAATTGAAATTTTTCTGTGGGTGTTTTTTTCGCAACTACATAGTTTAACTCTGTCATTGTGAAAGCAACCACCGTTTCACCGCCACCATCCTTTTTGACTGTGTTTCGATCCCTTCGCCTTACACTTTTTAAAAGTATTGATGATAATTTGTGAAATCGTTCTTTCTATGTATAGATTGAAGAGAATATGATGATTACCATTGCGTGTACAGGAATTGTGAAAGTGTATAAAATTCATTAAATTTTCGTTACTGCTCACACAAGAGCCCGATGAGAGAAGCCGGCACAGGCGGGTAAACGGAAATTTTTAACCCTGACGTTATAGATGGGACCCTGCCGGGCAACGCCGCATAAGCCGGCTAGACTAATCTATAAAGCAATGCAATGAAATCCCAAATTCAAAACTAAATCAAATTAAAATCATAGACCTGACAATTTAAAAACTGAATTTAGAGAGAATATTTTTTTGAAAATAACGTGGTGACGGGCGCTTACTCGAATATGGTAATTGAGTCTGAGGAAGGCATAGCCGCTTTTGTCGCTATGCCGGAAACAAGGCAATTAGCGCAGCCAAAGAAATCAATACCACAAATATAATTTCGAAAAAGGCTGCACTATATCGTAAAATAGGCCTACCACTAAATAGCTTATTGCTGTGATTATGAAAACGACCAACATGTGGCAGCCACCATCATTCTTGAAAGTTTTTCAATTCTCACTCTTTACTTCTCTCCAAAGGTATGAATGAGAGGTTGTGACAGCATTCTTTGTTTTGTGCGCATTACCAGTGTTGATTAATAGAGTAAGATGATCACCATTACGTGTACAAAAATTATAAATGTGTCTAAAAAAACACAAACTCTTTGTTTCTGTTTGCACAAGTGCTAGATGAGTGAAGCCACCTGAACCGATATTTTTAACCCCGACGTTACTGATTGGGGGCCCTGCGGTCGACACTGGCAAAGCCCGCTAGTGCTTTTCAAAAATCTATAAGATGGTTTTCCTACGTAAAATATGTCAAACAAAATGAATTTTTTGCTTGCAGGTACATTGTCATTTGAGTAATATGGGGATGACGAATGTTGTACAAAACTTTATCAAAAAAAAATTTGGATAATCGTTGTCATTAACCAATGACCTCAGGTTTTTATTTCGATGTAAAAATGTTTTTCCTTGAAACAAATAGTTTTTGTTCGACTTTCATGTAAAATACAGAGAACTTATCCGATTTCCCATTTTAACCCATAAACTGTAATTACCGGTCTGGGAGGCCAGGTGAGAGAGAAAACTTGCATAACTTTTTTGTTTGTTGATGTTGAAAGCTGTTACTCCTGAAATGCCTCAAATAGTTCCTACTGCAAAACTTAAAACCAAAGTTTAGATTAAGAAATCAAACAAAAAAAAAATTTAAGAACTCGAAAACAATAATACATCTTAAATTGTAATTACGGGCCTCCCAGACCCGATTGTAGGCTACTGTAAGCAAAACTTTAGAATTCGATCTACATGTTGCATATTCTACATTGTATGTCTCAATAAGATAAGTTCTTGTCACCACTACGAAATTTTGAATAAGAGTGCTTTTACAGGTGCTCTTTATTGCTGGCATGTGCACTGCATCAGCGTATCTCAATCTTTGCTAAAGAATGACCGCACTAGTTGTTCAATACATATTTTCATACAGCACGGTTATTTGAGTTTGACATAAGATAGGCAGATGATAAGGATGTTATTGTTTATCACAGGTGAATATGATCTAAGATTAGGTTTCAGAAAAAGAATAGAGATGAAGTGTTGAACAGAAACATAATTTACTTGTTTTTTCCCTATAGTTTAGTACCGGACCTCTTAGGCCCGTAATCACTGTTTGTGTCACAAAACAGTAATTACAGATTAAGGGTTAAAGTAGCCACTCAAGACATGTTCATTTACAAGAACAAAATATTTCAATAAATTAATGGTGTCACTATGGATTCACCATTCGCTCTGACAATGGCCAATTTTTCCTCGCAGACCTTGAAATTCGACTCCTTCCGTAGACTTTAATTTGCTCCCCTAAACTATAATATAGTTATGTCGGGAGTTTCTTAATTTATTTAACTCCCAGTATAGAAGCATAAAGTTCACAACGAAAAAACCGTTTGGTACACTTTCATTTTTGGAAATAGAACTAAAAATAAAGACGATAATTCAAATTCACGAATTTGGAGAAAATCAACAAACACCGGTGCTTTTCTCAAGTTCAAGGCAATGTCTTTTAGGGTAAGGAAACATTTGAACCTTGACAACAGTAGAAAAAATGCCATTAAGAATCATTTGCAACAGCGCAAGTCTTGTTCTAAAAATGAAATTAATTTGCATTCGTCATTTACGGTTTAAAGGAAATGTTCATCTGAATATAACGCAAAAATTCGCGAAGCTCTGTAATTAAACAATGCAAGCCTCTTTTGAATAAACAGCTATATTGTAAACCTTGCACCTAATTGGCAAAGCAGCAACGAACGAAAAAGACATTAACAATTTATTAAAATAAATATGCAAGGAAGCAATAACGAGTATACCACCCAACCAATTTATACGAGACCATCCCTGGACGCGTTTCGTCCTTTTGGACTCATCAGCAAGGCCCGTCCTGTCACAAGAAAAAGTAACATACTCCTTAATGTTATCCTTAAAAACGAGCAATGCACATGCGGAAGCACTGAGACTTCAACCAACAACGTATTGCGTTGCTTAACAAGGCGGGTTGACGAATTGGTTGGTTTTGGCTGCATATTCACTGGGAGATCAGTTTACGCACTGATCTGGAAAAGCAGATTAAACTCTGCATATATAGTCTAGATGCATGCGGGCGTCCGCCCGGTTTACTGCGAAGTGAGATAGAGTGAAAATTCGTTAGCATGGATTTGCTCGACACGTCTATCAAAGGTCGCCTGGATCCCACCTTGAGAATTGTCAACGCACTCACCGCGAGCGTGATGGCATTGCAAAGACAAGGCACTAGGCTATACATGCAGCGTTTGATCTGCTATGTTACAAACAACAGGGAGTGGCAAAACTACAAATTATGAAACGCATTGAAAAGGAAACGTTTTTCTGTTTGTTTCCAAAACGGCACGCAGATCTTTACAACACTATGCGTAACCAAATTACAGGAGGTCTCAGCATAGTTTTCACGCGTCTGGCTATTGCCGACGAAACTAAAATCAGTTCACATGAAATAGACAATCCTGAACCACTGACGCAAGTTCTTGGCCTGGATGCTAGTTCACTGTATTAAATGCTATTGTACAGAACAACCCTACCAGTTATTTTTGTGACTACAAAGAAGAAGAAAGTTATCGAACTGATCCAAGTTTAAAATTTGGTCTTCAAGTATATCAATGGTTGAGTTATGTATCCCATACCGAAGAGAAGTTTGTTCAAAGCAGATACAATATGGGGTAGCAACGAGTACGCACACACAGCTTACCGATGGATGGATTCTGTCAAAAGAGTAATCAGATCTTTCAGTTTTTAAGGCTGTTTAAGGCATTCGTGTAATTTTTGCAATACCAACAGGAATTCCGATGGTTCTTTGCAAGAAATACACCCAGTGAAAAAGATACCTCATTTAAAAATTCGGAAAGCAACACTGGAAAACAAAAGACGATTACAAGCAGAAGGGTTCATTGTAGTAAAAATGCGTGAGTGCCAGTGAAAACAACTGGAAAAAAGGGCTGATATTGCTGCTTATTTGAAAACCTTAAAGGCAGTTCAACCAGAAAGGCTATTGTCATTTAGCAAAATTTTAGAAGGTGTAAAAAACGAGACTTTATATGGTTTTTTGTTGATGGATATTTGCACACTAAATCATTCAGAGGAAAAATACAAAGATTTCCCTCTCACTAGAAAAAATGCGTTTGTATCTAGAGACGACATTGGTGAGTATATGGGAAATGTAGCTGAAGAGCATGGTCTGCTTAAAAACCAAAAAAAAATTGATCAGCAGGCATTTTGGAAAAGAAATTTTAATCAACACAAAAATGGCAAAATTTTATTTGAAAATGGGCTTGGAAATTACAAAGATCAAAGAGTTTATAAAATTTTATTCACAAAAATGCTTTGCCAAACTGGCAGATGAAATCGTAAATTCTAAAAGAGCAGCCGATACAGATCCATCAAAAGCTGTGATTGCCTTAACAAATAAACTGATGAGCAACTCGTTATACTCGGCAAGCCTAATAAATAAATCAAAACATCGGAATATCACTTACAATTCAGAGAAAACAGTAAACCGTGTGATCAACGAACCTCATTTTGTACCTGTGGATGAAATTGCTTCTGATCTTTATAAAGTGAAAATCCTGAAACATAAAATTCGAGATGACTTGCCTGTTCAAATAGGCATAAACGTATATTTGAATTCGAAATTACACATGCTGAAGTTTTTTATCTGTTTTTGAAGAAATACATCCCTGATCGCTGCTTTGAGATGTCAGAAAGTGACACAGATTCAATGTATTTCAGTCTCAGTCGTGAGAGCACTAACGAATGTATCCCAGAAGAATTGAAAACCTCATATTTCCGGGACAAATTGATTTGGATGCCTACCGAGGCGTGTCCTAAACACGAAGAAGAGTATATTGAATCCAGAAGCAAGGGTAAGCCTTGGATGATGGAGCAATGTTGCCTAAACTTTCACTCCTTTGACAAACGCAGTCTAGGAAGTCTACTAAAGTTACGTATTTGCTTTCTGCTTCACTGTTTAATCTTTAGTTGTCCAAAATATTTGTTGCTTAGCCTTCTAGTTAGTCAACCCCAAAAATTTGCATCAGAATCTTGAAAATCCAAAATACTAGTAGCCTACTACTTAATAGCAAAATCTGCATCAGAATCTTGAAATTTCACTATTCTTTGCTTTATGTTTCCGCGAAGATTCAAGCGTTCCACCATCCAAAAGCTAACTTCCCAGTTTTTTCTGCCGAAATCCTGCTACCTATGTGAATTATAACTAAGCTGCACTTTTATTGTTGCCAAAAGTTTTAACAATTTTTATTATTGGTAAAGTGTTTGGCATTGTATACAAGGTTTGGCGGAAGCAACGCCCTTTTTGTCATTTGAAGTTTGTAGCTTCTGTTTGATTTCCTATTCATTTTGGAAATACACCGTTTTTGTATCTACGTTTTCTAATCAATAATTGTTCCTTTTTTAGTTTAGAAATTGTTTATTTATAGACAAATGATTTCATACTTAAGAAATACAAAAATGAGGTTACTTTTGCCACACCCTGTATTACCTAAAACCTCTCACTGGCTGCGCGTATGGTTCTTGGTACTTGCATAAAACTAGGTATTTTGTTAGTCTTTGCAACACGTTACAAAAATGTCTTTGCATTTAAAAGTACTCAAACCTGTCATATGAATGTACTACCAAAATTTTCCAAAGATAATTTATCTGCAGATCAATTATTATAATTTTCTAGTTGACATTATGATACAGAGTGCGGTAAAAGCAACGCCATTTTTGTATTTCTTAAGTATGAAAGAGCAGGTTGGGGGCCACGTAAAGTGCCTTGCACTCGATTTGAGACCTAGTGATAACGATGCGATTCGATTACCCGTACTTTAGGGATGGTCCTGCTTATTTTGCCATACTAACGTTCGGATCGTGGCTCTTTGTAAAAACTATATTTACATAAACAATTTCCAAACTAAAAAAGAAGCAATTATTAATCAGAAAGCTCACATACAAAAAAGGTGCGTTTCTAAAATAAAGAGGAAATTAAGCAGAAACTACAGGGTGTTTCACCAAAGTGTAAACTAAATTTCATAGTAATTTTTGAGTTATTTATCGATTGCAAATTGCAAAAACTTTTGCAGATTTTTTTTATTGCACAGCTATTAGTTTAAATTACGTGAGATTCAGTAAAATATAATAAATTAGGGTTTACCATAAATAGTAAATGAATCCATTGAAAGTATGTACCGTGATGGGATGTCAGCTTCAAAAATTTATAAGTTATTGAAAAAGCACGTGAGTTGTTCCGGCGTTTTCAAAGCCATTAAGCGCTTCAGAGAAACAGGTACCCGTGTGCCAAGGATCAGAAAAACACTAAAAACCCCATGAAAACAGAAAGACTCCTCAAATTCTGTGATTAGAAAAGACATTGTTTCACTTCAGCAAGACGGAGCAATCTCCCACACAGCCAGAACGGTCCAAATCTGGTGTAAGAAAGAATAGTTTTAAGTCCGTTTGGTCTAAAGAACTTTGGCCACCTTCATCCCCGGATCTTAATCTCATGGACTTTGGCGTGTGATCTATTCTTGGAACAAAAAGCCTGCATTGCTTCGTGTTCAAGCGTAAATAACTTAAAGAAAAATTTAACACAAATTTGGGAGGAAATTGAAAGTGAAAACTTGCGTGCCACCTATAAGCAACTTGTCCCTCGTCTTCGCCGCCTCATTCGTGTAAAAGAAGGTTATATCGAATAAACTTTTTTTTTCACACAAGAACATGAATTTGTCTTTTATACTATATTGTAAAATAAATTTTCATTGTTCTCCGTGTATTTAAATTAAACAATATTTTCACAGTTCACAATGCGGTGAAACACCCTGCAGAAAACTCAAAAGACAAAAAGGGCGTTGCTTCTACCGCATCCTGTATTAATGGGTTACTGTAGGTTGTAGGCTACATAAATCACGTAGATACAAGCTGTCCTGGAAATTTCCTATGCACTATTTTTGATCTCACCGTCCACACAGTTTGTGTCAGTGAACTTTGGGGCAGTTACTCTCCTTGCAATCAGATATTAGCCTATTATAAAAGGGTGTTGTAGGGTTTAGTATCTTCGTTCCTCAATCTTTTGAGTCATCACCTCAAAAATGTGGGCTAAAGACAACCATGTTCTTATTGCAAATACGCCAACTAGAACACAGTTTACAGCAGGCTATAACCCCCCAAAAAAATTCTGATAGTCTTCCAAGTATGTAGGCCTATAAAGTACGTGAAAACTTTTTAAAGGCTGTAGTAGCAAGTCCACTGCTCACATCTAGCAGTGGTAATAGAAATACAGGCCAGTTTTGTATTGCAATTTTCGTTTAGATGTGACATCTGCTTGCACAGACATTTTGTTTATGTCCTTTTACAAAGATTCTAACATTACTGACGAAAAGCACAGTGGAATAGAAAAATGCCCAAGTCAATCCGTTGACTTGGGCAAACATCAGTTTTTGCTCTAAGCGCTGATTGTCTAATAAACCAGCTGTGTAAAGTGTGTCAGAACGACGCAGCTCACTTTGAAGTCACGACTTGAGCACATAACTCGAAATGGCTCAAAAGTGACTTGAGCATTAATGTTAGCAGGCTGACGAATTAAAAAATAAAATAAACAGTAGCTCACTTTATTCCTTCGCATAGGGATCGGCGGTACTGGAAAACAAAATAATTTGATACCGATATTCGATACTTTTAATCAATGTTAGTTTGATACCGACACAAAAATATTAAGTGATACTATCAGCAATATATCTATCTAAATACTGCCCATCTCTGAAAAACACCGATACCATTTACTAATAAAACTGGAAGTACATCATAGGTATTGCGTACATAATAGTTCATCATACGTATTTTTCATTCGCCTGAAGAGCCCCATTAGGGCGAAACTAGCTAGTCGCAAATTTTTCAGAACTGTGTACACTACATCACTGTTCATTAGTGCTTATTTGATAAGTATGAAATAATTCATTGTTGGCGAACCATACAGGTAAACTAATTGCTAGATTAGTTGAAATGCGTGACTGTTTTTTGAGTACATCTAGTATAATACCATCATAAGGTAGTAATCGACTTGACCGCCTAGCGCATGTTAGATAACGTTGGTAGGTGATATAGATTTTGATGTTTGTAGAAGTTAATGCTTTCTTTTTTGTTTCAACAACCCTTGAGCGACTAGCTATGCCGGGTAGAGTAAAGTTGGTTGGTATTGAAGGCATTTTATGTTTTGTTTTGCCGAGCACTGCGGGCTAGCTCGTAACTGGAGCAGTCTAAGGTTTGGTGCTATAAATTTATTACTGTGTTGTTTCGGGTGATTGGTTATTTCAAATAGAATTTTGAATAACAGACTTTTGCTTGCCCAGTACACTACAATTAGAGTAAAGTTAAGATGGAAGTATTTGTTCTTGTTGCAAAAGCTGGAAAATCAGTTATGCAGAAAGAAATAGGTGTAGCTGCCAAAAAGGAATAGAAAAACGCTGCATAACGTATGTTTAGAAGAAGTACCACCAATACCTTTTAAGAACAGACCACACAATAGGGAAACTAATCATTTTTTGACATGGATATTGGCTGATTGACTTAGAAATAATGAGTATCCTGTTAATGAGAAAAAAGTAATCGTGCAATTATGCAAAATTTAGGCAACTATGCAAAAAGCGTTATGCAGCAGATCTCACTTAATCATGTCACCTACTCCTAAAGCATGTGGAGATTATTTAAGCATTATAATCTAGTGGCAGCAAATTTCGGCATATTTTTGCTTAAACCAACTCTTCAGAAGAGTTGAAGGTTTTAGTTAATTTTTTTCTATTTGGATAGTGCCTGAATTAAAATTTGTGGGAATTAAGATTTATGAATGAATGTTGGCTATATTTTAATTGAATGTTTTGATTGGCACTAACGGACAGAAATCCAGATTAACTGAAATTCGTATTGAAATAATTAATCATCAAATTACTGGAATTGCTATGAAAACATGGAATTATGGTAACACAAACATTTATTTTAAAACAAGGAATTACTGAGTTATGGAAAAACTTCAATCATAGAATACGAAAATAGCAGAAAGGGGGAAGTAGCATGGGTACGAAAATTTAGTGAAGTCGATAAAAACTAAAACTGTAAACACCAAATGGAGTAAAATTAAATAATTTTACTTGGTGAAACTACACATCTTCATAAATTTTCGTATTTCTGTGATTTTTGTAATTTAATTGAGTTTTTTCCCTTATTCCAAAAAATTTCCTGATTCGTATTTTAAGTTTGCCCAATCTTTCTTTTCAAAGTAAATAGCTGTCGTCAATTAAGCATTAAAATGTGTCATAAAGAAGGATTACGCAATGCATGCTGAAAATTCGCGGTGCAGGGAGGGCCATGGCCAATTTTTCCTCCCGCAACATCTGTGGCTCAAATCTAATCACAATTAGTGATAATTAGATCCACTGTCAACGTGAGCACTAGGCTAACACTATTTTAGTTTGCTTACGGATCTAAAGTTAATAGCAACAACATAAACTCTGGTTCTCAAAGCAATGCTTGTAGTAAGAGTTTATTCTCTAAGTTCACATAATCTATATGTAGCCATGTCGGAACGCATCCGGCGGAAAAAATGCTCAAATATCTTCATCTTTTGCGAGCAGTGCTGGTCACGTAAGTTTGAGCATCTAATTTTTCGAAGCCTATGTTAGACAAGGGATTGGAGCTACGCGTTTGAAACATTCTACAATCCTCACTCTTTACATATCTCGTAATAAAATGTAAAAACTTTGTTTAGTTTTATTTCCGTTTTACATATTTTTTAAAAACGGGATTGGCGACATGCAGATCGTGTCTAAAAAGTATAACATGGAATGCTTATTTCTGTGACTGCACTTTCTGAGCACAAATGGAATCTTGGCAGTTCCCAAGTTTTTGTGGATGCGGACAGCTTTGTGTTTCACATTGAGTTATGGCAATGGTTCCCAACTCACCTAAACCCACGACGCACTTATCTCGCAAAAAAAATCAAACGACGCACAGCTTCACAAAAGTTTCACATATTGTTATTTAGTTGAATTTAATGCGACACATTAGCTCTTTTGTTTCGGCAAAGCGCCTGAAATCGTGGTTCAATGTTTGAAACCGCAATGCGCATTTCCCGTTCAACATGCAATTTCGAGCGATATTTTGTTTTTAAAACTGCCACAGTAGAAAAACCAGCCTCGCACATGTAAGAAGTAGCAAAAGGAATCAAAATGCGGAGAGCTGCTTTCGAAATAACGGGATACTCTGCACGAGCCTCAATCCAAAAATTTGTACAAAATTGATCCATTTTGGATTTCAGGGTATTGTTGCAAGAGAGGTCAATAAATTCCTCTTTTTGGGGTCCGCTAAACATCGAAGGAACAACGCTCACCGAAAATGGGATTCTTATCCAGGCATAGGAAGAAAAATCACTGGTAAAAATCTGCTTGAAATTTGTCTCAAGTCTATTCAAATGTTCAGAAGCTGCGTTTGAGACCACTAATGGTAGAGAAATAATGGAAAGATCAGCTAGCATGCAATTGAGGAAAGGAAAGTATTCATGGCCAGAAATATCGGAAACGTCAACACGCCACAAGGAAATTTTTCTTAAAAAGGCTTCTATTTTGTCAGACAATTCTAAAACGTTCGCGTCGTTTCCTTGCATACTGACGTTTAATTTGTTCAATTTTTCAAAGATGTCACAAAAATAACTAAAATTCAATAAAAAGTCAGTTTGTTGAAAGCTTTCAGCTCTTGGGTGTTCCTCTGATTGCAGAAATGTGAGTAGTTCTTGCCTCAGTTCAAAAACTTGTGCGAAGGCATTTCCCAACGACAGCCATCGAGTAGTGGCATGGAAAAGTAGCTGTTTGTGTGGCGAATCTAAATCATCACACAGCTTGCTAAAAATACGACTCCTAGCGCCGCTCGTTTTTACGAAGTTGATCACCTTCACAATCTCTTCAACAACCTGGTTTAGCTCAACACTAAAACATTGAGAAGCTAGAGCTTCCCGATGAAGCATACAGTGGGTCCATTTAGCTTGAGGTGCGCATTCACAGATTAAACCTTGAAGACCGTTGTACTTGCCTGATATAGACCTTGCTCTATCAGTGCAAATTCCAACAACATTTTGCCATTGCAAACCATTTTTCGAAAAAAAATCATCTATGATGTGAAACATATCTACGCCCCGACAACGTAACTCGAGAGGTTTGCAAAAAAGAATATCCTCAACTATTTGCTTTTCTGCCTGAAACAAATACCTCACGTAGCATATCAAATAGGCATCATGACCGCCAAAGGTTGCTTCATCCAGTTGTATGGCAAAGTCATTATCTTTCAATCTAAAAATCAGCTGGTCACTGATATCTACTCCCATGTCTTCGATTCGTCGACATATAGTATTGTTTGATAAGGGAACATCTTTTAGTTTTTTGGCTGCATTTTCTCCTACCATGATACTCACCAAGTCAGTAGTGTTAATTCCTTTCGGTGCGCCTGCTCACCACTGGCTTAACATAAGCTTTGTAAACACGATCACTGATTTTATTCGACTTTATTCATTCGCACACAATTGGATTCGACAGCACAAGCATTTTGATTCGTTTCGAGATTCGTTTCGAGATTCGTTTCGAGATTCGGTTTACAAAGTTTTCTTCTACAGGCGTTCACAAGCCTCTTTCACACACATCAAATTTTAGAATGAATTTCCAATCAGAAAGCAACACCAATATCATCTCCAAGTTTTGATTGTCTGACAGCTCAAACGAAGGCAGCCGTAGGCTGTTCAAAGCGAGTAAATTCATATGACAGCGTGCCGATACATTTCACAAAAAACGAATAACGATCACAGAACTTAGGTTTGACACTACTGTATACACGAATTAAAAAACCAACAAAATATATTGACACAACGTAACACAGCCCCATGAAAAATGAGAGCAAGGGAGCATTTTTTAGAAAGAAAAAAGTGAAGTTGTCAGTCAATGAGAAAATGAGAATCGAAATTTCTTGTGCTGTCGAATCGAATTGCGTGCGAACGAATAAAGTCAGCAATCGAGTTTACAAAGCTTATGTTAAGCCAGTGGTGAGCAGGCGCACCGAAAGGAATTAACAAGTAGCAGCTAGAAGAATTAATTCTTCATCAATAGTGTGTGGTTTTTTACAACGAGCCACACGGTATGCAACTTTGTAAGACGCCATTACCACATCCTGTCCAGTATGGGAAAAACTACTGATTGAGGCTTTCTGATTTGCCAAATTTTCAAGTTTGCGCAAAAAATATTCTTTTGCTTTTTCTGCTAAGCTTGGGTGCGCTGAACTCAAATGTCGTTTTAGTTTGTTTGAGAGCATGCTTTCATTTGCCAAAGTTTGTTGCAGATTACGCATTGTGGACATTCTTCACCATTACGATACCGGCTCGTAAACCCAAATGTTATGTAACTCGCATCGTACTTTCTACATTTTTTTCGATGACTGTCATTTTCTTCTTTAGCTTTTCTTTTGTTCAACATTCTGTAAGCCTATTTAACTGCAGTGTCTATCCTATGTTTACCACTAACAATTTCAGCTCAACTAATACTGATTTAATAAATGATTGTATCGCTAAAAACAGCAGCAAAATTTGAAATGCAAAGCCATTTTTGCGAGTCCGAGTCCTTAGGTCACGAGTCAAACCTTCAGTTAGCTTACCTTACAACCTACGCTTACATTACACCACTCAGCTCGGCTACTGTATGTCCGTTATTGATAATGGAAGATAAATCCCTCCATGTCTATGATGTCATGGTACTAGTTTCAACTCGTAACAATGCCAGTGCTTTTAGAACTGAATTGCATAAAACTTAATAATGTTGTTTTCAATTTTTCCCAATAAAAGTGAAAGCTAGTGAGAGCACGTTTGCGACGCCCTTGAAATTTCAAAACGACGCACCAGTTGGGAACCACTGAGTTAGGGGATAGATGCTGGGTAGTGATTGTCAAGTGTCATCATCTGTGAGGTCTAGCCTACTTCACTGAAAAAGTGATGGGGAAATTCTTCTCGACTATTGGAGCTGATCATTTGTTTTCTTTTATCAGGGATTCGACAAAGAAACAGAAATATTTGCGTTATCAGGAACACTCAATTCTTCAGAACGGATATGGATTTTTAACAGCAATAACGCTATTGTAACATTTATTTCCGATGAATCAGCCTCAATCGGTGGTTTTCAAGCCACCGTTAGAGGTTTGTACAATGAGATATTTAAAAAAATCTTTATAACGTTTCCAGGAACCAGCGGTTAAACTTTAGCTGATAGTTTGGTGCAATTTTATGAGTACTGTAGCTCGCCTTAGCGCTTGCAATATTGCTAGCGTCATAGTTTTAGTTCTGAATATCTGTGTTGAATTATAGGTCACTTTCTCAAAATCTTGGTAGCAGTTTAAACCGCGTGTAGATGACTCTTGGAAAAAATGGCTTGGAAATATTTTTAAAGTGCACAAAATGTAGTTTCCTTGTAACAAACTTGTTTAGTGTGCAGCCAAGACGTTCATTCCTCGCCCTCCACCATTAACTCGATTGACTCGATCCAAAAGCAAACGACAATCAATGAACGGTTTATATTAGAGGTCAAGTCAGGTCAAAGAAAATTTATTCAGCTACAAAAAACAAATCAACACCAAAAAAATATAGATACATCTCTCTTGATGAAGAGACAGAGTGAAGACCATGCAGTCATCAATCCACCGCCTCAACAGATTTCAACAAATAAAAGCAAAACAAAGAAGCAGTACTGTATGTACAAAAGACATGAAATTTCAAAGCATATATAAGTCATAAACATACCATAAACAATAGTTCAACTGAAATCGTATAACAACTAACATGCAATTAAATAACAACTAACAAAACAGCTCACTAACATACGGAGCTGATTTTATTCCAAACAATTCTCCACAACAAATAAGCAGAACCCTAAACAAAGTTTTTGCACTTTTCTTCAGATGAAGACTAGATCGTGAAGGTTTCTATTAAATGCCAACAACAATCGAAATTGAAACAACCACCATGAACCTTTAACTTTAATTTTCTTGCGATTTCACCTTGGTGCAGCAAAAATGGAATACTTTATCCAATTGGTTGGGAGCATTGTCCATGCAACGTAATGAACGCTGCCAACCTGGCAAGTTTGCTAAAGGCTATAAAACAACTAGCAAAACCAACGCGCTTTACATCATTTAGTGAAGACAATACACTAAATGAGTTGACAGCAGAGGGCAGCATTGAGCCAAAAGTAAATTTACAGCATCAACTCGTTCACATTTGACACCGCCACTTACGGTTGTGATGATGGTACTGAAGACTAAATGTATTGATTTTTTGTTTAGGTTTTGAATTCAATACCTCCATACTTAGATTTATTGAGAGTTCAAAAATTGATTACTTGTGAAGTTAAATTTTTTGTCTCTCGACATCGCTTTAAAAGATTTTGCGTATTCTTTCCGAGCTTTTCTTTAATCGAGCAATTAACTGCTTTACGATAGTAAGAAAATACGTTGTTGCGTAAATCAAGAGCAAACAAGTGTGTGCCTGTCGTCTTACCCAATCTTTGTTGCCTCAACTAAGTCAACGGCGCATATTTACTTGTGATATTTGAAAAGTCATTTGGATAATCTGTTCTTTCTACAAAATTTACAAATAGTTTGTTGTTGATCCACTATTTTGATGTAGTTTTAAAAAAAAATTTTCCAACAGCTTTTCCTTAAGCTCTTGTCAGTGGGAATATCGCACCAAAAAATAAGAACCAGAGTAAACAACTTCTTACATTTCAAAAACTCAGGCACTAAAGTCATCACGGCAAACCAACAACAGCGCTTTTAAATTTGTCTAAAAACAAAGCACGTGATTTTCGACCTTTATCGAACAACATAGTTTTTGTTTTGAAAAGACGGTCCATGAATTAAAATTGTTTATAATCCCCATGTAATGTTTGTTGTGGCATCTTTAACGAGTGAAATAAAAACAACATATTAAACAATAAAATTCTGCGGGCAACTTTTTTCTTTGAGATTTTTTTAAATATTCGCACCGATCTTTTGATTCAAACCTTATATATAGCACACAGCGACTAACAACTTTTACTTTTATGGATTTCTTGTTTTCAGTCAACCTTAGACCGAAATTTATCGTGGATTTCAAATCTTCAATCAGAGTTTGAGCGGTTTAATTTGTAAAAAGCATATTTATTGCAAATCTCTCCACGATATTTCTATAATTTCAAGAAATACTAAAAAACATTTTTAACACTAAATTTCCTTTGAGTTAGTTTTAATAGATAGCGCCATTTATGGGTTAGTTTGGTAGAACTGGGTTGACAAACTAATTGGCAGTTGTAAATACCAAAATCATTGAGAACATGTTAAATTAGTAGGGGATATTAAAGTCCGGTTAATGCGACCATATGGAAAAGATGACCCAATCAAGAAAATTTTGGCACTGCTGCAGTTCAACGTGCTCTGGTATTGGCTCTTTTATCGTAGAATGTATATTGCCAAGGAATATGCTTGTACAGGTGCTCATAAAACTGGGCACTGAGCCCGACGCTTTTCACAAAGACAGCAATTCTTGCAAATGACAAACGCAGATTGTCTGATGCTGCACGTTCTAGGCATCAAGAAAAACGTTTGTTCATCACTCAGAAAATTAGCTTGTGGTGACTAGATACCAGCAGGTGATTAAATACAATCTAAGTGCAGAGAGAAGTGAATGTTGTTAAAATAAAACAATCTGTGAACATTTTAGTGAGTTTTTTAATATTACCAAGTTTAGCTGTTCAATTACTCTGCCAATTTAAAAGGTATTTTGGTATTTACAATGGTATTTTTATGGTGAAACATTGATGGCGATTTTCTAAACAAGTGTGTTGTATGATACTAAAGTTGCTACCCCTCTAAAACAGTAGTCAGATTTGGCTGAAATGCTTAGGAAATGTTGTAGAAATGTGAAACTATAAATTACTGGAGTATGTTTTGAAACTTTTTGCCATTTTGTGTTTATATATGAAAATGAACAAAGTTTTAAATTTTGAAGATTGGCCTTCATATTATCAAATTACTTTATAATTACTGATTGTAATGAAACAAGGCTCCATTAGTTTTGAGCAATGCATCATATGTGGTTGTGTGCTTTTAAGATTTTTCGTGAAAATGTTGAATAAATTTGTACTGTAAGTACTGGCAAAAACTTTTTTGGTCAGATTTTCGTTGACAAAATTATTTGCATAATTTGATTCCTGTTTTCATTTGGTTTCTGGCAATTTATAGTTTCTATGGTCTTGCTTTATTACTTATGCGCCTATGGTGATTATATCCTCATGCACTCTAAAATTGCATAAACGTAAAAAATATTGAGTACTGTTGTTTAATGAGTCAACCTTTACTACAACACTTGCCAGTACAGTATATTTCTACCATGATTAATGGTAGTAAGCTACAATGAGTGACGGTATATTTGGATGTTGTGATAAAGTGTCGTTTCTATAGGCACAGCACCGAGGTACTAATGCAGGAATTGAATGTGGTATTGTGTTTTCTGTTGAGCAGTTGCTACTGAATTGTTGAATGTTGAATGTCAAAACCGTGCCCGGAAATAAAAACTGAAGTTGAAAGACCGTAATATTTTCTAGAGATGTCAAACACAACAGCTCCAATTACCGAAACAATAACAACAACAAAAACTACTTCTTTCATGACTCCAGGTGCATATTGACGTTTGTTTGACATTTAACCGCGAATATAGTACTATTTTGTCGTATCATCAGATACCTATTTTGTTTCAAACCTTTGAAATTCCACTTAAGAGCACACACACCGACTAACACCTTTTTTTTCTACGGATATCTTGTTTTCATTAAATCTTAGACTGAAATTTGTCGTGGATTTCAAATTCTCAATCAGTTTTTGAACGTTCTATTTTGTGAATAGCATATTTATTGCAACTCTCTTCACGATATTTCTAGAATATCAAGAAATATTAAACCACATTTTTAACACTAAATTTCCTTTTGATTAGTTTAAATAACCAGCCCCATTTGTGGGTTAGTTTGGTAGAACTGTGTTGACAAACTAATTGGCAGTTGTAAATACAAAAATTGTTGAGAACAAAGGAAATTTCGGCACTGCTGCAGTTCAACGTGCTCTGGTGTTGGCTAGTTTGTCGTGGAATGTGTATTGCCAAGGACTATACTTGTAAAGGTGATCATAAAACTGGGCGCTGAGCCCGTCGCTTCTCACAAAGACAGCAATTCTTGCAAATGACAAACGCAGATTGTCTGATGCTGCACGTTCTGGGCAATAAAGCAAATGTTTGTACATCACTCAGAAATTAGCTTGTGGTGACTCTGTGCCAGGAAGTGACTAAATACAATCTAAATGCAAAGAGAAGTGAATGTTGTTGAAATAAAAGAATCTCTGAACATTTTAGTAAGTTTTTCAGTAATACTAAGCTCAGCTGTTCAATTACTCTGCCAATTTAAAAGTCATTTTAGTATTTACAATGGTATTTTTATGGTGAAACATTGATGGCGATTTTCTAAACATGGTGTTGTATGATACTAAACTTGCTACTGCTCAAAACGTACTAGTCAGATTTGGCTGAATTGCTGAAGAAATGTTGTAGAAATGTGAAACTGTAAATTACAGGAGTATGTTTTGAAACTTTTTGTCGTTTTGTGTTTATATACGAAAATGAGCACTCAAAGTTTTAAATTTGAAGATTGACTTTTATATTACCTAATTACTTTTTAGTTAGATATTGTAATAATAACAGGCTCCATTATTTCGCCTACTGTATATAAATATCTTTGACTAGATTAGTTTTGAGCAATGTATTATTTGTATTTGTGTGCTTTTAAGATTTTTCGTGAAATTGTTGAACAAATTTTTATTTTAATTACTGTCAAATACGTTTTTTTGTCAGCGTTTTGTAAACAAAATGGTTTGTATAGTTTGATTCCTGTTTTCCATTTGCTTTCTGGCAATACATAGTTTCTAGGACTTGCTTTATCACTTATGCACTTATGGTAATTATACCCTCATGTAATCTGAAATTGTATATGCGCAGAAAAAGTTTGAGTATTGTTGTGTGATAAATCGACCTTTAATAAGACACCTGCCAGTACGGTATATTTCTACCACGAGTAATGCACTATAATCGGATGTTGTGATAAAGTGTCATTTTTATAGGCACAGCACTGTGATATCATTGCGGAAATTGAATGTGGTATTGTGTTTTCTGTTGAGTAGTTACTGGGAAGATCGAATGACAAAGCAATGCCCGAAAATAATAACTGAAGTTCAAAAAACTTAATATTTTCTAGAGATGTCAAGCACAACAGTTCCAATTTCCGAAACAACAACAATTTTTGTGATTTCAGGTATTGATTAACGTTGGTTTGACTTTTAACCGCGAGTATAGTTGATTTTGTTTTATTATGAGTTTTATATTTTGTTTCAAAATTTTGAAATTCCGCTTAAAAACACACATCGACTAACAACTTTTATTTGTATGGATTTCTTGTTTTCATTCAACTTTAGACTAAGATTTCTCGTAGATTTCAAATCCTCAATCAGATTTAGAGCGATTTATTTTGTGAATAGCATATTTATTACAACCATCTCTACCAATTTTTCTTAATTTCAAGAAATATTAAAAAACATTTTAAACACTAAATTTCCTTTCGATTAGTTCAAATGGATAGCGTCACTTATCGGTTAGTTTGGTAGAACTGGGTTGACAAACTAATTGGCAGTTGTAAATACTAAATTATTGAGAACATGTTAACTTAGTAGGGGACATTAAAGTCCGGTTAATGCGACCATATGCAAAAGATCCTCCAATGAAGGAAATTTTGGCACTGCTGCAGTTCAACGTGCTTTGGTATTGGCTAGTTTATCGTGGAATGTGTATTGCCAAGGACTATACTTGTAAAGGTGATCATAAAACTGGGCTTGGAGCTCAACGCTTCTCACAAAGACAGCAATTCTTGCAAATGACAAACGCAGATTGCCTGATGCTGCACGTTGTGGGCATCAAAAAAAAAGATTGCTGATCACTTAGAATTTGTTTGTGGTGACTATGTGCCATGAAGTTATCAAATACAAACTAAATGCAAAGAGAAGTAAATGCTTTTGAAATAAAACAATCTTTGAATATTTTCGTAAGATTTTCAATAATACCACGTTCAGCTGTTCAATTGATAGTTTTTTTATAATGAAGCATTGATGGCGATTTTCTAAACATGGTGTTGTATGATACTAAACTTGCTACTCGTCAAAAAGTACTATTCAGATATGGCTAATATGTTTAGAAAATGTTATTTTGGTTGTTTTGTGTTTATATATGAAAATGAACAGTCAAAGTTTTAAATTGGAAGATTGACTTTGGTATTGTCTAATTATTTTTAGTTAATTCATGCAATAAAAACAGTTTTCATTATTTTGCCTACTGTATATAATATGTATCTTTGACTACATTAATGTTAACCAATGTATTTTTTGTGGTTGTGTGCTTTTAAGATTTTTGTGAAACTGTTGAATAAATTTGTACTGTAATTACTGGTAAAACTTTTATGTCACATTTTGGTTGGCAAAGTGATTTGCATAGTTTGATTCCAGTTTTCATTTTGTTTCTGGCAATGTATGGTTTCTAGGGTCCTGCTTGTGAGTATATGCGCTTATGGTACTTATACTTTCGTGTATTCTGAAATTGTATATGCGCAGAAAAGTTATTGAGTATTGTTGTTTGATAAGTCAACCTTTAATAAGACACTTGCCAGTGCAGTATCTTTTTACCCCTGGCAATGCACTATAATCGGATGTTGTGATAAAGTGTCGTTTCTATAGGCACTGCACAGGGGTACCGATGTGGAATTAAATGTCTTGTTGTGTTTTCTGTTGAGTAGTTACTGGGAAGATCAAATGTCGAAACGGCGCCCAGAAATAATAACTGAATATTAAAAACGTAATATTTTCTAGAGATGTCAAGCACAACAGCTCCAGCTTCCGAAACAACAACAACAAAAACTACTTCTTTCATGACTCCAGGTACATATTGACGTTTGTTTGACATTTAACCACGAACATAGTACTATTTTGTTTTATTATGAGATTGCTGTTTTGTTTAATATTTCGGAATTCCGCTTAAGGGGAGACCGGCTGGGACTAATTAGTCCCAATTCTTCCGACGCTTCTCCTACGTCTGTGGATGCATAGAAATTATTTTTTTCTTTCTCAGGTGTTTTTGAGTTGTCAGAAGCTCAGTAAATTAAAAAAGTTTCAGTAAATTTCGGCGAAGCAAAAGTACCGGTCTGAAGGGGTTAAACTACATTTTAACACTAAATTTCCTTTGGGTTAGTTTAGCACTAGAAGCCCAGTCCGGTCATTTTTGACCGGTTTTAAATTTTAACGCTTCGTATTTCTGGCATTTTTGCTATTTGATTTTTCATACTCCTTGACTTTTCCTAACTTTGGATGATGTTTTGGTAAGTCAAACAATTTTTTGTCTATAGCTTTTGTAAATGGAGCATTTTGCACATCTACCTATAAGCCCGAACCGGTCAAAAATGACCGGTTACAATTTGTCTTTGAGCTGATGAATTAAAGCATAATAGAAGGATGAGAAAAGTTTGTTTTTCTACAAGCAATGCCTCACGCGACAATAAGATTACGATTGACCACTGCTGCAATGGATAACTGAGAAGCAGTAACTGAAATAATTAGTATTCCTGCTGGCTTCATCAAAGTAAAGTTGAATTTTATTTGCTGTCTCGAACAATGGCTGGTCATTGAAAGTTCTAATGTCTTTCTTAGTAGCGTAGAGTTCATCAGTGGTGTGTGCAGATAAAATAGATAGTTTATTACAGCGTATTGACAACCTCGCAAAATCTCTCAAGTTTGTCTTACAGATTTGAAGAAATGCATATTGTATAAATAATGTCTTAGGTATAGGAATTTTGTTACGAGTTTTTCATCGTTTTTGACAAAATGGTTTTTCTAATCATTAATCGTGGCAACAATTATACTGTCCACAAGTACTTCAGCGGTTACAAACTGATCAGCTTGTTGACTCCTGTGATGAGAATGAAGAAACTGAATTGCAAGATAAAGAACTTGTTCCTAGTTGTTGTGCTGGTGTCGAAAGTTGTGACAGTGATACCGACAGCGGTGAAGACGAACAAAGCTCTGCTGCTGTTTCTATAGATTTTCTTTCTGAAAGTGATCAATCAGTATCTCAAAATACTGCCGGACACGTGAACGCACGAAACGAAACTGTGTGGAAAAACATATCAGGTGCTCCAGGACTGGGAAGAGCATCTTCATCCAATGTGTTTTCGGAACATCCTGGCCCAACGTCTTATTGTAGTAACGGTAGCCCTTACAGTGCTTTTGATTTATTTATAGATCAGCATATGCTCAGGTGTATTCAGAAACAAACTATCAACCACAGAAAGAAAAATAATGACGATTTTGATTTACATGTTGATGAGCTGGAAAGTTTAAGGTCTTCAAATTGCTCGAGGAGTGTTGGTCGGGAAGAATACGCCAGTAAAGCAACTTTGGAGCAAGGAATGGGGACAACTAATCTTTCGAAATACAATGAACCGTGATAGGAACCAGAAAATCATAAAACATTTGAGGTTCGATAACTTTTTTAGTCGGAGGCAAAGGAGAGAAACTGAAAAAATTTTGCTTGATTTCCGAGGTGTGGAATTGCTTCATGGAAAATTGTAAGAAATGCTATGTACCAAACTTGGATTTGACTATTGATGAACAAGTTTTCCCATGCAAAACCAGGTCTCCTTTTATACAATATATATATGGCTAAAAAGCCAGACACATTTGGAATTAAGTTCTGGCTTTTGGCTGATGCTTGATCAAAATACTTGTGCAATGGCAAACCATATTTAGGAAGAGATCCTAGCTGAAGTAAATGTAGCGACCTCCCAGGTGATGTGTGCTTGACCCTTTTACAACCTTATTATAAAAAGGCTACAATGTCACCACCGACAACTACTTTACCGGCCTAAAGCTAGCGGAAGACAAGCAGAAAAAAACAACAATCCTTGGCACTATACGGAAACAACGACGAGAAGTGCTAAGCACTGAGCTGATAATGAAAGACAAGGAATTATATGCTTCTGAAATATTTTCTTCGCCATCCGGTTGCAGCTTGACAATATACAAAGCAAAGAAAACGAAAGTTGTTTGCATCCTGAGTTCAATGTACAGAAACGTAAATATTGATCAATGCCACAAGAAAAAACTGCCAGAGACAATACAGTATTACAGCAAGTCCAAGGTGGGCGTGGATGTACTGGACCAGATGGTTCGATACCATACCAGCAAGAGTTCCAGTAGAAGATGGCCTGTGGCTGTATTTTTTAACATTCTCGACCGTGCCTGCATAAATACTTACATTATTTACTGCCTTACAACGAAATTGAAATTATCAAAAAGGCAGTTTATGCTTGAGCTTATAAAAGAACTTTGCAAACCAAAAGATGAAGTGGGCTCAATACCTGCTTCTCCAGCAGTGAATCACATAGTCAGCATTGCATTGCCAGGAACCAGTGGTTTAGCACACCAAGCTCGGAAAAGAAAAGAGTGCCAGTTTGTAGCATGTAGAAACAAATCTAGCTTTCTTTGCCAAAGCTGTGGGAAAGTATGCTGTGGCAAACACACATCCAAAAAAGTAACAATTGTAAAATGCAAAAATTGTGATGATTGAGTGTCAATAAATTTGTAGACCTTGTGTTTCTATTTAATTAATCATAATCATAAAAATGTCAAAAAACTAATCAAAAAAATGCTAAATACGCAAGAGTAGTTTCTTTGTGCTTTTCATACGGTATTTATATATCGAAAGTAGTGAAAGAGAAAACCTATTAAAAGCGATTTACAGATAACCGGTCAAAAACGACCGCATCCGTCCTTGTAGGTAAAGAAATAATTCAGGGCTTCTAGTGTTAAATAGATAGCGTCATTTATGGGTTAGTTTGGTAGAACTGTGTTGACAAACTAATTGGCAGTTGTAAATACCAAAATTATTGAGAACATGTGTGATTAGTTCCTAAAAAAGTACTCATCACATTTGGCTAAAACGTCTAGGAAATGTTGTACGAACGTGAAATCATAAATTAATGGAGCATATTTTAAAAAATTTAGTTGTTTTGTGTTTATTTAAAAAAAATGAACAGTCAAAATTTAAAATTTGAACATTGACCTTCGTTTTATCTAATTACGTTTCAGTTAATGATTGCAATAATAGCAAGGCTCCATTGTTTTGTCTACTGTATATGTGATACATCTTTGACTCCATTAATTTTGAGCAATGTATTTTTTTGTGGTGGAGTACTTTTAAGATTTTTTGTGAAAGTGCTAAATAAATTTTTTTGTATTTACTGGCAAAAACGTTTATGCCAGATTTTTGTAGACCAAATGGTTTGTATAGTTCGATTCCTTTTTCCTTTTTTTTCTGGCAGTATATAGTTTCAAGGGGCTTGCTTCTTCATTTATGCGCTTATGGCAATCATACCCTCATGTACTCTGATATTGTATATATGTAGAAAAAGTTGGAGTATTGTTCTTTGATAAGTCTATATTTATTTTGACACTTGCTGGTGCAGTATCTTTTTACCACTAGTAATGCACTGCAATCAGATGTTGTAGTTATGCGGGAATTGAATGTCATGTTGCATTTTCTGTTGAGTAGCTGCTGGGAAGGTCGAATGTCAAAACGGTGTCCAGAAGTAATAACTGAATTTTAAAACACCTAATATTTTCTAGAGATGTCAAACACAACAGCTGCAACTTCCGAAACAACAACAACAACAGAAACTACTTCTTTCATGACTCCAGGTACATATTAACGTTTGTTTGACATTTAACCTTGAGTATAGTATTATTTTGCTATATTTTTATATTTATATTTTGTTTTAAAGTTTCAAAACCCGCTTAAAAAATATACGGATTAGAAACTTTTATTTGTACGGATATCTTGTTTTCATTCAATCTTAAAATAAAATTTATCGTAGATTTCAAATCCTCAATCATTGTTAGAGCGGTATATTTTGTGAAAATCATATTTGTTGCAACCCTGTTCACGATTTTTGTATTATTTCAAGAAATATTAAAAAACGTAACGTTTTTAACATTAAATTGTTTTTCGATTAGTTTAAAAGGATAGCGTCATTCATGCGTTAGTTTGGTAGAACTGTGTTGACAAACTAATTGGCAGTTGTGAAAACTAGAATTATTGAGAACATGTGAAATTAGTTCCTCAAAAAGTACTTCTTAGATTTGGCTAAAACGTGTAGAAAATGTTGTACAAATGTAGAACTATAATTCAATGGAGCATGTTTTGAAAAATTTTGCCGTTTTGTGTTTATATAAGAAAATGAACAGCCAAAATTTAAAAGTTGATAATTGACCTTCATATTATCTAATTACTTTTTATTCAATGATTGTAATAATAACAGTTTCCATCATTTTGCTTACTGCATATGAGATATATCTTTGTTTACATTATTTTTGAGCAATGTATTATTTGTGATTGTGTACTTTTATGACTTTGGTAAAAGTGTAAAATTAATGTGTACAGTAATTACTGACCAAAACTCTAATGTCAGATTTTCGTAGACAAAATGGTTTGCATAGTTTGATTCCTGTTTTCATTTGCTTTCTAGCAATATATAGTTTCTAAGGGCTTGCTTTATTACTTATGTGTTTATGGTAAATATACCTTCATGTACTTTGAAATTGTAAGTAAGTAGAAAAAGTTTGAGTATTGTTCTTTGATAAATCTATATTTATTTCGACACTTGCCAGTACAGAATATTTTTACCTCGAGTAATGCACTATATTTCTATGATGATTGGGATGATGTCATAAAGTGTCATGAAGTACTATCATTCGGAGAATGTCATAAAGTGTCGTTTCCATACGCACAGCACTGCGGTACCTATGCGGAAATCAAATGCCACGTTGGGTTTTCAGTTGAGTAGTTGCTGGGAAGATCGAAAGTCAAAATGGTGTCCAGAAATATTAACTGAAGTTCAAAACATGTAATATTTTCTAGAGATGTCAAGCACAACAGCTACAAATTCCGAAACAACAGCAACTTCTGAGACTTCAGGTATATATTGACGTTTGTTTGACTTTTAACGGCGAGTATAGTTGATTTTGTTTTATTATGAGTTATATATTTTGTTTTAAACTTTCCAAATTGCGTTTAAGAGCACACAACAAATAGCAACTTTTATTTTTATGGATATTTTGTTTTCAGTCAATCTTAGACTGAAATTTATTGGAGATTTCAGATCCTCAATCAGTTTTTGAGAGGTTTATTTTGTGAAAATCATACTGTATTTATTACAACCCTCTTTACGATTTTTGTATAATTTCAAGAAATATTAAAAAACATGTTTAACAGTAAATTTGCTTTCGATTAGTTCATATGGATAGCGTCATTTATCGGTTAGTTTGGTAGAACTGTGTTGACAAACTAGGGCAGTTGTAAATACCAAAATTACTGAGAACATGTGACATTAGTAGGGGATATTAGGGTCCGATTATTGGGACCATATGGAAAAGATGACCCAATGAAGGAAATTTTGGCACTGCTGCATTTCAACATGCTCTGGTGTTGGCTAGTTTGTCGTGGAATGTGTATTGCCAAGGACTATACTACTAAAGGTGCTCACAAAACTGGGTGCTGAGCCCGTCGCTTCTCACAAAGACAGCAATTCTTGCAAATGACAAACGCAGATTGTCTGATGCTGCACGTTCTGGGTAATATATCAAACGATTGCTCATTACTCAGAAATTAGCTTGTGGTGACTATGTGACAGGAGGTCATTAAATGCAATCTAAATGCAAAGTAAAGTGAATGTTGTTGAAATAAAAGAATCTCTGAATGTTTTAGTAAGTTTTTCAATAATACCAAGTTCAGCTGTTCAATTAATTTGCCCAATATAAAAGTCGTTTTAAATAGTATTTTCAATTGTGTTTTTATAGTGAAACATTGATGGCGATTTTCTAAACATGGTGTTGTATGATACTAAACTTGCTACTCGTCATAAAGTACTAGTCAGATTTGGCTGAAATGCTTAGGAAATGTTGTAGAAATGTGAAACTATAAATTAATGAAGCATGTGTTGAATTTATGGCCATTTTGTGTTTATATACGAAAATGAGCAGTCAAAATTAAAATTTTGAAGATTGACTTTCGTGTTATCTAATTCTTTTTAGTTAGATATTGTAACAATAACAGGCTCCATTATTTTGCCTACTGTATATGAGATATATCTTTGACTACATTGGTTTCAAGCAATGTGTTACATGTGGTTGTGTGCTTTTAAGATTTTTTGTAAAACTGTTGAACAAATTTTTACTGTAATTACTGGCTAAAACGCTTTTTGTCAGATTTTCGTAAACAAAATGGTTTGTATAGTTTGATTCCTGTTTTCATTTGATTTCTGGCAATATATAGTTTCTAAGGGCTTGATTTTTTGATATGTGCGCATATAGTACTTATACCCTGATGTATTCTGATAGTGTATATAAGTAGAAAGAGTTTGAGTGTTCTGTGATAAGTCGACCTTTAATACGACACTTACCAGTATGGTATATTTCTACCTCGAGTGATTCACTATAATCGGATGTTGTGATAAAGTGTCGTTTCCATAGGCACTACACAAGCGGTACCTATGCGGGAATTGAATGTCATCTTGTGTTTTCTGTTGAGTAGCTGCTGGGAAGATCTAATGTCAAAACGTTGCCCGAAAATAATAACTGAATTTCAAGACACCTAATATTTTCTAGAGATGTCAAACACAACAGCTCCAGCTTCCGAAACAACAACTGCAAAAACTACTTCTTTCATGACTTCAGGTACATATTGACGTTTGTTTGACTTTTAACCGCAAGTATAGTACAGTCTTTCTGTGTTATCAGATTTATATTTAGTTTCAAAGTTTCAAAATACCGCTTAAGGGGGCGCACCGAGTAACAACTTTATTTGTATGGATATCTAGTTTTCATTCTACTTTAGACTGACATTTATTGTGGATTTCAAATTCTCAATCATTGTTTGAGCGGTTGATTGTGTAAATAGCATATTTATCACTACCCTGTCGAAGATTTTTGTATAATTTCAACAAATATTAAACTACATTGTCAACAGTAAATTTCCTTTCGATTAGTTTAAATAGATAACGTCATTTATGGGTTAGTTTGGTAGAACTGTGTTGACAAACTAATTGGCAGTTGTAAATACCAAAATTATTGAGAACATGTGTGTTTAGTTCCTCAAAAAGTACTCATCACGTTTGGCTAAAACGTCTAGGAAATATTGTAGAAATGTGAAACTATAATCTAATGGAGCACGATTTGAAATTTTTGACCGTTTTGTGTTTATATAAGAAAATGAACAGCCAGAATTTAAAATTTGAAGATTGACCTTCGTTTTATCTAATTACTTTTTATTTAATGATTGTAATAAAAACAAGACTCCATTATTTTGCTTACTGTATATAAGATATATCTTTGACTGCATTAGTTTTGAGCAATGTATTATTTGTGGTTGTGTGCCTTTAAGATTTTGGTAAAAGTGCTGAATAAAATTGTACTGTAATTATTGGCTAAAACGCTTTTATGTCAGATTTTCGTAGTCAAAATGGTTTGTATAGTTTGATTTTTCTTTTCTTTTTTTTTCTGGCAATATATAGTTTCTATGGATTTGCTTTATTACTTATGCGCTTGTGGCGTTTATACCTTCATGTACTCTCAAATATTATGCAAGTAGAAAAAGTTTGTGTATTTTTGTGTGATAAGTCTATGTTTATTTCGACACTTGCCAGTACGGTATATTTTTACCTCGAGTAAAGCAATACAATCGGATGTTGTCATAAAGTGTCGTTTCGATTAGCACAGCCCAGCGGTACCTACGCGGGAATTGAATGTCATGTTGTGTTTTCTGTTGAGTAGTTGCTGGGAAGATCGAATGTCAAAACGGCGCCTGGAAATAATAACTAAATATCAAAAAACGTAAACATTTCTAGAGATGTCAAACACAACAGCTCCAACTTCCGAAACAACAGCATCTTCTGAGACCCCAAATATAGATTAACGTTAGTTTGACATTTAACCGCGAGTATAATTGATTTTGTGTCATTATGAGTTTTATCTTTTGTTTCAAAATTTCGAAATTCCGCTTAGAAACGCACACACCAACTAACAACTTTTATTTGTATGGATATCTTGTTTTCATTCAATCTTAAAATAAAATTTATTGTAGATTTCAAATCTTCAATCATTGTTTGAGGGGTTTATTTTATGAATAGCATACTTATTGCAGCCCTGTTCACGATTTTTGTATAATTTCAAGAAATACTAAAAAACATTTTTAACACTAAATTTCCTTTGAGTTAGTTTTAATAGATAGCGCCATTTATGGGTTAGTTTGGTAGAACTGGGTTGACAAACTAATTGGCAGTTGTAAATACCAAAATCATTGAGAACATGTTAAATTAGTAGGGGATATTAAAGTCCGGTTAATGCGACCATATGGAAAAGATGACCCAATCAAGAAAATTTTGGCACTGCTGCAGTTCAACGTGCTCTGGTAT
Source organism: Trididemnum clinides (assembly GCA_963675345.1). Lineage (NCBI taxonomy): Eukaryota > Metazoa > Chordata > Ascidiacea > Aplousobranchia > Didemnidae > Trididemnum > Trididemnum clinides. Next base: position 35,531,067 of record OY776286.1, read on the forward strand.
TGGCTCTTTTATCGTAGAATGTATATTGCCAAGGAATATGCTTGTACAGGTGCTCATAAAACTGGGCACTGAGCCCGACGCTTTTCACAAAGACAGCAATTCTTGCAAATGACAAACGCAGATTGTCTGATGCTGCACGTTCTAGGCATCAAGAAAAACGTTTGTTCATCACTCAGAAAATTAGCTTGTGGTGACTAGATACCAGCAGGTGATTAAATACAATCTAAGTGCAGAGAGAAGTGAATGTTGTTAAAATAAAACAATCTGTGAACATTTTAGTGAGTTTTTTAATATTACCAAGTTTAGCTGTTCAATTACTCTGCCAATTTAAAAGGTATTTTGGTATTTACAATGGTATTTTTATGGTGAAACATTGATGGCGATTTTCTAAACAAGTGTGTTGTATGATACTAAAGTTGCTACCCCTCTAAAACAGTAGTCAGATTTGGCTGAAATGCTTAGGGAATGTTGTAGAAATATGAAACTATAAATCAATGGAGCGTGTTTTGAAAATTTTGCCATTTTGTGTTTATATACGAAAATGAGCAGTCAAAATTTTAAATTTGAAGATTGACTTTCATGTTATCTAATTTCTTTTAGTTAATGATTGTAGTAAAACAAGGCTCCATTATTTTGCCTACTGAATATCAGATATATCTTTGACTACATTAATTTTGAGCAATGTATTATATGTGGTTGTGTGCTTTTAAGATTTTTGTAAAACTGTTGAATAAAATTGTACTGTAATTACTGGCAAAAACTTTTTTTGTCAGTGTTTCGTAGACAAAGTGGTTTGCATAGTTTGATTCCTGTTTTCATTTGATTTCTGGCAATGTATATAGTTTCTAGGGGCTTGCTTTATTACTTATGCGTCTGTGGTACTTATACCCTCATGTACTGTGACATTGAATATAAGTTAAAAAAGTATTGAGTATTGTTCTTTGATAAGTGACCTCTACTAAAACACTTGCCAGTACAGTATATTTCTACCACGAGTAATGCACTACAATCGGATGATGTCATTAAGTGTCGTTTCCATAGGCACAGCACAAGCGGTACCTATGCGGGAATTGAATGTCATAATGTGTTTTCTGTTGAGTAGTTGCTGCCAAGATCAAATGTCAAAGCAATGCCTGGAAATAATAACTGAAGTTCAAAAAACCTAATATTTTCTAGAGATGTCAAACACAACAACGCCAACTTCCGAAACAACAACAACAAAAACTACTTCTTTCATGACTCCAGGTAAATATTGATGTTTGCTTGACATTTAACCGCGAGTATAGTACTATTTTGTTGTGCTATAAAATTTATATTTTGTTTGAAAATTTTGAAATTCCGCTTAACTTTTTGAGCGATAATGTAATAGATATCTTACATGATTGTTAGTTGTTGTACCATTATGACGTAACAATCGTATTTCCTAAATTCATTGTAATTTTGTTTTATCCAAACAATAAAAGAATTGTTTCAAATTTTATGGAATAGAATCTTAGGATCCTCAAAGTCTTAAGAACGCACACCGACTAAAAACTTTTATTTTTATGGATATTTTGTTTTCATTCAATCTTAGACTGAAATGCATTGTAGATTTCAAATCCTCAATCAGTTTTAATGCGATTTGTTTTGTGAAAAGCATATTTATTGCAGCCCTGTCCACGATTTTTTTATATTTTTAAGAAATATTAAAACATATTTTTAACACTAAATTTCTTTTGTATTAGTTTAAATAGATAGCGCCATTTATGGGTTAGTTTGGTAGAACTGTGTTGACAAACTAATTGGCAGTTGTAAATACTAAAATTATTGAGAACAAAAGAAATTTTGGCACTGCTGCAGTTCAACGTGCTCTGGTATTGGCTAGTTTGTCATGGAATGTGTATTGCCAAAAATTGTACTAGTACAGGTGCTCTTAAAACTGCGCACTGACCCCAACGCTTTTCAAAAAGACTGCAATTCTTGCAAACGACAAACGCAGATTGTCTGATGCAGCACGTTCTCGGCAACAAAGGAAAAGATTGCTCATCATACAAAAATTTGGTGTTGTTAACTATGTGCCAGTAGGTGATTAAATACCATCTAAATGCAAAGAGAAGTGAATGTTGTTGAAATAAAAGAATCTCTGAATATTTTAGTAAGTATTTCTATAATACTAAGTTCAGTAGTTCGTCCAATTTAAAAGTCATTTTAGTATTTACAATGGTGTTTTTACATTGAAACATTGATGGCGATTTTCTAATCATGGTGTTGCTTGATACTAAAGTTGCTACTCCTCAAAAATTACTATTCAGATTTGGCTTAAACGCTGTAGAAATGTGAAACTATAAATTACTGGAGTATGTTTTGAAAATTTTGGTCGTTTTGTGTTTATATAAGGAAATGAACAGTCAAAATATTTAATTTGAAGATTGACTTTCATATTATCTAATTACTTTTTAGTTAATGATTGTAATAAAAACGGGCTCCAATATTTTGCCTACTGTATGTAGGATATAATTTGACTGTATTAATTTTGAGCAATGTATTATATGTGGTTGTATATTTTCAAGATATTTCGCAAAACTGTTGATCAAATTTGTACTGTAATTACTGTTAAAAACTTTTATGTCAGTGTTTCGTAGACAAAATGGTGTATGTAGTTTGATTCCTGTTTTCATTTGCTTTCTGGCAATATATAGTTTTTAGGGGTTGCTTTATTACTTATGCGCCTATGGTAATTATACCCTGATGTACCCTGAAATTGTATATGCGCAGAAAAAATATTGAGTATTGCTCTTTGATAAGTCAACCTTTAATACGGCACTTGCCATTACAGTATAATTTTGTCTCGAGTAATGCACTACAATCGGATGTTGTGATAAAGTGTCGTTTTCATTCGCACTGCAAAGCAATACTTATGCGGGAATTGAATGTGATATTGCGTTTTCTGTTGAGTAGTTGCTGCGAAGATCGAATGTCAAAACGGTGCTCGAAAATAATAACTGAATTTTAAAACACCTAATATTTTCTAGAGATGTCAAACACAACAGCTCCAGCTTCCGAAACAACAACTACAGAAACTACTTCTTTCATGACTCCAGGTACATATTAACGTTAATTTGACTTTTAACAGTTAGTATAGTATTATTTTGGAGTGTTATCAGATTTATATTTTGTTTCAAACCTTCGGAATTCCGCTTAAGAGCACACATGAAGTAACAACTTTTATTTGTATGGATATCTTGTTTTCATTCAACCTTAAACTAAATTTTATCGTAGATTTCAAATCTTCAATCATTGTTAGAGCGGTTTATTTTGTGAATAGCATATTTATTTCAATCCTATATGATTTTTGTATAATTTCAAGAAAACATTTTTATTTTTAACAGTCAATTTCCTTTCGATTAGTTTAAATGGATAGCGCCATTTATGGGTTAGTTTGGTAGGACTGTGTTGACAAACTAATTGGCTGTTGCAAATACATAAATTATTGAGAACATGTTAAATTAGTAGGGGATATTAGGGTCCGATTATTGGGACCATACGGAAAAAATACTCCAATGAAGGAAATTTTGGCACTGCTGCGGTTCAACATGCTCTGATATTGGCCAGTTTGTCGTGGAATGTGTATTGCCAAATAAGATTATGTAAGTACAGATGCTCATAAAACTGGACACGGAGCCCAACGCTTTTCACAAAAACAGCAATACTTGCAAATGACAAACGCAGATTGTCTGATGCTGCACGTTCTGGGCAACAAAAAAAGATTGCTCATCACTCAGAAAATTAGCTTGTGGTGCCAGTAGGTGATTAGATACAATCTAAATGCAAAGAGAAGTGAATGTTGTTGAAATAAAAGAATCTCTGAATATTTTAGTAAGTTTTTCAATAATACCAAGTTCAGCTGTTCAATTACTCTGCCAATTTAAAAATTATTTTAGTATTTACAATAGCATTTTTATGGTGAAACATTGATAGCGATTTTCTAAACAAGTGTGTTGTATGATACTAAACTTGCTACTCGTCAAAAAGTACTAATCAGATTTGACTGAAATGCTTAGGGAATGTTGTAGAAATATGAAACTATAAATTAATGAAGCATGTGTTAAAAATTTTGGTGGTTTTGTGTTTATATACGAAAATGAGCAGTCAAAATTAAAATTTTGAAGATTGACTTTCATGTTATCTAATTACTTTTCAGTTAGATATTGTAATAAAAACAACACTCCATTATTTTGCTTACAGACCATAAGGTGCATCTTTGACTACATTAGTTTTGAGCAATGTATTGTATGTGGTTGTGTGCTTTTAAGATTTTTTGTAAAACTGTTGAACAAATTTTTACTGTAATTACTGGCAAAAACTTTTTTGGTCAGTTTTCGTAGACAAAGTGGTTTGCATAGTTTGATTCCTGTTTTTCATTTGCTTTCCTGCAATGTATATAGTATCTAGGGGCTTGCTTTATTACTTATGCGTCTATGGTACTTATACCCTGATGTACTCTGAAATTGCACATGCGCGGAAAAAGTTTTTTGTACAGTTGTTTGATAAGTCGATCTTTACTACAACACTTGCTAGTACGGTATATTTCCACCACAAGTAATGCACTACAATCGGATGTTGTGATAAAGTGTCGTTTCCATAGGCACAGCCCAGCGGTACCTATGTGGGAATTGAATGTCATGTTGTGTTTTCTGTTGAGTAGTTGCTGGGAAGAACGAAAGTCAAACCGGTGCCTGGAAATAATAACTGAAGTTTATTAGACATGATATTTTCTAGAGATGTCAAGCACAACAGCTCCAACTTCCGAAACAACAACAACAAAAACTACTTCTTTCATGACTCCAGGTACATATTGACGTTTGTTTGACATTTAATCGCGAGTATAGTACTATTTTGTTGTATTATCAGATTTATATTTTGTTTGAAAATTTTGAAATTTTGCTTAAAAGCACACACCGACTAACAACTTTTATTTGTATGGATATCTTGTTTTCATTCAATCTTAGACTGAAATGCATTGTAGATTTCAAATCTTCAATCATTGTTTGAGCGGTTTATTTTGTGAAAATCATACTGTATTTATTGCCACCCTCTTTACGATATTTCAATAATTCGAAGAAATATTAAAAAACATTTTTAACAGTAATTTGCTTTCGATTAGTTTAAATAGATAACGTCATTTATGGGTTAGTTTGGTGGAACTGTGTTGACAAACTAATTGGCAGTTGTAAATACTAAAATTATTGAGAACAAAAGAAATTTTGGAACTGCTGCAGTTCAACGTGCTCTGGTATTGGCTAGTTTATCGTGGAATGTGTATTGCGAAGGACTATAGTAGTACTGGGCACTGAACCAATGCTTTTCACAAAGACTGCAATTCTTGCAAACGACAAACGCAGATTGTGTGATGCTGCACGTTCTGGGCAACAAAGGAAAAGATTGCTCATCATACAAAAATTTGGTGTTGTTAACTATGTGCCAGTAGGTGATTAAATACCATCTAAATGCAAAGAGAAGTGAATGTTGTTGAAATAAAAGAATCTCTGAATATTTTAGTAAGTATTTCTATAATACTAAGTTCAGCTGTTCAATTACTCTACCAATTCAAAAGTATTTTTAGTTCTTACAATGGTATTTTTATAGTGAAACATTGATAGCAATTTTCTAAACCTTGCGTTGTTTGATACTAAAGTTGCTACTCCTTAAAAATTGCTGGTCAGATTTGGCTGAAATGTTGTAGAAATGTGAAGCTATAAATTACTGGAGTATGTTTTGAAAATTTTGGTCGTTTTGTGTTTGTATATGAAAATGAAAAGTCAAAGTTTTAAATTTGAAGATTGACTTTCATATTATCTAATTACTTTTTAGTTAATGATTGTAATAAAAACGGGCTCCAATATTTTGCCTACTGTGTGTTATATATATCTTTGACTACATTAGTTTTGAGCAATGTATGAGTTGTTTATTATTAAGATATTTCGTGAAACTGTTGAATAAATTTGTACAGTAATTACTGGCAAAGCTTTTTTTGTAGAATTGTCGTAGACAAAATGGTTTAAATAGTTTGAATCTTTTTTTTCATTTTCTTTCCAGCAATGTGTAGTTTTTAGGGGTTGCTTTATTGCTTATGCCCTTATGGTAATTATACACTCATGTACTCTGAAATTGAATATGCACAAAAAAAGTATGGAGTATTGTTGTTTGACAAGTCGATCTTTAGTACGACACTTGCCAGCACAATATATTTCTACTTTGAGTAATGCACTATAATCGGATCTTGTGATAAAGTGTCGTTTTTATAGGCACAGTACAGCGGTACCAATGCGAGAATTGATTGTGATATTGCGTTTTTGATTGAGTAGCTGCTGGAAAGATCTAATGTCGAAACGGTGCCTGGAAATAGTAACTGAAATTCAAAACACCTAATATTTTCTAGAGATGTCAAACACAACAGCTGCAACGTCCGAAACAACAACAACAAAAACTACTTCTTTCATGACTCCAGGTACATGTTGACGTTTGTTTGACTTTTAACCGCTAGTATAGTACTATTTTGGTATACAGTATTATCAAATTTATATTTTGTTTGAAAATTTTGAAATTTTGCTTAAAAGCACACACCGACTATCAACTTTTATTTGTATGGATATCTTGTTTTCATTCAACTTTAGACCAAATTTATCATTGATTTCAAATCTTCAATCATTGTTTGAACGGTTAATTTTGTTAAGATCATACTGTATTTATTGCAACCCCAGCACGATTTTTCTATAATTTCAAGAAATATTAAAAACATTTTTAGCAGTAATTTTCCTTTCGATTAGTTTAAATATAAAGCGCCATTTATGGGTTAGTTTGGTAGAACTGTGTTGACAAACTAATTGGCAGTTGTAAATACCAAAATTATTGCGAACATGTGAGATTAGTTCCTCGAAAAGTACTCATCAAATTTGGCTAAAACGTTTAGAAAATATTGTAGAAATGTGAAACTATAAATTAATGGAGTATGTTTTGAAAATTTTGGCCGTTTTGTGTTTTTGTATGAAGATGAACAGCCAAAATTCAAATTTGAAGATTGACCTTCATATTATTTAATTATTTTTTAGTTAATGATTGTAAAAAAACAAGACTCCATTATTTTGCCGACAGTATATGAGATATATCTTTGACTACATTAATTTTGAGCATTGTGTTATTTAATTATTTGTAAATGTGTGCTTTTACGATGTTTTGTAAAAGTGTAAAATATAGTTGTACTGTAATTACTGGCAAAAATGTTTGTGTCAGATTTTCGTAGACAAAATGGTTTGTATAGTTTGATTCCGTTTTTTAGATTGCTTTCTGGCAATATATAGTTTGTAGGGGCTTGCTTCATTACTTATGCGCTTAGGGTAGTTATAACTTCATGTACTCTGATATTGTATGTAAGTCGAAAAAGTATTGAGTATTGATTTTTGATAAGTCTATATGTAATATGACACTTTCCAGTGCAGTATCTTTTTACCTCGAGTAATTCACTATAATCGGATGTTGTCATAAAGTGTCGTTTCCATAGGCATAGCACAGCGGTACCAATGCGGGAATTGAATATCATGATGTGTTTTCTGTTGAGTAGCTGCTGTAAAGATCAAATGTCAAAACGGTTACCGGAAATAATAACAGACTTTTAAAAAACCTAATATTTTTTAGAGATGTCAAACACAACAGCCCCAACTTCCGAAACAACAACGACAACTTCTGAGACTCCAGGTACATATTGACGTTTGTTTGACATTTAACCCAGAGTATAGTTGATTTTGTTTCATTATGAGCTTTATCTTTTGTTTCAAACCTTCGAAATTCCGTTTAAGGGCACACACCGACTAACAACTTGTATATGTATGGACATCATGTTTTCAGTCAACTTTAGACCGAAATTTATTGTAGATTTCAAATTTTCAATCAGTTTTTGAGGGATTTATTTTGTGGAAAGCATATTTATTACAACCCTCTCCACGATTTTTTCATATTTTAAAGAAATATTAAAAAACATTTTTGACACTAAATTTCCTTTGAGTTAGTTTAAGTAAATAGCGCCATTTATGGGTTAGTTTGATAGAACTGTGTTGACAAACTAATTGGCAGTTGTAAATACTAAAGTTATTGAGATAATGTGAGATTGGTAGAGGTTATTAGGGCCCAGTTAAAGCGACCATATGGAAAAGATGCCGCAATGATGAAAATTTTGGCACTGCTGCAGTTCAACGTGCACTGGTATTGGCTAGTTTGTCATGGATTGTGGGATTGCCAAGGACTACTTTAGTGCAGGTGCACTTGAAACTGGGCACTGAGCCCAACGCTTTGCACAAAGACAGCAGTTCCTGCAAAAGACAAACGCAGATTGTCTGATGCTGCGCGTTGTGGGCATCAAAGGAAACGTTTGCTCATCACTCAGAAATTTGGTCGTTGTGACTCCGTGCCCTGAGGTGATGAAATGCAATCTAAATGCAAAGAGAAGTAAATGCATTTGAAATAAAAGAATCTCTGAATATTTTAGTAAGTTTTTCAATACTACCAAGTTCAGCTGCTCAATTACTCTGCCCAATTTAAAAGTTTTAAATAGTATTTTCAATGGTGTTTTTATAGTGAAACATTGATGGCGATTTTCCAATCATGGTGTTGTTTGATACTAAACTTGCTACTCGTCATAAAGTACTAGTCAGATTTGACTGAAATGCTTAGCAAATGTTGTAGAAATGTGAAACTATAAATTAATGGAGCATGTGTTGAAAATTTTGGTGGTTTTGTGTTTATATAAGGAAATAAACAGTCAAAGTTTAAAATTTGAAGATTGATCTTCCTTTTATCTAATTTCTTTTAGCCAATGATTGTAATAAATTAAAAGCTCCATTATTTTGCCTATTGTATGTGAAATATATCTTTAACTACATTAGTTTTGAGCATTGTATTATATGTGGTTGTAGGCTTTTAAAGGGGGAATATGGGGTTCGTTTTATCATTTTTCGAAAATTTTGGCCATAATATTTTTTTAACAAAAATTGTATCTTTAATTCTTCATCTTTAAGATTGTTGCCATGAAAAGTCGCATTTCAACGTGAAACATTGCTAAAAAATGAATAATTCTTCAGGTTAGAAGTGTAAATCGGTGTATGTGCACTTTTAGATGGATTTTCTCAAAATCGCGATTTTATGATGACTATAAACTTTCTGGCATTTGTAATTCTGAATTCGTACGGTCAATCTTTATGAAATTTCGCATAGAGCTAGCTAATAGACTTATAAATGCAATGACGAAGTGAATATGGGCTAACTATTGTACTTTTTTTGCTATAAATATTTTTGTTGGAAAATATGTGAAAATTTCACTGAAAAAAATAGTATTTTTGACAAACCCCAGTATATTATGACAACTTAAAATTATGTACAAGTTGCTACGTGATTGCGTAGAGTAGTGTTCGACGATCAAGTTGCACCAAAATCCTTCAATTCCATCGTGCAGGGGCCGAGATATGCATGCCAAAGTTTCCTCGTCTGTTGCCATGGCAAAGGAAACATCTTGGTTACCATGGCAACAAAAAAAAGAAGAAAATTGTGACAGATTTATTTTTGCGCGAGTATTCAGCCTGTCACATAACATCGATCTTAGCATGCTAAACGCGTCTCTTTTGCAAATTCCCCATAATCCCCCTTATGATTTTTCGTAAAACTGTTGAATAAATTTGTACTCTAATTACAGGCAAAAACTTTATTTGTCAGATTTTCGTAGACAAAATGGTTTGTATAGTTTGATTTCTGTTTTCATTTGCTTTCTGGCAACATATAGTTGGTTGGGTCTTGCTCTTGTATTTATTCTATTATGGTATCTATACTCTCATGTACTCTGAAGTTGTATATATGTAGAAAAAATATTGAGTATTGCTTTTTGATAAGTCGACCTTTACTACAACACTTGCCAGTGCAGTATATTTTTCTCACAATTAATACCCTACGATGAGATATTGTCATAAAGTGTCGTTTCCATAGTCACATCACAGCGGTACTAATGCGGGAATTGAATGTCATGATGTGTTTTCTGTTGAGTAGTTGCTGGGAAGATCAAATGTCAAAACAGTGCTTGGAAACAATACCTGAAATTTAAAAAACGTAATATTTTCTAGAGATGCCAAACACAACAGCTTCAACTTCCAAAACAACAACAATTTCTGAGACTCCAGGTACATATTGACGTTTGTTTGACTTTAAGCCGCGAGTATAGTTGATTTTGTTTCATTATGAGCTTTACATTATGTTTAAAATTTTGAAATCTCGCTGAGAAACACACCCACCGACTAACAATTTTTATTTGTATGGATATTTTGTTTTCATTCAATGTTAGATTGAAATTTATTGTAGATTTTAAATCTTCAATCAGTTTTTAAGGGTTTATTTTGTGGAAATCATATTTATTGCAACCCTCTTCACGATTTGTCTATGATTTGAAGAAATATTAAAAAACATTTTTGGCACTAAATTTGCTTTCGATTAGTTTAAATAGATAGCGCCATTTTATTGGTTAGTTTGGTAGAACTGTGTTGACAAACTAATTGGCAGTTGTAAATATCAACATTATTAAGAACATGTGAGATGAGTAGGGGATATTAGGGTCCGGTTAATGCGACCATAACGAAAAGATGCCGCTATGAAGGAAATTTTGGCATTGATGCAGTCAGAGTTCTGGTATTGGCCCGTTTGTCGTGGACTGTGGATTGCCAAGGACTATACTAATACAGGTGCTATGAAATCTGGTCACGGAGCTCGACACTTCTGACAAAGACAGCAATTCTTGCAAATGACAAACGCAGATTGTCTGATGCTGCGCGTTGTGGGCATCAAAGGAAAAGATTGCTGATCACTCAAAAATTTGGTTATTGCGACTATGTGCCAGTAGGTGATGAAATGCAATCTAAATGCAAAAAGAAGTAAATGCATTTGAAATAAAAATAAATTTTTAATGTCAAAACGGAGCTTGAAAACAATAACTGACTTTTAAAAAACCTAATATATTTTTTAGAGATGTCAAGCACAACAGCTCCAACTTCCGAAACAACAACAACTTCTGAGACTCCAGGTATATGTTAACGTTTGTTTGACTTTAACACTAGAACGGCGAGAAAAAAAACTGCACCTAGAATGGCGGTGGTGTCGAAATCGACACCAGTTGCTTTATAAGCCTGATATGTAAAGCATATGCTTGTATTTTGATACATATTAAGAAAAAAGGCTAGGAGAGCACGATATGACAACATAAACAACAAAAATTTCAAAAAAGTTAGTATAATTACTAATTACAATTAGCATTAGCAACTGCAACGGAAATCGACTTATCCAGAATAGCATAGAGCCGTAAAGGAAAAATTGTTTTTGTTTTATTTATGCCACTTATTTTGATGAACAAGCATGGCATTCGGTAACCTTGTACGATGCACTTCCATATTTTCCGCATGTGGGTTGTAGACAAAGCCGGCAAGTTGTAACCGTTGCATCATTGCAATTTTTTGAAAAGCATTTTCGGCGTTTGCCTAAACGTCTCTCCAATGGAATATCAACTCGAAAAGATGTGTTTTTTCGCTGTGCCACATAATTTTGTTTTAGGCCTTCTATGAGATCCAAAATGAAATCACGGCGACTAACTTTACTTCTAGTTGTTTTCCGGAAAATGATCCAGGCGTTCAAGGCAGCTATGTCTAGTACGTTGGTCCATACAGCTAATGGCCATCTCCTGCTTGCAGAATGCGTCGTATATTGTCTGGCCATTTGATCGAAAACATCAACCCAGACTTTGTTTTTATTGTAAAAGTAAATTACAAGGGGCTTCTTTTTTCAATATTGTCTGTACTAGGTGCATTGTGCATGGTGGATAACAAATTCACATTTTTTTCTTCTTGCATTGGTAGTTGACAAATAAGCACTCATTCTGTTCATTGTAGTAAAATTTGCTGCCATACATGTCATTTCCACATTTTGTCATTTCTTTTGTCAGGCCCTTGTTGTTGTTTTGTACCGTCCCAACGATTGTAATCTTTTTTTGTTGTAATAAGCTTGCCACATGAACACTGGTAAAAAAATTGTCAGTAGTTACGTTGTAACCAGCTTTGTTATGAATGCTCTCAGTAAGTCTCATTACAACATCTTCAGCTAAGGGCTTACCGTTGCGCTGTTCTTTTTCAAAAGCACCTAGATAAGGTAAAAGATTGTATACATACTTGGATTCTACTTCCGTCATCACCCAAAATTTCATACCAAATTTGTCCGGTTTATTGGGCATAAAGACAATGAAAGGACATCTATTTTTCATTGGAAATAATTGCTCATCTATTGTAAGACTCCATTGTGGGGTATAGTTGAACATGCAATTAGCTACAAAATTTTCCAGTGGTTCTCGAACATGAACAAACTTGTCATCAGCTAGCCTCTGGCTTCGACAATCTTTGTTGTCAAATCTGATATAACGTTTCACCTCTCGAAAACAATCTCTAGGCATGATATCGCCAAACAATCTAGGGCCGTATGTTTTGTTCCACAGAAAGTCAATAGAATGATGTTTACCTTATATTCCCCGAGCGTATTGCAATCCAATAAATGCTTCTAACTTGTCCAGTGACAGAGTAAAATCAGGATTAATTTTGGTTGCTTCTCTACAAGTGTGCACTTGAATAGATTTCAACATGTTATTATCCACAAACAATTTCCAGCAGTCGTAAGCACCAGCAGCAGCCCTATTTCGTATTGCTGGATGAACTCCTGTTTTTATATGAAAAATGTTAGGAGCATTTGCTTGTCCCGGTCTGGCTCTAAGTAAAGGATTCCAAGTTAAACCATTTTTAGCTTGTTGTTGACCACTTGGATTCACTGTCAAATCTTCCTTCTCATCTTCAGAAGAGGAACTGCAGTTGTCTTCGTGATCAGAGCAGTTAGGCTGTGGAGGAAGAGCTTTTCTATCGCTAACGTTATCACTAGCTTGGCTTTGCAAAAATGCTTCAGGGACATCAACATCGTCATCAAAAATATCTGAATACTCAAGCAAGTCATTCGCTTGTTCAACTGTGTAGAAGCACTGGAATTTGTCAAAAGACATAGTTACTAACCTACTGTATCGCAAAAACACTACTGCTAACATAACTACAACTGCTCTATTGATTATTACTAGTCGAAACGAGAAAAGAGAAAACAATCATTATGACGCTAACAGTAGAAAATGAAACACAGCGGGACAGTGCTTACGCGTCAAAAAACATGTCGGCATGATAAACTGAATGTTGTGTCAAATTCGACACCTTTGCCGTTAGAGGTATTTTCTCAACATATATTTTAGAGAGAAAATCTGCTTTGAAAAATTTAATCAATTTATCATTTATGGTCACTTTTGAAAATTCTCAGGTAATTTTAGAGCGTACCTTCAAAAACAAAGGGAGCGGTTACAACTGAAAAGTAGGGGTCGTGTCGATTTCGACAACTTCGCCGTTCTAGTGTTAACTTTTATCACCATGTACTCTGAAATTGTGTATGAATAGGAAAAATATTGAGTATTGCTCTTTGATAAGTCGACATTCAATACGGCACTTGCTAGTTCAGTATATTTCTACCACGAGTAATACACTATAATCGGATGTTGTCATAAAGTGTCGTTTCCGTAGGCACAGCACAGCGGTACCAATGCGGGAATTGAATGTCATAATGTGTTTTCTGTTGAGTAGTTGCTACGAAGATCAAATGTCAAAACGGTGCCCGGAAATAATAACAGACTTTTAAAAAACCTAATATTTTTTAGAGATGTCAAGCACAACAGCTCCGACTTCCGAAACAACAACAACAACAGAAACTACTTCTTTCATGACTCCAGGTACATGTTAACGTTTGTTTGACATTTAATCGCGAGTATAGTACAGTTTTGCAGTGTTATCAGATTTATCTTTGTTTCAAACCCTCGAAATTCTGCTTTAGGACACACATCGACTAATACATTATTTTTCTGGATATCTTGTTTTCAGTCAATCCTAGACCGAAATTTATCGTAGATTTCATATCTTCAATCAGTGTTTGAGCGGTATATTTTGTAAACATCATACTGCATTGATTGCAAATATCTCAACGATATTTCCATGATTTGAAGAAATATTAAAAAACATTTTTGGCACCAAATTTGCATTCGATTAGTTTAAATAACCAGCGCCATTCATGAGTTAGTTTGGTAGAACTGTGTTGACAAACTAATTGGCAGTTGTAAATACTAAAATTATTGAGAACATGTGAGATGAGTAGGAAACATTAGAGTCCGGTTCAACGTGCTCCGGGATCGGCTAGTTTGTCATGGATTGTGGATTGCCAAGGACTATGCTAGTATAGGTGTTTATGAAACTGGGCACGGAGCCCGACGCTTCTCAAAAAAACAACAAATGTTTCAAAATCAAAAATGAACATCAAAGAAAACGTTTGCTCATCACTCAGAAATTAGCTTTGGTGACTATGTGCCAGTAGGTCATTAAATACAATCAAAATGCAATCTGAATATTCTGGTAAGTTTTTCGATAATACCAAGTTCAGCTGTTCAATTAATCTGCCCAACATAAAAGTCGTTTCAAATAGTGTTTTCAATGGTGTTTTAATAGTGAAACATTGATGGCGATTTTCCAATCATGGTGTTGTTTGATACTAAACTTGCTACTCGTCATAAAGTACTAGTCAGATTTGACTGAAATGTTGTAGAAATGTGAATCTATAAATCAAGGAGCATGTGTTGAAAATTCTCGCCGTTTTGTGTTTATATAAGATAATGAACAATCAAAGTTTTAAATTTGAAGATTGACTTTCATATTATCTAAATACATTTAGTTAATGATTGTTTTAAAAAACGGCTCCATTATTTTGCCTACTGTATAAAAATTAGTTTTTGACTAGATTGGTTTTGAGCAACGTATTGTTTGTGGTTGTGACTTTTGAAGACTTTTCGTAAAACTGTTGAATAAATGTTTACTGTAATTACTGATAAAACCGTTTATGTCACATAATTGTTGACAAAATGGATTTGCAAATTGGATTCTTGTTTTCATTTGATTTCTGGCAATATATAGTTACTAGGGGCTTGCATTTTTACTTATGCGCCTATTTTAACTTTTATCACCATGTACTCTGAAATTGTGTATGAATAGGAAAAATATTGAGCATTGCTCTTTGATAAGTCGACATTCAATACGACACTTGCTAGTTCAGTATATTTCTACCACGAGTAATACACTATAATCGGATGTTGTCATAAAGTGTCGTTTCCGTAGGCACAGCACAGCGGTACCAATGCGGGAATTGAATGTCATAATGTGTTTTCTGTTGAGTAGTTGCTACAAAGATCAAATGTCAAAACGGTGCCCGGAAATAATAACAGACTTTTAAAAAACCTAATATTTTTAGAGATGTCAAGCACAACAGCTCCGACTTCCGAAACAACAACAACAACAGAAACTACTTCTTTCATGACTCCAGGTACATGTTAACGTTTGTTTGACGTTTAATCGCGAGTATAGTACAGTTTTGCAGTGCTATCAGATTTATCTTTGTTTCAAACCCTCGAAATTCTGCTTTAGGACACTCATCGACTAATACATTATTTTTCTGGATATCTTGTTTTCGGTCAATCCTAGACCGAAATTTATCGTAGATTTCAAATCTTCAATCAGTGTTTGAGCGGTATATTTTGTAAACATCATACTGCATTGATTGCAAATATCTCAACGATATTTCTATGATTTGAAGAAATATTAAAAAACATTTTTGGCACCAAATTTGCATTCGATTAGTTTAAATAACCAGCGCCATTCATGGGTTAGTTTGGTAGAACTGTGTTGACAAACTAATTGGCAGTTGTAAATACTAAAGTTATTGAGAACATGTGAGATGAGTAGGAGACATTAGTGTCCGGTTTATGTGACCATATGGAAAAGATGCCCCAACGAAGGAAATTTTGGCACTGCTGCAGTTCAACGTGCTCCGGGATCGGCTACTTTGTCATGGATTGTGGATTGCCAAGGACTATACTAGTATAGGTGTTTATGAAACTGGGCACGGAGCCCGACGCTTCTCAAAAAAACAACAAATGTTTCAAAAACAAAAATGAACATCAAAGAAAACGTTTGCTCATCACTCAGAAATTAGCTTTGGTGACTATGTGCCAGTAGGTCATTAAATACAATCTAAATGCAAAGAGAAGTAAATGTTTTTGAAATAAAAGAATCTCTGAATATTCTGGTAAGTTTTTCGATAATACCAAGTTCAGCTGTTCAGTTAATCTGCCCAACATAAAAGTCGTTTTAAATAGTGTTTTCAATGGTGTTTTAATAGTGAAACATTGATGGCGATTTTCCAATCATGGTGTTGTTTGATACTAAACTTGCTACTCGTCATAAAGTACTAGTCAGATTTGACTGAAATGTTGTAGAAATGTGAATCTATAAATCAAGGAGCATGTGTTGAAAATTCTCGCCGTTTTGTGTTTATATAAGATAATGAACAATCAAAGTTTTAAATTTGAAGATTGACTTTCATATTATCTAAATACATTTAGTTAATGATTGTTTTAAAAAACGGCTCCATTATTTTGCCTACTGTATAAAAATTAGTTTTTGACTAGATTGGTTTTGAGCAACGTATTGTTTGTGGTTGTGACTTTTGAAGACTTTTCGTAAAACTGTTGAATAAATGTTTACTGTAATTACTGATAAAACCGTTTATGTCACATAATTGTTGACAAAATGGATTTGCAAATTGGATTCTTGTTTTCATTTGATTTCTGGCAATATATAGTTACTAGGGGCTTGCATTTTTACTTATGCGCCTATTTTAACTTTTATCACCATGTACTCTGAAATTGTGTATGAATAGGAAAAATATTGAGCATTGCTCTTTGATATGTCGACAATCAATACGACACTTGCTAGTTCAGTATATTTCTACCACGAGTAATACACTATGATCGGATGTTGTCATAAAGTGTCGTTTCCGTAGGCACAGCACAGCGGTACCAATGCGGGAATCGAATGTCATAATGTGTTTTCTGTTGAGTAGTTGCTACAAAGATCAAATGTCAAAACGGTGCCCGGAAATAATAACAGACTTTTAAAAAACCTAATATTTTTAGAGATGTCAAGCACAACAGCTCCGACTTCCGAAACAACAACAACAACAACAGAAACTACTTCTTTCATGACTCCAGGTACATGTTAACGTTTGTTTGACATTGAACGGCGAGTAAAGAAAAAAGTTTTGCAGTGTTATCAGATTTATCTTTGTTTCAAACCTTCGAAATTCTACTTTAGGACACACATCGACTAATACATTATTTTTCTGGATATCTTGTTTTCGGTCAATCTTAGACCGAAATTTATCGTAGATTTCAAATCTTCAATCAGTGTTTGAGCGGTATATTTTGTAAACATCATACTGCATTGATTGCAAATATCTCAACGATATTTCTATGATTTGAAGAAATATTAAAAAACATTTTTGGCACCAAATTTGCATTCGATTAGTTTAAATAACCAGCGCCATTCATGGGTTAGTTTGGTAGAACTGTGTTGACAAACTAATTGGCAGTTGTAAATACTAAAGTTATTGAGAACATGTGAGATGAGTAGGAGACATTAGTGTCCGGTTTATGTGACCATATGGAAAAGATGCCCCAACGAAGGAAATTTTGGCACTGCTGCAGTTCAACGTGCTCCGGGATCGGCTACTTTGTCATGGATTGTGAATTGCCAAGGACTATACTAGTATAGGTGTTTATGAAACTGGGCACGGAGCCCGACGCTTCTCAAAAAAACAACAAATGTTTCAAAATCAAAAATGAACATCAAAGAAAACGTTTGCTCATCACTCAGAAATTAGCTTTGGTGACTATGTGCCAGTAGGTCATTAAATACAATCTAAATCCAAAGAGAAGTAAATGTTTTTGAAATAAAAGAATCTCTGAATATTCTGGTAAGTTTTTCGATAATACCAAGTTCAGCTGTTCAGTTAATCTGCCCAACATAAAAGTCGTTTTAAATAGTGTTTTCAATGGTGTTTTAATAGTGAAACATTGATGGCGATTTTCCAATCATGGTGTTGTTTGATACTAAACTTGCTACTCGTCATAAAGTACTAGTCAGATTTGACTGAAATGTTGTAGAAATGTGAATCTATAAATCAAGGAGCATGTGTTGAAAATTCTCGCCGTTTTGTGTTTATATAAGATAATGAACAATCAAAGTTTTAAATTTGAAGATTGACTTTCATATTATCTAAATACATTTAGTTAATGATTGTTTTAAAAAACGGCTCCATTATTTTGCCCACTGTATAAAAATTAGTTTTTGACTAGATTGGTTTTGAGCAATGTATTGTTTGTGGTTGTGACTTTTGAAGACTTTTCGTAAAACTGTTGAATAAATGTTTACTGTAATTACTGATAAAACCGTTTATGTCACATAATTGTTGACAAAATGGATTTGCAAATTGGATTCTTGTTTTCATTTGATTTCTGGCAATATATAGTTACTAGGGGCTTGCATTTTTACTTATGCGCCTATTTTAACTTTTATCACCATGTACTCTGAAATTGTGTATGAATAGGAAAAATATTGAGCATTGCTCTTTGATAAGTCGACAATCAATACGACACTTGCTAGTTCAGTATATTTCTACCACGAGTAATACACTATGATCGGATGTTGTCATAAAGTGTCGTTTCCGTAGGCACAGCACAGAGGTACCAATGCGGGAATTGAATGTCATAATGTGTTTTCTGTTGAGTAGTTGCTACAAAGATCAAATGTCAAAACGGTGCCCGGAAATAATAACAGACTTTTAAAAAACCTAATATTTTTAGAGATGTCAAGCACAACAGCTCCGACTTCCGAAACAACAACAACAACAACAGAAACTACTTCTTTCATGACTCCAGGTACATGTTAACGTTTGTTTGACATTGAACGGCGAGTAAAGAAAAAAGTTTTGCAGTGTTATCAGATTTATCTTTGTTTCAAACCCTCGAAATTCTGCTTTAGGACACACATCGACTAATACATTATTTTTCTGGATATCTTGTTTTCGGTCAATCCTAGACCGAAATTTATCGTAGATTTCAAATCTTCAATCAGTGTTTGAGCGGTATATTTTGTAAACATCATACTGCATTGATTGCAAATATCTCAACGATATTTCTATGATTTGAAGAAATATTAAAAAACATTTTTGGCACCAAATTTGCATTCGATTAGTTTAAATAACCAGCGCCATTCATGGGTTAGTTTGGTAGAACTGTGTTGACAAACTAATTGGCAGTTGTAAATACTAAAGTTATTGAGAACATGTGAGATGAGTAGGAGACATTAGTGTCCGGTTTATGTGACCATATGGAAAAGATGCCCCAACGAAGGAAATTTTGGCACTGCTGCTGTTCAACGTGCTCCGGGATCGGCTACTTTGTCATGGATTGTGGATTGCCAAGGACTATACTAGTATAGGTGTTTATGAAACTGGGCACGGAGCCCGACGCTTCTCAAAAAAACAACAAATGTTTCAAAAACAAAAATGAACATCAAAGAAAACGTTTGCTCATCACTCAGAAATTAGCTTTGGTGACTATGTGCCAGTAGGTCATTAAATACAATCTAAATGCAAAGAGAAGTAAATGTTTTTGAAATAAAAGAATCTCTGAATATTCTGGCAAGTTTTTCGATAATACCAAGTTCAGCTGTTCAGTTAATCTGCCCAACATAAAAGTCGTTTTAAATAGTGTTTTCAATGGTGTTTTAATAGTGAAACATTGATAACGATTTTCCAATCATGGTGTTGTTTGATACTAAACTTGCTACTCGTCATAAAGTACTAGTCAGATTTGACTGAAATGTTGTAGAAATGTGAATCTATAAATCAAGGAGCATGTGTTGAAAATTCTCGCCGTTTTGTGTTTATATAAGATAATGAACAATCAAAGTTTTAAATTTGAAGATTGACTTTCATATTATCTAAATACATTTAGTTAATGATTGTTTTAAAAAACGGCTCCATTATTTTGCCTACTGTATAAAAATTAGTTTTTGACTAGATTGGTTTTGAGCAATGTATTGTTTGTGGTTGTGACTTTTGAAGACTTTTCGTAAAACTGTTGAATAAATGTTTACTGTAATTACTGATAAAACCGTTTATGTCACATAATTGTTGACAAAATGGATTTGCAAATTGGATTCTTGTTTTCATTTGATTTCTGGCAATATATAGTTACTAGGGGCTTGCATTTTTACTTATGCGCCTATTTTAACTTTTATCACCATGTACTCTGAAATTGTGTATGAATAGGAAAAATATTGAGCATTGCTCTTTGATATGTCGACAATCAATACGACACTTGCTAGTTCAGTATATTTCTACCACGAGTAATACACTATAATCGGATGTTGTCATAAAGTGTCGTTTCCGTAGGCACAGCACAGCGGTACCAATGCGGGAATTGAATGTCATAATGTGTTTTCTGTTGAGTAGTTGCTACAAAGATCAAATGTCAAAACGGTGCCCGGAAATAATAACAGACTTTCAAAAAACCTAATATTTTTTAGAGATGTTAAGCACAACAGCTCCGACTTCCGAAACAACAACAACAACAACAGAAACTACTTCTTTCATGACTCCAGGTACATGTTAACGTTTGTTTGACATTGAACGGCGAGTAAAGAAAAAAGTTTTGTTGTGTTATCAGATTTATCTTTGTTTCAAACCTTCGAAATTCTACTTTAGGACACACATCGACTAATACATTATTTTTCTGGATATCTTGTTTTCGGTCAATCTTAGACCGAAATTTATCGTAGATTTCAAATCTTCAATCAGTGTTTGAGCGGTATATTTTGTAAACATCATACTGCATTGATTGCAAATATCTCAACGATATTTCCATGATTTGAAGAAATATTAAAAAACATTTTTGGCACCAAATTTGCATTCGATTAGTTTAAATAACCAGCGCCATTCATGAGTTAGTTTGGTAGAACTGTGTTGACAAACTAATTGGCAGTTGTAAATACTAAAATTATTGAGAACATGTGAGATGAGTAGGAAACATTAGAGTCCGGTTCAACGTGCTCCGGGATCGGCTAGTTTGTCATGGATTGTGGATTGCCAAGGACTATGCTAGTATAGGTGTTTATGAAACTGGGCACGGAGCCCGACGCTTCTCAAAAAAACAACAAATGTTTCAAAATCAAAAATGAACATCAAAGAAAACGTTTGCTCATCACTCAGAAATTAGCTTTGGTGACTATGTGCCAGTAGGTCATTAAATACAATCAAAATGCAATCTGAATATTCTGGTAAGTTTTTCGATAATACCAAGTTCAGCTGTTCAATTAATCTGCCCAACATAAAAGTCGTTTCAAATAGTGTTTTCAATGGTGTTTTAATAGTGAAACATTGATGGCGATTTTCCAATCATGGTGTTGTTTGATACTAAACTTGCTACTCGTCATAAAGTACTAGTCAGATTTGACTGAAATGTTGTAGAAATGTGAATCTATAAATCAAGGAGCATGTGTTGAAAATTCTCGCCGTTTTGTGTTTATATAAGATAATGAACAATCAAAGTTTTAAATTTGAAGATTGACTTTCATATTATCTAAATACATTTAGTTAATGATTGTTTTAAAAAACGGCTCCATTATTTTGCCTACTGTATAAAAATTAGTTTTTGACTAGATTGGTTTTGAGCAACGTATTGTTTGTGGTTGTGACTTTTGAAGACTTTTCGTAAAACTGTTGAATAAATGTTTACTGTAATTACTGATAAAACCGTTTATGTCACATAATTGTTGACAAAATGGATTTGCAAATTGGATTCTTGTTTTCATTTGATTTCTGGCAATATATAGTTACTAGGGGCTTGCATTTTTACTTATGCGCCTATTTTAACTTTTATCACCATGTACTCTGAAATTGTGTATGAATAGGAAAAATATTGAGCATTGCTCTTTGATAAGTCGACATTCAATACGACACTTGCTAGTTCAGTATATTTCTACCACGAGTAATACACTATAATCGGATGTTGTCATAAAGTGTCGTTTCCGTAGGCACAGCACAGCGGTACCAATGCGGGAATTGAATGTCATAATGTGTTTTCTGTTGAGTAGTTGCTACAAAGATCAAATGTCAAAACGGTGCCCGGAAATAATAACAGACTTTTAAAAAACCTAATATTTTTAGAGATGTCAAGCACAACAGCTCCGACTTCCGAAACAACAACAACAACAGAAACTACTTCTTTCATGACTCCAGGTACATGTTAACGTTTGTTTGACGTTTAATCGCGAGTATAGTACAGTTTTGCAGTGCTATCAGATTTATCTTTGTTTCAAACCCTCGAAATTCTGCTTTAGGACACTCATCGACTAATACATTATTTTTCTGGATATCTTGTTTTCGGTCAATCCTAGACCGAAATTTATCGTAGATTTCAAATCTTCAATCAGTGTTTGAGCGGTATATTTTGTAAACATCATACTGCATTGATTGCAAATATCTCAACGATATTTCTATGATTTGAAGAAATATTAAAAAACATTTTTGGCACCAAATTTGCATTCGATTAGTTTAAATAACCAGCGCCATTCATGGGTTAGTTTGGTAGAACTGTGTTGACAAACTAATTGGCAGTTGTAAATACTAAAGTTATTGAGAACATGTGAGATGAGTAGGAGACATTAGTGTCCGGTTTATGTGACCATATGGAAAAGATGCCCCAACGAAGGAAATTTTGGCACTGCTGCAGTTCAACGTGCTCCGGGATCGGCTACTTTGTCATGGATTGTGGATTGCCAAGGACTATACTAGTATAGGTGTTTATGAAACTGGGCACGGAGCCCGACGCTTCTCAAAAAAACAACAAATGTTTCAAAATCAAAAATGAACATCAAAGAAAACGTTTGCTCATCACTCAGAAATTAGCTTTGGTGACTATGTGCCAGTAGGTCATTAAATACAATCTAAATGCAAAGAGAAGTAAATGTTTTTGAAATAAAAGAATCTCTGAATATTCTGGTAAGTTTTTCGATAATACCAAGTTCAGCTGTTCAGTTAATCTGCCCAACATAAAAGTCGTTTTAAATAGTGTTTTCAATGGTGTTTTAATAGTGAAACATTGATGGCGATTTTCCAATCATGGTGTTGTTTGACACTAAACTTGCTACTCGTCATAAAGTACTAGTCAGATTTGACTGAAATGTTGTAGAAATGTGAATCTATAAATCAAGGAGCATGTGTTGAAAATTCTCGCCGTTTTGTGTTTATATAAGATAATGAACAATCAAAGTTTTAAATTTGAAGATTGACTTTCATATTATCTAAATACATTTAGTTAATGATTGTTTTAAAAAACGGCTCCATTATTTTGCCTACTGTATAAAAATTAGTTTTTGACTAGATTGGTTTTGAGCAACGTATTGTTTGTGGTTGTGACTTTTGAAGACTTTTCGTAAAACTGTTGAATAAATGTTTACTGTAATTACTGATAAAACCGTTTATGTCACATAATTGTTGACAAAATGGATTTGCAAATTGGATTCTTGTTTTCATTTGATTTCTGGCAATATATAGTTACTAGGGGCTTGCATTTTTACTTATGCGCCTATTTTAACTTTTATCACCATGTACTCTGAAATTGTGTATGAATAGGAAAAATATTGAGCATTGCTCTTTGATATGTCGACAATCAATACGACACTTGCTAGTTCAGTATATTTCTACCACGAGTAATACACTATGATCGGATGTTGTCATAAAGTGTCGTTTCCGTAGGCACAGCACAGCGGTACCAATGCGGGAATCGAATGTCATAATGTGTTTTCTGTTGAGTAGTTGCTACAAAGATCAAATGTCAAAACGGTGCCCGGAAATAATAACAGACTTTTAAAAAACCTAATATTTTTAGAGATGTCAAGCACAACAGCTCCGACTTCCGAAACAACAACAACAACAACAGAAACTACTTCTTTCATGACTCCAGGTACATGTTAACGTTTGTTTGACATTGAACGGCGAGTAAAGAAAAAAGTTTTGCAGTGTTATCAGATTTATCTTTGTTTCAAACCTTCGAAATTCTACTTTAGGACACACATCGACTAATACATTATTTTTCTGGATATCTTGTTTTCGGTCAATCTTAGACCGAAATTTATCGTAGATTTCAAATCTTCAATCAGTGTTTGAGCGGTATATTTTGTAAACATCATACTGCATTGATTGCAAATATCTCAACGATATTTCTATGATTTGAAGAAATATTAAAAAACATTTTTGGCACCAAATTTGCATTCGATTAGT
The DNA here is from genome assembly GCA_963675345.1 of Trididemnum clinides. Lineage (NCBI taxonomy): Eukaryota > Metazoa > Chordata > Ascidiacea > Aplousobranchia > Didemnidae > Trididemnum > Trididemnum clinides. The sequence goes on from OY776286.1 coordinate 35,555,424, forward strand.
TTAAATAACCAGCGCCATTCATGGGTTAGTTTGGTAGAACTGTGTTGACAAACTAATTGGCAGTTGTAAATACTAAAGTTATTGAGAACATGTGAGATGAGTAGGAGACATTAGTGTCCGGTTTATGTGACCATATGGAAAAGATGCCCCAACGAAGGAAATTTTGGCACTGCTGCAGTTCAACGTGCTCCGGGATCGGCTACTTTGTCATGGATTGTGAATTGCCAAGGACTATACTAGTATAGGTGTTTATGAAACTGGGCACGGAGCCCGACGCTTCTCAAAAAAACAACAAATGTTTCAAAATCAAAAATGAACATCAAAGAAAACGTTTGCTCATCACTCAGAAATTAGCTTTGGTGACTATGTGCCAGTAGGTCATTAAATACAATCTAAATCCAAAGAGAAGTAAATGTTTTTGAAATAAAAGAATCTCTGAATATTCTGGTAAGTTTTTCGATAATACCAAGTTCAGCTGTTCAGTTAATCTGCCCAACATAAAAGTCGTTTTAAATAGTGTTTTCAATGGTGTTTTAATAGTGAAACATTGATGGCGATTTTCCAATCATGGTGTTGTTTGATACTAAACTTGCTACTCGTCATAAAGTACTAGTCAGATTTGACTGAAATGTTGTAGAAATGTGAATCTATAAATCAAGGAGCATGTGTTGAAAATTCTCGCCGTTTTGTGTTTATATAAGATAATGAACAATCAAAGTTTTAAATTTGAAGATTGACTTTCATATTATCTAAATACATTTAGTTAATGATTGTTTTAAAAAACGGCTCCATTATTTTGCCCACTGTATAAAAATTAGTTTTTGACTAGATTGGTTTTGAGCAATGTATTGTTTGTGGTTGTGACTTTTGAAGACTTTTCGTAAAACTGTTGAATAAATGTTTACTGTAATTACTGATAAAACCGTTTATGTCACATAATTGTTGACAAAATGGATTTGCAAATTGGATTCTTGTTTTCATTTGATTTCTGGCAATATATAGTTACTAGGGGCTTGCATTTTTACTTATGCGCCTATTTTAACTTTTATCACCATGTACTCTGAAATTGTGTATGAATAGGAAAAATATTGAGCATTGCTCTTTGATAAGTCGACAATCAATACGACACTTGCTAGTTCAGTATATTTCTACCACGAGTAATACACTATGATCGGATGTTGTCATAAAGTGTCGTTTCCGTAGGCACAGCACAGCGGTACCAATGCGGGAATTGAATGTCATAATGTGTTTTCTGTTGAGTAGTTGCTACAAAGATCAAATGTCAAAACGGTGCCCGGAAATAATAACAGACTTTTAAAAAACCTAATATTTTTAGAGATGTCAAGCACAACAGCTCCGACTTCCGAAACAACAACAACAACAACAGAAACTACTTCTTTCATGACTCCAGGTACATGTTAACGTTTGTTTGACATTGAACGGCGAGTAAAGAAAAAAGTTTTGCAGTGTTATCAGATTTATCTTTGTTTCAAACCCTCGAAATTCTGCTTTAGGACACACATCGACTAATACATTATTTTTCTGGATATCTTGTTTTCGGTCAATCCTAGACCGAAATTTATCGTAGATTTCAAATCTTCAACCAGTGTTTGAGCGGTATATCTTGTAAACATCATACTGCATTGATTGCAAATATCTCAACGATATTTCTATGATTTGAAGAAACATTAAAAAACATTTTTGGCACCAAATTTGCATTCGATTAGTTTAAATAACCAGCGCCATTCATGGGTTAGTTTGGTAGAACTGTGTTGACAAACTAATTGGCAGTTGTAAATACTAAAGTTATTGAGAACATGTGAGATGAGTAGGAGACATTAGTGTCCGGTTTATGTGACCATATGGAAAAGATGCCCCAACGAAGGAAATTTTGGCACTGCTGCTGTTCAACGTGCTCCGGGATCGGCTACTTTGTCATGGATTGTGGATTGCCAAGGACTATACTAGTATAGGTGTTTATGAAACTGGGCACGGAGCCCGACGCTTCTCAAAAAAACAACAAATGTTTCAAAAACAAAAATGAACATCAAAGAAAACGTTTGCTCATCACTCAGAAATTAGCTTTGGTGACTATGTGCCAGTAGGTCATTAAATACAATCTAAATGCAAAGAGAAGTAAATGTTTTTGAAATAAAAGAATCTCTGAATATTCTGGCAAGTTTTTCGATAATACCAAGTTCAGCTGTTCAGTTAATCTGCCCAACATAAAAGTCGTTTTAAATAGTGTTTTCAATGGTGTTTTAATAGTGAAACATTGATAACGATTTTCCAATCATGGTGTTGTTTGATACTAAACTTGCTACTCGTCATAAAGTACTAGTCAGATTTGACTGAAATGTTGTAGAAATGTGAATCTATAAATCAAGGAGCATGTGTTGAAAATTCTCGCCGTTTTGTGTTTATATAAGATAATGAACAATCAAAGTTTTAAATTTGAAGATTGACTTTCATATTATCTAAATACATTTAGTTAATGATTGTTTTAAAAAACGGCTCCATTATTTTGCCTACTGTATAAAAATTAGTTTTTGACTAGATTGGTTTTGAGCAATGTATTGTTTGTGGTTGTGACTTTTGAAGACTTTTCGTAAAACTGTTGAATAAATGTTTACTGTAATTACTGATAAAACCGTTTATGTCACATAATTGTTGACAAAATGGATTTGCAAATTGGATTCTTGTTTTCATTTGATTTCTGGCAATATATAGTTACTAGGGGCTTGCATTTTTACTTATGCGCCTATTTTAACTTTTATCACCATGTACTCTGAAATTGTGTATGAATAGGAAAAATATTGAGCATTGCTCTTTGATATGTCGACAATCAATACGACACTTGCTAGTTCAGTATATTTCTACCACGAGTAATACACTATAATCGGATGTTGTCATAAAGTGTCGTTTCCGTAGGCACAGCACAGCGGTACCAATGCGGGAATTGAATGTCATAATGTGTTTTCTGTTGAGTAGTTGCTACAAAGATCAAATGTCAAAACGGTGCCCGGAAATAATAACAGACTTTCAAAAAACCTAATATTTTTTAGAGATGTTAAGCACAACAGCTCCGACTTCCGAAACAACAACAACAACAACAGAAACTACTTCTTTCATGACTCCAGGTACATGTTAACGTTTGTTTGACATTGAACGGCGAGTAAAGAAAAAAGTTTTGTTGTGTTATCAGATTTATCTTTGTTTCAAACCTTCGAAATTCTACTTTAGGACACACATCGACTAATACATTATTTTTCTGGATATCTTGTTTTCGGTCAATCTTAGACCGAAATTTATCGTAGATTTCAAATCTTCAATCAGTGTTTGAGCGGTATATTTTGTAAACATCATACTGCATTGATTGCAAATATCTCAACGATATTTCTATGATTTGAAGAAATATTAAAAAACATTTTTGGCACCAAATTTGCATTCGATTAGTTTAAATAACCAGCGCCATTCATGGGTTAGTTTGGTAGAACTGTGTTGACAAACTAATTGGCAGTTGTAAATACTAAAGTTATTGAGAACATGTGAGATGAGTAGGAGACATTAGTGTCCGGTTTATGTGACCATATGGAAAAGATGCCCCAACGAAGGAAATTTTGGCACTGCTGCAGTTCAACGTGCTCCGGGATCGGCTACTTTGTCATGGATTGTGGATTGCCAAGGACTATACTAGTATAGGTGTTTATGAAACTGGGCACGGAGCCCGACGCTTCTCACAAAAACAACAAATGTTTCAAAAACAAAAATGAACATCAAAGAAAACGTTTGCTCATCACTCAGAAATTAGCTTTGGTGACTATGTGCCAGTAGGTCATTAAATACAATCTAAATGCAAAGAGAAGTAAATGTTTTTGAAATAAAAGAATCTCTGAATATTCTGGTAAGTTTTTCGATAATACCAAGTTCAGCTGTTCAGTTAATCTGCCCAACATAAAAGTCGTTTTAAATAGTGTTTTCAATGGTGTTTTAATAGTAAAACATTGATGGCGATTTTCCAATCATGGTGTTGTTTGACACTAAACTTGCTACTCGTCATAAAGTACTAGTCAGATTTGACTGAAATGTTGTAGAAATGTGAATCTATAAATCAAGGAGCATGTATTGAAAATTCTCGCCGTTTTGTGTTTATATAAGATAATGAACAATCAAAGTTTTAAATTTGAAGATTGACTTTCATATGATCTGATTACATTTAGTTAATGATTGTTTTAAAAAACGGCTCCATTATTTTGCCTACTGTATAAAAATTAGTTTTTGGCTAGATTGGTTTTGAGCAATGTATTGTTTGTGGTTGTGACTTTTGAAGACTTTTCGTAAAACTGTTGAATAAATGTTTACTGTAATTACTGGTAAAACCGTTTATGTCACATAATTGTTGACAAAATGGATTTGTAAAGTTGGATTCTTGTTTTCATTTGATTTCTGGCAATATATAGTTACTAGGGGCTTGCATTTTTACTTATGCGCCTATTTTAACTTTTATCACCATGTACTCTGAAATTGTGTATGAAAAGGAATAATCTTGAGTATTGCTCTTTGATAAGTCGACATTCAATACGACACTTGCTAGTTCAGTATATTTCTACCACGAGTAATACACTATGATCGGATGTTGTCATAAAGTGTCGTTTCCGCAGGCACAGCACAGCGGTACCAATGCGGGAATTGAATGTCATAATGTGTTTTCTGTTGAGTAGTTGCTACGAAGATCAAATGTCAAAACGGTGCCCGGAAATAATAACAGACTTTTAAAAAACCTAATATTTTTAGAGATGTCAAGCACAACAGCTCCGACTTCCGAAACAACAACAACAACAGAAACTACTTCTTTCATGACTCCAGGTACATGTTAACGTTTGTTTGACATTGAACGGCGAGTAAAGAAAAAAGTTTTGCAGTGTTATCAGATTTATCTTTGTTTCAAACCCTCGAAATTCTGCTTTAGGACACACATCGACTAATACATTATTTTTCTGGATATCTTGTTTTCGGTCAATCCTAGACCGAAATTTATCGTAGATTTCAAATCTTCAATCAGTGTTTGAGCGGTATATTTTGTAAACATCATACTGCATTGATTGCAAATATCTCAACGATATTTCTATGATTTGAAGAAATATTAAAAAACATTTTTGGCACCAAATTTGCATTCGATTAGTTTAAATAACCAGCGCCATTCATGGGTTAGTTTGGTAGAACTGTGTTGACAAACTAATTGGCAGTTGTAAATACTAAAGTTATTGAGAACATGTGAGATGAGTAGGAGACATTAGTGTCCGGTTTATGTGACCATATGGAAAAGATGCCCCAACGAAGGAAATTTTGGCACTGCCGCTGTTCAACGTGCTCCGGGATCGGCTACTTTGTCATGGATTGTGGATTGCCAAGGACTATACTAGTATAGGTGTTTATGAAACTGGGCACGGAGCCCGACGCTTCTCAAAAAAACAACAAATGTTTCAAAAACAAAAATGAACATCAAAGAAAACGTTTGCTCATCACTCAGAAATTAGCTTTGGTGACTATGTGCCAGTAGGTCATTAAATACAATCTAAATGCAAAGAGAAGTAAATGTTTTTGAAATAAAAGAATCTCTGAATATTCTGGTAAGGTTTTCAATAATACCAAGTTCAGCTGTTCAATTAGTCTGCCCAACATAAAAGTCGTTTTAAATAGTGTTTTCAATGGTGTTTTAATAGTAAAACATTGATAACGATTTTCCAATCATGGTGTTGTTTGATACTAAACTTGCTACTCGTCATAAAGTACTAGTCAGATTTGACTGAAATGTTGTAGAAATGTGAATCTATAAATCAAGGAGCATGTGTTGAAAATTCTCGCCGTTTTGTGTTTATATAAGATAATGAACAGTCAAAGTTTTAAATTTGAAGATTGACTTTCATATTATCTAAATACATTTAGTTAATGATTGTTTTAAAAAACGGCTCCATTATTTTGCCTACTGTATAAAAATTAGTTTTTGACTAGATTGGTTTTGAGCAATGTATTGTTTGTGGTTGTGACTTTTGAAGACGTTTCGTAAAACTGTTGAATAAATGTTTACTGTAATTACTGATAAAACCGTTTATGTCACATAATTGTTGACAAAATGGATTTGTAAAGTTGGATTCTTGTTTTCATTTGATTTCTGGCAATATATAGTTACTAGGGGCTTGCATTTTTACTTATGCGCCTATTTTAACTTTTATCACCATGTACTCTGAAATTGTGTATGAATAGGAAAAATATTGAGCATTGCTCTTTGATATGTCGACAATCAATACGACACTTGCTAGTTCAGTATATTTCTACCACGAGTAATACACTATGATCGGATGTTGTCATAAAGTGTCGTTTCCGTAGGCACAGCACAGCGGTACCAATGCGGGAATCGAATGTCATAATGTGTTTTCTGTTGAGTAGTTGCTACGAAGATCAAATGTCAAAACGGTGCCCGGAAATAATAACAGACTTTTAAAAAACCTAATATTTTTTAGAGATGTCAAGCACAACAGCTCCGACTTCCGAAACAACAACAACAACAACAGAAACTACTTCTTTCATGACTCCAGGTACATGTTAACGTTTGTTTGACATTGAACGGCGAGTAAAGAAAAAAGTTTTGCAGTGTTATCAGATTTATCTTTGTTTCAAACCCTCGAAATTCTGCTTTAGGACACACATCGACTAATACATTATTTTTCTGGATATCTTGTTTTCGGTCAATCTTAGACCGAAATTTATCGTAGATTTCAAATCTTCAATCAGTGTTTGAGCGGTATATTTTGTAAACATCATACTGCATTCATTGCAACTCTCGACACGATATTTCTATGATTTGAAGAAATATTAAAAAACATTTTTGACACTACAGTCATTAACAAAAGCTTAAGACCCCCCCGTTTTTTTTCGAATAATTCAAAAACGAATTATTTTTAGTGTACATACATTTCCATTATTTGACTCCTTTTCGATATTTATCACATCTGTAATACAACAAAGCTCATTTGGACTCATTTCATAGCATAAATTTTCAAAAAGTCAGTATTTTGTGTGTCCGCCCTTGTTTCGGATGACTGCAACTAGGCGTCGGGGCATGCTGTTGACGTGGTTGGCGCAGTATTGCTTTGATATCTCTTTCACCTAAACTTCTTTCATGGCCCGGGAAAGGTCTGGAAGACTTGAAGGCTGCTTTTCCGCGACTTTATTCTTCATTACCGTCCATAAAGTCTCGATCGGGTTGAGATCAGGGCTGTTTCCAGGCCAGTCCAAGACCTTCACTTTCTTCTTTTTGAGAAAATTTGTCACCAACTTTGATCTATGGCACGGGGCGCCATCCTGCATAAATATATTGCATTTTTGGACTTGCATGTGTAGCTGGAGCTTATCTGAGAGCAGTTGAACGTACTTTTCGCCGTTTATGGTGGTTCCACTGGGTAAAAAGAACAAGCCACCGATCCCATGTTGCGACATTGTCCCCCAAATCATCTGGCTTGGGGGGTGTTTCATGGTAGATACCGTATTTTTTTCATCATAACGCATGCCAGGAGTTCCCCTCACGTGTCTTTTTCTCACGACGAACTGTTGAAAGGTTGACTCGTCCGAGAATAGAACTTTTGACCATTGTTGAATAGTCCAATCATGGTGTTCCTTGGCAAACGCCAGCCTCTTGGCTTTCATGACTGGCGTGAGTCTCGGTTTTCGGGCTGGTTGTACGATTTTAGGTTGAATTCTCTGCTCAAACGCCGAGAAAATGTCATCTGAGTCAGTCTCGTACTTTTTCGAAGTAAGGCGGCTTGAAGTTTCTTCGTAGAACTTGTTGGAAAGAGAACTACCATCCTTCGAATGAGGTTATCATCACGCATGCTAGTTTTTCGAGGTCTACCACTGCGATTTCTGTCACAGAATATTCCTTCAGAGACATGTTTGGTAATTGCCTCGTGTACTCCTCTCTTGCTAACACCCAGACGCGCTGCAATTTGACGTTCGAACACTCCCTCTTCGTGCAGAATGCCTATTTGAGCCCTCTGAACCTCGATCAAGGACTATTTTTTGCCCATTTCGGACTACGCGAATTTTCGAAAAAAGGCCGATTTTTCTGTTCAAGTGAAATAATGAGCAACAAAATGTAATTGATTGACCAATTAACTCAAAAACAAACAAGATGATGCAATAGAAATAATCAGCTGACGCAATAATACGTCAGGTTAAACAATGATTAATTTTTGGGAGGTGGTCTTAAACTTTTGTTAATGACTGTAAATTTCTATTCGATTAGTTTAAATAACCAGCGCCATTCATGGGTTAGTTTGGTAGAACTGTGTTGACAAACTAATTGGCAGTTGTAAATACTGTAATTTTTGAGAACATGTGAGATTAGTAAGAGATATTAGGGCCCGGTTAATACGACCATATGGAAAAGATGCCCCAACGAAGGAAATTTTGGCACTGCTGCAGTTCAACGTGCTCCGGGATCGGCTACTTTGTCATGGATTGTGGATTGCCAAGGACTATACTAGTATAGGTGTTTATGAAACTGGGCACGGAGCCCGACGCTTCTCAAAAAAACAACAAATGTTTCAAAATCAAAACTGAACATCAAAGAAAACGTTTGCTCATCACTCAGAAATTAGCTTTGGTGACTATGTGCCAGTAGGTCATTAAATGCAATCTAAATGCAAAGAGAAGTAAATGTTTTTGAAATAAAAGAATCTCTGAATATTCTAGCAAGTTTTACAATGATATCAAGTTCAGCTGTTCAGTTAATCTGCACAATATAAAAGTCGTTTTAAATAGTGTTTTCAATGGTGTTTTAATAGTGAAACATTGATGGCGATTTTCCAATCATGGTGTTGTTTGATACTAAACTTGCTACTCGTCATAAAGTACTAGTCAGATTTGACTGAAATGTTGTAGAAATGTGAATCTATAAATCAAGGAGCATGTGTTGAAAATTCTCGCCGTTTTGTGTTTATATAAGATAATGAACAGTCAAAGTTTTAAATTTGAAGATTGACTTTCATATTATCTGATTACATTTAGTTAATGATTGTTTTAAAAAACGGCTCCATTGTTTTGCCCACTGTATAAAAATTAGTTTTTGACTAGATTGGTTTTGAGCAACGTATTGTTTGTGGTTGTGACTTTTGAAGACTTTTCGTAAAACTGTTGAATAAATGTTTACTGTAATTACTGATAAAACCGTTTATGCCACATAATTGTTGACAAAATGGATTTGCAAATTGGATTCTTGTTTTCATTTGATTTCTGGCAATATATAGTTACTAGGGGCTTGCATTTTTACTTATGCGCCTATTTTAACTTTTATCACCATGTACTCTGAAATTGTGTATGAATAGGAAAAATATTGAGCATTGCTCTTTGATAAGTCGACATTCAATACGACACTTGCTAGTTCAGTATATTTCTACCACGAGTAATACACTATAATCGGATGTTGTCATAAAGTGTCGTTTCCGTAGGCACAGCACAGCGGTACCAATGCGGGAATTGAATGTCATAATGTGTTTTCTGTTGAGTAGTTGCTACGAAGATCAAATGTCAAAACGGTGCCCGGAAATAGTAACAGACTTTTAAAAAACCTAATATTTTTAGAGATGTCAAGCACAACAGCTCCGACTTCCGAAACAACAACAACAACAACAGAAACTACTTCTTTCATGACTCCAGGTACATGTTAACGTTTGTTTGACATTGAACGGCGAGTAAAGAAAAAAGTTTTGTTGTGTTATCAGATTTATCTTTGTTTCAAACCCTCGAAATTCTACTTTAGGACACACATCGACTAATACATTATTTTTCTGGATATCTTGTTTTCGGTCAATCTTAGACCAAAATTTATCGTAGATTTCAAATCTTCAATCAGTGTTTGAGCGGTATATTTTGTAAACATCATACTGCATTCATTGCAACTCTCGACACGATATTTCTATGATTTGAAGAAATATTAAAAAACATTTTTGACACCAAATTTGCATTCGATTAGTTTAAATAACCAGCGCTATTCATGGGTTAGTTTGGTAGAACTGTGTTGACAAACTAATTGGCAGTTGTAAATACTAAAGTTATTGAGAACATGTGAGATGAGTAGGAGACATTAGTGTCCGGTTTATGTGACCATATGGAAAAGATGCCCCAACGAAGGAAATTTTGGCACTGCTGCAGTTCAACGTGCTCCGGGATCGGCTACTTTGTCATGGATTGTGGATTGCCAAGGACTATACTAGTATAGGTGTTTATGAAACTGGGCACGGAGCCCGACGCTTCTCAAAAAAACAACAAATGTTTCAAAAACAAAAATGAACATCAAAGAAAACGTTTGCTCATCACTCAGAAATTAGCTTTGGTGACTATGTGCCAGTAGGTCATTAAATACAATCTAAATGCAAAGAGAAGTAAATGTTTTTGAAATAAAAGAATCTCTGAATATTCTGGTAAGGTTTTCAATAATACCAAGTTCAGCTGTTCAGTTAATCTGCCCAATATAAAAGTCGTTTTAAATAGTGTTTTCAATGGTGTTTTAATAGTGAAACATTGATGGCGATTTTCCAATCATGGTGTTGTTTGATACTAAACTTGCTACTCGTCATAAAGTACTAGTCAGATTTGACTGAAATGTTGTAGAAATGTGAATCTATAAATCAAGGAGCATGTGTTGAAAATTCTCGCCGTTTTGTGTTTATATAAGATAATGAACAGTCAAAGTTTTAAATTTGAAGATTGACTTTCATATTATCTGATTACATTTAGTTAATGATTGTTTTAAAAAACGGCTCCATTATTTTGCCTACTGTATAAAAATTAGTTTTTGGCTAGATTGGTTTTGAGCAATGTATTGTTTGTGGTTGTGACTTTTGAAGACTTTTCGTAAAACTGTTGAATAAATGTTTACTGTAATTACTGGTAAAACCGTTTATGTCACATAATTGTTGACAAAATGGATTTGTAAAGTTGGATTCTTGTTTTCATTTGATTTCTGGCAATATATAGTTACTAGGGGCTTGCATTTTTACTTATGCGCCTATTTTAACTTTTATCACCATGTACTCTGAAATTGTGTATGAATAGGAATAATCTTGAGTATTGCTCTTTGATATGTCGACATTCAATACGACACTTGTTAGTTCAGTATATTTCTACCACGAGTAATACACTATAATCGGATGTTGTCATAAAGTGTCGTTTCCGTAGGCACAGCACAGCGGTACCAATGCGGGAATCGAATGTCATAATGTGTTTTCTGTTGAGTAGTTGCTACGAAGATCGAATGTCAAAACGGTGCCCGGAAATAATAACAGACTTTTAAAAAACCTAATATTTTTAGAGATGTCAAGCACAACAGCTCCGACTTCCGAAACAACAACAACAACAGAAACTACTTCTTTCATGACTCCAGGTACATGTTAACGTTTGTTTGACATTGAACGGCGAGTAAAGAAAAAAGTTTTGCAGTGTTATCAGATTTATCTTTGTTTCAAACCCTCGAAATTCTACTTTAGGACACACATCGACTAATACATTATTTTTCTGGATATCTTGTTTTCGGTCAATCCTAGACCGAAATTTATCGTAGATTTCAAATCTTCAATCAGTGTTTGAGCGGTATATTTTGTAAACATCATACTGCATTGATTGCAAATATCTCAACGATATTTCTATGATTTGAAGAAATATTAAAAAACATTTTTGGCACTAAATTTCCATTCAAATATTTCAGTTGTTCTCAAATAGGTGTCCACGGAACTCCAAGGGCTCTGTAAAATGCTTGGTGGGGCTTACCGACTGGTTTGAAATTTAACAAAATTCTTAAACAATTTTCAGTAAATTTTTTGTTAATGTAGGCACTAGACAGCATCTTTTACGTACGAAAATAGTGAGGAACAATAGGTTAAATTGTTTCCGTATTTAGCTGAATTAGGTGTAATGAATAAACAGCATCTTTTTTTGGCGGATTGTGACGTTTGTCCAAACTCAGAAATTGAAATTACGCGTTGAACCAGCCTTTATGTCAGAATGGTTTATAAAATTTATGATATCACAATTTTTCTCAGTTCTATGCCAAGCATTAATAGCAGATCAGCATTAGCATTTCAGCCACAGTATAATCTGTGGGAGATCGACACCGCATAGCTTTTAGCAAAAGAACAGGTTGCAATGGCGACGAAAAAACGAAAGTATAATGAAGAATACATGTCATATGGATTTACGGTTACGTTGGATCGCGATGGTACAGAAAAACCTCAATGCTTTTATTGTGGAACAGTTCTAGCCAATAGTAGCATGAAGCCAGTAAAACTAAAGAAACACCTTAAACGCTAATCATCCGGGAAACATTTCCGACAACCGCGATACATTTTTGCGAAAGAAAGCAAGATTTGAAGTAAGTGGAACTTTAGATAAGTATGGTTTTATTCCAACTGAAAAGCCTTTGCTTGTAGCAAGTTACAAAAATGCGTATCGGATTACCAAGGATAAAAAACCGCACAGTATTGCGGAAACACTAATAAAACACTGTGCTCTGGAAATGACTGAAATAGTTTGTGGCTCAGATCAGAGAAAAAAACTTGAAGGTATACCAATGACAAATAACGTTCTTAAATCAAGAATAGATGATATTTCAGAAAATATTCTAGAACAAGTGATGAAAGAATTGGCAGCTTCTCCTTTCCCATTTAGCTTCCAGCTTGATGAAAGCACTGATGTTTCTTACTGCAGTCAGCTGGTGTGTTATGTGCGTTATGTTAATGGCAATGAAATCAAAGAATTTTTGTTTGCGAACCTCTTTTGGAAACTGTAAAAGCTAGCGATGTATTTCAAAAGGTAAACAACTTTTTGTCAAGCAAAATTTTGACTGGTAAAAGAAAATAGGCTCAATTTGTACGGATGGATCACCAGCGATGCTCGGAAACAAATCCGGGTTTGCCGCTTTAGTCAAAAAAGAAGCTTCTAATGTAACCGTTACTCATTGCATGTTGCATAGGCATGCCTTAGCAGCAAAACGTTTGCCATTAACTCTCAAAGAAATTCTATAAAATTGTGTGAAAATGGTTAATTTTATAAGAAGTCAATCCATTAATCATCGTCTCTTCAAAGCTCTCTGCAGAGAACTTATGTCAGATCACGAGGTGTTTTTGTATCACTCAGAAGTGCGTTGACTGTCTAGAGGCGAAATTTTGAAACGATTACAGGAGCTAAAAACAAGAGGTCTCATTATTTTGGAAAGATAAAAACAGTCCCATTGCTGAAAAAATTGATTTTGAATCATTTTTGTACGCCTATTCTACTTGGTAGATATTTTCGGTCATATTAACAACGTTAATCGTGCTATGCAGGGACCAGGTGTGACAATAATGGATGCAGCTAAAAAACTGAACGCGTTCTTGCTCAAGTTGTCTCTTTGAAAATGTAGATTGGAAGTAGGTAATTATGCTAACTTTTCATTGTTAGAAGATTATATTTTGAAGGATGAAACTCGGAAAGAAAGTGACATTTTTGTTTCTATGAGAAAGGAGTTTTGTTCATACTTGGACGCTCAACAAACCTCCTTCGAAGGCTATTTTAATTTGGGTAGCTTGAAGGATGAAGCATGGATTCAAAATCCTTTTCTCATTGACTTAAGCAGTATTGATGACGAAGATCCAAAGAAAGATGACCTTATTGATTTGAGAGCAAGCAAACTTTTACAGATTGAATTTAATGCCACCTTTCTGGAAAATTTTTGGTGCTGTCAACAACATTCCTACCAATCTCTGGCAAAGCAAGGAATTAGCACTCTGATTCCATTTGCTACTACTTACCGCTCCGAGGCTGCATTTTCGGCTATTGTTACTATAAAAACGAAACAGAGAAATCGTTTGAACGTTCAACATGATATGCGTGTAGCTTTATCAAAGACCCAACAACCGTTCAGTGTTTTGGTGCAAAAACGACAACAGGCTTCTCATTAAATTGCACCAGTGCACCTGTATTCGTTTGAAGTTACTTTTCTGATGGTTCTTGAATGTAAGTAAAATGTTATGATTGAGCAATTTGTAATTAAATTCTACGCACAATATTGCATTTAAAGTTCGCTAGCATTTGTAAAAGTAAGCGGCATAGTTTACCAAATTATTTATTTGGGTTCGTTTTAAAAATGTAGGAGCACGTAAGCTTGATAATTATTTAAAAAGGGTCCCTGACTAAAAAAAGTTGGGAACTACTGAATTAGTTAAAACAAATAGCGCCATTTATGGGTTAGTTTGGTAGAACTGTGTTGACAAACTAATTGGCAGTTGTAAATACTGTAATTTTTGAGAACATGTGAGATTAGTAAGAGATATTAGGGCCCGGTTAATACGACCATATGGAAAAGATGTTTCAATCAAGGAAATTTTGGCACTGCTGCAGTTCAACGTGCTCTGGGATTGGCTAATTTGCCGTGGATTGTGGATTGCCAAGGACTATACTAGAACAGGTTCTCACCAAACTGAGCACGGAGCCCGACGCTTTTTACAAAAACAGAAATTCCTGCAAAAAACGTTCGCAGATTTTCTGATACTGCATGTTGTGGTCATGAAAGCAAAAGATTCCTCATCACTCAGAAATTAGCTTTGGTGACTATGTGCCAGTAGGTCATTAAATGCAATCTAAATGCAAAGAGAAGTAAATGTTTTTGAAATAAAAGAATCTCTGAATATTCTGGTAAGGTTTTCAATAATACCAAGTTCAGCTGTTCAATTAATCTGCCCAATATAAAAGTCGTTTTAAATAGTGTTTTCAATGGTGTTTTAATAGTGAAACATTGATGGCGATTTTCCAATCATGGTGTTGTTTGATACTAAACTTGCTACTCGTCATAAAGTACTAGTCAGATTTGACTGAAATGTTTAGGAAATGTTTTAGAAATGTGAATCTATAAATCAATCCAGTATGTTTTGAAAATTTGTGGTCGTTATATGTTTATATAAGATAATGAACAATCAAAGTTTTATATTTGAAGATCGACTTTCATATGATCTAAATACATTTAGTTAATGATTGTTTTAAAAAACGGCTCCATTGTTTTGCCTACTGTATATAAAATTAGTTTTTGACTAGATTGGTTTTGAGCAATGTATTGTTTGTGGTTGTGTACTTTTAAGATTTTCTGTAAAACTGTTGAATAAATGTTTACTGTAATTACTGGTAAAACCGTTTATGACAGATAATTGTGGACAAAAATGATTTGTAAAGTTGGATTCCTGTTTTCATTTGATTTCTGGCAATATATAGTTACTAGAGGCTTGGAATTTTACTTACGTGTTTATGCTACTTTTATCACCATGTACTCTGAAATTGTATATAAGTAGAAAAAATATTAAGCATTGTTCTTTGTTAAATCTACCCTTACCACGACACTAGCTAGTACAGTTATTTTTACCTCGAGTAATACACTATAATCGGATGTTGTCATAAAGTGTCGTTTGCATAGGCACAACACAGCGGTACCTATGCGGGAATTGAATGTCATATCGCATTTTCTGTTGAATAGTTGCTGGGAAGATCGATTGTCGAAACGGTGCCCGGAAAAAGTAACTGAATTTCAAAAACCTGCCGTATTTGTTCGAGTATAACGCGCAAAATTGTTTGCCAAAATAAAAGCTAAAAGTATGGGTGCGCGTTATGAACGAGTGCGAGTCGATAAAAGTAAAACAAATTTTTATACCGATTTTTAATCAAAAATCAGGAATGAGCATTATACGCAAGTGCGTGTTTTACTCCAATAAATACGGTAATATTTTTAGAGATGTCAAGCACAACAGCTCCAACTTCCGAAACAACAACAACAACAGCAGAAACTACTTCTTTCATGACTCCAGGTACATATTAACGTTTGTTTGACATTAAATTGCGAGTGTAGTGCAGTTTGCTTTATTATCAGATTTACATTTTGTTTCAAACCCTCGAAATTCTACTTTAGGACACACATCGACTAACACCTTATTTTTATGTATATTTTTTTTCCGTCAACCTTAGACCGAAATTTATCGTAGATTTCAAATCTTCAATCAGTGTTTGAGCGGTATATTTTGTAAACATCATACTGCATTCATTGCAAATATCTCAACGATATTTCTATGATTTGAAGAAATATTAAAAAACATTTTTGGCACCAAATTTGCATTCGATTAGTTTAAATAAATAGCGTCACATTTATGGGTTAGTTTGGTAGAACTGTGTTGACAAACTAATTGGCAGTTGTAAATACTGAAACTATTGAGAACATGTGAGATGAGTAGGGGATATTAGGGCCCGGTTTATGTGACCATATGGAAAAGATGCCCCAACGAAGGAAATTTTGGCACTGCTGCAGTTCAACGTGCTCCGGGATCGGCTACTTTGTCATGGATTGTGGATTGCCAAGGACTATACTAGTATAGGTGTTCATAAAACTGGGCACGGAGCCCGACGCTTATTACAAAGACAGCAGTTTTTGCAAAAGTCATACGAAGATTTTTTGATGCGGCATGTTGTGGGCATGAAAGAAAACGTTTGCTCATCACTCAGAAGTTAGCTTTGGTGACTATGTGCCAGTAGGTCATTAAATGCAATCTAAATGCAAAGAGAAGTAAATGTTTTTGAAATAAAAGAATCTCTGAATATTCTGGTAAGTTTTTCAATAATACCAAGTTCAGCTGTTCAATTAATCTGCCCAATATAAAAGTCGTTTTAACTAGTATTTTCAATGGTGTTTTTATAACAAAACATTGATGGCGATTTTTTAAACGTGCTTTAAGCGATGTTTATAAAACGCATTAGGTTTTCTTATTGGGTTTTTTTATCTAACACATATTTTTTTCTTTTATCCAACCAAGGACAAGATAAGAATATATGTTAAGGTTTTGAAGGCAAAAGATCTTTTCTTTGTTTGAGGGTAAAATTTATTAAAGGTAAAGGCGGTAGGGTAATTAACAGAATACTTTGAAACTTTTATTCACTTTCTACAGTAGTAGTCAAGTGTTGTCGGATTAAGTTTACCAGAAAAGTTTAGATGCGTACCGAAAGCTTATTGAGCATTTCTTTTTTTCTTAGGTTCAACACAATTTGACAAGACAATAATTTGCGAGCACAATACTAAAGAAGTTTCATGTTCTGGCGATCAAGTTATTTGGATGAAGCGTGCGTTTTATGGGAGAACTAATGCCAATGAGTGGGTTAGCCTTATGCTACAAGTACCGTACGATGTTAATGTTTAATTTTGCATTGCCATTGTAAATTTAACTTTGTAAATAGAAATAAGAAATTTTATGAGATAACTTGCTACTATGTCATCTTTTTAGTATCGGTGTTCTACATTCCCAGCGTTCCAAAACGAGTTGCTATTTAAGAACAGAAGTTTTGTTTCTGTTTGAATAACTGATTTGCTTGAACTTTAAATAATAGAGTTTCCAAACCTCGAGATTTTTTCGGACATGTCAAGGATTTTAGTGATAGATCAGCGTTAGGGAGAGAAATGTTTAAATGTGCTCAAAAGTTATGGATTATAAACATTTTACACAGAATTTAAATTTTTAGCTGAGTTATTGTCCCAACAGAAAAAATTGTTTTGTATAGAATAAGACTGCAAAACAATTTAGTACTCAAAGATATCTTAAGAAAGAGTTTTGTATAATTTAGACCTGCTGGAATTATTTTTGTATCTATTCTTTATCAATCACAAACCGCCATGGTATCACTTACAGAAACCTCTCATCTCAAAAACTACTAAACGTATTTTACAAGATGTAGAAGGAATGGCGAAACAAAGTCAAAATTGTAAAAGAATTACGAAATGATTGTCGTTTATTTAATTTTATAAATTGTTTTTTATTGGCATCTTTACTTCACAATTTGTTGCGCTTGCTTTTTTATTATATTTGTGGCGTCAAGTTTCCTGGCTTTATCTGATTGCCATGATCCCGGCATTG
Organism: Trididemnum clinides; assembly: GCA_963675345.1. Classification (NCBI taxonomy): domain Eukaryota; kingdom Metazoa; phylum Chordata; class Ascidiacea; order Aplousobranchia; family Didemnidae; genus Trididemnum; species Trididemnum clinides. The sequence continues at coordinate 35,573,393 of OY776286.1, forward strand.
GAAAAATTTCCTCAGATGTTTTGCTCCCGATACCACTGCGCAGTGTCGTAATTGAAAAGCAATTTTGAGAAGTGGAACATTCTGTAAAAGTGAAAGCTTTTCGTTTTGAAAGTTAACGTCTTGAAACTAAGATTTTCGCCCAGTTTGGTCCCAAACTAGGCGTAATGACATTTTTCCCTTCTCATATTTTGCTGTCTTCATACCGTTTGGTAATGGCAATTGCCGTTTTCTCCCTCATTCAAATATGACATTGTCAGTATGCCTATTCATCAGTTTTCAAGCCAAACTGTCCCCTTTAAATGCAGTTTAACATGTTGGCAGCCCTAATGTATATTTAGATCAGCGGTGTATAGCCTGCGATCGCAACGTGAAATTTTGTTGACCGCCGCGGAAAGGATTTAAAATGTGGCTCGTATTGAGAAGTTTAATGATCTTGAATGGAAAACCTGTTTTTAACATCTCGAAAAGACCAATCTCCAAAAAAAGGTCTTCACCTTAATTTTGCAGAAACACCGTCACCGGTAACTGCTTCCTGGATTGTTTGCTCGTGTAAACAACATGATTGCGAGCTTCGTTTGGCCCACGAAATTTTCAAGAGGTCTGAAACTGGCTCACAAGCAAAAAAGGTTGCACACTTGTGATTATGCCGTCCCTTTAGCTAGGATTTCTTTATAATGTATGTCACGATACTCCTAATCCCGATCTCCCTTTTTTTAATCAAAACTGGTCCTATATACAAACCGCCTAACATTTTATAAATTTTTATCCATGGAAAAGTGGTAAATTAATACAAAATTATGGGTTGGTGTCATACTGCCCCTAATCCTGACTTCACTGCTCCTCTTAGGCTGATTCAAATCTGGTTTTATTCACGAAAAACTGATTGCTTTACAGACTTTTAATTTTTTTCTTTAATCAAGTACGGGGAAAACACAAGTTTAAAATTGAATGGGCGTCAAAGAAAAAAAGATTGATGCGTTTACAGTAACAATTTAAACTGGTAGGCCTACTGACGACTTTTTCGTGGTTGTGTTTGCAATCTCAAGTCTTTATCTTATGTTGCCATGTTCCGACATAGACGCTTCCGAAAGAGAGCAAGAGGAGTAATTCCTTCTGCCCCGGGTTACTAAAAACAGGATCTCTACCAGTTACTGATTTTAGTTAGTCTCACCCTAAGTACACTACTTTCAGTTTTGCTATTGCTAAAGATTATTGGTTAAATGGATAACCCACCGACCAAATCTTTGCGCTAGAGAGGCGAATATTTTTTTCGAAAGCTGCAGAAGGTCACATCTAAACTCGGCGTTATGTTCCAATTTGTTACACGTGATTTAAACCCTATATGTGATAGTGGTTCAGGTCAATCAGCAAAAGTATTCTATCAAAAGTTTACCTAGACAATAACCAACGTTATACGGTAGAATACAGCAAGTCAGTGATTTGCGACTAGTTTTGACCTTAATGCGTCTCATCAGGCGGGTATAAAAACATACAATAATAAAAATGCCAAACTTAAATCAAAACAGATTTGCCATCATGAGCAAAAAAGTGACGCAATGCGAAGCAGTACATTACACCAATACCTACTATATCAACGAGGTTTCATTTAAGCGCACGCGCGCGCGCACACACACACACACACACACACACACACACACACACACACACACACACACACACATGATATGGAAATGACATCGTTGTCTTTGTTGTGGTTGTATTTTCGCCCCGAAATTTGCATTAATCGGTTGATTACGGGCGCTTTCTGGAGTATTTACGTGGGATCTGTCTGACTTCATTTGGATAGTCGTATTTTCAACTTCAATTAAAAATGATTGCAAACTACCAAATAGGCGTTCAATTTTCCATTAAGAATCCGAGGTATAAGAAGTCCGCACAGTTATATTGCATTACAACTCTACCAAAGGAGGCGTTGGCACCTTGGACAGGATGGTGAGAATATACACCTGCAATAAAGTGTCAAGAAGACGGCCTGTTGGACTCTTCTACAATATAATTGATGTCAGTGCCGTAAATACTTTTACTGCGTGGCTCGAGTTTAACGGTGAAAGCCCCAACATCAGCTTGAGGAAACAAAGATGTTTTCCTCTACAGTTGGGAAAAAGTCTTGCTGGTGTAAACATCCAACCTTCCCTTTTATAAAGGTTTCAATTTCTGCTGCATCAGCGTAAAAACGAAGAAGCGATGATAACGATGACAATGCTACGGAATTAAAACGACAGCGATGTAGTCTTTGCGACAGAAACATGGATATAAAGACTCGTTTCGTTCGAGTTGTGTGTAAGAAGTAAGTATGTGAAAACACTCAGAGTCTATAATATGTCAAGAATGCTGCTAATACTGTCGCATTGAACGTTGATGATTGGTTGGTTTATCCCTCCTCTTCCCAAGGGTGGAGGTATGGCGCGAACAGCAATCCAGGTTCACGCCATCAACCTAATTGAATTAGGCTTGGGGAAAAGTGGCAGCTCATTTCGAACCAATCGTGAATGCAAATTGCCAACTGGTAGCTCCACGACCAACAAGGCGGACTGCCATTGGTGGGGACCCATGAGTCGCCTCTTACGACATGCTGGGTGAGCAGCTTCACTATTCTAACCCGGTGAATTAAGCACAGCTTAGAGTAGCCGGTTTTGATAAGACTCTGATGCAAGCGTTATTTGTTGTTGTTGTTATTGATTTATGTATTGTTGCTGTTTATTCATGGCTACGCACTGTTTCATTGGTAAGTATGATTATGATAGCTAAAAGAGTATTTCAACTTTACAAAAAACTTAACTAGTTAGAAGTAATACAGTAGACGCCGCTTATTAAACCCGCCTCTGGACCGGATGATTTTGGGCTTGTTAAGCGAATGGGCTTGTTAACCTACAGAAGACTTTTTCTAAATATTTTGGCAGTGGGTCTTCCTTTTGATCACTGCCGCTTTACTGGTTGACCGTAATTTGTGTATTGTGACGTTGTTTCATTATTTCAGTAAGTTCCCTTTTTCTCGCATTGTCGTGCAGGTGCAGCCTGCTCCATGTAAAACATAATCAGTTTTTAGACATGAAGTGTTTGTGACAAAACAGAAGAATTTTAGACAGTAACCAAAATGCTTGATGTTTATCCATACAGAGAAAAAAATCAAGAATTACGTAATGAAATTTGATAGTTATGAACCTTTTCAAACAAATATATAAGAATTGCGTAGAAAAATTTGGGCTTATTAAACGGGTTTTTGGGCGTATAAAGCGAGTTTTGTTAATACACAGTCAAATGGAAGAATTCCGGGCCAGACAAATTTGGGTTTAATATGCGGGTGGGCTTAATAAGCGGCGTCTACTGTACCAAGATTTAATAGTCGTCAATTGAACAAACGTGCATTATGTTTGCGAAAGCTTGTGCTAAAAATAATACAAAATACTAATTTAATGGCCGTTTAGCTATCCTGCATGAAATGCAAACAGAAACCCCATAGATTATATGAAGAGTTGATTTGTGGTACAGAATTTGAAAATTGCAGAAAGTAGAGTATTCATTCTCCAAGCTTTTCGTCTGACACTTTTCAAGAGAATCCGTGAGAAATAGAGTGAAAAGGTGAAGTGAGTCACTTGTATAGAGACACAATTGACGAAAAAGAAAAAAAGGGACAAAAGCTACATCGTGATTGGTAAAGGAAGCGACCAATGGAAGGAACGGAAACTAATGTGCAATTTTTAGACCATTAACGAATTCTTTTTGTTTGCATAAATTTGGTTTGAATGTTTTGATGTACGTGGCTTCAAGGGTGGAAAGATGAAAAGAAGTACCGCCACGGGCAAGAATGGAAAATTTGTTATCATTGTATTCACGTGCGTATGTAGGGTTTTGTTAAAGATGTTGTCCAATAGCAGAAAAGGAAGTTTTAGCTTTAAAGCTTCTGATTGGCTTGCAAGAACGGGCCAATGTGCTTTGGTCCTGAGAAATATGCTCCTGGAGAATGGTTTTGGGCACGTGCTGCTTAATCCTTTGTTGTAGCCTTTGAGAAGTACGACCCACGTACCGACTATCGCGGTGGCACAAAAATTGGTAAACAATGTTGCTTTGATGAAAAGCGGGTAGTACATCATTTTTTTTTCTTTTTCGTCAATGTTGTTGTTGTTGTTGTTGTTTACTCGACCCCTTCCGAGGGATGGGGGCATGGCGGAAGACCATGGAGCCCCAGTAGCCGAGCAACACCCCAGGGTATGGACCAGAGGTCGTAAAGAGATTGAGATTCGCCATAGAGTGAGCGGCGCAAAGAGTCCGTAGCTGGACAGTGCAGAATGAGATGAGAGGTGTCCTGGGACGAGTGTCCACAGACGCTGCAGGAAGAATTCTCGATTCTGCCAATCCTAGAGAGATAAGAACCTAAGAGAAGGCTGTGTCCATTGCAGCGAAGACGAGAGAGGACACAGCGAGCATGACTAGGGAGCACAAGTTCCTCGGTGGAAATCGAGGGAACCTGTGTATCAAAGAATTTGGATGAGACAGTACGCCTCCAGTCCGAGATAAGACGAGAATGAATACGAGAGATAAAAGGAGAGAGACTACAAGGGATTGCGGAGGGCACAAGTAGCGCTCCCCGTCTGGCTATCTCATCAGCCGCGTCGTTTCCCGGTAGAAACGAGTGTCCAGGGACCCATTGTAGCCTGATAGAACAAGAAAGAGAAGACAGTTCCTGCCAGATCTGCCACAGAGTTTGGGATAAGAGGAAAGATGGAGAAGAGGACAGGGTGGCGAGGACAGAACGAGAGACAGATGATAGGAGAAGAGAAGAAAAATGGCAGACTTGTTGGTGCTGCCGAGACCAGCAAAGAGCGTGCAGAATGGCTCAAGCTTCAGCAGAAAAACTTGAGCATACTGGGCCTGCCGAAAAGGAAAGAGTGGCCTCAGTGCCACAGAGAGAGCAGTTGGCAAGAACGCCGGAGCCGCCCTTACCAAAAGGAAAAGGAACAGAGCTGTCTGTTCAGAGCACCAGATCAAGAGTGGGGAGAGAGTCAAGGTGGGCGAGAGCCGCACCTTGGCGAGAAAAAGGGGCATCAGAGTGGGAGCATGAAGTGGAAAGAGCGGACTCCACCATAAAGGAGGGCAGATTTCAAGGAGGAAAGGGAGGGCAAGCAAGAAGAGCCTCCCTAGAACAAGTAGAAGGAAGCATGAGCGGGTGAGTGGACGCAAAAGCTCTCCATGACGATCTGCAGAGTCTTGGTTTCACTCCAAGTCTGGCCAAACCTGAAATAGGAAAAGAAGGTTGGGAGACGAAGAGCCCGCTCATAAGAAAAAAGGGTGAAATGAGTCAGAGTGACTCGTAGGGGAGGTAGAGAAGCCTCGGAGAGAAGAAGAGGGATAGGGGAGGACGAGAGGCAGTCGGTGATGGCGCGACTGGCCGCTCGGTGGAGGCGTTCCAATTTGATAAGATTGGTAGCGCTTAGGAAAAGAAACCATCCGGGTGAAGCGTAAGTGAGAAGGGACCGAAGAAAAGATTTACACAGAACAAAGAGGGACTCCTTGGAGGGGCCCCATGAGGAAGCAGAGATACAGCGTAAGGCCTTGAGACGTGGAAAAAACTTGGCCTTCAGCGAAGTTACATGCTTAGAAAAGGAAAGAGTGCGGTCGAAGGTGACCCCAAGAAAAGTTGGAGTTGAATTGAAACGGAGGCGGGAGCCGAGTAGGAGGAGCTTGGGTTGGAGGTTAGCCTGGTGGGGATCCACTGAGAAGAAAAAGGCCTCACATTTGCTCGGATTGATAGGAAGACACCAGTACTCAGACCAGCGATCCAATCGAAACAGAGATCCTTGTGTGGCCTCCACCGCAGTAGGGACTGAGGGGGAGGAGGACCAAATGACCTGATCGTCAGCGTAAAGAGAGCAGCTGACGGAAGAAGGCAGAGAGGCCGGAAGATCGTTGATGAATAAAGAGAAAAGTACAGGGCCAAGAACGGATTCATGCGGAACGCCTCGACGGACTCGAAACGAACGACTGTTGTGATTTTGAAAAACCACACAAACGCGCCTGTCAGAAAGGAAAGATTGAGCCCATCTAGCAAAGCAAGGAGGGAGGCCAGCCGAAAGTAGTTTGTGGAAAAGGGCGGGATGCCAGACAGAGTCAAAAGCTTTAGAGAAATCGATAGTAGAGAGTATCGTCCGAGAGCCCGGCCTGGGTTTGTTTAACCCATCCGAAATGGACTGACAAAGGTACAGAATTTGATCAAGTGTAGACCGTCCAGGGCGGAAACCGGCCTGGCGGGGAGAAAGAATGGAATTAGACTCCAGAAAGAAGAGTAGACGGGATAGAATGATGCATTCAAACAGCTTTGATACGCAGGAGGTGAGAGAGATAGGCCGGAAGGAAGCAGGAGAGTCGAGAGGCTTTCCTATCTTGTGTATGGGAATAATAGTAGATTTCTTCCAGCCGGAAGGAAAGGAATGCAAAGACCACGAGAGATTGAAGATGTGAAGAAGAAAATCCATGCCAGAGCGAGGAAGGTGCTTTAGCATGGGATAGGCAACTTTGTTTGGACCGGTGGCGGAGGACGAGGAGAGGTTGGAGGCAGCCGCAAGAAATTCAGCAAGTGAGAAAGGAGAGCAAAAGGACGAGTGAGACTCCACAGAGCACGTGGCTCGGCGGAGCTCAGAGAGGTAGCCTCTGGCTCTGCTGCGCAGAGCCTTTGGCTGAGAAATGGATAAGTGGGATCTCAGGTAAGCGGCATAGACCAAAGCCAATTTTCTGGGAGAAGAACAGTTGGGAAAGTTAGGAGAGGAGGAAGACGAGGAAGGAGAGCCAGCGATAAAGCGAAGAAGAGTGTGTAAAAATTTAGGGTTAGACCTAGGTGAAAGAGAAGAGCAAGTCGTCTGCGATGTCTCAGTCTTGGCCTTGGCGATGACTGACGAGGCGCGTCGAGAGGCGGAGGTGTAAGCCTGGCAATCTTCATCACTTCTGTGAGCGGCAGCGAAAGCCCTGCGTCTTTTACTAACTGCTTCTTCCACCTCAGCAGACCACCAGGCTTTAGGATAGCGTTTGATGCGGCCGAAAAGAATCGACGATTTGGCCGCATTCAAAGTCAGAGAGGTAAAAAGAGCAGCAGCAGAGAAAAGAGAAAGAGACAAGTATTCCTCTGCTGAAGGACAGTGAGAGTCAAAATAAGAGGCAAACCCATCCCAGCGAGCTTTCTGAAAATTGAAGGAAGGGGGACGCTCGTTGGGGCGAAAGACCGGAGAGAGAGAGAGAGATAGATAGAAGAATTGGTAGATGGTCAGAACCAAGGTCCTGTAGCACCTCCCAGGAGCAGGAAAGAGCAAGAGAGGAGGGAGCAAAGGAGATGTCAGGAGAGGAGCGACTGCCAGAGGAGCGATGTAGAAGAGTGGGTGTGTCAGGGTCATTAAGGGGGAGGAGGTCAGAAGAAATGACCCAATCGAATACTTCATCCCCGTGGGGGTCGGAAGTACTTCTTGAGTCCCAGAGGGGGTGATGGCAATTGAAGTCCCCCAGAATGAAGAGATTTCTGGAGGAGGGAAGAATGGAGGGAGAAAAGGAATCGGTTCTGCCATACATTGGGGAGGAGCAAATAGGGGGGCATACACATTGAGAAAACAGAGCGAGGAAGAGTTGTTAAGAGAGATATTGACCCCTACATAATCAGAGTAGGGATCAAGCGAAGAAAGAGAGGAGGTAGAAAGTTCAGAAAAAGATAGCCCCTGCCTGACGAAAATGACAACGCCGCCGCTAGCGTGCGTGGTATCGGAAGAGAGAATGCCAGACAGGGAGTGGGTACGATCAGAACGCAGAGCAGAGAACTCAGGAATCCGGAAACAGGAAGAGGAGTTAAGATTGGATTCCTGAATGCAGATAAGGTCGACAGGATGGGACGAGAGAAAGTGGAGTAGTTCAGTTCTCCTGGCACGAAGACCTCCAGCATTCCATTGAAGAACCCTGAAAGAGTCAGGGGGAGTGGAGGCAGGAGACGCAGAAGAAAAGCCGGGAGCAAGGGACGGTGGTGAGGAGCAGAGGGAGAAGATATATAGTGGGCAGATGGGGGATAAGAAGTTTGGAGACGAGGGTGGGGCGAGAGAGCAGCGTTAGCATAGACGGGGCTAGATTGCGCAGTAGAGTTATACATGTCGGAATAGTCCAAAGAGGGAGTCACAGTGATTCGGCAGGGGGACAGCTCCAAGAGTGAGAGCTGCCAAGAGCTCTGAATTTGGAGAGGGAAAGTTGTGAGCACCTTAGATGGACCCATTTGGAGCAGGTGCAGCATTGCACTGACTTGCCCCGCCAGATCACATTTCCAGTGCACACAGAGCATGGAAAGATGGGGCCAGGGTTGGGATGAACGTTACCGCTCATCAAGAGAATGAGGAGACGAAGACGGGCAAGAGAGGGCAGGAGAAAAGAAAAAGACAAAACAAGCGACTGATTTTAAAGATGCTGTGTGCTGCCCTTCTGCGGTCGTTCAGGGGATAGCATAGCCAAAAAATGAAGGGGAGTGCCGGGGGTAACTGGGACCCTCGGGAAGGCCAACAGCCATTTCGATCCAACCCAAACGGGGCCGGGAACCGCACCACCACGTTGAGGCGGCTGTTGATTGGTGCACAATTTTTTTTTGATAATCCATGCCAGAGCGAGGAAGGTGCTTTAGCATGGGATAGGCAACTTTGTCTGGACCAGTGGCGGAGGACGAGGAAAGGTTGGAGGCAGCCGCAAGAAATTCAGCAAGTGAGAAAGGAGAGCAAAAGGACGAGTGAGACTCCTCCGAGCACGTGGCTCGGTGGAGCTCAGAGAGGTAGCCTATGCGCTTCCTCATGGGGCCCTTCTAAGGAGTCCCTCTCTCTTCTGTGTAAATCTTTTTTTCGGTCCCTTCTCACTTACGCTTCACCCGGATGATTTCCCTTCCTAAGCGCTACCAATTTCACCAAATTGGAACGCCTCCACTGAGCGGCCAGTCGCGCCATCACCGACTGCCTCTCGTTCTCCCCTATCCCTCTTCTTCTTTCGGAGGCTTCTCTACCTCCCCTACGAGTCACCCTGACTCAAAATTTTTTGTCAATTGTGTCTCTATATAAGTGACTCACTTCACCTTTTTACTCTGTTTTTGACGGATTCTCTTGAAAAGTGTCAGACGAAAAGCTTCGAGAATGAATACTCTTCATAAATTATAGCTAACCTTCATGTGGTGTAGCAGACCACTCTGGTTTGCAACGCCAGTTTTTTTCGTAGTAGACGTAGATTTAATCACAACTGTTTGCAGGTTTTAAAAATACTTTTCATTGAAACATTATAACTTTCTTGAAACACTCAATGCAAGGTAGTAATCAATCGTGCAGTATTTATGTTTGGGACTAGTTGAAACAGGCAAAATGAGACACAGCATTGTACAAGGTATCAGGTGAGGCAAAAAAGCGATACCTTGTCACTTACGAAATTTTTCAAAAACAATTAAAGCTATGATTCCCATTTATCTATACAACACGGAGAAGATCACAACGATCATCTTGGATTTTGGAAGCCCATGTTATAAAAGCTAAAAACAAAAATTTTTGTTTTTTTGGTGTTGAATACCTTTCTTTCTTTCTTTTTGGATAAAAACTTTTAAAGGCGATTGGATTGCCATAACTTGAGGCGGGATTCCGTTTTTTTTTTTTTATTGGTTCTACCTGTTCTCAAATTAAAAATTCGTATGAAAATTGAAAGCCTGCAAAAACTGACTCGCAGGCCGCATTTAATAAAGCCGCGGATAACCAGTTGCCCTTGGCTGGTGAACAATCTGACAGAAACAATCAACACTTTTCTTCAAAGTTTTTACTTTACAAGTGAAAGGCGAACGCTAGTGCTTTTCTACTTTTGCCGTAAATTTTTTCTGTGGTTTTCACTTATTAAAACACTATTGGCAAGCTAATTTTGGTTTTCCATTCAAAACTGACAATACAAAGCAAAACAAAGTTGGCGATATTGAAATGCAAGAAAAATAATGTTTCAGGGCAACAAAAAGGTAAAAACTCAGAAACTAATCTAAAAAAACAAACTTGTTGAGTTGGACAAGTTAAAATTTGTAGCCAAAAAATTCAGTGCTGAAGGTGCTTTAAAATTCTGCTGACAAAATTAATCAAACACGTGGTTGATGTGACCTTCAAAGTCATCGCACACTGCTTGCAAAGGTTATTCCTAACACAAAGTTACCATTCGAACTTCATCGTGAGGTATCTCTCTCTACTTCTGTCTCATTGTGTTGTTTAGTTCCTCCTCTTCAAAAACGGTTGTTCTTCCACAGTAAACTTTCTCTGAAATTCAATCCCAAACATTGCAATCCATTTGATAGCAATCCTGAAATTGGTAATGTCATTTGTATTTTTAAAGGGAAACATGGAATACTGTCTTCCAGAAAACTCTGACTGCTGTAGCTGGTAAGTAACGTGGCTCTATTTTTCTGAAAAACATAATCCTCATTGCGTAAAATATATGACAGTCGAGTAGAAATCTCTCATCCAGTGATTTTGTGTACCTAACGTTTAAAACATAGTTTTAGTGGTTTTTGTATTTATGAAGTAAAAGTCAATTTTATCGTTTGAATCGTCACCAGTGAACCATGACTTTTCTAAAAAGCCACAAGATTTATGATAAAGGTGAATCGCAAGATGTCGTCCAGAGATGAGGGAGTCTCTGATATCAAGCGATTGTTTAAAATTCGCTTAACTTCAATCAATAATGTTATCAAATCGTATTCCTTCAGAGTCTCTTCTCCGATAATTGATCTTAAAATTTTGCGAACAATTCGAAAATACCGTTCGTAGAATTCACGTTGATGCGATGCTATCGGTGGATTAAAGCGCCATTCAATGTTATTTTGCACCATAGCATTCTGAAAGTTCTTTGAATTCCAAATATTAATTTCGTCATTGAGCTTTTTTGTTAGCCATCACAAAATTTCATCCGTTATCGCTGTACATGACCTTTGGCCTTGTTATTTTACGATTGCAAAACCAACGGAACTCTTGAACAGAAGCACTTGATTTAAGGGACTGGGCCACTTCAAAGTGAACGGCTCTCGAGGCCATACAGCTGAAAATACACACATAAGGTTTACAAGAGCTTCTTCCTATCTTAACGAATTACGTACTCATTAATTCAGTACCACACGTCGCAAAGGGCGCAGAAGGGGTAACTCTAGGCATTGGTAATTCACCCATCTGCTGTTTGCCAGGTTTAGCTTTCCAAAATCTGCAGTTCATGCATTTCTTTTAGGCACTTTTTACGGCTGTTCTTCCCTTTAATATCCAATAACGTTCACGTATGGCATTAAATATATGATTGCATCTCAGGTGTCTTTCCGGGGTTTGGATTTCGAGGATCAACAGCTTTGTAACATTGTGATGATTACGCAACAAAAGGGGTGCTTCGTGTACTCGTCAAGAAAGGAATTTCGGAATCTTCCACCAGCCCTTAAAATTCCATTTACTTTGCACGGATTCAAAGCTTGTAACTTACGTAGACAGGGCTTATTTTGTAACAGCTGATCGTTTACAGACATGATCGAGCTCAGCTCGTTACAATCTGGTAAAACATCAAGATATAAAGAAAATGCCTTTCCTTGTAGTAAGTCGACGATAATCTCTGTCGATTTATTCATCTCAGCCACAGTCAGTATGTCCGTTTGAAGCTGATAGCGTTCCGGTTGCTTTTTCCATTTGAGACAAAGCATAAATCGAGTCAACCAAACGACTAAGCATTGAAGACGTGTCATGTCAGAATAACGACGCAACAAATGATGCAGTGAGTCAGAAGCAGAACCTAAAAGACTATTCGAGGAAATTTCGACTTCTTCAATTCGAGATCATCGGGATCATCAAAGTCGGATAAAAACGATTGCTTAAACTTTTCTCGTTCACAACTAACAAGAAACGGCTGGCCATGAAACCACACGTCAGCTAGGTCAATCCTATCAGGCGAAACTCGCGATAGCCGATGTCTGCGGAATTTAAATCAGTAGGCACACACCTCCACTTCTGAGGTGTGCCTAGCGTATGAATAAGTTCAAGTCTGTTAGCAACAAAGTACATGTAACGAATAGACATGTTCTGAATACAGCGCAAAACAACGCTAGCGTCAGTCCAAGAAACAGTGCGAACAATTACATGTTCGATTTCCTGACATACACTATGAGCAAGTTTAACAGCAATAGTAGCTGCTGACAGTTCTAAGCGATGCACGGTAAGCGATTTTAATGGCGCAATACGGCATTTTCCCAACACGAACAAACATTTAATTGATTTGCTATTAGTCACAAAACGAAAGTAAGCGCCATGCTCTATAAACATGCAATAAAGTATTACAAAACACATGTAGTTCAATGTTCTTGACATCCCCTTCCAGAAGCGTAAAGTTTCTCGGTAAAGATATCGACTCCAAACACGGGAATGATTTCAGCCACTGATCCCAATCGTCTGTGCCCTCCCGAAATTGAAAATTAACTCATCCCAAGGCAACCCCATACGGTATGCCTGCTGCAGAACTCTTCTGGTTGGAAACAAAAAAGGTGGCAATAATTTATGCGGATCGTTCTGTACGTTTTCCCGATCATCAATAACAAACCGCGCCGAGTGTGAGGCTGCCGACGTATTTCAACCTTTACCTGTAGTTGGTCTTTTCAGCATCCCAATAAATCTCTAACGCTTTTTGTATGGGCAATTCGCGGTTGACAAAGTTTAACACATTGGACACAAAATTTTCGTTTGGTATCGTCCCCAAAAAAGACTTGTTATTAAAAATGAATTTGGTGAGTTGAAAACCTCCATTTTTCAACAATGAACACAACTGCTTGATCATCTCAATAGCTTCTTCAACAGTTAAAAAGGATTTGCAAAGATCATTTACATAAAAATTTTTATATACGGTATGAATTACCTTTTCACAAGCATTTGTCTCATTGTCTTCCTCAGTTCTTCGTAATGCGAATGATGTGACCGATGGCGAGGAAGTACTCCCAAACAGGTGCATCTTCATGCGGTAGGTCACCATAGTCTTCTCGAGGTCACCATCTTGATACCATAAAAACTGGAATCATCTCAATCCTCTTCAAAAACAAACACCTGATGAAACATGGAGCAAATGTCTTCTGAGGTGCAGACAGCGACTGGTTCCTCCCTAAACCGTAAAAACACTCCTAAAAGGTTGTTAGATAAATCGGGCCCCTTTAAAACTTGTCATTAAAAGAAACATTATCAAACTTAGCGCTACAATCAAAAACTATGCAAAACTTGTCGGAAGAATTACTATTGTAGTGAGAAATGTACCACGTTTTCTTTGAATTTGATTCTTCATCGGTTACCAGTTCAACGTAACCGCAATCAACATACTCTTTTATCCTATTGCAGTACTTTTTATACATATCGTCATTGGCAATTAACTTCCTTTTCAGTCCAAACAGTTTTTCTCAGTCATTTTCTTGTTGTTGGAAAGTGAAATATTTTCATCCTTCCACGGAAGAGCAATTGTGTAATGATTGTTCTTATTAACTGACTCTTCAAATATTTAAAATGCTTTACGATCGTCTGTAAATATTTTGATTACTTCAGGCATCTCGAAGTCTTGAAAATTCTGATAAAGAACATCAAGTATTCTTTTGCAACTGCTATCCTTTTCAAGAATAAAAACAACCTTGACACCTCTTGAGTAATCACCAAATGAACACAAATAATCTTTTCTCTACAAAGTCCAGCCCAATGAGGAGTGCAAGGCATGTGGCTCATAGCTAGAAACATACCTCAGCTCATACACACAAAAGGCACTCTGCATATTTTGGCCTAGAAGCAGTTTAACTTTCGAGCTATCTATTGCAGGAAATTTTAAGTCTGCCAAATGACTGTAATCTTGACATATCTGATTGTTCGGTATGCTTGAGCAATTATTTTCTTCTGCACAAGTACTTGACTCACTTCAAAAATAGTCAATTCTCCCACACCTTGAATGCAAACAGAGGTAATTTTCCTAATCACTGGTGTCACGGCATTGTTTGTACAAATATTAACCCATTTGTGCCTGGCGTCCTATATGTAGGACGCCTACTTAATTTAGGATTGCTCTTCGTATATTATATTTTTGAATATAGCTGAAGTTGGACTATATTTATGAGCAAATTTGACACATATGACAGTAGTATTTTTAAAAATTGCTTTATCAGGTGAGACGTGACGCCATTTTGAAATCGTCTGATTTCGCTTTTTTGAAAATGTTGAGAGTGCATATAGAGTTGAGCCAATAACTACGCATTTCCAAAGAAGTACTGAAAAAATTGTCAAGTGTATTTATTTATTAGTAATTCTTCTGTTTTATGGTGAATCTTAAAATTTTTCTGAACTTATAGTTTCCGAGAAATTTTATTTGAAACATTGGCGTCCTACATATAGGTCGCTAGGCACACGTGATAGCAAAATGTGCGCCGCTGCGAGTATGTTCAAGTAGAGCTTGCAAGTCGCTATTCTCACGTACTAGAAACCATAATCTCCAGCAGCGATCCCACGCTATTGTATTTACTAAAACAATCAAATAGATAATTAAATTTTTAAATAGATAAATAAGACTTGCAAATACGTGCTTTCAAGTCTTCTAATCAAATCCTTTCATCTGATTCTGCTATTGAACTCCTTTTTCTTTTAAATCCCACCTGCGCTCAGCATCAAAAAGTTTATCAGTATTGCCAAAGATAACACCGCTTTTCATCTTTCCGCCATAGAAGCCATCAATCTAACCCTGATCATTAACGCCTACTCGCTAATCAGCTCTTCTATATAATATAAATCTCTTTATATCAAATCCGGTCTTCTTGTTTTCATTTATAGTTTACGTTTTTCGCAATGAGTGTTAGAAATTTGTGACAAAACTTGTTTGATCAGAAAAACTTTAGTCTGAAAAGCCGTAGACAAAGGCAGAATTTTGTTTATAAAAAATAAGTTATGGTGCGTGATTGTTTTCGATATTTCGAGTACAAATGTAGGTGACCAAAAGGTAACACTGTACATATTTTTTCTAGATCAAATCTTCACGTTTTTATGGTAATTATAGAAATAAAACCCCTACATCATTGAGTAGAATATTAGATTTAGCAGAGGAAAATGCTTTGCCCTACCGCAATGAAGATGACCAATTTTCGGTAACTGTACTTCCACCAACAAATGCCACAGGTTATATTACAGACGAAGACTCAGGAGATGAAGATGGAGCAGGAACGATTAACAATTTACCAGGAAGCATGCTTTTAGCTCCAGCTCTAATTGATGATAGCAGTTGTAAAAATGTCGAAAATATTGATGAGCCAGAGGGGCCACCAAACAAACGAAAGAAGCAAACTGACAAGCCAAAACGAGACTGGGTAAAACAGATCTGAAAAGTGAGTTGCCAGAGTGGACGTCAGAGGATGCCAAAATTGAAGAATTACGAAGCAAAAACTTGACCCCCAAAGGATATTTTGAACTATTTTTTGATGATGAAGTTTTGAATTTAATCGTAGATGAGACCAATCGGTATGCTTCCCAAAAAAATCGAAACTTGACTGTTGATAAGCATGAAATAAAATGTTTTATTGGCACGTTATTTTTATCTGGATACCTTGCTCCAGCAAGATGAAGACTTTACTGGGAAAATGCTAGCGACACGCACAACGACCTTGTTACCAATGCTATGAGAAGAGACAAATTTGAGGCAATTTTTACCAACTTTCATTTAGCTGATAACAACTGCTTAGATGAAGAGGATAAATTTGCAAAACTCAGACCACTAATAAAACTTTTGAATCAAAAGTTCCAACGTCACTCACCAAACGAAGAATTTTACAGTTTTGACGAATCAATGTGTGAATATTGCGGGCGCCATGGATGTAAGCAGTTTTTGAGAGGTAAACCGATACGCTTTGGTTTTAAAATTTGGTGTGGAACTACGCCGCTGGGATACTTGATTTGGTTTGATCCGTATCAAGGAAAATCAGCATCATCTCGACCGCAAGATAACGGATTAGGGCTTGGAGGAAATCTTGTCAGCCATTTTGCAGATGTTCTAACCGGATGTGGTAGAAAGTTTTTCCACCTATGCTATGATAACTTTTTCAATAGTGTGAAACTCGTTACCATGCTAAATGACAAATTAGTAAAAGCAACTGGTACAATTCGTGAAAACAGGACTGAAAAATGTCCACTGACCTCAAACGATGCTTTGAAAAAGCAAGGACGTGGAAAGTTTGATTTCAAAACTGACACCAAAAACGACGTCCTCGTTTGCAAATGGAATGACAATAGTGTGGTAAATTTATGCTCAAATGCTGCTGGGGTCCATCCCATATCTAAAGCCTCTCGATATTCTTCTTCTGAAAAGAAGCGGGTGCAAATTGACCAACCTTTTTTGATCAAGCTCTACAACGAACATATGGGGGGTGTCGATAGAATGGATCAAAATGTTTCAAAGTATCGAATTGGTTTGAGAGGTAAAAAGTGGTACTGGTGTCTGATTTCATATGTGCTCGATGTTTCCATCAACAACGCCTGGCAATTACAGAAAATTTGCAACAATGAAAATCCAATGGATATGCTTCAATTTCGACGATATATTGTTAGAACGTATTTGTCTCAATATGGCAAGCCGCCCGAAAAAGGAATGCGGGGAAAACCTCAAGACGTTTTATCGGATATTCGTTATGATGGATATAAGCATTGGGTAATACCGCAAAATGGACAAACAAAATGCCGCCACTGTCACATGAAAACTACAACTAGATGTGAAAAATGCGATGTTGGCCTGCACGTAAAATGCTTCAAAGATTATCATAGTCTGTAATGTCTTTTCTGTGATTTTCGTACATAGAGAACTGTTTTGAGAACTCTAAAATGCTCTTACCAATTTCATGTTTAGTAAAAACTTTGTTGTACTTATTTGGTTACTCATCGAAATCAAGACTTCAATAAAATACGCTGATGGTTGTAACATTATAGCTTTGAGCGAAACAGACAAAGTAAGCAATAAAACCTGATTACACAACACGTACGCGTTACGCTCAGTCGCTCACGCATCTTCCACTTTGCTAACGGATTTGCCTAGCGTCCTACATGTAGGACGGCTTTTATCTCAAAAAGTACGCAAAAAGTTTTAAAAAAATCAATCGGAAAAAATTTTATACATGTTCACTAAACAATCTTCAAGTTTTTATAAAAATATCTTAAGTATTTCAACCTTCGGCACAAATGGGTTAACTTTACAATCAATTAGGAGGGCACTGAGCCTCTTTGTAAGTTCAAAGGTGCATAAGCTAGTTACTGATCCTTCGTCCATGAATACCCAAGTCGTCAGTGAATTACAAGGATTGTCAACTTAAATACTAACGGGTAGCACTTTTTGTAGATTCCTTCCTCATTGATTTATCTTGGTGCACATCGATTGCTGGCAATATTTACAGATCTGGTTTCTATTGGTTTAGAAAGCAATGTTTCTTTAGGAGAGGTATTACTGTTTGATACGTTTCTATGCAATAGCGTATTGTGATGTCTGTGGTAATGACTGCACCTCTTGCTGAGTCTGCAATGACCAACTCCATGACCTGCTTTCAAGCAATTAAAACTTAGCCTGCGCTCCTTTACCACTTTGGTTCTTTACTCCAAATCAAACTTCTTTAAGAGGTTACAATGCCACAACTGGTGCTCACCATTGCAACAAAGACATTTGACCAGCTTGGTTGTGTCAACATTATCTGAAGTACTTTTTGCGACGGCGACGTTGTACTTTTTGGACAAAACATGTGAGTTGATATTTCACTGGTTTCTCTTCTTGGTCATCATATGCTGTCTTAAAAAACTCTCAGCATCACGAGCACCTCGGTCCAATAATTTTCTCAGTTCTGAGAAGTTAGAAGATTCTGTTGTTTCATTTCTTCGAGATATTGAAACGAATTCTGTCTTAAGCTTGTAAAGTAGTCTATCAAAGAGTTTCTGAATCACATCTGGACTATCTAGCTCAAAAAGCTTTCCCCCAACTGCGGAAAGTAGCTTCACAGCAAAACATTTCATCACTTAATGAGGACAAGGCTTTACCATCCCATTTGCTAATCTTTTATTCTTCTAAAAGATCCTTTCTCGCTGTAGCCTATACTCATTAAGCGATGTCAGTCACCAAACTTTGAATTTAGGCAAGCTCGTGCGGTGTGATAAGCCTGCGACTTAACATAAATTCTGCCTAAGCCACGGACAATTACTTTAGCTTCACCTAAACAAAGAGGTTTAAGCTGGAGTAATCTGCAGGTATCTTTTGGGGCGCTGGATGCAACATATTAATTAAAATTTTCCATTAACTTGCAATATATCAAGCAATCACCATTAAACGGTGTGATGGTCAAGGGATAGACAAATGGTGTGTTGGGCGTAATAGGCAATACCTTAAAAAACCCTGGTGGTGGTTGCATTTCAAATCCACAGCCAGTTGTGAATACTGGTGCATAAACATTTGGTCAATGTGTGTCATAAGTAGTATTCCCCTGTGCATCAGTCATCACGTTATTTCTACCAGAGGAAGAAGAATGTACACGAGTTGGTGGTGGTGATGGCATAGCAGGATCACGATTGTCTATATTCAATTGCCTTACTTTATCACCTAGGCCTAAAACTCTAGAGTTTTCAGCAACATCATGTTCCTTCACATTAAAATCTTTTAACAACTTTAATCCAATCATCTTAGGATGAACATGAGCTCTTACTAGTACGGGTGCAACTGCTTTATTATGCAAACCAAAAACGTCATTTTTATTGTTATCTGGTGATGGAGTACTTACACCTTTTGCAAATATTGATTCAGAGCTACTAGCATTAGCATTAGTTAACAAGCTGTAACTTGTCTTCTACAACAGCTCAACGGCACCGACAACATTTTCTATTTGGCCTTGAAGTTCATCACAATCCTTAGATGTCTAAATCAATAAAGCCTCTAAATAGAGTCTGTCACACTTTTCAAAAATATCTTTTAGAGACTCGTTTATTTTCCGCGCCTTATCTATTTCCATCTGCAACTTGATAAATTTGATCTTTTTCATACTCAATGATCTGATTTTTCATTAGAAATCACACGCAACGGCATTGAATCACTCGAACTGAGACAAGGATTACTACCGATACTGTTTACCACTGCAATGGCAGGCACTTCTGACATGGCAATAAGCTTGTATTACACACAAATATTCTGTACAAACACTTACCCGCTGATAAAAAACTATTTATGCCTACCGACCAGAATACTGGTCTATAAACAAAGTCTAACCTGCCATAGAATCATACACAAAAAACTTTTTCAAATCTAACTCGTCAATTATCTAAAATAGTCACAGGTAAACCACTGTAGCTTCAACTGTTCGAAAAGAAATGTGACGATATTTTTGAAAGACTGGAATTTATTTGCAAATACTACAAACAAACAGCACTAAGCAAAGTAATGATAATCAAATCAGAACCAAAGTAGAAGTATAATTCGAATAGTTGCTAGTTCCAGTCCTATCAACCATGTTTCTGAAATCTGGCGCATTGGTGAGTGACAGAAGCAGCAATCAGGCAAACAAGTAAAAGATTACAAATTTGAAAAGGACTTAAATTCATAAGATGCAATGCTTTAGAAAGAGTAGCAGCTTGCAATTCAAAGGTTTGATTTTTTATGAACTTCGATTAAATTTTCCTATAACATTGGTCTTTTTCTTGTATACCAGTCAGATCTGTAGGCGTCGGCCATAGGGCCCGAGAATTCAGTTTTAATAACGTTGGTTTGGCCGGAAGCGCCGACTTTACTCAAAGAGCAACTGTGAAAATAAAACTGAAAAATTATTTCTTTTTCAACATAGTCAGTTCTCGTTTTAAGAACTAGTGCATTTTAAAGAATTGTATTGTATTAAAAACATTATAGAAGATACCTATAGTCTCCATTGCCTTCATTCTGATTTTCTTGTGCTTTTTTAAATGAATACAAAGCACGATGTAGGGGAGTAGAGTGTAAAAGCATGAAAGCATAATGTAGGGAAGGAAGCCAAAATAATCATCGTTTTCACCCATAGAAAAATATTAACCGGTAGTCCCGTTTTATTATTTGATGGATTCTTTTTTTAACTATAATTGTGGCCTCAAGTTCCTGTCTGTGACTAATGTGCTCTTGTTGTGTGCATAGACGTAGCCAGAGCCCTAAAGGAGGCATGCCTGCCTGAAATCTTCAGTCGTACTGGAGATAGGTCTATTAAGTTACTGCTCAGCCAATTTTTTCTTTATACAACGCAACTTTACACCGGAGTGTTATTTTAATTTGAATCCCTACTAAACTTTGTCGAGTGCTTGGTTTTGTCTTAAGCAACTTGTTTGTGGAATAGAATTAGCCAGAAAAGCAAAATTTTAAGCGACTTCTCAATTTTTAACCCTGACCCCGGATGATTTGTTAAGTTTGAAGCAAACAGCAAAAAATTTTTCCTCCCATACGGTGCGATTTTACACACCAGTATTTTTTGTTAGATTTCCTCCAAACTTTCTTAGTCTCTGCTACTTCCGATGTGCCCTGTTCCTGCACAGGCGTAGCGAGGGACGCTAAAAGGGCCATGTCTTGTCCAAAATAGTTTTCTCTGATACCTGTAAGCCTATCAAGTAATTTCAAGCAAAATATCAAAATTGTTTCTCCCCATAAAATACAATTTCATGCAAGCAGTACCGTATTTAAGGGGATAAAAAGCATCGCCCGAAGATAGGTATGACAGAGGCAATAAATGTAAAAGAGACAAAGTTCTCACTCCAAAAAAATGTTTGTTCTTATTTGGAAGTTACAAAGTATACAATTTTTACTTTGATAAAGTTGATCTCCAAATATATATTTATTTCTCTCAATGCTACGCTGGCTTTTACCCATTCCCTTTCAATCAGATTAGACTCATTTATTTTGTAAGATGGCTTGATAATGTTATTAAGCTTACTTAATGCACAGATCGTTGAAAACTATGTTTCTGAGTACGCTACTGCTTACGGGAATATCCTTTTGAATTTCGTGTCAACCTTTGTCAAGTCCCTGACAACGCTCTATTTGCTTTGTTTCCTGCATAGGCGTAACCAGGGGGCGAACAGAGTCACGCCTTGTACCAAATGCTTGGCCCTAACTGAGGTGTAAAGTGCCTATTTTGATAATTTTAAGCGAACTTGCATAAATGAATTTCGTTTTCACACGGGAAGGTTTTTTTTTTATTTTCCCTCAAATATCGTTAAATCCGTGGCTAAAGTCGATGAACCCTGTTTCCATCATAGGCGTAGCATAGGGCGCTTGAGGGATATTACCTCCCTCAAAATAGTTTTCATACAGATACAATCGTCCAATTTATGTTTAAGTAAAACATTTTTTCTCTATAACTGCGATTTTACGCAGTGGTATAGACCCAGTCATCTATTACCTTTTTCTTGTAACTTTTTTCACACTTTAGATTTCATAAACTATGCACCTAATTCCGACCTTCTAATTATTGAATAACGACCAAACTTATAAACAGCCAATAATTTCACATAATTTTATCTATTTGTTTTACTAAATGCATGGGGGCATAAATTGCAAGTTGTGTGAGGATGTAAAAATGACCTAAATATTTATAGGAATACGCTGAAGTAGTAGTCCTATTATAACGTTTCGTACTTGAAGGTGTATTCTCATTGCCTCAAGCCTTTGGCTTGCTCATATTCTGTTCAGTTTACTACAGTCGTTCTTTATTCCTTGTCAGAGCATAAAATACAAGGCACGTAACATAAAAGGTAATGGGCAAGAAAAAGGGACAAGCAAAAAGTTGAAGCAGTGTCACATGCAAATCATAACGAAAACAAAAGTTTGTTGGAGAATTATGCATTGATGCATTAACTTTTAGGTATTACTGACAAAAGAAATTATGGTCCTGAACTTGTGATAAAAAAAGGTCGCACAATAAAAATACAAAATCCAATAAATCAGATTTCCAAAGCGTATGCATACGACTAGCTGCCAATCAGTAATCAAAGCCAACACATGTTACATGAGGGTAAAAAACGCTGCATCTTGTTCAATGACGACCGGGAAAAGTTGTAAAGAGATATAGTTATTTATCTTTATGTTTACAAAATAAGTGCACCACCGGATGCAGTTTTGTGCTCGTAAACCGGAGCCGATTTATTACAGCTGTCTTTAATTGTTGGTCTCCCCGACGGTCCGAAATACCCCAAGCTCTTGCCGAACCAAATATTTTTCCGCAGTGCTGCCCTTTCAAGGACCGCAAAAGAGCAGCACACACTCTCTCTAAAATTGGTCGTTTGTCATTTCTGATATTGTTCTACGCCTCTTTTTTTCTTAGCCTTTTTATTTTTCTTCTACTTCTGATGAGCGGTAAAGTTCATCTATATTCCGACTCTATCTTTTCTTGTTCTGTGTGCGCCAGCAATGTAACCTGGAGGGGCTGGTCAGTGCAATGCTGCACCTACTCTAAATGGGTACATTTAAGGTGTACCTTTCTTCTTCTGAGTTTAACTTCCTCGCCATCTCCCACTCCTGGAGCTGTCCACCCTGCTACATCTTGGCCTCTCCTTGGGGTACCCAGTCCAGCAGCACCGAGTCATTTTTTCCGGGACCCACCACCACGTATACCTCCACTGCTCAGAACCATCCATCCAAAAGTCTTATACCAAAGTAGCTCTTTTCACTCATCCTCGCTTACAAACCCCCTAACCTCCTTTTTCTTTGTTCTAACTCCTCCTTCTGCCTCTTCCCAACTCTCCTCCACTTTCCACTTTTTCCACGCCCTCTGCTTCCTCTGCTGATTTGCACAGAGTTTTTCCATAGAATGTTGGTGGTCTTCAAGCCAGAAGCGTGCAACTACTCCACTTGTTTTTTGCTTTTTCCTGTTGATCTTATCTGCATTCAAAAATCTAACCTCAACTCTTCTTTATCTGTCAGGATTCCTGGACACTCCACTCTGCGATCCGATTGTGCTTACTTTCGGTGTGGGTATCTTTCATCTGATGATTCAAACGCTGGTAACGTTGAAGTCATCTTCGTCAAGCAGGGCCTAACTTTTCCAGAACTATCAATCTCCTCTCTATCTTCGCTCAGCCTTTGCTCTGACTATGCGGGTGTCATCATTTCGCCCAAAATTTCCTCTCCAATTTCTTATTTAGATATCTATGCTCTTCTTACTCGCTTTTCATCGGCAGATTGTAGGATCAACTACTTTTCTCCCTCTGTGCTCCCATTCTCCAAAAATCTTTTCAATGTGGAGGACTTCATGTTTCATCATCCTCAGTGGGACTTAACAAGTACTTCAGACCCTCATGGAAAGAGTATTCGATTAATTCATTTTCTCTAATTTCCTTCCCATCAATGATTCTGACACCTTTACTCTTTTCCATCGTTCCTCTGAAAATCAATCCTCTCCTGACATCTCCCTCGCTTCTTTCACTCTTTCGCTTTCAAGCTACTAAAGGTGCTTCAAGACCTGGGTTTGGATCACCTACCAATTCTTCTTACCGTCCTCCTTCTTTATTCTCCATCCCAACGAGCGTTCTTCTTCTATCGCTTCCATAAAGCTGGTTGGTGTGACTTTGATATTTACATCGATTCACATTGTTTTTCTGCAAAAAATGCTTTTCTCTTTCTTTTTTCTCTGCAGCTGCGCTCTTTACTCCTTAGGCACTAATTACGGCCAAATTTTTCATTCCTTATGGCCACGTCCAACGCCAACCTCAAGCCTGGTGGTTTTCTGAGGTGAAAGAAACGGTAAGGGTAAGACGCAAAGCGTTTGCTCCCACTCATAGAAGCGACAAAAAGCGACAGATTTATCATTTCATCCATTGGCATGCCTGGTCTTTGGTTGCTTAGGAAGGCTAAAGCATGGCACGAGACGTGCTTGTTTTTCTTTTCTAAATGTGATCCTAAGACAGTCCGTTCCAGGGGTGGCCAAACTGCGGTACTTTTTACTCATGTTGTATCTGGATGCAATGATGTAGTGTAGGGGTGTGTGACCTGCTGTGCAACACGTTGCGTTTTAGGGCAGGTGGAAAGGTGCAAATACGTAATGTCGTTCTTTGAAAATGATAAGCACCCAAAAAATAAGATTATCAACCCCTATCTTGAAGGAAAATCTGTCAATTTAAATAAACTAAGGATTGTGTGACGGCTCTTTCAATGAAGGCCTCTATTGTTTTTGACTCTTTATCTTTACGAACATAATGTCCAAAACATAGCGATACAATTTGCTTTCTTATAAATGGAGGATAAGAAATAATAAAAGTTTACCCAAACAGCGAAAACACAAAATAACCAAAACCACATTTATTCATCTTAAAAGCAACGCCCAAACAAAAACTATGTTTTGCCGCTTTCAAAACAAAACTTATACAATAAACTTTTTAAACAAGACTTCAGTTACTTTTCAAAGAAAATATCAGTCCGACAAAAAGTTTTGATTACTTTTCTTGATTACAAAATTTCACTATATTAGTGAGACTTCTGCTGCTGCATTACCGCTGGCAGAGATTTTACATCAGGTTTATATTTTGTGACCTTCAGAGACATACGAAAACTACTAATTTCATCAACCAGGCTGCTTCTATTACGAGACTTAACAAAGTTCATAACTGAATACAAAGATTCACAAGCACATGTAAATGAAAACATGGAGAGCTATGCTGTTGCAAAGATTTTTAAGCACGAAAAATTTTCAGGAATGGCATTCCAAGTCCGCAATTGTTCGTTTTTTGCACTTCTTTCTAGTATTCCCTTCTCTAATTGCCTTTTTTCAATGTTTTCCCAATCAACTCTAAGATCAATAAACGTTTGTTTCCAAATTGAGCTTCTGTGAAATACAATCAACCGCATTTCAAATTCATTTATGTCTATCCATGAAAACTTTTGTAGATTTAGTTCCTCTATTTCTATACTTTCTGGAAACCTCATGAATTTTGCTGTCTCTTCTAGTTCACTGAATTTTGAAAATCTTGTGAAGAAGTGCTCACCAACTGACTCGATAATATTTAAAAATAGCTTCTGAAGGCTTTGAAGATCTGCTCTGTCAGCGTTTTGAAGATCATTAATATGCTTTTTAAGGTTTGAAAAGAATTTAAATTTCTCATCTGCAATATCAATCTTAAAGACTTCTATTTTTTTTCAAAATCTTTATGTATCCAAACGTAACATCAAGTGCTTTACCACTACCATGTAATTTAACATTCAGTTTATGCAGATGTTCAGAAAAATCTGCAAAGAGCATCAGTTATAAAACCCACTTGTAGTCAGACAATTCTTGGCAAAAAATGTCGTAGTCATGTAGGATTTTTATCTGATAAAAGCATTCAACGAATCGTTTCAGAACAAAACCTCGGCTAAGCCATCAAACATTGTTGTACATTTTAAATCCTTTATACACACATTCTACCTCATTCAGTAAAACTTCGAATTGCCTTTTGTGTAATGCCAGAGCAGAAATGAAGCTTACAACTTTGATAATTTTTTGCATCACTTCTTGAAGTTCCTTCAGGCCAGCTTTTGCACATAATGATTATTCATGTATGATGCAATGAAAACCTATTACTGGATGACCAACTTCTTTTGTGAACAATCTTGCAAAACCTGCCTTCTCACTAGTCATGCGGGGGCGCCATCAGTTGTAACGGACGCTACTTGGGAAATGTCAATTTGACTAGAAGAAAATTTGTTTATAGCAGGCTTACATATTTTGGCTCCGGTAGTACGCTCAGGTAGTTTTAGATAGGCAACCAGCTCTTCACATATTTCGTCACCTTTACAAAATCGAGAAGATATTGCCAACCTAGAAGATGATGTAATATCAGCCCCTTCATTAATAGAAAAAAATACTTGCATGAATACAAATCTTGTCTCAACTGCTTAGTTGTATCACTTTCCAACTTAAGTATCCTATCCGTAACTGCTTTCCTGCTCAGTGACAAGTCTTTGATACGCTGAATAATCTTTTTTGAAAAATTGTCAAAAAGAGATGGTGTACACTTCAGCCAAGCTTCTTTAATATAATCTCCATCACTAAATGGTTTTGCATGTTGAGCAATTTCCTTTAAAATTTCAAAACTAGCAGCAACTAAGTTGGAACTGGACTTTCCTGAGATGAAGTTCATAAAATTATCAGCTTGCTTTTTGTTTTGCCTGATTTACTACCAATTATTTCTCTTTCTTCCTCTTTGGTTTTATTGTTTATATTATTATGAACACTTTCAAAGTGCCTTTTTATGGATATTCTAGTAACAACCGTTTTGAAACAGAAAGTACATAAAGCTTTATCGTCTTTCTCAATCACACCAAATTTTTCAGTCTAGTATTTTTGGAATACCCTGACATCTTCAATTGAACGACGTTTCTTAGCAGATGGTTCTGACACTGCACGATCTGTAAGGGCAGAAAAGAAACGTAATCAAGTTCTTTACTGAAAAATAAGAGGTAATCCTAAAATACTGTAATAATTTAAATTTAACATAATCTTTCACTAATCTGCTGCAACTTACAATTCTTTCAAAATCAACCTATGACAGTACGCTAACAAGCAACTCTAACTAGCATGCGCTCCACAGCTTCATAAACCAAGTTGAAATGAAGAAAAAATGGCAGTGCAGACGAACGATATCGCGTAAGAGTGTAGCCAAATGACTACTACACTCGTTTCGAGAAGTTTGATAAGGTTGCGTACTCACCGACTTGTTGCGTCATAATATATTTCTTTGTAGCCATATGGCATCAAAAGCACAAAAAGAGTAAAATTAGATAACGGATTTTGAACTGACAAAAATGAAGAAACGGACACAGAGTTCCATACGATAATAATGCGACATGTAAGTCATTTAACTTTTTCATTTGTAGGGGGAAGGATCTCGTGTCCGAGGCCTCGCTCACGTGCCGGATAGAAGTGCTCGCGTGCCAAGTTCGACACGCGAGCCAGGGGTCAACCCACCCCTGGCCTAGGGTAATTTGTTGTTTGTTTCCTTCGTCATCTAGTAATTCGTGCAGGTCATTTCTAAATTCTGAGAACCTATTGCAGCAGCCTTAGCTAATCCCTGCATAATGGTGCTAATAACTAGCCCAACAGGCCCATTAACTTGTAGTTAATCACTGCTTAACACGAATTCTCAATTGAAAAAGCAATGCTTGTTTTGAACGCTTGGCCAGACAGATAGCATGATGACGCAACAAGACAATAAAATAGTAGGCAGTACACCAACATTTTCTGGTATTAAAAAACTATTGGGGGCACGAAGCTATTGAGCTAAATTCAGCCATGAAGCCCAACTAAGCAACATCCTCAAAAAATTTGTGAGCAGTTATTTCTTGCTTTGTGCACATTACAAACTAGAACCAAAGGGAGGTATGGTACCTTGGCTTGGGCTATCATATTTTCAAATTGTAAAAGGAGGACATATTTTAGAATTGTAATTCAATCAATATCACTTTTATTCCTAAACCAAAAGTTTTTTTTCGTAAATCAACTAACTTGGGTTACGTGATTCAAAAGCGTTTTTTGTCAAATTTTTCACCCGGACTCTTTCTTCATTGATTTTCTCAGCTGATGTTCTTTTTTCCTTCAAAAGGATCTCATGCCAATTTTGTCATGCAGACTTCTTGATTTGTGATTTCCCAATTGAAAGATTTTTTTTGGGGGGAATCAACATTTAAAAGCAATTTTTTGTCAATTTTCTTCAACAATCCTGATTTTACTACAATTTTGTGGACTCTTTTCTAATATGCTATTAATTGCAAATGAAAAATATTTGCGCATTTTTGGAGTCCTCGAAGGACAATTATTTTTACTGGCTAATGAAATATGTATCCTTCAAAAAGAGAATACAGGGTAGCTTTCACGGTTTGTAGTCCTCCTAAACACATCGACCAAGTTTTTATGTTAAAAATTGAATAGCTTTTTCTAAATCCTGAAAGATTGTCATCAAAACTGTACATCTTGTTCCAGTTAGCTACACGTTGTTAATACGTCTTAAATGAATAAATTTTTTCAAGTCGGTAAGTCCGGGCTGGCTTTCGTTTTAGCAAAAACGGTTTTACTAGATCAAGAAATCCAAATTTCAAAAAAACTTATCGTTTGTTATGACATTCCCAACATGCTTATGACATTTTATCTCAGGACAATAACCAATCGTGTCGAGTTTTATGTTTGCGTTTCAAGTAGTTTCGGAGCAGTTTAAACGAACGCACGCAGTTGCAAACACAACAATGCTTGGTGGTAAACGGAGATTAACCAAAAGATTGCTCATTTGTTATTGTCGTCGATAGCGTAGGTCAGTGGTTCTCAACCTTTTTCGTGCCGTGGCCCACATCAAGAGTACACAAATTTTTGTGGCCCATTTTCATAATAACTTTAGTGTGCTGATTACAATGTCACTGGGATGAGCGTCAGATATCATAGCAGTGGAGTTGATCTCCAAAAAAACAAAAGTCATTGCACCTCTATTTCACAGGTGCTGGTCTGTATGACTTTTCTCATGGACCAGTATTTTTCAACTCTTTTCGGCATGCATTCCCATTTTTAAAGTGCACAGAGGTCCGTAGCCCCCCTGACTTACGTGCTGTGGCCTACTACTGGGCCATGACCCACCGGTTGAGAACCAGTAGCGTAGACGAATCGGTGGTAGCGTTGTTACAAGGAACGTGCGTGCGTTTAAACCTATTAATGGTTTTATTGTTGTGCATTTGGGAACGGTACTTTACGACAATTTCTTTGCTTGGTTGCACTTCCTGTTTAGAAATGCACTGTGCCATCTGTTTACAATGCTGGTAGATTCTTCGTTCAGCTTGTACGAGTAAATAACTCCTCCTCAAAATAATTTAGTTGCTCCACTGGATCAAGCATTGTGCTACACGATAATTTTTTTGAGAAACTTCAGTTTCTTTTCAGTAACACGATATTTCTAAAAAGCCTCTCATTCCATCGAACTAGAATGCTTTTAGGTCCCATCTACGAATCTATATTGGTAGTAGGCAGTGTTCTAAGGAGAAAAATCCAATCCAGGTGACAAAATTTACACAAAGTACCTTTTAAGAAAGCACTTTAAACTGGCGGGGGACTTTCTTGTATTTTTTGAATGTCATTTTTCAAAACTTTTTAAACTTAAATGACACCACTGGTCACCGACTTGTATCGTTGGCTCAATACCTACAGTGATATAATTTTTTTGTTATTGGTCCAACACTGGTTCTTGGTGTTAACGATTTAATATTCTTTGTAATGTTTATATCACTTGTTTCTAGATGTCCACATAAAGAGATTATAAACACCAGTTGTAATGCTGCCGGCTCGTTCGAGACCATTCGAAACCATTGCAACGGAAAGAATTTATGCAATGTAACGGCCAGCAATACTGTCTTCGGTGATCCTTGTTATGGCACTTTCAAATATGTTGAAATGGTCTACTTGTGTGACCGATCGCCGTGGACCGAAGTGACAGTTTGTGAACACAATACAACCACAATACAATGCGATGATAACCAGGAGATTGTGATCAATTATGGATTTTACGGACGAACCGACAAACTAGCGTAAGTTTTTACAGTATGTGTAGAGAGTCATCATTTTTATTTTCTAGTCACAAAAATTCTTTGCCCTGAAGGAACAACGTTGTGATGGAATCTAATGGAACCTGATGGAATCTCTAATGTTTCCGGTACTGCTGGCTGGCACAGCGCGTTTTTACAACAATCGCTGCAACCAATCACAAAAAATTGCAATGAAAGGCCTTTTCAAAGGCAGATTGAATGGAACTTAAGCTGGCATTAAACCTCCATCCTTGCAATCGCGAGAGTGATAGAGCGCATCATTGGGCTAAGCGATCTTTACCAATCAAATAAATATATTAAATTTAGCTCGTGTAATTGCCCGTATATGAATACCAATGGTTCTGAAAATTTTTTGATTAGAATATTCTTGAACTGAAAGTAATTTTGATTTTACCTAAACCATAAACGAAAAAAATTTGCTAATTCGTTTTCCTGGGCAACAAAACTGATCACCTTGATTGAAGGCAGCAATGTAGTTGAGTGGGTTGAGTGTTGTTTATGTGCTAAAACTTCATTATGCCTAGTACGTAGTTATGCTCAAGTACAAAGCACTTTACGGCGTTTTTTCCTGCATGGTTGCACTGCTTGTGAGAGAAAAGCGCTATACCGACAACAATGTCGGTGACCCCAAAGTCGCTTTGAACACAACTCAACGATCTTCTTCTTTGTCTTTCGGCTTATTCCAGATTAGGGGTCGCCACAGCAGATATCTGCATTTTTATAACGTGGCATTTGTTTTATGGTCGGATGCCCTTCCTGCCACCAACCCTCTCTTCGGAGGGAAGAACACAATTCAACGATATTGTACTAAAATATTAATAATTAAAAAAGATTTCTTTGTGATTGGAAGATAGGAATACGGGACGACAAAGAATAAATAACATTAAGCCTGTAGAAACAAAATTTTGGGTTTCCCGGGTCAGACATGTAAATCTGCTTACCCCAATCTATCGTAAGAGTAAACTTTAAGCACCAACCAATTGCAATCCGCCTGTTTGGTTTTGAGCTATCAGTCTGTAATTGTGTAAATAAGACTAGTTCAAAGTTGATGGTGGCTTTCCCTGAGCCTGATTTTGATCGGGTTTGAATGTAGATCACAAATACAGGGTCATGCTGTGTCTCCATCTCATGGAAAAGGAGGGGAAAGCACAGCAACAACGTCATTAACAACAAAAATAATCACAACAACATAACTACAACATTAAAAACGTTGTAATTGCTTATTTGTGTTTGATATATTTGCCAGCGACTTGCAGTGTGCAGTTTAATAAATAAGATATTAAAACTTTTTCAGATGCCCGCATCCTCAAATTTCTGCGACTTCATGTTCCGCTAGTGGTTCGTTCGAAATCATTCGTGACGCTTGCCAACGTAAGAACTCTTGCACTCTCCATGCCAGCAACTCTGTGTTTAACGACCCCTGTCTCGGAACTTTCAAATACATCAAACTGTCCTATCGATGCCGTGACGTGTTAAGTGAGGACTTATTTTCTCCCACAACTTAGCTTCTGGAAATCAGTTTTGTAATTGAAATTGGTTTGCTCAGTTTCAAATTATGACATCATTTGTGAATAGAACGAAGATACGTTAAAAATTCGATTTCAAACGTACCTCCAAAATGTGTAAAACCTTGTTTTTTGTTGTTGTTGTAACCCAACCTCTTGCGAGGGTTGGAGGCATGGTGGAAGACCATAGAGTTTCAGAAATAAACCTTGTCGTTAGTTAAAACTTACTTTTTTCCTGCACGTGGCTCTTACCTTGTTTGACGGGATACAGGGGGCACTGGCATGTAAAGCGCACCCTCATTTAAACAGTTTAGATGCAGAAACAAATTTTGAGTACATGTAAGAATGCATTGTTTTAGAACTCTGCGTGGGAATATTGTGTCTTATAAGAATTTACTTTGTGTGTGTGTGTGTGTGTGTGTGTGCCGTGATGTCATGATGACTTCACAATCAAAGATAATTTTTTAATAATAGAATTTTTGACTGAAGAAAGTGATTTTCGACTTAAAGGAATGCTAGTGCCCGACACAGCAACTTTAATGAGTTTCACTTCTTCAGTATCTCACGTGACGTCATAACTAGCGATTAAATGTAAAATTTGTTTTTTTTAGACAGTGACACTGTTTCGACCAATCAGGTCTGTCACCAACTGCACCAAAGAGACCTGGTAGGTCAAAACAGCGTCCTTGTCTGCAGTTTTCTAAGTGCATCGCTTGCCTCTTGTATTGTTTTCTTCATTTTACCAAAAATTGCTGATCGTGAAAAGGCGATTAAAAACTGGGAAATATTAGCAGGATACTTTCGATAAAAATTGCTCTACAACAATTTAAGCTCAATTGACGATGCAATAAGAGATTTTTTTCACAGAATTTCAAGTCTTATAAGCATGCTTCTTTGCTTTTTTCCTGCACGCTTCAAACACTAGTGCTATCAACTGTTTGGTTCGATTAACACAATCTTTGGCTATCACAGGTCATCATGTGACGATTTTTTCAATAATTGAAAAAATTATACAAATTTAGAAATTTGCGACCTATTTCTCAACCGGTTTTCAAACAAATTAAACGTTAATTCAAGGCAATGCCGAGAATATATGACATGCGTCTTTACTATTTGTTTCATCCTAAAAAGAATAAATTTTCAGACCTGAGGTATAACTTTTTATCCACCTCCAAAAAAGTCGTAACCTCAGTAAAACTGGTGTTTAATATATTAAGATTATCACGAGATACTAACAATATGTAACGCTTATTAGTTAGGGTTAAAAATTAATCTTTAATGGCTAATCAATAATTGGTTGTCATATAATACTTTTCATTTTTAGTTGAACAATTGTCCCATTGGATCTGAGAAACTTTCGAGTTTTTGAAACATTTAGTTCTTTGGTACACTTTGACTGTCTTTTCTCAAAAGCATGGCTCTTTGGTATTATCTGTTGTAGTTTTCAAAAAGAACCATCGAGAAATGAAGTCTTCAAAAATTGTGAAATACAGCTTAACAGTCAAAAACCCCTAAAGATTTGTTGCTGAACTTCACAAAATTACAATTTCTACAACCACTAAGTCCTTTGCTGCACTTGGACTATTCTTCCTCAAAAGCATAGTTTTTTGGCAATATCTATCAAAATTTTCAAAAATATTTCGGCAAAAATGAATTCTCCACAAATTTTTGATAGTAGCAAGCAAAAAATTGGTGATCCTGCTTTAAAAAAAAGAGAGACACAAATGGTTCTGTTTTATATTTTGCAACAAATGTTCAAGCATTTTTCTTTTCTCTTGGTTTAAGGCGGCACAGCTGACTGACTGGATATTCTTAGCTTTGACTTTGCTGAAGGAGCCCTGCTTGTTGTAGTCACTAGGGCAAGTTTTTATTGGCCTAAACCTAAAATAACTGACTTAGAACTTCAAATAAATTAACTTTATTTACCTAACAAACTTTTTGACTCAACAAACTAATGCTTCTTGAGCTTTTATATTGAAAGGAACATTTAATTAACGAAATCAAGCAAATACTCTACAAAACTTGCAAAACGCACATCTCATACAAGCAGCTTTCTGTGCAACCACCAGCTGCAAAATTTGAAATGTAAAATCATGCAGTGTTTTACATTTTCGACCTTAAAGTTTCTCTCCTTGACAGTTTTCGCAACATGGAAAAACTTCTTACTATAGAAGCAGTTGCTGGACGAGAATGCTAAAATAAACTGTAAACAGCCGGTGAAATATTTGGCCTTTTCATTTTCATTGTTTTAGAGTTGTCATTGATTTGCATTCTTTTTTGATGTAACGGTTAATCTTGCAAGTGACATCTCCGAATTCAAGTTTTGGATTGCTTGCATCGCTTTTTTGGTGGTGTACTTGGCACTTTCCATCGTTTCCGTAAGTTAAATATACGTTTATTTCGGTCTTTGATTTTGAGAAGTTGAGTAGCTAGAACAGTTGTTCGCAAGCTAACTTTTGCTTGAGTTACTAAAATACTAGATCCTTCAAAACTTTCCACAATCGCTTTCATTTCAGGTAAGTTCTTTGCATAATACACGGCAGCATTTAACCAGATTTCCCATCTTGTAATAACAGGCTGAAGCTGGCAACCAACAGTAGCGAATATCGCTCGTCTCATTTTGTTTTTAACTGTTGCTGATTTGACTTTTGCAATAAGCTAATCAATATCTGCTACGTGAGGGTCACGAATAAGGAAATTTACCTTGTAAGAACTGTCTTCATATTTGTGTAAAGCGCTGTGTCATTTCGTTCGCTCGGCTACTGATTGAGAAAAAGGCCTTTTTTCCTCGCAATTGAATTGCCGTAAGTACGCCTCTATTACGTCACTATCGTTTATGACATAATACGATTCCAGATTGTTCTAGTGATTTTAGCTTCTTCGAAGAATTTCGATAACTGATTGAGAAAAAAGAACCTTTTTTCCTCGCAAGTGGATTGCTGTGTACGCCTTTATTACGTCACAATCGTTATTACGACATAGTAAAATTCCAGATTGATCTAGTGATTCTAGCTTCTTCGAAGAATTTCGTTAACCGATTACATAATTTGAAATGCTTTTTTTCTTTTTTTTCACGTGATTTTGTTCTAGAGTTTTCTAGATTATTTTTCGTCGCATATATAAGGTGGCGAGATTTTATTCATTCAGAGTATTAGAGCATTAGAGTGTTAGAGTAGTAGTGGCTAGAGTGTGAGTAGAAAAGCGTGTAGTGGGGAGAAAGAGAGATTGATTGACGGATTAAATAAGAGCTATTGTTTTTGCGATAATTTATTGTGGATTTTGTTGACGTGGCAAATATTGAACAGTTATTGGTGGACTTAGTTTTGGCGGTTTCCTGATTGTGTGGTAAAGTGAATAGTTCTGAGATTGTTGAGCGAAGAAGTTTGAAGTCGTGAAGCACTATTTCTGTGAATACATTATTCTGTTATCAAAGTGGTTTCAAGGTGTTTTTT
The DNA here is from genome assembly GCA_963675345.1 of Trididemnum clinides. Classification (NCBI taxonomy): domain Eukaryota; kingdom Metazoa; phylum Chordata; class Ascidiacea; order Aplousobranchia; family Didemnidae; genus Trididemnum; species Trididemnum clinides. Next base: position 35,607,942 of record OY776286.1, read on the forward strand.
AGTGGAAGCCAATCTTTTCCAAGTTTTATTAAGTTGCAGTCAGACCTAATTATCCGAGCGATTATCATACGTCGCCTCAATTTTAAAACAAATGTAAGATTGAGATAGAACCAAAAGTTCTATTATTAATATCATATATTAAAACGCGACAGTGAGATTTGACTTGAGTTTTGACAAATGTGCTGCACATGTCACATGAAACAGCTTAGGATACAGAGATCTTAGAATTGCACCTGCAGCCACCATACATTTTGCAGCATCAGACAATAAAAGACAAAAGGTACTTCTGTTGATTCCAAGATATCTAACAGCATCGTCAACTGTCTGAGCAATGCTGTTGCTGTTTGGTGCACATAATAGAAGTTGACCGTCGTGCAAATAACTGACGTGAGGTGTTTCTAGGTTTCCAACTAGAATAGTTAAATATTGCATGTCACATAATGTGCTCTCGTCAACAACCAGAAAGATTTGTTTGTCATGTGCAGCATTTCTTATCCGCTGTAACACATCTGCGCTTAATTGTTGATTGTTTTTTTACAACTAGTTTCAGATGGCAAACTGTGACCCATGTCGTGAAATATGGTGTTTGAAATTGTTATTGTTTAGCTTCTGCAAAAGAATATCAGCAGACAAAAGACAAAACAAAAGTGTTAATGCTCCTCAAAAAGGTCTGCGATGTGTCGGGAATTAGTACTTAAAATCTGCTGCCTAACACTTTTTGGTGTTTGGACGTATTTCAATGACTTTCGATAAGAAAGCATTTGTTGCAAGAAACCGTACAGCTGTACGAATTGCAATATAATTCGTTGTTGGGACTTTTCATAAATTCATCGCGGAAGTCTTGAAGTACGGATTGAATTTTAGATATTTTGGCAGCTTTAACTTTTGGTATAATTTAAAAACCTAAATGTCAAAGTAAAGCAAAATCTGATTAGATATATTACGTCACCTATTTGATAGTTTATTCCACTGTAGAATAGCAAAATACTATTTCTTAGTGAGCTTGCACACAACACCTGCATAAATAAACTATTCACTCTTTCTTGAATCACCTTAAATAACAAAAAGATAGTCTAAACTTGCATTGTATATGCATCTTTGCTATACTCCAAACGTTTTTACCTAATAAATGTACAGTGATGGGCCGCAACTAATCGATTGCCACACAGTCACACATAACTTTGTCTGGCTTTGATTATTGCACCACAATCGTTTAATCGTGATAAGAAGTAAAAAACTGTAGCCTACTATCGTACAAAAAATTAGCAAACATTGCAAGATAAAACAAAAAATTAGGTAAGTTTTATTACAGTTATCAGTTTTTATTACGAATGCGAAAGAAACGTTTTGACTAACGGTGTTAATAATAAAAAATTGACTTTATTACCCTAAAAAATTGACCTAACAGCACAAAATTGCCTTTTTATTGACTTATCAAATTAATATGTTTACTCTTTGCATATGAAACTCTTACAAAAAATCACGCTGCTCAAAAGCTTAGTACCAAAAAGTTGACATTGAAAAGCTTGCTCTAGTAATAGGGTTATTATTTTAAGACTTTTCTTGAAAATTAACCATCCCTGATATGGGATAAGATGAACTTTTTCATATTCATCACGAATTTGAAAGTGATTTTCAAAAATCTTTAAAAAAAGTCGCGCACCAAATAATATTTCTGTCGTCACTAGGGCATTTATATTTGAGGTGTTTTTTGACACTCATGGTTTACCTAGCAGATTATATCAATGCCATAGAAAGATGCGCCTCATCAGCCTCATCACTGCGCAACTTTTAAACAAATTTTGTTTGGGTCGGACAATGGAGTCTGTAGATATAAACAGTTAAGTGCTTGTTTTATCAAATACTGCCTCTAGTGGTCGAAATGATAAATGGAATGTCTCGTGATGTTTTTGTGGAATTGAAGTGAAATTTGTGACTAGTTTGCCATTTTTGATGCTTAGGAGTTTACTAATTGTATTACGGTACTTACATTTTTCCAGTGTATAGCAGTAATCTTAAATTATAGTTACATTGTGTTGGTTTACTTTTAAGTTCACCAAAATGTAGGCCATTTGTTTATTGGAGTAACTGTCCAATGTCCACGCTCTACCCTATCAAGAGCTTTTGTATCTCAGTTTATTTTATTTGTAGCACCCGACCCATGCGTTGATGAAGATAGCATATCGAGCAGTATGGACCCATTCCCAAAACCTGGCAACTCTAAGAGTTTTTATCAGGTCGGTGACACCAGTAAAGTATTGATACAACCTGTTGCTAGATCGTTTGTAGAGCTATTGCAACACTAAGAATATTGCACGTGGAAGTTAAAAACGGACAGGCACTAAAACGTTTCACACTCTCTTCCCTTTTTAAACCATTGTAGCAGAAATGCAACATAAAATTATTGGGCCAAATTTTTTCTATTATGACTTTATTTTTTCTATTTATGATTTATTGTAGCAAATTTTAAAAACTGGGTCAAATGTATCCCACAAAAACATTGATAGCATTTTTTATTTACAAATGCACAAAAGCTGTTTCTAAAAAACGGTTTTAACAAATATTGATGTGTCTGGTTAATAAAGGATTATGACTATAAGCTCCAACTACGCATTGCATTTTGTATTCCAATGGGCCAAGTAGACTCGACGATAGCAAATAGAGTGCTGTTGTTCATGTTTATTAAAGCCAAACAAAAAGGCCTTTGTGAATTTGTGTGTTAATTCCTGAAAAACAAGTACATGTGAGGTTGAAAGACTGTACTATTTTCCTGTTTTAATTGTCTTTTGAACAAAAAAATGTCACTATATCATACAACACTGTGGATATTCAAAGAATCCGTTTTCTTGCAAATGTTTTTAAATATCTTTTGATTATAAAATGTACATAAATTTCTTTTTTCTCGTTTACGTCAGGTGTTTGAACACAATGAATATGTTTCAAGGTTTATGTGTATTAATTACATTCATCCGATTGTGATTTGAAAAAATTTATACGTGTCAATTTTACTGACAAATCCACCCCCACTACATTTGCTGCAAAAACGCAACGTTACCGTTCTTGGGTAAGCTGGGTGCAAAAAGCAAAACTATCCCATAATCAAATATTTTGGAGATGTTTAATAATGCCAGCAATTTGTTTCCGAAAAGTTTGATTAAAATATTTAAAGAACGTACTCCGAAAAAAAAATGCTTTTTTTGTGTTTGTAAAATATCTTAGATTCGCTGCAAATGTTTCATTCAATTGAAACGTATCCTTTCAGTGTTTTAATGGTGACTTGTACACGATGAAGTGTGACCCTGGAACTTCATTTAACGCCGATCAAGAAGCCTGCGTTGGACAAGACTCCTAATAAATATGATTAAAAGGTAAGACAAAGTGATTAAAAAACTTTATTCAACAAGAATAGTTCAACTTCAGTTGGAGCGGTCTTGCTGTCGAGGGTTTGTGTGTTAAATAATTATATGGTTCGAGCGTTGTTGTGTTTAGGAAAATGCACTTTGCTGTCATTTCTGCTGCTTGACCGTATTGTTTGTGGTAAAACTACATACTCGTAGTTGAGCAGTATTTGCCACTTCAAAGCGTTTTGGTGCTGTTAGTTTTCAAGGGCACAACCGGAAAGATAAAGGAGCTGAAGCTCCTCCATTGCCATGACACTTTGCTTCAAAATTGATAGAAGATCTTTCATTTTAGAGAAACTCAACAAGTTTTCATAAAAATACCTTCATAGTTTGCAAACCTACTTACTAAAAATTACGATTTCAGGTCTTAGAGTTATTGTTATTCCAGCAAATTATTATGGTTTTCGCATTACTGATTCTTTAATATACATGAACATTATAAATAACTACACATTAAATCAGTACCGTTGATATGCAATATTTTGGAACGGAAGGGAAGGGGGTGGCTGCCCCATAAGCCTTTTTGATAGGGGTCAAGGGAGGTCAAAGTGCTCTTTCGGTGTAAAAGGTGTGCAAAAGTGTAAAATATCTATTTAAAAGTTATCTTTGTTTTTGCTTCGTTTTAAAGATATGCGACCACCAATCTGCCGAACATTACATATATTGTACGGCAAAAATGTATTGTTTTGGCTCAAAAAATAAGGAACACTTTCTAAGCCAGTGGTTCCCAACCTTTTTTTAGTCACGGACCCCTTTCAAATAATTATCAAGCTTACGGACCACTACATTTTTAAAACCGACCCTAAACAAATAGTTTGGTAAACTACGCTTACTTTTACAAATCCTAGCGAACTTTAAATGCAGTATTGTACATAGAATTAAATTACAAATTGCTCAATCATAACATTTTACTTACATTCAAGAACCATCAGAAAAGTAACTTCAAACGAATACAGGTGCACTGGTGCAATTTAATGAGAAGCCTTTTGTTGTCTTTTTTGCACCAAAGCACTGAACGGTGGTTGGGTCTTTGATAAAGCTACACGCATATCATGTTGAACGTTCAAACGATTTCTCTGTTTCGTTTTTATAGTAACAATAGCCGAAAATGCAGCCTCGGAGCGGTAAGTAGTAGCAAATGGAATCAGAGTGCTAATTCTTTGCTTTGCCAGAGATTGGTAGGAATGTTGTTGACAGCACCAAAAATTTTCCAGAGAGGTGGCATTAAATTCAATCTGTAAAAGTTTGCTTGCTCTCAAATCAATAAGGTCATCTTTCTTTGGATCTTTGTCATCAATACTGCTTAAGTCAATGAGAAAAGAATTTTGAATCCATGCTTCATCCTTCAAGCTACCCAAATTAAAATAGCCTTCGAAGGAGGTTTGTTGAGCATCCAAGTATGAACAAAATTCCTTTCTCATAGAAACAAAAATGTCACTTTCTTTCCGAGTTTCATCCTTCAAAATATAATCTTCTAACAATGAAAAGTTAGCATAATTACCTACTTCCAATCTACATTTTCAAAGAGACAACTTGAGCAAGAACGCGTTTAGTTTTTTAGCTGCATCCATTATTGTCACACCTGGTCCCTGCATAGCACGATTAACGTTGTTAATATGACCGAAAATATCTGCCAAGTAGAATAGGCGTACAAAAATGATTCAAAATCAATTTTTTCAGCAATGGGACTGTTTTTATCTTTCAAAAATAATGAGACCTCTTGTTTTAGCTCCTGTAATCGTTTCAAAATTTCGCCTCTAGACAGCCAACGCACTTCTGAGTGATACAAAAACACCTCGTGATCTGACATAAGTTCTCTGCAGAGAGCTTTGAAGAGACGATGATTAATGGATTGACTTCTTATAAAATTAACCATTTTCACACAATTTTATAGAATTTCTTTGAGAGTTAATGGCAAACGTTTTGCTGCTAAGGCATGCCTATGCAACATGCAATGAGTAACGGTTACATTAGAAGCTTCTTTTTTGACTAAAGCGGCAAACCTGGATTTGTTTCCGAGCATCGCTGGTGATCCATCCGTACAAATTGAGCCTATTTTCTTTTACCAGTCAAAATTTTGCTTGACAAAAAAGTTGTTTACCTTTTGAAATACATCGCTAGCTTTTACAGTTTCCAAAAGAGGTTCGCAAACAAAAATTCTTTGATTTCATTGCCATTAACATAACGCACATAACACACCAGCTGACTGCAGTAAGAAACATCAGTGCTTTCATCAAGCTGGAAGCTAAATGGGAAAGGAGAAGCTGCCAATTCTTTCATCACTTGTTCTAGAATATTTTCTGAAATATCATCTATTCTTGATTTAAGAACGTTATTTGTCATTGGTATACCTTCAAGTTTTTTTCTCTGATCTGAGCCACAAACTATTTCAGTCATTTCCAGAGCACAGTGTTTTATTAGTGTTTCCACAATACTGTGCGGTTTTTTATCCTTGGTAATCCGATACGCATTTTTGTAACTTGCTACAAGCAAAAGCTTTTCAGTTGGAATAAAACCATACTTATCTAAAGTTCCACTTACTTCAAATCTTGCTTTCTTTCGCAAAAATGTATCGCGGTTGTCGGAAATGTTTCCCGGATGATTAGCGTTTAAGGTGTTTCTTTAGTTTTACGGGCTTTATGCTACTATCGGCTAGAACTGTTCCACAAAGGAAGCATTGAGGTTTTTCTGTACCATCACGATCCAACGTAACGGTAAATCCATATGACATGTATTCTTCATTATACTTTCGTTTTTTCGTCGCCATTGCAACCTGTTCTTTTGCTAAAAGTTATGCTGTGTCGATCTCCTACAAGTTATACTGTGTCTGAACTGCTAATGCTGATTTGCTATTAATCTGCTATTTATAAACCTTTATAACATAAAGGCTGGTTTAACGCGTAATTTCAATTTCTGAGTTTGGACAAACGTCACAATCCGCAAAAAAGATGCTGTTTATTGATTACACCTAATTCAGCTAAATATGGAAACAATTTAACCTACTGTGCTACATTATTTTCGTACGTACAAGTTGCTGCCTAGTGCCTACATTAACATAAAATTTATTGAATATTGTTGATTAATTTTATCCAATTCCAATGCACTCGCAGACCCCCAGCAAGCATTTCACGGACCCGTTGGGGGTCCGTGGACCCATGGTTGGGAACCACTGTTCTAAGCAATTAATTTTACGAAGTAACAAAAAAATGTGCCAATGCAACTGCAAAATTACAAAATATAGCAAGAAATAAACTATACTTCAACTTTTCTCTATTTTTTAATTTTCAAAAGGAAGTCTAAATTTGATTTATTTTTCAAACCTTATAACTCCAGAAAAACAAGATGTTTATTGTTACATCAGCAAAGGCTTTGTTTCTTAATAAGTTGAAAGCAATTGTTACATATCGCTGGTTTACAAAATATAGAATTTGCCAGTTGCTAATAAGCAATTTTCAAGGCGATCTCCTATTAAGAGAGATTTGCTTCCAGCATCACACTAAGGTAAAATAGAAAATTTTACTCAAAAATCATTATCATTATTATACGTTACCATACAATAATCTATTACATCATGTCAATAACCAGTGATTGGTTGCGACCTCATTGAGTTTTATCAGGCGGGTGTAAAAAATATTCAATTATAATCATGCTGAAAAAGGATAAATTTTCCATTGGGTACAAAAAAAATGATACAATAAAAAATCAATACTACTGGTTTCTAGTAACTTTGAATTTTTGCAGTACTAGATTGCTATCAAACCAAGTGTTTCCAATGTGTCGCGCTGGGCAGTTTTGGGTTAGAGATTCAAATTGCAGGAAACTATCTTGCTCATTGAAGACAAGATCTTTGAGTATTCTCAAACACTGAATTTAGTTGTAAAATTATTATTCAAAATAATTTGAAGGAAGTGAAAGTGAGTTCAAAAGGTAATATTGGTTTTCTAGGCTAAGTTTGCAAGCGGGAGAACTAACAACTTGCTATACGGGAGGCCCGAGGAGTCGAATTTCCTACCAAATAATAGCTATGTCGTTTCAAGATCCAAAGTGCCTTTTTTGCACCTTCCGTCAATAATATCATTGGCGCCTTCGACAAGATTAGGTATTTTTTGTTGTGGCGCCGGTAGTAAGTCCAAGTGCCTTTTCCAAACCCCCTCCCTCCAACTTGCCCACGTAACGTTCCGGAATCTCTGTTGATGTGTATATCTTACTGGTTTGGAGCCACTTCACAGCCATCAAAATTAAATAAAAATTATTTTCAGATTCATTTTCAACATCAATCATCCGTCATCAACTTCTTCATTGACCAATCTACATACTTTTGTTTTCAATTACGTTTTTTGTTGATTTAAATACGTAATTACATTTATACAAAATAAAATCATCTTTTGGGTTATAAGTTATTTTTGTAAAACCAGCCATTAAACGCTGATAACAAAAAAGCATTTGCAAGTTAACACCAAAACCAAGAATGTAAACGACAAAATACCTACGTATCTTAGCGCACATACAGACATATCAAAAACAACATAACTGTTGAGTAATTCCTTGTTGCACGAAAGAATTTTATTTTTACCTCAAAAATAGTACAATATAATTGAGGCGACGTAATGTGCCGCTCAAACAACTTGTTTGACGGCAACTTTGTTGTGACCTTGCTAATTCAGTACAAATATCTAATTTATCAGCTGTAGATCCACACCACTTCTTGTTCAAAATAGCTAGAAACGTATTTACAATTGAACTTAATCTCAACCGCACTAGCTACCATACCAACTATCAGCTCTACTTGGCCTTTACGGCTTTCAAAAACAAACGCAGATACACATCAACATAGCTTATCTACTTCTCTCTTCCTATGCCAGTCTTTTTCAGAAAATTTTCCATCTCAAATTTATCGAGTGAAGAACACTTTAAACGTTCCAGAAGATTCCAATAAAAACAATATTGCGAAAAAAATTAGGTAACAATCACAAACTTTCGATTAAATCCGTTGGGCTAGATACAAATTTAAATTACATAACTTTAACTATTAAGGCAAATCCAAATTCAGTTATTAAGGCAACTCCAAACTACAGGGTGTCCCAAAAAGATGTACTCACCGTTTGACCTTCTAGTAATCATACATTTTGTGTGTAAGTAGATGTGTCTTGACAAATGTACAATTCTAAGAAGTTAAATTAATAAGAAAATAATAAAAAATAAACAAATTAATATAAGTAATAATAAAGATAAACAAATTAATATAGAACCCATTATTTATTGTTATGTAGATGAATTTTTATACACGCAAATGTTCGAATTGCCTTCCTTCATTTTCCAAACACAGCTTGTTGGGGCTCGTGGATGTTCGTGGTCTTCCAGAGCATTGCTTACTGACATTGTGTAAAGTTCCGTGAACTTCAAATTTCTCTTTGATGCGAGCGATGGTACGTCGCGTTGGTGGAGTCTTCTGAAACTGTCTGTTAAATTGTCTTTGGACTTCCATGATATTCTCGTGCTTCCAGTAACACTTTAAAATAAATTTCTTTTCTTCAAACGTTAGTTGAGCATTTGCCATTATGAAGGGTTGCCTATATCTATATCTAAAATAGAACAAACAGTATGTAATTAATTGTCTGTCAAAGAGTGAGCACATCTTTTTGGGACACCCGAACAAACAGTATGTAATTAATTGTCTGTCAAAGAGTGAGTACATCTTTTTGGGACACCCTGTATTATGCGCACACTCTAACGAGTGGAGCCGATTAATATTGAAAATAATAGTAATATCACATGATAGTCTGACCACCTATCGTTCGACATATGGCGAGCAAAGATAACTTTTACCGAAAATGTTTAATTTGTGGTAAAGCATTTTTTGAATTATATTTGGTTTTAATTTTTCGAATTCTACTGGTCACGTGTTTTTGATATTAGTTTTCTGCTATGTATTTTTTTCTGTTTAATGGAAAGAAAACAAATATCGTAAGTAAATAAATTACCTTGTTACCTGTATCGCACTGCACAGCGAACAGCTTGTTGTAGAGTAGACTAATGAAATTACAGCCACCGCAATTTGGCATTTCTAATTGTTTTAGTCACATGCAATCTCAGTACTGTGTCGTGTTAAAAACTAGTCGGCTCTGCCGGCGTCGCCCAACAGGACTACCAGTCAGTTTTGTCGGATTACAAAAATCAGTCCAGTCGGCTGTGCCGGTATCACCCAAATAACATTTCTGACAGCAGCAACGATAAGTTAGAGAAAATGGGGGCGCCACGCCCCTGATTCTAAATTTCGTACAGGTACTACAAAACGAGACTAGTCTTATTCACAAAGTCTCTGTCATTTCACAACATTTATCCGTTGATACCAATAAGTATAAGGGTGCGAAGTCAAAGTGGATTGGGAACCGCAATGACTTTTGTTTTATAATTGCAAAAATAATTTGTTTACTGGTAACTTATTTCACGACTTGGTGCACCTTCTCGTAATAATATTTGTGACACCAAGTTTCTTGACTCCACCTATGTCCCGGAATAAATTGAAAGGAACCATACCTCTGTGGTGGGTTCAGAGAGTGATGTGGGGGATGCATTCGCCCCATCAGCCTTTCAAAATCTAGGTTTTGTGAACTTTTTTGTATTTGTCTCGAAACAGAATTTTGTTTAAAAACTTGGACTTGGAAAAAGTTGATTTTCATAAAAAAGAAACATCTTTACTTCCAATAATAGCACTGTTCAACAAAAATTTGTTATCAAATCAAGTAAGAGCAGAATAGATATAGGGTAATTTGAGGTCGATGTTGCTCCATCACGTTAAGATTTTGAGATACAGCTTACTGATGATGCAGCTCATGCTATATCACCGAATGCAAAAATTAACAGTAAACTTGATGTGTCTGCCATGTAACTTTCAGCTGCTGTAAAACGTCGAGATATTAACTCCTTTGTTTGAATAAACTGAGAAAAACTTTACTTCAATGTTGGTGAACTACAGACAAAAATGATGTTCTTAATCTCGACATTGTTGATGGGGGCTCTCGCTACTGCTATAACTGAACTGTGAATGCTTCATTTCGGGTTAGTTTGCTCTTTGCATGGCGACGTTTATGCCAGGGCCAAGAAACATAAACGCAAGTCAGAGATGTTAGTTCACATTAATTCGCCTACAGTAGGGGTTCTCAACCTTTATTCTCTCATTTACCCCTTGGCAAATTTCATTAGTAGAATTTACTCCCAAGTGTTTTTATATTTTTTTACTTCTACAAATGCCTATTGCATTGGTTCTCAAAGTGCTCCGTACGGAGCCCCAGGGCTCCGCGAGGGAACCCTAGGGGCTCCGCGAGCTATTTGTTTACTTTTGTTTATCTTTTATAGAAAGGTATTGTGGGGCTCCGCAAATAGTGGTGAACCCCCTCATGGGCTCCACAACACCAAACGTTGGAGGTCTCCGCCAGATCGCGGTTTCGACAGTCTTTGTAAACTCAAATACGGTCCAAAGAGAGGTTGCTGACCTTTTCTTTTTTTGAGAGAGAGAGCACGATGTCCACGTGCGGCAAAAGGTCGATGTGAGGTGGGCCCGCATGACATGAAACGAAAAATAACGGTTGGCTGACATCAATCGACAAGAATCAATGTGTTTCCATTTCTAAAAATATATTGTGGGGCTCCGTTGGTGATGGTCAACCGCTTCATGGGCTCCGCATGACCAAAAGTTTGAGAACCTCTGGCCTATTGTAATAGATAAAAGTGTGAATTTTTTGCTAACAAAATTTACCCCCAAGGCAGGTCAGATTTACCCCTGGCCTAAGTAGCGATCCTAATAATAACGGCTCAAAACGCATTGTGAGGTCATAATGTTTAATAACATCAAATGCTTGCCACTATTTAGTGAAAACAGCAGCAGGCAGCAAGATTATCTACTATCATTTTGATAGCAAACATAAATGGTAAAGCCATTACTGATATTTTTAATTGCAAGGATAGGCCTATCGGTACACAACACTAATCTTCATTTAAAAGTGGGGAGGTCCGGATTAGGGGCAAAAGTTAAATGAAATAAAATCCCAAATTTAAAAAAGATGACAATTAAGCAATAATAGCATCAATCTGTAACACTAGATTAAGAAGGAATGTTTTTGTTTGAAAATAGCTTAATAGACGCCTATTGCAATAAGCTGTATGACTTAAAGGAAAGGCATGGCCCCTTTTCATGATAAGGCCAAATTAAAGCAAACAGCGCAGGCAAAAATCTTGATGTCACCAATATTAATACGAAAGCGGGCCCACAAAATCATCGAACATGCCTACCACCAAACAGCTCATTTCTTTATGAGTCAAAACGACCACTATTTGGGCGACGCCATCAATTTTGACTATGCTTCACCTTCTCCCTTTTACACTTTTAAAAATGACAAATGGTAGTTTGTGTCATAGTTTTTTTTTGTTTGAATACTTCCAGTCTTCATTAATAAACCAACATGATCACCATTACATGTACAAGAGCCGTGGCTTATATTTAGTAAAACATTTCGTTGTGGCTCTAGCATATGTTTGTACGGTTAAGCTGGCGCAGATGCATTAATTGATACGTTTTAAATCGGCACGGGTGACAGTATGTCCTGCCGAGGAAAAATTGCACCATACTTAGGAGAAACATTTTTTCTATTTTGCTTGGTAATAGCTTTATAGATAGATATTATAGCTACCGGAATCAAACCTAAAAATTTGGGAAAAGCAAGAACTTATATGACTTCTATAAACATACCCATGTAAGGAAAAACGAATACAAATCAAAATGCGTAGCAAGCAGGGACTCAAGAAAGCTTGAGGCGAAATCAAATTTAACGTTACTGTGTTAAATCGCACCACATAGATGATATTACTGGTATTTTGCTTTGCAATGGCTTTCTAAAACTACCGGGATCAAACCAAACATTTGAGGAAAAGCAAGGGCTCTTTTCACTTCCTAGGGCATGTCAAGCAGATAGAAATGAACATGCTACATAATGCCTAGCCAGCGAGAACTTGAAAAAATTTAAGGAGAAATTAAATGAAAACAGCGTCACTGTGTCAAATCGCACCACGCGAAAGACATATTTGCTACTTTGCTTTAGAATAGCTTAATATCAGAAATGTAATCCCTACTTCCAAACTACGGGAAACGCAGGGCTTCCTTGGGTTCGTGTCAGCAATGAACAGAGCACATAGACCTAAGAAACAGCCAGGATCTTTAAATAAGATATTCTATTAGGAAAAGGAGCACAAAAAGTCGTGAACATCTTATGTGCAGAAAACACACAATTGTTTGGTAACTCTTCATACAAGAATCTGATAGATAAAGCCGGCTCGGCCGGCTGAATTGACACTCTCAATCCCGACGTCACTGACGAAGTCTCTGCAGGTGAAGCCGTCATATATACTATAAAGCAAGAATTGTTTCTTTTGCTGATATGCTGCCTGTTATGGTATTTATGTCAATACTCTACATCATTGTAATAAAATCTTCAGTTTAAGAAAAAATCAACATAAAACCATAACCATAACAATTCGTAAAACTGAATATAGAGAGAACAATAGCCGCTTTTGTCGCTATGCCGGAAACAAGACCAATAGCGCAGCCAAATTAAGAACTTAATACCACAAATATAAATGGAAAAGCGGCAGTACCAATCGGCAAAATAGACTGACCATTAAATAGTTTTTTTTAATTGTGAAAGCAACTACAATTTCAACGCTACAATCAGTTTTGATTATGTACAATTTCTGCTCCTTCACAAGTATTAACGATAATAATTTATGGCAAGATTCTTTGTGAGCATTGCCAGTCATGATTATGAGTATATGATGATCACAATTTTGTGTAGAAGAATTGTGAAAGTGCATAAAATTCATTAACTTCTCGCTACTGCTTACACAAAGGCCGGATGGGTGAAGCCGACATGGCCGGTTGAACCGAAATACTAAATCCGGACATTACTGATGGAGGGCATCTGGCGGGCGACGCCGGCAAAGCCGTCTAGCATACTATAAAGCAAGAATTTTTTTCTTGTCTAATATGCTGCCTGTTAAGGTACCTGTATTTATATTACAAGATCCATTCTAAGGTAAAATAGAAAATTTTGCTCAAAAATGATCTCCCTTTTCACACGATACCATACAGCAATCTATTCCATCATGTCAATAAACCGCGACCGGTTTCGACCTCATTGGGTGTAATCAGGCGGGTGTCGTCATTTGAGCTATTTGGTGTAAAAAACACTTAATAACAAAAATCCTAAAAAAGAAAAAATTTGCCATTGGGCGCAAAATAATAGATTCAACACAAAACAATTTAATACAGCCATCCCTACATTATGGGGTTCTCATTTAAGGACACACACACACACATGACATGAACAACAAATCACATTAGTAAGCTTTAATAAGAGTTTAGGATCATTATTAAGAGTCTGTCATTGTTAAGATGTAGGATTATTATTAAGACATTACTGATGGGGACCCTGCCGGCTAGTAATATTACAGATCAGAGCAGACAGCAATTGACATTTTAAAAAATCTTTTTTCTCCCGCTTTACCAACAATTTTTCTGCAGTTTCACGCATACACGGACAACTCTTGCTTAGCTTGGAAACATGTTCCATTTATGAGAATCTTTAAAATTTTTCGGTTTACTTAAACTTTGGAATCGTGAGAGCTGATATTGAATATCTGCTGTTCATTTAATACCAAATTCATTTTGAGAGTTCCAAAGGTTTTTGAAGAATTTGACTTTGAATGTGAATATTGAATTTCTGGTGCTTGCAAAGCTTCTCGGCAAATTCTTCAAGTCACAAAACCCCGTTTTAGTCCAAACATTATCACATGTTAAAAACCAAAGACAGGGAAAGCAGGAAAAACAATTTCTTAAAGCACAGTCACACAACCATTGCTTTCTTCTGTACTACTCCCTCTAAAAGGAGCGGTTTATTTCTTTTTTTTTGGCCAGTTGTCTAAAGCAAATGTTATAAATCTGGAATAGGTCTTCCTTTATTGGCACTTCAGTTTTGAAAACCTCTCAGTTTTGAAACCAATTCTTCCATTTTATCTAAACTTACCGTGTAGTTGGAAAAAGATTTATTACATTAGGTAATGCGCTTACTCCAACTTGGCTTTAAAAAAGCGTGCAGCACGATAATCATTGCACTGTGCACCACAGATTAAAGTGACCACTACTAGATGAAACTTGCTCCACCACTAACCTGTGTCAATTAAACGAGAATGCCAGACGGTGTGTGGAACTGAGGAAAACATCAATATAAGCAACACAGCAAAAATCAAATAAATAAAAATTTCTTATATTTCAAGTGCTTCAGGTTGTAGATTTAGTAACAAACACATTACTCAAAATTCTCAATTTCTTGCAAACCTTCTAGCCGGAGATGTGTGTTTGGCTGACCGAGGCTTCAACATTGCTGAAACTCTTGCTAGTTATGTTGCAACACTTAAAATGCCGGCATTTACTTGCAGGCAAAGCCAGCTGTCCGCTAACGAAGCTGAAAGTACTCGTAGGCTTGCAAACATCCGAATCCATGTTGAACGCGTTATAGCGCTCTTACGCAACAAATACCAAATCTTGAAAGGACCTTTATCGGTAGAAATGCTTTACACCAAAAGTAACGATCAGGAAGCATTTATTGATAAAATAGCAAAAACATGGTGTGTCCTGACAAACTAAGTGATTGTGTGATCCCTTTCGAGTAATGGCATTGTTTTTTAACGTATTTCTCTTTGTCAGTAGTTCGTTTGTGCGTTAATGTTGATTTATTGCAAAATAAATTCTGACAGTGATCACAGCGCTTTTTGAGAGCAGTGGGATAAAGAACAATAGCGTTCTCAGTTTCACAAAAATAAGGTGGCTAGGACATCAA
Source organism: Trididemnum clinides (assembly GCA_963675345.1). NCBI lineage: Eukaryota > Metazoa > Chordata > Ascidiacea > Aplousobranchia > Didemnidae > Trididemnum > Trididemnum clinides. The sequence continues at coordinate 35,623,231 of OY776286.1, forward strand.
AACGGACAAATTCTCTAGTCGCCGTGGCGCAGTGGTAATTGCCATGTGCTTTGGATCGAAAGATTGTTGTTGTTGTGATTACACCACCTCTTCCTCGGGATGGAAGTACAACACAAACGGCAATTCAGGTTCATGCCGTCAACCTAATTGAAATTAGGTTAGGGGAAAGATGGCAGCCCATTTCGAACCAGTCATGAATGACTGGTGGCCCCCTCTCCCACCAACTAGGCGGACTGCCATTGGTGGGTACCACAAGTCGGCTCTTACGACATGCTGGTGAGCAACTTCACAATTGTAACCCGGTGAAGTACGGGTATGCCCCATGTCTGCCTCATAAAGGTGGATGCATCCCGTTACGTGCCTTGCCCGAGGACACAACAAGCAAGTTTGCCGGCTTGTTCTCCACACTATCTTTTATTTCTGCTAAGCGCCAAGCAGGGAAGCTGTGAATACCTTTTTTTTGTCTTTTGGTATGACTTGACTAGGAAATGAGCCCCAAGTCTACCGGCTTCGAAGCGGACGCTCTAACCACTACACCATAGCGCCCGTTATCTATGTTTCTCGCATGGCATATTTGATGGATATTTTTGACGATTTGAATCACTATATTTAAAGATGCAAAGGAAAGGAAAAGATATCATTTAGTTTGTAGACTTTACAAATGCATTTGTTAAAAAGCTGGGCAACTGGAAACGTAAAACAGAAAAAAGTAACTTTGACGTGTTTCACAGTTTCGCGTGTTTGTCTGAGCTGGATGATAAAGTTAAGAATGAAGCAGAAAATACTTTAGTACTCCACAAAGTGAATTCAAATACTATTAACCAAATGATTTATTGATTGTAAGCTATCCATTTCGTATCTCTGTTGAACAAGAGGATGATAAGTTGCATGATGAATTAATTAACCTCAAAAATAATTCAGGCTGTCGTGATTTATTTGAAGCCTTTTCAGTCACTGAATGCTGGATACGAGTGTCCTCATCGTATACACGTATCAGCAGAAACTGTTTTGAAAAAAACTATTGCCTTTTACTACCACATGGTAGTGTGAGTCTGCCTTTTCGTCTCCATCGAATGTGAAATCTAAGCAGCGCAACTGACTTGATGTTGAAGACAACATTCGCTGCGCACTCCCATCGATTGCGCGTAGGATTCAAAGTATTCTGGACAAGATGCAGCAACAATTTTTTCATTGAAATTATGTAAATAAACTGCTGGTTAATATTTTGTGCTGCTGTAACTTTGGTTTTCATTGCATAAGTTGATGGGTTACCACCAATATCTTTCTAGTTTGATGGGCCATGAGCAGAAAAAGGTTGAAAACCCCTGATCTAGGCGATTACCATTTCTTTGAAAAACAAAAAAATCCATTCTACATGCTTAGTGGTGTGAGTTTACAGAAATATGGCAAACCTATGTGGCATTTCTTGCTCAGTATTTATACAACAAAACAAACTTCTACGCTGTATTAGCATCGCGCGCATACGCCATAACAACCACTGCATTTCATTCTACGAAGAGGAAGAGATGAGGGAGCCAGATTTGTCATCACTGCGAAAGGAGCAACGCTTGCGATCAAACTCCAGGACCAAAGTTTTTATGTGCTTCAATTTTTGTAAAAGATGAGCAAATCGCTTGTTTTGCTTTACGTACAAATCATCCTTCTTTAACTTTCAGTATTCATCAAACACACGGTGAGCAAATAGTTTATATTCTTCCGTATATTCCTCTTCTTAATTCTGCTTCCCATCATGAAAAGCGCTTAGATTGAAAAAAAAGCTGTCGATGCAGCGACAAATATTCTTTACACAGCGTAGAAATTGCTCTCAAATTGATCACGTTCTTCGGTGTAACTTATTAGCACGTACTTTCTTATGTAATCGTGATCCAGGGGAAGAACGGAGCCGTCTCTTTGGGAAACAGTATACTAGCGTCACAAGACAGGAAGAATTTTTGGTTGCTTGATTCTCGATTGTTGATGTCAGGGCCAGGTTTCGACCAAGGAGCGAGTCCATCGACGGACGGCTGATCTCGTTGCCCAATGCCTTTTGCAGTGAAATCTGTGACAAGACCGTGCACGGGGCTGCCCAGACTTCAGGTTCTTATTGGTCCATTGTTCAGAAGATCGAAAGGTCTGAAGCTCAAATGCTGTAAAAAATTACTAATATTTTCCAGGAACGTCATCCAAACTTTAAGTGTGCTGCGCTGCTCCTCAAAAAAGTCTGTGTTAAAAGCGATAGCATGCTTCTCTTATGCAGAACCGAATTTTTATGATGATCCTCAAGCAACCGCGTTTAATCAAACGATATAACGACAGTAGAACATGTGGCAGACGCTATCCGTAAAGCTAAAATTGTTTTTCTTTTGTAAACTATTTTGCCACCAGTTCAGTTAAAATGGGACTTTTGAAAAATGCTGAAAATTTCTTTACTGCTTCGGACCAGAAAGCTTCGTTTTTTACAATTCGATTAATGAAAATGCTCTTTTCAGTCCAAATGGCAAAATCAGCATATTTTACATCACAAACGTGTAGTTGTGCTTGTGCCTAAAAATTAAAAACTACAAGAAAAAACGCTCAAGCTTTATGCTATTACGTGCGAACGCCAGACCATGCCATCACTGCCAGAATAGGACGGCGCATAAATTCTTTGCACAATAATGCTGACTCATTAAAATAACACGTCTTAAACCAACGATCTTTAACGTTTTTGGCAACATGGAAATCCTGATAGTCCTGTACATTTATAAAGGTCATTTAGCTCACATCCATTAATTTATGCTTAATTTATTTGAAGTGCTCAGGTAAACCTTCATTTGACCCAAAAGCTTCAAGGGGTGATTTTGCTGATTATACCCTGCTTTTGGCAGAGAAAATACAAAAATAAGTATTTAAATTGGCGGCAATGTTTTCTGTGGAAAGAACCATTTTCCAATAAAATATGTGAAACGTCTTTTATTGAGTACAATGATTTAAAGACCCTAACGGAAGTTTGACCTGGTAATAATAAGAGCGTTCTTTGCGAAGGCCCAATCCTGAGGAATTTTTCTTCAAGCACGTGGTTGGATCCATGGCAAACTCTTCAACTGAGCTATTTCGTTGAGAAAACAGACTCTGAATAATTATTTGCATAAAAATGCACTGAAGTTTAAAAGTGCAATGTTAGTGTGAATGCTTTGGAACGCTGTTCATGATGCTTGGTTGTTTACACCTCACGAAAATCACGTTGTAGTGCCTTTCGTGATGGGACTAAACGCCGATTTCTTGTTTGGAATATAAGTGCACTACACGTGCATTATCTTTTTTGGGCGCTTATTTTTACTGCGTTTCCCATAGACCTGCTTTAAAGATTACCGCGTAATGAAAGCGACTGCATCCGTAAAATTACGCAAGACCAGACTATAGAAAAATGGCAGTTTATTTCGAACCAAACATGAATGCAAATTGCAGAGTGGTAGACCCACCAAGACTGATTGGCATTGGTAAATATTTTCATTCTTTTAAAAGGAGAAGCGTAACTGTTCTTACTTTTTCTTCAACAGTTCCCTTTCCAGAACAATCGCATGATACAAGCCTGTCTGGTGTTGCTTCAAGGTAAGGCCACTTCAAAGAAAAATGTAGTCCTGCTTTCGTTAAGCAAAAGTTTTTGTGCATGCAGCTAATTTAAAGTGTACACTTTAAATACGTACCATTCATGACCTAAACTTAACCTAAAAAATAATTTGTCATAAAAACTGAATAACAACATATTTTATGAAATATTTTCTTTCCTACAACGATCAAATGGTAGTGGTCTACACCATAAGAAAGGTACAACACTCTGTACAATAATCGCTTCTGCGTAGAAAGTTCAAAAGAGTGAAAAGGTAACGTACCACCAAGCAACTTAAACGGAAGTGAATGTTTACTCCACAGCATAGGTTTAAAATGGTTTTAATCTTTGATACCACTGGCTGTTTTGCAAGTCTAACAATATAAAGAAAATGGCAACCTACTCAGTAGCAGCTGTTGTAAATTTGTAGCATTGTGGGTAGCAGATACGTTGAACCGGTTTAGTGACTGAAGCTGACTCAGCTGCCGAGCATACGGATTTTAAGTTTAATGGGATCTTTGGTAGAAAGCCTTCGCCAAAAAAAAACACCCCCGCCACCGCTCTTATCGAGTTAGAATTTTTATTCGTTGATGGAATTCAGTGATGTCAGCTAATATTTTGTCCTAACCCTAACCCTAAAATCTGCAGTACTTAAAAAGTGGCGGAGGTGTTTTTCTCAAATCTCACATTTTTGCATTAGTGGCGGGGGCTTTCTACAAAAGATCCGTTTGATGCAGTGATGCGACCAGCTTGTTTGTGGTACCATGTTTTAGATTTTCGTTGCTCCACATTAGAAGCAGCGACAGCCACGAAGTCTTTTATTGTGAGATTGATATCAATCGTTTGGCAAACGACAATTAAATGGTCAAACGAAAAATTAATTGTTTTGTCGTACAGACAAGATAATGGCTTTGACAAAGACTGCAGTTTAGATACATAATTGTTACTGTGTTCTGCTAGCAATGATAAAATTGCTGGTTTCCACTTGGACAGTGTAATCTTTGTAAAAAGCTTTAAAACTTCATCCTGGCTTATTGAAGGCTCGGATTTCTTTGGCGCTACCAATACGCTTAAATCTGGATTGTAGCATGTTTTCATCTTGTATTCCTTCTCGCACATTGAAAGTCAATTTCGCAAACTCTTCTCAATGGGACCTCAAAGATATAACAATTCTGTGTCCCCATGCATGAGCCTGATAAGCCACCTTTTCTACAAAAATGAGTTTGCACCCTGACACTATTACTTTTACTCTATATTTGATTCACAAATTTTTTTTAGCGATTGAAATTGAGTGAGTAAAATGTTATGACAATTTTTCCAAATATTGCTGACATTTTATTTCGCATTTTCCGTGTATAAACCTGATAACCCGCAAATCAAAATGGCTGCTCTTTTGCAAAATGCTGCAGGAAGACCGAAAAGAAAGCGTATACTTTGGCTAAATGCTGTACTAGAGCTAGTTGAAAATAGTAAGTTTATGATTCACTTTTAAAAGTTGTACCTCTTGGCATGATATGTGCTGAAAGTGTATTACATGTTGGGTATATGTGCTGTGAAAAGTGCTCTGCTAAGTGGTTCTGTCTGTGACCGTTCTGAATTGTCTGGAATTCTAGATTTACCTCTGAATAAGAATGCTCTATTTAAGGATGCTTTTGCAATAGAACCTTGGTTTAGTCTGAGTAAGAATATAAGTGAAAGGTGTATTTTGTCAAAACTCAGAATGGGGTCTCAAATTAGCTTTAGAAACAGATCGACATAAGAGAGTATCAATACATACCGGTTCTAGGACACTTATCCCCGGTCACAAACATCCGGTTGAGGTTATGGTTGGGCACTCTAACCCCAACCATAACTTCAACCCTAACCCTAATCCAAGAGACCGGGGTAACTATACTGATACCATACATGCCAGCCGACAGTTTGCACTCAATGTGACTAGGACAAGAAGGAAACGAGTACCATTTTTTAATAGACTGCTCTCTTGGTTAGGTTGATTGAGAGTATTATAGTTTCATCTCAGTTAGTTCTGTGATTTTAAGGGAAGTGACGACACATCTATATTTAGATTCTTGTTGATGGGTGGTAATTATTTGAATATTTTGAGTCACATTTTCACTTATTTAAAAGCATTATCTGTTAAGCTCTTTAATGTTCAAATAAAAATTCAGTTAATTAGTACTCACAAGCTGGTCAGGCTGATTCAATTTCTATCCTGGGTTTGCGTTAATATCATCTGGCCACATTAATTATAACAAATCAGATGATGTTGATATGGTTTTTGCACAGGGAAGTATGCACCAGCTTGCTTATTCGACAGCGTTTTGAGGTAACTGTTTAGAGTTTTGATGATTTTCCTCTTTCTTTCTTCGTATTGATACATGTACGAAAATTGCACCTCATACTTATACAAGTACCGCTGTCTACAGTCTAGACCACTAGTGTTACGTTAGCGTTTGCTTTAGCGCCGCTAGTGTTGTTGTGAACTAGCGACAATATTAGCGGGCGTTACTTTTTGTGCACAATAGCGCTAGAGAAAGCTGCCCTAATTTTTTCAAAAGCAGTTACCGCTAGCGCCAAACCCACCCTTTGCCAAAATGCAAATATCGTCTCAAAAGTGCAAAACGTTCATCAATCACAGGCTGCCACAGGGCATCTTCGGAAGACGAATTTTTATAAAGAACGTTTGCCGAGAAGTCACGAAAAGACAGCAGCAGTGAAAAGCTGTTAGACCAGGGGTGGCCAACAGGTGCTGTACGAAGAACCAAAATCGATAGAGACCATCACCAAGAGAGCCGTAACACGACTTTTACTCTAAACTTCCGCACTCTTCGCGCGAGCAGAGGGTGCTGATCTTTTTTTTCGGAGTTCGATCTACACAACACTGCAAATGCTATATTTTTATCCTAAAGGTAGAGGAATGACCAGCTTCTTTTTGGAGATGAATTTCTAAGACAGTATTAACCTTGTGTGAACTTTGCCGGCCTAGGAATTTGACATGCTCCCCTTCACTTTACACATCATCGATCTCAATCACTGAACACAGAGTTGAGTCAAAAGAGCCACAATCCAGGACCCAAAGAACCGCATGCGGCTCGCGAGCGACGGATTGACCACCCCTGTATTAGACAATTGTTTCACGGAGAGACACGAGTTTCAAAGCAAATCGATTGCTATGTTGCTCTCCAATGCAATATTAAGCGGGATATTTGTGAAATACAACACCGCCATACTTTCCAGGGCAACAGTGGACCGCCTGTTTTCATTGGGGAAAGATGTGCTGAAGCAAAAGCGGTCTGAACTTAACGATCAATGGTGGATATATTAGGTGGATATATTAGGTGCGACAAGTGAAGCACTTGCCTCAAGCTTTTCCTTTTTGAGGGGCCCTCTTTATGGCTTTACAAATTGTCATAAAATTTTGTTAGCCTTTGGAAAAGAATATACTTCTAGGTTCTAACTATCTTTTGTATCATCCTGAAACTTCTAAACTTGAAACTAAAGGCGCTAAACACGAGCGTTTTTAAAAACAGCGTAATCAACGCAAAATCAATGAAATTGAAAATGTTGAAAACGAGGCAGTACAGCATGTTAAAGTTTCCCTGACGACATACTGTATAAGAGTATCTGCAGATATCACCCAATATTAGCCAATGATGTAGCTGGTTCGTAAATCTTAGACGCTAAGGAGGGCATGATGAAATCTTGCCCAAGGCCCGCAAATCCATCATTGTCAGCGATAAAGATTTTGAGATGCTCATTTTTTTGAACTAACTGTATTTTAATAAATAATTGTTTTTGTGTTGTTTTTGCGACAACTAGTACATTTGTTAGTGTTATCTTCTGGTATGCTAGTATTTCCTCAGCTGGACGGAGAAAAAATGACTGTTTCTTTTTACATAGTAACATTTTGAGTGAGATTCGAATTTGCGACCACTGCTTTTTGCGCATTGGCGATTAACAGCCGCTGGTTTTTGGAAAGGACTAACAGCGTTTGTCGCGTTAAAGTTAAGAATGTTCCACGAATAGTGGCCTACTCCATCAGTTTTGGACACAGTCCCCAATACAGCTGCACAAGATTCGTAAATTTAGAATTCAGATACACTTATTTGCAAGGTCACCGCACCTTCAACTGCTAGTCTCTGGATTTAGGCACGAAGCCTTCTTTATGTAGAGTGCAAACACTCACATTCGCATACAACTGGATGTACATCTACATTTATGGTCAACTCTTGGCATTTTGTTGAAGCTCGATCTACCTTATAAATACTTCTATGAAAATTTTGTCCTACGAATAACCAGAGGCGCAGCAGACATGTCAGCTTTGTGCTCCTGATGAAACCAGGGTTTTCCAGTTACGGCCCAATGGACCCTTATGTCCTAAAAAAGTACTTTTTATATGTTTTCTGTGTTATGTTGGTGAAAATCTGTTACGTGTTGTTTTTTATTACGTTACTGTAGAGTTAGCAGTGTGCAAATACACCCTATTTGTTAAAAAAGTAAAGAAAAAAGAGCTTGAAAGAAGGAACGATTAACAGTAAAAAGGATAGATCTAATGAATTTCAGTAAGCTATTTAAAATGATGCAGCTCATAAAATCTATCATAGCAAAAGTGGGTTGCAAATGATGACTAAAAATCATTTATGCGCATGAAAAGAGCATGAATCAATTTTTAATCAACTTTCATTCTTTCATGAAGACGTGATATATGCGTTTTCTGACCTGAGTTATTCCATTTTCTATTTTAAGATATAACAGCAGAATCAGGATCTGAAGTTGACATTAACTTTGAGAAAACTCATTTAGAAATGGACCTATTGCATTCACATCGAGCACAGGAGACTGTCAGATCACTGGCAGTACAGTGTATAATCCGTCGTATTATATAATAACTAGCCGGCTTTGCCGGCGTCGCCCGCCAGATGCCCTCGATCAGTAATGTCCAGATTTAGTATTTCGGTTCAACCGGCCAAGTCGGCTTCACCTATCCGGTCCTTGTGTGAAGCAGTAGCGAGAAGTTAATGAATTTTATGCACTTTCGCAATTCTTCTACACAAAATTGTGATCATCATATTCTCTTAATCATGACTGGCAATGCTCACAAAAAATCTTGCCACAAATTATTATCGTTAATGCTTGTGAAGGAGCAGGAATTGTACATAATCAAAACTGATTGTAGCGTTGAAATTGTAGTTGCTTTCACAATTAAAAAAAACTATTTAATGGTCAGTCTATTTTGCCGATTGGTACTGCCGCTTTTCCATTTATATTTGTGGTATTAAGTTCTTAATTTGGCTGCGCTATTGGTCTTGTTTCCGGCATAGCGACAAAAGCGGCTATTGTTCTCTCTATATTCAGTTTTACGAATTGTTATGGTTATGGTTTTATGTTGATTTTTTCTTAAACTGAAGATTTTATTACAATGATGTAGAGTATTGACATAAATACCATAACAGGCAGCATATCAGCAAAAGAAACAATTCTTGCTTTATAGTATATATGACGGCTTCACCTGCAGAGACTTCGTCAGTGACGTCGGGATTGAGAGTGTCAATTCAGCCGGCCGAGCCGGCTTTATCTATCAGATTCTTGTATGAAGAGTTACCAAACAATTGTGTGTTTTCTGCACATAAGATGTTCACGACTTTTTGTGCTCCTTTTCCTAATAGAATATCTTATTTAAAGATCCTGGCTGTTTCTTAGGTCTATGTGCTCTGTTCATTGCTGACACGAACCCAAGGAAGCCCTGCGTTTCCCGTAGTTTGGAAGTAGGGATTACATTTCTGATATTAAGCTATTCTAAAGCAAAGTAGCAAATATGTCTTTCGCGTGGTGCGATTTGACACAGTGACGCTGTTTTCATTTAATTTCTCCTTAAATTTTTTCAAGTTCTCGCTGGCTAGGCATTATGTAGCATGTTCATTTCTATCTGCTTGACATGCCCTAGGAAGTGAAAAGAGCCCTTGCTTTTCCTCAAATGTTTGGTTTGATCCCGGTAGTTTTAGAAAGCCATTGCAAAGCAAAATACCAGTAATATCATCTATGTGGTGCGATTTAACACAGTAACGTTAAATTTGATTTCGCCTCAAGCTTTCTTGAGTCCCTGCTTGCTACGCATTTTGATTTGTATTCGTTTTTCCTTACATGGGTATGTTTATAGAAGTCATATAAGTTCTTGCTTTTCCCAAATTTTTAGGTTTGATTCCGGTAGCTATAATATCTATCTATAAAGCTATTACCAAGCAAAATAGAAAAAATGTTTCTCCTAAGTATGGTGCAATTTTTTCTCGGCAGGACATACTGTCACCCGTGCCGATTTAAAACGTATCAATTAATGCATCTGCGCCAGCTTAACCGTACAAACATATGCTAGAGCCACAACGAAATGTTTTACTAAATATAAGCCACGGCTCTTGTACATGTAATGGTGATCATGTTGGTTTATTAATGAAGACTGGAAGTATTCAAACAAAAAAAAACTATGACACAAACTACCATTTGTCATTTTTAAAAGTGTAAAAGGGAGAAGGTGAAGCATAGTCAAAATTGATGGCGTCGCCCAAATAGTGGTCGTTTTGACTCATAAAGAAATGAGCTGTTTGGTGGTAGGCATGTTCAATGATTTTGTGGGCCCGCTTTCGTATTGATATTGGTGACATCAAGATTTTTGCCTGCGCTGTTTGCTTTAATTTGGCCTTATCATGAAAAGGGGCCCCGCCTTTTGGGATTTTATTACTGTTTCTTAAATTTGGGATTTTATTTCATTTAACTTTTGCTCCTAATCCGGACCTCCCCACTTTTAAATGAAGATTAGTGTTGTGTACCGATAGGCCTATCCTTGCAATTAAAAATATCAGTAATGGCTTTACCATTTATGTTTGCTATCAAATGATAGTAGATAATCTTGCTGCCTGCTGCTGTTTTCACTAAATAGTGGCAAGCATTTGATGTTATTAAACATTATGACCTCACAATGCGTTTTAGCCGATATCATTAGGATCGCCACATACCACTTCTTCGTCACTGTAGGCGAATTAATATGAACTAACATCTCTAACTTGCTTTAATGTTTCTTGGCCCTGGCATATACGCCGTCACGCAAAGAGCAAACCAACCCGAAATAAAGCATTCACAGTTCAGTTATAGCAGTAGCGCGAGCCCCCGTCAACAATGTCGAGATTAAGAACATCAAATCAGCTGGCTGCTGCGACAGCCTTGCCCAATTGCAAATGAAATTGCTTCAACATTTAGATCATGTGTAGCTCGACACCTACATTTTGTTGCAAACGATAAGAAAGGACCATTTTTACCCCATCGTCTTATTCTTGGGTGATCACCAAGTGTTTTGCTTGGAGTTGGCTAGATATTAACATTTGTAGACTTTGAGTCTTTTGAATAATTTGATTGATAATGCCAAAGATCTATGCATCGAGAAAGAATAGACAAAATGTACCAAAGGACTTAGATTTTCTAGAAATTGCAATTTTGTGAACTGCAGGCACTAAAATTTGTATGTTTCTAATGGGTAGACTATATTTCATAAACATTTGGAGACTTCAGTTTTTGATGGATGTTTTTAAAAACGTCGACAGATAATGCAAAAGAACCATGCTTGCGAGGAAAAGTAGTCAAAATGTACCAAAGAACTAACTTTGTTTAACAATTGCAAGTTTGTTAGCTATAGTAGGATAATTGTACAACTAAAAATTAAACATCATGTTTGGCAACCAAGTTTTAATCAGCCATTATAAACTAATTATAACCGACGCGATGGCATAGTGGTTAGAGCGTCCGCTTCGCAGTCGGTAGACCTGGGGTTCATTCCCCTTCTCGAGTCATACCAAAAGACTTTAAAAAATGGTATCCACAGCTTCCCTGCTTGGCGCTCGGCATTTAGGGAAGGTTGTGGAGAACAAGCCGGCAAGTTCGCTTGTTGTGTCCTTGGGCAAGGCACTTAACGGGACGCCCCACCTTTATGTGGAAGACAGGTGACCCATAAACCTCGAAAAAGGCAACTCCTAAGCGAGTGCGGACTTCCCGTCCAAAGTATAGCGATACAATCCGCTTTCTCGTGAATGGAGGATAAATATGGCAAATAAAACAAAACAAAACAAATAATTCTTAGCCTCACGTAATTGGAGTCACATATTGTTGGAAAGGAAATTTTCTAAGCTTTCAAATGAAAATAATTGTTAATACTTTATTATAACATTTTTGTGTTAAAGTCACCTGTTTTCAATGAGCTCACAACTTTTGGGATGGGTAAAAAGTTACACCACAGGTCTTAAAGTTCAGTTTTTTCAGTACAAAAACTAACATTAATTGTACATTTTATAGATTATCGGAATCGCTTTGAAATAATCTTTAATTTGTTGAATAAAGTTTGAAAATCAGTTGAGAAATGAGGTTGCAAATCAGTTTTTTAGTAAACCAATTCTGCAAAAAAGTTGCAGATTTAAAAACATCTTGATATTAAGATCTGCGGAAGCGAAGATTTGTGTTAATCATACGGGACATATTATAACGTCATAGACCCAGTTTAAGCGTGCAAGCGAAGCAAAGAAGAAAAAATGCTTACAGGGCTTGAAGTGCTTAAATAAATAATTGCTTGTAGCATAATCAAATAAACATTAATTGTTGTGAAGTTTATTTTACCAAAAGCACCTTATTAATATCTCTTAAAAGAACGTTTAATCGCGTTTGTGCGATGAGTGCTTTTTGAGAAAGAACAAAAAACAGATTGTTTAAGGCATCGTTGATTGTGACGTCATTTTAGACCTTAAACAAATGAAACTTTTTGAAATGTCTTAAGTTGAAAGCTGGTTTTTGTTTGAGCAAAAAGCGGCTGTTCTTTGTCAAGTAATGCAAATTCTAAAAAATTATTTTTGGTTATGACGTCACGATGACATCGCGAACACTCTTATGACACTCACCATAGGGTGGTGATCAATTATGCCAAGTTTAATGCTTGTACCTATAGCAGTTTTAGGGTAGTTAAAACAGGCAGACACAGAGAATTGCGCTTTATAGGCCTATATTAGATGCGACTTACAGTAGTTCGAGCTGGTTAAATCTACACAATGTTCAACTAATACGCTTTATTCTTATTGCTTGCTTTAGTTTCTTTTTTACTTTTTTCATATGGATTATGGTCTTAAAGTCTCTTTCAATGAAAATTGAATGTTTTTTACAAATTAAGCTTAACTTGAATAATAAAATAAAAATAATTTAATGCTTTCGTTATGCTGTAATTATTTTATTTGTGAATTTCGAATTGTCTCGAATCTAAACTTGCTTTTATATCTCGGTTGTTTTTTGCAAAAAAAAAACTATTTTTTTTCGCATTAAGATTTGTATCGTACATGCCTCTTCTGACGTCACAATGTTAGATCATATGTTTAAGTTCAAGACTGATCCAGAACACACTTTTTCTTCTTGAGAGTTTTCGATTGCTAATGTGACGTAATTTATTGGCGGTGCTTTTCTTTGTCGTGTGATGTCGTTCTTGAATTTTCTGGATCGTGTCCCATTTTTATATATAGGGCGGCGAGATCTTTACACGGGCAGAATGAAGAGAGGAAAGACAAGAGACAGAGAGAAATAGTGCGAAAGAGCGTAGAGAAACGGATAGTGGGTTGTTCTGTGGTGGTTTGTGTGGAATATTAACGTGACAAGAATTAAACGGTTAATTGATTGATTTAGTTTTTGGTTGGATTCTGATCGATATATTGGCGTGCATTGATTTGTGTGATCGACGAGCGAAAGAATTAAAAGTCTTGAAGTATTTTGTAAATACATCTGTTCTGTTCTTCATCGAGAAGTGCGTGGTTCAAAGTATCGCGGTTAACTATTTAGTGGAGGCCAATCTTCACCTAACTGTTAAGTTGCAGTCAGAATTAATTATTTGAGCGATACTATAAGTCGCCCCAATTTTTAGAAAAAAATTAAAGTTGAGATAGAACCAAAATTGTATTTACGCGACAATGTCTAAGACGGAATGGTTGTTGTTTGACACCTGTGTGTAAACAAGACTTACAGTCTAGGTGAAGGTCCCAAACTTTTAGTACTTAAATGTTTTAATAAGGGCTTACAGGAAATGTTACCATTTTCGACGTATTTTGTTTTAGTAATAAATAGCAATCAAAATAATGGATTTTGTTTATTTTAAGATAGCATGTATTTAGTCGCTTTAATTTTTTTACAGCACTGGAAATGCGATTTGAGCAAAATTTATTTGTTTTATTGCATTTTAAAGTCTTACTGCAATTTGATTTGATCAAGTATTATCAATCGTAGCCTACTCTACTTTGACTGCGGGCAAAACAACTATTGAATCATCGGCTTCCGTGATTACTTTATTGTTTCAAAAAGATGATATTTAGAAAAAAGAGAAAAGGTCTTTCGCTTCAAAATTGACAAAATGATGTATTCAGCTCTTAAAAAATGGATCCCTGCAAGTCAAGATCAAGTTTTGTTACCATTTTCATGGTCGAAATTGCCCAATCCTGCTAGTAATTCATATCTTCCAATTAACATCGTGTAATGCGTCAGGGTTTTAATTAAAACCTTGCCAATTTGAAGTGTGGAAGCAATTTTAAATTAAACAAAGAGTAAAATTTAAAATGACTAATTGGCCGCTCGTCAAACACTGAATTATGAATAAAAACCGCTTCAAGTAATAGGAAAGGAGGAAGCAATAATTGCTTTATAATTGCACAAATTATTTGTGATTTGGTCTTGCATCAAAACCCCTTTTAGCTTATTAAAATGACTCCACATATGCAACGAAGCATGGAATAAGTTGTCAAAATCTGCTTCAGACTTTATTTTGAAAAAACCGCAACCGCAAAACACTTGAATAATTAATTAGTTTAGCACCAGTGATGCAGTAAGGGGTTAGAGAACTAAAGCTCACTGTCTCCGCCATTTTTTACCGTTTTTAACTGCAGTGACGTCTTCATGACTAACAGCATGCATATCTTCTTGCCCCAATTTATTCTGTGGCTACACACCTGCAATTGCAGCTTCGCAACCATGAAAATAAATATGACGTAAAGTTGTTGATGACTAATCTCGAACAGCGATTGCCACACCAACAAGAGGTTATGAGCTCAATGCATGCATGTGCAACGCGCGTTGATGCTTCGAAGCACTTTTCGGCAATTTTTCCTGCTTGGCTACAAACTTGTGGTGAAAACACAGCAGTTATAAACGGCAACAAAGAAAGTGAAGAACAAAGTCTGTCAAGTGTTTTTTTAGCGCTGGAAAAGGTCATTTTTTGAAAAAACTTGGATTTCGTAACACTATCGTCAGCAGCGTCACGTGATTTGTTGAGAGTCCAACGTGCAGTATCTCTCATTGGCTTGATTGCCAACTCTAGACTGATTGATTGCAGGAGAATTATTTTACTCGGCTGTGCAAAACCATCATTTACTTGGCTGTGCAAAATCATCATTTACTTTCAAGTTTCTTTACAAAATCAAACTATGGTTTGTGCAGGTGATAAAGACGTTTCTTAGCTGCGGCCTCGACGATCGTAAGATTTTTTTGGAATCTCCAAACTCCTCATTCATAGGACATTAAGTGACTTGAAGAGCTAATTCATTTACTCGTGCGTATAAGTCCCAGCTCTATTTGCAAATCTTTGGTCAGATAGGACCCTCATGGCAGATAGCTAACTTGACTCTACCGCCGCTCTCTGCCACATAAGTATGGAAGTATGCAAGTAAGTGGTTTTCCCAAGTGCCCAACAAAGCCGCCTTACTACCTTTTTTCCCCCGTCCCTTTTTTGCTTGGTGTCAAAAAGGAAAGCCGTGTAAACCATTTTTAATAAGTTTGGCATCAATGGACAAAGGAGTTAACCTCAAGCTGCCAACAAAGCGGACGCTCCAACCAATACACCACAGCGCCGAAGCCACTGGTTTCACCTTATCTATAAGCGGCCAAAATTCTTGAGCTCAATGTACATTTTTTATTTTAATTTGCAGTAAAATATAAATGTACAATGATGATCTGCGACGTCATTTAAACAGTCAAATGTCTGAAATTTTTGAAAGAAGCGTGATAAATTTGTGAATTGCGTGTGTCAGAGCTAGAATTTTAAAGTCAACCACGAAGAAATTTGTACACGTCAGTAGTTAAAAAAAACCTGGACTATTCCTGGAATATTACAGCGAAGTTTATGTATGATGTGGAGTGATAGTGTTCAAGGTAGTTAAGCAATAAATATTGAGCTGTTGTTAAACGAGGTCGAAATTTTCTTGCTTATTTAAAATTTTGACAAGTTGCGGCAAACTGCTGATTTGGCGGAAGAATTAATTGTTTTGCCTACCTTAGTCTCGATTTCCTATTTGACGATTGGAGTTGCTAGCGATTGAGTTAAATTACGTAGAGGCAAAATGAATTGAGTTGTGTTGGAATTATCACTATGTTTTTGTCAATTAGCCTATACCAAATATCGGCAACAAAAATTTAGCTTTTAGTGGGTGCTCATTAATTTCCACAGAGATTTGTTCTGCGTTGGAATGCTCCTAATGAAAATTTATCCAACTCATCGAACTCGGTGTTCTACAGATATATTGACCGTATGAAGAGGTATAATCTTAAAATGTGGTCGAGATAGTTAGTCACCAACTAACTATAGTAGTCAGCACAAGCCGAATCAGAAGCATAAACTTGATCGCAAACGACGGTCTCTCTAGCTGCTAACGGCGCACGCAATAAAAGTGAGCGCACATTCTGCACACTTTCAACTGTAAGTTTGAAGCTTAGCTCATCGGGCTGGTTGTATTTTTCTTGAATTGTCTGCTGCTTAGCGAAAAAGATTGCAGAACAACGGCGAGAACTAAACCCAGACTAATGGCACCCAATGAGCGCCATATTTTAATTTCGCTTTTTCTTGTCAATATAGAATAAAAAGGCTTGTAGGCAATATCAGTCAGTTCGGTTTATATGCTGTAACGTATATTACAAAAACTGAGTACCGGTTACCTGTGAAATCGAATTCGGCGATAATTGGAATTATTAGCCAAATCTAGTAAAAAGAAAAGTACAACTTACGAAAGGAAATCAAAACCAAATAAAACCGACTTCAGTTACTGACTAAAACATGACAACTGCAACTGCTGTAAATGTGGCAGAGCACTCATATAGAAACTTTTTCAAAAATACAAACAGAGACATAACGTTACAAAAACTAATGATATTAAACTTTTATTGTACCTTTATAAATAATAAAAAATTCAAAATGCCACCTTAAGTTTTGTGTATTTTTAATCGTCTGGAACAAAATGTACACCTGGGCACAGTAAAAGAATTTACCATTTACGCGCAGTGCATTTATGTTTTTAGTTTGTTTTTTTTGGCTTATCAAAGCCTTTTAGAATTATTTAAATGTAGTTAAGATAATATAAACACAATAAGTGAAATTACAGAAAAGAAGAATTACGAACAACAAAAGTTCCAAAAAACTGCCCAGTGTATGCATGAATTAAGCAATAGGCCTACATGGCTGTTAAGAATAATTAGTCTCAGAGGAACGCCGAGACCTTCACTGCTGTCTTTCCAAAGCTTGTAAAAAGAATCCAATGATCCAGCATTAATTTCTTTAACGTACAAACTTCAGAGCAAATAAGCGATAGTGAAAACAGCAAAAACTAATCGAGGGTTATCCTAAGCATAACCCCAAGCAGTAAAATTTCCACTCGCTCAGTACTCAACAACAGTTCACCAAAACAACAAGTTTTTCTGTGTCGCCGTTAATTAGCATGCTTGTGGTACAAAAAGGTAAAAGGCGTGAATAGTAGTTAAGATTGAGCATCGATTGCGGAGCTGATTCATCGAGCAAGATCAGGTCACCAACCGCAGAAAGTTTAGCGAATGATTTTCAAAACTCGGGTAATAGAAACGTGACGTAATTGCGATGCTGCAACAACGGCACATTTTAATCAGTGGTTGAAAGTTAACAAGGAAATCAAAAGTAATATATGAAGCGTTTTTAGGAGATATTATTAACGAGCTTTCAATAAAAATAACTCTACAACAATTAAAGCTCAATGGACAGCGCCAAGAGCAATTCGTTATTTAAGTCTTTTAAGCCTTCCAAGTATGCTTCTCTTTTTCGCTTGCGCGATTGCAACTCGCTCAAGGATGTCATAATGCTTTCTAGTACAATTAACACAGTTTTTGGCCACCAGAGATCATCATATGATGATGTATTCAAAATTACATTTTTGCAAAATCAGTTTACTTAGAAACTGATTGTGACCTCATTTTTCAACCGATTACCAAACTTTTTTTAACAAATTAAAGGGTATTTCGAGGCAATTTCCTAAGTATATAATATGCATCAGTTTAAAAAATACCACTCTCAACACAATCATATTTTTCGGATAGGGGGGAACTTTTCTTCCAGGTTTTAAGGAACCAAACAAAAATCCAAAATAATGCTTTATTAAACATAATCAAATTAACATAACAATAATTAACATAAACAAATCCACCGAAGCTTTTCGTCCCCTCACGGGGACTTCATCAGGGCTAAATAAAAGAAAAGAGAACAAACTTTTACTCTTAAATTTAATATGGTATTAAGATACTAGTCATTGATAATTCAGTTAGTAACGTTTTAGCACTGTACCGCTCAATGGAACACCTGTAAGAGCGACTTGGCTCCTTGTGAATAACCAAGTTTTATGTTAAGGGATGGCTTAAGGCGTTTGATTAGAAACGCTTCCATTAGTTCGGTTTCAGTGCTGAAACGGCACTTTTTCAGTAATGTAAAGTTTTGCTCTGCTGGTATTGTTTCTCTGCAGGCTTTGCACTGATCGCGATGGGATTTGATAGCGGAGTTAGATGAGCTTAAGTTATTGGAAAGATGGTTTTCAATTCTGACGAATAGTTGTCTAGTCGTCATACCGATGTATGACGTGTTCTTATCCCAAGAACAAGTATATTTATAGACGACATTCGAACAGAAAAGAGCGGGTAAAGGAAATTTAAGGTTAAAATAAGAGATTATTTTAAAAGTTTGATAAGCTACTTTTATATCAGTGCTCAGTCTGTCACGAAACAATGCAGCAAGGCGTTTACTAAATTTGATAGACGGGGTACCAATATATGGGAGGGTTAAATAAGGACTTAAGTTGGGGGTATTATTGGAAAAATCCGTAGGGGATTGTTGGTTCTGGTTTTTGAATTTAATCTTAAATTTTTCAATTACATTTAGGATGAAAGATGTTGGGTACCCGTTCTGTTTAAATAAAGAGATGATACGGGTAATTTCGGTTTTTAATAACGAATCATTTGAAGAGTATAAATAAGCACGATGTAGTAAGCAATTAATGAGGCCTCGTTTCCAAGATAAAGGTGCTATGCTGTCGAAATGTAATAGTACACCGGTGAAAGTTGGTTTACGGTATACACAGATATTGAATTCTCTGTCGTAAATCGTTAATTGGACATCTAGAAATGGTAGTGAGGGGCCTGAAGCCTCCTCACATGTGAACTGAAGGTTAGGGTGCTGGTTATTAAGCACTTCTAAGAACATTTGAACTTCAGTTGCGGAATTGAAGATGGCAAACACATCGTCCACGTAACGTACATAAAATGATGGAAAAAACGAAAGATGTTTATCAAAAATTTTCTTTTCGATCATTCCAAGAAACCAATTGGCTAGCGTAGGACCTAAAGGGTTTCCCATAGCTACACCATCGATTTGTGAAAATAATTTACCATTATGAATAAACATACCTTCTGTGCTAAGTTTTAAAAGTTTTTTAAAGATGTTTTGTGTAATTGGTTTCTTGGCTTGAAGAAAAGGTAATTTCGAGGCGACTTCATACGAGAATAGTTTATTGGCAATATCATCAATTACAAGATCGACTGGAACGTTAGTAAAGAGGCTAGTAACATCGAAACTCACTAATTTTGCATCATTGTTAGGTTTGAGTTCTTTAATCTTGTCAATAAAACTCGAAGTTGAAGTTAGGGAATAACGATCAGGGATATAAGGTTTGATTAAAGAATCGAGCCATTTAGCTAGGTTATGTTCAGGGGTATTAATCATAGAGGTGACTGGTCTAAGGGGACATCCGGTTTTATGAATTTTTGCTTTACCATACAGACGGCCTGGTACACTGCCTGACGGTAGCAGGTTTAAATAGGTGACGGGGTCAACAATTGGTTTAATGTATGTTGTAAGGTAATATTTAACACTGTTAGCTTTTTTAATCCAAGGGGCAGACTTACATTCTTCGAGTGAATTATTGTCAAGACTAAAGTTGATTTCTTTAAATTTAGTAGGATCATTAACTATTGAGTCTAACTTTTTAAAATAACATTCTGAATTCAATATAGCTACACCATTACCTTTATCAAATTGGCAGATTTTTATTGTTTGATTCCTGGAAAGTTTAGAAAGGCAGTTGTGTAGGGCTTTGTTGTATCTTGATCGACATCTGGTTGTGGTAGCTCTTAAAAACGTGCTTATTTACATCGTGCTTATTTATACTCTTCAAATGATTCGTTATTAAAAACCGAAATTACCCGTATCATCTCTTTATTTAAACAGAACGGGTACCCAACATCTTTCATCCTAAATGTAATTGAAAAATTTAAGATTAAATTCAAAAACCAGAACCAACAATCCCCTACGGATTTTTCCAATAATACCCCCAACTTAAGTCCTTATTTAACCCTCCCATATATTGGTACCCCGTCTATCAAATTTAGTAAACGCCTTGCTGCATTGTTTCGTGACAGACTGAGCACTGATATAAAAGTAGCTTATCAAACTTTTAAAATAATCTCTTATTTTAACCTTAAATTTCCTTTACCCGCTCTTTTCTGTTCGAATGTCGTCTATAAATATACTTGTTCTTGGGATAAGAACACGTCATACATCGGTATGACGACTAGACAACTATTCGTCAGAATTGAAAACCATCTTTCCAATAACTTAAGCTCATCTAACTCCGCTATCAAATCCCATCGCGATCAGTGCAAAGCCTGCAGAGAAACAATACCAGCAGAGCAAAACTTTACATTACTGAAAAAGTGCCGTTTCAGCACTGAAACCGAACTAATGGAAGCGTTTCTAATCAAACGCCTTAAGCCATCCCTTAACATAAAACTTGGTTATTCACAAGGAGCCAAGTCGCTCTTACAGGTGTTCCATTGAGCGGTACAGTGCTAAAACGTTACTAACTGAATTATCAATGACTAGTATCTTAATACCATATTAAATTTAAGAGTAAAAGTTTGTTCTCTTTTCTTTTATTTAGCCCTGATGAAGTCCCCGTGAGGGGACGAAAAGCTTCGGTGGATTTGTTTATGTTAATTATTGTTATGTTAATTTGATTATGTTTAATAAAGCATTATTTTGGATTTTTGTTTGGTTCCTTAAAACAGTCATATTTATTTGAACATTTTTGCCAAAATTACCATTATATTTCTCAACGAATTAACTATCTTGCTGTAAACATATGAGGTCCAAAGTGGTTAGTTTTTATTCTATTGCCGCAAGTAATGTGTTGAAAATTTTTTCGGGCAAAATTCGGTCACAGCGATTACTTATTCAGGCAAAAATATGGTGCCCTTTTAAAGAGTTTTGAGCTCTTAAGCTCATGCTTTTGACTGTAATTCAATCCTTTTTCTCTCACACTATTTAAAGTGTTACTCATAGTTTGTAATAACATTCTTTCTTCGTGAACATTATCAGTCTTGATTAAGACAATAAGATCACCATCAAGAGAATTGATCACCATTACGTGTATAGGAATTGTGAAAATGCATAAAATTCATTAGCTTTTGATTGCTCTTCACACAAGAGCCGGCTGAACGGAAATAGTTAACCCCGACGTCACTTTTGGGACCCTGCCGGGAGACGCCGCCGAAGTCGACTAGTATGATATAACGATAGTCTACTTAGGTTTTAATAATACTAATTTTTATTTTCTTCGATGTATGGACTTTGTTGTCATTTCATTCATTTTGTTCATGCAGGTTGTTGTGCATGTATGTATGTATTTTGAGTCTTTCGATGTTTGTTGTAAGATGCACTCATCTCATAACCAGAAGCAGTTTTCAGACTGGACGTTGAAGGCATTAAAACTGTAAACTAAACAAGGTTTTTTTTAAGACGGAATGCACAAGACAATATTTTTTGCAGTCCTCAGACGTTCCGCATTTCCATTGTGTGTTAACCGAGGATGGTTATGCGGTTAATCACTTTAATTTAGCTTTGTAGTTGTGTTGAAGTCATGGCGTTTGGAATCAAAATTATGCTCTTTTGCTTTTGCTGCACGCACTATTTTAAAGTCCAGCGTCTCTCTTATTTATTCAACAGCCAAATTAATTTAAACAGTTCAGTTTCAGATTTATATGTTGTGAGTTTTGAATGTATTATTGTGGTTACAGCAACGAGTTTTAACTAATATTCTCTTCACTCAGGCCGCTAAATTTCTCGCTGCTTTTTACCTTGGCATACACGACGCTTTTAACAGATATCAGCAACTACTGAACGCTTCACTTAAATACGGTAATCGCTAAGCTTTGTAGTTGCTGATTGACTAGAATTCAAGAATATTCAGTTGTTAAAATTTTTCATATTGTTTATGCATGAGTACTGAATAATGCGGTAATCGCTAAGCTTTGTAGTTGCTGATTGACTAGAATTCACCAATATTCAGTTGCTAAAATTTTTCATATTGTTTATGCATGAGTACTGAATAGCTAAGCTTTATTGCAATCACATTGAGCAATTTAAAACACAAAAATATGTTTTCATCAGTTTTTATTTGTAAAGTTTTTATCAGTTCCAAAGAGTTTTGCCATTTTACTACGGGCTGTGCTGTTCAAGAGATCTTAGCCCATGTAGGGGATCCTGGCTACGCCGCTGGTTTGGGTCAGTTTAATTTGATTGTATTTCTTATTCACTATAATTAATTTCAAGTACGTTTTTGTTACACGTAGCTGATGATGGCAGATATTGCCTTAATCAATTACATTATGTAACACAATTTTTGTTTGACTACTGTTTTTTGGTGCCCCTTTATGAAGTTTTACGTGTTGGGTTTAAAAATCAAGTTAGTTTTTCGAATTAGCATTACCTTCTGAGACAGTAAAACTTTTTGTTTCATCCGACGTAGCTGTAGCTAGCGAATTGTGTTCGATCTTTGCAATTGATTTTATCTGCAAATCGGGGTTCCGTTCAGTTTATTAAATGCAATAGCCATTTTAAAAAGGTTTATAAAAATAATGGCTTGATGATAAACATAGCACAGATTTTTACAAATAGTACCAGTCATTCAAAAATGCACTGTTGAGCGAGTTTTCTTTTAAGACCGCTATTATCGACTTTTATCTTACCTTCACAAAAACCAAGTGTAGTTTCCCATGATTCGAGTGTTTTTGGCAGCGGCCTTTATATCGTCTCTCCATTGGCTGAACATCCTGATAAAATCTCTCATCATGCTCCTCACCAAAGTTATCAAGATTTTCTTGAATGAAGTCCAGATGGGAGCACAAGAAATGAAGTTGTACAGCTGTGCGACAACCCATGTTTTTGTAGCATTTCATTAGTTTTTTTACTAACTCTTTGTAATTTCAATTCCTTTTGTTTTCCAAAAATCCATCAACTACACCTTGAAATGCTTAACGCTTCCTTTTCTGTTTCATTCATATTTTCTTCCAAGCTTTTAGACTTTAACATTGTGTTTATCTGGGGACCACCAGTATTCCTCCTTTTATATTATCATCTGACAGTCCAGAAAATATTAAACAGATTTCTTAAAAAATTCTTTTTCAAAATCCAATGCTTTAACAAAGTGTTTTACTAGATCTAATTTGGTATAAAGTGGCGGTAGTAAAATCTTTTTCAAGCCTACAAGAGGCTACCTAATGACGTTACACATTCCTGGAGTTAGTTCTTCCCACGTCGGCAAATGAATTTTCTTTTAGTGCTAACGCTCACCGTCAGCTCTGCTACTCCGCAAGCACAAAAAGCAAAAGTCTTTTGTCTATCAACTCTTGATAATAGTGAGAATTTACAATAATTAAGTAGTCACACACGAACAATTAGGAAGCACCAGACCGGTTTCGCCATTATTGGGGCTTTTCAGTGATGCGTATCCGACCAGCAGGATATCGAACCTTTAAGATATTGAACTTTTTATTTGTGGTAAGTACTACTAAATCACCTGGCTGGACGCCATTGTTGATGTTATAGTAGCAAAGCAAGGAAACCCTACACTCACTAACAAAAGTAGCTACAACATACACATTGGCATCTTGCCAGGTGGTTTGGTGGTACTTACCACAAATAAAAGAGTCAGCATCTTGAAGATTTGGTTCCCTGCTGGTCGGATATGCATCACTGAAGAGCCCCAATAATAGCGAAATCGGTCTGGTGCTTCCTGATTGTTCGTGTGTGACTACTTAATTGTATCCACTCTGCAGACCCAGCAAAAATCTTAGCATTTTGAAGTTCCCACAAACACACCGCTTAAACTAAGCATAATTGGTGTTAACAAGCACTTACTTCACATTTTTATAGTCTTCTTTTATCTGTAACGAAAAAGCAAATGGAATTGATCGATCTATACTGTCATTCTGACGTAACACTACTTTAACACTTTTGGAAACTGTCAACGAAAAGCCGCCATTGCGTAGGGTCATGATCTATTGCGACAGTGCTGAAAAAGCCTTACACATGTTTGCAATAGCAAAGATCTTCAATAACATCGAAGTAGACATACATGTAAAACGCCAAGTGCCTATTCTTGTAAGCAGAACTTTAACAGTCATCGGAAATCAAATTACACTCATTCAGTCTGACGGTTAATCACTCTGCTCCAGATTTCCTAAGACCCAGATCACCTATAAAATCATCCCATTCTTTTGTAGTCGCAAAATGAGGATCCAACCTTGTTGTTGGTGCCTATTTCACATCAGTGTCTGCATTTTTACTTGTTGCTGAGTCTTCCTTGAAGTACATTTCTACCTTAAATAAAAAAACAAGTGCATGGTATACAATACAAGAAATTAAATTTAGTCTCAGAACAAACAAATTAATGTTAGCGATTCACAGAAAAAACTCACCTTTGATGATGAATTTGGAACCGGTAAAGCTTCGTAGAGACAAACAAGTGCAATGGATGAGGGTATGCTTGATTATGTTGTAGCTCTCCTCCCGCTAATCTTGCTATACTTTGAAATGTTTGTCATGCAAAAAGTGTTATTGTCACAATGACTTTGGGACTCTCTCCAAACACTGGGAACTGCAAATGATGCAATTTTCTTCAAAATTTCATTTGTTGCCCAGAATTTGTCCTGATTACCAATGTCCATCCCAAAAAATATTCTGTACGGTGTCCAATATGATTTATATTTTATGTGTGGCATGTTTACCGCTGAAATAGTATCCACACACATAACAAAAGCGACCCGGTGTATTTTTGCACTGTCTACTAGACATTTTGATTTCCACGATTTAAAAGATGAACTAAATCCAAGATAACTCAAGACTTAACTCTACGAAATGTAATCATAGGGGCTTCTGAGTAGGTTGTTGCCTGTCAAGGCTGGCTGTTTGATTTCTGACTGCAACACTGTACTTCTCTCCGCAATTTTGAAATCAGCACTTGAAAATCACATAAACACACTTAAAATATTTAGCCAAAAACACTTTTTGAAAATTTTTTTGGCGTAGTATGATAAATGTAACCGGTAGACCGCTTCACTTTTATAAAAAATTTTACTTTTCCAACTGATCTGACTGATATTGTCTATCTAATTAACCTTTTTTACTACTAGCTGTATCTGTAGAAAGAAAGTGTTTTATGTAGAACAAACTTGCGGAACACATCAATGAAATTTTTTGAAATTCTCCTGTTCATTTTTGTCTGCTTTCCTGTGCTCGTTGTGAAGAGCCAAGAACAACCAAACTTTTCGGGAAGCGGTATGTGATGTTTGATGCGACCAATTACTCTGTGTGCTCATCAGTTTTGAAAATCTGCTTGCAAATAGGATAAAATTAGGATAGGAAAGGCAAACCAATTCGAAAATGAGAGTTGGAAAAACAAACCAAAGCTTTTTTCCTATATATCACTGGGCCTTTTTCCTATAGTTCACGCTATTATAGTGAATATATAACTTGCATTAAACGCTTGAAAGTAGTGTTGCAAAGTGTATCTCTTTACACTAGTTTGTGAAGTGCACGGATAGGGTTAACATTTATGTTTGGCCTAGCCAAGAATTAAACCCTGTATGTCAAAGTTTTTGAAAAAATTAAGCCTCTTTGGTGACCAAAGCAATAAAATTTTCGGCAGCTAAGGCTCGGTAGCGTAAGGTACTAGACGGTTGGTATTACATTCGAGGGAGATCGGATTTAATGCCTGCATAAGTGATCGT
The DNA here is from genome assembly GCA_963675345.1 of Trididemnum clinides. Taxonomy (NCBI): domain Eukaryota; kingdom Metazoa; phylum Chordata; class Ascidiacea; order Aplousobranchia; family Didemnidae; genus Trididemnum; species Trididemnum clinides. The sequence goes on from OY776286.1 coordinate 35,649,227, forward strand.
TTTGAAATTCTTTAAAAGAACAATTGGAAAATTGTTTGTAGAAATTCAGTATTGCCAACGCTGACAAAGCTAAACAAAAATTGCAGTACAGCCCTAAGCAGTACTAACCACCAACGCGTGGCAGAAAACTTTTTCCTGGCTGCCTTAAAAAATCTTAAAACAATAGCTATTTGAAGTGATTGGAAGCTTCTGTTTAATTGTGCGACTAATACGAATTTAGCCGTAATTAGTTTTCAAGCGATCGTGTTATAAACTTATTTTAGGTGACAACGACACCGCTATTACCAAAGTCACCGAAAACTGTGGGCACAATTACACCATCAACCAGACCGGAAAGAACTTTTCTTCGCCAGGGTATCCAAGCAATTACGACAACTTTCTCAGTTGTACGTGGCGATTTCATACTTCATTACCAACCTCCAAAATTGAGATCACGTTCAACTTTTTCAACATGGAAGAAGATTATGACTACGTGAGGGTGAGTGAAAAATATTATGTATTTACAGCAGACATGCACCACATAGGTCAAATGATTTGAAAAAGGGCTACATCTCATATTAGAGATGATAAGCTACGCCGCGTATGCGGTTAGACTGCAGCGCAGACACTTCTTTTTTCTTACCGCACAGTCTGTAAATACCAAATTGAACAAGTCGACTTCATCAATTATTTCAATAAATTTTTTTCCAAAGCAGAACAATTTTACTCGTGGTGTAGCCTAATTATAAACATTTAATAAATCCATAGCCGTGCTCTTGTTGTCTTTTGTGACTGCGTTGATTTTGTGCTGAAGAAACCAGTCACGATTGCAAGTTTGCAGTTTTGGTACCAATTTACCGAAGTTAGTATAAAAACTTAGCATACAACCCAGCAGCACTAAGATGGAATAATTAGGTGATAGTTCAAGCTAGTCGTTCAAAAAAGGACTTTAGACAAGTAGTTTATCACAGGAACTTTAGTAGAAGGAACAGAGGGCCTAAGCTACTGTATAACCGGACGTTAGCTTAGGCTAGAAGCTATAGCCTAGCTGCTAGCAATCAAATATATAGCCGGCAAGCCGGCTTACTAAGTTACCAGACCAGTATTTAGCCTAGGATACCGGTATCAGATTGGTGAGGTAGCAAACTGAAATAAGTTCCCTAGAAAATCTAAAAATATTTTTTTTTGCAAATTGTAAGAGCAAGAAACAGATTGTTTACATGCTTTCAAGGGGACTGCAGAATTTTTAAAAGAAGTGTTACGGCATATTTAAAACCTAATCTGCGTCGAAGTGCAAACGGAAAATATTTTCGTTCTTGACTTAATAAAGATAATAGTAAGGTTGTATCCAGTTGCCACCTGGTGAGTCGCTTGGCGAAATAGCTATAGTGGTTTTATTATTTTATCCTGACGTGTAGTGCTTTCAATTATATAAGTATTGCTCGGTGGTCCCCAAACTTTTTCCATGGAGGACCACATTCCTGATATTTTAAAGACCAGTGGGCCAAAGTGAACTCGAAGTAGGTGGGAAGTAACGGTCAGTAACATTGGAGAACGCTCTATGTTTTCCGAAAATTAGATGATCTCCGAAAAAAAAGGTCATCACCTCTCTCGCTGTCACAAATTATGCTTTTCGTGATCAAATTGATCGATCAAAGTGACTCTTTCTAGAAAACACTGCATTGTACATTTGTTTTGCAATTGTTAAAAGGGCCAGTCCAATTGTAAAAAGGGCCAGATTTGGCCCGCGGTCCGTACTTTGGGGACCACTGGTATAGCTCTATCCTTGGGTATTGATTTGCATATATAATAAAGGGCTAGTTGTTGTTACAATGGGTTGACCATACGTCCTCTTTTTGGAAAACATGTCCTCCTTTTTGGTAAAAAGTAATTAGTTCTCGGAGGATGTTTAAAAATGCCTTTTTTGTCTTCCTTTTTAATATAAAATAATTTGGCCATCCAAAGTTGTTCAAAAATTCCTTTTTTACGTTTACCCTGTGATTAAAAAATTATGTCACTGCATATTAGTTCAAGTGATAATAAGTTTAACTGGTGAAATGATAAAAGGGAGTTTCCTAACAGTCTACCTCAGACTGACTGTTGCTTTAGGTTTGAAAGAGTAAGATTACATGGAAAATAGTACAAATGCCGGTAAGTTTCCAAACTGCATTTCTTGTATTTTACGCAGCGGAGATACGGAGATAAATTTTGCTTTGTTGTTCTAGTCCAGGGGTCGGCAACCCCTGGCACGCGAGAGGATTTTTTGTGGCACGCCAAGTGACTTGACGCGCATGCGAAATCTACCCTATAAGCGTGCGCCGCGCACTCCCAAGCTCAAACTGTCTACACTGCACGAAATCAACAGTCCTAAAATTTGTCAAGCATGCAATTCGCTTGACAATTTCTATGTCGGCGATGTCTGTTGTGGTTCTGCCAATGACACTCACAACTGGTTCGCTGTGAAAGCGAAAAAATTGGCTCAAGACAATCCAGTTTATGCGATTTCCCATTAGCACAACAAATTAGAGTAAACAAAGATGCGATACGCAGCAAGAATGAAAAATTTTGGTGTAGACACGCCTAATACTAAAACAGTTACGAAAACACTGTGTTTCTTTGTCGCACACTCTGCTACAACTCACAGACAGTTTTGCTTGAAGAGATGGAAAGTGCATACCATGATGTGCTGCTGCACTGCAGTGTCAGATGGTTAAATTGCGGTAAGATTCTCTTGAGGTTCGTCGAATGTCTAATCGAGATAAGGGTCTTTTTCAGGGGACAAGGAAAGGCCGACCCCGAACTGGAGGATGAAAAGTGGCTTGTAAAACTAATGTTTCTTGCGGACATCACCACGCACCTTAACGAACTTAATCTTCATCTGCAGAGTATAGGAAAAACAGTGATGTGTCTTTTTGAGGTATGCAAAGGATTTGCATCTAAACTGAATGTCTACACACGGGACATCCGAATCGCCACTTTTCGCTACTTTGAACACTTGAAGGCTTTCTCAGTGGATTACCAAGTTAATTCGGTTAAAATTGATATGTACATTAGGGGTTCAACGTCTCAATTTTGCACCAGATTTCAAGATTTTCAACATTTTGGTTCATTGGTTTCTTTTCTCATCAAGCCCGAGAGCAGCGAAGACTTGAACTTATGTGCATTTGAATGGATGGATATTGAAGACTTCCAGTTGTAGCTGATCGATTTCAAAGCCTCTTTATTGTGGACATTGAAATTTGTTGATTTGCGGAAATCGCGGGAAACGATTGAAAACAAGCAAAAAACATTTTACCACGTTGGAAATCTTTGCAGGAGAAATTTAGCTGTCTGAAGAAGATGGCAATAGCTTTGCTGTCTGCATTTCAAGCCACTTATTTGTGTGAACAAATATTTTCCCAAATGAAGTTTATTTTCAGTGCCCATCGCAGCCGACTTACGGAAGATGAATGAAAATTGTGTGTTCAACTGAGTGTATCTAAATTTATTCCAATATTACTGAGCTGAGCAAGGAAAAGCAAGGACAAGGAGTCTGTCTGTAGTTTCATTAAAAAGAGTCTTTTGACTGTATTCGACCTTATCCAATAAAATTAATAAACAAATTTGTTTCTTATCCGTTTGCTATTTACATCGTTGACTGTGCAAACCAAACACATAAAAATGCTTGGCACGCGAAGCTGCTTACATCTTGACATTATTCGTAAACTGGCACACTGCGTTCAAAAGGTTGCCGACCCCTGTTCTAGTCGATTGACCTAATTTCAAAAAAACATTTCGGTACATATTTATTTTAGTTTAAAAAAATTAAACAATATTTTCAGTTGAACTGTTTATAATTATCATTGCTGTGATTTTTGAAAAATAAAACAAAAAGCTAAAAAACAAATGCTGTATGCCAAAAAGAAAATCAAAGTTGACTAAAGAACTTCAACAGAAGTATCCATTTTGTAGAAAAGGACAAGATGAGTTCGAAGCAGAATGCAATACTTGTGGCTACGGAACTTTTGTTTCTGTAGCAAATAAAGGCAAAGTTACACCCTAGACATGCATCTAGACCAGGGGTCACCAACCGTGTGCCCGCGGGCACCATGTCGCCCGTGAAGGCAATATGAGGTGCCCGCCAGCCTGTTTTAAAATATTCTCAAAATTTTTTCAAAAGTCGATGGTGGCTTCAAAAAAAAAAGGTAGCCTAGGGTTGCGAGACATCGGCCACCGAAGTAATGGCAACAGGTTTGTAATGACACCGCCTGCCAATACAAAATAGATTGAACATCAAGTCCGGGATGTTGCAAACTTTAGGATAAGTGCGCCCCCACTTTAATCAATATCCAAAAAGTAGCTCGTGGTCCAAGAAAGGTTGGTGACCCCTGATCTAGACAGTTCAAAGCATAAAAAAGCTGTCCAATTTACATTTTTTTGTTAATTGGAACAAAAATAAACTGCTGTATTTATACTAATTATCAAAATATAATTATCAAAAGCGGTCAGTGTCAAACAAACGTCCAAAAAAATTTTCCCAGCTTTGCAGAACAACTTGTAGGGTTTATAATAATTATTATCAAAAAATGTCTTCCTTTTTGGTAATGAAAATATGGTCTACCTATGTTGCAATGACTACCTTGTTTTCATATTAGCACTTAAATATTGCGTCTCAAAAACAGCCATGATTAAAAATATTTTCTACTGCACAGTAACTTTCCGGACACCCTGTATTTTTATTGGCTGTTTGGTTAATTATATTAAAAGAGCGGAATTGGAGTCGCGCGATTTTGGCTGCGAATCCACAACCCTGTTTCATACACAAGTTACATACAACATCATAATTCATACAAATTTCAATCTGAAAATAGTGTTGCTTTAGCAGCCTATAGTTGACTACATTAAAAGCACAAACGTATTGAAAGGTCACCACAATGCAAAATTGTAGGTGTAGCTTAGCAGGTTTAGTTCATTATTTTCTTCACAATTGAATAAGTGTGAAAAAGACAGTTTTTGAATGAGCTTAATGTACCGTATTGGTGTAATGTAAGACAATATAATTTCTTCGCACAAGAATAATGTGCTTTTCGGTGCTTTTAAGTTAATAGCGATGTTAGTGACCACTCTACTGTAGTATTAAGAGGGTATGAGGCTAAACGAGTTTTGTGTGATTGCTCTCGCTGTCGTCCTATGGCAAAACGACAGTCTGCTATCCTAATATTTTTAAAAAAAGCTGACGGAGCAAGTGCCTGATTCTTTGCATCCTGATTTGTTGCATTTTTTCAAAATGCTCGTAATGTAGGCCTGTGGCTACTGCCTAAAGTCCCTCATCTCCAATGCAATACCTCGAAAATTCTGGGCATATAGCACATCTTTTAATTCCTTTTTCATGTGTTTGTTGGGAGTTATCATAAAATGCCACTGCACAGATTTATTAAGCTAATGCTGGTTGCACCAGTTGGTTTTTCAGCTGGAGGAAACTAGGTGGGTGTAATTGATTGCTTGTGTTTGTGTGTGTGTGTGTTTTGCTTTGACGTTTTTTGTGATATGGACCATTGGGGTCCGAGATAAATAAAGTAAAGCGTTAAACTGCAGCACTGAGCAAACGCAGAAAACTACCGAAGGCCTAAATACACCAATACTAAATACCTAAATACACCAATATGAAGAAAATCAAAGTATTTAATGGTGAAATGTAGCGGAATGCACAGGTAAGAAGGCGAAGCACTGCATAATCTGATACAAGCAAAAAAGCTTGTCCCACCAAAAAAGTTTCAACTGTCTAAGTTTTAAATTGCGTCCCCCCTTTGAAGTTTTTGGATACGCCCTTAGATAATTGGCTATGAATACACCGATGATGGGCGCGATACTTGAAATTTATTTTAAATCAACATCGATACACGGTATTTGTTAGCGAGTTAATTCGATACCGATACTCGATACATTATAAGCAACTTATTTCGACTCCGATATCGATACAGTATTGCCTATACAAGTAACGACAGTAGATACTCTTTAAGTTTTTTGTAAAAGCCATCGAAATGGTTCTACATGCTTGTTCGCTACTCTAGGCTACTTAGAAAATATTGAGGCTCTTAAACCTACCACCAAACTCCGCAGCAATGAAAGTGAACAAAATGATAAACATTAGGTTTCATTTAAGTTATGAGCTTTTTGGAAGAAGATGAACACATCAGTTGACAATTTAACACTACAAGTACCAGAGATTTTTTACTGCCTAGAAGTATCGACTGGGGTCAGATTAACTCTTCCTTTTAATGACACTTTTTACAATTTTTTAAAATTTTAATTAACTCAACCGCAGACTCAATGGACATGGGGCATTTATTTTATGAATAAGTCAGACTTAGGTTTGATTCCCAAGTGAGACAAATTTTAAAAATTTTGGCAAAGCTTTAGTGCATGCATAGCTACAAAAAAATACGACAAAACACATCATGACCAATATTTATTGGCAGCGAAGCCTACAATAAATGAGTTTTTTCTGTTTTCCAATGCATTTACCACATACAAGCTTAGTACAACAGCTGCATGTTTCACGTATTTTGTTGGTGCAGCTTTTGCTTTGGCAGTGCTTTCATTTCTGGCTTTTCTGCATACTGCTGTTGGTTTGACTGGACTGGTGTGAGTGAGTAAGCTTGTCTTACTTCAACAAATCTCAAACGAAGCTCTTTGAATAACCGCAAAAGATACCTTCGCCGTGAGATTTTTGACCCGGTAACTAACTTATATAAAATGTGGGCATTGATTGCAGCCAAATCTAATATGTTGGAAAAAAATTGCACATGCCACCTGCAAGAAGCTGCATTTACAGTGTACTTTCTGGCCATTTGGTCGAGCACATCAACTTTAAATTTTGTGGAATTAAAAAATTTTACGGTTTTAGGCTTAGATTTTCGATCGTCACCTGTATCAACAGTAGCATGCATTGTACTAAGCAACAAAACGTTTTTTGTGGTTTTCACTTGATGAACAGTCAAGGTGCAGCCATCGTGTTTAAAAACTTTTATTGCGTAGAGATTCTCCTTCAATTTTTTGGTTTCTTGCGGATTCTTTTTTGGAGGCGATTGACAGTTCCGACAATGCTGATCCCCTCCTGCCTCAAAGTTTTAGCGAGATTTACCGACGTAAAAAATTGTCTCTGATCACGTTTCGACCTGTCTTTCAGTAAGATTCAGTTAGTCGCGAAACAATGTGCTCACCTAATGTTATTTCTGCGGGCCATGAATCATCTTTTCCCAAAAAGGGAAAGCTATGTAGCATATACTTAGTTCGCACATCAGCGGCCATCCAAAATTTGATGCCAAATTTGTCGGGCTTATTTGGCATGTATTGCGTGAATATGCATCGAGCTTTGGTAGGAAAAAGTTGCTCATGTACGGTAATGTTGGCACCCGGTTTATAATGCCTAAGACAATTTCCGACAAAGCTATACCAAACTGTTGATGTCAGAGCCAGTTTATCTGTAGCTAGTCTATGTGATCGTGTTTGCTTATAGTCAAAGCACAGAAATTTCATTATTTCAATGAATCTGTTGCGAGCCATAGTTCCAGAAATAATTGGAATTGCCCATAACCTATTCCACAATTCATGTACCTTGATCTTAGTTGCCTTGTGAGCTCCACGTGCATAGACAATCGCTAAAAACGCATCTAGTTCATGTAATGACACGCGCCGATTGTCTGTTTGTAAAACTCTTCGAGCTTCTTCTTTAGTACATCTTTGTATATGACGCAACATATCTTCATTAATGAATAGATCCCATGCGCTGCGAACCGATTCTTTGATAATACTAGGATGTGCTTGAGTAGATGGCCCAGGAGATTCTCTGATAACATTGTTGCAAGTTCGCCTTCCGGAATTGTTTTGATTAGGATCCAAAAGATCCCAAGAAATTTCAGCAGAAGTTGCAAAGCTTGTTGCATTATTCTGTTGAACGTGAGCTTCATCCCTTTCTGAAATCGTTTCGGTAACTTCAAAATCCGAAATTTCTAAGTTTGATGATTCCAAAACAAGCTATCCACCAGACGAAGATTCACTTTCTGAATCATCACGATTGTCCTCATTTAAATGATAAACACTTCCAAGGGTGTTTTCAAGCGCTGAATATGGGTATGGAATTTTAAATCATCATCAAGCCACAAACCGAGATACTTTACGTATTTACTGCGAATAATTTTTATTTGTTTATGGATATTTCGAGATCAATATCTATGAAATGTTGTGGGAATTTGTTTATTACCAAATAAGAAGATTTTTTGTGGTTTGGGGATAGTTTATTGGATCGAAGCCATTTGTCTACTTTATTTATTTCATTATTAACTTGAGTTTTAAGGCGAATCAACGAACTGCTACTTAATGATAGATATGTGTCATCCGCAAAAAGAGTGGTATTAAAGCAAGTAGATTTTGGTAAGTCATTTATATACATCAAGAACAATAGCGGGCCTAGGTTCGACCCTTGAGGAACCCCATAAATAATTTTTGTCTTTTTTGACCTTGGGTTATTTAAACGCACGTACTGAAAGCGGTTTGACAGATAACTTTCAAAAAATTTATTTGCCAATCCTCTGATTCCTAACTGGTCAGACATTTTTCGTAGTGAAATATTATGGTCCACAGAGTCAAACGCTTTTGATAAGTCCAAAAATAAGCATCAGCTATAATACTTTTTATCTGCATTGTTAAGTAGGTCATCATACACGGCACTTATTGCGTAAGAAGTTAAGACACCGCATTGAAAGCCAAATTGGTTGGGTGAAAGTAGTTTAAATTTTGAAAGATAACTGTAAACACGTTTGTAAACAATTTTTTCAAAGATTTTACTGAATGAGGAAAGTAGTGAGATTGGCCTGTAGTTGGAACAATTCATTTTATTGCTCTGTTTAAAAATTGGAATTACTTCAGCTACTTTCATATTGTCGGGCAATACCCCTGTTTTAACACATAAGTTAAATAGATCACTAATAATAATTGGAGAGATGATTGGACAAGCCAGTTTAATAAATCTAATGCCAGTGTCCCCTGATAAAGTTGTTTTTTTGATTTTTAACATTTTTATTGCTTCAACTTCTTCTGACTTGGTCGGAGAGAGAAAAAATGAGTGAGGGCAGTAATCTTGACTATTATGCGAGTGATTAATATTGGGCACGGTAATTTTTTTTGCAAGATTTTTCCCGATATTTACGAAGTGATTATTGAGCAGCTCGGCTGATTGCATTTCAGAGTTAGAATTTTCAATCAATATGGATGCGCTTTGTTTAGATTTGCGAGATTGGATCAGTCTTCTAATTACTTTCCAAAGTTCAACAGAATTTCCTCTCGAGTTATTAATTGCAAGAGGACAATAACGTATTTTTGCTTGCTTAATTACACGATTTAAACAATTACGGTATCGCTTATATTTATTGTAACTTTCAGATGTTTTGAATTTGACAAAACGCTTTAATAAGCAAACCTTATAAAAGAACCTTATTCTGCACCAATCAACAGCCGCCTCAACGTGGTGGTGCGGTCCCCGACCCCGTTTGGGTTGGGTCGAAATGGCTTTTGGCTTTCCCGAGGGTCCCAGTTACCCCAAGTACTCCCCTTTATTTTTTCGCTATGCTGCCCCCTGAACGACCGCAGAAGGGCAGCACACAGCTTCTTTAAAATCGGTCGCTTGTTTTTTCTTTTCTCCTGCGCCTTTTTTGCCCTTCTTCGTCTCCTCATTCTCATCCTTCTCCTGATGAGCGGTAACGTTCATCTCAACCCTGGCCCCATCTTTTCTTGCTCTGTGTGCACTGGAAATGTGACCTGGCGGGGCAAGTCAGTGCAATGCTGTGCTTGCTCCAAATGGGTCCATCTAAGATGCTCACAACTTTCCCTGTCCAAATTCAGAGCTCTTTGCAGCTCTCACTCTTGGAGCTGCTCCCCCTGCCGATTCACTGTGACTCCCTCCTCGGACTCCTCCGACATGTATACCTCCACTGTGCAATCTAGCCCCGCCTCTGCTAACGCTGCTCTTTTGCCCCACCCTCGTCTCCAAACCTCTTATCCCCCATCTGCCCATTTTATATCTTCTCCCTCTGCCCCCCACCACCGTCCCTTGCTTCTGGCTTTCCTTCTGCCTCCAATCCCCCCCTGACTCTCTCAGGGTTCACCAATGGAATGCTGGAGGTCTTCGAGCCAGGAGCACTGAACTACTTCACTTTTTTTTGTCCCATCCAGTCGACCTTATCTGCATTCAGAAATCCAATCTTAACTAATCTTCCTGTTTCCGGATTCCTGGATTCTCTGCTTTGCGTTCTGATCGTACCCACTCCCTGTCTGGCATTCTCTCTTCTGATACCACGCACGCTAGCGGCGGCGTTATCATTTTCGTCAGGCAGGGCCTATCTTTTTCTGAATTTTCTACCTCCTCTCTTTCTTCGCTTTATCCCTACTCTGATTATGTAGGGATCAACATCTCTCTTAACAACTCCTCCTCGGTGTCATTTCTTAATGTGTACGCCCCCCTATTCGCTCCTCTCCAACGGATGGCAGAACCGATTCCTTTTTTCCCTCCATTCTTTCCTCCTCCAGAAATCTCTTCATTCTGAGGGACTTCAATTGCCATCACTCTTTTTGGGACTTAAGAGTTACTTCCGACCCCCGCGGAGAAGAAGTTGTCAACTGGGTCATCTCTTCTGACCTCCTCCCCCTCAATGAACCTGACACACCCACTCTTCGCCATCGCTCCTCTGGCAGTCGCTCCTCTCCTGACTTCTCCTTTGCCCACTCCTCTCTCGCCCTTTCTTGCTCATGGGAGGTGCTACAGGACCTTGGTTCTGACCACCAACCAATTCTTCTATCTATCTCTCTCTCTCCGGTCTTTCGCCCCAACGAGCGCCCCCCTTTCTTCAATTTTTAGAAAGCTCGCTGGGATGGGTTTGCCTCCTACATTGACTCTCACTGTCCTTCAGCAGAGGAATACTCGTCTCTTTCCTCTGCTGCTGCTCTCTTTACCTCTCTGCGACTGAATGCGGCCAAATCGTCGATTCTTTTCGGCCGTATCAAACGCCATTCTAAAGCCTGGTGGTCTCCTGAGGTGGAAGGTGCGGTTAGTGAAAGATGCAAGCCTTTCGCTGCCGCTCACAGAAGTGATGAAGATCGCCAAGCTTACATCTCCGCTCGACGCGCCTCGTCAGTCATCGCCAAGGCCAAGGCTGAGGCATGGCAGACGACTTGCTCTTCTCTTTCACCCAAATCAAACCCGAAAACTGTAAACTTTCTTCTTCGCTCTATCGCCGGCTCATCTTCCTCGTCTTCCTCCTCTCCTAACTTCCCCAACTGTTCTTCTCCCAGGAAATCGGCTTCGGTCTATGCCGCTTACCTGAGATCCCACTTATCCATTTCTCAGCCAAAGACTCTGCGTAACAGAGCCAGAGGCTACCTCTCTGAGCTCCGCCGAGCCACGTGTCCTGTAGAGTCTCACTCGTCCTTTTGCTCTCCATTCACTCTCGCTGAATTTCTTGTGGCTGCCTCCAACCTTTCCCACTCCACCGCCACCGGCCCAGACAAAGTTGCCTATCCCATGCTAAAGCACCTTCCTCGCTCTGGCATGGATTTTCTTCTTCACATCTTCAATCTCTCCTGGTCTTTGCATTCCTTTCCTTCCATCTGGAAGACATGTTCCATTATTCCCATACACAAAATGGGAAAGCCTCTCGACTCTCCTGCTTCCTTTCGGCCTATCTCTCTCACCTCCTGCGTATCAAAGCTTTTTGAATGCATTATTCTATTGCGTCTACTCTTCTTTCTGGAATCAAATTCCATTCTTTCTTCCCGTCAGGCCGGTTTCCGCCCTGGACGGTCTACACTTGATCAAATTCTGTACCTTTCTCAGTCCATTTCGGATGAGTTTAACAAACCCAGGCCGGGCTCTCGAACAGTCCTCTCTACTATCGATTTCTCTAAAGCTTTTGACTCTGTCTGGCATTCCGCTCTTTTCCACAAACCTATTTCGGCTGGCCTGTATCCTTGCTTTGCTCGTTGGACTCAATCTTTCCTTACTGATGGGCGCGCTTCTGTGGTCTATCAAAATCACAAAGTCGTTCGTTTCGAGTCCGTCGTGGTGTTCCGCAAGGATCCGTTTTTGGCCCTGTACTTTTCTCTCTCTTCATTAATGATCTTCCTGCCTCTCTGCCTTCTTTCGTCAGCTGCTCTCTTTACGCTGACGATCTGGCCATTTGGTCCTCCTCCTCATCGGTCTCCACTGCAGTGGAGGCCACACAAGGAGCTCTGTTTCGATTGAAGCGCTGGTCTGAGTGCTGGTGTCTTCCTCTCAATCCGAGCAAATGTGAGGCCTCCTTCTTCTCAGTGGATCCCCACCTGGCTAACCTCCAGCCCAACCTCCTCCTACTCGGCTCCCGCCTCCGTTTCAATCCCACTCCAACTTTTCTTGGGGTCATCTTCGACCGCAACCTTTCCATTTCTATGCATGTATCTTCGCTGTAGGCGAAATAATTTCCACGTCTCAAGGCCTTACGCTGTATTTCTGTTTCCTCATGGGGCCCCTCAAAGGAGTCCTACTCTGTTCTGTATAAAGGTTTTCTTCGGTCCCTTCTCACTTACGCTTCACCAGGATTGTTTCCTTTGCTAAGCGTTACCAATTTCACCAAATTGGAACGCCTTCACCGAGCGGCCAGTCGCGCCATCACCGGCTGCCTCTCGTCCTCCCCTATCCCTCTTCTTCTCTCCAAGGCTTCTTTACTTCCCCTACGAGTCGCCCTGACTCATTTCACTCTTTTTTCTTATGAGCGGGCTCTTCGTCTCCCAACCTCCTTTCCCATCTCAGGTTTGGCCAGACTAGGAGTGAGGCCAAGACTCTGCAGATCATCCTGGAAAGCTATTGCGTCCACTCACCCGCTCATGCTTCCTCCTACTTCTACTCGGGAGGCTCTTCTTGCTTGCCCTCCATTTCCTCCTTGGAATCTTCCTTCCTTCGTTGTGAAGTTCACGCTTTCCGCTTCATGCTCTCGCTCTGATCCCCTCTCTCTCGCCAAGGTGCGGCTCTCGCCCACCTTGACTTCCTTCCCCCTCATGAACTGGTACTCTGGACAGACGGCTCTGTTCCTTTTCCTTTTGGCAAAGGCGGCTCCGGCGTACTTGCCAACTGCTCTCTCTGTGGCACTCAGGCCACTCTTTCCTTTTCGGCAGGCCCAGTATGTTCAATTTTTTCCGCTGAAGCCTGCGCCATTCTGTACGCTCTTTGCTGGTCTCGACAGCACCAACAAGTCTGCCACTTCTCTTCTCCTACTGTCTGACTCTCGTTCCGTCCTCGCCACCCTGTCCTTTCTTCCATCTTTCCTCTTATCTCAAACTCTGTGGCAGATCTGGCAGGAAGTGTCTTCTCTCTCTCTCCTGTTCTATCAGGCTACAGTGGGTCCCCGGACACTCGTTTCTCCCGGGGAACGACGCGGCTGATGAGCTGGCCAGATGGGGAGCACTACTTGCGCCTCCGTAATCCCTTGTAGTCTCTCTCCTCTTACCTCTCGTATCCACTCTTGTCTTTTCTCGTACTGGAGGCGTACTGTCTCATCGAAGTATTTTGACCCACAGGTTCCCTCGATTTCCACCGAGGAACTTGTGCTCCCTCGCCATGCTCGCTGTGTGCTCTCTCGTCTTCGCTACAACGAACCCAGCCTTCTGTTAGGTTCTTATCTCCCTAATATTGGCAGAATCGAAAATCTTTGCTGCAGCTCCTGTGGACACTCGTCCCAGGACATCTCTCATGTCATTCTGCACTGTCCAGCTACGGACTGTTTGCGCCGCTCACTCTTTGGCGACTCTCTATCTCTTTGCGACCTCTAGTCCAGACCCTGAAGAGTTGCCCGGCTTCTGGGGCTCCATGGTCTTCCGCCATGCCCCCATCCCTCGGAAGGGGTCGGGTAAACAACAACAACTTTCGTTTTGACAGATGTTAAACATCCATTTGTGATTTAGGGTTTACGCTTCGAGAATTGTTCTCGTCTCGTAATAGGTCTTCTAGTGGCATGTTTATGAATTGTCTGTGAAAGAAGATTACAAAAGTTAGAGAAATAAGCGTTCGGGTCATTATCTTCTGGGGTTAAATTTTCATTAAACTGTTGACATAAATCATTCAAAAAGTGATCTTGGTTGAAGTTTCTCAGGTCACGAATGATACGCTTGTTAGATTTATTACACTTGTAAGACCTTTAGTAAACCTTGTAAAACCTTTAGTCAAGCTACATAGGAAAAACAAACAAACTGTTTCGCCTTAGGCGAAACAGACTGTTGAGGTGTTTTTAACTGGAATAAATTTCATTTCATTTTATTTTATTGCTCTGATTCTATCATTGAGCTCTCTACTGCCAAATCGACCAACTACGAAAAACAAACTTATTGTATAGTTGAACACAGAAATTGCAACAACGCTTTTATGTGACAAAATTGTATGACTGGATAGTGTGGGTTGAATCTTTGCTTAAACGCAAACAGCATTTGCTAACACAACAAAGGCGCAAATTACAGTATTTGGCACTCTATTGTTCTTACAACAAAACAGCACTTTGCATTTCAACAAAAGATCAAAGCTCCCATCAAACAAAAACAATAGTCTCCTGCAGATATCACTGCAGTAAAATCATTTCAAAAACTTTGTCTATACAAAAACTTTGATTGAGAGCGTTTTTGCAAGACAATTGTGTTCAAAGCAAACATAGAAAATCATATGGGTCAAAATGACCCTTGCTGGTACTTGTAGGCATATCACCACATACAAACTAATTCAAACCATATTTTTTTCTGAAATTGCCATTAGCATGTTCAACAACTAAATTTAGAAAAAGTCAGGAAGTTTCACGTTTCTATTGGAAGTAACCTTGCAGACATAAGCAAATGACTCAAAGCTATGGGTCAAAATGACCCTTATGGTACTTGTAGTATTAATTCAGACGGAAAAACCAATTCCACGACCGGTTTTGGTTCCATCTTTGTGTGGCAGACAGGTGGCCTACTCGTACTTTACCTGGTTACAATTATGAAGCTGAATATACTGTTATTCTGGCTAACAGGTATTTTTGATAAATTCATTTTATTTAGCTCTTCTGGTTATGATAACGTTTATTCAAGTTAATACAAGTTCTTACCGAGCATGCAAAAACTTCAATATTCGTCAACGTTTCGAACAGCTATACAGCTGTTCTTCATTAGGACTAACAATAAACGAAAGCACGAGTGAGGCAATATTAATACTGTGCTATTCAATTGAAAGAAAAAGGCAAAACAAAAAGTTTGAAAGCGAATAATAACCAATTGTAAATTACGCCAAATTATCAGAAATTTCAGAATAAAACAATTTTCTTTATCATTGATTGCATTTTCAGAATTATGAATAAAAAAAGATTCAAGAAATTGGTGTTTGGTAAAATCTATTTCAAAGGTTAAAATTTTGCTATGATTCCAGTCAACTCGGTGATCTTTGGTAATGACATGTTTAACCAACGCCGTTTTTTTTATTAAAATTGTTGTCATCAACTTTTTCCCGATTTGCTGGCATTAAATCCCTTTTATGCTCAGCCAATCTTGTTTTGTAAGCCCGTCCAGATTCCCCAACGTAGATACCAGTGCAATCCCGACAAGGAATCTAGTAAACTACACCAGGTCTAGATGACCTTTCCACCGAGTCTTTTGCCTTTGATAAAATGTTTTTTAAAGTTAAATGCGGTTTGCTACAAAACAAAATTTCTACGTTTCTTAAAATGTTTGACAAAGCCTCAAAGTATCTTGGAGCATAAGGCAGCACAATAGGTGTTTAAATTTCCCAGTTGTTGGCTAATGATGAATTTGTTTTTCTTTTCAAATTTTTAACTGTGCGCTTTAGAAACCATTTGGGATAATCATTTGTTTTAAAGCTTCCATAATTTTTGAAGTTTCTAATGTGTTATTTACCTGCTTGGAATTAAACTGTAATTGAGCTCTTTTTAAAAGACACTTTACTAATCCTTGCTTCTGCCTCATGGAATGCGCTGAGTAAAAATTTAGATATCTGTTAGTGTGCGTTGGCTCTTTATAAATCTTTGTCATTAACTCCCCACTGGCTTTTCGAGTAACACAGACATCCAAAAAAGGTATGAAATTGTTTCTCTTATGTTCGATGGTAAATTTTATACAGGCTTCAATATCATTAATATGGTTATGAAATTCACCAACTTCTGTTTTTTTAACCCATTTTGGACCATTGTTCCTGTGGAGGAACAAATTATACGGCAGCTTGAAAAGCAAGTCGGTTGTTTCGTATCGACGTAATTTTTCGACAGAGACGTACTTTAATGACCTTGAAAACATTATTCAAACGAAGTTTTTCTTTAACTCGTTAACTTTCCTGGCAAACGCCCATCGGAAAACGTTTTTTTTTTCGAGTCGAAATGACCCTGATTTGCGTAAAAATGCTGACTCAACACAAAAGTGTGAAAAAATTTTACTTGCATTATATGTAACTACAAAGCCTTCAAAAAGTAATGGCTTATCAGTTTTTGCGCGATTTCGTCCCTGAAATAAACATTTTTACGTTTACTTTTTGTGTTTCTCTACAGGAACGATGGTCCAAAACGCTATCACCAGCAAACATTGCGCAAAAAATTTTGCTGCTCTGTTTTCTCTGTAAGCACTTTCTATTGCGGAAACACTCCAAATGGCATGAAACAAAGACAAAAATACTTGAAAAAGACACAATTTTATCCTTCATGGTAATTTAAGAAGCATATAGGATGCAAGCGAACACCACATTTTTGACATTTTTTTAGTGTGTTTTTTTGCAGTTAGAGTAGCGTACTTGAGTTTCAGCGTTTACAGGGTGGTCATACCAACACTGGTTGTATATTCTTCTTCTTCCATTAGTGCCTGAGGACGCGGAACTAGTAGTTTTCAACAAGCCACCTACAACTGACGGGATAAATTCAAGAAAATCTAAACGCGGGAAAGATGCCACGGTGACCTGGAGCCTCCACGCAGCCACTGCCAGCATCTCTATACAGTTAACAAACAGCGACCAACACCACTTCTTTGTTTGAACTGCTGGTCTGTATTGGCTTATGAACCTATTGTGCAGATCGACGCCTCCCATGCCTTGATTGTATTGGTAGAAGCAGAACTGTTGAACACAACTGATTTTTTTCTTTTCACGCTGGCTGTAGCGTTTCATCATTTTGGTTGGCTCTATGTTGGTAAAATTTGAGCCAAGGTAAACCAACCTTGTTGTCCTTCCATTGCACTATGGACACGTAATCGTCCGAGTGGAGGTCAAAGAAGCCACGCTCCTCTTTTTCAACACTTTTTGATGGTCGCAGTGGGAACTTCATGGTACGGTCTTCACATATAGTCCCAAGAGCCCTGAAATTCTTTTTGTGCAAATCTCGCAGTAAATAATAAGATGCAAAAAAATTGTCAAAATAAACACAATGACAAGCCAGGGTTTTCAACTATTGAAAGAAGAGCAAACACAATATGGGTCCAAGAGGCTTGTTGCTGTCCTTAGTATCACACGCTCCGGTATAAGTCTCAAATTTGTAAGGGTAGCCATCACTTGATGCTAAAAACCAGTTTTTGTTGCCAAATCCGATCGGCTTGCCACGAATGAACATCTTTGCCGAGTGCCTACCATAGTATAGTACCATTTGTTCATCAATGGGTAAATCTTTTGCAAACACTCCAAACTGGTGAAGTGAAGCATTGACTCTATCCTGTAGAGGTCGAATTTTAGCAAGCTTATTTCCAGCAGGAAGATTATTGTTATCAGCAAAATAGATTAACTTCTATATGTCTTCAAACCTTTTTCTTGACATTGACCTTGATATCAGTGGGCAGGTGATATCATCATCCTTGCTCCAGTACAAACGCTGACGCGGTCGGCTGTTGTATCCTGTCAACAGAAGAATTCCAACAAAAGCTTTGATTTCCTTCTGTAAACTTCGATCCTTCCAGCGCCTCGATGAACTGAAGTGATGCTATCTGAATAAGTTCGGATACGAATTTCAACTTCACTTTCTCGTCTCCCGGTACTCGATGGCCCAACAGTGATCAAGCAATTCATTTATTCATCCAAGATTTAAAATATAACACACGTTTCATGGGCCATAAAAACAATTAGAGGGAAGCGTTAAGCGCGAGATAGTGATTATGGTGTTAAATTCGGGTTATCTTATTTCTGCAAATACAAAGAATCATATTACTATTTCTATATCTACAAATTCGAACAGACCAACAATCAGTAAACGTACCGTACTTAATGCTTTATTAAAGCTGATGGATACTGCAGCATGGCTTTGTAACCAATGCTTTCTTTAATCTGCCGCAGTAGAACTCGGGGCCGTTATTTATAACGATCTTGGGGTAATTTCTCCAAAATGGAGAAAGTGGCATGAATAATTTGTTTTCTGAGTACGAACCGGTAGTAGTCATAGGAGAAAGCAGCATCCATGACTTTTTTTTCAGGCACAGTTTAATCTTGGTCATAATAAATAAACTAAAAGTGATATCAACCCCCTTCCGTAGTGTAAAGTTGTTTTTCATTAGAACTGCGAACTCACCAAAATGACTCATAACAACACGGCCACATATACACACGAATGTCAATTAGGCGTTCAATTCTATGTCAGATATAAATGAATTGTACACTGGCCTTATTCGCTTGCTCATAATTTAGGATTTTCTCCTTTTTATGATGTTGTTTGTCAGTTCACGTAACACCTTCCGTGTAAGATAAATGACCTCATTCCGTTGAGACGCATATCGCGCTGTTTTGCAAGCAATTAGACTATAGATTTCCTCATTGCATAACAATCGAAAAAGTCCAGCTGGCTCAAGCAGGGCAAGATGAAGTGGCTGTCAGCTAAGTGCATAACATTTGCTTCTGGTATTTCCTTCAGGCTGCTTTTCTTCTTCCAGAGCACTGCTTCCGCATTCTTTCTCTTTTTTTTTGGTGGTGGTTTATTTTCTTTACTGTGAATTGCTGATACGTCGGAAGCGACTTCGCATTCGTCGTTGTTATGTACCTCTAAAGTTCCTGTAACATTGCTTGAAAGCAAATCATTTTTATGGCACTCATCTACTTCATCTTCCTCTACATAAGTAGCATAAGCATCAACTTGCGCTGGTGGCAAAATAGCAATATCTTTCTTTTCACTTCCTGTTGATCCTAAAACGTCGTTAGCTGCTTCCTGCAGATTTAAATATCTTCTGTGTAACTGGTTACCGGTCATCTTTAACAGAGAAATAATTCACTATTAATTCGAAGACGCTGTTCTAAAAAAGATAAGATTCGCACTGAGTTTTCATAGAAAAACAAACACTGGTACTCAGTAACGAAATTTTTATATCAAATGCGTTCTGCAACTTTTCTATAAAAAAGGTAATGTTTGTTTTATCTTCTTAGATAGGATTGTCTATTGCTGCACAGATGTCCTGCAAATAGTTTCGTACGGTAAATCAAGACAGGCCAGCCATCTCCAGCCTTACTAATCTGCAACAGCTGCACTAAATCTGCAGCAGCTTTGCACCCGTATTGGACCATTGTTCCTCTAGAGAAACATCTGGTTGCTAGACAAAAAAAAGCTGGTGGCAAAATCTTTTTACATTTTTTTCTTAATTAGATCAACAGTATACAAATATTAAAAACTTGCCAGAAAGTGACTTGTACTTCTGGTGGTGGTCATTAATGGTTTAATAATAACAAACGTGTCATCAACATATCTCCTCCAAAATTTGGATGGGTTTAAAAAGGTTGGCATTGCTCCTTCCTCTACATTCTCCCTCACTAAATTTGCAATCATGACGTAATGGGTGAGCCCATTGCGACATCAAATATTTGACCATAAAATTTACCACAAAAATAGAGATACCTATTATCAAGGCACAAATTAAATGCAGTCATAATATCAGTCAGGGTAAGGTCAGATCTATTATCAAGAGTGTCATTCTTTTTTAATCGTTCTAATACAACGGCTTTAGCCACATCAACTGGTATTTTTGTAAACAAAGAAATGACATTAAACGAAACAATGCATTCCTCATGACTGATTGTCAAATTTTATATTTGTTCTACAAATTCATTGGAATTCTTCACAGTAAAACCGTTAGCGTCGACTAGCGGTGTCAATAAAATAGCAATGAGGTTGGGAAAATAATAAAGCGATGAATTTATAAACGAAACAATAGGTCAACACGGAAAATTATCTTATGAACTTATGGTAACCCATAAATGCATGGAGCAATGAAATCAGTGCTGTATAAATAACGATAGGTCTGTCTGTTGTGAAATGCGATTGTTCGTAAAAAGCATGTAAATAAATTTATTAAGCTTACGTTCAATACTACCTGTTAAATCAGATTTCAAAGGGGCGTATGTGTTACTGTCACTTAACAAATCATTAATTCTTGAATCATAATCAGATTTGTCTAAAATCACAGTGCAGTTTTCTTTGTCAGCATGTGCAATGATGATTTTTTTCTTTGACAAATTTCGTAAAGCTTGATTTTTTTGTTAGTGAGGTTAGAAGGAACTTTCTTTGATGAATTTAGAACGCTTACAATTTGCTTCTAGTAATATTAGCAACAGGTGCAGGGAGAAGTCGTAGACCTTTTTCCGCTTCCGATATAATTTTTTGTTTGGGAATTGTTTTCTGCGAAACAGCAAAATTTGAACCTAATGCCAAAACTTTGGTTTCCGTTTCTGTCAGCCGATGCTTCGAAATATTAATCACCCACTTGCTATCTGCGTTTTTAGTTGGATTTCTCCTCCCTGTGGATGACTTCAGCAGGGTTAATTTGCCATCGCTGTGCTCAAGTAACTGTTTGTGCTGTTTCCTGGTAACAGTTTTATAATATTGTCTGATAATTTTGAAGGCTTCCAAATCTACTTCCGCTTTAAGCTTCTCTTCCAGTTCTTCAATTTCATTATAGGAAAAATTTATCCAAAAATGTGATTCATTTATCCGTAGCTTTAGATATCGAAAATCAAAAGCTTCAGCCATTTTTTTTTCCGTAACTGAATTAATTAGACATTTAAATTTTAAACTCTTAGGCACAATATCTCGTCGTAAGCATGAATGATTAAAGTGAAGATGGCCTTTGTGTCTCGCTATTCTTTTACCTTAGAACATGAGATTGTGTAAATCACGTAATGTTCCTGAACCATAAATGTTTTCGATGAAGCTGAATATACTGTTATTCTGGCTACCAAGTATTTTTGATAAATTTATTTTACTTACGTAGCTCTTCTGGTAGTGATAACGTTTATTCAAGTTAATACAAGTTCTTATCGAGCATGCAAAAACTTCAATATTCGTCAACGTTTCGAACAGCTATACAGCTGTTCTTCATCAGGACTAATAATTTAATAAAAGAAAGTACGAGTGAGGCAAAAACAAATTCATCATTAGCCAACAACAGGGAAATTAAAACACCTATTGTGCTGCCTTATGCTCCAAGATACTTTGAGGCTTTGTCAAACATTTTAAGAAACGTAGAAATTTTGGTTTGTAGCAAACCGCATTTAACTTTAAAAAACATTTTATCAAAGGCAAAAGACTCGGTGGAAAGGTCATCTAGACCTGGTGTAGTTTACTAGATTCCTTGTCGGGATTGCACTGGTATCTACGTTGGGGAATCTGGACGGGCTTACAAAACAAGATTGGCTGAGCATAAAAGGGATTTAATGCCAGCAAATCGGGAAAAAGTTGATGACAACAATTTTAATAAAAAAAACGGCGTTGGTTAAACATGTCATTACCAAAGATCACCGAGTTGACTGGAATCATAGCAAAATTTTAACCTTTGAAATAGATTTTACCAAACACCAATTTCTTGAATCTTTTTTTATTCATAATTCTGAAAATGCAATCAATGATAAAGAAAATTGTTTTATTCTGAAATTTCTGATAATTTGGCGTAATTTACAATTGGTTATTATTCGCTTTCAAACTTTTTGTTTTGCCTTTTTCTTTCAATTGAATAGCACAGTATTAATATTGCCTCACTCGTGCTTTCGTTTATTGTTAGTCCTGATGAAGAACAGCTGTATAGCTGTTCGAAACGTTGACGAATATTGAAGTTTTTGCATGCTCGATAAGAACTTGTATTAACTTGAATAAACGTTATCATAACCAGAAGAGCTAAATAAAATGAATTTACAATTGTGAAATTGCTCACCCAGCGTGTAGTAAAAAGGCAACTCTTGGGTACCCACCAATGGCAGTACCCCCTTGTTGTTGGTGGGGCAACCAGTCACTTATGACTGGTTAGAAATGGGCTGCCATCTTTCCCCTAGCCTAATTTTTTTTCGGTGGACGGCATGAACTTGAATTGCCGTTCGTGCCGTTCCTCCATCCCGAGGAAGAGGAGGAGTAATCGCAACAACCGGTTTTGGTTTTCATTAAGCCTCATCAGACTTATGTTCAAACCCGATACCTTTTGGCTCAGCTTACCTCCTCGAAACCGCCGGGCAACGGGGTTCTCTATGGTAAATGGAGAATTTCTACGATAATTCTTTTCATTTAATTGTTAAAATCAATGAAAGCGCTTAATGTTGTCTGTTGATGACAAAAAAAGTTTTTGCCAAAGAACTGGAATACAGCCCGATATTTGCGTCCCAGGTATCAGTTCAACCGGTGAACAGTTTGACCTAAATTGTAAATCTTAGGTGCGGAAAATAACCGTTTGATGGCAAAGCTGCTAAATTTGTAACATTTTTGTAGGGACTTGATTCAGGTTTAGGACGCATTTATGGCCTACAACAACTTCGAAATCAAATATTGATACTACCCACCATGGTGTGAAATAGCACATAGGCTTAATAGAACGAAGGTTAAAATAAACTTCGTTTTCATTATGAGACGTAAAGCTTCACGGTATGCAATGAAAGATACATCTTAGCCCGCCAGACCGATGCTAATCTTCAAAATAATCTGTAATATGCACCCCTGAAAACACGGTTAATAAACAGAAATGTGAATCGTTGCTATTGTTAGCTGGCAATATCATAGTAGGGGAAAGGTGGGTACGTTGATTCAGTCGGTTAGTTGGTACCCTCGAAATATTTTCTTGTTTGTTGTTCTAATAAATCCACTTTTGGTGCGAAACTATGCTCTTAAACTATCTTTAGTATAAGGGCACAGTTTTGTTGACAAAAATAGCAAGGGTTGGGTCAGGACGAATGAATGAATGTAGAATTTTTGTTTAATGTGGAAATGTGCGAAAAAGAATAAGGATAAGAGGGGAATCATCTATGGACACAATTTTTTTTCTGACTCTAAAATTTTTTGTAGATCGTTTTAGGTATATATCAGGAACATATAGGTGGCCTAATTTTGTTTTCTACAATTTGCTTATTCGTATTCCCCATTTTCTGAAATATGCCACATTAGTATCATTGGTCCACCAACCAAACAAACTTTAAACGCAGTGTATTCATTCAAAGGCGTTTAACTTCAAAGAAATGTGCGACTGGGTCAAAATGTGCGAATGACAGTGTTTCTGAGCATGATTTAATTAATTTAGCACGTAACTGTGGCAACCAGTAGGGAGACATCGCCCCCGAAAATTTGTACTGTTGAGGCAGTCCTCATTGATCAAGTAAGGCTACTTGGTTATAAATGGCGTCTGTTTTGTTATTTTGTTACCCGGGCCCACTATTTTAGTATAGCCTAAAATTAATTGAAATCGCGATATAAAACCATTTGCTATTTCCAAAAATAGCTCGGTCTTTTACCTCTGCTGAACAAAGTCAGTGATATCTCGTTTGCTGAGTTGGTTATGCAAATTATTTTGTCACCATGGCGTGACGTCTCTGTTTCGCCATCCAAAAATTCTGAAAACTCGGCGCTTTTTGCACACTGCTACAAGCATTTGGCTTGCTGGTAGCAATGTGCAACTTGCTACCAGCAAGCCAAATACAACCCGCAGTGTCAAATTTTTCGATGCGCCGAAAAATTAAGAAAGTGACTTGCTAACCACGCGACCATCGATTGAAGTTTTAGGTCGACACTTTTAAAATTCAGTTCCGTTGAAATCGACCACAAAAGTAGATCTCCCAAACAAAAAATCTGACATATTTCACTCATACTTATAAGACCACTCGATACCATACTGATACTATCGCATTCGCGTGCCGACCTGAGTTTTGAAATTAGCGCAAGAACTCGGCTATTGACTTTTTAAACTAAAAACAGGCATTTGACGAAATTTTGCTGAAGTGAATACCGTAAATGAAACATTTTTCCAGCTTACAAGCCATGCCTACCTGGAGCCGCCTTAGCTTTTTTTATCAGTAAATTTTCCAAAAATATTTCGTCTGTTTTCATTTCGGCATGCACGCTTTTTTATTGCATTATTAATTGAAACAAGCAGTTAAATGGGAGACAAAATCTTTTTTCAAAATCTCTTAATCTCATAAAATTGATTTTTAGCAAAGACTGTAAAGTAAGCTTTATTCAGGGGCACCCCTTCCATTCGAGGAGAAGGCATAATGACTCGTTTGGGAAACAATAACTAGCTTCTACTCTATTGGCGTCATATTTGAGCCTACATACAAAGCAAGAGCAACTTATACTGGTCGGTCCGAAAGTGCCGTGTTTGGGGAGGCATCAAATGCATTTGAAGGCGTAATTGATTTCAGATTTCAAAATTGTTTAACTTTTACTTCAACTAAAGCTTTTGAATGCGTTTTCTTCCTGGATACTACTTTCGAACGATACATAACCACTCAGTTTGGAAAGCTGTGCTTGGAATTGACTTCCTGTGGCGTTGGGATCGAGACTAGATATGGCATTTTGTTATGGTCTAACAGGCCTAAAAAATGATGCGCTACTACACCTTTTCACGCGACAAAGTAATCATTTGGAGTAATGCATAAAAAGAGCATAAGGAAATCTTGGAGCTCCAGATTCTTCAACTCGTTGATTATGCGGCCAATGCGCTCAAAATACTCATTCTTATGCCAATGTTATCTTTACAAACTCTAACTGAACCGCAAAAGCATCTACTACAGTGAAATTGGCCCATTTTCACAAATGTTGCACAACTCTGATTTAGCACCATTGATAAAAATGGTGTCACTCTAAAAATAGCTAATCAAGTAACTTGGTGTAAGAAGTATATTTTATCCCACCAGAAACATTGAAACAACAAAAATGAAAATTACGGCCATACAGAAAAAAAATCTCTTGCATGAACGACATCATTTCTTTTACTCTCACAGAGGTACTCATCATCTGAATCATCGTAGTCTGCAAAAATTTGTCATCACTTACTCCTGCCCCCACCCCAAATCATTGTAACTGTGCAAAGAAGACCCCAAGATTTTTTTACTTTTTTATTTCAACATACCAAATCTGAAAAGTAGTTGGAAATTGTAAAATATATCCAGGAATTGGTTTCTTGTTTTACCAAAATGTGTTAGATAGACAAGTTTGATACGTTTGGATCTAGGCTTGCCTGCGTTATGAGCAATAAAAAATATTCTTTGGTATTTTTAAAGAAACTTCGAAATGCAAAAGCATAACACAAGAAAAGTTACAGCTGACATGGTTTAGCCTAAAGCCAAGAAATTGTAGCACTAAAACGTCACCAACACGCCTTACTCAAACTGCCTAAACCAAATAACTTGGAGTCGACCGAAGGTCACAAAGCATTGTCATTGTGAGCCTTTCCATATCAAAAGTTACATTACTGAATTAAGTAAAGATAAGGATATTGACATCGGAGCAAAAAAATTTGTACCAAGCCAATAAAATGGTAAAAACTGAAACATGATAACCTAGTCCAGTTGGTCCATAGAGGCTTAAAATTCTGGTGGCTAGCACTGATGGTGGTGTACTGTATTCAATCGTTCAGATGCAGCTAATTTATTAAAATCACAATTAAGACCTATAAGCTACCACGCTTTTTTTAACGTGATGCTATCGAATCTACTCTCTCTTAAAGTTGTCTTCATGTTGCTGCTCAAAACCATTACACTCAAATAATGTATTCTGTCAAAAATATCATAATTCATTGACAGCTGTTAAGCTTTAATCAAAAATGGAGCAATTTGCAGCGTGTAAAGAAGAATGAATATAATCGGGACGCAAT
This sequence comes from Trididemnum clinides, assembly GCA_963675345.1. Taxonomy (NCBI): domain Eukaryota; kingdom Metazoa; phylum Chordata; class Ascidiacea; order Aplousobranchia; family Didemnidae; genus Trididemnum; species Trididemnum clinides. The sequence continues at coordinate 35,675,312 of OY776286.1, forward strand.
GGTGGGCAGTACCTAATCGCTATTGTAACTACTTACTTTTTTGTAGCTGTAACTGTAGTTTCGTTACTTCTTACAGAATTAAGAAAATATGTTACTAGTTATCAATTGAATAGACTAAAGTTACAAGTTACAGTTACTTTTTATTATCTGCTGCAGTGTTTGGGAGACTCGAGTCAATGACTATCAACTCTGGTCAGCTCGAATCGAGAGTAACCTGACTCGAGTTATTTGCACAAAATGGCTTAACTGGGGACTCGACACCTGTGACTCAAAACTCGAGTCAAGACTCGACTGCCGGCTGATAATAAAATTTCGTGCATGAAAAGAATTTACTATCTTGGAAAGTTTGACTTCTTAAAAATTTTTCCTTGAAAGTTCATGTGTTTAAAAATAATTTCTTATAATTTGGGAAGGGATGTAATTTTTAGAATCCATAAAACGATATTGCATAGCAACACTGAACCACTTTTCATTTTTAATAATTTAATGACATATTGACATCCACTCTAAGCTAAACGTTTTTGGCTTACATCAAGCCTTTGTCAAAGCATCTATAATATCAAGTAATAGAAACTTAAGTATGATATAAAATTAAAACTTAAAAAAATTAGTATAGGCTTAGGCCTTACACTATATAAGCGAGTCAAATCATTAATAGAAATTTGAGGTCACAGCGACATACACCGGCAAACAAATACTATTGGGATTGTGACGAATAAGACAAATGATTACAAAACATCAACTAAATGATGACAAATATCTTAACGATATAGCGGCAATATAATACATTGGTAGATTGTAACGGAATAAGACAAACCAATTAAAATATTTTTAGCAAAAAGGAACAACCATTCGCATATAGCTGTTTATCAGGAAGAGGCTTGGGTTGTTTAATTAACAGAGCCTCATGAATTTTTGCGTTATATTCAGATGAACATTTCTTTTAAACCGTAAATGACGAGTGCAAATTAATTTCATTTTTAGAACAGGATTTGCGCGATTGCAAATGATCCATAATGACACTTTTTCTACTGTTATTAAGGATCAAATGTTCCCTTGCTCTGGTAAGCAAATGTCTGGATGACATACCGACGTGTGTCTTACCCAGATCGCTCAAACATGTAAATCGATATACGACATTGGACACCAAAAGTAAAAGAGAATGAGATTCTAATTTAAAATCATTTCCAACTTTAGCTGTTCTTTAAATGGGCTTAACTTTGACATCTAACACTTTCAAAACCAGCCTAGATATCTAATATATATAACGCAATTCTATCTGTACGTACGTACGTATGTATGTATGTATGTACATACGCTTTAACTCTTCCGAAACTGCTGAAAATAGAAACATCAAACTTGGCAGAATTGATTATTACCCCACGGTAAGTGTCACAAGGAGCTTCGGGACGTCACCATGACGTCGTAATTAAAAGTAATTTTTGTAAAATTTGCATTTCTTGACAGAGCAAAACCGTCTTGCGCTCAAACGAAAGCTAGTTTTAACTTTGAGTTTATAAAAACTTTATTGTTTGGAGTTTAAGGTGATGTCACAATCAACGCTTTATTGCACAATTTGTTAGAGGCATTTTCTCAAAAACTGCTAATTGTAGAAACGCGATTAAACGCGTTTTTAGGAGATATTAAAGTGGTGCTTTCCATAAAAACAACTCTTCAACCATTACAGCTCATCTAACAACGCAACGAGCAATTTTTTATTTAAGTTTTTAAGCCTTCTAAGCATGCCTCTTATCTTTTTCGCTTCCAAGCTTAAAACTCGCTCTATGATGTCCGAATGCTATCTTGTACGATTAACTCAGCTACCAGAGATCATCATATGATGATTTATTAAAAAATTACATTTTTACAAAATCATTTTATTTGAAACTGATTTGTGACGTCATTTCTTTACCGAATTTCAAAATTTTTTCACTAAATCAAAGATCATTTTAAGGCAATTTCGATAGTATATGATCTTTAGTATTTGTTTTTTATACTAAAAAAATTGAACTTTAACACCGATGGTGTAACTTTTTACCCTCCCAAAATGTTGTAACCTGAGCAATACCAGGTCAGTTTGATAATAAAATTTATAATAAGATACTAACAATTATCGTCCTCTGAAAGCTTAGGAAACTTGCTTTCCAGAAATATGGTACTCTAGTTAGTTAGGGATAAGGATTAGTTTGTAATGGCTAATCAAAAATTGGTTACCATACATCATGCTTTATTATTACGTGAACAATTATTCTGCTCTACCTAGCAAACTTGCAATTATTAGACAAAGTTAGTTTTTTGTTACATTTTGACTACTTTTCCTCACAAGCATGGTTCTTTGGCATTATCTGTACGCGTTTTCACGAACATTTATCAAAAAATGAAATCTTTAAACGTTTACGAAATGTAGCGTAATGATACACACACTCATAATTTGGTGCTTACACTTAGCAAAATTGCAATTTCTAGAAAAACTAAGTACCCCTTTTGCTGCGTCATCACGCTAATTCACGTGATGTGAGATTTTGCGCAGGCTGCGGTGTCACGTGAATTAACTTGATTCAGAAAACTGTCTACGTTCACTGCTATACTCACGTAATTCAACCATCTACAGGACTTTGCACATGGCACAATCATTCGCACACGCATTCCAGACGTTTTGACGTCACAAATCAGTTTTGGCTTGGACTTTTGAACTTTTCTCTCAATTGCTATATGCTACCTAGAATGCGGGAGGTAGCAAAATTTGTTTTGCTGTTTTACAATAATATCAGTTTAGGGCATTAGTTTTCTTGCTTTACTGTGCTTGCTTTTCTGTGCTTTGTTGTAAAACTTTTGTAAAACTTGTTGTAAAAAGTAACTTTTGTAAAAGATTGCAACTTTGCAAATATCCGTGCTTTGCTGAATATTTGTAACATGTTTAGGGTAATACAATTAAATGTCCTATTTTGAACAACTACTAAGAATTTTCAAATTGTAGACCAGGAAATCAATCAATAAATAGAAGTAGTAATAGCAGCGGTTTTATTTATAAACGAATTAGATATGAATAACAAATGATATAAAGTAAAAACAAACAGTATTTGCGATGCTCATCGCTATAAAACCAGACAGCGAAAACAGCGCCGCACACAGGCGTCATACAGCGCGCAACGCTCGACACAGCGAAAGTGGTAGCACTTTGGTACATTTTGACTATTCTTTCTTAATAGTAGGAATCTTAGTTATTATCCATCAAAATATTTTTAAAAATTCATCTAAAAATGAAGTCTCTATCAATTTTAATTTGTAGCCAACAGGGGTGTATGCAGACATGTCTGAGGAGGCGTGAGAAATTCATCTGTGACGAATGGCAAATGCCAAAGGCAATGCTTAAAATTGTGCGCGATGAGGCAGTGTAGGCATCTAATGTTTTTGAAGAGCAAGGTCGGCGGTGGTAAAATTTTTGCCAAAGTATAGGTTGAAGAACTTTTTTTACTTTGCTGATTGACCGTCTACAACGCAGACACGTTTCTGTTACAATTATGGCAGCCGACAATCATGTTTCACAATTTCCTGAGGAGGGTGCAAGGATGATTTTGGGCAAATAATCGCTGAAATTCACATTTTATTGTTCCTGAAGGGGCTGCGAGGATAATTTTGGGCAAATAATTGCTGAAATACACAATTTATTTTTCCTTCGGAGGGGAGCGCATAGGAGCCCCCTGCGTAAGCCACTGTAGCCAACTTCAACCAAAATACTTGGTGATCCCTCAACTAAATGAGGGGAGAAAATTAAGGTGGTTCTGTTTTATCTTTCGCAACAAAATATGAGTGACGAGATACTTATCCTGTAAATGTTGGGACAATTTTCTTTGCAATTGGGCGAGGCCGGTGCAGCCAACTGATCTGATGCTCTTAACTTCGACTTTATTGGTAGGGGCCTGGATATTGCAATAACTTAACTGTGAGTGCTTCATTTCGGGTTAGTTTGCTTTTTGCGGGGTCGCGTTTATGCTTAACTAAGCGACATTAGCGCAGTCAGAGGCGTTGGCTCATACAAAATCGCCTACAGTAACGAAAAGGTCGTAAGCAGTGGTGAAAGTAAGCCGGAACGGTCCGGTACGCCGTTCCGGTAAAAGATTTGCTGCCGGAACGCCGTACCGGTAAAAAAATGGAAGTTATCAAGTTCAATTTATGGCATTACTTACTCTTATCTTGAAACTGTGTTGACACAATACATTTTAACACAATAGGTTTTATTTTATCACAATTGCAAAGTTACTTAAAATTTTCAAGTCATAGGCCCATCGCAATAAGTACAGTAACTTGAACCAAGCACTAGTTTTCAGAGTTGGAGAATTGCAAATTGCAAAAGTTTTGTTTCACAAACGTTATTAAATCTAAATTAACCGTCAAGTCGCGATAAAAAGTTAAACTATTATTGAGCATCTTTTTAATCTACTCTGAAAAATGTTTTGGACAGTAGCAAATAGATTGGTGTCAGAAGAAAGGCTCTTAAAAGTGATACAAAATTCCGAAAGATAGTTTTTTATAGACAATGTTATGCGGAAAAGAAAACAGTGAGCTAGAATTAAATATTAATAAGAATCCAAATCCCTTGCAGAAAAAATGGTGAGCCAGCTTGTCGAGGTTAGAGCAAAGAATTTTAAAATGAATAAAACTTTTTTGCCATTTTGAAGACAAAAATAAGATAGATTTTAAGCATCATGTCCAAAGAAATACCGTATTCTAGTAGTGTTTCAGTAGGAAAGTACAGTAAGAATGAATTGATTTAACTATTACTTGTTTGCCTGTTTCATGGTGAAAATTTTACTGAACTCGAGTTCACAACGTCCGACCCGGACTCATAGCTTGTGGACTCGGACTCGTAAATTTCAGTTTTAATGAACTCGGACTCGGATTTGGACTCGTGACCTAAGGACTCCACTCGGCTTCGGACTCGTGAAAATCGTAGTGTTCCCAACACTGCTGGTTTCAATGCATACGCACTACGAAATACGAGTTTCATTGCATACGCACTAAGTACTCAGACCAGCTCAGACTCGACTAAAATAGAAAGCAGTGTTGTGGAGACAACAGTTTAGTAGTGAGTCTTCTACTTGCAGAGGTTGTTTTAAATTTTTATGGATTTCAAGTTATGGATTCCTGTTAAACGAATATCAAATAACCGATAAAACATAGCGAGTATTATATTTTAAAAGCTTGATTTTTAGGAATATTTCCAGCCTAAAGACTATACCTTTATAAAATGCAAAGAAAAATTAATCATTATTGGAAGAGAAAAGAAACCAGTGATGAGACTTTGAGTTCAGTAGCAACTAAAGTTTAAAGAACGGAGAGCAATGTTAGTATGCCTACCCAAAGTGGTGCAATCAGCGATCCTCTACCTGTGCATCAAGATCAAGTTGAGGAAAAATGTTCCACTGCTTATCCGTTAATTTGGACTGAACAACAGTATGAGGAATTTAAGCAAAAAAACAGTTGGATGTACGCTAGTGATGGTAAAGTAGGATGTACTCCATGTCATGAAGTCAATAATTTGGGAGTAAGAGCATCTCGTGGTGTTAATATTTCCACTCAATGGGCAGATGGCGATGTCACTTTTTATGGTAGCACAAGAACGGTTCAACTTTCATCACTTCGAAAAAAGATCTGTGAGCACATAAACTCAAAAGCGCACCAAGATGCTATTAATATTCTAGAGACGGCAAAGAAAGATGTACTCCTTAATTTAAATGCACAGAGTGAGCAAACTGCGTTTCAATCCACAGCGCGAGTGTTCAGGACAGCTTATTATGTGGCAAAAAATAGCAAACCTTTTACAGACTTTGAAAAATTGATTAACCTTCAGCAAGCCAATTCTATAGACATGGGACGTGTCTTACACAGTAAAACTGTAGCTGTTGACATAATTGAACATATATCTTCACATATGAAGAAAAAACTTTTAACCAAAATTATAGAGAGCAGAAGTAAGATAAATGTTCTAGCGGATGAATCAACTCGGGTGGGTGATAAATCAACTTTAATCGTGTTTCTAAGAGCTAGTATTGATGGCAAAGCGGCGCCTATTAATTTTCCGCTAGATTTAGTAGAATTGGAAAGTCTGTGCGCTTCTCATATTGCTGACAAAATTGTGGACTGTTTGTTCAAAAACGGCTACTCCATCGAGTTACTCCAAGAAGTAATCATCGGATTTTGCAGTGATGGAGCTAGCGTGATGCTGGGGACAAAGTCAGGAGTCGGAAAGTTGCTCAAAGACAAATTTCCTGATATAATATTGTGGCATTGTCTTAATCACAGACTTGAGCTTGCTGTAGGAAATGCACTAGAAATTATCGGTGGTACAAATGACTTTCAGTCATTTCTTGAACATTTATATTCACTGTACAGCCAGTCACCAAAGAGCAAGCGTGAACTTGACCAATGTTCCCATGATTTGCAAACGACCCTAAAAAGAATCGGCAAGGTGTTTACTATTCGCTGGGTCGCTTCATCCTTCAGGGCAGTATCAGCAGTCTGGCATTCTTTCCCAGCATTGGCGCAACATTTTGAAAAAGCTTCAAATGACGAAACGAGGCAAAGCACAGAAAAGACCAGATTTCGAGGCATACTGTCCAAATTTTGCACAATAAATTTTGTTAAAAATTTAGCGCTGATGGTGGATGTCTTGAACGAATTAACAAATTTATCAGAAACACTACAAAGCCGAAATACCACGCTGCCAAAAGCCCACACTTTACTCACTGCGTATACAAAACGTATAGAAAGCCTTATTGCTTCCCCGGGGGAACATTCCATCATGGCTGAACAAGCAGAAAAAGCAATGTCATTTCAACAAGTAGAACTGAGAGAAGGAAGAAGCCCAGTAATAAATCAGGCTCAATTTATTGCGGCTGTAGCTGACAACATGAAAGAAAGGCTCTTCACGACTGCATCAAGCAGAGCACAGCCTAGCGTTCATGCAACTCGAAGAGAGAACTACAAAACCCTTTTTGATCAAATTGATGCGTTAGATCCAGAAAAGATTGATCATGAAAATCCTCGTTTTGGAGAAGATGAAGTGAAAAGTCTATGTGGCACCCTTCGTCTCAACAAGCAACAAACTCATCTTGCGTATATTGAATTTAAGGCAAGTGGAGGAAGAAGCATTCCTGACCAACTAAATAAGTTGATGGTGGCCGTTGACACCCTTTCACCAAGTAACGCCGACTGTGAGCGCGGGTTCAGCGCTATGAACAACATCATCACTGACAGCAGAAATGCAATCACTACGAACAATGCCGAGAAGCAACTCTTTGTCAGTACTGTGGGGCCACCGTGCGAGAAATGGAAACCAGAGCCATACGTAAGAACTTGGCTTGGAAAGGGAAGAAGAGCAGCTCATGCAACAAGCGGCATGGCTTGACAACAAAACTTGAAAAAGGCTAACTACTATGAACCTTTATGGAAAGTTTTTAAATAATTGAGTGTTTGATTTGGATTATGTGGTTATGTGCTTGATTGAAAATGTATCGTTATGTTTGTGGTTGCAAACTTTCAATAATGAACCAAAAATAACTTAGGTTTTGAGGATCTTTTGTAATTATCCCCCAAAATAGGCTATTTCAAATCGTGTCAATATAGTTCTCTGGCAAACCTTTTACTCTCCAATTTGCAGGCAACAGTACTACAGGACATTGTTTCGAGTCTCAGATTAGCGATTCATTCTAATCCAGCAACAATTAGTTATTTCGGATTATCTAATATTTTATAGTTCGTTAAAATTTAAAGTGTTAGGATTTGGTGTCTGGATCAGTGGATGTCTAAAACCCATTTGCCTTTTTTGATCAGCAACCACAAAAAAATTATTTTACTTCCACCACTGTTATGAGCTTCTGGCATGCATAGTACCGGTAAGAAAAATTTTCTACTTTCACCACTGGTCGTAAGCAGCGGACCTAATATTTAATGGCTTATAATGGAAAATGCATATGAATTGCCTTAACGCTCTCCAACAACTTTGATATGCTTTCAAGTATTTGCTCAATTTAAAAAATAAAAGTCTGCTTAGTTTAAGAATGCCTATGGTGAAAACAGGGCAAATAATATGTTGCCAGTACGAGATAAACTTGGAAGACACGTATTGGCTGTGCACACCCACCAACAATGTTCTTTAATCCACCTTTTCACGCTATGGTGGATTAAAGCAAACAGCTCAGCCAAACAACTTAATGTCACAAATATAGATACAAAAAAGAGTCCAACTAATCGTTCAATATGCCTACCACAAAATAGCTCATTTCTTTAATTGTCGAAACGACCATCGTATGGGCGCCGCCATCAATTTTGACTATGTTTCACTTTTCCCTCCACCTTATACTATTAAAAAGTACGATTGATAGTTTGTGACATCATTCTTTCGTTTTGAGTACCACCGGTCTTGATGAATAGACCAAGATGATCACCATTTCGTTCACAGGAACGATGGCTTGTGTTTACTAAAATTTTTGTTGCTGCTCTCACAAATGTTGGCACGGTGAAGCCCACGCACGCAGCTGTCTTAATCGATGCGGTGCTTGGTGCAAGTGATGGCATGACGTGCCGGGATGAAACCTCATCTTACTTTGGGAAACTTTTCTATTTTGCTTAATAATACCTTTATAGAGCTACTGCGATCAAATCCACAAATTTTGGGAAAAGCAGAGACTTTTTAACTTCTCTAAGCACACCTAAACAAGAAAAAACAAACCTACAACATGATGCGTAGCCAGCAGGGATTTGAGAAAGTGTGATTTGTACTTCCGAACTAAGGGAAACGCAAGGCCTCCTTGGGCTCACTTAAATAATGAACAGAGCACATAGACCTAAGGCATAACCATCACTTTGAAATGAGAAATTCTACTAGGAAAAGGAGCGCATCAAATCGTAAAAATCTTATGTGCAGAAAAAACATAAACTCTTCGTTACTGTTCACTCAAGTGTCCGATGGATGAAGCCGGCTTGGCTGGCTGAACCGACATTCTCAATCCCGAAGTTACTGATGGCACCCTTCGGCTGGTGCCAACATATACTATAAAGCAAGAATTTTTTCTTTGTCTAATATGCTGCCTATCTATATCTTCTGTATATTATGAGATCTATACTAAGGTGAAATAGAAAATTTTGCTCAAAAATGATCACCCCTATCGTACGGCACCATACAGCAATCTATTGCATCATATCAATAATCCGCGACCGATTTTGCTATATTTTACTAAATAATCCGCCACCGGTTTACATATACTATAAAGCCATGATTCTCAACCTATGGGTGGCGACCCAAAGTTGGGTCGCCTAAAAATTATTTTGGGTCGCTTGTTTTTTGGTAAACATCTACAAGGAGTGAAACTTGTAGAAAGCAATAATAAATTAAACGCAGCACCGCTTCATAGAAGTCAACCTTTGTTGCATTTTGGTAAACGAAAAACTCCTGCAGTGAAATTTTGAGCCGCTGGAGACCGCAAAGTTAGGAAATGCTTTGAAGTACAGTAGTAAACGATATAGCACTTTTGTTAGCATACAACTACCGCTGTGAAGAATTTTTGTATGCGTGGAAACTGGAAATCCTATGTCAGACTACGTCAGGTCATACTTGGTAATAGTATTGAAAGCTAAATAGCCAATAGTTTGAGTATAGTTCCAGCAGTTTTTATGTTTTTGAGTATTAATAATCGTTGTCATTAATAATGGCAAAATTTTAGACTTTTTTTTGTTGCCATTAATGGCAAAACGACCGTATAGTGAAGCTTTTTTAAAACTAGGTTTTACGGAATTGGATGGTAAACCGAAATGTGTAGTATGTCTGAAAGTTCTCTCTGCAGAATCAATGAAGAAAAATAAATTGAAACGCCATTTAGAGACAAATCATCCAAATTGTTTAGACAAGCCTGTTGAATTTTTTGAGCGCAAGTTAAATTCGATTCAAGGACAGAGAAATATAATGACAAAATTCGCAACAGAAAATAAATTAGCTGTCTACTCTTCGTACGTTGCTCCCTATCAAATTGCAAAGCAGAAAAAAGGTCATACTATTGGTGAGGATTTGTTAATGCCGGTTATGAAAGAAGTTGTAAAAATAATGATTGGTGAGAAAGAAAGTAAAAAACTGAATGCAATTTCCTTGTCAAACAGCACGGTGAAAAGACGCATAACAGACATGTCTGATGATGTTCTTGAACAGATTCTAACTCATGTAAAAGCGTTTCCATTTTACTCCATCCAGTCGGATGAATCCACAGATATATCAGGTCTGCCCCAGCTTTCCGTCTTTATTCGCTACATCAACAATGGTGCTGTATCAGAAGATTTGTTATTTTGCAAAGCATTGAAATTACACACAAAGGGCGAAGACATTTTTCAATGCTTGAATGATTTCTTCACAGAACACTCCATTCCTTGGGAGAAATGTGCTGGAATTTGCACTGATGGTGCAGCAGCATGTACTGGTTTCAAGTCTGGAGTTGTAAAACGCATTAAAGACAAAGCGCCAGATGCTGAATGGCCACATTGTTTTCTCCACAGAGAGGCTCTTTGCGCAAAAAACATGTCACAAGAACTGCACGAAGTATTAAATTCTGTTGTAAAATGTGTGAACTTGATTAAAGCAAGGCCGTTAAATCAGCGTATATTTTCGTGCCTTTGCTCTGACATGGATGCTGATCATAAAGCACTGCTTTTGCACTCAGAAGTACGATGGCTATCACGAGGTCGTGTGCTGAAACGTGTTTGTGATCTGCGAGATGAAATTGTTATCTTTTTGAGGCAACAGCATTTTACGGAATTAGCTGAAAAGTTTAGTCGAGAAGATTTCAATGCAAAGATTGCTTATCTTGCCGATATATTTGACTCTCTGAACTGTCTGAATTTATCAATGCAAGGTGTTGGATTTACAGTAAATGATCATGCTGCTAAAGTTGCTGCTTACCACAAAAAACTCATTCTCTGGAAAAGCTACGCAGCTCGAAATCAGTACGATATGTTCGCTGAACTAACAAAGTATATTTGCGGCAAAGAAATTGATATTAAGCAAACCATAATAGCACACCTGAACCAGCTTGCCGAAAAGTTTGTAGATTACTATGGTGATGATTTGTCGCCTACTAATGAAAACGATTGGATAATTGATCCATTTGCTGGCACAGATCTGCCTCAACTTCCCCTCCTTGTTGCTGAAGAATTTATGGATATGACGGCAGAACCAACAAATCGTATTTCTTTTGCGTCCTTCAGAGAAAAGCACCCGAAAGATTCTGTAAGCATCCACTTTTGGGCTTCCACAAACAAAACGTACCCAACAGTTTCTAGGTTTGTTATAAAAAAACTGATTCCATTTGCGACAACTTGGCTTTGTGAGGCTGGATTTAGTGCAATGTGTATATTGAAAACCAAGCATAGAAATAGGTTGGAAGTTGAAGCTGACTTGCGGTTGTGCTTAAGTATAGTATCACCACGATTTCAAAAGCTCACTGACGGAAAGCAAGCACAGATTTCTCATTAGTGTAATTTTCGAGTGACTTCATAAATGTATGTTCAGTGAAAAGTTGTTTGTATTATTTTCAACACAGTTTTGTCATCAAAAAAAGTGTTTTCTACATAACTTTTAACTTAACTATGCATCAGAATATACATGGGGGTAAATATAACGTTGTGGGGGGGGGGAGGGGGCATTTTTCAAAATGCAACTTTTGATATTGAAAATTTTTTACTTACTCAAAATTTGACACTGATTTAGGCACATTCATGGGTTGGGATATCGATTTCCGAACTCAGCTCAAAATTTTGGTAAAGTGAATTTTTTCCAATGTGGGGTCACATGACATTGAAAATGTCCCCCACAACGTTATATTTACCTACATGGATCGTAAAATTTTACAATTAGAATTTTTCTATAAATTGGGGTCGCTTCGAAAAAAGGTTGAGAACCACTGCTATAAAGCATGGATTTCGTCTTTGTCTAATATGCTGCTTGTTAAGGTATCTATATCTATACTATAAAGCAATATGATAAAATCCCAAGTTTAAAAAAAATCACAATAAAACCATAGACCGAGCAATTTGTAAAACTGAATTTAAAGAGAAATTTTTGTTTGAAATTAACTCTACCTGATTGGCTCCTACTAGAATATCATGAATGATTTTGGGAAAGCCATAGTCTCTTTTGTCGCTATGCCGGAAAAAAGGCAAATGTCCCAGCTAAAGAACTTAATACTAAAATTATAAGTAGGCATGGGATTGCACCAAATCGAAAAATAGGCTTACAACTATACAGTTTAATTCTGTCATTATGAAAGCAACCATCATTTTGACGGTGTATCGATCCCTCTCCCCCACACTTTTTAAAAGTATTGATGATTGTTTGTGGCATCGTTCTTTCTTTGTGAGCAATACCAGTATTAATTAATGGAATAAGATGATCACCATTGCGTGTACAGGAATTGTGAAAGTGCATAAATTCATTAAATTTTCGTTACTGTTTGTTTACACAAGAGACTGATGGGTGAAGCTTGCGTAGCCAGCTGAACGGAAATACTTAACCCCGACATTACTGATGGAGACCCTGCCGGTGACGCCACATAAGCAGGCTAGACTAATCTATAAAGCAATGCAATGAAATCTCAAATTTAAAAATAAATCAAAATGAAACCATAGACCAAACAATTTGTAGAACCGAATTTAGAAAGAATATTTTTTTGAAAATAACTCGGCCTGACGGGCGCCTACTCGAATATGTTGATTGAGTTTGAGGAAGACATAGCCGCTTTTGTCGCAATACCAGAAACAAGGCAATTAGCGCAGCCAAAGAAATCAATAACACAAATATAATTTTGAAAAGGGCTGCACCAAATTGTAAAATAAACCAAACACTAAATAGCTTATTTCTGTGATTATGAAAACGACCAACATGTGGCTGCCACCATCATTCTTGATAGTTTTTCAGTCCTCACCTTTTGCGTCTTTCTAAAGGTATGAATGAAAGTTTGTGACAGCATCCTTGTTCTGTGGGCATTACCAGTGTTGATTAGTAGAGTAAGATGATTACCATTACGTGTACAAAAATTATGGATGTGTATAAAAAACACAAACTCTTTGTTTCTGTTCGTACGAGTGCCAGATGGGTGAAGCCGGTGCAGCCGCCTGAACCGATATTTTTAACTCCGACGTTACTGATGGGGGACCCTGCGGCTAACGCTGGCAAAGCTCGCTAGTGCTTTTTAAAAATCTATCAGATGATTTTCCTACACAAACTAGGTCAAACAAGGTGAATTTTTTGCTCACAGGTACATTGTCATTTTGAGTAGTATGGGGATGACGAAAGTCATACAAAACTTTATCAAAAATCAATTTGAGTAATCGTTGTTATTACCACTGACCTCATTTTTTATATTTCGATGTAAAAATGTTTTTCCTTGAAACAAATAGTTTTCGCTCGATTTGCATGTAAAATGCAGAGAACTAATCCAGTATTCCATTTCAAATCAGCCACACAAGATATGTTCATTCACAAGGGCAAAATATTCCAGCAAATTAATGGTGCTTCAATGGGTTCATCATGGGGTCCGACAACGGCCAATTTTTTCCTCGCAGACTTTGAAATTCGTCTTCTTCAATAGACTTTAAATTGCTCCTCTAAATTATATAATAGATATGCGATAACCTTTTAACTGTACTTGATGAGAAATGTGCCTGTGTCGAGTTTCTTAATTTATTTAACTCCCAGTATAGAAGCATAAAGTTCACTACGAAAAAAACGTTTGATACACTTTCATTTTTAGATATAGCGCTAAAAATAAAGACGATAATTTTAATTCATGAATTTGGAAAAAATCAACTGACACTGATGTTTTTCTCAATTTCAAGGCATCTGTCTTTTAGGGCAAGGGAACATTTGATCCTTAATAACAGTAGAAAAAGTGTCATTATGGATCATTTGCAATCGCGCAAATCCTGTTCTAAAAATGAAATTAATTTGCACTCGTCATTTACGGTTTAAAAGAAATGTTCATCTGAATATAACGCAAAAATTCATGAGGCTCTGTTAATTAAACAACCCAAGCCTCTTCCTGATGAACAGCTACATGCGAATGGTTGTTCCTTTTTGCTAAAAATATTTTAATTGGTTTGTCTTATTCCGTTACAATCTACCAATGTATTATATTGCCGCTATATCGTTAAGATATTTGTCATCATTTAGTTGATGTTTTGTAATCATTTGTCTTATTCGTCACAATCCCAATAGTATTTGTTTGCCGGTATATGTTGCTGTGACCTCAAATTTCTATTAATGATTTGACTTGCTTATATAGTGTAAGGCCTAAGCCTATACTAATTTTTTTAAGTTTTAATTTTATATCATACTTAAGTTTCTATTACTTGATATTATAGATGCTTTGACAAAGGTTTAGTGTATGACGAAAACGTTTAGCTTAGAGTGGATGTCAATATGTCAATAAATTATTAGATTATTCGGCGCCTGTTCTACAGTGATGGCCTGTCGCGAAGTTGATGCCAATGTACGCCACTGGTTGGAGCAGGCTTGGATTTGAATCCCATTCTTAGTAATTTTTACGAACTATCCTTTGTTGTCGATTTTCAAAGACAAGCAATTTTGCAATCAACACCAACCACAGAACTCTAGCAGAAACTGTAGAGCTCGGGAAGAATGACATGCCTGTTCGAAACTTTCTATAACATCGTCAGCGAGCTTAAAGTGCAACAACGTAGAGGGATACCTATTATAAGTTTTTTTTTCCATTCTATAGCTTCCACTTCCTTTTGGCAAGGATGCAGATTGCTTTTCAATATTGAAGTAGAACGGCATTGCACTAAGAACTAAAGCTTTCGCTCTGTTAACAAATTAATACTTGTTTTCCACTGTCAATTTGGCTTTTTCGTCTTACATCAAAAATAGATCATTCTTGCAATTGACCGTGAAAATTTTGGCCATTAAAAGTAACTGTAATTGGTAACTGCGATTGTAATTGGTTACTTTTCTGAATTTGTCACTGAAACTATCAAAGTTAATTTTTTCCAAAGTGACTGTAATTGAGATACTTTAAAATAGTAAACCGTAACCCACAACTGCCAGTACGCTTAATCAAAGATCATAACCTCCATGATATAACAAAACAGAAAAGGTCGAAATGCGAAGGAGTGAAGTGTGTTTCTATTTACTTTACTTTGCACTTAATCAATATCAAATTAATTAAAAGTATCGCCGATATTGTTTGTATGGACGATCAACTTATTTGATATTGATGTAGTCGTCAGCCTGTAAACAAAAATTCCTAACTCACTTTTTTAAGCGTTGAGAAAATGGTAAAAAACTTTTTTTTAAAGTGTATAAAATGTATTGTCAAACTTTTTTCGGGTTGAAATGTCAATATCAAAACAAGTTTTGTGAGAACGATGAAGAACGGTTAAATACAGAATGCGGCAGAAGCAACGCCCTTTTTGCCAATTGAATTTTCTAGTTTCTGCTTGATTTCCTCTTTATTTTAGAAATACACCGTTTTTGTACCTAAGCTTTCTAATTAATAATTGTTTCTTTTTTATTTCAAAAATTGTTTATTTATAAATAAATAATTTCATACTTAAGAAATACGGAAATGACGTTGCTTTTGATAATCGCATCTAGGAAAATTATAATAACTGATCTGCACATGAATTTTCTTTAGAATATTTTGGTAGTGCAGTCATGTGGCAGGCCTGAGCACTCCTAAATGCGAAGATAGTTTTATAACGTGTAGCAATGACCAGAGCCGTAACTACCACCGGTGCAGGCGGTGCGGCGCACCGGGGCCCCGGAGTAAAGGGGCCCCGCAAGGGCCCCTTACTGCAATAAAAATATTACGTTGAAAAAGTAAAACTTATTCTTTTCATCTATCTTTTTTATTTAAGTAAAACTTATTTTTTCATTTAATTTGCACGTGTAATTTTTTCGCCCAGCATTTGAGTTTATTGCGTCTTGCGTAATGCCATTAGTCGACTCGTTGCCTTTTTACGGGGCTCCTTGGAACGTTAGATTGTTTGCCATTACTCTAATACGTACTTTGTATTGTTTGCGATTAATACTTTGGGACGAAATGAACGATTCACAAGAATCAGTTGCAACACGCGTACGTTTTCATTTCGAGTTAGTACAGGTGGCACAGTATAGACCAGCAAAGTGACGCTGAATGAATAAAGTTCACAAAGTTTCAAGACTTTACTAATTTATTGGCTAAATTTCATTAAACTTTTTAGATTTTGAGTAACATAAAATACTGTATTAGAAAACTCTAGTTATGAAAAGAACTTACAAAAGTGGCGCACAAAAACATCGTGATAAGAAGAAGAAATTAGCTGAGGCTGCCAGAAGTTCTCGGAGCTTGAGCTCGTGGTTAGGACATCAGAGTCGCCGCATTCAATCAGAAACATCCGAAAAAGCTGCGCGTAATAGAGATGGTTCGACAACAGCGGAGGCCGAGCCGGTTGACGAAGATGTAAGCACAACAGCAACGCAAAGCACAGATTCAGAAACTGTTCCACAAAAAAGTTGTAATTCTGAAGCTTTAGTGAGTCTTAATGATAGTGACTTTCCCACCACTATTACAAACCCGGAAATCAAAAGAGCGATAATTGCGGCAGGTCCGACGCAACCTGAAGGACCTTTCCCAAAATATCCACCTCAAACCGGTCGTTCATTTTCTAATTCTTACTACAGCTTTATAACGCAATCCGGTGTAACATTACGGAGATTTTGGTTGTGTTATTCACGAAGCATCGACCGTGTTTATTGTCAGCCCTGTTGGTTATTTTCGTGTAAAAATGCCCCTCCAAGCCGTCCAGGGACTTCTTTTTCTCACCAAAACCCATGGGGCACAACGGGTTTGAATGACTGGGGTCATTTATCGCAGCAGATTCGAAGTCACGAAACCTCCGCAAGTCATGCGGAGGCATGTGTCGTATACGAGCAATGGCGAAACAACAAGACAATCGAAGAAACATTGCACGTGTCCTTACTAGAAAAAACAAATTTTTGGCAAAAGGTTTTGGAAAGATTATTAAATGTTACTTTGATGCTGGCAATGTGTAATTTACCCTTTCGTGGGTCCACTGAAGAAGTGTCGAACGAAAACAAGGGCAACTTTCTCTCTATCATTCAGCTCATTGCCAAATATGACAGTGTATTAGACAAACTTTTACAACTTCCTAAAGGTTCTCCAAAATATCTAAGTCCGTCGATACAAAACGAACTAATCTCATTACTGGCTGGACAAGTCCTCCAGGATATTAAAATCGAACTCCAAAGCGCTCCGTTTTTTGCCATCATTCTTGATACCACGAAGGATGTCAGCAAAAAAGACCAATTAAGTGAAGTATTTCGTTACGTCAAGATCGCTTACCATGATGATGTAACGCCACGCGAATTGCAAGTTATTGAAGCGTTTACCTCATTTACCGAAGTCGAAGATTCATCTGCGATCGGATTGCACAAACTAATAACTAATTCCATTCAGGAAAAAAGGGCTTGATATAAAAAACTGCCGCGGACAAGGATATGACGGCGCTGCAGTGATGAGCGGGAAGTACTCCGGCTTGCAAAAGAAGATTCAAGATGTTGCTCCACATGCTTACTATGTGCATTGTGCTTCGCACAATTTAAATTTGGTGTTAAAAGATGCCAAGAAAGGAGTGACTGAGACCCGTCAATTTTACAACACGATTGAGTCAGTATATACTTTTTTCGAACATAGCATTGTGCGGTGAAAAAAGCTTCAGAATATCCATGATCGTTCTTCCTCAAATCCTACATTGAAAGTCTTAAATCCAACTCGGTGGTCCGGTCGATATGATGCTGTCTATGCGTTGAAGGAAAGATTTTCTGACATTATGAAATGCTTGACTCACATAATACTTACCAGCACGAAACCTAAAGAAAGAGATGAAGCTATGGCAATAAAGAAGCAGATAGAAAACTTTGACTTTGTGTTTGTGCTGGTTGTCCAGTGTAAGATTTTGGAGATCGTCAATGTTCCTTCGAAAGCTATGCAATGTAAAACAATTGACTTAATTTCTGCGCATAAACTTCTGCAAAAAGCTGCTCAGAACATTGCTGAACTCAGAACGAGTTTTGACGCGGTAATGAACGAAGCTTCCAGTATTTCGTCACAATGGGGTTTGCCAAGACAGTTTTCAAACAAGAGAACAAAGAAAACAAAAACATTTTTTGATGAACTATCCGAAGGGATAGCATTAAGTGATCCTGTGAAGCGATTTCGCGTAACTGTGTTTCTTCCATTGATGGACATAGTTTCTCGTCAACTTATTAATCGCTTTGAAGGAATGAATGCATTGGTGATGGCATATCAAGTTTTAGAGCCAAGTTTTCTATCAAGTGCTTCTTATTTTAATATTAAGGAGGAAGCAAAAAAGTTTTCTTACAAATTTGCTGATAACGTCTCTCCCTTGTTTCCTAGCCAAATGCTTTCCATTAAAACGTCGTTTAAAGAAAAGATTGCACATTTAAAATCTGCTAAGGAAATGGCTTCTTTTTTGATTATAGAGAATGCATCGCTTGCAACATCTTATCCTGACGTCTGTACAGCTTATATGATGTATCTGACAGTACCTGTAACAGTTGCTACAGCGGAGAGATCTTTTTCAAAACTGAAACTCATCAAGAACTTTCTTCGAAGCTCCATGTCACAAGAGCGACTTAGTGGTTTGTCTCTGTTATCGATAGAACACGAACGAGCTAAAACTTTGGATTTTAGATATGCCATCAAGCAGTTTGCTAGTGCAAAAGGAAGACGGAAGAATTTTTAGTCTGTATAACCACCGTGACTGCTACTGCAAGTAAATTGCTCAATTTTCATCAAAGTGCTGTAGTTTTTATTATTTTATGTCTTACTCTTACGGGCAATTGTCAGGGCACTTTTTATTGAGCTAAACTTGACTGAAGTATCGTTTATGATTAGCAGCTTGCCCCAATAGGTTGCACATGCTTAATTGACTCGTCATTCATCGATCGTTACACATTTACTGTAGCCTATCAGATTTTCACTGCTGAGTTTCGTTTTGCATAGGCATAAAGATTGCGTGCGACTTTGATTTCTATGCCACAGATTTACTTAGTAATTACTGTAACTCCTTGCTATGTTGCAAAATATCAAATGACTCGATTGAAATGTTTCTGTAGTACGGAGTCGTCGAAAAACCCCAAAGACACGCAATGATTCCTGTACTGCAAAGAGTAGCCCAGTTGAACGTTGTGTACTAAAAAATGGGGCCCCATAATGGATGTTTGCACCGGGGCCCCAAATGACGAAGTTACGGCACTGGCAATGACTAACGAAATACCGAACTTTATGCCAGTACCAAAGACCACACGCGCAGCCAGTCAAAGGTTTTAAGTTATACAAGGTGCGGCAAAATTAACATTGGTCTTTCCGTGGTTTAAATACTGTCAAAAAAAAGCGAGTTAAACTTCTGGCTAAACAACTTGTAACCAACTACTCGGACTTCAGCTTCTGATGCAGCATTCTTTTTCTCCGCGTGCAAGCTTTATTTTGCAATACCTGGCTAGAGAAATTTTTTGCTGGCGTTTGAAGGCATCTTTCTGCAGTAATGTCATGGAAGTACAGGTGAGCTGTAAGCAAGCTTTGCAGAAATTAACTATCAGCTCTCGAAAGGACAATCGTTTTGCCTGAAACAAGTTTAAATTTAACAGGTCGAGAAATGTCAAATGTACTAACCAGTTTTTAAAAAACTAGATTTTAATATAGTTAGTTTGTTCTAACCGCTCAATCATGCACTGGTTATAGTTGTAGGCTACGGAAACTTAGGAAAGTGCAAGCATGTCGTTTATCATTAGCATCTGTTTCAGTAGGCTACCCTTGATCCTAAAATACCTGCAACTTACACAACATTGGGTCTACTAAAGTTACGTACTTGTTTTCTGCTTCACAGCTTAATTCTTAGTTGTCAAAATATTTGTAGCTTAGCCTACTAGTTATCCTACCCCAAAAGTCTGCATCAGAACCTCGAAATTCCAAAATACTAGTAGCCTACTACTTACCAGTAAAATCTTCATCAAAATCTTGAAATTTCATTATTCTTTGTTCTATGTTTCCACCAAGATTGAAGCTTTCGACAATTCAAAAGCTAGCTTCCCAGTTTTTTCTGCCGAAATCCTGCTACCTCTGTAAATTTTAATTCAGCTGCACTCTTATTGTTGTCAAAAGTTTCAATAATTTTTATTCCTGGAAAAGTGTTTGGCAATGTATACATGGTGCTGCAGAAGTAACGCCCTTTTTGTTATTGGAGTTTTCTAGTTTCTGCTGGATTTCCTTTTTATTTTAAAAATACACCGTTTTTGTATCTAAATTTTCTAGTTTAAAAATTGTTTATAAATAAATAACTCAGATTTAAGAAATGCAGAAATGGCGTTACTTTTACCGCACCCGGTATAACTTAAAACCTCTTGACTGACTTTTTTTGTATTTTTTTGCTATATTTATCCTCCATTCACGAGAAAGCGATGTATCGCCATGTTTTGGACGGTGAGTCCGCACTCGCTTGGGAGTTGCCTTTTTCGAGGTTTATGGGTCACCTGTCTTCCACATAAAGGTGGGGCGTCCCGTTAAGTGCCTTGCCCAAGGACACAACAAGCGAACTTGCCGGCTTGTTCTCCACAATCTTCCCTAAATGCCGAGCGCCAAACAGGGAAGCTATAGATGCCATTTTTTAAAGTCTTTTGGTATGACTCAACAAGGGGAATGAACCCTAGGTCTACCGACTGCGAAGAGGACGCTCTAACCACTACATCATCGCGTCGGTTGCGCTGCGCGTATGGTCTTTGGTACTGGCATAAAGTTCGGTATTTCGTTAGTCATTGCTACACGTTATAAAACTATCTTCGCATTTAGAAGTGCTCAGGCCTGCCACATGACTGCACTACCAAAATATTCTAAAGAAAATTCACGTGCAGATCAGTTATTATAATTTTCCTAGATGCGATTATCAAAAGCAACGTCATTTCCGTATTTCTTAAGTATGAAATTATTTATTTATAAATAAACAATTTTTGAAATAAAAAAGAAACAATTATTAATTAGAAAGCTTAGGTACAAAAACGGTGTATTTCTAAAATAAAGAGGAAATCAAGCAGAAACTAGAAAATTCAATTGGCAAAAAGGGCGTTGCTTCTACCGCATTCTGTATTTATAGCCTACTGTATGTTGCACATAAGTCACGTAGCTACAAGTTGGCCAGTAACATTTTCTGTGCACTATTTTTAATCTCGCCGTCCGCACAGTTTGTGTCAGTGAACTTTGGTGCAGTTACCCTCCTTGCAATCAGATATTGGCCTAATAAAAATTGTTGTAGTAGATTTAGTATCTTCGCTTTTCAAACTTCTGAGTCATCATCTCAAAAATGTTGGCTAATACAGCCATGTTCTTATTGCAAATATTCCAACAAGAGAACAGTTTACAGCAAGCTTTAGCACTGTAGCACAACGGCAGGCATCTGGCTGTAGTTAGCTGTCAAAAGAGTGCACTCCATATGGCGACTAGTCACTTCTATCATGATAGCTACTTTTCGTAGGTTTTGTTCGGTTTATATATTAACATTGCTGTTGGTAAATTTCGGTTTGTGGCTTGTAACATCTTCGTGCTCATACGACTCTTAGTAGCTAGATCTTATTGTCGCGATAGCTGCGCATGTATGCATCAAAGTTGCAGTGGCTGCAACAGCACCAAAAAGAAAGTTCTGATAGTCTTTCACGTATGTAGGCCTATAAAGTACGATAAAACTTTTTGCACGCAGTAGTAACTAGTCCACTGCTCACACTTTGGCAGTGGTAATAGTAATACAGGCCAGATTTGTTTTGCAATTTTCGTTCAGATTTGACATCTACTTGCACAAATTTTTTGTTTATGACCTATTTGCGTAGAGAGACAAAGGGACTAACATTGTTGACAACAAGCGCAGTGGAATAGAAAAATGCCCAAGTGAGTTTGGTGACTTGGGCAAACATCAATTTTTGCTCTAAGCGCTGGTTGTCTAATAAATCAGCTGTGTAGTTGTGCTAGAACGACGCAGCAAACTTTGAAGTCACGACTTGAGCACAAAACTGAAAATGGCCAAAAAGTGACTTGAACAATAATGTTAGCAGGCTGACGAAGTGAAAGATAAAGTGAACAGTAACTCACTTTACTCCTTCGCATTGGGATCGGCGATACAGGAAAATCAAACATTTATATCGGCAATACTGGAAAACAAAATAAATCGTTACGGGTATTCAATACTTTTAATTAATGGTAATTCGATACTGACACAAAAATAGTGGACGGTACTATCGGCAATGCATATGCATCTAGATACTGCCATCTCTGAAAAATACCGACACCATTTACTAATAATCTGAAAGTACTCTAGGTATCGCGTACATAACACTATGCAAGAAAAAATTTTTATGTCAAGGTTGGAATGTATCCTGGGTAACTTTGGACTGCCGAATTCAAATTTGCTGTCCGTTTTATCCTGCTGTTAGTAATTGTTGAGATATTTGCAATATTGGATTTTTTGAGGGTCATATTACCACAGTACTATAAGCGTAAAATTCAGCAAGTTTGTGACATCACAGCAACATTGTGCCATCGATAAGTATAAAATTCAGCATTAATTTGTTCATCACAATCAATTGTTAAGTTTTTCTACCAACTTGAGTTTAGGAAGCACCAATAGTAAATGCCATAAATTTTTTTGGGTAAGCATGCAAAGAGTCATGCCAGTGAAAGGGTTGCAGTGCAAACAGTGACATGGCTTGAATTGTAAAAATATATTGCTTAGTAAGGACAAATATATTAGAATTATCTGTAAAACCACAAGCTAGCTTATAGTAGTAAATGCACAGCTAAAAATTAATGCATTGAAAATTGAAATTATGAAGTATCCAGCCTGCCTGTACCATTTATTTAATTGCCCTAACCTTAAAAAATCACGTGTGTTCTTTGAACTACTTTGTCTGTTTAGCAATGCACAATGCAGATATTATAAATATTCAGTTGCAGTTCTAATGTTTTTCACATATAGAATTATTTTATTGTCAGTAATGTCATCAAAAAGGAAATGTTGTCTGTCACCAGCTTCGTTTTGTTATATATGTGGATACTACATAGGCTCCAAGCATCAAAAACACAAGATTTCGCGTGGCACGAAACTTGTCACTGCCTACAGTGCTTACTTTGGCATGCCTATCGGCGATCAAGACAAAACATAGTTTCCTCATGTTTGCTGTAGAAGTTGTCGGTCGACGTTAGAAGGATGGCTAGGAGGCAAAATAAAGTGTATGCCATTTGCAATTCCTAGAATTTGGCGGGAACCCACTGACCATTTAAATGATTGCTATTATTGTATGGTAGATGTGCTGTATTACAGAAAGAGAAAAGACAAAAATGCATTGTTTACCTGAGCATACCATCTTCAATTGCTCCAGTGCCACATTGTGAAGATTTGCCCATTCCTAAGCCATCCGTGTTAGAGTTACCTTTCAGTGCCAGCATCTCTTCTGAAGAAGACACAGATGCAGACTTTGATAAAGCTGGTACAAGCAAAGAACCGCATTTTCCCAAACAGCATGAAATGGACGACTTGATCTGAGATATGGGACTGAACAAGGAAAATGAAGAACTTTTGACTTCGCGACTTAGAGAGTGGCATTTGCTGGATCCTGCCTGCAAGGTATCCAAATGTAGAAAACGCCAATTGAACTTTGCAAATTTTTTTACCCTTTTGCAGCGTCATAAAAAAGGAATAGTTTGGGGAACAAATCGGCAAGCTTGCTTGTTGTGTCCTTGGGCAAGGCACCCATCGGAATGCCTCTACCTTTGTGGGGCAGACAGGTGGCCTGCCCGTACTTCACCGGGTTACAATTGTGAAGTTGCTAACCCAGAATGTCGTAAAAGGCGACTCTTGGGTACCCATCAGTGGCAGTCCGCCTTGGTGGTAGGGCTACCAGTCATTCATGACTGGTTAGAAATGGGCTGCCATCTTTCCCCTAGCCTAATTTCAATTAGGTTGACGGCATGAACCTGAATTTCTTTTTGTGCCGTACCACCATTCCGAGGAAGAGAAGGGTTAATAACAACAACGACAACAACAAGAAATGTTGGCTACATTTTAGTTGAATGTTTTGAATGGCACTAACGCACAGAAATCCAGATTTACTGAAATTCATATTGAAATGATTAATTACTATATTACTGAAATTGCTATTAAAACATGGAATGTACAGACATTTATTTTAACCCACGGAATTACTGAGTTTTAGAAAAATTTCAATGATAGAATGCGAAAATAGCAGAAATGAAGGAGTTGCATTGGCACGAAAATTTAGTGAAGTCAATAAAAACTAAAAAAATAACAAACAAATGGGTAAAATTAGATAATTTTATTCAGTAAAACTATATATTTTCATAAATTTTCGTGTTTCTGCGACTTTTGTAAATTCAATTGGGTGTTTTTCCTGTCCTCCCAAAAATTTCTTGGTTCCGTATTTTAAGTTTGCTTCATATTTCTGTAGATACACAGTAATGCACTTTGTTAAAATATGATTATCAAAGTAAATAACTAAGCATTAAAGTGTATCATAAAGTTGGATTGCGCGATGCATGCTGAAAATTTGCGATGCAGGAGGGGCAACGGGCAGTTTTTTTCCGCCCGCACCTTCTCTAGCTCAAACCTAACCACAATTAGTGATGATTAAATCTACTGTCAACGTGAGCACTAGGCTACAAGTATTTTGGCTTGCTTGCAGATCTAAAGTTAACTGCAACCACATAAATTCTGCTTCTCAAAGCAATGCCTGTAGTAAGATCCGATTCTCATAATCTATATGTTCACATAATCTATATGCAACCATGTCGGGACGCATCCGGCGGAAAAAATGCTCAATTGCCAAATACCTTTATCGTTTTCGAGCTGCGCTGACCATGTTTAAAGATTTGAGCAAGAAGATAGTGGCCATACTCAACTCTTCGAAGCCTACGTTAGACAAGGGGTTGGAGCTACGCGTTTGAAACAGTCTAAAATCATCGCTCTTTCACATATCTTTTAATAAAATGTAAAAAAATTGTTTCATTTGATTGTCCGTTTTACATAACTTTTTTTTAAAAAGCAGGATTGGCGACATGTAGATTGTGTCAAAAAAGTATAAGATGGAATGTTTATTTCTTTGACTGCACTTTCTGAGCACAAATGGAATCTTGGCAGTCACCACGTTTTTTTGGATGGGGACAGCTTGATGTTTCACGTTGAGTGAGGGATAGTGATTCTCAGGTGTCATCATCTGTGAGGCCTAGCCTAGTCCACTAGAAAAGTGCTGGGAAAAATTGTTCTTGACTAATGAAGCCGATCATTTGTTTTTTTTTTATCAGGGATTTGACAAAGAAACCACAATATTTGAGTTATCAGGAACACTCAGTTCTTCAGATCGGATATGGATTTTTAACAGCAATAACGCTATTGTAACATTTAATTCCGATGAATCAGACTCTAGTAGTGGTTTTCAAGCTACTGTGAGAGGTTTGTACGATGAGATGTTTTAAAAAATCTTTGTAACGTTTCCAGGGAGCCACGATTAAACCTTGGTTGTAACTTTAGCTGCAGTTTTGGTAAAATATCTATAAAGAACGGGAGCAATTTCATGTGTAGCTCGCTTTAGCGCTTGGAATATTGTTAGCACCATCGCTTTAGTTCTGAAGATCTGTGTTGATTTATTGGTCACTTTTTCAAAGTCTTGGTAGTAGTTTAAACCGCGCGTAGGTGACTCTTCGAAAAAACGGCTTGGAAATATTTTAAAAGTGCACAAAATGTAGTTTCCTTGTAACAGACTTTTATAATGTACAGCCAAGGCATTTGATCGTCGCCCTTCACCATTAACTCGATTGACTCAATCCAAAAGGAAGCGACGATTAATGAACGGCTTATATTAGAAGTCAAGTCAAGTCTCAGAAAGTTTATTTATCAAGCGACTAAAAACAAAAATAGCACTGAAAAATACATCAATGTAGCTTACTTGATGAGGAGACAGTGTGAAGAACATGCAGTCATCAAGCCACGGCTACCTCAACAAATTTCAACAAATAAAAGCAAAACAAAAACCAGTACCGTATTTACAAAAAAATAAAATGTCAAATATATATAAGTCACAAACACAACATGAATAATATGCTCATCTGAAATCAAATAACAACTAACATGCAGTGCTCACTAACGTACGAAGCTGATTTATTCCAAACAATTCTCCACAACAAATAAATAGAATACTAAAACTGGGTTTTTGCACTTTTCTTCAGGTTAAGACTAGATCGTGAAGTTTTCTAATAAATGCTAACAACGGCAAAATTGAAACTATCAACATGAACTTCAACTTCAATTTACAGCTCTTCAGTCAACTAATTTTCTCGCAATTTCTTCTGAGTGCAGCAACAACGGAAAACTTAATTCAATTGGTCGGGTGCATCGTGCATGCAACGTAATGAACGCTGCCGACCTGGCAAAGTTGCTAACGGTTTTAAAACAATTCGCAAAGCAAACGCGCTTTACATCATTGGTGACGACAATACACTAAGTGAATTAATAAGCAGAGGGCAGCAATGAGCCAAAAATAAATTTACATCATTAAATTGTTCATACTTTACACCACCACTTAAGGTTGTGATGATGGTACTGAAGATGTAATGACTTGATTTTTTGTTTAGGTCTTGGATTCGATACCTCCATACTTAGATTTATTGAGAGTTCAAAAATTGATTATTTGTGCAGTTAAATTTTTTGTTTCTCGACATCGCATTTAAAAGATTACGCGTATTCTTTCCGAGTTTTTCTGTGGTTGAGCAATTAACTACTTTACGATTGTAAGAAAATACGATGTTGCGTTGATCAAGAGCAAACTAGTATATGCCTGTCTTCTTACCAAACTTTTTGTTTCCTCAACTAAATCAGCGGCGCTTATTTACCTTTGATTTTTGTGCTTCACCGGTTAAAGAATAGTGAAGCTGTTTACCCAGCATGTCGTAAGAGGCGACTATTGGGTACCTACCAGTTGCACTCTGACTGTTAATGGCGGGGTTGCCAGCTTAATTGCTTGGTTCGACCACTCATGTCAGAAAACTGAGGTTGGGGTAAGCAAGGGCATGCTCCCAGTAGAAGAATTTTTCTCCAGCAAATCCCCATGACCAGAAAAAATATACAAGTGGCCCCCAGTTCCCGGCAGCTCTTAAATGGGCAGGGGGTGCGAAGAATCTCCGGGTTTAAATCTGAATGTCATGGGATAAGATTTGGTACATTAAATGTAAAAAGTCTTTGTGGAAGGAAAACAGAAGTGTGTGAAGAACTGAGAAAGAAAAAAGCTGATGTGTGCTGCATCCAGGAAGTAAGAGGGAAAGGCCAAGGAGCTCGTTTTGTGGGTACTTTGGGACGAAGGTATAAACTGTGGTGGTCAGGAAATGATGCAGGATTCGGAGGGGTTGGAATTTTGGTGAAAGAGGAAATATCTGGGAACGTTGTGGAAGTTAGAAGAAAAAGTGACAGAGTAATGGCGATTGTGCTAACTTTAGGTAGAGAAGTGATGCGCGTAATATGTGCGTATGGGCCACAAAGTGGCAGACCAGATGCAGAGAAAGTTCGTTTTTATGATGAAATGGGAAGTGAGTGGGACTTGGGAAGTTCTAGTGAAATAATTGTTTCTTTAGGGGATTTTAATGGACATGTGGGTAAATATGCTGAGGGTTTTGAAGGTGTACACGGGGAAATGGTGTTGGGAAAAGAAATGCAGAAGGAAGAAGATTGCTGGAGTTTTGTGATGAGAGAGAGCTGTGCGTGGCAAATACTTGGTTTAAAAAGACAGACAAAAGGAAAATCATTTATAGTGCTGGTGGATGTGGAACAGAAATTGATTTTGTGCTTGTGGGGGAAAATACAGAAAGTATATCAGGAATGTAAAGATGATTCCATGGGAACTTCAGCACAGGATGGTGGTCATAGATCTAGATAAAAAGGCTCTAAAAAAGGTTGTGAGAAAGGAACGGATCATAAGAAGAAAAATTTGGAAGTTGAATGAAAACCAAACAAGAGTGATATTTGAAAAAAGAGTAAAAGAACTTGTGAGCACAGATGCGCCTGATTTGTGAAAAACTTTTAGGGGTGGTGTTTTAAAGGCATGTGACGACCTGTGTGGGAAGAAGAAGTCTAGGAGAGATCAAGGAGACATGTGGTGGTGGAATGAAGAGGTCAAGGATACCATAACAAGAAAGAAGGCGGCATTTAAAGAGCTGTGCAGATTTCCATCAGAACAAAATAAAACTCAATACAAACGTATAAGAAATCAAACAAGAAAAATTGTGGCTAGAGCTATGAGAATAGAAGCTAATCAGGAATTGAATAATTTATATCAGAATTCTAATAGTGTTTTCTACTTCCTTAGAAGAATGAAAAAGGAAGGGAAGGATGTGGAAGGAGGAAGGTGCTTGAGAGGAGGAGACGGAAGGTTGGGTTTTATTGAAGAAGATGGGGGAAAAATTTGGAAGGAACGCATGGAAAAGATCATGAATGAAGAGAACGAATGGGACCGCATGGTTGAAACTGATTTAGTAGAAGGACCAGTGGAAAAAGTGGTTCATGATGAAATTGTGGAAGCAATGCAAAGTATGAAATCAGGAAAAGCAACTGTACCATCTGAAGTAAGTGTGGAGATGATAGTTGCAAGTGGTGAAATCGGAGTTAAAGTGACGATGGAACTATGCCAGCGTGTATTGGATGGTAGAGGAATCCCTGATGAATGGAAAACAAGTGTGATTGTACCTATCATTAAAGGAAAGAGTGATGTGATGAGCTGTGGATCATACAGAGGAATGAAACTGCTGGAACATGCCATGAAAATTGTTGAAAGGGTACTCAAAAGGCGAATACGAACACTAGTCAATTTGAATGAAATGCAGTTTGGATTTATGCCAGGAAAAGGAACAATGGATGCGATATTCATTGTGAGAAGAATGCAGGAGGAATATCAAAAGAAGGACAAGAAGTTGTATATGTGTTTTGTTGACATGGAAAAAGCTTTTGATAGAGTGCCAAGAAAAGTGATGGAGTGGGCCATGAGAACGAAGGGTCTATCAGAAGTAATAGTTCGGGCAGTTATGAGCTTGTATGATGGTGCAAAGACAAGAGTGAGGGTGGGATCTGCCTATTCAGAGGAATTCGAAGTAAAAGTTGGTGTACATCAAGGATCAGTGCTGTCACTACTATTGTTTGCAATAGTGGTGGACGTTATTACAGAAAATGCAAGAAGGGGTGTGGTTAATGAATTGCTATATGCAGATGACCTTGTTATCATGAGCGAAACCATGGAAGACTTGAAGGAAAGGTTTTGGAATTGGAAGGATGCGCTGGAAAGTAAAGGTTTGAATGTCAATACCAGAAAAACAAAAGTGATGGTAAGCGGGTCAGAAGGCGAACTACACAAAAGCAAGATAGATCCATATGGAGTTTGTGGGAGGAGAGTCATGACCGATTCAGTGTTGTGCACAAAATGTGGAAACTGGGTTTATGGCAAATGTGCAAAAATAAAGAGAGCTACCGCTAGGTTGGCAATGCATTTTGTTTACTCGAAATGTAAAGGAATAATGGAAGGGATGATGGTTTCGATCGAGAAGTTGTGCGATGAAGTGGAGACAGTGAATGGATTTTGTTATTTGGGAGACACACTAAATGCTAGTGGTGGTTGTAAAGCGGCAGTTACAGCAAGAGTAAGAATCGGTTGGGTAAGATTCAGGAGGTGTGGAGAATTGTTGCTTGGAAATAGGTTTCCTCTGAAGATGAAAGGTAAAGTCTATCGTTGTTGTGTAAGATCAGCAATACTGTATGGAATCATGACATGGTGTCTAAAAGAAAATGAAAAAGCAATTTTGAGAAGAACCGAGAGAGCTATGGTGAGAGCCATGTGCGGTCAGAAAGTGGTAGACAGGTAGACGACTGAAGAACAGATGGATATGTTGGGGTTGAAGGAAACTATAGACCGGTTAGCAACAGCGAATGGAGTTAGATGGTATGGACATGTGCTGAGGAGGGATGACGATAGTGTTTTGAGGGTTGCTCTGAATCTTGAAGTGAGTGGCAAGAGAAAGCGAGGACGACCGAAGAAGACCTGGAAGAAGCAAGTGGAAGAGGAGACAGAGAAGATTGGTTTGAAGAAGGAGGATGCCCTGAGACAAGACCAGTGGAGGGACCGAGTGCGAGCAATTGCAGAAGGAATGGGGTAAATCCGGCCATCTCTGTTAAAGGACAACACCGGATAAAAACTGAATCACTACTTTTGAAAAGTCATTGCGATAATCTGTTTTTTTCTGGAGAGTTTACAAAGCTTTTCGTTACGCTCTCATCAGTGCCAGTATTGCGTCAAAAAGAGACAGAGTAAACAACTTCCTACATTTCAAAAACTCAGGCGGTAGGGTAATCACATCACATTCATCCGTCATATTTTTAAAGATATTCGCGCAAGTCTACTCATTAATACGTCAAAAAAAATGTATTGATAATGATCAGAAATCAGTCTTGCTAAATAAAGACCTTTTTCTCGGGACACTGGTTGATAAAGATGATCTTCATTTGAATCTAGAAAAAGTATTGATATAGCTTTGAAAAAAGCTGTTTGAGCCATAAGCTTTTCGTGACGCTCTCATCAGTGGCGGTATCGCGTCAAAAGGGAAAATCTAGAGTGAATAAGTGTGTTATATGTGAACAATTTGGACGATACGCAATCAAGACAAGCCAATGATAGCGCTAGTATTGCAAAGCGCGCCAAAGAAAGATTTTGCAATTGCGAAAGTTAGAGAAGGCGCAGCAGGAGGCCAAATGCCACGATTATCGAAAGAGTTTGAGAGTGTAAACAAACTCTTTCTGTCTGCATAACACCGGGCGTCGGGTCTTGATATCAGTAGCCTCTAAAAGATTGAGATGGAAAGAGCTGCGCGCCGCGGCGAGGATTGAAAACCGCTTATCATCATAGTTTAATGCGCATCGATCATTATCTAAAAGATGCTGACCAATGGCGGAGTCACAATCCGGTTTGGTGTTGGTTCATTTGCGCGATCTGTGTGGTTGAGATCGGCGTGGACGAGTCAACTGCTGTCTTAACCATTGCGGAACATGTTGCTTGATGCGATCCTGTAGTCGTTGAGATGTTCGCCCTACGTACCGACTGTCACAGTGGCACTTGTATTCATATATGACAAAACTTTTCTGAATGGCAGGTAGAACATCCTTGCGAGCCACAGGCAGCATGCGCTTAGACGTAAAGACCAAGCGGGTGCTGACGGAACCATAGCAGCTTTCCACGGCGGTTTTGACTTCTTTTTCCAAGTTTGTGGATAGCTTACCTATCCAAGGGACCCTCAAGTACACAGGACACTTTTCAGGGTCAAATCGCTTAAGGGTGGAAAACTGAGCAATTTTCTTGGTGATCTGAGTGTTGATAATGCTTTTAGGATAGCCATTGTTCAGTAATATCTTCTTGATCCGTTCTATTTCTTCATTGAGTCTACGCTTGGTGCAAATCATTAGAGCTCGATGCACCAATGTAGATATTAGACTTATTTTGCGTTTGAGAGGACTAAAGGACTAAGGTGATTAAAAAAGTATTGAGTATTGTTCTTTGATTAGTCGGCCTTTACTAGGACACTTTCCAATACAGTATATCTCTACCACCAATAATGCACTACAATCGGATGTTGTCACAAAGTGTCTTTTCATAGCCACAGCACAGCGGTACCTATGCGGGAATTGAATGTCATATCGCATTTTCTGTTGAATAGTTGCTGGGAAGATCGGTTGTCAAAACGGTGCCCAGAAATAATAACTACCGGTAGTTTCAAAAAATGTAATATTTTCTAGAGATATCAGAAACAACAACTCCAACTTCCGAAACAACAACTACTACTTTCATGACTCCAGGTACATATAGCAGTAACGTTTGTTTGACTTTTAACCGCGAGTATAGTACTTTCTTGCTTCGTTATCAAATTTATATTTCGTGCTGTATTCTTCAGTGTCGAGGCTGGCAGAATAGCGGCAATGGCAACAACAATTGTTCAAATCCGCTCAGGAGTTGTAAAATTTCGAAATTCTGCTTAAGAGCACACACTGACTTAAAAGTTTGATTTTTATGGATTTCTTGTTTTTAGTCAAACTTATACTGAAATTTATCGTATATTTCAAATCTGCAATCAGTTTTTGAGCAGTTTATTTTCATTTTTTTTTGTGAAAACATATTTATTGCAACCCTCTCCACGATATCTTTAAATTTCAAGAAACATTAAAGCTCAATGGACAGCGCCAAGAGCAATTCGTTATTTAAGTCTTTTAAGCCTTCCAAGTATGCATCTCTTTTTCGCTTGCGCGATTGTAACTCGCTCAAGGATGTCATAATGCTTTCTAGTACAATTAACACAGTTTTTGGCCACCAGAGATCATCATATGATGATGTATTCAAAATTACATTTTTGCAAAATCAGTTTACTTAGAAACTGATTGTGACCTCATTTCTCAACCGATTACCAAACTTTTTTTAACAAATTAAAGGGTATTTCGAGGCAATTTCCTAAGTATATAATATGCATCAGTTTAAAAAATACCACCCTCAACACAATCATATTTATTTGAACATTTTTGCCAAAATTACCATTATATTTCTCAACGAATTAACTATCTTGCTGTAAACATATGAGGTCCAAAGTGGTTAGTTTTTATTCTATTGCCGCAAGTAATGTGTTGAAAATTTTTTCGGGCAAAATTCAGTCACAGCGATTACTTATTCAGGCAAAAATATGGTGCCCTTTTAAAGAGTTTTGAGCTCCTACGCTCATGCTTTTGACTGTAATTCAATCTTTTTTCTCTCACACTATTTAAAGTGTTACTCATAGTTTGTAATAACATTCTTTCTTCGTGAACATTACCAATCTTGATTAAGACAATAAGATCACCATTAAGAGAATTGATCACCATTACGTGTATAGGAATTGTGAAAATGCATAAAATTCATTAGCTTTTGATTGCTCTTCACACAAGAGCCGGCTGAACGGAAATAGTTAACCCCGACGTTACTTTGGGGACCCTGCCGGGAGACGCCGACGAAGTCGACTAGTATGATAGAACGATAGTCTACTTAGGTTTTAATAATAGTAAGTTTTATTTTCTTCGATGTATGGACTTTGTTGTCATTTCATTCATTTTGTTCATGCAGGTTGTTGTGCATGTATGTATGTATTTTGAGTCTTTCGATGTTTGTTGTAAGATGCACTCATCTCATAACCAGAAGCAGTTTTCAGACTGGACGTTGAAGGCATTAAAGCTGTGAACTAAACAAGGTTTTTTTAAGACGGAATGCACAAGACAATATTTTTTGCAGTCCTCAGACGTTCCGCATTTCCATTGTGTGTTAACCGAGGATGGTTATGCGGTTAATCACTTTAATTTAGCTTTGTAGTTGTGTTGAGGTCATAGCGTTTGGAATCAAAATTATGCTCTTTTGCTTTTGCTGCACGCACTATTTTAAAGTGCAGCGTCTCTCTTATTTATTCAACAGCCAAATTAATTTAAACAGTTCAGTTTCAGATTTATATGTTGTGAGTTTTGAATGTATTATTGTGGTTACAGCAACGAGTTTTAACTAATATTCTCTTCACTCAGGCCGCTAAATTTCTCGCTGCTTTTTACCTTGGCATACACGACGCTTTTAACAGATATCAGCAACTACTGAACGCTTCACTTAAATGCGGTGATCGCTAAGCTTTGTAGTTGCTGATTGACTAGAATTCACCAATATAATGTTGTTAAAATTTTTCATATTGTTTATGCATGAGTACTGAATAGCTAAGCTTTATTGCAATCACATTGAGCAATTTAAAACACAAAAATATGTTTTCATCAGTTTTTATTTGTAAAGTTTTTATCAGTTCCAAAGAGTTTTGCCGTTTTACTACGGGCTGTGCTGTTCAAGAGATCTTAGCCCATGTAGGGGATCCTGGCTACGCCGCTGGTTTGGGTCAGTTTAATTTGATTGTATTTCTTATTCACTATAGTTAATTTCAAGTACGTTTTTGTTACACGTAGCTGATGATGGCAGATATTGCCTTAATCAATTACATTATGTAACACAATTTTTGTTTGACTACTGTTTTTTGGTGCCTCTTTATGAAGTTTTACGTGTTGGGTTTAAAAATCAAGTTAGTTTTTCGAATTAGCATTACCTTCTGAGACAGTAAAACTTTTTGTTTTATCCGACGTAGCTGTAGCTAGCGAATTGTGTTCGATCTTTGCAATTGATTTTATCTGCAAATCGGGGTTACGTTCAGTTTATTAAATGCAATAGCCATTTTAAAAAGGTTTATAAAAATAATGGCTTGATGATAAACATAACACAGATTTTTACAAATAGTACCAGTCATTCAAAAATGCACTGTTGAGCGAGTTTTCTTTTAAGACCGCTATTATCGACTTTTATCTTACCTTCACAAAAACCAAGTGTAGTTTCCCATGATTCGAGTGTTCTTGGCAGCGGCCTTTATATCGTCTCTCCATTGGCTGAACATCCTGATAAAATCTCTCACCATGCTCCTCACCAAAGTTATCAAGATTTTCTTGAATGAAGTCCAGATGGGAGCACAAGAAATGAAGTTGTACAGCTGTGCGACAACCCATGTTTTTGTAGCATTTCATTAGTTTTTTTACTAACTCTTTGTAATTTCAATCCCTTTTGTTTTCCAAAAATCCATCAACTACACCTTGAAATGCTTAACGTTTCCTTTTCTGTTTCATTCATATTTTCTTCCAAGCTTTTAGACTTTAACATTGTGTTTATCTGGGGACCACCAGTATTCCTCCTTTTATATTATCATCTGACAGTCCAGAAAATATTAAACAGATTTCTTAAAAAATTCTTTTTCAAAATCCAATGCTTTAACAAAGTGTTTTACTAGATCTAATTTGGTATAAAGTGGCGGTAGTAAAATCTTTTTCAAGCCTACAAGAGGCTACCTAATGACGTTACACATTCCTGGAGTTAGTTCTTCCCACGTCGGCAAATGAATTTTCTTTTAGTGCTAACGCTCACCGTCAGCTCTGCTACTCCGCAAGCACAAAAAGCAAAAGTCTTTTGTCTATCAACTCTTGATAATAGTGAGAATTTACAATAATTAAGTAGTCACACACGAACAATTAGGAAGCACCAGACCGGTTTCGCCATTATTGGGGCTTTTCAGTGATGCGTATCCGACCAGCAGGATATCGAACCTTTAAGATATTGAACTTTTTATTTGTGGTAAGTACTACTAAATCACCTGGCTGGACGCCATTGTTGATGTTATAGTAGCAAAGCAAGGAAACCGGACACTCACTAACAAAAGTAGCTACAACATACACATTGGCATCTTGCCAGGTGGTTTGGTGGTACTTACCACAAATAAAAGAGTCAGCATCTTGAAGATTTGGTTCCCTGCTGGTCGGATATGCATCACTGAAGAGCCCCAATAATAGCGAAATCGGTCTGGTGCTTCCTGATTGTTCGTGTGTGACTACTTAATTGTATCCACTCTGCAGACCCAGCAAAAATCTTAGCATTTTGAAGTTCCCACAAACACACCGCTTAAACTAAGCATAATTGGTGTTAACAAGCACTTACTTCACATTTTTATAGTCTTCTTTTATCTGTAACGAAAAAGCAAATGGAATTGATCGATCTATACTGTCATTCTGACGTAACACTACTTTAACACTTTTGGAAACTGTCAACGAAAAGCCGCCATTGCGTAGGGTCATGATCTATTGCGACAGTGCTGAAAAAGCCTTACACATGTTTGCAATAGCAAAGATCTTCAATAACATCGAAGTAGACATACATGTAAAACGCCAAGTGCCTATTCTTGTAAGTAGAACTTTAACAGTCATCGGAAATCAAATTACACTCATTCAGTCTGACGGTTAATCACTCTGCTCCAGATTTCCTAAGACCCAGATCACCTATAAAATCATCCCATTCTTTTGTAGTCACAAAATGAGGATCCAACCTTGTTGTTGGTGCCTATTTCACCTCAGTGTCTGCATTTTTACTTGTTGCTTTACTTCCTTGAAGTACATTTCTACCTTAAATAAAAAAACAAGTGCATGGTATACAATATAAGAAATTAAATTTAGTCTCAGAACAAACAAATTAATGTTAGCGATTCACAGAAAAAACTCACCTTTGATGATGAATTTGAAACCGGTAAAGCTTCATAGAGACAAACAAGTGCAATGGATGAGGGTATGCTTGATTATGTCGTAGCTCTCCTCCCGCTAATCTTGCTATACTTTGAAATGTTTGTCATGCAAAAAGTGTTATTGTCACAATGACTTTGGGACTCTCTCCAAACACTGGGAACTGCAAATGATGCAATTTTCTTCAAAATTTCATTTGTTGCCCAAAATTTGTCCTGATTACCAATGTCCATCCCAAAAAATATTCTATACCCTGTCCAATATGATTTATATTTTATGTGTGGCATGTTTACCGCTGAAATAGTATCCACACACATAACAAAAGCGACCCGGTGTATTTTTGCACTGTCTACTAGACATTTTGATTTCCACTATTTAAAAGATGAACTAAATCCAAGATAACTCAAGACTTAACTCTACGAAATGTAATTATAGGGGCTTCTGAGTAGGTTGTTGCCTGTCAAGGCTGGCTGTTTGATTTCTAACTGCAACACTGTACTTCTCTCCGCAATTTTGAAATCAGCACTTGAAAATCACATAAACACACTTAAAATATTTAGCCAAAAACACTTTTTGAAAATTTTTTTGGCGTAGTATGATAAATGTAACCGGTAGACCGCTTCACTTTTATAAAAATTTTACTTTTCCAACTGATCTGACTGATATTGTCTATCTAATTAACCTTTTTTACTACTAGCTGTATCTGTAGAGAGAAAGTGTTTTATGTAGAACAAACTTGCGGAACACATCAATGAAATTTTTTGAAATTCTCCTGTTCATTTTTGTCTGCTTTCCTGTGCTCGTTGTGAAGAGCCAAGAACAACCAAACTTTTCGGGCAGCGGTATGCGATGTTTGATGCGACCAATTACTCTGTGTGCTCATCAGTTTTGAAAATCTGCTTGCAAATAGGATAAAATTAGGATAGGAAAGGCAAATCAATTCGAAAATGAGAGTTGGAAAAACAAACCAAAGCTTTTTTCCTATATATCACTGGGCCTTTTTCCTATAGTTCACGCTATTATAGTGAATATATAACTTGCATTAAACGCTTGAAAGTAGTGTTGTAAAGTGTATCTCTTTGCACTAGTTTGTGAAGTGCACGGATAGGGTTAACATTTATGTTTGGCCTAGCCAAGAATTAAACCCTGTATGTCAAAGTTTTTGAAAAAATTAAGCCTCTTTGGTGACCAAAGCAATAAAATTTTCGGCAACTAAGGCTCGGTAGTGTAAAGTACTAGACGGTTGGTATTACATTCGAGGGAGATCGGATTTAATGCCTGCATAAGTGATCGTTTTGAAATTCTTTAAAAGAACAATTGGAAAATTGTTTGTAGAAATTCAGTATTGCCAACGCTGACAAAGCTAAACAAAAATTGCAGTACAGCCCTAAGCAGTACTAACCACCAACGCGTGGCAGAAAACTTTTTCCTGGCTGCCTTAAAAAATCTTAAAACAATAGCTATTTGAAGTGATTGGAAGCTTCTGCTTAATTGTGCGACTAATACGAATTTAGCCGTAATTAGTTTTCAAGCGATCGTGTTATAAACTTATTTTAGGTGACAACGACACCGCTATTACCAAAGTCACCGAAAACTGTGGGCACAATTACACCATCAACCAGACCGGAAAGAACTTTTCTTCGCCAGGGTATCCAAGCAATTACGACAACTTTCTCAGTTGTACGTGGCAATTTCATACTTCATTACCAACCTCCGAAATTGAGATCACGTTCAACTTTTTCAACATGGAAGAAGATTATGACTACGTGAGGGTGAGTGAAAACTATTATGTATTTACAGCAGACATGCACCACATAGGTCAAATGATTTGAAAAAGGGCTACATCTCATATTAGAGATGATAAGCTACGCCGCGTATGCGGTTAGACTGCAGCGCAGACACTTCTTTTTTCTTACCGCACAGTCTGTAAATACCAAATTGAACAAGTCGACTTCATCAATTATTTCAATAAATTTTTTTCCAAAGCAGAACATTTTTACTCGTGGTGTAGCCTAATTATAAACATTTAATAAATCCATAGCCGTGCTCTTGTTGTCTTTTGTGACTGCGTTGATTTTGTGCTGAAGAAACCAGTCACGATTGCAAGTTTGCAGTTTTGGTACCAATTTACCGAAGTTAGTATAAAAACTTAGCATACAACCCAGCAGCACTAAGATGGAATAATTAGGTGATATTTCAAGCTAGTTGTTCAAAAAAGGACTTTAGACAAGTAGTTTATCACAGGAACTTTAGTAGAAGGAACAGAGGGCCTAAGCTACTGTATAACCGGACGTTAGCTTAGGCTAGAAGCTATAGCCTAGCTGCTAGCAATCAAATATATAGCCGGCAAGCCGGCTTACTAAGCTACCAGACCAGTATTTAGCCTAGGATACCGATATCAGATTGGTGAGGTAGCAAACTGAAATAAGTTCCCTAGAAAATCTAAAAATATTTTTTTTTGCAAATTGTAAGAGCAAGAAACAGATTGTTTACGTGCTTTCAAGGGGACTGCAGAATTTTTAAAAGAAGCGTTACGGCATATTTAAAACCTAATCTGCGTCGAAGTGCAAACGGAAAATATTTTCGTTCTTGACATAATAAAGATAATAGTAAGGTTGTATCCAGTTGCCACCTGGTGAGTCGCTTGGCGAAATAGCTATAGTGGTTTTATTATTTTATCCTGACGTGTAGTGCTTTCAATTATATAAGTATTGCTCGGTGGTCCCCAAACTTTTTCCATGGAGGGCCACATTCCTGATATTTTAAAGACCAGTGGGCCAAAGTGAACTCGAAGTAGGTGGGAAGTAACGGTCAATAACATTGGAGAACGCTCTATGTTTCCCGAAAATTAGATGATCTCCGAAAAAAAAGGTCATCACCTCTCTCGCTGTCACAAATTATGCTTTTCGTGATCAAATTGATCGATCAAAGTGGCTCTTTCTAGAAAACACTGCATTGTACATTTGTTTTGCAATTGTGAAAAGGGCCAGTCCAATTGTAAAAAGGGCCAGATTTGGCCCGCGGTCCGTACTTTGGGGACCACTGGTATAGCTCTATCCTTGGGTATTGATTTGCATATATAATAAAGGGCTAGTTGTTGTTACAATGGGTTGACCATACGTCCTCTTTTTGGAAAACATGTCCTCCTTTTTGGTAAAAAGTAATTAGTTCTCGGAGGATGTTTAAAAATGCCTTTTTTGTCCTCCTTTTTAATATAAAATAATTTGGCCATCCAAAGTTGTTCAAAAATTCCTTTTTTACGTTTACCCTGTGATTAAAAAATTATGTCACTGCATATTAGTTCAAGTGATAATAAGTTTAACTGGTAAGGAATGATAAAAGGGAGTTTCCTAACAGTCTACCTCAGACTGACTGTTGCTTTAGGTTTGAAAGAGTAAGATTACATGGAAAATAGTACAAATGCCGGTAAGTTTCCAAACTGCATTTCTTGTATTTTACGCAGCGGAGATGCGGAAATAAATTTTGCTTTGTTGTTCTAGTCCAGGGGTCGGCAACCCCTGGCACGCGTGCCACAGGTGGCACGCGAGAGGATTTTTTGTGGCACGCCAAGTGACTTGACGCGCATGCGAAATCTACCCTATAAGCGTGCGCCGCGCACTCCCAAGCTCAAACTGTCTACACTGCACGAAATCAACAGTCCTAAAATTTGTCAAGCATGCAATTCGCTTGACAATTTCTATGTCGGCGATGTCTGTTGTGGTTCTGCCAATGACACTCACAACTGGTTCGCTGTGAAAGCGAAAAAATTGGCTCAAGACAATCCAGTTTATGCGATTTCCCATTAGCACAAACAAATTAGAGTAAACAAAGATGCGATACGCAGCAAGAATGAAAAATTTTGGTGTAGACACGCCTAATACTAAAACAGTTACGAAAACACTGTGTTTCTTTGTCGCACACTCTGCTACAACTCACAGACAGTTTTGCTTGAAGAGATGGAAAGTGCATACCATGATGTGCTGCTGCACTGCAGTGTCAGATGGTTAAATTGCGGTAAGATTCTCTTGAGGTTCGTCGAATGTCTAATCGAGATAAGGGTCTTTTTCAGGGGACAAGGAAAGGCCGACCCCGAACTGGAGGATGAAAAGTGGCTTGTAAAACTAATGTTTCTTGCGGACATCACCACGCACCTTAACGAACTTAATCTTCATCTGCAGAGTATAGGAAAAACAGTGATGTGTCTTTTTGAGGTATGCAAAGGATTTGCATCTAAACTGAATGTCTACACACGGGACATCCGAATCGCCACTTTTCGCTACTTTGAACACTTGAAGGCTTTCTCAGTGGATTACCAAGTTAATTCGGTTAAAATTGATATGTACATTAGGGGTTCAACGTCTCAATTTTGCACCAGATTTCAAGATTTTCAACATTTTGGTTCATTGGTTTCTTTTCTCATCAAGCCCGAGAGCAGCGAAGACTTGAACTTATGTGCATTTGAATGGATGGATATTGAAGACTTCCAGTTGTAGCTGATCGATTTCAAAGCCTCTTTATTGTGGACATTGAAATTTGTTGATTTGCCGAAATCGCGGGAAACGATTGAAAACAAGCAAAAAACATTTTACCACGTTGGAAATCTTTGCAGGAGAAATTTAGCTGTCTGAAGAAGATGGCAATAGCTTTGCTGTCTGCATTTCAAGCCACTTATTTGTGTGAACAAATATTTTCCCAAATGAAGTTTATTTTCAGTGCCCATCGCAGCCGACTTACGGAAGATGAATGAAAATTGTGTGTTCAACTGAGTGTATCTAAATTTATTCCAATATTACTGAGCTGAGCAAGGAAAAGCAAGGACAAGGAGTCTGTCTGTAGTTTCATTAAAAAGAGTCTTTTGACTGTATTCGACCTTATCCAATAAAATTAATAAACAAATTTGTTTCTTATCCGTTTGCTATTTACATCGTTGACTGTGCAAACCAAACACATAAAAATGCTTGGCACGCGAAGCTGCTTACATCTTGATATTATTCGTAAACTGGCACACTGCGTTCAAAAGGTTGCCGACCCCTGTTCTAGTCGATTGACCTAATTTCAAAAAAACATTTCGGTACATATTTATTTTAGTTTAAAAAAATTAAACAATATTTTCAGTTGAACTGTTTATAATTATCATTGCTGTGATTTTTGAAA
Source organism: Trididemnum clinides (assembly GCA_963675345.1). NCBI lineage: Eukaryota > Metazoa > Chordata > Ascidiacea > Aplousobranchia > Didemnidae > Trididemnum > Trididemnum clinides. Next base: position 35,716,781 of record OY776286.1, read on the forward strand.
AATAAAACAAAAAGCTAAAAAACAAATGCTGTATGCCAAAAAGAAAATCAAAGTTGACTAAAGAACTTCAACAGAAGTATCCATTTTGTAGAAAAGGACAAGATGAGTTCGAAGCAGAATGCAATACTTGTGGCTACGGAACTTTTGTTTCTGTAGCAAATAAAGGCAAAGTTACACCCTAGACATGCATCTAGACCAGGGGTCACCAACCGTGTGCCCGCGGGCACCATGTCGCCCGTGAAGGCAATATGAGGTGCCCGCCAGCCTGTTTTAAAATATTCTCAAAATTTTTTCAAAAGTCGATGGTGGCTTCAAAAAAAAAAGGTAGCCTAGGGTTGCGAGACATCGGCCACCGAAGTAATGGCAACAGGTTTGTAATGACACCGCCTGCCAATACAAAATAGATTGAACATCAAGTCCGGGATGTTGCAAACTTTAGGATAAGTGCGCCCCCACTTTAATCAATATCCAAAAAGTAGCTCGTGGTCCAAGAAAGGTTGGTGACCCCTGATCTAGACAGTTCAAAGCATAAAAAAGCTGTCCAATTTACATTTTTTTGTTAATTGGAACAAAAATAAACTGCTGTATTTATACTAATTATCAAAATATAATTATCAAAAGCGGTCAGTGTCAAACAAACGTCCAAAAAAATTTTCCCAGCTTTGCAGAACAACTTGTAGGGTTTATAATAATTATTATCAAAAAATGTCTTCCTTTTTGGTAATGAAAATATGGTCTACCTATGTTGCAATGACTACCTTGTTTTCATATTAGCACTTAAATATTGCGTCTCAAAAACAGCCATGATTAAAAATATTTTCTACTGCACAGTAACTTTCCGGACACCCTGTATTTTTATTGGCTGTTTGGTTAATTATATTAAAAGGGCGGAATTGGAGTCGCGCGATTTTGGCGGCGAATCCACAACCCTGTTTCATACACAAGTTACATACAACATCATAATTCATACAAATTTCAATCTGAAAATAGTGTTGCTTTAGCAGCCTATAGTTGACTACATTAAAAGCACAAACGTATTGAAAGGTCACCACAATGCAAAATTGTAGGTGTAGCTTAGCAGGTTTAGTTCATTATTTTCTTCACAATTGAATAAGTGTGAAAAAGACAGTTTTTGAATGAGCTTAATGTACCGTATTGGTGTAATGTAAGACAATATAATTTCTTCGCACAAGAATAATGTGCTTTTCGGTGCTTTTAAGTTAATAGCGATGTTAGTGACCACTCTACTGTAGTATTAAGAGGGTATGAGGCTAAACGAGTTTTGTGTGATTGCTCTCGCTGTCGTCCTATGGCAAAACGACAGTCTGCTATCCTAATATTTTTTAAAAAAGCTGACGGAGCAAGTGCCTGATTCTTTGCATCCTGATTTGTTGCATTTTTTCAAAATGCTCGTAATGTAGGCCTGTGGCTACTGCCTAAAGTCCCTCATCTCCAATGCAATACCTCGAAAATTCTGGGCATATAGCACATCTTTTAATTCCTTTTTCATGTGTTTGTTGGGAGTTATCATAAAATGCCACTGCACAGATTTATTAAGCTAATGCTGGTTGCACCAGTTGGTTTTTCAGCTGGAGGAAACTAGGTGGGTGTAATTGATTGCTTGTGTTTGTGTGTGTGTGTGTTTTGCTTTGACGTTTTTTGTGATATGGACCATTGGGGTCCGAGATAAATAAAGTAAAGCGTTAAACTGCAGCACTGAGCAAACGCAGAAAACTACCGAAGGCCTAAATACACCAATACTAAATACCTAAATACACCAATATGAAGAAAATCAAAGTATTTAATGGTGAAATGTAGCGGAATGCACAGGTAAGAAGGCGAAGCACTGCATAATCTGATACAAGCAAAAAAGCTTGTCCCACCAAAAAAGTTTCAACTGTCTAAGTTTTAAATTGCGTCCCCCCTTTGAAGTTTTTGGATACGCCCTTAGATAATTGGCTATAATTACACCGATGCTGGGCGCGATACTTGAAATTTATTTTAAATCAACACCGATACACGGTATTTGTTAGCGAGTTAATTCGATACCGATACTCGATACATTATAAGTAACTTATTTCGACTCCGATATCGATACAGTATTGCCTATACAAGTATCTACAGTAGATACTCTTTAGGTTTTTTGTAAAAGCCATCGAAATGGTTCTACATGCTTGTTCGCTACTCTAGGCTACTTAGAAAATATTGAGGCTCTTAAACCTACCACCGAACTCCGCAGCAATGAAAGTGAACAAAATGATAAACATTAGGTTTCATTTAAGTTATGAGCTTTTTGGAAGAAGATGAACACATCAGTTGACAATTTAACACTACAAGTACCAGAGATTTTTTACTGCCTAGAAGTATCGACTGGGGTCAGATTAACTCTTCCTTTTAATGACACTTTTTACAATTTTTTAAAATTTTAATTAACTCAACCGCAGACTCAATGGACATGGGGCATTTATTTTATGAATAAGTCAGACTTAGGTTTGATTCCCAAGTGAGACAAATTTTAAAAATTTTGGCAAAGCTTTAGTGCATGCATAGCTACAAAAAAATACGACAAAACACATCATGACCAATATTTATTGGCAGCGAAGCCTACAATAAATGAGTTTTTCCTGTTTTCCAATGCATTTACCACATACAAGCTTAGAACAACAGCTGCATGTTTCACGTATTTTGTTGGTGCAGCTTTTGCTTTGGCAGTGCTTTCATTTCTGGCTTTTCTGCATACTGCTGTTGGTTTGACTGGACTGGTGTGAGTGAGTAAGCTTGTCTTACTTCAACAAATCTCAAACGAAGCTCTTTGAATAACCGCAAAAGATACCTTCGCCGTGAGATTTTTGACCCGGTAACCAACTTATATAAAATGTGGGCATTGATTGCAGCCAAATCTAATATGTTGGAAAAAAATTGCACATGCCACCTGCAAGAAGCTGCATTTACAGTGTACTTTCTGGCCATTTGGTCGAGCACATCAACTTTAAATTTTGTGGAATTAAAAAATTTTACGGTTTTAGGCTTAGATTTTCGATCGTCACCTGTATCAACAGTAGCATGCATTGTACTAAGCAACAAAACGTTTTTTGTGGTTTTCACTTGATGAACAGTCAAGGTGCAGCCATCGTGTTTGAAAACTTTTATTGCGTAGAGATTTTCCTTCAATTTTTTGGTTTCTTGCGGATTCTTTTTTTGGAGGCGATTGACAGTTCCGACAATCCTGATCCCCTCCTGCCTCAAAGTTTTAGCGAGATTTACCGACGTAAAAAAATCGTCTCTGATCACGTTTCGACTTGTCTTTCTGTAAGATTCAGTTAGTCGCGAAACAACGTGCTCACCTAATGTTATTTCTGCCGGCCATGAATCATCTTTTCCCAAATAAGGAAAGCTATGTAGCATATATTTAGTTCGCACATCAGCGGCCATCCAAAATTTGATGCCAAATTTGTCGGGCTTATTTGGCATGTATTGCGTGAATATGCATCGAGCTTTGGTAGGAAAAAGTTGCTCATGTACGGTAATGTTGGCACCCGGTTTATAATGCCTAAGACAATTTCCGACAAAGCTATACCAAACTGTTGATGTCAGAGCCAGTTTATCTGTAGCTAGTCTATGTGATGTCGTTGTTGTTGTTGTTGTTTACCCGACCCCTTCCGAGGGATGGGGGCATGGCGGAACACCATGGAGCCCCAGAAGCCGGGCAACTCCCCAGGGTCTGGACCAGAGGTCATAAAGAGACAGAGAGTCGCCAAAGAGTGAGCGGCGCAAAGAGTCCGTAGCTGGACAGTGCAGAATGAGATGAGAGATGTCCTGGGACGAGTGTCCACAGGCGCTGCAAGAAGGATTCTCGATTCTGCCAATCCTGGAGAGATAGGAACCTAAAAGAAGGCTGTGTCCATTGCAGCGAAGACGAGAGAGGACACAGCGAGCATGACGAGGGAGCACAAGTTCCTCAGTGGAAATTGAGGGAACCTGTGTGTCAAAATACTTTGAAGAGACAGTACGCCTCCAGTCCGAGATAAGACGAGAGTGGATACGAGAGATAAGAGGAGAGAGACTACAAGGGATTGCGGAGGGCGCAAGCAGCGCTCCCCGTCTGGCAAGCTCATCAGCTGTGTCGTTCCCCGGTAGAAACGAGTGTCCAGGGACCCATTGTAGCCTGATAGAACAGGAGGAGAAGAAGGACAGTTCCTGCCAGATCTGCCACAGAGTTTGAGATAAGAGGAAAGGTGGAGGAGAGGACAGGGTGGCAAGGACAGAACGAGAGTCAGACAGGAGAAGAAGAGAAGAAAAATGGCAGACTTTATGGTGTTGCCGAGACCAGCAAAGAGCGTGCAGAATGGCGCAGGCTTTAGCGGAAAAACTGGAACAAACTGGGCCTGCCGAAAAGGAAAGTGTGGCCTCAGTGCCACAGAGAGAGCAGTTGGCAAGTACGCCGGAGCCGCCTTTGCCAAAAGGAAAAGGAACAGAGCCGTCTGTCCAGAGTACCAGATCATGAGGAGGAAGAGAGTCAAGGTGGGCGAGAGCCGCACCTTGGCGAGAGTGAGGGGGATCAGAGCGAGAGCATGGAGTGGAAAGGGTGGACTCGACCGTGAACGAGGGAAGATTCCAAGGAGGACAGGGGGGCAAGCAACAAGAGCCTCCCTAGAACAAGTAGAAGAAAGCATGAGCGGGTGAGTGGACGCAAAAGCTCTCCAGGACAATCTGCAGAGTCTTGGTTTCACTCCTAGTCTGGCCAAACCTGAGATGGGAAAGGAGGTTGGGAGACGAAGAGCCCGCTCATGAGAAAAAAGAGTGAAGTGAGTCAGAGTGACTCGTAGGGGAGGTAGAGAAGCCTCGGTGAGTAGTAGAGGGATAGGGGACGACAAGAGGCAGCCGGTGATGGCGCGACTGGCCGCTCGGTGAAGGCGTTCCAATTTGGTGATATTGGTAGCGCTTAGGAAAGGAAACCATCCGGGTGAAGCGTAAGTGAGAAGGGACCGAAGAAAAGATTTATACAGAACAGAGAGGGACTCCTTAGATGGGCCCCATGAGGAAGCAGAGATACAGCGTAAGGCCTTGAGACGTGGGAAAAATTTGGCCTTCAGCGAAGATACATGCCTAGAAAAGGAAAGAGTGCGGTCGAAGATGACCCCAAGAAAAGTTGGAGTGGGATTAAAACGGAGGCGGGAGCCGAGTAGGAGGAGGTTGGGCTGGAGGTTAGCCTGGTGGGGATCCACTGAGAAGAAGGAGGCCGGATTGAGAAGAAGACACCAGTACTCAGACCAGCGCTCCAATCGAAACAGAGCTCCTTGTGTGGCCTCCACCGCAGTGGGGACCGAGTGGGAGGAGGACCAAATGGCCAGATCGTCAGCGTAAAGAGAGCAGCTGACGGAAGAAGGCAGAGAAGCCGGAAGGTCATTGATGAAGAGAGAGAAAAGTACAGGGCCAAAAACGGATCCTTGCGGAACACCTCGACGGACTCGAAAGGAACGGCTTTTGTGATTTTGAAAAACCACAGAAGCGCGCCTGTCAGAAAGGAAAGATTGAGTCCAACGAGCAAAGCAAGGATACAGGCCAGCCGAAATAGGTTTGTGGAAAAGGGCGGGATGCCAGACAGAGTCAAAAGCTTTAGAGAAATCGATAGTAGACAGGATCGTCCGAGAGCCCGGCCTGGGTTTGTTAAACCCATCCGAAATGGACTGACAAAGGTACAGAATTTGATCAAGTGTAGACCGTCCAGAGCGGAAACCGACCTGGCGGGAAGAAAGAATGGAATTAGATTCCAGAAAAAAGAGAAGACGGGATAGTATGATGCGTTCAAAAAGCTTTGATACGCATGAGGTGAGAAAGATAGGCCGGAAGGAAGCAGGAGAGTCGAGAGGTTTTTCCATCTTATGTATGGGAATAATAGAAGATGTCTTCCAGATGGAAGGAAAGGAATGCGAAGACCAAGAAAGATTGAAGATGTGAAGAAGAAAATCCATGCCAGAGCGAGGAAGATGCTTTAGCATGGGATAGGCAACTTTGTCTGGGCCGGTGGCAGTGGATGAGGAGAGGTTGGAGGCAGCCGCAAGAAATTCAGCGGGAGAGAAGGGAGAGCAAAAGGACGAGTGAGACTCCACAGAGCACGTGGCTCGGCGGAGCTCAGAGAGGTAGCCTCTGGCTCTGCTGCGCAGAGCCTTTGGCTGAGACACGGAAAAGTGAGACCTCAGGTAAGCGGCATAGACCGAAGCCGATTCCCTGGGAGAAGAACAGTTAGGAAAGTTAGGAGAGGAAGAAGACGAGGAAGGAGAGCCAGCAATAGAGCGAAGAAGAGAGTGCACAGATTTAGGATTAGATTTAGGTGAAAGAGAAGTGCAGGTCGTCTGCGATGTCTCAGCCTTGGCCTTGGCAATGACCGACGAGGCACGTCGAGCGGAGATGTAAGCCTGGCGATCTTCATCACTTCTGTGAGCAGTAGCGAAAGCCTTGCGTCTTTCACCAACCGCTTCTTCCACCTCAGCAGACCACCAGGCTTTAGAATGGCGTTTGATGCGGCCGAAAGGAATGGAAGATTTGGCCGCATTTAGTGTCAGAGAGGTAAAGAGAGCAGCTGCAGAGGAAAGAGAAAGAAACGAGTATTCCTCTGCAGAGGGACAGTGAGAGTCAATGTAGGAGGCAAAGTCATCCCAGCGAGCTTTCTGAAAATTGAAGGAAGGGGGGCGCTCGTTGGGGTGAAAGACCGGAGAGAGAGAGATAGATAGAAGAATTGGTTGGTGGTCAGAACCCAGGTCCTGAAGCACCTCCCAGGAGCAAGAAAAAGCAAGAGTAGAAGGAGCAAAGGAGATGTCAGGAGAGGAGCGACTGCCAGAGGAGCGATGAGAAGGGTGGGTGTGTCAGGGTCATTGAGGGGGAGGAGGTCTGAGGAGATGACCCAGTCGAATACTTCCTCCCCACGGGGGTCGGAAGTACCTCTTGAGTCCCAAAGCGGGTGATGGCAATTGAAGTCCCCCAGAATGAAGAGATTTCTGGAGGAGGGAAGAATTGAGGGAGAGAAGGAATCGGTTCTGCCATCCGTTGGGGAGGAGCGAATAGGGGGCATACACATTAAGAAATGACACCGAGGAGGAGTTGTTTAGAGAGATGTTGACCCCTACATAATCAGAGTAGGGATCGAGCGAAGAAAGAGAGGTGGTAGAAAGTTCAGAAAAAGATAGGCCCTGCCTGACGAAAATGACAACGCCGCCACTGGCATGCGAGGCATCAGAAGAGAGAATGCCAGACCGGGAGTGAGTACGATCAGAACGCAGAACAGAGAATCCAGGAATCCGGAAAGAGGAAAAGGAGTTAAGATTGGATTCCTGAATGCAGATAAGATCGACAGGATGGGATGAAAGAAAGTGAAGTAGTTCAGTGCTCCTGGCTCGAAGACCTCCAGCATTCCATTGAAGAACCCTGAGAGAGTCAGGGGGAGGAGAGGAGGCAGGAGGTGCAGAAGTATAGCCAGGAGCAAGGGACGGTGGTGGAAGGGTAGGGGAAGGAGATATAAGATGGGCAGATGGGGGATAAGAAGTTTGGAGACGATGGTGGGGCAAGAGTGCAGCATTAGCAGAGGGGGGGCCAGATTCCACAGTGGAGGTAAACGTGCCGGAGGAGTCCGAGGAGGGGGGAGTCACAGTGTTACGGCAGGGGGGCCAGCTCCAAGAGTGAGAGCTGCCAAGAGCTCTGAAGTTAGATAAAGAAAGTTGTGAGCACCTTAGATGGACCCATTTGGAGCAAGCGCAGCATTGCACCGACTTGCCCCGCCAGGTCACATTTCCAGCGCACACAGAGCAAGGAAAGATGGGGCCAGGGTTAGGATGAACGTTACCGCTCATCAGGAGAAGAAAAAGAATGAGGAGACGAAGAAGGGCAAGAGTAGGGCAGGAGAGAAGAAAAAGTAAGAACAGGCGACCGATTTTAAAGATGCTGTGTGCTGCCCTTCTGCGGTCGTTCAGGGGGCAGCATAGCGAAAAAATGAATGGGGAGTGCCCGGGGTAACTGGGACCCTCGGGAAGGCCAACAGCCATTTCGACCCAACCCAAACGGGGTCGGGGACCGCACCACCACGTTGAGGCGGCTGTTGATTGGTGCAGTGTCTATGTGATCGTGTTTGCTTATAGTCAAAGCACAGAAATTTCATTATTTGTTTGCTTATAGTCAAAGCACAGAAATTTCATTATTTCAATGAATCTGTTGCGAGCCATAGTTCCAGAAATAATTGGAATTGCCCATAACCTATTCCATAATTCATGTACCTTGATCTTAGTTGCCTTGTGAGCTCCACGTGCATAGACAATCGCTAAAAACGCATCTAGTTCATGTAATGACACGCGCCTATTGTCTGTTTGTAAAACTCTTCGAGCTTCTTCTTTAGTACATCTTTGTATATGACGCAACATATCTTCATTAATGAATAGATCCCATGCGCTGCGAACCGATTCTTTGATAATACTAGGATGTGCTTGAGTAGATGGCCCAGGAGCTTCTCTGATAACATTGTTGCAAGTTCGCCTTCCGGAATTGTTTTGATTAGGATCCAAAAGATCCCAAGAAATTTCAGCAGAAGTTGCAAAGCTTGTTGCATTATTCTGTTGAACGTGAGTTTCATCCCTTTCTGAAATCATTTCGGTAACTTCAAAATCCGAAATTTCTAAGTTTGATGATTCCAAAACAAGCTATCCACCAGACGAAGATTCACTTTCTGAATCATCACGATTGTCCTCATTTAAATGATAAACACTTCCAAGTGTGTTTTCAAGCGCTGAATATGGGTATGGAATTTTAAATCATCATCAAGCCACAAACCGAGATACTTTACGTATTTACTGCGAATAATTTTTATTTGTTTATGGATATTTCGAGATCAATATCGATGAAATGTTGTGGGAATTTGTTTATTACCAAATAAGAAGATTTTTTGTGGTTTGGGGATAGTTTATTGGATCGAAGCCATTTGTCTACTTTATTTATTTCATTATTGACTTGAGTTTTAAGGCGAATCAACGAACTGCTACTTAATGATAGATATGTGTCATCCGCAAAAAGAGTGGTATTAAAGCAAGTAGATTTTGGTAAGTCATTTATATACATCAAGAACAATAGCGGGCCTAGGTTCGACCCTTGAGGAACCCCATAAATAATTTTTGTCTTTTTTGACCTTGGGTTATTTAAACGCACGTACTGAAAGCGGTTTGACAGATAACTTTCAAAAAATTTATTTGCCAATCCTCTGATTCCTAACTGGTCAGACATTTTTCGTAGTGAAATATTATGGTCCACAGAGTCAAACGCTTTTGATAAGTCCAAAAATAAGCATCAGCTTTAATACTTTTTATCTGCATTGTTAAGTAGGTCATCATACACGGCACTTATTGCGTAAGAAGTTGAGACACCGCATTGAAAGCCAAATTGGTTGGGTGAAAGTAGTTTAAATTTTAAAAGATAACTGTAAACACGTTTGTAAACAATTTTTTCAAAGATTTTACTGAATGAGGAAAGTAGTGAGATTGGCCTGTAGTTGGAACAATTCATTTTATTGCTCTGTTTAAAAATTGGAATTACTTCAGCTACTTTCATATTGTCGGGCAATACCCCTGTTTTAACACATAAGTTAAATAGATCACTAATAATAATTGGAGAGATGATTGGACAAGCCAGTTTAATAAATCTAATGCCAGTGTCCCCTGATAAAGTTGTTTTTTTGATTTTTAACATTTTTATTGCTTCAACTTCTTCTGACTTGGTCGGAGAGAGAAAAAATGAGTGAGGGCAGTAATCTTGACTATTATGCGAGTGATTAATATTGGGCACGGTAATTTTTTTTGCAAGATTTTCCCGATATTTACGAAGTGATTATTGAGCAGCTCGGCTGATTGCATTTCAGAGTTAGAATTTTCAATCAATATGGATGCGCTTTGTTTAGATTTGCGAGATTGGATCAGTTTTCTAATTACTTTCCAAAGGTTACCACAATTTCCTCTCGAGCTATTAATTGTAAGAGGACAATAACGTATTTTTGCTTGCTTAATTACACGATTTAAACGATTACGGTATCGCTTATATTTGTTGTAACTTTCAGATGTTTTGAATTTGACAAAACGCTTTAATAAGCGAACCTTATAAAAGAACCTTATTCTGCACCAATCAACAGCCGCCTCAACGTGGTGGTGCGGTCCCCGACCTCGTTTGGGTTGGGTCGAAATGGCTGTTGGCTTTCCCGAGGGTCCCAGTTACCCCAAGTACTCCCCTTTATTTTTTCGCTATGCTGCCCCCTGAACGACCGCAGAAGGGCAGCACACAGCTTCTTTAAAATCGGTCGCTTGTTTTTTCTTTTCTCCTGCGCCTTTTTTGCCCTTCTTCGTCTCCTCATTCTCATCCTTCTCCTGATGAGCGGTAACGTTCATCCCAACCCTGGCCCCATCTTTTCTTGCTCTTGAAACTGAAAATGTGACCTGGCGGGGCAAGTCAGTGCAATGCTGCGCTTGCTCCAAATGGGTCTATCTGAGATGCTCACAACTTTTCCTCTCCAAATTCAGAGCTCTTGGCAGCTCTCACTCTTGGAGCTGCTCCCCCTGCCGATTCACTGTGACTCCCTCCTCGGACTCCTCCGACATGTATACCTCCACTGTGCAATCTAGCCCCGCTTCTGCTAACGCTGCTCTTTTGCCCCACCATCGTCTCCAAACCTCTTATCCCCCATCTGCCCAATATATATCTTCTCCCTCTGCCCCCCACCACCGTCCCTTGCTTCTGGCTTTTCTTCTGCGCCTCCTGCCTCCAATCCCACCCCCTGACTCTCTCAGGGTTTACCAACGGAGTGCTGGAGGTCTTCGTGCCAGGAGAACTGAACTACTTCACTTTTTTTTGTCCCATCCAGTCGACCTTATCTGCATTCAGAAATCCAATCTTAACTAATCTTCCTGTTTCCGGATTCCTGGATTCTCTGCTTTGCGTTCTAATCGTACCCACTCCCTGTCTGGCATTCTCTCTTCTGATACCACGCACGCTAGCGGCGGCGTTGTCATTTTCGTCAGGCAGGGCCTATCTTTTTCTGAATTTTCTACCTCCTCTCTTTCTTCGCTTGATCCCTACTCTGATTATGTAGGGATCAACATTTCTCTTAACAACTCCTCCTCGGTGTCATTTCTTAATGTGCACGCCCCCCTATTTGCTCCTCCCCAACGGATGGCAGAACCGATTCCTTTTTTCCCTCCATTCTTTCCTCCTCCAGAAATCTCTTCATTCTGGGGGACTTCAATTGCCATCACTCTTTTTGGGACTTAAGAGTTACTTCCGACCCCCCGCGGAGAAGAAGTATTCAACTGGGTCATCTCTTCTGACCTCCTCCCCCTCAATGACCCTGACACACCCACTCTTCGCCATCGCTCCTCTGGCAGTCGCTCCTCTCCTGACATCTCCTTTGCCCACTCCTCTCTCGCCCTTTCTTGCTCATGGGAGGTGCTTCAGGACCTTGGTTCTGACCACCAACCAATTCTTCTATCTATCTCTCTCTCTCCGGTCTTTCACCCCAACGAGCGTCCCCCTTCCTTCAATTTTTAGAAAGCTCGCTGGGATGACTTTGCCTCCTACTTTGACTCTCACTGTCCCTCTGCAGAGGAATACTCGTTTCTTTCTCTTTCCTCTGCAGCTGCTCTCTTTACCTCTCTGACACTAAATGCGGCCAAATCGTCGATTCTTTTCGGCCGCATCAAACGCCATTCTAAACCCTGGTGGTCTCCTGAGGTGGAAGGTGCGGTTAGTGAAAGACGCAAGGCTTTCGCTGCCGCTCACAGAAGTGATAAAGATCGCCAGGCTTACATCTCCGCTCGACGCGCCTCGTCGGTCATCGCCAAGGCCAAGGCTGAGGCATGGCAGACGACTTGCTCTTTTTTTTCATCCAAATCAAACCCGAAAACTGTAAACTTTCTTCTTCGCTCTATCGCTGGCTCATCTTCCTCGTCTTCCTCCTCTCCTAACTTCCCCAACTGTTCTTCTCCCAGGAAATCGGCTTCGGTCTATGCCGCTTACCTGAGATCCCACTTATCCATTTCTCAGCCAAAGGCTCTGCGTAACAGAGCCAGAGGCTACCTCTCTGAGCTCCGCCGAGCCACATGACCTGTGGAGTCTCACTCGTCCTTTTGCTCTCCTTTCACTCTCGCTGAATTTTATGCGGCTGCCTCCAACCTTTCCCACTCCACCGCCACCGGCCCAGACAAAGTTGCCTATCCCATGCTAAAGCATCTTCCTCGCTCTGGCATGGATTTTCTTCTTCACATCTTCAATCTTTCTTGGTCTTCGCATTCCTTTCCTTCCATCTGGAAGATATCTTCTATTATTCCCATACACAAAATGGGAAAACCTCTCAACTCTCCTGCTTCCTTCCGGCCTATCTCTCTCACCTCCTTCGTATCAAAGCTTTTTGAACGCATCATTCTATCCCGTCTTCTCTTTTTTCTGGAATCAAATTCCATTCTTTCTTCCCGCCAGGCCGGTTTCCGCTCTGGACGGTCTACACTTGATCAAATTCTGTACCTTTCTCAGTCCATTTCGGATGGGTTTAACAAACCCAGGCCGGGCTCTCGGACGATACTCTCTACTATCGATTTCTCTAAAGCTTTTGACTCTGTCTGGCATCCCGCTCTTTTCCACAAACCTATTTCGGCTGGCCTGTATCCTTGCTTTGCTCGTTGGACTCAATTTTTCCTTACTGATGGGCGCGCTTCTGTGGTCTATCAAAATCACAAAAGTCGTTCGTTTCGAGTCCGTCGAGGTGTTCCGCAAGGATCCGTTTTTGGCCCTGTACTTTTCTCTCTCTTCATTAATGATCTTCCAGCCTCTTTGCCTTCTTTCGTCAGCTGCTCTCTTTACGCTGACGATCTGGCCATTTGGTCCTCCTCCTCATCGGTCTCCACTGCAGTGGAGGCCACACAAGGAGCTCTGTTTCGATTGGAGCGCTGGTCTGAGTACTGGTGTCTTCTCCTCAATCCGGCCTCCTTCTTTTTAGTGGATCCCCACCAGGCTAACCTCCAGCCCAACCTCCTCCTACTCGGCTCCCGCCTCCGTTTTAATCCCACTCCAACTTTTCTTGGGGTCATCTTCGACCGCACTCTTTCCATTTCTAAGCATGTATCTTCGCTGTAGGCGAAATAATTTCCACGTCTCAAGGCCTTACGCTGTGTCTCTGCTTCCTCATGGGGCCCATCTAAGGAGTCCTACTCTGTTCTGTATAAAGCTTTTCTTCGGTCCCTTCTCACTTACGCTTCACCAGGATTGTTTCCTTTGCTAAGCGCTACCAATTTCACCAAATTGGAACGCTTCCACCGGCTGCCTCTCGTTCTCCCCTATCCCTCTTCTTCTCTCCGAGGCTTCTTTACTTCCCCTACGAGTTGCCCTGACTCATTTCACTCTTTTATCTTATGAGCGGGCTCTTCGTCTCCCAACCTCCTTTCCCATCTCAGGTTTGGCCAGACTAGGAGTGAGGCCAAGACTCTGCAGATCATCCTGGAAAGCTATTGCGTCTACTCACACGCTTATGCTTCCTCCTACTTCTCCTTGGGAGGCTCTTGTTGCTTGCCCTCCCTTTCCTCCTTGGAATCTGCCTTCCTTCATTGTGAAGTTCACGCTTTCCGCTTCATGCTCCCGCTTTGATCTCCTTTCTCTTGCCAAGGTGCGGCTCTCGCCCACCTTGACTTCCTTCCCCCTCATGAACTGGTGCTTTGGACAGACGGCTTTGTTCCTTTTCCTTTTGGCAAAGGCGGCTCCGGCGTACTTGCCAACTGCTCTCTCTGTGGCACTCAGGCCACTCTTTCCTTTTCGGCAGGCCCAGTTTGTTCCAATTTTTTCCGCTGAAGCCTGCGCCATTCTGTACGCTCTTTGCTGGTCTCGACAGCACCAACAAGTCTGCCACTTCTCTTCTCCTACTGTCTGACTCTCGTTCTGTCCTCGCCACCCTGTCCTTTCTTCCATCTTTCCTCTTATCTCAAACTCTGTGGCAGATCTGGCAGGAACTGTCTTCTCTCTCCTGTTCTATCAGGATACAGTGGGTCCCCGGACACTCGTTTCTCCCGGGGAACGGCGCGGCTGATGAGCTGGCCAGATAGGGAGCGCTGCTTGCGCCCTCCGTAATCCCTTGTAGTCTCTCTCCTCTTACCTCTCGTATCCACTCTTGTCTTTTCTCGTGCTGGAGGCGTACTGTCTCATCGAAGTATTTTGACCCACAGATTCCCTCGATTTCCACCGAGGAACTTGTGCTCCCTCGTCATGCTCGCTGTGTCCTTTCTCGTCTTCGCTACAACAAACCCAGCCTTCTTTTAGGTTCTTATCTCTCTAATATTGGCAGAATCGAAAATCTTTGCTGCGGCGTCTGTGGACACTCGTCCCAGGACATCTCTCATGTCATTCTACACTGTCCAGCTACGGACTGTTTGCGCCGCTCACTCTTTGACGACTCTCTATCTCTTTGCGACCTCTAGTCCAGACTCTGAAGAGTTGCCCGGCTTCTGGGGCTCCATGGTGTTCCGCCATGCCCCCATCCCTCGGAAGGGGTCGGGTAAACAACAACAACCTTCGTTTTGACAGATGTTAAACATCCATTTGTGATTCAGGGTTTACGCTTCGAGAATTGTTCTCGTCTCGTAATAGGTCTTCTAGTGGCATGTTTATGAATTGTCTGTGAAAGAAGATTACAAAAGTTAGAGAAATAAGCGTTCGGGTCGTTATCTTCTGGGGTTAAACTTTCATTAAACTGTTGACATAAATCATTCAAAAAGTGATCTTGGTTGAAGTTTCTCAGGTCACGAATGATACGCTTGTTAAGTTTATTACACTTGTAAGACCTTTAGTAAACCTTGTAAAACCTTTAGTCAAGCTACAAAGGAAAAACAAACTTATTGTATAGTTGAACACAGAAATTGCAACAACGCTTTTATGTGACAAAATTGTATGACTGGATAGTGTGGGTTGAATCTTTGCTTAAACGCAAACAGCATTTGCTAACACAACAGAGGCGCAAATTACAGTATTTGGCACTCTATTGTTCTTACAACAAAACAGCACTTTGCATTTCAACAAATGATCAAAGCTCCCATCAAACAAAAACAATAGTCTCCTGCAGATATCACTGCAGTAAAATCATTTCAAAAATTTTGTCTATACATAAACGTTGATTCAGAGTGTTTTTGCAAGACAATTGTGTTCAAAGCAAACATAGAAAATCCTATGGGTCAAAATGATCCTTGCTGGGATTTATAGGCATATCACCACATACAAACTAATTCAAACCATATTTTTTTCTGAAATTGCCATTAGCATGTTTAACAACTAAATTTAGAAAACGTTAAGAAGTTTCACGTTTCTATTGGAAGTAACCTTGCAGACATAAGCAAATGACTTAAAGCTATGGGTCAAAATGACCCTTATGGTACTTCTAGTGTTAATTCAGATGGAAAAACCAATTCCACGACCGGTTTTGGTTCCATCTTTATGTGGCAGACAGGTGACCTACTCGTACTTTACCTGGTTACAATTATGAAGCTGAATATACTGTTATTCTGGCTAACAGGTATTTTTGATAAATTCATTTTATTTAGCTCTCCTGGTAGTGATAACGTTTATTCAAGTTAATACAAGTTCTTATCGAGCATGCAAAAACTTCAATATTCGTCAACGTTTCGAACAGCTATACAGCTGTTCTTCATCAGGACTAACAATAAACGAAAGCACGAGTGAGACAATATTAATACTGTGCTATTCAATTGAAAGAAAAAGGCAAAACAAAAAGTTTGAAAGCGAATAATAACCAATTGTAAATTACGCCAAATTATCAGAAATTTCAGAATAAAACAATTTTCTTTATCATTGATTGCATTTTCAGAATTATGAATAAAAAAAGATCCAAGAAATTGGTGTTTGGTAAAATCTGTTTCAAAGGTTAAAATTTTTCTATGATATCAGATCTTTGGTAATGACATGTTTAACCAACGCCGTTTTTTTATTAAAATTGTTGTCATCAACTTTTTCCCGATTTGCTGGCATTAAATCCCTTTTATGCTCAGCCAATCTTGTTTTGTAAGCCCGTTCAGATTCCCCAACGTAGATACCAGTGCAATCCCGACAAGGAATCTATTAAACTACACCAGGTCTAGATGACCTTTCCACCGAGTCTTTTGCCTTTGATAAAATGTTTTTTAAAGTTAAATGCTGTTTGCTACAAACCAAAATTTCTACGTTTCTTAAAATTTTTGACAAAGCCTCAAAGTATCTTGGAGCATAAGGCAGCACAATAGGTGTTTTAATTTCCCTGTTGTTGGCTAATGATGAATTTGTTTTTCTTTTCAAATTTTTAACTGTGCGCTTTAGAAACCATTTGGGATAATCATTTGTTTTAAAGCTTCCATAATTTTTGAAGTCTCTAATGTGTTATTTACTTGCTTGGAATTAAACTGTAATTGAGCTCTTTTTAAAAGACACTTTATTAATCCTTGCTTCTGCCTCATGGAATGCGCTGAGTAAAAATTTAGATATCTGTTAGTGTGCGTTGGCTCTTTATAAATCTTTGTCATTAACTCCCCACTGGCTTTTCGAGTAACACAGACATCCAAAAAAGGTATGAAATTGTTTCTCTCATGTTCGATGGTAAATTTTATACAGGCTTCAATATCATTAATATGGTTATGAAATTCACCAACTTCTGTTTTTTTAACCCATTTTGGACCATTGTTCCTGTAGAGGAACAAATTATACGGCAGCTTGAAAAGCAAGTCGGTTGTTTCGTATCGACGTAATTTTTCGACAGAAACGTACTTTAATGACCTTGAAAACATTATTCAAACGAAGTTTTTCTTTAACTCGTTAACTTCCGTGGCAAACGCCCATCGGAAAACGACTTTTTTTTCGAGTCGAAATGACCCTAATTTGCGTAAAAATGCTGACTCAACACAAAAGTGTGAAAAAATTTTACTTGCATTATATGTAACTACAAAGCCTTCAAAAAGTAATGGCTTATCAGTTTTTGCGCGATTTTGTCCCTGAAATAAACATTTTTACGTTTACTTTTTGTGTTTCTCTACAGGAATGATGGTCCAAAACGCTATCACCAGCAAACATTGCGCAAAAAATTTTGCTGCTCTGTTTTCTCTGTAAGCACTTTCTATTGCGGAAACACTCCAAATGGCATGAAACAAAGACAAAAATACTTGAAAAAGACACAATTTTATCCTTCATAGTAATTTAAGAAGCATATAGGATGCAAGCGAACACCACATTTTTGACATTTTTTTACTGTGTTTTTTTGCAGTTAGAGTAGCGTACTTGAGTTTCAGCGTTTACAAGGTGGTCATACCAACACTGGTTGTTTATTCTTCTTCTTCCATTAGGGCCTGAGGACGCGGAACTAGTAGTTTTCAACAAGCCACCTACAATTGACGGGATAAATTCAAGAAAATCTAAACGCGGGAAAGATGCCACGGTGACCTGGAGCCTCCACGCAGCCACTGCCAGCATCTCTATACAGTTAACAAACAGCGACCAACACCACTTCTTTGTTTGAACTGCTGGTCTGTATTGGCTTATGAACCTATCATGCAGATCGACGCCTCCCATGCCTTGATTGTATTGGTAGAAGCAGAACTGTTGAACACAACTGATCTTTTTCTTTTCACGCTGGCTGTAGCGTTTCATCATTTTGGTTGGCTCTATGTTGGTAAAATTTGAGCCAAGGTAAACCAACCTTGTTGTCCTTCCATTGCACTATGGACACGTAATCGTCCGAGTGGTGGTCAAAGAAGCCACGCTCCTCTTTTTCAACACTTTTTGATGGTCGCAGTGGAAACTTCATGGTACGGTCTTCACATATAGTCCCAAGAGCCCTGAAATTCTTTTTGTGCAAATCTCGCAGTAAATAATAAGATGCAAAAAAATTGTCAAAATAAACACAATGACAAGCCAGGGTTTTTAACTGTTGAAAGAAGAGCAAACACAATATGGGTCCAAGAGGCTTGTTGCCGTCCTTAGTATCACACGCTCCGGTATAAGTCTCAAATTTGTAAGGGTAGCTATCACTTGATGCTAAAACCCAGTTTTTGTTGCCAAATCCGATCGGCTTGCCACGAATGAACATCTTTGCAGAGTGCCTACCATAGTATATTACCATTTGTTCATCAATGGGTAAATCTTTTGCAAACACTCCAAACTGGTGAAGTGAAGCATTGACTCTATCCTGTAGAGGTCGAATTTTAGCAAGCTTATTTCCAGCAGGAAGATTATTGTTATCAGCAAAATAGATTAACTTCTATATGTCTTCAAACCTTTTTCTTGACATTGACCTTGATATCAGTGGGCAGGTGATATCATCATCCTTGCTCCAGTACAAACGCTGACGCGGTCGGCTGTTGTATCCTGTCAACAGAAGAATTCCAACAAAAGCTTTGATTTCCTTCTGTAATCTTCGATCCTTCCAGCGCCTCGATGAACTGAAGTGATGCTATCTGATTAAGTTTGGATACGAATTTCAACTTCACTTTCTCGTCTCCCGGTGCTTGATGGCCCAACAGTGATCAAGTAATTCATTTATTCATCCAAGATTTAAAATATAACACACGTTTCATGGGCCATAAGAACAATTAGAGGGAAGCGTTAAGCGCGAGATAGTGATTATGGTGTTAAATTCAGGTTATCTTACTTCTACAAATACAAAGAATCATATTACTATTTCTATATCTACAAATTCGAACAGACCAACATTCAGTAAACGTACCGTACTTAATGCTTTATTAAAGCTGATGGATACTGCAGCATGGCTTTGTAACCAATGCTTTCTTTAATCTGCCGCAGTAGAACTCGGGGCCGTTATTTATAACGATCTTGGGGTAATTTCTCCAAAATGGAGAAAGTGGCATGAATAATTTGTTTTCTGAGTACGAACCGGTAGTAGTCATAGGAGAAAGCCGCATCCATGACTTTTTTTTCAGGCACAGTTTAATCTTGGTCATAATAAATAAACTAAAAGTGATATCAACCCCCCTTCCGTAGTGTAAAGTTGTTTTTCATTAGAACTGCGAACTCACCAAAATGACTCATAATAATACGGCCACATATACACACGAATGTCAATTAGGCGTTCAATTCTATGTCAGATATAAATGAATTGTACACTGGCCTTATTCGCTTGCTCATAATTTAGGATTTTCTCCTTTCTATGATGTTGTTTGTCAGTTCACGTAACACCTTCCGTGTAAGATGAATGACCTCATTCCGTTGAGACGCATATCGCGCTGTTTTGCAAGCAATTAGACTATAGATTTCCTCATTGCATAACAATCGAAAAAGTCCAGCTGGCTCAAGCAGGGCAAGATGAAGTGGCTGTCAGCTAAGTGCATAACATTTGCTTCTGGTATTTCCTTCAGGCTGCTTTTCTTCTTCCAGAGCACTGCTTCCGCATTCTTTTTTTTTTGTGGTGGTTTATTTTCTTTACTGTGAATTGCTGATACGTCGGAAGCGACTTCGCATTCATCGTTGTTATGTACCTCTAAAGTTCCTGTAACATTGCTTGAAAGGAAATCATTTTTATGGCACTCATCTACTTCATCTTCCTCTACATAAATAGCATAAGCATCAACTTGCGCTGGTGGCAAAATAGCAATATCTTTCTTTTCACTTCCTGTTGATCCTAAAACGTCGTTAGCTGCTTCCTGCAGATTTAAATATCTTCTGTGTAACTGGTTACTGATCATCTTTAACAGAGAAATAATTCACTATTAATTCGAAGACGCTGTTCTAAAAAAGATAAGATTCGCACTGAGTTTTCATAGAAAAACAAACACTGGTACTCAGTAACGAAATTTTTATATCAAATGCGTTCTGCAACTTTTCTATAAAAAAGGTAATGTTTGTTTTATCTTCTTAGATAGGATTGTCTATTGCTGCACAGATGTCCTGCAAATAGTTTCGTACGGTAAATCATGGACTTCTAAATAGTAACACCTGGACTGGAAACGCCGCTAAAACTGCTAGCGCGAGCGACCAAGATGAGGCCATTATCACGCGGCGTGACAGCTGCATTGGTTAGTTGGAAAAAGAAAGTTTCGAATGAGTGTTGTTCATTTGATTAAAAAATTTGCATCACCATGCACAAACAGAGACCGGTAGACAAAGTGTAGTTCGTAGATGTTGTGAATGTATTGATGCTGCGCAATGTTTTCGTGCTTGCACTCAGGTAAAATAGATGATTAGTGATTAAAGAATAGCGTGACAGCGCATTGACACCTGTAGATAAAGCAAAGTACTTACATATTAAAACTGTATTGATGCTGGGAATGTGTTTGTGCTGGCGCTAAAGTGAAACAGATTACTATAATTTGTACTGTATTGTCTATTGTCTACTGACAGGCTATAGCAGCCCCAGTAGCCCAACTGTACTGCTGTAGGTTACGGTACACAATCATACATAGTGGCAGGTAAATAAAATTGGTTTATGCTAAGCGAGTCAAATTAGTGACTGCTGTCATACAGTTACTATTCTACGAAGGCATAGGTCTATTTGGAAAATAGACCAATAGATTGAAGGTTAAAGATTTGAGTGATTATGCTGTAGAGTTTATTTGCTGATGAGCCCCATTAAGTGTAAATGCACTGCAGGTTTAAAAATTCTGAAATGTACTCTTAAAAGATTGGGTGCAATTGCAGTCGCACTAAGATGCTGCTAGCAAAGCCAAGCCAACATTTTGCTGATTTGGTTAGTAGGGTAGCTTTTTGCTACTGCATATAAAAAGCCTAATGGATTTATGGCAAGGCTAAATGTACCTGGGTCAAATTATGCATATTGTAAAGCAAATTTGATATCTGTAGTTTACTGTGAATCTAATGTAGAATAAGCTGAGCGATTTCAATTGGAAACACTGCCAACATTCAGTGCTTAATTTGTTGGGGGGAGGGGGGTTAGGTTGAATTTTAACTTTAACTCTAAACCCCACCCTAAATCTAACCATAACTCTGTTTTTAAGCATACCGTTTTGGTGTGAAGTCGTATATATTGCGATTTTAATGGTGTTTCCAATTAGAAGCGTGCAGCTTATTCTAAATTACATTCATTCACTACTTAATGCTTGATAACTTGAGATCTAGTTCTCTGACTTCCCTGTTTTAATTTGCAGTGTAGATGCTTTGCTGACTTGACTCTGCATGTACATCATACCTCCTTTTTAGTATTATTAGTTGGTAGTTTAGTTATTATTTCTGGTATTTGTATAAAACCTATTTGATATGGTCAACAAGTGTTGTGCTATTAACTGCAGATCAGGATATACTGGTGAAAACAAAGACCCTGATGTTACTTTTCATTCGTTTCCTCTACATGATAAACAGTTGCTTCAAGGTTGGCTTAAACGTATTGCAAGAAAAGATTTTACGCCAACTAAGTATTCAAGGTTGTGTTCACTTCACTTCAAACCTGAAGGTTTTGTAAAAGAATCAAATGATCAACAAATTAGGCGAAGAAAAAATCGATCAAGTGCCTTGCTAGTGAAGAAACGTCTTAAAGGCAATGTTTTACCTTCAATTTTTAAGGATGCTCCTTCATACTATGCAGGTGGAGATGCACCGCCTAGATCTGGTCTGTCTTTGGCATCATCACGACATGAAAATGATGCATCAAGATTGGAAATGCAGTTGGAGCAATTTTTGAAAGACGACAAAATTGAAAATTTAGCTGGGCTAATCGCAAAAATAGCTGATGACATGCAGTCGCATGGCTTTGTCTTACATCAGACAAAGTCAGAAGCCAATTTGATTCTGTTTTCTGAAGAACACCCGCTATCTGTTCAGTCAACAATATCTATCAGCGCAGAACTTGAAATTAGGATTTATCATAATGGACAATTAGTGCCAGCATCAACATACAAACACATCGTTTCATCGAACAAAGTCAAGTTGCTGTCTCAAGTGACAAATTTAATGGCCTTTGCTAAAAATATACACATGAATAAATCAGCAATGAAGGATAAGTTCATATTTAATTTTTCTCGATTGATTGATCAGTATTTGGAGATTTGTGATAATGATCATGAAGTTCGTTTATTAAAGTTTGTGTTAGAGGAGGTGGAATTGGTTCTACGCAGCAAGCACATAAGAAGGTATTCAGTTGAATTGTTGATGATGTCGTACATTCTACATGCAACAAGCCCTCGTGCTTATAAACGGTTGTTAGAGGAAGAACTATTGGTACTGCCATCTGTGAAAACTTTAAGAAAAATTACAATGCGACTGGATCACAAAAGTGGACTGGACGACACTCAGTATTTGAGAATGCGATATTCTCAATTAAATGCTTTTGACAGAAATGTTATCCTGATGATTGACGAAATTTATGTATCAAAGCGAATTGAAGCTGCTGGAGGTCAGATTTTTGATTTAACTGAAGATTGTGAAGTTGCATCTACTGCTTTATGCTTCATGATTAAATCACTTAGCAGTAAGTATCGGGATATGGTCTGTATTTACCCCGTGAGAAATTTGAAGGCAGAGACTCAAAAACAATGCTTAGACAAAGTAATGCATTTAGTCCATGAGGTGGGTTTCAACGTTATTGGAATTTCAGTAGATAATGCTGCAGCAAATCGAAAATTTTACAAAGATTTCCTTTGCGACGGTGCTTGGAAAGAAGCAATAACGAATAATTTTACTGGTGGAAAAATTTTCTTAATTTTTGATCCAACTCATGTGATAAAAAACATTTACAACAACTTTTTGGCAAAACGAGTTTTCAAATTACCTAGCATGCACTGTCTTGTACCAGCCCCCTTAACTGCCAGTCTTGCAGATGTGGAAACAGTATACAATAATGAGTGCGGAAAACCATTACGAATTGCTCATAAGTTATCAGAGACAGTGCTAAGACCTAAGTCCATTGAAAAAGTAAACGTAAACCTTGCGCTTTCATTACTGCATGAATCGACAATTAATGCCTTAAAGCATTATGGATTTTACCCAACTGCTGCTGCTTTAGAGCTGTTTGCAAAGTTATGGTCAATTTTAAATGTCTCTTCACCAACCATTGGAAAGCGCAAGCAAGACATTTTACGAGATCCTGTGAAATCACCACATGATTGGAAACTGGAATTTCTTTTGGACTTTGGAAAGTATGCTACTTTTTGGAGAGATTCCTCGGTAAGTGACAAGTAACAATTTTAGAAACCTTATGATGGGAATGAATGTGATCATTTTTTTTTCATTTGCATTAGGAAGTGCGCACAACAACACATAAAGAAGTGGGTTTCCACCACCTCTGCACAGATCCCCACGGCTTCAACAAAGTGCTTTTCTAAAAACCGGAAAATTTTTTTGGAATAGCTTTTGATGTGTGCATTGTTGAATTAGTCTGTATTTAAGATGGTTATTTATGCTACTGGTCTGTTATTGGTGTAGAGTACCAAATTACTTTGGAGTCTCACAGCAAATTCAATGCGCTTCTTTCTTGCCCAGACATTAAAAAAATGAGACAGCGCCCTGCGTGGCCAGAAATTCGAAGCAGATTTACCTGTTGTTGGTGCATGTGAAAGAGTGCGCAAACACCTTTTTGTTAGTTTATTCTTTGCTTGGCGTAATAAGCTGAGTGTTCGTTGGACCATGGACTTATATTTAGAGTCCATGGTTAAACTCTGATTGCAAGTCAATTGCTGGCTTACTTGCACAATGTATTTTCTCCGTTATTGCTGTTTGTGCACCACACAACGTTTGCTAGAATAAGTTCGCGTTATTGAGTTTAATATAAATAAAAAACATTTTATTTATTGTGCGCAGCTTCCGGGTTTGACAAAAGAGACATCTCTTGCCCTTTCTCAGACATGTCAATCTATCACTGGATTGTCAAAGTACTTGATGAATGAGTGAGGATTCAAGTATGTATTGCTTGGACATATCCAGTCGGATACCATTGAGGGACGATTTGGCCACATCCGTCAGTTAAGCGGGGCCAATTATTTTATATCGATGAGACAGCTATATGAAAGTGATCGAAAACTTCGAACTCTTTCGTTGTTGAAGTATTCACAAATTTCCCTCAAAGAAATTGAAGATGTAGCAAAAGCAAGAGAAGAAAGGACTGACATGTCTTTCAATATCATGCCAACTGAAAATGATGTCTCTGTGATTTTTTACGTGACAGGTTATTGCTGTAGGTCACTAGCAAAAAGCAATAGATGTGACTCTTGTAAAGAAGTTACCATTGCTAGTGTTGAGTACTTGCCACCTGAAGCAGAGCCAAACGTTCCAGTAAATGCCATAAACTTTTTTAACGATATCAATCGTGGTGGACTCTCCAAGCCAACAAAAGAAATGTTTGATGTTGGCATGCTTTGCTGGGGGGCATTTGCTGAACTCTCTGTTGAAAAGCTTAAAAAACGGTTTTTGAGCAGCGTTGACCAGCGAAGTGTATTTAAAGAAATCGTAAATATTGCGTTTTTTGAAAGCGGTGTGGTATCTCCTTGGTCTGTTCCAATAATGTGCAGCAAAGGACATAAC
Source organism: Trididemnum clinides (assembly GCA_963675345.1). NCBI lineage: Eukaryota > Metazoa > Chordata > Ascidiacea > Aplousobranchia > Didemnidae > Trididemnum > Trididemnum clinides. Next base: position 35,741,300 of record OY776286.1, read on the forward strand.
TTGTTAGAGGGTATATCTGCACGTTTTTTCAACTGCATGGCTAAAAATCTCATGCGTAGTATGCGCGCAGAGGAGTCAAGCAGAGCTTCCCGAAAAATTAATAAGATAACTGGAAAAAATTAAGTGCTAGGTCTTGCATTTTAAGCAAGTCATATGTAGTTGTACAATATCGATAGTTTTGAAATGTGTTCGTTTTAAACACTTAAGCTGGGTTTATGTCATAGTTAATTCAAAGATGTTTTTGTAGCTTAATTTTCCTCAATGGTTCATAATTTATTTGCTGCTATATTTGCGATTTTTTGTGTTGCACAAATTTGTTATTGTCAAAGCATTACAAATTTTTCTGCCTACCTGCCTCCGTTTCTTGTTTGCATAAAAAAAATAGATAAATCTATCGCTAGCCTATATGAGTAGACCAGTCTAGGATTTGAACATGGTTCCTGCATAGAATTAAATTTCAAGTAATAAAACTGCCCGATGTTCAAAAAACAACAAGCTTTTAAAAATTTACACTTCATGTAAATGAGCAAGTTAATTTTACGTCGGCCTCATGTTGGTCACGTCAAATTTGTTGTTTCCAGTCCAGGTGTTACTATTTAGAAGTCCATGGGTAAATTAAGACAGGCCAGCCATCTCCAGCCTTACTAATCTGCAACAGCTGCACCAAATCTGCAGCAGCTTTGCACCCGTATTGGACCATTGTTCCTCTAGAGAAACATCTGGTTGCTAGACAAAAAAAAGCTGGTGGCAAATTTTTTTACATTTTTTTCTTAATTAGATCAAGAGTATACAAATATTAAAAACTTGCCAGAAAGTGACTTGTACTTCTGGTGGTGGTCATTAATGGTTTAATAATAACAAACGTGTCATCAACATATCTCCTCCAAAATTTGGATGGGTTTAAAAAGGTTGGCATTGCTCCTTCCTCTACATTCTCCCTCACTAAATTTGCAATCATGACGTAATGGGTGAGCCCATTGCGACATCAAATATTTGACCATAAAATTTACCACAAAAATAGAGATACCTATTATCAAGGCACAAATTAAATGCAGTCATAATATCAGTCAGGGTAAGGTCAGATCTATTATCAAGAGTGTCATTCTTTTTTAATCGTTCTAATACAACGGCTTTAGCCACATCAACTGGTATTTTTGTAAACAAAGAAATGACATTAAACGAAACAATGCATTCCTCATGACTGAATGTCAAATTTTTTATTTGTTCTACAAATTCATTAGAATTCTTCACAGTAAAACCGTTAGCGTCGACTAGCGGTGTCAATAAAATAGCAATGAGATTGGGTAAATAATAAAGCGATGAATTTATAAACGAAACAATAGGTCAACACGGAAAATTATCTTATGAACTTATGGTAACCCATAAATGCATGGAGCAATGAAATCAGTGCTGTGTAAATAACGATAGGTCTGTCCGTTGTGAAATGCGATTGTTCGTAAAAAGCATGTAAATAAATTTATTAAGCTTACGTTCAATATTACTTGTTAAATCAGATTTCAAAGGGGCGTATGTGTTACTGTCACTTAACAAATCATTAATTCTTGAATCATAATCAGATTTGTCTAAAATCACAGTGCAGTTTTCTTTGTCAGCATGTGCAATGATGATTTTTTTCTTTGACAAATTTCGTAAAGCTTGATTTTTTTGTTAGTGAGGTTGGAAGGAACTTTCTTTGATGAATTTAGAACGCTTACAATTTGCTTCTAGTAATATTAGCAACAGGTGCAGGGAGAAGTCGTAGACCTTTTTCCGCTTCCGATATAATTTTTTGTTTGGGAATTGTTTTCTGCGAAACAGCAAAATTTGAACCTAATGCCAAAACCTTGGTTTCCGTTTCTGTCAGCCGATGCTTCGAAATATTAATCACCCACCTGGTATCTGCGTTTTAAGTTGGATTTCTCCTCCCTGTGGATGACTTCAGCAGGGTTAATTTGCCATCGCTGTGCTCAAGTAACTGTTTGTGCTGTTTCCTGGTAACAGTTTTATAATATTGTCTGATAATTTTGAAGGCTTCCAAATCTACCTTCGCTTTAAGCTTCTCTTCCAGTTCTTCAATTTCATTATAGGAAAAATTTATCCAAAAATGTGATTCATTTATCCGTAGCTTTAGATATCGAAAACCAAAAGCTTCAGCCAGTTTTTTTCCCGCAACTGAATTAATTAGACATTTAAATTTTAAACTCTTAGGCACAATATCTCGTCGTAAGCATGAATGATTAAAGTGAAGATGGCCTTTGTGTTTCGCTATTCTTTTACCTTGGAACATGAGATTGTGTAAATCACGTAATGTTCCTGAACCATAAATGTTTTCGATGAAGCTGAATATACTGTTATTCTGGCTACCAAGTATTTTTGATAAATTTATTTTACTTACGTAGCTCTTCTGGTAGTGATAACGTTAATTCAAGTTAATACAAGTTCTTATCGAGCATGCAAGAACTTTAATATTCGTCAACGTTTCGAACAGCTATACAGCTGTTCTTCATCAGGACTAATAATTTAATAAAAGAAAGTACGAGTGAGGCAAAAACAAGTTCATTGTTAGCCAATAACAGGGAAATTAAAACACCTATTGTGCTGCCTTATGCTCCAAGATACTTTGAGGCTTTGTCAAAAATTTTAAGAAACGTAGAAATTTTGGTTTGTAGCAAACAGCATTTAACTTTAAAAAACATTTTATCAAAGGCAAAAGACTCGGTGGAAAGGTCATCTAGACCTGGTGTAGTTTACTGATTCCTTGTCGGGATTGCACTGGTATCTACGTTGGGGAATCTGAACGGGCTTACAAAACAAGATTGGCTGAGCATAAAAGGGATTTAATGCCAGCAAATCGGGAAAAAGTTGATGACAACAATTTTAATAAAAAAACGGCGTTGGTTAAACATGTCATTACCAAAGATCTGATATCATAGAAAAATTTTAACCTTTGAAACAGATTTTACCAAACACCAATTTCTTGGATCTTTTTTTATTCATAATTCTGAAAATGCAATCAATGATAAAGAAAATTGTTTTATTCTGAAATTTCTGATAATTTGGCGTAATTTACAATTGGTTATTATTCGCTTTCAAACTTTTTGTTTTGCCTTTTTCTTTCAATTGAATAGCACAGTATTAATATTGTCTCACTCGTGCTTTCGTTTATTGTTAGTCCTGATGAAGAACAGCTGTATAGCTGTTCGAAACGTTGACGAATATTGAAGTTTTTGCATGCTCGGTAAGAACTTGTATTAACTTGAATAAACGTTATCACTACCAGAAGAGCTAAATAAAATGAATTTACAATTGTGAAATTGCTCACCCAGCGTGTAGTAAAAAGGCAACTCTTGGGTACCCACCAATGGCAGTACCCCCTTGTTGTTGGTGGGGCAACCAGTCACTTATGACTGGTTAGAAATGGGCTGCCATCTTTCCCCTAGCCTAATTTTTTTTCGGTGGACGGCATGAACTTGAATTGCCGTTCGTGCCGTTCCTCCATCCCGAGGAAGAGGAGGAGTAATCACAACAACCGGTTTTGGTTTTCATTAAGCCTCATCAGACTTATGTTCAAACCCGATACCTTTTGGCTCAGCTTACCTCCTCGAAACCGCCGGGCAACGGGGTTCTCTATGGTAAATGGAGAATTTCTACGATAATTCTTTTCATTTAATTGTTAAAATCAATGAAAGCGCTTAATGTGGTCTGTTGATGACAAAAAAAGTTTTTGCCAAAGAACTGGAATACAGCCCGATATTTGCGTCCCAGGTATCAGTTCAACCGGTAAACAGTTTGACCTAAATTGTAAATCTTAGGTGCGGAAAATAACTGTTTGATGGCAAAGCTGCTAAATTTGTAACATTTTTGTAGGGACTTGATTCAGGTTTAGGACGCATTTATGGCCTGCAACAACTTCGAAATCAAATATTGATACTACCCGCCATGGTGTGAAATAGCACATAGGCCAGGGGTCTCAAATACGCGGCCCGCGGGCCGCATGCGGCCCGCGACGCACCTTGGATTTTCACATAAATAATTAATCTCTTTCAGGGCCTCATGCTTTAGGTGAAATGATAGCCAAGTCATCACGGCCTTTCGCGGAAGGTTTGTTCGTAAAAGAATGTCTTTTAAGAGCAAGTGACATCTTATGCCCTAATCAAAAGAAACTGTTTTAAGGCATAAGCTTGTCGCCTAATACAGTTGCAACCAGGGTTACAGAATTAGCTGCCGATGTTGAGAAACAATTACTTGCGACGGCAAAAAACTTTGAAGCGTTTTCAATCGCTCTCGACGAAAGCACAGATGTGTCAGGCACAGCACAATGTGTTGTGTTCATCAGGGGTGTAGACTGCAGTTTAAACATAACAGAAGAATTTCTGGAATTAATACCACTGAAGAGTACTACAACTGGACGTGATGTTTTTCTAGCCTTAGAAAACTGCATGAAAAAACATGGCTTGCCATGGGATAAGCTTGTATGTTTGGCCACTGACGGTGCACCAGCAATGTGTTCCAGTAATGTAGGCGTTGTTGGATTAGTGAAAAAAAAACTAAACAGTCTTGAAGCAAATGAAATTAACTTCATTGGTGTTCACTGCATTTTATATCAAGAAGCTCTTTGCAATAAAAGTCTACAAATGAAGGAAGTGATGGATTTAGTAGTTAAAACAGTCAACTTTATAAGATCTCACGGGCTGAATCATCGGCAATTCTAACCTTTTCTGGTAGATATGGACTCCGAATATGGTGAGCTTCTTTATCATACTGAAGTAAGATGGCTGAGTCGTGGAAAAGTTTTGAAGCGTTTCTTTGCATTTAGAAATGAAATATCTTTATTCATGAAAATGAAAAATAAAGCAATTCCTTTGTTGGATGATCCTACTTTCCAATGCAGCCTTGCTTTTCTAACAGATATTACACATCATGTGAATGAATTGAAAGTGAAACTTCAAGGTAGAAACCAGATTATCACGCAGATGTACGATCATGTAAAATCGTTCAAAGTTAAACTCGGCTTATGAATAAAGCAGTTACACGAGGGAAATATGATACATTTCTCAACTCTGAAGTTATTAGGAAAAGTTGAACCCAAATGCTTGAAAGAATAAGCTGATTTGTTGTCAACTTTAATTCAACAGTTTGATATACGCTTTGCAGAGTTTAAAGCACTACAGTCCCAATTTCAACTTTTTTCAACGCCGTTTGCGGTTTAAATTGACGATGTTGCAGAGGAATTACAAATGGAGATAGCAGAACTTCAGAGCGATACTATTTTGAAACAAAAACATGCAGATGTAGGGATTCCAAAATTCCACTAATTTCTTTCTCGAGAAAGGTTTCCGAGATTACTCTCTGCTACTGCAAGAATTATTGCAATGTTTGGAAGCACATATGTATGTCAACAATTTTTCTCGTCCATGAAGGCTAACAAGTCTCGTAAGATCACGGCTCACTGATGAACATTTACAGGCAACGTTGAGAGTGGCTACCTCTAATGAATTCAAACCTAATATTGGGCTCCTTGATGATGCGAAACGCTGCCAGCTAAGTAGCCAGAACAAAATATAACTGTAATGCCAAGTAAATTTACGTTACTCACGACTTATTTTTGTTTGTTGGGTTTTTAATGAGTGTTTTGTTTATTTACCTTTAATTGTGTATTGCGGCCCGCGGGTTAACTTGCAAGTTTTCATTTGGCCCTCACAACAATTTTAGTTTGAGACCCCTGACATAGGCTTAATAGAACGAAGGTTAAAATAAACTTTGTTCTCATTATGAGACGTAAAGCTTCACGGTATGCAATGAAAGATACATCTTAGCCCGCCAGACCGATGCTAATCTTCAAAATAATCTGTAATATGCACCCCTGAAAACACGGTTAATAAACAGAAATGTGAATCGTTGCTATTGTTAGCTGGCAATATCATAGTAGGGGAAAGGTGGGTACGTTGATTCAGTCGGTTAGTTGGTACCCTCGAAATATTTTCTTGTTTGTTATTCTAATAAATCCACTTTTGGTGCGAAACTGTGCTCTTAAACTATCTTTAGTATAAGGGCACAGTTTTGTTGACAAAAATAACAAGGGTTGGGTCAGGACGAATGAATGAATGTAGAATTTTTGTTTAATGTGGAAATGTGCGAAAAAGAATAAGGATAAGAGGTTAATCATCTATGGACACAATTTTTTTTCTGACTCTAAAATTTTTTGTAGATCGTTTTAGGTATATATCAGGAACATATAGGTGGCCTAATTTTGTTTTCTACAATTTGCTTATTCGTATTCCCCATTTTCTGAAATATGCCACATTAGTATCATTGGTCCACCAACCAAACAAACTTTAAACGCAGTGTATTCATTCAAAGGCGTTTAACTTCAAAGAAATGTGCGACTGGGTCAAAATGTGCGAATGACAGTGTTTCTGAGCATGATTTAATTAATTTAGCACGTAACTGTGGCAACCAGTAGGGAGACACCGCCCCCGAAAATTTGTACTGCTGAGGCAGTCCTCATTGATCAAGTAAGGCTACTTGGTTATAAATGGAGTCTGTTTTGTTATTTTGTTACCCGGGCCCACTATTTTAGTATAGCCTAAAATTAATTGAAATCGCGATATAAAACCATTTGCTATTTCCAAAAATAGCTCGGTCTTTTACCTCTGCTGAACAAAGTCAGTGATATCTCGTTTGCTGAGTTGGTTATGCAAATTATTTTGTCACCATGGCGTAACGTCTCTGTTTCGCCATCCAAAAATTCTGAAAACTCGGCGCTTTTGGCACACTGCTACAAGCCAAATACAACCCGCAGTGTCAAATTTTTCGATGCGCCGAAAAATTAAGAAAGTGACTTGCTAACCACGCGACCATCGATTGAAGTTTTAGGTCGACACTTTTAAAATTCAGTTTCGTTGAAATCGACCACAAAAGTAGATCTCCCAAACAAAAAATCTGACATATTTCACTCGTACTTGTAAGACCACTCGATACCATACTGATACTATCGCATTCGCGTGCCGACCTGAGTTTTGAAATTAGCGCAAGAACTCGGCTATTGACTTTTTAAACTAAAAACAGGCATTTGACGAAATTTTGCTGAAGTGAAAACCATAATTGAAACATTTTTCCAGCTTACAAGCCATGCCTACCTGGAGCCGCCTTAGCTTCTTTATCAGTAAATTTTCCAAAAATATTTCGTCTGTTTTCATTTCGGCATGCACGCGTTTTTACTGCATTATTAATTGAAACAAGCAGTTAAATGGGAGACAAAATCTTTTTTCAAAATCTCTTAATCTCATAAAATTGATTTTCAGCAAAGACTGTAAAGTAAGCTTTATTCAGGGGCACCCCTTCCATTCGAGGAGAAGGCATAATGACTCGTTTGGGAAACAATAACTAGCTTCTACTCTATTGGCGTCATATTTGAGCCTACATACAAAGCAAGAGCAACTTATACTGGTCGGTCCGAACGTGCCGTATTTGGGGAGGCATCAAATGCATTTGAAGGCGTAATTGATTTCAGATTTCAAAATTGTTTAACTTTTACTTCAACTAAAGCTGTTGAATGCGTTTTCTTTCTGGATACTACTTTCGAACGATACATAACCACTCAGTTTGGAAAGCTGTGCTTGGACTTGACTTCCTGTAGCGTTGGGATCGAGACTAGATATGGCATTTTGTTATGGTCTAACAGGCCTAAAAAATGATGCACTACTACACCTTTTCACGCGACAAAGTAATCATTTGGAGTAATGCATAAAAAGAGCATAAGGAAATCTTGGAGCTCCAGATTCTTCAACTCGTTGATTATGCGGCCAATGCGCTCAAAATACTCATTCTTATGCCAATGTTATCTTTACAAACTCTAACTGAACCGCAAAAGCATCTACTACAGTGAAATTGGCCCATTTTCACAAATGTTGCACAACTCTGATTTAGCACCATTGATAAAAATGGTGTCACTCTAAAAATAGCTAATCAAGTAACTGAGGTGTAAGAAGTATATTTTATCCCACCAGAAACATTGAAACAACAAAAATGAAAATTACGGCCATACAGAAAAAAATCTCTTGCATGAACGACATCATTTCTTTTACTCTCACAGAGGTACTCATCATCTGAATCATTGTAATCTGCAAAAATTTGTCATCACTTACTCCTGCCCCCACCCCAAATCATTGTAACTGTGCAAAATAGACCCCAAGATTTTTTTACTTTTTTATTTCAACATACCAAATCTGAAAAGTAGTTGGAAATTGTAAAATATATCTAGGAATTGGTTTCTTGTTTTATCAAAATGTGTTAGATAGACAAGTTTGATACGTTTGGATCTAGGCTTGCCTGCGTTATGAGCAATAAAAAATATTCTTTGGTATTTTTAAAGAAACTTCGAAATGCAAAAGCATAACACAAGAAAAGTTACAGCTGACATGGTTTAGCCTAAAGCCAAGAAATTGTAGCACTAAAACGTCACCAACACGCCTTACTCAAACTGCCTAAACCAAATAACTTCGAGTCGACCGAAGGTCACAAAGCATTGTCATTGTGAGCCTTTCCATATCAAAAGTTACATTACTGAATTAAGTAAAGATAAGGATATTGACATCGGAGCAAAAAAATTTGTACCAAGCCAATAAAATGGTAAAAACTGAAACATGATAACCTAGTCCAGTTGGTCCATAGAGGCTTAAAATTCTGGTGGCTAGCACTGATGGTGGTGTACTGTATTCAATCGTTCAGATGCAGCTAATTTATTAAAATCACAATTAAGACCTATAAGCTACCACGCTTTTTTTAACGTGATGCTATCGAATCTACTCTCTCTTAAAGTTGTCTTCATGTTGCTGCTCAAAACCATTATACTCAAATAATGTATTCTGTCAAAAATATCAAAATTCATTGACAGCTGTTAAGCTTTAATCAAAAATGGAGCAATTTGCAGCGTGTAAAGAAGAATGAATATAATCGGGACGCAATGGTGGGCAGTACCTAATCGCTATTGTAACTACTTACTTTTTTGTAGCTGTAACTGTAGTTTCGTTACTTCTTACAGAATTAAGAAAATATGTTACTAGTTATCAATTGAATAGACTAAAGTTACAAGTTACAGTTACTTTTTATTATCTGCTGCAGTGTTTGGGAGACTCGAGTCAATGACTATCAACTCTGGTCAGCTCGAATCGAGAGTAACCTGACTCGAGTTATTTGCACAAAATGGCTTAACTGGGGACTCGACACCTGTGACTCAAAATTCGAGTCAAGACTCGACTGCCGGCTGATAATAAAATTTCGTGCATGAAAAGAATTTACTATCTTGGAAAGTTTGACTTCTTAAAAATTTTTCCTTGAAAGTTCATGTGTTTAAAAATAATTTCTTATAATTTGGGAAGAGATGTAATTTTTAGAATCCATAAAACGATATTGCATAGCAACACTGAACCACTTTTCATTTTTAATAATTTAATGACATATTGACATCCACTCTAAGCTAAACGTTTTTGGCTTACATCAAGCCTTTGTCAAAGCATCTATAATATCAAGTAATAGAAACTTAAGTATGATATAAAATTAAAACTTAAAAAAATTAGTATAGGCTTAGGCCTTACACTATATAAGCGAGTCAAATCATTAATAGAAATTTGAGGTCACAGCGACATACACCGGCAAACAAATACTATTGGGATTGTGACGAATAAGACAAATGATTACAAAACATCAACTAAATGATGACAAATATCTTAACGATATAGCGGCAATATAATACATTGGTAGATTGTAACGGAATAAGACAAACCAATTAAAATATTTTTAGCAAAAAGGAACAACCATTCGCATATAGCTGTTTATCAGGAAGAGGCTTGGGTTGTTTAATTAACAGAGCCTCATGAATTTTTGCGTTATATTCAGATGAACATTTCTTGTAAACCGTAAATGACGAGTGCAAATTAATTTCATTTTTAGAACAGGATTTGCGCGATTGCAAATGATCCATAATGACACTTTTTCTACTGTTATTAAGGATCAAATGTTCCCTTGCTCTGGTAAGCAAATGTCTGGATGACATACCGACGTGTGTCTTACCCAGATCGCTCAAACATGTAAATCGATATACGACATTGGACACCAAAAGTAAAAGAGAATGAGATTCTAATTTAAAATCATTTCCAACTTTAGCTGTTCTTTAAATGGGCTTAACTTTGACATCTAACACTTTCAAAACCAGCCTAGATATCTAATATATATAACGCAATTCTATCTGTACGTACGTACGTATGTATGTATGTATGTACATACGCTTTAACTCTTCCGAAACTACTGAAAATAGAAACATCAAACTTGGCAGAATTGATTATTACCCCACGGTAAGTGTCACAAGGAGCTTCGGGACGTCACCATGACGTCGTAATTAAAAGTAATTTTTGTAAAATTTGCATTTCTTGACAGAGCAAAACCGTCTTGCGCTCAAACGAAAGCTAGTTTTAACTTTTGAGCTTATAAAAACTTTATTGTTTGGAGTTTAAGGTGATGTCACAATCAACGCTTTATTGCGCAATTTGTTAGCGGCATTTTCTCAAAAACTGCTGATTGTAGAAACGCGATTAAACGCGTTTTTAGGAGATATTAAAGTGGTGCTTTCCATAAAAACAACTCTTCAACCATTACAGCTCATCTAACAACGCAACGAGCAATTTTTTATTTAAGTTTTTAAGCCTTCTAAGCATGCCTCTTATCTTTTTCGCTTCCAAGCTTAAAACTCGCTCTATGATGTCCTAATGCTATCTTGTACGATTAACTCAGATTTTCGCTACCAGAGATCATCATATGATGATTTATTAAAAAATTACATTTTTACAAAATCATTTTATTTGAAACTGATTTGTGACGTCATTTCTTTACCGAATTTCAAAATTTTTTCACTAAATCAAAGATCATTTTAAGGCAATTTCGATAGTATATGATCTTTAGTATTTGTTTTTTATACTAAAAAAATTGAACTTTAACACCGATGGTGTAACTTTTTACCCTCCCAAAATGTTGTAACCTGAGCAATACCAGGTCAGTTTGATAATAAAATTTATGATAAGCAACGTTCCCTCTAAGAGCTCACTTAGTGTGCGCAAAATGAAAAGATGTGTGAGCAACGTTTCCTCTAATTTTTGATAATGCCGCGCGGAAAATCTGTGTGCGCTGAATCACAAAATTATTAGGCAGAGTCTATAAAAGTTTATTGCCCAGCAGTAGAATACCGACTAGTCTCCCCAGTTGGACATATTATCACGCGCGGACTTGGTGGTCTCCAAAAAAAAAAAAAAAAGGTCAACGCTGCATTGCTGTGGTGAAATTTCATCTGCAAAGCCCTTCGAAGCCCACGTTCCACGTTGGTGCACAGAGTCTCACCATTTTCTCCGTGTTGGAGACTGCGCGGGGCGTTGTGTTTACTGCGCGGAGGGGTCAAAACAAGTGCGCGGCCGCGCACGCGCGCAGCTTAGAGGGAACGTTGATGATAAGATACTAACAATTATCGTCCTCTGAAAGCTTAGGAAACTTGCTTTCCAGAAATATGGTACTCTAGTTAGTTAGGGATAAGGATTAGTTTGTAATGGCTAATCAAAAATTGGTTGCCATACATCATGCTTTATTATTACGTGAACAATTATTCTACTCTACCTAGCAAACTTGCAATTATTAGACAAAGTTAGTTTTTTGGTACATTTTGACTACTTTTCCTCACAAGCATGGTTCTTTGGCATTATCTGTACGCGTTTTCACGAACATTTATCAAAAAATGAAATCTTTAAACGTTTACGAAATGTAGCGTAATGATACACACACTCATAATTTGGTGCTTACACTTAGCAAAATTGCAATTTCTAGAAAAACTAAGTACCACCTTTGCTGCGTCATCACGCTAATTCACGTGATGTGAGATTTTGCGCAGGCTGCGGTGTCACGTGAATTAACTTGATTCAGAAAACTGTCTACGTTCACTGCTATACTCACGTAATTCAACCATCTACAGGACTTTGCACATGGCACAATCATTCGCACACGCATTCCAGACGCTTTGACGTCACAAATCAGTTTTGGGTTGGACTTTTGAACTTTTCTCTCAATTGCTATATGCTACCTAGAATGCGGGAGGTAGCAAAATTTGTTTTGCTGTTTTACAATAATATCAGTTTAGGGCATTAGTTTTCTTGCTTTACTGTGCTTGCTTTTCTGTCCTTTGTTGTAAAACTTTTGTAAAACTTGTTGTAAAAAGTAACTTTTTTAAAAGATTGCAACTTTGCAAATATCCGTGCTTTGCTGAATATTTGTAACATGTTTAGGGTAATACAATTAAATGTCCTATTTTGAACAACTAATAAGAATTTTCAAATTGTAGACCAGGAAATCAATCAATAAATAGAAGTAGTAATAGCAGCGGTTTTATTTATAAACGAATTAGATATGAATAACAAATGATATAAAGTAAAAACAAACAGTATTTGCGATGCTCATCGCTATAAAACCAGACAGCGAAAACAGCGCCGCACACAGGCGTCATACAGCGCGCAACGCTCGACACAGCGAAAGTGGTAGCACTTTGGTACATTTTGACTATTCTTTCTTAATAGTAGGAATCTTAGTTATTATCCATCAAAATATTTTTTTTAATTCATCTAAAAATGAAGTCTCTAATAATTTTAATTTGTAGCCAACAGGGGCGTATGCAGACATGTCTGAGGAGGCGTGAGAAATTCATCTGTGACGAATGGCAAATGCCAAAGGCAATGCTTAAAATTGTGCGCGATGAGGCAGTGTAGGCATCTAATGTTTTTGAAGAGCAAGGTCGGCGGTGGTAAAATTTTTGCCAAAGTATAGGTTGAAGAACTTTTTTTTACTTTGCTGATTGACCGTCTACAACGCAGACACGTTTCTGTTACAATTATGGCAGCCGACAATCATGTTTCACAATTTCCTGAGGAGGGTGCAAGGATGATTTTGGGCAAATAATCGCTGAAATTCACATTTTATTGTTCCTGAAGGGGCTGCGAGGATAGTTTTGGGCAAATAATTGCTGAAATACACAATTTATTTTTCCTTCGGAGGGGAGCGCATAGGAGCCCCCTGCGTAAGCCACTGTAGCCAACTTCAACCAAAACACTTGATGATCCCTCAACAAAATGAGGGGAGAAAATTAAGGTGGTCCTGTTTTATCTTTCGCAACAAAATATTAGTGACGAGATACTTATCCTGTAAATGTTGGGACAATTTTCTTTGCAATTGGGCGAGGCCGGCGCAGCCAACTGATCTGATGCTCTTAACTTCGACTTTATTGGTAGTGGCCTGGATATTGCTATAACTTAACTGTGAGTGCTTCATTTCGGGTTAGTTTGCTTTTTGCGGGGTCGCGTTTATGCTTAACTAAGCGACATTAGCGCAGTCAGAGGCGTTGGCTCATACAAAATCGCCTACAGTAACGAAACGGTCGTAAGCAGCGGACCTAATATTTAATGGCTTATAATGGAAAATGCATATGAATTGCCTTAACGCTCTCCAACAACTTTGATATGCTTTCAAGTATTTGCTCAATTTAAAAAATAAAAGTCTGCTTAGTTTAAGAATGCCTATGGTGAAAACAGGGCAAATAATATGTTGCCAGTACGAGATAAACTTGGAAGACACGTATTGGCTGTGCACACCCACCAACAATGTTCTTTAATCCACCTTTTCACGCTATGGTGGATTAAAGCAAACAGCTCAGCCAAACAACTTAATGTCACAAATATAGATACGAAAAAGAGTCCAACTAATCGTTCAATATGCCTACCACAAAATAGCTCATTTCTTTAATTGTCGAAACGACCACCGTTTGGGCCCCGCCATCAATTTTGACTATGTTTCACTTTTCCCTCCACCTTATACTATTAAAAAGTACGATTGATAGTTTGTGACATCATTCTTTCGTTTTGAGTACCACCGGTCTTGATGAATAGACCAAGATGATCACCATTACGTTCACAGGAACGATGGCTTGTGTTTACTAAAACTTTTGTTGCTGCTCTCACAAATGTTGGCACGGTGAAGCCCACGCACGCAGCTGTCTTAATTGATGCGGTGCTTGGTGCAAGTGATGGCATGACGTGCCGGGATGAAACCTCATCTTACTTTGAGAAACTTTTCTATTTTGCTTAATAATACCTTTATAGAGCTACTGCGATCAAATCCACAAATTTTGGGAAAAGCAGAGACTTTTTAACTTCTCTAAGCACACCTAAACAAGAAAAAACAAACCTACAACATGATGCGTAGCCAGCAGGGATTTGAGAAAGTGTGATTTGTACTTCCAAACTAAGGGAAACGCAAGGCCTCCTTGGGCTCACTTAAATAATGAACAGAGCACATAGACCTAAAGCATAACCATCACTTTGAAATGAGAAATTCTACTAGGAAAAGGAGCGCATCAAATCGTAAAAATCTTATGTGCAGAAAAAACATAAACTCTTCGTTACTGTTCACTCAAGTGTCCGATGGATGAAGCCGGCTTGGCTGGCTGAACCGACATTCTCAATCCCGAAGTTACTGATGGCACCCTTCGGCTGGTGCCAACATATACTATAAAGCAAGAATTTTTTCTTCGTCTAATATGCTGCCTATCTATATCTTCTGTATATTATGAGATCTATACTAAGGTAAAATAGAAAATTTTGCTCAAAAATGATCACCCCTATCGTACGGCACCATACAGCAATCTATTGCATCATATCAATAATCCGCGACCGATTTTGCTATATTTTACTAAATAATCCGCCACCGGTTTACATATACTATAAAGCCATGATTCTCAACCTATGGGTGGCGACCCAAAGTTGGGTCGCCTAAAAATTATTTTGGGTCGCTTGTTTTTTTGTAAACATCTACAAGGAGTGAAACTTGTAGAAAGCAATAATAAATTAAACGCAGCACCGCTTCATAGAAGTCAACCTTTGTTGCATTTTGGTAAACGAAAAACTCCTGCAGTGAAATTTTGAGCCGCTGGAGACCGCAAAGTTAGGAAATGCTTTGAAGTACAGTAGTAAACGATATAGCACTTTTGTTAGCATACAACTACCGCTGTGAAGAATTTTTGTATGCGTGGAAACTGGAAATCCTATGTCAGACTACGTCAGGTCATACTTGGTAACGGTATTGAAAGCTAAATAGCCAATAGTTTGAGTATAGTTCCAGCAGTTTTTATGCTTTTGAGTATGAATAATCGTTGTCATTAATAATGGCAAAATTTTAGACTTTTTTTGTTGCCATTAATGGCAAAACGACCGTATAGTGAAGCTTTTTTAAAACTAGGTTTTACGGAATTGGATGGTAAACCGAAATGTGTAGTATGTCTGAAAGTTCTCTCTGCAGAATCAATGAAGAAAAATAAATTGAAACGCCATTTAGAGACAAATCATCCAAATTGTTTAGACAAGCCTGTTGAATTTTTTGAGCGCAAGTTAAATTCGATTCAAGGACAGAGAGATATAATGACAAAATTCGCAACAGAAAATAAATTAGCTGTCTACTCTTCGTACGTTGCTCCCTATCAAATTGCAAAGCAGAAAAAAGGTCATACTATTGGTGAGGATTTGTTAATGCCGGTTATGAAAGAAGTTGTAAAAATAATGATTGGTGAGAAAGAAAGTAAAAAACTGAATGCAATTTCCTTGTCAAACAGCACGGTGAAAAGACGCATAACAGACATGTCTGATGATGTTCTTGAACAGATTCTTACTCATGTAAAAGCGTTTCCATTTTACTCCATCCAGTCGGATGAATCCACAGATATATCAGGTCTGCCCCAGCTTTCCGTCTTTATTCGCTACATCAACAATGGTGCTGTATCAGAAGATTTGTTATTTTGCAAAGCATTGAAATTACACACAAAGGGCGAAGACATTTTTCAATGCTTGAATGATTTCTTCACAGAACACTCCATTCCTTGGGAGAAATGTGCTGGAATTTGCACTGATGGTGCAGCAGCATGTACTGGTTTCAAGTCTGGAGTTGTAAAACGCATTAAAGACAAAGCGCCAGATGCTGAATGGCCACATTGTTTTCTCCACAGAGAGGCTCTTTGCGCAAAAAACATGTCACAAGAACTGCACGAAGTATTAAATTCTGTTGTAAAATGTGTGAACTTGATTAAAGCAAGGCCGTTAAATCAGCGTATATTTTCGTGCCTTTGCTCTGACATGGATGCTGATCATAAAGCACTGCTTTTGCACTCAGAAGTACGATGGCTATCACGAGGTCGTGTGCTGAAACGTGTTTGTGATCTGCGAGATGAAATTGTTATCTTTTTGAGGCAACAGCATTTTACGGAATTAGCTGAAAAGTTTAGTCGAGAAGATTTCTATGCAAAGATTGCTTATCTTGCCGATGCATTTGACTCTCTGAACTGTCTGAATTTATCAATGCAAGGTGTTGGATTTACAGTAATTGATCATGCTGCTAAAGTTGCTGCTTACTACAAAAAACTCATTCTCTGAAAAAGCTACGCAGCTCGAAATCAGTACGATATGTTCGCTGAGCTAACAAAGTATATTTGCGGCAAAGAAATTGATATTAAGCAAACCATAATAGGACACCTGAACCAGCTTGCCGAAAAGTTTGTAGATTACTATGGTGATGATTTGTCGCCTACTAATGAAAACGATTGAATAATTGATCCATTTTCTGGCACAGATCTGCCTCAACTTCCCCTCCTTGTTGCTGAAGAATTTATGGATATGACGGCACAACCAACAAATCGTATTTCTTTTGCGTCCTTCAGAGAAAAGCACCCGAAAGATTCTGTAAGCACCCACTTTTGGGCTTCCATATACAAAACGTACCCAACAGTTTCTAGGTTTGTTATAAAAAACTGATTCCATTTGCGACAACTTGGCTTTGTGAGGCTGGATTTAGTGCAATGTGTATATTGAAAACCAAGCATAGAAATAGGTTGGAAGTTGAAGCTGACTTGCTGTTGTGCTTAAGTATAGTATCACCACGATTTCAAAAGCTCACTGACGGAAAGCAAGCACAGATTTCTCATTAGTGTAATTTTCGAGTGACTTCATAAATGTATGTTCAGTGAAAAGTTGTTTGTATTATTTTCAACACAGTTTTGTCATCAAAAAAAGTGTTTTCTACATAACTTTTAACTTAACTATGCATCAGAATATACATGGGGGTAAATATAACGTTGTGGGGGGGGAGGGAGCATTTTTCAAAATGCAACTTTTGATATTGAAAATTTTTTACTTACTCAAAATTTGACACTGATTTAGGCACATTCATGGGTTGGGATATCGATTTCCGAACTCAGCTCAAAATTTTGGTAAAGTGAATTTTTTCCAATGTGGGGTCACATGACATTGAAAATGCCCCCCACAACGTTATATTTACCTACATGGGTCGTAAAATTTTACAATTAGAATTTTTCTATAAATTGGGGTCGCTTCGAAAAAAGGTTGAGAACCACTGCTATAAAGCATGGATTTCGTCTTTGTCTAATATGCTGCTTGTTAAGGTATCTATATCTATACTATAAAGCAATATGATAAAATCCCAAGTTTAAAAAAAGTCACAATAAAACCATAGACCGAGCAATTTGTATAACTGAATTTAGAGAGAAAGTTTTGTTTGAAATTAACGCTACCTGATTGGCTCCTACTGGAATATCATGAATGATTTTGGGAAAGCCATAGTCTCTTTTGTCGCTATGCCGGAAAAAAGGCAAATGTCCCAGCTAAAGAACTTAATACTAAAATTATAAGTAGGCATGGGATTGCACCAAATCGAAAAATAGGCTTACAACTATACAGTTTAATTCTGTCATTATGAAAGCAACCATCATTTTGACGGTGTATCGATCCCTCTCCCTCACACTTTTTAAAAGTATTGATTGTTTGTGGCATCGTTCTTTCTTTGTGAGCAATACCAGTATTAATTAATGGAATAAGATGATCACCATTGCGTGTACAGGAATTGTGAAAGTGCATAAAATTCATTAAATTTTCGTTACTGTTTGTTTACACAAGAGACTGATGGGTGAAGCTTGCGTAGCCAGCTGAACGGAAATACTTAACCCCGACATTACTGATGGAGACCCTGCCGGTGATGCCACATAAGCAGGCTAGACTAATCTATAAAGCAATGCAATGAAATCTCAAATTTAAAAATAAATCAAAATAAAACCATAGACCAAACAATTTGTAGAACCGAATTTAGAAAGAATATTTTTTTGAAAATAACTCGGCCTGACGGGCGCCTACTCGAATATGTTGATTGAGTTTGAGAAAGACATAGCCGCTTTTGTCGCAATACCAGAAACAAGGCAATTAGCGCAGCCAAAGAAATCAATAACACAAATATAATTTTGAAAAAGGCTGCACCAAATTGTAAAATAAACCAAACACTAAATAGCTTATTTCTGTAATTATGAAAACGACCAACATGTGGCTGCCACCATCATTCTTGATAGTTTTTCAGTCCTCACCTTTTGCGTCTTTCTAAAGGTATGAATGAAAGTTTGTGACAGCATCCTTGTTCTGTGGGCATTACCAGTGTTGATTAGTAGAGTAAGATGATTACCATTACGTGTACAACAATTATGGATGTGTATAGAAAACACAAACTCTTTGTTTCTGTTCGTACGAGTGCCAGATGGGTGAAGCCGGTGCAGCCGCCTGAACCGATATTTTTAACTCCGACGTTACTGATGGGGGACCCTGCGGCTAACGCTGGCAAAGCTCGCTAGTGCTTTTTAAAAATCTATCAGATGATTTTCCTACACAAACTAGGTCAAACAAGGTGAATTTTTTGCTCACAGGTATATTGTCATTTTGAGTAGTATGGGGATGACGAAAGTCATACAAAACTTTATCAAAAATCAATTTGAGTAATCGTTGTTATTACCAATGACCTCATTTTTTATATTTCGATGTAAAAATGTTTTTCCTTGAAACAAATAGTTTTCGCTCGATTTGCATGTAAAATGCAGAGAACTAATCCAGTATTCCATTTCAAATCAGCCACACAAGATATGTTCATCCACAAGGGCAAAATATTCCAGCAAATTAATGGTGCTTCAATGGGTTCATCATGGGGTCCGACAACGGCCAATTTTTTCCTCGCAGACTTTGAAATTCGTCTTCTTCAATAGACTTTAAATTGCTCCTCTAAATTATATAATAGGTATGCGATAACCTTTTAGCTGTACTTGATGAGAAATGTGCCTGTGTCGAGTTTCTTAATTTATTTAACTCCCAGTATAGAAGCATAAAGTTCACTACGAAAAAAACGTTTGATACACTTTCATTTTTAGATATAGCGCTAAAAATAAAGACGATAATTTTAATTCATGAATTTGGAAAAAATCAACTGACACTGATGTTTTTCTCAATTTCAAGGCATCTGTCTTTTAGGGCAAGGGAACATTTGATCCTTAATAACAGTAGAAAAAGTGTCATTATGGATCATTTGCAATCGCGCAAATCCTGTTCTAAAAATGAAATTAATTTGCACTCGTCATTTACGGTTTAAAAGAAATGTTCATCTGAATATAACGCAAAAATTCATGAGGCTCTGTTAATTAAACAACCCAAGCCTCTTCCTGATGAACAGCTACATGCGAATGGTTGTTCCTTTTTGCTAAAAATATTTTAATTGGTTTGTCTTATTCCGTTACAATCTACCAATGTATTATATTGCCGCTATATCGTTAAGATATTTGTCATCATTTAGTTGATGTTTTGTAATCATTTGTCTTATTCGTCACAATCCCAATAGTATTTGTTTGCCGGTATATGTTGCTGTGACCTCAAATTTCTATTAATGATTTGACTTGCTTATATAGTGTAAGGCCTAAGCCTATACTAATTTTTTTAAGTTTTAATTTTATATCATACTTAAGTTTCTATTACTTGATATTATAGATGCTTTGACAAAGGTTTAGTGTATGACGAAAACGTTTAGCTTAGAGTGGATGTCAATATGTCAATAAATTATTAGATTATTCGGCGCCTGTTCTACAGTGATGGCCTGTCGCGAAGTTGATGCCAATGTACGCCACTGGTTGGAGCAGGCTTGGATTTGAATCCCATTCTTAGTAATTTTTACGAACTATCCTTTGTTGTCGATTTTCAAAGACAAGCAATTTTGCAATCAACACCAACCACAGAACTCTAGCAGAAACTGTAGAGCTCGGGAAGAATGACATGCCTGTTCGAAACTTTCTATAACATCGTCAGCGAGCTTAAAGTGCAACAACGTAGAGGGATACCTATTATAAGTTTTTTTTTCCATTCTATAGCTTCCACTTCCTTTTGGCAAGGATGCAGATTGCTTTTCAATATTGAAGTAGAACGGCATTGCACTAAGAACTAAAGCTTTCGCTCTGTTAACAAATTAATACTTGTTTTCCACTGTCAATTTGGCTTTTTCGTCTTACATCAAAAATAGATCATTCTTGCAATTGACATTGAAAATTTTGGCCATTAAAAGTAACTGTAATTGGTAACTGCGATTGTAATTGGTTACTTTTCTGAATTTGTCACTGAAACTATCAAAGTTAATTTTTTCCAAAGTGACTGTAATTGAGATACTTTAAAATAGTAAATCGTAACCCACAACTGCCAGTACGCTTAATCAAAGATCATAACCTCCATGATATAACAAAACAGAAAAGGTCGAAATGCGAAGGAGTGAAGTGTGTTTCTATTTACTTTACTTTGCACTTAATCAATATCAAATTAATTAAAAGTATCGCCGATATTGTTTGTATGGACGATCAACTTATTTGATATTGATGTAGTCGTCAGCCTGTTAACAAAAATTCCTAACTCACTTTTTTAAGCGTTGAGAAAATGGTAAAAAACTTTTTTTTAAAGTGTATAAAATGTATTGTCAAACTTTTTTCGGGTTGACATGTCAATATCAAAACAAGTTTTGTGAGAACGATGAAGAACGGTTAAATACAGAATGCGGTAGAAGCAACGCCCTTTTTGCCATTTGAATTTTCTAGTTTCTGCTTGATTTCCTCTTTATTTTAGAAATACACCGTTTTTGTATCTAAGTTTTCTAATTAATAATTGTTTCTTTTTTATTTCAAAAATTGTTTATTTATAAATAAATAATTTCATACTTAAGAAATACGGAAATGACGTTGCTTTTGATAATCGCATCTAGGAAAATTATAATAACTGATCTGCACATGAATTTTCTTTAGAATATTTTGGTAGTGCAGTCATGTGGCAGGCCTGAGCACTTCTAAATGCGAAGATAGTTTTATAACGTGTAGCAATGACTAACGAAATACCGAACTTTATGCCAGTACCAAAGACCATACGCGCATCCAGTCAAAGGTTTTAAGTTATACAAGGTGCGGCAAAATTAACATTGGTCTTTCCGTGGTTTAAATACTGTCAAAAAAAAGCGAGTTAAACTTCTGGCTAAACAACTTGTAACCAACTACTCGGACTTCAGCTTCTGATGCAGCATTCTTTTTCTCCGCGTGCAAGCTTTATTTTGCAATACGTGGCTAGAGAAATTTTTTGCTGGCGTTTGAAGGCATCTTTCTGCAGTAATGTCATGGAAATACAAGTGAGCTGTAAGCAAGCTTTGCAGAAATTGACTATCAGCTCTCGAAAGGACAATCGTTTTGCCTGAAACAAGTTTAAATTTAACAGGTCGAGAAATGTCAAATGTACTAACCAGTTTTTAAAAAACTAGATTTTAATATAGTTAGTTTGTTCTAACCGCTCAATCATGCACTGGTTATAGTTGTAGGCTACGGAAACTTAGGAAAGTGCAAGCATGTCGTTTATCATTAGCATCTGTTTCAGTAGGCTACCCTTGATCCTAAAATACCTGCAACTTACACAATATTGGGTCTACTAAAGTTACGTACTTGTTTTCTGCTTCACAGCTTAATTCTTAGTTGTCAAAATATTTGTAGCTTAGCCTACTAGTTATCCTACCCCAAAAATATGCATCAGAACCTCGAAATTCCAAAATACTACTAGCCTACTACTTACCAGTAAAATCTTCATCAAAATCTTGAAATTTCATTATTCTTTGTTCTATGTTTCCACCAAGATTGAAGCTTTCGACAATTCAAAAGCTAGCTTCCCAGTTTTTTCTGCCGAAATCCTGCTACCTCTGCAAATTTTAATTCAGCTGCACTCTTATTGTTGTCAAAAGTTTCAATAATTTTTATTCCTGGAAAAGTGTTTGGCAATGTATACATGGTGCTGCAGAATTAACGCCCTTTTTGTTATTGGAGTTTTCTAGTTTCTGCTGGATTTCCTTTTTATTTTAAAAATACACCGTTTTTGTATCTAAATTTTCTAGTTTAAAAATTGTTTGTTTATAAATAAATAACTCAGATTTAAGAAATGCAGAAATGGCGTTACTTTTACCGCACCCGGTATAACTTAAAACCTCTTGACTGACTTTTTTTGTATTTTTTTGCTATATTTATCCTCCATTCACGAGAAAGCGATGTATCGCCATGTTTTGGACGGTGAGTCCGCATTCCCTTGGGAGTTGCCATTTCCGGGTCACCTGTCTTCCACATAAAGGTGGGGCGTCCCGTTAAGTGCCTTGCCCAAGGACACAACAAGCGAACTTGCCGGCTTGTTCTCCACAACCTTCCCTAAATGCCGAGCGCCAAACAGGGAAGCTATAGATGCCATTTTTTAAAGTCTTTTGGTATGACTCAACAAGGGGAATGAACCCTAGGTCTACCAACTGCGAAGAGGACGCTCTAACCACTACATCATCGCGTCGGTTGCGCTGCGCGTATGGTCTTTGGTACTGGCATAAAGTTCGGTATTTCGTTAGTCATTGCTACACGTTATAAAACTATCTTCGCATTTAGAAGTGCTCAGGCCTGCCACATGACTGCACTACCAAAATATTCTAAAGAAAATTCACGTGCAGATCAGTTATTATAATTTTCCTAGATGCGATTATCAAAAGCAACGTCATTTCCGTATTTCTTAAGTATGAAATTATTTATTTATAAATAAACAATTTTTGAAATAAAAAAGAAACAATTATTAATTAGAAAGCTTAGGTACAAAAACGGTGTATTTCTAAAATAAAGAGGAAATCAAGCAGAAACTAGAAAATTCAATTGGCAAAAAGGGCGTTGCTTCTGCCGCATTCTGTATTTATAGCCTACTGTATGTTGCACATAAGTCACGTAGCTACAAGTTGGCCAGTAACATTTTCTGTGCACTATTTTTAATCTCGCCGTCCGCACAGTTTGTGTCAGTGAACTTTGGTGCAGTTACCCTCCTTGCAATCAGATATTGGCCTAATAAAAATTGTTGTAGTAGATTTAGTATCTTCGCTTTTCAAACTTCTGAGTCATCATCTCAAAAATGTTGGCTAATACAGCCATGTTCTTATTGCAAATATTCCAACAAGAGAACAGTTTACAGCAAGCTTTAGCACTGTAGCACAACGGCAGGCATCTGGCTGTAGTTAGCTGTCAAAAGAGTGCACTCCATATGGCGACTAGTCACTTCTATCATGATAGCTACTTTTCGTAGGTTTCGTTCGGTTTATATATTAACATTGCTGTTGGTAAATTTCGGTTTGTGGCTTGTAACATCTTCGTGCTCATACGACTCTTAGTAGCTAGATCTTATTGTCGCGATAGCTGCGCATGTATGCATCAAAGTTGCAGTGGCTGCAACAGCACCAAAAAGAAAGTTCTGATAGTCTTTCACGTATGTAGGCCTATAAAGTACGATAAAACTTTTTGCACGCAGTAGTAACTAGTCCACTGCTCACACTTTGGCAGTGGTAATAGTAATACAGGCCAGATTTGTTTTGCAATTTTCGTTCAGATTTGACATCTACTTGCACAAATTTTTTGTTTATGACCTATTTGCGTAGAGAGACAAAGGGACTAACATTGTTGACAACAAGCGCAGTGGAATAGAAAAATGCCCAAGTGAGTTTGGTGACTTGGGCAAACATCAATTTTTGCTCTAAGCGCTGGTTGTCTAATAAATCAGCTGTGTAGTTGTGCTAGAACGACGCAGCAAACTTTGAAGTCACGACTTGAGCACAAAACTGAAAATGGCCAAAAAGTGACTTGAACAATAATGTTAGCAGGCTGACGAAGTGAAAGATAAAGTAAACAGTAACTCACTTTACTCCTTCGCATTGGGATCGGCGATACAGGAAAATCAAACATTTATATCGGCAATACTGGAAAACAAAATAAATCGTTACCGGTATTCAATACTTTTAATTAATGGTAATTCGATACTGACACAAAAATAGTGGACGGTACTATCGGCAATGCATATGCATCTAGATACTACCGTCTCTGAAAAATACCGACACCATTTACTAATAATCTGAAAGTACTCTAGGTATCGCGTACATAACACTATGCAAGAAAAATTTTTTGTGTCAAGTTTGGAATGTATCCGGGGTAACTTTGGGCTGCCGAATCCAAATTTGCTGTCCGTTTTATCCTGCTGTTAGTAATTGTTGAGATATTTGCAATATTGGATTTTTTGAGGGTCATATTACCACAGTACTATAAGCGTAAAATTCAGCAAGTTTGTGACATCACAGCAACATTGTGCCATCGATAAGTATAAAATTCAGCATTAATTTGTTCATCACAATCAATTGTTAAGTTTTTCTACCAACTTGAGTTTAGGAAGCACCAATAGTAAATGCCATAAATTTTTTTGGGTAAGCATGCAAAGAGTCATGCCAGTGAAAGGGTTGCAGTGCAAACAGTGACATGGCTTGAATTGTAAAAATATATTGCTTAGTAAGGACAAATATAGTAGAATTATCTGTAAAACCACAAGCTAGCTTATAGTAGTAAATGCACAGCTAAAAATTAATGCATTGAAAATTGAAATTATGAAGTATCCAGCCTGCCTGTACCATTTATTTAATTGCCCTAACCTTAAAAAATCACGTGTGTTCTTTGAACTACTTTGTCTGTTTAGCAATGCACAATGCAGATATTATAAATATTCAGTTGCAGTTCTAATGTTTTTCACATATAGAATTATTTTATTGTCAGTAATGTCGTCAAAAAGGAAATGTTGTCTGTCACCAGCTTCGTTTTGTTATATATGTGGATACTACATAGGCTCCAAGCATCAAAAACACAAGATTTCGCGTGGCACGAAACTTGTCACTGCCTACAGTGCTTACTTTGGCATGCCTATCGGCGATCAAGACAAAACATAGTTTCCTCATGTTTGCTGTAGAAGTTGTCGGTCGACGTTAGAAGGATGGCTAGGAGGCAAAATAAAGTGTATGCCATTTGCAATTCCTAGAATTTGGCGGGAACCCACTGACCATTTAAATGATTGCTATTATTGCATGGTAGATGTGCTGTATTACAGGAAGAGAAAAGACAAAAATGCATTGTTTACATGAGCATACCATCTTCAATTGCTCCAGTGCCACATTGTGAAGATTTGCCCATTCCTAAGCCATCCGTGTTAGAGTTACCTTTCAGTGCCAGCATCTCTTCTGAAGAAGACACAGATGCAGACTTTGATAAAGCTGGTACAAGCAAAGAACCGCATTTTCCCAAACAGCATGAAATGGACGACTTGATCTGAGATATGGGACTGAACAAGGAAAATGAAGAACTTTTGACTTCGCGACTTAGAGAGTGGCATTTGCTGGATCCTGCCTGCAAGGTATCCAAATGTAGAAAACGCCAATTGAACTTTGCAAATTTTTTTACCCTTTTGCAGCGTCATAAAAAAGGAATAGTTTGGGGAACAAATCGGCAAGCTTGCTTGTTGTGTCCTTGGGCAAGGCACCCATCGGAATGCCTCTACCTTTGTGGGGCAGACAGGTGGCCTGGCCGTACTTCACCGGGTTACAATTGTGAAGTTGCTAATCCAGAATGTCGTAAAAGGCGACTCTTGGGTACCCATCAGTGGCAGTCCGCCTTGGTGGTAGGGCTACCAGTCATTCATGACTGGTTAGAAATGGGCTGCCATCTTTCCCCTAGCCTAATTTCAATTAGGTTGACGGCATGAACCTGAATTTCTTTTTGTGCCGTACCACCATTCCGAGGAAGAGAAGGGTTAATAACAACAACGACAACAACAAGAAATGTTGGCTACATTTTAGTTGAATGTTTTGAATGGCACTAACGCACAGAAATCCAGATTTACTGAAATTCATATTGAAATGATTAATTACTATATTACTGAAATTGCTATTAAAACATGGAATGTACAGACATTTATTTTAACCCACGGAATTACTGAGTTTTAGAAAAATTTCAATGATAGAATGCGAAAATAGCAGAAATGAAGGAGTTGCATTGGCACGAAAATTTAGTGAAGTCAATAAAAACTAAAAAAATAACAAACAAATGGGGTAAAATTAGATAATTTTATTCAGTAAAACTATATATTTTCATAAATTTTCGTGTTTCTGCGACTTTTGTAAATTCAATTGGGTGTTTTTCCTGTCCTCCCAAAAATTTCTTGGTTCCGTATTTTAAGTTTGCTTCATATTTCTGTAGATACACAGTAATGCACTTTGTTAAAATATGATTATCAAAGTAAATAACTAAGCATTAAAGTGTATCATAAAGTTGGATTGCGCGATGCATGCTGAAAATTTGCGATGCAGGAGGGGCAACGGGCAGTTTTTTTCCGCCCGCACCTTCTCTAGCTCAAACCTAACCACAATTAGTGATGATTAAATCTACTGTCAACGTGAGCACTAGGCTACAAGTATTTTGGCTTGCTTACAGATCTAAAGTTAACTGCAACCACATAAATTCTGCTTCTCAAAGCAATGCCTGTAGTAAGAATCGATTCTCATAATCTATATGTTCACATAATCTATATGCAACCATGTCGGGACGCATCCGGCGGAAAAAATGCTCAATTGCCAAATACCTTCATCTTTTTCGAGCTGCGCTGACCATGTTTAAAGATTTGAGCAAGAAGATAGTGGCCATACTCAACTCTTCGAAGCCTACGTTAGACAGGGGGTTGGAGCTACGCGTTTGAAACAGTCTAAAATCATCGCTCTTTCACATATCTTTTAATAAAATGTAAAAAAATTGTTTCATTTGATTGTCCGTTTTACATAACTTTTTTTTAAAAAGCAGGATTGGCGACATGTAGATTGTGTCAAAAAAGTATAAGATGGAATGTTTATTTCTTTGACTGCACTTTCTGAGCACAAATGGAATCTTGGCAGTCACCACGTTTTTTTGGATGGGGACAGCTTGATGTTTCACGTTGAGTGAGGGATAGTGATTCTCAGGTGTCATCATCTGTGAGGCCTAGCCTAGTCCACTAGAAAAGTGCTGGGAAAAATTGTTCTTGACTAATGAAGCTGATCATTTGTTTTTTTTTTATCAGGGATTTGACAGAGAAACCACAATATTTGAGTTATCAGGAACACTCAATTCTTCAGAACGGATATGGATTTTTAACAGCAATAACGCTATTGTAACATTTAATTCCGATGAATCAGACTCTAGTAGTGGTTTTCAAGCTACTGTGAGAGGTTTGTACGATGAGATGTTTTAAAAAATCTTTGTAACGTTTCCAGGGAGCCACGATTAAACCTTGGTTGTAACTTTAGCTGCAGTTTTGGTAAAATATCTATAAAGAACGGGAGCAATTTCATGTGTAGCTCGCTTTAGCGCTTGGAATATTGTTAGCACCATCGCTTTAGTTCTGAAGATCTGTGTTGATTTATTGGTCACTTTTTCAAAGTCTTGGTAGTAGTTTAAACCGCGCGTAGGTGACTCTTCGAAAAAACGGCTTGGAAATATTTTAAAAGTGCACAAAATGTAGTTTCCTTGTAACAAACTTTTATAATGTACAGCCAAGGCATTTGATCGTCGCCCTTCACCATTAACTCGATTGACTCAATCCAAAAGGAAGCGACGATTAATGAACGGCTTATATTAGAAGTCAAGTCAAGTCTCAGAAAGTTTATTTATCAAGCGACTAAAAACAAAAATAGCACTGAAAAATACATCGATGTAGCTTACTTGATGAGGAGACAGTGTGAAGAACATGCAGTCATCAAGCCACGGCTACCTCAACAAATTTCAACAAATAAAAGCAAAACAAAAACCAGTACCGTATTTACAAAAAAATAAAATGTCAAATATATATAAGTCATGAACACAACATGAATAATATGCTCATCTGAAATCAAATAACAACTAACATGCAGTGCTCACTAACGTACGAAGCTGATTTATTCCAAACAATTCTCCACAACAAATAAATAGAATACTAAAACTGGGTTTTTGCACTTTTCTTCAGGTTAAGACTAGATCGTGAAGTTTTCTAATAAATGCTAACAACGGCAAAATTGAAACTATCAACATGAACTTCAACTTCAATTTACAGCTCTTCAGTCAACTAATTTTCTCGCAATTTCTTCTGAGTGCAGCAACAACGGAAAACTTAATTCAATTGGTCGGGTGCATCGTGCATGCAACGTAATGAACGCTGCCGACCTGGCAAAGTTTCTAAAGGCTTTAAAACAATTCGCAAAGCAAACGCGCTTTACATCATTGGTGACGACAATACACTAAGTGAATCAATAAGCAGAGGGCAGCAATGAGCCAAAAATAAATTTACATCATTAAATTGTTCATACTTTACACCACCACTTAAGGTTGTGATGATGGTACTGAAGATGTAATGACTTGATTTTTTGTTTAGGTCTTGGATTCGATACCTCCATACTTAGATTTATTGAGAGTTCAAAAATTGATTATTTGTGCAGTTAAATTTTTTGTTTCTCGACATCGCATTTAAAAGATTACGCGTATTCTTTCCGAGTTTTTCTGTGGTTGAGCAATTAACTACTTTACGATTGTAAGAAAATACGATGTTGCGTTGATCAAGAGCAAACTAGCATATGCCTGTCTTCTTACCAAACTTTTTGTTTCCTCAACTAAATCAGCGGCGCTTATTTACCTTTGATTTTTGTGCTTCACCGGCTAAAGAATAGTGAAGCTGTTTACCCAGCATGTCGTAAGAGGCGACTATTGGGTACCTACCAGTTGCACTCTGACTGTTAATGGCGGGGTTGCCAGCTTAATTGCTTGGTTCGACCACTCATGTCAGAAAACTGAGGTTGGGGTAAGCAAGGGCATGCTCCCTGTAGAAGAATTTTGCTCCAGCAAATCCCCATGACCAGAAAAAATATACAAGTGGCCCCCAGTCCCCGGCAGCTCTTAAATGGGCAGGGGGTGCGAAGAATCTCCGGGTTTAAATCTGAATGTCATGGGATAAGATTTGGTACATTAAATGTAAAAAGTCTTTGTGGAAGGAAAACAGAAGTGTGTGAAGAACTGAGAAAGAAAAAAGCTGATGTGTGCTGCATCCAGGAAGTAAGAGGGAAAGGCCAAGGAGCTCGTTTTGTGGGTACTTTGGGACGAAGGTATAAACTGTGGTGGTCAGGAAATGATGCAGGATTCGGAGGGGTTGGAATTTTGGTGAAAGAGGAAATATCTGGGAACGTTGTGGAAGTTAGAAGAAAAAGTGACAGAGTAATGGCGATTGTGCTAACTTTAGGTAGAGAAGTGATGCGCGTAATATGTGCGTATGGGCCACAAAGTGGCAGACCAGATGCAGAGAAAGTTCGTTTTTATGATGAAATGGGAAGTGAGTGGGACTTGGGAAGTTCTAGTGAAATAATTGTTTCTTTAGGGGATTTTAATGGACATGTGGGTAAATATGCTGAGGGTTTTGAAGGTGTACACGGGGAAATGGTGTTGGGAAAAGAAATGCAGAAGGAAGAAGATTGCTGGAGTTTTGTGATGAGAGAGAGCTGTGCGTGGCAAATACTTGGTTTAAAAAGACAGACAAAAGGAAAATCATTTATAGTGCTGGTGGATGTGGAACAGAAATTGATTTTGTGCTTGTGGGGGAAAATACAGAAAGTATATCAGGAATGTAAAGATGATTCCATGGGAACTTCAGCACAGGATGGTGGTCATAGATCTAGATAAAAAGGTTCTAAAAAAGGTTGTGAGAAAGGAACGGATCATAAGAAGAAAAATTTGGAAGTTGAATGAAAACCAAACAAGAGTGATATTTGAAAAAAGAGTAAAAGAACTTGTGAGCACAGATGCGCCTGATTTGTGAAAAACTTTTAGGGGTGGTGTTTTAAAGGCATGTGACGACCTGTGTGGGAAGAAGAAGTCTAGGAGAGATCAAGGAGACATGTGGTGGTGGAATGAAGAGGTCAAGGATACCATAACAAGAAAGAAGGCGGCATTTAAAGAGCTGTGCAGATTTCCATCAGAACAAAATAAAACTCAATACAAACGTATAAGAAATCAAACAAGAAAAATTGTGGCTAGAGCTATGAGAATAGAAGCTAATCAGGAATTGAATAATTTATATCAGAATTCTAATAGTGTTTTCTACTTCCTTAGAAGAATGAAAAAGGAAGGGAAGGATGTGGAAGGAGGAAGGTGCTTGAGAGGAGGAGACGGAAGGTTGGGTTTTATTGAAGAAGATGGGGGAAAAATTTGGAAGGAACGCATGGAAAAGATCATGAATGAAGAGAACGAATGGGACCGCATGGTTGAAACTGATTTAGTAGAAGGACCAGTGGAAAAAGTGGTTCATGATGAAATTGTGGAAGCAATGCAAAGTATGAAATCAGGAAAAGCAACTGTACCATCTGAAGTAAGTGTGGAGATGATAGTTGTAAGTGGTGAAATCGGAGTTAAAGTGACGATGGAACTATGCCAGCGTGTATTGGATGGTAGAGGAATCCCTGATGAATGGAAAACAAGTGTGATTGTACCTATCATTAAAGGAAAGAGTGATGTGATGAGCTGTGGATCATACAGAGGAATGAAACTGCTGGAACATGCCATGAAAATTGTTGAAAGGGTACTCAAAAGGCGAATACGAACACTAGTCAATTTGAATGAAATGCAGTTTGGATTTATGCCAGGAAAAGGAACAATGGATGCGATATTCATTGTGAGAAGAATGCAGGAGGAATATCAAAAGAAGGACAAGAAGTTGTATATGTGTTTTGTTGACATGGAAAAAGCTTTTGATAGAGTGCCAAGAAAAGTGATGGAGTGGGCCATGAGAACGAAGGGTCTATCAGAAGTAATAGTTCGGGCAGTTATGAGCTTGTATGATGGTGCAAAGACAAGAGTGAGGGTGGGATCTGCCTATTCAGAGGAATTCGAAGTAAAAGTTGGTGTACATCAAGGATCAGTGCTGTCACTACTATTGTTTGCAATAGTGGTGGACGTTATTACAGAAAATGCAAGAAGGGGTGTGGTTAATGAATTGCTATATGCAGATGACCTTGTTATCATGAGCGAAACCATGGAAGACTTGAAGGAAAGGTTTTGGAATTGGAAGGATGCGCTGGAAAGTAAAGGTTTGAATGTCAATACCAGAAAAACAAAAGTGATGGTAAGCGGGTCAGAAGGCGAACTACACAAAAGCAAGATAGATCCATATGGAGTTTGTGGGAGGAGAGTCATGACCGATTCAGTGTTGTGCACAAAATGTGGAAACTGGGTTTATGGCAAATGTGCAAAAATAAAGAGAGCTACCGCTAGGTTGGCAATGCATTTTGTTTGCTCGAAAAGTAAAGGAATAATGGAAGGAATGATGGTTTCGATCGAGAAGTTGTGCGATGAAGTGGAGACAGTGAATGGATTTTGTTATTTGGGAGACACACTAAATGCTAGTGGTGGTTGTAAAGCGGCAGTTACAGCAAGAGTAAGAATCGGTTGGGTAAGATTCAGGGGGTGTGGAGAATTGTTGCTTGGAAATAGGTTTCCTCTGAAGATGAAAGGTAAAGTCTATCGTTGTTGTGTAAGATCAGCAATACTGTATGGAATCATGACATGGTGTCTAAAAGAAAATGAAAAAGCAATTTTGAGAAGAACCGAGAGAGCTATGGTGAGAGCCATGTGCGGTCAGAAAGTGGTAGACAGGTAGACGACTGAAGAACAGATGGATATGTTGGGGTTGAAGGAAACTATAGACCGGTTAGCAACAGCGAATGGAGTTAGATGGTATGGACATGTGCTGAGGAGGGATGACGATAGTGTTTTGAGGGTTGCTCTGAATCTTGAAGTGAGTGGCAAGAGAAAGCGAGGACGACCGAAGAAGACCTGGAAGAAGCAAGTGGAAGAGGAGACAGAGAAGATTGGTTTGAAGAAGGAGGATGCCCTGAGACAAGACAAGTGGAGGGACCGAGTGCGAGCAATTGCAGAAGGAATGGGGTAAATCCGGCCATCTCTGTTAAAGGACAACACCGGATAAAAACTGAATCACTACTTTTGAAAAGTCATTGCGATAATCTGTTTTTTTCTGGAGAGTTTACAAAGCTTTTCGTTACGCTCTCATCAGTGCCAGTATTGCGTCAAAAAGAGACAGAGTAAACAACTTCCTACATTTCAAAAACTCAGGCGGTAGGGTAATCACATCACATTCATCCGTCATATTTTTAAAGATATTCGCGCAAGTCTACTCATTAATACGTCAAAAAAAATGTATTGATAATGATCAGAAATCAGTCTTGCTAAATAAAGACCTTTTTCTCGGGACACTGGTTGATAAAGATGATCTTCATTTGAATCTAGAAAAAGTATTGATATAGCTTTGAAAAAAGCTGTTTGAGCCATAAGCTTTTCGTGACGCTCTCATCAGTGGCGGTATCGCGTCAAAAGGGAAGATCTAGAGTGAATAAGTGTGTTATATGTGAACAATTTGGACGTTACGCAATCAAGACAAGCCAATGATAGCGCTAGTATTGCAAAGCGCGCCAAAGAAAGATTTTGCAATTGCGAAAGTTAGAGAAGGCGCAGCAGGAGGCCAAATGCCACGATTATCGAAAGAGTTTGAGAGTGTAAACAAACTCCTTCTGTCTGCATAACACCGGGCGTCGGGTCTTGATATCAGTAGCCTCTAAAAGATTGAGATGGAAAGAGCTGCGCGCTGCGGCGAGGATTGAAAACCGCTTATCATCATAGTTTAATGCGCATCGATCATTATCTAAAAGATGCTGACCAATGGCGGAGTCACAATCCGGTTTGGTGTTGGTTCATTTGCGCGATCTGTGTGGTTGAGATCGGCGTGGACGAGTCAACTGCTGTCTTAACCATTGCGGAACATGTTGCTTGATGCGATCCTGTAGTCGTTGAGATGTTCGCCCTACGTACCGACTGTCAC
Source organism: Trididemnum clinides (assembly GCA_963675345.1). Lineage (NCBI taxonomy): Eukaryota > Metazoa > Chordata > Ascidiacea > Aplousobranchia > Didemnidae > Trididemnum > Trididemnum clinides. The sequence continues at coordinate 35,774,521 of OY776286.1, forward strand.
AGTGGCACTTGTATTCATATATGACAAAACTTTTCTGAATGGCAGGTAGAACATCCTTGCGAGCCACAGGCAGCATGCGCTTAGACGTAAAGACCAAGCGGGTGCTGACGGAACCATAGCAGCTTTCCACGGCGGTTTTGACTTCTTTTTCCAAGTTTGTGGATAGCTTACCTATCCAAGGGACCCTCAAGTACACAGGACACTTTTCAGGGTCAAATCGCTTAAGGGTGGAAAACTGAGCAATTTTCTTGGTGATCTGAGTGTTGATAATGCTTTTAGGATAGCCATTGTTCAGTAATATCTTCTTGATCCGTTCTATTTCTTCATTGAGTCTACGCTTGGTGCAAATCATTAGAGCTCGATGCACCAATGTAGATATTAGACTTATTTTGCGTTTGAGAGGACTAAAGGACTAAGGTGATTAAAAAAGTATTGAGTATTGTTCTTTGATTAGTCGGCCTTTACTAGGACACTTTCCAATACAGTATATCTCTACCACCAATAATGCACTACAATCGGATGTTGTCACAAAGTGTCTTTTCATAGCCACAGCACAGCGGTACCTATGCGGGAATTGAATGTCATATCGCATTTTCTGTTGAATAGTTGCTGGGAAGATCGGTTGTCAAAACGGTGCCCAGAAATAATAACTACCGGTAGTTTCAAAAAATGTAATATTTTCTAGAGATATCAGAAACAACAACTCCAACTTCCGAAACAACAACTACTACTTTCATGACTCCAGGTACATACAGCAGTAACGTTTGTTTGACTTTTAACCGCGAGTATAGTACTTTCTTGCTTCGTTATTAAATTTATATTTCGTGCTGTATTCTTCAGTGTCGAGGCTGGCAGAATAGCGGCAATGGCAACAACAATTGTTCAAATCCGCTCAGGAGTTGTAAAATTTCGAAATTCTGCTTAAGAGCACACACTGACTTAAAAGTTTGATTTTTATGGATTTCTTGTTTTTAGTCAAACTTATACTGAAATTAATCGTATATTTCAAATCTGCAATCAGTTTTTGAGCAGTTTATTTTCATTTTTTTTGTGTAAACATATTTATTGCAACCCTCTCCACGATATCTTTTAAATTTCAAGAAACATTAAAGCTCAATGGACAGCGCCAAGAGCAATTCGTTATTTAAGTCTTTTAAGCCTTCCAAGTATGCATTTCTTTTTCGCTTGCGCGATTGCAACTCGCTCAAGGATGTCATAATGCTTTCTAGTACAATTAACACAGTTTTTGGCCACCAGAGATCATCATATGATGATGTATTCAAAATTACATTTTTGCAAAATCAGTTTACTTAGAAACTGATTGTGACCTCATTTCTCAACCGATTACCAAACTTTTTTTAACAAATTAAAGGGTATTTCGAGGCAATTTCCTAAGTATATAATATGCATCAGTTTAAAAAATACCACTCTCAACACAATCATATTTATTTGAACATTTTTGCCAAAATTACCATTATATTTCTCAACGAATTAACTATCTTGCTGTAAACATATGAGGTCCAAAGTGGTTAGTTTTTATTCTATTGCCGCAAGTGATGTGTTGAAAATTTTTTCAGGCAAAATTCAGTCACAGCGATTACTTATTCAGGCAAAAATATGGTGCCCTTTTAAAGAGTTTTGAGCTCCTACGCTCATGCTTTTGACTGTAATTCAATCCCTTTCCTCTCACACTATTTAAAGTGTTACTCATAGTTTGTAATAACATTCTTTCTTCGTGAACATTACCAGTCTTGATTAAGACAATAAGATCACCATTAAGAGAATTGATCACCATTACGTGTATAGGAATTGTGAAAATGCATAAAATTCATTAGCTTTTGATTGCTCTTCACACAAGAGCCGGCTGAACGGAAATAGTTAACCCCGACGTCACTTTGGGGACCCTGCCGGGAGACGCCGACGAAGTCGACTAGTATGATAGAACGATAGTCTACTTAGGTTTTAATAATAGTAAGTTTTATTTTCTTCGATGTATGGACTTTGTTGTCATTTCATTCATTTTGTTCATGCAGGTTGTTGTGCATGTATGTATGTATTTTGAGTCTTTCGATGTTTGTTGTAAGATGCACTCATCTCATAACCAGAAGCAGTTTTCAGACTGGACGTTGAAGGCATTAAAGCTGTGAACTAAACAAGGTTTTTTTAAGACGGAATGCACAAGACAATATTTTTTGCAGTCCTCAGACGTTCCGCATTTCCATTGTGTGTTAACCGAGGATGGTTATGCGGTTAATCACTTTAATTTAGCTTTGTAGTTGTGTTGAGGTCATAGCGTTTGGAATCAAAATTATGCTCTTTTGCTTTTGCTGCACGCACTATTTTAAAGTGCAGCGTCTCTCTTATTTATTCAACAGCCAAATTAATTTAAACAGTTCAGTTTCAGATTTATATGTTGTGAGTTTTGAATGTATTATTGTGGTTACAGCAACGAGTTTTAACTAATATTCTCTTCACTCAGGCCGCTAAATTTCTCGCTGCTTTTTACCTTGGCATACACGACGCTTTTAACAGATATCAGCAACTACTGAACGCTTCACTTAAATGCGGTAATCGCTAAGCTTTGTAGTTGCTGATTGACTAGAATTCAACAATATAATGTTGTTAAAATTTTTAGTGTAGTTTTTCATATTGTTTATGCATGAGTACTGAATAGCTAAGCTTTATTGCAATCACATTGAGCAATTTAAAACACAAAAATATGTTTTCATCAGTTTTTATTTGTAAAGTTTTTATCAGTTCCAAAGAGTTTTGCCGTTTTACTACGGGCTGTGCTGTTCAAGAGATCTTAGCCCATGTAGGGGATCCTGGCTACGCCGCTGGTTTGGGTCAGTTTAATTTGATTGTATTTCTTATTCACTATAGTTAATTTCAAGTACGTTTTTGTTACACGTAGCTGATGATGGCAGATATTGCCTAAATCAATTACATTATGTAACACAATTTTTGTTTGACTACTGTTTTTTGGTGCCTCTTTATGAAGTTTTACGTGTTGGGTTTAAAAATCAAGTTAGTTTTTCGAATTAGCATTACCTTCTGAGACAGTAAAACTTTTTGTTTCATCCGACGTAGCTGTAGCTAGCGAATTGTGTTCGATCTTTGCAATTGATTTTATCTGCAAATCGGGGTTACGTTCAGTTTATTAAATGCAATAGCCATTTTAAAAAGGTTTATAAAAATAATGGCTTGATGATAAACATAACACAGATTTTTACAAATAGTACCAGTCATTCAAAAATGCACTGTTGAGCGAGTTTTCTTTTAAGACCGCTATTATCGACTTTTATCTTACCTTCACAAAAACCAAGTGTAGTTTCCCATGATTCGAGTGTTCTTGGCAGCGGCCTTTATATCGTCTCTCCATTGGCTGAACATCCTGATAAAATCTCTCACCATGCTCCTCACCAAAGTTATCAAGATTTTCTTGAATGAAGTCCAGATGGGAGCACAAGAAATGAAGTTGTACAGCTGTGCGACAACCCATGTTTTTGTAGCATTTCATTAGTTTTTTTACTAACTCTTTGTAATTTCAATTCCTTTTGTTTTCCAAAAATCCATCAACTACACCTTGAAATGCTTAACGTTTCCTTTTCTGTTTCATTCATATTTTCTTCCAAGCTTTTAGACTTTAACATTGTGTTTATCTGGGGACCACCAGTATTCCTCCTTTTATTTTATCATCTGACAGTCCAGAAAATATTAAACAGATTTCTTAAAAAATTCTTTTTCAAAATCCAATGCTTTAACAAAGTGTTTTACTAGATCTAATTTGGTATAAAGTGGCGGTAGTAAAATCTTTTTCAAGCCTACAAGAGGCTACATAATGACGTTACACATTCCTGGAGTTAGTTCTTCCCACGTCGGCAAATGAATTTTCTTTTAGTGCTAACGCGCTCACCGTCAGCTCTGCTACTCCGCAAGCACAAAAAGCAAAAGTCTTTTGTCTATCAACTCTTGATAATAGTGAGAATTTATTAATACAATAATTAAGTAGTCACACCCGAACAATTAGGAAGCACCAGACCGGTTTCGCCATTATTGGGGCTTTTCAGTGATGCGTATCCGACCAGCAGGATATCGAACCTTTAAGATATTGAACTTTTTATTTGTGGTAAGTACTACTAAATCACCTGGCTGGACGCCATTGTTGATGTTATAGTAGCAAAGCAAGGAAACCGGCCACTCACTAACAAAAGTAGCTACAACATACACATTGGCATCTTGCCAGGTGGTTTGGTGGTACTTACCACAAATAAAAGAGTCAGCATCTTGAAGATTTGGTTCCCTGCTGGTCGGATATGCATCACTGAAGAGCCCCAATAATAGCGAAATCGGTCTGGTGCTTCCTGATTGTTCGTGTGTGACTACTTAATTGTATCCACTCTGCAGACCCAGCAAAAATCTTAGCATTTTGAAGTTCCCACAAACACACCGCTTAAACTAAGCATAATTGGTGTTAACAAGCACTTACTTCACATTTTTATAGTCTTCTTTTATCTGTAACGAAAAAGCAAATGGAATTGATCGATCTATACTGTCATTCTGACGTAACACTACTTTAACACTTTTGGAAACTGTCAACGAAAAGCCGCCATTGCGTAGGGTCATGATCTATTGCGACAGTGCTGAAAAAGCCTTACACATGTTTGCAATAGCAAAGATCTTCAATAACATCGAAGTAGACATACATGTAAAACGCCAAGTGCCTATTCTTGTAAGTAGAACTTTAACAGTCATCGGAAATCAAATTACACTCGTTCAGTCTGACGGTTAATCACTCTGCTCCAGATTTCCTAAGACCCAGATCACCTATAAAATCATCCCATTCTTTTGTAGTCACAAAATGAGGATCCAACCTTGTTGTTGGTGCCTATTTCACATCAGTGTCTGCATTTTTACTTGTTGCTTTACTTCCTTGAAGTACATTTCTACCTTAAATAAAAAAACAAGTGCATGGTATACAATATAAGAAATTAAATTTAGTCTCAGAACAAACAAATTAATGTTAGCGATTCACAGAAAAAACTCACCTTTGATGATGAATTTGAAACCGGTAAAGCTTCATAGAGACAAACAAGGCAATGGATGAGGGTATGCTTGATTATGTCGTAGCTCTCTTCCCGCTAATCTTGCTATACTTTGAAATGTTTGTCATGCAAAAAGTGTTATAGTCATAATGACTTTGGGACTCTCTCCAAACACTGGGAACTGCAAATGATGCAATTTTCTTCAAAATTTCATTTGTTGCCCAGAATTTGTCCTGATTACCAATGTCCATTCCAAAAAATATTCTGTACGGTGTCCAATATGATTTATATTTTATGTGTGGCATGTTTACCGCTGAAATAGTATCCACACACATAACAAAAGCGACCCGGTGTATTTTTGCACTGTCTACTAGACATTTTGATTTCCACTATTTAAAAGATGAACTAAATCCAAGACAACTCAAGACTTAACTCTACGAAATGTAATTATAGGGGCTTCTGAGTAGGTTGTTGCCTGTCAAGGCTGGCTGTTTGATTTCTGACTGCAACACTGTACTTCTCTCCGCAATTTTGAAATCAGCACTTGAAAATCACATAAACACACTTAAAATATTTAGCCAAAAACACTTTTTGAAAATTTTTTTGGGGTAGTATGATAAATGTAACCGGTAGACCGCTTCACTTTTATAAAAAATTTTACTTTTCCAACTGATCTGACTGATATTGTCTATCTAATTAACCTTTTTTACTACTAGCTGTATCTGTAGAGAGAAAGTGTTTTATGTAGAACAAACTTGCGGAACACATCAATGAAATTTTTTGAAATTCTCCTGTTCATTTTTGTCTGCTTTCCTGTGCTCGTTGTAAAGAGCCAAGAACAACCAAACTTTTCGGGCAGCGGTATGCGATGTTTGATGCGACCAATTACTCTGTGTGCTCACCAGTTTTGAAAATCTGCTTGCAAATAGGATAAAATTAGGATAGGAAAGGCAAACCAATTCGAAAATGAGAGTTGGAAAAACAAATCAAAGCTTTTTTCCTATATATCACTGGGCCTTTTTCCTATAGTTCACGCTATTATAGTGAATATATAACTTGCATTAAACGCTTGAAAGTAGTGTTGTAAAGTGTATCTCTTTGCACTAGTTTGTGAAGTGCACGGATAGGGTTAACATTTATGTTTGGCCTAGCCAAGAATTAAACCCTGTATGTCAAAGTTTTTGAAAAAATTAAGCCTCTTTGGTGACCAAAGCAATAAAATTTTCGGCAACTAAGGCTCGGTAGCGTAAGGTACTAGACGGTTGGTATTACATTCGAGGGAGATCGGATTTAATGCCTGCATAAGTGATCGTTTTGAAATTCTTTAAAAGAACAATTGGAAAATTGTTTGTAGAAATTCAGTATTGCCAACGCTGACAAAGCTAAACAAAAATTGCAGTACAGCCCTAAACAGTACTGACCACCAACGCGTGGCAGAAAACTTTTTCCTGGCTGCCTTAAAAAATCTTAAAACAATAGCTATTTGAAGTGATTGGAAGCTTCTGCTTAATTGTGCGACTAATACGAATTTAGCCGTAATTAGTTTTCAAGCGATCGTGTTATAAACTTATTTTAGTTGACAACGACACCGCTATTACCAATGCCACCGAAAACTGTGGGCACAATTACACCATCAACCAGACCGGAAAGAACTTTTCCTCGCCAGGGTATCCAAGCAATTACGACAACTTTCTCAGTTGTACGTGGCAATTTCATACTTCATTACCAACCTCCAAAATTGAGATCACGTTCAACTTTTTCAACATGGAAGAAGATTATGACTACGTGAGGGTGAGTGAAAACTATTATGTATTTACAGCAGACATGCACCACATAGGTCAAATGATTTGAAAAAGGTCTACATCTCATATTAGAGATGGTAAGCTACGCCGCGTATGCGGTTATACTCTTTAAGTTTTTTGTAAAAGCCATCGAAATGGTTCTACATGCTTGTTCGCTACTCTGGGCTACTTAGAAAATATTGAGGCTCTTAAACCTACCACCGAACTCCGCAGCAATGAAAGTGAACAAAATGATAAACATTAGGTTTCATTTAAGTTATGAGCTTTTTGGAAGAAGATGATTACATCAGTTGACAATTTAACACTACAAGTACCAGAGATTTTTTACTGCCTAGAAGTATCGACTGGGGTCAGATTAACTCTTCCTTTTAATGACACTTTTTACAATTTTTTAAAATTTTAATTAACTCAACCGCAGGCTCAATGGACATGGGGCATTTATTTTATGAATAAGTCAGACTTAGGTTTGATCCCCAAGTGAGACAAATTTTAAAAATTTTGGCAAAGCTTTAGTGCATGCATAGCTACAAAAAAATACGACAAAACACATCATGACCAATATTTATTGGCAGCGAAGCCTACAATAAATGAGTTTTTCCTGTTTTCCAATGCATTTACCACATACAAGCTTAGAACAACAGCTGCATGTTTCACGTATTTTGTTGGTGCAGCTTTTGCTTTGGCAGTGCTTTCATTTCTGGCTTTTCTGCATACTGCTGTTGGTTTGACTGGACTGGTGTGAGTGAGTAAGCTTGTCTTACTTCAACAAATCTCAAACGAAGCTCTTTGAATAACCGCAAAAGATATCTTCGCCGTGAGATTTTTGACCCGGTAACCAACTTATATAAAATGTGGGCATTGATTGCAGCCAAATCTAATATGTTGGAAAAAAATTGCACAGGCCACCTGCAAGAAGCTGCATTTACAGTGTACTTTCTGGCCATTTGGTCGAGCACATCAACTTTAAATTTTGTGGAATTAAAAAATTTTACGGTTTTAGGCTTAGATTTTCGATCGTCACGTGTATCAACAGTAGCATGCATTGTACTAAGCAACAAAACGTTTTTTGTGGTTTTCACTTGATGAACAGTCAAGGTGCAGCCATCGTGTTTAAAAACTTTTATTGCGTAGAGATTCTCCTTCAATTTTTTGGTTTCTTGCGGATTCTTTTTTTGGAGGCGATTGACAGTTCCGACAATGCTGATCCCCTCCTGCCTCGAAGTTTTAGCGAGATTTACCGACGTAAAAAAATTGTCTCTGATCACGTTTCGACTTGTCTTTCTGTAAGGTTCAGTTAGTCGCGAAACAACGTGCTCACCTAATGTTATTTCTGCCGGCCACGAATCATCTTTTCCCAAAAAGGGAAAGCTATGTAGCATATACTTAGTTCGCACATCAGCGGCCATCCAAAATTTGATGCCAAATTTGTCGGGCTTATTTGGCATGTATTGCGTGAATATGCATCGAGCTTTGGTAGGAAAAAGTTGCTCATGTACGGTAATGTTGGCACCCGGTTTATAATGCCTAAGACAATTTCCGACAAAGCTATACCAAACTGTTGATGTCAGAGCCAGTTTATCTGTAGCTAATCTATGTGATCGTGTTTGCTTATAGTCAAAGCACAGAAATTTCATTATTTCAATGAATCTGTTGCGAGCCATAGTTCCAGAAATAATTGGAATTGCCCATAACCTATTCCACAATTCATGTACCTTGATCTTAGTTGCCTTGTGAGCTCCACGTGCATAGACAATCGCTAAAAACGCATCTAGTTCATGTAATGACACGCGCCGATTGTCTGTTTGTAAAACTCTTCGAGCTTCTTCTTTAGTACATCTTTGTATATGACGCCACATATCTTCATTAATGAATAGATCCCATGCACTGCGAACCGATTCTTTGATAATACTACGATGTACTTGAGTAGATGGCCCAGGAGCTTCTCTGATAACATTGTTGCAAGTTCGCCTTCCAGAATTGTTTTGATTAGGATCCAAAAGATCCCAAGAAATTTCAGCAGAAGTTGCAAAGCTTGTTGCATTATTCTGTTGAACGTGAGTTTCATCCATTTCTGAAATCGTTTCGGTAACTTCAAAATCCGAAATTTCTAAGTTTGATGATTCCAAAACAAGCGATCCACCAGACGAAGATTCACTTTCTGAATCATCACGATTGTCCTCATTTAAATGATAAACACTCGTATCTGATTCAGCATCACTTTCAGGATCAGAATCATCTTCCTGGATGTTTTGCAGCAACTCCAAAGGTTTTAACGCAGTATGTCTTTTTCGGTGTGCCATTGATTTGGCATGCAATCAGGCACAGCGGTATAGATTGGCCTAGCTCTATAACCTAACAATTCCAATAGCTATAATAGGTATTTATAGGTTGCATGCATGCCCTGTACAGTACTTTCAACTGCAAAATTAATACAACGTATCAGGTTCTTGTTGCTGGCAATTACTTGCTTGCACTAGTACGATGGTCTTTATTCTTGTACTACTGATAATTTAGGTCTGCACTATCAAAACTTGTAGGGTAGTCTTATACCAGAAAGTTATCTCAGTCCCTCTGAATATCTTTGTTGCTGCTGAGCATTGCTAAAAATGGACTGGCAGGTATAAATGGAACGATCATAAACCTTTCAGTTTCAGTTTATTATTTGGTTCGTCTGTAAAGACGCGGATGCAATACAAAATAACAATGAAATATGAAGATGCGCACACAAAACAAAAGTATTTACAGACCAGGAGATACCGAAAAAACCGCCAAGTTGTCAAGTCAGGTATCTCCTGAGAATATCTTACATAAGCAGACATGTGCAATTTTCAGAGGTAATAAAAAATTGAAAAGAAAAAAAAGGTACAAAAAGTACAAAAACAAACAAAGGAGATATTTATTGAATGAAACCAAAAGCCTTTTTGAACATATAAAAAGACAGCTACAGTAACAACAAACAATGATTTGACCTGGCAATAAAAGGTACGACCCGAATCAAGAGATTTAAGATAAGATTAAGAGCAAGCATTAATCATCATACTTTTTCAGAAGTTTTTTTGAAATTTTTTTTAAAAGACAGCCAGCCAAGACTTTTTAAATCAGGGTCTAGTTTAGACCAAAGCTTAAATCCAGCAAATGACAGCATTTTGTGACCGTAGCAAGTATTTACTCGGGGTAAGTGGAATTTATTGATGGTATGTCTGGTATAATGTTTATGTACAGAACTGAGTTTTATGAAGTCCTTATCAATTTTTTGTGGAATGTTACCATTAAGTGCTGGTACATGAACTTTCCTAATTCCAATTGGTAAATATCATCAATTTTCAAAATATTAAGCGCTTTGAATGTAGGTGATACGTGACAGAATTTTTTTGCGAAAGTAATAGTTTTAATGATTTTATTAAGGCGAATAGACAAAGCTCCTAGCTCATTTTTTTTAGCTGAACCCCAAGTAAAAAGGTCATATTGTAATTTAGAGTAAATAAAGGAGTAAAAAAGAGTAATCATTGTATCAATTTTGAGGTAACTTCTTATTCGGTAAAACATTTCTGTATATTTTGCCAAGTGTGTTTTCAAGCGCTGAATATGGGTATGGAATTTTAAATCATCATCAAGCCACAAACCGAGATACTTTACGTATTTACTGCGAATAATTTTTATTTGTTTATGGATATTTCGAGATCAATATCGATGAAATGTTGTGGGAATTTGTTTATTACCAAATAAGAAGATTTTTTGTAGTTTGGGGATAGTTTATTGAATCGAAGCCATTTGTCTACTTTATTTATTTTATTATTGACTTGAGTTTTAAGGCGAATCAATGAACTGCTACTTAATGATAGATATGTGTCATCCGCAAAAAGAGTGGTATTAAAGCAAGTAGATTTTGGTAAGTCATTTATATACATCAAGAACAATAGCGGGCCTAGGTTCGACCCTTGAGGAACCCCATAAATGATTTTTGTCTTTTTTGACCTTGGGTTATTTAAACGCACGTACTGAAAGCGGTTTGACAGATAACTTTCAAAAAATTTTTTTGCCAGTCTTCTAATTCCTAACTGGTCAGACATTTTTCGTAGTAAAATACTATGGTCCACAATGTCAAACGCTTTTGATAAGTCCAAAAATAAGCATCAGCTATAATACTTTTTATCTGCATTGTTAAGTAGGTCATCATACACGGCACTTATTGCGTAAGAAGTTGAGACACCGCATTGAAAGCCAAATTGGTTGGGTGAAAGTAGTTTAAATTTTAAAAGATAACTGTAAACACGTTTGTAAACAATTTTTTCAAAGATTTTACTGAATGAGGAAAGAAGTGAGATTGGCCTGTAGTTGGAACAATTCATTTTATTGCTCTGTTTAAAAATTGGAATTACTTCAGCTACTTTCATATTGTCGGGCAATACCCCTGTTTTAACACATAAGTTAAATAGATCACTAATAATAATTGGAGAGATGATTGGACAAGCCAGTTTAATAAATCTAATGCCAGTGTCCCCTGATAAAGTTGTTTTTTTGATTTTTAACATTTTTATTACTTCAACTTCTTCTGACTTGGTCGGAGAGAGAAAAAATGAGTGAGGGCAGTAATCTTGACTATTATGCGAGTGATTAATATTGGGCACGGTAATTTTTTTGCAAGATTTTCCCCGATATTTACGAAGTGATTATTGAGCAGCTCGGCTGATTGCATTTCAGAGTTAGAATTTTCAATCAATATGGATGCGCTTTGTTTAGATTTGCGAGGTTGGATCAGTTTTCTAATTACTTTCCAAAGTTCACCAGAATTTCCTCTCGAGTTATTAATTGCAAGAGGACAATAACGTATTTTTGCTTGCTTAATTACACGATTTAAACGATTACGGTATCGCTTATATTTATTGTAACTTTCAGATGTTTTGAATTTGACAAAACGTTTTAATAAGTGAACCTTATAAAAGAACCTTATTCTGCACCAATCAACAGCCGCCTCAACGTGGTGGTGCGGTCCCCGACCCCGTTTGGGTTGGGTCGAAATGGCTGTTGGCTTTCCCGAGGGTCCCAGTTACCCCAAGCACTCCCCTTTATTTTTTCGCTATGCTGCCCCCTGAACGACCGCAGAAGGGCAGCACACAGCTTCTTTAAAATCGGTCGCTTGTTTTTTCTTTTCTCCTGCGCCTTTTTTGCCCTTCTTCGTCTCCTCATTCTCATCCTTCTCCTGATGAGCGGTAACGTTCATCCCAAACCTGGCCCCATCTTTTCTTGCTCTGTGTGCACTGGAAATGTGACCTGGCGGGGCAAGTCAGTGCAATGCTGCGCTTGCTCCAAATGGGTCCATTTAAGATGCTCACAACTTTCCCTCTCCAAAGTCAGAGCTCTTTGCAGCTCTCACTCTTGGAGCTGCTCCCCCTGCCGATTCACTGTGACTCCCTCCTCGGACTCCTCCGACATGTATACCTCCACTGTACAACCTAGCCCCGCCTCTGCTAACGCTGCTCTTTTGCCCCACCATCGTCTCCAAACCTCTTATCCCCCATCTGCCCATTTTATATCTTCTCCCTCTGCCCCCCACCACCGTCCCTTGCTTCTGGCTTTCCTTCTGCCTCCAATCCCCCCCCTGACTCTCTCAGGGTTCACCAATGGAGTGCTGGAGGTCTTCGTGCCAGGAGCACTGAACTACTTTACTTTTTTTCGTCCCATCCTGTCGACCTTATTTGCATTCAGAAATCCAATCTTAACTAATCTTCCTGTTTCCGGATTCCTGGATTCTCTGCTTTGCGTTCTAATCGTACCCACTCCCTGTCTGGCATTCTCTCTTCTGATACCACGCACGCTAGCGGCGGCGTTATCATTTTCGTCAGGCAGGGCCTATCTTTTTCTGAATTTTCTACCACCTCTCTTTCTTCGCTTGATCCCTACTCTGATTATGTAGGGATCAACATCTCTCTTAACAACTCCTCCTCGGTGTCATTTCTTAATGTGTACGCCCCCCTATTTGCTCCTCTCCAACGGATGGCAGAACCGATTCCTTTTTTCCCTCCATTCTTTCCTCCTCCAGAAATCACTTCATTCTGAGGGACTTCAATTGCCATCACTCTCTTTGGGACTTAAGAGTTACTTCCGACCCCCCGCGGAGAAGAAGTATTCAACTGGGTCATCTCTTCTGACCTCCTCCCCCTCAATGACCGTGACACACCCACTCTTCGCCATCGCTCCTCTGGCAGTCGCTCCTCTCCTGACATCTCCTTTGCCCACTCCTCTCTCGCCCTTTCTTGCTCATGGGAGGTGCTACAGGACCTTGGTTCTGACCACCAACCAATTCTTCTATCTATCTCTCTCTCTCCGGTCTTTCGCCCCAACGAGCGCCCCCCTTCCTTCAATTTTCAGAAAGCTCGCTGGGATGGGTTCGCCTCCTACATTGACTCTCATTGTCCTTCAGCAGAGGAATACTCGTCTCTTTCCTCTGCTGCTGCTCTCTTTACCTCTCTGACACTAAATGCGGCCAATTCGTCGATTCTTTTCGGCCGCATCAAACGCCATTCTAAAGCCTGGTGGTCTGCTGAGGTGGAAGGTGCGGTTAGTGAAAGATGCAAGGCTTTCGCTGCCGCTCACAGAAGTGATGAAGATCGCCAAGCTTACATCTCCGCTTCTCGACGCGCCTCGTCAGTCATCGCCAAGGCCAAGGCTGATGCATGGCAGACGACTTGCTCTTCTCTTTCATCCAAATCAAACCCGAAAACTGTATACTTTCTTCGCTCTATTGCTGGCTCATCTTCCTCGTCTTCCTCCTCTCCTAACTTTTCCAACTGTTCTTCTCCCAGGAAATCGGCTTCGGTCTATGCCGCTTACCTGAGATCCCACTTATCCATTTCTCAGCCAAAGGCTCTGCGTAACAGAGCCAGAGGCTACCTCTCTGAGCTCCGCCGAGCCACGTGACCTGTGGAGTCTCACTCGTCCTTTTGCTCTCCATTCACTCTCGCTGAATTTCTTGCGGCTGCCTCCAACCTTTCCCACTCCACCGCCACCGGCCCAGACAAAGTTGCCTATCCCATGCTAAAGCATCTTCCTCGCTCTGGCATGGATTTTCTTCTTCACATCTTCAATCTCTCCTGGTCTTTGCATTCCTTTCCTTCCATCTGGAAGACATGTTCCATTATTCCCATACACAAAATGGGAAAACCTCTCGACTCTCCTGCTTCCTTCCGGCCTATCTCTCTCACCTCCTGCGTATCAAAGCTATTTCAATGCATTATTCTATCCCGTCTACTCTTCTTTCTGGAATTTAATTCCATTCTTTCTTCCCGTCAGGCCGGTTTCCGCCCTGGACGGTCTACACTTGATCAAATTCTGTACCTTTGTCAGTCCATTTCGGATGGGTTTAACAAACCCAGGCCGGGCTCTCGGACGATCCTGTCTACTATCGATTTCTCTAAAGCTTTTGACTCTGTCTGGCATACCGCCCTTTTCCACAAACCTATTTCGGCTGGCCTGTATCCTTGCTTTGCTCGTTGGACTCAATTTTTCCTTACTGATGGGCGCGCTTCTGTGGTCTATCAAAATCACAAAAACCGTTCGTTTCGAGTCCGTCGAGGTGTTCCGCAAGGATCCGTTCTTGGCCCTGTACTTTTCTCTCTCTTCATTAATGATCTTCCAGCCTCTCTGCCTTCTTTCGTCAGCTACTCTCTTTACGCTGACGATCTGGCCATTTGGTCCTCCTCCTCATCGGTCTCCACTGCAGTGGAGGCTACACAAGGAGCTCTGTTTCGATTGGAGCGCTGGTCTGAGTATTGGTGCCTTCCTCTCAATCCGAGCAAATGTGAGGCCTCCTTCTTCTCAGTGGATCCCCACCTGGCTAACCTCCAGCCCAACCTCCTCCTACTCGGCTCCCGCCTCCGTTTCAATCCCGCTCCAACTTTTCTTGGGGTCACCTTCGACCGCACTCTTTCCATTTCTAAGCATGTATCTTCGCTGTAGGCGAAATAATTTCCACGTCTCAAGGCCTTACGCTGTATCTCTGTTTCCTCATGGGGCCCATCTAAGGAGTCCTACTCTGTTCTGTATAAAGCTTTTCTTCGGTCCCTTCTCACTTACGCTTCACCAGGATTGTTTCCTTTGCTAAGCGCTACCAATTTCACCAAATTGGAACGCTTCCACCGAGCGGCCAGTCGCGCCATCACCGGCTGCCTCTCGTTCTCCCCTATCCCTCTTCTTCTCTCCGAGGCTTCTCTACTTCCCCTACGAGTCGCCCTGACTCATTTCACTCTTTTATCTTATAAGCGGGTTCTTCGTCTCCCAACCTCCTTTCCCATCTCAGGTTTGGCCAGACTAGGAGTGAGGCCAAGACTCTGCAGATCATCCTGGAAAGCAATTGCGTCTACTCACCCGCTCATGCTTCCTCCTACTTCTACTCGGGAGGCTCTTCTTGCTTGCCCTCCCTTTCCTCCTTGGAATCTGCCTTCCTTCATTGTGAAGTTCACGCTTTCCGCTTCATGCTCTCGCTCTGATCCCCTCTCTCTCGCCAAGGTGCGGCTCTCGCCCACCTTGACTTCCTTCCCCCTCATAAACTGGTACTCTGGACTGACGGCTCTGTTCCTTTTCCTTTTGGCAAAGGCGGCTCCGGCGCACTTGCCAACTGCTCTCTTTGTGGCACTGAGGCCACTCTTTCCTTTTCGGCAGGCCCAGTATGTTCAATTTTTTCCGCTAAAGCCTGCGCCATTCTGTACGCTCTTTGCTGGTCTCGGCAGCACCAACAAGTCTGCCACTTCTCTTCTCCTACTGTCTGACTCTCGTTCTGTCCTCGCCACCCTGTCCTTTCTTCCATCTTTCCTCTTATCTCAAACTCTGTGGCAGATCTGGCAGGAAGTGTCTTCTCTCTCTCTCCTGTTCTATCAGGCTACAGTGGGTCCCCGGACACTCGTTTCTCCCGGGGAACGACGCGGCTGATGAGCTGGCCAGATGGGGAGCGCTACTTGCGCCTCCGTAATCCCTTGTAGTCTCTCTCCTCTTACCTCTCGTATCCACTCTTGTCTTTTCTCGTACTGGAGGCGTACTGTCTCATCGAAGTATTTTGACCCACAGGTTCCCTCGATTTCCACCGAGGAACTTGTGCTCCCTCGCCATGCTCGCTGTGTGCTCTCTCGTCTTCGCTACAACGAACCCAGACTTCTGTTAGGTTCTTATCTCTCTAATATTAGCAGAATCGAAAATCTTTGCTGCAGCTCCTGTGGACACTCGTCCCAGGACATCTCTCATGTCATTCTACACTGTCCAGCTACGGACTGTTTGCGCCGCTCACTCTTTGGCGACTCTCTATCTCTTTGCGACCTCTAGTCCAGACCCTGAAGAGTTGCCCGGCTTCTGGGGCTCCATGGTCTTCCGCCATGCCCCATCCCTCGGAAGGGGTCGGGTAAACAACAACAACCTTCGTTTTGACAGATGTTAAACATCCATTTGTGATTCAGGGTTTACGCTTCGAGAATTGTTCTCGTCTCGTAATAGGTCTTCTAGTGGCATGTTTATGAATTGTCTGTGAAAGAAGATTACGAAAGTTAGAGAAATAAGCGTTCGGGTCATTATCTTCTGGGGTTAAACTTTCATTAAACTGTTGACATAAATCATTCAAAAAGTGATCTTGGTTGAAGTTTCTCAGGTCACGAATGATACGCTTGTTAGGTTTATTACACTTGTAAGACCTTTAGTAAACCTTGTAAAACCTTTAGTCAAGCTACATAGGAAAAACAAACAAACTGTTGAGGTGTTTTTAACTGGAATAAATTTCATTTCATTTTATTTTATTGCTCTGATTCTATCATTGAGCTCTCTACTGCCAAATCGACCATCTACGAAAAACAAACTTATTGTATAGTTGAACACAGAAATTGCAACAACGCTTTTATGTGACAAAATTGTATGACTGGATAGGGTGGGTTGAATCTTTGCTTAAACGCAAACAGCATTTGCTAACACAACAGAGGCGCAAATTACAGTATTTGGCACTCTATTGTTCTTACAACAAAACAGCACTTTGCATTTCAACAAAAGATCAAAGCTCCCATCAAACAAAAACAATAGTCTCCTGCAGATATCACTGCAGTAAAATCATGTCAAAAATTTTGTCTATACAAAAACGTTGATTCAGAGTGTTTTTGCAAGACAATTGTGTTCAAAGCAAACATAGAAAATCCTATGGGTCAAAATGACCCTTGCTGGTACTTATGGGCATATCACCACATACAAACTAATTCAAACCATATTTTTTTCTGAAATTGCCATTAGCATGTTCAACAACTAAATTTAGAAAAAGTCAGGAAGTTTCACGTTTTTATTGGAAGTAACCTTGCAGACATAAGCAAATGACTCAAAGCTATGGGTCAAAATGACCCTTATGGTACTTCTAGTGTTAATTCAGATGGAAAAACCAATTCCACGACCGGTTTTGGTTCCATCTTTATGTGGCAGACAGGTGGCCTACTCGTACTTTACCTGATTACAATTATGAAGCTGAATATACTGTTATTCTGGCTAACAGGTATTTTTGATAAATTCATTTTATTTAGCTCTTCTGGTAGTGATAACGTTTATTCAAGTTAATACAAGTTCTTACCGAGCATGCAAAAACTTCAATATTCGTCAACGTTTCGAACAGCTATACAGCTGTTCTTCATCAGGACTAACAATAAACGAAAGCACGAGTGAGGCAATATTAATACTGTGCTATTCAATTGAAAGAAAAAGGCAAAACAAAAAGTTTGAAAGCGAATAATAACCAATTGTAAATTACGCCAAATTATCAGAAATTTCAGAATAAAACAATTTTCTTTATCATTGATTGCATTTTCAGAATTATGAATAAAAAAAGATTCAAGAAATTGGTGTTTGGTAAAATCTGTTTCAAAGGTTAAAATTTTGCTATGATTCCAGTCAACTCGGTGATCTTTGGTAATGACATGTTTAACCAACACCGTTTTTTTATTAAAATTGTTGTCATCAACTTTTTCCCGATTTGCTGGCATTAAATCCCTTTTATGCTCAGCCAATCTTGTTTTGTAAGCCCGTTCAGATTCCCCAACGTAGATACCAGTGCAATCCCGACAAGGAATCTAGTAAACTACACCAGGTCTAGATGACCTTTCCACCGAGTCTTTTGCCTTTGATAAAATGTTTTTTAAAGTTAAATGCGGTTTGCTACAAACCAAAATTTCTACGTTTCTTAAAATTTTTGACAAAGCCTCAAAGTATCTTGGAGCATAAGGCAGCACAATAGGTGTTTTAATTTCCCTGTTGTTGGCTAATGATGAATTTGTTTTTCTTTTCAAATTTTTAACTGTGCGCTTTAGAAACCATTTGGGATAATCATTTGTTTTAAAGCTTCCATAATTTTTGAAGTCTCTAATGTGTTATTTACTTGCTTGGAATTAAACTGTAATTGAGCTCTTTTTAAAAGACACTTTACTAATCCTTGCTTCTGCCTCATGGATGCGCTGAGTAAAAATTTAGATATCTGTTAGTGTGCGTTGGCTCTTTATAAATCTTTGTCATTAACTCCCCACTGGCTTTTCGAGTAACACAGACATCCAAAAAAGGTATGAAATTGTTTCTCTCATGTTCGATGGTAAGTTTTATACTGGCTTCAATATCATTAATATGGTTATGAAATTCACCAACTTCTGTTTTTTAAACCCATTTTGGACCATTGTTCCTGTGGAGGAACAAATTATACGGAAGCTTGAAAAGCAAGTCGGTTGTTTCGTATCGACGTAATTTTTCGACAGAGACGTACTTTAATGACCTTGAAAACATTATTCAAACGAAGTTTTTCTTTAACTCGTTAACTTCCCTGGCAAACGCCCATCGGAAAACGGCTTTTTTTTCGAGTCGAAATGACCCTAATTTGCGTAAAAATGCTGACTCAGCACAAAAGTGTGAAAAAATTTTACTTGCATTGTATGTAACTACAAAGCCTTCAAAAAGTAATGGCTTATCAGTTTTTGCGCGATTTTGTCCCTGAAATAAACATTTTTACGTTTACTTTTTGTGTTTCTCTACAGGAGCGATGGTCGAAAACGCTATTACCAGCAAACATTGCGCAAAAAATTTTGCTGCTCTGTTTTCTCTGTAAGCACTTTCTATTGCGGAAACACTCCAAATGGCATGAAACAAAGACAAAAATACTAGAAAAAGACACAATTTTATCCTTCATGGTAATTTAAGAAGCATAT
Source organism: Trididemnum clinides (assembly GCA_963675345.1). Lineage (NCBI taxonomy): Eukaryota > Metazoa > Chordata > Ascidiacea > Aplousobranchia > Didemnidae > Trididemnum > Trididemnum clinides. The sequence goes on from OY776286.1 coordinate 35,793,568, forward strand.
AGGATGCAAGCGAACGCCACATTTTTGACATTTTTTTACTGTGTTTTTTTGCAGTTAGAGTAGCGTACTTGAGTTTCAGCGTTTACAGGGTGGTCATACCAACACTGGTTGCTTATTCTTCTTCTTCCATTAGGGCCTGAGGACGCGGAACTAGTAGTTTTCAACAAGCCACCTACAATTGACGGGATAAATTCAAGAAAATCTAAACGCGGGAAAGATGCCACGGTGACCTGGAGCCTTCACGCAGCCACTGCCAGCATCTCTATACAGTTAACAAACAGCGACCAACACCACTTCTTTGTTTGAACTGCTGGTCTGTATTGGCTTATGAACCTATCGTGCAGATCGACGCCTCCCATGCCTTGATTGTATTGGTAGAAGCAGAACTGTTGAACACAACTGATCTTTTTCTTTTCACGCTGGCTGTAGCGTTTCATCATTTTGGTTGGCTCTATGTTGCTAAAATTTGAGCCAAGGTAAACCAACCTTGTTGTCCTTCCATTGCACTATGGACACGTAATCGTCCGAGTGGTGGTCAAAGAAGCCACGCTCCTCTTTTTCAACACTTTTTGATGGTCGCAGTGGAAACTTCATGGTATGGTCTTCACATATAGTCCCAAGAGCCCTGAAATTCTTTTTGTGCAAATCTCGCAGTAAATAATAAGATGCAAAAAAATTGTCAAAATAAACACAATGACAAGCCAGGGTTTTCAACTATTGAAAGAAGAGCAAACACAATATGGGTCCAAGAGGCTTGTTGCTGTCCTTAGTATCACACGCTCCGGTATAAGTCTCAAATTTGTAAAGGTAGCTATCACTTGATGCTAAAAACCAGTTTTTGTTGCCAAATCCGATCGGCTTGCCACGAATGAACATCTTTGCAGAGTGCCTACCATAGTATAGTACCATTTGTTCACCAATGGGTAAATCTTTTGCAAACACTCCAAACTGGTGAAGTGAAGCATTGACTCTATCCTGTAGAGGTCGAATTTTAGCAAGCTTATTTCCAGCAGGAAGATTATTGTTATCAGCAAAATAGATTAACTTCTATATGTCTTCAAACCTTTTTCTTGACATTGACCTTGATATCAGTGGGCAGGTGATATCATCATCCTTGCTCCAGTGCAAACGCTGACGCGGTCGGCTGTTGTATCCTGTCAACAGAAGAATTCCAACAAAAGCTTTGATTTTTTTTCTGTAATCTTCGATCCTTCCAGCGCCTCGATGAACTGAAGTGATGCTATCTGATTAAGTTCGGATACGAATTTCAACTTCACTTTCTCGTCTCCCGGTACTCGATGGCCCAACAATGATCAAGCAATTCATTTATTCATCCAAGATTTAAAATATAACACACGTTTCATGGGCCATAAGAACATTTAGAGGGAAGCGTTAAGCGCGAGATAGTGATTATGGTGTTAAATTCGGGTTATCTTACTTCTACAAATACAAAGAATCATATTACTATTTCTATATCTACAAATTCAAACAGACCAACATTCAGTAAACCTACCGTACTTAATGCTTTATTAAAGCTGATGGATACTGCAGCATGGCTTTGTAACCAATGCTTTCTTTAATCTGCCGCAGTAGAACTCGGGGCCGTTATTTATAACGATCTTGGGGTAATTTCTCCAAAATGGAGAAAGTGGCATGAATAATTTGTTTTCTGAGTACGAACCGGTAGTAGTCATAGGAGAAAGCAGCATCCATGACTTTTTTTTCAGGCACAGTTCGATCTTGGTCATAATAAATAAACTAAAAGTGATATCAACCCCCCTTCCGTAGTGTAAAGTTGTTTTTCATTAGAACTGCGAACTCACCAAAATGACTCATAACAACACGGCCACATATACACACGAATGTCAATTAGGCGTTCAATTCTATGTCAGATATAAATGAATTGTACACTGGCCTTATTCGCTTGCTCATAATTTAGGATTTTCTCCTTTCTATGATGTTGTTTGTCAGTTCACGTAACACCTTCCGTGTAAGATAAATGACCTCATTCCGTTGAGACGCATATCGCGCTGTTTTGCAAGCAATTAGACTATAGATTTCCTCATTGCATAACAATCGAAAAAGTCCAGCTGGCTCAAGCAGGGCAAGATGAAGTGGCTGTCAGCTAAGTGCATAACATTTGCTTCTGGTATTTCCTTCAGGCTGCTTTTCTTCTTCCAGAGCACTGCTTCCGCATTCTTTCTCTTTTTTTTGGTGGTGGTTTATTTTCTTTACTGTGAATTGCTGATACGTCGGAAGCGACTTCGCATTCGTCGTTGTTATGTACCTCTAAAGTTTCTGTAACATTGCTTGAAAGGAAATCATTTTTATGGCACTCATTTACTTCATCTTCCTCTACATAAGTAGCATAAGCATCAACTTGCGCTGGTGGCAAAATAGCAATATCTTTCTTTTCACTTCCTGTTGATCCTAAAACGTCGTTAGCTGCTTCCTGCAGATTTAAATATCTTCTGTGTAACTGGTTACTGATCATCTTTAACAGAGAAATAATTCACTATTAATTCGAAGACGCTGTTCTAAAAAAGATAAGATTCGCACTGAGTTTTCATAGAAAAACAAACACTGGTACTCAGTAACGAAATTTTTATATCAAATGCGTTCTGCAACTTTTCTATAAAAAAGGTAATGTTTGTTTTATCTTCTTAGATAGGATTGTCTATTGCTGCACAGATGTCCTGCAAATAGTTTCGTACGGTAAATCAAGACAGGCCAGCCATCTCCAGCCTTACTAATCTGCAACAGCTGCACTAAATCTGCAGCAGCTTTGCACCCGTATTGGACCATTGTTCCTCTAGAGAAACATCTGGTTGCTAGACAAACAAAAGCTGGTGGCAAAATTTTTTTACATTTTTTTCTTAATTAGATCAACAGTATACAAATATTAAAAACTTGCCAGAAAGTGACTTGTACTTCTGGTGGTGGTCATTAATGGTTTAATAATAACAAACGTGTCATCAACATATCTCCTCCAAAATTTGGATGGGTTTAAAAAGGTTGGCATTGCTCCTTCCTCTACATTCTCCCTCACTAAATTTGCAATCATGACGTAATGGGTGAGCCCATTGCGACATCAAATATTTGACCATAAAATTTACCACAAAAATAGAGATACCTATTATCAAGGCACAAATTAAATGCAGTCATAATATCAGTCAGGGTAAGGTCAGATCTATTATCAAGAGTGTCATTCTTTTTTAATCGTTCTAATACAACGGCTTTAGCCACATCAACTGGTATTTTTGTAAACAAAGAAATGACATTAAACGAAACAATGCATTCCTCATGACTGATTGTCAAATTTTATATTTGTTCTACAAATTCATTAGAATTCTTCACAGTAAAACCGTTAGCGTCGACTAGCGGTGTCAATAAAATAGCAATGAGGTTGGGTAAATAATAAAGCGATGAATTTATAAACGAAACAATAGGTCAAAACGGAAAATTATCTTATGAACTTATGGTAACCCATGAATGCATGGAGCAATGAAATCAGTGCTGTGTAAATAACGATAGGTCTGTCTGTTGTGAAATGCGATTGTTCGTAAAAAGCATGTAAATAAATTTATTAAGCTTACGCTCAATATTACCTGTTAAATCAGATTTCAAAGGGGCGTATGTGTTACTGTCACTTAACAAATCATCAATTGTTGAATCATAATCAGATTTGTCTAAAATCACAGTGCAGTTTTCTTTGTCAGCATGTGCAATGATGATTTTTTTCTTTGACAAATTTCGTAAAGCTTGATTTTTTTGTTAGTGAGGTTAGAAGGAACTTTCTTTGATGAATTTAGAACGCTTACAATTTGCTTCTAGTAATATTAGCAACAGGTGCAGGGAGAAGTCGTAGACCTTTTTCCGCTTCCGATATAATTTTTTGTTTGGGAATTGTTTTCTGCGAAACAGCAAAATTTGAACCTAATGCCAAAACTTTGGTTTCCGTTTCTGTCAGCCGATGCTTCGAAATATTAATCACCCACCTGGTATCTGCGTTTTCAGTTGGATTTCTCCTCCCTGTGGATGACTTCAGCAGGGTTAATTTGCCATCGCTGTGCTCAAGTAACTGTTTGTGCTGTTTCCTGGTAACAGTTTTATAATATTGTCTGATAATTTTGAAGGCTTCCAAATCTACCTTCGCTTTAAGCTTCTCTTCCAGTTCTTCAATTTCATTATAGGAAAAATTTATCCAAAAATGTGATTCGTTTATCCGTAGCTTTAGATATCGAAAACCAAAAGCTTCAGCCAGTTTTTTTCCCGTAACTGAATTAATTAGACATTTAAATTTTAAACTCTTAGGCACAATATCTCCTCGTAAGCATGAATGATTAAAGTGAAGATGGCCTTTGTGTTTCGCTATTCTTTTACCTTGGAACATGAGATTGTGTAAATCACGTAATGTTCCTGAACCATAAATGTTTTCGATGAAGCTGAATATACTGTTATTCTGGCTACCAAGTATTTTTGATAAATTTATTTTACTTACGTAGCTCTTCTGGTAGTGATAACGTTTATTCAAGTTAATACAAGTTCTTATCGAGCATGCAAAGACTTCAATATTCGTCAACGTTTCGAACAGCTATACAGCTGTTCTTCATCAGGACTAATAATTTAATAAAAGAAAGTACGAGTGAGGCAAAAACAAGTTCATTGTTAGCCAACAACAGGGAAATTAAAACACCTATTGTGCTGCCTTATGCTCCAAGATACTTTGAGGCTTTGTCAAAAATTTTAAGAAACGTAGAAATTTTGGTTTGTAGCAAACCGCATTTAACTTTAAAAAACATTTTATCAAAGGCAAAAGACTCGGTGGAAAGGTCATCTAGACCTGGTGTAGTTTACTAGATTCCTTGTCGGGATTGCACTGGTATCTACGTTGGGGAATCTGAACGGGCTTACAAAACAAGATTGGCTGAGCATAAAAGGGATTTAATGCCAGCAAATCGGGAAAAAGTTGATGACAACAATTTTAATAAAAAAACGGCGTTGGTTAAACATGTCATTACCAAAGATCACCGAGTTGACTGGAATCATAGCAAAATTTTAACCTTTGAAACAGATTTTACCAAACACCAATTTCTTGAATCTTTTTTTATTCATAATTCTGAAAATGCAATCAATGATGAAGAAAATTGTTTTATTCTGAAATTTCTGATAATTTGGCGTAATTTACAATTGGTTATTATTCGCTTTCAAACTTTTTGTTTTGCCTTTTTCTTTCAATTGAATAGCACAGTATTAATATTGCCTCACTCGTGCTTTCGTTTATTGTTAGTCCTGATGAAGAACAGCTGTATAGCTGTTCGAAACGTTGACGAATATTGAAGTTTTTGCATGCTCGGTAAGAACTTGTATTAACTTGAATAAACGTTATCACTACCAGAAGAGCTAAATAAAATGAATTTACAATTGTGAAATTGCTCACCCAGCGTGTAGTAAAAAGGCAACTCTTGGGTACCCACCAATGGCAGTACTCCCTTGTTGTTGGTGGGGCAACCAGTCACTTATGACTGGTTAGAAATGGGCTGCCATCTTTCCCCTAGCCTAATTTTTTTTCGGTGGACGGCATGAGCTTGAATTGCCGTTCGTGCCGTTCCTCCATCCCGAGGAAGAGGAGGAGTAATCACAACAACCGGTTTTGGTTTTCATTAAGCCTCATCAGACTTATGTTCAAACCCGATACCTTTTGGCTCAGCTTACCTCCTCGAAACCGCCGGGCAACGGGGTTCTCTATGGTAAATGGAGAATTTCTACGATAATTCTTTTCATTAAATTGTTAAAATCAATGAAAGCGCTTAATGTTGTCTGTTGATGACAAAAAAAGTTTTTGCCAAAGAACTGGAATACAGCCCGATATTTGCGTCCCAGGTATCAGTTCAACCGGTGAACAGTTTGACCTAAATTGTAAATCTTAGGTGCGGAAAATAACTGTTTGATGGCAAAGCTGCTAAATTTGTAACATTTTTGTAGGGACTTGATTCAGGTCTAGGACGCATTTATGGCCTGCAACAACTTCAAAATCAAATATTGATACTACCCGCCATGGTGTGAAATAGCACATAGGCTTAATAGAACGAAGGTTAAAATAAACTTCGTTCTCATTATGAGACGTAAAGCTTCACGGTATGCAATGAAAGATACATCTTAGCCCGCCAGACCGATGCTAATCTTCAAAATAATCTGTAATATGCACCCCTGAAAACACGGTTAATGAACAGAAATGTGAATCGTTGCTATTGTTAGCTGGCAATATCATAGTAGGGGAAAGGTGGGTACGTTGATTCAGTCGGTTAGTTGGTACACTCGAAATATTTTCTTGTTTGTTTACTCTAATAAATCCACTTTTGGTGCGAAACTGTGCTCTTAAACTATCTTTAGTTTAAGGGCACAGTTTTGTTGACAAAAATAACAAGGGTTGGGTCAGGACGAATGAATGAATGTAGAATTTTTGTTTAATGTGGAAATGTGCGAAAAAGAATGAGGATAAGAGGGGAATCATCTATGGACACAATTTTTTTTCTGACTCTAAAATTTTTTGTAGATCGTTTTAGGTATATATCAGGAACATATAGGTGGCCTAATTTTGTTTTCTACAATTTGCTTATTCGTATTCCCCATTTTCTGAAATATGCCACATTAGTATCATTGGTCCACCAACCAAACAAACATTAAACGCAGTGTATTCATTCAAAGGCGTTTAACTTCAAAGAAATGTGCGACTGGGTCAAAATGTGCGAATGACAGTGTTTCTGAGCATGATTTAATTAATTTAGCACGTAACTGTGGCAACCAGTAGGGAGACATCGCCCCCGAAAATTTGTACTGTTGAGGCAGTCCTCATTGATCAAGTAAGGCTACTTGGTTATAAATGGAGTCTGTTTTGTTATTTTGTTACCCGGGCCCACTATTTTAGTATAGCCTAAAATTAATTGAAATCGCGATATAAAACCATTTGCTATTTCCAAAAATAGCTCGGTCTTTTACCTCTGCTGAACAAAGTCAGTGATATCTCGTTTGCTGAGTTGGTTATGCAAATTATTTTGTCACCATGGCGTGACGTCTCTGTTTCGCCATCCAAAAATTCTGAAAACTCGGCGCTTTTGGCACACTGCTACAAGCATTTGGCTTGCTGGTAGCAATGTGCAACTTGCTACCAGCAAGCCAAATACAACCCGCAGTGTCAAATTTTTCGATGCGCCGAAAAATTAAGAAAGTGACTTGCTAACCACGCGACCATCGATTGAAGTTTTAGGTCGACACTTTTAAAATTCAGTTCCATTGAAATCGACCACAAAAGTAGATCTCCCAAACAAAAAATCTGACATATTTCACTCGTACTTATAAGACCACTCGATACCATACTGATACTATCGCATTCGCGTGCCGACCTGAGTTTTGAAATTAGCGCAAGAACTCGGCTATTGACTTTTTAAACTAAAAACAGGCATTTGACGAAATTTTGCTGAAGTGAAAACCATAATTGAAACATTTTTCCAGCTTACAAGCCATGCCTACGTGGAGCCGCCTTAGCTTCTTTATCAGTAAATTTTCCAAAAATATTTCGTCTTTTTTCATTTCGGCATGCACGCTTTTTTATTGCATTATTAATTGAAACAAGCAGTTAAATGGGAGACAAAATCTTTTTTCAAAATCTCTTAATCTCATAAAATTGATTTTTAGCAAAAACTATAAAGTAAGCTTTATTCAGGGGCACCCCTTCCATTCGAGGAGAAGGCATAATGACTCGTTTGGGAAACAATAACTAGCTTCTACTCTATTGGCGTCATATTTGAGCCTACATACAAAGCAAGAGCAACTTATACTGGTCGGTCCGAACGTGCCGTGTTTGGGGAGGCATCAAATGCATTTGAAGGCGTAATTGATTTCAGATTTCAAAATTGTTTAACTTTTACTTCAACTAAAGCTGTTGAATGCGTTTTCTTCCTGGATACTACTTTCGAACGATACATAACCACTCAGTTTGGAAAGCTGTGCTTGGAATTGACTTTCTGTGGCGTTGGGATCGAGACTAGATATGGCATTTTGTTATGGTCTAACAGGCCTAAAAAATGATGCACTACTACACCTTTTCACGAGACAAAGTAATCATTTGGAGTAATGCATAAAAAGAGCATAAGGAAATCTTGGAGCTCCAGATTCTTCAACTCGTTGATTATGCGGCCAATGCGCTCAAAATACTCATTCTTATGCCAATGTTATCTTTACAAACTCTAACTGAACCGCAAAAGCATCTACTACAGTGAAATTGGCCCATTTTCACAAATGTTGCACAACTCTGATTTAGCACCATTGATAAAAATGGTGTCACTCTAAAAATAGCTAATCAAGTAACTGAGGTGTAAGAAGTATATTTTATCCCACCAGAAACATTGAAACAACAAAAATGAAAATTACGGCCATACAGAAAAAAAATCTCTTGCATGAACGACATCATTTCTTTTACTCTCACAGAGGTACTCATCATCTGAATCATCGTAGTCTGCAAAAATTTGTCATCACTTACTCTTGCCCCCACCCCAAATCATTGTAACTGTGCAAAATAGACCCCAAGATTTTTTTACTTTTTTATTTCAACATACCAAATCTGAAAAGTAGTTGGAAATTGTAAAATATATCCAGGAATTGGTTTCTTGTTTTACCAAAACGTGTTAGATAGACAAGTTTGATACGTTTGGATCTAGGCTTGCCTGCGTTATGAGCAATAAAAAATATTCTTTGGTATTTTTAAAGAAACTTCGAAATGCAAAAGCATAACACAAGAAAAGTTACAGCTGACATGGTTTAGCCTAAAGCCAAGAAATTGTAGCACTAAAACGTCACCAACACGCCTTACTCAAACTGCCTAAACCAAATAACTTCGAGTCGACCGAAGGTCACAAAGCATTGTCATTGTGAGCCTTTCCATATCAAAAGTTACATTACTGAATTAAGTAAAGATAAGGATATTGACATCGGAGCAAAAAAATTTGTACCAAGCCAATAAAATGGTAAAAACTGAAACATGATAACCTAGTCCAGTTGGTCCATAGAGGCTTAAAATTCTGGTGGCTAGCACTGATGGTGGTGTACTGTATTCAATCGTTCAGATGCAGCTAATTTATTAAAATCACAATTAAGACCTATAAGCTACCACGCTTTTTTTAACGTGATGCTATCGAATCTACTCTCTCTTAAAGTTGTCTTCATGTTGCTGCTCAAAACCATTACACTCAAATAATGTATTCTGTCAAAAATATCATAAATCATTGACAGCTGTTAAGTTTTAATCAAAAATGGAGCAATTTGCAGCGTGTAAAGAAGAATGAATATAATCGGGACGCAATGGTGGGCAGTACCTAATCGCTATTGTAACTACTTACTTTTTTGTAGCTGTAACTGTAGTTTCGTTACTTCTTACAGAATTAAGAAAATATGTTACTAGTTATCAATTGAATAGACTAAAGTTACAAGTTACAGTTACTTTTTATTATCTGCTGCAGTGTTTGGGAGACTCGAGTCAATGACTATCAACTCTGGTCAGCTCGAATCGAGAGTAACCTGACTCGAGTTATTTGCACAAAATGGCTTAACTGGGGACTCGACACCTGTGACTCAAAACTCGAGTCAAGACTCGACTGCCGGCTGATAATAAAATTTCGTGCATGAAAAGAATTTACTATCTTGGAAAGTTTGACTTCTTAAAAATTTTTCCTTGAAAGTTCATGTGTTTAAAAATAATTTCTTATAATTTGGGAAGGGATGTAATTTTTAGAATCCATAAAACGATATTGCATAGCAACACTGAACCACTTTTCATTTTTAATAATTTATTGACATATTGACATCCACTCTAAGCTAAACGTTTTTGGCTTACATCAAGCCTTTGTCAAAGCATCTATAATATCAAGTAATAGAAACTTAAGTATGATATAAAATTAAAACTTAAAAAAATTAGTATAGGCTTAGGCCTTACACTATATAAGCGAGTCAAATCATTAATAGAAATTTGAGGTCACAGCGACATACACCGGCAAACAAATACTATTGGGATTGTGACGAATAAGACAAATGATTACAAAACATCAACTAAATGATGACAAATATCTTAACGATATAGCGGCAATATAATACATTGGTAGATTGTAACGGAATAAGACAAACCAATTAAAATATTTTTAGCAAAAAGGAACAACCATTCGCATGTAGCTGTTCATCAGGAAGAGGCTTGGGTTGTTTAATTAACAGAGCCTCATGAATTTTTGCGTTATATTCAGATGAACATTTCTTTTAAACCGTAAATGACGAGTGCAAATTAATTTCATTTTTAGAACAGGATTTGCGCGATTGCAAATGATCCATAATGACACTTTTTCTACTGTTATTAAGGATCAAATGTTCCCTTGCTCTGGTAAACAAATGTCTGGATGACATACCGACGTGTGTCTTACCCAGATCGCTCAAACATGTAAATCGATATACGACATTGGACACCAAAAGTAAAAGAGAATGAGATTCTAATTTAAAATCATTTCCAACTTTAGCTGTTCTTTAAATGGGCTTAACTTTGACATCTAACACTTTCAAAACCAGCCTAGATATCTAATATATATAACGCAATTCTATCTGTACGTACGTACGTATGTATGTATGTATGTACATACGCTTTAACTCTTCCGAAACTGCTGAAAATAGAAACATCAAACTTGGCAGAATTGATTATTACCCCACGGTAAGTGTCACAAGGAGCTTCGGGACGTCACCATGACGTCGTAATTAAAAGTAATTTTTGTAAAATTTGCATTTCTTGACAGAGCAAAACCGTCTTGCGCTCAAACGAAAGCTAGTTTTAACTTTTGAGTTTATAAAAACTTTATTGTTTGGAGTTTAAGGTGATGTCACAATCAACGCTTTATTGCACAATTTGTTAGCGGCATTTTCTCAAAAACTGCTGATTGTAGAAACGCGATTAAACGCGTTTTTAGGAGATATTAAAGTGGTGCTTTCCATAAAAACAACTCTTCAACCATTACAGCTCATCTAACAACGCAACGAGCAATTTTTTATTTAAGTTTTTAAGCCTTCTAAGCATGCCTCTTATCTTTTTCGCTTCCAAGCTTAAAACTCGCTCTATGATGTCCGAATGCTATCTTGTACGATTAACTCAGATTTTCGCTACCAGAGATCATCATATGATGATTTATTAAAAAATTACATTTTTACAAAATCATTTTATTTGAAACTGATTTGTGACGTCATTTCTTTACCGAATTTCAAAATTTTTTCACTAAATCAAAGATCATTTTAAGGCAATTTCGATAGTATATGATCTTTAGTATTTGTTTTTTATACTAAAAAAATTGAACTTTAACACCGATGGTGTAACTTTTTACCCTCCCAAAATGTTGTAACCTGAGCAATACCAGGTCAGTTTGATAATAAAATTTATGATAAGGTACTAACAATTATCGTCCTCTGAAAGCTTAGGAAACTTGCTTTCCAGAAATATGGTACTCTAGTTAGTTAGGGCTAAGGATTAGGGTACTTGTGGGTTATCTGTCACCACTTTTTTTCACCAGGTATTAAATTAAAGAAAGGCAGTGTACACTGAAGGGGCAGGCCAGGTATGTAAATGTACGGGGCAGTGTACACTGGAAGGGAGTGTACAGGGTGGGGGATAGAGACCTTGTTTATTTTAGGTTTATTAGGTTAGGTTAGGTTTATTAAATTAAAAAAAAAAGTGGTGACAGATAACCCATAAGTACCAGGATTAGTTTGTAATGGCTAATCAAAAATTGGTTGCCATACATCATGCTTTATTATTACGTGAACAATTATTCTACTCTAGCTAGCAAACTTGCAATTATTAGACAAAGTTAGTTTTTTGGTACATTTTGACTACTTTTCCTCACAAGCATGGTTCTTTGGCATTATCTGTACGCGTTTTCACGAACATTTATCGAAAAATGAAATCATTAAACGTTTACGAAATGTAGCGTAATGATAACACACACTCATAATTTGGTGCTTGCACTTAGCAAAATTGCAATTTCTAGAAAAACTAAGTACCACCTTTGCTGCGTCATCACGCTAATTCACGTGATGTGAGATTTTGCGCAGGCTGCGGTGTCACGTGAATTAACTTGATTCAAAAAACTGTCTACGTTCACTGCTATACTCACGTAATTCAACCATCTACAGGACTTTGCACATGGCACAATCATTCGCACACGCATTCCAGACGCTTTGACGTCACAAATCAGTTTTGTGTTGGACTTTTGAACTTTTCTCTCAATTGCTATATGCTACCTAGAATGAGGGAGGAAGCAAAATTTGTTTTGCTGTTTTACAATAATATCAGTTTAGGGCATTAGTTTTCTTGCATTACTGTGCTTGCTTTTCTGTGCTTTGTTGTAAAACTTTTGTAAAACTTGTTGTAAAAAGTAACTTTTGTAAAAGATTGCAACTTTGCAAATATCCGTGCTTTGCTGAATATTTGTAACATGTTTAGGGTAATACAATTAAATGTCCTATTTTGAACAACTAATAAGAATTTTCAAATTGTAGACCAGGAAATCAGTCAATGAATAGAAGTAGTAATAGCAGCGGTTTTATTTATAAACGAATTAGATATGAATAACAAATGATATAAAGTATAAACAAACAGTATTTGCGATGCTCATCGCTATATAACCAGACAGCGAAAACAGCGCCGCACACAGGCGTCATACAGCGCGCAACGCTCGACACAGCGAAAGTGGTAGCACTTTGGTACATTTTGACTATTCTTTCTTAATAGTAGGAATCTTAGTTATTATCCATCAAAATATTTTTTAAAATTCATCTAAAAATGAAGTCTCTAACAATTTTAATTTGTAGCCAACAGGGGCGTATGCAGACATGTCTGAGGAGGCGTGAGACATTCATCTGTGACGAATGGCAAATGCCAAAGGCAATGCTTAAAATTGTGCGCGATGAGGCAGTGTAGGCATCTAATGTTTTTGAAGAGCAAGGTCGGCGGTGGTAAAATTTTTGCCAAAGTATAGGTTGAAGAACTTTTTTTTACTTTGCTGATTGACCGTCTACAACGCAGACACGTTTCTGTTACAATTATGGCAGCCGACAATCATGTTTCACAATTTCCCGAGGAGGGTGCAAGGATGATTTTGGGCAAATAATCGCTGAAATTCACATTTTATTGTTCCTGAAGGGGCTGCGAGGATAATTTTGGGCAAATAATTGCTGAAATACACAATTTATTTTTCCTTCGGAGGGGAGCGCATAGGAGCCCCCTGCGTAAGCCACTGTAGCCAACTTCAACCGAAACACTTGGTGATCCCTCAACAAAATGAGGGGAGAAAATTAAGGTGGTCCTGTTTTATCTTTCGCAACAAAATATGAATGACGAGATACTTATCCTGTAAATGTTGGGACAATTTTCTTTGCAATTGGGCGAGGCCGGCGCAGCCAACTGATCTGATGCTCTTAACTTCGACTTTATTGGTAGGGGCCTGGATATTGCTATAACTTAACTGTGAGTGCTTCATTTCGGGTTAGTTTGCTTTTTGCGGGGTCGCGTTTATGCTTAACTAAGCGACATTAGCGCAGTCAGAGGCGTTGGCTCATACAAAATCGCCTACAGTAACGAAACGGTCGTAAGCAGCGGACCTAATATTTAATGGCTTATAATGGAAAATGCATATGAATTGCCTTAACGCTCTCCAACAACTTTGATATGCTTTCAAGTATTTGCTCAATTTAAAAAATAAAAGTCTGCTTAGTTTAAGAATGCCTATGGTGAACCCGGGCAAATAATATGTTGCCAGTACGAGATAAACTTGGAAGACACGTATAGGCTGTGCACACCCACCAACAATGTTCTTTAATCCACCTTTTCACGCTATGGTGGATTAAAGCAAACAACTTAATGTCACAAATATAGATACGAAAAAGAGTCCAACTAATCGTCCAATATCCTACCACAAAATAGCTCATTTCTTTAATTGTCGAAACGACCATCGTATGGGCCCCGCCATCAATTTTGACTATGTTTCACTTTTCCCTCCACCTTATACTATTAAAAAGTACGATTGATAGTTTGTGACATCATTCTTTCGTTTTGAGTACCACCGGTCTTGATGAATAGACCAAGATGATCACCATTACGTTCACAGGAACGATGGCTTGTGTTTACTAAAACTTTTGTTGCTGCTCTCACAAATGTTGGCACGGTGAAGCCCACGCACGCAGCTGTCTTAATTGATGCGGTGCTTGGTGCAAGTGATGGCATGACGTGCCGGGATGAAACCTCATCTTACTTTGAGAAACTTTTCTATTTTGCTTAATAATACCTTTATAGAGCTACTGCGATCAAATCCACAAATTTTGGGAAAAGCAGAGACTTTTTAACTTCTTTAAGCACACCTAAACAAGAAAAAACAAACCTACAACATGATGCGTAGCCAGCAGGGATTTGAGAAAGTGTGATTTGTACTTCCAAACTAAGGAAAACGCAAGGCCTCCTTGGGCTCACTTAAATAATGAACAGAGCACATAGACCTAAAGCATAACCATCACTTTGAAATGAGAAATTCTACTAGGAAAAGGAGCGCATCAAATCGTAAAAATCTTATGTGCAGAAAAAACATAAACTCTTCGTTACTGTTCACTCAAGTGTCCGATGGATGAAGCCGGCTTGGCTGGCTGAACCGACATTCTCAATCCCGAAGTTACTGATGGCACCCTTCGGCTGGTGCCAACATATACTATAAAGCAAGAATTTTTTCTTCGTCTAATATGCTGCCTATCTATATCTTCTGTATATTATGAGATCTATACTAAGGTAAAATAGAAAATTTTGCTCAAAAATGATCACCCCTATCGTACGGCACCATACAGCAATCTATTGCATCATATCAATAATCCGCGACCGATTTTGCTATATTTTACTAAATAATCCGCCACCGGTTTACATATACTATAAAGCCATGATTCTCAACCTATGGGTGGCGACCCAAAGTTGGGTCGCCTAAAAATTATTTTGGGTCGCTTGTTTTTTTGTAAACATCTACAAGAAGTGAAACTTGTAGAAAGCAATAATAAATTAAACGCAGCACCGCTTCATAGAAGTCAACCTTTGTTGCATTTTGGTAAACGAAAAACTCCTGCAGTGAAATTTTGAGCCGCTGGAGACCGCAAAGTTAGGAAATGCTTTGAAGTACAGTAGTAAACGATATAGCACTTTTGTTAGCATACAACTACCGCTGTGAAGAATTTTTGTATGCGTGGAAACTGGAAATCCTATGTCAGACTACGTCAGGTCATACTTGGTAACGGTATTGAAAGCTAAATAGCCAATAGTTTGAGTATAGTTCCAGCAGTTTTTATGCTTTTGAGTATGAATAATCGTTGTCATTAATAATGGCAAAATTTTAGACTTTTTTTGTTGCCATTAATGGCAAAACGACCGTATAGTGAAGCTTTTTTAAAACTAGGTTTTACGGAATTGGATGGTAAACCGAAATGTGTAGTATGTCTGAAAGTTCTCTCTGCAGAATCAATGAAGAAAAATAAATTGAAACGCCATTTAGAGACAAATCATCCAAATTGTTTAGACAAGCCTGTTGAATTTTTTGAGCGCAAGTTAAATTCGATTCAAGGACAGAGAAATATAATGACAAAATTCGCAACAGAAAATAAATTAGCTGTCTACTCTTCGTACGTTGCTCCCTATCAAATTGCAAAGCAGAAAAAAGGTCATACTATTGGTGAGGATTTGTTAATGCCGGTTATGAAAGAAGTTGTAAAAATAATGATTGGTGAGAAAGAAAGTAAAAAACTGAATGCAATTTCCTTGTCAAACAGCACGGTGAAAAGACGCATAACAGACATGTCTGATGATGTTCTTGAACAGATTCTTACTCATGTAAAAGCGTTTCCATTTTACTCCATCCAGTCGGATGAATCCACAGATATATCAGGTCTGCCCCAGCTTTCCGTCTTTATTCGCTACATCAACAATGGTGCTGTATCAGAAGATTTGTTATTTTGCAAAGCATTGAAATTACACACAAAGGGCGAAGACATTTTTCAATGCTTGAATGATTTCTTCACAGAACACTCCATTCCTTGGGAGAAATGTGCTGGAATTTGCACTGATGGTGCAGCAGCATGTACTGGTTTCAAGTCTGGAGTTGTAAAACGCATTAAAGACAAAGCGCCAGATGCTGAATGGCCACATTGTTTTCTCCACAGAGAGGCTCTTTGCGCAAAAAACATGTCACAAGAACTGCACGAAGTATTAAATTCTGTTGTAAAATGTGTGAACTTGATTAAAGCAAGGCCGTTAAATCAGCGTATATTTTCGTGCCTTTGCTCTGACATGGATGCTGATCATAAAGCACTGCTTTTGCACTCAGAAGTACGATGGCTATCACGAGGTCGTGTGCTGAAACGTGTTTGTGATCTGCGAGATGAAATTGTTATCTTTTTGAGGCAACAGCATTTTACGGAATTAGCTGAAAAGTTTAGTCGAGAAGATTTCTATGCAAAGATTGCTTATCTTGCCGATACATTTGACTCTCTGAACTGTCTGAATTTATCAATGCAAGGTGTTGGATTTACAGTAATTGATCATGCTGCTAAAGTTGCTGCTTACCACAAAAAACTCATTCTCTGAAAAAGCTACGCAGCTCGAAATCAGTACGATATGTTCGCTGAGCTAACAAAGTATATTTGCGGCAAAGAAATTGATATTAAGCAAACCATAATAGGACACCTGAACCAGCTTGCCGAAAAGTTTGTAGATTACTATGGTGATGATTTGTCGCCTACTAATGAAAACGATTGAATAATTGATCCATTTTCTGGCACAGATCTGCCTCAACTTCCCCTCCTTGTTGCTGAAGAATTTATGGATATGACGGCACAACCAACAAATCGTATTTCTTTTGCGTCCTTCAGAGAAAAGCACCCGAAAGATTCTGTAAGCATCCACTTTTGGGTTTCCATATACAAAACGTACCCAACAGTTTCTAGGTTTGTTATAAAAAAACTGATTCCATTTGCGACAACTTGGCTTTGTGAGGCTGGATTTAGTGCAATGTGTATATTGAAAACCAAGCATAGAAATAGGTTGGAAGTTGAAGCTGACTTGCTGTTGTGCTTAAGTATAGTATCACCACGATTTCAAAAGCTCACTGACGGAAAGCAAGCACAGATTTCTCATTAGTGTAATTTTCGAGTGACTTCATAAATGTATGTTCAGTGAAAAGTTGTTTGTATTATTTTCAACACAGTTTTGTCATCAAAAAAAGTGTTTTCTACATAACTTTTAACTTAACTATGCATCAGAATATACATGGGGGTAAATATAACGTTGTGGGGGGGGAGGGAGCATTTTTCAAAATGCAACTTTTGATATTGAAAATTTTTTACTTACTCAAAATTTGACACTGATTTAGGCACATTCATCGGTTGGGATATCGATTTCCGAACTCAGCTCAAAATTTTGGTAAAGTGAATTTTTTCCAATGTGGGGTCACATGACATTGAAAATGCCCCCCACAACGTTATATTTACCTACATGGGTCGTAAAATTTTACACATTAGACTTTTTCTATAAATTGGGGTCGCTTCGAAAAAAGGTTGAGAACCACTGCTATAAAGCATGGATTTCGTCTTTGTCTAATATGCTGCTTGTTAAGGTATCTATATCTATACTATAAAGCAATATGATAAAATCCCAAGTTTAAAAAAAGTCACAATAAAACCATAGACCGAGCAATTTGTATAACTGAATTTAGAGAGAAAGTTTTGTTTGAAATTAACGCTACCTGATTGGCTCCTACTGGAATATCATGAATGATTTTGGGAAAGCCATAGTCTCTTTTGTCGCTATGCCGGAAAAAAGGCAAATGTCCCAGCTAAAGAACTTAATACTAAAATTATAAGTAGGCATGGGATTGCACCAAATCGAAAAATAGGCTTACAACTATACAGTTTAATTCTGTCATTATGAAAGCAACCATCATTTTGACGGTGTATCGATCCCTCTCCCTCACACTTTTTAAAAGTATTGATTGTTTGTGGCATCGTTCTTTCTTTGTGAGCAATACCAGTATTAATTAATGGAATAAGATGATCACCATTGCGTGTACAGGAATTGTGAAAGTGCATAAAATTCATTAAATTTTCGTTACTGTTTGTTTACACAAGAGACTGATGGGTGAAGCTTGCGTAGCCAGCTGAACGGAAATACTTAACCCCGACATTACTGATGGAGACCCTGCCGGTGACGCCACATAAGCAGGCTAGACTAATCTATAAAGCAATGCAATGAAATCTCAAATTTAAAAATAAATCAAAATAAAACCATAGACCAAACAATTTGTAGAACCGAATTTAGAAAGAATATTTTTTTGAAAATAACTCGGCCTGACGGGCGCCTACTCGAATATGTTGATTGAGTTTGAGGAAGACATAGCCGCTTTTGTCGCAATACCAGAAACAAGGCAATTAGCGCAGCCAAAGAAATCAATAACACAAATATAATTTTGAAAAAGGCTGCACCAAATTGTAAAATACACCAAACACTAAATAGCTTATTTCTGTGATTATGAAAACGACCAACATGTGGCTGCCACCATCATTCTTGATAGTTTTTCAGTCCTCACCTTTTGCGTCTTTCTAAAGGTATGAATGAAAGTTTGTGACAGCATCCTTGTTCTGTGGGCATTACCAGTGTTGATTAGTAGAGTAAGATGATTACCATTACGTGTACAAAAATTATGGATGTGTATAGAAAACACAAACTCTTTGTTTCTGTTCGTACGAGTGCCAGATGGGTGAAGCCGGTGCAGCCGCCTGAACCGATATTTTTAACTCCGACGTTACTGATGGGGGACCCTGCGGCTAACGCTGGCAAAGCTCGCTAGTGCTTTTTAAAAATCTATCAGATGATTTTCCTACACAAACTAGGTCAAACAAGGTGAATTTTTTGCTCACAGGTACATTGTCATTTTGAGTAGTATGGGGATGACGAAAGTCATACAAAACTTTATCAAAAATCAATTTGAGTAATCGTTGTTATTACCAATGACCTCATTTTATATTTTTCGATGTAAAAATGTTTTTCCTTGAAACAAATAGTTTTCGCTCGATTTGCATGTAAAATGCAGAGAACTAATCCAGTATTCCATTTCAAATCAGCCACACAAGATATGTTCATTCACAAGGGCAAAATATTCCAGCAAATTAATGGTGCTTCAATGGGTTCATCATGGGGTCCGACAACGGCCAATTTTTTCCTCGCAGACTTTGAAATTCGTCTTCTTCAATAGACTTTAAATTGCTCCTCTAAATTATATAATAGGTATGCGATAACCTTTTAGCTGTACTTGATGAGAAATGTGCCTGTGTCGAGTTTCTTAATTTATTTAACTCCCAGTATAGAAGCATAAAGTTCACTACGAAAAAAACGTTTGATACACTTTCATTTTTAGATATAGCGCTAAAAATAAAGACGATAATTTTAATTCATGAATTTGGAAAAAATCAACTGACACTGATGTTTTTCTCAATTTCAAGGCATCTGTCTTTTAGGGCAAGGGAACATTTGATCCTTAATAACAGTAGAAAAAGTGTCATTATGGATCATTTGCAATCGCGCAAATCCTGTTCTAAAAATGAAATTAATTTGCACTCGTCATTTACGGTTTAAAAGAAATGTTCATCTGAATATAACGCAAAAATTCATGAGGCTCTGTTAATTAAACAACCCAAGCCTCTTCCTGATGAACAGCTACATGCGAATGGTTGTTCCTTTTTGCTAAAAATATTTTAATTGGTTTGTCTTATTCCGTTACAATCTACCAATGTATTATATTGCCGCTATATCGTTAAGATATTTGTCATCATTTAGTTGATGTTTTGTAATCATTTGTCTTATTCGTCACAATCCCAATAGTATTTGTTTGCCGGTATATGTTGCTGTGACCTCAAATTTCTATTAATGATTTGACTTGCTTATATAGTGTAAGGCCTAAGCCTATACTAATTTTTTTAAGTTTTAATTTTATATCATACTTAAGTTTCTATTACTTGATATTATAGATGCTTTGACAAAGGTTTAGTGTATGACGAAAACGTTTAGCTTAGAGTGGATGTCAATATGTCAATAAATTATTAGATTATTCGGCGCCTGTTCTACAGTGATGGCCTGTCGCGAAGTTGATGCCAATGTACGCCACTGGTTGGAGCAGGCTTGGATTTGAATCCCATTCTTAGTAATTTTTACGAACTATCCTTTGTTGTCGATTTTCAAAGACAAGCAATTTTGCAATCAACACCAACCACAGAACTCTAGCAGAAACTGTAGAGCTCGGGAAGAATGACATGCCTGTTCGAAACTTTCTATAACATCGTCAGCGAGCTTAAAGTGCAACAACGTAGAGGGATACCTATTATAAGTTTTTTTTTCCATTCTATAGCTTCCACTTCCTTTTGGCAAGGATGCAGATTGCTTTTCAATATTGAAGTAGAACGGCATTGCACTAAGAACTAAAGCTTTCGCTCTGTTAACAAATTAATACTTGTTTTCCACTGTCAATTTGGCTTTTTCGTCTTACATCAAAAATAGATCATTCTTGCAATTGACATTGAAAATTTTGGCCATTAAAAGTAACTGTAATTAGTAACTGCGATTGTAATTGGTTACTTTTCTGAATTTGTCACTGAAACTATCAAAGTTAATTTTTTCCAAAGTGACTGTAATTGAGATACTTTAAAATAGTAAATCGTAACCCACAACTGCCAGTACGCTTAATCAAAGATCATAACCTCCATGATATAACAAAACAGAAAAGGTCGAAATGCGAAGGAGTGAAGTGTGTTTCTATTTACTTTACTTTGCACTTAATCAATATCAAATTAATTAAAAGTATCGCCAATATTGTTTGTATGGACGATCAACTTATTTGATATTGATGTAGTCGTCAGCCTGTTAACAAAAATTCCTAACTCACTTTTTTAAGCGTTGAGAAAATGGTAAAAAACTTTTTTTTAAAGTGTATAAAATGTATTGTCAAACTTTTTTCGGGTTGACATGTCAATATCAAAACAAGTTTTGTGAGAACGATGAAGAACGGTTAAATACAGAATGCGGTAGAAGCAACGCCCTTTTTGCCATTTGAATTTTCTAGTTTCTGCTTGATTTCCTCTTTATTTTAGAAATACACCGTTTTTGTATCTAAGTTTTCTAATTAATAATTGTTTCTTTTTTATTTCAAAAATTGTTTATTTATAAATAAATAATTTCATACTTAAGAAATACGGAAATGACGTTGCTTTTGATAATCGCATCTAGGAAAATTATAATAACTGATCTGCACATGAATTTTCTTTAGAATATTTTGGTAGTGCAGTCATGTGGCAGGCCTGAGCACTTCTAAATGCGAAGATAGTTTTATAACGTGTAGCAATGACTAACGAAATACCGAACTTTATGCCAGTACCAAAGACCATACGCGCATCCAGTCAAAGGTTTTAAGTTATACAAGGTGCGGCAAAATTAACATTGGTCTTTCCGTGGTTTAAATACTGTCAAAAAAAAGCGAGTTAAACTTCTGGCTAAACAACTTGTAACCAACTACTCGGACTTCAGCTTCTGATGCAGCATTCTTTTTCTCCGCGTGCAAGCTTTATTTTGCAATACGTGGCTAGAGAAATTTTTTGCTGGCGTTTGAAGACATCTTTCTGCAGTAATGTCATGGAAGTACAAGTGAGCTGTAAGCAAGCTTTGCAGAAATTGACTATCAGCTCTCGAAAGGACAATCGTTTTGCCTGAAACAAGTTTAAATTTAACAGGTCGAGAAATATCAAATGTACTAACCAGTTTTTAAAAAACTAGATTTTAATATAGTTAGTTTGTTCTAACCGCTCAATCACGCACTGGTTATAGTTGTAGGCTACGGAAACTTAGGAAAGTGCAAGCATGTCGTTTATCATTAGCATCTGTTTCAGTAGGCTACCCTTGATCCTAAAATACCTGCAACTTACACAACATTGGGTCTACTAAAGTTACGTACTTGTTTTCTGCTTCACAGCTTAATTCTTAGTTGTCAAAATATTTGTAGCTTAGCCTACTAGTTATCCTACCCCAAAAATATGCATCAGAACCTCGAAATTCCAAAATACTACTAGCCTACTACTTACCAGTAAAATCTTCATCAAAATCTTGAAATTTCATTATTCTTTGTTCTATGTTTCCACCAAGATTGAAGCTTTCGACAATCCAAAAGCTAGCTTCCCAGTTTTTTCTGCCGAAATCCTTCTACCTCTGCAAATTTTAATTCAGCTGCACTCTTATTGTTGTCAAAAGTTTCAATAATTTTTATTCCTGGAAAAGTGTTTGGCAATGTATACATGGTGCTGCAGAATTAACGCCCTTTTTGTTATTGGAGTTTTCTAGTTTCTGCTGGATTTCCTTTTTATTTTAAAAATACACCGTTTTTGTATCTAAATTTTCTAGTTTAAAAATTGTTTGTTTATAAATAAATAACTCAGATTTAAGAAATGCAGAAATGGCGTTACTTTTACCGCACCCGGTATAACTTAAAACCTCTTGACTGACTTTTTTGTATTTTTTTGCTATATTTATCCTCCATTCACGAGAAAGCGATGTATCGCCATGTTTTGGACGGTGAGTCCGCATTCGCTTGGGAGTTGCCATTTCCGGGTCACCTGCCTTCCACATAAAGGTGGGGCGTCCCGTTAAGTGCCTTGCCCAAGGACACAACAAGCGAACTTGCCGGCTTGTTCTCCACAACCTTCCCTAAATGCCGAGCGCCAAACAGGGAAGCTATAGATGCCATTTTTTAAAGTCTTTTGGTATGACTCAACAAGGGGAATGAACCCTAGGTCTACCAACTGCGAAGAGGACGCTCTAACCACTACATCATCGCGTCGGTTGCGCTGCGCGTATGGTCTTTGGTACTGGCATAAAGTTCAGTATTTCGTTAGTCATTGCTACACGTTATAAAACTATCTTCGCATTTAGAAGTGCTCAGGCCTGCCACATGACTGCACTACCAAAATATTCTAAAGAAAATTCATGTGCAGATCAGTTATTATAATTTTCCTAGATGCGATTATCAAAAGCAACGTCATTTCCGTATTTCTTAAGTATGAAATTATTTATTTATAAATAAACAATTTTTGAAATAAAAAAGAAACAATTATTAATTAGAAAACTTAGATACAAAAACGGTGTATTTCTAAAATAAAGAGGAAATCAAGCAGAAACTAGAAAATTCAAATGGCAAAAAGGGCGTTGCTTCTACCGCATTCTGTATTTATAGCCTACTGTATGTTGCTCATAAGTCACGTAGCTACAAGTTGGCCAGTAACATTTTCTGTGCACTATTTTTAATCTCGCCGTCCGCACAGTTTGTGTCAGTGAACTTTGGTGCAGTTACCCTCCTTGCAATCAGATATTGGCCTAATAAAAATTGTTGTAGTAGATTTAGTATCTTCGCTTTTCAAACTTCTGAGTCATCATCTCAAAAATGTTGGCTAATACAGCCATGTTCTTATTGCAAATATTCCAACAAGAGAACAGTTTACAGCAAGCTTTAGCACTGTAGCACAACGGCAGGCATCTGGCTGTAGTTAGCTGTCAAAAGAGTGCACTCCATATGGCGACTAGTCACTTCTATCATGATAGCTACTTTTCGTAGGTTTCGTTCGGTTTATATATTAACATTGCTGTTGGTAAATTTCGGTTTGTGGCTTGTAACATCTTCGTGCTCATACGACTCTTAGTAGCTAGATCTTATTGTCGCGATAGCTGCGCATGTATGCATCAAAGTTGCAGTGGCTGCAACAGCACCAAAAAGAAAGTTCTGATAGTCTTTCACGTATGTAGGCCTATAAAGTACGATAAAACTTTTTGCACGCAGTAGTAACTAGTCCACTGCTCACACTTTGGCAGTGGTAATAGTAATACAGGCCAGATTTGTTTTGCAATTTTCGTTCAGATTTGACATCTACTTGCACAAATTTTTTGTTTATGACCTATTTGCGTAGAGAGACAAAGGGACTAACATTGTTGACAACAAGCGCAGTGGAATAGAAAAATGCCCAAGTGAGTTTGGTGACTTGGGCAAACATCAGTTTTTGCTCTAAGTGCTGGTTGTCTAATAAATCAACTGTGTAGTTGTGCTAGAACGACGCAGCAAACTTTGAAGTCACGACTTGAGCACAAAACTGAAAATGGCCAAAAAGTGACTTGAACAATAATGTTAGCAGGCTGACGAAGTGAAAGATAAAGTAAACAGTAACTCACTTTACTCCTTCGCATTGGGATCGGCGATACAGGAAAATCAAACATTTATATCGGCAATACTGGAAAACAAAATAAATCGTTACGGGTATTCAATACTTTTAATTAATGGTAATTCGATACTGACACAAAAATAGTGGACGGTACTATCGGCAATGCATATGCATCTAGATACTACCGTCTCTGAAAAATACCGACACCATTTACTAATAATCTGAAAGTACTCTAGGTATCGCGTACATAACACTATGCAAGAAAAATTTTTTGTGTCAAGTTTGGAATGTATCCGGGGTAACTTTGGGCTGCCGAATCCAAATTTGCTGTCCGTTTTATCCTGCTGTTAGTAATTGTTGAGATATTTGCAATATTGGATTTTTTGAGGGTCATATTACCACAGTACTATAAGCGTAAAATTCAGCAAGTTTGTGACATCACTGCAACATTGTGCCATCGATAAGTATAAAATTCAGCATTAATTTGTTCATCACAATCAATTGTTAAGTTTTTCTACCAACTTGAGTTTAGGAAGCACCAATAGTAAATGCCATAAATTTTTTTGGGTAAGCATGCAAAGAGTCATGCCAGTGAAAGGGTTGCAGTGCAAACAGTGACATGGCTTGAATTGTAAAAATATATTGCTTAGTAAGGACAAATATAGTAGAATTATCTGTAAAACCACAAGCTAGCTTATAGTAGTAAATGCACAGCTAAAAATTAATGCATTGAAAATTGAAATTATGAAGTATCCAGCCTGCCTGTACCATTTATTTAATTGCCCTAACCTTAAAAAATCACGTGTGTTCTTTGAACTACTTTGTCTGTTTAGCAATGCACAATGCAGATATTATAAATATTCAGTTGCAGTTCTAATGTTTTTCACATATAGAATTATTTTATTGTCAGTAATGTCGTCAAAAAGGAAATGTTGTCTGTCACCAGCTTCGTTTTGTTATATATGTGGATACTACATAGGCTCCAAGCATCAAAAACACAAGATTTCGCGTGGCACGAAACTTGTCACTGCCTACAGTGCTTACTTTGGCATGCCGATCGGCGATCAAGACAAAACATAGTTTCCTCATGTTTGCTGTAGAAGTTGTCGGTCGACGTTAGAAGGATGGCTAGGAGGCAAAATAAAGTGTATGCCATTTGCAATTCCTAGAATTTGGCGGGAACCCACTGACCATTTAAATGATTGCTATTATTGCATGGTAGATGTGCTGTATTACAGGAAGAGAAAAGACAAAAATGCATTGTTTACATGAGCATACCATCTTCAATTGCTCCAGTGCCACATTGTGAAGATTTGCCCATTCCTAAGCCATCCGTGTTAGAGTTACCTTTCAGTGCCAGCATCTCTTCTGAAGAAGACACAGATGCAGACTTTGATAAAGCTGGTACAAGCAAAGAACCGCATTTTCCCAAACAGCATGAAATGGACGACTTGATCTGAGATATGGGACTGAACAAGGAAAATGAAGAACTTTTGACTTCGCGACTTAGAGAGTGGCATTTGCTGGATCCTGCCTGCAAGGTATCCAAATGTAGAAAACGCCAATTGAACTTTGCAAATTTTTTTACCCTTTTGCAGCGTCATAAAAAAGGAATAGTTTGGGGAACAAATCGGCAAGCTTGCTTGTTGTGTCCTTGGGCAAGGCACCCATCGGAATGCCTCTACCTTTGTGGGGCAGACAGGTGGCCTGCCCGTACTTCACCGGGTTACAATTGTGAAGTTGCTAACCCAGAACGTCGTAAAAGGCGACTCTTGGGTACCCATCAGTGGCAGTCCGCCTTGGTGGTAGGGCTACCAGTCATTCATGACTGGTTAGAAATGGGCTGCCATCTTTCCCCTAGCCTAATTTCAATTAGGTTGACGGCATGAACCTGAATTTCTTTTTGTGCCGTACCACCATTCCGAGGAAGAGAAGGGTTAATAACAACAACGACAACAACAAGAAATGTTGGCTACATTTTAGTTGAATGTTTTGAATGGCACTAACGCACAGAAATCCAGATTTACTGAAATTCATATTGAAATGATTAATTACTATATTACTGAAATTGCTATTAAAACATGGAATGTACAGACATTTATTTTAACCCACGGAATTACTGAGTTTTAGAAAAATTTCAATGATAGAATGCGAAAATAGCAGAAATGAAGGAGTTGCATTGGCACGAAAATTTAGTGAAGTCAATAAAAACTAAAAAAATAACAAACAAATGGGTAAAATTAGATAATTTTATTCAGTAAAACTATATATTTTCATAAATTTTCGTGTTTCTGCGACTTTTGTAAATTTAATTGGGTGTTTTTCCTGTCCTCCCAAAAATTTCTTGGTTCCGTATTTTAAGTTTGCTTCATATTTCTGTAGATACACAGTAATGCACTTTGTTAAAATATGATTATCAAAGTAAATAACTAAGCATTAAAATGTATCATAAAGTTGGATTGCGCGATGCATGCTGAAAATTTGCGATGTAGGAGGGGCAACGGGCAGTTTTTTTCCGCCCGCACCTTCTCTAGCTCAAACCTAACCACAATTAGTGATGATTAAATCTACTGTCAACGTGAGCACTAGGCTACAAGTATTTTGGCTTACTTACAGATCTAAAGTTAACTGCAACCACATAAATTCTGCTTCTCAAAGCAATGCCTGTAGTAAGATCCGATTCTCATAATCTATATGTTCACATAATCTATATGCAACCATGTCGGGACGCATCCGGCGGAAAAAATGCTCAATTGCCAAATACCTTTATCGTTTTCGAGCTGCGCTGACCATGTTTAAAGATTTGAGCAAGAAGATAGTGGCCATACTCAACTCTCCGAAGCCTACGTTAGACAAGGGGTTGGAGCTACGCGTTTGAAACAGTCTAAAATCATCGCTCTTTCACATATCTTTTAATAAAATGTAAAAAAATTGTTTCATTTGATTGTCCGTTTTACATAACTTTTTTTTAAAAAGCAGGATTGGCGACATGTAGATTGTGTCAAAAAAGTATAAGATGGAATGTTTATTTCTTTGACTGCACTTTCTGAGCACAAATGGAATCTTGGCAGTCACCACGTTTTTTTGGATGGGGACAGCTTGATGTTTCACGTTGAGTGAGGGATAGTGATTCTCAGGTGTCATCATCTGTGAGGCCTAGCCTAGTCCACTAGAAAAGTGCTGGGAAAAATTGTTCTTGACTAATGAAGCTGATCATTTGTTTTTTTTTTATCAGGGATTTGACAGAGAAACCACAATATTTGAGTTATCAGGAACACTCAATTCTTCAGAACGGATATGGATTTTTAACAGCAATAACGCTATTGTAACATTTAATTCCGATGAATCAGACTCTAGTAGTGGTTTTCAAGCTACTGTGAGAGGTTTGTACGATGAGATGTTTTAAAAAATCTTTGTAACGTTTCCAGGGAGCCACGATTAAACCTTGGTTGTAACTTTAGCTGCAGTTTTGGTAAAATATCTATAAAGAACGGGAGCAATTTCATGTGTAGCTCGCTTTAGCGCTTGGAATATTGTTAGCACCATCGCTTTAGTTCTGAAGATCTGTGTTGATTTATTGGTCACTTTTTCAAAGTCTTGGTAGTAGTTTAAACCGCGCGTAGGTGACTCTTCGAAAAAACGGCTTGGAAATATTTTAAAAGTGCACAAAATGTAGTTTCCTTGTAACAAACTTTTATAATGTACAGCCAAGGCATTTGATCGTCGCCCTTCACCATTAAACTCGATTGACTCAATCCAAAAGGAAGCGACGATT
The DNA here is from genome assembly GCA_963675345.1 of Trididemnum clinides. Lineage (NCBI taxonomy): Eukaryota > Metazoa > Chordata > Ascidiacea > Aplousobranchia > Didemnidae > Trididemnum > Trididemnum clinides. Next base: position 35,821,688 of record OY776286.1, read on the forward strand.
AATGAACGGCTTATATTAGAAGTCAAGTCAAGTCTCAGAAAGTTTATTTATCAAGCGACTAAAAACAAAAATAGCACTGAAAAATACATCGATGTAGCTTACTTGATGAGGAGACAGTGTGAAGAACATGCAGTCATCAAGCCACGGCTACCTCAACAAATTTCAACAAATAAAAGCAAAACAAAAACCAGTACCGTATTTACAAAAAAATAAAATGTCAAATATATATAAGTCATGAACACAACATGAATAATATGCTCATCTGAAATCAAATAACAACTAACATGCAGTGCTCACTAACGTACGAAGCTGATTTATTCCAAACAATTCTCCACAACAAATAAATAGAATACTAAAACTGGGTTTTTGCACTTTTCTTCAGGTTAAGACTAGATCGTGAAGTTTTCTAATAAATGCTAACAACGGCAAAATTGAAACTATCAACATGAACTTCAACTTCAATTTACAGCTCTTCAGTCAACTAATTTTCTCGCAATTTCTTCTGAGTGCAGCAACAACGGAAAACTTAATTCAATTGGTCGGGTGCATCGTGCATGCAACGTAATGAACGCTGCCGACCTGGCAAAGTTTCTAAAGGCTTTAAAACAATTCGCAAAGCAAACGCGCTTTACATCATTGGTGACGACAATACACTAAGTGAATCAATAAGCAGAGGGCAGCAATGAGCCAAAAATAAATTTACATCATTAAATTGTTCATACTTTACACCACCACTTAAGGTTGTGATGATGGTACTGAAGATGTAATGACTTGATTTTTTGTTTAGGTCTTGGATTCGATACCTCCATACTTAGATTTATTGAGAGTTCAAAAATTGATTATTTGTGCAGTTAAATTTTTTGTTTCTCGACATCGCATTTAAAAGATTACGCGTATTCTTTCCGAGTTTTTCTGTGGTTGAGCAATTAACTACTTTACGATTGTAAGAAAATACGATGTTGCGTTGATCAAGAGCAAACTAGTATATGCCTGTCTTCTTACCAAACTTTTTGTTTCCTCAACTAAATCAGCGGCGCTTATTTACCTTTGATTTTTGTGCTTCACCGGCTAAAGAATAGTGAAGCTGTTTACCCAGCATGTCGTAAGAGGCGACTATTGGGTACCTACCAGTTGCACTCTGACTGTTAATGGCGGGGTTGCCAGCTTAATTGCTTGGTTCGACCACTCATGTCAGAAAACTGAGGTTGGGGTAAGCAAGAGCATGCTCCCTGTAGAAGAATTTTGCTCCAGCAAATCCCCATGACCAGAAAAAATATACAAGTGGCCCCCAGTCCCCGGCAGCTCTTAAATGGGCAGGGGGTGCGAAGAATCTCCGGGTTTAAATCTGAATGTCATGGGATAAGATTTGGTACATTAAATGTAAAGTCTTTGTGGAAGGAAAACAGAAGTGTGTGAAGAACTGAGAAAGAAAAAAGCTGATGTGTGCTGCATCCAGGAAGTAAGAGGGAAAGGCCAAGGAGCTCGTTTTGTGGGTACTTTGGGACGAAGGTATAAACTGTGGTGGTCAGGAAATAATGCAGGATTCGGAGGGGTTGGAATTTTGGTAAAAGAGGAAATATCTGGGAACGTTGTGGAAGTTAGAAGAAAAAGTGACAGAGTAATGGCGATTGTGCTAACTTTAGGTAGAGAAGTGATGCGCGTAATATGTGCGTATGGGCCACAAAGTGGCAGACCAGATGCAGAGAAAGTTCGTTTTTATGATGAAATGGGAAGTGAGTGGGACTTGGGAAGTTCTAGTGAAATAATTGTTTCTTTAGGGGATTTTAATGGACATGTGGGTAAATATGCTGAGGGTTTTGAAGGTGTACACGGGGAAATGGTGTTGGGAAAAGAAATGCAGAAGGAAGAAGATTGCTGGAGTTTTGTGATGAGAGAGAGCTGTGCGTGGCAAATACTTGGTTTAAAAAGACAGACAAAAGGAAAATCATTTATAGTGCTGGTGGATGTGGAATAGAAATTGATTTTGTGCTTGTGGGGGAAAATACAGAAAGTATATCAGGAATGTAAAGATGATTCCATGGGAACTTCAGCACAGGATGGTGGTCATAGATCTAGATAAAAAGGTTCTAAAAAAGGTTGTGAGAAAGGAACGGATCATAAGAAGAAAAATTTGGAAGTTGAATGAAAACCAAACAAGAGTGATATTTGAAAAAAGAGTAAAAGAACTTGTGAGCACAGATGCGCCTGATTTGTGAAAAACTTTTAGGGATGGTGTTTTAAAGGCATGTGACGACCTGTGTGGGAAGAAGAAGTCTAGGAGAGATCAAGGAGACATGTGGTGGTGGAATGAAGAGGTCAAGGATACCATAACAAGAAAGAAGGCGGCATTTAAAGAGCTGTGCAGATTTCCATCAGAACAAAATAAAACTCAATACAAACGTATAAGAAATCAAACAAGAAAAATTGTGGCTAGAGCTATGAGAATAGAAGCTAATCAGGAATTGAATAATTTATATCAGAATTCTAATAGTGTTTTCTACTTCCTTAGAAGAATGAAAAAGGAAGGGAAGGATGTGGAAGGAGGAAGGTGCTTGAGAGGAGGAGACGGAAGGTTGGGTTTTATTGAAGAAGATGGGGGAAAATTTTGGAAGGAACACATGGAAAAGATCATGAATGAAGAGAACGAATGGGACCGCATGGTTGAAACTGATTTAGTAGAAGGACCAGTGGAAAAAGTGGTTCATGATGAAATTGTGGAAGCAATGCAAAGTATGAAATCAGGAAAAGCAACTGTACCATCTGAAGTAAGTGTGGAGATGATAGTTGCAAGTGGTGAAATCGGGGTTAAAGTGACGATGGAACTATGCTAGCGTGTATTGGATGGTAGAGGAATCCCTGATGAATGGAAAACAAGTGTGATTGTACCTATCATTAAAGGAAAGAGTGATGTGATGAGCTGTGGATCATACAGAGGAATGAAACTGCTGGAACATGCCATGAAAATTGTTGAAAGGGTACTCAAAAGGCGAATACGAACACTAGTCAATTTGAATGAAATGCAGTTTGGATTTATGCCAGGAAAAGGAACAATGGATGCGATATTCATTGTGAGAAGAATGCAGGAGGAATATCAAAAGAAGGACAAGAAGTTGTATATGTGTTTTGTTGACATGGAAAAAGCTTTTGATAGAGTGCCAAGAAAAGTGATGGAGTGGGCCATGAGAACGAAGGGTCTATCAGAAGTAATGGTTCGGGCAGTTATGAGCTTGTATGATGGTGCAAAGACAAGAGTGAGGGTGGGATCTGCCTATTCAGAGGAATTCGAAGTAAAAGTTGGTGTACATCAAGGATCAGTGCCGTCACTACTATTGTTTGCAATAGTGGTGGACGTTATTACAGAAAATGCAAGAAGGGGTGTGGTTAATGAATTGCTATATGCAGATGACCTTGTTATCATGAGCGAAACCATGGAAGACTTGAAGGAAAGGTTTTGGAATTGGAAGGATGCGCTGGAAAGTAAAGGTTTGAATGTCAATACCAGAAAAACAAAAGTGATGGTAAGCGGGTCAGAAGGCGAACTACACAAAAGCAAGATAGATCCATATGGAGTTTGTGGGAGGAGAGTCATGGCCAATTCAGTGTTGTGCACAAAATGTGGAAACTGGGTTCATGGCAAATGTGCAAAAATAAAGAGAGCTACCGCTAGGTTGGCAATGCATTTTGTTTGCTCGAAATGTAAAGGAATAATGGAAGGGACGATGGATTCGATCGAGAAGTTGTGCGATGAAGTGGAGACAGTGAATGGATTTTGTTATTTCGGAGACACACTAAATGCTAGTGGTGGTTGTAAAGCGGCAGTTATAGCAAGAGTAAGAATCGGTTGGGTAAGATTCAGGGGGTGTGGAGAATTGTTGCTTGGAAATAGGTTTCCTCTGAAGATGAAAGGTAAAGTCTATCGTTGTTGTGTAAGATCAGCAATACTGTATGGAATCATGACATGGTGTCTAAAAGAAAATGAAAAAGCAATTTTGAGAAGAACCGAGAGAGCTATGGTGAGAGCCATGTGCGGTCAGAAAGTGGTAGACAGGTAGACGACTGAAGAACAGATGGATATGTTGGGGTTGAAGGAAACTATAGACCGGTTAGCAACAGCGAATGGAGTTAGATGGTATGGACATGTGCTGAGGAGGGATGACGATAGTGTTTTGAGGGTTGCTCTGAATCTTGAAGTGAGTGGCAAGAGAAAGCGAGGACGACCGAAGAAGACCTGGAAGAAGCAAGTGGAAGAGGAGACAGAGAAGATTGGTTTGAAGAAGGAGGATGCCCTGAGACAAGACAAGTGGAGGGACCGAGTGCGAGCAATTGCAGAAGGAATGGGGTAAATCCGGCCATCTCTGTTAAAGGACAACACCGGATAAAAACTGAATCACTACTTTTGAAAAGTCATTGCGATAATCTGTTTTTTTCTGGCGAGTTTACAAAGCTTTTCGTTACGCTCTCATCAGTGCCAGTATTGCGTCAAAAAGAGACAGAGTAAACAACTTCCTACATTTCAAAAACTCAGGCGGTAGGGTAATCACATCACATTCATCCGTCATATTTTTAAAGATATTCGCGCAAGTCTACTCATTAATACGTCAAAAAAAATGTATTGATAATGATCAGAAATCAGTCTTGCTAAATAAAGACCTTTTTCTCGGGACACTGGTTGATAAAGATGATCTTCATTTGAATCTAGAAAAAGTATTGATATAGCTTTGAAAAAAGCTGTTTGAGCCATAAGCTTTTCGTGACGCTCTCATCAGTGGCGGTATCGCGTCAAAAGGGAAGATCTAGAGTGAATAAGTGTGTTATATGTGAACAATTTGGACGTTACGCAATCAAGACAAGCCAATGATAGCGCTAGTATTGCAAAGCGCGCCAAAGAAAGATTTTGCAATTGCGAAAGTTAGAGAAGGCGCAGCAGGAGGCCAAATGCCACGATTATCGAAAGAGTTTGAGAGTGTAAACAAACTCCTTCTGTCTGCATAACACCGGGCGTCGGGTCTTGATATCAGTAGCCTCTAAAAGATTGAGATGGAAAGAGCTGCGCGCTGCGGCGAGGATTGAAAACCGCTTATCATCATAGTTTAATGCGCATCGATCATTATCTAAAAGATGCTGACCAATGGCGGAGTCACAATCCGGTTTGGTGTCGGTTCATTTGCGCGATCTGTGTGGTTGAGATCGGCGTGGACGAGTCAACTGCTGTCTTAACCATTGCGGAACATGTTGCTTGATGCGATCCTGTAGTCGTTGAGATGTTCGCCCTACGTACCGACTGTCACAGTGGCACTTGTATTCATATATGACAAAACTTTTCTGAATGGCAGGTAGAACATCCTTGCGAGCCACAGGCAGCATGCGCTTAGACGTAAAGACCAAGCGGGTGCTGACGGAACCATAGCAGCTTTCCACGGCGGTTTAGACTTCTTTTTCCAAGTTTGTGGATGGCTTACCTATCCAAGGGACCCTCAAGTACACAGGACATTTTTCAGGGTCAAATCGCTTAAGGGTGGAAAACTGAGCAATTTTCTTGGTGATCTGAGTGTTGATAATGCTTTTATGATAGCCATTGTCCAGTAATATCTTCTTGATCCGTTCTATTTCTTCATTGAGTCTACGCTTGGTGCAAATCATTAGAGCTCGATGCACCAATGTAGATATTAGACTTATTTTGCGTTTGAGAGGACTAAAGGACTAAGGTGATTAAAAAAGTATTGAGTATTGTTCTTTGATTAGTCGGCCTTTACTAGGACACTTTCCAATACAGTATATCTCTACCACCAATAATGCACTACAATCGGATGTTGTCACAAAGTGTCTTTTTATAGCCACAGCACAGCGGTACCTATGCGGGAATTGAATGTCATATCGCATTTTCTGTTGAATAGTTGCTGGGAAGATCGGTTGTCAAAACGGTGCCCAGAAATAATAACTACCGGTAGTTTCAAAAAATGTAATATTTTCTAGAGATATCAGAAACAACAACTCCAACTTCCGAAACAACAACTACTACTTTCATGACTCCAGGTACATACAGCAGTAACGTTTGTTTGACTTTTAACCGCGAGTATAGTACTTTCTTGCTTCGTTATCAAATTTATATTTCGTGCTGTATTCTTCAGTGTCGAGGCGGGCAGAATAGCGGCAATGGCAACAACAATTGTTCAAATCCGCTCAGGAGTTGTAAAATTTCGAAATTCTGCTTAAGAGCACACACTGACTTAAAAGTTTGATTTTTATGGATTTCTTGTTTTTAGTCGAACTTGTACTGAAATTTATCGTATATTTCAAATCTGCAATCAGTTTTTGAGCAGTTTATTTTCATTTTTTTTGTGAAAACATATTTAATGCAACCCTCTCCACTACTATCTTTCTTAACCAAACTATTTTTTTCGAAATCAGTTATTAAAACTATCGTCCTCAACTGCAGAACAACGCTCTACTTATCAAATTTGAGGTAAATTTTATTATTGTCGATGTAAAATTGGCGCTCTAACTACCTCAATCATGTCCAGTTAACTTACACTTAATCAGGAAATGATGTCATTCTTCCTGTCACCGTGTTTCTTAACGTGAGTTATGGAAAAATTTTGTTTGGGCAAAAGAAATTCCGATAAAAGTAGACAATTTTAGTAATGCGTCGAAACTGATGATATTTTAACATATTTGCACACATGCATGGTTAGAAGAATAGAACTCAGAAAGCGAGAAATCTAGAACAGACCCAACAAAACGTTGATGTGGGGTCGTAACAACAATTATTTTTTCCTCAATGTTTTCCCAATCAATTTCTACGTCACCGTTTTAAGCGATGTTTACAAAACGTCCACAGTTTTCCTATTAGGTTTTTTGTCTAACACATATTTTCTTTCACTCAACTGAAGGACAAAGTAAGCATGTATTTTAAGGTTTTGAAGATAAAATATCTACTTGTTTGTTCAGGGTAGAATTTACTAAAATTAAATGCGATAGGGTAATCAACAGAATACTTTGAAACTTATATTTACTTTTTACAGTAGTTGTCAAGTATTGTTGGATCAAGTTCACCAGAAAAATGTAGATGCTTACCGAAAGCTTATTGAGCATTTCTTTTTTTCTTAGCTTCAACACGATTTAACAAGACAATAATTTGTGAGCACAATGCTGAAGAAGTGTCATGTCCTGACAATCAAGTTTTTTGGATGAAGAGTGCGTTTTATGGGAGAACTAATGCTAACGAGTGGGTTAACCTTATGCTACATGTACCGTGCGATGTTAATGTTAATTTTAGGATGCCATTGTAAATTAAACTTTAAAAACAGAATTCAGAAATTTTTCTTTCGAGATAACTTGATGTTATGTCATCTTTTTAGTATCGGTGTTCTGCATTTCCTAGCGTTCCATAACGAGTTGCTATTTAAAAACTGAAGTTTTGTTTCTGTTTAAATAGTTGATTTGGTTTAAGTTTAAAGTTTTAACAAGAGGGTTTCTAAAACTCAAGATTTCTTTGGACATATCAGGAATTTCAGTGATAGATCAGCGCCAGCTAGAGAAATGTTTAGATGTGCTCAAAAGTCATCGATTTTAAACATTCTACCCAGAATTTAAACTTTTAGCTGAATTATTGTCCGAACAAAAAATTGTTTTGTATAGAACAAGACTGCAACGACAATTTATTATCCAAAAATAGCTTTAAGACAGAGCTTTGCTTAATTTAGACCTGCTTGAATTATTTTTGTATCTATTCTTTATCAATCACAAACCGCCGTCGTCCGGCAGAGCTACAATAAATCACAAGTCCTTTGTCAATCGCAAACCGCCGTGATATCAGTCACCAAAACCTATCATGTCACAAACCACTAACCGTTTTCTGCGAGATGTAGAACAAGATGTTGAAGGAATGGCGAAACAAAGTCAAAATTGTAAAAGAATTCCAAAATGATTGTCGTTTACTTAATTTTATAAGTTGTTTATTATTGGCAGCTTTACTTCACAATTTGTTGCGCTCGTTTTTTCATTATATTTGTGGCGTGAAGTTTCCTGGCTTCACTCGATTGCCCTGATCCCGGTATCGCAAAAGTTTCCTCAGATGTTTTGCTTCCGATACTACTGCGCAGTGTCGTAACTAGAAAGCAATTTTGAGAAGTGGAGCATTTCGTGAAGGTGAAAGCCTTTTGCTTTAAAAGTGAACGTTTTGAAATCAAGATTTTCGCCCAGTTTGGTCCCAAAATAGGCGTAATGACATTTTTCTCTTCTCATATTTTGCTGTCTCCATACCGTTTGGTAGTGGCAATTGCTGTTTTCTCCCTCATTCAAATATAACACAGCCAGTATGCCTATTCAGCAGTTTTCTAGCCAAACTGTTCTCTATAGATGCAATTTAATACATTGTTAGCCCTAATGTTTAGTTTTGATCAGCGGTGTAGAACCTGCGACCGCAACGTAAAATTTTGTCTTGAAAAGTACCGGGGAAATATAAGTTCAAAATTGGATGCAGGTCAAGGAAAAAAAGTTTGATGCGTTTATAGCGATAATTTATTAACCGGTAGGCCTACTCAAGTATTTTTTGTGGTTGTGTTTGCAATCTCAAGTCCTTATCTTATGTTACCATGTTCTGGCATAGACGCTTCCAGAGGAGAGCAAAAGGAGTAATTATTCCCTGCCCCGGGGAACAGGATCTCTCCCCAGTTAGTCTGAACCGGAGTCCATCACCTTTAGTTTTGTTATTGCTAAAGGTTATTGGTTAAATGGATAACTCACCGACCGAATCTTTGCACTAAAGAGGAAAATAATCTTTTCGAAAGCTGTAGGAGCTCGCTTCTAAACTCGGCGTCTGATTCGAATGTGCTACGCATGATGTAGGCCTTATATATCCTAGTGGTTGAAGTCAATCAACAAAAGAATTCTAACCTTGAGTTCACCTAAACAACAACCAACGTCATACGGTGCAATACAGCAAGTCAATAATTTTCGACCGATTTTGAACTTGTTGCGTCTCATCAGGCGGGTATAAAAACACACAATAATAAAAATGCTGAGCCTAAATCACAACAGATTTGCTTTTGTGAGCAAAAAAATGACGCAATGCAAAGCAGTACATTACACCAATACCTATGTCAAGGGGGTCTAAGCACACACACATACACATGATATGGAAATGACATTATTGTCTTCATTGTGGTTTTGTTGTCTTAGTCGAGATTGTAGTTTCGCCCCAAAATTTGCATTAGTCGGTTGATTAGGGGCGCTTTCTGTAGTACTTACGTGGGATCTGTCTGACTTCATTTGGATAGTCGTATTTTCAACTTCAATTAAAAATGATTGCAAACTACCAAATAGGCGTTCGATTTTCCATTAAGAATCCGAGGTATAAGAAGTCCGCACAGTTATATTGCATTACAACTCTACCAAAGGAGGCGTTGGCACCTTGGACAGGATGGTGAGAATATACACCTGCAATAAATGGCCTTTTGCACTCGTCTACAATATAACTGATGTCAGTGCCGTAAATACTTTTACTGTATGGCTCGAATTTAACGTGAAAGCCCCAGCATCAGCTTGAGGAAACAAAGATGTTTTCCCCTACAGTTGGGAAAACCTTGCTGGCGTAAACCCTCAATCTGGCCCCTCTACAAAAGTTTTAATTTCTGCTGCATCAGCGTAAAACCAAAGAAGCGATGATGACGATGACAATGCTACGGAATTAAAACAGCAGCGATGTAGTCTTTGCGACAGAAACATGAATATAAAGACTCGTTTTGTTCGTTTTGTGTGTCAGAAGTAAGTTTGTGGGAACACTTCGAGTCTATAATATGTTAGCAATGCTGCTAATGCTATTGCATTAAACGTTGATGATGCAAGCATTATTTGTTACTATTGTTATTGATTTATGCATTGTTGCCATTTATTCACGACTATGCGTTGTTTCATTGGTAAGCATGATTATGATAGCTGAAAGAGTATTTCAACTTTACAAAAATCTTAACTGGTTAAGAGTAATACCAAGATTTAATATTCGACAGTTGAACAAACGTGCATTATGTTTGCAAAGGCTTGTGCCAAAAGTAATACAAAATGCTTGATTAATGCGCCGTTTAGCTATCCTGCATGAAATGCAAGCATAGACCTCATGAATTATAACAAACCTATATGGGGTCTAATAGACCACATTGGTTCTAAACGCCAGATTTTTTTCCTAGTAGACAGAGATTTAACCACAAAACTGCTTTCCACCGCCAAGAGATGCAGCTTTTAAAAATGCTTTTCATTGAGACAACAATATAACTTTCTTGAAACAGTCATTAGTCAATCGTACTTGTATTTATGCTTTGGGCTAGTTAAAACAGGCAAAAACAGAGACAGCATTGTACAAGGCATCAGGTGAGGCAAAAAATAATACCCTGTCAATTTCAAAACTTTTCAAAAACAATTAAAGCTATGATTCCTATTTATTCCTTCGTCACGAAGATACCTTTGATGAGAGAGAGGTCCACAAAAATCATCTTGGAAGAATCTTGCATCTTGGAAGTCCATGTTATAAAAGCTGAAAACGACATTTTTGTTTATTTTGGTGTTGTATTACTTTCTTTCCTTTTAGATAAAAACTTTTGAAGGCCAAACAAATTGGTCAAATCAACACTTTTTCTCTTAGTTTTTGCTGTATATGTAAAGAGACGAACGCTAGTACTTTTCTACTTTTGCCGTAATTTTTTTCTGTGGTTTTCACTTATCAAAACACTGTTGGCAAGCTAATTTTGATTTTTCATTAAAAACTTGACAATACAAAGCAGAACAAAGTTGGTGATATTGAAAATGCAAGATAGATAATGTTTCAGGGAAATAGAAACGCAAAAACTCAGAAACTAATCTAAAAATCAACGCCAAACAAATTTGTTGAGTTGGATAAGAAGATTTAAAATTTGTAGCCACAAAATGCAGTGCCTAAGGTGCTTTAAAATTCCGCTGACAAAACTAATTAAACACGTGATTGATGCGACCTTCAAAGTCATCGCACACTGCTTGCAAAGATTATTCCTAACACAAAATCGCCGTTCAAACTTCATCGTGAGGTATCTCTCTCCACTTCTGTCTGACTGTATCCTGCAGTTCCTCCTTTTCGAAAACAGTCGTTCTTCTACCGCAAATTTTTTCTGAAAGTCAATCCCAATCATTACAATCCGTTTGATAGCAATTCTAAGATTGCAATGTCGTTTGTAGATCTTCCTTTTTGACGCGACAACGCCACTGATAAGAGCATCTCAAAAAGCTTATGGCCCAAACAACTTTTTTCAAAGCTATGTTAAAATCCAATAAAGCAGAATTCCAAAGCGAATGCATGCGACCAGCTGCCAATCAGTTATCAAAGCCAACACATGTTAGATAAAACTAACAGACGCTGTATCTTGTTCAATGGCGACCTGGAAATAGTTGCAAAAAAATATTCTTATTTATGTTTATTTTTACAAAATAAGTTCACCACCGGATGCAGTTTGTGCTCGTAGCCAGTAGCTAATTTATTACGGCTGTCTTTAATTGCTGGCTTCTCCGAGGGTCCCAAATACCCCAAGCTCTTTCCGAGCCAAATATGTTTCCGCAGTTCGGCCCTCTCAACGACTGCAGAAGAGCAGCACGAACTCTCTCTAAAATTGTCAACTCTTGTGTTGGTCTACGCCTCTTTTTTCCTCGCCTTCTTATTTTTCTTCTGTTTCTGATGAGCGGCAACATTCATCTGTATTCTGACCCTATTTTCTATTGTTCTGAGTGCGCCAGCAATGTGACCTATAGGAGCAGGTCAGTGCAATACTGCACCTGCTCCAAATGGGTGCACTTAGGGTGTATCTTTCTTCTTCTGAGTTTAACTTCCTCTCCATCTCCCACTCCTGGAGCTGTCCGCCTTGCTACATCTCGGCCTCTCCTGGGGGTACCCAATTCAGTAACACCGAGTCATTTTCTCCGGAGCCCTCCAGCACGTGTATCTCCACTGTTCACAACCATCCATCCAAAAATCCCTTGCCAATGTAACTCTTCTCACTCACCCTTGCTTACAAACTTCCTAATCTTCTTTTTCTTTGTTCTAACTCCTCCTGCCTCTTCCCAACTCTCTTTCACTTCTCCAACCTCCTCCACTTTTTGTTATTTTCCATACCTTTTGCTTCCTTTGGTGATTTGCACAGGGTTCTTCCATAGAACGTAGGTAGTCTTGGAGCAAGAAGTGTTCAACCATTTCACTTTTTTTTGCTTTTTCCTGTTGATCTTACCTGCATTCAGGAATCCAACCTCAAATCTTCTTTGTTTGTCAGGATTCCTGGACACTCTGCTCTGCGTTCCGATTGCACTTTCTTCTGGTCTGCGTCTCTTTCATCTGATGATTCAAACGCTAGCGTAGGTAAAGTCATCTTTGTCAGACAGGGCCTAACTTTTCCTGAACAATCAAACCCCTCTCTATCTTCGCTCGGCTGCTGCTTTAACTATGTGGAATAAACATTTCGCCCAAAATTTTCTCTCCGCTTTTTAATTCAGATATCTATGCTCTTCTTACTCACTTTTCTTCAGCAGATAGTAGGATCAACTACTTTTCTCTCTCTGTACTCTCATTTTCCAAAAATTTTTTCAATGTGAAGGACGTCGTGTGTCATCACCTTATGTGGGACTTAACAAGTACCTCTGACCCTCATGGGGAAAACTATTTGATTGAATCATTTTCTCCAATTTCCTTCCACTCAATGATTCTGACACCTCCATTCTTCTCCATCGTTCTCTGAAAGTCGATCCTCTCCTGACATCTCCCTCACTTCTTTCACTCTTTCGCTTTCCTGCTACTAAAGATGCGTTAAGATATAGGTTCAGATCATTTACCAATTCTTCTTACCGTCCATTTTTCTTCACGCTCCCCGCCCCCCCAACGAGCGTCTTTCTTCTATCGGTTTTCATAACCTGATTGAGACGACTTTGATATTTACATCAATTCGCTGTTTTTTTGCAAAAGAACACTTCTTTCTTTCTCTGTTATCTGCAGCTGCACTCTTTACTCCTTTGGCACTAATTATGGCCAATTTTTTCATTCCTTGTTGGCCGCGTCCAACGCCAACCTCAAGCCTGGTGGTTTTCTTAAGCCAAAAAAAGGTAAGAGAAAGACGCAAGGTTTTTGCTCCGGCTCATAGAAGCGAAAGGTTTACCATTTCAGCCATCAGCATGCCTGGTCTTTGATTGCTTATGCAAAGGCTAAAGCAATCTGATCCTAAGTCATTCTATTCTATCTTTCGTTCAATTGTTAATTCTGTTTTCCTAGGAAAACGACATCAGTCCATGCCAACTATCTAAAATCTCACTTTTTTGTTTATCAGCCAAATACTTTACATAGCAGAGCCAGAGGCCATTTGCCTGAGCTCTGACGAGCCGCGTATCGGAAGAGTCTCGTTCTTTTTTCTATTCTCCGCTCAACTCCAATGAATTTCTTATCGGCTGCAGCCAACCTCCTTTTTTCTATCGCAACCGACCCAAAGAGTTGCCTACCCAATGTTGTAGCACTTCCCTCGCTCTGATATAAATCTTTTTCACATCTTCAGTTTTTCGTGGTCTTTGAATTTTTTTCCTTCTACCTGGAAGTCTTCATCTATTATTCCATCCTTCAAGATGATAAAACCTCTCGACTCACCTGCTTTCCTTCGGTATATCTCCTTCATCTCTTGCGGTTCAAAGTTTGAGCGCATTGCACTATCCCGTCTACTCTACTTTCTGGAGCGTAACACTATTTTCTATACCGACCAGATCGATTTCCGTCCTGGTCGGTCTACCCTTGATCAAATGCTTTATCTTTTCAATCCATTTTGGATGGATTTAACAAATCCTAGCCCGGCTCTCGGAAAATCCTTGCTACTATCGACTTCCCTAAAGCTTTTGACTTTGTGTGGCTTCCTGCTTTCTTCCACAAACTTGTTTGTGTTCGCCTTTCTCCTTGCTATTTTTAATGTACTCAATCCTATATTTTGTGACAGGCGCGCTTGTGTGGTTTATCAAAATCACGCAAGTCGCTCCTTTTGCGTCCGCCTAGGTGTTTTGCAAGGATTCGTTTTTGGCGGTGTTCTTCTTTCTCTCTTCCTCAATGTTCTCCCTGCATTTTTATATACTTCCGTCAGCTGTTATTTTTATGCAAACAACCTGGTCATCTGATGCTCTCTCTCATTGGTCTCTACTGCAGCGGAGGCCACAAAAAGAAGATCTAATCAGACTACAACGCTGGTCTGAGCACTGGTGTCTTCCTCTCAATCCGTGAAAATGTGAGGTCTTCTTTTTGATGGATCTCTATCAAGTCAATCTACTACTACATATCTCTTTACTCAACTCCCCCATCCACTTCAATCCAACACCAATTATTCTCGAAGCCGCCTTTAACCAAATTTTATCTATTCTGCGCATGTATCTTCGCTAAAGGCCAAGTTCTTTCCTCGTATCAAGGTCTTATGCGGTATTTCTGCTTTCTCATGGTGTCTATTTCAAGAGCCCCTTGCTCTTTTGTACAAAGTATTTTCCCAGCTCGTTTTCTTTTGAGCTTTATCCAGATGACTTTTTTTCTCAGCGTACAAACGTTACCAAGTTGGAACGTCTTTACCGAGCGGCCCGTCGTTTGTATTCTTTTTCCCTCTTGCTTTTTCTGAGGCATGCCTTCCTCCCTTACATTTTACTCTGACACATTTTTCTCTGCCATTTTATAAGCGAGTCCTTCGTTTCCCAGTCTCCTTTCCAATTTCAGGTTAGACCAGATTTATTGAAAAATCTAGACTTTGGAGATCCACGTGGAGAAATTTTGCGCCTATTCACTCGCTCACGCTTTCTTCATCTTCCCCCAAGAAGGATCCCTATGCTTGCCCGCCTCTCTTAAACCCATCTTTCTTTAACGTGTAGCTCACTCCCACTTCTATACTCTCTTGCTCTGACCCTTCTCTGCCTTGCCAAGGTGCGGCTTTTGCCCGTTTTGACTCTCTCACTCCTCACGATCCCGTGATCTGAACGGAGAACTTTGTAGACTTTCTTTTTGCCAAAGATTCTTTGGGGTCCTTGACAACTGCTCTCTTTCTGGCGTTGAGGCAACACGCTACTTTTTGGTAGGCCCAGCGTGTTCAAGCGTTTTTCGGCTGAAGTTTGTGCCATTCTGCAAGTTTCCGCAGGTCGTAACAGCACCATCAAGAATGTCATTCTTCTTTCCTTTTTCTCGTGTTAGATTCTCGCCCTGTCTTTGCAACACTTTCCTCTCCTCCGTCCTTACGTCTATCTCACACCATCTGGCAGAAACTTCTCTTTTTTTTTACCAGCCGGCTATAATTAGTTGTTGGTCATTCTTTTTTCCGGGCAATGACAGGGCCGATGAGTTGACCAGACGAGGTTTGCTACTCCAATCATTTGTATTAACGTTCAATTTTTCTCCTCTCATCTTCTTTTTCTCGTATCCACTCTTGTTTTTTCTCGGACTGAAGGCATACTTTCTCATCTAAATTTTTGACACATGTTTCTGCAGTATCCACTGAGGAACTTGTGCTTTCTTCTCTGTTCTCTCTCGTCTTTGCTGCAACGGACACAGTCTTCCGTTAAACTCTTGTCTCTCTATAATTGGCACAATTGAGAGTCCTTTGTACAGTGCTTGTGGTCATCCAACCCAGGACACCTCTCAGCTCTTTCAGCAAATTACTGCAGCGCACTTTGCGTCGCTCACTCTTTGGCGACTCTTTCTCGCTATACGACTATGGTCCAAACCTAGGAAAGTTGCCTGACTTCTGGGACACCATGGTTTCCCGCCATACACCATGCCTCAAAAGGTGTCAGGTAACAACAACAATTAGTTAGAGTGGATCAATGATTTACTATTCATGGTTCCTAAATCCCAACACAAACGCAGCAAGGGAAGGGCAAACTACCTTGTATCCAGCATTTACGTATTACAATGTGTTATGGGTGAAGTGAATACCCCACCCACTAGTGCAACCAAGATTTTCTGAAGAAAGGCCGACGTTTTTTGAACAACACAACCAGAGTGTAGTGTTTGAGACCCCAAGAGCCAGTAGTCAGTTTTTTTGGAGCCAATCTTTGCACTCAACTTAATGTCTGAAGTTCGGGTAATACTAATTGGTAAGTAACGTCCGAAGATATAACTTATAAAACAAATTTAATAAGTGACAGCTATAGCCTAAACAAATCACTACGGTATTTTCCCAAAGCCTATGTAAATTTTGCAAGGAATATCCACTCAACAGCATTAGCTAGGGTATTTTGTTGTTTGTTTCTTTTATCATCCAGAAATTCTTGCAAGTAATTTCTGAATTCTGAGAACCTATTAGTGTAGCCTAGGCTAATCCCAGCATAATGGTGCTCATAACTGGCCCAACAGGCCCATCAACTTTTAGTTTACCACAGCTTAACGCAAATTCTCAATTGAGAAAAAGAAAAAGTAATGCTTGTTTTGAACGCTTGACCAGACAGCTATCATAATGACGCAACAAGACAATAAAGCAGTAGACAGTGCATCAACATTTCCTGGTATCAAGAAAACTATTGGGGACACAAAGCTCTTGAGCTAAATTCAGGCATGAAGCTCAACTAATTAATTCCCAGAAAATTTTTGTGCAATTTTTATTTTGTGCACAATACAAACTGAGACCAAAGGGATGTATAACGCCTTGGCTTGGGCTATTATATTTTCAACTTGTAAAAGGAGGACATATTTTAGAATCGTAATCTAAACAATGTCACTTTTGTTCCTCAACTAAAAGTTTTTTTCCGAGAATCAACTAACTTGGGCTACGTTATTCAGAAGCATTTTTTGTCAAATTTTTCATTCAGACCCTTTATTTATTGGTTATTTGACCGGATGTTCTTGTTTTATTCAAAAGGACTTTTTGCTAATTATTTCATGCAGACTTCTTGATGATTTGTGATTTCCCAAGTCAAAGATTTTTTTAGAAATCAACTGTTCAAAGGAATTTTTCGCCAATTTTTTTTAACAATCCTGATTTTACTACTATTTTGTGGAGTCTATTTTTTCAATATGCTATTAATTGCAAATGAAAAATATTTGGACATTTTTGGAGTCCTCGAAGAACAATGTATTTTTGCTGGCTAATGGAATATACGTCTTTCAAAAAGAGATTGCAGGGTAGCTCTCACGGTTTGTGGTGCTCCTAAACACATCGACCAAGTTTTTATGTTAAAAATTGAATAACTTTTTCTAAATCCTGAAAAATTGTCATCAAAACTGTACTTCTTGTTCCAATTTGCTACACGTGGCTAATACGTCTTAAATGAATAATTTTTTTCAAGTCAGTAAGTCCCGGCTGGCATTCGTTTCAACAAAAACGGTTTTACTCCATCAAGAAATTCAAATTTCAAAAAAACGTATCGTTTGTTATGACATCCTCAACATGCTTATGACATTTTATCGTGCCGAGTTTTATGTTTGCGTTTCAAGTAGTTTCGGAGCAATTTAAACGAACGCACTTACCAACGCTCGCAGGTACAAACAGAACAACGCTTTGTGGTAAGCACAGCTTATTAAGAAGATTGTTTATTAATCATTGTCGTCGACAGGGTAGACGAATAGGCAGTAGCGTTGTTACAAGAACCGTGCGTGCGTTTGAACTTATTAATGGTTTTATTGTTGTGCACTTGGGAACAGTACTTTAAGACAATTTCTTTGCTTGGTTGCTCTTCCTGTTCAAAAATGCACTGCGCCAACTGCGTACAATGCCGGTAAATTCTTTGTTTGGCTTGTAAATAACTCCTCCTCAAAATAATTTAGTTGCTCCACCGGCTCAAGCATTGTGCTACACGGTAATGTTTTTGAGGAGTCCTAGTTTCTTTTCAGTAACACTTTATTTTTGAAAAGTCTCTCATTCCATCGAACTAGAATGCTTTTAGGTCTCATTTATGAATCTAAATTGGTAATTGGCAGTGCCCTCGCAAGGAGAAAAATCCAATCCAGGTGGCACAATTTAGACAAAGTACCTTTTAAGAAAACATTTCGGACTGAGGAGGAGGGCCTCTTTCATATTTTTTGATTGACATTTTTCAAAACTTTTCGAACTTAAATGACACTACAGCTCACAGCCTTGTATCGTTGGCTCAAGACCTACAATGATATGATTTTTTTGTTATTGGTCCAACACTGGTTCTTGGTGTTAACGATTTAATATTCTTTGTAATGTTTATATCACTTGTTTCTAGATGTCCACATAAAGAGATTGTAAACACCAGTTGTATTGTTGCCGGCTCGTTCGAGACCATTCGAAACCATTGCAACGGAAAGAATTCATGCAATGTAACGGCCAGCCCTACTGTTTTCGGTGATCCTTGCTATGGCACTTTCAAATATGTTGAAATGGTCTACTTGTGTGACCGATCGCCGTGGACCGAAGTGACAGTTTGTGAAGGCAATACAACCACAATACAATGTGATGATAACCAGGAGATTGTGATCAATTATGGATTTTACGGACGAACCGACAAACTAGCGTAAGTTTTTACAGTATGTGTAGAGAGTCATCGTTCTTATTTTCTAGTCACAAAAATTCTTTGCCCTGAAGGAACAACGTTGTGATGGAATCTGATGGAACCTGATGGAATCTCTAATGTTTCCGGTACTGCTGGCTGGCACAGCGCGTTTTTACAACAATTGCTGCAACCAATCACAAAAAATTGCAATGAAAGGTCTTTTCAAAGGCAGATTGAATGGAACTTAAGCTGGCATTAAACCTCCATCCTTGCAATCGCGAGAGTGATAGAGCGCATCATTGGGCAAAGCGATTTTTACCAATCAAATAAATGCATTAAATTTAGCTCGTTTAATTGCCCGTATGAATACCAATGGTTCTGAAATTTTTTTGATTAGATTATTCTTGAACTGAAAGTAATTTTGATTTTACCTAAACCATAAACGAAAAAAATTTGCTAATTCGTTTTCCTGGGCAACAAAACTGATCACCTTGATTGAAGGCAGCAATGTAGTTGAGTGGGTTGAGTGTTGTTTATGTGCTAAAACTTCATTATGCCTAGTACGTAGTTATGCTCAAGTACAAAGCACTTTACGGCGTTTTTTCCTGCATGGTTGCACTGCTTGTGAGAGAAAAGCGCTATACTGACAACAGTGTCGGTGACCCCAAAGTCGCTTTGAACACAACTCAACGATCTTCTTCTTTGTCTTTCGGCTTATTCCAGATTAGGGGTCGCCACAGCAGATATCTGCATTTTTATAACGTGGCATTTGTTTTATCGTCGGATGCCCTTCCTGCCACCAACCCTCTCTTCGGAGGGAAGAACACAATTCAACGATATTGTACTAAAATATTAATAATTAAAAAAGATTTCTTTGTGATTGGAAGATAGGAATACGGGACGACAAAGAATAAATAACATTAAGCCTGTAGAAACAAAATTTTGGGTTTCCCGGATCAGACATGTAAATCTGCTTACCCCAATCTATCGTAAGAGTAAACTTTAAGCACCAACCAATTGCAATCCGCCTGTTTGGTTTTGAGCTATCAGTCTGTAATTGTGTAAATAAGACTAGTTCAAAGTTGATGGTGGCTTTCCCTGAGCCTGATTTTGATCGGGTTTGAATGTAGATCACAAATACAGGGTCATGCTGTGTCTCCATCTCATGGAAAAGGAGGGGAAAGCGCAGCAACAACGTCATTAACAACAAAAATAATCACAACAACATTAAAAACGTTGTAATTGCTTATTTGTGTTTGATATATTTGCCAGCGACTTGCAGTGTGCAGTTTAATATATAAGATATTAAAACTTTTTCAGATGCCCGCATCCTAACATTTCTGCGACTTCATGTTCCGCTAGTGGTTCGTTCGAAATTATTCGTGACGCTTGCCAACGTAAGAACTCTTGCACTCTCCATGCCAGCAACTCTGTGTTTAACGACCCCTGTCTCGGAACTTTCAAATACATCAAACTGTCCTATCGATGCCGTGACGTGTTAGGTGAGGACTTATTTTCTCCCACAACTTAGCTTCTGGAAATCAGTTTTGTAATTGAAATTGGTTTGCTCAGTTTCAAATTATGACATCATTTGTGAATAGAACGAAGATACGTTAAAAATTCGATTTCAAACGTACCTCCAAAATGTGTAAAACCTTGTTTTTTGTTGTTGTTGTAACCCAACCTCTTGCGAGGGTTGGAGGCATGGTGGAAGACCATAGAGTTTCAGAAATAAACCTTGTCGTTAGTTAAAACTTACTTTTTTTCTGCACGTGGCTCTTACCTTGTTTGACGGGATACAGGGGGCACTGGCATGTAAAGCGCACCCTCATTTAAACAGTTTAGATGCAGAAACAAATTTTGAGTACATGTAAGAATGCATTGTTTTAGAACTCTGCGTGGGAATATTGTGTCTTATAAGAATTTACTTTGTGTGTGTGTGTGTGTGTGTGCCGTGATGTCATGATGACTTCACAACCAAAGATAATTTTTTAATAATAGAATTTTTGACTGAAGAAAGTGATTTTCGACTTAAAGGAATGCTGGTGCCCGACACAGCAACTTTAATGAGTTTCACTTCTTCAGTATCTCACGTGACGTCATAACTAGCGATTAAATGTAAAATTTGTTTTTTTCAGACAGTGACACTGCTTCGACCAATCAGGTCTGTCACCAACTGCACCAAAGAGACCTGGTAGGTCAAAACAGCGTCCTTGTCTGCAGTTTTCTAAGTGCATCGCTTGCCTCTTGTATTGTTTTCTTCATTTTACCAAAAATTGCTGATCGTGAAAAGGCGATTAAAAACTGGGAAATATTAGCAGGATACTTTCGATAAAAATTGCTCTACAACAATTTAAGCTCAATTGACGATGCAATAAGAGATTTTTTCACAGAATTGCAAGTCTTATAAGCATGCTTCTTTGCTTTTTTCCTGCACGCTTCAAACACTAGTGCTATCAACTGTTTGGTTCGATTAACACAATCTTTGGCTATCACAGGTCATCATGTGACGATTTTTTCAATAATTGAAAAAATTATACAAATTCAGAAATTTGCGACCTATTTCTCAACCGGTTTTCAAACAAATTAAACGTTAATTCAAGGCAATGCCGAGAATATATGACATGCGTCTTTACTATTTGTTTGATCTTTAAAAGAATAAATTTTCAGACCTGAGGTATAACTTTTTATCCACTTCCAAAAAAGTCGTAACCTCAGTAAAACTGGTGTTTAATATATTAAGGTTATCACGAGATACTAACAATATGTAACGCTTATTAGTTAGGGTTAAAAATTAATCTTTAATGGCTAATCAATAATTGGTTGTCATATAATACTTTTCATTTTTAGTTGAACAATTGTCCCATTGGATCTGAGAAACTTTCGAGTTTTTGAAACATTTAGTTCTTTGGTACACTTTGACTGTCTTTTCTCAAAAGCATCGCTCTTTGGTATTATCTGTTGTAGTTTTCAAAAAGAACCATCAAGAAATGAAGTCTTTAAAAATTTTGAAATACAGCTTAACAGTCAAAAACCCCTAAAGATTTGTCGCCTGAACTTTACAAAATTACAATTTCTACAACCACTAAGTCCTTTGCTGCACTTGGACTATTCTTCCTCAAAAGCATAGTTTTTTGGCAATATCTATCAAAATTTTCAAAAATATTTCGGCAAAAATGAATTCTCCACAAATTTTTGATAGTAGCAAGCAAAAAATTGGTGATCCTGCTTTAAAAAAAAGAGAGACACAAATGGTTCTGTTTTATATTTTGCAACAAATGTTCAAGCATTTTTCTTTTCTCTTGGTTTAAGGCGGCACAGCTGACTGACTGGATATTCTTAGCTTTGACTTTGCTGAAGGAGCCCTGCTTGTTGTAGTCACTAGGGCAAGTTTTTATTGGCCTAAACCTAAAATAACTGACTTAGAACTTCAAATAAATTAACTTTACTTACCTAACAAACTTTTTGACTCAACAAACTAATGCTTCTTGAGCTTTTATATTGAAAGGAACATTTAATTAACGAAATCAAGCAAATACTCTACAAAACTTGCAAAACGCACATCTCATACAAGCAGCTTTCTGTGTAACCACCAGCTGCAAAATTTGAAATGTAAAATCATGCAGTGTTTTACATTTGCGACCTCAAAGTTTCTCTCCTTGGCAGTTTTCGCAACATGGTAAAACTTCTTACTATAGAAACAGTTGCTGGACGAGAATGCTAAAATAAACTGTAAACAGCCGGTGAAATATTTGGCCTTTTCATTTTCATTGTTTTAGAGTTGTCATTGATTTGCATTCTTTTTTGATGTAACGGTTAATGTTGCAAGTGACATCTCCGAATTCAAGTTTTGGATTGCTTGCATCGCTTCTTTGATGGTGTACTTGGCACTTTCCATCGTTTCCATAAGTGAAATATACGTTTATTTCGGTCTTTGATTTTGAGAAGTTGAGTAGCTAGAACAGTTGTTCGCAGGCTAACTTTTGCTTGAGTTAATAAAATACTAGATCCTTCAAAACTTTCCACAATCGCTTTCATTTCAGGTAAGTTCTTTGCATAATACACGGCAGCATTTAACCAGATTTCCCATCTTGTAATAACAGGCTGAAGCTGGCAACCAACAGTAGCGAATTTCGCTCGTCTCATTTTGTTTTTAACTGTTTCTGATTTGACTTTTGCAATAAGCTAATCAATATCTTCTACGTGAGCGTCACGAATATGAAATTTGCCTTGTAAGAACTGTCTTCATATTTGTGTAAAGCGCTGTGTCATTTTATTCGCTCGGCTACTGATTGAGAAAAAGACCTTTTTTCCTCGCAATTGAATTGCCGTAAGTACGCCTCTATTACGTCACTATCGTTTATGACATAATACGATTCCAGATTGTTCTAGTGATTTTAGCTTCTTCGAAGAATTTCGATAACTGATTGAGAAAAAAGAACCTTTTTTCCTCGCAAGTGGATTGCAGTGTACGCCTTTATTACGTCACAATCGTTATTACGACATAGTAAAATTCCAGATTAATCTAGTGATTCTAGCTTCTTCGAAGAATTTCGATAACCGATTACATAATTTGAAATGCTTTTTTTCTTTGTTTTCACGTGATTTTGTTCTAGAGTTTTCTAGATTATTTTTCGTCGCATATATAACGCGGCGAGATTTTATTCATTCAGAGTATGAGAGCATTAGAGTGTTAGAGTAGTAGTGGTTAGAGTGTGAGTAGAAAAGCGTGTAGTGGGGAGAAAGAGAGATTGATTGACGGATTAAGTAAGAGCTATTGTTTTTGCGATAATTTATTGTGGATTTTGTTGACGTGGCGAATATTGAACAGTTATTGGTGGACTTAGTTTTGGCGGTTTCCTGATTGTGTGGTAAAGTGAATAGTTCTGAGATTGTTGAGCGAAGAAGTTTGAAGTCGTGAAGCACTATTTCTGTGAATACATTATTCTGTTATCAAAGTGGTTTTAAGGTGTTTTTTAGTGGAAGCCAATCTTTTCCAAGTTTTATTAAGTTGCAGTCAGACCTAATTATCCGAGCGATTATCATACGTCGCCTCAATTTTAAAACAAATTTAAGATTGAGATAGAACCGAAAGTTATATTATTAATATCATATATTAAAACGCGACAGTGAGATTTGACTTGAGTTTTGACAAATGTGCTGCACATGTCACATGAAACAGCTTAGGATACAGAGATCTTAGAATTGCACCTGCAGCCACCATACATTTTGCAGCATCAGACAATAAAAGACAAAAGGTACTTCTGTTGATTCCAAGATATCTAACAGCATCGTCAACTGTCTGAGCAATGCTGTTGCTATTTGGTGCACATAGTAGAAGTTGACCGTCGTGCAAATAACTGACGTGAGGTGTTTCTAGGTTTCCAACTAGAATAGTTAAATATTGCATGTCACATAATGTGCTCTCGTCAACAACCAGAAAGATTTGTTTGTCATGTGCAGCATTTCTTATCCGCTGTAACACATCTGCGCTTAATTGTTGATTGTTTTTTTACAACTAGTTTCAGATGGCAAACTGTGACCCATGTCGTGAAATATGGTGTTTGAAATACTTATTGTTTAGCTTCTGCAAAAGAATATCAGCAGACAAAAGACAAAGCAAAAGTGTTAATGCTCCTCAAAAAGGTCTGCGATGTGTCGGGAATTAGTACTTAAAATCTGCTGCCTAACACTTTTTGGTGTTTGGACGTATTTCAATGACTTTCGATAAGAAAGCATTTGTTGCAAGAAACCGTACAGCTGTACTATTAATAATTGCAATATAATTCGTTGTTGGGACTTTTCATAAATTCATCGCGGAAGTCTTGAAGTACGGATTGAATTTTAGATATTTTGGCAGCTTTAACTTTTGGTATAATTCAAAAACCTAAATGTCAAAGTAAAGCAAAATCTGAATAGATATATTACGTCACCCATTTGATAGTTTATTCCACTGTAGAATAGCAAAATACTATCTCTTAGTGAGCTTGCACACAACACCTGCATAAATAAACTATTCACTCTTTCTTGAATCACCTTAAATAACAAAAAGATAGTCTAAACTTGCATTATATATACATCTTTGCTATACTCCAAACGTTTTTACCTAATAAATGTACAGTGATGGGCCGCAACTAATCGATTGCCACACAGTCACACATAACTTTGTCTGACTTTGATTATTGCACCACAATCGTTTAATCGTGATAAGAAGTAAAAAACTGTAGCCTACTAACGTACAAAAAATTAGCAAACATTGCAAGATAAAACAAAAAATTAGGTAAGTTTTATTACAGTTATCAGTTTTTGTTACGAATGCGAAAGAAACGTTTTGACCAACGGTGTTAATAATAAAAAATTGACTTTATTACCCTAAAAAATTGACCTAACAGCACAAAATTGCCTTTTTATTGACTTATCAAATTAATATGTTTACTCTTTGCATATGAAACTTTTACAAAAAATCACGCCGCTCAAAAGCTTAGTACCAAAAAGTTGACATTGAAAAGCTTGCTCTAGTAATAGGGTTATTATTTTAAGACTTTTCTTGAAAATTAACCATGCCTGATATGGGATAAGATAAACTTTTTCATATTCATCACGAATTTGAAAGTGATTTTCAAAAATCTTTAAAAAAAGTCGCGCACCAAATAATATTTCTGTCGTCACTAGGGCATTTATATTTGAGGTGTTTTTTGACACTCATGGTTTACCTAGCAGATTATATCAATGCCATAGAAAGATGCGCCTCATCAGCCTCATCACTGCGCAACTTTTAAACAAATTTTGTTTGGGTCGGACAATGGAGTCTGTAAATATAAACAGTTAAGTGCTTGTTTTATCAAATACTGCCTCTAGTGGTCGAAATGATAAATGTAATGTCTCGTGATGTTTTTGTGGAATTGAAGTGAAATTTGTGACTAGTTTGCCATTTTTGATGCTTAGGAGTTTACTAATTGTATTACGGTACTTACATTTTTCCAGTGTATAGCAGTAATCTCAAATTATAGTTACATTGTGTTGGTTTACTTTTAAGTTCACCAAAATGTAGGCCATTTGTTTATTGGAGTAACTGTCCAATGTCCACGCTCTACCCTCTCAAGAGCTTTTGTATCTCAGTTTATTTTATTTGTAGCACCCGACCCATGCGTTGATGAAGATGGCATATCGAGCAGTATGGACCCGTTCCCAAAACCTGGCGACTCTAAGAGTTTTTATCAGGTCGGTGACACCAGTAAAGTATTGATACAACCTGTTGATCGTTTGTAGAGCTATTGCAACACTAAAAATATTGCACGTGGAAGTTAAAAACGGACAGGCACTAAAACGTTTCACACTCTCTTCCCTTTTTAAACCATTGTAGCAGAAATGCTACATAAAATTATTGGGCCAAATTTTTTCTATTATGACTTTATTTTTTCTATTTATGATTTATTGTAGCAAATTTTAAAAACTGGGTCAAATGTATCCCACAAAAACATTGATAGCAATTTTTATTTACAAATGCACAAAAGCTGTTTCTAAAAAACGGCTTTAACAAATATTGATGTGTCTGGTTAATAAAGGATTATGACTATAAGGTCCAACTACGCATTGCATTTTGTGTTGCAATGGGTCTAGTAGACTCGACGATAGCAAATAGAGTGCTGTAGTTCATGTTTATTAAAGCCAAACAAAAAGGCCTTTGTGAATTTGTGTGTTAATTCCTGAAAAACAAGTACATGTGAGGTTGAAAGACTGTACTATTTTCCTCTTTTAATTGTCTTTTGAACAAAAAAATTTCACTATATCATACAACACTGTGGATTTTCAAAGAATCCGTTTTCTTGCAAATGTTTTTAAATATCTTTTGATTATAAAATGTACATAAATTTCTTTTTTCTCGTTTACGTCAGTTGTTTGAACACAATGAATATGTTTCAAGGTTTATGTGTATTAATTACATTCATCCGATTGTGATTTGAAAAAATTTATACGTGTCAATTTTACTGACAAATCCATCCCTTCTACATTTGCTGCAAAAACGCAACGTTACCGTTCTTGGGTAAAGCTGGGTGCAAAAAGCAAAACTATCCCATAATCAAATTTTTTGGAGATGTTTAATGATGCTAGCAATTTGTTTCCGAAAAGTTTGATTAAAATATTTAAAGAACGTACTCCGAAAAAAAATGCTTTTGTTGTGTTTGTAAAATATCTTAGATTCGCTGCAAATGTTTTATTCAATTGAAACGTATCCTTTTAGTGTTTTAACGGTGACTTGTACACGATGAAGTGTGACCCTGGAACTTCATTTAACGCCGATCTAGAAGCATGCGTTGGACAAGACTCCTAATAAATATGATTAAAAGGTAAGACAAAGTGATTAAAAAACTTTATTCAACAAGAATAGTTCAACTTCAGTTGGAGCGGTCTTGCTGTCGAGGGGTTGTGTGTTAAATAATTATGTGGTTCGAGCGTTGTTGTGTTTAGGAAAATGCACTTTGCTGTCATTTCTGCTGCTTGACCGTAGTGTTTGTGGTAAAACTACATACTCGTAGTTGAGCAGTATTTGCCACTTCAAAGCGTTTTGGTGCTGTTAGTTTTCAAGGGCACAACCGGAAAGATAAAGGAGCTGAAGCTCCTCCATTGCCATGACACTTTGCTTCAAAATTGATAGAAGATCTTTCATTTTAGAGAAACTCAACAAGTTTTCATAAAAATACCTTCATAGTTTGCAAACCTACTTACTAAAAATTACGATTTCAGGTCTTATAGTTATTGTTATTCCAGCAAATTATTATGGTTTTCGCATTACTGATTCTTTAATATACATGAACATTATAAATAACTGCACATTAAATGAGTACCGTTGATATGCAATTTTTTGGAACGGAAGGGAAGGGGGTGGCTGCCCCATAAGCCTTTTTGATATGGGTCAAGGGAGGCTAAAGTGCTCTTTCGGTGTAAAAGGTGTGCAAAAGTGTAAAATATCTATTTAAAAGTTATCTTTGTTTTTGCTTCGTTTTAAAGATATGCGACCACCAATCTGCCGAACATTACATATATTGTACGGCAAAAATGTATTGTTTTGGCTCAAAAAATAAGGAACACTTTCTAAGCCAGTGGTTCCCAACCTTTTTTTAGTCACGGACCCCTTTCAAATAATTATCAAGCTTACGGACCACTACATTTTTAAAACCGACCCTAAACAAATAGTTTGGTAAACTACGCTTACTTTTACAAATCCTAGCGAACTTTAAATGCAGTATTGTACATAGAATTTAATTACAAATTGCTCAATCATAACATTTTACTTACATTCAAGAACCATCAGAAAAGTAACTTCAAACGAATACAGTGCACTGGTGCAATTTAATGAGAAGCCTTTTGTTGTCTTTTTTGCACCAAAGCACTGAACGGTGGTTGGGTCTTTGATAAAACTACATGCATATCATGTTGAACGTTCAAACGATTTCTCTGTTTCGTTTTTATAGTAACAATAGCCGAAAATGCAGCCTCGGAGCGGTAAGTAGTAGCAAATGGAATCAGAACGCTAATTCCTTGCTTTGCCAGAGATTGGTCGGAATGTTGTTGAGAGCACCAAAAATTTTCCAGAGAGGTGGCATTAAATTCAATCTGTAAAAGTTTGCTTGCTCTCAAATCAGTAAGGTCATCTTTCTTGGGATCTTCGTCATCCATCAATACTGTTTAAGTCAATGAGAAAAGGATTTTGAATCCATGCTTCATCCTTCAAGCTACCCAAATTAAAATAGCCTTCGAAGGAAGTTTGCAGAGCATCCAAGTGTGAACAAAATTCCTTTCTCATAGAAACAAAAATGTCACTTTCTTTCCGAGTTTCATCCTTCAAAATATAATTTTCTAACAATGGAAAGTTAGCATAATTACCTACTTCCAATCTACATTTTCAAAGAGACAGCTTGAGCAAGAACGCGTTCAGTTTTTCAGCTGCATCCATTATTGTCACACCTGGTCCCTGCATAGCACGATTGACGTTGTTAATATGACCGAAAATATCTGCCAAGTAGAATAGGCGTACAAAAATGATTCAAAATCAATTTTTTCAGCAATGGGACTGTTTTTGTCTTTCCAAAATAATGAGACCTCTTGTTTTAGCTCCTGTAATCGTTTCAAAATTTCGCCTCTAGACAGCCAACGCACTTCTGAGTGATACAAAAACACCTCGTGATCTGACCCAAGTTCTCTGCAGAGAGCTTTGAAGAGACGATGATTAATAGATCGACTTCTTATAAAATTAACCATTTTCACACAATTTTATAGAATTTCTTTGAGAGTTAATGGCAAACGTTTTGCTGCTAAGGCATGCCTATGCAACATGCAATGAGTAACGGTTACATTAGGAGCTTCTTTTTTGACTAAAGCGGCAAACCCGGATTTGTTTCCGAGCATCGCTGGTGCTCCATCCGTACAAATTGAGCCTATTTTCTTTTACCAGTCAAAATTTTGCTTGACAAAAAAGTTGTTTACCTTTTGAAATACATCGCTAGCTTTTACAGTTTCCAAAAGAGGTTCACAAACAAAAATTCTTTGATTTCATTGCCATTAACATAACGCACATAACACACCAGCTGACTGCAGTAAGAAACATCAGTGCTTTCATCAAGCTGGAAGCTAAATGGGAAAGGAGAAGTTGCCAATTCTTTCATCACTTGTTCTAGAATATTTTCTGAAATATCATCTATTCTTGATTTAAAAACGTTACTTGTCATTGGTATACCTTCAAGTTTTCTTCTCTGATCTGAGCCACAAACTATTTCAGTCATTTCCAGAGCACAGTGTTTTATTAGTGTTTCGGCAATACTGTGCGGCTTTTTTTCCTTGGTAATCCGATACGCATTTTTGTAACTTGCTACAAGCAAAGGCTTTTCAGTTGGAATAAAACCATACTTATCTAAAGTTCCACTTACTTCAAATCTTGCTTTCTTTCGCAAAAATGTATCGCGGTTGTCGGAAATGTTTACCGGATGATTAGCGTTTAGGTGTTTCTTTAGTTTTACTGGCTTTATGCTACTATTGGCTAGAACTGTTCCACAATAAAAGCATTGAGGTTTTTCTGTACCATCGCGATCCAACGTAACGGTAAATCCATATGATATGTATTCTTCATTATACTTTTGTTTTTTCGTCGCCATTGCAACCTGTTCTTTTGCTAAAAGTTATGCTGTGTCGATCTCCTACAAGTTATGCTGTGTCTGAACTGCTAATGCTGATCTGCTATTAATCTGCTATTTATAAACCTTTATAACATAAAGGCTGGTTCAACGCGTAATTTCAATTTCTGAGTTTGGATAAACGTCACATTCAGCAAAAAAATGCTGATTAGTGATTACACAATATTTAGCCAAATACGGAAACAGTTTAGCCTACTGTGCTACATTATTTTCGTACGTACAAGTTGCTGCCTAGTGCCTACATTAACATAAAATTTATTGAATTTTGTTGATTAATTTTATCCAATTTCAATGCACTCGCAGACCCCCAGCAAGCATTTTACGGACCCGTTGGGGGTCCGTGGACCCATGGTTAGGAACCACTGTTCTAAGCAATTAATTTTACGAAGTAACAAAAAAATGTGCCAATGCAACTGCAAAATTACAAAATATAGCAAGAAATAAACTATACTTCAACTTTTCTCTATTTTTTAATTTTGAAAAGGAAGTCTAAATTTGATTTATTTTTTAAACCTTATAACTCCAGAAAAACAAGATGTTTATTGCTACATCAGCAAAGGCTTTGTTTCTTAATAAGTTGAAAGCAATTGTTACACATCGCTGGTTTACAAAATATAGAATTTGCCAGTTGCTAATAAGCAATTTTCAAGGCGATCTCCTATTAAGAGAGATTTGCTTCCAGCATCACGCTAAGGTAAAATAGAAAATTTTACTCAAAAATCATTATTATTATTATACGTTACCATACAATAATCTATTGCATCATGTCAATAACCAGTGATTGGTTGCGACCTCATTGAGTTTTATCAGGCGGGTGTAAAAAATACTCAATTATAATCATGCTGAAAAAGGACAAATTTGCAATTGGGTACAAAAAAAATGATACAATAAAAAATCAATACTACTGGTTTCTAGTAACTTTGAATTTTTGCAGTACTAGATTGCTATCAAACCAAGTGTTTCCAATGTGTCGCGCTGGGCAGTTTTGGGTTAGAGATTCAAATTGCAGGAAACTATCGTGCTCATTGAAGACAAGATCTTTGAGTATTCTCAAACACTGAATTTAGTTGTAAAATTATTATTCAAAATAATTTGAAGGAAGTGAAAGTGAGTTCAAAAAGTAATATTAGTTTTCTAGGCTAAGTTTGCAAGCGGGAGAACTAACAACTTGCTATACGGGAGGCCCGAGGAGTCGAATTTCCTACCAAAATAATAGCTATATCGTTTCAAGATCCAAAGTGCCTTTTTTGCACCTTCCGTCAATAATATCATTGGCGCCTCCGACAAGATTAGGTATTTTTTGTTGTGGCGCCGGTAGTAAGTCCAAGTGCCTTTTCCAAAATTTAGCCCCCCTCCCTCCAACTTGCCAACGTAACGTTCCGGAACCTCTATTGATGTGTATATCTTACTGGTTTGGAGCCACTTCACAGCCATTAAAATTAAATAAAAATTATTTTCAGATTCATTTTCAACATCAATCATCCGTCATCAACTTCTTCATTGACCAATCTATATACTTTTGTTTTCAATTACGTTTTTTGTTGATTTAAATACGTAATTACATTTATACAAAATAAAATCATCTTTTGGGTTATAAGTTATTTTTGTAAAACCAGCCATTAAACGCTGATAACAAAAAAGCATTTGCAAGTTAACACCAAAACTAAGAATGTAAACGACAAAATACCTACGTATCTTAACGCACATACAGACATATCAAAAACAACATAACTGTTGGGTGATTCCTTGTTGCACGAAAGAATTTTATTTTTACCTCAAAAATAGTACAATATAATTGAGGCGACGTAATGTGCCGCTCAAACAACTTGTTTGACGGCAACTTTATTGTGACCTTGCTGATTCAGTACAAATATCTAATTTATCAGCTGTAGATCCACACCACTTCTTGTTCAAAATAGCTAGAAACATATTCACAATTGAACTTAATCTCAACTGCACTAGCTGCCATACCAACTATCAGCTCTACTTGGCCTTTACGGCTTTCAAAAACAAACGCAGATACACATCAACATAGCTTATCTACTTCTCTCTTCCTCTCCCAGTCTCTTTCAGAAAATTTTCCATCTCAAACTTATCGAGTGAAGAACACTTTAAACGTTCCAGAAGATTCCAATAAAAACAATATTGCGAAAAAAGTTAGGTAACAATCACAAACTTTCGATTAAATCACAGTTGGGCTGGATACAAATTTAAATTACATAACTTTAATTATTAAGGCAAATCCAAATTCAGTTATTAAGGCAACTCCAAATTATTATGCGCACACTCTAACGAGTGGAGCCGATTAGTATTGAAAATAATAGTAATATCACATGATAGTCTGACCATCTATCGTTCGACATATGGCAAACAAAAATAACTTTTACCGAAAATGTTTAATTTGTGGTAAAGCATTTTTTGAATTATATTTGGTTTTAATTTTTCGAATTCTACTGGTCACGTGTTTTTGATATTAGTTTTCTGCTGTGTATTTTTTTCCGTTTTATGGAAACAAAACAAATATCGTAAGTAAATGAATTACCTTGTTATCTGTATCGCACTGCACAGCGAACAGCTTGTTGTAGAGTAGACTAATGAAATTACAGCCACCGCAATTTGGCATTTCTAATTGTTTTAGTCACATGCAATCTCAGTACTGCGTCGTGTTAAAAACTAGTCGGCTCTGCCGGCGTCGCCCAACAGGACTACCAGTCAGTTATGTCGGATTACAAAAATCAGTCCAGTCGGCTGTGCCGGTTTCACCCAAATAACATTTCTGACAGCAGCAACGATAAGTTAGAGAAAATGGCGGCGCCACGCCCCTGATTCTAAATTTCGTACAGGTACTTCAAAACGAGACTAGTTTTATTCACAAAGTCTCTGTCATTTCACAACATTTATCCGTTGATACCAATAAGTATAAGGGTGCGAAGTCAAAGTGGATTGGGAACCGCAATGACTTTTGTTTTATAATTGCAGAAATAATTTGTTTACTGGTAACTTATTTCACGACTTGGTGCACCTTCTCGTAATAATATTTGTGACACCAAGTTTCTTGACTCCACCTATGTCCCGGAATAAATTGAAAGGAACCATATCTCTGTGGTGGGTTCAGAGAGTGACGTGGGGGATGCATTCGCCCCATCAGCCTTTCAAAATCTAGGTTTTGTGAACTTTTTTGTATTTGTCTCGAAACAGAATTTTGTTTAAAAACTTCGACTTGAAAAAAGTTGATTTTCATAAAAAAAGAAACATCTTTACTTCCAATAATAGCACTGTTCAACAAAAATTTGTTATCAAATCAAGTAAGAGTAGAATAGATATAGGGTAATTTGAGGTCGATGTTGCTCCATCACGTTAAGATTTTGAGATACAGCTTACTGATGATGCAGCTCATGCTATATCACCGTATGCAAAAATTAACAGTAAACTTGATGTGTCTGCCATGTAACTTTCAGCTGCTGTAAAACGTTGAGATATTAACTCCTTTGTTTGAATAAACTGAGAAAAACTTTACTTCAATGTTGGTAAACCACAGACAAAAATGATGTTCTTAATCTCGACATTGTTGATGAGGGCTCTCGCTACTGCCATAACTGAACTGTGAATGCTTCATTTCGGGTTAGTTTGCTCTTTGCATGGCGACGTTTATGCCAGGGCCAAGAAACATAAACGCAAGTCAGAGATGTTAGTTCACATTAATTCGCCTACAGCAAGGGTTCTCAACCTTTATTCTCTCATTTACCCCTTGGCAAATTCCATAAGTAGAATTTACCCCCAAGTGTTTTTATATTTTTTCACTTCTACAAATGCCTATTGCATTGGTTCTCAAAGTGCTCCGTACGGAGCCCAGGGCTCCACGAGGGAACCCTAGGGGCTCCCCGAGCTATTTGTTTATTTTTGTTTATCTTTTATAGAAAGGTATTGTGGGGCTCCACAAATTGTGGTGAACCCCTTCATGGGCTCCATAACACCAAACGTTGGAGGTCTCCGCCAGATATCAAATCGCGGTTTCGACGGTCTTTGTAAACGCAAATACGGTCCAAAGAGAGGTTGCTGACCTTTTCTTTTTTTTTTTTGAGAGCACGATGTCCACGTGCGGTAAAAGGTCGATGTGAGGTGGGCCCGCATGACATGAAACGAAAAATAACGATTGGCTGACATCAATCGACAAGAATCAATGTGTTTCTATTTCTAAAAATATATTGTGGGGCTCCGTTGGTGATGGTCAACCGCTTCATGGGCTCCGCATGACCAAAAGTTTGAGAACCTCTAGCCTTTTGTAATAGGTAAAAGTGTGAATTTTTTGCTAAAAAAATTTACCCCCAAGGCAGGTCAGATTTACCCCCGGTTAAGAACCCCTGGCCTACAGTGACAAAGAAGTGGTAAGTAGCGATCCTAATAATAACGGCTCAAAACGCATTGTGAGGTCATAATGTTTAATAACATCAAATGCTTGCCACTATTTAGGGAAAACAGCAGCAGGCAGCAAGATTATCTACTATCATTTTGATAGCAAACATAAATGGTAAAGCCATTACTGATATTTCTAATTGCAAGGATAGGCCTATCGGTACACAACACTAATCTTCATTTAAAAGTGGGGAGGTCCGGATTAGGGGCAAAAGTTAAATGAAATAAAATCCCAAATTTAAAAAAGATGACAATTAAACAATAATAGCATCAATCTGTAACACTAGATTAAGAAGGAATGTTTTTGTTTGAAAATAGCTTAATAGACGCCTATTGCAATAAGCTGTATGACTTAAAGGAAAGGCATGGCCCCTTTTCATGATAAGGCCAAATTAAAGCAAACAAAGCAGGCAAAAATCTTGATGTCACCAATATTAATACGAAAGCGGGCCCACAAAATCATCGAACATGCCTACCACCAAACAGCTCATTTCTTTATGAGTCAAAACGACCACTATTTGGGCGACGCCATCAATTTTGACTATGTTTCACCTTCTCCCTTTTACACTTTTAAAAATGACAAATGGTAGTTTGTGTCATAGTTTTTTGTTTGAATACTTCCAGTCTTCATTAATAAACCAACATGATCACCATTACATGTACAAGAGCTGTGGCTTATATTTAGTAAAACATTTCGTTGTGGCTCTAGCATATGTTTGTACGGTTAAGCTGGCGCAGATGCATTAATTGATACGTTTTAAATCGGCACGGGTGACAGTATGTCCTGCCGAGGTAAAATCGCACCATACTTAGGAGAAACATTTTTTCTATTTTGCTTGATAATAGCTTTATAGATAGATATTATAGCTACCGGAATCAAACCTAAAAATTTGGGAAAAGCAAGAACTTATATGACTTCTATAAACATACCCATGTAATGAAAAACGAATACGAATCAAAATGCGTAGCAAGCAGGGACTCAAGAAAGCTTGAGGCGAAATCAAATTTAACGTTACTGTGTTAAATCGCACCACATGGATGATATTACTGGTGTTTTGCTTTGCAATGGCTTTCTAAAACTACCGGGATCAAACCAAACATTTGAGGAAAAGCAAGGGCTCTTTTCACTTCCTAGGGCACGTCAAGCAGATAGAAAAGAACATGCTACATAATGCCTAACCAGCGAGGACTTGAAAAAATTTAAGGAGAAATTAAATGAAAACAGCGTCACTGTGTCAAATCGCACCACGCGAAAGACATATTTGCTACTTTGCTTTAGAATAGCTTAATATCAGAAATGTAATCCCTACTTCCAAACTACGGGAAACGCAGGGCTCCCTTGGGTTCGTGTCAGCAATGAACAGAGCACATAGACCTAAGGAACAGCCAGGATCTTTAAATAAGATATTCTATTAGGAAAAGGAGCACAAAAAGTCGTGAACATCTTATGTGCAGAAAACACACAATTGTTTGGTAACTCTTCATACAAGAATTTGATAGATAAAGCCGGCTCGGCCGGCTGAACCGACACTCTCAATCCCGACGTCACTGACGAAGTCTCTGCAGGTGAAGCCGTCATATATACTATAAAGCAAGAATTGTTTCTTTTGCTGATATGCTGCCTGTTATGGTATTTATGTCAATACTCTACATCATTGTAATAAAATCTTAAGTTTAAGAAAAAATCAACATAAAACCATAACCATAACAATTCGTAAAACTGAATATAGAGAGAACAATAGCCGCTTTTGTCGCTATGCCGGAAACAAGACCAATAGCGCAGCCAAATTAAGAACTTAATACCACAAATATAAATAGGAAAGCGGCAGTACCAATCGGCAAAATAGACTGACCATTAAATAGTTTTTTTTAATTGTGAAAGCAACTACAATTTCAACGCTACAATCAGTTTTGATCATGTACAATTTCTGCTCCTTTACAAGTATTAACGATAATAATTTGTGGCAAGATTCTTTGTGAGCATTGCCAGTCATGATTAAGAGAATATGATGATCACAATTTTGTGTAGAAGAATTGTGAAAGTGCATAAAATTCATTAACTTCTCGCTACTGCCTCACACAAGAACCGGATAGGTGAAGCCGACTTGGTCGGTTGAACCGAAATACTAAATCTGGACATTACTGATGGAGGGCATCTGGCGGGCGACGCCGGCAAAGCCGTCCAGCATACTATAAAGCAAGAATTTTTTCCTTGTCTAATATGCTGCCTGTTAAGGTATCTGTATTTATATTACAAGATCTATACTAAGGTAAAATAGAAAATTTTGCTCAAAAATGATCTCCCTTATCATACGATACCATACAGCAATCTATTCCATCATGTCAATAAACCGCGACCGGTTTCGATCTCATTGGGTGTAATCAGGCGGGTGTCATCATTTGAGCTATTTGGTGTAAAAAACACTTAATAACAAAAATCCTAAAAAAGAAAAAATTTGCCATTGGGCGCAAAAAAATAGATTCAACACAAAACAATTTAATACAGCCATCCCTACATTATGAGGGTCTCATTTAAGGACACACACACACACACACATCACATGAACAACAAATCACATTAGTAAGCTTTAATAAGAGTTTAGGATCATTATTAAGAGTCTATCATTGTTAAGGTGTAGGATTATTATTAAGACATTACTGATGATTTGGCCTAACCCTGCCGGCTAGTAATATTACAGATCAGAGCAGACAGCAATTGACATTTTAAAAAATCTTTCATGTATAGTAATGCAAGAGGCCAGCGATGCACTTAGCAAACTGCAGACAGTGACACTGTTTCGACCTATCAGGTCTCTTCAGTGCAGTTGGTGACCAATAAGAAAAATCTTTCTTCTCCCGCTTTACCAACAATTTTTCTGCTGTTTCACGCATACACGGGCAACTCTTGCTTAGCTTGGAAATATGTTCCATTTATGAGAATCTTTAAAATTTCTCGGTTTACTTAAACTTTGGAATTGTGAGGGCTGATATTAAATATCTGCTGTTCATTTAATACCAAATTCATTTTGAGAGTTCCAAAGGTTTTTGAAGAATTTGACTTTGAATGTGAATATTGAATTTCTGGTGCTTGCAAAGCTTCTCGGCAAATTCTTCAAGTCACAAAACCCCGTTTTAGTCCAAACATTATCACATGTTGAAAACCAAACACAGGGAACGCAGGAAAAACAATTTCTTAAAGCACAGCCACACAACCATTCCTTTCTTCTGTACTACTCCCTCTAAAAGGAGCGGTTTATTTCTTTTTTTTTTGGCCAGCTGTCTAAAGCAAATGTTATAAATCTGGAATAGGCCTTCCTTTGCTGGCACTTTAGTTTTGAAAATCTCTCAGTTTTGAAACCAATTCTTCCATTTTATCTAAACTTACCGTGTAGTTGGAAAAAGATTTATTACATTAGGTAATGCGTTTACTCCAACTTGGCTTTAAAAAAGCGTGCAGCACGATAACCATTCCACTGTGCACCACAGATAAAAGTGCCCACTACTAGATGAAACTTGCTCCACCACTAACCTGCGTCAATTTAACGAGAATGCCAGACGGTGTTTGGAACTGAGGAAAACATCAATATAAGCAACACAGCAAGAATCGAATAAATAAAAATTTCTTATATTTCAAGTGCTTCAGGTTGTAAATTTAGTAACAAACACATTACTCAAAATTCTCAATTTCTTGCAAACCTTCGAACCGGAGATGTGTGTTGGGCTGACCGAGGCTTCAACATTGCTGAAACTCTTGCTAGTTATGTTGCAACACTTAAAATGCCGGCATTTACTCGCAGGCAAAGCCAGCTGTCCGCTAACGAAGCTGAAAGTACTCGTAGGCTTGCAAACATCCGAATCCATGTTGAACGCGTCATAGCGTTATCACGCAACAAATACCAAATCTTGAAAGGACCTTTATCGGTAGAAATGCTTTACACCAAAAGTAACGATCAGGAAGGATTTATTGATAAAATAGCAAAAACATGGTGTGTCCTGACAAACTAAGTGATTGTGTGATCCCTTTCGAGTAATGGCATTGTTTTTTAACGTATTTCTCTTTGTCAGTAGTTTGTGCGTTAAGGTTGATTTATTGCAAAATAAATTCTGACAGTGATCACAGCGCTTTTTGAGAGCAGTGGGATAAAGAACAATGGCGTTCTCAGTTTCACAAAAATAAGGTGGCTAGGACATCAAAATGGACAAATTCTCTAGCCGCCGTGGCGCAGTGGTAATTGCCATGTGCTTTAGATCGAAAGATTGTTGTTGTTGTGATTACACCACCTCTTCCTCGGGATGGAAGTACGACACAAACGGCAATTCAGGTTCATGCCGTCAACCTAATTGAAATTAGGTTAGGGGAAAGATGGCAGCCCATTTCGAACCAGTCATGAATGACTGGTGGCCCCACCACCAACTAGGCGGACTGCCATTGGTGGGTACCACGAGTCGCCTCTTACGACATGATGGTGAGCAATTTCACAATTGTAACCCGGTTAAGTACGGGTATGCCCCATGTCTGCCTCATAAAGGTGGATGCGTCCCGTTAAGTGCCTTGCCCGAGGACACAACAAGCAAGTTTGCCAGCTTGTTCTCCACACTATCTTTTATTTCTGCTAAGCGCCAAGCCGGGAAGCTGTGAATACCTTTTTTTAGTCTTTTGGTATGACTCGACTTAGGAAATGAGCCCCAAGTTTACCGGCTGCGAAGCGGACGCTCTAACCACAACACCATAGCGCCCGTTATCTATGTTTCTCGCATGGCATATTTGATGGATATTTTTGACGATTTGAATCACTATACTTAAAGATGTAAAGGAAAAGAAAAGATATCATTTAGTTTGTAGACTTTACAAATGCATTTGTTAAAAAGCTGGGCAACTGAAAACGTAAAACAGAAAAAAGTAAAACTGCAGACAGTGACACTGTTTCGACTTATCAGGTCTCTTCAGTGCAGTTCGTGACCGACAAGAAGCTAGAGGCTTTTAATAAAGCATAGCTTAGACCGCTTTATTAAAAGCCTCTAGCTTCTTGTCGGTCACGAACTGCACTGAAGAGACCTGATAAGTCGAAACAGTGTCACTGTCTGCAGTTTTGCTATGTGCATCGCTAGCCTCTTGCATTACTATACAAAAAAAGTAACTTTGACGTGTTTCACAGTCTCGCGTGTTTGTCTGAGCTGGATGATAAAGTTAAGAATGAAGCAGAAAATACTTTAGTACTCCACAAAGTGAATTCAAATACTATTAACCAAATGATTTGTTGATTGTAAGGTATCCATTTCGTATCTCTGTTGAACAAGAGGATGATAAGTTGCATGATAAATTAATTAACCTCAAAAATAATTCAGGCTGTCGTGATTTATTTGAAGCCTTTTCAGTCACTGAATGCTGGATACGAGTGTCCTCATCGTATACACGTATCAGCAGAAACTGTTTTGAAAAAAACTATTGCCTTTTACTACCACATGGTAGTATGAGTCTGCCTTTTCGTCTCCATCGAATGTGAAATCCAAGCAGCGCAACCGACTTGATGTTGAAGACGACATTCGCTGCGCACTCCCATCGATTGCGCGTAGGATTCAAAGTATTCTGGACAAGATGCAGCAACAATTTTTTCATTGAAATTATGTAAATAAACTGCTGGTTAATATTTTGTGCTGCTGTAACTTTGGTTTTCATTGCATAAGTTGATGGGTTACCACCAATATCTTTATAGTTTGATGGGCCATGAGCAGAAAAAGGTTGAAAACCCCTGATCTAGGCGATTACCATTTCTTTGAAAAACAAAAAAATCCATTCTACATGCTTAGTGGTGTGAGTTTACAGAAATATGGCAAACCTATGTGGCATTTCTTGCTCAGTATTTATACAACAAAACAAACTTTTAGGCTGTATTAGCGTCGCGCGCATACGCCATAACAACCACTGCATTTCATTCTACGAAGAGGAAGAGATGAGGGAGCCAGGTTTGTCATTACTGCGAAAGGAGCAACGCTTGCGGTCAAACTCCAGGACCAAACTTTTTATGTGCTTCAATTTTTGTAAAAGATGAGCAAATCGCTTGTTTTGCTTTACGTACAAATCATCCTTCTTTAACTTTCAGTATTCATCAAACACACGGTGAGCAAATAGTTTATATTCTTCCGTATATTCCTGTTCTTAATTCTGCTTCCCATCATGAAAAGCGCTTAGATTGAACAGAAAGCTGTCGATGCAGCGACAAATATTCTTTACACAGCGTAGAAATTGCTCTCATATTAATCACGTTCTTCGGTATAACTTATTGGCACGCACTTTCTTATGTAATCGTGATCCGGGGGAAGAACGGAGCCGTCTCTTTCGGAAACGGTATTGTAGCGTCACAAGACAGGAAGAATATTTGGTTGCTTGATTCTCGATTGTTGATGTCAGGGCCAGGTTTCGACCAAGGAGCGAGTCCATCGACGGACGGCTGATCTCGTTGCCCAATGTCTTTTGCAGTGAAACCTGTGACAAGACCGGTGCACGGGGCTGCCCAGACTTCAGGTTCTTATTGGTCCATTGTTCAGAAGATCGAAAGGTCTGAAGCTCAAATGCTGTAAAAAATTACTAATATTTTCCAGGAACGTCATCCAAACTTTAAGTGTGCTGCGCTGCTCCTCAAAAAAGTCTGTGTTAAAAGCGATAGCATGCTTCTCTTATGCAGAACCGAATTTTTATGATGATCCTCAAGCAACCGCGTTTAATCAAACGATATAACGACAGTAGAACATGTGGCAGACGCTATCCGTAAAGCTAAAATTGTTTTTCTTTTGTAAACTATTTTGACACCAGTTAAGTTAAAATGGGACTTTTGAAAAATGCTGAAAATTTCTTTACTGCTTCGGAACAGAAAGCTTCGTTTTTTACAATTCGATTAATGAAAATGCTCTTTTCAGTCCAAATGGCACAATCAGCATATTTTACATCACAAACGTGTAGTTGTGCTTGTACCTAAAAATTAAAAAGTACAAGAAAAAACGCTCAAGCTTTATGCTATTACGTGCGAACGCCAGACCATGCCATCACTGCCAGAATAGGACGGCGCCTAAATTCTTTGCACAATAATGCTGACTCATTAAAATAACACGTCTTAAACTAACGATCTTTAACGTTTTTGGCAACATGGAAATCCTGATAGTCCTGTACATTTATAAAGATCATCTAAATGGCAAAATCAGCATATTTTACATCACAAACGTGTAGTTGTGCTTGTACCTAAAAATTAAAAAATACAAGAAAAAACGCTTAAGCTTTATGCTATTACGTGCGAACGCCAGACCATGCCATCACTGCCAGAATAGGACGGCGCATAAATTCATTGCACAATAATGCTGACTCATTAAAATAACACGTCTTAAACCAACGATCTTTAACGTTTTTGGCAACATGGAAATCCTGATAGTCCTGTACATTTATAAAGGTCATTTAGTTCACATCCATTAATTCATGCTTAATTTATTTGAAGTGCTCAGGTAAACCTTCATTTGACCCAAAAGCTTCAAGGGGTGATTTTGGTGATTATACCCTGCTTTTGGCAGAGAAAATACCAAAATAAGTATTTAAATTGGCGGCAATGTTTTCTGTGGAAAGAACCATTTTCCAATAAAATATGTGAAACGTCTTTTAATGAGTACAATGATTTAAAGACCCTAACGGAAGTTTGACCTGGTAATAATAAGAGCGTTCTTTGCGAAGGCCCAATCCTGAGGAATTTTTCTTCAAGCACGTGGTTGGATCCATGGCAAACTCTTCAACTGAGCTATTTCGTTGAGAAAACAGACTCTGAATAATTATTTGCATAAAAATGCACTGAAGTTTAAAAGTGCAATGTTAGTGTGAATGCTTTGGAACGCTGTTCATGATGCTTGGTTGTTTACACCTCACGAAAATCACGTTGTAGTGCCTTTCGTGATGGGACTAAACGCCGATTTCTTGTTTGGAATATAAGTGCACTACACGTGCATTACCTTTTTTGGGCGCTTATTTTTACTGCGTTTCCCATAGACCTGCTTTAAAGATTACCGCGTAATGAAAGCGACTGCATCCGTAAAATTACGCAAGACCAGACTATAGAAAAATGGCAGTTTATTTCGAACCAAACATGAATGCAAATCGCAGAGTGGTAGACCCACCAAGACTGATTGGCATTGGTAAATATTTTCATTTTTTTAAAAGGAGAAGCGTAACTGTTCTTACTTTTTCTTCAACAGTTCCCTTTCCAGAACAATCGCATGATACAAGCCTGTCTGGTGTTGCTTCAAGGTAAGGCCACTTCAAAGAAAAATGTAGTCCTGCTTTCGTTAAGCAAAAGTTTTTGTGCATGCAGCTAATTTAAAGTGTACACTTTAAATACGTACCATTCATGACCTAAACTTAACCTAAAAAATAATTTGTCATAAAAACTGAATAACAACATATTTTATGAAATATTTTCTTTCCTACAACGATCAAATGGTAGTGGTCTACACCATAAGAAAGGTACAACACTCTGTACAATAATCGCTTCTGCGTAGAAAGTTCAAAAGAGTGAAAAGGTAACGTACCACCAAGCAACTTAAACCGAAGTGAATGTTTACTCCACAGCATAGGTTTAAAATGGTTTTAATCTTTGATACCACTGGCTGTTTTGCAAGTCTAACAATATAAAGAAAATGGCAACCTACTCAGTAGCAGCTGTTGTAAATTTGTAGCATTGTGGGTAGCAGATACGTTGAACCGGTTTAGTGACTGAAGCTGACTCAGCTGCCGAGCATACGGATTTTAAGTTTAATGGGATCTTTGGTAGAAAGCCTTCGCCAAAAAAAAAACACCCCCGCCACCGCTCTTATCGAGTTAGAATTTTTATTCGTTGATGGAATTCAGTGATGTCAGCTAATATTTTGTCCTAACCCTAACCCTAAAATCTGCAGTACTTAAAAAGTGGCGGAGGTGTTCTTCTCAAATCTCACATTTTTGCATTAGTGGCGGGGGCTTTCTACAAAAGATCCGTTTGATGCAGTGATGCGACCAGCTTGTTTGTGGTACCATGTTTTAGATTTTCGTTGCTCCACATTAGAAGCAGCGACAGCCAGGAAGTCTTTTATTGTGAGATTGATATCAATCGTTTGGCAAACGACAATTAAATGGTCAAACGAAAAATTAATTGTTTTGTCGTACAGACAAGATAATGGCTTTGACAAAG
Organism: Trididemnum clinides; assembly: GCA_963675345.1. Classification (NCBI taxonomy): domain Eukaryota; kingdom Metazoa; phylum Chordata; class Ascidiacea; order Aplousobranchia; family Didemnidae; genus Trididemnum; species Trididemnum clinides. The sequence continues at coordinate 35,864,952 of OY776286.1, forward strand.
ACTGCAGTTTAGATACATAATTGTTACTGTGTTCTGCTAGCAATGATAAAATTGCTGGTTTCCACTTGGACAGTGTAATCTTTGTAAAAAGCTTTAAAACTTCATCCTGGCTTATTGAAGGCTCGGATTTCTTTGGCGCTACCAAAACGCTTAAATCTGGATTGTAGCATGTTTTCATCTTGTATTCCTTCTCGCACATTGAAAGTCAATTTCGCAAACTCTTCTCAATGGGACCTCAAAGATATAACAATTCTGTGTCCCCATGCATGAGCCTGATAAGCCACCTTTTCTACAAAAATGAGTTTGCACCCTGACACTATTACTTTTACTCTATATTTGATTCACAAATTTTTTTTAGCGATTGAAATTGAGTGAGTAAAATGTTATGACAATTTTTCCAAATATTGCTGACATTTTATTTCGCATTTTCCGTGTATAAACCTGATAACCCGCAAATCAAAATGGCTGCTCTTTTGCAAAATGCTGCAGGAAGACCGAAAAGAAAGCGTATACTTTGGCTAAATGCTGTACTAGAGCTAGTTGAAAATAGTAAGTTTATGATTCACTTTTAAAAGTTGTACCTCTTGGCATGATATGTGCTGAAAGTGTATTACATGTTGGGTATATGTGCTGTGAAAAGTGCTCTGCTAAGTGGTTCTGTCTGTGACCGTTCTGAATTGTCTGGAATTCTAGATTTATCTCTGAATAAGAATGCTCTATTTAAGGATGCTTTTGCAATAGAACCTTGGTTTAGTCTGAGTAAGAATATAAGTGAAAGGTTTATTTTGTCAAAACTCAGAATGGGGTCTCAAATTAGCTTTAGAAACAGATCGACATAAGAGAGTATCAATACATACCGGTTCTAGGACACTTATCCCCGGTCACAAACATCCGGTTGAGGTTATGGTTGGGCACTCTAACCCCAACCATAACTTCAACCCTAACCCTAACCCAAGAGACCGGGGTAACTATACTGATACCATACATGCCAGCCGACAGTTTGCACTCAATGTGACTAGGACAAGAAGGAAACGAGTACCATTTTTTAATAGACTGCTCTCTTGGTTAGGTTGATTGAGAGTATTATAGTTTCATCTCAGTTAGTTCTGTGATTTTAAGGGAAGTGACGACACATCTATATTTAGATTCTTGTTGATGGGTGGTAATTATTTGAATATTTTGAGTCACATTTTCACTTATTTAAAAGCATTATCTGTTAAGCTCTTTAATGTTCAAATAAAAATTCAGTTAATTAGTACTCACAAGCTGGTCAGGCTGATTCAATTTCTATCCTGGGTTTGCGTTAATATCATCTGGCCACATTAATTATAACAAATCAGATGATGTTGATATGGTTTTTGCACAGGGAAGTATGCACCAGCTTGCTTATTCGACAGCGTTTTGAGGTAACTGTTTAGAGTTTTGATGATTTTCCTCTTTCTTTCTTCGTATTGATACATGTACGAAAATTGCACCTCATACTTATACAAGTACCGCTGTCTACAGTCTAGACCACTAGTGTTACGTTAGCGTTTGCTTTAGCGCCGCTAGTGTTGTTGTGAACTAGCGACAATATTAGCGGGCGTTACTTTTTGTGCACAATAGTGCTAGAGAAAGCTGCCCTAATTTTTTCAAAAGCAGTTACCGCTAGCGCCAAACCCACCCTTTGCCAAAATGCAAATATCGTCTCAAAAGTGCAAAACGTTCATCAATCACAGGCTGCCACAGGGCATCTTCGGAAGACGAATTTTTATAAAGAACGTTTGCCGAGAAGTCACGAAAAGACAGCAGCAGTGAAAAGCTGTTAGACCAGGGGTGGCCAACAGGTGCTGTACGAAGAACCAAAATCGATAGAGACCATCACCAAGAGAGCCGTAACACGACTTTTACTCTAAACTTCCGCACTCTTCGCGCGAGCAGAGGGTGCTGACCTTTTTTTTTCGGAGTTCGATCTACACAACACTGCAAATGCTATATTTTTATCCTAAAGGTAGAGGAATGACCAGCTTCTTTTTGGAGATGAATTTCTAAGACAGTATTAACCTTGTATGAACTTTGCCGGCCTAAGAATTTGACATGCTCCCCTTCACTTTACACATCATCGATTTCAATCACTGAACACAGAGTTGAGTCAAAAGAGCCACAATCCAGGACCCAAAGAGCCGCATGCGGCTCGCGAGCGACGGATTGACCACCCCTGTATTAGACAATTGTTTCACGGAGAGACACGAGTCTCAAAGCAAATCGATTGCTATGTTGCTCTCCAATGCAATATTAAGCGGGATATTTGTGAAATACAACACCGCCATACTTTCCAGGGCAACAGTGGACCGCCTGTTTTCATTGGGGAAAGATGTGCTGAAGCAAAAGCGGTCTGAACTTAACGATCAATGGTGGATATATTAGGTTGATATATTAGGTGCGACAAGTGAAGCACTTGCCTCAAGCTTTCCCTTTTTGAGGGGCCCTCTTTATGGCTTTACAAATTGTCATAAAATTTTGTTAGCCTTTGGAAAAGAATATACTTCTAGGTTCTAACTATCTTTTGTATCATCCTGAAACTTCTAAACTTGAAACTAAAGGCGCTAAACACGAGCGTTTTTAAAAACAGCGTAATCAACGCAAAATCAATGAAATTGAAAATGTTGAAAACGAGGCAGTACAGCATGTTAAAGTTTCCCTGACGACATACTGTATAAGAGTATCTGCAGATATCACCCAATATTAGCCAATGATGTAGCTGGTTCGTAAATCTTAGACGCTAAGGAGGGCATGATGAAATCTTGCCCAAGGCCCGCAAATCCATCATTGTCAGCGATAAAGATTTTGAGACGCTCATTTTTTTGAACTAACTGTATTTTAATAAATAATTGTTTTTGTGTTGTTTTTGCGACAACTAGTACATTTGTTAGTGTTATCTTCTGGTATGCTAGTATTTCCTCAGCTGGACGGAGAAAAAATGACTGTTTCTTTTTACATAGTAACATTTTGAGTGAGATTCGAATTTGCGACCACTGCTTTTTGCGCATTGGCGATTAACAGCCGCTGGTTTTTGGAAAGGACTAACAGCGTTTGTCGCGTTAAAGTTAAGAATGTTCAACGAATAGTGGCCTACTCCATCAGTTTTGGACACAGTCCCCAATACAGCTGCACAAGATTCGTAAATTTAGTATTCAGATACACTTATTTGCAAGGTCACCGCACCTTCAACTGCTAGTCTCTGGATTTAGGCACGAAGCCTTCTTTATGTAGAGTGCAAACACTCACATTCGCATACAACTGGATGTACATCTACATTTATGGTCAACTCTTGGCATTTTGTTGAAGCTCGATCTACCTTATAAATACTTCTATGAAAATTTTGTCCTACGAATAACCAGAGGCGCAGCAGACATGTCAGCTTTGTGCTCCTGATGAAACCAGGGTTTTCCAGTTACGGCCCAATGGACCCTTATGTCCTAAAAAAGTACTTTTTATATGTTTTCTGTGTTATGTTGGTGAAAATCTGTTACGTGTTGTTTTTTATTACGTTACTGTAGAGTTAGCAGTGTGCAAATACACCCTATTTGTTAAAAAAGTAAAGAAAAAAGAGCTTGAAAGAAGGAACGATTAACAGTAAAAAGGATAGATCTAATGAATTTCAGTAAGCTATTTAAAATGATGCAGCTCATAAAATCTATCATAGCAAAAGTGGGTTGCAAATGATGACTAAAAATCATTTATGCGCATGAAAAGAGCATGAATCAATTTTTAATCAACTTTCATTCTTTCATGAAGACGTGATATATGCGTTTTCTGACCTGAGTTATTCCATTTTCTATTTTAAGATATAACAGCAGAATCAGGATCTGAAGTTGACATTAACTTTGAGAAAACTCATTTAGAAATGGACCTATTGCATTCACATCGAGCACAGGAGACTGTCAGATCACTGGCAGTACAGTGTATAATCCGTCGTATTATATAATAACTAGCCGGCTTTGCCGGCGTCGCCCGCCAGATGCCCTCCATCAGTAATGTCCAGATTTAGTATTTCGGTTCAACCGGCCAAGTCGGCTTCACCTATCCGGTCCTTGTGTGAGGCAGTAGCGAGAAGTTAATGAATTTTATGCACTTTCGCAATTCTTCTACACAAAATTGTGATCATCATATTCTCTTAATCATGACTGGCAATGCTCACAAAGAATCTTGCCACAAATTATTATCGTTAATGCTTGTGAAGGAGCAGAAATTGTACATGATCAAAACTGATTGTAGCGTTGAAATTGTAGTTGCTTTCACAATTAAAAAAAACTATTTAATGGTCAGTCTGTTTTGCCAATTGGTACTGCCGCTTTCCTATTTATATTTGTGGTATTAAGTTCTTAATTTGGCTGCGCTATTGGTCTTGTTTCCGGCATAGCGACAAAAGCGGCTATTGTTCTCTCTATATTCAGTTTTACGAATTGTTATGGTTATGGTTTTATGTTGATTTTTTCTTAAACTTAAGATTTTATTACAATGATGTAGAGTATTGACATAAATACCATAACAGGCAGCATATCAGCAAAAGAAACAATTCTTGCTTTATAGTATATATGACGGCTTCACCTGCAGAGACTTCGTCAGTGACGTCGGGATTGAGAGTGTCGGTTCAGCCGGCCGAGCCGGCTTTATCTATCAAATTCTTGTATGAAGAGTTACCAAACAATTGTGTGTTTTCTGCACATAAGATGTTCACGACTTTTTGTGCTCCTTTTCCTAATAGAATATCTTATTTAAAGATCCTGGCTGTTCCTTAGGTCTATGTGCTCTGTTCATTGCTGACACGAACCCAAGGGAGCCCTGCGTTTCCCGTAGTTTGGAAGTAGGGATTACATTTCTGATATTAAGCTATTCTAAAGCAAAGTAGCAAATATGTCTTTCGCGTGGTGCGATTTGACACAGTGACGCTGTTTTCATTTAATTTCTCCTTAAATTTTTTCAAGTCCTCGCTGGTTAGGCATTATGTAGCATGTTCTTTTCTATCTGCTTGACGTGCCCTAGGAAGTGAAAAGAGCCCTTGCTTTTCCTCAAATGTTTGGTTTGATCCCGGTAGTTTTAGAAAGCCATTGCAAAGCAAAACACCAGTAATAATATCTATGTGGTGCGATTTAACACAGTAACGTTAAATTTGATTTCGCCTCAAGCTTTCTTGAGTCCCTGCTTGCTACGCATTTTGATTTGTATTCGTTTTTCCTTACATGGGTATGTTTATAGAAGTCATATAAGTTCTTGCTTTTCCCAAATTTTTAGGTTTGATTCCGGTAGCTATAATATCTATCTATAAAGCTATTATCAAGCAAAATAGAAAAAATGTTTCTCCTAAGTATGGTGCGATTTTACCTCGGCAGGACATACTGTCACCCGTGCCGATTTAAAACGTATCAATTAATGCATCTGCGCCAGCTTAACCGTACAAACATATGCTAGAGCCACAACGAAATGTTTTACTAAATATAAGCCACAGCTCTTGTACATGTAATGGTGATCATGTTGGTTTATTAATGAAGACTGGAAGTATTCAAACAAAAAAAACTATGACACAAACTACCATTTGTCATTTTTAAAAGTGTAAAAGGGAGAAGGTGAAACATAGTCAAAATTGATGGCGTCGCCCAAATAGTGGTCGTTTTGACTCATAAAGAAATGAGCTGTTTGGTGGTAGGCATGTTCGATGATTTTGTGGGCCCGCTTTCGTATTAATATTGGTGACATCAAGATTTTTGCCTGCTTTGTTTGCTTTAATTTGGCCTTATCATGAAAAGGGGCCCCGCCTTTTGGGATTTTATTACTGTTTCTTAAATTTGGGATTTTATTTCATTTAACTTTTGCCCCTAATCCGGACCTCCCCACTTTTAAATGAAGATTAGTGTTGTGTACCGATAGGCCTATCCTTGCAATTAGAAATATCAGTAATGGCTTTACCATTTATGTTTGCTATCAAAATGATAGTAGATAATCTTGCTGCCTGCTGCTGTTTTCCCTAAATAGTGGCAAGCATTTGATGTTATTAAACATTATGACCTCACAATGCGTTTTAGCCGATATCATTAGGATCGCTACATACCACTTCTTCGTCACTGTAGGCGAATTAATATGAACTAACATCTCTAACTTGCGTTAATGTTTCTTGGCCCTGGCATATACGCCGTCACGCAAAGAGCAAACCAACCAGAAATGAAGCATTCACAGTTCAGTTATAGCAGTAGCGCGAGCCCCCGTCAACAATGTCGAGATTAAGAACATCAAATCAGCTGGCTGCTGCGACAACCTTGCCCAATTGCAAATGAAATTGCTTCAACATTTAGATCATGTGTAGCTCGACACCTACATTTTGTTGCAAACGATAAGAAAGGACCATTTTTACCCCATCGTCTTATTCTTGGGTGATCACTAAGTGTTTTGCTTGGAGTAGGCTAGATATTAACATTTGTAGACTTTGAGTCTTTTGAATAATTTGATTGATAATGCCAAAGATCTATGCATCGAGAAAGAATAGACAAAATGTACCAAAGGACTTAGATTTTCTAGAAATTGCAATTTTGTGAACTGCAGGCACTAAAATTTGTATGTTTCTAATGGGTAGACTATATTTCATAAACATTTGGAGACTTCAGTTTTTGATGGATGTTTTTAAAAACGTCGACAGATAATGCAAAAGAACCATGCTTGCGAGGAAAAGTAGTCAAAATGTACCAAAGAACTAACTTTGTTTAACAATTGCAAGTTTGTTAGCTATAGTAGGATAATTGTACAACTAAAAATTAAACATCATGTTTGCCAACCAAGTTTTAATCAGCCATTATAAACTAATTATAACCGACGCGATGGCGTAGTGGTTAGAGCGTCCGCTTCGCAGTCGGTAGACCTGGGGTTCATTCCCCTTGTCGAGTCATACCAAAAGACTTTAAAAAATGGTATCCACAGCTTCCCTGCTTGGCGCTCGGCATTTAGGGAAGGTTGTGGAGAATAAGCCGGCAAGTTCGCTTGTTGTGTCCTTGGGCAAGGCACTTAACGGGACGCCCCACCTTTATGTGGAAGACAGGTGACCCATAAACCTCGAAAAAGGCAACTCCCAAGCGAGTGCGGACTTCCCGTCCAAAGTATAGCGATACAATCCGCTTTCTCGTGAATGGAGGATAAATATGCCAAATAAAACAAAACAAAACAAATAATTCTTAGCCTCACGTAATTGGAGTCACATATTGTTGGAAAGGAAATTTTCTAAGCTTTCAAATGAAAATAATTGTTAATACTTTATTATAACATTTTTGTGTTAAAGTCACCTGTTTTCAATGAGCTCACAACTTTTGGGATGGGTAAAAAGTTACACCACAGGTCTTAAAGTTCAGTTTTTTCAGTACAAAAACTAACATTAATTGTTCATTTTATAGACTATCGGAATCGCTTTGAAATAATCTTTAATTTGTTGAATAAAGTTTGAAAATCAGTTGAGAAATGAGGTTGCAAATCAGTTTTTTAGTAAACCAATTCTGCAAAAAGGTTGCAGTTTTTAAAAACATCTTGATATTAAGATCTGCGGAAGCGAAGATTTGTGTTAATCATACGGGACATATTATGACGTCATAGACCCAGTTTAAGCGTGCAAGCGAAGCAAAGAAGAAAAAATGCTTAGAGGGCTTGAAGTGCTTAAATAAATAATTGCTTGTAGCATAATCAAATAAACATTAATTGTTGTAAAGTTTATTTTACCAAAAGCACCTTATTAATATCTCTTAAAAGAACGTTTAATCGCGTTTGTGCGATGAGTGCTTTTTGAGAAAGAACAAAAAACAGATTGTTTAAGGCATCGTTGATTGTGACGTCATTTTGGACCTTAAACAAATGAAACTTTTTGAAATGTCTTAAGTTGAAAGCTGGTTTTTGTTTGAGCAAAAAGCGGCTGTTCTTTGTCAAGTAATGCAAATTCTAAAAAATTATTTTTGGTTATGACGTCACGATGACATCGCGAACACTCTTATGACACTCACCATAGGGTGGTGATCAATTATGCCAAGTTTAATGCTTGTACCTATAGCAGTTTTAGGGTAGTTAAAACAGGCAGACACAGAGAATTGCGCTTTATAGGCCTATATTAGATGCGACTTACAGTAGTTCAAGCTGGTTAAATCTACACAATGCTCAACTAATACGCTTTATTCTTATTGCTTGCTTTAGTTTCTTTTTTACTTTTTTCATATGGATTATGGTCTTAAAGTCTCTTTCAATGAAAATTGAATGTTTTTTACAAATTAAGCTTAACTTGAATAATAAAATAAAAATAATTTAATGCTTTCGTTATGCTGTAATTATTTTATTTGTGAATTTCGAATTGTCTCGAATCTAAACTTGCTTTTATATCTCGGTTGTTTTTTGCAAAAAAAAAACTATTTTTTTTCGCATTAAGATTTGTATCGTACACGCCTCTTCTGACGTCACAATGTTAGATCATATGTTTAAGTTCAAGACTGATCCAGAACACACTTTTTCTTCTTGAGAGTTTTCGATTGCTAATGTGACGTAATTTATTGGCGGTGCTTTTCTTTGTCGTGTGATGTCGTTCTTGAATTTTCTGGATCGTGTCCCATTTTTATACATAGGGCGGCGAGATCTTTACACGGGCAGAATGAAAAGAGGAAAGACAAGAGACAGAGAGAAATAGTGCGAAAGAGCGTAGAGAAACGGATAGTGGGTTGTTCTGTGGTGGTTTGTGTGGAATATTAACGTGACAAGAATTAAACGGTTAATTGATTGATTTAGTTTTTGGTTGGATTCTGATCGATATATTGGCGTGCATTGATTTGTGTGATCGACGAGCGAAAGAATTAAAAGTCTTGAAGTATTTTGTAAATACATCTGTTCTGTTCTTCATCGAGAAGTGCGTGGTTCAAAGTATCGCGGTTAACTATTTAGTGGAGGCCAATCTTCACCTAACTGTTAAGTTGCAGTCAGAATTAATTATTTGAGCGATACTATAAGTCGCCCCAATTTTTAGAAAAAAATTAAAGTTGAGATAGAACCAAAATTGTATTTACGCGACAATGTCTAAGACGGAATGGTTGTTGTTTGACGCCTGTGTGTAAACAAGACTTACAGTCTAGGTAAAGGTCCCAAACTTTTAGTACTTAATTGTTTTAATAAGGGCTTACAGGAAATGTTACCATTTTCGACGTATTTTGTTTTAGTAATAAATAGCAATCAAAATAATGGATTTTGTTTATTTTAAGATAGCATGTATTTAGTCGCTTTAATTTTTTTACAGCACTGGAAATGCGATTTGAGCAAAATTCATTTGTTTTACTGCATTTTAAAGTCTTACTGCAATTTGATTTGATCAAGTATTATCAATCGTAGCCTACTCTACTTTGACTGCGGGCAAAACAACTATTGAATCATCGGCTTCCGTGATTACTTTTTTGTTTCAAAAAGATGATATTTAGAAAAAAGAGAAAAGGTCTTTCGCTTCAAAATTGACAAAATGATGTATTCAGCTCTTAAAAAATGGATCCCTGCAAGTCAAGATCAAGTTTTGTTACCATTTTCATGGTCGAAATTGCCCAATCCTGCTAGTAATTCATATCTTCCAATTAACATCGTGCAATGCGTCAGGGTTTTAATTAAAACCTTGCCAATTTGAAGTGTGGAAGCAATTTTAGATTAAACAAAGAGTAAAATTTAAAATGACTAATTGGCCGCTCGTCAAACACTGAATTATGAATAAAAACCGCTTTAAGTAATAGGAAAGGAGGAAGCAATAATTGCTTTATAATTGCACAAATTATTTGTGATTTGGTCTTGTATCAAAACCCCTTTTAGCTTATTAAAATGACTCCACATATGCAACGAAGCATGGAATAAGTTGTCAAAATCTGCTTCAGACTTTATTTTGAAAAAACCGCAACGGCAAAACACTTGAATAATTAATTAGTTTAGCACCAGTGATGCAGTAAGGGGTTAGAGAACTAAAACTCACTGTCTCCGCCATTTTTTACCGTTTTTAACTGCAGTGACGTCTTCATGACTAACAGCATGCATATCTTCCTGCCCCAATTTATTCTGTGGCTACACACCTGCAATTGCAGCTTCGCAACCATGAAAATAAATATGACGTAAAGTTGTTGATGACTAATCTCGAACAGCGATTGCCACACCAACAAGAGGTTATGAGCTCAATGCATGCATGTGCAACGCGCGTTGATGCTTCGAAGCACTTTTCGGCAATTTTTCCTGCTTGGCTACAAACTTGTGGTGAAAACACAGCAGTTATAAACGGCAACAAAGAAAGTGAAGAACAAAGTCTGTCAAGTGTTTTTTTAGCGCTGGAAAAGGTCATTTTTTGAAAAAACTTGGATTTCGTAACACTATCGTCAGCAGCGTCACGTGATTTGTTGAGAGTCCAACGTGCAGTATTTCTCATTGGCTTGATTGCCAACTCTAGACTGATTGATTGCAGGAGAATTATTTTACTCGGCTGTGCAAAACCATTATTTACTTGGCTGTGCAAAATCATCATTTACTTTCAAGTTTCTTTACAAAATCAAACTATGGTTTGTGCAGGTGATAAAGACGTTTCTTAGTTGTGGCCTCGACGATCGTAAGATTTTTTTGGAATCTCCAAACTCCTCATTCATAGGACATTAAGTGACTTGAAGAGCTAATTCATTCACTCGTGCGTATAAGTCCCAGGTCTATTTGCAAATCTTTGGTAAGATAGGACCCTCATGGCAGATAGCTAACTTGACTCTACCGCCGCTCTCTGCCACATAAGTATGGAAGTATGCAAGTAAGTGGTTTTCCCAAGTGCCCAACAAAGCCGCCTTACTACCTTTTTTCCCCCGTCCCTTTTCTGCTTGGTGTCAAAAAGGAAAGCCGTGTAAACCATTTTTAATGAGTTTGGCATCAATGGAAAAAGGAGTTAACCTCAAGCTGCCAACAAAGCGGACGCTCCAACCAATACACCACAGCGCCGAAGCCACTGGTTTCACCTTATCTATAAGCGGCCAAAATTCTTGAGCTCAATGTACATTTTTTATTTTAATTTGCAGTAAAATATAAATGTACAATGATGATCTGCGACGTCATTTAAACAGTCAAATGTCTGAAATTTTTGAAAGAAGCGTGATAAATTTGTGAATTGCGTGTGTCAGAGCTAGAATTTTAAAGTCAACCACGAAGAAATTTGTACACGTCAGTAGTTAAAAAAAACCTGGACTATTCCTGGAATATTACAGCGAAGTTTATGTATGATGTGGAGTGATAGTGTTCAAGGTAGTTAAGCAATAAATATTGAGCTGTTGTTAAACGAGGTCGAAATTTTCTTGCTTATTTAAAATTTTGACAAGTTGCGGCAAACTGCTGATTTGGCGGAAGAATTAATTGTTTTGCCTACCTTAGTCTCGATTTCCTATTTGACGATTGGAGTTGCTAGCGATTGAGTTAAATTACGTAGAGGCAAAATGAATTGAGTTGTGTTGGAATTATCACTATGTTTTTGTCAATTAGCCTATACCAAATATCGGCAACAAAAATTTAGCTTTTAGTGGGTGCTCATTAATTTCCACAGAGATTTGTTCTGCGTTGGAATGCTCCTAATGAAAATTTATCCAACTCATCGAACTCGGTGTTCTACAGATATATTGACCGTATGAAGAGGTATAATCTTAAAATGTGGTCGAGATAGTTAGTCACCAACTAACTATAGTAGTCAGCACAAGCCGAATCAGAAGCATAAACTTGATCGCAAACGACGGTTTCTCTAGCTGCTAACGGCGCACGCAATAAAAGTGAGCGCACATTCTGCACACTTTCAACTGTAAGTTTGAAGCTTAGCTCATCGGGCTGGTTGTATTTTTCTTGAATTGTCTGCTGCTTAGCGAAAAAGATTGCAGAACAACGGCGAGAACTAAACCCAGACTAATGGCACCCAATGAGCGCCATATTTTAATTTCGCTTTTTCTTGTCAATATAGAATAAAAAGGCTTGTAGGCAATATCAGTCAGTTCGGTTTATATGCTGTAACGTATATTACAAAAACTGAGTACCGGTTACCTGTGAAATCGAATTCGGCGATAATTGGAATTATTAGCCAAATCTAGTAAAAAGAAAAGTACAACTTACGAAAGGAAATCAAAACCAAATAAAACCGACTTCAGTTACTGACTAAAACATGACAACTGCAACTGCTGTAAATGTGGCAGAGCACTCATATAGAAACTTTTTCAAAAATACAAACAGAGACATAACGTTACAAAAACTAATGATATTAAACTTTTATTGTACCTTTATAAATAATAAAAAATTCAAAATGCCACCTTAAGTTTTGTGTATTTTTAATCGTCTGGAACAAAATGTACACCTGGGCACAGTAAAAGAATTTACCATTTACGCGCAGTGCATTTATGTTTTTAGTTTGTTTTTTTTGGCTTATCAAAGCCTTTTAGAATTATTTAAATGTAGTTAAGATAATATAAACACAATAAGTGAAATTACAGAAAAGAAGAATTACGAACAACAAAAGTTCCAAAAAACTGCCCAGTGTATGAATGAATTAAGCAATAGGCCTACATGGCTGTTGAGAATAATTAGTCTCAGAGGAACGCCGAGACCTTCACTGCTGTCTTTCCAAAACTCGTAAAAAGAATCCAATGATCCAGCATTAATTTCTTTAACGTACAAACTTCAGAGCAAATAAGCGATAGTGAAAACAGCAAAAACTAATCGAGGGTTATCCTAAGCATAACCCTAAGCAGTAAAATTTCCACTCGCTCAGTACTCAACAACAGTTCACCAAAACAACAAGTTTTTCTGTGTCGCCGTTAATTAGCATGCTTGTGGTACAAAAAGGTAAAAGGCGTGAATAGTAGTTAAGATTGAGCATCGATTGCCGAGCTGATTCATCGAGCAAGATCAGGTCACCAACCGCAGAAAGTTTAGCGAATGATTTTCAAAACTCGGGTAATAGAAACGTGACGTAATTACGATGCTGCAACAACGGCACATTTTAATCAGTGGTTGAAAGTTAACAAGGAAATCAAAAGTAATATATGAAGCGTTTTTAGGAGATATTAATAACGAGCTTTCAATAAAAATAACTCTACAACAATTAAAGCTCAATGGACAGCGCCAAGAGCAATTCGTTATTTAAGTCTTTTAAGCCTTCCAAGTATGCTTCTCTTTTTCGCTTGCGCGATTGCAACTCGCTCAAGGATGTCATAATACTTTCTAGTACAATTAACACAGTTTTTGGCCACCAGAGATCATCATATGATGATGTATTCAAAATTACATTTTTGCAAAATCAGTTTACTTAGAAACTGATTGTGACCTCATTTTTCAACCGATTACCAAACTTTTTTTAACAAATTAAAGGGTATTTCGAGGCAATTTCCTAAGTATATAATATGCATCAGTTTAAAAAATACCACTCTCAACACAATCATATTTATTTGAACATTTTTGCCAAAATTACCATTATATTTCTCAACGAATTAACTATCTTGCTGTAAACATATGAGGTCCAAAGTGGTTAGTTTTTATTCTATTGCCGCAAGTAATGTGTTGAAAATTTTTTCGGGCAAAATTCGGTCACAGCGATTACTTATTCAGGCAAAAATATGGTGCCCTTTTAAAGAGTTTTGAGCTCCTACGCTCATGCTTTTGACTGTAATTCAATCTTTTTTCTCTCACACTATTTAAAGTGTTACTCATAGTTTGTAATAACATTCTTTCTTCGTGAACATTATCAGTCTTGATTAAGACAATAAGATCACCATCAAGAGAATTGATCACCATTACGTGTATAAGAATTGTGAAAATGCATAAAATTCATTAGCTTTTGATTGCTCTTCACACAAGAGCCGGCTGAACGGAAATAGTTAACCCCGACGTCACTTTTGGGACCCTGCCGGGAGACGCCGCCGAAGTCGACTAGTATGATATAACGATAGTCTACTTAGGTTTTAATAATACTAATTTTTATTTTCTTCGATGTATGGACTTTGTTGTCATTTCATTCATTTTGTTCATGCAGGTTGTTGTGCATGTATGTATGTATTTTGAGTCTTTCGATGTTTGTTGTAAGATGCACTCATCTCATAACCAGAAGCAGTTTTCAGACTGGACGTTGAAGGCATTAAAACTGTAAACTAAACAAGGTTTTTTTTAAGACGGAATGCACAAGACAATATTTTTTGCAGTCCTCAGACGTTCCGCATTTCCATTGTGTGTTAACCGAGGATGGTTATGCGGTTAATCACTTTAATTTAGCTTTGTAGTTGTGTTGAAGTCATAGCGTTTGGAATCAAAATTATGCTCTTTTGCTTTTGCTGCACGCACTATTTTAAAGTGCAGCGTCTCTCTTATTTATTCAACAGCCAAATTAATTTAAACAGTTCAGTTTCAGATTTATATGTTGTGAGTTTTGAATGTATTATTGTGGTTACAGCAACGAGTTTTAACTAATATTCTCTTCACTCAGGCCGCTAAATTTCTCGCTGCTTTTTACCTTGGCATACACGACGCTTTTAACAGATATCAGCAACTACTGAACGCTTCACTTAAATACGGTAATCGCTAAGCTTTGTAGTTGCTGATTGACTAGAATTCACCAATATTCAGTTGTTAAAATTTTTCATATTGTTTATGCATGAGTACTGAATAATGCGGTAATCGCTAAGCTTTGTAGTTGCTGATTGACTAGAATTCACCAATATTCAGTTGCTAAAATTTTTCATATTGTTTATGCATGAGTACTGAATAGCTAAGCTTTATTGCAATCACATTGAGCAATTTAAAACACAAAAATATGTTTTCATCAGTTTTTATTTGTAAAGTTTTTATCAGTTCCAAAGAGTTTTGTCATTCTACTACGGGCTGTGCTGTTCAAGAGATCTTAGCCCATGTAGGGGATCCTGGCTACGCCGCTGGTTTGGGTCAGTTTAATTTGATTGTATTTCTTATTCACTATAGTTAATTTCAAGTACGTTTTTGTTACACGTAGCTGATGATGGCAGATATTGCCTTAATCAATTACATTATGTAACACAATTTTTGTTTGACTACTGTTTTTTGGTGCCCCTTTATGAAGTTTTACGTGTTGGGTTTAAAAATCAAGTTAGTTTTTCGAATTAGCATTACCTTCTGAGACATTACAACTTTTTGTTTCATCCGACGTAGCTGTAGCTAGCGAATTGCGTTCGATCTTTGCAATTGATTTTATCTGCAAATCGGGGTTACGTTCAGTTTATTAAATGCAATAGCCATTTTAAAAAGGTTTATAAAAATAATGGCTTGATGATAAACATAGCACAGATTTTTACAAATAGTACCAGTCATTCAAAATGCACTGTTGAGCGAGTTTTCTTTTAAGACCGCTATTATCGACTTTTATCTTACCTTCACAAAAACCAAGTGTAGTTTCCCATGATTCGAGTGTTCTTGGCAGCGGCCTTTATATCGTCTCTCCATTGGCTGAACATCCTGATAAAATCTCTCACCATGCTCCTCACCAAAGTTATCAAGATTTTCTTGAATGAAGTCCAGATGGGAGCACAAGAAATGAAGTTGTACAGCTGTGCGACAACCCATGTTTTTGTAGCATTTCATTAGTTTTTTTACTAACTCTTTGTAATTTCAATTCCTTTTGTTTTCCAAAAATCCATCAACTACACTTTGAAATGCTTAACGCTTCCTTTTCTGTTTCATTCATATTTTCTTCCAAGCTTTTAGACTTTAACATTGTGTTTATCTGGGGACCACCAGTATTCCTCCTTTTATATTATCATCTGACAGTCCAGAAAATATTAAACAGATTTCTTAAAAAATTCTTTTTCAAAATCCAATGCTTTAACAAAGTGTTTTACTAGATCTAATTTGGTATAAAGTGGCGGTAGTAAAATCTTTTTCAAGCCTACAAGAGGCTACATAATGACGTTACACATTCCTGGAGTTAGTTCTTCCCACGTCGGCAAATGAATTTTCTTTTAGTGCTAACGCTCACCGTCAGCTCTGCTACTCCGCAAGCACAAAAAGCAAAAGTCTTTTGTCTATCAACTCTTGATAATAGTGAGAATTTACAATAATTAAGTAGTCACACACGAACAATTAGGAAGCACCAGACCGGTTTCGCCATTATTGGGGCTTTTCAGTGATGCGTATCCGACCAGCAGGATATCGAACCTTTAAGATATTGAACTTTTTATTTGTGGTAAGTACTACTAAATCACCTGGCTGGACGCCATTGTTGATGTTATAGTAGCAAAGCAAGGAAACCGGACACTCACTAACAAAAGTAGCTACAACATACACATTGGCATCTTGCCAGGTGGTTTGGTGGTACTTACCACAAATAAAAGAGTCAGCATCTTGAAGATTTGGTTCCCTGCTGGTCGGATATGCATCACTGAAGAGCCCCAATAATAGCGAAATCGGTCTGGTGCTTCCTGATTGTTCGTGTGTGACTACTTAATTGTATCCACTCTGCAGACCCAGCAAAAATCTTAGCATTTTGAAGTTCCCACAAACACACCGCTTAAACTAAGCATAATTGGTGTTAACAAGCACTTACTTCACATTTTTATAGTCTTCTTTTATCTGTAACGAAAAAGCAAATGGAATTGATCGATCTATACTGTCATTCTGACGTAACACTACTTTAACACTTTTGGAAACTGTCAACGAAAAGCCGCCATTGCGTAGGGTCATGATCTATTGCGACAGTGCTGAAAAAGCCTTACACATGTTTGCAATAGCAAAGATCTTCAATAACATCGAAGTAGACATACATGTAAAACGCCAAGTGCCTATTCTTGTAAGCAGAACTTTAACAGTCATCGGAAATCAAATTACACTCATTCAGTCTGACGGTTAATCACTCTGCTCCAGATTTCCTAAGACCCAGATCACCTATAAAATCATCCCATTCTTTTGTAGTCGCAAAATGAGGATCCAACCTTGTTGTTGGTGCCTATTTCACATCAGTGTCTGCATTTTTACTTGTTGCTGAGTCTTCCTTGAAGTACATTTCTACCTTAAATAAAAAAACAAGTGCATGGTATACAATACAAGAAATTAAATTTAGTCTCAGAACAAACAAATTAATGTTAGCGATTCACAGAAAAAACTCACCTTTGATGATGAATTTGGAACCGGTAAAGCTTCGTAGAGACAAACAAGTGCAATGGATGAGGGTATGCTTGATTATGTCGTAGCTCTCCTCCCGCTAATCTTGCTATACTTTGAAATGTTTGTCATGCAAAAAGTGTTATTGTCACAATGACTTTGGGACTCTCTCCAAACACTGGGAACTGCAAATGATGCAATTTTCTTCAAAATTTCATTTGTTGCCCAGAATTTGTCCTGATTACCAATGTCCATCCCAAAAAATATTCTATACGGTGTCCAATATGATTTATATTTTATGTGTGGCATGTTTACCGCTGAAATAGTATCCACACACATAACAAAAGCGACCCGGTGTATTTTTGCACTGTCTACTAGACATTTTGATTTCCACGATTTAAAAGATGAACTAAATCCAAGATAACTCAAGACTTAACTCTACGAAATGTAATCATAGGGGCTTCTGAGTAGGTTGTTGCCTGTCAAGGCTGGCTGTTTGATTTCTGACTGCAACACTGTACTTCTCTCCGCAATTTTGAAATCAGCGCTTGAAAATCACATAAACACACTTAAAAAATTTAGCCAAAAACACTTTTTGAAAATTTTTTTGGCGTAGTATGATAAATGTAACCGGTAGACCGCTTCACTTTTATAAAAAATTTTACTTTTCCAACTGATCTGACTGATATTGTCTATCTAATTAACCTTTTTTACTACTAGCTGTATCTGTAGAGAGAAAGTGTTTTATGTAGAACAAACTTGCGGAACACATCAATGAAATTTTTTGAAATTCTCCTGTTCATTTTTGTCTGCTTTCCTGTGCTCGTTGTGAAGAGCCAAGAACAACCAAACTTTTCGGGCAGCGGTATGTGATGTTTGATGCGACCAATTACTCTGTGTGCTCATCAGTTTTGAAAATCTGCTTGCAAATAGGATAAAATTAGGATAGGAAAGGCAAACCAATTCGAAAATGAGAGTTGGAAAAACAAACCAAAGCTTTTTTCCTATATATCACTGGGCCTTTTTCCTATAGTTCACGCTATTATAGTGAATATATAACTTGCATTAAACGCTTGAAAGTAGTGTTGTAAAGTGTATCTCTTTGCACTAGTTTGTGAAGTGCACGGATAGGGTTAACATTTATGTTTGGCCTAGCCAAGAATTAAACCCTGTATGTCAAAGTTTTTGAAAAAATTAAGCCTCTTTGGTGACCAAAGCAATAAAATTTTCGGCAGCTAAGGCTCGGTAGCGTAAGGTACTAGACGGTTGGTATTACATTCGAGGGAGATCGGATTTAATGCCTGCATAAGTGATCGTTTTGAAATTCTTTAAAAGAACAATTGGAAAATTGTTTGTAGAAATTCAGTATTGCCAACGCTGACAAAGCTAAACAAAAATTGCAGTACAGCCCTAAGCAGTACTGACCACCAACGCGTGGCAGAAAACTTTTTCCTGGCTGCCTTAAAAAATCTTAAAACAATAGCTATTTGAAGTGATTGGAAGCTTCTGTTTAATTGTGCGACTAATACGAATTTAGCCGTAATTAGTTTTCAAGCGATCGTGTTATAAACTTATTTTAGGTGACAACGACACCGCTATTACCAATGCCACCGAAAACTGTGGGCACAATTACACCATCAACCAGACCGGAAAGAACTTTTCTTCGCCAGGGTATCCAAGCAATTACGACAACTTTCTCAGTTGTACGTGGCGATTTCATACTTCATTACCAACCTCCAAAATTGAGATCACTTTTAACTTTTTCAACATGGAAGAAGATTATGACTACGTGAGGGTGAGTGAAAACTATTATGTATTTACAGCAGACATGCACCACATAGGTCAAATGATTTGAAAAAGGGCTACATCTCATATTAGAGATGATAAGCTACGCCGCGTATGCGGTTAGACTGCAGCGCAGAAACTTCTTTTTTCTTACCGCACAGTCTGTAAATACCAAATTGAACAAGTCGACTTCATCAATTATTTCAATAAATTTTTTTCCAAAGCAGAACAATTTTACTCGTGGTGTAGCCTAATTATAAACATTTTATAAATCCATAGCCGTGCTCTTGTTGTCTTTTGTGACTGCGTTGATTTTGTGCTGAAGAAACCAGTCACGATTGCAAGTTTGCAGTTTTGGTACCAATTTACCGAAGTTAGTATAAAAACTTAGCATACAACCCAGCAGCACTAAGATGGAATAATTAGGTGATAGTTCAAGCTAGTCGTTCAAAAAAGGACTTTAGACAAGTAGTTTATCACAGGAACTTTAGTAGAAGGAACAGAGGGCCTAAGCTACTGTATAACCGGACGTTAGCTTAGGCTAGAAGCTATAGCCTAGCTGCTAGCAATCAAATATATAGCCGGCAAGCCGGCTTACTAAGTTACCAGACCAGTATTTAGCCTAGGATACCGGTATCAGATTGGTGAGGTAGCAAACTGAAATAAGTTCCCTAGAAAATCTAAAAATATTTTTTTTTGCAAATTGTAAGAGCAAGAAACAGATTGTTTACATGCTTTCAAGGGGACTGCAGAATTTTTAAAAGAAGTGTTACGGCATATTTAAAACCTAATCTGCGTCGAAGTGCAAACGGAAAATATTTTCGTTCTTGACTTAATAAAGATAATAGTAAGGTTGTATCCAGTTGCCACCTGGTGAGTCGCTTGGCGAAATAGCTATAGTGGTTTTATTATTTTATCCTGACGTGTAGTGCTTTCAATTATATAAGTATTGCTCGGTGGTCCCCAAACTTTTTCCATGGAGGACCACATTCCTGATATTTTAAAGACCAGTGGGCCAAAGTGAACTCGAAGTAGGTGGGAAGTAACGGTCAGTAACATTGGAGAACGCTCTATGTTTTCCGAAAATTAGATGATCTCCGAAAAAAAAGGTCATCACCTCTCTCGCTGTCACAAATTATGCTTTTCGTGATCAAATTGATCGATCAAAGTGACTCTTTCTAGAAAACACTGCATTGTACATTTGTTTTGCAATTGTTAAAAGGGCCAGTCCAATTGTAAAAAGGGCCAGATTTGGCCCGCGGTCCGTACTTTGGGGACCACTGGTATAGCTCTATCCTTGGGTATTGATTTGCATATATAATAAAGGGCTAGTTGTTGTTACAATGGGTTGACCATACGTCCTCTTTTTGGAAAACATGTCCTCCTTTTTGGTAAAAAGTAATTAGTTCTCGGAGGATGTTTAAAAATGCCTTTTTTGTCTTCCTTTTTAATATAAACTAATTTGGCCATCCAAAGTTGTTCAAAAATTCCTTTTTTACGTTTACCCTGTGATTAAAAAATTATGTCACTGCATATTAGTTCAAGTGATAATAAGTTTAACTGGTAAGGAATGATAAAAGGGAGTTTCCTAACAGTCTACCTCAGACTGACTGTTGCTTTAGGTTTGAAAGAGTAAGATTACATGGAAAATAGTACAAATGCCGGTAAGTTTCCAAACTGCATTTCTTGTATTTTACGCAGCGGAGATACGGAGATAAATTTTGCTTTGTTGTTCTAGTCCAGGGGTCGGCAACCCCTGGCACGCGAGAGGATTTTTTGTGGCACGCCAAGTGACTTGACGCGCATGCGAAATCTACCCTATAAGCGTGCGCCGCGCACTCCCAAGCTCAAACTGTCTACACTGCACGAAATCAACAGTCCTAAAATTTGTCAAGCATGCAATTCACTTGACAATTTCTATGTCGGCGATGTCTGTTGTGGTTCTGCCAATGACACTCACAACTGGTTCGCTGTGAAAGCGAAAAAATTGGCTCAAGACAATCAAGTTTATGCGATTTCCCATTAGCACAAACAAATTAGAGTAAACAAAGATGCGATACGCAGCAAGAATGAAAAATTTTGGTGTAGACACGCCTAATACTAAAACAGTTACGAAAACACTGTGTTTCTTTGTCGCACACTCTGCTACAACTCACAGACAGTTTTGCTTGAAGAGATGGAAAGTGCATACCATGATGTGCTGCTGCACTGCAGTGTCAGATGGTTAAGTTGCGGTAAGATTCTCTTGAGGTTCGTCGAATGTCTAATCGAGATAAGGGTCTTTTTCAGGGGACAAGGAAAGGCCGACCCCGAACTGGAGGATGAAAAGTGGCTTGTAAAACTAATGTTTCTTGCGGACATCACCACGCACCTTAACGAACTTAATCTTCATCTGCAGAGTATAGGAAAAACAATGATGTGTCTTTTTGAGGTATGCAAAGGATTTGCATCTAAACTGAATGTCTACACACGGCACATCCGAATCGCCACTTTTCGCTACTTTGAACACTTGAAGGCTTTCTCAGTGGATTACCAAGTTAATTCGGTTAAAATTGATATGTACATTAGGGGTTCAACGTCTCAATTTTGCACCAGATTTCAAGATTTTCAACATTTTGGTTCATTGGTTTCTTTTCTCATCAAGCCCGAGAGCAGCGAAGACTTGAACTTATGTGCATTTGAATGGATGGATATTGAAGACTTCCAGTTGCAGCTGATCGATTTCAAAGCCTCTTTATTGTGGACATTGAAATTTGTTGATTTGCCGAAATCGCGGGAAACGATTGAAAACAAGCAAAAAACATTTTACCACGTTGGAAATCTTTGCAGGAGAAATTTAGCTGTCTGAAGAAGATGGCAATAGCTTTGCTGTCTGCATTTCACGCCACTTATTTGTGTGAAGAAATATTTTCCCAAATGAAGTTTATTTTCAGTGCCCATCGCAGCCGACTTACGGAAGATGAATGAAAATTGTGTGTTCAACTGAGTGTATCTAAATTTATTCCAATATTACTGAGCTGAGCAAGGAAAAGCAAGGACAAGGAGTCTGTCTGTAGTTTCATTAAAAAGAGTCTTTTGACTGTATTCGACCTTATCCAATAAAATTAATAAACAAATTTGTTTCTTATCCGTTTGCTATTTACATCGTTGACTGTGCAAACCAAACACATAAAAATGCTTGGCACGCGAAGCTGCTTACATCTTGATATTATTCGTAAACTGGCACACTGCGTTCAAAAGGTTGCCGACCCCTGTTCTAGTCGATTGACCTAATTTCAAAAAAAACATTTCGGTACATATTTATTTTAGTTTAAAAAAATTAAACAATATTTTCAGTTGAACTGTTTATAATTATCATTGCTGTGATTTTTGAAAAATAAAACAAAAAGCTAAAAAACAAATGCTGTATGCCAAAAAGAAAATCAAAGTTGACTAAAGAACTTCAACAGAAGTATCCATTTTGTAGAAAAGGACAAGATGAGTTCGAAGCAGAATGCAATACTTGTGGCTACAGAACTTTTGTTTCTGTAGCAAATATAGGCAAAGTTACACCCTAGACATGCATCTAGACCAGGGGTCACCAACCGTGTGCCCGCGGGCACCATGTCGCCCGTGAAGGAAATATGAGGTGCCCGCCAGCCTGTTTTAAAATATTCTCAAAATTTTTTCAAAAGTCGATGGTGGCTTCAAAAAAAAGGTAGCCTAGGGTTGCGAGACATCGGCCACCGAAGTAATGGCAACAGGTTTGTAATGACACCGCCTGCCAATACAAAATAGATTGAACATCAAGTCCGGGATGTTGCAAACTTTAGGATAAGTGCGCCCCCACTTTAATCAATATCCAAAAAGTAGCTCGTGGTCCAAGAAAGGTTGGTGACCCCTGATCTAGACAGTTCAAAGCATAAAAAAGCTGTCCAATTTACATTTTTTTGTTAATTGGAACAAAAATATACTGCTGTATTTATACTAATTATCAAAATATAATTATCAAAAGCGGTCAGTGTCAAACAAACGTCCAAAAAAATTTTCCCAGCTTTGCAGAACAACTTGTAGGGTTTATAATAATTATTATCAAAAAATGTCTTTCTTTTTGGTAATGAAAATATGGTCTACCTATGTTGCAATGACTACCTTGTTTTCATATTAGCACTTAAATATTGCGTCTCAAAAACAGCCATGATTAAAAATATTTTCTACTGCACAGTAACTTTCCGGACACCCTGTATTTTTATTGGCTGTTTGGTTAATTATATTAAAAGAGCGGAATTGGAGTCGCGCGATTTTGGCTGCGAATCCACAACCCTGTTTCATACACAAGTTACATACAACATCATAATTCATACAAATTTCAATCTGAAAATAGTGTTGCTTTAGCAGCCTATAGTTGACTACATTAAAAGCACAAACGTATTGAAAGGTCACCACAATGCAAAATTGTAGGTGTAGCTTAGCAGGTTTTGTTCATTATTTTCTTCACAATTGAATAAGTGTGAAAAAGACAGTTTTTGAATGAGCTTAGTGTACCGTATTGGTGTAATGTAAGACAATATAATTTCTTCGCACAAGAATAATGTGCTTTTCGGTTGCTTTTAAGTTAATAGCGATGTTAGTGACCATTCTACTGTAGTATTAAGAGGGTATGAGGCTAAACGAGTTTTGTGTGATTGCTCTCGCTGTCGTTCTATGGCAAAACGACAGTCTGCTATCCTAATATTTTTTAAAAAAGCTGACGGAGCAAGTGCCTGATTCTTTGCATCCTGATTTGTTGCATTTTTTCAAAATGCTCGTAATGTAGGCCTGTGGCTACTGCCTAAAGTCCCTCATCTCCAATGCAATACCTCGAAAATTCTGGGCATATAGCACATCTTTTAATTCCTTTTTCATGTGTTTGTTGGGAGTTATCATAAAATGCCACTGCACAGATTTATTAAGCTAATGCTGGTTGCACCAGTTGGTTTTTCAGCTGGAGGAAACTAGGTGAGTGTAATTGATTGCTTGTGTTTGTGTGTGTGTGTGTTTTGCTTTGACGTTTTTTGTGATATGGACCATTGGGGTCCGAGATAAATAAAGTAAAGCGTTAAACTGCAGCACTGAGCAAACGCAGAAAACTACCGAAGGCCTAAATACGCCAATACTAAATACCTAAATACACCAATATGAAGAAAATCAAAGTATTTAATGGTGAAATGTAGCGGAATGCACAGGTAGGAAGGCGAAGCACTGCATAATCTGATACAAGCAAAAAAGCTTGTCCCACCAAAAAAGTTTCAACTGTCTAAGTTTTAAATTGCGTCCCCCCTTTGAAGTTTTTGGATACGCCCTTAGATAATTGGCTATGAATACACCGATGATGGGCGCGATACTTGAAATTTATTTTAAATCAACACCGATACACGGTATTTGTTAGCGAGTTAATTCGATACCGATACTCGATACATTATAAGCAACTTATTTCGACTCCGATATCGATACAGTATTGCCTATACAAGTAACGACAGTAGATACTCTTTAAGTTTTTTGTAAAAGCCATCGAAATGGTTCTACATGCTTGTTCGCTACTCTAGGCTACTTAGAAAATATTGAGGCTCTTAAACCTACCACCGAACTCCGCAGCAATGAAAGTGAACAAAATGATAAACATTAGGTTTCATTTAAGTTATGAGCTTTTTGGAAGAAGATGAACACATCAGTTGACAATTTAACACTACAAGTACCAGAGATTTTTTACTGCCTAGAAGTATCGACTGGGGTCAGATTAACTCTTCCTTTTAATGACACTTTTTACAATTTTTTAAAATTTTAATTAACTCAACCGCAGACTCAATGGACATGGGGCATTTATTTTATGAATAAGTCAGACTTAGGTTTGATTCCCAAGTGAGACAAATTTTAAAAATTTTGGCAAAGCTTTAGTGCATGCATAGCTACAAAAAAATACGACAAAACACATCATGACCAATATTTATTGGCAGCGAAGCCTACAATAAATGAGTTTTTTCTGTTTTCCAATGCATTTACCACATACAAGCTTAGTACAACAGCTGCATGTTTCACGTATTTTGTTGGTGCAGCTTTTGCTTTGGCAATGCTTTCATTTCTGGCTTTTCTGCATACTGCTGTTGGTTTGACTGGACTGGTGTGAGTGAGTAAGCTTGTCTTTCTTTAACAAATCTCAAACGAAGCTCTTTGAATAACCGCAAAAGATACCTTCGCCGTGAGATTTTTGACCCGGTAACTAACTTATATAAAATGTGGGCATTGATTGCAGCCAAATCTAATATGTTGGAAAAAAATTGCACATGCCACCTGCAAGAAGCTGCATTTACAGTGTACTTTCTGGCCATTTGGTCGAGCACATCAACTTTAAATTTTGTGGAATTAAAAAATTTTACGGTTTTAGGCTTAGATTTTCGATCGTCACCTGTATCAACAGTAGCATGCATTGTACTAAGCAACAAAACGTTTTTTGTGGTTTTCACTTGATGAACAGTCAAGGTGCAGCCATCGTGTTTGAAAACTTTTATTGCGTAGAGATTCTCCTTCAATTTTTTGGTTTCTTGCGGATTCTTTTTTTGGAGGCGATTGACAGTTCCGACAATGCTGATCCCCTCCTGCCTCAAAGTTTTAGCGAGATTTACCGACGTAAAAAAATTGTCTCTGATCACGTTTCGACCTGTCTTTCAGTAAGATTCAGTTAGTCGCGAAACAATGTGCTCACCTAATGTTATTTCTGCGGGCCATGAATCATCTTTTCCCAAATAAGGAAAGCTATGTAGCATATACTTAGTTCGCACATCAGCGGCCATCCAAAATTTGATGCCAAATTTGTCGGGCTTATTTGGCATGTATTGCGTGAATATGCATCGAGCTTTGGTAGGAAAAAGTTGCTCATGTACGGTAATGTTGGCACCCGGTTTATAATGCCTAAGACAATTTCCGACAAAGCTATACCAAACTGTTGATGTCAGAGCCAGTTTATCTGTAGCTAGTCTATGTGATCGTGTTTGCTTATAGTCAAAGCACAGAAATTTCATTATTTCAATGAATCTGTTGCGAGCCATAGTTCCAGAAATAATTGGAATTGCCCATAACCTATTCCACAATTCATGTACCTTGATCTTAGTTGCCTTGTGAGCTCCACGTGCATAGACAATCGCTAAAAACGCATCTAGTTCATGTAATGACACGCGCCGATTGTCTGTTTGTAAAACTCTTCGAGCTTCTTCTTTAGTACATCTTTGTATATGACGCAACATATCTTCATTAATGAATAGATCCCATGCGCTGCGAACCGATTCTTTGATAATACTAGGATGTGCTTGAGTAGATGGCCCAGGAGCTTCTCTGATAACATTGTTGCAAGTTCGCCTTCCGGAATTGTTTTGATTAGGATCCAAAAGATCCCAAGAAATTTCAGCAGAAGTTGCAAAGCTTGTTGCATTATTCTGTTGAACGTGAGCTTCATCCCTTTCTGAAATCGTTTCGGTAACTTCAAAATCCGAAATTTCTAAGTTTGATGATTCCAAAACAAGCGATCCACCAGACGAAGATTCACTTTCTGAATCATCACGATTGTCCTCATTTAAATGATAAACACTTCCAAGTGTGTTTTCAAGCGCTGAATATGGGTATGGAATTTTAAATCATCATCAAGCCACAAACCGAGATACTTTACGTATTTACTGCGAATAATTTTTATTTGTTTATGGATATTTCGAGATCAATATCTATGAAATGTTGTGGGAATTTGTTTATTACCAAATAAGAAGATTTTTTGTGGTTTGGGGATAGTTTATTGGATCGAAGCCATTTGTCTACTTTATTTATTTCATTATTGACTTGAGTTTTAAGGCGAATCAACGAACTGCTACTTAATGATAGATATGTGTCATCCGCAAAAAGAGTGGTATTAAAGCAAGTAGATTTTGGTAAGTCATTTATATACATCAAGAACAATAGCGGGCCTAGGTTCGACCCTTGAGGAACCCCATAAATAATTTTTGTCTTTTTTGACCTTGGGTTATTTAAACGCACGTACTGAAAGCGGTTTGACAGATAACTTTCAAAAAATTTATTTGCCAATCCTCTGATTCCTAACTGGTCAGACATTTTTCGTAGTGAAATATTATGGTCCACAGAGTCAAACGCTTTTGATAAGTCCAAAAATAAGCATCAGCTATAATACTTTTTATCTGCATTGTTAAGTAGGTCATCATACACGGCACTTATTGCGTAAGAAGTTGAGACACCGCATTGAAAGCCAAATTGGTTGGGTGAAAGTAGTTTAGATTTTAAAAGATAACTGTAAACACGTTTGTAAACAATTTTTTCAAAGATTTTACTGAATGAGGAAAGTAGTGAGATTGGCCTGTAGTTGGAACAATTCATTTTATTGCTCTGTTTAAAGATTGGAATTACTTCAGCTACTTTCATATTGTCGGGCAATACCCCTGTTTTAACACATAAGTTAAATAGATCACTAATAATAATTGGAGAGATGATTGGACAAGCCAGTTTAATAAATCTAATGCCAGTGTCCCCTGATAAAGTTGTTTTTTGATTTTTAACATTTTTATTGCTTCAATTTCTTCTGACTTGGTCGGAGAGAGAAAAAATGAGTGAGGGCAGTAATCTTGACTATTATGCGAGTGATTAATATTGGGCACGGTAATTTTTTTTGCAAGATTTTTCCCGACATTTACGATGTGATTATTGAGCAGCTCGGCTGATTGCATTTCAGAGTTAGAATTTTCAATCAATATGGATGCGCTTTGTTTAGATTTGCGAGATTGGATCAGTTTTCTAATTACTTTCCAAAGTTCAACAGAATTTCCTCTCGAGTTATTAATTGCAAGAGGACAATAACGTATTTTTGCTTGCTTAATTACACGATTTAAACAATTACGGTATCGCTTATATTTGTTGTAACTTTCAGATGTTTTGAATTTGACAAAACGCTTTAATAAGCGAACCTTATAAAAGAACCTTATTCTACACCAATCAACAGCCGCCTCAACGTGGTGGTGCGGTCCCCGACTCCGTTTGGGTTGGGTTGGGTCGAAATGGCTTTTGGCTTTCCCGAGGGTCCCAGTTACCCCAAGCACTCCCCTTTATTTTTTCGCTATGCTGCCCCCTGAACGACCGCAGAAGGGCAGCACACAGCTTCTTTAAAATCGGTCGCTTGTTTTTTCTTTTCTCCTGCGCCTCTCTTGCCCTTCTTTGTCTCCTCATTCTCATCCTTCTCCTGATGAGCGGTAACGTTCATCCCAACCCTGGCCCCATCTTTTCTTGCTCTGTGTGCACTGGAAATGTGACCTGGCGGGGCAAGTCAGTGCAATGCTGTGCTTGCTCCAAATGGGTCCATCTAAGATGCTCACAACTTTCCCTGTCCAAATTCAGAGCTCTTTGCAGCTCTCACTCTTGGAGCTGCTCCCCCTGCCGATTCACTGTGACTCCCTCCTCGGACTCCTCCGACATGTATACCTCCACTGTGCAATCTAGCCCCGCCTCTGCTAACGCTGCTCTTTTGCCCCACCCTCGTCTCCAAACCTCTTATCCCCCATCTGCCCATTTTATATCTTCTCCCTCTGCCCCCCACCACCGTCCCTTGCTTCTGGCTTTCCTTCTGCCTCCAATCCCCCCCTGACTCTCTCAGGGTTCACCAATGGAATGCTGGAGGTCTTCGAGCCAGGAGCACTGAACTACTTCACTTTTTTTTGTCCCATCCAGTCGACCTTATCTGCATTCAGAAATCCAATCTTAACTAATCTTCCTGTTTCCGGATTCCTGGATTCTCTGCTTTGCGTTCTGATCGTACCCACTCCCTGTCTGGCATTCTCTTTTCTGATACCACGCACGCTAGCGGCGGCGTCATCATTTTCGTCAGGCAGGGCCTATCTTTTTCTGAATTTTCTACCTCCTCTCTTTCTTCGCTTTATCCCTACTCTGATTATGTAGGGATCAACATCTCTCTTAACAACTCCTCCTCGGTGTCATTTCTTAATGTGTACGCCCCCCTATTCGCTCCTCTCCAACGGATGGCAGAACC
Organism: Trididemnum clinides; assembly: GCA_963675345.1. Lineage (NCBI taxonomy): Eukaryota > Metazoa > Chordata > Ascidiacea > Aplousobranchia > Didemnidae > Trididemnum > Trididemnum clinides. The sequence goes on from OY776286.1 coordinate 35,893,924, forward strand.
GATTCCTTTTTTCCCTCCATTCTTTCCTCCTCCAGAAATCACTTCATTCTGAGGGACTTCAATTGCCATCACTCTCTTTGAGACTTAAGAGTTACTTCCGACCCCCGCAGGGAGAAAGTATTCGACTGGGTCATCTCTTCTGACCTCCTCCCCCTCAATGAACCTGACACACCCACTCTTCGCCATCGCTCCTCTGGCAGTCGCTCCTCTCCTGACTTCTCCTTTGCCCACTCCTCTCTAGCCCTTTCTTGCTCATGGGAGGTGCTACAGGACCTTGGTTCTGACCACCAACCAATTCTTCTATCTATCTATCTCTCTCCGGTCTTTCGCCCCAACGAGCGCCCCCCTTTCTTCAATTTCTAGAAAGCTCGCTGGGATGGGTTTGCCTCCTACATTGACTCTCACTGTCCTTCAGCAGAGGAATACTCGTCTCTTTCTTCTGCTGCTGCTCTCTTTACCTCTCTGCGACTGAATGCGGCCAAATCGTCGATTCTTTTCGGCCGTATCAAACGCCATTCTAAAGCCTGGTGGTCTCCTGAGGTGGAAGGTGCGGTTAGTGAAAGATGCAAGCCTTTCGCTGCCGCTCACAGAAGTGATGAAGATCGCCAGGCTTACATCTCCGCTTCTCGACGCGCCTCGTCAGTCATCGCCAAGGCCAAGGCTGAGGCATGGCAGACGACTTGCTCTTCTCTTTCACCCAAATCAAACCCGAAAACTGTAAACTTTCTTCTTCGCTCTATCGCCGGCTCATCTTCCTCGTCTTCCTCCTCTCCTAACTTCCCCAACTGTTCTTCTCCCAGGAAGTCGGCTTCGGTCTATGCCGCTTACCTGAGATCCCACTTATCCATTTCTCAGCCAAAGACTCTGCGTAACAGAGCCAGAGGCTACCTCTCTGAGCTCCGCCGAGCCACGTGTCCTGTAGAGTCTCACTCGTCCTTTTGCTCTCCATTCACTCTTGCTGAATTTCTTGTGGCTGCCTCCAACCTTTCCCACTCCACCGCCACCGGCCCAGACAAAGTTGCCTATCCCATGCTAAAGCACCTTCCTCGCTCTGGCATGGATTTTCTTCTTCACATCTTCAATCTCTCCTGGTCTTTGCATTCCTTTCCTTCCCTCTGGAAGACATGTTCCATTATTCCCATACACAAGATGGGAAAGCCTCTCGACTCTCCTGCTTCCTTTCGGCCTATCTCTCTCACCTCCTGCGCCCAAAGCTTTTTGAATGCATTATTCTATCCCGTCTACTCTTCTTTCTGGAATCTAATTCCATTCTTTCTTCCCGTCAGGCCGGTTTCCGCCCTGGACGGTCTGCACTTGATCAAATTCTGTACCTTTCTCAGTCCATTTCGGATGAGTTTAACAAACCCAGGCCGGGCTCTCGAACAGTCCTCTCTACTATCGATTTCTCTAAAGCTTTTGACTCTGTCTGGCATTCCGCTCTTTTCCACAAACCTATTTCGGCTGGCCTGTATCCTTGCTTTGCTCGTTGGACTCAATCTTTCCTTACTGATGGGCGCGCTTCTGTGGTCTATCAAAATCACAAAGTCGTTCGTTTCGAGTCCGTCGAGGTGTTCCGCAAGGATCCGTTCTTGGCCCTGTACTTTTCTCTCTCTTCATTAATGATCTTCCTGCCTCTCTGCCTTCTTTTGTCAGCTGCTCTCTTTACGCTGACGATCTGGCCATTTGGTCCTCCTCCTCATCGGTCTCCACTGCAGTGGAGGCCACACAAGGAGCTCTGTTTCGATTGAAGCGCTGGTCTGAGTGCTGGTGTCTTCCTCTCAATCCGAGCAAATGTGAGGCCTCCTTCTTCTCAGTGGATCCCCACCTGGTTAACTTCCAGCCCAACCTCCTCCTACTCGGCTCCCGCCTCCGTTTCAATCCCACTCCAACTTTTCTTGGGGTCATCTTCGACCGCACTCTTTCCATTTCTATGCATGTATCTTCGCTGTAGGCGAAATAACTTCCACGTCTCAAGGCCTTACGCTGTATTTCGGTTTTCTCATGGGGCCCCTCAAAGGAGTCCTACTCTGTTCTGTATAAAGGTTTTCTTCGGTCCCTTCTCACTTACGCTTCACCAGGATTGTTTCCTTTGCTAAGCGTTACCAATTTCACCAAATTAGAACGCCTTCACCGAGCGGCCAGTCGCGCCATCACCGGCTGCCTCTCGTCCTCCCCTATCCCTCTTCTTCTCTCCAAGGCTTCTTTACTTCCCCTACGAGTCGCCCTGACTCATTTCACTCTTTTTTCTTATGAGCGGGTTCTTCGTCTCCCAACCTCCTTTCCCATCTCAGGTTTGGCCAGACTAGGAGTGAGGCCAAGACTCTGCAGATCATCCTGGAAAGCTATTGCGTCCACTCACCCGCTCATGCTTCCTCCTACTTCTACTCGGGAGGCTCTTCTTGCTTGCCCTCCCTTTCCTCCTTGGAATCTGCCTTCCTTCGTTGTGAAGTTCACGCTTTCCGCTTCATGCTCTCGCTCTGATCCCCTCTCTCTCGCCAAGGTGCGGCTCTCGCCCACCTTGACTTCCTTCCCCCTCATGAACTGGTACTCTAGACAGACGGCTCTGTTCCTTTTCTTTTTGGCAAAGGCGGCTCCGGCGTACTTGCCAACTGCTCTCTCTGTGGCACTGAGGCCACTCTTTCCTTTTCGGCAGGCCCAGTATGTTCAATTTTTTCCGCTGAAGCCTGCGCCATTCTGTACGCTCTTTGCTGGTCTCGACAGCACCAACAAGTCTGCCACTTCTCTTCTCCTACTGTCTGACTCTCGTTCTGTCCTCGCCACCCTGTCCTTTCTTCCATCTTTCCTCTTATCTCAAACTCTGTGGCAGATCTGGCAGGAAGTGTCTTCTCTCTCTCTCCTGTTCTATCAGGCTACAGTGGGTCCCCGGACACTCGTTTCTCCCGGGGAACGACGCGGCTGATGAGCTGGCCAGATGGGGAGCACTACTTGCGCCTCCGTAATCCCTTGTAGTCTCTCTCCTCTTACCTCTCGTATCCACTCTTGTCTTTTCTCGTACTGGAGGCGTACTGTCTCATCGAAGTATTTTGACCCACAGGTTCCCTCAATTTCCACCGAGGAACTTGTGCTCCCTCGCCATGCTCGCGGTGTCCTCTCTCGTCTTCGCTACAACGAACCCAGACTTCTGTTAGGTTCTTATCTCTCTAATATTGGCAGAATCGAAAATCTTTGCTGCAGCTCCTGTGGACACTCGTCCCAGGACATCTCTCATGTCATTCTGCACTGTCCAGCTACGGACTGTTTGCGCCGCTCACTCTTTGGCGACTCTCTATCTCTTTGCGACCTCTAGTCCAGACCCTGAAGAGTTGCCCGGCTTCTGGGGCTCCATGGTCTTCCGCCATGCCCCCATCCCTCGGAAGGAGTCGGGTAAACAACAACAACTTTCGTTTTGACAGATGTTAAACATCCATTTGTGATTTAGGGTTTACGCTTCGAGAATTGTTCTCGTCTCGTAATAGGTCTTCTAGTGGCATGTTTATGAATTGTCTGTGAAAGAAGATTACGAAAGTTAGAGAAATAAGCGTTCGGGTCATTATCTTCTGGGGTTAAATTTTCATTAAACTGTTGACATAAATCATTCAAAAAGTGATCTTGGTTGAAGTTTCTCAGGTCACGAATGATACGCTTGTTAGATTTATTACACTTGTAAGACCTTTAGTAAACCTTGTAAAACCTTTAGTCAAGCTACATAGGAAAAACAAACAAACTGTTTCGCCTTAGGCGAAACAGACTGTTGAGGTGTTTTTAACTGGAATAAATTTCATTTCATTTTATTTTATTGCTCTGATTCTATCATTGAGCTCTCTACTGCCAAATCGACCAACTACGAAAAACAAACTTATTGTATAGTTGAACACAGAAATTGCAACAACGCTTTTATGTGACAAAATTGTATGACTGGATAGTGTGGGTTGAATCTTTGCTTAAACGCAAACAGCATTTGCTAACACAACAGAGGCGCAAATTACAGTATTTGGCACTCTATTGTTCTTACAACAAAACAGCACTTTGCATTTCAACAAAAGATCAAAGCTCCCATCAAACAAAAACAATAGTCTCCTGCAGATATCACTGCAGTAAAATCATTTCAAAAACTTTGTCTATACAAAAACGTTGATTGAGAGCGTTTTTGCAAGACAATTGTGTTCAAAGCAAACATAGAAAATCATATGGGTCAAAATGACCCTTGCTGGTACTTGTAGGCATATCACCACATACAAACTAATTCAAACCATATTTTTTTCTGAAATTGCCATTAGCATGTTCAACAACTAAATTTAGAAAAAGTCAGGAAGTTTCACGTTTCTATTGGAAGTAACCTTGCAGACATAAGCAAATGACTCAAAGCTATAGGTCAAAATGACCCTTATGGTACTTGTAGTATTAATTCAGACGGAAAAACCAATTCCACGACCGGTTTTGGTTCCATCTTTGTGTGGCAGACAGGTGGCCTACTCGTACTTTACCTGGTTACAATTATGAAGCTGAATATACTATTATTCTGGCTAACAGGTATTTTTGATAAATTCATTTTATTTAGCTCTTCTGGTTATGATAACGTTTATTCAAGTTAATACAAGTTCTTACCGAGCATGCAAAAACTTCAATATTCGTCAACGTTTCGAACAGCTATACAGCTGTTCTTCATTAGGACTAACAATAAACGAAAGCACGAGTGAGGCAATATTAATACTGTGCTATTCAATTGAAAGAAAAAGGCAAAACAAAAAGTTTGAAAGCGAATAATAACCAATTGTAAATTACGCCAAATTATCAGAAATTTCAGAATAAAACAATTTTCTTTATCATTGATTGCATTTTCAGAATTATGAATAAAAAAAGATCCAAGAAATTGGTGTTTGGTAAAATCTATTTCAAAGGTTAAAATTTTGCTATGATTCCAGTCAACTCGGTGATCTTTGGTAATGACATGTTTAACCAACGCCGTTTTTTTATTAAAATTGTTGTCATCAACTTTTTCCAGATTTGCTGGCATTAAATCCCTTTTATGCTCAGCCAATCTTGTTTTGTAAGCCCGTTCAGATTCCCCAACGTAGATACCAGTGCAATCCCGACAAGGAATCTAGTAAACTACACCAGGTCTAGATGACCTTTCCACCGAGTCTTTTGCCTTTGATAAAATGTTTTTTAAAGTTAAATGCGGTTTGCTACAAACCAAAATTTCTACGTTTCTTAAAATTTTTGACAAAGCCTCAAAGTATCTTGGAGCATAAGGCAGCACAATAGGTGTTTAAATTTCCCTGTTGTTGGCTAATGATGAATTTGGTTTTCTTTTCAAATTTTTAACTGTGCGCTTTAGAAACCATTTGGGATAATCATTTGTTTTAAAGCTTCCATAATTTTTGAAGTTTCTAATGTGTTATTTACCTGCTTGGAATTAAACTGTAATTGAGCTCTTTTTAAAAGACACTTTACTAATCCTTGCTTCTGCCTCATGGAATGCGCTGAGTAAAAATTTAGATATCTGTTAGTGTGCGTTGGCTCTTTATAAATCTTTGTCATTAACTCCCCACTGGCTTTTCGAGTAACACAGACATCCAAAAAAGGTATGAAATTGTTTCTCTTATGTTCGATGGTAAATTTTATACAGGCTTCAATATCATTAATATGGTTATGAAATTCACCAACTTCTGTTTTTTTAACCCATTTTGGACCATTGTTCCTGTGGAGGAACAAATTATACGGCAGCTTGAAAAGCAAGTCGGTTGTTTCGTATCGACGTAATTTTTCGACAGAGACGTACTTTAATGACCTTGAAAACATTATTCAAACGAAGTTTTTCTTTAACTCGTTAACTTCCCTGGCAAACGCCCATCGGAAAACGGTTTTTTTTTCGAGTCGAAATGACCCTGATTTGCGTAAAAATGCTGACTCAACACAAAAGTGTGAAAAAATTTTGCTTATCAGTTTTTGCGCGATTTCGTCCCTGAAATAAACATTTTTACGTTTACTTTTTGTGTTTCTCTACAGGAACGGTGGTCCAAAACGCTATTACCAGCAAACATTGCGCAAAAAATTTTGCTGCTCTGTTTTCTCTGTAAGCACTTTCTATTGCGGAAACACTCCAAATGGCATGAAACAAAGACAAAAATACTTGAAAAAGACACAATTTTATCCTTCATGGTAATTTAAGAAGCATATAGGATGCAAGTGAACACCACATTTTTGACATTTTTTTACTGTGTTTTTTTGCAGTTAGAGTAGCGTACTTGAGTTTCAGCGTTTACAGGGTGGTCATACCAACACTGGTTGTTTATTCTTCTTCTTCCATTAGGGCCTGAGGACGCGGAACTAGTAGTTTTCAACAAGCCACCTACAACTGACGGGATAAATTCAAGAAAATCTAAACGCGGGAAAGATGCCACGGTGACCTGGAGCCTCCACGCAGCCACTGCCAGCATCTCTATACAGTTCACAAACAGCGACCAACACCACTTCTTTGTTTGAACTGCTGGTCTGTATTGGCTTATGAACCTATCGTGCAGATCGACGCCTCCCATGCCTTGATTGTATTGGTAGAAGCAGAACTGTTGAACACAACTGATTTTTTTCTTTTCACGCTGGCTGTAGCGTTTCATCATTTTGGTTGGCTCTATGTTGCTAAAATTTGAGCCAAGGTAAACCAACCTTGTTGTCCTTCCATTGCACTATGGACACGTAATCGTCCGAGTGGAGGTCAAAGAAGCCACGCTCCTCTTTTTCAACACTTTTTGATGGTCGCAGTGGGAACTTCATGGTACGGTCTTCACATATAGTCCCAAGAGCCCTGAAATTCTTTTTGTGCAAATCTCGCAGTAAATAATAAGATGCAAAAAAATTGTCAAAATAAACACAATGACAAGCCAGGGTTTTCAACTATTGAAAGAAGAGCAAACACAATACGGGTCCAAGAGGCTTGTTGCTGTCCTTAGTATCACACGCTCCAGTATAAGTCTCAAATTTGTAAGGGTAGCCATCACTTGATGCTAAAACCCAGTTTTTGTTGCCAAATCCGATCGGCTTGCCACGAATGAACATCTTTGCCGAGTGCCTACCATAGTATAGTACCATTTGTTCATCAATGGGTAAATCTTTTGCAAACACTCCAAACTGGTGAAGTGAAGCATTGACTCTATCCTGTAGAGGTCGAATTTTAGCAAGCTTATTTCCAGCAGGAAGATTATTGTTATAAGCCAAATAGATTAACTTCTATATGTCTTCAAACCTTTTTCTTGACATTGACCTTGATATCAGTGGGCAAGTGATATCATCATCCTTGCTCCAGTACAAACGCTGACGCGGTCGGCTGTTGTATCCTGTCAACAGAAGAATTCCAACAAAAGCTTTGATTTCCTTCTGTAATCTTCGATCCTTCCAGCGCCTCGATGAACTGAAGTGATGCTATCTGAATAAGTTCGGATACGAATTTCAACTTCACTTTCTCGTCTCCCGGTACTCGATGGCCCAACAGTGATCAAGCAATTCATTTATTCATCCAAGATTTAAAATATAACACACGTTTCATGGGCCATAAAAACAATTAGAGGGAAGCGTTAAGCGCGAGATAGTGATTATGATGTTAAATTCGGGTTATCTTACTTCTACAAATACAAAGAATCATATTACTATTTCTATATCTACAAATTCGAACAGACCAACATTCAGTAAACGTACCGTACTTAATGCTTTATTAAAGCTGATGGATACTGCAGCATGGCTTTGTAACCAATGCTTTCTTTAATCTGCCGCAGTAGAACTCGGGGCCGTTATTTATAACGATCTTGGGGTAATTTCTCCAAAATGGAGAAAGTGGCATGAATAATTTGTTTTCTGAGTACGAACCGGTAGTAGTCATAGGAGAAAGCAGCATCCATGACTTTTTTTTCAGGCACAGTTCGATCTTGGTCATAATAAATAAACTAAAAGTGATATCAACCCCCTTCCGTAGTGTAAAGTTGTTTTTCATTAGAACTGCGAACTCACCAAAATGACTCATAACAACACGGCCACATATACACACGAATGTCAATTAGGCGTTCAATTCTATGTCAGATATAAATGAATTGTACACTGGCCTTATTCGCTTGCTCATAATTTAGGATTTTCTCCTTTCTATGATGTTGTTTGTCAGTTCACGTAACACCTTCCGTGTAAGATGAATGACCTCATTCCGTTGAGACGCATATCGCGCTGTTTTGCAAGCAATTAGACTATAGATTTCCTCATTGCATAACAATCGAAAAAGTCCAGCTGGCTCAAGCAGGGCAAGATGAAGTGGCTGTCAGCTAAGTGCATAACATTTGCTTCTGGTATTTCCTTCAGGCTGCTTTTCTTCTTCCAGAGCACTGCTTCCGCATTCTTTCTCTTTTTTTTGGTGGTGGTTTATTTTCTTTACTGTGAATTGCTGATACGTCGGAAGCGACTTCGCATTCGTCGTTGTTATGTACCTCTAAAGTTCCTGTAACATTGCTTGAAAGGAAATCATTTTTATGGCACTCATTTACTTCATCTTCCTCTACATAAGTAGCATAAGCATCAACTTGCGCTGGTGGCAAAATAGCAATATCTTTCTTTTCACTTCCTGTTGATCCTAAAACGTCGTTAGCTGCTTCCTGCAGATTTAAATATCTTCTGTGTAACTGGTTGCTGATCATCTTTAACAGAGAAATAATTCACTATTAATTCGAAGACGCTGTTCTAAAAAAGATAAGATTCGCACTGAGTTTTCATAGAAAAACAAACACTGGTACTCAGTAACGAAATTTTTATATCAAATGCGTTCTGCAACTTTTCTATAAAAAAGGTAATGTTTGTTTTATCTTCTTAGATAGGATTGTCTATTGCTGCACAGATGTCCTGCAAATAGTTTCGTACGGTAAATCAAGACAGGCCAGCCATCTCCAGCCTTACTAATCTGCAACAGCTGCACTAAATCTGCAGCAGCTTTGCACCCGTATTGGACCATTGTTCCTCTAGAGAAACATCTGGTTGCTAGACAAAAAAAAGCTGGTGGCAAAATTTTTTTACATTTTTTTCTTAATTAGATCAACAGTATACAAATATTAAAAACTTGCCAGAAAGTGACTTGTACTTCTGGTGGTGGTCATTAATGGTTTAATAATAACAAACGTGTCATCAACATATCTCCTCCAAAATTTGGATGGGTTTAAAAAGGTTGGCATTGCTCCTTCCTCTACATTCTCCCTCACTAAATTTGCAATCATGACGTAATGGGTGAGCCCATTGCGACATCAAATATTTGACGATAAAATTTACCACAAAAATAGAGATACCTATTATCAAGGCACAAATTAAATGCAGTCATAATATCAGTCAGGGTAAGGTCAGATCTATTATCAAGAGTGTCATTCTTTTTTAATCGTTCTAATACAACGGCTTTAGCCACATCAACTGGTATTTTTGTAAACAAAGAAATGACATTAAACGAAACAATGCATTCCTCATGACTGATTGTCAAATTTTTTATTTGTTCTATAAATTCATTAGAATTCTTCACAGTAAAACCGTTAGCGTCGACTAGCGGTGTCAATAAAATAGCAATGAGGTTGGGAAAATAATAAAGCGATGAATTTATAAACGAAACAATAGGTCAAAACGGAAAATTATCTTATGAACTTATGGTAACCCATAAATGCATGGAGCAATGAAATCAGTGCTGTGTAAATAACGATAGGTCTGTCTGTTGTGAAATGCGATTGTTCGTAAAAAGCATGTAAATAAATTTATTAAGCTTACGTTCAATATTACCTGTTAAATCAGATTTCAAAGGGGCGTATGTGTTACTGTCACTTAACAAATCATTAATTCTTGAATCATAATCAGATTTGTCTAAAATCACAGTGCAGTTTTCTTTGTCAGCATGTGCAATGATGATTTTTTTCTTTGACAAATTTCGTAAAGCTTGATTTTTTTGTTAGTGAGGTTAGAAGGAACTTTCTTTGATGAATTTAGAACGCTTACAATTTGCTTCTAGTAATATTAGCAACAGGTGCAGGGAGAAGTCGTAGACCTTTTTCCGCTTCCGATATAATTTTTTGTTTGGGAATTGTTTTCTGCGAAACAGCAAAATTTGAACCTAATGCCAAAACTTTGGTTTCCGTTTCTGTCAGCCGATGCTTCGAAATATTAATCACCCACTTGCTATCTGCGTTTTTAGTTAGATTTCTCCTCCCTGTGGATGACTTCAGCAGGGTTAATTTGCCATCGCTGTGCTCAAGTAACTGTTTGTGCTGTTTCCTGGTAACAGTTTTATAATATTGTCTGATAATTTTGAAGGCTTCCAAATCTACTTCCGCTTTAAGCTTCTCTTCCAGTTCTTCAATTTCATTATAGGAAAAATTTATCCAAAAATGTGATTCATTTATCCGTAGCTTTAGATATCGAAAATCAAAAGCTTCAGCCAGTTTTTTTTCCGTAACTGAATTAATTAGACATTTAAATTTTAAACTTTTAGGCACAATATCTCGTCGTAAGCATGAATGATTAAAGTGAAGATGGCCTTTGTGTCTCGCTATTCTTTTACCTTGGAACATGAGATTGTGTAAATCACGTAATGTTCCTGAACCATAAATGTTTTCGATGAAGCTGAATATACTGTTATTCTGGCTACCAAGTATTTTTGATAAATTTATTTTACTTACGTAGCTCTTCTGGTAGTGATAACGTTTATTCAAGTTAGTACAAGTTCTTATCGAGCATGCAAAAACTTCAATATTCGTCAACGTTTCGAACAGCTATACAGCTGTTCTTCATCAGGACTAATAATTTAATAAAAGAAAGTACGAGTGAAGCAAAAACAAATTCATCATTAGCCAACAACAGGGAAATTTAAACACCTATTGTGCTGCCTTATGCTCCAAGATACTTTGAGGCTTTGTCAAAAATTTTAAGAAACGTAGAAATTTTGGTTTGTAGCAAACCGCATTTAACTTTAAAAAACATTTTATCAAAGGCAAAAGACTCGGTGGAAAGGTCATCTAGACCTGGTGTAGTTTACTAGATTCCTTGTCGGGATTGCACTGGTATCTACGTTGGGGAATCTGGACCGGCTTACAAAACAAGATTGGCTGAGCATAAAAGGGATTTAATGCCAGCAAATCTGGAAAAAGTTGATGACAACAATTTTAATAAAAAAACGGCGTTGGTTAAACATGTCATTACCAAAGATCACCGAGTTGACTGGAATCATAGCAAAATTTTAACCTTTGAAATAGATTTTACCAAACACCAATTTCTTGGATCTTTTTTTATTCATAATTCTGAAAATGCAATCAATGATAAAGAAAATTGTTTTATTCTGAAATTTCTGATAATTTGGCGTAATTTACAATTGGTTATTATTCGCTTTCAAACTTTTTGTTTTGCCTTTTTCTTTCAATTGAATAGCACAGTATTAATATTGCCTCACTCGTGCTTTCGTTTATTGTTAGTCCTAATGAAGAACAGCTGTATAGCTGTTCGAAACGTTGACGAATATTGAAGTTTTTGCATGCTCGGTAAGAACTTGTATTAACTTGAATAAACGTTATCATAACCAGAAGAGCTAAATAAAATGAATTTACAATTGTGAAATTGCTCACCCAGCGTGTAGTAAAAAGGCAACTCTTGGGTACCCACCAATGGCAGTACCCCCTTGTTGTTGGTGGGGCAACCAGTCACTTATGACTGGTTAGAAATGGGCTGCCATCTTTCCCCTAGCCTAATTTTTTTCGGTGGACGGCATGAACTTGAATTGCCGTTCGTGCCGTTCCTCCATCCCGAGGAAGAGGAGGAGTAATCACAACAACCGGTTTTGGTTTTCATTAAGCCTCATCAGACTTATGTTCAAACCCGATACCTTTTGGCTCAGCTTACCTCCTCGAAACCGCCGGGCAACGGGGTTCTCTATGGTAAATGGAGAATTTCTACGATAATTCTTTTCATTTAATTGTTAAAATCAATGAAAGCGCTTAATGTTGTCTGTTGATGACAAAAAAGTTTTTGCCAAAGAACTGGAATACAGCCCGATATTTGCGTCCCAGGTATCAGTTCAACCGGTGAACATTTTGACCTAAATTGTAAATCTTAGGTGCGGAAAATAACCGTTTGATGGCAAAGCTGCTAAATTTGTAACATTTTTGTAGGGACTTGATTCAGGTCTAGGACGCATTTATGGCCTGCAACAACTTCGAAATCAAATATTGATACTACCCGCCATGGTGTGAAATAGCACATAGGCTTAATAGAACGAAGGTTAAAATAAACTTCGTTCTCATTATGAGACGTAAAGCTTCACGGTATGCAATGAAAGATACATCTTAGCCGGCCAGACCGATGCTAATCTTCAAAAGACGTCGTAATTAAAAGTAATTTTTGTAAAATTTGCATTTCTTGACAGAGCAAAGCTGTCTTGCGCTCAAACGAAAGCTAGTTTAACTTTTGAGCTTATAAAAACTTTATTGTTTGGAGTTTAAGGTGATGTCACAATCAACGCTTTATTGCACAATTTGTTAGCGGCATTTTCTCAAAAACTGCTGATTGTAGAAACGCGATTAAACGCGTTTTTAGGAGATATTAAAGTGGTGCTTTCGATAAAAACAACTCTTCAACCATTACAGCTCATCTAACAACGCAACGAGCAATTTTTTATTTAAGTTTTTAAGCCTTCTAAGCATGCCTCTTATCTTTTTCGCTTCCAAGCTTAAAACTCGCTCCATGATGTCCTAATGCTATCTTGTACAATTAACTCAGATTTTCGCTACCAGAGATCATCATATGATGATTTATTAAAAAATTACATTTTTACAAAATCATTTTATTTGAAACTAATTTGTGACGTCATTTCTTTACCCAATTTCAAAATTTTTTCACTAAATCAAAGATCATTTTAAGGACTTTGCACATGGCACAATCATTCGCACACGCATTCCAGACGCTTTGACGTCACAAATCAGTTTTGTGTTGGACTTTTGAACTTTTCTCTCAATTGCTATATGCTACCTAGAATGCGGGAGGAAGCAAAATTTGTTTTGCTGTTTTACAATAATATCAGTTTAGGGCATTAGTTTTCTTGCTTTACTGTGCTTGCTTTTCTGTGCTTTGTTGTAAAACTTTTGTAAAACTTGTTGTAAAAAGTAACTTTTGTAAAAGATTGCAACTATGCAAATATCCGTGCTTTGCTGAATATTTGTAACATGTTTAGGATAATACAATTAAATGTCCTATTTTGAACAACTAATAAGAATTTTCAAATTGTAGACCAGGAAACCAATCAATAAATAGAAGTAGTAATAGCAGCGGTTTTATTTATAAACGAATTAGATATGAATAACAAATGATATAAAGTAAAAACAAACAGTATTTGCGATGCTCATCGCTATAAAACCAGACAGCGAAAACAGCGCCGCACACAGGCGTCATACAGCGCGCAACGCTCGACACAGCGAAAGTGGTAGCACTTTGGTACATTTTTATGGGGCGCCATTTGTTCACCGCTGATTACACATGTTTTAGGACAACATTTATGACTAAATCAAATGCATTTGTTTAAATGCACAAATACATTTAACATTTGTTTAAATGTTTATAACATTTGTTTAAATGTTAACATTTGTTTAAATGTTTTTAACATTTGTTTAAATGTTAACATTTGTTTAAATGTTTTTAACATTTGTTTAAATGTACAAATACATATGTCACTCAACCGTATCGTATCGTTCTTTAAAGGGAATGTACTGCGAATAACGCTTTTCCGATAGATTTGGTCATTGGACCATCACGTGATAGGTTTGCGACAGACTCGTTTGAAATGGGCGACAGGCGCGACATAGTTAAAATTCTTGAAACATGTGGTCTGCAGCGAATTAAACCACCAACCGCAAAAGTCCGAGTCTCTTACTACAAGATGTCTGCTGGATAGGATATAGGATGACTGCTGGAAGCAAAAGTGCAACATAGGCTGTATAGATTTATGCTGTTAGTCAATGAACTCAGTCTGCCAGTTTCTTGCAGAAAATAATGATACTTATGAAAGACTATGTATGTATATATATACATCATAGGTAGGCTGGCCATTTTTCGAAATGCAAAACCGGGACGCTTATTGCAGACTGCTATTATGACTAGGTAGGGTGGCCATACGTTCCGATTTAGGCGGGACAGACCTCCAATTGAGCGTCCCGTTTTTGCATGAGCAAATAACGGGACAGTGGATGGCCGCCTTTCACGAAGCCAAATAGTTGGGCTTACTATAGACTCTAGATCAAAATCGGGACGCTCAAGACCGCGGTCGCGCCTACGGTGGGGTGGATCTCCAAAAAAAAAGATCACCACCTATTTCGCTGCCCGTTTGTTGTCATTTTCGGCCGGAATCATCATTTAGGTAGGGTTTGCTGCCAACATGCCCTAGTTTATCACGGCTAACTTTGGCATACCCTAGGTCAAGCTGTGCTGCATGACTGAGCGAAAACACCAGACATTCCATAATTTAACTGGGACAGGCCTGAAAAAGCTGGACTGTCCCGCCAAAAACGGGACGTATGGCCACCCTAATCATAGGATAAAACATTAAAAAACCTTTTTAATTTTATATCCTATGATGTATATTTTCTTTATTATCTTGTTTAATCAATTTACTGTAAATGCCGACTCGTTTCGGCCATGCTACATGCAATGTAACTATAAGTGCTAAACTCGCAGTCTTTTTATGAATATAAGTTACAACATCTTTGAGCGATTTATCATTCGCCAAACTTTTCCTCTGCTTTTCCTCGCCCATTTCAAGAATTTTAACTATGTCGCGCCTGTCGCCCATTTCAAACGAGTCTGTCGCAAACCTATCACGTGATGGTCCAATGACCAAATCTATCGGAAAAGCGTTATTCGCAGTACATTCCCTTTAAAGAACGATACGATACGGTTGAGTGACATATGTGAATGATACGGTTGAGTGACATATGTATTTGTACATTTAAACAAATGTTAAAAACATTTAAACAAATGTTAACATTTAAACAAATGTTAAAAACATTTAAACAAATGTTAAATGTATTTGTGCATTTAAACAAATGCATTTGATTTAGTCATAAATGTTGTCCTAAAACATGTGTAATCAGCGGTGAACAAATGGCGCCCCATACATTTTGACTATTCTTTCTTAATAGTAGGAATCTTAGTTTTTATCCATCAAAATATTTTTTAAAATTCATCTAAAAATGAAGTCTCTAACAATTTTAATTTGTAGCCAACAGGGGCGTATGCAGACATGTCTGAGGAGGCGTGAGACATTCATCTGTGACGAATGGCAAATGCCAAAGGCAATGCTTAAAATTGTGCGCGATGAAGCAGTGTAGGCATCTAATGTTTTTGAACAGCAAGGTCGGCGGTGGTAAAATTTTTGCCGAAGTATAGGTTGAAGAACTTTTTTTACTTTGCTGATTGACCGTCTACAACGCAGACACGTTTTTGTTACAATTATGGCAGCCGACAATCATGTTTCACAATTTCCTGAGGAGGGTGCAAGGATGATTTTGGGCAAATAATTGCTGAAATTCTTATTTTATTGTTCCTGAAGGGGCTGCGAAGATAGTTTTGGGCAAATAATTGCTGAAATACACAATTTATTTTTCCTTCGGAGGGGAGCGCATAGGAGCCCCTTGCGTATGCTACTGTAGCCAACTTCAACCAAAACACTTGGTGATCCCTCAACAAAAAGAGGGGAGAAAATCAAGGTGGTCCTGTTTTATCTTTCGCAACAAAATATGAGTGACAAGATACTTATCCTGTAAATGTTGGGATAATTTTCTTTGCAATTGGGCGAGGCCGGCGCAGCCAACTGATCTGATGCTCTTAACTTCGACTTTATTGGTAGGGGCCTGGATATTGCTATAACTTAACTGTGAGTGCTTCATTTCGGGTTAGTTTGCTTTTTGCGGGGTCGTGTTTATGCTTAACTAAGCGACATTAGCGCAGTCAGAGGCGTTGGCTCATACAAAATCGCCTACAGTAACGAAAAGGTCGTAAGCAGCGGACCTAATATTTAATGGCTTATAATGGAAAATGCATGTAAATTGCCTTAACGCTCTCCAACAACTTTGATATGCTTTCAAGTATTTGCTCAATTTAAAAAATAAAAGTCTGCTTAGTTTAAGAATGCCTGTGGTGAAAACAGGGCAAATAATATGTTGCCAGTACGAGATAAACTTGGAAGACACGTATTGGCTGTGCACACCCACCAACAATGTTCTTTAATCCACCTTTTCACGCTATGGTGGATTAAAGCAAACAGCTCAGCCAAACAACTTAATGTCACAAATATAGACACGAAAAAGAGTCCAACTAATCGTCCAATATCCTACCACAAAATAGCTCATTTCTTTAATTGTCGAAACGACCACCGTTTGGGCGCCGCCATCAATTTTGACTATGTTTCACTTTTCCCTCCACCTTATACTATTAAAAAGTACGATTGATAGTTTGTGATATCATTCTTTCGTTTTGAGTACCACCGGTCTTGATGAATAGACCAAGATGATCACCATTTCGTTCACAGGAACGATGGCTTGTGTTTACTAAAATTTTTATTGCTGCTCTCACAAATGTTGGCACGGTGAAGCCCACGCACGCAGCTGTCTTAATTGATGCGGTGCTTGGTGCAAGTGATGGCATGACGTGCCGGGATGAAACCTCATCTTACTTTGGGAAACTTTTCTATTTTGCTTAACAATACCTTTATAGAGCTACTGCGATCAAATCCACAAATTTTGGGAAAAGCAGAGACTTTTTAACTTCTCTAAGCACACCTAAGCAAAAAAACAAACCTACAACATGATGCGTAGCCAGCAGGGATTTGAGAAAGTGTGATTTGTACTTCCAAACTAAGGAAAACGCAAGGCCTCCTTGGGCTCACTTAAATAATGAACAGAGCACATAGACCTTAGGCATAACTATCACTTTGAAATGAGAAATTCTACTAGGAAAAGGAGCGCATTAAATCGTAAAAATCTTATGTGCAGAAAAAACATAAACTCTTCGTTACTGTTCACTCAAGTGTCCGATGGATGAAGCCGGCTTGGCTGGCTGAACCGACATTCTCAATCCCGAAGTTACTGATGGCACCCTTCGGCTGGTGCCAACATATACTATAAAGCAAGAATTTTTTCTTTGTCTAATATGCTACCTATCTATATCTTCTGCGTGTCTCAAAAAAAGGTATACACATTAAAAATAATTGTAAACATAGTGTTTTATTAGAATTTTATTATTTTAAATGTGTAAAAATATTTACAAATAACAGTTTATTGTTTTTTTCACAGCATTTTGGCTACATTTCAAATAATTGTAAACGGCCGATAACTAAACTGTATGTGTTTTTTTGCGGATTCAACCCCTGAACAAAAGAATGACAGGCAGACTTAACTTTCAAGAAAGAAAATTCATTCTAAAATACTACTGGAACAGTGAAAATGCAGTTGAAATGGAAAGACAATTTAGGAGAGAATTTCAAAGAGATACTGTTTACAACCAGTGTTTTACAATAATTTTCTTTTTTCGAAGTTAAGTCTGACTGTCATTCTTTTGTTTAGAGATTGAATCCGCAAAAAAAAACAAGCAGTTTGGTTATTGCTATTTACAATTATTTGAAATGTAATCAAAATACGGTGAAAAAACAATAAACTGTTATTTGTAAACAATAAACTGTTATTTGTGAATATTTTTACACATTTAAAATAAAATTTTAATAAAACACTACGTTTACAATTATTTTCAATGTGTATACATTTTTTGGGACACCCTGTATATTATGAGATCTATACTAAGGTAAAATAGAAAATTTTGCTCAAAAATGATCACCCCTATCGTACGGCACCATACAGCAATCTATTGCATCATATCAATAATCCGCGACCGATTTTGCTATATTTTACTAAATAATCCGCCACCGGTTTACATATACTATAAAGCCATGATTCTCAACCTATGGGTGGCGACCCAAAGTTGAGTCGCCTAAAAATTATTTTGGGTCGCTTGTTTTTTTGTAAACATCTACAAGGAGTGAAACTTATAGAAAGCAGTAATAAATTAAACGCAGCACCGCTTCATAGAAGTCAACTTTTGTTGCATTTTGGTAAACGAAAAACTCCTGCAGTGAAATTTTGAGCCGCTGGAGACCGCAAAGTTGGAAAATGCTTTGAAGTAAAGTAGTAAACGATATAGAACTTTTGTTAGCATACAACTACCGCTGTGAAGAATTTTTGTATGCGTGGAAACTGGAAATCCTATGTCAGATTACGTCAGGTCATACTTGGTAACGGTATTGAAAGCTAAATAGTTAATAGTTTGAGTATAGTTCCAGCAGTATTTATGTTTTTGAGTATGAATAATCGTTGTCATTAATAATGGCAAAATTTTAGACTTTTTTTTGTTGCCATTAATGGCAAAACGACCGTATAGTGAAGCTTTTTTAAAACTAGGTTTTACGGAATTGGATGGTAAACCGAAATGTGTAGTATGTCTGAAAGTTCTCTCTGCAGAATCAATGAAGAAAAATAAATTGAAACGCCATTTAGAGACAAATCATCCAAATTGTTTAGACAAGCCTGTTGAATTTTTTGAGCGCAAGTTAAATTCGATTCAAGGACAGAGAAATATAATGACGAAATTCGCAACAGAAAATAAATTAGCTGTCTACTCTTCGTACGTTGCTCCCTATCAAATTGCAAAGCAGAAAAAAGGTCATACTATTGGTGAGGATTTGTTAATGCCGGTTATGAAAGAAGTTGTAAAAATAATGATTGGTGAGAAAGAAAGTAAAAAACTGAATGCAATTTCCTTGTCAAACAGCACGGTGAAAAGACGCATAACAGACATGTGTGATGATGTTCTTGAGCAGATTCTAACTCATGTAAAAGCGTTTCCATTTTACTCCATCCAGTCGGATGAATCCACAGATATATCAGGTCTGCCCCAGCTTTCCGTCTTTATTCGCTACATCAACAATGGTGCTGTATCAGAAGATTTGTTATTTTGCAAAGCATTGAAATTACACACAAAGGCGAAGACATTTTTCAATGCTTGAATGATTTCTTCACAGAACACTCCATTCCTTGGGAGAAATGTGCTGGAATTTGCACTGATGGTGCAGCAGCATGTACTCGTTTCAAGTCTGGCGTTGTAAAACGCATTAAAGACAAAGCGCCAGATGCTGAATGGCCACATTGTTTTCTCCACAGAGAGGCTCTTTGCGCAAAAAGCATGTCACAAGAACTGCACGAAGTATTAAATTCTGTTGTAAAATGTGTGAACTTGATTAAAGCAAGGCCGTTAAATCAGCGTATATTTTCGTGCCTTTGCTCTGACGTGGATGCTGATCATAAAGCACTGCTTTTGCACTCAGAAGTACGATGGCTATCACGAGGTCGTGTGCTGAAACGTGTTTGTGATCTGCGAGATGAAATTGTTATCTTTTTGAGGCAACAGCATTTTACGGAATTAGCTGAAAAGTTTAGTCGAGAAGATTTCAATGCAAAGATTGCTTATCTTGCCGATATATTTGACTCTCTGAACTGTCTGAATTTATCAATGCAAGGTGTTGGATTTACAGTAATTGATCATGCTGCTAAAGTTGCTGCTTACTACAAAAAACTCATTCTCTGGAAAAGCTACGCAGCTCGAAATCAGTACGATATGTTCGCTGAACTAACGAAGTATATTTGCGGCAAAGAAATTGATATTCAGCAAACCATAATAGGACACCTGAACCAGCTTGCCGAAAAGTTTGTAGATTACTGTGGTGATGATTTGTCGCCTACTAATGAAAACGATTGGATAATTGATCCATTTGCTGGCACAGATCTGCCTCAACTTCCCCTCCTTGTTGCTGAAGAATTTATGGATATGACGGCACAACCAACAAATCGTATTTCTTTTGCGTCCTTCAGAGAAAAGCACCCGAAAGATTCTGTAAGCATCCACTTTTGGGCTTCCATATACAAAACGTACCCAACAGTTTCTAGGTTTGTTATAAAAAAAACTGATTCCATTTGCGACAACTTGGCTTTGTGAGGCTGGATTTAGTGCAATGTGTATATTGAAAACCAAGCATAGAAATAGGTTGGAAGTTGAAGCTGACTTGCGGTTGTGCTTAAGTACAGTATCACCACGATTTCAAAAGCTCACTGACGGAAAGCAAGTACAGATTTTTCATTAGTGTAATTTTCGAGTGACTTCATAAATGTATGTTCAGTGAAAAGTTGTTTGTATTATTTTCAACACAGTTTTGTCATCAAAAAAAGTGTTTTCTACATAACTTTTAACTTAACTATGCATCAGAATATACACGGGGGTAAATATAACGTTGTGGGGTGGGGGGGAGGGAGCATTTTTCAAAATGCAACTTTTGATATTGAAAATTTTTTACTTACTTAAAATTTGACACTGATTTAGGCACATTCATGGGTTGGGATATCGATTTCCGAACTCAGCTCAAAATTTTGGTAAAGTGAATTTTTTCCAATGTGGGGTCACATGACATTGAAAATGCCCCCCACAACGTTATATTTACCTACATGGGTCGTAAAATTTTACACATTAGACTTTTTCTATAAATTGGGGTCGCTTCGAAAAAAGGTTGAGAACCACTGCTATAAAGCATGGATTTCGTCTTTGTCTAATATGCTGCTTGTTAAGGTATCTATATCTATACTATAAAGCAATATGATAAAATCCCAAGTTTAAAAAAAATCACAATAAAACCATAGACCGAGCAGTTTGTATAACTGAATTTAGAGAGAAAGTTTTGTTTGAAAATAACTCTACCTGATTGGCTCCTACTAGAATATCATGAATGATTTTGGGAAAGCCATAGTCGCTTTTGTCGCTATGCCGGAAAAAAGGCAAATGTCCCAGCTAAAGAACTTAATACTAAAATTATAAGTAGGCATGGGATTGCGCCAAATCGAAAAATAGGCTTACAACTATACAGTTTAATTCTGTCATTATGAAAGCAACCATCATTTTGACGGTGTATCGATCCCTCTCCCTCACACTTTTTAAAAGTATTGATTGTTTGTGGCATCGTTCTTTCTTTGTGAGCAATACCAGTATTAATTAATGGAATAAGATGATCACCATTGCGTGTACAGGAATTGTGAAAGTGCATAAAATTCATTAAATTTTCGTTACTGTTTGTTTACACAAGAGACTGATGGGTGAAGCTTGCGTAGCCAGCTGAACGGAAATACTTAACCCCGACATTACTGATGGAGACCCTGCCGGTGACGCCACATAAGCAGACTAGACTAATCTATAAAGCAATGCAATGAAATCTCAAATTTAAAAATAATCAAAATAAAACCATAGACCAAACAGTTTGTAGAACCGAATTTAGAAAGAATATTTTTTTGAAAATAACTCGGCCTGACGGGCGCCTACTCGAATATGTTGATTGAGTTTGAGGAAGACATAGCCGCTTTTGTCGCAATACCAGAAACAAGGCAATTAGCGCAGCCAAAGAAATCAATAACACAAATATAATTTTGAAAAGGGCTGCACCAAATTGTAAAATAAACCAAACACTAAATAGCTTATTTCTGTGATTATGAAAACGACCAACATGTGGCTGCCACCATCATTCTTGATAGTTTTTCAGTCCTCACCTTTTGCGTCTTTCTAAAGGTATGAATGAAAGTTTGTGACAGCATCCTTGTTCTGTGGGCATTACCAGTGTTGATTAGTAGAGTAAGATGATCACCATTACGTGTACAATAATTATGGATGTGTATAAAAAACACAAACTCTTTGTTTCTGTTCGTACGAGTGCCAGATGGGTGAAGCCGGTGCAGCCGCCTGAACTGATATTTTTAACTCCGACGTTACTGATGGGGGACCCTGCGGCTAACGCTAGCAAAGCTCGCTAGTGCTTTTTAAAAATCTATCAGATGATTTTCCTACACAAACTAGGTCAAACAAGGTGAATTTTTTGCTCACAGGTACATTGTCATTTTGAGTAGTATGGGGATGAAGAAAGTCATACAAAACTTTATCAAAAATCAATTTGAGTAATCGTTGTTATTACCAATGACCTCATTTTTTATATTTCGATGTAAAAATGTTTTTCCTTGAAACAAATAGTTTTCGCTCGATTTGCATGTAAAATGCAGAGAACTAATCCAGTATTTCATTTCAAATTAGCCACACAAGATATGTTCATTCACAAGGGCAAAATATTCCAGCAAATTAATGGTGCTTCAATGGGTTCATCATGGGGTCCGACAACGGCCAATTTTTTCCTCGCAGACTTTGAAATTCGTCTTCTTCAATAGACTTTAAATTACTCCTCTAAATTATATAATAGGTATGCGATAACCTTTTAGCTGTACTTGATGAGAAATGTGCCTGTGTCGAGTTTCTTAATTTATTTAACTCCCAGTATAGAAGCATAAAGTTCACTTCGAAAAAAATGTTTGATACACTTTCATTTTTAGATATAGCGCTAAAAATAAAGACGATAATTTTAATTCATGAATTTGGAAAAAATCAACTGACACTGATGTTTTTCTCAATTTCAAGGCATCTGTCTTTTAGGGCAAGGGAACATTTGATCCTTAATAACAGTAGAAAAAGTGTCATTATGGATCATTTGCAATCGCACAAATCCTGTTCTAAAAATGAAATTAATTTGCACTCGTCATTTACGGTTTAAAAGAAATGTTCATCTGAATATAACGCAAAAATTCATGAGGCTCTGTTAATTAAACAACCCAAGCCTCTTCCTGATGAACAGCTATATGCGAATGGTTGTTCCTTTTTGCTAAAAATATTTTAATTGGTTTGTCTTATTCCGTTACAATCTACCAATGTATTATATTGCCGCTATATCGTTAAGATATTTGTCATCATTTAGTTGATGTTTTGTAATCATTTGTCTTATTCGTCACAATCCAATAGTATTTGTTTGCCGGTATATGTTGCTGTGACCTCAAATTTCTATTAATGATTTGACTTGCTTATATAGTGTAAGGCCTAAGCCTATACTAATTTTTTTAAGTTTTAATTTTATATCATACTTAAGTTTCTATTACTTGATATTATAGATGCTTTGACAAAGGTTTAGTGTATGACGAAAACGTTTAGCTTAGAGTGGATGTCAATATGTCATTAAATTATTAGATTATTCGGCGCCTGTTCTACAGTGATGGCCTGTCGCGAAGTTGATGCCAATGTACGCCACTGGTTGGAGCAGGCTTGGATTTAAATCCCATTCTTAGTCATTTTTACGAACTATCCTTTGTTGTCGATTTTCAAAGACAAGCAATTTTGCAATCAACACCAACCACAGAACTCTAGCAGAAACTGTAGAGCTCGGGAAGAATGACATGCCTGTTCGAAACTTTCTATAACATCGTCAGCGAGCTTAAAGTGCAACAACGTAGAGGGATACCTATTATAAGTTTTTTTTTCCATTCTATAGCTTCCACTTCCTTTTGGCAAGGATGCAGATTGCTTTTCAATATTGAAGTAGAACGGCATTGCACTAAGAACTAAAGCTTTCGCTCTGTTAACAAATTAATACTTGTTTTCCACTGTCAATTTGGCTTTTTCGTCTTACATCAAAAATAGATCATTCTTGCAATTGACATTGAAAATTTTGGCCATTAAAAGTGACTGTAATTAGTAACTGCGATTGTAATTGGTTACTTTTCTGAATTTGTCACTGAAACTATCCAAGTTAATTTTTTCCAAAGTGACTGTAATTGAGATACTTTAAAATAGTAAATCGTAACCCACAACTGCCAGTACGCTTAATCAAAGATCATAACCTCCATGATATAACAAAACAGAAAAGGTCGAAATGCGAAGGGGTGAAGTGTGTTTCTATTTACTTTACTTTGCTCTTAATCAATATCGAATTAATTAAAAGTATCGCCGATATTGTTTGTATGGACGATTAACTTATTTGATATTGATGTAGTCGTCAGCCTGTTAACAAAAATTCCTAACTCACTTTTTTAAGCGTTGAGAAAATGGTAAAAAACTTTTTTTTAAAGTGTATAAAATGTATTGTCAAACTTTTTTCGGGTTGACATGTCAATATCGAAACAAGTTTTGTGAGAACGATGAAGAACGATTAAATACAGAATGCGGCAGAAGCAACGCCCTTTTTGCCATTTGAATTTTCTAGTTTCTGCTTGATTTCCTCTTTATTTTAGAAATACACCGTTTTTGTATCTAGGTTTTCTAATTAATAATTGTTTCTTTTTTATTTCAAAAATTGTTTATTTATGAATAAATAATTTCATACTTAAGAAATACGGAAATGACGTTGCTTTTGATAATCGCATCTAGGAAAATTATAATAACTGATCTGCACATGAATTTTCTTTAGAATATTTTGGTAGTGCAGTCATGTGGCAGGCCTGAGCACTTCTAAATGCGAAGATAGTTTTATAACGTGTAGCAATGACTAACGAAATACCGAACTTTATGCCAGTACCAAAGACCATACGCGCAGCCAGTCAAAGGTTTTAAGTTATACAAGGTGCGGCAAAATTAACATTGGTCTTTCCGTGGTTTAAATACTGTCAAAAAAAAGCAAGTTAAACTTCTGGCTGAACAACTTGTAACCAACTACTCGGACTTTAGCTTCTGATGCAGCATTCTTTTTCTCCGCGTGCAAGCTTTATTTTGCAATACGTGGCTAGAGAAATTTTTTGCTGGCGTTTGAAGGTATCTTTCTGCAGTAATGTCATGGAAGTACAGGTGAGTTGTAAGCAAGCTTTGCAAAAATTGACTATCAGCTCTCGAAAGGACAATCGTTTTGCCTGAAACAAGTTTAAATTTAACAGGTCGAGAAATGTCAAATGTACTAACCAGTTTTTAAAAAACTAGATTTTAACATAGTTAGTTTGTTCTAGCCGCTCAATCATGCACTGGTTATAGTTGTAGGCTACGGAAACTTAGGAAAGTGCAAGCATGTCGTTTATCATTAGCATCTGTTTCAGTAGGCTACCCTTGATCCAAAAATACCTGCAACTTACACAATATTGGGTCTACTACAGTTACGTACTTGTTTTCTGCTTCACAGCTTAATTCTTAGTTGTCAAAATATTTGTAGCTTACCCTACTAGTTATCCTACCCCAAAAATCTGCATCAGAACCTCGAAATTCCAAAATACTAGTAGCCTACTACTTACCAGTAAAATCTTCATCAAAATCTTGAAATTTCATTATTCTTTGTTCTATGTTTCCACCAAGATTGAAGCTTTCGACAATCCAAAAGCTAGCTTCCCAGTTTTTTCTGCCGAAATCCTGCTACCTCTGTAAATTTTAATTCAGCTGCACTCTTATTGTTGTCAAAAGTTTCAATAATTTTTATTCCTGGAAAAGTATTTGGCAATGTATACATGGTGCTGCAGAAGTAACGCCCTTTTTGTTATTGGAGTTTTCTAGTTTCTGCTGGATTTCCTTTTTATTTTAAAAATACACCGTTTTTGTATCTAAATTTTCTAGTTTAAAAATTGTTTGTTTATAAATAAATAACTCAGATTTAAGAAATGTAGAAATGTCGTTACTTTTACCGCACCCTGTACAACTTAAAACCTCTTGACTGACTTTTTTTGTATTTTTTTGCCATATTTATCCTCCATTCACGAGAAAGCGATGTATCGCCATGTTTTGGACGGTGAGTCCGCACTCGCTTGGGAGTTGCCATTTCCGGGTCACCTGTCTTCCACGTAAAGGTGGGGCGTCCCTTTAAGTGCCTTGCCCAAGGACACAACAAGCGAACTTGCCGGCTTGTTCTCCACAACCTTCCCTAAATGCCGAGCGCCAAACAGGGAAGCTATAGATACCATTTTTTAAAGTCTTTTGGTATGACTCAACAAGGGGAATGAACCCTAGGTCTACCAACTGCGAAGAGGACGCTCTAACTACTACATCATCGCGTCGGTTGCGCGTATGGTCTTTGGTACTGGCATAAAGTTCGGTATTTCGTTAGTCATTGCTACACGTTATAAAACTATCTTCGCATTTAGGAGTGCTCAGGCCTGCCACATGACTGCACTACCAAAATATTCTAAAGAAAATTCATGTGCAGATCAGTTATTATAATTTTCCTAGATGTGATTATCAAAAGCAACGTCATTTCCGTATTTCTTAAGTATGAAATTATTTATTTATAAATAAACAATTTTTGAAATAAAAAAGAAACAATTATTAATTAGAAAACCTAGGTACAAAAACGGTGTATTTCTAAAATAAAGAGGAAATCAAGCAGAAACTAGAAAATTCAAATGGCAAAAAGGGCGTTGCTTCTGCCGCATTCTGTATTTATAGCCTACTGTATGTTGCACATAAGTCACGTAGCTACAAGTTGGCCAGTAACATTTTCTGTGCACTATTTTTAATCTCGCCGTCCGCACAGTTTGTGTCAGTGAACTTTGGTGCAGTTACCCTCCTTGCAATCAGATATTGGCCTAATAAAAATTGTTGTAGTAGATTTAGTATCTTCGCTTTTCAAACTTCTGAGTCATCATCTCAAAAATGTTGGCTAATACAGCCATGTTCTTATTGCAAATATTCCAACAAGAGAACAGTTTACAGCAAGCTTTAGCACTGTAGCACAACGGCAGGCATCTGGCTGTAGTTAGCTGTCAAAAGAGTGCACTCCATATGGCGACTAGTCACTTTTATCATGATAGCTACTTTTCGTAGGTTTCGTTCGGTTTATATATTAACATTGCTGTTGGTAAATTTCGGTTTGTGGCTTGTAACATCTTCGTGCTCATACGACTCTTAGTAGCTAGATCTTATTGTCGCGATAGCTGCGCATGTATGCATCAAAGTTGCAGTGGCTGCAACAGCACCAAAAAGAAAGTTCTGATAGTCTTTCACGTATGTAGGCCTATAAAGTACGATAAAACTTTTTGCACGCAGTAGTAACTAGTCCACTGCTCACACTTTGACAGTGATAATAGTAATACAGGCCAGATTTGTTTTGCAATTTTCGTTCAGATTTGACATCTACTTGCACCGATTTTTTGTTTATGACCTATTTGCGTAGAGAGACAAAGGGACTAACATTGTTGACAACAAGCGCAGTGGAATAGAAAAATGCCCAATTGAGTTTGGTGACTTGGGCAAGCATCAATTTTTGCTCTTAGCGCTGGTTGTCTAATAAATCAGCTGTGTAGTTGTGCTAGAACGACGCAGCAAACTTTGAAGTCACGACTTGAGCACAAAACTGAAAATGGCCAAAAAGTGACTTGAACAATGATGTTAGCAGGCTGACGAAGTGAAAGATAAAGTGAACAGTAACTCACTTTACTCCTTCGCATTTGGATCGGCGATACAGGAAAATCAAACATTTATATCGGCAATACTGGAAAACAAAATAAATCGTTACCGGTATTCAATACTTTTAAATAATGGTAATTCGATACTGACACAAAAATAGTGGACGGTACTATCGGCAATGCATATGCATCTAGATACTGCCGTCTCTGAAAAATACCGACACCATTTACTAATAATCTGAAAGTACTCTAGGTATCGCGTACATAACACTATGCAAGAAAAATTTTTTGTGTCAAGGTTGGAATGTATCCTGGGTAACTTTGGGCTGCCGAATCCAAATTTGCTGTCCGTTTTATCCTGCTGTTAGTAATTGTTGAAATATTTGCAATATTGGATTTTTTGAGGGTCATATTACCACAGTACTATAAGCGTAAAATTCAGCAAGTTTGTGACATCACAGCAACATTGTTCCATCGATAAGTATAAAATTCAGCATTAATTTGTTCATCACAATCAATTGTTAAGTTTTTCTACCAACTTGAGTTTAGGAAGCACCAATAGTAAATGCCATAAATTTTTTTGGGTAAGCATGCAAAGAGTCATGCCAGTGAAAGGGTTGCAGTGCAAACAGTGACATGGCTTGAATTGTAAAAATATATTGCTTAGTAAGAACAAATATAGTAGAATTATCTGTAAAACCACAAGCTAGCTTATAGTAGTAAATGCACAGCTAAAAATTAATGCATTGAAAATTGAAATTATGAAGTATCCAGCCTGCCTGTACCATTTATTTAATTGCCCTAACCTTAAAAAATCACGTGTGTTCTTTGAACTACTTTGTCTGTTTAGCAATGCACAATGCAGATATTATAAATATTCAGTTGCAGTTCTAATGTTTTTCACATATAGAATTATTTTATTGTCAGTAATGTCATCAAAAAGGAAATGTTGTCTGTCACCAGCTTCGTTTTGTTATATATGTGGATACTACATAGGCTCCAAGCATCAAAAACACAAGATTTCGCGTGGCACGAAACTTGTCACTGCGTACAGTGCTTACTTTGGCATGCCTATCGGCGATCAAGACAAAACATAGTTTCCTCATGTTTGCTGTAGAAGTTGTCGGTCGACGTTAGAAGGATGGCTAGGAGGCAAAATAAAGTGTATGCCATTTGCAATTCCTAGAATTTGGCGGGAACCCACTGACCATTTAAATGATTGCTATTATTGCATGGTAGATGTGCTGTATTACAGAAAGAGAAAAGACAAAATTGCATTGTTTACCTGAGCATATCATCTTCAATTGCTCCAGTGCCACATTGTGAAGATTTGCCCATTCCTAAGCCATCCGCGTTAGAGTTACCGTTCAGTGCCAGCATCTCTTCTGAAAAAGACACAGATGCAGACTTTGATAAAGCTGGTACAAGCAAAGAACCGCATTTTCCCAAACAGCATAAAATGGACGACTTGATCTGAGATATGGGACTGAACAAGGAAAATGAAGAACTTTTGACTTCGCGACTTAGAGAGTGGCATTTGCTGGATCCTGCCTGCAAGGTATCCAAATGTAGAAAACGCCAATTGAACTTTGCAAATTTTTTTACCCTTTCACAGCGTCATAAAAAAGGAATAGTTTGGGGAACAAATCGGCAAGCTTGCTTGTTGTGTCCTTGGGCAAGGCACCCATCGGAATGCCTCTACCTTTGTGGGGCAGACAGGTGGCCTGCCCGTACTTCACCGGGTTACAATTGTGAAGTTGCTAACCCAGAATGTTGTAAAAGGCGACTCTTGGGTACCCATCAGTGGCAGTCCGCCTTGGTGGTAGGGCTACCAGTCATTCATGACTGGTTAGAAATGGGCTGCCATCTTTCCCCTAGCCTAATTTCAATTAGGTTGACGGCATGAACCTGAATTTCTTTTTGTGCCGTACCACCATTTCGAGGAAGAGAAGGGTTAATAACAACAACGACAACAACAAGAAATGTTGGCTACATTTTAGTTGAATGTTTTGAATGGCACTAATGCACAGAAATCCAGATTTACTGAAATTCATATTGAAATGATTAATTACTATATTACTGAAATTGCTATTAAAACATGGAATGTACAGACATTTATTTTAACCCACGGAATTACTGAGTTTTAGAAAAATTTCAATGATAGAATGCGAAAATAGCAGAAATGAAGGAGTTGCATTGGCACGAAAATTTAGTGAAGTCAATAAAAACTAAAAAAATAACAAACAAATGGGGTAAAATTAGATAATTTTATTCAGTAAAACTATATATTTTTATAAATTTTCGTGTTTCTGCGACTTTTGTAAATTTAATTGGGTGTTTTTCCTGTCCTCCCAAAAATTTCTTGGTTCCGTATGTTAAGTTTGCTTCATATTTCTGTAGATACACAGTAATGCACTTTGTTAAAATATGATTATCAAAGTAAATAACTAAGCATTAAAATGTATCATAAAGTTGGATTGCGCGAAAATTTGCGATGTACGAGGGGCAACGGGCAGTTTTTTTCCGCCCGCACCTTCTCTAGCTCAAACCTAACCACAATTAGTGATGATTAAATCTACTGTCAACGTGAGCACTAGGCTACAAGTATTTTGGCTTGCTTACAGATCTAAAGTTAACTGCAACCACATAAATTCTGCTTCTCAAAGCAATGCCTGTAGTAAGAGTCGATTCTCATAATCTATATGTTCACATAATCTATATGCAACCATGTCGGGACGCATCCGGCGGAAAAAATGCTCAATTGCCAAATACCTTTATCTTTTTCGAGCTGCGCTGACCATGTTTAAAGATTTGAGGAAGAAGATAGTGGCCATACGCAACTCTTCGAAGCCTACGTTAGACAAGGGGTTAGAGCTACGCGTTTGAAACATTTTACAATCCTCACTCTTTACATATCTCGTAATAAAATGTAAAAACTTTGTTTAGTTTTATTTCCGTTTTACATAACTTTTTTTAAAAAGCAGGATTGGCGACATGTAGATTGTGTCAAAAAAGTATAAGATGGAATGTTTATTTCTTTGACTGCACTTTCTGAGCACAAATGGAATCTTGGCAGTCACCACGTTTTTTTGGATGGGGACAGCTTGATGTTTCACGTTGAGTGAGGGATAGTGATTCTCAGGTGTCATCATCTGTGAGGCCTAGCCTAGTCCACTAGAAAAGTGCTGGGAAAAATTGTTCTTGACTAATGAAGCTGATCATTTGTTTTTTTTTATCAGGGATTTGACAGAGAAACGGAAATATTTGAGTTATCAGGAACACTCAATTCTTCAGATCGGATATGGATTTTTAACAGCAGTAACGCTATTGTAACATTTAATTCCGATGAATCAGACTCTAGTAGTGGTTTTCAAGCTACTGTGAGAGGTTTGTACGATGAGATGTTTTAAAAAATCTTTGTAACGTTTCCAGGGAGCCACGATTAAACCTTGGTTGTAACTTTAGCTGCAGTTTTGGTAAAATATCTATAAAGAACCGGAGCAATTTCATGTGTAGCTCGCTTTAGCGCTTGGAATATTGTTAGCACCATCGCTTTAGTTCTGAAGATCTGTGTTGATTTATTGGTCACTTTTTCAAAGTCTTGGTAGTAGTTTAAACCGCGCGTAGGTGACTCTTCGAAAAAACGGCTTGGAAATATTTTAAAAGTGCACAAAATGTAGTTTCCTTGTAACAAACTTTTATAATGTATAGCCAAGGCATTTGATCGTCGCCCTTCACCATTAACTCGATTGACTCAATCCAAAAGGAAGCGACGATTAATGAACGTTTTATATTAGAAGTCAAGTCAAGTCTTAGAAAGTTTATTTATCAAGCGACTAAAAACAAAAATAGCACTGAAAAATGCATGGATGTAGCTTACTTGATGAGGAGACAGTGTGAAGAACATGCAGTCATCAAGCCACGGCTACCTCAACAAATTTCAACAAATAAAAGCAAAACAAAAACCAGTACCGTATTTACAAAAAAATAAAATGTCAAATATATATAAGTCATGAACACAACATGAATAATATGCTCATCTGAAATCAAATAACAACTAACATGCAGTGCTCACTAACGTACGAAGCTGATTTATTCCAAACAATTCTCCACAACAAATAAATAGAATACTAAACTGGGTTTTTGCACTTTTCTTCAGGTTAAGACTAGATCGTGAAGTTTTCTAATAAATGCTAACAACGGCAAAATTGAAACTATCAACATGAACTTCAATTTGCAGCTCTTCAGTCAACTAATTTTCTCGCAATTTCTTCTGAGTGCAGCAACAACGGAAAACTTAATTCAATCGGTCGGGTGCATCGTGCATGCAACGTAATGAACGCTGCCGATCTGGCAAAGTTTCTAAAGGCTTTAAAACAATTCGCAAAGCAAACGCGCTTTACATCATTGGCGACGACAATACACTAAGTGAATCAATAAGCAGAGGGCAGCAATGAGCCAAAAATAAATTTGCATCATTAAATTGTACATACTTTACACCACCACTTAAGGTTGTGATGATGGTACTGAAGATGTAATGACTTGATTTTTTGTTTAGGTCTTGGATTCGATACCTCCATACTTAGATTTATTGAGAGTTCAAAAATTGATTATTTGTGCAGTTAAATTTTTTGTTTCTCGACATTACATTTAAAAGATTACGCGTATTCTTTCCGAGTTTTTCTGTGGTTGAGCAATTAACTACTTTACGATTGTAAGAAAATACGATGTTGCGTTGATCAAGAGCAAACTAGTATATGCCTGTTTTCTTACCAAACTTTTTGTTGCCTCAACTAAATCAGCGGCGCTTATTTACCTTTGATTTTTGTGCTTCACCGGTTAAAGAATAGTGAAGCTGTTTACCCAGCATGTCGTAAGAGGCGACTATTGGGTACCTACCAGTTGCACTCTGACTGTTAATGGCGGGGTTGCCAGCTTAATTGCTTGGTTGGACCACTCATGTCACAAAACTGAGGTTGGGGTAAGCAAGAGCATGCTCCCTGTAGAAGAATTTTGCTCCAGCAAATCCCCATGACCAGAAAAAATATACAAGTGGCCCCCAGTCCCCGGCAGCTCTTAAATGGGCTGGGGTTGCAAAGAATCTCTGGGTTTAAATCTGAATGTCATGGGATAAGATTTGGTACATTAAATGTGGAAAGTCTTTGTGGAAAAAAAACAGAAGTGTGTGAAGAACTGAGAAAGAAAAAAGCTGATGTGTGCTGCATCCAGGAAGTAAGAGGGAAAGGCCAAGGAGCTCGTTTTGTGGGTACTTTGGGAAGAAGGTATAAACTGTGGTGGTCAGGAAATGATGCAGGATTCGGAGGGGTTGGAATTTTGGTGAAAGAGGAAATATCTGGGAACGTTGTAGAAGTTAGAAGAAAAAGTGACAGAGTAATGGCGATTGTGCTAACTTTAGGTAGAGAAGTGATGCGCGTAATATGTGCGTATGGGCCACGAAGTGGCAGACCAGATGCAGAGAAAGTTCGTTTTTATGATGAAATGGGAAGTGAGTGGGACTTGGGAAGTTCTAGTGAAATAATTGTTTCTTTAGGGGATTTTAATGGACATGTGGGTAAATATGCTGAGGGTTTTGAAGGTGTACACGGGGAAATGGTTTTGGGAAAAGAAATGCAGACGGAAGAATACTGCTGGAGTTTTGTGATGAGAGAGAGCTGTGCGTGGCAAATACTTGGTTTAAAAAGACAGACAAAATGAAAATCATTTATAGTGCTGGTGGATGTGGAACAGAAATTGATTTTGTGCTTGTGGGGGAAAATACAGAAAGTATATCAGGAATGTAAAGATGATTCCATGGGAACTTCAACACAGGATGGTGGTCATAGATCTAGATAAAAAGGTTCTAAAAAAGGTTGTGAGAAAGGAACGGATCATAAGAAGAAAAATTTGGAAGTTGAATGAAAACCAAACAAGAGTGATATTTGAAAAAAGAGTAAAAGAACTTGTGAGCACAGATGCGCCTGATTTGTGAAAAACTTTTGGGGATGGTGTTTTAAAGGCATGTGACGAACTGTGTGGGAAGGAAAAGTCTAGGAGAGATCAAGGAGACATGTGGTGGTGGAATGAAGAGGTCAAGGATACCATAACAAGAAAGAAGGCGGCATTTAAAGAGCTGTGCAGATTTCCATCAGAACAAAATAAAACTCAATACAAACGTATAAGAAATCAAACAAGAAAAATTGTGGCTAGAGCAATCAGAATAGAAGCTAATCAGGAATTGAATAATTTATATCAGAATTCTAATACTGTTTTCTACTTCCTTAGAAGAATGAAAAAGGAAGGGAAGGATGTGGAAGGAGGAAGGTGCTTGAGAGGAGGAGACGGACGATTGGGTTTTATTGAAGAAGATGGGGGAAAAATTTGGAAGGAACACATGGAAAAGATCATGAATGAAGAGAACGAATGGGACCGCATGGTTGAAACTGATTTAGTAGAAGGACCAGTGGAAAAAGTGGTTCGTGATGAAATTGTGGAAGCAATGCAAAGTATGAAATCAGGAAAAGCAACTGTACCATCTGAAGTAAGTGTGGAGATGATAGTTGCAAGTGGTGAAATCGGGGTTAAGGTGACGATGGAACTATGCCAGCGTGTATTGGATGGTAGAGGAATCCCTGATGAATGGAAAACAAGTGTGATTGTACCTATCATTAAAGGAAAGAGTGATGTGATGAGCTGTGGATCATACAGAGGAATGAAACTGCTGGAACATGCCATGAAAATTTTTGAAAGGGTACTCAAAAGGCGAATACGAACACTAGTCAATTTGAATGAAATGCAGTTTGGATTTATGCCAGGAAAAGGAACAGTGGATGCGATATTCATTGTTAGAAGAATGCAGGAGGAATATCAAAAGAAGGACAAGAAGTTGTATATGTGTTTTGTTGACATGGAAAAAGCTTTTGATAGAGTGCCAAGAAAAGTGATGGAGTGGGCCATGAGAATGAAGGGTCTATCAGAAGTAATGGTTCGGGCAGTTATGAGCTTGTATGATGGTGCAAAGACAAGAGTGAGGGTGGGATCTGCCTATTCAGAGGAATTCGAAGTAAAAGTTGGTGTACATCAAGGATCAGTGCTGTCACTACTATTGTTTGCAATAGTGGTGGACGTTATTACAGAAAATGCAAGAAGGGGTGTGGTTAATGAATTGCTATATGCAGATAACCTTGTTATCATGAGCGAAACCATGGAAGACTTGAAGGAAAGGTTTTGGAATTGGAAGGATGCACTGGAAAGTAAAGGTTTGAATGTCAATACCAGAAAAACGAAAGTGATGGTAAGCGGGTCAGAAGGGGAACTACACAAAAGCAAGATAGATCCATATGGAGTTTGTGGGAGGAGAGTCATGGCCAATTCAGTGTTGTGCACAAAATGTGGAAACTGGGTTCATGGCAAATGTGCAAAAATAAAGAGAGCTACCGCTAGGTTGGCAATGCATTTTGTTTGCTCGAAATGTAAAGGAATAATGGAAGGGACGATGGATTCGATCGAGAAGTTGTGCGATGAAGTGGAGACAATGAATGGATTTTGTTATTTGGGAGACACACTAAATGCTAGTGGTGGTTGTAAAGCGGCAGTTACAGCAAGAGTAAGAATCGGTTGGGTAAGATTCAGGGGGTGTGGAGAATTGTTGCTTGGAAATAGGTTTCCTCTGAAGATGAAAGGTAAAGTCTATCGTTGTTGTGTAAGAGCAATACTGTATGGAATCATGACATGGTGTCTAAAAGAAAATGAAAAAGCAATTTTGAGAAGAACCGAGAGAGCTATGGTGAGAGCCATGTGCGGTCAGAAAGTGGTAGACAGGTAGACGACTGAAGAACAGATGGATATGTTGGGGTTGAAGGAAACTATAGACCGGTTAGCAACAGCGAATGGAGTTAGATGGTATGGACATGTGCTGAGGAGGGATGACGATAATGTTTTAAGGGTTGCTCTGAATCTTGAAGTGAGTGGCAAGAGAAAGCGAGGACGACCGAAGAAGACCTGGAAGAAGCAAGTGGAAGAGGAGACAGAGAAGATTGGTTTGAAGAAGGAGGATGCCCTGAGACAAGACAAGTGGAGGGACCGAGTGCGAGCAATTGCAGAAGGAATGGGGTAAATCCGGCCATCTCTGTTAAAGGACAACACCGGATAAAAACTGAATCACTACTTTTGAAAAGTCATTGCGATAATCTGTTTTTTTTCTGGCGAGTTTACAAAGCTTTTCGTTACGCTCTCATCAGTGCCAGTATTGCGTCAAAAAGAGACAGAGTAAACAACTTCCTACATTTCAAAAACTCAGGCGGTAGGGTAATCACATCACATTCATCCGTCATATTTTTAAAGATATTCGCGCAAGTCTACTCATTAATACGTCAAAAAAATGTATTGATAATGATCAGAAATCAGTCTTGCTAAATAAAGACCTTTTTCTCGGGACACTGGTTGATAAAGATGATCTTCATTTGAATCTAGAAAAAGTATTGATATAGCTTTGAAAAAAGCTGTTTGAGCCATAAGCTTTTCGTGACGCTCTCATCAGTGGCGGTATCGCGTCAAAAGGGAAGATCTAGAGTGAATAAGTGTGTTATATGTGAACAATTTGGACGTTACGCAATCAAGACAAGCCAATGATAGCGCTAGTATTGCAAAGCGCGCCAAAGAAAGATTTCGCAATTGCGAAAGTTAGAGAAGGCGCAGCAGGAGGCCAAATGCCACGATTATCGAAAGAGTTTGAGAGTGTAAACAAACTCTTTCTGTCTGCATAACACCGGGCGTCGGGTCTTGATATTAGTAGCCTCTAAAAGATTGAGATGGAAAGAGCTGCGCGCTGCGGCGAGGATTGAAAACCGCTTATCATCATATTTTAATGCGCATCGATCATTATCTAAAAGATGCTGACCAATGGCGGAGTCACAATCCGGTTTGGTGTTGGTTCATTTGCGCGATCTGTGTGGTTGAGATCGGCGTGGACGAGTCAACTGCTGTCTTAACCATTGCGGAACATGTTGCTTGATGCGATCCTGTAGTCGTTGAGATGTTCGCCCTACGTAACGACTGTCACAGTGGCACTTGTATTCATATAAGACAAAACTTTTCTGAATGGCAGGTAGAACATCCTTGCGAGCCACAGGCAGCATGCGCTTAGACGTAAAGACTAAGCGGGTGCTGACGGAACCATAGCAGCTTTCCACGGCGGTTTTGACTTCTTTTTCCAAGTTTGTGGATGGCTTACTTATCCAAGGGACCCTCAAGTACACAGGACATTTTTCAGGGCCAAATCGCTTAAGGGTGGAAAACTGAGCAATTTTCTTGGTGATCTGAGTGTTGATAATGCTTTTAGGATAGCCATTGTCCAGTAATATCTTCTTGATCCGTTCTATTTCTTCATTGAGTCTACGCTTGGTGCAAATCATTAGAGCTCGATGCACCAATGCAGATATTAGACTTATTTTGCGTTTGAGAGGACTAAAGGACTAAGGTGATTAAAAAAGTATTGAGTATTGGTCTTTGATTAGTCGGCCTTTACTAGGACACTTGCCAATACAGTATATCTCTACCACCAATAATGCACTACAATCGGATATTGTCACAAAGTGTCTTTTCATTGCCACAGCACAGCGGTACCTATGCAGGAATTGAATGTCATATCGCATTTTCTGTTGAATAGTTGCTGGGAAGATCGGTTGTCAAAACGGTGCCCAGAAATAATAACTACCGGTAGTTTCAAAAAATGTAATATTTTCTAGAGATATCAGAAACAACAACTCCAACTTCCGAAACCACAGCTCCAACTTCCGAAACAACAACTACTACTTTCATGACTCCAGGTACATACAGCAGTAACGTTTGTTTGACTTTTAACTGCGAGTATAGTACTTTCTTGCTTCGTTATCAAATTTATATTTCGTGCTGTATTCTTCAGTGTCGAGGCTGGCAGAATAGCGGCAATGGCAACAACAATTGTTCAAATCCGCTCAGGAGTTGTAAAGTTTCGAAATTCTGCTTAAGAGCACACACCGACTTAAAAGTTTGATTTTTATGGATTTCTTGTTTTTAGTCAAACTTATACTGAAATTTATCGTATATTTCAAATCTGCAATCAGTTTTTGAGCAGTTTATTTTCATTTTTTTTGTGAAAACATATTTATTGCAACCCTCTCCACGATATCTTTTAAATTTCAAGAAACATTAAAAACCATTTTTGATACTAACTTTCCTTTCGATTAGTTGAAATAAACACGCCATTTATCGGTTAGTTTGGTAGAACTGTGTTGACAAACTAATTTGCAGTTGTAAATACTAAAACTATTGAGAACATGTGGAATTACTAGGAGATATTAGTGTCAGGTTAATGCGGACATATGGAAAAGATGCCCCAATGAATGAAATTTTGGCACTGCTGCAGTTCAACGTGCTATGGAATTGGCTAGTTTGTCCTGGACTGTTAGTTGTCACAACTATACTAATACAAGTGCTCTTAAAACCGGACACTGAGCCGGACGCTTTTCACAAAGACAGCAATTTTTTCAAAAGACAAACGCAGATTGTCTGATGCTGCACGTTCTGGTTATCAAAGAAATAAGATTGCGCATCACTCAGAAATTTGTTTGTGGTGACTATGTGCCAGGAGGTGATTAAATACAATCTAAATGCAAAGAGAAATAAAGAATTCCTGAATACTTTAGTAAGTTTTTCAATAATACTAAGTTCAGCTGTTCAATCAATCTATCAATTTAAAGTTATTTTAGTACATCCATGGTATTTTTATAGTGAAACTTTGAAAACGATTTTCTAGAACTAGTGTTTTTGATACTGAAATTACTACTCGTCCAAAAGTACTTGTCAGATTTGGCTGAAAGTCTTAGGAAATGTTGAACAAATGTGAAACTATAAATAAATGGCTGATTTTTTGAAAATTTTATGGTTTAGTGTTTATATAAGAAAAAACAACAGTTAAACTTCAAAATTTGAAGATTGACCTTGGTATTGTTGAATTACTATTTAATTAAAAGTTGCAATAAAACTAAGCTCCCATATTTTGTGTGTCTAAGATGTATCTTTCACCACATTAATTTTGAGCAATGTATTATTTGTAGTTGTGTATCTTTACGATTTTTTGTAAAACTGTGGAATAAATTTTTACTGTAATTACTGCTAAAAACGTTTTCGTCAGATTTTCGTAGACTAAAATGGTTTGTATAGTTGGATTTCTTTTTTTCATTTCCTTTCTGGCAATATAGAGTATCTAGGATCTTGCGTTTTTACTTATGCGCTTATGTCAAATCATGTACTATGAAATTGTATATACTGTAGGTAGAAAAAGTATTGAGTATTGTTCTTTGATTAGTCGGCCTTTACTAGGACACTTGCCAGTACAGTATATCTCTACCACCAATAATGCACTACAATCGGATGTTGTCACAAAGTGTCTTTTCATAGCCACAGCACAGCGGTACCTATGCA
Source organism: Trididemnum clinides (assembly GCA_963675345.1). Lineage (NCBI taxonomy): Eukaryota > Metazoa > Chordata > Ascidiacea > Aplousobranchia > Didemnidae > Trididemnum > Trididemnum clinides. The sequence goes on from OY776286.1 coordinate 35,932,692, forward strand.
GGAATTGAATGTCATATCGCATTTTCTGTTGAATAGTTGCTGGGAAGATCGGTTGTCAAAACGGTGCCCAGAAATAATAACTACCGGTAGTTTCAGAAAATGTAATATTTTCTAGAGATATCAGAAACAACAACTCCAACTTCCGAAACAACAACTACTACTTTCATGACTCCAGGTACATACAGCAGTAACGTTTGTTTGACTTTTAACTGCGAGTATAGTACTTTCTTGCTTCGTTATCAAATTTATATTTCGTGCTGTATTCTTCAGTGTCGAGGCTGGCAGAATAGCGGCAATGGCAACAACAATTGTTCAAATCCGCTCAGGAGTTGTAAAGTTTCGAAATTCTGCTTAAGAGCACACACCGACTTAAAAGTTTGATTTTTATGGATTTCTTGTTTTTAGTCAAACTTATACTGAAATTTATCGTATATTTCAAATCTGCAATCAGTTTTTGAGCAGTTTATTTTCATTTTTTTTGTGAAAACATATTTATTGCAACCCTCTCCACGATATCTTTTAAATTTCAAGAAACATTAAAAACCATTTTTGATACTAACTTTCCTTTCGATTAGTTGAAATAAACACGCCATTTATCGGTTAGTTTGGTAGAACTGTGTTGACAAACTAATTTGCAGTTGTAAATACTAAAACTATTGAGAACATGTGGAATTACTAGGAGATATTAGTGTCAGGTTAATGCGGACATATGGAAAAGATGCCCCAATGAATGAAATTTTGGCACTGCTGCAGTTCAACGTGCTATGGAATTGGCTAGTTTGTCCTGGACTGTTAGTTGTCACAACTATACTAATACAAGTGCTCTTAAAACCGGACACTGAGCCGGACGCTTTTCACAAAGACAGCAATTTTTTCAAAAGACAAACGCAGATTGTCTGATGCTGCACGTTCTGGTTATCAAAGAAATAAGATTGCGCATCACTCAGAAATTTGTTTGTGGTGACTATGTGCCAGGAGGTGATTAAATACAATCTAAATGCAAAGAGAAATAAAGAATTCCTGAATACTCTAGTAAGTTTTTCAATAATACTAAGTTCAGCTGTTCAATCAATCTATCAATTTAAAGTTATTTTAGTACATCCATGGTATTTTTATAGTGAAACTTTGAAAACGATTTTCTAGAACTAGTGTTTTTGATACTGAAATTACTACTCGTCCAAAAGTACTTGTCAGATTTGGCTGAAAGTCTTAGGAAATGTTGAACAAATGTGAAACTATAAATAAATGGCTGATTTTTTGAAAATTTTATGGTTTAGTGTTTATATAAGAAAAAACAACAGTTAAACTTCAAAATTTGAAGATTGACCTTGGTATTGTTGAATTACTATTTAATTAAAAGTTGCAATAAAACTAAGCTCCCATATTTTGTGTGTCTAAGATGTATCTTTCACCACATTAATTTTGAGCAATGTATTATTTGTAGTTGTGTATCTTTACGATTTTTTGTAAAACTGTGGAATAAATTTTTACTGTAATTACTGCTAAAAACGTTTTTGTCAGATTTTCGTAGACTAAAATGGTTTGTATAGATGGATTTCTTTTTTTCATTTCCTTTCTGGCAATATAGAGTATCTAGGATCTTGCGTTTTTACTTATGCGCTTATGTCAAATCATGTACTATGAAATTGTATATACTGTAGGTAGAAAAAGTATTGAGTATTGGTCTTTGATTAGTCGGCCTTTACTAGGACACTTTCCAATACAGTATATCTCTACCACCAATAATGCACTACAATCGGATGTTGTCACAAAGTGTCTTTTCATAGCCACAGCACAGCGGTACCTATGCGGGAATTGAATGTCATATCGCATTTTCTGTTGAATAGTTGCTGGGAAGATCGGTTGTCAAAACGGTGCCCGGTGATAATAACTGAATATTAAAAAACGTAATATTTTCTAGAGATATCAGAAACAACAGCTCCAACTTCCGAAACAACAACTACTACTTTCATGACTCCAGGTACATATAGCAGTAACGTTTGTTTGACTTTTAACCGCGAGTATAGTACTTTCTTGCTTCGTTATCAAATTTATATTTCGTGCTGTATTCTTCAGTGTCGAGGCTGGCAGAATAGCGGCAATGGCAACAACAATTGTTCAAATCCGCTCAGGAGTTGTAAAGTTTCGAAATTCTGCTTAAGAGCACACACCGACTTAAAAGTTTGATTTTTATGGATTTCTTGTTTTTAGTCAAACTTATACTGAAATTTATCGTATATTTCAAATCTGCAATCAGTTTTTGAGCAGTTTATTTTCATTTTTTTTGTGAAAACGTATTTAATGCAACCCTCTCCACTACTATCTTTCTTAACCAAACTATTTTTTTCGAAATCAGTTATTAAAACTATCGTCCTCAACTGCAGAACAACGCTCTACTTATCAAATTTGAGGTAAATTTTATTATTGTCGATGTAAAATTGGCGCTCTAACTACCTCAATCGTGTCCAGTTAACTTACACTTAATCAGGAAATGATGTCATTCTTCCTGTCACCGTGTTTCTTAACGAGAGGTATGGAAAAATTTTGTTTGGGCAAAAGAAATTCTGATAAAAGTAGGCAATTTTAGTAATGCGTCGAAACTGATGATATTTTAACATATTTGCACACATGCATGGTTAGAAGAATAGAACTCAGAAAGCGAGAAATCTAGAACAGACCCAACAAAACGTTGATGTGGGGTCGTAACAACAATTATTTTTTCCTCAATGTTTTCCCAATCAATTTCTACGTCACCGTTTTAAGCGATGTTTACAAAACGTCCACAGTTTTCCTATTAGGTTTTTTGTCTAACACATATTTTCTTTCACTCAACTGAAGGACAAAGTAAGCATGTATTTTAAGGTTTTGAAGATAAAATATCTACTTGTTTGTTCAGGGTAGAATTTACTAAAATTAAAACCGATAGGGTAATCAACAGAATACTTTGAAACTTATATTTACTTTTTACAGTAGTTGTCAAGTATTGTTGGATCAAGTTCACCAGAAAAATGTAGATGCTTACCGAAAGCTTATTTAGCATTTCTTTTTTTCTTAGCTTCAACACGATTTAACAAGACAATAATTTGTGAGCACAATACTGAAGAAGTGTCATGTCCTGACAATCAAGTTTTTTGGATGAAGAGTGCGTTTTATGGGAGAACTAATGCTAACGAGTAGGTTAACCTTATGCTACATGTACCGTGCGATGTTAATGTTAATTTTAGGATGCCATTGTAAATTAAACTTTGAAAACAGAATTCAGAAATTTTTCTTTCGAGATAACTTGATGTTATGTCATCTTTTTAGTATCGGTGTTCTGCATTTCCTAGCGTTCCATAACGAGTTGCTATTTAAAAACTGAAGTTTTGTTTCTGTTTAAATAGTTGATTTGGTTTAAGTTTAAAGTTTTAACAAGAGGGTTTCTAAAACTCAAGATTTCTTTGGACATATCAGGAATTTCAGTGATAGATCAGCGCCAGCTAGAGAAATGTTTAGATGTGCTCAAAAGTTATCGATTTTAAACATTCTACCCAGAATTTAAACTTTTAGCTGAATTATTGTCCGAACAAAAAATTGTTTTGTATAGAACAAGACTGCAACGACAATTTATTATCCAAAAATAGCTTTAAGAGAGAGCTTTGCTTAATTTAGACCTGCTTGAATTATTTTTGTATCTATTCTTTATCAATCACAAACCGCCGTCGTCCGGCAGAGCTACAATAAATCACAAGTCCTTTGTCAATCGCAAACCGCCGTGATATCAGTCACCAAAACCTATCATGTCACAAACCACTAACCGTTTTCTGCGAGATGTAGAACAAGATGTTGAAGGAATGGCGAAACAAAGTCAAAATTGTAAAAGAATTCCAAAATGATTGTCGTTTACTTAATTTTATAAGTTGTTTATTATTGGCAGCTTTACTTCACAATTTGTTGCGCTCGTTTTTTCATTATATTTGTGGCGTGAAGTTTCCTGGCTTCACTCGATTGCCCTGATCCCGGTATCGCAAAAGTTTCCTCAGATGTTTTGCTTCCGATACTACTGCGCAGTGTCGTAACTAGAAAGCAATTTTGAGAAGTGGAGCATTTCGTGAAGGTGAAAGCCTTTTGCTTTAAAAGTGAACGTTTTGAAATCAAGATTTTCGCCCAGTTTGGTCCCAAAATAGGCGTAATGACATTTTTCTCTTCTCATATTTTGCTGTCTCCATACCGTTTGGTAGTGCCAATTGCTGTTTTCTCCCTCATTCAAATATAACACAGCCAGTATGCCTATTCAGCAGTTTTCTAGCCAAACTGTTCTCTATAGATGCAATTTAATACATTGTTAGTCCTAATGTTTAGTTTTGATCAGCGGTGTAGAACCTGCGACCGCAACGTAAAATTTTGTCTTGAAAAGTACCGGGGAAACATAAGTTCAAAATTGGATGCAGGTCAAGGAAAAAAAGTTTGATGCGTTTATAGCGATAATTTATTAACCGGTAAGCCTACTCAAGTATTTTTTGTGGTTGTGTTTGCAATCTCAAGTCCTTATCTTATGTTACCATGTTCTGGCATAGACGCTTCCAGAGGAGAGCAAAAGGAGTAATTATTCCCTGCCCCGGGGAACAGGATCTCTCCCCAGTTAGTCTGAACCGGAGTCCATCACCTTTAGTTTTGTTATTGCTAAAGGTTATTGGTTAAATGGATAACTCACCGACTGAATCTTTGCATTAAAGAGGCAATATTCTTTTCGAAAGCTGTAGGAGCTCACTTCTAAACTCGGCGTCTGGTTCGAATGTGCTACGCATGATGTAGGCCTTATATATCCTAGTGGTTGAAGTTAATCAACAAAAGAATTCTAACCTTGAGTTCACCTAAATAACAACCAACGTCATACGGTGCAATACAGCAAGTCAATAATTTTCGACCGATTTTGAACTTGTTGCGTCTCATCAGGCGGGTATAAAAACACACAATAATAAAAATGCTGAGCCTAAATCACAACAGATTTGCTTTTGTGAGCAAAAAAATGACGCAATGCAAAGCAGTACATTACACCAATACCTATGTCAAGGGGGTCTAAGCACACACACATACACATGATATGGAAATGACATTATTGTCTTCATTGTGGTTTTGTTGTCTTAGTCGAGATTGTAGTTTCGCCCCAAAATTTGCATTAGTCGGTTGATTAGGGGCGCTTTCTGTAGTATTTACGTGGGATCTGTCTGACTTCATTTGGATAGTCGTATTTTCAACTTCAATTAAAAATGATTGCAAACTACCAAATAGGCGTTCAATTTTCCATTAAGAATCCGAGGTATAAGAAGTCCGCACAGTTATATTGAACTACAACTCTACCAAAGGAGGCGTTGGCACCTTGGACAGGATGGTGAGAATATACACCTGCAGTAAATGGCCTTTTTGCACTCGTCTACAATATAACTGATGTCAGTGCCGTAAATACTTTTACTGTATGGCTCGAATTTAACGTGAAAGCCCCAACATCAGCTTGAGGAAACAAAGATGTTTTCCCCTACAGTTGGGAAAACCTTGCTGGCGTAAACCCTCAATCTGGCCCCTCTACAAAAGTTTTAATTTCTGCTGCATCAGCGTGAAACCAAAGAAGCGATGATGACGATGACAATGCTACGGAATTAAAACAGCAGAGATGTAGTCTTTGCGACAGAAACATGAATATAAAGACTCGTTTTGTTCGTTTTGTGTATCAGAAGTAAGTTTGTGGGAACACTTCGAGTCCATAATATGTTAGCAATGCTGCTAATGCTATTGCATTAAACGTTGATGATGCAAGCATTATTTGTTACTATTGTTATTGATTTATGCATTGTTGCCATTTATTCACGACTATGCGTTGTTTCATTGGTAAGCATGATTATGATAGCTGAAAGAGTATTTCAACTTTACAAAAATCTTAACTGGTTAAGAGTAATACCAAAATTTAGTATTCGACAGTTGAACAAACGTGCATTATGTGTGCAAAGGCTTGTGCCAAAAGTAATACAAAATGCTTGATTAATGCGCCGTTTAGCTATCCTGCATGAAATGCAAGCATAGACCTCATGAGTTATAACAAACCTATATGGGGTCTAATAGACCACATTGGTTCTAAACGCCAGATTTTTTTCCTAGTAGACAGAGATTTAACCACAAAACTGCTTTCCACCGCCAAGAGATGCAGCTTTTAAAAATGCTTTTCATTGAGACAGCAATATAACTTTCTTGAAACAGTCATTAGTCAATCGTACTTGTATTTATGTTTTGGGCTAGTTAAAACAGGCAAAAACAGAGACAGCATTGTACAAGGCATCAGGTGAGGCAAAAAATAATACCCTGTCAATTTCAAAATTTTTCAAAAAGAATTAAAGCTATGATTCCTATTTATTCCTTCGTCACGAAGGTACCTTTGATGAGAGAGAGGTCCACAAAAATCATCTTGGATTCTGAATCTTGGAAGAATCTTGCATCTTGGAAGTCCATGTTATAAAAGCTGAAAACGACATTTTTGTTTATTTTGGTGTTGTATTACTTTCTTTCCTTTTAGATAAAAACTTTTGAAGGCGATTGGGTTTCCATAACTTGAGGCGGGATTTCGTTTCGTTTTTAGTGGTTTTATCCGTTTTCAAATTAAAAATCCGTTTGAAAATTGAAAGCCTGTGAAAACTAAACTCGTAGGCCGCATTTAATAAAGGCGCGGATGACCAGTTGCCCTTGGCTGGTAGACAATTTGACAGGAACAATCAACACTTTTCCTCTTAGTTTTTGCTGTATATGTAAAAAGACGAACGCTAGTGCTTTTCTACTTTTGCCGTAATTTTTTTCTGTGGTTTTCACTTATCAAAACACTGTTGGCAAGCTAATTTTGATTTTTCATTAAAAACTTGACAATACAAAGCAGAACAAAGTTGTTGATATTGAAAATGCAAGATAGATAATGTTTCAGGGAAATAGAAACGCAAAAACTCAGAAACTAATCTAAAAATCAACGCCAAACAAATTTGTTGAGTTGGATAAGATTTAAAATTTGTAGCCACAAAATGCAGTGCCTAAGGTGCTTTAAAATTCCGCTGACAAAACTAATTAAACACGTGATTGATGTGACCTTCAAAGTCATCGCACACTGCTTGCAAAGATTATTCCTAACACAAAATCGCCGTTCAAACTTCATCGTGAGGTATCTCTCTCCACTTCTGTCTGACTGTATCCTGCAGTTCCTCCTTTTCGAAAACAGTCGTTCTTCTACCGCAAATTTTTTCTGAAAGTCAATCCCAATCATTACAATCCGTTTGATAGCAATTCTAAGATTGCAATGTCGTTTGTAGATCTTCCTTTTTGACGCGATAACGCCACTGATAAGAGCATCTCAAAAAGCTTATGGCCCAAACAACTTTTTTCAAAGCTATGTTAAAATCCAATAAAGCAGAATTCCAAAGCGAATGCATGCGACCAGCTGCCAATCAGTTATCAAAGCCAACACATGTTAGATAAAACTAACAGACGCTGTATCTTGTTCAATGGCGACCTGGAAATAGTTGCAAAAAAATATTCTTATTTATGTTTACTTTTACAAAATAAGTTCACCACCGGATGCAGTTTGTGCTCGTAGCCAGTAGCTAATTTATTACGGCTGTCTTTAATTGCTGGCTTCTCCGAGGGTCCCAAATACCCCAAGCTCTTTCCGAGCCAAATATGTTTCCGCAGTTCGGCCCTCTCAACGACCGCAGAAGAGCAGCACGAACTCTCTCTAAAATTGTCAACTCTTGTGTTGGTCTACGCCTCTTTTTTCCTCGCCTTCTTATTTTTCTTCTGTTTCTGATGAGCGGCAACATTCATCTATATTCTGACCCTATTTTCTATTGTTCTGAGTGCGCCAGCAATGTGACCTATAGGAGCAGGTCAGTGCAATACTGCACCTGCTCCAAATGGGTGCATTTGGGGTGTATCTTTCTTCTTCTGAGTTTAACTTCCTCTCCATCTCCCATTCCTGAAGCTGTCCGCCTTGCTACATCTCGGCCTCTCCTGGGGGTACCCAATTCAGTAACACCGAGTCATTTTCTCCGGAGCCCTCCAGCACGTATATCTCCACTGTTCACAACCATCCATCCAAAAATCTCTTGCCAATGTAACTCTTCTCACTCACCCTTGCTTACAAACTTCCTAACCTTCTTTTTCTTTGTTCTAACTCCTCCTGCCTCTTCCCAACTCTCTTTCACTTCTCCAACCTCCTCCACTTTTTGTTTTTTCCATACCTTTTGCTTCCTTTGATGATTTGCAAGGGTTCTTCCATAGAACGTAGGTAGTCTTGGAGCAAGAAGTGTTCAACCATTTCACTTTTTTTTGCTTTTTCCTGTTGATCTTACCTGCATTCAGGAATCCAACCTCAAATCTTCTTTGTCTGTCAGGATTCCTGGACACTCTGCTCTGCGTTCCGATTGCACTTTCTTCTGGTCTGCGTCTTTTTCATCTGATGATTCAAACGCTAGCGTAGGTAAAGTCATCTTTGTCAGACAGGGCCTAACTTTTCCTGAACAACCAAACCCCTCTCTATCTTCGCTCGGCTCCTGCTTTAACTATGTGGAATAAACATTTCGCCCAAAATTTTCTCTCCGCTTTTTAATTCAGATATCTATGCTCTTCTTACTCACTTTTCTTCTGCAGATAGTAGGATCAACTACTTTTCTCTCTCTGTACTCTCATTTTCCAAACATTTTTTCAATGTGAAGGACGTCGTGTGTCATCACCTTATGTGGGACTTAACAAGTACTTCTGACCCTCATGGGGAAAACTATTTGATTGAATCATTTTCTCCAATTTCCTTCCACTCAATGATTCTGACACCTCCATTCTTCTCCATCGTTCTCTGAAAGTCGATCCTCTCCTGACATCTCCCTCACTTCTTTCACTCTTTCGCTTTCCTGCTACTAAAGATGCGTTAAGATATAGGTTCAGATCATTTACCAATTCTTCTTACCGTCCATTTTTCTTCACGCTCCCCGCCCCCCCAACGAGCGTCTTTCTTCTATCGGTTTTCATAACCTGATTGAGACGACTTTGATATTTACATCAATTCGCTGTTTTTTTGCAAAAGAACACTTCTTTCTTTCTCTGTTATCTGCAGCTGCACTCTTTACTCCTTTGGCACTAATTATGGCCAATTTTTTCATTCCTTGTTGGCCGCGTCCAACGCCAACCTCAAGCCTGGTGGTTTTCTTAAGCCAAAAAAAGGTAAGAGAAAGACGCAAGGTTTTTGCTCCGGCTCATAGAAGCGAAAGGTTTACCATTTCAGCCATCAGCATGCCTGGTCTTTGATTGCTTATGCAAAGGCTAAAGCAATCTGATCCTAAGTCATTCTATTCTATCTTTCGTTCAATTGTTAATTCTGTTTTCCTAGGAAAACGACATCAGTCCATGCCAACTATCTAAAATCTCACTTTTTTGTTTATCAGCCAAATACTTTACATAGCAGAGCCAGAGGCCATTTGCCTAAGCTCTGACGAGCCGCGTATCGGAAGAGTCTCGTTGTTTTTTCTATTCTCCGCTCAACTCCAATGAATTTCTTATCGGCTGCAGCCAACCTCCCTTTTTCTATCGCAACCGACCCAAAGAGTTGCCTACCCCATGTTGAAGCACTTCCCTCGCTCTGATATAAATCTTTTTCACATCTTCAGTTTTTCGTGGTCTTTGAATTTCTTTCCTTCTACCTGGAAGTCTTCTTCTATTATTCCATCCTTCAAGATGATAAAACCTCTCGACTCACCTGCTTTCCTTCGGTACATCTCCTTCATCTCTTGCGGTTCAAAGTTTGAGCGCATTGCACTATCCGTCTACTCTACTTTCTGGAGCGTAACACTATTTTCTATACCGACCAGATCGATTTCCGTCCTGGTCGGTCTACCCTTGATCAAATGCTTTATCTTTTCAATCCATTTTGGATGGATTTGACAAATTCTAGCCCGGCTCTCGGAAAATCCTTGCTACTATCGACTTCCCTAAAGCTTTTGACTTTGTGTGGCTTCCTGCTTTCTTCCACAAACTTGTTTGTGTTCGCCTTTCTCCTTGCTATTTTTATTGTACTCAATCCTATATTTTGTGACAGGCGCGCTTGTGTGGTTTATCAAAATCACGCAAGTCGCTCCTTTTGCGTCCGCCTAGGTGTTTTGCAAGGATTCGTTTTTGGCGGTGTTCTTCTTTCTCTCTTCCTCAATGTTCTCCCTGCATTTTTATATACTTCCGTCAGCTGTTATTTTTATGCAAACAACCTGGTCATCTGATGCTCTCTCTCATTGGTCTCTACTGCAGCGGAGGCCACAGAAAGAAGATCTAATCAGACTACAACGCTGGTCTGAGCACTGGTGTCTTCCTCTCAATCCGTGAAAATGTGAGGTCTTCTTTTTGATGGATCTCTATCAAGTCAATCTACTACTACATATCTCTTTACTCAACTCCCCCATCCACTTCAATCCAACACCAATTATTCTCGAAGCCGCCTTTAACCAAATTTTATCTATTCTGCGCATGTATCTTCGCTAAAGGCCAAGTTCTTTCCTCGTATCAAGGTCTTATGCGGTATTTCTGCTTTCTCATGGTGTCTATTTCAAGAGCCCCTTGCTCTTTTGTACAAAGTATTTTCCCAGCTCGTTTTCTTTTGAGCTTTATCTAGATGACTTTTTTCTCAGCGTACAAACGTTACCAAGTTGGAACATCTTTACCGAGCGGCCCGTCGTTTGTATTCTTTTTCCCTCTTGCTTTTTCTGAGGCATGCCTTCCTCCCTTACATTTTACTCTGACACATTTTTCTCTGCCATTTTATAAGCGAGTCCTTCGTTTCCCAGTCTCCTTTCCAATTTCAGGTTAGACCAGATTTATTGAAAAATCTAGACTTTGGAGGTCCACGTGGAGAAATTTTGCGCCTATTCACTCGCTCACGCTTTCTTCATCTTCCCCCAAGAAGGATCCCTATGCTTGCCCGCTTCTCTTAAACCCATCTTTCTTTAACGTGTAGCTCACTCCCACTTCTATACTCTCTTGCTCTGGCCCTTCTCTGCCTTGCCAAGGTGCGGCTTTTGCCCGTTTTGACTCTCTCACTCCTCACGATCCCGTGATCTGAACGGAGGACTTTGTAGACTTTCTTTTTGCCAAAGATTCTTTGGGGTCCTTGACAACTGCTCTCTTTCTGGCGTTGAGGCAACACGCTACTTTTTGGTAGGCCCAGCGTGTTCAAGCGTTTTTCGGCTGAAGTTTGTGCCATTCTGCAAGTTTCCGCAGGTCGTAACAGCACCATCAAGAATGTCATTCTTCTTTCCTTTTTCTCGTGTTAGATTCTCGCCCTGTCTTTGCTACACTTTCCTCTCCTCCGTCCTTACGTCTATCTCACACCATCTGGCAGAAACTTTTCTTTTTTTTTACCAGCCGGCTATAATTAGTTGTTGGTCATTCTTTTTTCCGGGCAATGACAGGGCCGATGAGTTGACCAGACGAGGTTTGCTACTCCAATCATTTGTATTAACGTTCAATTTTTCTCCTCTCATCTTCTTTTTCTCGTATCCACTCTTGTTTTTTCTCGGACTGAAGGCATACTCTCTCATCTAAATTTTTGACACATGTTTCTGCAGTATCCACTGAGGAACTTGTGCTTTCTTCTCTGTTCTCTCTCGTCTTTGCTGCAACGGACACAGTCTTCCGTTAAACTCTTGTCTCTCTATAATCGGCACAATTGAGAGTCCTTTGTACAGTGCTTGTGGTCATCCAACCCAGGACACCTCTCAGCTCTTTCAGCAAATTACTGCAGCGCACTTTGCGTCGCTCACTCTTTGGCGACTCTTTCTCGCTATACGACTATGGTCCAAACCTAGGAAAGTTGCCTGGCTTCTGGGACACCATGGTTTCCCGCCATACACCATCCCTCAAAAGGTGTCAGGTAACAACAACAATTAGTTAGAGTGGATCAATGATTTACTATTCATGGTTCCTAAATCCCAACACAAACGCAGCAAGGGAAGGGCAAACTACCTTGTATCCAGTATTTACGTATTACAATATGTTATGGGTGAAGTGAATACCCCACCCACTAGTGCAACCAAGATTTTCTGAAGAAAGGCCGACGTTTTTTGAACAACACAACCAGAGTGTAGTGTTTGAGACCCCAAGAGCCAGTAGTCAGTTTTTTTGGAGCCAATCTTTGCACTCAACTTAATGTCTGAAGTTCGGGTAATACTAATTGGTAAGTAACGTCCGAAGATATAACATATAAAACAAATTTAATATGTGACAGCTATAGCCTAAACAAATCACTACGGTATTTTCCCAAAGCCTATGTAAATTTTGCAAGGAATATCCACTCAACAGCATTAGCTAGGGTATTTTGTTGTTTGTTTCTTTTATCATCCAGAAATTCTTGCAAGTAATTTCTGAATTCTGAGAACCTATTAGTGTAGCCTAGGCTAATCCCAGCATAATGGTGCTCATAACTGGCCCAACAGGCCCATCAACTTTTAGTTTACCACAGCTTAACGCAAATTCTCAATTGAGAAAAAGAAAAAGTAATGCTTGTTTTGAACGCTTGACCAGACAGATATCATAATGACGCAACAAGACAATAAAGCAGTAGGCAGTACATCAACATTTCCTGGTATCAAGAAAACTATTGGGGACACGAAGCTCTTGAGCCAAATTTAGGCATGAAGCTCAACTAACCAATTCCCAGAAAATTTTTGTGCAATTTTTATTTTGTGCACAATCCATACAAACTGAGACCAAAGGGATGTATAACGCCTTGGCTTGGGCTATTATATTTTCAACTTGTAAAAGGAGGACATATTTTAGAATCGTAATCTAAGCAATGTCACTTTTGTTCCTCAACTAAAAGTTTTTTTCCGAGAATCAACTAACTTGGGCTACGTTATTCAGAAGCATTTTTTGTCAAATTTTTCATTCAGACCCTTTATTTATTGGTTATTTGACCGGATGTTCTTGTTTTATTCAAAAGGACTTTTTGCTAATTATTTCATGCAGACTTCTTGATGATTTGTGATTTCCCAAGTCAAAGATTTTTTTAGAAATCAACTGTTCAAAGGAATTTTTTGCCAATTTTTTTTAACAATCCTGATTTTACTACTATTTTGTGGAGTCTATTTTTTCAATATGCTATTAATTGCAAATGAAAAATATTTGGACATTTTTGGAGTCCTCGAAGAACAATGTATTTTTGCTGGCTAATGGAATATACGTCTTTCAAAAAAAGATTGCAGGGTAGTTCTCACGGTTTGTGGTGCTCCTAAACACATCGACCAAGTTTTTATGTTAAAAATTGAATAACTTTTCTAAATCCTGAAAAATTGTCATCAAAACTGTACTTCTTGTTCCAATTTGCTACACGTGGCTAATACGTCTTAAATGAATAATTTTTTTCAAGTCAGTAAGTCCGGGCTGGCATTCGTTTCAACAAAAACGGTTTTACTCCATCAAGAAATTCAAATTTCAAAAAAACGTATCGTTTGTTATGACATCCTCAACATGCTTATGACATTTTATCTCGGGACAGTAGCCAATCGTGCCGAGTTTTATGTTTGCGTTTCAAGTAGTTTCGGAGCAATTTAAACGAACGCACTTACCAACGCTCGCAGGTACAAACAGAACAACGCTTTGTGGTAAGCACAGCTTATTAAGAAGATTGTTTATTAATCATTGTCGTCGACAGGGTAGACGAATAGGCAGTAGCGTTGTTACAAGAACCGTGCGTGCGTTTGAACTTATTAATGGTTTTATTGTTGTACACTTGGGAACAGTACTTTAAGACAATTTCTTTGCTTGGTTGCTCTTCCTGTTCAAAAATGCACTGCGCCAACTGCGTACAATGCCGGTAAATTCTTTGTTTGGCTTGTAAATAACTCCTCCTCAAAATAATTTAGTTGCTCCACCGGCTCAAGCATTGTGCTACACGGTAATGTTTTTGAGGAGTCCTAGTTTCTTTTCAGTAACACTTTATTTTTGAAAAGTCTCTCATTCCATCGAACTAGAATGCTTTTAGGTCTCATTTATGAATCTAAATTGGTAATTGGCAGTGCCCTCGCAAGGAGAAAAATCCAATCCAGGTGGCACAATTTAGACAAAGTACCTTTTAAGAAAACATTTCGGACTGAGGAGGAGGGCCTCTTTTATATTTTTTGATTGACATTTTTCAAAACTTTTCGAACTTAAATGACACTACAGCTCACAGCCTTGTATCGTTGGCTCAAGACCTACAATGATATGATTTTCTTGTTATTGGTCCAACACTGGTTCTTGGTGTTAACAATTTAATATTCTTTGTAATGTTTATATCACTTGTTTCTAGATGTCCACATAAAAAGATTTTAAACACCAGTTGTAATGCTGCCGGCTCGTTCGAGACCATTCGAAACCATTGCAACGGAAAGAATTCATGCAATGTAACGGCCAGCAATACTGTTTTCGGTGATCCTTGCTATAGCACTTTCAAATATGTTGAAATGGTCTACTTGTGTGACCGATCGCCGTGGACCGAAGTGACAGTCTGTGAACACAATAGAACCACAATACAATGTGATGATAACCAGGAGATTGTAATCAATTATGGATATTACGGACGAACCGATAAACTAGCGTAAGTTTTTACAGAATGTGTAGAGAGTCATCGTTCTTATTTTCTAGTCACAAAAATTCTTTGCCCTGAAGGAACAACGTTGCTTTCAGGTCATCTCTAATGTTTCCGGTACTACTGGCACAGCGCGTTTTCACTACAATTGCTGCAACCAATCACAAAAAATTGCAATGAAAGGCCTTTTCAAAGGCAGATTGAATGAAACTTCAGCTGGCATTGAACCTTCATGCCTGCAATCGCGAGAGTGATACAACGCATTATTGGGCAAAGCGATCTTTACCAATCAAATTAATACATTAAATTTAGCTCGTGTAATTGTCCCTATATGAATACCATTGGTTCTGAAAATTTTTTGATTAGAGTATTCTTAAACTGAAAGTAATTTTGATTTTACCTAAACCATAAACAAAAAAATTTGCTAATACGTTCTCCTGGGCAACAAAACTTGTCACCTTGATTGAAGGCAGCGATGTAGTTGAGTGGGATGAGTGCTGGTTATGCGCTAAAACTTCATTATGCCTAGTACGCCGTTATGCACAAGAACAAGGCTCATCACGACGTTTTTCCCTGCGTGGTTGCACTGCTTGTGAAAGAAAAGCGCTATATCGACCGACAACAATGTTGGTGACCCCAAAGTGGCCCTGAACACAACTCAACGATATTGTACCAAAATGATTGAGAAAACATTTCTCTCTGGACTGGAAGATAGGAATACGAAACAACAAAGAATAAGTAGCATTAAGCTTGTAAGAAACAAAATTTTGGGTTTCCCGGGTCAGACAAGTACATCTGCTCTCCTCAACCTATCATAAGAGGGAACTTTAAGCACTAACCAATGGCACACCGCGTTGTTGGTGTTGGGCTATCAGTCTGCAATTGTGTGAATAAGACTAGTTCAAAGTTGATTTTGATTAGGTTTGAATATAGACCGTAAATACAGGGTCATGCTGAGTCTCCATTCCAAGGAAAAATAGAGGAAAATACAACACCAACAACATTAACAACAAAAATAATAACAACAACATAACTACGATATCAAAAACGTTGTAATTCTAATTTGCGTTTAATACATTTGCCAGCGACGTGCAGTGTGCAGTTTAATATATAAGATATTAAAACTTTTTCAGATGCCCGCATCCTAACATTTCTGCGACTTCATGTTCCGCTAGTGGTTCGTTCGAAATTATTCGTGACGCTTGCCAACGTAAGAACTCTTGCACTCTCCATGCCAGCAACTCTGTGTTTAACGACCCCTGCGTCGGAACTTTCAAATACATCAAACTGTCCTACCGATGCCGTGACGTGTTAGGTAAGAACTTATTTTCTCCTGCAACTTAGCTTCTGGAAATCAGTTTTGTAATTGGAATCGGTTTGCTCAGTTTTAAATTATGACATTTCAAATTATTTGTGAATGGAACGAAAGTACCTTACAAAGCCAATTTTACACGTACCTCCAAAATGTGTAAAATCTTGTCTTTAGTTAAAACTTTTCTTTTTTCTGCACGTGGCTCTTACGTTGTTTGACAGCATACATGGAGCATTGGCACGTAAAACGCACCCCCATTTCAGCAGATCAGATGCAGAAACAAAATTTTTAGTATATTTAAGAATACATTGTTTTAGAACTCTGCGTGGGAATATTGTGTCTTGTAAGAATTTACTGTGTGAGTGTGTGTGTGTGTGTGTGTGTGTGTGTGTGTGTGTGTGTGTGTGTGTGTGTGTGTGTGCGTGCGTGTGTGTGTGCATGCGTGTGTTTTGCACTTTCCATCTTTAACACTTTCCCATCTTGTAACAACAGCCTGAGGTGGGCAACCAATAGTAGCGAATTTCGCTCGTCTCATTTTGTTTTTAACTGTTGCTGATTTGACTTTTATGATTAGCTGATTAATCATCTCCTAAGTGAGATTTGACTTTCACAGAAGAAATGTGCTGCACATGTCACATGAAACAGCTTAGGATACAGAGATTTTAGTATTGTACCTGCAGTCACCATACATTTTGCAGCATCAGACAATAAAAGACAAAAGGTATTTCTGTTGATTCCAAGATATCTAACAGCATCGCTAACTGTCTGAGCAATGCTGTTGCCATTTGGAGCACACGGTAGAGGTTGAACGTCGTACAAATAACGTGAGGAGTTTCCTGGCTTTCAACCAAATAATTTTAATATTGCGTGCCAAAAAATGTGCTCTCGTCAACAACAAAAAAGATATGTTTGTCATGTACACTGTACAGTATTTCTTATCTGCCTTAACACATCTGCGCTTAATTGTAGCATTGTTTTTCTACAACTGTAGTTTTAGATGGCAAACTGTTACCAACGTCGTGAAATATGGTGTTTGATATGCTTATTGTTTGGCTTGTACAAAAGAATATCAGCAGACAAAAGACAACACAAAGGTGTTGATGCTCCTCAAAAATGTGTGTGAGATTAGTAGTTAAGATCTGCTGCCTAACGCTTTTGATATTTGGACGTATTTCAATGAGCTTCGTTAAGAAAGCGTTTGTTGCGAGAAATCGTAAAGCTGCACAAATTGCAACATACGTAATTTGCTGTAGGGACTTTTCATAAATTCATCACGGAAGTCTTGAAGTACGGATTGAATTTTAGATGTTTTGGTAGCTTTAACTTTTGGAACAATTTAAAAACCTAAATGTCAAAGTAAAGCAAAATCTAAATAGATATATCACATCACCCATTTGATAGTTGATTTCACTGTAGAATAGCAAAATACCATCTCTTAGTGAATTTGCACACAGCACCTGCATAAATAAACCATTCACTCTTTTTTGATTCACCTTAAATATTAAGAAGATAGTCTAAACTTGCAACACGTATGCATCTTTGCTATACTCCAAACGTTTTTCCAATAAATAAAGCGCAATTCTGGCTGTGTGTCTGCCTGTTTTAACTCCCCTGAAACTGCTGGAGGTACAAGCATCAAACTTGGCACGATTGATCACCACTCCGTGGTGAGTGTCATAAGAGTGATCGTGACGTCATCATGACGTCATAACCAAAAATAGTTTTTTAATTCTCATTACTTGACAGAGGACATCAGCTTTTTGCTTAAACCAAAACCATCTTCCGACTTACCACATTTCAAAAACTTTCATTTCTTTGGGGTCTAAAATGACGTCACAATTAACGATTTATTGCACAATCTGTTTTTGTTTTTTCTCAAAAACTACTCGCACAAACGCAATTAAACGTTCTTTTAGGAGATATTAATAAGTTGCTTTTGATAAAAACAACTTTACAACAATCAATGCTTATTTGACTATGCTACGAGTAATTATTTATTTAAGCACTTCAAGCCCTATAAGCATTTTTTTCTTCTCTTTTTCTCTTGCATGCTTAAACTGGCTCTATGATGTCATAATATGGCTCGTACGATCAACACAAATCTTCGCTACCGCAGATCATAATATCAAGATGCTTTCAAAAATTGCAACCTTTTGGTAAAATCAGTTTACCAAAAAACTGATTTGTGACCTCATTTCTCAACTGATTTTCAAACTTTTTTCGCCACTTTAAAGGTTATTTCAAGGCGAGTCTGATAATGTATAATACAATATGTACAATTAACCTTAGTTTTTATACTGAAAAACCTGAACTTCAACACCTGTAGTGTAATTTTTTTCCACTCCCAAAAGTGGTAAGCTCAGTAAAAACAGATGACTTTAGTACAAAAACGTTATAATAAAGTACTAACAATTACTCTCTTTTAACCTCCTTGGGGCCGAATTTTCTGAGGCGATTTTTACGTGCTTGTGTTAGCATTAAATACGTGCTAGTTTTTTCTAGAAACCATAACAAACCATGCATTTTCTGAAAGCATATTTAATTCTCTTCACTTTGTAACTAATAGTTTACGCACAAAATTACGTGACCTTGTTACGTCATCAAAATGACGTCATAAAAAGAGTGAAAATTTCAGATTTTCTGTATTTTACATGATCTACCAAACTCCTGTTTGACTGTGTGGATGAATTATTGTTTTTTGTCGACAGAGTAGCAAGTAATCTGCCTATTGCAAAAGAGAAATTCAAAATATGTTACATTTTACAGGTTGTATGGCATTTTTTCGAAGAACACATATATGCTGATGTACAGAAACTGATCTCTATGATGGGGTTTGTTGAATATGAATTGTGAGAATGATTGCAGGAAACATCCAAAATATTTGAAATTGCACAAATTAGTTGTTGGGCAGCTTTGTAGTATATCATCAACTGATTTTAGGAAGTACCCCAACTATGCAAATGAGATCACGCGACCTATTCATGAATGCAAAATAGTGATATTGTGTTCGCATTGTACTCAGAACAATTAAGAAAAAAAAACATGCATGTCCAGTTTTTGACACAAGAAAGCTAAAAAATCATTTGCTCTGTTTCACCACTACTGCTAATGCCAAACCCTGAAACAGTGGCGGTCTTGGTTCAGGCAGAGTGCCACCTCACATTCCTGGCAAGCAACGAATGACTTGGAAGGACGAGGTTTCTCGGGCCTATCTTCCTCAGGGACTTTAGCATACTATCTGGTAATTATCACTGGCAATTTTACAGCAGACTTTGCACACAGCCCTGGTTTCCATGTAGATAGGGATATGCAAGCCCACCCTATTCAAGCGAGGTAAGTCAACATCAGATGATCTTGGTCGGCAGACATGCCTGTCGCTACGAGTAGCTCCAATCAGCTGAGTCATAAGACAAATTCTCATTTCCAAAGGTTCAAAATTAGAAGAAGAAACTCTTTTCATCAAAATATAGGAATTATAAAGGGTTACTTCAAGCATGTGAAAAAGCACACGCCATTTGCATGATCTTCTACCCAAGCTAGATCATCTACCCAAACACCGACGCGATGGCGTAGTGGTTAGAGCGTCCGCTTCGCAGTCGGTAGACCTGGGGTTCATTCCCCTTGTCGAGTCATACCAAAAGACTTTAAAAAAATGGTATCTATAGCTTCCCTGCTTGGCGCTCGGCATTTATGGGAGGTTGTGGAGAACAAGCCGGCAAGTTCGCTTGTTGTGTCCTTGGGCAAGGCACTTAACGGGACGCCCCACCTTTATGTGGAAGACAGGTGACACATAAACTTCGAAAAAGGCAACTCCCAAGCGAGTGCGGACTTCCCGTCCAAAGTATAGCGATACAATTCGCTTTCTCGTGAATGGAGGATAAAAATGGCAAATAAAACAAAAATAAAACAAAACTGTAAAATTTTCTTTGTCGATCGTGAGGTCGACCCCACCCACTCCAGTATTATAATCATGCAACAGTGGAGGACAAGAAACATCCACATCTCTTGCACCACTACGTTGTTTCACAACTGTATTTTTTCTGGTATACCAGGGGGATAGTGAGGTTTATGTATGGTGGACAGGAAGTACACAGGCTTGGTATCTAACCAAGACAGGGCGAGGATCGGGCCACTCATTATCCTTTGGCTATAGCCCCGCTGGTGCCTGCGTGGATCGTCAATTGTTATTTCACCAGGAACATTTCTCCTTCTTTTCGTAATGTGCCACATGCGTAAACTTCTCTTTAGAGTGAGGAGAACAGTTCAGGGCTTGTATAAAAATTATCTACATACAAGTGGTACCCTTTATGTTCATACGGTTGAATGAAATCATTAACAACTCTCATACCTTGACCAACTTCAGTCTGGCAGCTAGCTCGGTCTCTTCCTGTGTACACTTGAAGTCGAGAAACATAGCCTGTTGAAAATTCAGCTAGAACCCACACTTCTATGACAAAGCGAGTGTGCTTATTTTTGATAAACTGCCAAAAACCTATACGGCCCTGGAAGGGTATCATTGATTCATCAATTGAAATGTTCTTTTCTGGCACATACAAATTTTCAAACTTTTCCAGCAATGACCTGATTTTATATATTACTTTTAATTAATTGATATTAAGGCATATAAATATTTTTATTATATTATTTTATTATATTTTATTATATTAAGGCATATAAGTATTATATACAAGGTATTTTATTCAACTGATTGCAGTTAGCCTATATGCCTTAATATCAATTAATTAAAAGTAATATCTTAAACAGGCTAACACCAGCTCCTATAATTCTGATTTTATATAGTTTATCTGCCTCAGGATCATCTGATTGGAGTGCATTTTGTTTATCACAAAAATGCAACTATCGCAATATGTGCTTGAATCTAAAGCGTGACATTACCTTGTTGAAGGAAGAGACATCAAAAACCCATTTATCTTTTTTCCAGTATAAATCTATAGCTGGCAGTTTTATGATGCCCATTGCTATAACCAGACCAAAGAAAGCTTTCATTTCATGGAAAGATACTTCATTCCAGTGACCTTTATTGTTTTGGGGATCATTGGCAATCTTTGTTGCAGCATTCAAATTTGCCATTTCACAAAGAAGTTTCCAAACATCACTAGTAAAAAATTTTTGAAAAATTTCCAATTCTGAAGCATTATTTGTGTACCTTTTTTGTGGTCCAGTCCTTTCAGCAAATTGTCTGTATGTTCTGTCATTAATTTGTTGCTGCCAAAGAAACCCACGAACCCAGTGTGGACTTCTAGATCTGACATTCCTCTAGCCTCTGCGTCTAGGTCTTCTATGGCCAGCACCTCTTCCACGAACATGTACAGGAGCTCTTGGTGTGTTTGAAGCTGCAAACCCATCCTTATCAAAATCTTCATCAACTTCATTTCTTCATCTGCAGTACTTGTCAGAGTCTGTATATTACTATACGCATCCAAATCACCATCAAGATCTGGATCGATGTCATCCTCCTCTTCTTATAAAGTCACCTCACTGTCACTGAAGTCATCTATAATTCTTATAGCATCATGAAAATCATCAATGCCACAAACATGAAAGGTATTACTGGACATTTTACTATACTAAACCTGGAAATGTACCATGTAATATTAGTGATTATAGTTAGCATAAATTCACACTACGCATAAGTTCACACAAAAAACATAAATTCACAAAAACAAGCATAATCAAGTCCGCTACCAACACACCTTTGTCCAAGGAAAACCGAAATAAATTCTGACTGATATTTGTGGTAGGATATTCTCCACTCTATAAACTTGTTATTTGGTGCCGCATTAAAAAATTTTTGTAGGGATTTCTGGGGACGCGCTGCGTTGTTATTGAACTCAAATTTTTGGTCACCAAACATGTTTTTGTATTTTTTCCTTTAAAAAACTTTCTTGGCAGTGTGCATCTTTCTGCAAATCCCCCCCTTTCCGACGACAATTCGACTAAACTGGGACAGTTCGCCGGCTTCCGGCGCGCCGGGAATTTCTAAATTCCAGACAAAAAGAAAAACGCTACATTCCCGCAGAAATAAGCCAGATATGGGGCAGTCGCCAACTAAGTTCCAAATGCACCAGATATGGTGCATCGGCCCCGAGGAGGTAAAAAGCTTAGGAAATTTTCTTCCCAGCAATATGTGACTCCAATTACTTGAGGCTGAGGATTAGTTTATAACGGCTGATCAAAACTTGGTTGCCGTAAATGGTGTTTCATTTTTAGTTGTACAATTATCCTACTAGTGCTAACAAACTTGCAATTTTTAAACAAAGTTAGTTCTTTGGTACATTTTGACTACTTTTCCTCACAAGCGCGATTCTTTTGCATTATCTATGGATGTTTTCAAAAAGATCCATCAAAAACTGAAGTCTCCAAATGTTTATGAAATGTAATTTACTTACTCGTATTACAAACACACAAAATTTTAGTGCCTGCAGATCACAAAATTGCAATTTCTAGAAAAACTAAGTTCTTTGGTACATTTTCTCTGTTCTTTCTCGATAGCATGGATCTTTGGCATTATCAATCAAATTATTCAAAAAACTCATCGAAAAATCAAGTCTACAAATTTTAATATGTAGCGTACTCCAAGCAAAACACTTGGTGATCACCCAAGAATAAGACGATGGGGAAAAGATGGTCCTTTCTTATCGTTTCCAACAAAATGTAGGTGTCTAGCTACATTTGATTTAAATGTTGAAGCAATTTCCTTTGCAATTGGGCAAGGTTGTCGCAGCAGCCAGCTGATTTGATATTCTTAACCTCGACATTTGTAATGGGGGCTCCCGCTATTACTGTAACTGAACTGTCAGTGCTTTATTTCGGTTTAGTTTGCTCTTTGCATGGCGGCATTTATACCAGGGCTAAGGAACATGCACGCAGTTAGAGACATTAGTTCATATTAATTCGCCTACAGTGACGAAGAAGTGGTAAGTAGCAATCCTAATAATAACGGCTCAAAACGCATTGTGAGGTCATAGTGTTAAATGGCATCTTAATGCTTGCCATTATTTAGTGAAAACAGCAGCAGGCAGCAAAATTATCCACGATCATTTTGATAGCAAACATAAATGGTAAAACTCATTACTGATATTTGTAATTGCAAGGATATCGGTACAAAATACTAATCTTCATTTAAAAGTAGGGAGGTCTGGATTAGGGGCAAAGTTAAATGTAATAAAATCCCAAATTGAAGAAAAGATCATAATTAAATAACAATAGCATCAATCTGTAACACTGGATTAAGAGGGAATGTTTTTGTTTGAAAAAAGCTTAATAGACACCTATTGCAATAGGTTGTATGACTTAAAGGAAAGGCATTGCCTCTTTTCATGCTAAGGCCGAATTAAAGCAAACAGCGCAGGCAAAAATCTTGATGTCACCAATATTAATACGAAAGTGGGCCCACCAAATCGTCGAACATGCCTACCGCCAAAGAGCTCATTTCTTTATGAGTCAAAAGCAACCACTATTTGGGTGACACCATTAATTTGGCTATGTTTTATTTCCCCCACCCCCCTTACACTTTTAAAAATTACCAATGATAGTTTGTGTCATAGTTTTTTCCTTTTGAATACTTACAGTCTTCATTAATAAAACAACATGATCACCATTACATGCACAGGAGCTATGGCTTATATTTAGTAAAACAATTTGTTGTGGCTCTAGCATATGCTTGTACGGTTAAGCTGGCGCAGGTGCATTAATTGATACGTTTTAAATCGGCACGGGTGATAGAATGGCCTTCCGGGGTAAAATCGCACCATACTTAGGAGAAACATATTTTCGATTTTGCTCGATAATAGCTTTATAGATAGATATTGTAACTACTGGAATCAAACCTAAAAATTTGGGTAAAGCAAGAACTTATTTAACTTCTATGAACATGCCTAAGCAAGGAAAAACGAATTTGAATCATAATGCGTAGCCAGCAGGGACCCAAGAAAGTTTGAGGTGAAATCAAAATTAACGTCACTGTGTTAAATCGCACCACATGGAACATATTGTTGGTATTTTGCTTTGTAATAGCTTTATAGAGCAACGGAGATCAAACCAAACATTTGAGGAAAAGCAAGGACACTTTAAACTTTCCAGGGCACGTCAAGCAGGGAGAAAAGAACATGCTACATAATGCGTAGCCAGCGAGGACTTGAAAAAGTTTAAGGGGAAATCAAAAGAAAATAGCGTCACTTTGTCAAATCGCACCACACGAAAGACAGCCTTGATATTTTGCTTTATAATAGCTTAATATCAGAAATGTAATTCCTGCTTCCAAACTACGGGAAACGCAAGGCTCCCTTGGGTTCGTGTCAGCAATGAACAGAGCACATAGACCTAAAGCATAGCAGGGATCTCGAAATGAGATATTCTATCAGGAAAAGGAGCACAAAAAGTCGTGAAAATCTTATGTGCAGAAAACACATAAACGTTTGGTAATTCTTCATACAAGAACCTGATTGGTGAAGCCGGCTGAATTGACACTCTCAATCCCAACGTTACTGATGGCGGCTCTTCCGGTGACGCCGTCATATATATTAATACTATAAAGCAAGGATTTTTTCTCACGCTGATATGCTGCCTGTTATGGTATTTATGTCTATACTCTACTTCATTGTAATAAAATCCCAAGTTTAAGAAAAAGTCAACATAAAACCACAACCATAACAATTTGTAAAACTGAATATAGAGAGAACAATAGCTGCTTTGGTCGCTATGCCGAAAAGAAGACCAATAGCTCAGCCAAATAGGAACTTAATACCACAAATATAAATGGGAAAGTGGCAGGACCAATTGACAAAATAGGTTAATCAGTAAATAGATTTTTTCTTTAATTGTGAAAGCAACCACCATTTTGCCGCTACGATCAGTTTTGATTATGTACAATCCCTGCTCCTTCACAGGTATTAACGATAATAATTTGTGGCAAGATTCTTTGTGAACATTGCCAGTCATGATCAAAAGAAAATGATGATCACAATTTTGTGTACAAGAATTGTAAAAGTGCATAAAATTCATTAACTTTTTACTACTGCTGACACAAAAGCCGGATGGGTGAAACCGGCTTGGCCGGTTGAGCCAAAACACTAAATACGGACATCACTGATAGAGGGCCTCTGCCGGGCGACGCCGGCAAAGTCCGCTAGAACCTAATAAATGTACAGTGTTGCGCCGAAACTATTCGATTGCAACACAGTCGCACATAATTTCGTCTGACTTTGATTATTGCCCCACAATCGTTTAATTGTGACAAGAAGTAGACATCTGTAGCCTACTATCGTACAAAAAATCAGCAAACATTGCAAGCTTAAACAAAAAATTAAGTAAGTTTTATTACAGTTATCAGTTTTTGTTACCAATGAGAAAGAAACGTTTTGACTAACGGTGTTAATAAAAAGTTGACTTTGTTACCCTAAAAAATTGATCTAACGGCTCAAAATTGATTACTATTAACTTATCAAATTAAGAATACAAAGTTTACTCTTGGCATATAAAACTTTTACAAAAAATCACGCCGCTCACAAGTTTAGCACCAAAAAATTGACATCATTGAAAAAGCTTGCTTTAGTAATAGGGTTATAATTTTTACAACTTTTCTTGAAAATTAACTATGCCTGATATGGGATAAAATGAAATTTTTGATATTCATCACGAATTTGAAAGTGATTTTTAAAAATCTATAGAAAAGGTCACGTACCAAGCAATATTTCTGACGTCACTAGGGCGTTTTTGAGGTGTTTTTGACACTCATGGTTTATCTAGCAGATTATATTAATACCATAGAAAGATGCGCCTCATCACTGCGCAACTTTTAAACAAATTTTGTGTGGGTCGGACAATGGAGTCTGTAGATATAAACAGTTAAGTGCTTGTTTTATCAAATACTGCTTCTAGTGGTCGAAATGATAAATGGAATTTCTCGTGATGTCTTTGTGGAATTGAAGTGAAATTTGTGACTAGTTTGCCATTTTTGATGCTTTGGAATTTACTAATCATATTACTTACATTTTTGCCAATATATAGCTGTAATCGAAAAGTATAGTTACATTGTGTTGATTTACTTTTAAGTTCACTAAAATGTAGGCCATTTGTTTATTGGAGTAACTGTCCAATGTCCACGCTCTAATCTATCGAGAGCTTTTGTATCTCAGTTTATTTTATTTGTAGCACCCGACCCATGCGTTGATGAAGATAGCATATCGAGCAGTATGGACCCATTCCCAAAACCTGGCGACTCTAAGAGTTTTTATCAGGTCGGTGACACCAGTAAAGTATCGAAACAACCTGTTGCTAGATCTTTTGTAGAGCTATTGCAACACTAAGAATATTGCACGTGGAAGTTAAAAACGGACAGGCACTAAAACGTTTTACACTCTCTTCTCTTTTTAAACCATTTTAGCAGAAATGCTACATAAAATTAATGGGCCAAATTTTTTCTATTATGACTTTATTTTTTCTATTTACGATTTATTGTAGCAAATTTTAGAAACTGGGTCAAATGGATCCCACAAAAACATTGATAGCAATTTTTATTTACAAATGCACAAAAGCTGTTTCTAAAAACCGGCTTTAACAAATATTGATGTGTCTGGTTAATAAAGGATTATGACTATAAGGTCCAACTACGCATTGCATTTTGTGTTGCAATGGGTCTAGTAGACTCGTCGATAGCAAATAGAGTGCTGTAGTTTATGTTTATTAAAGTCAAACAAAAAGGCCTTTGTGAATTTGTGTGTTAATTCCTGAAAAACAAGTACATGCGAGGTTGAAAGACTACTTATTTCCTGTTTTAATTGTCTTTTGAACAAAAAAATTTCACTATATCATGCAACACTGTGGATATTCAAAGAATTCGTTTTCTTGCAAATGTTTCTTAAATATCTTTTGATTACAAAATGTACATAAATTTCTTTTTTCTCGTTTACGTCAGTTGTTTGAACACAATGAATATGTTTCAAGATTTATGTGTATTAATTATATTCATCCGATTGTGATTTGAAAAAATTTATACGTGTCAATTTTACTGACAAATCCACCCCTACTACAATTGCCACAAAAACGCAACGTTACCGTTCTTGGGTAAGCTGGGTGTAAAAAGCAAAACTATCCCATAATCAAATTTTTTGGAGATGTTTAATGATGCCAGCAATTTGTTTCCAAAAGGTTTGATTAAAATATTTAAAGAACGTACTCCGAAAAAAAAATGCTTTTTTTGTGTTTGTAAAATATCTTAGATTCGCTGCAAATGTTTCATTCAATTGAAACGTATCCTTTTAGTGTTTTAACGGTGACTTGTACACGATGAAGTGTGACCCTGGAACTTCATTTAACGCCGATCAAGAAGCCTGCGTTGGACAAGACTCCTAATAAATATGATTAAAAGGTAAGACAAAGTGATTAAAAAACTTTATTCAACAAGAATAGTTCAACTTCAGTTGGAGCGGTCTTGCTGTCGAGGGGTCGCGTGTTTAATAATTATGTGGTTCAAGCATTGTTGTGTTTAGGAAAATGCACTTTGCTGTCATTTCCATTGCTTGACCGTATTGTTTGTGGCAAAACTACATACTCGTAGTTGAGCAGTATTTGCCACTTCAAAGCGTTTTGGTGCTGTTAGTTTTCAAGGGCGCAACCGGGGAGGTAAAGGAGCTGAAGCTTTTCTTATTGCCATGACACTTTGCTTCAAAATTGACAGAAGATCTTTCATTTTAGAGAAACTCAACAAGTTTTCATAAAAAACCTCGTAGTTAGCTTTCTTAATGTTCAATACCGCTAGTTTCTAATAACTTTAAATTTTCATAGCGGTATATTGTTACCATATTGCTACCATTTTGCCGTGCTTCACTGGCTTTAAAGAATGAGGCTGTTTACCCATCATGTCGTCTATTGGATACTTACCGATTGCCGTCTGACTGTTAATGGTGGGGTTGCCAACTTAATTGCTTGGTTGGACCACTCATGTCACAAAACTGAGGTTGGGGTAAGCAAGGGCATGTTCCCTGTAGAAGAATTTTGTTCCAGCAAATCCCATGACCAGAAAAAATAAACAATTGGCCCCCAGTCCTCGGCAGCTCTTAAATGGGCTGGGGGTGCAAAGAATCTCTGGGTTTAAACCTGAATGTCATGGGATAAGATTTGGTACGTTAAATGTGGGAAGTCTTTGTGGAAGGAAAACAGAAGTGTGTGAAGAACTGAGGAAGAGAAGAGTTGATGTGTGCTGCATACCGGAAGCGAGATGGAAAGGCCAAGGAGCTCATTTAGTGGGTACTTTGGGATGAAGGTATAAATTATGACGGTCAGGAAATGATGCAGGATTTGGAAGGGTTGAAATTTTGGTGAAAGAAAAAATATGTGGAAACGTTGTGGAAGTTAGAAGAATAAGCGACAGAGTAATGACAATTGTGCTAACTTTAGGTAGAGAAGTGATCTGAATAGCATGTGCGTATGGGCCACAAAGCGGAAGACCAGACACAGAGAAAGTTCATTTTATGATGAAATGGCCAGTGAATGGGACTTGGGAAGTTCTAGTTAAATCATCGTTTCTTTGGGGGATTTCAATGAACATATGAGGAAATGCGCTGATGGTTTTGAAAGTGTTTACGGGGGAATGGTTTTGAGAAAAGAAATGCAGAAGGAAGAATATTGCTGGAGTTCTGTGATGAAAAAGAGCTGTGCGTGGCAAACACTTGGTTATATAGGGCAGACAAAAGGAAAATCACTTATAGTGTTGGTGGATGTCAAACAGAAATTGATTTTGTGTTGTGGGAGAAAAATACAGAAAGTATATAAGGGATGTGGAAGTGATTCTTTGGAAGCTTCAGCACAAGCTGGTGGTCGTATATATGGTTAAAAAGGTTCTAAAAAAAGTTGTGAGAAAGCAACGGATCATAAGAAGAAAAATTTGGAAGTTGAATGAAAACCGAAGAAGAGTACGATTTGAAAAAATAGTAAAAGAACTAATAAGCACAGATGCACCTGATTGTGGAAAACTTTCAAGGATGGTGTTCTAAAGGCATGTGATGAAGTGTGTGGGAAGGAAAAGTCTAGGAGAGATCGAGGAGACATGTGGTCGTGGAATAAAGAGGTCAAGGATATCATAGCAAGAAAGAAGGCGGCATTTAAAAAACCTGTGCAGGTTTCCATCAGAAGAAAATAAAACTAAATACAAACGCGAAATCAAACGACAAAAATTATTGCTAGAGCAATGAGAATAGAAGCTAAACAGGAGCTGAATGATTTATGTTAGAATTCTAATAGTGTTTTCTACTTCCTTAAAAGAACGAAAATGAATGGAAAGGATGTGGAAGGAGGAAGGCGCTTAAGAGGAAGCGAGGGACGATTAGGTTTTAATGAAGAAGGTAGGGCAAAAATTTTAAAGGAACACATTGAAAAAATTATGAATAAAAAAAACGAAAGGGACCACATGGTGAAAACTGGTGTAGTAAAAGGACCCTCGTAAATTGTGGCTCGAAATTGTGGAAGTAATACAAAAGATGAAATCAGGAAAAGCAACTGTACCATCTGAAGTAAGTGTGGAGATGATTGTTGCAAATGGCAAAATTGGGGTTAAAGTGATGATGAAACTGTGTCAGCGTGTATTGGATGGTAGGGGAATGCCTGATGAGTGGAAAACTAGCGTGGTTTTGCTTATCTTTAAAGGAAAAGGTGATGTGATGAGCTGTCGATCATACAGAGGAGTAAAATTGCTGGAACATGCCATGAAAATTGTTGAAAGGGTACTCAAAAGGCGAATACGAACACTAGTCAATTTGAATGAAATGCAGTTTAGATTTATGCCAGGAAAAGGAACAGTGGATGCGATATTCATTGTGAGAAGAATGCAGGAGGAATATCAAAAGAAGGACAAGAAGTTGTATATGTGTTTTGTTGACATGGAAAAAGCTTTTGATATAATGCCTAGAAAAGTGATGAAGCGGGCCATGAGAATGAAGGGTCTATCAGAAGTAATGGTTCGGGCAGTTATGAGCTTGTATGATGGACCAAAGACAAGAGTGAGGGTGGGATCTGCCTATTCAGAGGAATTCGAAGTAAAAGTTGGTGTACATCAAGGATGTGTGCTGTCGCCACTATTGTTTGCAATA
The DNA here is from genome assembly GCA_963675345.1 of Trididemnum clinides. Taxonomy (NCBI): domain Eukaryota; kingdom Metazoa; phylum Chordata; class Ascidiacea; order Aplousobranchia; family Didemnidae; genus Trididemnum; species Trididemnum clinides. Next base: position 35,962,720 of record OY776286.1, read on the forward strand.
ATTGTAGACGATATTACAGAAAATGCAAGAAGGGGTGTGGTTAATGAATTACTGTATGCAGATGACCTTGTTCTCATGAGCGAAACCATTGAAGACTTAAGGAAAAGATCGTAAAATTGGAAGAATGCACCGGAAAGAAAAGATTTAAAGATCAACACCAGATAAACTACCGTGATTGCAAGCTGGTCGGAAGGATAACAATTCAAAAGCAAGATAGATCCATATGGAGTTTGTGGGAGGAGAGTCATGGCCAATTCAGTGTTGTGAACAAAATATGGAAACTGGGTTTATGGCAGATGTGCAAAAATAAAGAGAATTGCTGCTAGGTTGGCAATGCATTTTGTTTGCTCAAAATGCAAAGAAATAATCGAAAGGAACGGCGGATTTCATCGAGAAGTTTTGTGATGAAGTGGAGAAAGTGAATGGATTTTGTTATTTGGGAGACAGACTAAAATGCTAGTGGTGGTTGTGAAGCGGAAGTTACAGCAAGAGAAAGAACCAATAGGGTAAGATTCAGGGGGTGTGGAGAGTTATTGCTATGAAACAGGTTTCCTATGCGGGTGAAGAGTAAAGTTTATTGTTGTTTCCTAAGATTGGCAATACTGTATGAAAACGAGGCATGGTGTTTAAAAGAGAATGAAAAAGCAATTTTGAGAAGAACCGAGAGAGCTATGGTGAGAGCCATGTGCGGTATGAAAGTTGTTGACAGAAAGACGACTGAAGAACAGATAGACATTTAGCAACAGCGAATGGAGTTAGATGGTATGGACATGTGCTGAGGGGGGATGACGATAGTGTTTTGAGGGTTTCTCTGGATCTTGAAGTGAGTGGAAACAGAAAACGAAGTCAACCGAAGAAGATCTAGAAGAAGTACGTGGAGGAGAAGACAGAGAAGATTGGTTAGAAGAAGGAGGATGCCCAGAATCGAGCAAAGTGGAAAGATAGAGTGCAAGCAATTGCAGAAAAAATGGGATGAATTAGGCCATCTCTGCTAAGGGGAAAATACCGTATAAAAACTGAATAACTATTACTACTGCCACAAGATTGTTACCAAAACAAATGTTCCCAATATGTCGCGCAGGGCAGTTTTGAGTAAGAGATTCAAATTGCAGGAAACTGTCTTGTTCATCAGAGGAAGGGTCTTTGAGTATTCTCAAACACTCAATTTAGCTGTGGAATTATTATTCAAAATAATTTGAAGGAAGTGCAAGTGAGTTCGAAAGTTAATATTGGTTTTGTAGGATAAGTTTTCCAGGGGGAGTACTAACAAGTTGCTATACGCGAGACCTAAGGAGTCGAATTTCGAACCAAAATAATAGCCACTTTATTTCAAGATCGAAAGTGTCCTTTTCTGCACCTCCCGTCAAAAATACCATTAGTGCTTCTGACCAAATTAGGTGAAACCGGCGCGATGGTGTTGTGATTAGAGCCTCTGCTTTGCTGTTGGTATACCTGGGGTTCATTTCTTAATTCGAGTCATACAAAAGACTTCAAAAATGACATTCACAGCTTCCCTGCTTGGCGCTCAGCATAAAAAAGGGAGTGTGGGGGAACAAGCGGGCAAGCTTGCTTGTTGCGTTCTTGGGCAAGGCACTTAACGGACGCCTCCACCTTCATGTGGCAAACAGGATGCTTGCCCGTACTTCACCGGGTTATAATTGTGAAGTTGCTAACCCAGAATTTCGCAAAAGGCGACTCTTGGGTACTCATCAGTGGCAGTCCGCCTTGTTGGTAGTGGGGCTACCAGTCACTCATGACTAGTTCGAAATGGGCTGCCATCTTTCCCCTAGCCTAATTTCAATTAGGTGGACCGCATGAACCTGAATTGCCGTTCGTGCCGTACCACCATCCCGAGGAAAAGGAGGGGTAATCACAACAACAACAACAACACAAGATTAAGCATTTTCCAAAATTTAGCCCCCTTCCCCTCCCCGCATCCACCTTGTTCCATAAAACGTTCCGGAACCTCTGTTGATGTATATATTTTGCTGATTTGGAGCCACTTCGCAGCCATTAAAATTAAATAAGAATTATTTTCAGATTCATTTTCAACATCAATCATCCGTCATCATCTTCTATTAGCCAATCTACATACTTTTGTTTTCATTTACGTTTTTTATTGATTTAAAAGCGTAATCACATTTATACTAAACAAATTCATCGTTTGGGTTATTATAAGTTATTTTTGTAAAACCAGGTATTAAACGCTGATAGCAGAAAGAAAAAGCATTTGCAAGTTAACACCAAAACCAAGAATGCAAACAACAAAATACCTATGTTCCTTAACAGGCATATTAAAACAAAACCTAACTGATGGGTAATTCCTTGGCGCGCACAAGAATTTTATTTCTATTTCAATAATAGTAAAATATAATTGATGCGACGTAATGCACCGCTCAAACACTTTGTTTGTCTGCAACTTTATTGCGACCTTGGTAATTCAGTACAAATATCTAATTTATCAGCTGTAGATCCACACCACTTTTTGTTTAAAATAGCTAGAAACATATTCACAATTGAACTTAACCTCAACTGCACTAGCTACCATACCAACTATCAGTTCCATTCGGCCTTTACGTCTTCCAAAAACAAGCGGAGATACGCATCAACAATGCTTCTCTACTTCTCTCTCTCTCTCTCTCTCTCTCTCTCTCTCTCTTCCTTTCCCTGTCTCTTTCAGAAGATTTTCCGTCACACACTTACCAAGTGAAGAACACTTTAGATGTTCCAGAAGATTCCAGTAAAACCAATAATGCAAAAAATGTCATGTAACAATCACAAACTTTCAATTAAATCGCAGTTGGGCTGAATACAAATTTGAATTACATAACACTAAAATAACAGTTATTAAGGCAACTCCAAATTATTATGCGCACACTCTAACGAGTGGAGCCGGTCAGTATTAAAAACAATGGTGATTTCATATCATAGTCGGACCATCTATCGTTCGACATATGGCGAACAAAAATAACTTTTACTGAAAATGTTTAATTTGTGGTAAAGCACTTATTGAATTCTATTTGGTTTTAATTTTTCGAATTCTACTGGTCACCTGTTTTAGATATTAGTTTTCTGCTGTGTATTTTTGAGCGTTTAATTATTATTGGAAACAAAAAATATCGTAGTTAAATGAATTAACTTGTTGTTTCTATCGCACTGCATAGCAAACAGCTAACTGTAGAGTAGACTAATGAGATTACCGCTACCGTGGTTTGGAATTCAAGATTGTTTTAATCACATGCAATCTCAGTACTGCGTCGTGTTAAAAACTAGTTGACTCTGCCGGCGTCGCTCAACAGGGCTACCAGTCAGTATGTCGGATTACAAAAATCAGTCCAGTTGGCTGTGCCGGTTTCACCCAAATAACATTTCTGAGAGCAGCACCGATGAGCTGGAGCAAATAGGGGCGCCACGCCCCTGATTTCAATTTTTATAGAGGTACTTCAAAACAAGACTGGTCTTATTCGCAAAGTTTCTGTCATTTCACAAAATCTATCCGTTGATACCAATAAGTATAGAGGTACACAGTCAAAGTGAGGCGGAACCGCAATGGTTTTTGTTTACGATTGCAGAAATAATTTGTTTAGTGATAAGCTCATCTCACGACTCGCACCTTCTCGTAATAATATTTGTGACACCAAATTTCTTGACTCCATCTATGTCCCGGAATAAATTATAAGAAACCATATCTCTGCGCTGGTTTCAGGGAGTGATGTGGGGGATGCATTCGTCCAATCAGCCTTTCAAAATCTGGGTTTTGTGAACTTCTTTTGTTGTATTTGTCTCGAAAGAGAATTTTGTTTAAAAACTTGGACTTGGAAAAAGTTAATTTTCATGAAAAAGAAAAATCTTTACTTTCAATGATTACACTGTTTAACAAAAGTTTGTTATCAAATTAAGTAAGATTAAAACAAATATAGGGTAATTTGAGGTTGCTAATTCCAAATCTGTTGTCAGATTTGCTCCATCACGTGAAGATTTTGAGATACCGCTTAATGATGGTATAGTTCATATTGTTTTTTACAATGCAAAAAATTAATAGTAAACTTGTAGCGTTTGTGTGTGTGCCATGTAACTTTCAGCTACCGTAAAACGTTGAGATATTAACTCCTGTTTATGAGTAAACTGAGAAAAGCTTTACTTCAATGTTGGTAAAATACAGACAAAAAGGAATTTTAATCAAGAATTAGTTCAAAAAGTACACTATTAAGATATACTGCCAATTGGCTTGCTATGATGAATACGGAGAGAATTAGAAATTCAAATCTCTATTTTTCTACTTTTGTGCTTGTGATATTTCCATCGATTTTAATGCTTTTTCATTTTTACACACAGCTAGAAAGCTAACATGGTAGTATTTAATTTGTATGAGATTTTGTGCTTGGTTGCATTTTTAAAACTTGGTTTGAATTGTATACACAAGCAATAACTATGATGATGCAACCAAGAGCAAGCTGTTGAGATTGTAACAAATCCAGAATCTTGACTTGCTGGTGCGCAGTTTTAAACATTTTCCTATGTAGCCTATCTTCCAGTTGGGAGAATCTATATATAGTGAACAGGATGCCCCAATTTTGTTTAACCACGATAAGTTAAATGATACAGTGAGAGATTTAGTTTTGTTAAAAAAGAAAGCGGACCTTTTAAATATGCGGTTAAAACAATATGATCTACTTGAAACCGGCATAAAGATCATTCTTTTTTGTAACTGACAAGGTGTAATCTGGTCATTTTTTACCGCCAAAAATGCGTTTTTAGTTATATTGAATAAACTTAGCAAATTGCAGACAGTGACACTGTTTCGACCTATCAGGTCTCTTCAGTGCAGTTGGTGACCAATAAGAAGCTAGAGGCTTTTAATAAAGCATAGCTTAGACCGTCACACTTGTGGGTACTAATACTGGGTCCACTGTAGTGGATGGTCTGTCAACCTCTGCAAAGCCGTATCACTCGTGAATGAGTGGCGGTTGTCGCAGGTGCACTAAGTCTAGCAACTGCTAGAACAATAGTGCTGTCACACTGGTGACAAGCTCTTAGAGTAATGCAAGAGGCTAGCGATGCACTTAGCAAACTGGAGGCAGTGACACTGTTTCGACCTATCAGGTCTCTTCACTGCAGTTGGTCACCAATAAGAAGTTAGAGGCTTATAAAAAAGAAGCTAGAGGGTTTAAATAAGAAGCTAGAGGCTTTTAATCACATTGTGAATAAACTTATGTTTACCATTCTTCTTTGCTTTGTAAATACTTGAAACGCATAGTGCTTGTGCAACTACATTGCTGCTTTGCTGTAATCGTTAAGGTACCCCCATGAACTTGATGAGCAAAAGCTTTTCATTGGTGCTTGAAAAGCAAGTCTGTACTATTTTACCATAAACACATAAAGCCTTCTGTGCCACTGGCATATGGTGTTTAAATAAAAGAGAATTATGAAGCTGTGAACTCTTTTAGAAGAAGTCAAGTACTCCGAGTACTCTTGGAGAATTTGCGGAAATTTGAAAATAATTTTCTTACCTCTCCGCTTACAATTGGGCTTCACAAAGCACCTGTATTTTTATGCCTTTAACTTTTTATCTAACACCTTGAAAGATGTGAGTGACTAACGTGGTCAAAGATTTTAACAAAAACTTTCGGTTGTTGAAGCGCGCCTCAAAAGAAACCTGAAACAATAGAATGAAGAGCGAGTAATTGTTGGTACCTTCAAAAAGGAAGCGACAGCTGAAATGAGCGCAAAGCAAACGGCTAAAAACATTTTTACTATCTTCTTATACCCGTACAATAAAATAATTATTTAGCAGTATTTTACTCTCAGTTATGAACAAAGTGCAATAAAATCACATTGTGCTGTGTATTTATACATACTTAACCGATAGCCACAATGCATGTGTTTTTTCTAAAAGTGTAAACTTAAAAATAAAAGTATTTTAAAATTTGACGAGATAAAAAATGTACAACAGATTAGAAATCAGAGGCCCAAAGTTACCCAAAAGCAACTAAAAAATTTTATGATACCAAGAAAAAAATTTTTTTTGCGAAACAGTGTGATGAGTTACTCAATTTGAACTTCACACCCACTCCTTCAAAAGTATACGGATCCGCTACTGTTATATCCAAGGTTCCGTTTCGTGCATATTTCTAAGATTTGTGCTTATTTTTGAGAGTACCATCTTAAAAAATAAAAATGTGCTTATTCTTGAATTGTCTGCACGATTTGTCTCAAAAATTATTTTCGTCTTTAAATTTTATTGTGACAATGCGGTGCGCCTGAAAAGAAAAATAATTGTTCACCTGATAATTTTAACTTAAATGTCAATTTAGACTTTTAAAGTGTAAACCTTCAATAAAATGGTATTCACTGTTAGTTTAAAGGATTACATTTACGACGAAAACGTTGTTTTTCTTGACAACGTGCCCATTTTTTGGTCCAAGGCACAAGGCAACTTTAGCTTTTCCTCTTGCATTCGATCACCCCGTTGGTCTATTCCGACAATGGTTTGTAATACCGACTTCCTGCTGATAAATTAAGACTGTACTTACTTACGAACAGCATATAACTGCACAAACTTTTATGCGTTCTTTAGACTAGGTGCATAGGGGCATAACTTCCAAGTTGTGAAAAGATGCTGAAGTGATTTAGGCATTTACATAAATTGAACTATGAAGCAATTGGCCTACTACTCCTACTTAGAACTTTTTTACTATGTAGGCCTAGTTATAAACTTAAAGCCTCAGGCTGCGCGTATCTTATCTGCTTCCGGTATAAACGCAGCCAGGAAGGGCGAACTAACCCGGAATCTACAACCCAGCAACTACAGTTCAGTTCTAAAAATGTTAGAGCGCTTTTTGTTTTCAAGTGAGTGGTGTTACAGACAAAATCCATTCATAAAACTTTTAATTAAAATTGTTTTTCTCGCCCTGATTAAACTGCAGGGCCTCTTTCTATTTGAATAAGCTGCTGGAGACCTACTGTTATAATTAGCGTATTTTGTGTTGTAAACAATACTAAGAAATAAGATCTAGGTCAGCCATTCTCTATAAAGTTTTGTTTTGTCTTTTTCTACGTGCTCGTGTGAGAATTTCGTAAATTAGCAGCACTATACGAGGGTCAGTCAATAAGTAATGAGACTTTCTCAATAACTCAAGTTTGCAATGACTGGTAATCAAAAAATGCTTTTTTATTTTTCAACATAGTCTCCCTCCTTTTTATTTAGCTCTTCTGGTAATGTAACGTTTATTTAAGTTGATACAAGTTCTTATCGAGCATGCAAAAAACTTTAATATCCGTCAACGTTTCGAACAGCTATACAGCTGTTCTTCATCAGGACTAATAATAAGCGAAAGCACGAGTGAGGCAATATAAATAGTTTGCTACGCAATCGAAAGAAAAAGGCAAAACAAAAGGTTTGAAGGCGAATAATAAACATCTGTAGATTACGACAAATTATCATAAATTTCAGAATAAAAACAATTTTCTTTATCATTGATTGAATTTTCAGAATTATGAATAAAAAAAGATTCAAGAAATTGGCGTTTGGTAAAATCTGTTTCAAAGGTTAAAATTTTGCTATGATCCCAGTCAACTCGGTGATCTTTGGTGATGACATGCTTGACCAATGCCGTTTTTTTATTAAAATTGTTGTCATCAACTTTTGCCAGATTTGCTGGCTTTAAATCATATTTGGTGTCGCGATGGGTTCACCTGTTTCCGTCATAATCGCAAATTTAGTGATGGAAAATGTAGAGGAAGAAGCAATGTCAACCTTTTTAAACCCACCCAAATTTTGGAGGAGATATGTTGATGACACGTTTGTTATTATTAAAAAAACAGAGGTTGATGAATTTCACAATCATATTAATAACATTGAAGCCAGTATAAAATTTACCACAGAACATGAGACCAACAATTCCATACCTTTTTTGGATGTCTGTGTTACTCGAGAAGCTAGTGGGGGGTTAATGACAAAGATTTATAAAAAGCCAACGCACACTAACAGATATCTAAATTTCAACTCAGCGCATTCTATGAGTCAGAAGCAAGGACTGGTAAAGTGTCTTTTAAAAAGAGCTCAATCACAATTAAATTCCAAGCGGGCAAATAAAACATTAGAAACTTCAAAAATTATGGAAGCTTTGAAAAAGAATGATTATCCCAAATGGTTTCTAAAACGCACAGTTAGAAGTTTGAAAACAAAAACAAATTTATCTTTAGCGGATAAAAAGGAAATTAAAACACGTGTTGTGCTGCCTTATGTTCCTAGATACTTTGAGGCTTTGTCAAAAATTTTAAGAAACGTGGGAATTTTGGTTAGTAGCAAACCGCATTTAACTTTAAAAGACATGTTACCAAAGGCAAAAGACTCGGTTGAAAGGTCGTCTAGACCTGGTGTAGTTTACCAGATTCCTTGTCGAGATTGCACTGGTATCTACATTGGGGAAACTGGACGGGCTTACAAAACAAGATTGGCTGAACATAAAAGGGATTTAAAGCCAGCAAATCTGGCAAAAGTTGATGACAACAATTTTAATAAAAAAACGGCATTGGTCAAGCATGTCATCACCAAAGATCACCGAGTTGACTGGGATCATAGCAAAATTTTAACCTTTGAAACAGATTTTACCAAACGCCAATTTCTTGAATCTTTTTTTATTCATAATTCTGAAAATTCAATCAATGATAAAGAAAATTGTTTTTATTCTGAAATTTATGATAATTTGTCGTAATCTACAGTTGTTTATTATTCGCCTTCAAACCTTTTGTTTTGCCTTTTTCTTTCGATTGCGTAGCAAACTATTTATATTGCCTCACTCGTGCTTTCGCTTATTATTAGTCCTGATGAAGAACAGCTGTATAGCTGTTCGAAACGTTGACGGATATTAAAGTTTTTTGCATGCTCGATAAGAACTTGTATCAACTTAAATAAACGTTACATTACCAGAAGAGCTAAATAAAATGAATTTATCAAAAATACCTGGTAGCCAGAATAACAGTATAGTCTCCCTCCTTTGCAACACACTTGTTCCATCTTGATATTAGATTGTCTATTCCTTGGCATAGAATTCCGTGGACTGGGTCCTTAGCCAGTTGCTCACAGCAGCCTCACTTCTTCGTCAGTCTGGAAGTGAATTCCTTTCACTTTCCTAACGGATGATCACAAAATGCAACGCCTGATCGCTTCCAGAGCATCACTACGCAGATACAGAAAGGAGGGAGATGCATTTTTGTCGAGAATAGTGACAACTGATGAAACCTGGTTTTTCATTATGAACCTGAATCGAAACGACGATCAATCGAGTGGAAGCATGTTTCTTCCCCAGTGAAGAAAAAATTCAAATCTCAGAAAAGTTTAAGGAAAGTCATGCTCACGGTGTTCTGGACAGAAATGGGCCGATCACTATCAGTTTCTTGGAAAGGGGCAATACTATGAACTCAGAGAACTACTGTGAGCTGCTAACTCAAGTGAAAAAAGACATTGAGAACAAACGGAGGGGACTTCAATCAGAGGTGTGATTCTTCTTCAGGATAATGCAAGGCCCCACACAGCAGCAAGAACCCTAGCCAAAATTGAAGATTTAGGCTGGAAACTTCTAACACACCCACCCTACAGCCCAGACCTTGCACCATCTGATTTTCACTTCTTCGGCCCACTCAAAGAGAGTATGAAAGGAATTCACTTCCAGACTGACGAAGAAGTGAAGGCTGCTGTGAGCAACTGGCTAAGGACCCAGTCCACGGAATTCTATGCCAAAGAATAGACAATCTAATATCAAGATGGAACAAGTGTGTTGCAAAGGAGGGAGACTATGTTGAAAAATAAAAAAGCATTTTTGATTACCAGTCATTGCAAACTTGAGTTATTGAGAAAGTCTCATTACTTATTGACTGACCCTCGTATAACCGCGGCACTTAGTCATTTGGCATTTTTCTCAAAAATCAAAATACGGATGAAGTGAAATCTCTGCTATAAAGTTTGTATTCATGCAATTCAATAGAATGCCAAAACTTCAAATGTCTAAATATGGTGATGCCTCACCAGCATTCTCAATTTCCCTTAATCCACACCAGCATCTCACATGCCAGCTATTCATGATCTTTCACACAAAAAACTAAATCTGTACTAGCCTATTGTAGGCTAGTCCATCCAACAGTGTTTCCGGCATAAAATTCAAATATGCCCCTCTGGGCAATTTCAGATCATGCCATCGATCCATTGCTGCATTACTGCATAGACCTCATACAAGGGCAACGGTTTTAACCTATATCACATAGGCGCTTCACATGTTTCAACAGGTCTTCAACCCTCAGGTCAGTAACCGAAACAACGTTGTCCCGTGTTGTTATTTTGTGTTATACTGACTGTAATAGGCTGACATTATACTCAAATGCTATCCCTGCATGTTGATTCTAGCGCAATGCGGTTGAAACATGTGAAGCGCCTATGTGATATAGGTCAAAACCGTTGCCCTTGTATGAGGTCTATGCAGTAATGCAGCAATGGATCGATGGCATGATCTGAAATTGCCCAGAGGGGCATATTTGAATTTTATGCCGGAAACACTGTTGGATGGACTAGCCTACAATAGGCTAGTACAGATTTAGTTTTTTGTGTGAAAGATCATGAATAGCTGGCATGTGAGATGCTGGTGTGGATTAAGGAAATTGAGAATGCTGGTGAGGCATCAGGCATCACCATATTTAGACATTTAAAGTTTGTATTGTTTCGGAAAGTCGCATACAGCCAGTAAGTGTATATATTATAAGCTATTGTAGCTTATCGTAGTATTATCAACGAGTGCTCATAATTTTCGTTTAATTATAATTGTTTATCGTCGTACTTTAATGCCGTCGCTATTCGCTATTTGCTATTTGATCTTTCTACTATGTTTGTGCCCAATTTAAGTGTGAGGTTTGGCTATTTGCTTATATTTGTTAAATTGTTCTAGAAAACCTGTCGCAGTATCGACGCCATTCGTGTATGATCGATTGGATTTTTCGTCTCGGAATTATATATGATTCAATCATCGAGAGTGCCCTTTGATACCGTGATTGAGTTGGCGCTGTGCGCTAAGACCTTCCCCCAAACCGTGTGACTGGGATAGCAGCAGTTACAAGTAGTGTTTTGTCCCTTGTAATATACGGTGGTTTAAGCTTCCACGACTTATACCATTGTTATTAAAGTTTATGTTGATGGGATAAAATTTCCTGTTGTCTTTGTAATTTGTGAAGATCTAAGATTAACACCTCTAATACAAAACATGCAACATGATGCGTAGCCAGCAGGGATTTGAGAAAGTGTGATTCCTACTTCCAAACAAAAGGAAACGCAGGGTCTTCTTGGGTTCACTTAAGCAATGAACAGAGCACATAGACTTAAGGCATACCCACAGTTTGAAATCAAAAATTCTATTAGGAAGAGAAGCGCACCAAGTCGTGAAAATCATATGTTCAGAACAAACATTAACTTTTCGTTACTCTGCACTTAAATGTCCGATGGGTGAAGACGGCTTGGCCGACGGAACCAACATTCTCGATTCCGACGTTACTGATCGGGACCCTGCGGGCGGCGCCAACATATACTATAAAGCAAGGATTTTTTCTTTGACTATTATGCTGCCTGTTAAGGTATCTATATTATAAGATCTACACTATGATAAAATAGAAAGTTTAGTTTAAAAATGATCAAGAACATCATACGGTACCATACAGCAATTTATTACATCATGTCAATAATCCGCGACCGGTTTCGACCTTATTAGGTCTCATCAGGAGGGTGTAAAAAAGCACTTACCGGTTAAAACAAAAATGCTGAAAAAGAACAAATTTGCCTTGGATGCAAAAAGTAGATGCAATGCAAAACAATATGATACAGCAATCCCTATATCATCGGTGTCTCATTTAGGGACAGACACACACATGACATGGACCACCACATCAGTAAGCCTTAATGTGGTTGTAGAATCATTGTTAAGAGTTCATCTCTGTTAAGGTGTAGGATTATCATTAAGACTTTACTGAAGGGGGCCTTGCTGGGCGACACCAGCTAGTAATATATATCATAGATCAGGGCCAACAGCAATTGACATTTAAAAGAATCTTGCTTCTCTCGCTTTACCAACAATTTTTTTGCTGTTCCGTGCATACATGGGCGTACACATGTATTGACCGGGAATTGCACGCAATGTACTTGTCATTGCGACATTTCAGGTACTTTTTGGAGGGTCGCGCTTTTACCCTTTTTCCCGATGACAAGCCATTAGTCAGTGCCGTGACATCTCCCATGAAACAAGCTACTGCCCGGCGGCTGCGCCAGTTTTCGTATGTAGCACAACTGGCCGCCGATGTGAGATATATTTCCGGCAAAAATAATGTTGTCGCCCATTGTTTGAGCCGACCATCGGATTTAAATGCTTTGTGCAACGAAGCCCAAGCTGTGGATTTCGCCGCTATGAGTCGCGCTTAGTAGACCGATGATTCAATTATCACTTTATTAAGGACCGATCATTTTTTAAAGATTGTGAGGGAGTCTGTGACCAGCCTCTGCTTGGGGACATTTTTCTAGAAAGTTGTTAGACAGCTAGTCCCTGTTGGTTTTCGAAAAAAGATCTTTGATATGCTGCATGCTTTGTCACATCCTGGAGTCCGGGCCAGCCAGGAGCTTGTCGGCCAGAGGTTTGTTTGGTTCGGAATGAGGTCTGACATCAGAACATTTGTTCAGAGGTGTATTAAATGCCAACAAGCGAAGGTTTTAAGACACAATCGAGCACCATTGCATTCGTTTAAGGCTCCTAAAAAAATATTTTTACACATTCATGTTGACATCGTTGGCCCCATACCGGTTTCCCGTGGTTACTCTTACCTTTTGTCCATCATCTGCTGTTTCACCAGACACGTAGAGTTAGTCCCTTTGCGCGACGTAACTGCGACAGAGTGTGCTAACGCGTTCCTTTTACACTGGGACGGACGTTTTGGCTGTCCCACTCAGATGACTTCCGATGGATGTCGGAAATTTACTTCTTACCTACTGGAAGGAAATGTGCGAGTTCCTGGGGACGTTGTCACACACTACAGCGTACCACCCCGCAGCCAATGGGATGGTTGAACGCGTTCATCGTACGTTTAAAACAGCTCTGTAAGTGCAACGATAATCCCACCGCCTGGTACGAAAATCTCGGCGTCTTTTTACTTGGTATCCACTCCATGGTCAAGGAGGCTATTGGCTGCAGCTCTTCTGAGCTTGCCCTTGGCACCACACTGCGCTTGCCAGGACAATTTTTTTCAGGCAATGACGAAACGGTTTCGCACACAGAATATCGTCGAAGACTTCTAACTTTTATGAAATCACTCAAACCATCTCTCCTCGAGAGCCATGTCGTCGTAGTTCCTATTTGGAGAAGGCTCTACGCACTTGCACGGATATCTTTGAGCAAGACGATGGTTCTGCGACGTCGTTGCAACAGGCGTACACAGGACCTTTCCCCGTTCTCGATCTTCTTCTTTGTCTTTCGGCTTATTCCCGATTAGGAGTTGCCACAGCAGATATCTGCATTTTTATAACATGGCATTTGTTTTACGGTCGGATGCCCTTCCTGCCACCAACCCTCTATTCGGAGGGAAAACTGGGCCACCTGTCTTCCACATAAAGGTGGGGCGTCCCGTTAAGTGCCTTGCCCAAGGACACAACAAGCGAACTTGCCGGCTTGTTCTCCACAACCTCCCCTAAATGCCGAGCGCCAAGCAGGGAAGCTGTAAATACCAAGGAGGACAAATACTTTGTTTTAGATCTTGGAGACCGAACTGATTCGGTATCAATCGACAGACTTAAGGCCGTGCACATGTATATGTCGCAACACCTGAACTGTCAGGAAGACTACGAAGACCACGACGAGTCGGCTGCCATTGAAATCCCTTTTATCGCCACTAACGTCGGCCCTTCTGTACACCCTGACGAAGAACCGGCTCCCGAATTTTGTTCGCGCCGAGGTAGAACCATACGGCTCCTGGTTCGTTACAGGAGATCACTAGATGATTAAGTTTGGCCTTGCCCTCTATTTTTTTTTTTGGTTTGGCCTTGCAGTTATGTTTTATGCTTCATTTTTTGGGGGATCTTATTGTTTTGATTATTAGCTCTAGTTATGACTTTAAAATATGTCTTATCACTGCCACGTCTCGCTAACTTGTAAATATCTGTATATAACGTCTATGTGCTGTATTGATGCGTGTTTTATATTTTCAGCTTACACTGATTCTGTGATGCTGCTTTTTACCTTTTTGGATGCCTAGAAGGTAAGCCTGAAATCGACGACGATATCTTCTTCCGTCCTTTCGCACGTCTCCGCGTGCTTGAGGGGGGAATTGTGTAACGTGTCGCGCCTCCCACTTCATCGAGCTGCCATGCCAAACATTTTTTTGTCCTTTTTTTTATTTTTTTGTTAGTTTGCTTTCGACGGCTCAGCACCTTACTACCGCCGTTGTGTGTGATTCTAGTTTTTACTATGGGTATTCGTGTATTATTATTGTATGTGTCTAAAATCACACAAACATATTTTTATTTTTTAATTAGGGGTAGATAATGTTTATTTTTGTCTTCTCATGGTAGCTCGTTGATTGGCTTGCCTTTCTCGCGATCATGTTGTTTGTCCGTTGTTTTCGTCCATGTGACGTGTGCAGTATTCTGATTTACTTAGACGTGTGCAGCGACCTAGTTCGTGGTGACGCGTGCAGTATTTTGTTGCCGATCATGCGGTCGGAGATTTCCGGCTCTTTCTTCGTCGATTGCTGTGGCGGACGGACGTGTTCTGGTTGCTGTCATTTTCGGATTAGATATTGATGGATGAAATCGGTAATTCTCTTAAATTTTTTGTCAATAATGCTTGCAGACCAGTTATATTGATTTGTCAGATGTAATTTTGTGACCTTAAACAATTTTTTGGGTATTGCCTAACCTGCTGTATCTAGAGTAATTTAAAAACTTACAATACCGGAAGTAATAATCAGATAATGGTTGTTTTGCTAATGTGCCTACGGTTATCCAATTGACTTAGAGTTATTTCTAACCAAGAAGCTAATGGTATTTAGATGGCACTTCTTTTTGAGCTGATTTTCGGGCAAATTGGCACACAGTGCTAAGCTTAGACTAGTAAACTTTAAACTTTAGGTCAGCTCTTTTTTTTCGCGCCAAATATTTCGTCTCTTTAATTGTCAAAACGACCACCATTTGGGCGATGCCATCATTTTTGAGTATGTTTCACCCCCTTACACTTTTAAAAATTAGGAAAGTTAGTTTGTGACATCATTCTTTCTTTTCGAATACTTCCAGTCTTCATTGGTAGACCGACATGATCACCATTACATGGACAGGAACTAGGATTTATATTTCCTTAAACACTTCGTTGTGGCTCTAACAAATGTTTGTACGGTTTAGCTGGCGCCGTTGCATTGATTGATACGTTTTAAATCGGCACGGGTGATAGTATGGCCTGCCGGGGTAAAATCGCACCATACTTAGGAGAAGCATGTTTCTTAGTTTGCTTGAAAACAGCGTCATAGAGCTACCGGAATCAAACCTAAAAATTTGGAAAAATAATGACTCCTTTAACTTCTATGAGCCCATCTAAGTAAGGAAAACTGAATATGAATCATAATGCGTAGCCAGCAGGGACTTAAAAAAGTTTGAGGCATAATCAATATTAACGTCAACTGTGTTAGTCGTATATTGGTATTTTGCTTTGCTTAGCTTTGTAGAGCAACGGAGATCAAACCAAACATTTTGGGGAAAAGTAAGGACTCTTTTTACTTCCCAGGGCGCGTCAAGCAGGTAGAAAAGAACATGCTACATGATGCGTAACCAGCGAGAACTTGAGAAAGGTTATAGGAAAACCAAAAGAAAATAGCGTTATTGTGTCAAATCGCACCACACAAAAGACAGCCTTGATATTTTGCTTTATAATAGCTTAATATCAGAAATGTAATCCCTACTTCCAAACTACGGGAAACGCAACGCTCACTTGGGTTCGTCCTAGCAATGAACAGAGCACATAGACCTAAAGCATAGCCAGGATCTTGAAATGAGATATTCTATTACGAAAAGGAGCACAAAAAGTCGTGAAAACCTTATGTGCAGAAAACACATAAACGTTTGGTTGACTCTTCAAGCCAGAACTTGATAGGTGAAGCCGGCTTGGCCGGCTAAACCGACACTCTCAATTCCAACGTTGCAGATGGAGGTTCTTCGGGTGACACCGTCGTATATACAGGGTGGGCCAAAAGTAGGCATACAGTTATTAGTAGGGTTTAGGTTTAAAAAGTAAGTTTGTAGTTCTCATTTAGGCACTTTTAAACTTCAAGAATGCTAGTTATACCTTAGACAAAACTATTTAATCCAGGGGTTCTTAACCGGGGGTACCTGTACCCCTTGGGGGTACGAACAACCAAATCAGGGGGTACGAGATGAGGAGTCAGAATACCAGTTATTTTGAACTATTTGCTAAAAATTAATGTTTAATATTTTAAACTTGGACCAATTGTGTAAAAACGGGCCGTATTGATGCTGACGATGACGTAAGTCTCCAAATATTTACTGTTTAACACACATGGTATATTTTACAAGTTTTATAATGAGTAGAATTTCCGAAGCCTTCTTTCACATATGTGCAGTGTGCATTTCTGAAGGTTTTTTGTCATAAGCGAGAGCTATGGTGACATAATAAATAGCTTCTTGTTTGTCCCAACAGAAATGGTTTTGAACTGTGATTTCATACTAAGGCTTGGTAGGTAACTAAGCAATACTATTTTTGTTGTTCTGTTAAGAGTTCAAGCTCAATTAATATTTAGATTTGCAGTTGAATTGAGTTATCGTATAATTGACTAAACAATTTAACCAAAAATAGTTATGTCTAAAAAACGTAAGTGGAGCGAAGACTATGTCAAGCATGGTTTCACCTGCTTGACAGAAACAGATGGAACTGAAAGACCGCAGTGTATATTGTGCAGCAAAGTACTTTCGAATGCTAACCTGAAACCTTCAAGACTTAAGGAACATTTCGATAATCGTCACGGGGGTGCAAAGTCGGGAAATGATTTAAATACTTTGAAAATCAAAAGGATACGCTTTGATCAGAGTGGTACCTTAGAAAAGCATGGATTTTCGCCAATAGGTAAACCACTTTTGCATGCATCTTATAAAGTTGCTTTTCTGTGTGCCAGAAAAAACAAGCCACACACAGTAGCAGAAGAGTTGGTGAAACCTTGCGCAATGGAAATGGCAAAATTATTACTCGGGGTAGAAGCGGAAAAAAAGCTAAGTTTAGTGCCGTTATCAAATGACATCATAAGCTCCAGGATTCGTGATATGAGTGAAGACATCTTGCAACAGGTCGTTGCAGATGTCAAAGCCAGTCCTATTAAAGTTAGTCTTCAGTTGGATGAGTCAACAGACGTCAGTTCGTGCAGTCAGTTATTGGTATTTGTACGATATGTGAAAGAAAAAGAAGTGGTGGAAGAGTTTTTATTTTGTACACCACTGAAAACAACCACAAAAGCAGTGGATGTATTTAATATTGTAAAGGAGTTCTTTTTAAACCACGAAATGTCTCTTGACATGGTTGGCTCACTTTGCACCGATGGAGCGCCCGCCATGCTTGGAAATAAATCCGGCTTTGCTTCCCGTGTAAAAGAGGAGGTTCCTCACATTACAGTCACACATTGTATGCTTCATCGCCATGCTCTTGTAGCCAAGTCATTGCCAGAAAAATTGAAGAAGGTGTTATCGATTGCTGTGAGTGTAGTCAACTACATCAGAGGAAATGCCTTGAATCATCGTCTGTTTAAAGCTTTTTGTAACGAAGTTGGAGCTAAGCACAGCATACTTCTCTATCATACCGAGGTGAGATGGCTTTCCCGAGGCCGAGTTCTCACTCGTGTTTTTGAACTGCGCAAAGAAATTGAGATGTTTCTCAAACAGCGGGGTAGCAGTCTAGTAGTGCATTTTGAAAGTGAGGATTTCATTTTGTCCCTGGCCTACTTGTCAGATATATTCACCCACTTAAACGACTTGAACACTTCCTTCCAGGGTAAAGGAATAAACATGATCACTGGCAGAGAAAAGATATCCGCCTTTACTAGCAAACTTTCAATCTGGAAAAATCGTATTGATTGTGGAAACTACGCGAATTTTCCTAAACTTGATGAAGTTTCCGCTTCTACGACATCACTGCCGGAGCATACTATGATGCAAATAAAAGAACATTTGCAGGTGCTTAGTCAGTCTTTCGAAGGATATTTCCATCATGGAGATATATCTGATTCACATGGATGGATACAGGACCCATTTCTTTTCACTCTAGATTTGATGGATGAAAATGACCAAAAGAAAGATGACCTTGTTGAAATGAGAGCCAGTAAGAAAATCAAGATGGAGTTTGATTCCATGCATTTAGCTACCTTCTGGTGTGCACAACTCGAAATGTTTCCACAATTAGCAGAAAGTGCTTTGAATATTCTTGTGCCCTTTGCAACAACCTATCTCTGTGAAAGCGGATTCTCAACTCTTGTTAGCATAAAAACCAAGCCAAGAAATCGTTTGGACCCGGAAGATGATATGCGTGTGGCTATCACAAAAAAGGAACCACGTTTCAAGCTGATCATTGAAAAAATGCAACAACAAAAAAGCCATTAGCAATAAATATTTCAATGCCTAATTTCGTTTTTCGTTGTGAGCAACATTACGATTAATAAAAATCAGACGGTTAATAACGGTCAATTTACGTTTGACTCTTATACACCGATAACATGCTACATTGTGTTTTACTTTATTGTTAGATTGGATAAGCCTTATCCGATAAGTGGTACGAAAACGTTTCACAAAATTTTGAGGGGTACGAGCGCCAAAAAGGTTAAGAAACACTGATTTAATCTCTTAAGTGCTCCGCCAACATTGCAACATTCTTCATACCTGTCCAAAACACTCTGACACCCATTTTCTTTGCTCTTCATTTAAATTATTTACGATTAAACCAAAAATAATCAAGATTTACAAAACTGTACTACCTTCCCACTAGCTAGAAAACTAATGTAAATTCAAGTTAGAATTATTATCAAAAAAATAAACAATGTTTGAGCTACTTAACAAGTAACATAAAGTACACTGCATGTAACTTCAAAGCATATAAAAAATACTTTAACAACTGTATACCTACTTTTGGCTGCATGTTAGGGTATTTATGTCTATACTCTACAGCAATGTAATAAAATCCCAAGTTTAAGAAAAAATCAACATAAGACCATAACAATTTGTAAAGCTGAATACAAAGAGAATAGTGGCCGCTTTTGTTGCTATGCCGGAAACAAGACCAACAGTGCAGCCAAATTAGGAACTTAATAACCCAAATATAAATGGGAAAGCCGCAGCACCACATCGCAAATAGCTTACTATTAAAAAGTTTATTCCTGCAATTGTGAAAGCAACCACCATTTTGCCGTTGCCATCAGTTTTAATTATGTACAATCCGTGCTTCCTCACAAGTATTAACAATAATTTGTCGCAAGATTCTTTGTGATCATTGCCAGTCATGATTAAGAGAATATGATGATCACAGTTTCGTGTACAAGACTTGTGAAAGTGCATAAAATTCATTACCGTTTCGCTATCGCTCACACAAGAGCCCGATGGGTGAAGCCGGCTTGGCCGGTTGAACCGAAATACTAAATCCGGACATTACTGATGGAGGGCCTCTGCCGGGTGACGCCGGCTAGTGATTTTATATAGCTAAAAACATTTTAAGATAAATGTTAGAAATAATTATTCACCTTTATTGTAACTACCCTGCGTCATTTAGCGGGCAAAAAACTTCGGCGTGATGCTAGAAAACTACAAAATAATCTGCGCAAGTCAAAGAAAAACCGATGCAAAAATTGTTCAAAAAATCTGTCTCATTGCTTACATATCGCTGGTACGCGTGGGTGCGGAATCACAAAGTCGGATGTTTACCAAGAAGACTGTAAATCTTTTTCTGCTCTACTGCGAAATCGCTCCACAAGTTCAAGCATACATTACTTGAAGTTTTTTCTGCAGTAGGCTTGAGCAGCACACGTTTTCAACCTGTTTGCCAAGCACCTTTTTTTCGGACATGTCGTTCTTCAATCTCATTTCTTGCGTTTGCAAGCCTTCAAAGCATTATTAATTGCTTAACCAGTACTTTGGGTTTATTGATCAAAAAACCTGAAAATACTTTTACCGAGAAGGCACAATTCTCCTGCGACACACCACTGGCTGTAAATATTTCTTACCATCATAGGGTTCGTCAGGGGTATACGCAAAAATTTCTTGAGGGAGGGGCGCGAGGCATCGTTTTTGGAGATCGGAAAACGAGGAACACAGTGCTCAAAATTGTGTGGGAATAGGAAGGTTGCGTTTAGTCAGCCAGTTTTTTTAGCGCGAGAGGTGTGACGTCATATGCAACTTTCTTATAGGGAGGTTGCACACACGTGATCAAACGTCATCAAAATGCGCTTCGGAAAAAAGTGGTTCACCAGTTTCAGTGATTTTACATTGAATTGAATGAGAGTAATAAAGTTTTTTGCAAATCAAATGAAGAAACGTGACAGTTGTTGAATGAACGTTAAATATGTAGTTTTACTGATGTTAAGGAATCTAAGGTCAAAGTAAGATAAAAGGTGCTAAGGTTTGCTTGTTATTGCTAATAGTTGGGCTAATTTTATGAGCTAAACATGCAGGCGTATTTGTAGCCAGCTTCTATAAGAGTTTCATATATCATCGTGTTTTGGAATGTTGAGCTTAAGTTAATTGTAATGTGTAACTTATACAGTATATTTAAATGTCTAAATATGGTGATGCCTCACCAGCATTCTCAATTTCCCTTAATCCACACCAGCATCTCACATGCCAGCTATTCATGATCTTTCACACAAAACTAAATCTGTACTAGCCTATTGTAGGCTAGTCCATCCAACAGTGTTTCCGGCATAAAATTCAAATATGCCCCTCTGGGCAATTTCAGATCATGCCATCGATCCATTGCTGCATTACTGCATAGACCTCATACAAGGGCAACGGTTTTGACCTATATCACATAGGCGCTTCACATGTTTCAACCGCATTGCGCTAGAATCAACATGCAGGGATAGCATTTGAGTATAATGTCAGCCTATTACAGTCAGTATAACACAAAATAACAACACGGGACAACGTTGTTTCGGGTTACTGACCCTCATCAGCCGTATGCTTATTTTCTGTAATACCCTGTACAAAACACTCCCACCACCCCTCTTTGGTTCAATTAAGGACCAAAGAGCATATTTGTAATTCATGCAATTCAATAGAATGCCAAAACTTCAAATGTCTAAATATGGTGATGCCTCACCAGCATTCTCAATTTCCCTTAATCCACACCAGCATCTCACATGCCAGCTATTCATGATCTTTCACACAAAACTAACTCTGTACTAGCCTATTGTAGGCTAGTCCATCCAACAGTGTTTCCGGCATAAAATTCAAATATGCCCCTCTGGGCAATTTCAGATCATGCCATCGATCCATTGCTGCATTACTGCATAGACCTCATACAAGGGCAACGGTTTTAACCTATATCACATAGGCGCTTCACATGTTTCAACCGCATTGCGCTAGAATCAACATGCAGGGATAGCATTTGAGTATAATGTCAGCCTATTACAGTCAGTATAACACAAAATAACAACACGGGACAACGTTGTTTCGGGTTGCTGACCCTCATCAGCCGTATGCTTATTTTCTGTAATACCCTGTACAAAACACTCCCACCACCCCTCTTTGGTTCAATTAAGGACCAAAGAGCATATTTGTAATTCATGCAATTCAATAGAATGCCAAAACTTCAAATGTCTAAATATGGTGATGCCTCACCAGCATTCTCAATTTCCCTTAATCCACACCAGCATCTCACATCCCAGCTATTCATGATCTTTCACACAAAACTAACTCTGTACTAGCCTATTGTAGGCTAGTCCATCCAACAGTGTTTCCGGCATAAAATTCAAATATTCTAAATAAAATAAGCATACGGCTGATGAGGGTCAGTAACCCGAAACAACGTTGTCCCGTATTGTTATTTTGTGTTATACTGACTGTAATAGGCTGACATTATACTCAAATGCTATCCCTGCATGTTGATTCTAGCGCAATGCGGTTGAAACATGTGAAGCGCCTATGTGATATAGGTCAAAACCGTTGCCCTTGTATGAGGTCTATGCAGTAATGCAGCAATAGATCGATGGCATGATCTGAAATTGCCCAGAGGGGCATATTTGAATTTTATGCCGGAAACACTGTTGGATGGACTAGCCTACAATAGGCTAGTACAGATTTAGTTTTGTGTGAAAGATCATGAATAGCTGGGATGTGAGATGCTGGTGTGGATTAAGGGAAATTGAGAATGCTGGTGAGGCATCACCATATTTAGACATTTGAAGTTTTGGCATTCTATTGAATTGCATGAATTACAAATATGCTCTTTGGTCCTTAATTGAACCAAAGAGGGGTGGTGGGAGTGTTTTGTACAGGGTATTACAGAAAATAAGCATACGGCTGATGAGAGTCAGTAACCCGAAACAACGTTGTCCCGTGTTGTTATTTTGTGTTATACTGACTGTAATAGGCTGACATTATACTCAAATGCTATCCCTGCATGTTGATTCTAGCGCAATGCGGTTGAAACATGTGAAGCGCCTATGTGATATAGGTCAAAACCGTTGCCCTTGTATGAGGTCTATGCAGTAATGCAGCAATGGATCGATGGCATGATCTGAAATTGCCCAGAGGGGCATATTTGAATTTTATGCCGGAAACACTGTTGGATGGACTAGCCTACAATAGGCTAGTACAGATTTAGTTTTGTGTGAAAGATCATGAATAGCTGGCATGTGAGATGCTGGTGTGGATTAACCCATTTGTGCCTGGCGTCCTATATGTAGGACGCCTACTTAATTTAGGATTGCTCTTCGTATATTATATTTTTGAATATAGCTGAAGTTGGACTACATTTATGAGCAAATTTGACACATATGACAGTAGTATTTTTAAAAATTGCTTTATCAGGTGAGACGTGACGCCATTTTGAAATCGTATGATTTCGCTTTTTTGAAAATGTTGAGAGTGCATATAGAGTTGAGCCAATAACTACGCATTTCCAAAGAAGTACTGAAAAAATTGTCAAGTGTATTTATTTATTAGTAATTCTTCTGTTTTATGGTGAATCTTAAAATTTTTTTGAACTTATAGTTTCCGAGAAATTTTATTTGAAACATTGGCGTCCTACATATAGGTCGCTAGGCACACGTGATAGCAAAATGTGCGCCGCTGCGAGTATGTTCAAGTAGAGTTTGCAAGTCGCTATTCTCACGCACTAGAAACCATAATCTCCAGCAGCGATCCCACGCTATTGTATTTACTAAAACAATCAAATAGATAATTAAATTTTTAAATAGATAAATAAGACTTGCAAATACGTGCTTTCAAGTCTTCTAATCAAATCCTTTCATCTGATTCTGCTATTGAACTCCTTTTTCTTTTAAATCCCACCTGCGCTCAGCATCAAAAAGTTTATCAGTATTGCCAAAGATAGCACCGCTTTTCATCTTTCCGCCATAGAAGCCATCAATCTAACCCTGATCATTAGCGCCTACTCGCTAATCAGCTCTTCTGTATAATATAAATCTCTTTATATCAAATCCGGTCTTCGTGTTTTCATTTATAGTTTACGTTTTTCGCAAGGAGTGTTAGAAATTTGTGACAAAACTTGTTTGATCAGAAAAACTTTAGTCAGAAAAGCCGTAGACAAAGGCAGAATTTTGTTTATAAAAAATAAGTTATGGTGCGTGATTGTTTTCGATATTTCGAGTACAAATGTAGGTGACCAAAAGGTAACACTGTACATATTTTTTCTAGATGAAATCTTCACGTTTTTATGGTAATTGTAGAAATAAAACCCCTACATCATTGAGTAGAATATTAGATTTAGCAGAGGAAAATGCTTTGCCCTACCGCAATGAAGATGACCAATTTTCGGTAACTGTACTTCCACCAACAAATGCCACAGGTTATATTACAGACGAAGACTCAGGAGATGAAGATGGAGCAGGAACGATTAACAATTTACCAGGAAGCATGCTTTTAGCTCCAGCTCTAATTGATGATAGCAGTTGTAAAAATGTCGAAAATATTGATGAGCCAGAGGGGCCACCAAACAAACGAAAGAAGCAAACTGACAAGCCAAAACGAGACTGGGTCAAAACAGATCTGAAAAGTGAGTTGCCAGAGTGGACGTCAGATGATGCCAAAATTGAAGAATTACGAAACAAAAACTTGACCCCCAAAGGATATTTTGAACTATTTTTTGATGATGAAGTTTTGAATTTAATCGTAGATGAGACCAATCGGTATGCTTCCCAAAAAAATCGAAACTTGACTGTTGATAAGCATGAAATAAAATGTTTTATTGGCACGTTATTTTTATCTGGATACCTTGCTCCAGCAAGACGAAGACTTTACTAGGAAAATGCTAGCGACACCCATCACGACCTTGTTACCAATGCTATGAGAAGAGACAAATTTGAGGCAATTTTTACCAACTTTCATTTAGCTGATAACAACTGCTTAGATGAAGAGGATAAATTTGCAAAACTCAGACCACTAATAAAACTTTTAAATCAAAAGTTCCAACGTCACTCACCAAACGAAGAATTTTACAGTTTTGACGAATCAATGTGTGAATATTACGGGCGCCATGGATGTAAGCAATTTTTGAGAGGTAAACCGATACGTTTTGGTTTTAAAATTTGGTGTGGAACTACGCCGCTGGGATACTTGATTTGGTTTGATCCGTATCAAGGAAAATCAGCATCATCTCGACCGCAAGATAACGGATTAGGGCTTGGAGGAAATCTTGTCAGCCATTTTGCAGATGTTCTAACCGGATGTGGTAGAAAGTTTTTCCACCTATGCTATGATAACTTTTTCAATAGTGTGAAACTCGTTACCATGCTAAAAGACAAATTAGTAAAAGCAACTGGTACAATTCGTGAAAACAGGACTGAAAAATGTCCACTGACCTCAAACGATGCTTTGAAAAAGCAAGGACGTGGAAAGTTTGATTTCAAAACTGACACCAAAAACGACGTCCTCGTTTGCAAATGGAATGACTATAGTGTGGTAAATTTATGCTCAAATGCTGCTGGGGTCCATCCCATATCTAAAGCCTCTCGATATTCTTCTTCTGAAAAGAAGCGGGTGCAAATTGACCAACCTTTTTTGATCAAGCTCTACAACGAACATATGGAGGGTGTCGATAGAATGGATCAAAATGTTTCAAAGTATCGAATTGGTTTGAGAGGTAAAAAGTGGTACTGGTGTCTGATTTTATATATGCTCGATGTTTCCATCAACAACGCCTGGCAATTACAGAAAATTTGCAACAATGAAAATTCAATGGATATGCTTCAATTTTGACGATATATTGTTCGAACGTGTTTGTCTCAATATGGCAAGCCGCCTGAAAAAGGAATGCGGGGAAAACCTCAAGATGTTTTATCGGATATTCGTTATGATGGATATAAGCATTGGGTAATACCGCAAAATGAACAAACAAAATGCCGCCACTGTCACATGAAAACTACAACTAGATGTGAAAAATGCGATGTTGGCCTGCACGTAAAATGCTTCAAAGATTATCATAGTCTGTAATGTCTTTTCTGTGATTTTCGTACATAGAGAACTGTTTTGAGAACTCTAAAATGCTCTTACCAATTTCATGTTTAGTAAAAACTTTGTTGTGCTTATTTGGTTACTCATCGAAATCAAGACTTCAATAAAATACGCTGATGGTTGTAACATTATAGCTTCGAGGGAAACAGACAAAGTAAGCAATAAAACCTGATTACACAACACGTACGCGTTACGCTCAGTCGCTCACGCATCTTCCACTTTGCTAACGGATTTGCCTAGCGTCCTACATGTAGGACGGCTTTTATCTCAAAAAGTACGCAAAAAGTTTTAAAAAAATCAATCGGAAAAAATTTTATACATGTTCACTAAGCAATCTTCAAGTTTTTATAAAAATATCTTAAGTATTTCAACCTTCGACACAAATGGGTTAAGGGAAATTGAGAATGCTGGTGAGGCATCACCACATTTAGACATTTGAAGTTTTGGCATTCTATTGAATTGCATGAATTACAAATATGCTCTTTGGTCCTTAATTGAACCAAAGAGGGGTGGTGGGAGTGTTTTGTACAGGGTATTACAGAAAATAAGCATACGGCTGATGAGGGTCAGTAACCCGAAACAACGTTGTCCCGTGTTGTTATTTTGTGTTATACTGACTGTAATAGGCTGACATTATACTCAAATGCTATCCCTGCATGTTGATTCTAGCGCAATGCGGTTGAAACATGTGAAGCGCCTATGTGATATAGGTTAAAACCGTTGCCCTTGTATGAGGTCTATGCAGTAATGCAGCAATGGATCGATGGCATGATCTGCAATTGCCCAGAGGGGCATATTTGAATTTTATGCCGGAAACACTGTTGCATGGACTAGCCTACAATAGGCTAGTACAGATTTAGTTTTGTGTGAAAGATCATGAATAGCTGGCATGTGAGATGCTGGTGTGGATTAAGGGAAATTGAGAATGCTGGTGAGGCATCACCATATTTAGACATTTGAAGTTTTGGCATTCTATTGAATTACAGTATATTTAGTTGTATAAGCAAACTGAAAAGTTGAAAACCTAAGTTATAATTTAGCCAAAATGATAGGGCAGACTTCTGTACCGTCTGTCATATGCTGGATTAGTTATTGTTGGATAAAATCAGTAATTTTTTGAAATTTTTTGTTAATAGTGATTGCACACCAGTTGTATTGACATGTAAGATGTAATTTTGTGACCTTAACCACTTCATAAAGCATTTTTTGGCTATTACCTAGGCTACTGAAACGGGTAATTTAAAAACTTACGGCACGGATTTCTTTATTCATGTGTATAAGCTCATGCTCTGTTTGCGTGTCTTTCGTCAAACTGGGCCACTACGACGGGTAGACTGCTTGGCCCCAGAACCTGTTTGTCACATAAAGAAGAAGACATGCCGTTAAGTGCCTTGCCCAAAGACACAACAAGCAAGCTTGCCGGCAAGCTTACGGTACCGGTAGTAATGATTAGAGAATGGTTGTTTTTGCTAATGCACCGACTAGTATCTAATTGGTATAGTTTATTTTTCCCTGAGGAGCAAATGGTATTTAGATGGCACTTTTCCTAGGGCAATTTTTTTAAATTGGCACACAGTACTAAGCTTAGACCAGCGAAATGAAAGACCTAATCTCAACCAAATTACTTTTGGTTATATTTATTTGTTTCCGAGAATCCAACTAGCAATAATTCATTCCAAATTTTAATTAATTTTTCATTAGTTTTCGAAATAACCCCATAAGTTGGTGTTCGCCCTATACCTTTCCAGCATAAATTACAGCGTTAGGTCAGCCACTTTTTTTGGCGTGAAATGTGTGACGTCATATGCAACTTTCTTATAGGAAGGTTGCATATGACGTCACACATTTGGCGCGAAAAAAAGGGCTGACCTAAAGTCTAAAGTTTACTAGTCTAAGCTTAGCACTGTGTGCCAATTTGCCCGAAAATCAGCTCCAAAGGAAGTGCCATCTAAATATAATTAGCTTCTCGGTTAGAAATAACTCTAAGTCAATTGGATAACCGTAGGCACATTAGCAAAACAACCATTATCTGATCATTACTTCCGGTATTGTAAGTTTTTAAATTACTCTAGATACAGCAGGTTAGGCAATACCCAAAAAAATTGCCTAAGGAATAGTTAAGGTCACAAAATTACATCTGACAAATCAATATAACTGGTCTGCAAGTATTATTGACGAAAAATTTAAAAGAATTACTGATTTCATCCATCAATATCTAATCCAACGTATGACAAACGGTACAGAAGTCTGCCCTGTCATTTAGACTACTGTAAAGTTTAGGTTTACAACTTTGCAGTATGCTTATACAACTAAATGCACCGATTCTGTATTAGTTGCACATTACAATAACTTAAACTACACATTCCCAAATACGCTGATTAATCGAATGTGAAACCCTAACAGAAGCTGGCTACAAATAATACTGCACGTTTAGCCCATAAAATTAGGCTAGCTAGTAGCAACAGCAAGCAAACCTTAGCACCTCTTACCTTGTTTGGTTTTCAGAATCATCCCTTAACATCAGTGAAACAGCATATCTAATGTTTATTTAATAACAGTCTAGTTTATCCATTTAATTTGCAAAAAACGAAATCACTCCCATCCAATTCAATGCAAAAACACTAAAAGTGGTCATACACTTTTTTGGAAAGCGCATTTTGATGACGTTTTGTGTGGCAGACAGATGGTGGGATTAAACAGTTTACCCTTGGCGGTGATCAGGGCCGGATTAAGCAATGGGCAAACTGGGCAATTGCCCCGCGCCCCGCGCTTTTTAGCTCCATAAACCATTGAATTGAATTGAATTAAAATAAATTTATAGCCTTATAACCTACATTTCCAGCAAACTTGAACTGAAGAATCTAAATATTCACATACCGGTACAGCTATTGCTATTTGTACGAAAAAAAATTAAAAGCAGACTTTTAATGACAAAGTAACTGTGACGTCACAGTAGAGACTGGTATAATCAGTAGTGTATTGCAAAACAATAAAGTAGGTGGACGGTTGGAACTGATTTCAAACCTTATGGTCTGAGAGACATGCGCATCGGCCCACTTCGCTACAGCGCAAGACGGGAAGCATAGACAACATATAATTGAACTGTTCGTAACAAAGAGTATACTAATTAAAACAAATTTGTTAAAAAAAGTATATTTGAAAACATGTTTTAGAAACAATAAAATAAAAAAAAATTTGAATATAAATAAAATGTGCCTTCAGTCAAGCGTTTTCTAAAAAAAAGCAAGTGGACGGCGATCCCCGTGATCCCCCTTCAATACACTCCTGAGTATAATAGCATTTAAATTAGTAGCTGCGAAAGACTATCAAATGTTAAAGCAGTTATAAGACATCTTAGACGCCACTACAGCCCTCAAGAAAAATTTTGTTGAGTTGAGACAACTGTTACAAGATTTTACGTTGGATGACAATGAAACAAATAAAACCAAATCAGATTCATCGTATTTGGCAAAGAATATAGATGCCTTAGAAACAGCCATATTATGTGTTTTATGGCACAAAATCCTTCAAAGATTTCACAGTTCAAGCAAAAGTCTACAGCGTGCTGACATGTCTTTAGGAAGTTGCGTATCACTTTACAATGGAATCAAGAGTTTTTGCCAGCATTTATGGGATGAATTTGATACAATTGAAAAGGATGGTTTGAAACTCACAACCGGTATACAGAAAACCTATGTGTCTCCAAACAAACGAAACCGAAAAACGAAGAAGACTTTTGATTATGAAGGAGAGGACACTGGATGCACTACAGCTTTGGAAGATGCTCGAGAATCCTTTCGTATTGGAACTTACCTTCCAATCATTAATACCTTAATTGCAGAAGTAAGAAGACGAAAATCTGTGTACTGCATATTGCAACAAAATTTTAATTTTTTTCTGAATCTGAACACTTGGACTATCTGTGACATAGAAAACGCAGCAAGTAAGTTGTTAAAAGTATATGAAAGCAAATTGGATAGCGACTTTCCTTCAGAAGTTGTGCACTTCGCTTTTCATATACGTTTATCTCCTGATCTTGGTTCGAAGACAAATACTGCGCAAGCACAGCAGTCACATTTGAAAAAGAACTGCTAAATTCAAACTTTTCCAAATGTGGCTATTATTTTTTGTATATATCTGACCTTACCTGCTGCAAATACGGAAGGTGAACGTTCTTTTTCGGCATTGAAGAGTGAAAAACTATTTGCGCTCATCTCTGACGGAGGATAACGACTGTGATTTCTGTATTATGGCCATCGAAAAGAGTTTCACAAAATCTATGAGCTTTGAGGATATTATTGATAAATTTGCAGCAGCGAAATGCCGAAAACACCAGTTGCCTTAGCTTTTTTGTGTTGCACCCTCTGTGATGTTTATTATATTTTCTGTGTTGTTTATTTTTGCCCCGTTAATGAAACAGTGCGAAAATTTTATTCTATATTTAATCTTTTAAAATAAATTTCAAAGTAAATTTTAAACAAAATTAATAAAATTTACTTTTTTTAATAAATCAAAATAACAAATTAGACTCAACCTCTTTGATCTAAATGAATAATATTCAAAATAAAAATTTGTTTTTAGTTTGAATTTCTATCAAACAAAAACACAAATAACGCAAAAAAATCAATTTTTAGTTTAAAATAAATACTGTACAGTTTAATTAACCCATTTATACTTTACCAATTTTAAATACCAAGGATTACGTCAGGGACACCTTATTCCCGGAAGTTAAGAGCTGATTATGTCTTCTATTGTTAAGATCTACTAAATCAGTGGCTCCCAAACTTTTTCGAGCGACCCCAATCTAAGTTAGTTGTTTTCGCGTTCCATAATTTAGGGGCCCCGCACTCTTATCTGCCCCGGGCCTCGCGATCTCTTAATCCGCCCCTGGCGGTGATTCTGATTGACAATAAACTTGCAAATAAAGCACGAACTCGTACGCCTGAACCAGGGATCCTCAACTTGCGACTCTTTCATTTACACGCTGCGACTCCCTGTGGCTGGGGCAAATCTGTACCGGTAGCCTACTATAAATCTGTCTTTCAGTGCCTAAATGCTTTCATTTTAACTCCTTCAAAACTACTGAGCGTAAGCTATTTTAAATCTTGGCGCGACTGATAATTACTTGCCAATATTTATAAAGATACAGTAGATTCCGATTAATCGGGCCACATCGGGATAAGCACCATTTGGCCCGATTAAGCGGCTGACCCGATTATCCGAAGTCTTGCAGTATCTATGCCAGGGTTGTCCTTGGTACACCAGTTATCTCAGCTAGCTGGCGATGACTAATGTTTGGAGGTTGCTCTCTAATTTTTCTTAGGACAACAACCCTTTCAGCAATTGTTAATTCTTTTTGTGGCAACTCTGCTTGGGACTTCACAAAATTTGCAACAAAACACAACAATTACCATGTCCAAGGGCATGAAATGACAAAATAATTTGCGCCTATATTTTTCAATTGTTACATAATATACATGTAGTTGGCTTTGTGATATTGAGTTCTATTACATTACAAATGCGGTTTTGCAATTAAACCATTGTAAGTCTGACTACAGTTGTGGCCCGATTAAGCGGAATAGTGGCCCGATTATGCGGATTTAACGTAGTGCATTATCTTTGATTGCATTTTGTTCTAAACAATTTGGCCCAATTAAACGGCTGACCCGATTAACCGGTGGCCCAATTAAGCGGAATTTACTGTACTTTGAAAATATTGTTGATTGCTTAGTGCAGCGTTTTTTAAACTTTTTTATGTTACGGCACACTAATACATTCTGAATTTGACTGCGGCACAAATACTTTATAAAATCGAAAAATTACTTTTCACAAATCTCGCAACGAGTGCTACTTACAGTCATTAACAAAAGTTTAAGACCAACCCCCAAAAATTGATCATCTTTTAACCTGACGTATTATTGCGTCAGCCAATTATTTCTATTGCATCATCTTGTTTGTTTTAGAGTTAATTGGTCAATCAATTACATTTCTTTGCTCATTATTTCACTTGAACAGAAAAATCGGCCTTTTTTCGAAAATTCGCGTAGTCCGAAATGGGCAAAAAATAGTCCTTGACCGAGGTTCAGAGGGCTCAAATAGGCATTCTGCACGAAGAGGGAGTGTTCGAACGTCAAATTGCAGCGCGTCTGGGTGTTAGCAAGAGAGAAGTACACGAGGCAATTACCAAACATATCTCTGAAGGAATATTCTGTGACAGAAAACGCAGTGGTAGACCTCGAAAAACTAGCATGCGTGATGATAACCTCATTCGAAAAATGGTAGTTCTCTCTCCAACAAGTTCTACGAAGAAACTTCAAGCCGCCTTACTTCGAAAAGGTACGAGAGTGACTCAGATGACATTTTCCCGGCGTTTGAGCAGAGAATTCAACCTAAAATCGTATAAACCAGCCCGAAAACCGAGACTCACGCCAGTCATGAAAGCCAAGAGGCTGGTGTTTGCCAAGAAACACCGTGATTGGACTATTTAGCAATGGTCAAAAGTTCTATTCTTGGACGAGTCAACCTTCCAACAGTTCGTTGTGAGAAAAAGACACGTGAGGAGACCTCCTGGCAAGCGTTATGATGAAAAAAAATACGGTATCTACCATGAAACACCCCCCAAGCCAGATGATTTGGGGGACAATGTCGCAACATGGGATCGGTAGCTTGTTCTTTTTACCCAGTGGAACCACCATGAACGGCGAAAAGTACGTTCAACTGCTCTCTGATAAGCTCCAGCTACACAAGCAAGTCCAAAAATGCAATATATTTATGCAGGATGGCGCCCCGTGCCATAGATCGAAGTTGGAAACGAATTTTCTCAAGAAGAAGAAAGTGAAGGTCTTGGACTGGCCTGGAAACAGCCCTGATCTCAACCCGATTGAGACTTTATGGACGGTAATGAAGGATAAAGTCGCGGAAAAGCAGCCTTCAAGTCTTCCAGACCTTTCCCGGGCCATAAAAGAAGTTTTGGTGAAAGAGATATCAAAGCAATACTGCGCCAACCACGTCAACAGCATGCCCCGACGCCTAGTTGCAGTCATCCGAAACAATGGCGGACATACAAAATACTGACTTTTTGAGAATTTATGCTATGAAATGAGTCCAAATGAACTTTGTTGTATTAAAGATGTGATAAATATCGAAAAGGAGTCAAATAAATGAAATGTATGTACACTAAAAATGGTTCGTTTTCGATTTATTTGAAAAAAACAGGGTGGTCTTAAGCTTTTGTTGATGACTGTATTTAAAACACTCTACAAGTTTACAACACCAAATAACATCAACATTTAATGCATAACAACAGTAATATTTAATGAGAAGGGTGCGACTGCATACGTGTACAAATTGCTTTGGTACTAGTTGAATGTCTGACAAGCACACCCCTAGTTCTTGCTCCACACTTTTTAGTCCAGATTTTTGTTTGATTTTGATCGAAGTCAGAGAAAAAAAGCCGATTCACAAAGGTACGTCGTAACGAACACCAATAAGACGTGAATGGCTTGTTGAAAAATTTCGGAATATTCATGCCAAACGCTAATCCCGAAACTGCCAAGATCCATTTCATTGTGCTTTAGTTGTAAGGCGCAATCCAGCCTAAAATCTAGTTGTTGTTCTTGTGCTAACAAGTCAACAATGTTGGCAGCTTTTGTCGCAGACTAATTAAATGGATTTCTCACCCAATCATAGTGAGAAACGTCGAGATCAGGAAAGCAATGAGAAAGCCTTTGTTGAAGAATATGCAGGTGGTTACACATAGACTCTTTCAAATAGGAAAATCATCAATTTCAGCAACTGTTGCTTCTGTAAGATTGCTTCTAAAGCCCCTTTTTCAGCTTTTTTACGCCAAAGATTGAACTTTAGCTGAAATGCATCAAGCTCATCTATTGCGGTCAACACAGATTCATTTTTACCCTACATCTTGGTATTAGGCATGTTCAAATGACCAAATACATCTGCTAAATATGCTAGCTTGCTCCACCAGTGTTTTCAAACAAGATGGTACTTGAAGTCAGCCTTCTGATCAGGGATAAAAAGCATTATTTGCTCTTTGAGCTCGTAGATGGATAAGAGAACTCTACCCTGATTCAACCACCGCACTTTAGTATGCAGAAGCAACTCCTTGTGCTCTGCTCCCGTCTCTTTGCATAGAATTTCGAACAATCGTGACTTGAAAAGGCTGGCTTTAATGAAGTTGACCCATTTCACTGCTGTGTCAAGAACTTTAAGCATATCAGACAAACTCTTTGCCATCAGTGGTTCACGAAGCAAAAAGCTGCAAGTAATTTGAACATCAGGATTTATCTGTTTAACTTTGGAAACAAATTCTTGCTTTTTCCCATTATCGAAACTGCACTATCTTGCACAGTTCTACCACTGCAACATCTCTTCTTGGAAAAATTTTGCTGTTGTATTGTATATTTCAGCTCCAGTTGAGCGAGCTGGAAATTCTCGGCAAAAAAGAAAACTTTCCTGTATGGAATCACTTCCAATAAATCTTACGTATGCTAGGATTTGGCATCTTCTCTTTATATCAGTTGACTCATCCAACCGGATCGAAAAAAGCTTACTTTCGGACAGTTTGTCTCGAAGTTGTTCCAGTATGTCAGCCGCCATGTCGTTTATGCGCCGGCTTACTGTAGCCAAAAAGTCGAATTTTTTGAATTTTGTTTGCATTTTTACCTAGCATACTCCATACTATTTTCCGACAGCATGGAACAACTAAACTCTCTGCGATGTTATAAGGTTGCTTGCGTTGTGCAGTTAGTTGAGAAACGAGGAAGCTAGCTTCCATGCCTTTATAAGAAATAAATCTGTAATCACTCATCAACCGTGTTGTTGTTGTTGTTGTTGTTGGTTACCCCACCCCTTCCGAGGGATGGGGACATGGCGGGAGACCATGGAGCCCCAGAAGCCGGGAAACTCCCCAGGGTCTGGACCACAGGTCGTAAAGAGATAGAGAGTCGCCAAAGAGCGAGCGGCGCAAACAGTCCGTAGCTGGACAGTGCAGAATGAGACAAGAGGTGTCCTGGGACGAGTTTCCACAGGCGCTGCAGAAAGAATTCTCGATTCTGCCAATTCTAGAGAGATAAAAGCTTAACAGAAGGCTGTGTCCGTTGCAGCGACGACGAGAGCGGACACAGCGAGCATGACGAGAGGGCACAAGTTCTTCGGTGGAAATTGAGGGAACCTGTGTGTCAAAGAACTTCAATGAGAAAGTACGCCTCCAGTCCGAGATAAGACAAGAGTAGATACGAGAGGTCAGAGAAGAGAGATTACAAGGGATTGCAGAAAGCGCAAGTAGCGCTCCCTATCTGGCCAGCTCGTCAGCCCCATCGTTCCCCGGGAGAAACGAGTGTCCAGGGACCCATTGTAGCCTGATAGAATAGGAGGAGAAAGAAGACAGTTACTGCCAGATCTGCCACAGAGTTTGAGATAAAAGAAAAAATGGAGGAGATAATAGGGTGGTGAGGACAGAACGAGAGTCAGATAGAAGGAGAAGAGAAGAAAAATGGCGAACTTGTTGGTGTTGCCGAGACCAGCAAAGAGCTTGCAGAATGGAAGCTTGCAGGCCTCAGCGGAAAAACTTGAGCAAACTGGGCCTGCCGAAAAAGAAAAGATTTGCCTCAGTGCAACACAGAGAAAGCAGTTGGCAAGTACGTCGGAGCCGCCTTTGCCAAAAAGAAAAGGAACAGAGCCATCAGTCCAGATTACCAGATCATAAGGGGGAGAGAGTCAAGGTGAGCGAGAGATGCACCGTGGCAAGAGAGAGAGAGGGATCAGAGCGGGAGCATGGAGTGGAAAGAGTGGACTCAACCGTGAAGGAAGGCGGATTTCAAGGAGGACAGGGAGGGCAAGCTAAAGAGCCTCCCTAAAAGAGGTAGAAGGAAGCATGAGTGGGTGAGTGGACGCAATAGCTTTCCAGGACGATCTGCAGAGTCTTGGTTTCACTCCAAGTCTGGCCAAACCTGAAGTAGAAAAGGAGGTTGGGAGATGAAGAGCCCGCTCATAAGATAAAAGAGTGAAATGAGTCAGGGCGGCTCGCAGGGGAGGTAAAGAAGCCTCGGAGAGAAGAAGTGGGATAGGGGAGGACGAGAGACAGCTGGTGATGGCGCGACTGACCGCTCGGTGAAGGCGTTTCAATTTGGTGATATTGGTAGCGCTTAGGAAAGGAAACCATCCGGGAGAAGTGTAAGTGAGAAGGAACCGAAGAAAAGTTTTATACAGAAGAGAAAGGGACTCCTTAGAGGGGCCCACATGATGAAACAGTGATACAGCGTAAAGCTTTGAGACGGGGAAAGAACTTAGCCTTCAACGAAGATACATGTTTAGAAAAGGAAAGAGTGCGGTCGTAGGTGACCCCAAGAAAAGTTGGAGTGGGATTGAAACGGAGGCGGGAGCCGAGTAAGAA
Source organism: Trididemnum clinides (assembly GCA_963675345.1). Classification (NCBI taxonomy): domain Eukaryota; kingdom Metazoa; phylum Chordata; class Ascidiacea; order Aplousobranchia; family Didemnidae; genus Trididemnum; species Trididemnum clinides. Next base: position 35,998,878 of record OY776286.1, read on the forward strand.
AAGGTTGGGCTGAAGATTAGCTTGGCGAGAATCCACTGAGAAGGAAGCCTCGCATTGCTCGGATTGAGAGGTAGACACCAGTACTCCAATCGAAACAGAGCACCTTGTGTAGCCTCCACCGCAGTGGGGACCGAGGAAGGGGAGGACCGAATGGCCAGATCGTCAGCATAAAGAGAGCAGCTGACGGAAGAAGGCAAAGAAGCAGGAAGATCACTAATGAAGAGAGAAAGAAGAACAGGGCAAGAACGAAACTCTTCGACGGACTCGAAAGGAGCGGCTTTTGTGATTTTGATAAACCACGCAAGCGTGCTTCTCAGAAAGGAAAGATTGAGTCCAACGAGCAAAGCAAGGAGCGAGGCCAGCCGAAATGAGGTTATGGAAAAGGGCGGGATGCCAGACAGAGTCAAAAGCTTTAGAGAAATCAGTGGAAAGGTACACTGTCCAGTGGAAAGGATCGTCCGAGAGCCTGGTCTGGGTTTGTTAAACTCATCCGAAATGGACTGACAAAGGTACAGAATTTGATCTAGACTAGACCATCCAAGGCCGAAACCGGCCTGGCGGGGAGAGAGAATGGAATTAGACTCCAGAAAGAAGAGTAGACGCGATAGAATGATGCGTTCCAAAAGCTTTGAGACGCAGGAGGTGAGAGAGATAGACTGGAAGGAAGCAGGAGAGTCGAGAGGCTTTCCCATCTTGTGGATAGGAATAATAGAAGATGTCTTCCAGACGGAAGGGAAGGAAGGCAAAGTCCAGGAAAGATTGAAGATATGAAGAAGAAAATCCGTGCCAGAGCGAGGAAGGTGCTTTAGCATGGGATAGGCAACTTTGTCTGGGCCAGTGTGGCAGTGGAGGAAGCCACAGGAAGTTCAGTGGGGGAGAAAGTAGAGCAGAAGGACGAGTGAGACTCCTCCGGGCACGTGGCACGGCAGAGCTCAGAAAGGTAGCTCTGGCTCTGCTACGCAAGGCTTTTCGGCTGAGAAACGGAAAAGTGGGATTTCAGGTAAGCGGCGTAGACCGAAGCCAATTTGCTGGGAGAGGAACAGTTTGGGAAGTTAAGAGAAGAGGAAGATGAACCGGCGATAGAGCAAAGAAGAGAGTGCACAGATTCAGGATTTGATTTACGCGAAAGAGAAAAGCAGGTCGTCTGCCATACCCCAGCCTTGGCCTTGGCGATGGCTGACGAGGCGCGTCGAGAAGCGGTAATGTAAGCCTGGCGATCTTTATCACTTCTGTGAGTGGCAGCGAAAGCCTTGCTTCTTTCAATAACCGCAATTTTCACCTCAGCAGACCACCAGGCTTTAGGGTGGCGTTTGATTCGGCCGAAAGGAATGGAAGATTTGACTGCATTCAGTGCCAGAGAGGTGAAAAGAGCAGCAGCAGAGGAAAGAGACGAGTATTCCTCTGCAGAAGGACAGTGAGAATCAAAGTAATAGGCAAAGTCATCCCAGCGAGCTTTCGGAAAGTTGAAGGAAGGAGGACGCTCGTTGGGGCGATAGGCCGGAGAGAGAGGGACAGATAGAAGGATTGGTAGGTGGTCAGAACCCAGGTCCTGAAGCACTTCTCAGGCGCAAGAAAGATCAAGAGAAGAGGGAGCAAAGGATATGTCAGGGGAGGAGCGATGTAGAAGGAATTTTCAGCGCACACAGAGCAAGGGAAGATGGGGCCAGGGTTGAGATGACCGTTACCGCTCATCAGGAGAAACAGAAGAATGAGGAGACGAAGAAGGGTAAGGGAAGGGCAGGAGAAAAGAGAAAGAAAAAACAGGCGATCGATTTTAAAGCTGTGTGCTGCCCTTCTGCGGTTGTTTAGGGGGCAGCATAGCGAAAAAGTGAAGGGGAGTGCCCGGGGTGACTGGGTCCCTCGGAAAGTCCAACAGCCATTTCGACCCAACAAAAACGGGGCTGGGGACTGCACCACCACGTTGTGGGGCCTGTTGGGCAGTTGATTGGTGCAGATCAACCGTGTTTGCTTTGCATGTTGGTACAGCAAAAGCGAAAAAAAAGCCGTCGATTTTTCTTTTATGGAAAAGTGCGGGCTATAGAGATACCTCTTCAGCTTACTAAGTACCATCGCTTCGTTTGCTAACTTAGTGCCACACACAAGGCATAGTGGTAGCGAAAGAGTAGCAACTCCTGTTCAAGTGAAACCATATTGTAAATAGCTATCATCGTATTGTCGACTGCTTGCTTTTTAGCAGGTACTCTCTTATCGCTTACTTCCTTTCGTTTGCTAATGTAATGAATATATTTACCCATTGCGTTTAAAAGCTGAATTTTAACTCGTTTAATATATTTTCAAAACAATGGAGTAGTAATTACGAAGTATTGAGCTACAGTAGCTGCTGAGTAAATAAACGTCACTACTATTGTGATGTCGCATACAGAAATTGTACGAAAATTTGCCCATTCATACAATTGTGAAGTCACTACAACCGTTTTAGGGTGTTAGATTTTGTTGCTTCTGAAAAGTGCGTGAGCAATAGTGAAACAAATAGCGCAAGTTAAGATGAAAAGTTAAAACTTAAAGCAATGCAACGCGGACCAAAAAGATTTACGCCAAGTTTTGTCAAAACAAAACTTTCGAGGTACATCAGTGAGCCGCGGCACAGTTTGGGAAACACTGGTTAAGTGACATATCGCTTTTTTTTAAATTGCTTTTAAAATTCAGGTCAAAACTTTTGACACGCTCCGAAAGCGCAACAGCGATGTAAGGTAAAATATTACGTGGAAACCGAGTCAAAATAGCTTTGGTTGATAAAGATTGCCGACCACTGGCGAGAGCAAATGAGCCTTGCAAGACTAGTTGGATAAATAATCAAAAAAGTTTATTTCACGCATGGAACAACGCCATATAAAAATACGTAAAAAATATTAAACTTCGGCCAAACAAACATTTTGGCTATTAGGCCCACATGAAGAAGATTATTTTGTATCTGTACTTTCTTCATTTTTGACAATATTTTCACTTTCTGTGTTCTCTGTTACTTTCACGGAAGCACTGTTGGAAGACACTTTTTGTTCTTCTTCAGGCTGAGACAAAAGTTGAATAAAGTTTTCTTTTTCATCAACAGGTTTCGTTTTTCTTTTGTCATGTCTTTTTTTATACAAACCAATTAATTTCGCGTCTGCTTCTAATAACGTTGTATCTTGTGTAGCACCGAGAAACCTTAAGAAGGTAACTCTGATTAGCAAAACAAAAACAGCGCCATGTTGTTATTGAACTCAAAATTCAGACCAACTACGCAAGAACCATGACGCAAGTAGAGCAGATGCATGATCAGAGTTGAAAACAGGAACAACGCATTACGAACCAGTCATGAATGCAGAGTGGAAGCCCAGCCTAAACAAGGCAAACTGGCATTGGTGGGTAGTTTATTTTCAACTTTTTTGACATAATGGTGATAAATCGTTTTAATTGAGTGCTGTATTTAACCATTCTTTTTGTGGAGGACCAAACAAACAGAATCTTTAGTTATAATTTATATTTATTTTTATTGAAGGGGAGAGGAGAAAATATTTGCTGTTTCTTTCAAGTGCAACGTCTCCGAAACGGAGTTAAAATTCGGTATTTAAAATTTAAATAACGTGAGCAGTTTATTTGATTTAGAAAACTTAAGGATTTGCTAGGTTTGGCAGAGATTTTGAATGGAATGGCCAGTACAAGTAGAGTACAATGGTATGAACATGTTTTGGGAAAGAATAACATTATGTGCTGAGAAAAGCCTTGGATTTTGAAGTGGTTGAAAGAGAGCGTGAGTGACGTGGAGAAGGCAAATGGAAGAAAATATCGAACAAGAACGATGTGGTGTGATAGAGTATGCACACACTTTCTACAAACATGAGGTGAATCTGGCCACTTCCGTTAACGGAGACAAAGCCAGATTTAAAAAACTACACCTCTCCTCTATTTAAAAACCGAAACAAACCTGGCAGAAAGTTCAAAGTTTAATAACTTGATTACAACATAACTTCCACGTGTGTACTTCGCTCTTTCAACAGGGTTTTTTACATGGTTTGCGAGACTGCATACACAATGAAATTTTCCTCCAAAGTCGATGTATAAATTGTCATCTTGAACCTAAAATGCAAAAAAACTGTATATAGTTCACCCACGAAAAAAGTCAACCATGTTGTTGTTGTTGCCCGACCTTTCGAGGGATAAGGGTATGGCGGAAGACCATGGAGTTCCAGAAGCCGGGCAACTCCCCAGGGCCTGGACCAGAGGTCGTAGACAAGAAAGTCGCCAAAGAGCGAGCGGCGCAAAGAGTCCGTTGTTGGACGGTGCAGAATGAGACAAGAGGTGTCTTGGGAAAAATGACCGCAGGCGCTGCATGAAAGATTCTCGATTCTGCCAATCCTAGAGAGATAAAAGCTTAACAGAAGGCTGTGTCCGTTGCAGTGTAGACGAGAGAAAACACAGCAAGCGTGACTAGGGAGCACAAATTCCTCGATGGAAATCAAGAGAGCCAGTGTGTCAAAGAATTTCGATGAAAAAGTACGTATTCAGTCCGAGAAAATATAAGAGTGGATACGAGAGATAAGAGCATAGAGACTACAAGGGATTGCAAAGGACACAAGTAGCGTTCCTCGTCTAGCCAACTCATCACCCACGTCCTTCTTCGGGAGAAACGAGTCCTGATAGAATAGGAGGAGAAAGAAGACGGTTCCTGCCAGATCTGCCACAGAGTTTGAGATAAAAGGAAAAATGGAGGAGAGAGCAGGGTGGTGAGGACAGAACGAGAGTCGGATAGAAAAAGAGAAGAGAAGTGGCAGACTTCTTGGTGCTGCCGAGACCAGCAAAACCTTGCAGAATGGCGCAGGCTTCAGCGGAAAAACTTGAGCAAACTGAGCCTGCTGAAAAGGAAAGAGTGGCTTCAGTGCCACAGAGAGAGCATTTGGTAAATATGCTAGAGCCGCTTTTGCCAAATGGAAAAGAAAAAGAGCTGTCTGTCCAAAGTACCAAATCGTAAGGTGGGAGAGAGCCGACGTCAGAAGACGCACCTTGGCGAGAGAAGGAGATCAGAGCGGGATCATAAGAAGGAAAGAGTGGACTCCACAGCGAAGAAAAGCAGGTGAGGAGGCCGAGCAATGAGAGCCTCCTTAGAAGAAGGAAGCATGAGTGGGTGAGTGGACGCAAACGCTCTCCAGCAAGATCTGCAGTCTTAATTTCACTCTGGCCAAACCTGAAATTGGAAAGGAGGTTGGGAGACAAAGTGATCGCTCATAAGATGATAGAGCAAAATTAGTCAGGGTGACTTGTATGGGAAGTACAGATGCTTTAGAGAGAAAAAGTAGAATAGGGGAGGACGAGAGACAGCCGGTGATGGTGTCAATAGCCGCCCAGTGAAGGCGTTCCAATTTGGAAATATTGGTAATGCTTAGAAAAGGAAACCATCCGGATGAAGCATAAGTGAGAAGGGGCCGAAGAAAAGCCTAATACAGAAGAGAAAGGAACTCTCTAGAGGAGCTCATGAGGAAGCAGTGATATAGCGTAAAGCCTTGTGACGAGGAAACAACTTCTGCGCCAATCAATAGCCGCCTCAACGTGGTGGTGCGGTCCCCACCGCCGTTTTGGGTGGGGACGAAATGGCTGTTGGACTTCCCGAGGGACCCAGTTACCCAGGGTACTCCCTTTTATTTTTTCGCTATGCTGCCCCCTGAACGGCCGCTGAAGGGCAGCACACAGCTTTAAAATCGGTCGCCTGTTTTTTCTTTCTCTTTTTTCTTGCCCTTCTCTTGCCGTCTTGGTCTCCTTATTTTTCTCCTTCTCTTGATGAGCGGTAACGTTCATCCAGACTCTGGCCCCATCTTTCCCTGCTTTGTGTGTGCTGGAAATGTGACCTGGCGGGGCAAGTCAGTGTAATGCTGCACTTGCTCCAAATGGGTCCATCTAAGGTGCTTACAACTTTCCCTCTCCAAATTCAGAACTCTTGACAGCTCTCACTCTTGGAGCTGTGTCCCCACTTGTATTACTATGACTTCCCCCTCAGGCTCCTCCAACATGTATACTCCACTGTACAATCTAGTCCTTCATCTGCTAATCCTGCACTCCCCCCCAACCCTCGTCTTCAAACCTCTTATCCCCCATCGACCCATTTTGTATCTTCTCCCTCTGCCCCCTCACCACTGTCCCTTGCTCCTGGCTGCCCTTCTGCGCTTTCTCTCCTCCCCTAACTCTCTCAGGGTTCTTCAATGGAATGCCGGAGGTCTTCAAGCCACGAATACTGAACTACTTCACTTTCTTTCGTCCCATCCTGCTGACCTTATCTGTATCCAGGAATCCAATCTTAACTCATCTTCCTCTTTCTGGATTCCTGGACTCTCTGCTCTGCATTCTGATCGCACCCACTCCCGGTCTGGCATTCTTTCTTGTGATGCCACACATGCTAACGGTGGTGTCGTTATTTTTGTCAGCCAGGGCTTATCCTTCTCTAAACTTTCTACCTCCTCTCTTTCTTTGCTCAATTCCTACTCGGATTATGTAGGGGTCAACATCTTTCTTAACAACTCCTCCTCGCCATCATTTCTTAATGTGTATGACCCCCTATTCGCTTCTCCCCAACGGATGGCAGAACTGACTCCTTTTCTTCCTCCATTCTTCCCTCCTCCAGAAATCTCTTCATTCTGGGGACTTCAATTGCCATCATCCCCTCTGGGACTCAAGAGGTACTTCCGACCCCCAAGGGCATGAAGTATTTGACTGAGTCATTTCATCTGACCTCCTTCCCCTCAATGACCCTGACACCCCCACCCTTCTACATTGCTCCTCCCCTGACATCTCCTTTGCTCCCTCTTCTTTGCTCCTGGGAGGTGCTTCAGGACCTGGCTCATCACCTACCAATCCTTCTATCTGTCCCTCTTTCCCAAATCTTTCGCCCCAACGAGCGTCCTCCTTCCTTCAACTTTCCAAAAGCTGGCTGGGATGACTTTGCCTATTACTTTGATTCTCACTGTCCTTCTGCAGAAAAATACTCGTCTCTTTCCTCTGCTGCTGCTCTCTTTACCTCTCTGCGACTGAATGCAGTCAAATCTTCCATTCCTTTCGGCCGAATCAAACGCCACCCTAAAGCCGGTGGTCTGCTGAGGTGCAAAGTGCGGTTATTGAAAGAAGCAAGGCTTTCGCTGCCGTTCACACACGTGATGAAGATCGCCAGGCTTACATCACCGCTTCTCGACGTGCTTCATCTGTCATCGCCAAGGCCAAGGCTGAGGCATGGCAAACAACTTGCTCTTCTATTTCACCCAAATCAAACCCAAAATCTGTGCACTCTCTTCTTTGCTCTATCGCTGGCTCTCCTTCCTCATCTTCTTCTTCTCCTGATTTCCCTAACTGTTCCTCTCACAGGGAATCGGCTTTGGTCTACGCCGCTTACCTGAAATCCCATTTTTCCGTTTCTCAGCGAAAAGCCTTGCGTAGCAGAGCCAGAGCTACCTTTCTGAGCTCTGCCGTGCCACGTGCCCGGAGGAGTCTCATTCGTCCTTCTGCTCTACTTTCTCCCCCACTGAACTTCTTGCGACTGTCTCCAACCTTTCCTCCTCCACTGCCACACTGGCCCAGACAAAGTTGCCTATCTCATGCTAAAGCACCTTCCTCGCTCTGGCACGGATTTTCTTCTTCATATCTTCAATCTTTCCTGGACTTTGCCTTCCTTCCCTTCCGTCTGGAAGACATCTTCTATTATTCCTATCCACAAGATGGGAAAGCCTCTCGACTCTCCTGCTTCCTTCCGGTCTATCTCTCTCACCTCCTGCGTCTCAAAGCTTTTGGAACGCATCATTCTATCGCGTCTACTCTTCTTTCTGGAGTCTAATTCCATTCTCTCTCCCCGCCAGGCCGATTTCCGCCCTGAATGGTCTACTCTAGATCAAATTCTGTACCTTTGTCAGTCCATTTCGGATGAGTTTAACAAACCCAGACCAGGCTCTCGAATGATCCTCGCCACTATTGATTTCTCTAAAGCTTTCGACTTTGTCTGGCATCCCGCCCTTTTCCATAACCTCATTTCGGCTGGCCTCGCTCCTTGCTTTGCTCGTTGGACTCTATCTTTCCTTTCTGATAGGCACGCTTGCGTGGTTTATCAAAATCACATGGCCTTGTAATTTCCTCTCTCTTCATCAGTGATCTTTCTGCTTCTTTGCCTTCTTCCGTCAGCTGTTCTCTTTATGCTGACAATCTGGCCATTTGGTCCTTCCCTTTCTCGGTCCCCACTGTGGTGGAGGCCACACAAGGTGCTCTGTTTCGATTGGAGCACTGGTCTGAGTACTGGTGTCTTCCTCTCAATCTGAGCAAATGTGAGGCCTCCTTCTTCTCAGTGGATTCTCGCCAAGCTAACCTCCAGCCCAACCTTTTCTTACTCGGCTCCCACCTCTGTTTCAACCCAACTCCAACTTTTCTTGGGGTCACCTACGACCGCACTCTTTCCTTTTCTAAACATGTATCTTCGTTGAAGGCTAAGTTCTTTCCACGTTTCAAGGCTTTATGCTGTATCACTGTTTCATCATGTGGGCCCCTCTAAGGACCCCTTCTCACTTATGCTTCACCCGGATGGTTTCCTTTCCTAAGCACTACCAATATCACCAAATTGGAACGCCTTCACTGAGCGACTAGTCGCGCTATCACCAGCTGTCTCTCGTCCTCCCCTATCTCTCTTCTTCTCTCCGAGGCTTCTTTACCTCACGTACGAGTCACTCTGACTCATTTCACTCTTTCCTGTGAGTGGGCTCTTCATCTCCCAACCTCCTTTCCCATCTCAGGTTTGGCCGGACTTGAAGTGAGGCCAAGACTCTGCAGATAGTCATGGAGAGTTTTCACGTCCACTCACCCGCTCATGCTTCCTTCTACTTGTTCTAGGGAGGCTCTTCTTGCTTGCCCTCGCTTTCCTCCTTGAAATCCGCCTTTCTTCACTGTGAAGTCCACTCTTTCCTCTCCATGCTCCCGCTCTGATCCCTCTCTCTCTCTTGCCACGGTGCATCTCTCGCTCACCTTGACTCTCTCCCCCTTATGATCTGGTAATCTGGACTGATGGCTCTGTTCCTTTTCTTTTTGGCAAAGGCGGCTCCGACGTACTTGCCAACTGCTTTCTCTGTGTTGCACTGAGGCAAATCTTTTCTTTTTCGGCAGGCCCAGTTTGCTCAAGTTTTTCCGCTGAGGCCTGCAAGCTTCCATTCTGCAAGCTCTTTGCTGGTGTCGGCAGCACCAACAAGCCTGCCACTTCTTTTCTCCTTCTATCCGACTATTGCTCTGTCCTCAACACCCTGTCCTCTCCTCCATCTTTCCTTTTACTCCAAACTCTGTGGCAGATCTGGCAGGAACCGTCTTCTCTCTCTTCCTGTACTATCAAACTACAATGGGTCCCCGGACACTTGTTTCTCCTGGTGAACGACGAGGCTGACGAGCTGGCCAGATAGGGAGCGCTACTTGCGCCCTCTGCAATCCCTTGTAGTCTCTCTTCTCTGACCTCTCGTATCCACTATTGTCTTATCTCGGACTGGAGGCATACTGTCTCATCTACATTTTTCAACACACAAGTTCCCTAGATTTGCACCGAGGAACTTGTGCTCCCTTGTCATGCTCGCTGTGTTCTTTCTCGTCTACACTGCAACGGACACTGCCTTTTGTGAAGTTCTTATCTCTAAAGGATAGGCAGAATCAAGGCAGAATCCTTTCTGCAGCGCCTGTGGACACTCATCCCAGGACACTTCTTATCTCATTCTGCACTGTCCAGCAACGAACTCTTTGTGGTGCTCGCTCTTTGGCGACTCTCTCTCTCTCTACAACCTCTGGTCCAGACTCTGGAAAGTTGCCCAGCTTCTGGGGCTCCATGGTCTTCCACCATTCCCCCATCCCAAAAAAGGGGTCGGGTAACAACAACAGGAAAAAACTTGGCCTTCAGCGAAGATACATGTTTAGAAAAGGAAAGAGTGCGGTCGAAGGTGAACTCAAGAACAATCAGAGTGGAGTTGAAATGGAGGTGGGAGTTGAATAATAAGAGGTTGGGCTGGAGGTTAGCTTGGTGGGGATGCACTGAGAAGAAGGAGGCCTCATATTTGCTCAGATTGAAAGGAAGACACCAGTACTCCAACCAGCGCTCCAATTGAAACAGAGCACCTTGTGTGGCCTCCACCGCAGTGGGAACCAAGGAGGAGGAGGAGGACCAAATGACCAGACCATCAGCATAGAGAACAACTGGTAGAATAAAGCAGAGAAGCAGGAAGTTCATTGATGAAGAGAAAAAAAAGTACGCCAAGAATGGATCCTTGTGGAACACCTAGATAGACTCTAAGGGAACGACTTTTGTGATTTTGATAAATCACGCAAGCACGCCTATCAGCAAGGTAAGATTGAGTCCAACGAGCAAAGGAGCAAGGCCAGCCAAAATGAGTTTGCGGAAAAGGGCAGGGTGCCACACAGAGTCAAAAGCTTTCAAAAAATCAATAGTGGCAAGGATCATCCGAGAGCCCAACCTGTGCTTGTTAAACTCATCCGAAATGGACTGAGCAAGGAACAGAATTTGATATAGAGTAGACTGTCCAGGGCGGAAACCGGTCTGGTGGAGAGAGAGAGAGAATAAAATTAGACTCCAGAAAAAAGAGTAGGCGCGATAGAATGAAGCGTTCAAAAAGCTTTGGGACGCAGAAGGTGAGAGAGATAGGCCAGAGTGAAGAAGGAGAGTCGAGAGGCTTTCCCATTTTGTGAATGGGAATAATGGAAGATGCCTTCCAGATGGAAGGAGTGCAGAGACCAGGTAACAATGCAAATGTGAAAGAAAATCCATGCCAGAGCTAGGAAGGTGTTTTAGCAAGGAATAGGCAACTTTGTCTGGGCCAGTGACAGTGGACAAAGAGAGGTCAGAGGCAGCCGCAAGAAATTCAGCGGGGGAGAAGGGGGAGCAGAAAGGTGAATGAGACTCCTCAGGGCACATGGCTTGACGGAGCTCAGAAAGGTAGCCCCTGGTTCTGCTACGCAGGGCCTTTGGCTGGGAGACAGAAAAGTGAGATTTCAGGTAAGCGGCTGACTCCATGGGAAAGAAACAGTAGGGGAAATTAGGAGAGGAGGAAGATGAGGAAAAAAGCCAGCAAAACGACGAAGGAGAGAGTACGCAAATTTTGGGTCAGATCTGGGCGAAAGAAAAGAGCAAGTCGTCTGCCATGCCTCAGCCTTGGCTTTGGCGATGATAGATGAAGCATGTCGGGAAGCGGAGATGTAAGCCTGACGATCTTCATCAGTTCTGTGAGCTGCAGCGAAAGCATTACGTCATTCATTAACCGCTTGTTTGATTTCAGCAGACCACCGGCTTTAGGATGGCGTTTGATACGGCCGAAAGGAATGGAAGATTTGGCCGTATTTAGTGTCAGAGAAATATAGATAGCAGCAGCAGAGGAAACAGAAAGAAACGCGTGTTCCTCTGCAGAAGGACAGTGAGAATCAAAGTAATAGGCAAAGTCATCCGAGCAAGCTTTCTGAAAGTTGAAAGAAGGAACGTTAGTTGGGGCAAAAGACTAAAGAAAGAGGAACAGTTAGTAAAATTAGTAGGTGATCAGAACCAAAGTCCTGAAGCACCTCCCAGGATCATGATAGGGTGAGAGAAGTGGGAGCAAAGGAGATGTCAGGGGAGGAGTGATTGAGAATAGTAGATATATCAGGGTCATTGAGGGGACTAGGTCAGAAGAAATAATCCAATCGAATACTTCCTCCTCATGGGGGTCAGAAGTACCTTTTAAGTCCCAGAGGGAATGATGGCAATTGAAGTCCCCAGAATGAAGAGATTTTTTGAGGGAAGGATGAAGGGAGAAAAGGACTCGGTTGTACTATACATCAAAGAGTGAATAGGGGGAGCATAAACATTAAGAGTGTGAGGAGAAGTTGTTTAGAGAGATGTTGATCCCTACAAAATCAGAATAGGAGTCAAGCGAAGAAAGAGAGGGGGTAGAAAGTTCTAAGAATAGGCTTTGCCTGACGAATATGATGATGCCGCCACTAGCATGCATAGCATCACAAGAGAGAATGCCAGACCAGGAGTGGGTGCGATCAGATCGCAGAGCAGAGAATCCGGGGATCCAGAAAGAGAAAGATGAATTAGGGATAGATTTCTAGATAATAATAAGATCAACAGGATGAGACGAAATAAAGTGTAGAAGTTCAGTGCTCCTGGCTCAGAGACCTCCAGCATTCCATTGACGAACCTGGAGGGAGTCAGGGGGAAAGGAAGCAGTAGGAGCAGAGAAGCAGCCAGGAGCATGAGGCAGTGGTGGGGGAGCAGAGGGAGAAGATACAAACTGAGCAGAAGGGGGATAAGAGATTTTTAGGCAAGGATGGGCGGAAGAGCTAGTTGCATTTGCAGAGGGGGCAAATTAAACAGTGGAGGTATACAAGCTGGAGGAGTCTGAGGAAGAAGTCACAGTGTTGTCACAAGAAGCAGGGATGCAGCAAGGGGGCAGCTCCAGGAGTGAGAGCTGCAAAGAGTTCTGAACTTAAAGCAGCATAATGGTGAGCACTGTATATGGACCCATTTGGAGCAGGTGCAGCATTGTACTGATCTATCCCACCAGGTCACCTTTCCAGCTCACATTGAACAAGGAAAGACGGGGCCAGGGTTAGGATGAATGTTGCCGCTCATTAAGATGAAAAGGAGGAGACAAAGACGGGCAAGAGAAAGTCAGGAGAGGACAAATGACCGATTTTAAAGAAGCTGCATGCTGTCCTTCTGTGGTCGTTCAGGGGACAGTAGGGCAAAAAAATGGTTGGTGCGAGGGGAGTGCCTAGGGTAACTGCGACCCTTGGGAAGGCCAACAGCCTTTTCGACCGAATCCAAATGGGATCGAGTACTGCACCACCACTTGAGGTGGCTGTTGCACAGGAGCAACTGCCTTTAAAATACCTTGTTTAAGACTGCAAGAATTCGCTCGAATTCAAAAAGCGCATTCTTGTGCTTGTGAGCCAGACTGTCAAGATTGGAATAAACAAATACACAAAAATACCGGCGCGGTGGTGTAGTGGTTTAAGCGTTGATAAATTTTCTTGTTAAGCTGTGACGAAAACTTTAAAAAAGGTATTCAAAGCTGCCTTGCGACGAACACGAAAAAGCTGCAAAAAAGCCAACAAGTTTGCTTGTTGTGTCTTCGGGTAAGGCACTCAACGTCATATTTTCATTACTAAGAAGCTGAAAGGTGGCGGAGCTACCCAGTCTACCCGTCGTGTCGGTCCAGTGAGACCAGCCGGCAAACAGAGCAAAAGTTTATTGGCAAGACCAAATTTTCTCAACGAAATTTCCAGTGAAACCAGGCGACACGAGCTCCAGGAATGAGATCCATATCACTTTTCTTAAAATGGGGTAACAAATAAGTGGAATTTAGGTAATATACAACATCCAATTTGACAAAAGTGCTTCGTAGGACTGCTTTGCAATCTCAGCAAAAAATTAACTTTTAGTGATCAAAACAAGGAGGAAAGAGGACAGGGCCAACTTCAAAAAACTTTTTGATGCATTTTTTTTTAAATTACAGGAATTTTCTGATCTACATGCCTTGAAAGTTTAATTTTAAGCAGACTACTTGTTGCTCATTACAGATTTCATAACATTAGAGAAATTATTTTTGTACAACAGTGTGTTACCTGAAATACTTTACCAACTACGTTCACATTTTCATGAGTTCCCATCTGTGTAAAAGATGAATTTCTCAGCATTGTGGCAAATGATGGTAATTTGGGCTTGGCACTCTTAAAAATTAATAACTTATTAAAACTATTACAAAAAATAAGGTTGAAGTGCTTAATTTTTAAATGAAGCTCATCGTTTAGGTAAGCTTCTTGAATCAAACTGTAATATAGCTTTAAAAAAAGCTGTTTTTTGCCATAATCCTTTGTTGACGCACCAGCAGCGGTATAGCGTCAAAAGGGGAAGAATTAGGGTAAGTAAGTTTGTGATCTCAAACATTTGAATGACAGGTAATCAAAGCGAGCCAATAATAATGCCCGCATAATAATGCGCATCGAAGAAGTTTTACCATTGAGAAATGTGAGAAGCTGAGCAGGAGGCCAAGAACGTATAAACAAAACTGAATCTGTTTAGACAACAGGAGCGTTTAGTCTTGATATTAATAACCTCAAATAAAATAAGATGGAACGTGGTAGGGGCTGTAGCGAGGATTGAAAAAGTTTAATGGGACATTGTCTATTTTCTAAAAGATGCTAACCAATGGTGGAGTCACAGTCCACGCTGTTATTTTGTTTGAACAATCTGTGCAGTTGAAATCGGTATGGACGATTGATTTGCAGTCTTAATCATTTAAGAATATGCTCCTTCATATTCTTCATACGATGAGATCTTGTCCTACGTACCAACTATTACAATGGCACCTACATTCATATACGACAGAGCTTTTCAGAGTGGAAGGTAAATCATTCTTGCAAGCTACGGTAGTATTCGCTTTTACGTGAATACCAGGCGGCGCATGATTATGCAAGCGCTGTTACTGACTTGCTTTGATTGCCTAACATTCTAATTTTTGAGATTTAAAAACTTTCTCACCCTAGATCAGTGGTTTCCAACTTTTGTAATGGCCCGCACCTCTAACATACCTTAATATGTTCTCTGAGATATTCTCTTAATATGTTCTCGCACCCCTAAAATATTTTAACATGTGACAAATTTATACGCCCCAGGCCAAAATATGGGCCAATTTTGAAGTCATGGCTGAAATTGCATGTGTTGACTTCTTTTTTGGAGATCAGCATCATCTCGGGCGGAATGGAACACTAGGCATGGTGTAATTGCCTATAGACACAGATTCTGAAGAACAATTAGCCCAGGATGAACTGAGCATGACAGTACAGTAATGCAACATAAAAATCTGAATGACCATCTCGCACCCCATAAGATGCTGCCTCGCACCCCTGGTTGGGAACCTCTGCTGTAGATCTTCCTTTTCTAGCGCAATACTACCATTAATGAGAGTGCCGCAAAAAGCTTAGGGCAAAATTAGCTTTTTAAAGCTATTTTTAAGTACAGATTTAACTTCCTATAGACATAAGGTCAATGCACAAAATTGCTGTTATGGTCGTCTTACACATGATATCACTGGTTCACATGATTTTTATTTTCTGGCTAAAACGGTTGCCTCTAAGACAATTTGCTTATGCTGATTACGAATCTGAAGTCTCTTTTTTTCTATCACGTCAGGATTTTTCATAATCTACAATTTAAATTTTTTGCATTACACTAATAAAAACAGCCTGTTCTAAGAAACATCCCATATTGTTGCGTCATCGTTGTTATTGTCGTAGTTGTTACACTTCATTATGATATCATAGTCATTATATCGTGGTAGCACCGAAAGGTTTTACTTTAAAACGAATGAACCAATCTTTGTTGACCTAGCCTTGCAATCACTATTGTTTAGGCTGTTGCTTGAGTTTGAAATAAAAAATGTCATCTAAGCGAAGAGGCTGGGTAAATGACCCAGATATATTTTGCTACATATGCGGAAGCTTTGTTCCATCAGTTCAACGGCAGAATATAACACCATTTGTTAAAAATGTCTATTATGTTTATCTTGGCGTTAAGTTAGGAGACCAAGACAAAGCATGTGCCCCGCACAAAGTGTGTCGTCATTGGAAAGCAAAGGTCTTAGGAATTAGGTGTTCCAATGGTTTAGTGGGAGCCGAATGGACATGGCAAAGAATGCTACTTTTGCTCAAGTGTTGTTGCTGGACTCAATGTTTAAAAAAAAGCATAAAATTCAATATCCCAACTTGCCTTATGCCATACGACCGATTCCTCATTGGGCTAGACGTACCAATTCCAATGCCTCCAAGAGTGTTGGAAACAGTTGAAGATTCTGTCAGTGAGGAGTCTTTGTCTGATAGCCAGTTGAAAGAATGTTCAAGAGTATGAGTATGATGATCAGCAGCCAAATCAGTTTAATCAAGCCGAGCTAAATGACTTGGTCAGAGATTTGAATTTGCCTTGCCAAAAGCTTCTGCTCTTATTCTGGGCTCATGATTGAAAGCAAAACGTATGCTCTGCACTGATACCACTTTTGCTTGGTTTAAACATCGTGAGAAAGAATATACTTGATTCTTTGCCATGGAACACTCTTTAGTATATTATGTGGATATTCAAGGTCTTATAGAGAAATTGGGAACTGTTTATAACCCCAGTGATTGGAGCCTCTTTATTGATGCATCATAATCAAGCCTAAAAGTTGTTTTATTGAACAAGAAAAATCAGTTTGCTTCTATCCCTTTATCTCGTTTGTCTTGCATGAAAGAGTCTTATGAAAATTTTGCTGTCGAAGTTACAATATAGCACTTATACATGGGAGATCTGTGTTGATTTTAAAGTCCTTTCTACATATGCTACTGGGCCAACAGTCTGGATTTACAAAATACCCTTGTTTTATGTGCGAATGGGACAGAAAAGAGAAGAGCAATCATTGGATTAAACGTGACTGGCCGTTGAGGAAGTCCCTCACACCAGGTTATAGAGATATTCTACATCCTGCTCTTGTTGATAGATCCAATGTGATACTTCATCTGCTACATTGTTAAACTGGGACTCATAAAACAGTATGTGAAAGCTCTCAATAAAGGAGGTGGCTGTTTTAAATACATTCAAGAGAAGTTTTCTAATTTGAGTGCTAAGAAGGTTAAAGAGAGTGTATTTGTTGGGCCTCAAATTAGGAAACTTACCCAAAACCAGCAATTTCTGTCTGCCATGATGGATGTAGAAAAAAAGCATGGCTTTCCTTTGCTGAAGTAGTAACAAAGTTTTTTGGCAACAGTAAAGATTCTGACTACTAAAACATTGTAGAAAACATGCTAACTTGTTTTGAAGTGCTTAGATGTCGCATGAGTTTGGAAGTTCATTTTTTGCGCGCGAACTTGGACTATTTCCCACAAAACTTGGGTGTTAGGAGTTAAGAACATGGAAAATGCTTTTGCCAGGACATCAAAAATTTGGAAACTTGGTACCAAGGGTGATGGGATGTATCCATGATGTCAGACTACAGTTGGTGGCTGAAACGCAATTGTAAAAGTAGTGAGGTTGCAAAAAAAGCCAAACGAAGAAAATTCATGCCTCACACCAACAAAAAAAACAATTTACTTTTAAAAAATTTTATTGAGCAAATGAACAGAAAAGTGTGCTTATTGGGCTTCTTAAATGCGTTTTTGAGATTTGGCAAAAAAGTGTGACGTGATGGGTAAATTCTGATTGCAAATTCGAAATCAGCATAGTCAAATTAGGTAAACTCATCAAATTGCTTAAAAAAAATAATAAAAAAGTTGCAAATGTCGCCTAGCGTATTTTGCAACTGAATTTTCAAGATACAAGAAAATGCTCTCTTTAGCTCTTGTCTAACGTGATATCGTTACTAACGAAGTTTTATAGAAGTGTAAAAGCGTTAAACAAGACACCTTTTTTCAAAGCTATATGTGATCCAGATTCTAGTTTCAATAGTTGACACTACTTCAAACCAATGACTTCACAATACAAATTACATGATATTTCTGATTCTCAATGAGTGGAGCATTTTACTCTACAGCACTAAAAAACGAAATTTTTCTTGTTTTGTTACATTTTCTTTCCTAACCCCTTCGAAAAAATGAAGCCTTAGAAGACATTAGCATTGATGAAAACTTACAATTTCTGTATCATTGCCAACTTGTACAGCTTCATCAGTAAAAAATGCTGTGAAAGACTTAGCATAGTTAAACGGCAACAAGCTGGCATTAAAGGAGCGATGACAAAGCAATCTTGAATTGAATTTCAAAAGAAACATAGTCAAACTAAAACACAAATTCTTGAACGCTTTTTTTTATCTGACAACTTTGTGGCGTCTCGAACTAACACCTCAGGGTTTCCAAATGATGAATATCTAAAATAGATTATATTAGATTAAACACTTCGTCAAAAAAGCAAAAACAAACACATTGGATTAAAAGTAGAATCGATCATTGTCACTTGTACGTTAATCACTTGGGAGTCAAAAACAAACTTAACCAGAATCAAATAAATATTTCAAACATAAAATTACTTGACACATGCACAGAATTGCCATAAAAATACGCTATAACTTTTAGGTAGCTAAATGATCTACTACTACCACTACATCATATACTTCTACCTTTTAAGGGTCACAGGCGCAGCAGACTAAGGGGTTTCCAATAAACCTCAAAATCTCCAGCTACATCTGCTGATTCAACTGATCTAATTTCAAACCTTGATCAAGCCAAGCCCGTTTCTCAAAAGTTTCAAACATTCTCAATTCTCAAAATTTTAGTGTATTTTCATGGAAGTGCTTAGATGCAAGTTTGCTCTGTGGATATAAAACGTACGCAAATTCATTTGAACTTGTAAACTCAAAAGATCAGGATGGGGTAAGTTTTGCTATTCCTCATTACCTTGCAAAAAAATACAACAAACCTATTTATAAATGCTAAGAACAAGATGAAACGAGAATTTGATAAACTGTTTATCTGATTATCAACTTACGGCTTGCTTCTGGTACGAATCAGATAATTAACGTTGGAGCTGTCTGCAACACTTTGATGTCTCTCCCTCCAAAGCAGTAATGAAGTATCCTAAGATCAAAATAAATAAAATAACACACTCACCTTCACGCACTACTTGCCTGACATATAGCCTGAAAATACAACTTAAAAGTTTAGATTGCAAATTATGTGGGTATGATATTGCCAATAGCAAATGCATGGTGTTATTTATAAATGGCTACACCAAAGAGCCCAATAAGTAAAAACGAAAAGATAATTCAATCAATATTATGATAAAATTTTTCCGATGGATCTTGACCCCACAGTCACTGACAAGCATTGCATAAATAAGTATGCATGATGTCTGTGTGCACACAATAACTCTCATACAGCAAAATCGCAGGTAAAAGAATACAGCAGGCGTTTCAGTCATTTACCCTTTGTTGTATTTGTATTTATGGCAAGCTGTAGTTTGAAACCAAAACATAAGCTTCAATGCAAATGGTGGTTCCAATTAGCCATGCGGCATGCAACGTCACGCTCTGACGGTTCAACTCACAGCCTTTGAATAACAAGTCTCAAACTCAGTTATTCGAACTACACTGCTGAGAAAAAATGGTCTATTTATTGTTGCTCGAAAAGCTAGTTGAGCATAGACAGAATAAAACAATTGGTTAAATTTTCTTTTGTTTTATTGGATGAATCCTTTGAATATGTTTAAAAATGAGAAAGAGAAAAAGAAAAGATTGGATAAAATATATTTGTAGGTAGGGGAACAATGCGTCTAACTAAATTTGGCGCAGGGAAAGGAATATAAATCTTGGTGGCATACTTGGCGTGCTGAGTTTGGACCACGCACTGCTAATGAAGATATTGAATTTTGCGAAGAAGAAAGTGGTGTTGTCCAAAATGTGTTCTGGAAAGTTTATCAAATTACAGTTTAAAGACTTGTGATATAAAGAAAATGTCAAATCTGTGCTTCCTTGCATATCCACAAAACTGGAGAACATCAAAGTATCTATAACAAAAGCAGTGCTGTCTGTGGTTGACGGCAAACAAAACACAGCCACCAAAGTATCTAAAATCACAAAAGAATTAGCAAAATTTGTTGACAATCATAGTAAAGAGATAGATGCAAGTCAAAAGCAGTCTGTAACCTTGCTCATTTATGTTAATCCGATTCTGTTTCTAACAATTCAACTGCTGAAAATATTGCAAAGAAAAGTGTTAGCAGTGCAAACAGATCTACAAAACAGAAGGCCATGAAAAAGCGTCATCCCTTTTAATGCCATGAAAACATGTGGAGGAAATAATCAAATGAGAAAAAAAAGCAATGATAATTTTTTCTCTACTGTGCCTTAACATGTTTAAGATTAAAGATTTGGAAGTAGTAGGAATAACTTGGGTTCGTCATTTTAGAGCAAAAAAAAGAGTTGCCAGACCTTTAAAAAATAAATTTAACACAGTTTCTGAAAAGCATAAATCTAAGCTAAAATTGAACGAGATAAAAGATAGTGATGATATTTTTGAAGGCTTTGTTGTTCTGCATGATAATGCATTAGAAGAGCTAAATCCAAAACATGTTAAAAAAAAGGTAAATAAATCTAGAACATGAGAACCAGTTTTTTTACAAACTTTGAGGACTACCCCAGGCTCTGAAAATTGTTAAAGTTTTACACAACACTAACCACAAATGTATTTGAATTATGAAAACAACCTCAACTATCAATATGTTTAAAGCTTTTATATTTTAATTTAAGATCAATAGTTAATAAGCAGAACAATCATGTTGCATTTTTAGACTCCTTGTACTATTATGACATTATTTTAATAACAGAGACCAAGTGAAGTGATAAACACCTTAGTTCTTCATTTCAAACAAGTGGTGGGCCTACTCAAATTCTAGATAAGATTGTGAGTTAAATATAGATCTTGCTCAAACATTTGATGAGGTATCATATGCAAAGTTACCGCTACTCTGTGATTAGAGAGTTTTTGTGCCATTGTTTTCGGTGAATGTGTATTTCTGATACCATTTCTACCCCAGCAATTAGACATAGTGCTGTTCCAAATAATTCTCTTCAGCACCCTCAGCTTTACTTTTTACTTTAAGTAGAAAACTTGATTAACACCTTTACTCATCTACATCCTCCTAGTGTAGAATGTATAAGCTGATGATGCTAACTATGCATGTAATGATCAAAATGTTTTGCAAAATCTTCTATTGGTACATTCAGTCAGTCAATGGGCAAAAAATTGGCAACTGCAACTTTCACCTCTTAAATGTGCATGTCAGTCTAAAGAAATAGTAAATGTTTGTATCATAGAGATTTCGGCAGAAAAATAATTTTCTTGTACCATAGTACAGCAAAAGCAAGCAAACCACAATATTTTTCTCATCTATTATTTCATAAACAAACGTTTTCACCTTAATATTAGCCCTCGTCAGGTTTCTCAAATAATAATAGCTAATTTAACTTCACTTAAATCATCACACAACATCTCGTTGTTAGGTATTATCAGGAACTACAAAGCTGTGTTTTTAGTTAGGGGTATGCAAAGGTTAAAAATATTTATGTATTTGTATTATTAAAAGTATTCAAACTATGACATAACAATACTATACAGAATGAGTTAATATAAATTGAATTTAGACTAAACCACACAACCTCTTATCTTGCAAGCTCTGAGCACTCAGTCTGTAACTTAATAATACAAAGCAATCAATCAGTACAGTAAGTTGTAAGCAATTAACAAATGTTTCAAGAACGGCTAGGTATCAATAATATTAATATAACTGAAGCAGAAAAGACACACCACCAGCATAAATTTATCAATTAAGGCTGGGAGTATGTCTCTTTATTAACAAGGCTTTATAAATTTTAGTGTGATTGTCAGACTAACATTTTCCAATGATACTAAAACTGTCCAACCCAATTCCTATTTTAGAACAACAACTACAGGATATAAGGTGGTTTCCAATGGCACCATTTTGTAAACTGTTAAAATTGAGATGCTCCCTAACCCTGGTGCCCAAATCCCTAAAGGACATAACAACACACTTCTGCTTCATATCACATGAGGAAGTAAATTTGTATAAGACATTTGAGAACAAAGCCAACGAAGTTCTTGATCTTGATTAAAAACATGTATTTAACTGGAAAGTTTTCCAGATAGAAGTTCTTTTTCAGCAAAACTTTATTTTTACCAATTTTGTAATGTATAGCATGAACTTTCATGATTCTTTTCCAAAATAAAGTACGGTTATATAACAACCATAGTCATCGTTAGAATTGTTGTCTTCATTCTTAGTATTGGGATTGGAATTGAAAAATCATCAGAATATTTTATCAAAAAAATAGTGGAGGTAACTATTGGCAATCGACATTCTTTTCAATTCAATACCTTCTTGATTAATCAGTAAGCTGATGGAGCAAAGACACTTGACATAGTATAGCAATCATAAAATGAGACCAAATTTTCATTTTTTTAGACATAATGCACCAAAAGTTGAGCAAGAGTCCAGTACAAGTAGGTTTTCACCATATCTTTGTGTTTATACCAATGTCCACTGTTCCCTTTAAACACAAAAAAAGTGCAAATTTGCAAAATTATGTCTGGCGGATTTGCAGTTAAAATTCAACAGTGCGTGAAAAAGTCTGGCAGTTTTTGGTAACTTTTTTGGTTTATTAAAATTTTTGTAATTTTCAACCAACTTTTTTATGCGTGGGAGACAGTGAATAGGAATCAAAGGTTGGACAACCGCTATTTTAGGGCAGTGCTACGTCTTGCGTAATCATCGCGCAGCTGTACGCAACAGCAGATGACGGTAACTTAAAATATCGCGCACGCCGTTTCACGCTTCTTTTGTATCACAAATCAACCCCAAAGCAATTAACGTAAAGTAACTCGTCCAATTTCTATCGTAGCTAAGGAGCAATAATAGCAAGTAGCTCTCAAACTTCACTTTAACAAAAGACATTAGTTTTCGAACGAAGTTTGAAACTGGAATTGCTTTACTTCATGTGTTTTATTTACGTTTCCAAGCTAATTTCAATCGTGCTTGTAAAGGTAAAAAAGCGCATAGTTCTCAGTTTCACTTTTGCACAAAAACACCATTTTGTGAACTAGAAATACATAACCTTCTCTCATGTTCTATTTATAAAAACTAAGAAAAAAGGTTATAACTTCTAACCAATTTTAGTTTTAAATCCCTCCAGAATTATTTTACATAAAATGTAGATGACGGCTATGTGCTGTGATAGCTTACCAGTCATGATTGAAATAAGCCTTGAAACAAGAAGAAAAAAATAAAGCGTTATTTCAATTTCTATAAACACGTCTTATGTTAAAATCTAGCTTATTTTTTAATTGCTGGAAAGGTAATTTGTAACGCAATAAAATTTGCCTATGACTTTATGGCATTTAAAAAAATTGCCGTTTACTTTGTACCATTTCAAAATTGTCTTTTGATTCAATATTGAGGTATATTACCTAATGTGGTTTACCAGTGTCAAGAAAAATTATTAAATTGCAAACTAACAGGTTGTGCATTGTGTAAAAAATACTTTTTGTGAAGAGTAATTGTGCACGTGTGGCTATATTGCAGTCTTTTACCTGTACACAAGCAGCCATAGTGTAGTGGTATTGTTGCAAGCTTCACAGAAAAAGTCTGGAGTTCAAAACTGTATAGAAACACTGCTGGTATTCATCACGAAGGGCATCCGAAATTTAGTGCTACATTGATAAAGCAAAAAATCTGGTTCAAAAGTGAGTGTGTAGTGGTAGACCTACATTGAATCAGCACATAGGAACCTGCAAAAGGCGGGAGAAATCAATGTAAAATCAAAAGTGGCGCTAGGTAAATTAGGCAGGGTCACCATAAATTTTTTTCAAGGGAGGACAGCCCCCTCAAAAATGCAGTAAAACTATGGGGTTATACATGAAGAATATACCTTAATATTTTTTTGCAGTCATCACCTCTCAGTGAAACCCGATGGTTTTAATGTGTACTTACAAATATTGGCATTTCAATTTTTCTACTAGACTTAAAATCTGCATTTGCCAAACTTGCACATATTCGTGTCCATCAATTTCTCTGTTTCCTTTATTTTAGTCAAGTTTCAAATGCTTTTTACAAAAATAAAACTTCATGTATCAAATATTTACGACCTCTTTTCATGCATTCGGTAAACGGTGAATGAAAACTTAATAAGAGCAAAAAAATAGTTAGCTATGTTATTGCAACTATCATCAAGGGTTCTGTAAACAAGCTTCAGAAGTGTATCACATCTACCATTACTTTCATGACAATACCTGGTCAGATAATAGCGTTGCGCTGTTTTTTTGCATCTGGGACAAAACTTCATAAAAATTAACTCATTTGTTTTCCTGCATAGTTTGTAAAAATAGTTTACAAGACTCAGGTAAAAGTTGTTATCAATAAAATTGCTTTCTGAGATACATTTTGTGAAGCAACATGCACAAACAATGACTACTGCATTGCACTAAAAAATCTTAATTTTCTTCTTTCAAGTTGTGTTGCTTTGGTCATAAAATACTTTACAATCATAGATCAAAAATTTACTTGCAACTGCAAAACCCAGCCGTTTAATTGATTACGATTGAGAAATGTCACTAGTAAAATTATTCACCATAATCAAGCAACAATTGAAGTTTGCATGTAATGTTTGTTCTGGTGTCATAGTCATGGTAACCTGCCTAACATCCCATTATTTCATAAAAATAATATTTCTCATGCTCACATCAGGCTTCAGCAAAAAATTAATTTTATCTAGATGCACTTTTGACCAGACATTCTGAAATGCTTACAAATTACTCTTGCAAGGGTCGCAGAGTTTGAGTGACCAACTTTGACTTAAATTAATAGAATTTATTACACAGAAACAGCCAGGTGTTTTGCCGCCACCTTTTAGTAACCAATAGGCTACTTACTTTTGAACTTTTTAATGCTCACATAATCATTCTAATTATTACTTCACTAAAGCGTGTAGTCATGGTTTTGCTTCTTCCCCAAGCAAATTTTGAAAACTCGGCACCTATACCCATACAATTGCTGTTCGGACTTATTTTTAGGTCATCTTTGAAGATCTTTGATGTGCTGTTAACTGGAGTTCCTGCTGCAAAAGATGTAGCATAGTAAGCAAGATACAGCTCGCAGGCTGGCCACTTGATTTGTGACGAAGATGATGGCTAACATCAGTAATTTTCAATCTGTGAACAATGATATTCACTCGGCCAGTACTTTATTTTGCCTTCACATCGAGTGAAATTAGAAAACGTTTTCTTGACTTGTTTTTATTTTAGTTGGACAATTTCTGAAATTTACTTTGATAACTTTTTTGAGGTCACTTATAAAAATGAGAAAAATAAATAACCGGGCCACATGCCTCTGTGTATTTTGAAAATGGGCCAGATGCCAAAAACGGTTATAAAACCAACAAATGCCAATAATGAAAATGAGAAAAATATAAGCTCATGAAAATGAGAAAAATATAAGCTCATGAAAATGAGAAAAATATATAACTGGACCACATGCCTCTGTGTATTTCAAAAATGGGACAAATGCCTAAAACAGTTTAAAATCACTGAACTAGACAAAGAATATCATAATCGAAGCACATCTGGGGGGAAAATGAAGGATACCGTTGTTTGCCAACAAACATTATTGGCAAAGTGTAAGCTTGGCATATACACTGACTAAATAGCAATAGGCTACTGCAAGTATCTTTTTTTACACCTTCAAAATATGCTACTAGGCTGGTGTAACCGTTTGTTCAGCCTGTCTGCCAAAACTTGTTCGGCAATTTTCGTACATTTACTAGCAATTTCTCCAGCAGTTATGCACTTACTAAGATGGAACACCTCCAGTTTCATTACATATTATCTCAACATCAAGAAATGGAGTTTTTGTGGATGAATGCTCCACAGTGAATTTGATATTCTGATGCTGAGTTGAGCAAGTTAAGAAATTTAGCACCAGAATTGTCATCTTTAAATACAATTAAAATGTCATTGAGGTAATGTAAATAAAGTTTTATTAGTCTAAATTTGTTTTAAACATTTTTTTCTTAACATGTGCAAAAAAAATTAGCCTAAGTTGGATCCAATGGAGAACCCTTACTAACACTATTATGCAGTTGATATGATTTGTTCTTATACATAAAAACCACTTTTGTCGCCAATTGTAAAAGTTTCACAAATGTGTCTCACTTGATTGGAGGAAGTTCGATATCAGATGAATTAGCATTATAGATGTGAGCTGCTATGATCTAAAAGGTTTCATCAAGTGGTATGCTGGTGAAGCAAGATACTTCAAAACTTCCTAGCTTTTGGTTGGGATTAAATCTGAATTAGCTAGATTTCTCCAAAAAATGGTTGATTGATTATAACATATAAGATATATGTCAAGTTAAATTTGCTATTAGTATTTAGGAAACCTGATGAGGACTAATGCAAAGCAGAAACCACTTGCTTATAAATCAATAAATGAGTAAAATATTATGGTTGCTTGCTTTTGCTATACTGTGTTTGTAAGATTTTTAATAAACAATGTATCTGTGACAACTGTTGGTCATAGCCAAGATTTTGGTGTTATTTTTCAATGGGACTTGAAATGAAGCTTTCATGTTAATCCCTTAATTTTCAAAGATGCTGGTATTTACTATCAATACTTAATTTGCTTCAAACCAGTGACCCCAATTTTTATCAAAACCTTTAATATTTATGTCAGATCTATTGTTAAATATAATACATGTGTTATGGAATCCATATGCAATGCAAGATGGAAGACTTGCTGAAAGTGTGCACAAACGCTATATAGAATATGTGCAAAACAATGTTATATTTCTCAATGCTTTCTCAATGCTGCTATTGGTAATTATATTTAATTTTCATAAATTTCCTCAATAAGCACCAGTTTTATTTATTAACCTGTGTCATTATACTTTTACTCCAAAACTTCCAGTTATTTTTAAATCTACTGCACAGTTAGAGAACATTATTTTGCTGTTGGAAAGGTAACAGTGTTTAATAAGTAGCCAAATTTTTTAAGATTTGAGTTCTCTTCTGATATTTAAAGTAAAGCTAAAATGTTTTGATCTAAATGTGTATTCTTATATGAATTATAGTGAAAAGTCAAATTACAGTTGGGAGGCAGGTGTTTATATAGCCATAATTCTTTCAATTCTGGCAGGGATGCTGTGGCAAGTGGATAGTGCAGCTGCCTTGAAATGCAATGGTTACAGGTAGGAATCTTTACTAACAGGGTGCTCAAACAAAGAGAGTGCACACTGGAGGGAAGCCTAGTAAGTGTATGTACAGGGTAGTGTACACTGGGAAGGAGTGTACATTGGAGGTGCAAACTTTTCTAATTTATTAATAAAACTAACCAATTAGAAACGACCAAAAGTCACATGCTTAAAACCTCCATCGAAATTGACCAATTACAAATACCTCACAACAAAATACCCTCCAAGGGTAAAATGCCATTAATGGGAAATAGCCATTGCCTTATAACTAGTTATTATCCATACTACTAAAAATGTTTCAGTGATATTCATTATCTATTTGCTAATTTAAATTACTAAGGTGGTTCAGATCCACAGAGCATGAGCAATTAAACAGACTAAGTAATGTAAATAAAATTCTGGGTTGGATTAATAAAGCTACTGGTTGTAAGATGTGGCCGTTGTACAACACCAAGGTCATTAAAGTAAAAAAGAATCTAGTCAAATACTTCGACCATCTGAATACTGAGCAATTATAGCTAAAAATCACCAGTTCCTGTATCTACATTTTTTAGATAATTAAACACAGGCAATCATTTAGTTTTAACTTTTAAAATAAATTTGAACTATTTAAATAATCATCATCAGTTTCCTTATTCAAATATAGTCATCATCATGATGACTATTCAAATAATTAAGGAGCATTTTAAAAGTCCATCTTCAAATATGGTCGCAAATGTCTATTCAAATATATCAATGTCAATATATCAATATCCATTCAAATATGAAATAGATAATTGAATAAAGAAACCGATGACGACTATTTGAATAGTTGAAATATATTTTCCGATATTAAAAGCCAAAGCTAAATGATTGCCTGTATCTAATTATTACAGGATGGTGGTAAGATGTGAACTTACTTTATAACGATTTTGAATGCGCAGTAAATCTTTGGCAGTGATAAAATTGTTGGAATGCGAATTTTCTTCGCTCATGCACTACAATATATCACCTTCTTGAATTGACATCTTAGCTAAATTAACCCTACTTTATTGAATTTTGAGCTAGTCACTGCATTCTAGTGGCATGGTGACAACATGACAGTAATTCTGTTGGAATAAAAAAGTACATAAATCTAGCGGTTTCGAAACGTAATTTTGGCAGAATAATTTTGGTAGCCAAAAAACTAAATGTAGCTATTGACAAAAAACACCTTTATGATCCAATCTTCAATATAAAACTGGATGGCCCTTTAATATAGAACATGAAACGATGAATCGATAAGTTAAAATCCGACCCACTCTCTGTCGATATGGGAACTCAACCATCTGAGAGTCTGCCTCCAGGAAGCAATGCACCCAGGCCGACATGGAAAACACTCAATCGGCTTAGATCTGGCGTAGATCGTACCAAGGCAAATTTAATTAAATGGGGATACGATACTCACAACCCCTCGTGTAGTTATGGCACAGAAACACAAACTATGGAACACCTACTGCAATGCTCACTGATCAAGACACTTTGCTTTCGCGACGACTTGAATTTTTTTACGATACCGCACAGAAATGCGTGAAATTGTGGTGTAGAAAATAAGATCCTTTGACCAATAACGTGCTGACTGAACCCAATCGCTGGGAACTAGCAGTCACAAGAAGGAAGGCACGACAGCAAAACTTTATTCCACCAATTTACGCGGTTGTGGTAACAATCGAATTACGTCCGTCCGTCTCGAAATCCAACGATGAAAGAGAGCACAATATCTCCGACCACATGGTCGGTAACAAAATCTGCACACGACACCAGGAATTAGGTCGCAGCACACGTCTATATAAACAGGACACTGCACACGTCACATTAACAAAAAAATAACGGATAAACAACCTAATGGCGGGAAAGGCAAGCCGATCACTGAGTTACCAAGAGAAGATAAAAATAAACATAATCTAGCCCTAATAAAAAAAGAAAAATAAATGTGTGTGATTTTAGACGTACACAATAATAATAAACAATGCGCGTTGCAATATCACGGCTAGGTTACCGGAAAGCCATGCAGGCTAGATTCCTGGCGTGAGGTTACATCGCCAGGCGTGCGGACTATAGGAGCACGATATACTTGAAACGGAGACAGCCGAGCGGCTACAAACCTGACGGTAGATACTTCGTCAGTTAACATTACTTCATAGGCAAAATCATAGGGTAAAGCAGCAAAGGTGTGCAAGCTGGGCGTCAAACTGGGGACGCACGAAGTTGCAAATTAGCAAACACAGCTCTTACACTAAACAACTAGAATCACACACATCAGTTGGAGCAAGGTGCTAAGCCACTGAAAGCAAACTAATAAAAAAAATGTAAAAAAAGACAAAAAGATGTTTGGCATGGCAGCTCGATGAAGTGCGAGGCGCGACATGCTACAGTGGCAATCAACCATCTAAAGACACGATACAGATATATAAAGCTTATGAATAAAAAACTACCAATTTTTTAACAGCATAGTCTCGTTGCCAAAAACTTTTGAAAACTGTTTGAACTTTGCTTTGAACTTGACACATATTTTAAAACCATGCCTTGAAAACAGCCGCTATTTTTAGAATGAAGCGTTTATAAGTGATAATAGTGCATCTTTCCGCAAACGTGCTTATCTTAACATCACGTTGAGGTGCATTAAAAGTGCATTAAATTTTTTTCAAGTAGGCAAAGTCAAGTGAAGCACAATTTTTGACAAAGTTTTAAGTACAAAAGTTACTGGAGCACAAAGGAAATTTTATCAAAATCAGTGAGAAACCTGTCAATTTTTCTTTGGTTTCTATTGCAGCACCCCAAAAAAAATTTCTTCAAAGCGAGTTAAAATTATAGGGTAAAAATTAAAAAAAAAACGTTTGCAACGTTTGTTTGGTCGTTGTTTTTTCAAATTAGCAAAGGACAATTTTAAATTTCTTGGGAAAATACCAGCAGAAAAATTTGTTCGCAGAAGCGACTGTGAAACTTACTCGACAGCTAAAAACTACTTTGATGATGACCATTCATAGCAAACCGACATGAGTGACAGAAATCGACGTTTTGAATTTAAACAAAAAGATAAAGGGGCCATTCAAAAGTTTTCAGTTGCAGTTTGGAGTAACAGAAAGACTGCATCAACCGTTTGTATCTTAATGTATTATGGCATCAAGCATTTGTCATGACTGAATTTGGACACATTAAATTCTTCCGCTTCAAAAGAAATATTTAAATAAAATTACTAAATATTCCGGTATTTTAGGAGCTGATTGGTTGAATAAAAATACGACCGATTTTTATGTTTTGGGATAAATTAATGTAGGAAATATGAAAATTGAATCTGAACTTATAAAGATTTTGGTTCGTTTAGATGTTGATAACTGCACTTTTGTAATGAGACAAAATATAAAAATTGTTGAAAAATTTAGCAAAAATTTTGATAAATAAATAGCAAACTTTATGCAAATATACCCCTTATCCTACTTTTTCGTGCAATCGTTTCATATTTTTGTGGTTCAGCTGTATGAAATGCAGTTTAACACTAATAGACTCAGCGTCAAAAAGTGGAACCTACAATGACGTCATTTTACGTAATCCTTCCTGTTTTCGTGCAATTTAGGTCTATGACAAGTAGCGTATCCTTTGAGCACGTTGAATACATAGCTCAATTAGATTCCCATAACTGCAGGGCTTGTGTGTGCACAGTCGTTGAGAACGCGTGCAAGTGTCTGGTGTTCACTCACTAACTAACTACCAAATTCTAAATAAAACGCAGAGTACTGATGTGGTTCAATTTCGTTGCTGGATGATCTACGCGTAATATGCCAGGTCATCAAAATGTAGCTCTGAGTTAACTACTTTTGCGAAACAAAATTAGATGGAACAAGCAGTTGAACTAGATAACGTTGGCAATACATGCTGTTCAATTGCGTTATGGCCGTGTTAAAAAATTGGATTGGACGCTTATTCTGATAGCTTGAATAAAATAAGTGATGAAGAATTTACATCTAAGCTTGTTTTGTTTCTGTATTGACTAACCAAGGGATGTGGAAGCTAGAAGCGGAAGCGGTGGAAGCGGTCCTTTTTCTGCGGAAGCGGAAGCGCGAAAATTCCACCGCTTCCACGTAGGAGGGAAGAATGGAGAGAGAAAAGAAATTGGTTCTGTTATCCTTCGTAGAAGAACGAATAGGGGGAGCATAAACATTAAGAAATGAGAGCGAGGAGGAGTCGTTTAGAGAGATGTTGACCTTTATATAATCAGAGTAGGGGCTAAGCAAAGAAAGAGAGGAGGTAGAAAGCTCAGAGAAGAATAAGCCCTGCTTGACGAAAATGATGACGCCGCCGCTAGCGTTTGCGACATCAGTAGAAAAAATACCAGATCGGGAGTGGGTGCTATGAGATTGCAGAGCAGAGAATCCAGGGATCCGAAAAGAGAAAGATAAATTGAGGTTAGATTCCTGGATATAAATAAGGTCAACGAGATGAGAATAATAAAGTGTATTAGTTTAGTGTTCCTGGCTCGGAGACCCCCAGCATTCCATTCAAGAACCCTGAGAGAGTTAGGGAGGGGAAGAGAAAGCAGGAGGTAAAGAGAAACAGCCAGGAGCATGAGGCGGTCGTGAGGGTACAGAGGGAGAAGATACAAAGTGGGCGGAAAAAGGATAAGAAGTTTGAAAGTGAGGGTGGGGTGCGAGTGCTGCATTAGCAGATTGAGCAGTGAAAGTATACCAGCTGGAGGAGTCCGAGGAGGAAGTCACACTGCTGGTAGCTGTAGAATCTTCAAAAAAGCAGGGAGGGCAGCTCCAGGAGTGAGAGCTGTCAAGAGTTCTGAATCTAGAAAAGGAGAGTAGTGAGCACTTTAAATGAACTTAATTAGAGCATGTGCAGCATTGCACTGACCTATCCCTGCCAGATTACATTTCCAGCGCACACTAAACAGGGAAAGACGGAACAAGGGTTTGGATGAACGTTGCCACCCATCAGGAGAAGGTTGAGAATACATTCAAGAGAAAGGCAGGAGTAAAGAGAAGACAGGCCGATTTTAAAGAGACTGCGTGCTACCCTTCTGCAGTCGTTCAGGGGGCTGCACAGCGAAAAAATGGTTTGTGTGAGGGGAGTGCCCGGGGTAACTGGAACCCTCAGGAAGACCAACAGCCATTTTGACCCAACCCAAACGGGTCGGGGACCGCACCACCACGTTGAGGCGGCTGTTGATTGGTGTAGTTTAATTTTACTCGCTTTACATGTACATGCTATATATACGACAGAAATTTCGCACTTCACTATCCAAAAAGATTGGAGTCAATACGTGTTTTGAGGACGGACAGAAAGTCCGTAATGATGATTAGAGTTAAAGTTAACTCAAAGTCAGAGTTAGTTAAGAATAAAGAGGGAAAATCAACGCTATACGGTGTAATTTGTTGTTGTGACGACAGGTTATTGTCGAGAGCTGTGATATGTGGTCATACGATTTAGATCTGAGAAGCATTAAGTTAACTGTTGTAAAAGTAGTTGTAAGTAGTGAAGGAACTTGTAATAACTGTCTATTTGTTGAAGTGTTTAATTATTTTTTGAATTGTAGTAACGAAATATTTGATTTTCTTGCAAACAATTTGTGATTTCTAAATTTTTGTTAGTGGGAGTTTCGTGACAAACGCAAAAGTACATTAGGGGCTCCGCGATGACAAAAAGATTGAAAAGCACTGTTCTACATTTAACATGAATTCTGATATCTAAGAAAAAGAAACAGAGTAGTTTGGAACAATAAGCTCAAGCAAAGTAGATAAAGTAATAGCAATAAATGAAGGTTTTTGTTTTCTCAAAATGATAAAGTTTAGGAGAAGGCAGGCTACAGACCCACAAAAGTTAAAAAAATTGTCAACGGTCGTTTTTTCGTTTTTTGTTGGTGGAAGTGGAAGCGGAAGCGGAAGCGTTTGAAAAATAACCGCTTCCACATCCCTGGACTAACCTATAACAAAACACAGATGATGGGCTAGAACTGCTCGTTGATGCGGTTCACAATGCATGCTGACAGTAGCTTACCAGTTTGAAATCGGTCAGGTGCAAGATACGGAGAAATTTGCTGTACTTTCACAGCTTCTAGTGTTTTTAATGAACAGCAACATCAATTGTTTTTTAGGTTGGACTAAACAATTTCGTAGTCGCAAAAGTAAAAATACGGTCATCGACGCTAATACGCAAACTTTCACCCTGCATTTACCTTTGCATAGTCATGTCGAAGAAATACCATCACTACAAGACTTGAAATTTACTTTGCAAGAAATTACGAGATGATATTTTGTACAAATCGCCAACAAGATTGCATTCATCGTACAAAATTCAAATTTGAGACTCTCCGCAATTTTGTTTGTAATTTGTCTTCAAAGAAATAAAGCCAACGGTAAAGACACTAAAGCGGTTGTAATAAGTCCAAAACTTAAAATAAGAAGTCGCGATTGAAATGATGTTGGCTATCAGTTAGTTGAGGTGACTCTTCATTTTGCTATCTCAAGCACTGATGGTCTTTCGTATGTTACTTAATACGCAAAGGCAATAGCATACTCGAAATAAGCTATAGCATTAAATTACATTACTCTTTTCTGATGTAGCAAATAAACTTAAAACATGCTGTTTTTTGTACTTCATCAAAAACGTTACACCCCCAATTACCGTATATGCTCGTTTTACCGCCCGGTCTTGATTAAGGGCCCGTTTGAATAGCCGCCCGTGTGAACAGAACTTAAAAATAAATAAGGGCCCGTGCTTGAATACCCGCCCGATGTAAAAGCTGATTTTTCAGTGGTAGAGAACAATAGGAAATAAGAAGCAGCTCAAATTTTGATTTGTTATTTCTTGTCAATAATTTAAACTAATCTGAGGGAATTACTCTTTAGACGTAAATAATTTGCGTTTGACGTGAATAAATTGACATGGAAAAAGGATTAATGTCGTGAAATATTTGTCTTCAACGATAATTTTTGTGCATAATTTTACTTTGAAAATAACAAGCGCCCGTGCTCGAATAAGGGCCCGTTTGAATAAGGGCCCAGTAGTGAGTTTGGTTGAAAAAAATAAGGGCCCGGGCTACAAAACGAGCAAATACGGTAAATGTATTCAAGGAGCGATGATTCCGAGCACGAGGTTCACACTAAAGCAGTTCGAATCATTGCGAGACGCTACTTTAATTTGAACCTGTCAAACACACCTAAAATAACGCAGAATATTGTGGCGGATGCATTTGTGCATTTTGTAAAAGACCTTCTTGAAATAATTTAAACTACGTTTTCTATAGTTAAAAATAAAGAGAATTGCTTTTGCCATTGTGTGTATTTGCGATCGCACATTAAACTACTCCACAATTTAATTTGATTACTAAGTGGTAAACAATTTGACATAAGTTCATATTTACATGGTTGATTTAAGCTTGTACACACGCCCGAAAGTTGTGCTTTTAAAAAATTACACGGCGTTTATTAGACAATGAGGTTATGGGAAAAGCTTTAACTGTAGGATCAATGACTTTTAGGAAGCTTTCATAAAAAATTATGAATTAATCTAATACACAAACCACATTTCTGTCTGTGCTTCTGTTTTAATTACTCTGAAACTACTAGAGGTACCAATATCAAACTTGGCACGATTGATCACAATCCCGTGGTGGGTTTCATAAGGGTGCTCGTGACGTCATCATGATGTCATAATTAAAATATCTTTTTTTAATTTGCAGTACTTGTCAGAGAACAACTACTTTTTGTTCAAATGAAAGCCAACTTTCGACTTACCACATTTAAAAAACTTTCATTTGTTTAGGTATAAAATGACGTCACAATCAACAATTCATTGCACGTCTTGTTTTTTGTGCTTTCTCAAAAAGCACTGATTGCACAAACGCAATTGAACGTACTTTCACGAGATGTTAATAAAGTGCTGGCCCCTTTTCATGCAATGGCCGAATTAAAGCAATCAGCGCAGGCAAAAATCTTGATATTACCAATATTAATACGAAAGCGGGCCCACCAAATCGTCAAATAGGCCTACCACTAAATAGTTCATTTCTTTAATTATCAAAACAACCACCATTTGGGCGATGCCATCATTTTTGAGTATGTTTCACCTCCCTTTCCCTCTCTCATGATAGCATGGCCTGCCGGGGTAAAATCGAACCATACTTAGGAGAAACATTCTTTTCTATTTTGCTAGAAAATTACTTTATGGAGCTACCGGAGTCAAACCTGAAAATTTGGGAAAAGCAAGGACTCATTTAACTTCTATGAGCATACCGAAGCAAGGAAAAACTAATACGAATCATAATGCGTAGTCGGCAGGGACTTGAGAAAGTTTGAAGAGAAATCAAATTTAACAATGTCACTGTGTTAAATCGCACCACAAAGAAGGTAGAAAATGATCACCAACATTTTTTTTTTGCAACCTATGGCAAATTTGTTTTTCTCAGCATGGTTATCATTGATTGTTTCTTACACCCGCCTCATGAGACCCAATAAGGTCGAAACCGGTTGCGGCTTATTGACATGATGTAACAGACTGCTGTATGGTACCGTATGATGTTGGTGACTATTTTGATTTTTCTATTGTACGTCAATGTGAAAAGCAAGAACTCTTTAAACTCCTTGTGGCAGGTCAAGCAGGTAGAAAAGAACATGCTACATAATGCCTAGCCAGCGAGGACTTGAAAAAGTTTAAGGGGAAATCAAAAGAAAATAGCGTCACTGTGTCAAATCGCACCACACAAAAGACAGCCTTGACATTTTGCTGTAGAATGGCTTAATATCAGAAATGTAATCCCTACTTCCAAACTACAGGAAACGCAACGCTCACTTGGGTTCGTGTCAGCAATGAACAGAGCACATAGACCTTAGGCAGAGCCAGGATCTTGAAATGAGATATTCTATTACGAAAAGGAGCACAAAAAGTCGTGAAAATCTTATGTGCAGAAAACACATAAACATTTGGTAACTCTTCATACAAGAGCCTGATAGGTGAAGCCGGCTTGGCCAGCTAAACCGACACTCTCAATTCAAACGTTACTGACGGGGGCTCTTCGGGTGACGCCGTTGATTATACTATAAAGCAAGGATTTTTTCTTATGCTGATATGCAGCGTGTTGAGGTATTTATGTCTACACTCTACAGCAATGTAATAAAATTCCAAGTTTAAGAAAAAATCAACATAAATTCATAACCACAACAATTTGTAAAACTGAATATAGAGAGAACAGCAGCCTCTTATGTCGCTATGTCGGAAACAAGACCAATAGCGCAGCCAAATTAGGAACTTAATAACACAAATATAAATAGGAAAGCAGCAGCACCACAACACAAAATAGGCTTACTATTAAAAAGTTTATTCCTGTAATTGTGAAAGCAACCACCATTTTGCCGCTACGATCAGTTTTAATTATGTACAATCCCTGCTCCCCCAGAAGTATTAACAATAATTTGTGGCAAGATTCTTTGTGAGCATTGCCAGTCATGATTAAGAGAATATGATGATCACAATTTTGTGTACAAGACTTGTGAAAGTTCATAAAATTCATTAACGTTTCGCTACTGCTCACACAAGAGCCCGATAGGTGAAGCCAGCTTGGCCAGTTGAACCGAAATATTAAACCCCGACATTACTGATGGAGGGCCTCTGCCTGGCAACACCGGAAAAGCCGTCTAGTATACTATAAAGCAAGGATATTTTTCATGCTGCCTGTTAAGTATTTATGTCTGTAACGAAATCTTAAGTTTAAAAAAATCAAAATAAGACTACAATCCTAACAATTTGTAAAACTGAATTTAGAGAGAAAATTTGTTTGAAAACAACTCTGCTTGATGTGTGCCTACTAAAATATAGTGAATGATTTTGGGGAAGCATTAGCCGCTTTTTTCGCTATGCCGGAAACAAAATCAATAGCCAAACCGAAGAACTTAATATCACAAACATAAATTGAAAAGGGGAGCACCTATCAAAAAATAGGGTTACCACTAAATAGTTTATTTCTGTGATTGTAAAAGCAACCACCATTTCGCCGCAACTATCAGTTTTGATCGTGTTTCAATCCCTTCTCCTTCACAAATATTAATGATAATTTGGGGCAAGATTCTTTGTGAGCATTATTTGTCTTGGTTAAGAAAATATGATGATTACAATTTCGTTTACAGGAATTGTGAAAATACATAAAATTCATCAATTTTTCGTTACTGCTCACGCAAGTGCTCGATGGATGAAACCGTCGCAGCCGGTTTAACCGAAACACTAAACCCCGACGTTACTGATGAAGGGCTTCTGCCGGGCGATGCCGGCGTAGCCGGATAGTAAAATACATATGAAGGCTCCTCATCATATACGCATTTTATACGCTATGGCCAGCTATGGTGTGAACTACAAAACTGCTTCACGCAATTTAAAACTTACCATTGTTAAGTATTCCAACATAAAATAAAATAATTTTGCTTCTTTCTAATCAGTAGACGCTAGCTATTCTGTGTTTCTGTGATATAGCATGCGGGTTGGCATTGCAAACATTTTAAGTACATCTTCCTCTACAACCGCTTTTCAGGTTTTAAAACAGAAAATTGCGACCGATAAGCCTACAGCTAAAGCTTTGGAGAAATTTACAAGTAGCCTAACTCGGAAAAAACATACAAAAATTATTTTTCTGTAAAAATTTTAAAGACTAACATTTTTTCATGTTTTTAAAATAATGTGTATGCAGGTGAAATTTTCATGCTTCTCTTGCCGTAGAGTTATATTGATGTGTATTTTGATGAGCAATAGGAGCATAGGCCTAACAGCTTTTGGTGTGATTAAGATATCTGCAACTTCACTACATTGCAAGATAGCTGATAAGCTTTTAATCAAAAGCAATTTTTCTTAACTTTTTAATTCACTGGGGCGATGATGGTTTTGAGCACAATAAAAAATGAAAAATGATTTATTGTTTTTAAAAGACTTTGGGGTATGTCGTTGAGGCATAACTTTGGTTACGATTTGCAGCTGAAGCACATGATGGTATATTTTTTGGAAGTAGCATGCTGTTGTTTTAGTATACATTTTACGAGTACTTTCAGTCACTTTAATTCGCTAGTACTTTGTAGAAAGAAATAAACTGTTCAGAAATGGTATCAGCAAATAAAAACCATCTTGATGTAATAAAATGTGGAATTATTGTAATCCATAGAGGTCACCCTATCGTCAGGTCGTAAGTAACTCTAATTATGTTGCAGACCGTTTCTAAAGGACACCGTTGAATACGAGAAACGTTGGTAAAGTCTATTTTATTTTATTATTTACTAGCCATATTTATCCTTCATTCACGAGAAAGCGAAATGTATTGCTATATTTTGGACGGGATGTCCGCACTCGCTTGGAGTTGCCATTTCCGAGGTGCTTGGGCCACCTGTCTTCCACATAAAGGTGGAGCGTCCCGTCAAGTACCTTGCGCAAGGACACAACAAGCGAACTTGCCGGCTTGTTCTTCACAACATCCCTTAAATGCCAAGCGCCAAGCAGGGAAGCTGCGAATACCACTTTTTAAAGTCTTTTAGTATGACTCGACAAAGGGAATGAACCCCAGGTCTACCGACTGCGATGCGGGCGCCCCCATCATTACGCCATCGCGTCGGTCACGAATATCATAAATTCTCATAACACCTCTGAACTCGGCGAAAAGCTATATCTTATTGTTGTTCGTACGAATAGAGACCCGATTAAAAGTTGTCATGGATGATTGACAAAGCAATCACTTTTTACGATTCACAGCTTAATTTGTGATGAATTGAAGTTCTCCTTTTTCGATGGTGCGTTTTGCTAAATTCAGATTTAAGACTATTCATAATATAGTAGTTTTTTCCGTGTTTTCCCGTTTCATTTTTTTCAGATTGTGATTTTTGTGTCAATTAATTGAGTTACAAGCTTTTTTGTATGAGATTGGTTAAAAAAGGAAAAATATGCCCGATATACGTGAAATTGAAGCTAAACTAACAATACAAGAAAACAACTTTTAGCATAGTCATCAGAAGCTCCCAAAAAATATAAGCTCTTGACTGTTGTGTTCTACAATCAATGTCCCATTCCCTTATATACTCTCCATTCTAAAAATAATGGCTCTTCTCAAGACATCGTTTTAAAATATGTGTCGAGTTCAAGATCAAGTTCAAACTTGCTCTACATCGTTGTTTTTCACTGAACTGTGCTTACATGAAAAAAAATTTAATGTGCTTTCCAACAAACGTGATCTTAAGATGAGCAGGTTTGGTAAAAGAGGCGCAATTATCACTTATAAACGCTTATTCTAAAAATAGCCGCTGTTTTCAAGGCATGGTTTCAAAATATGTGTCAAGTTCAAAGCAAAGTTCAAACAGTTTTCAGATGTTTTTTTGGCAACGAGACCCATGCTAGTAAAAAATTGGTGTTTTTTTTTATTCAAAAGTTTTATGTTGAAAACTGGGTCATAAAGCTGTTTTTTGTCAATTGATGCATTTAGTTTTTTGGTTAGCAAAATTTTTCTGCCAGAATTACGTTTCGCAACCGCTACATTTACGTGCTTTTTTATTCCGACAGAATTAGGGTAGTGCGCTGATGCTTAGCTGCAAACGCAACATTGCAATTAGCAATAATTTCTTTAAGCTCATCTATGGTTGAAAAGAAAACTGTAGGAGCTTAAAATGGAAAATTTCTGTTCCTTTACCTTTCCAAGTCCTAGTTTACTGGCAATAAACAAAGGCTTTGGCTAAAGTTCAGGCAAATATGCGGTACACATCATACGTTTTTTCAATCAGATCACTTCGTTCTTTCGACAAATTTTCTATTCAAATTTAACGTTTCGCTCCCCTTAGTTACCGGGGAGCTTCTTTAGAACACGGTAGATGTTAATAATGTGACATACAAACTGTACAACATAAAAATATAAAGACTACCTGTATTACTAAACACTAAAAATTGTTTATCAACAGGGCAGGCAATCACATAATAAAAAAAACATTGTTACATCACAGATACAGGAGTGGCCAAGTGAAAAGTGTTGTGAGAAACATAAGACATTACTTATTGGAGACGAACACAAATTTGAATAGAAAATTTGTCGAAAGAACGAAGTGATCTGATTGAAAAATCGTTACACTCGACATACGAGGAATGCCTGCTATATTTAATCATACGTTTTTGTTCGCTTTTTGTCCAGTTTTGTACGTTTCTTTCTCAATTTTGTCCGTTTCAGCATTTTTGCTCAGAAATTTTTATTTGCTTAAGATTGCTATATACAGTATATCATTTTTGCTTTTCTGCATTGATGCACGAAGATTTTCGTGCGCTTAGATACTGTATTTACTTGTTTCACGACATAAATAGTATAAGATGGTCATTTGACGTCAATTGCAGCGGAGCTGGCGGCAATGCTGGTCTCTCATCCTAGCTCTAATCCTAAACCTAATCTTACCCTTTACCCTAATATTAATCTTAGCTCTAACCCTAATTCTAATCTTCACTCTAAGCCTAGCTCTAATCTAACCTAACCCTAATTCTAGCTCTAATCCTAATCTTAACCCTAAGCCTAGCTCTAATTCTACCCTAACCCTAATCTAGTCCTAACCTATCTAGGGGAGCTAAGAATTATATGTAATTCTAAGAATATTAGAATTTTATGTAAGTCTAATCTAGTTGTAAGAATATTAATTTTATGTAAGAGAGCTAACCATTAGTAGTAGTAGTGATGCATTTATTTTTGGCCAGTAAAACACGGGCAAAGCAAAAGAACACATCAAAGCAACAGCCAAATATAGGAAAGTTTCAGTTTCAGTTTATTATTCGGTTCGTCTGTAAAGACGCCGATGCAATACAATACAACAACGAAATATGAAATGCGCACACAAAGAGAAAAGTATTTACAGACTAGGAGATACCGAAAAAAACGCTAAGTTGTCCAGTCAGGTATCTCCTGAGAATATCTTACATACGAGCGTAAGCAGACATGTGCAATTTTCAGAGGTAATAAAAATTGAAAAGAAAAAAAAAGTAAAAAAAAGTACAAAAACAAAGAAAGGAGATATTTATTGAATGAGACCAAAAGCCTTTTCAAGCACATAAAAAGACAGCTACAGTAACAACAAACAATGATTCAACCTGGAAATAGAAGGTACGATCCGAACCAGGAAATTTAAGATAAAATTAATAGCAAGCTCTAATTATCATACTTTTGCAAAAGTTTTCTTTTGAAATGTTTTTTAAACGACAGCCACCCAAGACTTATTAAATCAGGGTCTAGTTTGGACCTAGGCTTAACTCCAGCAAATGACAGCGTTTTGTGACCGTAGCAAGTGTTTACTCGGGGTAAGTGGAATTTATTGATGGTATGTTTGATATAATGTTTGTGTACAAAACTCAGTTTTTTAAAGTTCTTATCAATTTTTTGTGGGATGTTATTAAATTTCTGGTACATGAACTTTCCAATTGGTAAATATCATCAATTTTCAAAATATTAAGCGCTTTGAATATAGGCGATACGTGACAGAATTTTTGCGAAACTAATAGTTTTAATGATTTTATTAAGGCGAGTAGACAAAGCTCCTAGCTCATTTTTTAGTTGGACTCCAAGTTAAAATGCCATATTGTAATTTAGAGTAAATAAAGGAGTAAAAAAGAGTAGTCATTGCATCAATTCTGAGGTAACTTCTTATTCGGTAAAACATTCCTGTATATTTTGCCAAGTGTGTTTTCAAGCGCTGAATATGGGTATGGAATTTTAAATCATCATCAAGCCACAAACCGAGATACTTTACGTATTTACTGCAAATAATTTTTATTTGTTTATGGATATTTCGAGATCAATATCTATGAAATGTTGTGGGAATTTGTTTATTACCAAATAAGAAGATTTTTTGTAGTTTAGGGATAGTTTATTGGATCGAAGCCATTTGTCTACTTTATTTATTTCATTATTGACTTGAGTTTTAAGGCGAATCAACGAACTGCTACTTAATGATAGATATGTGTCATCTGCGAAAAGAGTTTTTGGTAAGTAGATTTTGGTAAGTCATTTATATACATCGAGAACAATAGCGGGCCTAGGTTCGACCCTTGAGGAACCGCATAAATAATTTTTGCCTTTTTTGACCTAGAGTTATTTATACGCACGTACCGAAAGCGGTTTGACAGATAACTTTCAAAAAATTTATTTGCCAGTCCTCTGATTCCCAACTGATGAGACATTTTTCGTAGTAAAATA
This sequence comes from Trididemnum clinides, assembly GCA_963675345.1. Classification (NCBI taxonomy): domain Eukaryota; kingdom Metazoa; phylum Chordata; class Ascidiacea; order Aplousobranchia; family Didemnidae; genus Trididemnum; species Trididemnum clinides. The sequence continues at coordinate 36,040,839 of OY776286.1, forward strand.
TTATGGTCCACAATGTCAAACGCTTTTGATAAGTCCAAAAATAAGCAGCAACTACAATACTTTTTATCTGCATTGTTGAGTAGGTCATCATACACGGCGCTTATTGCGTGAGAAGTTGAGACACCGCATTGAAAGCCAAATTAGTTGGGTAAAAGTAGTTTAGATTTTAAAAGATAACTGTAAACACGTTTGTAAACAATTTTTTCAAAGATTTTACTGAATGAGGAAAGTAGTGAGATTGGTCTGTCGTTTGATCAATTTATTTTACTGCCCTGTTTAAAGATTGGAATTACTTCGGCTACTTTCATATCGTTGGGGAATACCCCTGTTTTAACGCATAAGTTAAATAGATCACTAATAATTGGAGAGATGATTGGACAAGCCAGTTTAATAAATTTAATGTCAATGTCCCCTGATAAAGTTGTTTTTTTGATTTTTAACGTTTTTATTATTGCTTCGACTTCTTCTACAGTGGTCGGAGAGAGAAAAAATGAGTGAGGGCAGTAATCTTGACTATTATGCGAGTGATTGATATTGGGCATGGTAATTTTTTTTGCAAGATTTTTCCCGATATTTACGAAGTGATTATTGAGAAGCTCGGCTGATTGCATTTCAGAGTTAGAATTTTCAATCAATATGGATGCGCTTTGTTTAGATTTGCGAGATTGGATCAGTTTTCTAATTACTTTCCAAAGTTCAACAGAATTTCCTCTCGAGTTATTAATTGCAAGAGAACAATAACGTATTTTTGCTTGTTTAACTACACGATTTGAAAGATTATGGTATCGCTTATATTTGTTGTAACTTTCAGATAATTTGAAATTGACAAAACGCTTTAATAAACGAACCTTCGTTTTTACAGATGTTAAAAGTCCACTATTGATCCAGGGTTTGCACTTCGAGAATTGTTCTGGTCTCGTAATAGGTCTCCTAGTGGCATGTTTATCAATAGTCTGCGAGAAAAGATTACGAAAGTTAGAGAAATAAGCGTTCGGGTCGTTATCTTCTGGGGTTAAATTTTCATTAAACTTTTGACATAAATCATTCAAAAAGTGATCTTGGTTGAAATTTCTCAGGTCACAAATGATACGCATGTTAGATTTATTACACTTGTAAGATGCAGGTATTATTGCAAATACTGCTAAGTGATCGAAGATGTCACACAGACCAATCCCACTAATCGTTTCACTAGATACATTATTACTTATAATGTGATCTAAAAGGGTAGCTGATGAAGAGGTTATTCAAGTTGGTTTATCAATTAATAAATTACAAGAATTGCTCAATAGCATGTTGGCGTGTGCTTTGATTTTGGAGTCTACCATATATTTTTAGAGGTCAATGTTGAAGTCGCCTGCTATGTAATACTTAAAGCACTCGAGTTTAAGTGTTCAATAACTCATTAAGGAATTTTCAAATTTTAGAAAGTTTTTAGAAGAATAGGTGGGATGACGGTACACTACACCAAAAACATAATCTGATGTTTTCAATCGTAATTTTAAATATATATTCACTACCATGAATTTGGCTGGCATCGTCGTAAATATAAGGATTAAATTTACATTTAATATAAATACCTACCACCCCAGCGTTGGTTGTACTATCGGCATGAAAAAAAATGTACTCTTTAATTTCTATGTTTATTAATAGGGAGTCCCTCTTGAGCTTAGTTTCGCTTACCATTATTATGTTAGGTTTATAAACAAGATTATCGAGGTACAATCGCAATTTATCTACATTTTTTTGAAGGCTGATGCAGTTGAAATGAATAAGAAAAATTTTTGTTTCGTTATCGAAAGGTTGAAAAAGCGAATTAAATGACTGGGGAGTATAGAAGGTTTAATGCAATTTTTGTCATTAATTGTAACGTTGTTTATTAGATCATTCAGAAAAATAAAATTAGAGGAATTTTCTTGATTAAAACTATCAATGTCCAGGTGCGGCTGCGTAAACCAGGGATGTGGAAGCGGTTATTTTTCAAACGCTTCCGCTTCCGCTTCCACACCTATCGCTTCCGCTTCCACCAACAAAAAACGAAAAAACGACCGTTGACAATTTTTTTAACTTTTGTGGGTCTGTAGCCTGCCTTCTCCTAGACTTTATCATTTTGAGAAAACAAAAACCTTCATTTATTGCTATTACTTTATCTACTTTGCTTGAGCTTATTGTTCCAAACTACTCTGTGTTTCTTTTTCTTAGATATCAGAACTCGTGTTAAATGTAGAACAGTGCTTTTCAATCTTTTTGTCATCGCGGAGCCCCTAATGTACTTTCGCGTTTGTCACGAAACTCCCACTAACAAAAATTTAGAAATCACAAATTGTTTGCAAGAAAATCAAATATTTCGTTACTACAATTCAAAAAATAATTAAACACTTCAACAAATAGACAGTTATTACAAGTTCCTTCACTACTTACAACTACTTTTACAACAGTTAACTTAATGCTTCTCAGATCTAAATCGTATGACCACATATCACAGCTCTCGACAATAACCTGTCGTCACAACAACAAATTACACCGTATAGCGTTGATTTTCCCTCTTTATTCTTAACTAACTCTGACTTTGAGTTAACTTTAACTCTAATCATCATTACGGACTTTCTGTCCGTCCTCAAAACAAGTATTGACTCCAATCTTTTTGGATAGTGAAGTGCGAAATTTCTGTCGTATATATAGCATGTACATGTAAAGCGAGTAAAATTAAACTACACCAATCAACAGCCGCCTCAACGTGGTGGTGCGGTCCCCGACCCGTTTGGGTTGGGTCAAAATGGCTGTTGGTCTTCCTGAGGGTTCCAGTTACCCCGGGCACTCCCCTCACACAAACCATTTTTTCGCTGTGCAGCCCCCTGAACGACTGCAGAAGGGTAGCACGCAGTCTCTTTAAAATCGGCCTGTCTTCTCTTTACTCCTGCCTTTCTCTTGAATGTATTCTCAACCTTCTCCTGATGGGTGGCAATGTTCATCCTAACCCTTGTTCCGTCTTTCCCTGTTTAGTGTGCGCTGGAAATGTAATCTGGCAGGGATAGGTCAATGCAATGCTGCACATGCTCTAATTAAGTTCATTTAAAGTGCTCACTACTCTCCTTTTCTAGATTCAGAACTCTTGGCAGCTCTCACTCCTGGAGCTGCCCTCCCTGCTTTTTTGGAGATTCTACAGCTACCAGCAGTGTGACTTCCTCCTCGGACTCCTCCAGCTGGTATACTTTCACTGCTCAATCTGCTAATGCAGCACTCGCACCCCACCCTCACTTTCAAACTTCTTATCCTTTTTCCGCCCACTTTGTATCTTCTCCCTCTGTACCCTCACGACCGCCTCATGCTCCTGGCTGTTTCTCTTTACCTCCTGCTTTCTCTTCTCCTCCCTAACTCTCTCAGGGTTCTTGAATGGAATGCTGGGGGTCTCCGAGCCAGGAACACTAAACTAATACACTTTATTTCGTCTCATCCCGTTGACCATATTTATATCCAGGAATCTAACCTCAATTTATCTTTCTCTTTTCGGATCCCTGGATTCTCTGCTCTGCAATCTCATGGCACCCACTCCCGATCTGGTATTTTTTCTACTGATGTCGCAAACGCTAGCGGCGGCGTCATCATTTTCGTCAAGCAGGGCTTATTCTTCTCTGAGCTTTCTACCTCCTCTCTTTCTTTGCTTAGCCCCTACTCTGATTATGTAGAGGTCAACATCTCTCTAAACGACTCCTCCTCGCTCTCATTTCTTAATGTTTATGCTCCCCCTATTCGTTCTTCTACGAAGGATAGCAGAACCAATTTCTTTTCTCTCTTCATTCTTCCCTCCTGAGTGGAAGCGGTGGAATTTTCGCGCTTCCGCAGAAAAAGTACCGCTTCCACCGCTTCCGCATCCCTGGCGTAAACCTACTGGTTAATTGATTAGAAGGCGCTTGCATGTTTGAAGAAAGTATGCCATGATCAGAGTCACACTTATTGCGTAAATAAACTGGAATCGAGCAAGGCTTATTATTAGTACAACGTTTGCAACAAAGGTTATCAGTAAGGCCGAGGTCATCCAACGCATCACAGCAAGACAAATGCACGCGTTCACAACAAACATTACAGATTACACACGCGTTACTGATAAAGGAATTGTAACAAACTGTGCATTGATTGTGAGAAGCCATTTTTCACAGATAAAAATGACAAGATAGGAGCTAAATACCAAAGTTTCTAGATTTCAGAACTAATGCAACAAAAAATTTTCGTTGATCTGACGAAGGGGCATATAATCAAGTTTTTTGAAATTAATGTCAATATTTTACCTGTATAGATCATCTGGTAAATCTATTTTAATCCATTTGCCCTTTCTTTCATTTGGTAGCGATTCATCTGCTTCTGCAGATGTCTTCATCAAGATTGAACCATTTTTTGTGTGAATTTGTTCAAATTGGTTATTGCATTCGTCTTTTACATATCTCAGCAATTTCGCTCGCAGCGAGGTCAAATCTTCTGCTACATTTAGGTTTGAGAATCTCGCGCTATCCTTTAGCTTCTTTTTTGAGGAAATAAATTGACTTCGTTTTTTGCAGCACATAAATTTGACTATTATGGGTCTTGGCTTTCCATTTCTTTTTCGACCTAATCTGTGCGCACGTTGTATTTCCATGTCGGTCAGATTTTTATTCATTTCTTTTGCCATATGTAATACCATTTCTTCTCCGTCATCAATATTGCTATTCGATTCCGTCACGTTGTAAATTCTTAAATTTTCTCGTTGGCCATATTGTTCTAGTGCATCAGTTTTATAAAGGCTTAAATTGAGCTGCTGCCTTAGTCTTTCATTTACTACTTTAACTTTACTTAACTTTTGTTTATAAATAGCAAAATCATTTTTCAAATTAGTCACTTCTTGCAATAACTTTTTAAAAGGAGAATTAATTTCTTGAAGTTGTTGACGATCTTCTGTAAAACTGCTTATTTTACAGTTGCAATTGTCAAACTTTTCTTTGTCTTTAGTCATTTGTCCTTTTCTCTTCGAAAACAAGAAAAACGCGTCTCTCTCTCTCACGACTGTCAGATAACGAATGAACAGCAACAAACGGTACACGTTGAGACGCACGACTTTTACTTGTAAGACGCATAACGAATCCCTGAATAGATAGAAAAAGAAAAACTACTAATGTACTTTCCTTCCTTATATACATGCAATAGTTTTGACTGCTATTGTAAATAGTAAAAAGCTGAAAAGTGTTACAAATCCCATCTATGGTGAATGACCGCCTTACCCAACTCTCATCATCTGAGAATGAGTTTGATAGAGCGGCCCCGATGTACCATAAAGCTCTCCATGAAAGTGGATATGATATTTATTTGAAATACCGGAAAGAAGCAAAAGCAACAAAGACAATTAGCAATAGAAGAAGAAGAAACATAGTTTGGTTCAACCCTCCATATAGTGAAAACGTTGAAACAAATATTGGCGATGAATTCCTGAACCTAATTACAAAGCATTTCCCTAAACATCACCGGCTTCACAAGATATGCAACAAAAACAATACTAAAATTAGTTATAGCTGTATGCCAAATATGTCCGCGGTCATCTTGCGCCATAACAAAAAGCTTCTTTCCGCCTTGCCAAAGACCGATAGACCTCCCACTGCCGATCCAAAATGCAATTGCAGAATAAAAACAGCTTGCCCACTTGACGGCAAATGCAAACAAAAATTAATTGTATATAAAGCAGAAATAACCTCTAACAATACCACCAAATTATATTATGGATCCTGCTCTACTGATTTCAAAGCTAGGTTTAGCAATCACCAGCACTCATTTATCCACCGTAACAAAAGAAACGCAACCGAGCTATCAAAAGAAGTTTGGCGAGCAAAGGATATTGGCGTTGAGCCGTCTATAAAATGGTCCATTGTTTCTACAGCACCATCATACAAATGCGGAGGGAGCAGATGTAACCTGTGCCTGGCTGAAAAACTTGCCATCTTAAGCGGCGACAGAAAAATAATGCTCAATAAACGATCTGAAATAGTAAACACATGCCGCCACAGAAAAAAATTTAAATTAAAAAGTATCAGATTGGACGGTTCGTTGTAATTTGCGTGTTTTGTTCTTTTATTTTCTTTATCCTTTCTTTTCCGTCTATTTTCCCAACTTACCGTTTACCATATTAAGTATATACCTGTTCCCATTGTTACGTCACTATTACTCTCATGCCAACCTCCACAGTTCTTAGTTACCCAGATGAGTTTACTGTTTGCAGGAGAACCAGCAGATTATTCTTTAATATAGTTTCTGCTGGCTACCATACTATTTCTGATTACTCCCCCCCGAACAACCGTAAGTAATACTGCATTCTCTGTTTGTTTCGGGTTCATTTTTCGTTTTTTTTGCAGAAATACCTGAGGAGCCTTAACGGAGAAACAGGCTGTAGTATTTTTGCCAATAAAGATATATATTAAACACGAAAAATGTATTTTCGTGCCGTCACCTGACAATGAGACGGCAAAAAACTACGAAGTCATGAGAATCAACTGCCGCTCCTATCAAGTGACAACAAAATATACAAACTTTAACAACAACAAACAAAAAAAACAGTAGGCTAAAGAACAAAATTTTTAAATTGAATTATCAAACACAAACAAACAAATTATCAAACACAAACATTCACGTCATGAATCCAACATCGTCTTATAATGACACAAAACTGATTGATCTGCGCCACGTAATGCTAATGCCCTTTGAACACGAATTTAGACCACTAACAAAACTCAGCGGCAAGTTCTATTTCGAAGTCCGAAGTTTTATTTGTTACGTAAACAGTCTTGAGTTCGATTCTATATGACAATGTTTTTATATGGTACTCAAAGGCTCTTGAAAGCAATGTTGTTAATGTATAGACTTGCTATGCAAAAGCTCGGGTCATCAAGTTTGTTTTTGCGTCAATTTGTTATTCAATGTTACAGATCTTACATCGCCAGGTATCAGTTGAGAGTCAAAAATGCTTACATAATCAAATTTAATCCAGTAAGAAAGAAACACCATTTACCAACATTATATAGATCCTATGTCACAAATTAAAGCAAAATTGTTCCTCTTGACTAGTTGCATGAATAAATCAGTCGTACAGTGAAATTCAATCATTTTTTGCTGTTAACACATTATGACTGAATCACTCATAAATTTTGAAATCGATTTTGAACTGTTACGGGTGGTTTTTCTAAAGTAACCTCCTCAGAAGTAAATTTGCCACCCAACTTCAAAACATTTCACAGTCGCTCCCTGGGGGGAGGAGGCGTTATCACCCTGTTGAAAAACCATGCTGTAAAGCATCAAATATAAATATGTCCAAGCGAGTGAAAATTTTTGTACAAAGATGTATAAAAAGAAAAAACGCACAAAACTGGGCAAAAACGTATACTGCATGCAGCGTGCTTCAGACGTACAACACAATAATTGGAAAATCTAAACTTACAGAAATACGAAAATTCTTGATAGGGTATATTATGGAATTACTAAAGAAATATGGAAATATATATTAAATCTGAAATCATGGAAATTCAATCTAAAAAAGAAATTACTGACTTACAGCTATGCGAAAACCTACCAACTAAAAATATTTTTTCAGGGTGATGAATCCGTCAAAACTGTAGGAAGTTACGGTATCTATTTACATCCACTTTGTTTCTTGGTAGAGAATTTAAATAATCTTTATACTCAAATTCGTCACAACTTTATTTGCGTAATTCATACTCTTCTGAATACCGTGCTTGTGCGTGTGTGTAAAGTATTTTTATCTTGTTATTTAGTATTATTTGCTCTGTGATGCCTATGAGGGAAATATGTTTCTTTGAACGAGAGCGTGCTGACTGCACCCCAATTGCTGGGAACTATGGCGGTCACAAGTAAGGAAGCACGACAGTAATGTTTTTATTGCATTGATGTTAAGACTACAATTAACTCACTTACGGCAGACAATCAAAATCACGTCCATTCTTCACGAAGTCCAGCGATGAATAGAGGTTTTGGCAGATAATGAGAACACGTCCGTCTGCCACGACGATCAACAACGAAAGAGAGCAGAAAATCTCCGACCGCATGGTCGGCAACAAAATACTGAACACGTCACCAAAAACTAGGTTCCTGCACACGTCACATGAATAAAAACAATAAAACTTAACCGACGCGATGGTGTGGTGATTAGAGCGTCTGCTTCGCAATCGGTAGACCTGGGGCTCATTCCCCTTGTCGAGTCATACCAAAAGATTTTAAAAAATGGTATCTATAGCTTCCCTGCTTGACGCTCAGCATTTAGTGGAGGTTGTGGAGAACAAGCCGACAAGTTCGATTGTTGTGTCCTTGGGCAAGACACTTAACGGGACGCCCCACCAGAGACGCAGCAGCCGCCCCCCAAACCCCCCAATTGGGGGGGCCCAGGCCAACTTTGGGGGCCCAAGTTAGTCTAAAATTGCTTTTTGGCTACGTGACTATTTTCAGTTCAGCAGACTTGTTTACAACCGATTTAAACTGTAGGAAGAAATTGGCTTGTGACATCATAAGTGAATGCTACGTCTTTTATCTCGCAGAATCTAGAATATTTCGATTGATTTTCTGGTAGAATCTTGAATATTCGATTGACGTAACAATGCCGTTGTTACGCAACAATCATAGAATGGTCTGGAATTCTGTTTGGCTATAAATACCGGGACAATATATATACACCTCAGAGTGCAGATAAAGTATTTTATTGACATTGTATAGAATGAAACGTTCAAAAAGTGGTGCTCAAAAGAGAAAAGAAGCAGCCACTGCTCGAGATGCTGTAGCGAAATTGCCCAAGATGACAGATTTTTTCAAGATTACTGAGCAGAGTAGACCTGGCACTAGTACCGAGAGGGATGAAGAAAACTATAGTGTACAAGAAAAAGAAGACTATGACGATCAGCATCAAAGTGATTGTGAATTTGATGCTGATCGTCATAGTCTTCTTTTAGTACTGGGAAAGGCTTGTTGGACGCTTTCTTAGAAAAAGCGACCGAACTGCAACTCGAATTGTCTGATTGTCGAGGTCAGTCATATGATAATGGTGCTAACATGAAAGGAAAACATTCTGGGGTCCAAGCAAGAATGCTAGACATCAATCCCAAAGCTGTTTACGTGCCCTGTGCAAACCATACCCTTAACTTAGTCGTTGTTGACAGTGCTAATTCATCGACGGAAGCATTGACATTTTTTTGGAGTACTTACAAGGTTGTATGTGCTGTTTTCTTCCTCTGCTCAGCGTTGGGAAATTTTGAAGAAACATGTGGAGCTATCCATGAAGTCACAATCTGATACTCGTTGGGAAAGCAGAATTAAATGCATCAAACCTCTTCGATACAATTTAAAAGAGGTGTTGCTGGCACTGAAAGACTTGGAAGCCATTTCCATAGAAAGAAAAGATGGAAGAGCTGCCTCAGAAACAAAATCGTTGATAGCTCATTTATCAAAATGGAGTTTTCTTTTGTCGATGTTTATTTGGTATGATATTCTATTCCAAGTCAATAAAGCAAGCAAGATTCTTCAATCGTATGGAGTCTCCCTTCATACAATGGAAACGGAAATCCAGGCAACTGAAAAGTTTTTGCAAAACTATCGCACAACGGGTTATGACAGTGCCGCAACATCTGCTGTTGAAATAGCACAGGAATTGGATATTGATCCTTCTTTTCCTCCGTCAAGAAGTGGAAAGAAAAGAAGATTGTTTGATTACCAAGGTGAAGAGGAACAACGAGCTACTCCTGAACTGAAATTTAAAAGCAACTTTTTCTATCCATTAGTAGACCAGGCTATTATGTCAATAAAGGAGCGCTTTAATTTGTTACGTGAGGTTTCTTTCGCCTGTTCGTTTTTGTACACACGAGACAAACTTTTGCTTGTGCAACAAGAAAATGCTCTTCTTACTTGCTGTAAAGAGTTCCAAAAAAAGTTCGGTGACATTGATTCTGATGAAATGAGCGCTGAGCTACAGCGGTTTGTTTTAATTTTACAAAAAAAACGCAATCTCAATACGGCTCAAGACTTTCTGAACTATCTTCTAAAGACTCATTTATTTGAATTGTATCCGAATGTGTACATCGCACTTCGAATCTTACTAACTTGCCCCGTGACTGTTGCCAGCGCTGAAAGAAGCTTCAGCAAATTGAAACTGATCAAAACTTTTAATAGAACGTCTATGACAGACAGTAGACTATCTTCATTAGCCATGTTGTCAATCGAAAATGACTGCGCCCGATCTCTTGATTATGACAATGTCATAAAAGCATTTGCGAACAAAAAGGTTCGCTCCAGACTATTTAAATGATACTGTGTTTTTATAACTTTTTCATGTTTTTCAGTGTCATTGCTTTCGTTTCGCAGTGTCTGCATAAATGTCCTACTGAACTCTGGCATCGGTGCCGAATTTTTTATGACTTGCACCTTCGGTATCGGCATGCTTTATCCTGACATTAGCCTGTTTACTTATGTACAAATTGTGGTGTATTTTCTTAATGCAGGTTTTCAATTTTACACCTCTAAAGTGATATGACCTGTGCGCAGAGGCTCTTGCGCTTACTTTGGGGGGGGGGCCGAAGTTGGAGTGCTACGGGACTGCGCCCCACCTTTATGTGGAAGACAGATGACCCGGAAATGGCAGCTCCCAAGCGAGTGCGGACTCACCGTCCAAAACATAGCGATACATCGCTTTCTCGTGAGTGGAGAATAAATATGGCAAAAAACAACAAAATGATGGGGGGAGGGGAAAGGCAAGCAAATCAACGAGCTACCATGAGTAGACAAAAAATAAACATTATCTAGCCCTAACAAAAAATATGTGTGTGTGATTTTAGACACATACAATAATAATACACGAATACACATACTGAAAACTAGAATTACACACCACGGCGGGATTAAGGTGCTGAACGCCGAAAGCAAACTAACAAAAAAAATAAAAACAGTACAAAAAGATGTTTGGCATGGACAGCTTGATGAAGTGCGAGGTGCGACTCGCTACACCTAGTAAACTGGACCAGAAATACATTACATGTACAAAAGTCGCAGACATAAGATATTTATGGAAGTTGATGAAAACTAAAAGCATGACCATCCATTGAATAAATTTAGATAAGCGAGTTGACTTAGAGTAATCATTTCCGTAATGTAATTGACGGTTTTCCTTATTTTTGTAAGAATTTCCGTAAATCCACAAACCTCTAAATTTCCGTATTTTGTTGTTGGTCCTTTATTAGCTGCTGTGTTACCATCACTTGGGATCATGATATCGAAGTGTACCATGTGAGCCAGTGCAACTCAACAATTAGGCTTATTCGGAAAGAGTAGAACTAGTACTTTTTAGGAGCATAAAAATGGGATTTATTCGCAATTCTTAGTAAAAAGAATAAAGCCAAAATGCTGGTAAACATTTTATTGAAACGTTTCGCTTTTACACTAAATCATCATCAGTTAAATGAATGGTCACCTAAGGCAAGGCTAAACAGATCTCTGATGCTTTTAGTGTAAAAGCAAAACACTTTAATGAAATGTTTACCAGCACTTTGGCTTTATTCTTTTTACTAGTACTTTTTACGTTTTTAGTTTTGATGAAAGTGTCTCAGGTAACCTTAGCGAAATAGGCCTTGCTATGTCATCCAATCATCTAACTCAATCCGTGCGTAACAATTTTGGTTGCAGCGTAGCTTAATTCAATAGGATATAGCATTGGCCTGTAATTGTAAGATTGCCAATTAAAATGTATGAAAGCTTTGCATTGTTGTGTTCTTGGAAATACCAATTTGTCACCTTTTCCCTGCTTGGTTGCAAGCTTGTGGTAGAACCATGTTGTGCCAGAAGTCCTGGCAACTCCAAAGCAGGTCAGAACACAACGATGTTATTTGCAATACTGCAAAAATTTTCCAGTGACTGAAGAGTAGAGTTATAATACAGTAAAATTTGTATGTAAGGGCATCAGCTGAACTGTCAGTGCACCGATAATGTCACATTTCCTATGGTTTTGGCAGAATCCCTATTTGTAGCATAGGCCTACATCAGAGTTTGCATATAATAGCAATGTTAATGTCTTCAATTTAAGTAGAATAGCATTCTTTATTGGCAGTGGCTATTTCGCCGTCGATGGCAATTTGCCCTTGGAATCTATTTTGCCGTGATCATTCACGTGTGTTTATATAGCCAAATTTGCTATAATCGCACCAGTGACTCTGTGGTGTAGTGGATAGAACGCTGGTCTTGAGATACCAAGGTATCGGGTTCAAATCTCAGCTGACCAGGGTTTCAAAAGATAGGCAGTGTACACTGAAGGGGCAGGCCTGGTATGTAAATGTACGGGGCAGTGTACACTGCAAGGGAGTGTGCAGGGTGGGGGATAGAGACCTGGGGGTGCAAAATTTTTTAAATTGGTTTTTAAAATTGACCAATCAGAGACGACCAAAAGTCACATGTTTGGTACGTCATTAAGATTGACCAATCACAAACAACTCACGGCAAAATAGTCTCTAAGGGTAAATTGCTGTCGACGGCAAAATAGCCACTGCCTTCTTTATTTGCCCCTCAAAGGCATTTCGTTTAGAAAATTCTAACTGTGAAAATTGTATGATAAATTTTACACAGTAAATAGGCAGTGGGTATTTTGCAGTCAAAGGCATTTTACCCCTGGAATCTATTTTGCCATTGAACATTTGTGATTTGGTCAGTTTCATTGACATTAAGAACCACTGGTATATTTTTGATGGCTTTTGATTTGTCGATTTTTTTAATGTATTAACAACAAAAATTTGCCCCTAATGCATGTTACCACATACATTTGCATACTGGGCAACCCTAGCTTTCGCTGCCTCTGTCTAATTGCCTGTGAAAATTTGAACTTGCAACCATCGCATTTAAGGGCAACAGCACTATCCATTACACTGCATCACCACGTGCTTGGTAACAAATGTGCTTATTTGAACATACATTGTGCTGGCAAATAGATTCCAAGGGTAAAATGTTACCAACGGCAAAGTAGCTGCTTTCTTGTAGCTATGTATCTCAAATTAAAGATTTTACAGGTTATGGTTAGGGTTTTTAGTCTGCAGAATTTTCAGATTTTGCATGTTTAGGTGATATACATTTTGTGTGTTTGTATCAACACTCTAAGCCAGTGTTTCTCAATCTTTTGTGGTTTATAACCCTATGAAGGATTTTCATACAGCCTGCCACCCCTTCTCCTTTTTTTACATGAAAAAAATTATCACTAAAACCTGTTTCAAAAACATATTTTAAAGAGCTGCGTAATTTTATGCTTGTATGAGATTACCCCATCTTACCTTTCTATTTAGTAGAATCCCACTCAAACAAGTATTTTGTGGCAAATAGAAGTATTTTTTGAAAAGCTATTTCAGATAGTTGTGGGTGTAATTCTTACAGAGCACATCAGAACTGAGAGAGTGGCATTTTCTCAAGAACATTAAATAGATGGGAATCATTTTGAAAATCATAAAATTATTCTCATAATTAATCGGGAATGAAAAAGTTTTTATTTTTTCATAATGTTTACACTTCTTGTGGTGGTTTACAGTTTATCACAAAATAGAAATTCTTTTTTGATGTTACCTAAGTATATCTCTTGAAAACTAGCAACTGAGCATATAAGGCAATATCTGTTAATTTTTCTGCTTGCAAGGAAAACATCAGAGATGCTTTCATTTCATTTACCACCTGCTTCTGCACATCTTTTGACATATCTGAATTGGGTTCTGCAGGCAGTGCCAGCAGAAACAGCTAGTCTTCATAAAAACCTGTACGACTTTTCTGAGAAGATCTTTGTGATTTCTTTGTTGCAAACTGCTGCTCTAAACCATCATCTTTGCTATGAGTGGTCATTATCTTTTAATCCAGTTAAGACTTTTCTTTAAAGTAGTCTTTACCACCATACTGTGGGTCTTTTTCAGCAAGGATTCAAGTTAGTTGGTTATGTAATTACTTGCAAGTTAAAGCAATATGCAAATACCTAAAAACAACTCCTTAATCTGGATTCAGAGAAGGACGATTTGCAGTACACCAAGCTGTGAAGTTAACAGATGACACTAAAAAATGCTTTAAAGAAAAGAAAAATGTTCGTCTCATCTTAGTTGATCCAGCAGCTGCTTGTGACAAAGTGTTTCAACATGAATTCATTCTAAAGGTGCTCTCTAATTCCTGATCATCATATGGTGCAATTTCTTTATGCACTTAAATCAGATTGCTGGTTCACCCTTCCAACTAGTAATGGCTGCATTAGCAGAGCGAGATCACTAAAAAATGATGTTTTGCAAGGTTCTATTATATCACTGCTAGTATTTAACATTCACATTAGTAATTTACCACATACTCAGTCCAAACAAAATGGATATGCTGATGTTCTTGCCTTACTTGACTCAGATAAGAGCTGGTCGAAGATTGCACACAAGCTGAAATTAGACATTAAAAAGATTTTTTTTACACTAATTGGTGGAGACTAACACTCAGCGCTACAAAAACCACTACAGCTATTCATCTTAACAACAGGGAAGCAAGATTATAGCTTAAAGTTGCAGTCAGTGGTAGGCTGCTTTGTAGCCATGCACAAGCCACCCTACCTATTTTGGGGTTGTCAAAAAAGTAGATCACCTGCCATCCAAACCTGGAAGCTCCTCATGTGTAAGCAACTGCTTGCAACAATCTTAAAAGATGCTTAGCAGAGACTTCATGAGCTCTTCATACAAGTTTCTAGCCATTGTTTACAACCCTGCAAAATACCTTGCTCCAGTTTCGTGCCATAGCAATCACACTAAGTAATTGGATATTTGTGTAAATGAAACCATTTGCTTTGTGAATGGATATTTAAGAATATATGTTTGAACTTGTTGATTTTTTTCCTGTACAGTCTGGAATACCACTGCCACACCTATGAAGAGAATCTGTATCATTCAAACTTGTAGGCAATGCCTACCCTGGTGGTATGTGATTAAGTCACATCTGCCAACCCCTTTGGGCATCATTGGCTGTTTTCTCAGCACTCTTTCAGTCTTCAGGTGGAGTTCTCATCAAAAACTGGAACATTACAAATGCTTGGAAAACAGCATGTTCTTGATAGACGGACTTTGGTCTCTTACCCTTGGACTGTCTCCTTGCTAGTTCCAACTTTTCTTGGAAAGAATGGGCTTCCTTTAACTGTCTCCAAGCGGTAGTATGCTGTTTTAACTTCTCTATAACATGCTGGGGTTTAAAAGCTTCTCCAAGTGAGTATGGAGCATATGATCAAACAGCTGACCATTTGATAGTTTGTCCCCTCAATTCAGTTTGCAGTGGCATGACAAACCTCCAGTCTGTTGATGAACCTACTAGAGCATGGCTAAAAGACTTTGTGACTTGCAACTTTGTGACAATTTATTTGAACGAACCTAAAAACTAGTCAAAACAAAAATTAACAAACATAATTATTTATTAACTGGAAACTGCTGTGGTCACTAAGTACATTTCAGTTTGTAGAAAAATATCTTGGAAGCAAATTACCAAACACAGGCGTTTTCCTATTATTATTAGATCATTTAATTGGGGTGAGGCTTGAAACATATCAATACTTGCAAAAAAACTGGAAAAAAATAAGTAAGCGCCTGAAAATCTATGAGTTTAAAGCTCTAGAGCTTATTATGTGAGTTATGCGAATTGTATTTCACTGCAGATTGTCTCAATTTTTTTGTGTGCACAAGGTAAACTACTTTATTTTCTGCAGAGTGCTGCTGGTTTGGTGGGTTTTAATCCTGACTGGATAATACATCATTTTGTAGAATCAAAAAGACAATATTGGTATTGTTTATGCTCATTTGTCGATAGGATCAACTTTTCCCAATCCCAAAGAGGTTTTATTATTCGCGAATTCTACAGAAAATTAAATGAAAGAATGATTATAGTTTTTGATTATTACCATTAATGTAGGTTTAAATGATTGTATGGAGGAGCATATACTCATTAAGATAGTAGCCTTATGCTTTCTTATTGTAAAAGTAAATGTGTGAATAAGCTACAATAATATCTTCCAAAAGCTGTTTCAATGGAGGAAGAATTATGGAGACAGTGTGTTCGCTGGCTTGTGGATGCTCAAGTTCTTCCGAGTCAACATAAAACTACGTTTGCAAGTGCTGAAGTATTTGACTTAGCTCAAACTTTACGTGATGGTGTTGTATTGTGCAATCTTTTAAATGCCATTAAACCAGGATCAGTAAACTTGGGAAGAATAAATATCAGACCTCAGTTGTTGCAGGTATAAATAAAAATTAGAAAATTTTTCATAGCTGACTCTGTTTTTTAATATTACCGCTGTTTTTTCTGTAATAGGCTAATACACAGTAGTTGAATTGGCATAAGCAACTTTTAATTTCGAGTTGTATTTTCTATCAGTTAAGCTTTTTTTTGCATTTTGATTACATAAATGTTTACCTTTATGTTGCTATTACTGAGTGGAGTGCAGTCTCTCTGATTTGTTTCTGTAAAGACAGCTGCGTCAGAAATTATTTTAAAAGTACAAATACCACTGTTTCGTTAGAGCATAAATCGACATAAGGTTAACGGCTGGCCATATAACTTGCCAATTTGCTTATAAAATTGGCTTAAAGGAAACTAGGTTTCTTATTATGGATTATTTTTGACGCCCACAATACAGCTCTCAAGTGATCGACTGGTCAAATTATAAAAGCAAAATGTATTGCTTGTCAGTAGATTAAAAAATAGTGGGTCAGGGTCTGTAAAAATGGATCAAAATGCATGGGTGGTCCCCAAGGAAGCTCGCACTATATTGTCATTTGTACATTTTATATTTTTAGTTTTTGTGTGTCGAAAACCTTCGCACTGTCACTCGATCTCTTCAAAATGTTTTTGGTTTTGCCCAGCAAGATCTTTTCTTGCCACATGATCTTTTTAATATGACCAACTTTCCGCAGGTAACCTATGCTGATATATATTATGCTAAAGTGTAATTATTAATATTTTGTTATTGTCTGCTGGTATACATTTAATAATATATTGGCGCATGCAGTTGATACTCCTTGATTGTTTTTTTTTGCAAAGAGTCAGAGATTATTTTAATCGACGCGATGGTGTGGTGGTTAGAGCATCTGCTTTGCAGTTGGTAGACTTAGGATTCATTCCCCTTGTCGAGTCATACCAAAAGATTTTAAAAAATGGTATTCACAGCTTCCCTGCTTGGCGCTCAGCATTTAGTGGAGGTTGTGGAGAACAAGCCGACAAGTTCGCTTGTTGTGTCCTTGGGCAAGACACTTAACGGGACACCCCCACCTTTATGTGGAAAACAGGTGTCTCAGTTTTCCCTCTGAAGAGAGGGTTAGTGGCAGGAAGGGCATCCGACCGTAAAACAAATTCCATGCCATAAAATGCAGATATCTGCTGTGGCGGCCCTAATCGGGAATAAGCCGAAAGAAAAAGAAGAAGTCAGAAATTATTTTGATGATTTCATCTACCTTGAAACCTGGAATAACTGCAATTTCACCTCGTTAACTTGGACAGCTGGGGGGAAGGGTGTCCGTGTTAGCCGATTGTTTAACTTATCCGACGGCCTATAGGCCATAGCTTATAAACATGCCTACGGTAACTAGGTTTAGTTAAAAATGCTGTTATTATATAGGCTATTTTGTTTTACTACATTTACCTTTATAGCATGTAAAAAGCAGATTTAATTTTTTATATATTCATTTATTTTTGTTTATTCAAGTAAATCACTTGACGAATATATGAATATATAAATAAATAAATGTGCTTTTTTACATGTGATGAAGGTAAATGTAGTAAAACAAAATAGCCTATATAATAACGGCATTTTTAACTAAACTAGTGAGTAAAAAACAAAGTACTACCCGTATTGCTGTCGAAGAAAACTGCTGCTACGATCCGCATTAAAGAAAACGGCCGATTTTAGGCCAAACATTTTTTAAATTTTCAAACATTTTTTTCTCAATCTTGGAAAGTTTTTACATTTTTTTCTCGGTCATGGTCCGAGTTAGCCGATATCCGGCTTGTCAGGGTCCGTGTTAACAAGGTGAAGCTCTATTACAGCTTTTTCATTGCTGACTTTGTCAAATATTTGAGATGTTTTTGTTTTAATAATTCTGTGAAACTGTCTGAAATTTGGCAGCATTTAGTTCACAATAGTTTAAACATATGAGGCGCTCTCATTTATATATAAGATCGTAGTTATCTGTATGTACACTTGCCTAAAACAGGCTGTAACAATGCTGTAAAATCACAGTAACAATAATTCTATAAAACTGTCTGAAATTTAGCTGCATTTAATTCACAATAGTTCAAACATACGAGGCGCTCTCGTATATATAAGATCGTATATATCTGTATGTACACTTATCTAAAGCAGGCTGTAACAATGCTGTAAAATCACAGTAATATTTTTCTCATTTTTTGTTGTATTGACAGGTATTAAAGGTTTTATCAGTGCTATCACATTTACCCATTTCTGCTGCCAAGTTCAGGTATTGTGTTATAAAAACATGTTTTTATGTTGTGACTTTTGACGTATTACTAAAGGGTTTTATTAGGACGCATGTTTATTCAATAAATCGAAAAAATAGACTGTTTTTTGTCTGGCTAGAAATAATTTGATGTGTGGATGCATTGCTTGTACAAAATGCCAACTGTTTGTTTAGATTGCAAGCATTCTAAATACCTTTATAAACATTAGAGGTTAATTTACTTGTTTGCTATTATACTCAACCTACAAAAACAATTAAATTTTACTGTTAACGCAGGGGTGCAAAAACACGGTCGTGCCGCGCGACCATAAAGTTTACGTGCACCTAATGAGGAAATTTCCCAACAATATGAAGACCAAAGTCAGCGGGTGCTTCAGGTTGATCTCAAAAAAAAAAAGGTCACGGCAAGTCAGTGGCCGCTGCTACGCTTGCCCTGCCTCTCGGTTTAGGTAAATTCGGTTGTGTCCTTGAGGTTGATCTCCGATAAATAAAAAGAAAAAGGTCATCTCTTGCGGATCGCTTCGTCAATGAAACTTTGGCCTCAGTGAAATTTTTAGACTTTGTTGGGGAAAAGCACCAGCAATCATCTGGCAGCACTGGTTTATGCATGTGTGTGCGACCAACAATTTCTCCGCGAGACTAAATTCCAAAAAAATTTTCACACTCCTGTGTTAACGTCATGCATACTGTTTTATGTCAAATGTTAATCAATTTCTAGGCCTTTTCCCAATAAAACGAGTCAGCAACCCAGTTCGCACAAAAGGGATGATGAAGAAATTTACAAAAATCTTCCTGATCTGGCCAGGTATTTCATTATTTTGTAGTTTTTTAACTTTTCGGTGCACCCATTTCTGTTTTCTGCAAGTTTAACAAAAAAAATTATTAATACAGGAAGAAGGAGACGCGCATATGGGTCACTGTTTGGCCACCATTGTTGGTCACATGTTCAATATCTTGATCATGACAAGCCCAATGGTTGTGCTTTTTGTGTACAAATTTATTTGTTACTCTTGTTATTGACTGCAGCACGCAAAGCATTCAGTGTGTTTAAATATTGACTTTGAAAGCAACAGCCAAAAACTTAATTTCAGGTTGGTTGGCCAAAATCATAATTTTTGTGCCCTAATGGCGTAGATAAAATTTTCGTGCTGAGATACTCTGTAATGGTTATATCTTTTTTAGCCTAAAAATGATGCATAAGTAGTTAAATATCACCTAGCATGATATTTTTCTTGATCGTTCAGTGATGTTACAAGACCTTAATAGAGCATTAAAATATTATATGTGTTTTGAGCCCTTTACTGATTGACAAGATTTAGAACACGATGAGTATTTTATAAAACGCTTGCAAGATATTTTTGCTGTTGAATTTGTTTATTTAGTGAACGAATGCTGGCTGATGAAGACAATTTATATGATTCAGTTCCTGATGAAGAAAAAGAAGAGGGTGTGTACGGAACAATTGTTGGCATCAAAAAGTCAAGTTTAACAAAGGTAAGCTTTCAATAAAATCTTTTCATGGTTTCGAATCGCAGATGGTGCTAGCAACTTCTTTTTATTTATTTTAATGCATCAAAATATGGCTGAGATATTTCAGCTCATGTACTTGGTATTTGTAACACTGGTTATGTTGTGGTGGTTTATCAAGACAATTTCTACGTGAAATTTTAATGTTTTAATTATTTTCACGAATTTAACAAAAAATTTTCAGTTTTTTCAAACTTATAGAAGATGATGTAGTACGTAATTTTTTAGTAGGTAGTATGTGTAGTGGTTAAACATTCGCCTAATCTGTCATTGTCTTACTTAGCCTTTGTTTTCATGACAAATTTACATTTGCAATTTGACAAATTACTGATTACATTAAAATAATTCATAAAGTCGTTTTGATTGTCTTTTTTCCTATTAGTAAATGTCTAATAGAACCAATTGCAAAATGTTTTTGTTGAAAAGAGGATATCGTAATTAGTAAAATGCTGTAATTTTCAATTGTAACAGCCTGTATCGTTATCCATTTGTGTGTCAACCGTCTCTAGACATTTCATGATTTATGTTGCCAAGCTGATTGTTTTGGATTGCCGCTTCAAATTTGTTTAAATTTGTTACCGAATTGTTGAGTCATGATCACAAGCTGTGTTTATTTTGACGTTTGTGCAAGCCTATTGTGCTTGATTTAAAAAAATTTTTTTTAAGGCCAATTGTGACAAAAGTAAGATAATAATGGTTTTCACGTATTTTGCAGTAACGCCTCCCAATCATTGTATGCCAAAGTGATTTTATCAGTTTTCAATCCACTATAGAAATCCTTGTGTGAAGGTTTATAATTTTATAGTTATGCTTGTTAGATGAGCAATTACCTACGATAAAACACAGAAAGCCGTGAAATTTATCAGAATCACTGTAGCCAAAATAACATTATATCTCTACCAGGCCGCGTTGTTCATCCTTCAACGCGTGTATATTGCGAATTTTTGAAAAACTTTTTATATTCCTCTAGGACCCACGCACATGTTGTGTAAATGAGGTTGTTGAAACCGAACGAAATTACGTGAAACATTTGGATATGATGCAGCAAAAATTTATTGACCGATTTCGAGAATTTCTGGACGAAAAAGACATTAAAATGATCTTTTCAAATTTGGAGGTATTACTTTTTTCATTTTAGTTTGATTTTGTTCTTGCCTGTTGCCTATGCATGTTACAACAATTTATTCTGTTTGGCTTTCAGACAAAAAATTTTACAACTACCGGTATTGATTTTATAAAAAAGATAGTTTGACGAGATTATTGCGAGGAAAGACGGTTGTGGAAAGTGTGAGAGTAGGAAGACCAAAGAAACTTGGAAGGGATGGATTGAAGAAAAGGAATTTGAATCCTGAAGATACTCAAGATAGAGACGAGTGAAGGCGTCGTTGCCGACAGCTGGTAGACCCTGATGATAGGTTATATGGTTATAATAGGGAAGCCATGAAACGCAAATGGAAATGAATGAATAAGTGGTTCCTTTTAGTTTTCAATTTTCTTGACACGAATTGCGATCGTACCATATTCTTGTATCAGTAGGGGCATGTAATGGGCCTGCAATATACAACTTCATTACCACATGATTTACATTCTGCTTGGCAGTGCAGTTTTAAAGATCAATGCTTTTTAACTAGAGACATATTTTGTTGTCTTTTATGTTTAAAACTTAGTGAAAATGTTTTATAACGTAAGTAATTATTAAATGAGCCAAATTATGAGCCTATTCACTATAGAGCCACAAATATGCAGCATTGCATCGATCAATAGTGCCGTTGTGTGCTTGTATTAAATCATTAATTGTGTTTTTAACTTACTACTGTATAAGCAATGATGTTATAACTCACTGTTGGTTAGAGTCTAACGATTAAGCAGCTGGTTTCTCATAGTTTTTCAATGGCACCAAATCATTAGAGTATTCTTTTTCCTTTTTCAAAGTTGTTTCTTGAAACCCTATTTTTGTCTGAAGTAGCGAGGCAAAATCACCGGGAAATTATTTTTAAAAATTTACAATTTCCAAGAGTTTGCATAAATCATGGATCATGGGCCCTATCTGATTTTGACCGGGCCCCGTCACTGTCCAGCCCCAGCAGTCATGTTGTTACATGACCTCTCTTGGAATTCCTTAGACTCTCACTGCTTAGTGTACATGAAGATTGCATGTGAGTAAAGTTAAAACTGCCTTTTTGAAACAGCACCGATAGCTTGTTGAGATACCCTCCAGCAACAAGCGGGTAAGAGGAACAAAAAAAAGTTGCTTTGAACAAATTTGATCGAAGAGATGATATAGTATAAAGTGGCAGGAAACCATGGAGCGCAACAGGTGGACAATTCTTCAGGGCCTGAACAGGTGCCGTTTAAAAGATGTAGTTACGGAAATATTGTGATGTAAAGACTTAGTAGTAATGGGATTGGACAGAACGACACAGAAAGCGTCCACAGTCAGATGGCACTGCACAAAAGACATTAATTCTGCTACGTCTACTAAGTTAAGTGTTCGAATGAAAAATGTATTCAGTACAGCGTAGACTAGAATGGGCATGACAAGGAGGCACAAATTCTTCATCATGAATTGAACGAAGCAGCATGTCGAAAAAATTTGAGTTGATAGTGCGTCACTACTACAAGAAGTGTAAGGAGCTGATCTGAGAACAAAGGGGTAGACTTTATCTAATAAAGGCTACAAGGGATTATAGCTGAAGCAGGCCATAGTCCCTTTGGCAAGATCGTTTGTCATGTTGTTAGCCAAGAGAGATCAGTGACTGAGTTTTATTTTAATCTTGTAAGAAGAGGAGAGAGTGATACACATTTAGATTTCAATGACTTAACTACTGATTTAAGCAACTAATTTATAAGTTTTGACAAAAACACATGTTTTTGATAATGCAAAAATCATTGAAAATTAGCCACAAGCTTTCAAAAGAGCAAATCGAAGTTTTGTCCTGATATACGGCATAACTTTAGAATAAGAGTTTCGTGTTAATGGCAAGCTGTCTAGCATTTGGGTAAATTAGAGGCTCATTTTTCCAGTGGCGTCAAATGTATATTTCTCGAGATTAAAGTTTGCCTTTCTGTTGAGTTGAGTTACTCCATGGTACTAGAGATTGTAAAGTTTACTAAAATTTTTTGGAACTTTTGCCTCCACGATACTCTGCAGAGGAAAAGCAAATGCGGAAGACGCATGTAGTTTTCTCGTCCATGTATTAGCTTATGCTACCGGTAGTCGTACCCTTTGCTTTAGTGTTCTAAAAGTTGAATGTCTTTACCAGATTTGGATTATAACTGAAGCCAGATTTAATTGCTGGCCTGATAATGTTTCTTGCCCCAAGTCACTATTTTATAACGTGTTAGCAGGCCTATTTGGGTAGTAGTAGTACTGATTATTCAGTTTTTATCCGGTGTTGACCCCTAAGCAGAGATGAGCGGATTCACCCCATTCCTTCTGTAATTGCTTGCACTCCGTCTCTCCATTTTGCTCGATTCAAAGCATCCTCCTTTTTCAAATCAATCTTCTCTGTCTCCTCCTCCAATTTGCTTCTTCTAGGTCTTCTTGGTCGTCCTCGCTTTCTCTTGCCACTCACTTCAAGATCCAGAGCAACCCTCAAAACACTATCGTCATCCCTCCTCAGCACATGTCTATACCATCTAACTCCATTTGCTGTTGCTAACCGGTCTATAGTTTCCCTCAACCCTAACATGCCTATCTGTTCTTCGTTTGTTTTTCTGTCATCAACTTTCTGACCCCACGTGGCTCTCACAATAATTCTCTCATTTTTCCTTAAAATTGCTTTTTCATTCTCTATCAAACACCATGCCTCGCTTCCATACAGTATTGCTGGTCTTACGCAACAACGATAAACTTTACCTTTCATCTTCAGAGAACTTTAGAGGAAACCTAATTCTAAGCAACAACTCTCCACATTACCTAAATCTTATTCAATCTACATTCCATAAATCTTACCCGACCGATTCTTACTCTAGCTGTGATTGTCGCTTCACAACCACCACACTTACTTCAGATGGTACAGTTACCTTTCTTGATTTCATCTTTTGCATTGCTTCCACAATTTCATTGTGAGCCACTTTTTCCACTGGTCCTTGTAAATGTACTACATCAGTTTTCACCACGTGGTCCCATTCGTTCTCTTCATTCATGATCTTTTCCATGTGCTCCTTTCAAATTTTTTCCCTATTTTCTGTAATAAAACCCAATCGTCCGTCGCTATCTCTTAAGCACCTTCCTCCTTCCACATCCTTCCTTTCCTTTTTCATTCTTCTGAGGAAGTAGAAAACACTATTAGAATTCTGATATAAATTATTCAACTTCTGTATAGCTTCCCTTCTTTTAGCTCTTGCAACAATTTTTCTCGTTTGATTTCTTATACGTTTGTATTTAGTTTTATTTTTTTCTGATGGAAACCTGCACAGTTCTTTAAATGCCGCCTTCTTTCTTGCTATGGTATCCTTAACCTCTTCATTCCACCACCACATGTCTCCTTGATCTCTCCTAGACTTCTTCTTTCCACACACTTTATCACATGCCTTTAGAACGCCATCCTAGAAAGTTTTCCACAAATCAGGCACGTTTGTGCTTACTAATTCTTCTACTATTTTTTCAAATCATACTCTTGTTCGGTTTTCATTCAACTTCCAAATTTTTCTTATGATCGGTTGCTTTTTCACCAGTTTTAATACCCTTTTATTCAGATCTACGACTACCAGCCTGTGCTGAAGTTCCCATGGAATCACTTTCACATCCAGTGTTCCCTTTAAACACGAAAAAAGTGCGAATTTGCGAAATTATGTCTGGCGGATTCGCAGTTAAAATTCAACAGTGCATAAAAAAAGTCCGGCGGTTTTTGGTAACTTTTTCCGTTTGTTGAAATTTTTGTAATTTTCAACCAACTGTTTAATGCGTGGGAGACAGTGAATAGGAATCAAAGGTTGGACAACCGCTATTTTAGGGCAGTGCTACGTCTTGCGTAATCATCGCGCGGCTGTACGCAACAGCAGATGACGGTAACTTAAAATATCGCGCACGCTGTTTCACGCTTCTTTTGTATCACAAATCAACCCCAAAGCAATTAACGTAAAGTAACTCGTCCAATTTCTATCGTAGCTAAGGAGCAGTAATAGCAAGTAGCTCTCAAACTTCATTTTAACAAAAGACATTAGTTTTCGAACGAAGTTTGAAACTGGAATTGCTTTACTTCATGTGTTTTCTTTACGTTTTAACGCTAATTTCAATCGTACTTGTTAAGTGAAAAAGCGCATAGTTCTCAGTTTCACTTTTGCACAAAAACGCCATTTTGTGAACTAGAAATACATAACCTTCTCTCACGGGCTATTGATAAAAACTAATGAATGAGTATAACTTCTAATTAATTTTAGTTTTACATCCCTCCAGAATTTTTTTTACATAAAATGTAGCTGACGGCTATGTGCTGTGATAGCTTACCAGTCATGATTAAAATAAGCCTTGAAACAAGAAGAAAAAAATAAAGCGTTATTTTAATTTCTATAAACACGTTTTATGTTAAAATCTAGCTTATTTTTTAATTGCCGGAAAGGTAATTTGTCACACAGTAAAATTTGCCCATGACTTTATGGCATTTAAAAAAAATTGCCGTTTACTCTGTACCATTTCAAAATTGTATTTTAATTCAATATTGAGGTGTATTACCTAATGTGGTTTACCAGTGTCAAGAAAAATTATTAAATTGTAGAAACTAACAGAAGGTTGTGCATTGCGTAAAAAATACTTTTTGTGAAGAGTAATTGTGCACGCGTGGCTATATTGCAGTCTTTTACCTGTACACAAACTGCCATAGTGTAGTGGTATTGTTGCGGGCTTCATAGCAAAAAGTCTGGAGTTCAAAACTGCATAGAAACACCGCTGGTATTCGTTAGGAAGGGCATCCGGAATTTAAAGTGCTACGTTGATCCAGTACAAAATCTGGTTCGAAAGCGAGTGTGTAATAATCATCTGAGCCTGCGAAACGCGGGAAAAATGACCTAAAACTGACAGTGGCGCCGGGTAAAGTACGCGGGGTCACCGTAAATTTTTTTCAAGGGAGGACAGCCCCCTCGAAAACGCAATAAAACTATCGGGTTATACGTGAAGAATATACCTTAATATTTTTTTGCAGTCATCGCCTCTCAGTGAAACCCTATGGTTTTAATGTGTAGTTACAAATATTGGCATTTCAATTTTTCCACTAGACTTAAAAGCTGCCTTTACCAAACTTGCACATATTTGCGTCCATCAATTTCTCTGTTTCCTTCGGTCAAGTTTTGAATGCTTTTTACAAAGATAAAATTTCACATGTCAAATATTTGCGACCTCTTTTCACGCATTTAGTAAACGGTGAATGAAAACTTAATAAGAGCAAAAAAATAGCTAGTTATGTTATTGCAACTATCATCGAGGGTTCTGTGAACAAGCTTCAAAAGTGTGTCACACTTACCATTACTTTCGTGACAATACCTGGTCAGATAATTGCGTTGCGCGGCTTTTTCACATCTGGACAAAACTTCATAAAAATTAACTCATTTGTTTTCCTGCGTAGTTTGTGAAATTAGTTTACAAGACTCAGGTAGAAGTTGTTATCAATAACATCGCTTTCTGAGATGCGTTTTGTGAACCAAGACGCACAAACAATGACTACTGCATCGTACTAAAAAATCTTAGTTTTCTTCTTTCAAGTTGCGTAGCTTTGGCCATAAAATACAATCATAGATCGAATATTTACTTGCAACTGCAAAACCCAGCTGTTTAATTGATTACGATTGAGAAACATCACTAATTAAATTATTCATAAGCTTTTCGTGACGCTCTCATCAGTGGCGATATCGCGTCAAATGGGAAGGTCTAGAGTGAATTAGTTTTCTATGTGAGTAATTTGGACAGTAGGCAATGAAGACAAGTCAATGATAGCGCTAGTATTGTAAAGCGCGCCAAAGAAAGATTTCGCAATAGCGAAATGCTAAAGAAAGCACAGCAAGAGGCCGAAAAAGAATTTATCCTTGCAAAAAAAATTGGCCTTCCAAATAAGTTATTTGGCCTCTTGCTGCGCTTTCTTTAGCATTTCGCTATTGCGAAATCTTTCTTTGGCGCGCTTTACAATACTGGCGCTATCATTGGCTTGTCTTGATTGCCTACTGTCCAAATTACTCACATAATACACTTACTCACTCTAATCTTCCCATTTGACGCGATACCGCCGCTGATGAGGTGGTCTCGAAAAGCTTATGGCTCAAACAGCTTTTTTCAAAGCTATATTAAAATTTTGTACCACCAAGATTTTTGTAAATTATTCACCACGATCAAGCAACAATTGAAGTTTGCAAGTAATTTTTATGCTTGTGTCATAGTCATGGTAACCTGCCTAACATCCCATTATTTCATAAAAATGATATTTCTCATGCTCATATCGGGCTTCGGCCAAGGATTAATTTTATCTACATGTACTTTTGACCAGACATTCTGAAATGCTTACAAATTACTCTTGCAAGGGTCGCAGAGTTTGAGTGACCAACTTTGACTTAAATTAACATATTTAACAGAAACAGCAAGGTGTTTTGCCGCCGCTTTTTAGTAACCGATAGGCTACTTGTTTTTGAACTTTTAAGAGCTCATATAATCACTCTAATTATTACTTTACCGAAGCGCATCGTCACGGTTTTACTTCTTCCCGTCGCAAATTTTGAAAACTCGGCACTTACGCCCATACAATTGCTGTTCGGACTTATTTTTAGGTCATCTTCGAAAATCTTTGATGCGCTGTTAACTCGAGTTCCTGCTGCGAAAGATGTAGCATAGTAAGCAAGATACTGCTCGTAGGCTGGCGTCTTGATTGGACTGAAAAATAAAGATCATTCGTGACAAAGATGATGGCCAATATCAGTGACTTTAAATCTGTAAACAATGGTATTCACTGGGCCGGTACTTTATTTCGCCTTCACATCGAGTGAAATTGGAAAACGTTTTTTTGACTTGTTTTTATTTTAGTTGGACAATTTCTGAAATTTACTTAGATAACTTTTTTGAGGTCGCTCATGAAAACGAGAAAATATATAAACAGGCCACATTTCAAAAATGGGCCAAATGCCAAAAACGGTTATGAAACGCCAAAAAAGCTCATGAAAACGAGAAAGATATATAACCTGGCCACATGCCTCTGTGCATTTCGAAAATGGGCCAAATACCAAAAACAGTTGAAAAGCACTGAACTAGTTAAAGAGTATCATAATCGAAGTACGTCTGAGGGGAAAATGAAGGATGTTGTTATACGCCTACCAACGTTATCGGCAAAGTGTAAGCTTGGCGTATACACTGACTAAATAGCAGTAGGCTACTGCAAGTATCTTTTTTTGCACCTTCAAAATATGTTACTAAGGCTGCTGGTGTAATCGTTTGTTTAGCCATGTCCGCCAAAACTTGTCCGGCAATTTTCGTACATTTGCTAGCAATTTCGCACTTGCGCCGGCAGTTACGCCGTTACTGAAATTTTTAAAGAGAACACTGTTCACATCTCTTACATACTTTCTGTATTTTTCTCCCACAAGCACAAAATCAATTTCTATTTGACATCCACCGGCACTATAAGTGATTTTCTTTTTGTCTGCCTTATAAAACTAAGTATTTGCCGCGCACAACTCTCTTTCATCACAGAACTCCAGCAATCTTCTTCCTTCTGCATTTCTTTTCCCAATACCATTCCACCCTTGTACATCTTCAAAACCCTCAGCACATTTCCCCATATGTCCATTGAAATCCCCTAAAGAAACAATGATTTCACTAGAACTTTTCACGTCTCACTCACTCGCCATTTCATCACAAAAACGAACTTTCTCTCAGTCTGGTCTTCCGCTTTGTGGCCCATACGCACATACTATTCAGATCACTTCTCTACCTAAAGTTAGCACAATCGTCATTACTCTGTCGCTTTTTCTTCTAACTTCCACATCGTTTCCAGATATTTCCTCGTTCACTAAAATTCCAACCCCTCCAAATTCTTCATCATTTCCTGACCACCACCACAGTTTATGCCTTCGTCCCGAAGTTTCCACAAAATGAGCTCCTTGGCCTTTCCATCTTATTTCCTGCATGCAGCACACATCAACTCTTCTCTTCCTCAGTTCTTCACACACTTCTGTTTTCCTTCCACAAAGACTTTCCACATTTAATGTACCAAATCTTATCCCATGACATTCAGATTTAAACCCGGAGATTTTTCGCACCCCCTGCCCATTTAAGAGCTGCTGGGGACAGGGGGCCATTTGTTTATTTTTTCTGGTCATGGGATATGTTGAAACAAAATTCTTTTACGGAGAGTATGCCCTTGCTTACCCTCAACCTCAGTTTTCTGACATGATTAGTCCAACCAAGCAATTAAGCTGGCAACCCCACCATTAGCAGTCAGACTGCAATTGGTAGGTACCCAATAGTCGCCTTTTACGACATGCTGAGTAAACTGTCTTACTATTCTTTTAAACTGGTGAAGCACGGCTTGGTGTCTATACAATTGTTACTTTGTTATTGATATTTGGTTAGTTTCCTATTTTGCCTCGTAACATCGATAAAATTTCTTACTTGCTACGAGACATACGACCGACAGGAGAAAAGTTTTTGCATAGTAACTGAAGAGAAACGTTGTCGTGGCTTGTAGACTGCTTTGGTCTATCCACATATCTTCAGTCTGAACGGTTGTTAACAATTAATGAAAATGTTAGTTATACACTAATGCAATGAGAGGTGCACGACCACATTCTTTTAATCTCAAACAAAAAATCACATCTGACCTCAAAAAATGGAGTTGACTCGAAGTATTTAGCAGGTGACTATTTTTGCAGTTTTCCATACAGAAAATGTGAATTTTCAAAAGAAATGTTTGCCCTACCGCATTAGCAGCGGTTAACCCCGTTTGTAGAAATAATTTTGCGTTAAGCGGCTGTCGAAAATATTTCAGTTGATTTCAAAAACCGTGCTATTACAGGCTGCGATTTTGCATGAGAATGTATACAATTAATTCTTGACTGCTACAGCAGGTCATTGCAACCTACATAAGCATGATTTGTGCTATACAATTTGTATTGTAGATTTAGTTTTTGATTGGCACGGCTAGCTCAATGTGTATTCTGAATTAGAAGGCCTTAGCATAGAGCTAGAGTGCTTGCCTGAGTTCTGCACTGTAGTGGCCTTTGAAAAGGCGTTTTATGACTTTTTCCACGCTTGGTTGCTACGCTTGTGGTAGAAATGCAATGTTTCAGCTTTACCGACCACTTCGAAGCTGTCTAAACACTTGTTTTGTATATAACCGCAGTGATTTTCTTTATTTATAGGATAATGATCTATTGCTAACTTGAGGCCTTTGGAATCAAGCGCTGCTGAACTTACAGCTTTGTCTTAGCAGATAGACTATACACTTTGCCGCCTCGTGTGTAACTATGGCGAAAAAGCAGGCCTAAAGTTACATGTTGTGCATATGAAAAGCTTCACTATTGGTAACTTCCGGATATATTTCAATGCAATGTATAACATGCTGCCTTTATGTCACAGCTGCTTATCCCTGTACATAGAGATTTTCTAAAGGAGATCGAAAACGTAGTCAATAACGACATGATGAAATTAAGTCAGCCCTTTCTCAAATTTAAGGTAGGTTAAAGGAAGCGTGTGACTGCGTGCTTATTATGACTTGTATTGACAACACTGGGGACACAATATGATATGTTAATTACTTTCCTAAGATGCATGAAATCAGTGGTTCTCAAACTTTTTTCGATGCGACGCCTTTGAAGAAAACTTGCTAGATTCACGACGAAACAAACAGCATCCTGAGGTTTTGGTTTGCCATTGTGCGTTATAGAAGTGACTTTCGTTATACTTGCGAGCTTTTGTTTTAAGGCTGTCATCTTCAATCGTAAAGTCAGGCTCCTCTGAGGTTATAACTCATGTCCTGTTTTCCTCCATTTTACTACTACCTGCGTTGGTCTTTATTTATTTCGCGCCAGTTTAAGTTAAAATTGTGCAAATTATTTTCTGAGTGACAAGTATTGATCACAACAGTGTAATAATAACACTTGTAAAAATACAATTGATTAAGCATGTTAGAAAATATAAATAGGTGGTTTACGTCCAGAACTCTTTTGACAGAATGAAATCGAGGATTATTGGCTTAAATCCAAATTATTGTGCGACGCCCTTGAAAAATTATAGCGACCCACCAGGGCGTCGCGACGCACAGTTTGAAAACCACAGCTTCAAGTGAAAGCGCGTACAATTGCTGAAGAGCATCTGCTTATTATCTAAGGTGTCCTGCCTTTGATTGGAAAATAAGCTAAGAAACCTAACTCCAACCCAAGAATAACGTAATATTTTTCTTCAAGTATCACAGTTATGCGTTTGTGCTTTATTGTTTCAGGAAAAGCTAACCCAGTTAATCATACAGCGACTTTGTATTTGTCAGTACTACATGCATTAGCTTAACCAAAAGAAAAATTTGGGAGGGGCCAATGTTTTTCAAATATTTTTTGATGTGCTTATGATGTTTTTTGGAGATTGACGTTTTGGTTAAGATTTTTTTCCCTTTTTCGAAGAAAAAATGACTTTTTTTGGAGATGGATGTTTTGTTATTTTACTCGCAAATAGTTAATAACTTGAATCGGTTTTACAAATTTGGTGGGACATAAGCCCTTTTGTCCCCCTCACTGGATTGACCTGTGGCTACAGACAGTGCGGTTTTACAACAAGCAGCACAACCAAGTCGGGAAAATTGCGGTAAAGTGATAAGATTACAACAACGTTGAAACCGCGTGTGTACGTGGCACTTATAACTGGCTAGTCGCTACCTCCTAATGATAGGCCGATGCCTTATTGCACTGCAACAGTTTTTCGCCGTTTAATGCCTTCAAAAGATCGTAAAAAAGCATAAATTTTATTTTTGGTTTTATTTATGCTCTGGAAAGTAGATTGTTTGACGATTAAATATTTGACGAATAAGAGGATGTCATATTGAACTACTCTTTTGGGGTGTGCTACTCCGTATGCATACAATAAAAGTTTATTAGTTGTTAAAATTGATTTTTTATTTTTTACCAATAATATATCGCGTTCTCCTAGCTGTGGGTCAATAAAGCCGTTTCTTCTTTGTCACAGGATCGATTTTTGAAATACGGAGTGTACTGTAGCAGTTTGCAAGAGGCGTTGGCATACTTGGCTGATATAATGAAAAATGATGGCATTCGAGGACGTATTGAAGTAAGTGCAATTGCTTTGCTTTAAGCGCTAAATTCGCCTTTTGAAGAAGTAACTTGCCACATAGGCATGTAAACTCACTTGTGGCATTCAGCGACTCTTTTATAAGGATGACTCAATGAAAGGAAAAATTTTCTAGATAAATGCTTTTTAGTTCTCAAAAAAACGGGTTTTAGAAGAAGTATTTGTAACATTTGGTAAATGTTTATCTGTCCCCCCTTCTACATATGTTTGATCCTGCGCCACTTCTCCATGTCTAACCTCAATTACAGGATTTTTAGAGACATATTCTGGTATGGATGCCTGTGCGATCTTCATGACTTAGTTTTTGCTTAAAACAAATACCGGAATTGAACCAGGACCCAATTCCATGATATTAATACTTTTGTTTTTAGTGGTTTTCTTTTTTTTTTGTCGGTTATTACGATGCATGCAAAAAATGCTCAATTTCGATTGTCACAACGCAAAAATTACTCAAGCAAATGACTTGATTTCTACAGAACTACAATTTTAATAGTAAAACATGTTTATCTCGTTGGCACATTTTCTTAATTGGGCCTTTGTTAAATTTAGTTATTCAACAATGATGCCATAAAGGTCCTACCATGAAAGCACTAGTGGCAATATGTAAACCCTGTAACGGTGTTCATTCACATTCGAATGAATTTTGAATCCGTTATGCCATAATAGGTGCATTGAATTGTGTGAATAAAACTGTGTCTGTTTGGGTCTCGAGTATGAAATTGGTTGAGTTGTAAGTATTGGATGCGAGTTAAAACTTCAGTCAAATCTGTGTCATGGGTGCTTTGTCTATGCATGGGTCTTCAAGTGTCATGCTAACCAAGATGTCGACCAATAGAGTAGGTGTTTCTCCCAATATTTAGGGAGTAGTAAAAATGGAATAGGTAGTGTTAAAGGTTGAATAATAGTAAACTACCAGTTATACAATGTAGCATTGTTTAAATTAGTCAATGCAATGTCTGTTTTACATAATAATCTTTTCTTTTTACTAGAGTTATTGGAAGCCGCTTTGTCCTGGCACGCTTTTTACTATTTATACATCACTATGCGTCATTCCTTAAAAAAGAAACCAAGCTCTAATATTGCAATTTTATTGTATGACAATTTTTTAGCTTCATATCGCAAACGGATTTAAAAAAATAAATGCGTTATCATGAAGTTAACAGAAGCTGCTCCATGTACCTTAATGTCGAGTCGAGTTTTGTGTGACAAATCTGTTTTGGACTTTATTATTTGATAATTTTTTTAATTAACCTCCATAAACAATATTGACATTGGAACAAGGGTTAAATACTCACGCGGTTATCACCATGCGTAAAGCAAAGAAAATTCTGCATTTTCAACTAATTCCAAGTAGCTTGTAAAGGTAATGCTCACGTTCCGTATGCATTGAGCATACCTATAGCAAACTTTGTAGAATTAAAAATATGTTTGTAGTATAAGCCGGTTAATGTGCCTTATGCCATCGCCACACCCAACGTTATTACGACTTCAATGGCTTGTCAACTGATTAGTACAACTACTGTAAAAAATATAAAACTTTTATAAGAATAGAAATAAAGTCATGAAACGAAAAGCATGCTTCTATACGTGGTGGAATTTTCAAATGCATCTGACATTTTATCGGCATCTTTTAACAGTATCTGACTGTTTTACTGCTATAAAATGGAGTCGACGGTTTTTGTCTTAGTTTTGGTTTTCTTATTTATTTGACATATAGTAAATCTAGTAACTTGGTATTAAATTTTAGGATTGCCAGAACAATGCTAGTCCAAAGAAGTTTAAACTAAGCGAGTTACTTTGCGTGTCGATGCAGAGAATACTGAAGTATCATCTACTAGTCAGAGTGAGTGTATTGAGTGTAACCTTAATTATTACCAAGTGCTTGAAATGCTTGACTTAAGGTTACAGCCTTTTGCCTGCTCGCTTGTCTTCATGAAAGAGGACTTCTTTGTCGAAGAAACTGACATTCGAATAAGAATTTTCGCAGGATTCGCCGTGTTTGCTTTGCAAGCATATCGTTTCTGCTTGATAAAATACGCTTACTGCACCTCGGCGTGGGAGCAAGAAAAGAAAGATTCTCCGCGTATTGTTGTAGAGAGTAAATGAAAGTTTTCACCTCAACGTTTTATGAACGGCGAATTTTTGTCAATGTGCTTGCGCTTTTGCCATCGATAGCTCCTGACTGGTGGAGTGATAACCATTCTCTAGCAGTTGGCTCAAATACAATCTAACTTTGAATGGAAATAGCTTATACCGTGTTGCCTTAAAACTTTTTTGCAGGAATTACACAAGCATACTCCTGAATCTCATGCTGATAAAGCAGATCTTGGTAAAGCCTTGGAAGCGATGCAGGTTAGAGAAAATACATTGTTAACATGTAGTACACGCCGATCAATTCGTGGACTTACGACTCATCTTAGTATTTGGTGCCCTATGTGCCTGATACACTATAATCCACCACGTGATCAACTTTTTTACAGCACTCTCTACTTCTGGTAATAAAAGTGGTTAGAAATCAACTTGAGAACATTATACACTCATTTAGACCTATATGACATTATGAATCGAACACACGGAGTAAAAAAGAATTACGATAGTGTAAATGCACCTAATCAGAAACAACCAATTAACTTAATCTGGCAAATACAGCGCAGCTCCAATTCTGCAGCTCCTGTGCTGAACCTTAGGCGGTTTGAACTTAGTTTTATTTTAAAAATCGATATCGTAAGTTAATAACACCGTTATTTCGTTTGTAGTTTTAAATTGTGATGCAGAGCGAATTCTATTCAATAATTGGGCACTTAAATATACTTATTTATAATGGTGTCATACTAGGAGCAGCGGTTCTCAATTCATTTTGAAGCCCGCGCCCTGTCCTGATAAAAAAATCGTTTTTGAACCCCTTTGCATCATTTGATGTAATGTTTTTTATAGTATCATCGCTGATATCAATAGTCAAAGAAGAGAAGTTTGCACCCCAAGAAGTCCCTTCTCGCACCCCCAATTGAGAACCGCTGTACTAGAGCGTTTTTCTTTCCCAAATCTGTATTTATTGGCATGTTCCCGAACAGCTATTCCAGCATATTCTTCGGGAGTACACTGCTGGTAAATATGATATTGTGATTATTTTTGCAGGAATTATCACATTACGTTAATGAAGTCAAACGTGACAGTGAAATGATGCAAAACATAAGCAAGGTTGAATCATGTTTGGTCGGTTACACGGTGGTATGTTTTAACTTAAATTGAATTCCCGTGATCGTTGAGTATTGCGAAACTTTAACGTAACTTTGTAAATAGCTTTAAAGTTCTGAATCCTGTAGAAGCCATGAAGTGCTTAAACTAAATAGGTTCTTGTGTAGCAGGGGATGTGCTCAGTACAGCTGCGTGCACACTTAGTTTTAAAAGGGCTGTGCTGTTTGTTGCGTTTGAATCGGACCGGTACATGTCGAAATTTATTTTTTTTAAATCTGTAGAAACCTAGAGTGCTTTCCATTGTTTTGCTGGCGATCTTAAGCCCCTCTAATAATCCCTAAACGCCATATCCTACTCATTGCGTATAATTTCAATGTTACAGTTCTACATTTTTTGCTTCTAGCAACTTCCTCTTTGTCATTACGGTCGTCTCTTAAAAGATGGCGAATTGCGAGTAAAAAGTAACGCCGACAACAAATCCAAAGCTAGATTCACTTATTTGTTTGACCAAGCCCTGTTCATGACAAGTATGAAGGTATTTATTTTTTCTGCTGTAATAAAGTGTTTTAGTTGTTCAAGAGTCACGAGTAAACAGTTTGGGGTTCGAAGTCGGAGGTAACTACTTTTGTTTTTCGTCTGAAACACGTAAAATTTGAAACTTCCATCTTGGGAAACGAATCCGGTTTTGAATTCCGATCGTAACTAGTGATTTTTCTTGTTTTGGTAAATGACAACTGATTTTTTTGGTGCTTTTATATTTTTAACAGCCAAACTAATACGAGCAGTGCTTATTTATCATAAGAAAAGCAACAAAAACATTAAAACAACGAAGTTGTTTTGTTATGTTAGCTTTCTTATGTTAAATACTTACTGCTCGAATTAGTTTGAATGTTAAAAATATGGGAGAAAAGTTATCCCCCACCCCTATCAGAAATTTTTTGCAGCTTTCAGTATTCAGCTATTCAATGATGAGGATAAGCTCATGTTCTGTTTTGCAGTCTTTTACCAGACTTGACCCACCGGCTCGGGTGAATATCTTGGCCCTATCATCTGGAAATCCTGTTAAGCGCGTTTCCCAAAGACACAAAAACTTTCCAGCGTTTCCTTTACTCTATCTTTTTGCGTTTAGCGTTAAATCGGAAAACTGTGAATGCCAAATGTTTCAGATGACAGAGTCGAGGTTTGAATCAGCAACCTTTTTTTTAGCCGGTTTCATTAACACTTTCTGCGAATCTACGGCAGAACATTTTTTTATTTTCATTTCGCTGAAGTACACGAGCTATTTTACTTATGGCAAAATAAAGCAAAGAAAAAGTACTTCCTCGTACGCTTGCAGCGTACACTAGTGCAGTGGTTTTCGACCTGCACACCACCTGGAAGCATTTTCTTGCCTTAGCGTTTCATGAAAGGCGCAAACAAGTGAGAATTTAACGCTTCCCTCATCCCATTAAGCATATTTTTATAATCACTCGCACTACAATTCCGCCTCGAAAATTGATTTTTTTAAAGACGCTGAATAAACCATGCTTCTAAAAATTGTGTAAAATTTATCTAAAAAGGTTGGCAGTTTTATTCTTCCATACGAAAGCCTTGGTTACGTGCATACG
The DNA here is from genome assembly GCA_963675345.1 of Trididemnum clinides. NCBI lineage: Eukaryota > Metazoa > Chordata > Ascidiacea > Aplousobranchia > Didemnidae > Trididemnum > Trididemnum clinides. The sequence continues at coordinate 36,077,945 of OY776286.1, forward strand.
TGCGTGTGAAGTACTTAGTATTTAGCAACTGAATTCACAACAGCTGTTTAATCAAGGGATAGTGACAACAATAGACGACATCAATTTGACACTAAACTTCAATTGCGACCCCTAAGCTGCTTGCGTGTCACAGTTTGAGAACTACTGCGCTTAAAGTCGGCAGTAGCAGTAGTAGTTATTCAGTTTTTATCCGGTGTTGTCCCCTAAGCAGAGATGGCCAGATTTACCCCATTCCTTCTGCAATTGCTTGCACTCTTGCATTTTGCTCGATTTAGGGCAGCCTCCTTTTTCAAATCAATCTTCTCTGTCTCCTCCTCCATTTTGCTTCTTCCAGGTCTTCGGTCGTCCTCGCTTTCTCTTGCCACTCACTTTAAGATTCATAGCAACCCTCAAAACACTATCGTCATCCCTCCTCAGCACATGTCCATACCATTTAACTCCATTTGCTGTTGCTAACTGGTCTAGTTTCCCTCAACCCTAACACGTCCATCTGTTCCTCAGTTGTCTTTGTATCATCAACTTTCTGACCGCACGTGGCTTTCACCATAGCTCTCTCCGTTCTCCTTAAAATTGCTTTTTCATTTTCTTTTAAACACCATGCTTCGCTTCCATACAGTATTGCTGATCTTATGCAACAACTATAAACTACCTTTCATCTTCAGAGGAAACTTATTTTCAAGCAAAACTTTACATTCCCTGAATCTTATCCAACCGATGCTTGCTCTAGCTGTGATTGCCGCTTTACAATCACCACTAGCATTTAGTCTGTCTCCCAAATAACAAAATCCATTCACTGTCTCTAATTTATTGCCCAACTTCTCGCTCGAGTCCACCGTTCCTTCGATTATTCCTTTACATTTCGAGCAAACAAAATGCATTGCCAACCTAGCAGTAGCTCTTCATATTTGCACATCTTCTATGAACCCAGTTTCCACATTTTGTGCACAACACTGAATTGGCCATGGCTCTCCTCCCACAAACTCCATATGGAGCTATCTTGCTTTTAAATAGTTATCCTTCCGAACCGCTTACCATCACTTTTGTTTTTCTGGTGTTGATCTTTAAACCCTTACTTTAAGTGCATCCTTCCAATTCCAAAATCTTTTTTTTAAGTCTTTCATAGTTTCGCTCGTGATAACGAGGTCATCTGCATACAGTAATTCATTAACCACTTCCCTTTTTGCATTTTTTGTAATATCGTCCGCAATTATTGCAAACAATAGTGGCGACATCACAGATCCTTGATGTACACCAACTTTTACTTCGAATTCCTCTGAACATGGAGATCCCACCCTCACTCTTGTCTGCACCATCATGCAAGCTCATAACTGCCCGAACTATTACTTCTGATAGACCCTTCATTCTCATGGCCCACTCCATCACTTTTCTTGGCACTCTATCAAAAGCTTTTTCCATGTCAACAAAACACAGGTGTACTGCGAAAAATTTTTTAAAATAACATTGCTGTTGTGCACAGAGCGAAACATACAAATTGAAAGATTTAGTTCGACTTGAAGACTATGTGCTGGATGAAATGCCTCAAATCAAAGCGGCAAAGGTAAGTGTGTTGTTGAAGCGCGTCTTATATTATGGCTTTTAAACAAGCTGTTTGATTTAAGTTTTTGTGAGGCTCCCATCAGTGGCGGTATTGTGTCAAATGGGAGGAGCTGTAGTGAACAAGTACTTGTATGTGCAGAATTCAAACGACCGGGCAATTATTAGCGAGCCAATAATAGCACTCTTCAAGGAAAGGTATTACACGATACATCATGCGGCTGTCTAGAAGGAAGCGTAGCAGGTGTTCATTGCTACCCCAGCAGACAAAAAGGCTCGCCGAAATTGCCTAAACAGTTTGGGTTGATAAAACAGGGGTGTCTATTCATCTCTATACAGACGGATTCAACAAACGAAAGGGCAAGGGCGCGCGCTGTAGTGAGGGTGTATTATTGCGCGATTGTAGGAGCGTTGCTATTGGTTCGCAAATGATTGCCGTGTCGTTTGAGTTTTTGAGATATAAAAATCTGTTCAATCCAGCTCTCCCCCTTTTGACCCGATACCGCCACTAATGAAAGCGTCACAATGAGCTTCTGGTAAAGCAGCTTTTTTCAAAGCAATATTAAAGTTCTGGACCACCAGCAAATAATTCACGAGTTTTGTGCATCAAAGTTATCGTATTATGAAAATGAATTAGTTTTATATTGCATACAGGGTAGCCCTGTACATGATTTGATGTATTAGGGCAATGAAGAAATGAATTTAACCAGCTTTTCACATGAAAAAAATGCACCAAAACGTTTGTTTACAAGATATTGTAAAATCGTGCAAATAATTGGTATGCATCGTTACGATCTGTGGCGTGTTTGTACTGAAGCTGTTAGCTTGTGCACTTTTGGTATTTTATGCTAAAAACGATTGACTCGGTTGGATATTTTGATATTTTTGAATCATGATTTCATAACTTGTTTTCCAAATACAAATAAATATTGTTTTTTGTCCCGAATGTTGGAGGAAGGCAGGAATTTAATTTGTGGATGCTTTTTCGGACGATTACTAATGGTGCTTTTATTGGTTTTCTTAGGAAGGGCATCCGAAATTTAAGGTGCCGTGTTATTCCAACAAAAACTCTGGTTTGACAGCGAGTGTGTAGTGTTTGCTCTACACTGAATCAGCTTGTTTAAACTTGCGAAAATGCGGAAGAAAGTTAAAATTGAAGTTTTGCTCCCGAGCACTAAGTATTGTTATATTTTTGGTGCTCTTGAAAATTTTTTTTGAATACTTGATTGTGATGCATTTTGCTGTCAAAACGTTTCATAGTTGGCTTGTAGGGTATAGCAATCATAAAAAGCAGGTAGTTTATAATTTATAGCACAAACATATTTTGAGCATTACTAGGTTCTCTGAATAAATAACTACTGATTTATTGGGTCCCTATCTTGCTGATGATTGCATTGCCTAGTAAGCTTTGCACAGAATTAAATAGTGAATGATAAATGCAGTTTGAACAAACGTAAGCTTACATAAGAACTTTATACAAGGTTGCGCGATATCGATTTGTGACAAAGATAAAATTCAGGTCGTGTTGCGTTTCAACAGCATTTCTGAATCCGTGGGATGGGCAATGCAGAATCCATGGGCGATTCAGAATACCGAATCTGAAGGATTCGAAACCCCAACTATTCGAATCCAAAATGCCAATTCAAACTGGATAATAGGATTCGGTTTATATCCTGCTTACAAGCTTTATCTCGTTGCTTGGTCACAGATTTTCTTTCTGTATAAGTATTCATTGCATGCAATGATTCAAAAACTAACTCGCACACACAGGCTAACATGTAGAAAGCTTAAATGTATTGCACTGCAATAAACTCGTTCTCTGATTGTGCTTCTATTGTTATAAACTTGTAAGAAATGCTTTCATGGTGATTGTGCTGATTGCAAAAAAAAGGATTCGGATTCTGGATTCGGTTTAACTATTCTAGAATATTCTAGAGTAATATATTATTTTGAATTGCCTATCCCTAAAGCTATTGCAATATTTTTTCCTTCGGCAAGCCGGATTCGGCCGCACAAAAATTAGCGTAGTTGCATTATTTAATAATTTGTTGTCGGCAATACTTTTCACTGATACAGCAGCTTCTTTAAAAAAAAACATTCGTTGGTATTGTTTCTGGTTTTTAAAGCACATTTTAGATTGAAAATTCTAGTTCTACGAAAAGCATTCTAGAATTGGTATTGTCTCTTTATCAGAGTTTTGTGCCAATATTGGCGGTTAGCAATCGATAGCACTGGCAGACAATAAAGCCAGCTGGAACAGCTCTTGCATATATTATTTACCCGAATGGAATTTAGGAAAAATAGAATTTTTTTGCTGCCACATTTGGGTCGTGACCTAGAGCAGTACATTTTTCAACGAGTCGTGAAATTTTCTGGCAAGCTTGCTGCATTACTTGAAATTTAAGCCAACCACCACTTGAAATTTAAGCCAACCACCACTTGAAATATAAGTCTGAAATATCAGCCAACTATCAGCAATTGAATGCTAGATGTGAGTTCATTTGCTTCAATTTGGTTTGTATTTATACAGAACTATACACAGAACATTTTACATTCAATAGCACGTTTTAATTACGAGTGTACCTTAATTGGTAGATTTTACATTTACTCATGTCATCAATCTTGCAAGTGATGAAATAAGATATTACAGTTACTGGTCATTGATGTTACATTGATCTTTAAAGCAGGATTCGTAGTCTTTTTGATCAATTGCCCCTTGCCGTTTAAGATTATATTTAGCTTTTTTATGTTTTGCAAACCACTGCTACAGAAATAAAAGATTTAACTAACATTCATTTAGCTAACATCTGATTGTTTTATTACAGATTATAGATTGAAAACTAAAGTTTACAGATTTTGTAAAAAAATAATAAAGGTTTGAATTATTGCAATTTAAATTTTAAGCAATCCCTCTATGTCTTCTTCGTTAGTAGGTAAAACCGGCATGATTGCCCCGAAGCAATCTCGGCAGAAGCAAAGAGTTGTTATTAAATTTCTACTGTCGGAGGGAGAAACAGCTCAGAACATAAGCAGAGGGCTAAAGCAAGTGTGTGGTGACGGTGCGATAGACTGCAGCACAGTTACGAGGTGCCTGAAGCGAGTCAATGATGCACAGGAAAAACCTGGTGAAAGCGATCTTTGCGATAGGCCAAGAAGTGGTAAGCCATCTTCTACTCACAGTTCTGCTAACATTGATCAGGCAGATACAATGATTGAGGAAAACAAACGCATCGCCATCAATGAGCTTGCTGAATCATTAGGAGTAAGTGCAGGGAGTGCTGTAAAGATCATAAATACCCGGGGTATTTATAAGTGAGTGCAAGGTGGGTCCCAAGGCAGCTTCACCGAGGCTCAAACAATCCCACCTAGAAGCTTGTTCTGAACTTCTGCACCCACCTCGTAACTGTGCGGTAGTCTATTGCACCGTCACCTTACACCTACTTTAGCCCTCTGCTTATGTTCTGAGCTGTTTCTCCCTCCGACAGTAGAAATTTAATAACAACTTTTGCTTCTGCCGAAATTGCTTTGGGGCAATCATGCCGGTTTTACCTACTAACGAAGAAGACATTCATAGCATTTATTCAGACATTCATAGACATTCATAGAAACTCAACGTTTCGAAAAACTAAAATCAGTTTTTCGAAACGTCGAGTTTTTATGAAATTTATGTAGATTTTAAATCTAAATAAAGATCATTTTAACTTTCAATTACACCAGAAGGGCTATATTCAGAAGTTAAAAGATGCCTGGTGACAAAAGCAAAATATTGATGCTTTTTTTGTTGCTGAGAATGCATCTCGCTTGCCAAAATATTTAAAGCCAACCAATTCTCTTCGCTGCACTTTAAACGTGACAAGAAAAAGAGCCAAAAAAGCTTCAACTATACAAATGTATTTCCTCAACTTGTCCAACAGGCACGACAAGAGTCGACTAGTGATAAATGATAAATTTTCGCTCACTAAAATATGAACAAAAGATATTGCTGTGTCTGCCCTATTTTTTTAACTTGGTTTAGCGTTGATTGCTAATTTCTGCACTTCAAAAACCCATTGTGCATACAGTACTTATAGTTCCTCGATACGAAAAGAGAAGTTGAAGTTACTATCGAATTTACAGCAGTAAAATCTTACTTTTTTATTATTAAATTTTGTAGCCATTCTGCCTAATTTGCTAACAGCTACACAATTGTATTTTGAACTGTGTGAAATTGGTGAATTATACAAAAATATCAAATGCGTACTCAAAAAATTTTCAAGTCATTTCGCAATCTCTCCTTTCGTTTTCCCCATAATTAAAAAAAAGTTTATGTGATTAAAGCTGCTTATGTCAGTTCACGTCATTAGAAATCAAAATTTCATAATTTTGTCGTTTTAGTGAAATGGTAGTAAGCCATAAGTTTACTCGTTTTGCTTCGGCAAAAGTATTTTTTGCACATCAACGCTATTTATACAGTAGCTGCGTGCTATTATGAAAACGTTATTTTACTGATTGGTCGTCCGCTAGACGGAAATTTTCTGGAACTTACCAACGATTGGCTTTGAAAAAGTATTTCGTTGGAAAATATTCACACTATTTCGTGCATTATATTTAATTTTGTCTGAGTCCAACACAGTTGATCCGCTACTAGATATAAATTCGGCTTCGAGGCCGAATGAATACACTAAAAACGTCGTTTTATAGCGACTGTGATCGAATGGTCATGTGTCATGTGTTGGAACGTAACGATAATCGTGTTGTAACCTTGAAAAAGGTACTTTAAAAGACAAACGGAGGGATTGCGATAATTTTCATTGGTTTGCAGATTCTAACAACAGGTAGATTTTTTAGAAGTGTTACCAGTTATATCAATAAAGTATTGCAAACGGAATGATGGAACTTGAAACTACCATGCAGGTATTGACAGTTGTCTTATGCTTAGCGCTACGGTTGCTGTTCTGAGGGTCAAAAATGATATAACTACAAAATAAATAGAATAAAAAGCGAAATTTTTCGTTCAAAGTAGTTTCTGTATTTTAGTAAGGAGCAGTGTCTCCACATTTATGCCGAGATCCCAATATGTTATGGCTAAAGATAAGCAAATGATTGGAAGTTGTGCATTTTGAGCTAATGTCATTTTCGACTTTGCTCATACCTTATTTGAAACTTTATTTTTAACCATTTGCCCTTGGATGATAAAGGAAATGCGATCCACCTACATTCCCAGAATGACTTTTATGTTTTTGTGTGCAGCGATTTAAAAAAGTCCACTTTCACTCTAGGGATGCTACAAAACTTGTTAAAACCGCTGCACACAAAATCATCTTAGAGATGTAGGTGGACCACATTACGTTATTTCCTTGATCATTCCAGAGATGTAGGTGACCCGCAAAGGGTTACACCACTTGCTTTTCTGTCCGAAATTGTTAATGCTTCCAGCTTTGGCTACACGTGTTTAGTAGCAATTGAAACATCAAAAGTGACTGCTGCCCAACTCTCATTAAAGGTTTGTTCAAATTTCTTCCTAATATGTCTGTATTGTCTCTTGGAGATTTGTGGGAAATTGTAAATGTTGATGCAGTGGTTTTCTTCAAATTTTTATGCCTCGCCTTTCTCCTAAATAGCGATGCGTCACCGACGTAAATCATGAGTCAACCAATACCACGACACGCTTCCACGTGATTTAAAATAAACGTGGTGAATCATTGTTTCATCAGGATTGTTTACATGCAGCTTGACTTCTAAGCGAAACTCACGTTTGCCTTAAGAAATAGCTAAATATTACTTTATCAGGAAATGCTTTTCATCAATAAGAACTTGGCGAAAGTAGCCTAACTGTACACTGCCTTTTGCGAAGAAGAAATAACTCAAATTCTATTTTAGTTTGCGTTTGATGTTTGTAAATTAGTTTTAGAAACAAGATAAAATCTTCGAAAGTCAAAAATGTATATTTGCCTTTTTGTTTAAAATTATAAACCTAGAGCTTCTAAAATCACTGATACTATGGATCGCAGTACAAAGTTTTCATTTGTCTGCACAGCTGTCAAGAGTCCGGGAGTGTCTTGTAAAGATAATTTTGTGGTACTGCAGTACCTTTTGCTTTTATTTATTAGTTTTGTGTTTACATAGCTTTTCTGGTTCCACCTACATGTGTGGTACAAAATCAAACGTACGCTTTCACTTGACAAATCTTTCTTGTGTTGCACTTCACTTCAGAATTTCCCATACTTTTCGTTCATTTTGTGTTGCATGAGTTGAACCAGGTCTCGTGTTTTGTGATTCGCTACAGCCGATATGGTCAGTGAACCCATTATCTTTGTACTCAAAAATCAATTTACTTTATTGCAGTGGGGCTGGAGTTGGAGCTTGAGGGACAGATATGGTTCGCGTGGATATGTTCTCTATGCCAAGACTAAAAGTGACAAGGCCAAATGGCTTGAACATATTAAAGCAGCCTTGTAAGTTTAAAATTATATAATGTTTAAGTTATTGAATGCAGGATATGTGAAAAGGTAAACACGGTTCTAGATCTTTTCAGATTTGTCCAAGGAATACGGCTAGATGCCAAGCTTTCAAAAAAGTCTTAAAATAAGACGTAGCATTAACGTATTATACAAACATTCGCTTTGGGTGATGCCCTTGCTGTGGCCTTGACAAAATAGTTAAGAAGAAGCTGCTTCATTTGCGTTTATTAGTAGCAACTATAAAAAATTAAGTTCTACAGTTTAGATTTGCCTCCGAAGCGTTCAATGGTTTTCATTTTATGTGACCTTTAGAGCAAAGGTCTCCACGCCAAGTTGATAGTTTTTGCATTTTCCTTTTCAAATTTTCATGCGAGTATACGCAATCCGTTAGCAACCTCTGATTAAAGAAGTGTGTGAAAACTTTTTTGCAGTCATATGATACCGTCGGAAAGTGCGGACTGTTTGCAAGCGCTTTATTTATTTTTTTTAATTAACCTGAAAGGGGCTGAATGGTTGACTGAACATTGTTTTTGGAGATCAACCTCAAAAGGGTAGAGTTTTTTTACTAAAGTCCGTATTTATTTTGGATAAACAATTAGTAGATTCAGGCCACAAGTCCCCCGGCTTCTCGGGACGCAGTTTGCTCACCCCTATTTTAGTGCAAGCATTTCAATGTCGCTTTCAACCTAAAAATTGTTTAACCTTACTGAACTTGTGCAGCAGGTAGTATACTCAAAACTGGATTCTGCTGCACCATGACTAGTCTTTGTTTACTAAAATGCAACCGTTTGTTTCGCCGTGGTTTGTTGATCAGAAAATATAATATAACTGGAGTGGCCAAACTTACTTTACGCTAGATCCACATGCAAAAAAATTCTAATTCAACAAAGCTGCAACAGAAATTTTTCTGTCGCTCGCGGGCTGAAGTTGTTGTTTTTGCCCTTTCTCAAATTGTAGACCTTTATGACGGCGATCAACCTTTGGCTTTCGTGCTTTTTTTGCTTCTACCACAACATTTAATGGGGCCATCATTCTTAATACCATGGGATGGCGTCACCTTGTCTGAAAAAAAACAAATATTAACTCTCAAAAAATGTATGTTCAATGTACAGTACAATAGTCCTACATCACTTTTAATGAAAACATTGCAAGTCCAAAGAGCTGCGGTTCGGCCATCCCTGAAAGTATAAATCTTCAAGTATCTGTTAAAACTACCGGCAATTCTCTACTTTCGCAATTCTAAATTTCAATTTTTGAGTTTATTATATTGAGCTTTTTACCAACTTACTAATTTTGTCTTGAAAAAATGACTTAACTGCTTGCGGCAATATTCCTTTGAAATTTAATCGAATGTATTTCCTTTCCAGTGAGATTATAGATCCGAGTGTCTTGAAAGGCAAAGAACATTCGTTTAAAATGAAGACTTTCACAGAGCCTACTTATTGTAGTCACTGCAAGAAGTTGTTACTGGGTATTTTCTACCAAGGATACTACTGTGAAAGTAAGTACAAATTTATGGATCAAGCTAATTAAACTTAACAAATATTTTTGATAAAATAAGACCGCATGTGTTTCGGTGATCATTTTCTGTTTGAAGTTTTGTTTGTGATAATCGTAAACAAAAAAATGAGTTGTTTTGTGCTGATGACGGAATTAGTTTGTTGCGAAACTTCTTCATAAACGTTTTTGCCAAGATATTAAGTGCGCATTGTTTGTAATGGTATGTGATTTTGAAATAGATTTTGGGCGTAGGGAACTTTTCTTCTGCAGTTCATTTATGTTTTATCTCTCAAATGTTGGATTTTGGAATAATTTTCGAAGTCTGTATTGTAAAACTTTTATTTGTGCACTCATCAGCTGTCAAATGGAAAAGAACTCTCGCTGTTTTGATTTGGCAATTTTTTTACTAGTGAGAGGAATAAGGAATACCTGACCAAGCACTGTTTCGAAAACAGATGATGCTTTCTGCTGTATTGCAGCAATGTTTTGTAGTTTATGTTTGCTAACATTGTTAGCTTTGTATAATTCTTAATAAATACTTGACTGGTATTAAACATTTATAGCCAAGTGAATATTTTAGGAGAAACAGAGTGATTAACCAATCACTTTACTTATGGATACGTGCAATAAGTTTTCCCCATTCGTGATTTCCAAATATGACCTTCGAGGTTGCCACCTTTTCCAGATTATATAAGGTTGCATAACGTTTAAAGAGCGCTGACTTGCTGTTTTGCCAACATGCCAGCATATTTACGTAAATTAACAATACTTGATCCAACTTTTCTTTACGTAAAGGAGTTTGTGGGAGAAGTTAATGTTGGCATAAATTCATGTGTTAATATTCCGCTGTTTCTTTGATCGAATCAATTGAATTCTGTCTGATTATTTTATTTTGTTGAAGCTTTTCTGTTTATTTTGCTGAAAGGCAGAAGTTACGGTGAGCGTGCTTTCGACAAAATAAACATAATTTTCCAGCGTACGCTTACAGTAGAGTACGTTCGCGAAGTACGGTTGTAAAGTACTCCACTCTACGCTTGTAGAGTACGCCAATGTACGCTGTGGAATTCACAATTGGAATTCAACATTGAAAAACTATGAGTTCTAAGCACTTATAATTGGAGTCATGTACTTTTGTACGTAGAGCAGCGTTGTGTTCAGACCTGTTTCAGAGTTGGCAGTATTGATGGCGGATTGTATTTTAACCACATTTATTGAAACAAGCAAGAAGCAATGCAGAAAAGTGTCGTTCTTTAACAAACAACGTAGATGCCAGACGTTTTGTTGAAAGTGTTATTTTAATTATTAAATAATTTTGCAGAATCTAACATGGCTTGCCATAAGTGGTGCTTACATGATGCATGGAAAAGCATCGAGAATAATACAAATCGTCGTAAGTAAGCTTAATAAAATATTTCAACTGCTTTGAAAAGACGACGTAGTACATAGTGGCGTAGATAGCGGTTATTGGTATTTTCCCAGAACTGTTTTCTCGATTGACAAAGTGTTCGGGAATGTGTAATAATGCATTGCTGAGCGCTTACTAAAATGGTGATTTTAGATGGTGCAATCTAGATAAGGTAGATCCATTTTTTGCTTCTTGCATTTAAGCTCAAACTCTGCTTGCTAGTTTTTAATTATATTGGGCACCTGCTCGCCTCACCCCCTGTCAGCCACAAACGTGAAATTATTCTGTTAAGCGCCTTTCGCAAGGAAACAACAAGCGAACTTCTCGGCTATTTTTCAACTGCTCTTGCATGTTTACCCTCAAGCATGGAAGCTCTGAATGTTCTTTTTACAGTCTTTACTTTGACTCAACGAGGGAATTGAGCCCAGAGCCACCGACTACGGAACGGATGCTTTTTTAGTGTTTACATCTTCAAAATTGATAACAGTTAAAGTTTTAAACTACACAAAATAATTGATTAATTTCGGCTGTTTATTTTTAGCGAAGTCTTCAAAAGATTTCATTTTATTTTAATGGTATCAGAACGCTAGCTCATAAGTCACTGGCCACTTTCGGTAGTTCATTAATTACTCGAAAATATACATTGGCAGGTTTTCGGTCGCTTATTGTAAAATGGTGCTGAAATTGTCATTCTAGCTCTTCCTATTTGACGCAGTACCGCCACTGATGAGAACGTCACGAAAAACTGGCAAAACTTTTTTTATCTATGTTTTTTTCTAGCTAAAAAAGTTATGTTTAAGTTCTGTACCACCAACAAATTATTTGTGCGTTTTTTTGAGTGCTCTTTTAAATACGCATATCACAGCGCTAGTTGATTTGTGCCTGTAGATTGTGCTAGTGAAGATTTGCCTTAATTGTAAATTTTACTCACTGAAACAGCTACTGTATGTAGAATTTATAATAACCGCGCTGGCATAGGCACCAGTGATTAACCGCTTTAATTCTGTTTTCAGCTTCAGGACAATCCATGGATAACAAAGTAAGTCGCCAGATTGTTTGTAATGCTTGACCGTCAGAAGTGCTTTGATTTCTTTCATTGAAAATTTATTGTCATGCACGAGCTTACATAGAAATAGTTTAAAGCAGCGCTTCTCAACCGATGGGCCGCGGCTCACTGATGGGCCGTGAAGGTCCTTCAGGTGGGCCGCGAAACGTTCTGCCATAAATTGAAGATTTTTTAGAAAAAATTATGAATTACGAAAGCTAAAAATGTACTATAAACTTAACTCTCTTTCGTTTTGTAGCAAGTTCCTCCTGAAATAAATGATTGTTCTGAAACAAATTTTTCATGAAGTGAGCCCCAGAACAAAGTCTCGGCGAAAAGTGGTCCATGCCATCAAAAAGGTTGAGAAGCACTGGTTTAAAGGACTGCATTAGCTTAAATTTCTGTCAAATAATTCTATGATTTTTGCAGGTACCACAGTCTACAGGTATGTTGTAAAGCTGTATAATTAGGAATGGTTTGAAATTATTGTGTAGCCTGACGAAAAGATAGCCTTTTTTAAGCAATACAAAAACTGCTAAAAGCTAAAGCTTTTCTACTACTAGTTGTTACTCTTGGGGAAAGGAGTGATGGTGGAAGACCATGGAGACCCAGAAGCGGAACAACTCCCCAGGACATGGACCAGATGTAAATAGAAAAGGAGTCGCCAAAAAGCGAATGGCATTAGAGTCCGTTGTTGAACAGGGCTGGGTTAAGTGTCCTGAGTCAGATGAGCACCGGCGCTGCATGGAGGATTCTTAATGCAGCCGATTCTAGAGAGATGGGAGTTTAACAAAAGACTGCGTACGTTGCAGCGACGACGAGAAAGGACCAAACGAGCGTGACGAAGAGGTACAAGTCTCTCAGTGGATACTAGGGGATCTGTGGATTAAAAAATTTTGAGGAAGCAGTACGCCTCCAACCCGAAAAAAGAGATGGGTGGATACGAGAGACAAGAGAAGAGAGGTTACCTGAGACTGTAGACGACTGCGACAGCGCATCTCGTCTGGCCAGCTCATCGGACGTGTCGTTACGCAAAAGAAATGAGGGACCAGGGACTTCTTCGCATGGACAAGATTTTCTTTTTGGAGAAACTTCTCGGATTATAAGCTTCTCGTTCGCCCTTTTTGCTAGTCTTTAGTTAGACTAGGCCACCGCGACTGGTAGACTGCTTGGCCCGACCACCTGCCTGCCACACGAAGGTAGACATGCCATTAGTGTCCTGTCCAAAGACACAACAATCAAGCTTACCGGCTTATTTTCCCCACTATCCCATTTGCGCTGAGCGCCAAGCAAATTAGCTGTAAATATTTTTTAAAGTCTTTTGGTATGACCTGTCTAGGGAAATGAACCTCAGGTCTACCGTCCGCTTTTGGGAAGCTCATAATCTGAGAAGCTTCTCCATAAAAGAAAGATCTTCTTCACACGAAGAAGAACTACTGGATTCTCAATCACCATGGACTCAATTGTAGCCGGATACAAGGAAGAACAGGGGATGATTGGTCCCTGTCAGATGTGCAAGAGAGCGTGAAAAAGAAAGAGAGACGGAGGAGAGGAAAGTGTAGCACGGACAAACGATAGTCTAAGAGAAGGGAAGAAATGGCGTAGACTTCAGCAGAGAAAGTTGATCACTCTGGGCTTTTCAAATAAAAAAGAGTAGCCTCAGTTACACAAAGCAAACGGTTGGTAAGGACGCCAGAGTCTCTTTTGCCAAAAGGTAAAGGACAGGTCATTGATCCTAATCACGAGATTGAGAGGTTATCCGTGTGTGAAATTACCCGTGAGTGTGAGATTACCCGTGCTTCACCCGTTAGAATTGTGAAGCTGCTCATCCAGGATGTCTTAAGATTAGACTCTTGGGTACCCATCAATGGCAGTCCGCCTTGTTGATAGTGGGGCTACCAGTTCGTAATTTGTATTCATGACTGATTCGAAATGGGCTGCCGCTTTTCCCCAAGCCTATTTCAATTAGGTTGATGGCGTGAACCTGGATAGCCGTTCGCTCCTTACTTGCATCTCAAGGAAGAGGAGGAGTAAACCATCCAACCAAAGATTGCGAGATAGGAGAGAATCAGGTCAGCAAGAGCTGCACTAGGGTTGTTCAGAGTTGGGAAAAAATTTCAAATTACACAGGGTGGCAGTTTTTCCGATTACTTTGGCGAAAAAAACAATATATGAAAAAAAATTTCAAAATTTGCTCTTTTTTGATTAGCACTGCTCGCTTCAAGTTTTTCGGTGAAATTTCAGAAAAGCAGGAATTTCCTTTTATGCTAATAAGCTATATTGCTGATTTCTCGCAATGTAGCGTCATTTTAGTAGCAACTTATATCCAATTTTATTCAAATCCACTAAATTATACTTCAACGCTAGTATTGCATCAATACAAGCGTAACTATATACGCTGACGTCAGCATTACCTACCACGTTGGCCCATTTTACAGATCCTTTGTCAAGTTTGGTTTTAGGGCTCATGGAACAGGAGTACATACAATGATGCATTGCAGCAAAGTAACGCTAGGCATTGACAAAGATTTTCAGTGTTAATAATTCGCATCCGCGTGTTACATAAATTTTGCAATATAAGCTATTCGTTATTATGTCATTTCGGAAAGAAGTGTCATCCCACATTACCCTTTTTAAGATATGTTCAATTGACCTAATGTAATGATCAAAGTTTAGTGTGTTTTGTTAAGCGTTAGAGTTTGCAGTCATTGGTAGGAAGAAACAGTTACGTATTGTTCCTATAAAATTTTCGAAACTATACAAATATATAACTTACTAGTAATAATGTTTCTATGCCTTTAGAAATAGTGTTGATTTTATTGGTATTGGTACTAATCAATTAAAGATAGTTTGTCTGCAATATGGCGAATTCAGATAACTGTACAGTAAAAAGAAAAAGGACTGAAACCAGATCAACAAGCATCAGGAACTATTTTTTGGTGAGAAAATCAGTGGAAAGTATATCTCACAACAAACTTCCAACGTTTGATAACGTTTTTTAGATTGCTACTATACGTGAGAGAAGCAAGTTAAAACATACCACCTAAAATAGTGATATTATTGCTACAGTCAATGAAATTTGGCTAGTATGGGCAACTTGCAGGTATTAAATCAATGAAAAAAAAAGGAATGCGCAGCACCAGCTGAAGAATATGAGGCCAGTCGGATAGCCATTCGTAAAATTAAAAATCGAATTATCGCTTTCTCAGAAAATAACCGGAGACTGTTTCAAAGTAGTTTCGACAAACTCTGGGATGTAGGATCAGCTGATGAATTGAAACAATACCAAAAAAAATCGTGCATTCATGCCACAAGCAAAACAAGACAATATTCAATTTTACATTGATCAAAAGAAAGAAAGAAACGCTACAGTGACTGATGAGGACAAGATATTCCAACAAGCAACCAGGAAGAAGCAGATGCGTCTTCAACGTGAACACACCGTGCAAACTAAAATTGTGGCCCCGTCTTTTGTTTTTGTTTTTCACGCTGAAACTTTAAGTAATGAAGAAAACTCCCATTTCTGAGGGATCGTGCATTGAATCAGTTTCTGAATGTGAACCAGATACTTCTGGTGCCAGTACAGTGACTATGTTATATTAAATGCTCCTCAAAATTTAATAAATAATCCATCAACCACCAGAATCTGCAATAGTTTAAAATTACTGATAATGCTGCTACCATGATTGAGTCATCAAAGCCTGCCGATGAGGAGATGTAGATACCTTTTGTAGATCACTTTCTACAGCATGCAGAAATTGAATCGTGAATCGATTGAAAGTATCCGAGATTGTAATAAACGAATTTATCGAAAATCTCCTATGTAGGTGAATATTTTACTGAGATTATAACCTAATCGTGGATAGATTAAGAGAGAGGTATGAAGTCCTTTGCATAGTGATGTCTAGTTCTCCAGGTTAGGCAAATGAAAAGCTAACGGCTGAGCGAAGATAACAGCATGCAACTGGTAAAGCTCAAGCGGAAGGCACCTTTTGATGTAATTTAAATGTGGAATATAAAAGATGTAGTAGCCACGTTGGTTTTTATACCACTGCAAGCAACAGCGATTGGAAAGGGGTAGCAGCCAAGCTATTGGGAAGGGCTAATTGGTTGAAAGGTATTTTATCATGCATGTCGTCACCACAGTTATGGGTTGATTGTCCAATCACTGTATAAAGAAGTATTTGGAGAGGAAACGACCGGCCCGGAAAATGCTGATGTTAAGAAATTTGAAGCAATTTGGAAAGATAGTGATAAGCCTAGGACATCACAACTCGCATCTTCGAGTCAAGCCTCTGATTATAGCAAAAAGCAGCCTACAGTAATTTTATGAGGATCTTCAAGATGCTTTGGCTTGTGATGAAGAGCACAGTAGGCCTAAGTCACTCTTGCTCCGTGATAATATCAAAGAAAGCGTCAAAAATTTACTTTTGGTTTTAAATGTTAATTTAGAAAGGGATAAATCTGCTAAAATGCAAAATTCTGTGCTGCACACGCGGCAAGATGCTTGACCCAAGTACTATACTAACAAAACCTGTGCTTGCGGCCAGACCAAATGGCGTACAAAGAGGAATTTCTTCAACAGTTAAATATATTTTTGGCATTGCTTATGTTCCTGCGTGGCTGTATTCAAGCATGGACTCAGATTCCGCAGTAAAAGATTTTCTTTTTCTAGGTGCATGTCCAAATAAAAAGAGTTTGATACACAAGTGGCAGGCCCCGCTTAAATAATTTACCATACTGAAAAATGCTGACGTCAGCATAAATAACTTCATTTGTATTCATGCAATGCTAACATTAAAGTATAATTCAGTTGATTTGTGGAAATATTTGCTCAAGTTGCTATTAAAATCAACAACAAGGCTTATTTTTAGCATAAAAGGAAATTCCCGCTTTTCTAAAATTTCAACGAAAAACTTGAAGCGAGTTGTGCTAGTTGAAAAAGAGCGAATTTCAAATTTTGTTTTGCGGATATTGTTATTTTCGCCTAAGAAATGAAATAAACTGCAACTTGTGTAATTTGGAATTTTTTCAAAATCTGAACAACCCTAAGCAGCATCTTTGCCGGAAACAGGAGGGTCAAGGCGAGTTTATGGAGTTGATAGAGCGAACTCCACATCAAAGGAAGGCGAGATCTGAGAAGGGGAGGAAGAGCAAGCAGCGAGAGTTTTCATTAGGGAAGAAAGAGAAAGTGTGAGCGGTCGCAAAGTCTCTCCATGAGGACCTGAAAAGCCTTGGTTTCGAGTCATGTCTAAACCATTTTGAATGGAGTACAAAGGGCCTGCTCATTAGAGGACAGGGTGAAATAAGTCAAGGTGACCAGTTGGGAAGGCAGGAACGTTTCAAAGGAAGAAAAAGGATCGGGATGACGATAGGCAGCTGGTGATGGCGAATGGTTTTTCGGTGAAGGCGTTTCAACTTGTTAGCATTGGTAACGCCGAGAAAAGAACTCCAAACGGGTGAAGCACAGGTAAGAGCGGACCGAAGAAAAGCTTTGTGCACTGTACGATGTACAAAAGAGATAGAGACTCCTTGGACAGGCCCCAGGAAGATGCTGAAATCCTGCGTTAAGGCGTTGAGACGTGGGAGGAACTTGTCTTTCGGCGAAGATTCATGTTCGTAAAAGGAAAGAGTGCGGTGAAAGGTGACCCCAAGAAAAGTGGGAGTAAAAGCTAATTCGAGACAAGGGGCCGAAGATTAGCTTAAAGGGGATCTACCGAAAAGAAGGAGGCTTTTCATTTGTTTGTATTAAGATAACTCCAGCGTTTCAGCCACATCAGGCTGCCTTGTGTGACTTCCGCAGTAGTGGATACAGAGATCAGAGAACCAGATGGCCAGGTCATCGGCATAACGAGAGAAGCTGACGGAGAAAGGTAAGGATGCAGGGATATTCTTGATAAAGATAGAATAGAACAGAGTTAACAGATCATTCCGTACACCTCAACGGAGTCGAAAGAAGCGATTTATGTAATGTTGACAAACCAAACAAGGGTGTCTGTCAGAAGGAAAGACTTAGTCCGCCGAATAAAGCTAGGAGGAAGGGGAGCAAAAATATGCTTAAGAGTCAAAGGCCTTGGAAAAATCAATAGTAGCTAGGATCGTCCAAGAGCTCTGCTTGGATTTGTTAAACCCATGCGCAATGGACAGAGAAAAATAACATTTTTGGTCGAGAGTTGACAATTAGGCCAGAAACCGGCCTGGCGGGTAGAGAAAATGAAAGTTAGAATCCAAAAAGAAGGGTAGGTGGGTTAGAATGATGCTGCTCAAACAGTTTTAAAACGCACAAGGTGAGAGAGAGATAGAACAGATGATTGGAAAGGAATGCAAAAACCAAGGAAGATAGAAAGATGTAAAGAAGAAGATCTATGCGAGGAGCTTCAGCATGAGGTTGGTTACTTTGCTTGCGCCGGTGGCAGTGGAAGAGGCGAGGTTGGCAGCAGCCACAAAATATGCACTGGAGGTGAAAGAAAAGCAGAAAATGGAATGAGACTCCTCTGTACTGGAGCTCTGATGGAGCTCAGACAAGTAGCTTTGGGTTCTTCTACGCAAAGTTTCTGGCTGAGACGCATAAAAGTAAAACATGTGGTAGTTGGCATAAACCGATGTTGACTCCTTTGGAGAAAAGTAGTCGAAAAGTTTTGAACAAGGAGAGGCAGGAAGGAAGAAGCAGAATCAGCTGCACATGGAAGAAGAATATGGCCTGGTTTAGGATAGGATTTGTAAGAGAGAAGCATGTTTCATGCTATGCCTTAATCGTGGCTTTGTCAATTACAGACGAAGCATGCACAAAAGCTGAGATGTCAGCCAGGCGTTCTTCATCACTTTTGTGAGCAGAAGCGAAAGCCTGTTGTCTTTTCTTTACTACTTCTTGCACTTCGGAAAACCACCAAGCTTGAGTTTGGCGTTTGACGCGACCGAAAGAAACAGAAGGTTATGGCCGCGTTCGGTGCTAAAGAGGTAAAGAGTGTAGCTGCAGTGGAAAGATAAGAGGAATATTCCTCTGCAGAAGGGGAGCGAAAGTCGCAGTGGAGAGCAAAGTCATCTTAAGGAGCCTTCTGAAAATTGAAAGAAGGAGGGCGATTATTGGGATAGAGAGGGGAGAAAGGGAAAATAGGGAGAAGGTCAGAACCCAAGTCCTGAAGTAATTCCTAGGAGCAGAAAAGGGCAAGAGAACAGCAAAAAAGTTTAGATATCTGATGATGAGCGACTGCTATAGGGGAAATAGAAAGTGGGGGTGCCATAGTCACTGAGAGGCAGAAGGTGTAAGGATTTGCCTCATTCCATTGCTTCATCCCCTCGATAATCTTGAGTTCCTTTTGAGTCCCATTAAGGATGATGACAGTTAAAGCCCCTCAGAATAAAGAGGTTTCTGGAGGAAAAAAGAACAGAAAGGAGTCGGAGCTGCTATTCTCAGAGACGGAGTATTGCTCTAACGAAAAGAGAAAGAAAAGTCTTACATAGAAATGTTGGCCCCCACTTATTCGGAGTAAGAATCAAGCAACAAGAGAGAAATGGAAAGTTCAGAAAAGATGAGATCCTGTCTGACGAAAATGGTGACTCCACCGCCAGAGTACCAGTCATTAGGAAATAAAAATTGAGACTGGGAATGGGTGCGATCAGATCGCAGACCTGAGTATCCAGAGATTCTGAAGAATGAAGCGGAGTTATGGTTGAATTGCTGGATACAGATAACATCGAGGAAAGGGTGAGCCGAAGTGAAGAAGTTTTGGCGCAGAGACCTTCTCCATTCCATTCGAAGTGTGTTAGGTGAGGGGGGATGGCCAAGTAAGATGGTGAAAGGGCTCCAAGAGAAGACTTACGGACTAGGCAGAGAGAGAATGGAAGGTCAGAAGGCGTGAGTAATGAGTTGAGCTGCATTGGTAGAGAGGGGTTGACTGGGTTGCCGCCCACTGAGGAGGTATAAGTGCTGGAAAGCCCCAAAACAGACAGCAGTGTTGGTAGACTCTGGACCCCCACGAGAGACCGACTCAGCAAGGAGGATAACACCAGGACTGAGAGCTGGAAAGTAAGTTTAACTCCTAGGAGAGAGAGGTGCATCGTAAGTGTACTCATTTGAGACTTGCACACCAGGACTGAGAGCTGGAAAGTAAGTTTAACTCCTAGGAGAGAGAGGTGCATCGTAAGTGTACTCATTTGAGACTTGCACAACACTGCATTTACCTGCCCGTCCAGGTCACAATTCCGGCACACACGGAACAAGAAGAGGTAGGAGGGCCAGGGTTGAGGTAAACGTTGTCGCTTATCAGAAGGAAGAATAGGATGGCGTGAGAAAGAGAGGCGGGAAAGGAAAAGACAGCCCACCGATTTTAAAGAGGATGCAGGCTGCCCCTTCTGCGGTCGTTTATAGGGTAGTGCGGCAAAAAATATTTGAAGTGGGGAGTGCTGTAGGTATCTGAGATCATCGGAGATGCTAACTGCCTTTTTGGCCCAACTTAACTGTGTCAAGGACCGAACCATCACGTTTGGGTGGCTGTTGATTGGCGCAGTTAAAATGACTTCGTCTTCATGCATTGTTGTGTATAATCTAATATTGAATTTTTCAGACAGTCAACTATTTGTTTTGTTTTTGTAAATATGCACCCTTTTTTACAGTGTTATGCCGAGCTCTTCGTGACTACAATGGTCGGCCTCAGCCCCCTTTTGAAAATGCAAACGTCATAAGATTTAGTGTAGGTGATTATATACAAGTAGAAGAACAAAGAACGGCGGAATGGTGGCAGGTAACTAAATGATACTAAAAAAAAGTGAAAAGTAATGCCGATTGCAAGAAAACCTTATCTAGGTGTCTTGTGTCTTTCGTCAAGGCATCAGGGAAGCGAAGGCAGCTGAGCAAGGCTATTAAAACATCAGTTTGTATTTCATTTGAAGAAAAGCTTAATGTATACTGTTATTATTATTGTTATTTTTTTTATATCTGGTATGCCAATGTATTGTGTAATGGTATAAGCAAAAATAGTAGCCCTACTATGTGATTATAAAAGTTGGACTTTTTGTGGTGATTCGCAGAAGAAACAGTTCTAGACGTCTTTTTTAAAGGCAAGATTGCGAGCGGCATCTACTAGTTTACCGATCCGAGTAATTCTCGATACTCCTCACTAGCTCTGACTACATTTAAACGCCAGGTTTAATTTCAAACCATGCTTCGCTTCACCTTGCTGTTTGAAGTAAACTTCTTTTGATATGTTTTGTTTTTCTGCACTTTTCGTGTGTATAATTAGGTGCTTTAAAGCACTTTTATTTAGTGGTTTGCAACCAAAATTGTCAACGATATAGTGTGTTTAGGGTCGTACAGTCACCAATTTTGACAGAAGAGGATATTTTCCTGCATCATACGTCACTCTGGTGGTGAGTGATGGTTGATTTTTATTCTCTAATGTAATTTTAAAATAGCGCTTTTCTTTCGACGAAAAGTATAGTTTTGCAATTTACAATGAAGCCGCTCATTTTAAGCTGTAGATTTTACTATTCTTGATAGCGTTTCAGCTTTGCGCCTCTCTTGCGATTATGTTGTCTTGGTTTTAGATTAATTTGAATTGTATTTTAAGTCGTAAGCTGTTAATAATCTTAATCAACTCGTTTTTTTCATATTTAAGCGAAACAAACATTTTAAAAATCTATTTTATAAAATATTTATGAATAACTATGCTTTCTTAAAATTTCATAAAACATGAATAACTAATTCTAATTGCATAACTGTTTAAGTTTAGTTTCATTTTTTTTACTGTGGAGTTACTGGAACCAGTAGAAAACCTTTTATTCTGTTTTAAAGTTTTATGGCCAAGTTGAACCGCGGTTTATACTTTGTCGGCAATTAGCTCTGAGCAATAGGTCGCTGTTTTTGCAATCAACAAATTATGGGTTCAAAGCCCGCTTGGTTTCAGCATCTTTTTGACTTTGAAAAATCTATGGCAACTTTCCTTGCCAGGATACGGTGCCGTGGTAGAAGTGAACTGCGCTAACAGTACTGATTACTCCGAAGCGGGTATGAGCGTAAGTGATTCCGTGTATGACAGTAAAAGTTACTCCCGCCAATGAAACAGCTATAACTTCTGATACTTAAACCAGGTTCTATTACTTGACCTGTCATTACAGTATTTGAATATTATATGATTTAATAGAGTCAGAGAGATGGGTTTCGTTCTGAATCTACCACTACTGTCAATGGTACTGGCCGACTACCCAGTGCACGTACCACTCCTTTTATGCTCTTAGAGGATCATGACTGGTATGGTGCTTTGTGATCCTGTAGCGCCTTAGTTGATTTTCAGTTTTCAATTTTTCTTTTATGCATGCATTTTTGTTTGATTCGATTTTTTCTTCCCTGCTTTAGCAACTCCCTTCCCCAGCTCTGTCGCGCAGTTCAGGGGCAAGTGGGAGTCGTTCAGTTGAACCAATCAGTGTCTACGACGTAGCCAGACCTATGCTATCAACGCCAATTCAGCTGGAGCAGTATTATTGGTATTTGATGAAGCATGCTTAGAACTGCTTCCGCTTTTTTTCAAATATTACTCACGCTTTTAACTTTGCATGTTGGCTTCAATCGATTCATTTTTATTCGCATGTTTTAGAGTAGATGTTATACTAGTAAATTGTTCGTGCAGCTTTTCGATATAAAATGTTGCAACGCAATATTGAAATATTGCTTTCAATAGCATATTTCTGAAGCTTTTCACTAAAAAGAGCAAAAAGGTTTTTGTACAACTAGAAAATGAGGCTGTGATTTGATAGAAGCTGTTTAGCTCACATTGGCGAAGAGAAATCGTTTGCTGCGTGAAATTTCTAGTCTGATATTATAAATGGTCATATCCATGGCTAATAAGAGTGTTACGGCTCTTTCGATCATTTTTCGTTTCTTATGTACGTAAAGTTTAGTTTACTCCTCTCGTTTTCTTTTTAGAAATTTTCTCCAGTGAGCAGTTTCAGACAAAAAGCTTCAGAAATGTGCGGTTTGTTTTACTGAATCACACACCAAATAATAAATTTTACCCTGTTTTGCAAACATTTTTTGTGCTAAATGTTACCTATATACAAAAAATAATTCAACATTTTTCACTGAAATGCTAGTTTTGCTAAAAAGCTAGTTTATGGTAACTCTTGGACTTTCAATAAATCGACAAAAGTTTATAAAAAGATATGCTTTTCCAATGGCTTTTGCGAAAGTTTTTTTCATAACTATTTTGCACTCAATCAAGATATTCTTTTTCGTATATGTTTCAAATTAAAGACATAAATTTGTAATTAGGGTTTTAACTTCGTTGAATGTTTTTCAATTAGCATTAAATTTTATTTATTGCCTAAGTTTAAAATCAAGTCTTTGGTTTTTTTTAGGTATGCTGGTACCATGAGCCGACCTGGAGCAACACAGTTACTAACGGGAAAGCCTTCTGGAACATTTTTAGTCCGAACTAGAGACGAACAACTTGCAATTAGCCTTAAGTATGTGTGTGAGCGTGCAATTACTTGTATATTGATTTTAAAAAATTATGATTTGATACTGAAAACAATATTTTAACACAACTAATTGATTCAAAAAGAGACGCGTTAAATTTGGTTTATGATAAACCTGAAAACTGCTATAAACGCCTATTTACGCATTTATGACGCAATAAGGGAAACTAATAATATTAAAGGTTTTAAACAGTTGCGTGACAATAACTAATGCTGACACAATATAATGTGAAATTGAACTTGCTCCTAGTGAAAGTGAAACCGCGGAACAACGATTGGGAACCGCTGCACTAGAGCACTTGCTCTTTGAAACCTTAAACAAGGTGAAGATACTTGAGTGTGTGCTTGAAGAAACTGTGGGTGGAAATGTTGCAGTAGTGGATGAGTAGGCATCTGAAACGTTTAATTCTGTAATCAGTCACGTAATGCGTAATGGTTTTGTTTGATTTAGCTTCAACGGCGACGTTAAACACATTCGCATTCATCATGAAGACAACATGTATCATGTTGCTGAATGCAAGAACTTTAAGTCAGTACAGGTATGATTCATGATATTCGTAGCAACTGGACAGTTGTAGTAGTCCACGTTCTCAGCTTAGAATTTACTGCCAAAAATTTCGTTAACTAGGCTATCTAGGAGCATAAAAATAGGATTTCTCTGCAGTTTTTAATAATAAAAAACGTAGTCACATTGCTGGTAGACATTGCAATCATAACGTTTCGCTTTTATACTAATGGCATCTTCAGTAAAACGTATTCAGAGCTACCTTACATGTCATAGTCGTGATAACTTAGTTGTATTATGTTGCAGTTCAGCAGTAGTTACCCTTTAATATCTCAAGCGTTTGGCCTAGATTGGTAACGCTTTAATTGGCTGAAGATGGTTTTAGCGTAAATGTGAACATCATTTTTTTGAGATGAAAGTTGCCCCATTTTAGAAAATAAAACGAGAAGGCAAGCTTACATTTTAGGTTTCAAAATGAGAGCTGTAGCATCTCGAACACCCCTGCAATATTTTGAATATTATCAAGAGAATGCGAAATTGTTACAACCGCCGTGCTTCAAAGTTCAAGTCACTCAGAAGTTTTTGTTTTTTGACCTTTAAACATTAATTTTATCGAAAGTTGTCAATGTCCAGTTGTCAATATGTCGAGTGGGTTGAAACAACACTTAATCGCGAGAAGATCGAATAGTATCACGTTCAAACCTCACAATGACGGCGTTGTTTTGCTTTTGCAAACGCGCTTTATAATAATTGTCAATTTTTTTTGCTGTTTCCCACTCTATTATAATAGACGCTTAGTTTTTTTAAGCTGTCTGTGTCGATTTTGTGTTATGTAAGCTGTTCTTATTTGCAATGGTTTAAGAGCAGCATTAAGCTGGTTTAAACTTTTAAATTTGATTTGCGAGAAAAACTGTTTTTGCTTTTTACATAACATAAAGATTAAAATTTTTGTGACCCATTCAAGTTCATTTTTTGAATCTTAATCGTCGGTCTTCCGTTTAGTGTATGTAGAGTTAAAAACATTTATTCCTTAGAACTATTTTATCGCATAATTACTTTTCTAGGAACTGGTGAGATATTATCAAGAAAACCTCATGAATACTTCTTTTTTGGGACTTGATACGACCCTAAAGTATCCATATCGTGATCCGAAATTCTTTCCCAATGCCCCTACTCCTAACCATCTACACAGATTCTCTCTTCCTGGCACCCCACCCCCTTTTAATCCTACTGTTCTGCCACGCAATCACACGTTTCATCATTCTAACCATAAAGATGTCAGAAAAATGAATGGATTAAGGCATGCTGTCAGTAAGTAATTTTTGCTGGTTTTGTGATGTTTGTTGTTTTAGTTTAAATTTTTTCAAAGGCCATTAAAATTAATCTGAGTAGAAATATGACAGCCAGTAAACTAGTAATTATTTTATTTTAAAACCTTTCGCTTTATACTTAGAGCATCATCAGTTCTAATTAAATGCTTGAAATATAAAGCAAAGCGTTTTAAAATACGATGTTTACTAGTTTACTGGCTATCATAATTCTACTCAGATAAGTAAAGAAAGCTCATTTCACGCTCCAATTAAAATTACATTCGCTATAAATTTTTATTTCTTTCTAAGTTTGAATTTTTGTGTCTTTACATGGTATTTTGAGACCAAATTTGAGTTGGACTCCTGGCTTAAGTTTGGTGTGGGATACAATTTTATTAATCTAGCACCAAGCAGGACTTCATAACATTCAGCTCTTTTGTGCTGGCCTCTAGCAGGTCGTGGAGTGTGACTCTACGTGGGACTTAAGAATTCGTCTCTCCAATGTTTGGCTCATTGCACGACTTCAGTGTTCAGTGCTGAAATCAAACAAGTCAAGGTATAAAATAATTTCTATCTCACTTCGTCCTCCTACAGTTAGTTGGCATGGATTTGCCCGTTTCACTGTAGGAGGCCCGGTTTACTGCGAAGTGAGATAGAGTGAAAATTCGTTGGCATGGATTTGCTCGACACGTCTATCAAAGGTCGCCCGGCTCCCACCTTGTGAATTGTCAACGCACTCGCCTCGAGCGTGATGGCATTACAAAGACAAGGCGCTAGGCTATAAATGCAGCTTTTAATCTGCTTTTTCAGATCAGTGTGTAAACTGATCTCCCAATGGATATGCAACCAAAATCAACCAATTTGTCAACCCGCCCTGCTAAGCAAAGCAATACGTCGTCGGTTGAAGTCTTAGTGCTTCTGCATGTGTTGGATTTTTTTTTTTTTTAAGGATAACGTTAATGAGTGGGTTACTTTTGCTTGTGACGGGACGGGCCCTGCTGATGAGTCCAAAAGGACGAAACGCGTCCAGGGATGGTCTCGTCTAAATTGGTTGGGTGGTATACTCATTATTGTTTCCTGGCATATTCATTTTAATAAATTGTTAATGCCCCTTATGCCCGTATGCTGCTTTGCCAATTAGTTGCAAGGTTTACAATTTCCCTCTTCGCTTAATAACTTTCAAATCTATAGTGTTCTATTAGGCCACAATGGGTCCCCGGACACTCGTTTCTCCCGGGGAACGACGCGGCTGATGAGCTGGCCAGACGGGGAGCGCTACTTGCGCCCTCCACAATCCCTTGTAGTCTCTCTCCTCTTATTTCTCGTATCCACTCTTGTCTTATCTTGGACTGGAGGTGTACAGTCTCATCTAAATTCTTTGACACGCAGGCTCCCTCGATTTCCACCGAGGAACTTGAGCTCCCTCGACACGCTCGCTGTGTTCTCTCCCGTCTATGCTGCAATGGACACCGCCTTCTTTTAGGTTCTTATCTCTCTGGGATTGACAGAATCGAGAATCCTTCCTGCAACGCCTACAGACACTCGCCCCAGGACATCTCTCATCTCATTCTGCACTGTCCAGCTACGGACTCTTTACGCCGCTCGCTCTTTGACGACTCTCTGTCTCTCTACGACCTCTGGTCCAGACCTTTGGGAGTTGCCCGGCTTCTGGGGCTCCATGGTCTACCGCCATGCCCCCTATCCCTCGGAAGGGTCGGGTAATCAACAACAACAACACGAAATGAAAAAAGTTGTCGTAATTGGCAACTTATTTACCCAGTAACGCCAATCCACCTTGTTGGTGGTTGGATTACCAGTTTGCAATTTGCACTTATAACTGATACAAAATGGATTCCCGTTTTCCCCTAGCCTGGTTTGATTAGGTTGACGGTATAAATCTGGGAAACCGTTTCATGCCCAACCACCACCACAATGAAGAGGAGGTGTAAACGGGAAACAATACTTGTGCTGTAGGGCTCCTAAACGACAGTGTCGATAGAAAGTAGACCCACAAGAACTCTTTATCCTCTGCTCCTTTTATCAAGCTATAGTGAGTCCCCGGTCTCTCATTTCTTCTTTGTAGTAAGACGGCCGATGAGCGGGCCAAACGAGATGCGCTGTTGCAATCGTCTACAGTCTCATATAATCTCTCTTCTCTCTCGTATCCGCCCGTCTCTTTTTTCGGGTTAAAAGCATGCAGTCTCTAAACTCCTAGACTCACAGGTCCCCCCAGCATCCTCTAAAGAACTTGTGTTTCCTCCTCACGCTCGTTGTGCCCTCTGTCTCTTCGTCGCTGCAACGGACACAATCTTTTGTTAAACTCCTATCTCTCTAGAATCGGCTGAATTAACTCTTCATTCAGCGCCGGCGCTCATCTGACTCGGGACACTTTTCAACTCATTCTGCCCTATTCAACAACGGACTCCTCGCGCCACTCGCTCGTTGGCAACTCCTTTTCTATTTACGACATCTCGTCTTTGCCATGGAAAATTGTTCGGCTTCTGGGTCTCCATGGTCTTCCACGATGACTACATCCAGACCTAGGGGTCGGGTAGCAACAACAACCAGAGAGAGAGAGAGAGAGAGAGATCCAGATCCAATTTTTTAATTTCGGTTTTGTTCTCGCTGCCGAAGGTAGCCGGATTTTCCTCAAGTTTCTCGAAAGTTCTTGATCAGCATTGCGCACCTTTGTTCTGTTAATGGCATTATTTTTAAATTCAGTGTGTTCTTCCACTTGCCTTCTTCATGTGATCTTCAGTCGCATACGCCCTCTCTTCCGACCACTTCAGTATCTAATGACCTTCTTAATACATCATCATTAGCCCTCAAAGCAAGGCCACACGATCCCATTGCATTCGTTTTGGTTGGTCTGTCTTAAAGTTTCTGTCAAACCCAGCAAACTTATCGGTTCTTGGCTACACCTTTTCTTAATTAATTTAACATCTCACATTGCTCTTATTATTGCTCTTTCAGTCCTTCTCAAAATCGCTATCTCATTTTTCCTTTGACACCACGTCTCCTTTGATACAACATCGTCGACCTTACACAACTATGATAAATTCTTATTTTCGTTTTCAACGAAAGGCTTTCTTCCATAAAGCAACTCTTTTTTTCATTTTCAACAAAAGATTTTCTTCCATAAAGCAATTCTCCACATCCTATGAGTTTTATCCATCCAATTCTTGTTTTTACTCTGACCGCTGCTTCATTTCCACCACTGGCATTCAATTTGCCTCTCAAGTAACAAACACTCTTTACAAACTTGACCCGGTCATAAAATGATGATATAATTTTTCAGCTGGTTTCCCAATTCATAAACAAAACGTACCAGAGTTAAGACACTCAATTCATTTTCGTGCGTTTACCACATTTTTTGGTTGGTTGATTTACCCCTCCTTTTCCTTGGGATGGAAGTATAGCACGAACAGCAATCCAGGTTCACGCCATCAGCCTAATTGATTTAGGCTAGGAGAAAAGTGGCAGCCCATTTCAAACCAGTCATGAATGTAAATTGCCGACTGGTAACCCCACCACCAAAAGGCGAACTGGCATTGGTGGGTACCCAAGAGTCTCCCCTTACAACATACTGGGTGAGTAGCTTCACAATTCTAACCTGGTGAAGCACGGGTTTTTACCACATTTTGTGCACAGCACTAAACCTACCATCACTTTCATGCCGCACCTGGCGCATGGATTAACTCTGCTCTGGAGTACTTCATCTTTGAAACCACTCACCGTCACTTTGGTCTTCCTGAGGTTAACCTTCTGCCCTTGTTCTTAAACGACTTTTTCCATTTCAAAAATTTCTCAAATCTTCCATTATGTCACTCATTGAAAACAAGTCATCTAAATACAAAATCTCTTCCATCAAGCCTATTGCGTGCTCCTCGATGATATTTACCACAATTTCAAAAATCGTCGTCGACAACTCAAATTCTTGGTGTACACCCACCTGCGCTTAAATTCTTTTGATAATTTTGATTTGCCTTTAACTTACGTCTTCGCTCCTTGACAAAGGCACATCACCGCTTTTACTATTGCTTTTTGTAAATCTTTCTTATTGCCCACTCCATTACCTTTCTTGGATCCCTACCAAATATCTTCTCAATATTCATAAAACACATATACACTTTTTCTCATCTTTATATTTTTTCTTGCATGCATTTAACTACAAACAAAGAGTCTGTCGTTCCTCTGCCTGGCTGGTGGCATAGAACCGAATTGCATTGCATCAACATTCACTAATTCTTTAATCTTTCTTTCCAGCACTCTTTCGACAATCTTCAAAGCGTGCTGTACCGGCTATACTCCTCTTTATGCATTGCAATTTCTTACATCTTTTCCCTTGTAAATTGGGACCAATACGCTTGTTTGCTATTTATCCGGCATTCCTTTTTCCATCCAATTCACGTTGGCAAAGTTCCATCATCATACTAATCCATACTTCTCTTCTGGCAGATGTCATTTATGCACGTACTTCAAAAGGTTCTGCTGCCTTGTTTGTGCTTTGTTGCTCTACTATTATCACCATGTCTTACCGGAAACCTTTTCAATGAGTCCCTCCGCCATATTGGATTGTGTCACGTGATCCCAATCATTCTCTTTATTCATAATCGCCTCCATGTGATTTTTCCATATTCTTTTTCTGTTTTTTCCATTGAAATCTAACTTTCCGTCATTTCCTTTCATACATCTTCATCTTTCCAATCTTTTTTCTTGAACTTTACTGGTTTAAAAATGCTATTTGTTCAAACTTTGGCTCAATTTTCAAAATTTTTTTTTGACTTCTTTTTTCATGAATTAGCAACCACTTTTTTTGTTTGATTTTTCGTATTTGTATGTCTAGTCTTGTTTTTCTGTGATCAACGGAGGCGTGCAAACTATGGCCTTCTGGCAAATTGCGGACCACAAAATAAAATTTGGTGGCTTGCTGAAGGTTTGACCGGCCCAAAGTTGATGGCAAATCTATATCAAATTAGTCTTCGAAAAATTGATCTTAGAAAAAAAAAGGTCTCCTACTTCTTTCCGGGCAAATAGTTTAACCATCCTGAGCTTCAGAGTTAACTTTGCGTACAAAAATTTTTCTTTACAAACTGTTACTGGCCCCCGAAATTTTCAACTAGTTTGTAATTGACCTGCCTGAAGTAAAGCTTGCACGCCTCTGTTTTACAATACTATTTTTGAAAGCGTTCCATAGATTAGGCGCATCAACATTAACCTTCTACTCAACTCTTCCTTAAAATTTTGCTCCAATTATTTTCCTTCATCAAATTCCTCTTTCAGCAGTTAGTCCGTTGTTCACTATTTTCCTCAACTTTACTGTGTCTATGCCCGTTATCATAGCATTCCCACGGCTTTGCTATCACGTCTTTTAGATACTTTCGGCTGTTTTAACCAACCAACACAAAATCTGAGTTTTGTTTCCACGCATACGGTAGAGCAGTGCGTCTTAAAAGGACGAATGGTGCACTCCAGGGTGCATAATATTTTTGCAAGGGTGAACCAACAACGAAGGCAAATGAGGAGTGAATCAGTACAAGATAGAAAGTTTGCCTGTAAGCAACAAGTTATGCAGATTTCACTTTAGTGATGCAATAGCGCAATACCTATATGCTTAATGTGACTCCATAGAAACTCACTTTCCCTTCAATTGCTGTAAACCAGGGGTTCTTAACCGGGGGTAAATTTACTTCTTGGGGGTAAATCTGACCTGCTTTGGGGGTAAAATTTGTTAGCAAAAAATTCACACTTTTACCTATTACAATAGGCCAGAGATTCTCAAACTTTTGGTCATGCGGAGCCCATGAAGAAGTTGACCATCACCTACGGAGCCTCACAATATATTTTTAGAAATAGAAACACATTGCTTCTTGCCGATTGATGTCAGCCAACCGTTATTTTTCGTTTCATGTCATGCGGGCCCACCGCACGTGGACATCGTGCTCTCCAAAAAAAAAAACAAAAAAAGGTCAGCAACCTCTCTTTGGACCGAATTTGCGTCTACAAAGACTGTCGAAACTGCGATTTGATACCTGGCGGAGACCTCCAACGTTTGGTGTTGTGGAGCCCATGAAGGGGTTCACCACTATTTGCGGAGCCCCACAATACCTTTCTATAAAAGATAAACAAAAGTGAACAAATAGCTTGCTGAGCCCTGGGGCTCTGCACAGAGCACTTTGAGAACCAATGCAATAGGCATTTGTAGAAGTGAAAAAATATAAAAACATTTGGGGGTAAATTCTACTTATGAAATTTGCCAAGGGGTAAATGAGAGAATAAAGGTTGAGAACCCCTGCTGTAAACCCATGACCACATTACGCAATTTGAAGTACACGTGTGGCGTGAGAAGAAGCAATCTTAAGTTGAAGCAGGCCGAATGGTTGGGCGTAGTAGAGTGTGATAAGTGTAGTTTTGATGTGAATTTAGTGGGTTTCCTGCCTTGGAGGAAAGGCTAAGAACCACTTTGTCGGGAGATAGATTAATAGCATTGTAAGTTTAATTAAACCTGCAGAATGTCAAGGCTTAAAAAATGAGAAATGGATTATTAATCCATTTATTGCTGATCACCTGAAACAAGTAAATCTTAGCGAGTTGATGGAAAGCACTGAGAGAGTTACAAGATTTTTCTGAAAGAGCGTCTTTCAAAACACATCTTTATTATGGGGATTATTGTATCGGCTTGCTCAAATCTGAGTGTAAGAAGATCCTTTGACGCCTTGCAACAACTGGTGCTCATGCCTATCACTTAATGTAAGAAAAAAATTTTCCTGCGTAGTTAAACTAAAAAGCCAAAGGCGCTGAGAGATGTTGGCTTTTTGATTAGACGGGCATTAGAAGAATCGATCAACCCGCAATTTGAAAAATTAATTACAAAAGTTCACGAGCATTTCCGTCACCAGTGAACACTGAACAGCTCTTTGTAGTAAATAGATCGCTTTAACTATTGCTTTCTGGTTTTATTGTTACGTTTAAGGCCAAGGTCGTGAGGTAGGTATTTTTTCTTAACTTCACATTTTTTTAGCTCTATATATGATTCTGTCTGTAATTGTGACACTAAGCTTAAGTAGATCTTGTAAACAAAATGTACGTAAATTAATGTGACTTGGTTATATGTACGTGGGATAGTATTTTCATATCGTGCATGACTGATATGCAGAACTCGATGGTAGGGATGAACAAAACAAAAAAGCTTAAGAAGCACCCTTCCGCTGTATTTTCCTCTGCTCCCTCTTTTGAAACCATCTGTTCGCCACACACAACTCATCTTCTCAAAACTCAAGCAGTCTTCTTCCCTCGGTCTTTCTTTCGCCAATTTTATATTTTCCACCGCTCACACGTAAAACCATCAATCGTAATTTAGGGGCAATTCTTTGATAGACCTTATCATAACGTAAGATTTTGAAGCATTTTTATTTTTGCTTACCTCCAACTTTGGTTTTTAGACGCGCAGGATTTCAAACCGTAGTTTGACACATAGGCTGGTACCCAACAGTCGCATTTCACGTCATGCTGGGTGAGCGCTGAACACTCTCACTATTTTACCCCGGTAAAGCACTGGTGAAACAGGAATCGCAAAAGCTATGTTGTATTTTGTTGCCTGGAGAACAGTTTCATCAATATATTAAAAAGAATTAAAAGTAATTTTTATCGTAAATTTTTCTTTATCGAGTAATTTACTTGTATATTTCAGTTAAACCTGAATCTTTCAACCTTGCACATTATTTTCAGCCGTTAACGGGAAATCATTTGAAGTTGTGGGCCAAGGGAGAGTCTTGTATGATTTCGAACCTCGAAGTGCTCAAGAACTTGGATTGAAAAAGAATCAACTTGTGAATATAATTAGTAAAGCAGGAGATGAACATGGCTGGTGGAAAGGTGAACATGGAGGAAGGGTAGGTTTGATGAAATTGTAAGATCACTTTAAGGAGAGGATGTCGCTTGCACGTTTACCATCGAGCACACAAGTATTACAGATTATGTTGCCTAAAATTACAAGTTGAGGCATTTTTAACTTAATGTACAAAAAATTGTCGAGTGTGTTATTACAAAAGAACTTTTGTAGTGTTTGGTTATTTTTATTGCCCTACAAACGCGCTTCCAGGATTTTTTGAAGGTAAGATCTATACACTTTTGGATAATTTAAAAAAAAGGTGTGCCCTCAATCTCTATCGCAGTGATTCTCAACCTTTTTTTGTTGCGACACACTTAACGCTTTCAAAATTTGGCGGCACATATAGAAAAAGATAAGTTTAAAAATTATTTACTTACCTATAACATACTGCGTAAAATAGTTTATGATAATAATTTTAAATATGCGAAATAAAATAATATGTACCACAAAAATAACAGTAGGTTTATTAAAGGATTAATTACAAGTTAATAAGAATACTTTTAATGCGAAATATATCTAAAATTTGGCGGCACACTTTTATGATTTTGCGGCACACAAAAGTGCCGCGGCACAGTGGTTGAGAATCACCGCTCTATCGGCTAGTTGAGTTTGATGAAAGATATGCAATCTATCCAACTTCGACATATT
This sequence comes from Trididemnum clinides, assembly GCA_963675345.1. Lineage (NCBI taxonomy): Eukaryota > Metazoa > Chordata > Ascidiacea > Aplousobranchia > Didemnidae > Trididemnum > Trididemnum clinides. The sequence goes on from OY776286.1 coordinate 36,111,712, forward strand.
TGAGTGATTTCGTTTCTGTGTCTAAGAACTCAGTAAAGTACGATTGATATAACTCTCAACTTGCGCTAAAACGATTTGATACCATTAAAAAATAAAACTAATATTTTAATGCAGGTTGAGCCGATGTAGTTATATCAACTGTACATTCTGGTTCTAGATGCAGCTTTTGGTCGTCTCTACAAAGAAGTCCTCATGATTTTAAGTTATATGCTGGAGAGCTTCAGCTATCCAATCCCCCATCCACCCTCTGGTTGCGTTTTTTGCAGTGAATTGTTCACTCAACGTGCCGTACGTGGCTGCATTGGCTACCCATCAATGCCGACCTGTCGTGTTGGTGTTGGACTACTGCTCTGTATCTATGACTGGTTTAAAATAGATTCAAGTTTCTTCTTAATTGAGAGCTTTGATGCAATCAGAGGTTGCTTTGTTGCTGAATGGTGCAGCACAAGGCCTTATTTTCCGTCGAAGACGACCCAAAACGCGAAAATTCTTAATAGAGAAAGCACCTAAAAGAAAATTTTAATTGGCTGCCCATTTTTTCTTACTCCCCCGCTTTGCCTTTTCGGAGGGTTGCAATAACAGCTACCTTACAAGTTGTTTATAAATCTCACGATTGCCAGCTACATCCGCTGACTGATCCCGTTTAGTACCAAGTCACCTGAATAACTCGTCCTTTTAGTGCTTTGGCGCCCAAACGTCTTTTTGTTGCTGTGGCAAAGCGGATTTAGCGAATGCGTTTTTTTCTGTTTCTTGATTTCTGTTTACATAATCAACGTCACTAAGCCTCAAGACAAGGAAGCGGGAGCTCAAAGTTGAGAGAAATCAAATAGGTTAACTAATACGCTTTATTGATTTTGTAGGTCGGTTACTTCCCAGCAACCTTTATACAAGAGCAAGAAATAAGAATGTCTTTCAGATGATATTTTTGTTGTGCTTACATGCTCTTATTTGTAGCTGTTGCCGGGCAACGGCTGCCGCAAGCCTCGCGTTGATCAACGTTTGCTTATTTTTAATTATTTCATTTGTTAATAATTCGCGCTTATTGTTTTACTAATGTGTTGCTCACAACTAATGCGTCCTGATTATACAAACATCATATCAAAGACCGCTCTTAGCGTCACAGTTTTAAATAGCATATTGCTTTACCATGCTGTCAACAAGCATCCGCGCATCTATCAGTTTGTATAATCTGCCTCTTGATATGGGTAATTTAAACTACGCTGGAGTTTGTAGGTGGTAAAAATGCATTTTTGTAACTAGGATCTACATATTAGACCTTCTAATATCCTGTGGTCTGAACCAGGGGTTTTCACCGTTTCTTGGGCTTTGGGTTTTGTTAACAGTTCACCGTAATTCTTGTGTAAAATTTCGTTAGATCTAACCCCATACAGCATTGAATTTCATACCATATATTGTTCTCTTTTTTCCCTTAAAAAACGATCCTAAGTGGTCTCTTGTAATGCATTATTCTTTGTATCTGTTTGCGATTGGTTATTCGATTTAAATTCTGAACAGCATTTGGGTCTATTTCCTTTTTCATATGTTTTCTGCAAGTGTGTACAATAAAAATTTTTTTTGTGTTATTTTGCGAAAATAAGTGCAGGCTGCCAGCGCTTTTGCAGCAAAATTAACAAGCGTAGGCTCGTGATAAGTATAAGTGGAACTAGTTTTTAATCATCAAGTTATAGTGCTTTGCTTATCCACTGTTCTCATGTTCTGTTTGTATGCAAGTTTGTTTAATTCTCGTGCTTTTTATTTTTCCCTATTTTGTGTTATGTCAACTTTTAACTAATCATTTATTATTCAAGTTTTATCATCTTTCCCAAGCCAGTTTTACTCCATAATCCTTAAATGTTTTTACTGGTTGCATTCACGACACTGGCTCATTGACAATTCTCTCACTTTCGTTAGTTGGTTTAACCCTCCTTTTCCTTGAAATGGAGGCAAGGCGCGAACGGCTATCGAGGTTCAGGCCGTCAATCTAATTAAATTAGGCTTTGGAGAAAAGCGGCAGCCCATTTTAAACCAGTCATAAACGCAAATTACTGACTGGTAACCCCTCCACCAACAAGGCGGACTGCCTTTGGTGGGCACCCAAGAGTCGCCTCTTACAACATACCAGGTGAGCAGCTTCACAATTCTAACCTGATGAAGCACGGGAGGTCCTCAGTTTCGTCGTAGTTGTTATTTTAAAACGGCATTTTATGATAGTGATCTCGGTTTGGTTGCGCAGCTTGTTACACGTATTGCGGGCAGTACTGGTAGACGGTTGTATTTAACTTCGTTGATGTAACTGGTTATGATTGATAACGAAAAAATCAACAGATAGCTTAAAAGTTGGCTTTCATAAATAACAAGTACTGGATTTTAAAACTGTATGAAATTTTTCAAATGATAGTCTTTATAATATTTTGGGAAAACCTGTTTTTTTCGTTGCGCTCATCAGCGGTGGAAACGCGTCAAATTGAAAATGATAAAGCGATGCCGTTTTGGGGAGCAAGCGTTGCAAAGCCTTTTTCTAAAGCTGTTTTAAAGTTTGTTGTCATCAATAAGCCATGTTAGTTCTCCAGTAATGGTACGTTTTTACCGCCATGAAGGTCGAAAGTAGTCAATAGCATGCAGTGTCTTACTGGTCATAGCACGCTTTCTGACGTCGAGGTACAGGTTTTTGCCGTAATCAAACAAATCTTGCTTCTGCTAGGTCTGAGGTCATAAAAACGGACCTTGTTTCACGTTTATCCGACGTGCTAATCAGTTAGTGGTTTTTATTGCATAATGTATTTTTTATTGCCAATCTTGGTCACTCTGTCTATTCTTTGCATAGGTATCGAAAGTAGTGGTTGATTATTGTAGGCATGAAAATACTGAGGGAAAAATTTTATTTCTATGAAAAAGTTGTTGGCGTAGTCCTATGTAGCGAGCTCTGTTTTGGAAAAAAATGAAGACGCGAGGGATTGAAAGAGCGTACTGCCAGTAGAATTCGCCACTTAAGGTGTGTTACTCTAGTAGAGTGGTTAAACAGATACAAGAAAATATTTTTTGTATAACTTTAGGTGGGGTGCAATTCTTCACCCACTTCGAAAGTGAAACTCTATCACCCAAAAATTTAGGCTCGTGTGTCATTGTTCGTATATTTGTGCAATATTTTTGAGTCGTAATTTTGAAAGATCTATTCAGATAATTCTGATGTTAACCATTTTACACTTTTCCAAAAATTTGTATAGCGTGTTTCTAATTTTGTTTTTGCCATTTATTGAAATATTGCAGTTGCATCTAAAGCATTTTAAAAAACCTGGGACCTAATAAGAGGCTGCAGTTTTGTAAACCGCAGTCCAGGTGCTCTTAACTTCTTTTTCGGGCCACGTGTGAAAGCATCGTAAGGTAAGCTGCTTATGTAGCTCTTCCGATATTAGCATTAATGATTTCACTTTTGTTATGACGGAGCCACAGTGTAAAATGGAGCGTTTCGCCCATCGCTCAAACCTAATTGGTGACTGGTATTTTAACTGGTACTTAACTATGTCGACCTGTAACTGCCTTTAACTTGGACATAATATTGCATTAGGTTTATGTAAATCAGATTGTTTAATTGTATATTGACTGATGCAAAATCAGCGCTAAAGGTTTTTGAAACTGATTTTCTTCCGGAATTTGATTTTAAGAGGGCCGATTGCAGTACGAGGCTGATTGTAATTAATGCGACGATTTTCTCTGTAATGATTGTATATTGCTTATATTTTCTCCGCATTCTACTGTTAATGTCTTTTTTGAGCGTTGAATAAAGAAAAATCTGTCTCTCAATTTGCTTTGTTTGTTTTTACGTTTATGTGCTTAAACCACTTGAGATTCATTGGGCTCTTTTTTTAATTTATATGAGTAAACTCAGTTTCGTGCGTCACCTACACGTTAGGCTTTTACTCCCATTTCTGAGCGCGAAGCAGATTTGTGAATACTATTTTTAAAGTCTTTGTTGAGGTCCGACATGGGAATGGAACTCAAGTCTGTCAATTGCGAATCGGACCCTACACCACCGCGCCGGTGCTAATTTGCCATTTTTGCATGTTGGATATTGCATTCTTACCATCTACACATCGTAGGTTTAATTTGCTTCGGAGTAACGAGATATCAACATTCGGCTTAAATTGCAAAGTAAGCTATTACTGTGCATCCAGTAAACGACTGCTTACTTAATCCGCCAAGCTGAAGAAGTAATGTTGTTGTTGTTGTTGTTGCTTACCCGACTCTTTCAGAGGGATAGGGGGCATGACGGTAAACCATGAAGCCCCAGAAGCCGGGCAACTTTCCAGAGGTCGTAGAAAGACAGAGAGTCGCCAAAGAGTCCGTTGCTGGATAGTGCAGAATAAGATGAGAGGTGCCTTGGGACGAGTGTCCACAGGCGCTGCAGAAAGGATTCTCGATTCTGCCAATCCTAGAGAGATAAGAGTTTAACAGTAGGCTGTGTCCGTTGCAGCGTAGACGAGAGAGGACACAGCGAGCATGACGAGGGAGCTCAAGTTCCTCGGTAGAAATCGAGGAAACCTGCGTGTCGAAGAACTTCGATGAGACTGTACGCCTCCAGTCCGAGATAAGACAAGAGTGGATACGAGAGATAAGAGGACAAAGACTACAAGGGATTGCAGAGGGCCCAAGTAGCGCTCCCCGTCTGGCCAGCTCATCAGCCGCGTCGTTCCCCGGGAGAAACGAGTGTCCTGGGACCCATTGTAGTCTGATAGATCGGGAGAGAGAAGATAGTTCCTGCCAGATCTGCCACAGAGTTTGCGGTAAAAGGAAAGACGGAGGAGAGGACAGAACGAGAGTCAAATAGAAGGAGAAGAGAAGTGGCAGGCTTGTTGGTGCTGCCGAGACCAGCAAAGAGCTTACAAAATGGCGCAGGCCTCAGCGGAAAAACTTGAGCATACTGTGCCTGCTGAAAAGGAAAGAGTGGCCTCAGTGCCACAGAAAGAGCAGTTGGCAAGTACGCCGGAGCCGCCCTTGCCAAGAGGAGAAGAAACAGAGCCGTCAGTCCAGAGTACCAGATCATAAGGGAGGAGAGAGTCAAGGTGGGCGAGAGCCGCACCTTGGCCAGAGAGAGGAATGGATTAAAGCGGGAGCATGGAGAGGAAAGAGTGGTCTCCACGGTGAGCGAAGGCAGATTCCAAGGAGGAAGGGGAGGGCAAGCAATGAGAGCCTCCCTAGGAGAAGTAGAAGAAAGCATGAGCGGATGAGTGGACGCAATAGCTCTCCAGCAAGATCTGCAGAGTCTTGGTTTCACTCCAAGTCTGACCAAACCTGAAATAGGAAAGGAGGTTGGGAGACGAAGAGCCCGCCCATAAGATGAAAGAGTGAAATGAGTCAGGGTGACTCGTAGGGGAGGTAAAGAAGCTTCAATGAGGAAAAGTGGGATAGGGGAGGATGAGAGGCAGCCGGTGATGGCACGACTGGCCGCTCGATGGAGGCGTTCCAATTTGGTGATATTGGTAATGCTTGGGGAAGGAAACCATCCGGGTGAAGCATAAGTGTGAAGGGGCCGAAGAAAGGCTTTATACAAAACAGAGAGTGAATCCTTAGAGGGGCCCATGAGGAAGCAGAGATACAGCGTAAGGCGTTGAGACGTGGGAAAAAACTTGGCCTTCAGCGAAGATACATGTTTAGAAAAGCAAAGAGTGCGGTCGAAGGTGACCCCAAGAAAAGTTGGAGTTGGGTTGAAACGGAGGCAGGAGCCGAGTAGGAGGAGGTTGGGCTGGAGGTTAGCTTGGTGGAGATCCACTGAGAAGAAGGAGGCCTCACATTGCTCAGATTGAGAGGAAGACATCAGTACTCAGACCAGTGCTCCAATCGAAACAGAGCACCTTGTGTGGCCTTCACCGCAGAGTGGACCGAGGGGGAGGAGGACCAAATGGCCAGATCGTCAGCGTAAAAAGAGCAGCTGAAGGAAGAAGGCAGAGAAGCAGGAAGATCGTGGATGAATAAAGAGAAAAGTACGCCAAGAACGGATCCTTGCGAAACACCTCGACGGACTCGAAAGGAGCGGCTTTAGTGATTTTAATAAACCACGCAAGCGCCTATCGGAAAGAAAAGATTGAGTCCAACGAGCAAAGCAAGGAGCGAGGCCAGCCGAAATAAGTTTATGGAAAAGGGCGGGATGCCAGACAGAGTCAAAAGCTTTAGAGAAATCAGTAGTAGAGAGGATCGTCCGAGAGCCCGGTATGGGTTTGTTTAACCCATCCGAAATGGACTGAGAAAGGAACAGAATTTGATCTAATGTAGACCGTCCCGGGCGAAAACCGGCCTGGCGGGGAGAGAGAATGGAATTAGACTCCAGAAAGAAGAGTAGACGGGATAGCATGATGCGTTCAAACAGCTTTGATACGCAGGAGGTGAGAGAGATAGATCGGAAGGAAGCAGGAGAGTCGAGAGGCTTTCCCATCTTGTGGATGGGAATAATAAAAGATGTCTTCCAAATTGAAGGAAAGGAATGCAAAGTCCAGGAAAGATTGAAGATATGAAGAAGAAAATCCATGCCAGAGCGAGGAAGGTGCTTTAGCATGGGATAGGCAACTTTGTCTGGGCCATTGTGGCAGTGGAGGAGGAAAGGTTGGAGGCAGTCGCAAGAAGTTCAGTGGGGGAGAAGGGACAGCAGAAGGATGAATGAGACTTATCCGGACACATGGCTCGGCGGAGCTCAGAAAGGTAGCCTCTGGCTCTGCTACGCAGGGTCTTTGGCTGAGAAACGGAAAAGTGGGTTCTCAGGTAAGCGGCGTAGACTGAAGCTGATTTCCTGGGAGTAGAGCAGTTTGGGAAATTAAGAGAGGAAGAAGACGAGGAAGGAGAGCCAGCAATAGAGTGAAGAAGACAGTATACAGTTTTTGAGTTTGATTTGGGTGAAAAAGAAGAGCAAGTCGTCTACCATGCCTCAGCCTTGGCCTTGGCGATGACTGACGAGGCGCGTCGAGAAGCGGTGATGTAAGCCTGGCGATCTTCATTACTTCTGTGAGCGGCAGCGAAAGCCTTGCATCTTTCACTAACCGCATCTTCCACTTCAGCAGACCACTAGGCTTTAGAATAGCGTTTGATGCGGCCGAAAGGAATGGACGATTTGGCCGCATTCAGTGCCAGAGAGGTAAAAAGAGCAGCAGCAGAGGAAAGAGAAAAAGACAAGTATTCCTATGCAGAAGGACAGTGGGAGTCAAAGTAGGAGACAAAGTCATCGCAGCGAGCTTTCTGAAAGTTGAAGGAAGAGGGACGCTCGTTGGGGCGAAAGACCGAAGAGAGAGGAATGGATAGAAGAATTGGTAGACCGTCAGAACCCAGGTCCTGAAGCGCCTCCCAGGAGCAAGAAAGGGCAAGAGAGGAGGGAGCAAAGGAGATGTTAGGAGAGGAGCGATGTAGAAGGGTGGTTGTGTCAGGGTTATTGTGGGGGAGGAGGTCAGAAGAGATCATCTAATCGAATACTTCCTCTCCGCGGGGGTCGGAAGTATCTCTTGAGCCCCAGAGGGGGTGATGGCAATTGAAGTCCCCCAGAATGAAGAGATTTCTGGATGAGGAAAGAACGGAGAGAGAAAAGGATTCAGTTCTGTCATCCGTCGGAGAGGAGCGAATAGGGGATCGTACACATTAAGAAATGACAGCGAGGAGGAGTTATTAAGAGAGATGTTGATCCCTACATAATCAGAGTAGGGATCGAGCGAAGAAAGAGAGGAGCTAGAAAGTTCAGAGAAGGATAGGCCCTGCCTGACAAAAATGATGGCACCGCCGTTAGCGTTCATGGCATCAGGAGAAAGAATGCCAGACCGGCAGTGGGCGCAATCAGAGCGCAGAGCAGAGAGTCCAGGAATTGGGAAAGAGGAAGATGAGTTAAGATTGGATTCCTGGATGCAGATAAGGTCAACAGGATGGGACGAGAAAAAGTGAAGTAGTTCAGTGCTTCTGGCTCGGAGACCGCCAGCATTCCATTGGAGAACCCTGGGAGAGTCAGGGGGGAAAGGAAGCAGGAGATGTAGAAGGACAGCCAGGAGCAAGGGACGGTGGTGAGAGAGCACAGGGAGAAGATAAAAAATGGGCCGAGAGAGGATAAGAGGTTTGAAGACGAGGGTTGGGAGGGAGTGCAGCATTAGCAGACGAAGGGCTAGACTGTACAGTGAAGGTATACATGTCGGAGGAGCCCGAGGAGGAAGTCACAGTGTTACGAGTAGGGACAGAGCAGGGGGGGAAGCTCCAAGAGTGAGAGCTGTCAAGAGCTCTGAATTTGGATAAGAAAAGTTGTGAGCACCTTAGATGGACCCATTCGGAGCAGGTGCAGCATTGCACTGACTTGCCCAGCCAGGTCACAATTCCAACGCACAAAGAGCATGGAAAGATGGGGCCAGGGTTTGGATGAACGTTACCGCTCATCAAGAGAAGGAGAAGAATAAGGAGTCGATAACGGGCAAGAGAAGGGCAGGAGAAAAGAGAAAGAAAAAACAGGCGACCGATTTTAAAGAAGCTGTGTGCTGCCCATCTGCGGCCGTTCAGGGGACAGCATAGCGAAAAAATGAAGGGGAGTGCCTGGGGTAACTGGGTCCCTCGGGAAGTCCAACAGCCATTTCAACCCAACCCAAACGGGATCGGGGACCGCACCACCACGTTGAGGCGGCTATTGATTGGTGCAGTGAAGAAGTAATCGTACAGTTCCTTTGCAAATGGCTCAGCAACTTGCTATTTTTGGGTTGACAGCGCAACCGTTAGATTGCATTGCTATAGCCATGCACTTCAACCCCATCTGACGACGTATTGGTTATTTCTAGGGCTACCATCAACTATAACTACCTGAATAAAGATATGCCAATTCGTATTTGTTTTGTAGAGTTGAGAGCATTCAGTTGCAGCAAACAAACGAAGATAGATACAATTCTTTGGTAGGCCTATATTGGTACTTGAAAGTAATATTTTCAGATCTCCCGTTAAGCGTTCAGCAACACGAGTAAGGAGCAAAATATAATACTGACTTCACTTGTCATAGTTCAGAAACACCTTGAGCCTAAACAACTGTTGCAATTAAAAAAGCACAAATAAACCGTAACCTAAATCAATTTCTTTTCAACTTCTAGCTACTAAGCGTTTGATTTAGGAATTGTTGGACTTGTATAGTAACAAAGATTAAATAGGTTTATTGCTTTCAAGAATTTGACTTAAAAAACTTTTCCAAATCTCGTATGGATTCGTAGAGATGCAATTTAATGGGTCTCTAGTGTCACGAACACCCGCAGTGAGGTTTATAAGAGTCACCCCTCAAACTTAGAAGATCATAACTGTTATCCGTCATTTATTAATAATGGTGGCTTTTTCTTTTAGGCTACTTATTTTTTAAGATAAGTCTGACAGTGTCACCAGGGCTTTGGACTTGCAAATATTTTAAAGCTAGTTCAAGCCGACTTCACAGTTCTAGTCCGATAGTTTTATACATAAACTAGCGTTCCCAACTTAAAACTCAAATCAGCTATACGCTGCCGACAGTGTCGTAAGAAGGAGGCTCCTATGCGCTCTTCTCCTCAGGAAAACGTTACACAATATTTTCAGTCATTATGCTTGTAACGATTACAAACAAATAACCTTTTCTGCAGTAATAGAATTAGTTCAAATATCTAAGGCCGACCGTGGCCAAGTCATTGACCAATTTTCAAAAGGCTATCGTCGCCTAAACTTAAACAAAGATGGCTTTGTTTTTACGATCGCTGACTGCAGCTTTGTTTTCGTTTAGCATTACTATTTCATTCTTTCACTGTTTCATAAGAGCTGTTGCAAAACTTGTTCCACATTTCTTCATTCTCCGATATGACGTTGCAGAATTGGTTAATACAATTTACTCAACTTTGCTTGAGTGATTGTTAGTGTACTACGTTATATGAGGTGAAAGGTAATGTGGGAATAATACAGGGTGAAACAATATGAATTACAAGTAGGATCTTTCTAGGTTACAAAGTTTAATAGATGAGCTCTTTGAAAAGCTGGTTGCGCAACTGCGGCGTATCCGTTATACGTGTAAAAACGCAAGCCGTTAATAATTTCTTAGATATAGCAGTGACAAAGGCTAACAAATTTCAAGTAAAAATTACCTGAAAAGTGGTTCAGAAAGCACTAAAATTTCCTATATTTGGGTGTAATTTCACAAAATTTTCCCGTGGGAGCATGCCTCCGGACCCCGGAGGACAATCATATCCTCTTCATTCACAAAGTGAAAACATGCTTTGGGCTCATCTTCGTGCCATCTCCTCAAAAAATTTTTGCGTACTGCCCTAGATGCGGAAGATGTGAAATCCATGCCATTCACTATCCATTAAAAAAAAATGAAAGTTATACAAATGATAAAAAATCACTGCTGATATTAAGCTTTGATATATTTAACAAAATACAATTGAAATAAATCAAACTAGACTTGAACTGTCTGTAAAAATTAGTTTACAGTCAAAGCAAGAGATGAAAACCCCAATCCAATGCCTTGCCCTCCACAATAGTGTTGCTCGAGGCTACCTCCGCATTCCATCCCTACCGCTTTTGTGAAAAACTTGTAGAATTGTTTGCATTCAACCAGATATGCAGCTTCCTCCCTAAGGCAATATGACTTGTTATAGAAAAAATTATAGCCTCGGTGAGTTTTAAAAAACAATTTACGTGTACAAAAAGCCTCGGTAATTTTGATGTGTACTGTCACTAAGTGTTGATTCTAAAAAAAAATTTTACCACTAAGAGTCGCAAAACGAAGGTTTTAATTGCTGAAGTCAAAATTCTATTTGAATAAGACGCAGAAACTGTCTTTTGAAGCCTAAATAAAGGTTGTATCAAATTATAAAAAAATTGAGAGCTTTGATAATGGATATTGAAAATGCTAACTCGCTGTTAAAAACGTGCAAAGAAACCTTTGAAATTTTATTCAGCGGAAAGACAATGTCCAAAGAGAGAATGAGAATGTAGGCAAAATTTGTAAATCTATTGTTTTAGTTCCACTAGTGCTTCTTCTAGTCGAGGAGATAGGAGCCCCAAATAACTGAAACCGTTTTAAAGTTGCAATTTGGCGAAAGCATCAATGTAGTTACTCAACAACTGGAAGCGTATTCAAGTAGGTTGGAGCGCTATTGATGGTGGTCACGAACATGTGTGTTCACGCTTTACAATAGCTACGCCGTTGGTCTTTGGAAGAGGCGCGCTGTGGCCATTTCTCCTGCTTGACAGATTATGGTAGAATTATGCTGTGCTAGCCATTTTGATAACTCCGAAGCAAGTCTAAATACATTGTTGTCCTAGTGCAATGCACAAAAGATTTTCCGGTAGCTGGAAAACTTACTCTTACGGGTGCGGAATCAGCATTTTTGCAAGGAAAAGGATCTAAGCAAAACCATAACAACCTTTTTTGTGACAAAGTTGCAAAATATTTTTTAACATAAATATATCCATCACTTTTAAAGGTAAAGTGGCGTGGCAAGTCAAAGATAGATTTTACTCCTTTTATCCCCCTTGGTTGCACTCCTGAACATGCGATGACTTTAAAAGCAAGAGATCGGAAGATCAGTCATGTACAATTTACTTGCAGTAAATTTCAGCCACAAAATCAGCTCAGTAATTTATCATCAAAAGTAATTTGTAAAAGAATCTTTCCCGTTTAAAAATCAGAAAAATATTGCTACCTGTTCATCGTTCACACAAAAACTGTTGCTGTCACAGAACACAGAACAATCACAAATACAGCACCCATGCAAGAAAATTACTCTGAAGTGCCTTTCGTGAAGGGGGCAAGATTCTCATAAATAATGCTGGTATGATATCATGTTCAGGGCGTAACCAGAGTTTACAAAAGTTAAAAAATTTTGGTCTTGAACACAGATAAAAGCCATTTTTTTAGAAACCAAAATAATTGAGCTTGCTACTTTTGTGATGAGATCCTTTGATAATTACTTTGGTGGTCTCCAGGCTTCGATCTAGGCCACAATTTTCAGCAAGCGTTTATCATCACTGAGCTCTTTGCCCTGCTCCACAACAAATTTAAAGCCTCTTTCCTAGCACATTGCAAGGGACCACTATTGGTTGCCTACTAATTAGTCTGCCATCTTGGTGGTAGCTGGGGACTACCAAGTTACATTTTGCATTTACGAGTGCATCGAAGTAAATAGCCGCTTTTTTCCAGCCCGGTCTCCATCAAGTTTGTGGCGTGAATCGTAACCGTTTTTTGCGGCGCCTTCATCCCGAGGAAGAAGAGGAGTATACAGGTAATCCAAAGCTGCCGACAAAAAATATTGTAGTGAAGTTAAGGCTCGAAATGCTGCTTCCGATCGAGAAGGAATAAACAATAGCCAAACGTTTCCATTTTTCGAGTCATTTCGTGTCAACGGAAAGAATCGAAGCGAGGTTTTTAACCGCTGCATGTTTTATGCTTACTTTACCGAATAAATGCTTTGTTGTCGTTTATTTGTATTTTCTGGTCATTGTCAACCTTTGTTATAAAAATTGGAGCACCTTGACTTTCGCCTTACTTTGGAAGTAGTTCAAACTTGTTGTATTGGAGTAGAAGAAAATTATCAAGAAACGTCTTTTGCAGAGATACAACAAAATACAAATTACGAAGTAGTTAAATTCACTATCTCACGACTGCAAGCAAACTCTATCAGGTTAAACATTTCTGCAATTAAACTGCTATAAAAAAAGCTTCCTTAAAATCAATAAAGTGTTTTGGGCTACAAGCCGCTTCGTGATATTAGTGTAAACAATCGAGATAAAAATGTGCATGAACTTCAAAATTGTTCTGAAATTAAATTCAATTTTTAAAGTTTGTTTTTCCCACCAAAATCTTTAGCAGATGCTCTTGACAAACAGGCAGTAAAGTGAACGTCTGACTATTAAATAACTAACGGATTTGATTAAACAGATTTTAAAAACCAACTTCCGCCATTAATGAAAGAAAAAGTCATCAAGTTTCTGATTTGCTTCTATTTGTTTGAAACAACGCAGGTTTGAGCGTGAGTGATTGAAATGAATTTCGTGTTAAAACTGGTGGAAATCGCATTTAGATTATGCAGATTGTTGTCACTTAGAACCGTAGAAGGTCTTTTTGTTCCAATGGCCCGGCCAGACTCGATGGCGCCCAGGTTGATATGTCTCAGAGCCGACAATAAGGCAAATGCTATTTTGTCAAACAAAGTACACGCTGAAGATAAATAGAGAAACTGTCAGCTTCTTAACACCGCTTGGGAGTCAATGAAAGATTACCGATATGTGAAATTACAAGACGAACTGGCGCCAGCCAGTCACCGTCGACAAAAAAAGAAGAAACAGAAAAAGAGGAAAGTGAGAGCCAGTTCGCTCTCAGCGGTAACAGCTGGACAGAGAGAGGTGAACTGATAACAGTAAACAAGGCAACAGCAAGCATTTTCTGCTCTGTAAGGCAGGTGGTAAACTACTCGACTGATTTCGTTCAGGCGCCGCTGTGTCGCGCGCATACGACATCTAGCAAACAAACGCGATTGAATTGTTAATCGGCGGTCTCCTTTTATGCTTCGACACATTGGCTTCCAATTAGACCAGCCTCCTTTTTTTCGCTTGCGTCGGCGTATAGTGCAACAGATAATAATAATTTGTGTGAAATTTGCTTTATCATTTCCATTATAACGAACAATTAAAGAAAGGTTTACATACACAAAAAGGCGGCAGTCAAACAATTAACTTTTAAAATCACTTGTAATAATTAAATAATCTTGTAATAACAGTCTTCAAAAAATCGAATATTTGTCGGATTTTTTAATCATTTTAGGTAGTAGACTGAATGTCTAACGGTGTGAATGCCAAGATAACATTTTAATTATTAAGGCATGCTGTCTAAATATAAGATTACAATGAGATGTTTCTTACTGATGTTTAGATTTTATCTTTTGCTTGAGAGTCCATTGTTTCTCACATACAAAGCACCTAGCCTTGAAAGTGAACCGTCTGGTCGAGACCTTTTTTGACCATCTGGCCGTGCTGACTGACATAAGGTCACTTGGAACAATGCCTACTTAATACGTGTGACTGATGACACACAACTGTGGCGCCAGGAATAACTCGTAGACAACGGCCAAAGGCGCTTTTTCAAGAGTCCCAGTTCTTTAAAGACCGGTTGAGCTTTCTCATCACCGTGGGTGATCGACAGTTAAAAAGCGAAGCCGGGAAAATGTAATCTCAGCTTTTAAGTTCGACTTTAAAATCCCAAACGACACCAAGGCCTAATTTAGAAAAACAAAAGAGCAAATAATATTTTTTGACGAACATGTTTAAGGGTTCCGAATCATAAGCTGTTACGTAATCCAACGCGTTTCTAAAACACAATTGATAAATTTAAATATTATTTGGAACATCAGCTAAAATAAATAATGCGTAGTTATCATCAACTTAATAAAAAAAACTAAATAATATGTATCATTCGTGTTTATCGGACGAAATTCACGTTTGAAATCACTAAAAATTGCTTGAAAAATTAATTTGGAAATTTCTAAATTACTGATAATGAATGTACTCACCGAACACCTTGAGTTGGCACACGTAGAAAAAGATCGTGATGTGAATAAGCAATAAGAGAGAACTTCTAGAGCTATCGCTTTCCCGACTCACTCAAAGAAGAAAAACAGGTTGAGAAAAATTTTTGTATAATGTGTTTCTTAACAGTTGCAAAACAGTTTCAACAGTTATCTCTGAAAAAGATCTAAACAATGGTACTTGTTTGCTGACAATGCTGTAAAATTTTATGAATGATTAAAAAACAAAGCAAAATTGGACATTGAACTTTTGTTACAGTGATAGTATAGTCATCAAACTATTACTAAAATTGCTTACAGACCGTGCGCCTTTTCCAGGGTTGTGGAGGCTCTGGGTGATTTGTAGTCTTTAGAAAACAACTTTTTAAGATATAACCTGTCTTTTTTCAACATAAACCGAAATCTGTGGCTTCAAGTACTTTGACCAACAGATATTAAATCTTGAACCGAATCTCTCACTGATCATTCTCAATTCCCCAAAAATTTATAAATGTGTGACTTGGGCAAAAGATTTGTTAGTAATGTCGTCAGTCGGTTGTTGATTCGAGCGCCATCATCAACCAATGGCGTTGTTTTAAATTGATGCAGGGTATTGCGATTAAAAGATTGAGTTAAATGTAGATGAAAAACCTTTTACTGTATTGAGCTTATGTAGGCAGCAGATGTCTTTTAAGAAACCAAGACACCTCTTGGGAGTTAATGTACGCATTGTGCAGCTTGCCCAAGCGACAGCCGGCCCAGCCAGCTGTTATTGATCTGCTGTTTTAAATGCAAGAAGCAAATGTAAATCGAAATTTGGATAAAACTTTTGCACGCAGATGCTATGTTAAGCGTGTTTGTGTTACAAAAACTTTGCTGTTTATTCAAAATCATAAATATAATTTGGACCTCTGTAAGACGCAAAACATTACAATATATGCCATATACACGGTATTTCACTACCGACAATACGGTATCAGTCACCATTAAAACAGAGATGTGCGGCAGTCGAATTTATATGGCAGCACAAATAGCATATGCTACGAATCGGCACATTTTGTTTTTATTGCAGTTGAAGGCCTGTTTCAGCTATTTAATTAGATAGCAAGTGTTCTTAGATCCTACAGCAATTGTGCCATGAGCCAAAGTTGGTTCACCCTGCCCTGAGTTCGGTCCTCCATTACTCAAACCTAATGCGTGAGATTGTTATGTCTTGTATAGCATACATTTTGCCACCTCCCTTCGAGCCACACGGCTACTTTTGTTAAGGTGAAAAATGGTAGAAGCTGTGATGAAAACTTTCCTTCATTTGACAGCAGAAAGCACTAAAGTTTTGAGCCGGTAAGTGAACCTAAAATTACAATATTATTTTGTGATTACGAAATACTTGTTACGTTACAAATTGTGAAGTTCCCAAAAAACTAATGTTTGTTTTAAAACTGATAAAACATTTGTTTTCACTGCTACATTTAAAAAAATTACAATGGAAAAATGAGACAAGAGTTAACACATTTAGGTGCGAAACGGACAATGTTAAATTGAAGAGTGTCAATTTGTGAATGAAGACTTGATAAAAACAAAAGTTTCAATTTGTACCGGCTTTTGTTTAAGAACTCCGCAAACAGGGCTATAAATACGATTGCCTTTGTGTAGGATCAAGACAGATACGTTGACATTAAAAAAGTGTGAAATGTAAAGAGAATAAAATGCGAAAAGTGAAAAAAGTATGAGAGCAAGCAGACAATACGACGACATGCCTGCCCATAAATGAATGGCAGATGGAAAGGAAAAAATGAATTCAATTTGCTGGGCTTGTTACTACTCACATTTTTAGCGTCTGTCAAACAATATGAAGGCTGTTGCATGAACGAATGAAGCAGCTGCTGTTAAGCAGGTGCAAGGCGAAGGCCATGCATAATTCATGGGCATGCATATAAACAATACAAGTAAAGTTTTTGAGCTCTAGACGAAGACATAGTTTTCATCATAACTGTTACGCTTTTCTTCAGAGCATTGTGTCAGGAGGACCAAATCTTGAGGAGACCATTATAACTGAGACAAGAGAATCAGCAATTTGATGCATTTTTGGTTTTAGCCGTGAGAAAAAAATTAATAGCCCGGTAATTTGTTAAAATTTAGCCGGTAATTTGACAAATAAAGCACGCAAAAATTTGTAAGCTTTCCGATGTTTCCCAAAGAAAAGATCAATTTAGGTTACAACAACAGCAATATATAACCTCGAAGTGAACTCACATTCCTTTTTTTTTATCAAAAACTTTTAAACGTGTAAGATGGTTGTTTTTTTAAAGCTAATAGAATTTTTTGAAGTAATAGGAATACTGTGCTCTACGTGATGGACAGGTACAAACGGCAAGTTATATCGACGTACAGGTATAGGTTAACTGAGAAGGATAGTACTTAAAATACTAAACAGAATATAAAAGCATCAAAATTCAGTAGTTTAAGCATAATGAATGATAAGAGTTGCTTCTGGTAAAATGAATTCTAGATGTTTTCCCTCCCTCCTCTCCGCGTAATATTTATCTAATTAATACACCGTTGTTGGAATAATATTAAAGACGTCATGATGGAATGTGTAGTTACACTATGTTACTTGATCTATTAATTTTTTTAAAACAGTAAATTTGTCTTTCAATCAGCTGTTTTGACTAGCACATATGTTACACTATTAGTGTTATTTTGTACAAATAACTTACTGAAACTTGACTATACACAATAAGCTGGATATCCATGATATGACTACTGCTTCTACTAAGGTGAGTTAAAGGTTTAAAAATGATGTTTTTTACATCAGTTGTAACTCAATTTACAGCTAAGCTCCTTCACTTTTTACTCTGCACAATAAGGGTACAGTAACTTATCATTTTCCTACAAGATTTTAAATTTTTGCACAATGGATCACAGAGGCCATCGCGTGTGCTAACGCGTAAATAAAATTTTTACGCATTTTAAAAATCTAATCCAGTTTTTCCCTTGTGGAGACCCCGCTTTTAGCAGCCTCAAAGTTTTTGTTAACCTAACTATCTTCTGCTACGTCGTCTGTCACTATCACAGTTGTTTTGAAATTTTGTCATAAATTTTCAGGTTAATACGTCATTATTCGATCCATTATTACATCATAATCGTGGCATCATGCCTGCGTGTATCGCAACGTCATTCCCACGTATTAGCAATGACGTTTATCGACGGGAGTGCTCAAGGTAAATCATTTTTAGTTTCTTATCCTAACCAGCGTAAAACCTATGGATCAAAAGGAATTTTCGAATGAGGAAAATCCTTTCAATTATGCCATTTCCTGTATATTAAAACGAGAAATAAACCGAAGTAGAACAAGAATTGCCAAAATTCTATTCACTATCCTAACTGATTTTTCTGAGTGATCGAGTTGTACCGACGACAGAAATAGTTTTTTGAAGTTTTCTGCTGGGTGAAACAATTTTATAAACTGGTGTGAAATTAGGGGGCACTTGGTGCACCATCACAACGAATTGTTGCTGCAGAGACTTTAAATTGAATTAAATCTTAAATTTTGTTGAAACGTTTGTTCATTTTCTCAGAGATGAGCAAGAGCAATCGTCTGAATCAAGTTCGCCTGAAACTCCCAAATACGACGAACCTGCATTTCAGGTAAACAGTAATTATTTTTGCCAAAGCATTTCAACTCATATACACTTTGCTTGTAGCTTGTAATTAGCAAAAGCTCTTACACTCACATGCATTTTAAGACAGAGGTGAAATTTGCGCTCATTACAATAGGTGTACAAGCTGAATGTTTTTGATACATTTTATAATTCTGAATGATGCAACTTGTATACGTTAACATATCAAATTGATCTTTTATTTTTGGTTTCTGATGTTTTAACTGTTTCGTTTCAGTTTTCTCGAAATTTTTCTGAAAACATGTTGGAAAAGTCCCTTGCACTTGCTGGATTGCCAAAGAAAGATAAAATTGTTTCTTCTTCGACGTTGATGGGCAAAATGGCTGCCTGCGAAAAAAACGATTTCAGCAATTCTGATGATGAAATCGAAAATCGAACGTTTCGATCCAGCCCCACAGTGGGCTCCCCAAAAGAAGAGTCTCCAAATGACGTGAGCTCTCCAAACTCCACCAAAACGATTCCTCCATTGAAAAAAAGATTTCTACACAATGCAGACAATGACGTCAGAACAAACATTATGTCGTCTCCATATCATGCTCCCACAAAAAATGGGAAAAAATCTCCTGATCCTGAAACGTCAAGTGAAATTTTACGCATGATGTACGCTTCCTTTGGGAGTGCAAACAATATTGACACTTTCAATTCTTTTATAAAGCACAAAGGCTTGCCGAATCAGCATTCGAACTTAGGCACAGGCTTCCCAGATAAAGATTTAAATAAGCAAAACCACTCACCTAAGTTTGAAAAAAACGAAACAGAGGAAAAGAAAAATGGGGTAGTTCCTTCACATCAAAGCACGCAGAAATCTTTAAAACTTGGATTTGATTCATCTGAACATCTAAAATCGACAAAAGAAGAAAGTTTAAAAAAAAAATATCCTTCAACCCACACTAATCAAGAGAAAAACTCGCCGGAAAATTCTTCCAGAAAAAGAAAACATGAAGATGAAAAGCGAAAAAATTCTGCCGAAGTTCAATCAACAGCGGATAAAATTCGATATCTGAGTAACAGTTCCTCTCCTGTTGGCAATTCAAAACGGAAACGGTTCTCATCTTCGGAATCCAATGACTACCAGCCCGCTTATCCCCCTGGAAGTATAAACAGTTTTTACAAACAAGAGTCTCCTTGGTTACCTTTTGTTAATCCTTTATTTTGCACTCCAAGCATGTTTGGCTCCCTCGGAGCTTCTTCCGCTGGCTGTAGTTTTCCTAATTACCCTCAGCCAAACCCCTTACTTATGAGTTCAAATCCTTACTTGACAAACCCTGTAATGCTACGAGACATGATGATTTCTGCAGGAGCTGCTGGTATTCTACCTTTTCATCATAATCCGTCAATCTACCCTTCGTTGCCAGGAACCGTATCCCCCAGACAGTTACAAGCGTTTCATCAATTGCAATCCTCTATGTTGTTTCAAAATCCTTCTCTGTTTCCCGCTAATGGATATCCTTTTCCTTCAGGTATGTTGCCCTTGTCTCAGTCCCACATAAAGTCCGCAGCAAACCATCTGAATGGCAGTGGCCAGCCGCAGGACCAGCGTCCGAACGACCAGTCCGAATGTGCCACACCGAAAAAAATTGTTTCAAGAGAAAACAACCCCAGCACGAAACCAACGAACTGCTCAAGCGACAGTCCAGTCTTTTCAAAAAACAAAACATTTGAAAAACATCACTCGAAGCAGGAATCCAGTAAACTTCCCTCAATTCGAAAGCAAAGACATCCAATGCCTGGAAAAATTTTCAACCCTAGTGCCTCAAAAGGTGAAGATCTTCCCAAATTAAGTTTCAGCAAGCTTCATCATCGACTTCCGAAATCACCAAGAAAGCACTGCGGCCAAACTGGAACTACTAATTCGAAAGGTACAGCATATGTGTAGGCAACAAAACTTTTAAAGTGTCATTAAATCACAGCATTCATGTTTGCTCAACTTTCATTGCTGAACGCTCAGCCGTAACTGATAAGTAGGTTATAACTTGTTGGGGAAAATAATGATTTTTGCTGATATTCGGTATGTTTATATTTACCATCTCTTGCCACTTGTGAAGTCAAATTTAGTCCACAAAATCGTTATCTGGCAGGTCGTAATTAACCCGCATTCGTCTCTTAAAATATCTTGAAATAGATATGACAACAATAAAAATTACCATTGCTGGTACTTTTGACTTCCAATTTCTCCAAAAATCACTTTGAAAACTTTTCCATGGTTGATTGTACGGCCACATTTGTAATACCGTTCTGAATAATTGAAAGCCAGGCGCTTTTAAGCGTATTTAAATTAAAATTGTTTTACAGCAAAAATGCTTACCAAATGTGATGCCAAACCACCTGTTATCTCCGTGCGAAGAACATCAGTTGACAAAACAGAGGTGAGCACAGTAATATCATAGAAATGCTTGCTACACTACTAATCTTGATGATTCAGTTGATGGATTTTGGATAACATTTTATTCTTCTTTGGCTTCTAAGTTTACTTCTCTTGGCCCAAACTCTGACAAAAGGCCAAGATAATTAGACAATATGGAATAAAACCTCAAATTATTCTGAGTTGTTTTTCTAGGAGTCTGAAAAATTTGGACGGGATTCCTCATCTCCTTCTACTCCAGGTTCCAAACTTCCCTCCTATAAAAACCTGACTCGCGAGCGTCGTTTGGTTGCGAACGCCCGCGAAAGAACACGCGTCCACACAATCAGTTCAGCTTTCGATGAATTACGCGCTCAAATACCAAGTTATTCCTGCAATCAAAAACTTTCAAAGCTTGCGATTTTGAGGTGAGCCTGCAACTGCAATGGTTGAAATCTCAAACCGTATCTTTTTCAACTTTTGCAAAAATTGTGACGCAACTATTCGACTGAGAACCTTTTTTTCAAGAGCTTTGTTCAAGCTCGTGGAGAGCTGTTTGGTTTTGTAGTTCCGTGGCCTCCCATCATTCTGGAAATGGGATGGAGCAACAACAAAAGCAATGTACCGCCGCTGACAATGGCGTTAAAAAAGCTTGGGAAAAATGGCTTTTCTGAAGTAATAGTAAAATTCTCTACCATTATTAGAGGTGAATTTTTTTTTCAGAATCGCATGTGAGTACATCCGAACTCTTTCGGTACTAGCTGGTTGCGATGATTCAATGTCCTTCTCTCAAGGTGTGGAACAGTGTACCAGAGTGCTTCAGGTAAATTCCTATTCGCCTATGGTTAGAGCGCTCACTTCTTAATTGCAAGAATGAAATATGAAACAGAATTTTCTCAATCGTGATTTAAATTTTACTGCCGCTAAAAGCCGTTGCAATTAAAAAGCAACTTCTTCTCCGTCGTTTGAACTATTTGTTGTGAGCTTCATGCAGGAAGATGTATGTAAAGACCACACTGCGTTAGCGCTCACGCTCGGTTTGCAAGTCTTCAGTTAGACTGGGGCCACAACGACGGGTAGACTGCGTGGCTCCACCATCTGTTTGCCTCATAAAGACGGAGGCATCCCGTTAAGTGCATTGTCCAAGGACACAAAAAGCAAGCTTGCTGGCTTGTTCTCTACACTATCTCTTTTTATGCTGAGCGCCAAACAGGAAAGCTGTGAATACCATTTTTAAAAGTTTTTTGGTATGACTCGACTTGGGAAATGAACCCGCGTCTATCGGCTGCGAAGCGAACGCTCTTACCACTACGCTACCACACCGATAAAACTAAAAAAAGCAACTAAATACTATACAATATTTTTTTCAAGAAAAATAAAAATTTTGCAGTTTTTGGCCCAAATGATATCTTTTACGAGCTAAGCTTCATCATCCTTTTATTTACCGGTACTTCATAACTGAGCATCAAGCACTAGAACCGTGAATAAACCTACCGTTTTAAATGGTTTGGTATCATCCAAAAAGCGACTAAAATTGAGTCTATCCACAGGGAAGCGACAGCCAATCATCGTAGCGCAGAAGAATAAGAAATATTATGAGATTGGTGGCCGCTGTCTATTTTACGGAAAAATTTTCAACTATTCAGGTCATGTAACACACACTCACGAAAAATAAAGAGTGTGTTGAGGAATCAGACCTTACGCAAGCTTTTACAAGTTTTTGGTGTTTAATTCATTTTATGTTTTTCAGTCTGAAAGCAGAGCAAGAAGTAGAAGGAAGAACAACAAAGCACAGATTGAATGGGAGATGGTGAATTATGAGCGACGAAAAAGCAGGGACGAAACGGACCCTCTCACGCCCTCAATAAGTCCTCCACAGTCCGATGACCACTCTTCTTCTCCTTTGAACGACGATCGCAAATATTCAGAAAACTTCCAAAATACTTTGTCCAGCGACTCCGAGGAAATGCCAAACGACGACGTCATTCATCACGTGACGAACAACATCGCAGGAAACGACAACGACATTGTTGACGTGGAAAGCGTTGATGACGATTTGCCTTCTGACAACCAGACATACGCAGATGGGTAGCTCATCGCCGATTTTAATCAAGGTCACAATTGCAATATCTCACGTAATCGGCTCCCATCTCAATCGGAAAAAATTATTATATAATGAATGCTGTAATCACCAAGACCGTATTGTAAAGGTGGGACGTTAAACTATCATCCACATAAGATGCCCCTACAGGAATCCTAAAAACTAGCTTTTAAAAAACTGTTCCGTTTTTAGTTTTAAACCCCCTTCTCCCCTAATTGCGATTCTTAAATGCGACCATGTATGATGGCATGTTTCTATTGTTTTTAGCCTACCGTCCAGTAGTCCACTGTGTTGAATTTATCTTTTGAAACCCAAAGACTTTGTCAAATCTATTACTACCTATTTTAAGCTTACTACTAAATGCGTAATATATAGCATGATGTCATTCACTTGTTATGATTTCCGATTGATAAAGTGAAATTTTAGCAGTTTTGAAGAAAAATACTAGTCTGTTTTAAAAGCATGAATTAAATATCGCAATCTAACTTTACTTTCTCAAATTTTGCCGGCAGTACAAGTCACATCATTATAGTTGCAGTTAAATGGTGACCTCAGACTGTTTTATATTTTTTGAAATGCAATTACTTGCTTTTATTCAAAGATGCAATATGTTTGTTTTGTGTTTCTTACAAAGTATACCAATCAAACAACATCGGAATTGGTTGATAGTCAATTAGCAGATTTGAGTTGAATGCTTACCTCAGTCAACGTGGAGACAACTCGCAACTCTGGGGTTATCAGGATTTGAAAGAAGAAAGCAAAAAAACAAAAGTATAATGCCGCTTACTGCAGAAAATTTTTTTTTATTTCACAAAATTTCTTTATTCCTTTAGAGGAAAAGCAACATGGCAAAAAAGGAGAGGGGGTTAGGATCTATTTTTTTCTAGTTGTGCTCATATCTTCAAACGCATAAATTTCATTTCTTTTAACAGGCTTGTCTCTTGTTGGCCTCTGAAAGTAATCCATAATTACCGTTCTGCTGGTAGGTTTTAGGTTACTAACAGTCTTTTGGTATACACAAGGAAGTTAGATGCAGTTTTGTTTATTTATAGCATTTTTATCCTCCGTACTCGCTGGGCAGCAACTGTGGCGCTGAGCACAAGACAAGCGTTTAGATCTTCTTCGGAATTACCCATTTTCAGCATACGGCTTACATTAGTTAGTAATACTTTCAATAAATTTCTGCTAATCAAAAGCAGTGAAAGCCATCGCCATGTGCCTGACTTGAGGGCGCAACAACATATTTATTGCGAGGCTTCAATGCATGACTATTCGATCTCCGTCGCTTTAACCCACTAGACCACGTCGCCAAAAACAGACAACCTTTCTTCACCGATGTAATATGCTATTTGATCGAGAATTCAATTTTAACCCAAAGAATTGGCAAAAAGTTAGATTAACTTCTATCAAAATTGGTTTTATCTCATTGAGATATCATCAGTTATTTTTAAATAGTCTTATTCATGTAAGATCGACAGTCCCCATTCCGTACAACCTCTAATCTCATTAATAGGTTTAGACTTACGAGGGAGATAAATCTACAAAAAATTTTGCAATATTGGTGTTTTGAATGTATAATTTTATCGAAATAATGATACCACAGACTTTCGTGGGGTTTTCATTCTTGTTCAAGAAAAACAAATTATGAGAACTTTCTTCCACGCAGGTGACCGAACACAGTAAGCTAAGACTGAAGGAAGAGGTCCGAGCTTAAAGTAAATTGTGCTCGGGCTCCAAACATGAGGGAAATAATTCGATTTTTATGAGGCTTAACATATTTTTAAAAGACAGGCGTTTAAAATGTATTGTTATTTCAAAACTGCGCAATTGGCGAAAAGTTCTCACTTTTGTGAAGTATTTTCCGTTTGTCAACTTTGTGAAATTGACGCTAAAAAGCGAGTGATGGCGATTATGTTAATACGGCGCCATATTTGACACTTGACGTATAAACAACAACAATCATACTGCGACGAAAGAGGCGAGACGGAGCCAGAATCAAAACTTAAACGTTCCAAGTATGAAAAAGAAAAGGGTTTAACTGATGCCGATAACAGACAAGCCATTGTGCAATTACCTATTTTATTTTCAAGGTTGTGGCTGTAAATAGAGTATAAGGGTTTCACCCCTCAAAATGTGAAAAATATCAGCTTTCTGGTATTTACAGTAATTTTTGTTCAAAATCCATTTCTTTTGACCGATGGATCGGTCCCCAAACATTACTATTAAAATACTGCCACATTTGAAATTTATTTTGAGGTAAAGGCGAAAGAAAAAGTTAATGGGATACTGCGTTCAGAGATCAAAAAAGTGAAAGGCTAAAAAAGGGAGGCTCATGTGATTCCTTCCCCATGTTTCCTCAAGTATGACTATATTTTTTTGTTTCTGTGTGTCCTATGTCTTGATTGCAAAAAAAATGGGGCGCTAAGGTCGGTAACGTAGCGATAAAGTGGGACGTCGAGGCGCCCGGGTCTTCACAAGGTTTGAACTTGCAGCGGCAATAATAAAAATCTGCGTCATTATTAGAAGAGAATGTTTAAGCCTCATGCATTCCCTGTTCTTTTTCTAGAGACGTTTCTGCCCGAGACTGGTCAAATATTTTTGTTTGGAGAGAAGAAAATAAATCGCCAAGTTGTTTTTGGTAGTTTTCCTAAATTTGTCATTTTGTTCTTTTTTAAATTTTCTTTAAATTGTCAGTTATATAGAGGAGGCCATTCACGTCCCTTCATTTACTCTACTGAAAACATTTTTTCCCCGCTTAAACAGATCTCAAGTTTGTAGGTAACTATTTTCTGCTATTGTTAAGCAACAAGTTTTTTACGTCACTCAAAAGAAAATTAATGGTTGCTGTGACATGTAACCGTGTGTGGCGTTCAGTAGCGCAGCGACAGTTCTGGCCGCCCCTGTGCGGAACCAAACTATGCCGCCCCATTTTGGATCAAACAAATTATAAATGTCGTTGATAAAAATTCTGTGTTCAGGCACTGCTAAAATTTTCTTTCTTTCAGTCAAAAATCGCTACTCTGTGCAAACTGCACATCCTTGCTGCATTATTTTTCGCGTTCTAGGTCTTTTTTGTAAAGTTTCGAAACACCAAAACTTTGAACTGATGAAATAGGGTTGAATTGTGTTATTTATTATCTAGCACAACTACAGGACTGTCAAAAAAGTAAGCTTTGCAAAATCATTTGCCTTTTGAAAGCGGAATTTCATTACGAAAAGCAATCATATTTATGCGTTATTGATGCGGTTATTATTTCCCTGTAATTTGACACTTAGGTGATGGACTTTTTTATGAGGTACCAGCTGTTTAAAATGAATTTATTCTTGATAATGTAAACCGCTGTCGTTAAAAAACATGAAAAATAAGATAGTTTTAAATGTACTCATTTTTTTAGGCTGTGCATCGCTTTGAATAATAAAAATTCAATTTCTCACAGATCTCATTGTGATGTTTTCTTTCTCTTTTTCTCTCAGAGGTTTTTTTGCTACCAGCAGTATAACGTCATCAGTGTGCCGCAAAACAGGTGCTGCTAGGCGCCAGCCAGCCGGCTTTGTGGCTTCGAAGGCCAAGTAAAGAGTGTATTTACAACCAGCTTGTGTTTACCTTTGCTGTTTATAACCGTCTTCGCCTTTTTTTTGTCATATTATCGCCTTAACAAAGGTTCTTTACATGCTTGTGATATTCCGAGATATTTTATTGCTCTTCTTTACTTTCAACTTTTATTGCATTGCCTATTGTTTGTTATTTAATTGCTTTTTAAAGAGCATTTATAGCAACGGCAACCCAACAGTGTTATTAAACTTGTTGGTCGTTGTGGCCAGGAATATCGGAGTGCAATAAATATACGTTAAGAGGATTATCGCTAACAGCAAATTAATTGCAATTACAAACCAATTGGCTTAAGAAAGGCGTCTTAAAAGTTGTCGTTTAGCCTCTTTGAAAAATTTCAAATTTGCTACATCTAACGAGTTCTAAGCGTTTTTGTCAACTTAAGTCGCCATCCAGGCGCCAACAGGCTACCACACAAGATTGACCTTATTACGTTGCCAAAGCGTGAAATATTTCCTACAGACTTTTTCTTTGTATGACGTCACTCACAGCTCTAGGCGGGGACTTTAAAATCGCTTATCTCAAGATAACGCTCTATTGGTAGAGATTTTTTTCTGATATAACCGCTATTGAAGAGACCCAACATCGACTCCCGAATCGGTAGCTTAATGACGATGTTGTGCAGAAAATTACTTTTAAACTATATTGTTCAAAACTATAGTTCAAAAATACACAAACGTTTCAAGAGCAAGGTAACGTTTAGAAGTGTCACTTGAGTACGTAATATTTGGGAGGCCTTCAAAGGTATCATGCAGAAATTCTCTTAGTTGATTGAAAGGATATGCTTTTCATCAACTACCTATCAAGAAGGCCATTTTTAGAAAAAAATTGCTAGAGCAGGCCTGCTACCTCGTAAAATAGTGTCTTTGGGAGCGGACCGCCTCATAGCTTGCGTAGTTGAGTAAGAGCTTTCTTCAACTATCGCGAGATTATTAAAGCGTTCTTTTTGAGCATTTTTACAAAAAATTTGTTTAATCTAGTATTTTGTTAATCTCTCAGCGATATAAAAAATTCACTGTAATATGAAAATAGCAGTTGATTGCTGCTTTGAGATCCGCGTGGTGGTTGGAGCCTTCGCTTTGCAGAAGGTAAGCAAGGGTTCAATTCCGTAGTCGAGTTATACCACAAACTACAAAAGTGATATTCGCAAATCTCCTACTTGATATATTGCAATAGGAGTAACGTGGAAGATGAAATATGTAACTTTAGTTATTTTTTTCGACCTACAATTGATGAAAAAACGTTTTACTTCTCCCAGCAGCCGCATGAACTTGGTTAGGTTTGATTCTCCAGTTATTGAAAAAACTGAAACGTCAAGGCAGTGGTTTTTTGATCTCTTAATGCGTTCGCTCCTATTGGCGGATCTGGAAGAAGGGACACAATTTCTTCAGAGACTCGCACAAATTAGGGTAAAACCTCACTTTTTATTAAGTTTCTGAATCGTCAGCGCTTGTTGCCAAAACCTTTTGTGATGCTTTCAATCCTCTTGTCTACAATTTTGTTACAACTAAGCCTAAGCAATATTAAATTCGACAGAATACCTAGCGCTTCCTATTTTAATGCATTGTAACTTTTGGCAAGAACCATGGTGTTGGCGTATCAAAAAATTGATTGAAGCAATTTTTGCTTCAATCAATTTTTTTGAGATTTGTTTAAGATTTTTGATAAATGCCAAGTCCATGTTCTTCGCACCACCTTTGTTAAAATTCAACAATTTAAATGCGCCGGCAAAAGTTTTCAATTCTTTTGTTCATGTGTTTGAGGACGTGCCCTGTTTGCAAGTCTTTTGTCAGATTTAACCACCATTGGACTGCTCGGCCCCACCAGCTATCTACCAAATAAAGATGGAGGAAACATCTTTCGCACCTTATTCAAGAGTACAACAACCAAAATTGCCTCCTTTATTCTGCACTATTTTTCGCGCTTAGTGTCATGCCAAGTAGCAGTGAATACTGTTTTTAGCGGTCTTTTGTACAACTCAGCCAACAAGCGATCAATTGGATTTGAGGCGAACGCTTTCTATCCGCTCAACTGCATCGAGTTACTTTGCTCTAATTGTTTTTAATGCTGACAAGTAAGCTTGTGTGTTGTAACCAAGTCTTGAAGCCATAAATTCTTGCTTTTTGCAAGGCATTGTGAAGTTGTGATTTACAAGGTTGTAACTTCACGTTACGTAAATTAAATAAATCTGCCTGACAGAGCTGAACGAGAGACAGCGAAATAGCGCCATCGCGCGTTACCAAAAAACTGTAAACGAAACCAAGAAGTGCGTAGTGGTATCTTCGAGAAAATTGGTTTTGCAGGAAAGGTATGTCCGCTGCCAAATTTCATCTTATCACTAAAATGTCACCGTCATGAATCACAAATGGCTACAACACCTTCCAAACTACTCAACGTAGAATGGATAAAATTTGCTACGATAAGTCCATGATCATTCTTTTGGGTGGGTGCCATTTGAAAGCCGTCAACAGATTCAGACTTATGTCGGGCAACTACATTTACGAAATTGACTTTTCTTTCCCCCTAGTAGCTGAAAAACATCATTTATTAAAGGGGAAAATACAATAGTTAAACAAACTGTTGATAACACCTACATATTCGACAAACTAAATGACTGCAATATTTATGTCATGAAGAAGTGTGGACGCGCATCCAGGCCATCATAGCAATATAAACATTCCTAGCTTCTAGTGGAAATTTCAAACATTCCTAGCTTCTACTGGAAAGAAGAGATTTTTAGCTCAAACAAAAGGCAGGGGTAACTCATCATGTTGCAAACCAGCACCTTTTAGAAATAACCACGTCACCATATGCCCTGTAAGCTTGGCACGTACTATCGTGCATGACCAGGTAAAAGAGTAGCGAAGCGGAGAACAACCTACTTGGTGGAATGATGTACCGAACTAAAGTGGTCAAACAATCATTAAAAGTCTTGAAGCAACGAATGACCGAGAGAACGGGATGAGAGCAGAGTCAGCGTTGATATGGATCAACAATCCGCAGGTCATGTATGAAACTATTGCGTAAACTTGACCTTTTAGAGGACAATTTGACACTGCAATAGGCATTGATAAAGCATGGGCTTAGCTCTTGGGCCTGGATAAATACAGCGTTGCTCGTTTGGCAAGTCTCACTAATTTAAAGGTCAGGTTTAGTCAAAAAAGCAGGCAACATTTTATCAAATTCTACGAGAGTTTACTTTAAAAACTTAAAACCCGCTATGTCCTACTTTGCTGCAAGAAAGCATACAAAATGAAAGGCGTAGATAAAATTGCTTTTAATAATGAACTCATCAATGAAGGAAAAGACATAGAACCACCTATTTATGTGAACAAGCTGATTCTGAAAAATTGTCACAAACAACTTTATTCTTTCCGTGGGACGAAATGTTAGTTCTTTTTACGTTTCCCAAAAAGTTTTTAGGCGAAAAGCAGGTTGATCTCTCTGGAAGTTAGGCTTATAAAGTTTTTTTTAAAGAAGTCTTTAGGGAGATCATCTGCAGAGATGGTTCAAATATCAAAACAAACTTGAAGAGAAATCAAAGACCAGGAGACTCAATTGCAGTAATTTTATTGACCAATTTTTTGACTTTACTGCAACACTATGTGGTAGCGTACCAAGAACTTTCAAAAAGGGAGTGGAAGTTAGAAACTATTAGCCGGCGCTTCCGGCGTCACTCGCAAGGTTTCTTCAGTAAGGTCGAGGTTGAGAATATCGGTTCATCCGACAGTGTCGGTTTCAAAAATGGGGCAGTTGTGAGAACACCAATCAAAAGTTAATGTTTTTCTGCATATCTAATTTTTGCTCCTGAATGAAGTGTATTTAAAAAGCGGTTGAGTTAAAAACATCATGAGCAGGATAAGCATAGCCCGTATTCTCTTGATACCGATCTCCCTATTCCTTGAAATCAATATTGTACTGGAAAACAATTTAGTTTGGAAGTATGCAGAACATTTCAGCTATGAAGTGATTTTCAAGCAAATGACAGAAATGTGTTTCATACGTTGTGATTTCACACAAGAGTGTAGTAATCGTTTGGTTTCCCCTTCAACTTTCTCAAGTCCTTGCTGATTCGTCTTATGGTTCCTGTTCCCTGCTTAAGCATTCCGAAGGTAGTTAAAGGGAACCTTACCCTCTTCCTAAGTTTTGAGCTGTGATCCGTCAGCTCTATGAAGTTATAATCAAGCAAAATAGCAAAGTCATTGCTCCGAAATACTGTATTGTGCGATTTTATCCTGCAGGGTTTACTATTAACTATGCCGATTTGAAAAGTATTTGTTCAAGCAGCTTTGCCGGGTTCACCGTACAAGTATTTGAGAGAGCAGATAAAAAAGTTGTATTAAATCGAGGCCATCAGTTCCTGTGCCCGTAATAATCATCATATTTCTCTATCAAGCAGTAGTGTTCTGGTAATACAGTACAACCAAAATATGATTTCACAAACTGTTATTCGTTTTTTCGAAAAAGTGGAAGGAAGGGGAAACAAAATCAAAAAAGAAGCTGACGCCGAAATGGTGGTCGTTTTCACAATTACAGAAATAAACTGTTTAGTGTTTGGCCTATTTTACGATTTCGTGCGCCTCCTGTCTTGTTTTCGAGTAAAGTTATCATGCAAATATGCTAAAACAGCACTTTGGGAGAAATCTTGCGAAGCCAGAAAATTAAGTGAGTCGTCGCCAATTTATATTTAGATTGAAGAATTATTTTACAAAGTGGGTGGAGTAAGTTGAAGTAGAGCAAACCTATAGTGACGTAATTATATATGAGCGATTTACTAACTCTAATTCAAAAAATATATCAAAATTGCTAAAGCAAAGTGACCCAAAAACTTTTGACCAAATGTCACTGCTGGCGGATAAATGATTTAATGATATTAATGATAAACTGATTGCCGATATGACGTAATATATTAGCGGAGATTTTTTTTACATATTTAACGCAACGAGATTTTTACAGACGCAGAGAGAGAGTACATAGAGTGGAGAGACCGCGAAATAGCGCGAAAGAGCGTAGAAAAACGGATAGCGTGTTATTCTGTGGTGGTTTGTTGTGGAATATTAGCGTGACAAGAATCGAGCGGTTAATTGATTGATATAGTTTTATGATTCTTTTGTGATTGATATATTAGAGTGCATTGGTTTGTGTGATCGACGAGA
This sequence comes from Trididemnum clinides, assembly GCA_963675345.1. Classification (NCBI taxonomy): domain Eukaryota; kingdom Metazoa; phylum Chordata; class Ascidiacea; order Aplousobranchia; family Didemnidae; genus Trididemnum; species Trididemnum clinides. The sequence goes on from OY776286.1 coordinate 36,143,113, forward strand.
GAAGGAATTTAAGATCTCGAAGTATTTTGTGAATATATCTGTTCTGTTCTTCATCGAGAAGTACCTGGTTTAAAGTATCGTGGTGAAGTATTCAGCAGAAGCCGATCTTCACCTAGTAGTTAAGTTGCAGTCAGAATTAATTATTCGAGTGAAACTATAAGTCGCCTCGATTTTAAGAAAAAAATTAAAGTTGAAATAGAACCAAAACTCAATTTACTGAACAACAGTACTTAAAACTATGATTAAAGGGCTCATGAAATTTGCACATGATTCGATTTTCGGAGGACATCTAGAAATCGAGAAAACCAAAGATCGGTGTCGAACCAATTTTTACTAGCCTGGAATGCAGAGTGTTATTACCAGTTTCTGTCGATCAAGCGACGTGTGCGAATAAACAGTTGCTGAAGAATCTGTTTCTGCCGCCAGGAGATATTTAAAGGCATATTTGGGCTACATGCTAAGAATATTCTTACTAGGAGATATTTAAAGGAGACAATTATAAGATTGTGAAAGGCTTTTAATTAACATGTCATTCAGGAGAGTTGCTGTTGAATTGATTTGACCAATTTCGCGAAAAGTGAAAAGCCTTGGATCTCGTTCGGAATACAGGTGTAGATTGGTAATTAACATGGCTGCTGAAGAACTTAATACCAAAAGGCCGTGGTTCTCCAACTTTTTTCGATACGACGCATTTAAAATACTTGAAGACTTTGCCACGCACCTGGCAATATCCTAAGGTTTTGTTTCATCGAAATGCAAGATTAATGTAGCCCAAAATCAAAATAACTTAACCGTTTTTAGGCACCCGAGATTTAACTCAACTTTCCTGTTTTTAAAGAATTTGTAACTGACTGCCCTAGTTTTTATTTATTTTGGGTCAATTAATTGTGGCGAGTTTCATGATAAAACGCCCAGAGGTTTGGGAGGAATTATAGTAAACGCACGCATTTACGCACATGCAGAGAGAACTCTTCCGGCGAAGCCAGTAGAACCCCCCATCTGTACGTTTGAGTTAAAAACATCGGTTCAACCGGTTGCGATGGCTTCACCCAATGGATAGTTGTAAAAACAGTAACAAAAAGTTAATCGCTTTCTGCATACACAATTCTGATTCCGAAGTAAAACTACCGTTTTTTTTTATATGAAATCAAATAGAAAACAATATGGGAGATTGGGCGTAGTCGCTATTTTTTTCCCAAATTTCAGGAGTTCTTGGCAACGACTTATTTGCTCTGTTTTCACCATATAGTCGTCCTTAAACGTAGATAAACTTTATCCGTTAAATTCAGCACGCGTTAAAAGTATACCAAAGTTGAGGGATGGTGCCAAGATGATTGATGTGCATTTTCAGGAATAATCTATAAAACATTAGGCCCGCTACTTACGACTTCTCTGTAATTGTATGCGTGTTTGTATGAACTAATACCTCCGGCTGCGCGCAAGTTGCTTGGTCCTGGCATAAACGCAGCCAGGTAAAAAGCAAACCAACTTGAAGTGAAGCGCGCGTAGTTAAATTACTATACAGTAGCATAGCCCCCATCAATAATGTCGAAGATATAAGTATCGGTTAGGTTTAAGCCCGCTATGTTGGCTTTATCCAGTGGGTAGTTTCGAGTACAGCAATATAAAGATTGTTGCAGCCACTGCAACTTCGATGTTACAAACCACAAGTCAAAAGTCAACAACAGCAGTCTTAAGTTATAACCGTAACGAAATCCACGTAAGTAGCTATCATGATAAAAGTGACTAATCGCCATATGGAGTGCATTCTTTTGACGCCGGACTTCAGCCAGATGCCTGCCGTTGCGCTACAAGATAATGTGCTTAGACAGAAGCAATAGTTGTTCCAAAATCAAAAGTACTATTTTTTTCTAAGAAATGGATTGGAAAAAAACATTAAGGGGGATTGCGCATAGCGGTTATATTTTCCCACGGTTTTGTAGTCCCTGTGCAACGCCTTGCTTTCCCTGTCGGCAGCATGTGCTCAAGGACTCCACTTGTTCACAAGTGAAAGAGGCATTACTTTCACAAATTTTATACGTTTATTTTACCACTGGCATGAAAGTATAAATATAAAGTTGTGAGGTAGTGGGGGACGCCAAAGTAATTGTTTTGTAACTTCTGAAACAAACTATTGAATGCTCACCATACTATTTACGACTTTTTGCAATTGTATGCCAATTTGTATGACCTAACATTTCTGGCTGCGCGCATACTGCTAGGTCCTGGCGTAATTCCAGCTAAAGGAAGTGCAAATCCACCCAAAGTCGAGCACTTACAATGAAGTTGTTACAATAGGTTAGGTTATGCTTTAAACGACGCAATCCATGCACCAGGCTTTTGTGATAAAGATGCGGATAATTGTTCCTGTAAGTTTTTGCGTAACACATCGTCAATTTGTTCATCTTTGTCACATTTGATTATTATGTGTTTGAGGCTAAGATCAGTCAGGCTTGCGACACAACTGTACACAAATATTCTAACTTACCATCGTGTTACTAAAAAACCAGGTTTTTTGACCAACCGCTTTATTAATATTGTAATGTATCACTCTTTTCTCATAGGCCTAATATCACTTATTTGGTTTCGACATAACAGTGAATAAGAGCTTTGCGAGTAGCTGCTGCCTGCTGCTTTTTTCACTTTAATCGTACCAATCACACTATGACATCAAAGAGCGAGTTTGAAGCGTTGAAGAAAAAAAAGAAGAAAGATGTTTTAGAATGCTTGAAACTATAAATCGCTTGTTGCATCGTCAATTCAGTTTATATTGTTAAAAAATTTGTTTTATTGAAACTGCCTAGCTGGCATCTCCCGAAACAGCTTTTAATGGGGTTATTAGATGAGTAGTTGTTGAGAACATACAGAAAACAAATTGTGCAATCAAGCGCGAGCTGTGACGTCATTTTAGATTGCAAAGGGATAAAATTTTTGCATCTTGGCAAGTTGGGGGTTGGCTTTCGTTTGGGAAAATAATGGTTTTCCTTTGTCAAGAAACTTCACCCTTACGACTCTCAATGTTGTTCTAAGGTTGATGTTTGTACGACCACTGGTTTGGAGGAATTAAAGCGAAGTATGTTGGTACATACGTACAGGCAGAATCGCGCTTTATATAATAGATGTCAAATCGGAAAAAAAGTTGGAAAAAAACTTCCAATAGGAACCTCTAATTGATAGCCTTCAAACTTGTTTGCGATGTTTAGTGATTTTCGAATAGACGCATCAACCTTCATGAGCTCTACAGTTTCTGCTAGCGTTCCATGGTTCGTGTTGATTGCAAAAATGCATTGCTTTGAAAATCAGTTTCCAAAGCTTTATTCAAAAAAGGTTCAAACTGATGCCGGCATCAACTAGTGGCGCACGCTGGTTTCGAATTCGGGGCAGCACTTCATTCTAGGACAGGCGTGGGACCACTTCACTATCGTAGTACATTGTTGAACTGTGGATGCAAGCACTTTTGAGAGTTGGCATATGTAAACTGTTAAGCCAATGCGTTCGTACCACATTTGTGTCATTCTCACATCTGCTCGCCAACACGGCCAAGACTAAAGTATTATATCTACTACATGAGTGAGAGCAACTTTAACCTTACTTTGGCAATGGGGACGGGAGCAAATATGCCACGCCCCTTAGCGGTTTTTATAGAATTATTCAAAAACGACAAAAGATTTCGCTTTCATACATCCTAGCTTTGAATGAATTTATTTCGGCATCATCTCTGACAATTTCAAGTTAATTAATCATGGTGAAAGGATACAAAATTTCCAATTTGTTGAAGGGGCTCAATGAAGTAAATTTCTTTGACTAAAAGCATAAACTATTTTTTCACTATTTAATGACAAATTTTGAAGTTAATTGTGTTTTTCAGTGAAATAAGAAATTTTTGAAGTTATCACGTCATATTTTTTTACAAGATTTACTAAAAATTTATTATAAAGGTTATTTAGGAATGATATTCACTATTTTATCAAAATAATGACGTCATTTCGAAAATGAAAACGTCACAATTTTGCAAGTTTAAAAAATAAAATTATGGACGGAGCTTATACGTTAAAGATCAGTTGTGTGTTTACTCACTTAGGTTGTTACTAAATGAGTAGGACCTGATCTTTGATGCTTATGGGTTTACTCATTTAGATTGGAATGGAAATTTAATGAAATAACAAACCGTTTTTTTGCTATTAATCGTAATTTTATGTTGAGTAATTGATTGATAACTGGTGGCAAATTGCTTTACTTCTGCAAAAAAAAGCAAAGTTACAGTTACTAAAAAGTGACTACTTACTGTGAGTGGTTATAATAGCAATTTGCTACCGCCCAAAACTGCGCGAAGTAGACTACTCCTGATTTTTTACAGTATGGTCTTCAAAGAAAGAAATCATCACCAACAATGATTATTTTGAACCCCGAAAGTTTTGGCAGGTTATGTTCCTGCTAACTAAAGCAACGATAGAGAAGCAAAATTTAAATAGGCCGGGCGGTGGGGTTTGTCAATCAAAAGTGCCTGGTTGAGAGCAATTTCTTTGTGATTTAGGCTAATTACATACCAGTAGGCCTACATTCAAGGTGATTATTTGGCCAAGACAACCATTTGTTAGAGGCTTTTCTGACTTTTGGTGAGAATCAGAAAATTAGAACCAAAGTTTTGAACAATTAAATCATATGTGCTGACTTTTTAAAAGGTATTTCATTATTGTTTCTTTGGTAAATAATCTATTTTGGAGAAAATCGCTCTTTGGTTGCACTCTTTTTGCCTACAATGTTTTTTATTTCGAGCACAGAAAGAAAAAATAACACCAAAAAATTTGTTGTCATCTTGCGCGCTGGTAGGTCATGAAATGACTTTATGCAGCAGTTGAGATAGCATATTTGTAGTCTTTAAAGCGAGGTGACCGTTTTGAAGTCAAAATCAGAGCATGACTGAAACAAGTATTATCTTCAATGTGACAAAAAAATCTTTCCGAGATTCATGTCCACGTAGTCATCGAAATTCTTCAATCTGATTTTGAAAAAAACAGATCTACAATGTGAATTTTGGGTTATTTTTTCCAGTAAATATGCTGTTAAATGTTGGCCTACAGCTTGCTGGTTTTTGTGTTGAAAGTTGGGTATTGTGATAAATGCTTAAAAAAAAGGACATTTGGACATTTTCAAGTGTCTTTGGGAACACTTGGATATTTTTATGTGTCCTCGGAAGACAATTATTCTGTCTTGCGGAAGAAGAATTCGGCTACCCTACTCCACAGTAGGCCATCAAACCCGAGGCCAAGACCGCGATAAAACTCTCTTTAGGCCAACAACAGTGCTAAACAGACATTTTAGACACAGTAGAGGCACAATACAGACATAATAGGCTTATAGTACACACAAAGTAGCAATTAGTGTTTTAAAAGATTTAAACAGAAAATTGGCTATCAGCAATCAGACCAGATGTCCAAGTCGAATATGGGCTCCTTGAGGAGCCTTCGGAGTAAGCACGTAAAGAAAGGATAACGAGAACATTCAGCAAGAGCGGTTTTAGACAGAGCACAAAGAAGATGTAGGAGGTCAACAAAAGAGAGTCAGAGAGGGGAACCGCCTTGAAAGTAAATGGGTTAGCTGAGTTGCAGTCCACATTCAAAGTATGCACGCATGGGGAGAAGGGGGGGGGGGAAACAGAAGAGACAGTATAAGATAAGGGTTCATCTACTTTAGAAACCGCAATGAAGCAAAGAAAACAACTTCAGAAGTAACACTAGCGAAGGGAGTTCAACTTCGGGAAGCAAACGAAAGTATATCTTGGAAAAACTTGTTGGAAGCAGTAAGATCATTGCTGTTTATATGTCACTGTAGGAGACATTGCCGACACACACGAAACAAAAACAGATAGTGCCACAGCTTGTGTGCATGTTGGCTTATCAAAATTTTTTGACACTCAGGTCCCTTCAATATGCACTGAGAAATTTGTGCTTCCTGGTCACGCTCGCTGTGTCTCCTCTCATCTTCTCAGCAACGCAAGCAGCCTACTTTTAAATTGTTGTCTCTGTAGAGTCGCCGGAATTAAAAATATTCATATGCCTGTACTATCCCCACCATGCCTGTGCTATGTCTGCCCTATGCCTACTATGCTTCTATTATGCCTGTATTAAGTATATACTGTGCCTATGATGCCTGTAATATCCATGAAATGTTTTTACCATGCCTACTATGCTTGTGCTATGCTAACTGTGCCAAAAATATGCCCACGATGCATGTACTACGCCTATTATGCCTGTACCATGCCCACAATGCCTACTTACAACAACCCTAAGATATAGACCGTTTTACAATCTACACAACAGCAAAATATTATTTAATACTCTTTTTTGAAAATTATGCGATTAATAAACTCGTTGTTTTTCAAATTCGAGTTCAGGAATTTTTGTTTTTCAAGTTCGAGTCTGGCAAAACAGGCAGAGTTCATTTGTTTCTTTTTATTTGCCATATTTTTCCTCCATTCACGAGAAAGCGAATTGTATCGCTATGTTTTGGGCGATGTGTCTGCACTCGCTTGGGATTTGCTATATCCAAAGTGTCTGGGCCACCGGTCTTTCACATCAAGGTGGGGCGTCCCATGAAGTGCCTTGCCCTAGGACACAACAAGCGAACTTGCCGGCTTGTTCTCCACAACCTCCTCTAAATGCCGAGCGCCAAGCAGGGAAGCTGCGGATGCCATTTTTCAAAGTCTTTTGGTATGACTCGACAAGGAGAATGAACCCCAAGTCTACCGACTGCGAAGCGAATGCTCTAGCCACTACGCCATCGAGTTTGAATTAGCAGCCCTAATGCAAATGAACATAAAAGTAATCCGATAATTTTTTCAAAGTTATGTTATTGATCTTTAATTTTTTGCAGGTCAGGCTGTGACGTTTCATCCCAAAAATCTTCGTCCCCAATCACAATTTAAAATCAGAGGCCTACCTGAAAAAAGTTTTTTTTCCAGAGCAATTTTACATTGAGAATTTTGGAAAACATTTCAAAACATCACACCAATAACCTCTTCTTCCACTTCCAAATCTAATTTCAAATATGTTTTTTACTATTGCTTCAGCTTCACCTAAAAAAAGATAAGACTTTTACATTGGTTTAACAAGTAATTTAATCGAAATTTGCTTCTTACATTTTATTGTCAACAGTGGACTTGTTGCAAGCAGGAATGTGGAAGCGAAAGCGGTCCTTTTTCTGTGAAAGCGGAAGCAGAAGCGCGAAAATTCTACCGCTTCTACTTCCACATAGGTTATTTGACTTGAAGAGTAACTTAGCGAGAAAGTTTTGTCCATTTCCCGATGCGGATTAAACGCTGAAGTTGTACTATACGTCTGAATGAACGTGCGATATCAATAGCGCGAGAGAACAAGAAAAAGTATAACTAGCATCACATTTTATATTAATTACCTGTAAGAAAAAGGTAGCTTGGACAATGGAACGTAGCCAATAAATTGATGATTTGATAAAACTTAACTAACCTTGGTTAGGGGGTTGAAAACGTTAAAAAAGAAATTACTCATGATGGAAACAACTTGATCATTCTACATCAGTGCTCTTCAACAGGGGTTCTGCAAAACATGTAGTCGTGTTCCATGAGTTTTAAGGGCTCCATGAGGGACCGCGAAGGTTCTTTGTTTATTGCTAGTATTTATTTCTTATTTCATTATATTGATTTCTTGTATGTAGTGGTGTTCCGTGTATATAAATAGTTGATAATGGAATCTTATAAAATACAGGGGTTGCTAGTTGCTATTTAGTAATTTTCAAGGCGATCTCCTATTAAGAGGGATCTGCCTCGAGCATCAACGAAAAATAGAAAAATCTGCTCAAAAAAGATCATCAGCATCATACGGTACCACACAGCAATCTATTTCATTATGTAAATAACCTGCAACCGGTTACGATCTTATTGGATCTCATCAGGCGGGTGCAAAAAACACTCAATAATAAACATGCTGAAAAAACAAATTTGCCATTGGGTACAAAAAAAAAAAATTGTGATAGAATCTTATGATTCAAGTTACAGTTTGTGACGTAATCTTGTTTACAACTTTGAGAACGTCTAAATTTGCTAACTCCCTTTGTTGCGTAATAGTGCGTCTGTGATTTCAATTTTGCTCACTGTATCATCTTCGTCCGTCAAGTCGATGTCGACTCCTGGTGACTTCATGAGTTGCCTTTCTCCATTCCTTCCCATTTGTTGCAAGCTTTAGAGTACTTTCAAGGTTGAGAATTTTTCCGTAATTTCATTTGCCATCTCCTTCTTAGTCTTCCCCATCTTTATTTCCCTTCCACTTTTCCCTGCACAATCATTTTTTCCAAGCTGTTGTCACACTTTAGTTTACCTCGCTCAATGATATTGAGGAGTGACATGTAAGGCTGTATCTGCTCCTAAATCCAATCATTCGTTTTTTTGGCAGTCCATGAAATCCGTAGTAGCCGTCGCCAAGCCCACATTTCGAATGATTTCAGTCTCCGCAGATCCATCTTACGTAGTGTCCAACTTTCTCTACGATATGTCACTACTGGGCACACAAAGACAAACCAATTTTGTTTTTGTGGCTACAGATAGGTCGTCATCTTTCATTATTTTTGCCAGCTTAGTCATGGTACTGCGACCCATAGCTAGCCTTCTCCGAATTTCTTTCTCGCAATCTGCATCGTCACATATAATTGACCTCAAGAAATCGAAGTTATGTACAGTTTCGATATGATCAACTTCCAGCTTGAATACCTGAAGTTCAAGTGTTGCCATCACCTTTGTTTTCTTCATCTTAACCTCAAGCCTGCTTTTTCGCTAGTTTCTTTGACTGTGTTTATGAGTATTTTGAGATCATCCAAGTTGCCACTGATCAGTGTTGTATCATCTGCGCATTTCAAGTTATCTATCATTCTCCTCCTATTGTTATTCTTAGTATCGTCTCTATTTCAGCTTTTCTCATTTTTTCTCATTATGCTCTCGTTAGCTAAGATTAAATAGACATGGAGATAATATGCAGCCTTGACGTACATCTTTTCTAATTTTAAACCACGATGTGTTACCAAATTCCGTCCTCATGTTTGCTTCTTGGTTGGTGTAGAGGTTGTTCATTGGCTTTATCAAGTGTCTAGGTATCCCCAACTCTTGCAAGTTTCTCCATAGTAAATCATGTTCGGCGCCATCAAATGCTTTGCTGTAATCAACGAAACACGTAAAAATATCTTTTTGCATTTCTCTCGCTTTTTCCATAATCCAACACAGATTTGCGATATGGTCTCTAGATCCTCCATCTTTACCAAATCCAGCCTGCTCTTGTGGCAATTCAAATTCTAAGTATGGTTGAATCCTTTTGCGTGGGATATCAGAACTATTGTTCGGTGGTTGGAGCATTCCCTTAATGGGATGTTTATAGATCTCTTCCAGTCAATATGCCATTCGCACGTTTCCGATTCCATTCCATTCGCACGTTACAGAATGAACTTATAAAGGTAACAGGAGAAGAAGGAACGACCAAAATTTGGCGTTTCACTATTTAGAAAGATTGGAGTCAATACGTGTTTTGGGGACGGACAGAAAGTCCGTTATGATGATTAGAGTTAAGGTTAACTTAAAGTCAGAGTTAGTTGAAGATAGAAAGGGAAAATCCGCACTATATCGTGTAATTTGTTGTGACAACAGTTGTAATATGTTGTGATACGGTTTAGATCTGAGAATTATTAGATTAACTGTTGTAAAAGTGGTTGTAGGTAGTGAAGGAACTTGTAATAACTGTTTATTTGTTGAAGTGTTCAATTATTTTTTGAAGTGTAGTGACGAAATATTTGATTTTCTTACAAGCAATTCGTGATTTCTAAACTTTTGTTGTTGGGATTTCCGTGACAAACGCAAAGTACATCGAAGTACATCAAGTTTTATGATGACAATGAGGTTAAAAAACACTGTTTTGTATTTAACACGAGTTCTAATATCAAAGAACAAACAAACACGGTGTAGTTTGAAACAATAAGCTTAAGCGAAGTAGGTAAAGTAATAGCAATATATGAATGAGTTTTTGTCTCCTCAAAATAATAAAGTGTTGGAGAAGGCAGGCTACATACCCACAAAAGATAAGAAATTGTCAACGGTTGTTTTCTCGTTTTTGTTTTTAGTGGAAGCGCAAGTGGAAGCGGTAGATGTAGAAGCGGAAGTTTGTTAACGAAATAGCCACTGCCACATTCCTGGTTGTAAGTAAAACCAATTAATGAAAAAAGTGTTTCATTTCTATGGAAGATATTATGCATAGTGTGAATATTGTAACTTATTTGTATCTTTGGTGGGTATAACCAAACAGGTTTTAAGTCTGATCTAAATAAATAACCAAAGAAGTTTGTTAAACAATGCGATATATTCCTTAACAGAATTAAAAAAATAAGTTTTGATTCTGCACTAATGCACACAATAACTGACCTTTACTCTGTTTATCACGTGTTTATTTTAGCCAATAAAAAGTTTCTAAAACGTTGTGATGCAATTTCATGTGATTCGTGATATGAGGCAAGAATGACTGAGAGTTTTTGTTAAGCAAGATGGCGGGCGGGCATGGATTGCAACGTTGCTGGTTAAACGAAAAGACGAATTGAACTCTGTAGGTTGAAATTTTGTTGCCTACTGTTATGAAATATTATAGTTAAGGCAAGAAAATGCATGGTGTGGTTCAATTTATGCATTTTTATCGGCACTTTTATTTCAAAGCGAGATTCCAAGGGCAAATTGCTGTCGACGGCGAAATAGCCACTGCCAAATTAAAGCCCTGAACTTATAATCAGTCATTACTCTTAGGCCTTAAACAGAATCTGAGCGAAGGTATTGGAACAGCTACTGACTGTGATGAAAGTTTCATTAAGTGAGTGCATAGTTAAGTTGCTTAGTTGTGTTAATAATGATATTGGCTAATCATTTGGGTGGGATGTGTTCTGGTGGCAGATTCAACTAAGTTGATAGATTTTGTTGAAACTGTTTGACATCATTTTATTTTGTGATGAACGCTTGCAATTTTGTAATAAGTTTAGGTGTACGGCTAGTGCGAAACTAAATCAAATTCTTAATTAATTATTTTTACCGTGTTTATCCTTTAATTAAGATGTGAGGGCCTACAATTTTTAAGTGCTTACACAAATAATTCACGCAACAATTTCAAGTCTGTTAAAGTTAAGGCAAATGTTAAAATTTTTATGCACATCTAGTGTTAGTTGTTGCCAGTAATTTGGTTGTATAGTAAATACGTCCCTTAGCAGTAATAATTATAAATCTAAAAGTGACCCTAGCTCTAACCATAACAACTTAACCAACACTGACCAACTTTAACTTTAATCTAACTCCTAAACATTGATATGTGCTGGAAATAGGTGACAAAGTTGCTGGCAACCATTAGTTGCCCTTTTATCACTTATACAGAGTTACTTACCAGCACAAATGGTAGTTTGACCTACAGTTAAAGTCGTAATGGTCTTTGGTTTGTTTAGCAAACTATCAGTAATTGCTAAAACATGCCAACCATTTAGGGTAAACTGGGGTAGTTTGGTACAGATTACTCTCTTTCGACTTATTTACCACTTAAGTACTTGAAATTTGATGTAACCTATTTTTGGTTTTTAAAATTGACCAATCAGAAACGACCAAAAGTCACATGTTTAGTACGTCATTAAGATTGACCAATCACAAATAACTCACGGCAAAATAGTCTCTGAGGGTAAACTGCCGTCGATGGCAAAATAGCCACTGCCTTTTTTTAAACATGTGCATGTTTCAGTAATTTTTTTATCTGAATTTATGCATTCTTAGATTAAGTAAATTTGCCGAGACAAATTATGAGTTACCCTATAAACTGAGCAATTTGGGACAAAGTTAAAAAAGCTTGAAAATGCTAAAGGTAATTGAGAAAAATGTTGTGATGGTTGGATATATTGGTTTAATAACATTGCGGCTTGAGTTGTAAATTGATTCAGTCCAAATTCAGTTATAATTGATTGCCTAATTCACTGCCACTTTTGTTGATTACATTTCACTTGTGGTGACATCATTGCATTCATCTCCATCAGCCAAGCATCACTGCATGTACAGTCAAGTGCACTGGCTTAGTTGCAGTTGCAAAAACTGTTCAGAATTGGACACGGTTGAAGTTAATGTGTTTCTATATGAATTTTGTAAAGCATGATCAAATTTATATTAACTTAAACTACCCCAGTATACTCTATCGAGATGTTTGATTGTGCACAGTGGCAGGTGCACTCAGCCATATGTTATGGTGCAATAGAATTTGGTTAGTGCTTCTTTTGTGCTTTTGATACTTCTGTATAGGGTTAAAAGTTCATGGTTATTAGCTAGAGTCAAATGCATCCATTTTGAAAAACTACCTTATTTTCCCCTTGGAACATCCTCACAAGGCCTTTTGCCAATTTGCACATTTAATGGTCTTTGATCACTCTTGTGTTAAAGAACTTTAAACTAAATATACCTGCTGATTTATAGAAACATTTCCCTAATTTTTTAGAGTATGTGCCCTAATTTGCAGCTGCACCAAAAAAGTATTGGAAAAGGATTTGCCTAAAATAAGAAAACATGAATATTAGCCCCATTGTTTACTCGAAGTTTTTGAGAACGTGGCATGTGCCCTGACATTTGGCTGTGATCTAAATATTAGGTATCCTCAATTTTAAAAGCTACTAGTAGTAATGTCATCAAAAAATGATCCTATGTCAATTAAATTGTATATTTATTGTCTGCATTGACATAATGTCATTTTTATTGGTCAATATAAGCATGACATAACTTATTGGTCAAATAAATCTTCAATTTGCCCAAAGAAAAAATGGCTTAGTGATAAGGCAGTGGTTATTTTGCTGTCGACGGCAGTTTACCCTCAGAGACTATTTTGCCATGAGTTATTTGTGATTGGTCAATCTTAATGACGTACTAAACATGTGACTTTTGGTCGTTTCTGATTGGTCAAATTTAAAAACCAATTAAAAAAATTTTGCACCCCTAGGTTTCTATCCCCCACCCTGTACACTTCCCTTCCAGTGTACACTGCCCTGTACATTTACATACCGGGCCTGCCCCTTTGGTGTGCACTGCCTTTCTTTTAAAGCCCTGCCAGCTGAGATTCAAACTCACAATCATGGTATCTCAATACCAGTGCTCTATCCACTACACCACAGTGTCACTGGTGTAATTGTAGCAAATATGGCTATATAAACACACGTGAATGATTACGGCAAAATAGATTCCATGGGCAAATTGTCGTCGACGGCGAAATAGCCACTGCCTAATGATAATGATTGCAAACATAATAAACTTTTTAAATACTATTAATAGTCTGAAGTGTGCTAAATTCCATAATAGTTTTCCATATTTTTTTCAGACCTATGTTTTTCAGTGAGTTGAAGATTAGTTTGGTTGGAGAGCAACTTCATGTCAATGCTTATTTTTTTTTATAAACAATAGCCTGTCCACTTTTAAAACAAATTAACGTTTTCAGTAGCATTTGTTGTCAAATATAGTTAATTTTGCACTTTGGCAAAGGAAATAGTCTTTGCTTTTTGTGAATTAGCTCATAATGATTGCTTTATGCTTTTGTTCTCTACACCCTAATTAATGTTCCAGCATCTGTTGAGTGACTTGCATAGTTTTCTTTTTACTGATTTTTTTTTGAACAAATTCACTACTGTATGTGGGATCAAGACACTAAAGTGCTTGCTTTCTTGTACACTTTCTTTCATTTATTATGGTTAATGCAAAACTGTGAAGTGGCAGTACTATAGAATTCCTGGCGCCTTTGGGCTAATACAGGTATACAGTACATGAGCACTTACTTTTCAACACATATTCATGCACATCAGTATTCATGAACGCTTACTATTCTGAAAACTAAAGGATGAAAAACACGGAAAATTAGAAATGTTTTCTGTTTTGTGTATTCTGAACACAATTCGATACTATCATTGTAAGGGTTAACAGTACAGTACTGCAATCACAAATAATGTACTGTACAACACTTACAACTCTAGATACACAAGACACAGTTAACAAGGTGAATGAGAATGGTGTGATTATGTGCAGACAATCAAAAAATTATTTTTTTAAAATACCATGAAACTTGAACTGCAAAGTAGCAAGGGAACACTGCAGTAACTTTTCAACTATCCTCATTGACCACAAAATATTTTCTGATTTTATTGCTATTAGATACTGATAGGAAAAAATGCAACTGTAGAGTGCAGATAGCAGTTACTGTTTTTTTGTAAAAGTTTGTAAAGATTTTCTGACTAAGGAAAACTAATAAGGTTAGCACACATGATGTTACGACTTGTGCTTATGAAGTCTAAAACAACCTGTTGTGTTTACAGATTTTTATCTCGTGTTGACCTTTGTGGCAGATATTGGACTTTGAAATACTGATTTTTTAAAGCAAGTGCGCAACATAATGGATGTTCATTGAAGCTATCAAGGATTGCCTGCATATTAAGTGTTCAGTGTGCATATTAAAATGAAGAGAAATAGTTCAAGCTGACAAGCTTGACGAAAGGATGTCAATTGTAAATCTGTTTATGAAAGGAATCTCAAGGCATCACATGAAGTGTTAAGACCATCTATTTTCAGTTTTATAATAGTTTGGTTTGTTGGTAGTGCTTTATTTAGGCAAATGCAGTAAGATATGATTTACCTACCATTTCATTAGTGCTGTCGTGAATTAAAATTCATTTATCAAATTAAATTTTGTAATTTTACTACCACACTGTTGTCCCATGTTTTGGGTCAGCTTGTTAGCATTTCGCTACCACTTTTTGAATTACTGTTGATTTTTTTCTGGTTTTCACCTTGATATTTAAAACCGTTATCTGCTCTTTAATGTGTAGCTTACGGAAGGTGAAAGTGCAGAAGCAATTAGTTTTTCGTTCAAAACTACCAACTAATTTTTTGTGTACTATGGATTTATTTAAGTCACATAGTACGAGGCACATTTGTTAATAAGTATTAACCATGTTTAAATTTTTTGTTGTGTTGTGTAAAAATATATTTGAAGTATTGCAAAACAGTTGTGTGCGGATGTTCAAAACAGCATAGAGCCATCCTTAGAAAGGGAATTTAAACATTTATGAGTAACATCAGTATGGTTTCCATTAAATACATGATGACTGCTCATTTACAACTATGTCACATTGGCTTTCATTTCCAAAAAGTGGTAATTGGAAAATGGATTTAGTAAATCCTCTTGGTTGAGGTGATAGTCTAGCTCCTTAAAGTAAAGTTAAAGTACCAAATAAGAGTCGGTGTCCTGGTAAAATCATTTCTACAAAAGTAGATTGCTGTAGCAGCAGTTTAGGTTTCAAGAACTACCGATATTAGTGCATCTAATTTCAAAAGTTTGACGGCGAGCCACAAAGGAAAAAAGTATTGAGCAGTTTTAAAATGTGTGTTGAAGAAATTCTAAAGGGGATTGCACAAGTATGTTGGTATCGATATTGATAGTAGTGAAGAAAAGTAATGTATTTGATTAATGAGTGCGATAGAGGTGTGCATTCGTAAAAGGTAGTGTTGAGCTACTTGAAACCAAACTATACACTTCGTTTTGGATATGTGGAGATGTGTTTCTTTATATTTGGAGAACTCTCTCTGTTAAATGTAAATTAGTATTGTGAGCAGCTTTTGCATGTGTGTGTAACTGCTTATGTGGTTTAAATGAGCCTACTAGTTGTGCTTATCGATAGACCACTAAGTTTATGTTGAAGTCTACTATATCTTATTAAGATGCGCTGTTTGTGACACTTTTTTTCCTTTTGAATTTTGTTAGTCTTAACTTTATTATAAAGTAATGAATACATTGTTTTTGTGTAATGCTTATTTTTGCCAAGTCGCGGTGTATTACTGTGCTATATTAATAAACTACAAAGGTGTGATTTGGTACACGATTTTGTATGGGGTAGCACAAAGCACTTTAGGCCACTAAATTTAATTATTCTTTAGAGGAAGGGTAAAGAGTAATTTAAACTTGGTCAAGTTAATCCTACTTGTTGCTGTTGCTAACCTATTTTTGAAGGGAAAGTGTTGCAAGGTAGTTTTGTAATATCAGTAACTTTCATTCTACTGTTTTGTTTTAGGCAGATGTTGCCCATATTATTTAGGTGCATTAATTCCTTAGCTAGTGAGTAAAGTTGAACTTGAAGTTTATCTCATAGCACTTAGTCATAAGTATTTACTGTTTAATCAAGTGAGTCTGCTTATCAGGTAGAAAATGACTGTTGAGTCAGCACATTTTATTTGTTTTATGAGTAATAGCTCATTTTCAGAAGAGTGTTCTAAGGTTACAGTATGTATGTTCATCTTTATATTTATAATTAAAGAAGATTTGGCTGCAAGTTTAGTGAAACATTTTTGAAGATGAAGTTCGTCGTATGGTCCTTGCTTGATTGCATGGCTGCTTGTCATGTTTTGCCAAAGCTTAAATTATTCTGAATAATTCTAGTAGCCTATGCTACTAAAATGATATATATTAGGGTTTGTTAAAGATGAACAAATGAATGGCTCAAACATTTACCAGCAAATAACTTGTAGAAGTTGTTTTCACTTACAGTAACACACCTGTTGCTGAATTCTTGCGCTTTTTGTTACCTGCTGGACAATCGACGCGATGGCGTAGTGGCTTGAGCATTCGCTTTGCAGTCGGTAGACTTGGGGTTCATTCTCCTTGTCAAGTCATACCAAAAGGCTTTAAAAAATTGTATCTATAGCTTCCCTGCTTGGTGCTGGGCATTTATGGGAGGTTGTGGAGAACAAGCCGGCAAGTTCGCTTGTGTCCTTGGACAAGGCACTTCACGGGACGCCCCATCTTGATGTGGAAGACCGGTGGCCCAGACACTTTGGATATAGCAACTCCCAATCAAGTGCAGACACACCATCCAAAACATAGCGATACAATTTGCTTTCTCGTGAATGGAGGATAAATATGGCAAAATAAAACATCAGTTTGTAGCATTTAAAAAAAAATTGGGCCAATTTCAGACTTTTTGAATGATTAGCAGACCTGTCAAAATTTGTACGCCATGTTGTTTCTACATGTAATTAAGCTTTGAAGCAGTAGTTGGTGGCAGTGTTCATTGAAAGTGGTGGTGAAAACCTCTTTTGGAGATCAATACTTTCAAAGCAACATTTATACCAAATTTTGTGCGGGTAGACCAATATTGTTCTGGCAATCAGTTTTTCCTAGATGTACATGGTAGGTTTGCCATTCAAGGTAGGTAGGTTTGTTTCAACTTTCATAGCACAGGCTACATTTGCGATCTTACTACTTTTGGTGAAGTATGTTATTTCTGTATTGGTAAACAATTTGTAGAGTGGTATACCTAATCATATTAGCTCTTTTTTCGCTTGTGTATTGGTATATCATACCAAATAACAATGGTATACCAATAATTAGCTCTTTTTTTACTTGTGCACACCTGCTTGAAATAGCAGATGATGGGTTCAAATTACATTGTTGATCTTTTTTGTTGGGGAATTTATACCATTTTTTTGGGGGAATCCATATGACAATAACATTGTAATGTTGTGGGTTAGTCAAATAGCATGAAAGAGAGTTTAATCCCTACTACATTTTTTGTATCATTACTTGAATAGGTTTAATGAAGAGGATCATTGTAGGCAAAGTTTTTTTCGTATTTGTAGATTTCTTGTTTTAGATGCAGAGATGCTGCACTATCGGCTCAGAGTTGCAGCTAACTTGTATTTTTGAACACATCATATTGTACTAGTGTACATTGCTAGATGATAAAACTGTTTTGCGTTCCACAAAAAATTAGAAGCATGCAAAACCAGAACAAATTGTGATATAGGTGAACTTAAATGTAGACATTGTGCTGAGACCAACAGAAAAATGTGATGTAGTCTTAAGTGATCTGGCAATATTGTTAAAGTTTTTGTAGGTGCATTCTACTGTGTAAAGCTTAACTTTTGTTTACGTCTCCAAAATTGCTAGACAAAGAAAATCTTAAACTTGTGGTGATCACCATTCTGGTTTAAGTGTCATACTTACGTCCAGAGACGTCACAATTGAGCATGAAAGTTTAACACCACTTCTGATTTTTCACTCTAGTGGCTTTTGGACTCGTGAATTGCTGGTTTTCGCTCGTTCTCACTTAATCTTTGTTGATTTTAACTGTCAAACACTTAGCACCTCACAAGTTTTTACAAAATACCATCAACTTCATTTTTTTAATTAGTTTCTGTGTTCTCTATTTTTAACTACAGATAGTGTAGCCATCCAATTCGATTACAGCATAATTTTATTGCTGTCTTCAGTAATGCTGTACTGATAGGATGTTCATCTGCCATTTAGTTTTTCATCACATGCCACAAATTGTCAGTCAGATCTAAATCCAGACTTGTTTCCTGGCAAAAAAGGTACAAGTTCTGTGCAGAAAGGGAGGCCAATCGCAGAGAGTGAGCTTTTCAAGCAGTTGAGCATCAAAGAGATTTCCCTGAAGTAAATCTTTTTTGTGCGGTGTCTCAAGACAAGGTCTAGAGTCCCTTTTTCTTGAAAGGAAACATCACTACAGAACCAACCCATCTCTATTTGTCCCAAAACTGGCTATTCACTCTATTGCAAGCACATATAAATGACTTCATTTTTCAACAAGGTCAAGCACCACTTGCTCCATGACATGTCTGGGTTTGAGCTTACATGAATGAAAACTTGCCTCAGCAATGGATTGGTAGGAGAGGTGCTAAAGACGTGGCTCTCCTTGCTAGGGTATACTGAAGACAAAGTTTATGTTCCACTACTTCCAGCAAATATCAATAACATAAAAGATCAAATAGCAATTGCAATCAACATAATGGACGGCGACGTGTTGAGGTGCGTTGGGAGGAATTCTCATATCTGCTTAATGTTGTCCATGTTGCCAGTGATGGCCACAGTAAGCACTTGCAAACTTGAATATATATACAACACATATGTCTAAACTGGAGTTTTGTAATTTTTTTATTTTTGACGTATGGTAATTTTGGCTAAAGCTTTTTGAAACACCCTGTATTTTGACGGCTATAAGGCAACTTTGCACACATTATTTATGGTAACATTACACAAAGTAATTGTTAGCAGCAAACCTGAACATAAGATTATAGCACCAATATTTGTGGCTAAATATATTTGAGCTGCTTAATGTTATTTTATGCTGTTTTAATATGACACTAAACAACTACATGCTTTATGGCTTTATTGACTTTAAGGTGTAATTTTGCTATCAATTTAATATTTTGATCTTTACTTAGTTTGAGCTATTGTAATGTCCAAAAAGCTTATAAGAAAGAAGGGCAAACGCCCGTACAGTAATTACAAGAAGTCATGAAAGCTGTAGTAGCTGTGAAGAGAGGTATTTCTTTGAAAAAAGCAGAAAAAGAGTTTGGTGTCCACTTGCGATCTATTAAAAACAAAGGTGATAATGCAGATTCGAAAAAGGCAGAACTACAATTTTCTCGAAACTGCAAGAAACAGAACTTATATCTTGTTTGCAAGTCTGGTGAGTGGAGACAACTACTCAACAAACACTACATGAACATGATTACTGCAAGCATTTTGAAGCTAAATGGAATAACAGTATCGGTTCTTCAGCAAAGTGAAAATGTACCAGGAAAAGATTAGATGGATTTATTGAAAGGCATAAAGATTAAAAGAAAGCTGGCAACATAAAAGCATCAAGAGCAGAAGTTAGTAAAGATACATTAAAAAGGTATTTTGAGAACCTTAGAACGCTGTTGAAGGTGTAGCTCCAGAAGCCATAATCAATTTTGATGAAACCAACTTGGCTGCCAATCCATGCCAGAAACGATTCATTTAGCGAGTTTTTAAGAGATACAACACTGAATTCATTTGGCCCACATTTACTGTGGCTCATATAATATGTTTGGCTTCGTAGTTCTTGGTGTAAAGGTATTTATTTCCATAGTTTAGAAATGCAAATAGTTTAAAATTGTCTATCGGTAGCACCAGCTAATGTGTTTTTTAGTGTAGTATCGTTAAAATTGATACAAACAATTGTCTTAATTTGGTTATACAGAGTCAACCAAGTTCTTTTTGTGCAAAGTAATCTTAGTAGATTGCTACGTGTAAATTTATGTTGCCTCATACATGAGGCTAACTGTGCACTCTCAAAAAAAATAAATGAAAATAGCTAGTACGAAAGATCAAAAATGTTTGTGTCATAGTATAGAGTGTATTGCCCTTTTCTTTTGATCCAAGCATCAGATCCACAACTTGTTCTACAAAAACTTTGTCTAGAAAAAACCTCAAACTGTGCAAAGTATTTCCACTTACTGGCACTGTAGGAGAAAGACTGGGGCAAATAAATGTAAAACGGAATTGACGCAGAATTGCAAACTTATTACGGATACCACTGGCACTGCCCCAAATAGCTTGGAAGGCCTTGTGCACTGCTATTGTGAAACCCAACTACTACTTTTCTGAAATTTCTTTAACAATCATGACGTTTTTGTCATTTATTTGAAGGTACTAATCAGCGAAAGCAAAAAAATAATTATTGATTCTACAGTTAACTGGTTAAAGACACTAATAAAAATAGTGCAGTAGTTCCCTCGTTGAACAATGATAAATGACAAAAACATTGCTTTTCTTCAAACCATATTTTAATAGTTGTTGCGTTTTATCATATCATGGCAGTAGGCCTACCTGTTTTCTACTTTTGTTAATAGGAATTCACTTATAATGGCACCTTTAGGAAATTCCCGAAAATTACTACTATAGACGAATTGCTGAAAGCTATTGGAAAACTGTTTTGATTCAACACGGAAATGTATTCAAAAAGCTTTGCAGTCGGTAGACCTGGGGTTCATTCCCCTTGTTAGTCATACCAAAAGACTTTCAAAAATATATCCACAGCTTCCCTGCTTGGTGCTCAGCATGTGAGGGATGTTGTGGAGAACAAGCCGACAAGTTTGCTTTTGTCCTTGGGCAGGGCACTTAACAGGACGTCCCCACCTTGATTTGGAAGGCAGGTGGCCCAGAGACCTCGGAAATGGCAACTCCCAAGCGAGTGCAGAAATCCCGTACAAAAGACGGTGATACAATTGGCTTTCTCGTGACTGGAGGATAAACATGAACAATAAAAAAAAGGCTTCTTGCAGTGATTTTCAATTTTTTTAACTAATTGACATTTTTTTGCATGTTTAACATTATGAAGGACTCTTCCCATTAATAGCATACCTCTAAATTTTAAGAAGGATGAGGGGACAAAAAAATTTGTGTTGTGTCAAAATATTATGATGTTTTTTTTTTGTGATAATGGCCTTTATTTTTGGAAGCTTAACTTATGCCAAAAGCATTTTACAGAAGAAGCATTTTTTTTGAAGATTTATACAGGGTGGTTCAGAATAAACACATGATTTTGATAGTTCAGTAGCTGCGAGTTAAAAGGATAAACAAGTTGAAGTATTATTAAACAAAAGTTATTTGCACGTTTTTTTCAAATTTATTCCTAGCAACCAAATTTTCTCTTTGTGAATTCGACAAATTTTTTTGTCGTTTTTAGATTGAATGTTTTGCGTTGTGTTGAGTAAAGCCTAAGCAACCATAAACATTTGGAGCATAGAGCATTTAGTGCTTGCTGTTAAGCTGCTTTTAGAAGCCAAGATTTTGTAGTGGTGTGCGATTCGATTTTTGTCATGACAGCACACACAACAAGAGCTTTGATGGAAGTTACTTGGCAATTGTGTCATGGTCATGTCATCTGCGTTTGGATCGATGGTGCTTTCTAAAGCAAAATAAGTGCATGTCCTTATTTTAATCTTACACCTTTTTTGTGTGAATGTTCTTTTGATTTGTTTTTAGCATCCGAGTTCATTGACGTACAATTGACTCAGATCACGGTTGCAAAAGGAATAGTAAACCAAAGGCAATGCATGTGCAGGAGTTATAATAGGATTAATAGATTGATCGTTTGTGCCACACATGTAGCCTAGATCAAGGGTCGGCAACTTGCAGCTCCTTACCATTTAACTGCTGTTCTTTTGACATTTGTTTTTATGGAGAACACAACTTAAGAATGTGTGAATTGGGTGAGCATACTTGAAATTTAATGCGTAGCCGCTAATTAAAGGCAAAGACCTTTTTTTCTTTTAAGAGATCCTTGATTTGACGGGCTTTATCATACAAATTCCCCGAAATAGAATCTTTTGCAGCTCTGATCTTTTTATTGTGGAAATTTGACCCAAGTGGTTGTGTAGTCGTAAGAGGTTGCCAACCCGTGGCCTAAGCCCCCATTGCTGTTGCAACTGAGCAAAATATCTCTTGCAAGACAAATCATGCTTTTCTACGCAAATCAATGTTATTGGCCTACTAATGCATGAAAAAGATGATAATTCTGCCAGGACCAAGCAACATGTGACATAGTGGTTTGAATTAACATTACAAAGTTATAGACCAATGCTACTTCAGTAATTGTTTTGTACAACAATATCGCAAATGCAATATTTTATTGGATCTGATCCTCATATCCGTTCATTTTGTTAAACGATTTAGTACTGGTTATAATACAAGGTGGTTCATATATATCTCTGGTTTGAAATGTTTTTTATTTCACATCTATAGCAGATACAGCAAAACGAAGCAAATCAGTAGATTTTTAAACTTTCCAAATTTGCATTCATATTAAGCCACAATTACAGGAAGATGAAGCAGACTTCATTTTACAACAAGATAGAGCTCCCACTCATTTTCTTGGAAACGTCGGTGATTACCGTAATGCAGAAGTTTCTGCTCGCTAGAGATGGCAATTCTCTTTTTTTGTGGCCTCCACGCTCACTTGACATAAGCTCATGCGATTTTTTTTGGGGGGTTACATTAAAGATTGTGTTTATGTACCCGCTTTGCCATGTAATTTGACACCAGTGAAAGAAAGGTTTGAACATGCATTCGCTGCTATCAATTCTGATATATTGCAGCGAGTTGAAGAACTTGACTTCAGAATTGATGTCTGTCGTGTCACCAAAGGTGTACATATCGAGCACCTGTAATGTGCGTACTAAACGTGGTGAGCTTATGAATCCACTGATATGCTTCTTTTTTGCTGTATCTGTTAGAGTTATGAAATAACAAACCTTTGAAACCACGGAGATACATATGAATCACCCTGTATATGCTGATACTTCCAATGTAGTGTACATCTTTCTGACTAAATGTGTTAGAACGTTTTTCTGAAGCAAGGCTGAAAACTCCAAAGAGCGTAGTTATGTTTCTGACCTTGAAAGATAAAATTTTCTAACTGGTAGATAGTCATTTGTAAACTTAGAGTTTATTGGCTGAGTGGCACAAGTCAACACTAATATTTGATGCAAAATCTAGTCCAAGACTTAACAAGAACTTAAATGAATTTGCGAACTCGGCCGTGTATAATTTTTGTAAGCTCAAACAAATCACGATTAATGTACTGCATTTGATAATTCTAAAAATCCAATTTTTATGTTTCAGGTTAATGTAGAAATCGTTGTTAGTATAATGTACATGTGTAACCTAAACTAAAATGAGTGATTCAGCTGATCCTTTGACATTATTAAAGGCTGTATCCCCATTGCTAAATGTAAAAGGAGGCGTTCTCGGAGTGAATGAGATGGAAAGGATTGTTAAGTGAGTAAATATTCAATTACTATGGTCGACTTGAGCATGATAGTTCTTGTATTTGAGATTGCTGTTAGTTTGGTCAAATGTTGAGTTGTTTGAGCAGCCTCTGTTTATTTCGTTGTGTGGGTCTGCGTGAACAGTAATATCAAACGGTGAATGGGTACACGATAGCAGTTAACGGTCCGCGACTGTGATAGGGTAGCCCGTTGTATTGCATCTTTTTAATGCCGGTGTTTGTTTTTTAGGCTGATGAAAGAATCAACACAGCTAGTTAGTCGTTGTGTTTATCTGAACATCATAAAAGTTACTGATTCACAAGATATTCTTGAAAAATTCATTGCTGACGGTGGATGGGCAATAATGAATACTTGGCTGGTTGAAGCTAAAAATTCGGAAAACATGGCTCTTATTCTTGAAGTGTTAAAAGTAAGTATGATTTGCGATTCGATTTTTAAAAATGCAAATATTGACTTCAATACAGATCTATGAAAATTATTAGGATAAATTTGATACTACACTTTTTCAACGGGTGATCCAATTTTTATCGGTTGAAAGATTGCTTTATTATACACAAACAATGACACATTTTTTAAGGTTGATATTGTTGGCAGCACATTGTATTAGCGGGGAGTGTCGTTATTGCGGTTACACATTAAACGATTGCACGTGCCCGGCTCACAATGCGTTCATGAAAAAGCTGCCGTGTTTTGTGCTAGGTCGATTATGGTATGCAGTAAATTTTGAAGTAGTGGCAAGAAATTAACCTGGAAGTCTGGTTTTCTGCCACTTTTCTGCCCTGCGTGTCTGGAAGATAAAAATTCAGTACAGTTCGATGTTTATTGGGCAGTGATTACGTTTTATGTGATTTATATGTGGTTTGATCTATTCAGCTCAAATACAACGTGCACTGGTCAAGTCAGTACCAGATATCACTGCTTATAAATGATTGTGTTTTTGAATCTTGCTAAACAAACCAATGTGATGATTTAAGTTTCAAAGCGCAACGACAAATTATTGGACATCTAAATCAGCATAATGTCTGAATAAAGCACCGCACTTTTGAAACCTTGATAGTTACATCTGTTTTTACAACTTAGTTACTTCAATAACAATGTATTATTATTACTATTAGGCAGTTTAGGGAAATGCATGATAAAATAATATAGCGTTTGCTGTAAAGGCTGCGATCCGTCAGAAATTGTATGTGCTGGGCTTATTCATTAGCTAGATCTTTCTTTTTGGCTTGTGCTTTGTTTGCTGGTCTTTAATTATACTGGGTCAAGGCAGTATGTGTGGACTATTTGACCCAGCCATCTATCTTCCATGTAAAGATGGATGTATCTCATTGAAGTGTCGTGCCCTAGTACTTAACTGACAAACTGATCGTCTTTTTTTCTTAATTGTTTCTTGTTCTTATCATCCAGCTGGTAGGGATGTAAATATCGATTTTAAAGCCTTTGTCATGATTTGATATGAGAATTAAATCCACGTTTACCAACTGCGAAGCGGATGCTATACTCTTCTACCGCGCTGGTTGGTTTTATGCTGTACAGGACTAATCGATTTTGATGCTGAAATGAATTTGTTCAATAGTATTATTGTTATAGTGAGTATGCAATCTGCTTTGATTGCGCCGCTACTGCCAGTGACTGTTTATTTGGTCACGATTTTGCGCTAGACTTTAAACTACATACCGTATTTCTTTGATTAAAATGCGCCCTGGTTTAGAATGCGCACAAATTCGCGATAAAAAAATAGAATGGGTCCTTGAATACAGTGCGTATAAATAAAGTCACTTAGTCGCATAAATAAAGCCTCCTAGCGGACAATGCAAAACTAGTGCTACTTGCCTGATACATGAGCACTTTTATAATTTGTTCTGTGTAAAAACACCCATTGTTTTGGATTTAAGGTAACTATAAAAAAAATTTATGACAATACAATACAAACAAAACAAAAACTGTTCACGGTATAAATTTTATTTTTAAATTCACACTTCAGTTGCAACAGTGTCTAGGCCAGGGGTGACGAACCTATTTGCTATCGCGGGCCACTTTGTCAGTTACCGCTGAGTAAGAGGGCCGCACAACTTTTTGTCATATTGTGAAACCTGTTAAAAACGAAAAAATTATTCATCAATAGAAACGAACAACAAACGAAAGTAATGAAAACTCATACGAATCATACAGCTAAAGTTATTTAACGCAATATTAAAGAATGAAATAATAAAAAATAAGAAAGAAATATTTAATGGAGTTTTTTACTCAGTGAGAAATTTGGAAACTTTTTTGCTTATTAAGCGCTTAATATCAGGACGAACCGACGATGTGGCAACTCTCAACTGCATGCTAAGATTTTCGTCTGTTAGCCTTGACCTGTAACGACTTTTTGTGATGTTCATTTTAGAAAAAAATTGCTCGCATAGATATGTACTTCCAAAAACAGATGACCATTTGAGAGCGCTAGCTCGCAAGTTTGGAAACTCTTCCTTTGATACATAAACACGATAAAATTCAAGCAACGGCTTGTTCAGATACATCGCTTTCAGCCAGTCATCACTTTGTAGTTTTATGAGTTCGAGTCGAAGCTCAGAGGGTGCAGAAGCAAAGGCAACATTGAAGGGGATAGAAAGGATATCGAGCTCCACCAGCTTGTTTTTGATATCCTGAAATCCGGCATTAAATCTTTCCAAGAAACTGGAACATTCCAAGGCATATTGAGCACAAGAAGTTGGATGATATTTTTTCAACGTGGGAAAATGCGTGCAATCGTTTTCTTTCAACTGATTTTCCCAGAGGTTCAGCATTGATGTGAAAGATTTGATCTTGGAAAACATTGAGTGCAGTAGTTGATCTGGTCCTTGAAGTTGCACGTTCAAGTCGTTTGAATGCTTTGTGATATCTACCATATATCCTAGGTCGCACAACCAGTTTTCATGCTCCAGCTCAGTCAAAGGACATTTCTTCAAATTTCTAAACTCAATAATTTCTGGTAGAAGAGAATGAAAGCGCCCAAGCATATTCCCACGACTCGTCCAACGAGCAGCACAGAAATATAGAAGATCATCATAATCAGCATCAAAGTCTTTGAAAACTTGCTTAAATATGCGGTTGTTTAGGTCTCTTTTTTTAAATAAAGTTAATATAGTCTGTAACCACCGATATCACATGATCAAACTTCACAGATTTTGCACAAAGGCTTTGTTGGTGAACAATACCGTGAAAAGATACCAATTTATCATGTCTAATTCCTCTTGCATCCATTTCCTTTTTTAACAGTGATACCACACCTTTATGTTTGCCAACCATGGCTGGTGCGCCATCAGTAGCAACACCACACAGCTTATCTAACGGCAGATCGAACTTGCCTAGGGCTTGAAGGAGCTTTTGAAGCGGTCCTCTCCGCGAGTAGTTTCGTGCATCGATTCCAGAGACAACAAGTTCTCATCAATTTGAAAATCTGATGTAACCCCTCGAAAAAATATTGCCAGCTGCACGGTATTCTTGATATCTGTTGTTTCATCGAGACAGAGGGAGAAGTTTACGAATTTCTCAGCTCTTTTTTTGAGATTATCTTCAATATCTTGACCCATTTCTTTTATGCGTTCACAAAGAGTGGGCTTGGACAAACTCAGCTTCTGGTACAAATGAACTGACTTTGGAGCCAACTTTTCAGCTGCTTTTACAAGTAATTCCTTGGCCCATGCCCCATCGTCATACGGCTTAAGCTTTTTAGCGATCAATTCCGATACTTCATAGCTCACTGTGAGCACATTGTCATTTGTACTGCAAAAGGAAGTCATGACACTTTGTTGTGCGTACAAATTTTTCTTAAATTCTTTTATCTTCATTTTTCTGAGCTCCCCATCCAACTTTTTAAACTCAGGATGGTTGGTCTCGCAGTGACGTTTCAAATTTTCTTTTTTCATAACAGCTAGCGGCCTTTTGCACTTCAAACAAAACGGTTTTCCTCTTTCCTCGATAAAGAAAAACATATCAGTCCATTCTTTTTGAAATACCCTTCTTTCATCCACAATCTTTCTTTTCTTTGCTGAAGACATCAAAAGAAAAGGCTAATTTTGGTTAAAGGAAAACAGAATAACGAATAACAACTTAGAAAAGCTGTAAAATTTTGCATAACATATATTAATACAAACTCATTTATTCATTTCTGCGAGCTTACATATTCACTACTGTAAGGCAAGCTAAGATCACACTCAAATTGTTACTGCTACCAGTACTGCAAACTCACTTATTCATTTCTGCAAGCTGACATACTCACTACTGTAAGGCAAGGTAAGCTCACACTCAAATAGTTACCACTGCATTGTACTGAAGCAGCAACAGGCCCGGTTAAATTATTATTACACAACATTGGATGCAGAGCTGAATCCTGAATTAGATGAAACGGCTGTATTGCGTTTGTAAGATTTCTGCGTGATATGCGCGTAACTCAATCGGGCTATCAGCTCTTGATATCGCATCGCAAAGATTAGAAGCGGGTCAAAGAAAGTTCAAGACTGCTGGTCTCGCCTGAATGCTTTGCGGGCCGCACGAAATTCTTTCGCGGGCCGCATGCGGCCCGCGGGCCTCATGTTCGTCACCTCTGGTCTAGGCATATGTCCACACACGGCAGAATTGCGCTAGTTTTAATCTTTAAACAAATTTCGTTTGACGAGAGAGCAGAGATTTTAATGATTTAATAAAAACAACTTTCTAATTAGTTTATGGTGAATGCTGACCGAAAAGCAAGCATTGTATGGTATTCAAGTCAAAGTCTGGTTCATGTGTGCCACTTCTTAAAAAATGTAATTGCCATAAGTCGTCTCTGATCAAAGCTACTTTTAAGTAGAGTACGGTAGGTTTAAAGTTGGCCAAAAGTTGTTAATGCGCCCTTGATTACAATGCAACCTAGCTTACAATGCGCACAAAATTCGCGATAAAAAAAATAGAATGCGCGCATTCTATTCGATGAAATACGGTAAGTAAAAACAAATGAATGACTGGCTAGTCATTCCAGGTGAGTGTGTATGCACAATTACGTAAGGTACGGTGCCAGACGCTTGTCTGTAGATATGCGGTTGCATTTTGATTGATTTGTTGCAAGGTCTAGTTTATTTTTGTTTTAGCTATAACATATTATTACTTTTGAGGCAATTTAATTGACAGGGTATATTATGTTTCAGATCTTACAAGAATTACCCTTGAGGATTAATCATTTGAAACAAAATAACACTCCCAAACTTGTAAAATCATTCGTCAAAACAGCAACTTGCTCGAGTAAGTGTGGAGTACATTGATTATGGCATTATCAAAAAACCTCTATGCGGCTGTGCTTAATTTTGAAGTTTCTTTGATTTGGTTTCATTTTATTTAGTGAACTTAGATAAATAAGATTTCTACCAACGAATCATCTTGATGCGTCATGTGACATCTTGTTTCTTATATTAAAGGAATATCAAGAAATCTAAAAACCGTTTGGTATTACGCGTTTTAAAATCTTCAATAAAATTGGAGCTAAAATTTGTTAAGGGAAAACTCGTGGCTTCTGTTTCCAAGAAATAGCGTCATATCTGCTGATGCAAATCAAAAGTAGGGGTTTCGATATCGTGATGGGTTAAAATGCTAGAGTTATTTTTGTCAATTACGAAAACAATCTTGTGGTTGAATTTAATAAATTAAAATCAGCTTCTTAGCCAAGCTAATTTTGATTTTATGGAGCTCAATTTATAAGATTTTTTTTTCTAAAATAACCTAAAACTGCATCAAGTAGCTTGTTGGTGCACTCTTGTTTATTGATGGCTTCAAAGGCTTGGAATCAAAACCGGACTGTTTTTGTCTTTTAGTTTTTCAACTTCCTTTTTCACTATTGTTGTGCCAGTAAGGTCAGTTTTTATTATCGGTCGGATGGGGCAGAATAAGTTTACGTTTTCATGATATATTGAAATTTAACATGTATGTCACAGTACAGCAATCCTTTTTATGATTTTATTATGTCAATTTGCATTCGCTTAACTAAGCCGCCACTACAATGGTTTTAACCTAATCATTCAGTTTAACAGTTTCATGAATATTTTGTTCGAAACTGATACCGATAGCCGTTTCACCCCACTAGAAAAAGGTGTGCTGCAACATTTGCAGAAATAGTGTGCGGATTCTCATATGCGTTTATTTTAGCGCATCTTTCGGTTGAATGAACATAGAACTGTTAGAAAGAACACCACTAAACTTAAGCACTCTACATACTTCGACATGCTATCACAAGTGGGTCTTTAGGTCGAATGCTAGCTTCTCTCTTTGCGTGAGCATTGAGTCAGACATATTTTTTTCGTACACACTGGAAAAGGAAATGTTGACTACGATTTCCTGCGCAGATTTAAACTCAAATTTTTCTTTTTAACCGTGAGCCACACGCTTTATTTACTTGCTTTTTCTATGTACACTTTCCTTCCTTCGTTTTGTTTGAAAATAGACTGTGTACTACTGGCCTGCAATTCATATTCTAGGCGACTTTCACTATAATTTGTCTTATGATTTTAGATGGTTTTAGGACTGTTAGGACAACCAAACAACGTGCTGTTTAGCGCCGTTGTTTGGTTGCTGTGTAAAAGTAAAATCAATAATTGATGTTAAAAGATACAGATTTTGACTTTGATATAGCAATTTTTTTGAGACTGCAATAACTTAAAAAAATTGACTTTATGGACAAACAACCAGATAAACCGTGTAGGCATCTTGATTCGTATCGGTACTTAAATTGTAATGTAGACACACATGAAATTTCAGTTATGTTTGTTTGGTCTGTACCAGAATTTCTTCATATTTGAGGTTAATTTTCTTCATATACGAAAAAGGTCATTAACTTATAAGAAAGAGGGGTAAAATCAATTGCTTTCAAAAAGTTAATCTCTAGAAAAAGAAAAAAAGCAGGTCTTCAACATGAGATAGATAAGAACTACTGCGCTAACGTAGGTCGGTAAAATAGCTTCTTGCAACTTCCATTGCTAGTACGAGCGAAGTTTCTTCTCGAATCTTTGCATTTATTTTCGTTTCGCTGAAAATTCTTTGGACTTGTCTTACCTAAATACTTTCCGTCATGATTATAGTGCAGTGGTTCTCAAACTGTGCGTCGCGACGCCCCGGTGCGTCGTTTCAATTTTCCAAAGGCGTCGCGGGATAATTTGGTTTTGTACCATTAAGTCTAGGTTTTATTGCGTCAAAAAAACTCTGATCGTAGATTCCTTTCTTACTTTCTTCTGACATTTTCACAATAGTGTTTTTAATATACTGTTGTAACGGTTGATTTGTTATTCAAGAATTAAATTGCAGAAGTTTAACTTAATTGGCGAAAAATATACATATAAAGAATAAAGCATTCAGTTGTATGTTGGACGAAAAGAGGAAAGATGAGTTACAAACTTAGAAGAGCGTAATTTTACGATTGAAGATGACAGACCAATACAAAATCTCGGCAGCATAGGGGCAGTTATTTATGTAGATTATGGGTCACATTTATCTCGCAGTACGGCAAACTAAACTGTAGGATGCTGTCTGGTGCGTCGCAAAGTCTCGCAAGCTTTTTTAAATGCGTCGCATCGCAAAAAGTTTGAGAACCACTGTTATAGTGTATTGATAAGAAAAAGGTTATGGATGACATTGACGCAGATGCTTCTACCCATTTTAAAAAACTTAGTTTTACTCAACTTTACTCAATAAGCTGAAAAGTAAAAGCGAATAATATGCAACAAAACGTGCGCAATCCGGTGTGTAAATGTAAATTGACCCAACAACGAATATATTGACCTTATAACTTGGTGTTGATGGTTTTCTTGTGGTTCTATGCTACCAACAAAATTTTTTTCCGAAAGGGAAAACTTTTTCGACTTTTAGTCATCCAAACCAACATCAAAACAGTTTATTGAACATAAGTAATGTGGCATTATACAATATAATTAAGATAAATGAAGTTTTATGTAACCTATATTTACTTTGTGTTTGATAAACTTCTGTTTTTAATCTCAATTTAGGTGACTTAAAGTTTATAGGAATTTGTTGACCATAAATCGCTCTAGTTATAGTTGATGCGTTATAAAAATGGTTCATGTTTATGCAGTAATATGTGTTTTCAGTGCAAGTACATGGGTTTACCAAAATAAGCTATACTTAAAATTGATTTTATCCAAACAACTTACGGTAAAACTTTTCCCGACCGGCGCGATGGTGTAGTGGTTAGAGCGTCCGCCTCGTAGTCGGTAGACCTGGGGTTCATTCCCTAAGTCGAGTCATACCAAAAAACTTTAAAAAATGGTATTCACAGCTTCCCTGCTTGGCGCTCAGCATATAAAAGGGATAGTGTGGAGAACAAGCCGGCAAGCTTGCTTGTTGTGTCCTTGGGCAAGGCACTTAACGGGAGGCCTCCACCTTTATGTGGCAGACAGGTGGCCCTCCCGTACTTCACCGGATTGCAATTGTGAAGTTGCTAACCCAGCATGTCAGACGACTCTTGGGTACCCACCAGTGGCAGTCCGCCTTGTTGGTGGTGGGGCTTCCAGTCACTGAAGACTGGTTCGAAATGGGCTGCCATTTTTCTTCCCCTAGCCTAATTTCAATTAGGTTGACGGCATGAATCTGAATTGCCGTTCATGCCGTACTTCCATCCCGAGGAAGAGGAGGGGTAACCACAAACAAACAAAACTTTTCCTTGAGGCTGCAGTTTATAGTCATTTTTTGACGCAATTTTAATGTACAGACAGTTCTCTACTTACGGTACTTTCATTCGTCTTACGTTTTTTCGATTTTACGTTCAAAATTTTTGCAAAAAAAAGCCAAAATAAATTGAAATTTTAAAATTATAAAGAAATTACATGTAATGTTATTTGAAATTACGTGAAATTACATGTAATGTTATGTTTATAATTTATGATTTAGGGGTGTTTTATGAGATGTTTAGGGATATATATTGCAGTATGAACGGTTATACATTACTTGAACGTACAGTAACAACTTACGTTCATTTTTAACTTGCGTTCGGCCGTTCGGAACGTAACAAAAACGTAAGGCGAGGACGGTCTGTAATTACCATGTAGCACCAAATTTTCATCTACGATAATTGCATGATAGGCCTAGCTTCATCAATGTTAACGACACTTGAATCTCAAAAAAAAACGGTGAGGTATCGAAATATGCCGATAATCAGCCATTCTGATCTATAACATTGGTTTGGTTTACTAGTTTGGGTGTTGTAGTTTGGTATCGTTTTTAACAGTTTGTCATACTTGTAAAATGGTAGCTCTAATTCATTTCCCTTGATTTAGCGTGATGACTACTTTAGAACAGTTGCTTACTAAGCTTACTTTCAACGTAACAAAAGTAGCCCAGTCTAAAATTGATTGTGGTTGATTTTGATATTAAATCAGATGGAGCTAAAGTTTTCGTCCCTTTATTTTTTAGAGACGCTCAACCTTTAATTCACTTCAGTTAGTTTATAGTTTGAGGAACTCTTGAACAGTTACTGGCTTAGCCTACTTGTTACGTAACGGAAGTAGCTCAGTCTAAAATTTGCTGCGGTTGACTTCGATGTTAAACCTGGTGGGGTTAAGGGGAATAAATTTTTCGTCTCTATTTCGTAGAGACGTCGACAATTGTTGTCGAAAAACAATTCTGCCACAAAAAATATCATCAAAAAGTATCTGAGTCGATATTGTTATGTTGCATGTATCAGGTCGTAGCTAAGTGGGTTGCAGCTTGGGTAAAGTTGACGGCTTACCCGATTGACTATTAAATCTACAGTTGGTTGGCCAAATCGGTTCAGTCAGTAGAAAATTGCCCATAAGTCCTACAAGACAAAAACAGTCCTTAAATATTACGTTGCCGATTATTAAAGTATTGGATGGAATTAAGGCAGTTTTTTTAGTTAATACATAATTTTTGTTTTTAGAAGTTAAAGCTCTTGCCTCTGCGTTAATGAGTAATTGGCTTGGAATTATAAAAGATGCTTCAGGGCCTGCAGGTATGATTAGTTTTTTAGACTAAATTACATGTTATCCAATGCTGAATACACTTCAGTAGCGTTGTAAGCTATTTTTATGAAGTGTTCAATATGCATGGAATATTTATTACGTATAAATTAGTCCGAAATGCAGTCGTAGAGCTTCGTTTATGTGAGCCTTATTTTGGTGTTATGTGACAAACTACTTTGCTAGTTATTTAGTAAGGGGAGTGCCCGGAGTAACTGGGACCCTCGGGAAGGCCAACAGCGATTTTGACCCGACCCAAACGGGGTTGGGAATCGCACCACCGCGTTGAGGTGGATGTTGATTGTTGATTTTTTTACGGCAGGCCCTGTTTGCTCAAGTTTTTCCGACTGAATCATGCGCTATTTTGCAAGCTCTTGGCTCGTCTTGACAGCACCAACAAGGCTATCAGGCCACAATGGGTCCGTGGACACTCGTTTCTATGGCGGAACCACGCGGCTGGTGAGCTGGCCAGACAGGGAGCGCTACTCATGCCCTCTGTAATCCCTTGTAGTTTCTCTCATCTAACCTCTCGTATCCACTCTTCTCTTTTCTCTGACTGGATGCGTACTGTCTCATCAAAAAACTTTGATGCACAGGTTCCCTCGATTTCCACCGAGTAACTTGTGCTTCCTCGTCACGCTCGGTGTGTTTTCTCCCGTCTTCACTGCAACGGACACAGCCTACTGTTAAGCTTTTATCTTTCTAGGATGGGCAGAATCGAGAATCCTTCTTGCAGCGCTTGCGGACATCCGTCCCAGGACACCTCTTATCTCATTCTGCACTGTCCAGCTACGGACTCTGCTCCGCTCGCTCTTTGGCGACTCTCTGTCTCTGTATGACCTCTGGTCGACACCCTTGGGAGTTGACCGGCTTCTGGGGCTCTATGGTCTTCCGCCCTGTCTCCATCCCTTGGAAGGGGTTGGGTAACAACAACAGATATTTAGTACCCAAAAAAGAGCATTGTGACGTAAAAAACATCTAACACTGCGTCCTTTTATATTGTAGATAAAAAATATTGCTGATATACTGTAAGTCTAAGTGAAGTACCTTGCTTGCTAAGGTCTATTTTTTTGATGTACTGGCAATGCAAAATCTGCTATCAGGACCGCGATCTCTGAATAAGCTAGTTACGGAGGTCCCGTTGTATGCACCTTGATCTTTCTTTGGTCGCCTGTTTGGTGATGCAGTTGGACATATAAAATGTAGACCTATAGTTTTTACC
This sequence comes from Trididemnum clinides, assembly GCA_963675345.1. Taxonomy (NCBI): domain Eukaryota; kingdom Metazoa; phylum Chordata; class Ascidiacea; order Aplousobranchia; family Didemnidae; genus Trididemnum; species Trididemnum clinides. The sequence goes on from OY776286.1 coordinate 36,178,001, forward strand.
GTAGAAACCGTTTGGACACGTTTATATATAACCGCTAGTTTAGATAGTTGGTGTTTTCGACTTGCAACAGGTTTAGGCAAGCCGCATGCTGTGTGGTTATACATTTGACATGTAGTAGCCTTTAATGGAGATTTTAAAAGTTCAGGCTAGTGTGGCTAAAAAGGATATTGCAATAACAAAAAAACACTTGGGCATTTCTGCTATATCTGTATTTGTATAGACTCTTCCAAGAAGAAAGTGAAATCAAAAACAAAGTCTGATTCAAAATCTGACGGAACTTCTAAAAAATCTGCTGTTAAACCTCCGCCGATCTCGAAAGCACCTTCATTTGCAAGTTTCCGAAAAACAGGTAGCCTAGCATTCTACAACCTCTGTAAAATTATTATTGGCTTTGATGTTGTTTTAAATCGCCGTTTAATGTTCATCGCTGGTGTCCTACAATATTCAAACCGTGGCAACTGTTATACGATTTTTGCATATTTTTGTATGGATTAGATGCAAATAATCAAGCTTTGTTAATTATGTAGTATGCATGCATTTTTTCAATTCTTTGTTTATTTTACAATTAGTAAATTTCGGAGTTACTGCAAGTCAAGCGTCTTAAGGCCAGTAAACTTTGTTTTTAAAATCAGGCCAGCTCGTAATGTTTTTGCAGGATTTGTGTTTTGTGCATAGATTTATATGTTTCATACTTTCTAATTTAATGTTTTTTCGCTGCCTTAATAATTCGTTGGTTTATATAACTTGTTTTTTAAAGGTTTAGAGACTGCTCAAGAACCAAAAAAAGTTAGTAAATCTGACAAAGGAGCAGGTGCAAAACGTAGCAGTCTCGATGGTGAACCAAGTGTGCCAATTAAAAAACAAAAACTGGAACCTAAACATCAGAAGAAAAGTAAGATGTTATTAAAATAATTTCGAGTAATGGCCTGCAGCGGCAATCCCATGCATCACTTGCTGGATAGTAATAGAGTTTATTTTTTCGGAAAGGTTTGCTTTTATTAATAAAATATAACCCAAATAATTGTCAGCCAAATTTTAATATTGTTTTATTTTTTAGTCTCGATATCTGCTGGCTTTATGGATGCTCTTAATTCAGTTCAAACTGTGCCAAAGAAACCTGTAAAGCGCAAGCCCGTAAACAAACCGAAACCTTCGGCCGTTCCTCCAAATAATCGAGACAAGATGAGCCCTGCACAGTCTAGTCCTGTTTTTGGAGAAGGTACGTTAGTTGTTGGCAAATAGATTTTCTGCTGAAGCATAGTAATTGCAAAATCTTAAACATGACACGCTTGCGAAATTTCAGTTGATGAATAGTCAACATATTAATGACAAGAAAAGTAATAGTGGTGCATTTTGTAGTTAAAAGTGATGCTTCCTAGTAAAGTATTCATTTTTTCAGCTGGTGATTTCACTGGAAGCCCTGACGCTCGCGAAAAAAATCCTTCCCCCGTGCCTGCTGAATTTGTCAAACCGAAATTGAACAAGTATGGGAAGCCTATGAAGACCGTTCGATGGATGGCTGAAGAAAGGCTAGAGTCTATTCGTTATTTTGAAAAGGAAGAGGGCGAGAGAGGTGATAGAATTTATCAGTTGTTGTTTTGTGTTTAACAAGGTCGAGGAAAGGTCGCAAATCTAGTGTAGAGTTTGTTAGTATTTTATTCGTCGCTTCTGCATTTACGACAGGTAAGTAATCTATTTACTAGTCTTTAAGATTTTTATTAAATGTTTCGTTTCAAGTGCACACAGGTTCTTTGTTTGAACTCCGCATTATCAGAAGCAATGGAATCGAGGTCTGTGAAAGAAAGTGTAGACTTTTTACTGCAAGTAACTATCAGTTTTCGTGTTTTGCATTCTTAGATTTATTTTTGCATGATACTATGCACTGTGTTTTGATCGAGGTGTATGTTGTCGCAATACCCGGCAAGACAAGACGTGCAATAAAATGTTTTTTACAAGTTTGTAAAGAATTAGCAGGACAGACAAAACGGTTAAGACGTTTCATAAACAGCTCCTCAAAGAAGTTATCCAACATCATCCTATTTGCTAGCAAAAAGTTCTTCGAAAATCGATGTGCAAGTACTCATCTCGTAGTGTTATAAGAGAAAGACGGTAGCGTGTAATTACAAATTATCGTGAGTATCCTATTCAAGTTTTCATATTTTCAAGCTAATTATTCTGAATTGCTTGATGCCGGTAGCTATAATGGCCTCCGGGGATTGGTATTTCTATATTTTATGTACAGTAGCCATGTATAAATATTGCGTAAACAACGGCTTTTTGTATATAAAAAATGACCTGAATTGGTGCTTTTATTTAAAGGTTAAAATTACTATAGATGTAATTTATTGAAATGTTTACCTACTCAGTGATCTTGCTATAAGATTTACCATCTGGTAGTTACGAAAAGATCGTAGGATTTACTTAGTTATGATTACATGCAAGTTGAACTTGTCTTGGCAAGAAAAAGGTAATGCAGGTTGGACTAAAAATATAAAAAACCATTGCGGATTCAAATCTACATCTAAACTTAGTAAATACTTGTACGTAAAGCAAATGTAAAGATACATCACTTTGCCTTCGATAGTTTTAGTAGTTTTTGCGTGGATGTTGAAACCTGTTAATATTTTACTGCATTAGTGACCTCTAGCCAGTGTTTTTGACAATGTAGAGTTCAAGATTTTTTGTTGGCTAGAAATCAAGTGCGTCCTACAACTGAGTTTATCAAAGTTTCAAACAAGCTGATTTTACAAAAATGTTAATTTTAGTTTCTCGAATGCACCATAAGCACTAAATGAAATTCAATCTGCAATTCTGTAAAATTGCGCCTTGACAGCACATGGTATATTCCAAATCATTCTAAATAGAGCTTTTGTCTGTCAGAGTGCTAAAGGTAGGCCAAAACGTTTCTTTTCGTCAAATTTGCAAACAGAAAACAAACGCTATATAAACAAGTGCGCGGAAAAATAAAAAGTGTTGGCAATTGCATTTGTTCTCACCTTAATAAATCAGTTTTTCTACTTTTGGTGGAGGGCATTGCGGTTTTTCTGACTCGCATCAAATTGTATGCACTGACGTTAGGTAACGCAACTAATCATGCAATACCAACATTTTTGTAGGAAGGCGGAGATCAGCCAAAGTCAATACAGTCTAAAAGGTAGTGATCTCTCCTTAGTTTCCATGCCTCAGTGAAACTTTGTTTCGCGGTTTTGCAGCAGTGTGCTCTCGCGGCCGAAGTTAACCAACGTTGGTATGATGAACATGGCTTCTTGAGTTTAACTGCTTGATGTAATTCGACATGTCTTAACCGTATTTCATTTATATACACCACAAAAAAGCTTTGACGTTATGGTAACTATTAATTGGGAGCTTCTATACATACATTAACAGTACAAATAAAATATCGCTAAATCAATTGGACAAGATGCTGAAAGAACAGACATTCATCTACACAACACTGTAAAATTTGCAAACTAAACAGCAACCAAGAACAATTTAGTAGGTATAACCAAAGTAGAGAGGAGGGCACTTTCAGCTTTTAGCAAATGTTTGATAGAATTCTGCTCTTGGCTATGGTTTGGTTGCCAAAAACCTATAAGAAAAGTTTTCTTCCCATATCTGACACTGCAAAAACGATACTAGTGTAGAGGTCGCTTAATTAGCTGGTGAGACACTAAACAATGACAAAAGGTATCTGGACGTTCTAACTGCGAAATCGGCATACCCAAACTATGACCAAGAACAATTTTGTTAAGTATGACAGGTATGCGTGAGGTTTAGTAAAATTCTGCTCTTTGTTATAGTTTGGTATGCTGAAAGAAAAGCTCCCTTCATTCAAAATCTAGCACTTCAACAACTGTACATGTGTAATGTCGCTTAATCATCCGGTGAGATAATAGGCAATGACGAAAAATATCTGGGTCCTTGGTGTCTGCCTGTTTCAATAGATTGATGGAAGGTTTCCTCCCATTTAATTGTCCAACTCCATGTTTTCGAAGTTTGAGGTAAAGCAAAGTTACTTTTCTAAACTGCAGTAATCTCACGAATACTGCTAGGATTTTCTACTGGATTTTGTTCCTTAACTTTAGTTTAGTCTCTTCTAGTCACAAGCTGTCTGCTTTGCCCGTTATTTCAAGTGTGCCATACAGAAACAAGCAATAATTAAACTTGCATTGTTGAGCCATCGTCAGGTATCTTGCCAACATTGCCGAATTTTGAACACGCTCGAATTATAATACCAGGTGCCGTTTTTCCCAAGCCAACTTTACTTTATTTTATCGGCCTAGCGGTGTTGTCTTTTCTTGTTCAACATCGGTATGGCTTTTTCTGACCTGCGTTACAACGCTGGTCATGCATAAATCTCATCTACATTCCAAGCAGCAAATATTTTTAATCAGGATTATTATAATATCAAAAAACTTTAATAGAAGGGAACTTTATAGACTTGGCCAAGGGAAAGCAAGTGCTGGGTCCGTGCTTATCTTTCTCAAGTTCCATATTCAGCTATTTTGGAGAATAGTGAAAAGACTTTCCTTTGCAAGCTGAAGCACAAAGTTATATGATTTCAAACTCAAGTTTTATTAATTTCAGCCTGCCTATCTGTGCTCTTACCAGCGGAAATAACTTCTTACCATTTTAAACTTAAATTTTATTACCTTTGTTATAGACTTACCAAACATGACAGCATAAAATCTACTGGCCTATTGAAATGTCGCAATTTAGGATGCAATGTTTACCTGAAAAATAAAAAACGTTGGTAGATATAAATTCGATCAAGCGTGTTGATTTTGACATCCTATTTTGTGGATGACCCTTTGGAAAACCTTTTAATATTTTGCTCTTGAGTTGAACTTGTGCCCATAGATTATAAGGTAAGAAAAAAATTAGAGCATACCTTCGAAAATCTTTTCTGTATGTATTTTGCGTCGTTTTTCAATGTAAAGCTATGAATTAGTTCCGCATACATTGCCAATTTTTTTAATCGCATCGATTTATACATCAAATCTTACACTTCATTGAAACACAACATTACTGCCTGCCTTTCGTTTTACTTTGCGTCGCTCCTGATAGTAAATTATTCAAGGTTTAAAACTTAAGACTGTGTTGTAGTATGACTATTCTAACTATCAGTCTAACTCTTAAGTGTAGCCATTAGATTTTCTCCATTTATCTGTTAATTTTGTACAGAGTATTCGTCTATTCAGTGACAGACCTGTCTGCATTGCGACTTTTTTTTCAAAATTCATACTAATCGAAATCTTTATTTGCTCACCGCAAAACCTGGAGACTAAGACAGTTTTTTGACAAACTTTTAGTCATTGCAGATGTAAATATGCATTGTAATTAAAATTTTTTCATGCGAATTTTGGGAATATGTAGTTAGTGTTGATACAATGCTTCTGACATCATTTGGCCGTTTTTCAGTCGAGTAGGAATCATTAGTCAGATTTGTCTTAGTCACACCAGCATGGGCTGACATAGGCAGTATATGCCGTAACTATAAGAGCTTTTAAGTAAACCCATGCTCGCACGATTAAGACACATTATGGTCTGCTCTTTAACAAGACCGAAACAACCTGCCATTCTTTAATCTGTGGTCACGAGTTCAGCTCTAGACCTCGTCACTTGCATTTAAATGGCAAAAGTCATGTAGAATATGACCTCACCTCCTGGTTCCCCCTACTGTCTTGGGAGTGGTTGCGACAAATCGAAGTCGTTAAACCAAAGCCAATAGAGGAAAAGAGTTATGTTATGGAGGACATTCCGTCGATGATGTACTCCATCGTTAGAAATCGGAGCGAATGATTTTTATATGCAAGCATTTTGTTACCCGCCAACAGCATCTTCGTTACTAGCGTTTTTAAATATTTCATTCGGTTACAAGTTCAGGTTCTTAGTTTGTAGTTTTGGGGCATTTACTCTAATGATGCACTAACTTTAACGTAATTTGTCTAATACTCCCACCATTGCTATAACTAACTATTTAAACAAAATAAAACAAAAACACCAAGCAAGAAACTGCTTATACGTAATTTGGGAAAGTGTCGTAGTCGCCCCCCATTTCCTTCCATGCTTTCTGGGATGACAAAGGCAACTCACCTTAAACGCCTTCACTACATTTTTTTTGAAAAGCTATTCTGGGGTATTCGTTGTACTACAAGTCAAAGTAAACCTTTATCAGTATTATATAAGTATTGCAGTAGCAAAATACCAAAATCTTAAGGTAAATTTATTTCAACTAAAGGGTAGCCACTTGTGTATGAAGAGGCTCCCAAAAAACGACAACCAAACTTATTTTCAGAAAGGAACTTCCATAATTTTTTACTCTTATCAAAAATTAAAAGGAATCATGTCTTGAACACCCTTGTTAATCATAGCGCATCAAATCTGTACTAAAAGTTCATATGAAGAGTTTGGTTTCTCATCCCGTGGTCCCTCATTGATACCGTTTTGCGGTACTCCATGAAATTTTGTTATTGGTTGCAATGGCTTGCAAAGTGATTAGTACTCTAGTTTGCGATTGATCTAGTGTGCTTGTCTATTTCTCACACTTGCTAACTAACCATTGTCAGAGGTTAATTTTTAGATTGCGAGGCACCCTCGTGCCTTGGTTTTAAGTTTTGGTCGAGATAAGTTAAAATCGTAAAAAATTAGTGTAGAGCTTAATTAAGCTGATAAGTTAATTGAAAGTCTGACAATAAAGACCCAGGCATTTTTCCTAGGAAAAAAACGGTACAACTTGCTGTAGCTTATTTCGCTATATACTTGAAAGTAGCTTTATAGGTCTAAGGAAATCAGAACAAGAAATTAGAAGCATCGTTCAGCGTAAGCAAAAGACCTAGCTTTGGATTTAAATCACAAGTATAACAAGAGAAGCGCACCATGTAATATCCCATTTTGGAAACTCGTTGTTTTGTCCATCTCGTTACTTCAAGTTTAATTGCTGCCTCACACTCGTTAGAAAAACCGGAAAGGAATCTAAATGAGGGAAAGGCTCACCCCTGCATGATGATTTTGTCACGATCCCTTTTTAAGAGAGTACATTCGGAGAAGGAAGTAGCTATATCGAAAAACCATCGACTTTTCGTTAACGTCCTTGCAACTGCTACAGTTGACCTCTGTTAAACTGAAATCATCAACCCCGACGGCACTAAAGAGAAATCCTGCTGGCTTGTTAGCCTAGTAATTCACGTCTTTATCTTTGAATGGCCGCAAGTTTCATGGTATTACTGTATTTTGTATCATAATGCTTTATACAAAATAAAGTAAAATTTTAAATTGGTCTGTTTCAAGATAACCGAAAAATGTCTTAGCATTTTATTTTACTGTAGAACAAAATGTTATTGAAATAAAGAGTCCCAAAAGTGTGTGAGTGCATTTCCCCCCCCCCCCCCTGCATACGCGTATAGCGTTGCCCTCCGTAGGAGCATGGTAGTAGTTTTAGCAAAGTTTTGGTTTCTAACCTGCAATACTGGAACGAACTGCTTCACAATTACAAAGTGGATGACAAAGAAGGGTTGGGAGACGTACTATCCTGCAATTGAGCATTTTCTAATTTGGCGGCAAGAAATAGCATGATCCTTGTTTGTTATTTCAATTGGCAAGCGTAAAACTTTATTCGCCAGAAAATGCAAGATTTCCTTTCAAAGGACTACAAACTTGCTGCATTATTGAAATACGTTTGCGTTCAGGTAAAGCAGTTAGTGGAAATAAGCTCAGTACGAGTCCGCGCACATCAGTAGGCTTAGCTATACCATGAAATAAACCAGTAATGCGATGCAACTGCTGCTTGTGTTGACGCAAGCGTTATCTGAGAAAGTACCGCATAGCCAAGCCGGACTTGCTTTTTTGTGTGAAACTGCAAGAACGTGTTTGCTTAGGTATGTTTTCAGTTGAGACCAGACACATCACTTTCGTCGCTTTGTTGCAGTAAGGTTTGTCAGCACACATGTAAGCAAGAGTGAGCAGCAGCAAAAAACTTTATGATATAGCGGAGTAGTTGCTTTTTGTACGATTTTTCCACAAGTACCTTCGAAAGTAAACGCTCCAGATATTAATAAGTCCACAGAAGTAACCATTTGTAAAGATGTTATTTAAAGCTTTGTGGTACAGCAATTCAAGCGTTAGACTTTGATTGTATGAAAATGTTAAGAGCAGGTAACAGAAGTACGCGCCGGTCGTGACAGCAATTCGTATGAATAACTGTCGAAGTGGTAGTTAGTAATTTACGGTATTATCAGTACGTTAACTACACATTATTAAGGAATTAAGTTGAATTCACGCAAAGCATTTCTTGTGCGCAAGGACAACGTGAAAGACGTAATCGATGTAGATCGAGTTCTCCCGCGCAAGCGAAAAGAAAAAAGCGATTATTCTATTACGTAATGGGCTGGCCGTTAATCACGATCATATGACGCAGTTTGAAACTGAATGTTTTGTACAGCTGAAAACTGGTCTGAGAAGCAGTTAGAGAAGAGGCTTTCTTACGTTGAAAAAGTATCTGTTTAAAGTGGCAAAGCACGTCAGTATTATTGGAATACAAGCGGACGGGATACTTGAGAATTTGACGGTTTGAGAGTAATGAGGAGGTTTGAAAGCGATAAATTTTTTTTGTACAAAAATCCTTGCTCTTAAATTGATTTAGTTCGCGCAGTCGTCTTGTAATAGCATGCTAAAAATGACAGTTTTACTTTACAAACATTCGGAAATGCTAAACGGTCAACTGCGTATTCCGAAATGGGAGGGGGGGAAGCACAGTCTCAATAAAATTTTGGACTTCGTATTAATTGGTGAGGACGTGCGCTTGTCAAAATTCGTCGGTCCTCACAGTTATGTACGTTGTATTGTGTTTCTGACCCCATACCCGTGGCACCACACTGCATATGTCACTATATAAATGAAACAATCCTCGCGGTATTCATTACAGTTAAGGCATATTCAAATCAAAACATTTTGGCTTTGCGGACAGTACTTTTACTTGTCAAATGCAACCTGTCAGAGTTGCTAAATTTTTAATGAAGCTGGGGTCTGCTGTGCTTCTCAATTGTTTTAAGTTCGCGACCCCTTTCTATTGACGTTATTGAGGGACCACTAGAAAGTATTGCTGGGAATATACAATGAAAAAATGAGATGCTTTACGAAAACAAAATGTTGACAACGCATACATTTTACTATTTGCTATTTTCACGTGGTCGATGAAAACATACATTCAAAATTTCAAAAAATGGTTTATTTAAGCACCGGAAAAGTAACAATTTGAAATGCTTTCACTGCCCACTGGCTGGGAAGAGCAAGTTTATTGCATTGTACATCTCTCGAAACTGCAAGTTATTCATAATGTTGCTTTCTTTAAAGGTTTGAATATCAAGCCTTCCGTCGCGCGTCTTTGTTTCGACTCGTCGGTCTCTATAGAGGATGTCCTTTCTCGTTATATTTATGACATAGTTTATCACACTGAAGTGATGTCTGAAAGTACACTACTATCAATTTGATCGCTTGAAGTTGTCCGGCTTTGGTGCCAACGTTCAACAAGCTTAATGACTGATCAAATGAGTATCTTGTAGTACAATCCTGAAAATATTCTATCTTATCGCATTATAAGGTTTACTGTATGGTTCTGTCTTGCTTTAGTGCATTAGCAATAGCCCACTTTTGACGTCGATACCCTGATAAAACTACAGTGGTCAAAGCTGTTGTTTGTGCCTATATCATTAATGTACAATGATAGGCGTCCATGCAGGACCAAAATCTTGTCCTGGACTATAATGGCAGGCTTTTTAAAACGGAAGTACAGAACTTGTTTTTGCGCTATTTTTAACGCCCAGGTGTTGGTTTTTGCGTCATAAAATTGGCTGTGGATATAAACTTTGCGTCTGGCTGCTGTTTTAAAAGGTTAAATGTGTTGCTATTCAATCACCAAGTATTTCTTTTTGTTTATGATGTGGTATGACTGAGCTGCTTAAGTACAAGCGGTTGGGATACTCATTCTTTCAGCTGATCGATCAACGCCGATCCATTTTCTTGGCATCTATCTATTGATGGTGTTATAGATACAATGTTTTGCTGGGGCGGTCAAACAGGTGTTTCTATTGCCAATTTGATGGCCTAGCTTTTAAAGCGATTGTGATGTCGCTAACTGCACACTGTTAAATGAAAATGTAATATTTTAAGATAAAAACGAAGCTATAAAGTTGGCGTTCCAAACTCTGTACAACTGAACTGAAGAATTATTATTCATGTGATGGATAGGGCCTGATAAATATTTTGGCTTTGTTTTGTGGTGTTTAAGTACCGCGGTGTAATTTTAATAAAAGCTTCGCCAATTAAAACCGTGTTTTTGTCATTGTGTGGTAAATATGCCAGATTGATCTTTTTACGGAGGAGGATTTACGTGAGTAAGCGAATAGGATCTTCTATATAAGAAAGTAACATAAAAGGCTATTACTTTTTAGGCAATTTTATAAAAAGTAATCTTTTTTGTAATTCGAAAAAGTTAAATCGTTTTTAGTATTTTTGAAAGTAAATCTGTACTTATGGTTCTGTCAAATGACAGCAGTTTTTTAACGTCTACGGACTACAGCCCTTACAATGGCCTACCCTGCCACGCCCTGCTTTGGTTCGTCAGTCCAGCCAGTCGATCAAAAGGCAATTCTATTGTAAGTGCTATATGCCTGGCCGTAAGTAGTAGGATCGTGGCTTTGCATTTAACCCATTTATTCTGAATGAGTTGCACAAATATCCAAGTTTATTGCGGGTTTTATCACGCGACTACTTTTTCTCTTTACTCGAGAAATAAATGTTGATATTGGTGGACGTATTTTTCAAGAGCAATTGTGTGTGTTGTGTCCCCCAGCCCATAAGTTATGAAATAGTATGCTTTTGCATTCTGCGACGGCGTGTGTAAATCATAAATAAAGGGTTGCTATTTCTTCGGTGAACTTGTAGCTGTTTGCCTTAACGAATATATACAAATTTTAATGCAACAAAATTCGACCTCAACGGCTTCGTTTTTAATGTCGCGTTTTCCTTGATTCCACAAGAGTTGCGGTCTTTTGCACATCTTTTAAGTTCCTAAAACGGCATTCTAGGCGAGGCTGGACAATACATGGCATGCTAGAATTTTTATTGCTGCCGACCAAGCTTGGAACATAAGTTGACCCACAAAAAATCTTCCTGTTTTTTTTTCCAAGACAAAAAGTAGCTTACTATATCCAACAAATGTGGAAATCTCTGCATGCGGCCCCCAAAAAAGTATTTGCTTGATGCAGCCCTTTTACTGTTTTAAATTGCTCTGGCCTGCTCCACCATTTTTCCCACAAACGGCCACTAATTGTTTATTTTACAGCAAGGATTTAAATTAATTATGCGTCAAGAAATCTTCCGCAGATGAATTATAAACTTCAAGACCGCAACCTTGTTGATTTAAACGAAATAATTGTTAAGTTTCCTTATTTTTCATCTCACTTGTATAGTGCCTTTGTTAAATCGAAAGACAGTTTTGAAAAGGTTTATGGTAATTTTTCGTGGCGACAATTATAAGTTTAAACCACCAGAGATACCGTTGTAGGCCGATTATTATTGCAATGCGTTGGTTAAGCCTGTAAATTTGCGACCTTTCCTAAGAGACCTTGTGCTTCTAAAGTTATTGATGTGATACACATGTATGTAGAAAGTGCTCAATGTTTTTGCTTATTTTCAGTTAACGTTACGACGCAAAGCTTTAAAGATGCTTTACGACGAGAAAGAATTTCGGAAAGAGAAAAATTAGGAGATTTTCATCATCAAGGAGAAGGATTTTGGAAGAAACCAAAACTTATAGATTTGCCCTCTCCGTTGGTGGAAATTGGAAGCAACAGGTGTGTTATTCCTTCCAGATAAGTGTTCTTTATTTCATGGCGGGATAAGTCTCGTTAACAATATTTTACAATGCTCTTTTGTATAGTTGCAAATGACACTTTAAGATGTGCTTCGGCTTATAGTAAAAATTTTGCTTTTTCTTAGCGTTGAAAAACATATACAACTGGAGCGAGAAAAATCCGTCCTACAAGAAATTTTTCTATCTATTGATATGGTGCCTGATTATCCTGCCGAGCCTGATCCTGAACCATACGAGTTGATACCACCGAAAATTATTCCAATTGATGATGTAAGTGTACATACATCATTGGCTGATCAATGCTGTGTTAACTAAACCCAACACTACTTTAGCCAAATGATCCCGGCCCGTTGAGCTCTCGCTCGCCTTCGCCATATGAAGATGATACAAATCCGGGTACAAGCCTTATAGGGGAATCAAATCCTGATATTTTGAAAGATAAATTGAGAGAAATAATACAAACTGCTACAGGTAAGAACATTAGTAGATTGATGTTAATACGTATTAATTTAACTTATATCTATTGTAGCTAATTCAAATCCTGAAAATGGCACTCCAAAAGATCAACCGTCACCGACTACTGCGATGGAGATGCACCATTATCCACCGTTGATGCACAATGGAGATCCAAACCAAATGTACCCTGGAGGACCACCGATGATGGCTGGCCCTCCAGGCACCTATTATCCAGAATCCAATATGTCTATGCATCCTCAGCCGAATATGCCTCCGCCGGGCGTGATGATGCCCGGACCCGTGATGTCAGATGTCTATGCTGATGATTGGGGGCCACGTATGGGACATCATAGACCAATGTATATGGAACCACGCAACGGAGGTCCTCGTCGTGGTCGACCTCCGCCCCATAATTTTCGTCCTGATTATCGAGGAAGTCGTCCATGGAGGCCCCAAGGACCCTGGAGAGAACAGGGCCCCCCTCCTATGCCTGGTAAGAGCGAAATTATCCTATCCTTGTTTATTTTCTATGCAAAAAAACTTCATTGCAGTTTTACTCTTCAAATATTGTGCAATAAATGCCGGTTTGTGCATTAACGTAAGCCGTAATCTCACAACGTTCGTACATAGACGCGTCGACCGAAACTCGACAAATTTTTAAACGACGACAAAGTTCTTACAAACAGGGTAGGTAGGTTTCATACAGTAGCCTATTTAGACACTTCTTGGTCACAAAAAAGTATCACAATTACGTTTTGATGGCGACAAAACTTAGTAAGCCACAAAGTAGCAAGCAAAGTAAGTTCATCGAATTTTATCCTAGTTTGGTGTGGCTTGCTACAAATATCTCCCATAATGAAACCAAAAGTTTTAAAAAAGTGGCTCTTACGTTTTGGCTTTTAACGGTAACGTGGTCTAAGAATTAGAAATGACAAAATGGCAAGTAATCATTACGTATAAAGTAAATCGCGAATGCGTTTATTTGACAATATCTTTGTATATTGATGCCCCGCATTTTGCAATCCGTAGCTGTTGCAGATGGTATCTTAACGAGTGAGCGACAAAGCGCTTCGGGGCGTTTCAGCAGGCCTACTGTAGCGACGTCCGCAAACCATAAAATTGTACCACATAAAGTTGCTTATGCAAGGCATTTTTCTCAAGTGAAAGAAATCACTCTTGTGAAAATTAAAGCTTCGTTTTTTCTTTTAATTGTAAAGAAAAAGCGAATAGGAACACGTTGATTTTAAGTTCGACTTTTAAAATGTGTAAAATCATGGCAAAACCAGTGTTGATGGTTAGTGTAGTTGAGGATGGAATTCAATAGCATACCCTTTACTCAAATGCAACCAAAGCTGACATAAATGTTTTGTTGAAAAAAATAGGGTGTTCTGTTTTACAATTAAGTAATTAAGAAGGGTTTTGTTAGCTATTATATGGGTATCTTATGTATTAGCAATATGGTTAAGTACTGATGGTTCTATTGAGTGTACTACTAGATGCTAAAAAGGTATAATTCAATAAGCGCGAGTTATATGGGTCAATGCCAGTAGTTAATTTCAATTTTGATAACACGATTACCATAATTTCCTCCAACAGTTTTTTGTGCGTGTAAATCTTTTATCCCAATGACTTGCATGGGTAAAACTAAGACGTTAGCTGAGCTAATTCATTACTAGAAAACTTTATTTCGCCTTCAAACAAGCATCTTCACTTTGTGAAAATTAAATAAAATCTTGTGGGTTGCTTCAAGTCCAACTTTATATTGCAGCAGCTTAAGTTTTTTGCCACAAAGGCAGTATGGTGGTGGTAGAGACGTTTGTAAAAAAAAACTTCGCAGGGCCCAACTTTGCTTACTATTCTACTTCAAAAAATTTATCTGAAACCCACTTAAAGTGATTTAGATGCCTCGACTTTTAAATTTTGTTGTTTAAAAATTGAGAGGGATATGCCTATTATGAAAATAAGTTTATGAGTGCAGACAAAAAATAATTTTTTTTTTACAGTGGTTACTGGGCAAAATATTTTGACCTAAATGTTGCCCAACTGTTAATAGATTATAGGTTGAAAAGCTTTTGTTTAAACGTGAAGTTTTTTTCCACAACGGCAGTTAAACCGTCCAATATAGGTGTCAAAACGTTTTCACTTTTGGAATCAACACGACTGATAGGATAGTTGTAATTGTAGGAATTTTCAAAACATTTTACGTAGTGCAGGTATTGGTAGCCACTGGATGTATACTAGAGATAGTATTTTTTATTCAATGAGTTACAGCAAATATTTTCGCATTGAATTTAATAGCTTAACAAAGTCAAAATTTTGACTTGGTTCATTTTGAGAAAACAAGTAAATTCTTATCATGTGACCAAAATCAGCTTGGTATTAAAAAAATAATCACGTTTGCTACAAAACTAAAGCCAAAAGGGCTAATTTCTAATAGCTCTCATATTGGATTACAACAACCTTAAATTCGAATTATTAAGATTGATTGCTCTCTTACGTAGCATTCAAAACGCGTTTTAGCATATCTTTCCTGCAAACTTGATCACTCACAAAACCTTTTCGCTTCCGTTGAATATCCTCTTTGCCATGATGGTAAATTATGCTTAAAACTTTTAATGTGTCGGAAGCAATAGAAAATCTTTCTCGAACTAAAGGCGATTTTAGTACCGCTTTTGCAGAAAGATCTCATCTGTAAAGTTCATTGAAAACCACTCTTGGCCCTAAAGCTGCTATAATATTTTTTTAGAGAACACTAACAGAAGTAAGTTATATGCGGATTTGAAACACTTCTCTATCTTGCAGTTACGATATTATCACTTGTGCTTGCGACATGTCAGTATAGGTGTAACTAATGGTATGATTATTTTAGGTATGTGGTCTGACAGAGGAGGACGAAGGTAGTTGCTGTTGAGATTTGCTTATTCATGATGCACCAGGAAACTGCCTAATCTCATCAACGTATGTGAGAAGTGCCATTTGAACCTGCGTGGATTTCATTGACTTTAGTACTGCAGTTCTGTTTCGATCACTGTGTTAAGTTTTCGGACCTCAAGGGTGTGAACAATTGTGTTTTGTCTTCACGTTTTGTTCATCACAATTGCTTGATGCTCCAGTGTCAAGGTCTCGCGTCTTCGTGCTGTAGACTTTATTTAATAATTTTACTTCTTAAAAACTCATGAAATTTATAAGATATTGCGGTATTGCGGTTTCGACTTGAAACGCCACAAAGAAATTGTAAAGCTTCACTAATTTAAGGGAAGTTGGGTTTAAATATGTGTAAAACCAAAACAAGCCCATATACTAGGCGCGCGATGTATGTAATATTTAAGTTAAGGTTGTCTAATGTTTATTTAAGAAGCTCAAAGAATGCATCCTAAAGTTTATCAAGATAAAGCTCGGTCGTTTTGAGGATTGAGGTGTATAGGAAAACTTTCGTGGACAACGCATGGCTCATAAGTAGAGAGAAAAGAAACCACTATAAGGCTCTCAGTAAAGTTGCCCCTTCCGTCGTAACAAGTCTTAGCTCAAAAATTTAAATGTGAAAAGGAAAGTTTTCTGCAGTCACAAATTTAACATTGCTGCGTACAAGCGAAGTTCTGCGTGCTTGGAAGCAAGATACTTAGGTTATACAAAGCGTGCATAATGGTTTGATGCAACAGTATCCACACCAAATAAAACAGCCATTCTCTCATGACTCCGTGTATTTTGGGTAAACTGACAAAGCTCATAAGAACCTGTCGAACTATTGTGTTTAATGCAGTAGTTGGAGGAAAGCTTGCAAGAATTTAGATGTAAAATCCACCATTATCTTTAGTAAGTGTGGCCAAAAGATTGAATGCAATTAAACATCTGCACATATTTTTTTACCACGTTCAAAAGTAGCCAAGACAGCAGCGATAAATCAATGATCTGAAAGATAGTCGCGTATTACACAGTGGTAGAATCTACGGAGGCAAGGCAGCACTGTTACCCTATGCTTCTATCTACGTGCGCACATTTCGTTTCGCGAGTCCGTGGTCAGTGTGATGTAGCTAAGTTTTTGCACCTGATGCAGAAATTGCTAATTTTTTGTGTTTCGCAATGTAACTTTGATTACTTTTTGTTTGATCGTACTGAGCTTTGTTTTTACCGCTGCAAGGGGTAAAATAAATTGTTTGAAAACAATGTTTGTGCTGATCTATTACTTCAGTAGAAAAGCAAATTAAGCTGGAGTTCGATTCACAGTCAAGTTAATGCATAAATTAGTGCAAAAAGCAAGTATCTGGAAAATAATACCACCATGCGCAAAATTCTCAAACCAACATTTTAGAGGAAACTTCTAGGTCGCTCCTGCTTACAGACATAGACAGGTACAGGGATTAAATGGCACGGCGTTGTCACCAAATTTTTAGTAGCTTTATTTCGTAGTGAGAGTTTCCAGAAGAGTTTCTTAGGAACCCAAGTGGTGATCAGTTTTGTGTGCTGTGCTGCCAAACTGTGAACTGTGACAAGCGTTTTAAAGTTCAAAGTTACCTGTCGTCATGGAAAGCCAAAGACTTCTCTTAGCAACAGATGCTAATAAAGTCAACACACCAGTGCAGTCATTCATTCCATTTTCAAAAAAAAGACTTTAAGCCCAAATTGGTCGAGGCCTTTATAGTGGCAGATATCCCTCTATACAATCTGTAAAACCTAAAAATCAGAAAGATTTTCGCTGACCTTGGGAAACCAGTACTGTCTGGTTGCCATATTGCCATGTCATTATTTCGATTTGAATTCACTGCAATCACAAAAATTATGTTGAACCGTGCAACCTTAGTGAAATTTTATTCCAATCAAAGCCTTCTGTTTGCAGGCACATTAAACCTGCTTTAGCCCTTTTACCAGTTCAGCTCAATATTTTAATTGAAAAATCTTTTTATAACGCGGAGTCGTCCATGATTCCTGTGTTGAGAAAAGGAGCTCAATGAAATATTAAGTACACAAAAATGGGGGCCCATAGTAGATGTTTGCACCGGGGCCCCACCTGACAAAGTTACGACTCTGTGCTATACCCACAACACTTCCATACAACCTACTTGGCTCATCTGCTGCACAGTTGCGCCAAGAAAGTTCGCAATCACTTCCCAGAGATTGACAATCTCATCGCAACTGCCCAGGCTGTGGCAGTAAAAGACAAGCACCGGAACCACCAGTTCAATGTGATGGGCAGTCCATCACAATCAGTGCTCACTCGCTGGGGAACATGGCTAAATGCTGCAGAGTACTACGCTAAAAACCTCATGGAAGTGCACGACATTGTTAATTCGTTTAAGGGTAATGGTGTTTTGGTAAAGCGCACAAAGGCAGCTATCAATGACCTCAAAGTTAAGAGTCTCTTGAAAAATCCAACGTGACTACAAACTTCTGCCGCAGCTTATCAAAAAAATGGAGAGCTTAAGTATACACTTAAAGAAGCTCATGTCGATTTTTTCCAATCTACATTTTAAACAAGACTATAAGGGCAAAGGTTGTTATATGAAGAAGCTCATGATGAAGAATTGCGATGTAAACAACAGAATGTGTCACCAGCATTTTACGCAGAACTTCAATGTTGCCAGCCAACAACTTCTGCTGTGCAAAGTTCTTTCGCCATTCTTGGCAAGCTGCTGCGTAAGGACAGGCAGTTCGTATTCGAAAATTTTGAAAAGTATCTTCTGTCTTTGTACTACAATGAAATTTTAAATTGCCTGACAACAAAGATTATTTTATGTCAAAATTTTATCAAAAAAATTTTGTTTTCGGTCAAAATTTGTCAAAATTTTTATTTTTATAGTTAAAATGTTTGGTTTTTTAGGTAAAAAATAATTGCCCTAGTGATTAGTGACCACAACGGCCCGCAAAAGTTAATTAAATTAAAACTGTTTAAACACCTCATTTGACCTCGAATCAAAGAATGAAGTTGTGTTCAAATCATAAAGATCATTTCTGGATGGTTCAGTAAGCCAAAATAAAGACCAAATTTTTAACAAAGTCAAAATTTGACAAGATTATGGTTTTTGAAAAAGTTATGTGTATAAAATTTGCGGAGACTTTTAAATTTTGCTAGAACCATTGTAAATCAGTATAAAGCAGGCAACAGACGTCACAATGCCACACTTGGATCATCAGTACTGTTTACTTAAATCTAATGATTGTTTACCTATTGTGAAGTGATAAAAATCATTCCTACAGAACACTTCTTCTAAAACAAGTTTTTTTGAACACCAGGAATTTTTTAAGAAAAATCGAGATACTGTAATGCGCAAATGCCTAAGCGAGCTAATTCTTGTTCAGCAAAAGTCGGGCAGATTTGCTGAGAATATTCTAATAAATTTAGTGCAATCTCTGGGGTTGGGTCAAGGCAAAATTTTTGCCAGATTACGGTGAAGTGCAATGAAGAGTTGTTGTTGAACTCGAAACCTACGGGAAAATTAAACAGCATCAAACAGGCAGTGTTGGAAACGAGTCGTTTGAAGTTGGTTGTGTCACGAGCAGGGATGTGGAAGCGGTTATTTCGTCAACCGCTTCCGCTTACGCTTCCACACCTATCGCTTCAGCTTTCAATAACAAAAGACGAGAAAACGACCGTTGATAATTTTTTTAATTTTTGTGGGTCTGTAGCCTGCCTTCTCATACACTTTATCATTTTGAGAAGACTCAAACCTCCTTATATTGCTAATACTTTACCTACTTCGTTTAAGCTTATTGTTCCGAACTACTCTGTGTTTCCTTTTTTAGATATTAGAACTCGCGTTGAATGTAGAACAGTGCTCTTCAACCTCATTGTCATTGCGCAAGTGATGCACTTTCGCGTTTGTCACGGAACCCCCATCAACAAAAATTTAGAAATCACAAATTGCTTGTAAGAAAATCAAATATTTCGTTACTATACTTCAAAAAATAATCAAACACTTCATTGAATAAACAGTTATTTCAAGTTCCTTCACTACTTTCAAACACTTTTACAACAGTTAACCTAATGCTTCTCAAATCTAAACCGTATGACCACATATTAGAGCTCTCGACAATAACCTGCCGCCACAACAACAAATTATAACGATATAGCGTAAATTTTCCCTCTCTATCCTCAACTAACCTTGACTTTGAGTTAACTTTAACTCTAATCATCAATGCAGACCTTCTGTCCATCCCCAAAATAAGTATTGACTCTAATCTTTCTAAATAGTGAAGTGCGAAATTTCTGTTGTATATACAGTACATAAAGCGAGCAAAGTTGAACTGCACCAATCAACAGCCGCCTCAACGTGGTGGTGCCTTCCCCAACCTCGTTTGGGTTGGGTTGAAATGGCTGTTGGCCTTCCCAAGGGCCGCAGATACCCCGCCACACCCTTGCCACATAAACCATTTTTTTGCCGTGCGGCCCCTGAACGACGGCAGAAGGGCAGCACGCAGACTCTTTAAAATCGGTCTCTTGTCTTCTCTCTTCTCCTGCCTTTCTCTTGCCCGTCTTCTCATTCTTCTCCTTGTCCTGATGAGCGGCAACGTTCATTCTAACCCTTGCCCCGTTTTTCCCTGCAAAGTGTGCGCTGGAGATGTGACCTGGCGGGGTAGGTCGGTGCAATAGTGCATCTGCAGTCCACCTCCAGTCCAAATGGATTCATTTAAAGTGCTTACTACTCTCCTTTTATAGATTTAAAGCTCTTGGCAGCTCTCACTCCTGGAGTTGCCCTCCCTGTTGCCCCTGCTTCTTGTGAGATCTCATATCTACCAACACTGTAGCCTCCTCCTCGGACTCCTCCAGCTTGTATACCTCCACTGCTCAATCTGGCCCATCTGGCCTCCCTCTTCTAATGCAGCACTCCCACCCCATCCTCGTCTTCAATTTTCTTGTCTCCCTTTTGCCCAATTTGTATTTTCTCCTCCTGCTCCCTCACCACCGCCTCATGCTTCTGGCTGTTTCTCTACACCTCCTTCTCTACTTCTCCGTCAACATTTCTCTAAACGACTCCTCCTCGCTCTCATTCCTAAATGTATATGCTTCCCCTATTCGATCTTCTCCGAGAGATAGCAGAACAGACTCCTTTTCTTCCTTCATCCTTTCCTCCTTCAGAAATCCGTTCATTCTGGGGGACTGTAACTACTATTACCCTTCTGGGACTCAAAAGGTACTTCTGACACCCGTGGGGAGGAAGTGTTCGATTGGGCCATCTCCTCTGACTTCCTCAATGACTCTAACATGCCTACTTTTCTCAATCGCTTCTCCCTTGACATCTCCTTTACTCCCTCCTCTCTTGCTTCTGGGAGATGCTTCAGGATCTGGGTTCTAATCACCTACAAATTCTACAAACCGTCCCTCTTTCTCCACTCGGTCGCTTCAACGAACGTCCCTTTTCCTTCAATTTTCGGAAAGCTCGTTGGAATGACTTTGCTTTTTACTTTGACTCTCACTGTCTTCTAGGAGAGAAATACTCGTCTCTTTCTCTTTCCTCTGCTGCTGCTCTCTTTACTTCTCTGACACTGAATGCCCTCTTTACGATCTGGTGCTCTGGACAGACGGATCTGTTCCTTTCCCTTTTGGCCAAGACGGCTCTGGCGTACTTGCCAACTGCTCACTCTGTGGCACTGAGGCCACTTTTTTCTTTTCAGCAGGCCCAGTATGTTTAAGTTTTTCCGCTAAAGCATGCTCCATCCTGCGAACTCTTTGCTGGTCTCAGAAGCACCTACAAGTCTGCGACTTCTCTGTAGTCCCTTGTAGTCTCTCTCCTTTTATCTCTCGTATCCACCCTCATCTTTTCTCAGACTGGACGCGTACTTTCTCATCAAAATTTTTTGACACACAGGTTCCCTCAATTTCCACCGAGGAACTTGTGCTCCTTGGTCACGCTCGCTGTGTTCCTTGTCGTCTTCACTGCAACGGACACAGCCTACTGTTAAATTCTTATCAATTTAGAATATGCAAAATCGAGAATCCTTCCTGCAGCGCCTGCGTAAACTCGTCTCAGGGCACCTCTCATCTCATTCTGCACTGTCCAGCTACGGACTCTTTGCACCGCTCACTCCTTGGCGACTCTCTGTCTCTCTACGACCTCTGGTCCAGGTCTTTGGGAGTTGCCCGGCTTCTGGGGCTCCATGGTCTTCCGGCATGCTTCCATCCTTTGGAAGGGGTCAAGTAACAACAGCAGCAAAATTGAAATTGAAATTGAAGACGCACTATTACATAACAAAGGGAGTTAGTTAATTCAGACGTTCTTAAAGGTGTAAACAGAATTACGTCACAGTCTGCAATTTGCTATCACAAGAAACCATTGATAACAATTTACATACATGGAACACCATTACATATGAGAATTCAATATACTGATATAAGAAACAAATGCTAATAATATACGAAGAATCTTCGCGGACCCCTCATGGAACCTTTAAAACTCACGAAACACAACTGCAGGTATTGCAGAAACTCTGTTGAAGTGCACTGATGTAGAATGATCAAATTGTTTCCGTCGTGAGTAATTTTTTTTTAACGCTTTCAACTCCCTAACCAAGGTTAGTTAAATTTAACCAAATTGTCATTTTATTGGCTACGTTTCATTGTCCAAACTACCTTTTTCTTATCTCAAATCGATAAAAAAAGTGATGCTAGTTATGCTTTTTCTTGTTCTCTCACGCTACTGATATCGCACATTCATTCAGACGTATAGTACAACTTTAGCGTTTAATCCGCATCGGGAAATGGACAAAACTTTTTCGTTAAGTTACTCTTCAAGTCAAATAACCTATGTGGAAGCGGAAGCGGTAGAATTTTTGCGCTTCTGCTTCCGCTTTCACAGAAAAAGGACCGGTCCCACCGCTTCCGTTTCCAGCTTCAGCTTCCGCTTCCACATCCCTGGTCACGAGTCACTGATATCTATCATCGAATTGAGACATTTCTTGCAAACGACTTGAGATAAGCTCAGTTTTTGTCGCAAAAACTTGAGTCTTCCAAACATTTATTGTCAGAGTTAAAATTTCCCGTAAGTTTGTACTATTGTAGTTCGGGGCATGAGGCATCGTACACTTCTATCACAAGCACTGTACCAAACAGGGGATATTGCCGTCAAGTGCCTTAGTTAAAACTCACAACTTATCGAGCACAGCCAAAGCCCAACACCGGTCAAACGTTACTATAAAAAACTTTGGTTTCTATCATCCTTTGCTGGCTGTTTTGTTGACACAAAAATGTTATTTCGCGTAAGCGCTTCAGACACATTATTACTTAACAGAAAATATTTTCAGTTACCAAATTGAACTAAACTTTTAATTACAGTATGAAATTAAACTACTAAACAGACAATAGAGAGCTAATCGTTTATCACCATGTTTTACCAAAACTAAAATATTGTTGCAGAATACCGTAAACAACGTGTTGCTGGACTATTTACTTTTACAAAAACCAGAGTAAATTGTTCTCATTCTTTTTAGGTATCACATCTTTTAACCTGAAAACAAATATAACTGAAATCAAAGCTATCTAGCCTACTGATAAATTTTATGACTCTAATTAAAAATTAACTTAAACGAAAATATTTTCAAAGCTTATCTGTGACCATCCTTCAGAAAGAAGGCTGTTCTGAGACAAGATTTTTTTCTGATTATCTTTTTTGAGAAGGCGGGTACTACCTTTCTGTATAAAAGTGTCATGTACTTTTGTGATTTTCTTTTGACAATTTCTCCTGAATGAGATGCAGAAGAAAAACTTTCTGAAATATGCTACTTCCAGCAATCATAAAGTTTTGTGCCACAAACCAACTTTTCAATAATTAACTGATTGCGTGAAACTTGGGTATGCAATACACGGCCCGAGACCTAACATTTTGTTACCTTGGATGGCAAACCTACCAAATGGATTACATCTCGGAAAAGCCTATCCCGAAAAAGGTCTTCACCACCTTTTTGGATGAACATTGTTACCATCAATTGCTTCGAAGCTTATTTATGAGGAGAGTTCGGGGTATGTGGAGCCCTGGGGAAGGCCAACAGTCATTTCGACCCAACCCGACTGGATCAAGGGCCGCACCACCACGTTGAGATGACTGTTGATTGGTGCAGAAAAGTATATCGAAATTGGGCATCTAACTTACGGTTAAAGACATTAAGTCAGCAACACTTCCACTATTTCCTCTAAATTTATTCTCAAATATTCTTCATCTTTCAGGTTCCCTGGATTCTCTGCTCTGTGATCTCATTTCACTCACTTTCAGTCAGGATCTCTTCACTTGATGACTCGCACACTGGCAGCGGAATTGTCATCTTTGATAGACAGGGTCTGTCTTTTTCTGAACTCTCAACCTCCTCTTTCTTTGCTTGACCCCTACTCTGACTATGTGGGGCTCAACATATTGCTGAACAACTTCTTTTTTCTCTCTTTCTTATACATCTATACTTCTCCTATTCGCTCTACTTCAGCGAATAGTAGAACCGACTCCTTTTGACCCTCTGTTGTTTTTTCTCTCCAGAAATCCCTCCATTCTGGGGAACTTTAACTGCCATCACCATCTTTGGGACCAGAAAAGTACTTCAAACCTCTTGGAAAAAATAGGTTCTTTCCTTTGAACTCCTCTCTTTCAATCATTCTGATACTCCTACTCTTCTTTATTGTTTCTTCGGTAGTCGCTTCTCTTCTTACATTCCTTCACTCCTCCTATCTTACCCTTTCCTGCTCCTGGGAGGCGCCTTGCACTTGAGTTCAGATCATCTCCCAATTCTCCGAAACGTCACTCTTGCTCCAATCTCCCGCCCCAATGGGCTTCCTTCAATTTCTAGAGAGCTCGTTGGGATTACTTTGCTATTTACATCGATTTGCACTCTCCCTCTGCAGAGGAATACCCCTCTCTTTCTTTTTCCTCTGCAGCTGCACTCTTTATCTCTGTGATATCGAACGTGGTGGAATCTTCCATTCCTTTTGGCGGCGTGTAACGCCAACCTCAAGCCTAGTGGTCTTCCAAAGTGAAAGAGGCGATAAGAGAAAGAAGCAAGGCTTTTGCTTGTGCTTATAGAAGTGATAAAAAACGACAGGATTACTTCTCAGCCTCTCGGTATCTCTCGTCTGTTTTTCGCCAAAGCCAAGATTAAGGCATGGCATAAGACTCATTTCTTTCTCTCTCTAATCTGATTCTAAATGAGTCTATTCTATCCTTTACTCCGTTCGTGTTTCTGCTTCTTCTACCTCCTCCTCTTCCTCCTCCTCCTCCCCAAACTTTTTAACTACTCTTGTCCCAGGGCGTCGGCATTGTTTATGTCTACCACCTGCCTACCACCTCATTTTCTGTTTCTCAGCCAAAAGCTTGGCTTAGCAGAGCCAAAGGCTACTTGTCTGAGCTTCATCGGGCCTACTCCTCAGAGGAGTTTGGTTCCTTTTTCTGCTCTTCTTTCACTTGTAGCAAGTTTATTTTAGCTGCCGCCAACCTATTCTCCTCTACCGCATCTGGTCCAGACAGAGATGTCTATCCAGTGCTAAAGTAACTGCCTTGCACTGGCATGAATCTTCTTCCTCAAATCTTCAGTCTTTCCTGGCCTTTGCATTCCTTTCTTTACATTTGGAAGTCTTTATCTTTTATTTCCATCTACAAGATAGAAATCTCACAACTCACCGGCTTTCTTCCGGCCTGTCTCTCATTTTCTGCATTTCAAAACTGCTTGAGTGCATTGTACTAACCCGTCTGCCCGTCTTTCTGAAAGACAATCAAGTTGGATTCGCTAATGCTAATCCGCTAATGCTTTTTCCTTCTTTCCTACTTGCTCTTCCTCTCCTCCTTGAAACCCGCCTTTCTTTAGCGTGGTGCTCACTCTATCTGCTTCATGCTCTCGCTATGAATCTTTCCTGTATCACCAAGGTAAGGTTTTTGATCATCTTCATTCTCTTCATACCCACAATCTCGTGTTTTGGACTGATGGTTCTGTTGCCTCTACTCTTGGCAAAGAAAGCTCTGGCATCCTTGCCAACTACTTACTTTGTGGGGCTGAGGTCACCATTTTTAGTTTGGCAGGCCCAGTATGTTCAAGCTTTATTTCTGAAGCCTGTGCCATTCTGCAAGCTTTTGGTTAGTCTCGGAAACACCAACAAAACTGCCAGTTCTGTTCCCTTCTCTTCTCAGACTCTCGCTCTGTTTTTGCTACAGTTTCATCTCCTCCGTCCTTCTATTTACCTCACACTCTCTGACAAATCTTGCAGAAACTGTCCTTTTTCTCCTTTTACTTTAGATCAGGCTTTAATAGTTTCCCTGTTAATAATTTCTTCCGGCGAATGACACGGCCAATGAGTTGTATACATTAGGTGCTCTGCTCCAGCCATCTACAGTTCCTTGCAGTCGTTCTTCTAGTATCTCTCGTATCCACTCATTTCTTCTTTCGGACTGGAGGCGTACTGTCTAAATTCTTTGACATACAGGTTTCTTCAGTATTGACTGAGGAACTTATTTTGCCTCGTCACGCTCTTTTTGTCCTATTTCGTCTTCGCTGCAACAAACACGATCTTCTTTTAAACTCTTATTTCTCTAAAATTAGAATTGAGAATCTTCTATACAGCACCTGCGGTTACTTCTCATTCATTGTGCACTATCCTACTACAGGCTGCTTGCACCGCTTCCTCCTTTGGCGATTCTTTCTCTTTATACAATCTCTGATTCAGACCTTAGGAAGTTGAACGACTTCTGGGGCTCCATAATTTTCCGCCATGCCCATAACCCTAGGAAGGGGTTGGGTAACAACAACAACAAGCTTATTTTCGCGTTGAAACAATATTGATTACGATCCCTAACTGGCCAGCGTAATTTTTGAAAAATTTAACACTGGCCCGTTTGAAAAGAAGGTTGTATGCCTGTGGTGTAAAACCTTGCAATATATATTATACCGTCCTACTTGTAGGCTAGATTACCTCACGACAGCAAATATCAATGTTACCGCCCGGTGCATAAATGTTTGTAATGGTTGTAAGAACAGTATCTAGTCAGGGACTCATTACTTTCAAAGTAGCAGGATTTACTTGAATCTAAAACTTGATATTTGATTGACAAATGTTCAAGGTTTTCAGGTGAAATCTTTCGCAGCGGTACAAATCCCATTTGGCACCGTTATGACTTGCAAAATTATTTTGAAATTAAATGAAAATGAGGCCAATAAATGTGCCTTAAAATTCAACAGATGTCATGGGGCCATATATAGCTTTTGGGCTCCGGAGCAAGGTACCTGCTGGATCATCCCTCCCGCAAGAACTGCAAAACTTCAGGTTACTTTAGCTAAGTACTTTTTTATCAATTTGGCCGAAGCTTGGAGGATGTATTTCATAACTTAATCAAATCATGAGTTGGCATTGGCAAAAAACACTTATTTTGTTTAGAAAGAAAGTTGTGTACTACAACACATACTGTAGAAACTATTACTGTGAAATACATATTTGCTTTATTACTCAAAATGCTTCTACTAAGATATAGTTTTGGCTGCATTTTTAAAAATCCCTTTTGCTACAGCGTATCACATAAGAATCTTCATCACCAGCATTATTGTAGGATACCACGCATACAAGCTGTTTATCGCCATTGCGGTAGATCAGTAACACGTGCGATCGTTAAGCGTCAACATTCTTGCGTGATGGAATGAGCTTGTTCCCCATTTCTTATGTTCTACAGTATATCACAAAGAAATCTCACAATAGAAAACAATTTTATGCAAGTAATTTCATTATTAGCAGGTCAGTGGAGTCTCGACTCTACTTCAAGTCATCGTAGTCCAGTCACTGACCTCGAGTCCAGAGCCGAATGGAATAATTTTGCGCAAATGCTGTAGCTAAAGTGGAGCCATTGAATTGCAATCAAGGAAAAACTCCCAACGATGAAATTTAGAAAAAAGGTAGTTTTTACATTTCTGTTTTCTGACATTCGTCTAAATCAATTAATCATCCACCTGCAAAATTCTTCTTCGCCTACTATAGGAAAAAATTTACCTTCCGTGGCTGGTACTCGAGCAAGTGTTGCCACATTAGCAAGGAGCAGAGAAAATGAAATCCGTGATTTGGTATACAATGATTTAAATCTATTACTGTACCACCAAGAAAAGATGTCAATTATCGTGGTTCAGGTGATCTCCAAAACAAAAATAAAGTATAGTATGTGGTGTGATTTTTATATATTTACTTCTTTTGGGGGAAACATGGCTTACTTTCTCATCTCTAGCAACGCCTATGCTTCTTTTCATAGGCAGCAAGTTAAAACAAATGATTACATCCAGTCGGAAAAAACATTGCAACGCATGGAAGAAAAATTTGCTTATTTGTAAAATTGTAGATAGAACCAAAAATTTGATTCGCTAAGTAAATGTGCCAATTAAAATTAGAATTTTGTGTTCCAATTTCGCTCAGTTTTTAACTTGATTCCATCTTTGGCGTAAGGTGAGGGCACTACACTTTTTTTGAAAAGTGTTTTTAACCGGATCATTTTCAAAAAATTATTTGCTCTAAAGATCGGAATTTAATTAATTGAAAGGAAAGAGTTTGACACAAATGCGTTCAGTTGTAAAAAACGGTTTCGAAGGGTTGGAAGATGATATGTTCTAAATAACTTTTTTTTATTTGTCCAACAAGAAAAGAATCATCACAACATCTGACAACTTTTTCATGATTCTGTTCATTAATAAACAATAGTAAAAAGATTTCAGCAGCTGCAATGAAGTCACGTGATAATGGTCTAGAAAAAAGGCATTGTTTCAACACAAACACGACTAATGGCATCATTACTGGCATGCATGACAGAAGGGCTTAAAAAAACAACACTATGAAAACACAATTACAAGTACTTCAATAAAAGATACTTCATCCTATTCTAAGCTTCTGCTGTTGCGCTGATGAAGCCACGAAAAATCAGAAAGATATTTCCCTTTAATTGTACAGCACAGCTTCATGTAGGTATACTAGATGACTTTATCAACCGGCTAGTTCTCCCGTTTTTCACATTTACAAAAAATCTGGGAAAAGAAGGCCCACGAAGAGCCTGGCAATTGCATTGCTAGAAGTCGTAATATCAGCTCGCGTTATCTACTGCATCTCAAAACTTTTCTTGATATTACAGAGAGAGAGTTTTATCTTATGTTTTTCTCAAATTACTTTTCTTCAAACGTTTATGAAATAATAGGATTCATGTAAGCCCTCTAATGCCGTCGCCGGAGCGAACACAATGAGGGGGGCACAAAGCCAAAGCGAGGGGGCTTGATCGCTTTTTATTTTCTGACTTTTTGTGTTGCATGTCACATAGACATTCTATTTCTACGCGAGTGCTGATGCTGGCTGATCACATTTGTCATTCAAATAAAATTTGAAGAGTTTTCGCAATTTTTTCGGTCATCAGTATCACCAACACGCGCCTTAGTGTGATTTTCATTTGAGTAGACGTTGCAAACTTTTTTGTTTGGAGATCAGCATTTGCATTCACAAACGTACTGTGCAGTGACGTCATCAACTTCGCGCGCGTTACACATGTGCTCTAAGCAAAACCAGATATCTAGGATAGCTTCAAACAAGAAGGAACAAGGAGCCGTCAGTGGAGACGGTTTCGTGGGCCCTGTAACAACGGCACTGAAGATGCCGCATCGGTTAATATCTTAGCTTGTTGTGAGCATAGTCGTATTCTTTGGCTGCTAAAACAACAGTAATTAGCACGTTGCCTTGTTATAACAACGTGTTAGTTTAATGCTCCTCTTATACTCTTAACACCCTATTAATTGCTGTTCAAATGCATAATGACCCTATAAAAAGACAGACCGCTTAACTCTCGCGCTTTGTCACTTAATTTATGGCCAAAATGGCAGAACCCGTATCGCCAACGCTGTCATTTTTTTAGTTTGCATTCGGAAAAATGAGATTGGAATGATTTGCAGCAGAAGGTTTTTCTAAATAGACTGAACATCAGTTTTTATGACTTAGCACAGGCTCACATGGGCTACAAACTTGAAAGACTGAAGGTTAAGATTGGCTAACTTTAGGAAATAATTAGTCTGCCTTTTGATGCTTCATGCAGCTGGGGTACGCTGGAGTAGAAACCAAAAGCGCAAGCTTCAGTAGTGAGCGTGCTTCAAATAAAATGACAGAAAATAAATATACTCCAAAGTACGCTTGCAAAAATTGCAAGCGGGAAATGATTGCAAGGTAGCTGTCTCTTCAATCTTCTGAGAAAAGCAGGCTTAGAAGCAGAAGACTAAACCGGTAGATAGTATTAATTTGAAATAAAAAAATGTTTTTTGCTTAAAAATATAACGCGTTCTAAAAAAAAGCTACTAAATTGCTGATTATTCTCAATCAAGTAGCGGTTAAATTATTACATTCATTGGCACAAGAATAGGGAGAAAGATCTTTTCTTCTCCAAGAAAGCAGGAGTGAAACAGCCAGTTGTTTAAGGGGAGATAAGCCCCCTAGATTGTTATTTTTCTACCGGAAAATTTGCTGTAGCAGTGTTCTGTACAAAGAAAGCTTCAGCTTCACCAAAGGCTAGAAAAGTTTAATCCCAGAACACTTAAATGAAGGGTCTGTGACATTCCCAACACGGCTACTTGAAGTGAGTGTCTAAAACAATAAAATTGATTCAAATAAGTTGAATACCATAGCTGGAGGTTACGTTGAGAAACAGGTTTAACTTTGTGATGTCCGAATACTTCTCATAATCATAATTTTGATACTTTTAGTTTGAGTTGTAAGGGCTAGTACTTTGCATAAGTAGCAACAACTTTAAAAAAAATGAAGTTTGCTGTCTTCATTACCCTTGCCATTCTCGGCCAATTGTTCGTCGCTGAAGCCATCTATCTCGTAAGTATGACGTAGAAAGAGCAACGTTATTTTAAAAAGAGTGATTCCCCTGCTTGCATTACCCTGGCCAAACATGGTAAGTGCTCAGCCTAAAAAATCCTACTACAGTTTGACGACATTATTCAATAGACATACTAAGAAGTAATGGATAAAGGAGTCAAAAATGATAGATTTAACAGAAAGAAACATAAACAATAAAGGAGCTGTCCCCTTGGTTATCTACAGCAATAAATAAAGCAGAGTTGTTTTTGACGTGTATACCTATACTTAAACTCTTCCTAAACTGCTACGCGTTCAAACGCGATGCTCAAGACAATTGCTCACTGCGAGGGGATAAGTGTCTTAAGGGAGTTGATGAGGACATAATAAAATATTTAAAATCCGTATCTCTTGACCTCAAAAGCGAATAAGGGTGCAAAAAAAAGCCATTGACCGGCGTATTAACACGCAAAAAATGCGCCCCTTTAGGTAGTAACAGGTCGTCATAAAAAACGTTTCTTTATAGAATCTGCTTCCTTCGTTATCTCAATAAGTATTAATTATCCACTGTGTTTTAAGAACTTAGCCTGTAGAAAACAAAAAAATTAAATCAGCCGTGCCCAGTTTAGAGAGCTTTATTAAACAGCATGAGCATTTCGCGAAAACAAGTGTTCACAGCAGTCCAGCAAAGGAAATCCATTGTGGGGTTTCATTATGACAAACGTGAGCGTATCAATCATTAAAGAAAAATTCTAAACTTTGAGCAAATGAGATGGATAAAATGCTGCAGCAATTGACAGCAGAACTCCAAATCCTGTTTCACTTACTACAACTGAACAAGAGGCCTAATTTTCAGCCTGGTAAGTATTTACCTATCTTCTAAATACTC
Source organism: Trididemnum clinides (assembly GCA_963675345.1). Lineage (NCBI taxonomy): Eukaryota > Metazoa > Chordata > Ascidiacea > Aplousobranchia > Didemnidae > Trididemnum > Trididemnum clinides. The sequence goes on from OY776286.1 coordinate 36,208,979, forward strand.
GCAGTAGTCATAGGAGCCTATTTTATTTCACCTTTTCCTTTTTCATGTTGATTTCTCATCTAAGTTGTATGAAATATATTTTACTGCAATTCCTTTTTAAATCTATACACATAAAATAAATGATTGCCTTCTTTTATGGACACAAATTAAGCAAAAGCTTATGAAATTCAGAATTTTGAGCGGATATCAACAGAAAACAGTAGCAAACGTCGGCGATAAAATTTTAAATTTTTCAACGGCCACCGGGATCAAATGCCAGTCATTTCGAGAGCCATGACTCTTTCGTTCAATGCCAGCACCAGAACAAGTAGTCGAAGCCAGGGACTGCAGCTCACAATTATGATTCCAAACGGAATTTTAACAGGTCTCTAAATGGCTGATATCTTTAATCGTAAAATCGATCACTATCTTGGCGTCCATCCGTGATTTTGACTTTGTACCATGCTCCCTTTCCCTGCCGTACTTTGTGAAAAGAACGGATCAAAGTTTGTAAAACAATACGTTGCTTGTGAATAAGAATAGCCTTGATTTAAAGTAAAATAATTGGGATTGGGGCACAAAATATCTTTGTGAAAACATTTTGTTAGTGCTCGCACAAATATTCCTTGCGTGAATTCCTCGCAGCCGGCTGAACTGACATAATTAACTGATAGCTTTACTTTTTTACCTGACGAAATCCACTTCTCAAGGAGTTCTCAACTTTTTTATATTTGGGACTCACTTTTAAACTGTCAAAATTTTCATGGCTCACTTTTGATCTTCAAAAATTTTGTTGCTCAATTTTTAAAGTTGTATGTTCACTGGTTTTCATATTTCCAAGCCTAACCGAAAGCGATAATCTTTCTTTTGTTTAAAGATTGTCCTATTTTTAATCCAATTTGCAAGCGAAGACCTATTTTTGTGGAGATCAACATTTTCAAAGTCAATAGTTACTTGGGTTCAACTGAAATTGAAGACCAAAACTGTTTTTTGAAGTCTATGCCCATATTTTTTCTCATGTTGAAACCCACTCTTATATATAGTTTAAATTCAAGTCGTTGCCTACCCGACTTTTTGCTGTAGCCCACCGGTTAAGAACCACTGAGCTATGTCAAACACAAAAAAAAATCCTAATGCAACAATTGATCAAAACACGTCATATTAGAGTAATACAAGAGGCCAGCGATTCACCTTTAGCAAACTGCAGACAGTGACACTGTTTCGACTTATCAGGTCTTTTTAGTGCAGTTGGTGACCGACAAGTAGCCAGAGGCTTCAAATAAAAAATAGCTTAGACAGTCACACTTCTGGGACCTATACTAGGCTCACTGTAGTGGTTTCTCTGCCACTACTTTGCGAAGCCGCATCACTTGTGAATGAGTGGCGGTTAATGCAGAAGCGCTACGTCTAACAACTGCTAGAACAATAGTACTGTCACAGCCCAGTGGTCACAAGCTCTTAAAGTAAAACAAGAGGCCCTGTATACAATGGACCTAACTACAACTTATGCGTTAATAAGCAAATGATTTTGCTGCATCCAGTGATGCATAAAGTAGTTTGAAACTTTAATCAATAAAGTATAGTTACTGGCAGTAAAGCTACTCGAAGTAAAGTAGAAAGTACTGGCCAAAGAAATCAATCAAGTAGAAGTAAAAAAGTAGCGATCCTAAAAGTATCTCAAGTAAAATGATATCGCTACAAAGTATCAATGTATCGGCTGCGCACCCTGGTTCATGATGACTTATGCCGCAGAGGATGTCAATTGAACTCTCAATCGATGAATTATGGGTTCGATTCTCCACCCTCGCGTTGTCTATTTCTGGATGCTATTGTAAGAAAATTATCTTCCAAGTAAACTGTCAAGTCAAACTTTCAAGCCTGTAATTTGAAATATTTTTGTAGCTCTTGTTATCAGCACAATATTACGGAAAATTATCAATTTTACTGGAAGTGCTTGAAAGAGCCTAGTACAACTTGTTTAAAAGTAACTACAACAAGCAGTATAAAAATGAAGCACATTTTTTGGAAATTTTGTAATATTTAACAAACTTTGCAAATTTTTTAGCCAAAAAAATTTTTCAATCAAGTTAATTCGTCAAAGTTATTGATCACATGATGATTAACAACAACCTGAATTGAGTCAGATTTTTTCAAGACAGTAAACAAATGACAAAACCAGCAAAAAGCATCTTCAAAAATTCTTAACTTGAACGTCTGAAATTGTCTAGAAACTACAGAAAATTTTGAGGATTATTAATTACACCATTTGGTGATCTCAACATTTCTGGGGACAAATTCTTGCTAAGTCCAGTACATTTATTGCCGCCCCTTCTTGGAAGCTTGACTTATTGTACGTTAGTCAGTTCGCAAGTCAGAAACATATAAAACTTTTATTTGTTTCTAACAGCAATAGAAACCACGATTGAAACCTGAAAACCCGGCTTTGTTAAGAGTTTTAAACCCAAACTAAAATTTCTTGAGCATGATTATTCAACACCTGTATTAAAACCAAACTGTTTTGGCGAAAAAGTTAAAAACTGAAGTGATGAGATTAACAAATTGATGCAATTTCTCCCCAGAAAAATTGGTGTTTTACCGTAGAGTCATCAAAGTAAAAAGTAGAATAGAAACAGAAAAAGTTCACAACTATTTTGTATTTTTATAAGACAAAAGCTACTTAAGTAGCTTCACTTCACGCTGAAAGTAAGCGAGTAAAAGTAGCTAAAAAACTATTCAAAAAAGTAGTCGTTACTGAAAAACCTACTAATGTAATCTACTCAAGTAAAGTATTTCGTTACTTTACACCACTGGCTGTATCACAAGACTTAATAATTAGATATGCATCTAGATTCCCATTCGATTAAAAATATGGCTTGGAGTGAAATTGTTAACCACATTCATACCAAATGGTCGATATGATAGCCTTTGACTTATAGGCTTAGAACAAGACATAGCAGAACAGAGAAACAAATGATGATTTTATCTTGGCAAACATAACTCTGCTCAAGTAATTTACTGTTGGTAAGAAATTTTAATACGTTGTTTTTCACCGAATTTATGCTTCAAGCCTAGAACATTTTTTATTCATGACTGAATAAATATCGTACAGGTTCGTTAAATGTTTGCTGAGAGCCAATAAGAAGACGTGTAAATTGTAATTAAAGAGATTTTTTTGCCTTCGGCTCACAGGGTAAAAATAAACTAGGGTATTATACTTTGTCTGCGATAGAAAAAAAGATGCTCTCTGATTTGTCAAGCCGAGAAACTGTAATTTCTTCGGGTTGATTCGATAGCCACTAAAAAGTTATTAGGAAAGCCGAGAGGCCTCATGATAAAGAGTGACAGCGCTATTAATTCATACAAAAAGCCAACGATTTATTTTAAAACTCAACTACTGCAGACAAGTTACACTGTTTGGACCTGTCAGCTTTCATTAGTGCAATTGGTGCCAGATGATAATGATTCGAGGCTAGTGGTTTTCTTTCATTTTTTCCCAAGTTCAGAGAGAGGAACAGTTTTTTTCAATTTGGTATTGCGCATGCGCAGAAAGTTACGTAAAAAGTCAAGTTGCCATGATATTGAAACCGATATCAAAACTGCATGAGAAACGAATTGCTTAATTGAGGTAGTGTGAGCAAAGTAAAAAAGTGGAGGTTTGAGACTAAGGGGCTTGAGACCCCCACTCTCAGCCATTTATCCACAACACTTAGTTTCAAAACATAAAAAAATCTTAGTTGGATCTCCTTACATCCTTATGAACCACGTAAGAATAATTGATTAAACTTGCCCTTTGGCTATGTTATCCAACCAGGTAATCTATAAAATAGAACCAAAATTTTTATTGTAGGCCATTGTATTTTTAGGGTTCTCGAACCTTCAACCGCCAGAGTCAATATACTGCCAGTCAAAGACGCAATCTTTGGAATCACATTAACTCTTTGAAGAGCAGCAGATATTCTCACTCACGTTCTATTAACTCCCTTCACCACACTCTCTCCTGTCTCCACGCTGAAGTTAGATGCATCAACTCCATTGTTAGATGTGCCAAGTCCTATTACGGCTCTGCCAGCTCCAAAATCTCCGCAATCCAATCTCTCATCTCCAACCACGAATCCAAAATCCGCAAGTTCGAAACCTGGGATGAATGCCTCTTCAAACGTGAAACCTGGTTGTGCATGGCCGAAAGATTCCTTGCCAAAAACCCTAACTTTGTTTAAAGGTAGGCTGTGTGACGTTCTTCAAGTAGTGTTGTCAATGAAAATTAGTGTACAGCAAAAATCCAAAAAGAAGAGCTTTTAAAAAGGTCAGCGGAGTAGTCCTCGAGGCGAAAAAACGCTGTTGTATCTTCCCTTTCAAATTTTGGACTTTATCGGTACCGAATAGTAATGACGTTTACATGACAAGAAATAGTAAAACATTGCTGCACATATTTTTCCTGTTTATACGCGCGCCTGCAGATCGCGCTTTCAAAAATCTTTGATTTGATCCAATCTTAGAAGAAATTAGCCTAATAGATATTCAGCTAATTGGTACCGAGGTAAGGAAATGCACTTCTTTCCGAATTTTTGTACGTGATAGATGACTTAACTTCTTTACAAAATAACTTCATTAACTAAATTATTGTTTTGCTTTCAGCCTAAGAGGATTGGAAACGCGAAAGCTGCCATGTTGTGGTTAATTTTTTTTCGAGTTCAATAAAGTTACGAAATAAAACGTGTTTTTGTTTATTATAATGTCATAAGGTTGATTGCAATCAAAGAAAAAAGTTGATATGAAATTGTTTGAAATGTTATTTTCAAAAAGTCAGGGACACTAAGAACAGCACATCAAGATATTACATATAGATATACGATCAGGCCTGAAAGAGGCGTAGTAGCAGTGAAAAAATGTTTGTATTTGAGAATATTTGTTGTCGCTAGCAAATGAACTGCAAATTTTTGAAACAAGTAGGTTAACATTTATATTTTTCAAAAGATTAACCTACTGTTATCTCTCAAATGGATGACTTGTAACGATGCAAACATTGTATTTGCAGATTATTTTGGTTTTTTACATCAGCAGTTTCATTGAAAAGGGACCGACCTGCGCCGGGTAACCCTACTTTAGGGAGTAATACTCTAATAGTCTTTTTTTGAGATTGCGGAACATTATTTTTCGAAATTTTGAGGGACCCTTTTCGACGCTTTCAGGCATCTTGTGCTTTAGCAACGTCACTGTTATGTACCAAAGCAAAAGAGTGCAGCTGCTACAGCCAGCTTTATCTAGGTTTGGAAACAATCAAGTTTGATTTCATTCCACAATTTCAGACCATCACTAAGCTCTTAACTTTTGAAGTGAGATCAAGCGGCCCTACGTATGTGCATGTAAAGTGTTTGCGTTGCTGGGATGCTCATTTTTCGTGGCTCGTGATAATCAGAGCATCCCATAATTATGGTGCAAATCAGGAGCACAGTCATTAGCCAGCAAAACCAACACCGCGAAAAGGCCCAAATATTTGGGGGCCCACACTTAATGGGGCAACTACTAATAAGTATGCTCTTGTCTAGAGCCTACCAAATTGTGTTTTTAATGGCGAGTGGCACCCAAATACTCGGAGTGGAGGCTCAAGGCCCAGCTAAGCGTTGGTAGAGATATTGATTGTCGTGGCCAATGATGCCTCTTTCTATATCAACCGTCGAAAATGGAAAAATATTATGGATTAACCGAGTTTTAGACCTAGCATGCAGGAGTGCAATCAGGGGGGTTTACACTCTTCTCTTTGATATCGATCTCCAAAAAGAGGTTTCCAACTTTTTTAAGGAAAATATTACACTTCATATTATTTTTGACCGTGGTTTTTGAACAGTGTTCTAGACAAAATATATTCTGGCAATACATAAATTATATCTTTACCCCTGGTTCTCTACCTTTGGCCCCCAAACTCTTCCCCTTTCTTCGAAAATCTTATTACGCGCCGGCCTGCATGTTGTGACTGAGCATTTGTCTAAATATTTTAACCGCAGAAGCAAAACTTTTTAGTAAAAATAATTTTTTTTATTTGAATTTTATTTGAAATCATGCATCACACAAAAACCCCGCAATGCTTTTTGCAATTACCACTTGCTGGCAGCAAAGAGCAAAAAACTAAAGTTTCTAATGTTGCACTTCAGCTTTAACATCCGTCAGAGGGAGCTAACAACTCACAAACATCTTGTAATTGTTTAATTTGCTGCAACTATAATCAACGCACAAGAGCATACACAGAACTCAATCAGTGACATCAAAAAGGTCCATGACACAAGGGGCAAACTCAACAAATTTTATCTCAAGTATGTAAAAAATTAGTAGCTTGTGAAAAAACAGCACTTTGAAACGATATACATTCTAGACGAGACGAATCTGCGAGAACGCCTTCCCTAAAGTAGAGTTACCCTGAGTGGAGTGCCCTCCTCAAGTAACGCCGCGATCTAATGATACGTACAATTATTAGTATGTACATTAATGAGTACAATAATGAACAGTAGCACATAAATTTCAGAGGTTTTGTTCAAATCCTCCTCATGTAATTCGCTGTGTTCACGATTTATTGAATTCAAAACGCTCAGCTTAGGCTGCGTTCGCACCTAGCTGCTTTCGCAACCAGGGATAAAACTTCTTACCGATATTTAAAGGTTTTCACACGAGATTTCGCTGCTTGATACTGATTGCAAAGAGAATATCGCTCTGTGTTGCCCTCAGTATCAAGCAGCGAAATCTCGTGTGAAAACCTGCTTTAAATATCGGTAAGAAATTCGATGCCTGGTTACATAAACAGCTATGTGCGAACGCAGCCTTATTCATATAGCGCACAGAAGGTAATTGCACGGTAATACCACAATAAATTCATTTTCATACAAATTTTGACCTGCTTTTCCTGCAAAAGATTCTACAGCAGAGTAGCTTTGAAAGTCATCTACAAACGTCACGACCGTTTCCCAAATCCAATATCTCAACCCAGCGGTGGCCAAACTACGGCCAGTTAGCGGTTTTCATGCAGATCGCCAATACATTGTCAATTTTGAAAGAGGGCAAAATAATCTTCTTTGAAAAGATAATCTTTAAAAAAATAACAAAAAAGATGTTCTTTAATTAGGGCCAAAATTATAGAAAAAATCACTTTTCAAATGTTGATCTCCAAAAAAGATCTTTACCTTTGTATGTTTTGTACTATGAGGCGGTTGAGGCCCTTTAAAATTTTTAATTTCTAAATGCGGCCCTTGGCCTGAAAAGTTTGCCCACCCCTGCATCAACTGGTTTAATTGCAAATCTTGGCCAATTTGACCAAGTATTGCACTTGTACACTTCGTTTATCTATAGTTACACCAATACATCTATTCATCTATTGTAGTTTTCGGGCATTTATGCGTTTGTTTCAGTTGGTTGGACAAAGAATACTTGACGTATGAGAGTTAAGGATTGGCGTAGTCAGAAAAGAGAGGGACGAAAGGGGCCTTGTCCTCAAAAAATTGAAAATCGATTAATAAAAATGTTTTTCAGATGTGTGAATCAACGACTTTTTGCTAAAAAAGATTGCCATGTTGGCAAAAGATTTAGCTGTAGACTGTAAGAAGATGTAAGTAAATTTTGGTCATTTCAAGTAGGAGCCCATAAAAGGGAGAGAGACAATGAAAACATCGCCCTTTTCCCAAAATTCTTGTTCTGACGCGTTGTTAAACTTGGAAATTTTTAGAATTGAGAAAATTAACCACTTGAAAACTTAAAAATTTTTGTTTCAAAAAATTTTGGTGAACTTGTATTTTTGGCCCCTTTCTCGCAAATCATAATCCTGCTTACTCCCCTGACCTTCAATTTTTTTGTCGACACCCCATTGTATAAGGTTGATTATGTTTTTTCTGTTGTTTTAAACTTTGAGAATGATTACAAGATCTATTTTTACAAGTTGTCTTTTCTCGAACATGCTTGTCTTTTGAATATATTCAGAGAAAAATTTTCGTCAATCATTTTAGTCATTTCACGCTCACATCACTCAGCGGTAATTTGGTATTCTTGATAACGTCATAATCCGTTATAAAACAATACTACAATAACCAGCTATCAAAAAAATTTTTATTTGAACGCGAGCACAATGATGTGTGCAGTGCGCAGTTTAAACTTGTTAGTTAAAGTAGTTAGTTTGTTCAGGCATCGCAAGTCATGAAATATTGGTTTGAAGAATAGTAGTTCTGGCTGAGAAAATTGCTCACATAGATGTGTACATAGACGACCATATGCTTAATTAAAGATTGCAAGCATATGGTACGACTAAACAGAAAATTTTTACCGCAAACTAACTTAGCTATACTATGTAAACCTAGTAAAGTTGCTTAGAAGAGTTTTTGATTCAAAAGGCTTCTGTAACCAGCTGAATCCATGTAGTTCTGACGAAAACAAAGTTTTTTGGAAATGATGAAAACTTATTTTACTCAGCAAAGAGTAGCAGGACGGAGAGTATATTAAACTACAGAGATATCTAGCAATTTTCGAATTAGCAGCCAGTTGCCATCCATACATACAGACACCTTCTTAAACCAGGTTTCTTCTTAGAAGAGACTAGGGGCAACAGTTTTAGGTATATCCAACAATTTTCAGCTGCATCCGCTATCCCAACTGGTTTAATTCCTAGCTTTGACCTAGGCAACTAACTATGTAATGTCGTTGTTGGGGAAGAAAAAATATCATCTTTTCTTGGTGGAGAAGATTGTGATATTTCCACGATAAGAGCAAAAACAGACTGCAATAAATATTTGCTCTCAGCTGGATCACCAGTGAACAACAGCATTAAGAGAAGGTCTAAAGCAGTGCTCTTCAACCGGGATTCCGCAAAACATTCAGAGGCGTTTCTAGAGCTTAAAAAGTTTATTGAGTTTTGATTTAAATATTCGTAGAGAGATGATTTTTGCATATGTGCGTAAACCGTGAAGCCAAGCATATTTGCGTAAATTTAGTTTATGTGACAGCAAAGCAAATGTTTTTCTTTAGGGTTTTTCTCATTTTTCTAACTTTTATGAAATGGGATTTTGCGTCATTTTCCCAGCTAGATGGAAGATTCGTAGACGCCAAAAAGTTGAAAGTATTGGTCTGGGGATTACCAACAAACCCAGGCCAAGTACTGATGAAAGGGTTTTGACTTTTTAGAAAATATCGTTTACCGTTTGGTAATTAAAATATTTACACGTCACCTTAATTTCATCTCCCAAACATCCATTTTTGGCAAAAACTCAGCGGCCTCTAAAAACTTTATCGCTCTTGCCTAAATATAATTTCACATCAGGTCAGTCCATGGCGGTATGGTTGAAGGAAAAAACAGCCAAAGTACAATCTGCTGAAGAAGTAGCCGAACGAAGAGCAGGCAGTCGACAATGCAATATAGAAAAATAAGCTTTGACAAATTTAACACTCAAATTGATATCACGGTACGTTGGGTACAGAATGAAAAAAGTTGACGTTGAGCACACAATGACCTTTACAATCATTATGAAAGCCAAGTGCGCTTGAAGAGGTTATTATATCCGGGTTTCTTGATTGTTCTGCACCACCAAACAGGCGTACATTGAGGCAACAAAAACAACTCTACCATTGACGAAATGTATTTGTAGTAGTTGATAAGATGTTTAGAGTCTTCTCCATTCGCAAACGCTTTTCAAAGAGTAATTGAAGTTGAGGAGTTTAGTTGTTTAGTTGTTACTCGAAACACGAGTAAATGAGAAATTAAGCAAATTTCATTTTTTCACCTTCAGACTTATACAAATAGGCCAGTAAAATATTTCAGAAAAGAAACAATGGGAAGACTGTAAGGCCAAAGGTCAGAAAGCATTGAAGATCCTCACAGCTTTCAAGTCAAGTTACTTCCTGACAACTGACTCCCATAAATCAAAGAGTGAATACGCTGTTCTGTGGGCGCAATCAATTAAAGATCAAAGAAAAATCTATAACCAGATGCTCTCTATAACCGAAAAGTCAAAATGTCAGCTTCATCTTATATTTCATGTTTGTGGCTTGTTTTTAATACGTAAATGAAGTTTGCTGTTGTTAAAATATTTGTTATAGCTACATAAACAGAATATTGGGATACCAAAGTTGCAAAATATACTCTACAAGTTTATATACCTTAAGGAGTGGAATATGTTCAAGTCTATCGTACATAAAAGCAATTTTAATTATGCAAAACGGTGTAAGTCTCACCAGAAACAGCACCTATAAGTTTTTGACCTGAGTAGGACATACTTGAGAATCGTATCGTATTGACTAAGTAAATATATTTGACTAAAATAGACTCGATTCTCAACTGTTGGCAAATATCAACGTGCTTTTGTGCAGTTAATACTACGGTATAAGTGAGGTTTCTGCATATTCAAAGCTGAAGTTTGGTAGAATTATTTGGTGGTGATCAGTTGCAGGTGTTGAAATATACTGTAGCTTATTGGTTTATTTTTCTAACAATGCATTTCAAATGCCAACTTTATTGCATAGCTTTCGCTTAAAATATTTATGATGTCACAAACCTTATTATGAAAGCAGAAATTACGTTTGGCGGCGTTACAATTTATTGTTTTAAGCTTAAGCTGTGCCTTCAAGTTGGCATTGGGTATGCTAAGTTTCTAATAATGACAGAAGTTTCTAATTTGCTTAAGTAAAGTGTAAGTTTCGGTTTGGAATACGAAATGCGTAAGTCTTGTAATCGAGGGTTCGACGCCTAGAAAAGCGGTTTTGTTTGTTTTAGAGCGGAGGGTTTGTTTCTATAATTGAAGAGTGAAAATTAGCCTTCAAAAATACTTATAATTATAGATTCTAGGGCACGGGTGTTCGAAACGAACTTTACTGGCACGAAGCGAAACGAAACGAAATTTCGTTTCAAAATATTTCGAAATTTTTTCATCGAAATTCATCTGTGTCATCGTCCTCCTTCGAAAATTTATGTGACGATGCTAAATGGCCTCTCGGTGTGTACAATGCGGCTCTCGAGTAAAGCATGTTCGTCACAAGGGCTGAATCCCACTTTTCACGGTTTGGTTACGAAGGCAAAGTAAAACAAAATTGCTTGGCTTTCGAAACGAAATGAAATTCTTCACAAAAGAAAGTCAATTCGAAACGAAACGAAGCAAAAGCAATTTTGCGTCGACACGAAATTTCAAAATATTTTTGTTTTAAACACCCCAATTTTAGGGCTCTTCTCAAATGACCGTAGCCATTAGATTGCTATTGGTACCACATATGCGTTCAGATATCTCTGACATTGCAATAACTTCTTCAAACGATCTGTTTATTAGTTGAGTTGATGCTCAGTTTTCGAAATAAGACTAATGAGTAAAAGATTCTATGGAAATCTGTCATTGTTTTTGCCATTTGCACAATTTCAATATTTAATGCCTTGAACTTTTGTATTGAAACATATTTGCGTGGTTGACTAGGCATTGGTTTTTGATCGGCCTTGAAAACTGAGCGAAAACAATAAAACCGAAAAAAAACTCAAGACACGTTCATCCTGTACGCTGTCGTTTGAAAGCAAGCATAAACACAAAACAAGTGTTTTTGAAAACAAAAAAAAGTGAATCATCTTGTTTTACGCACCGGTGTTGAGAAATTAAGTGAGATTCCAAATAACGCCCGTTGATTGCAGGTGAGATGAGTAAAAATACATCTGAAAAATATACTGAAATATGTGAAATATAAACTATCTGAAATATATACTTTTAGTAATTTATCATTGTCTTTAAATCAAATCCGTTCTTTACGTTTACTGTTCGATAGCCGTGTGTTGTTTTCACCTGAGTAGACGCGCAAACAAGATTTTTGTGAAGAAAAGGGTGATAACCAAAACTAAAGTGGTAGTGTTTGTGACAGAGCTGTGTGGTGTTACCCGAAATAACCTTTTCTTTTTTTGAGTCAACGTCATTTTTTGAAAGAAGGTTTTAGCTCCTTTAGATCCCTTCTAGTTACACCCTTGCACCCGAGTAAGTTGTTTTTCAGTGATTTGAGTTCTTTTGAAATAAATCAAACGCAGGTTTAATGACAGTTCGGTTGTCCAATTTGACATTAACAGATTCGATTAAGGCATTTTAATTCATTTATAATTCATTCAAAAAAGGCATTGGTTGAATTTCCTTGATTCGCATCGCGGTGACTCTTGAATCAAAATAATCAAGACTGGCTGCGATCAATAACTGAAGCTAGGCAGCTACTTATTATTGAATCACCACACCTTTATTTTTTGCATTCTGACATTTTACGAGGTCGAAAAAAGTCGAGCGCTCTTTCGATCGTTGAGCTTAGTTTGGCAGCGACATTTTAATCATAAGTTGGGTAACGCATTTATCAGGTTCACTAGAAAACCTTTTTCTATAATATTTCCAATGCACATCTTTGGGGTTCAGACTCGCTTCCGTATGGGCAGGCTAGAGCAATAAAACATTGGTAAAAACTTTCCAAATTTTTTAAATATACGAAAAAAGCTTTTTTTTTAAGACAATCAAAATGGAATTGATACGGTTAAAAACAATCCTTTAAAGACAGTTTCAACATGCGCCGAAACCACACTTCCTCAGAGATTCTGATCCTTCGATGAGTTACAGAGTTGCTAATTCATTTTTACCACAAACAGTAGGGGTAAATTTAATTTAAAGTGTCTTTTTTAAAAACGCAATAACATGTCGCTCAAAAGGTTCGAACACTCGACCATTCCTTTAGAACTGTCGTTCCAAACCCACTCAATTACGTTGCCGAGTGACCTGTTTCCGCATCGTCAATACTGTTGTACCAGAATGATCTTGAATCAAGCAGGCAAAATTGCCGTAAAGTGCTTTTCATAAGAGTACGACGATTTAGACACTATGCGGGTAATGAACTTGCAACCTAAAAAATCATAAGCCCGACCTTCGTTGCAATTAGCTGCATGGTAATTGAACCCAGGCTTTTCGACAACGTGAGAGGCGTTTTGCAAATGGCATTTGATAACCTGTTCTTATAAATTTTCCCACAGCGTCACAAAAACATAATTATCAGTAGTTGATAACCTTTTACTGACCATCAATTACGTTGGAATTTGTAAAAAAGCTTGCATGCTATTAATAAACTTTTTGTTTTAATATAAGCACTTTGTTTTGCCAAAAATGTTAATTAAAATAGTTCGTGTCTGACTATGGTTAGATTTTAAGTTTTCTTGGAAGTCTGAAACTGCGTAGATTTCCAATTTTTGTTTGCATTTGTTCGTCGTTATTAATCCAATTTCTTTAAATAGCGTAGGAGAATTAGACATAAACATGAGTTAAGTTAATCTAAACAAATCAGATAAAAAAAGCATCAACTTAGTAAAATGTAATTACGGTACGCAACTTGTTTGGCACAACAAAAAAATAGCGGTGCAGTGTATAGTGGACGGAAAAGTGACAGTAACACAGTTAAGTATCGCTGATTTCCCGAGAGTTCGTTTCCAGTTCAGCTTTCGCCAAGTTCGTAGAAGAAGATCTTCGAGGCAATTTCTGCTGCTGGCGCAGCATCGGTGACAGAAACGTTTCATGCCTGCAGTGGAGCTACTGACAACTATTGATGTTGAAGCTTTCTGAACTTAAGTTTAGGCTATTGGCATGAAAGTTTTTTCATGATTTAAGAACAGGAGTAACGCTGTACTCAAGTGAGTGGTGAAATGATCGGGTTGATGCTGTTGAAATAACATGTATTAAGCAAAGATGTACCGATAGTACGTGTTGTTCGTTTTAACAACAGTTAGTCATTAATTATTCAATACTTTGACGTAAACGAGAACTGATTGTTTCCAACCACCGTGGAATGTTAAGATGACACGGAGAAATACTGCTATCATTAAAATATCAAAAACTGTATAAGAACAGCAGGCCCCACTACAATGCTCGTTAAGTGTGGTAGGTGGTATCAAGCGAGGTTAAGAAGAATCATCTTCAAAATTTAGAAGGGTGAGTTAGTAACATAAGTCTGGATTGATGAAACCAAATTTGCTTTTAAGCGTACTCTTTGCGTTTACTCGAACATTTCACAAAGCATATTTTAGTAAAGTATAGAAGGGTGGTGAAATTATCATTTTGTATAGAAGGGCGGTGAAATTATCATTTTATTACGCTGGAAAACTTGAAAAACTTTTTTTTCAAATTTTGAAAGGAACTTGAAAAATATTTAGATAATTTTCCAAATTCTAGTAAGCATTGTTGTTTTTGTTTTCCCTTGGTTTTCAAAATTCTGTCTCGGGCTTACTACGCATATTTTTGTTTTTGTATTTTTGAAGTCATGTAATTTCACAGACAAGAATTGGGTCAAGGTCCAAAAAGTTAGGTAACGACGATAAAGGAAAAATATCTTGAATAAAAATCGAAAAATAACTGATATAAAACCAGCACCGTGTTTATTTTGACAATAAGGGCTAGCTTCAGTGAGTATCATATCATCAAATCAAGCAGGAAAACTTCACCGTAGGGTCGTGGAGTATGAGAGTGGAACCACTAACGCTTTGACAGCAATGAGGACAAACTGGTGGACCTCTGTTTTTGGTAGCAATGAACGCACGTGTAAATCTCATGATGGCTATGCTGCTGCGCGCTGGAGAAAGAAACTTTACGGTAATTTTTCCTTCTTAGCCGCACTGTTCGTGATAGAATGTATTGTACCGGCCGTAGTTACGACTCCGAGGTTGGATCTAAACTCAAGGGTGTTCTGGCACAACCGGCAAAAAGTTTTCCGGTGAGCGAGACGACACGAGATCGACAGAAAAGCTTGTGCTTGTTGCCATGACATTATGCCCACGGCATCTGACATTTTGCTTGAACAATTCTTCGTCAATCTCACTCGTTTTTATTCAGACCCAAATTATAAGGTACGCAAATGCTTTGGAACAGAGAGCAAAGGGAGGAAAAACTCCAATTAATTATTGATGCTGGATTTGTAATTGAGGAGTAATGAAGGTAAATTTGGTGATCGACTAAGTTGTAAAAGCAACAGCAAAATAGAACTCGGTGCGCTGTTACCAATGGAACGCTTCTTTTTCTAGAAATCTTTTCCCGTGCGTAATGGGAAAGCACTGTTTTATAATTATATCGATCTATTCTTACCTTGTGAAAGTGTAATGATAAAATGAACGAATCATTTCAGAAGTATAGTAATTATTAGAATTTATTGTTTTCTCAATTTTAATATGAAGAGAGCTGAGCCTAGCATCTGTGGATAATATCTTTACGGTTTGCAGCTTGGCTCCATGCGGTAATTGAATCTAGATTTGTAATATCGAAAGGAGGATTTCTACGCAAGCAACCGCTTTTTTCATCAAATTCTCTTTTATTTTTCAGCCACACGTAGGCTGCGTAAAGATAAAAAGTCATTGCAAATATGATAAATTTTGAAAATGAATTGAACATCGAATATTGATATAATCAATCGATATATTCGTTTCTTTATTGATTTTCTTTCGAGTTTATTATCAACGTCGTTAGACACACACTGTACATTAGTTACAGTCGTTCACAAAGAAGTTCAGATCAACCTCTTCACAAAGAAGTTCGATAAAAAAAGAGCAAATTTATATTTGTGCTGCGCAGAAAGGCTAATTCTATTTTGAAAAAGAAGCAACGAAATTATTGTCAAGTTCTAAAAAGATAAGATTCAACAGAGGAATATAGCTTTTTAAAAATTCAAAGCTGTTCAACCTTGAAGCTAGAAGACCCATGTCAGACTGCGCTTTGCAAGATATTTTTCCAATTCTTTTTGTCACTACTAATTTATTCTGGAGAATCACTGCTCAAGGTAGGAAGATAAATACTTATGATGTAATAAAGCATTAATATCGAGTCAATCGCTAATAGTGTGATCGAATTTTTATGTGTTTTTCTGTCGAAATTATGCTCGTTTGTAACATCAGTATAATACGTCAATCAAGTGATCATGTGTTCAAAACTTACAAAAATCGCCCGCTTACTTTTGTTTTCTGTGCCGGACCAGACATGTAAAACCATCTTTGCAATGCAATCGAGTTTCTCCCAATATAAAAACCAGTCGCTCTAGTTGTCATGGTGTGTAATCATGCTACCGGACCCGTAACCAGTTCGCTAACGGCGGAGGCCCTAGCCGCCAAGGTGACAACCTTTTTCTAAAAAATATCTCACAAATTGTGGAAAAACTTCTACCTATGTCCTTTTTAATGAAAATTGACCGACGCCTTAACAAGGTCTAGTCAAGCCTGGCTATAACGGTCCAGTTACCGCTTATTGCTTTATATCGAGAAAAAATTTTACAGAAATTTCAAGCCCTGCAAATTTTAACAATACTTCCACGAATACCACCGCAACGGTAACCTCACCAGGAACACCGCATTTACCGCAAGAAGTGGGCGACACTACAGACAGCAACCCTTTAACCAATATGATGTATATAAGTAAGTTGAGTTGCATATTTTTTATACCAAAACTTTTGTAGTTGTTCTCAATACAACTTGAGCTCAAATCCACTTCGGAATTCCCTGAAGTGGCGTCACTAGGTGAGGAGAGAGAGCGGTCTGCTCTGGAGCATTCTTTTGCGTGCTCGTGTATAAAACAAGGCTCATTTACGGTTGTTGAATATTGTCAATTTTTAATTTTGGGGTACTATTTTCAAATACGTATGCCCACTCTATAGCGGCATTACTGCTCGGCAGCGCAGAGCACTTTCTACCTCAAATTGGGGAATTGCCTTAAAATGCCTTTCACAAGAACAAAACAGTAGGCTGCAGAACCCGCGGCATCCGCAGGAAACTTGCAATTTTTCGATACGTTTTCGACTCCTTATTGCTAAATTGCTAACAAATGGCAGACGAAGAACTCTACGCTACAAGTTTATGATATTGGGCCACTTTCAAAATTGGAGCTGAGCTGGACATTATCAGGCCATCTCGGTGCAGGGTTTCTCTGTAGACCTTATCCTATTATAGCAAATTAGACTTAAGCTGTTTTAAAAGATTGATGAAGCGTTAAAATTCAAAATAGGCAGGAGCTCTTTATATAATAGTATGCCTTAATATTTAAAGCACTCATGCATTATTTAAGCCATCCTCTTGCAAAATAGCACTCTGTTTAATATTGCCCACTGCATAGGAGGCTTGAATGGGGACGCATATCTTCTCTGGTCACGCGATAACCTTTGCGGTTGTACAGAGTGCAATGTGACTTCGGTCTGCGCCGAAGATGCTAGAAGCACAACAGTTATACCCAATCAAGCAATTACAAGCATGATGATCAAGCTGGAGAATGCGGCAGGCCTTTAAACAAGGCATCAACACAACTTGCATCAGATTGCTTTTTTATATTTGATGTAATGATTTATGCTCACGTAGCTGCATATCATCTAGAATTAATTTTGTTTTTAGTCTTAATCATAATCTTTTCTCTTATTGGAGTTACGGCATTGATAGCAGCAGGGATTTGCTGGTACAGGTAAGCGGTTTATGACGGCATACTATATTATTTTTGCGCGGCATGTGCATGTGTTGTGTAAACCCTTTGAATGTTTCCCAGGTTTGTTTTACGTACAGTATTAAGAAGTTTTCAAGCATCTAATCTGCCTAAAATATTGGTCTGTTTTTGCTATCCACACACTGCTGATACAATAGCTCAGAAAAATAAGGGACAACCTATTTACCTAGGCTGACCTTGATTGAGTTTGCTTCCTAGGAAAGAGTAGAAACAGTAAGAACAACCTAAGGCGCTGACTTTGATTTGTATACTCGCCATTGCTACTTTTCGGGCTTAGTTGCACTGTTTGTAGTAACGGCCCACTGTGCTAGCGGTATTAGTTGCTCCACAAAACGGGCTCGAACACGTGTTATTGTATGTGTAACAACAAAGAATAAGCCGTGAACGAACATGAAGATATTTCACATACTAAACTGCTGTTGCTGACATCCCCGATGTGTTTTCAAGACTGATCGTAACAAATCAACAGTGATGCAGTGTTTACCTCACAAAAGTCAAACTTGTTTTGCCAATGCGCAGCATTGGCCTTGACATTTACCGGATAGGTCAAACCCTTTTGTCTTGGATACTAAAACCTTCACATCCGGCTTTGCATAATCCATTTAGCTTCGTTACTATCAATTTAAAATAACCGATCGGTACTCCAAATTTGCTTAAATACAGCTGTTGTCATTGTGTTGTTAAAAATAACTTCGCTTTCAACTTTCAAGTAGAAAAAGGAAAAGTAGCATAGAAAATCCGGTAAACAAACACACTCGACGCGTAGTTATGTCATAAAATGGTCCATAAAACCCTGTTCAGTTGTTAGGAAACAGATAACATCTATAAACGCTCGTTTTAAGCACATGATTGTGACGTCACACTCTAACTTGACGTCACACAGCCTAGCAAAGCTCGCCATTGGTAACCACGATATGTGCTGATTGTAAACTACACTTGAAACAACGATGATTAGTATAATGACCTGGGCCAGGGCGTCCCCTTGGCATTGGGTTGACTTGAATTTAATTCCCTTGTCGACAAATTTCACAGCGCCCCTGCCTGACGCTCAGCATGAGGTATGTCAAGAATGAAACGTAAAACTTTACTGACGTGATCAAAAAGGTTCTGGTTGTAATAAGAACCCTTGCAGCTTGTAGCGCCAAATTTCATTATGTTTTATTTCTCAATATGGCAGCGTTGTCTCGCAATCACAAATCATGGGTTCGATACCCTGGCTGCATTTGCTAGCTGGTCTAGGAATTATCCGTTTAGCAGTGATTAATGAAATAAAATTAATATATCAGGCGGCCAGTTGAATGAAATTTAATTCATCTACGAACAGCTTTGCGCTCGAGTAGGCTGAGTTTTATGCTTGCATATTTTGCCAAAAAACTCAATCTGCATTGAGCGTATCCTTCGATGCACGCTCGACGAGTGTGGTAGAGGAACAGCTAATTTTTGAAACTTAGTTAAGTCATTGGTGAAGTGAAAGTGTCTGGGGACGCTCCCACGATGGGGAGAAAAGATTGCTGCAATAACTTTCTAATCAAACTTGTACTACAACTCCGTTTGGAAAATTCAGCTTAGCATAGTTTAACAATACGTCATTGTTTACATAATGGCTAAAAAAGGAACTTGTTTATTCAAAACAAGTTTGCTTTATTACGATAACAATACTTTTCTTTGTTTTGTGGGATTTTAAATATTCCAAAAATTATAAATTTTGCGGTTGTGTAGTCTCGCCAAAAATAAATTATTAATTATGAAAGGTGACCTCATCAAATATGTTATAAAATTAAATTTTCTCCTGGAAATATTATGGATTTTTAAATTTTTTTGTGAAAAAGTTTTAATCTGCTTTGATACAACAATCCATTGACAACATGTCGCAATAGATTTGTGACGCACAGAATGTTTTAAATAATCAATTGCCCTTTAAATATCGTTTGTGATGTAAGTTGCATTACAACATGTAACGTAGTGTATTTTTTATCCACCACACTAGGCACCACAGAGCACGTCACAACATAAAAATAGTTCACCCACACATACACAGTATGTAGCAGAGTATGAACTATGCAAATAGAATTATGAAGAATCTGAGCATCAGGATTATTAAGCTTTCTTACCTAGAAACGAAGTGGATATAAAAAATCAACTTCCTACAGTTTTGACGAACTCGTCAACCTGGAAAACTACCAGTGACGTTCAAGCAAATCTCAACAAAAGGAATTTCATAGCATTGAATATTACAACAAATTGTTTGCAGATAAACTCAAAAAACAATACAAAGAAAATTAGCGGTATTTAGAAATGAGGCGTTTGACTGAGTTATAGACACACTGTTGACTCCAAGGCATTTGTTCCAGGCATTAATGAAGAGATAAGCAAAAAATTGCTTCTGCAATTCAAACGTAAATGTTTTTAGTAGATTATATTGTTATGACCACCAGTGCGAGGATTGTTTGCACAGGAAAAAATTGTAGTGATTTGAAATCGAAGTGTTATTAATAATTTTGAAATATTCAGTTAAATCCGCGATGTGTCTACGCTTTTTTTAAAGAATCAAGATTTAACTGGGCTAACCTTTGATTGTATGATAAATGCTGTAAATCATGAATGCATTTGGTGGCTCTTTTTTGAACTTCTCGATCAATTGGGTATCCCTTTTTAAATATGGATTTCAAACTGTGGTTGCAAATTCCAAATGGGCTTGTACTAATATTTTGTATAATCTTAAACAAATATTATTGTCTCGACTGATGGAAGACCGCTTTAACACAAACAAAGCGGATTCTGCTTTTTTAACAGCAGAAGTAACACGGGTGGTATACTTGAGATCAGTTGATAGAGCAATGCCCAAATCTTTTTCAACGTTTTTTGCTGGAATATGATCTCGGTCAAGTGTGTGCAGTTGACTCGGATTGAGATGACCAAAATGTAAAATTGAACATTTGCTAGCTTTAGAGCATAGTTGCCAGTCAACTGACTACTGGTAAACTGCATTCAAATGTGCTTCAAGCACATTGATTTCAATTTGCGAGTTATGTTTAGGAATAACTTTCTATGATTTAATATCATCAGCATATTTATTAATATTACAATATTTCACTTCGAAGTCAATGTCGTTTACATAGGTTACCAACACATTGAATACAGAATAGAGTATAAATTTCTTCAGGGGGTAATAGAAAAGAGCATCTTTAGAAAGTTGTGAGGTTTCTCACAGAGGATTAAGGTTAATAGGCAGTCGCGTAATGACCGTGGAGTCATGGCAACTGGCGTGGGGGTTTCGCATGCTTATTGCCACGCCAAGAAGTAGTCACTGCAAAAGCTGAACAAAGAGCATACAACATAAAATCCTTCATACTTCTTTTTATTGTTAAGCGCCAGACATCAAAGCTGTGAATGGCAAATTAATGAAGTCTTTGCTCTGGCCCGGCTTGGAGTTAAACTGCAAGTCTACGAGCTGCAAAGTGATTGCTCAAACTACTGCACTATAGTGTATCTAAAAGAGTAAGGCTTCAACCAGGGACGCAAGAACCATGCTCGCAACTAGGGTTGTAGTGATGGGTAACGCATCCAATAACCTGTTACAATGAATTTTTGAAGTAGGTTTGTTGAGTGTTTTTTGAACACAAAATTGGTCTTCGCTTTTTGGAGGTTAAATCTTACGGTTGATAAGGGGCTTCAGCCCCCCAAATCTTGTCTGGTTGGGCCCTTGGCCAGAACTCCTGATCGTGAAATCCGTAATTCACGTGACAAGAGCATTACTTCGTTTCGTAAAACATTTGCTGCCTTTGCAATGAGACTAAATTTCCAAAGAAGCTGTATGATTTTCGAAGAGGTTTTTATTCTGTCCTGCGTCTTATATATTTGCGTCCTTGATTTTAGCATCTTTCATGTCTGGCTGTATTCGCTTTTCTTCCTCATGACTTTTCTAAACCATTGTTTTCTCCGAATGTGATCAAACGTTTCAGTTCTTATATGCGCGGTAGCCTTAAATAGATTAAATCGCAGTGGTGCTGTTGGGGGTACCTGAATTTTAACCCTACACACGAGCTTTCTCAGTTGCCAGTTTGCCAAGTGCTCTTATTAAAACCAAATGACTTTTTTGAGTGAGAGCACCTTCAACAACACTGTTACATCTGCGAAAGCTCGTGTGTGAAAGCATATAGTTAACTCTAACAGAACAACTGAGATCTAGTTGCTGTCACAAGCTAACCTGGCTGATTATTTTACTGCATTTTTAACATATTGCGTTTTGACTAATGCTCTCAGCTAGTTTTAAATAACTTTTGCATGTTTTTCAACATTTGCACGCATTCAACCTGCAGGCATACCAATCTATCGCTGGCTACCGAGAGAGTGTTTTATCGTTCATCCGATTCTTCTGTCCTCATCCATAATGGCGGCCATATTGCCGTGAATGAACTCGGAGGTGCAGGGTAGGTTATAATGAATCTAAACTACAACGCCGTATTCAAGAGGCTCAATTCCCCCCAATCTCCTTAAAGATATTAACTGCTATATTTATAGTGGTACTGAATTTTAATATATACCCTAGATTTGAAAAAGCCGTCTTTTCGAAAAAAAAACCTTCACCAAGATAACGTTTTAACGAGATTTGATTTACATAAGAATGTTTTCAATTTTTTTAAACACGCCTTTGATCTTACGAAAACAATTTAAAGTTCTGGATAGGCCCTTGTAAGACTATCTTAGTGAAGGGGACATATGGAGATACTCGTAGAACTGGAATCAACCCGTGTCAATTTCTTTTCATACAATCATTTCCATATTCCCTGTTTGATAAAAAGAGCCAATGCTACCATTTGATCATATCTTAACTAGTCCACAAGCAATATTTTGTTTAATATGTGCATGTTTTTTGATAACTGTATGCATTGATTTGGTGTTTGTGTCTTTTTCTAACCTTGCATTGTTTTGGTTTAACTAACTGTTGCCTGTTGGTGTGCTATAAAACCAGTTTTAATTTGCAAAGCAGCATAACAATCGTCCTAAATTTGGCAGTGTGTCTACTGTAATTACCTACAGGAAGATAGGTCTTTTGGGAAATCAAATGCAAAAATATTTGTTTCATTCAAGCGTTTTTTGTTGAAGATACCAAAATTGTATCTTGCCAGATGTTAATTATCAATTGTTTTAATGCCCACTTGGACTTTTTGAGCTTTTAAAACATTACAGTCTAAAATAACGTGATTGCGTTATATATTATTCAAAAGTCTTTCAAGATTTATATTTCAGAGCTCACCAACTTAGTAGTCTCGCTAAACGATCGGATTATCCTGCATACGGCGTTACCGGACCAAACCCTTTACACAATGGATCCTATGAACCAGTAAGATGTAGTGTTTCATATTTGTATGCACGTTTATCCACCCTCTTGGAAAAACTTTTACGGTAATGCCAAGAACAATTTAAAGTTGTATTTAACTCGTATGCCAAGAACAACTTGCACGTCGTTTTTAATGGTTTGCACGGCTGGCTCATTGCATTTAAGCCACAAGCACGAAAAATTGTGGTGAAGTGTTTTATCTAATAGCATAACTATTACATAAAGCACTTCACAACTGGTACTAAACTGACAGCTTCACAGTTAGGCCGACGGTTTCAACATCTTTATCGAGCTGAGTTGTGTATCAGCGCTTTAAGGGGTTACAATAGTGAAGCTGCTCACTCAGTATGTCGTGAGAGGCGATTAAAGGGGACCAATCTATGCCAGTCCGCCTTGTTGGTGGTGGAGATATCAGTCTGTAATTTGCATTCACGACTGATTCGAATTGGGCCGCCACTTTCCTCCCAGCTTAATTTAAATAAGTTTGCGGTATGTATCTGGAAAATTGTTTCATGCCCTGCCGCAATCCCAAGGGAGAGGAGGAGTAGCCACAACAGCTGAGTTATGTTGCCAATTGTTTTTCTGAAAACTGTGTTTTTAGCCAGTAGACGGCGTGCTGAATAAGAACGCGGAAATGTATCATTACAATCAAACAAAAAAAAGGATAAAAAGTTTATCAAGGTGAGAAAATTAGTCGTATATCCAGTATGAAGCGCTTCTAAGCTGCACGGTTGTTACTGCTAAGACAGCTATTTGAAATTGAAAGCAAAAGCAGGATTATTTTTTGTAAAGTTTTGTTATGTGGCACTGTTAGTTCATGATTCATGGTCTGTTTGCCAGTCTTTAGTCAGACTCAACCGCCGCGACGTATAGACTGCTCGGACTCGCCACTTGTCAGCCACGTAAAAATACCTTTGCAAAGAGTGCAAAAAACGACCTTGCCACATTTTTTCGAATTTATCTTTGTCGCCCTGACCGCCAAGAAGGAAGCTGTGAAAATGGGTATCACTCTGGTGTCAGTCTTCGGTGTTACTCGGAGGAGATTTGAACCGATAGCCGACTGCATTTAAGGCGACGCTTTAAAGTCAAAAAAGCAGTTATTTGATGTCATTGTGAACCAGTTGAGATCGGTTAACCGGGAAAGATTTTTATGGCATAGTCTACCGGTAGATTCTGGTTTGACATACATGAAAAATGAAATCATATTGAAAAAATTCCGCTTCAAATTTTTTGTATTACATATTTAAATTTTAATTACTGAACAGAGAAAATGGTGAAAAACATAGGACAGCTGTTCGAACCTGCGTTGGTGTTTCCAAATTTTAACGTTTCATTTGGATTATTTGCTTGCTTTGGTATTGCGTTTAATAAATGTACTGCTGGTTGGACCTGCAATGCAGTAGAAATTACCATATAGTGCCTTTCTCCTAGGCACGATGACGGAGTTATCGAGAGCTTTTGCCGCACGGCCACTAGATCATTGCTGCCATAAACATGGCGATTTAGCCACTTACCATCTCGTCGGTTTTTTATACAGTTATACATTTTGCAATTCACATGTCTCGATTTTTTAAAGGTATTCTTACCGGCTTCAAAAAATTGAAGACATACAAAAATACCTAATGTGCTTTAGGTTATTCGGAATAGCACAGGGCATTTCTATTACAGTTTTTAACGGTCATTCATCTTTGCAGCTCTCCGCCGAGCGAAAGCAGCTCGTCTTCAAAAAATTTTGACTCGGCAGGTGTCGCTGCAGAATTAGACGCAAATGATGAAGAAACGAGCGATGGCGAATACACGGTATACGAGTGTTCAGGATTTGCAGCTGTAAGTAATAAGTTTACTGGAAATGAAGAGTATAATAGTGTAGGGATGAAGTGCTTAGAAAGGGGAGTGAACAGCAGCCCAGCCCTTTTTTCGGTTGAGAAATGAGGTGGGTTTAAATAAAAGTTGACACAAATTAAAACCCGATAAAATGCTTTCAGACCGCCATAGCTCTACAAATTCAATTAGGTATACGTCGCTGATTTGTTGTCGTGGTCCGAGTTTGAACCCAGGTTCTTGTGATTTCAATTTCAAGTGTGTTCTTCGGCAAATACTGTAACCATACCGAATGAATTTGCTAGAAGTACATCGACAAATAATAGACCAACGCTGTATTCGAGGTCGATTAGAACTCAAGGCCTCTCAAAGCATGAAGCGTTTTCACACTTAGCTGTTGTTTTCAAATATTTAAAAGTAGTTATATTTTCTAGACGATGAGCGGTCCTATGGAAGTACACAATCCGTTATTTGCAGACATGATGGACTCGAACAATTCCAATAACTATTCGCTCCAGAATTCTGACAACGGTTTCCATACGAACCATTCATACATAGCAAGTTTTGCACAAAAATAGCAATAGTTTCTTTTTCATTTTCTGATTTTATATTTACGCCCAAGGTACTTTATGCCGTGAGTGTGATGCAGCCAGTGCAATACGAAAACTGTGTACTAGCGTGTTTTTGCCCAAATTAACTGACCTTTTCATACTGGACTAAAGGAGAGAAGTCCAAGTCAAGAAATATCTCTTAATTTACTTCACATACACTTTACAATCTACACTTTCTTTCTTTTCTCACGCCACCGCCCTTCGCAAACCTTGTTTTCAATTGTGTTTCAATTATCTTTCCCACGTGATGGCATCTTGACCTTTCATCTTTTTTTCTGAAAAATTGTGCAGGTGCAAAATTGCGCTAAAAAAAAGCTTGTTTTGGAATGTATTGGCAAGATTTACTCGAAACTTTCAACAAAAACAGCAGAATTGATTATTTAAAAATAATCTCGTTTATTTGATATTTTGCATAGCATCATCAAAAAATGTAAAGTGCTTCCTGCAGTTTAAATCAAATAAACGAGTTTGCAGAAAGAAATTTGCATTTGTAAGAGCCCATGGGCTGTTGGCCAGCCCATAGCGAGATTGCGTCGTCGCCATGCGCTGACAACTGGATGCCTCCATCTATTTGTCATAAAAATTTGTAAAGATCCTGTTGAGGCGATATTTTTCCTCTATACTATTTCATTCAAACTAAGCGCCAAGCAGGAAAGTTATAAGTATTATAGTTTGAAATTTTTGACGTGATCCAGTCATGTTTTAACCTTCAATCCACTGCATTAGAAACAAATGATCTCACTTCTAAGCGACCGAAGTAGTACATGGTGCTGCCATAAAACAGTTGAAATATTTGAAAATAAAGAAAATGATCACTGAAGTATTGACTTTGTTGTTTTTGGAAAGATATTATTTTGTGTGCACTATATTCTCTATAATGCCTAGTTCAAAACCATTGAAAGATCCAAATAAAAATGTTTGAAGTCAGAGGTGCAAATGCAAAAACATTCTTAAAAGTAGGGGCTTGTATATTTCTGAAATTTTCTTCTGAGCCAATAGTTTTCCTCTACCCCCCAAAAAATGAATATAGTTGTTTGTTTATTCTCTTTTGCTTGAGCAGCTCTTTAACACCGTATTCTCCCTTGAAGTGCATCAAAAAATGCGCCGGTACATCGTCATTTCTAAAAGTGGAAAAGATAAAGCGGCTGGGTGTTGATTTTTTGTTAATGAAACATTTTAACTCGGCCTGAAAAATGTTGAAAAATTGTTCGAAAATACTATTTTTAGCGTTTCTCGTTTAGATTAGGGTCGTTTTTGGGGTTGTTTTTGGGTGGAGAAGTGGATCAGCCCTGAGCCAAGTCACCGTAGTGGAAAATCTATGGGACCCATGCTCGTTAGCCCCTATCTCTATTACAAGTGGGCAATTTTTAAAAACTCTTTAAAAATGGCTAAAAACTATAATTTAGTTTTCTTTTTGCAGCTGTGCACTGTTTCCCGAGGATGCGTTGTTATTAACCCATTTTTAGTTAATTGAACCAACCTTGAGTTGATCTACGCAAATGAACGCAAAGTCTCCTGGAAATAGATGTAAAGTTCTGGAAAAACCAATTCCTAAAATATAAAACAAAAAAATTTTTGTGTGTTTTGTGGAAAAACTCAAGCGTTATAGGTTTAGTTTTAATTGTTTTTTTATTTTTGGGTTGGAATGAATCCAGTTGTTTTGACATGTTTTTTTGTGGGATAACACTATCCAAGTACAATCTTGCCCAGCGTTCTTCGTAGTTAAAACCACAAAGATTTACGAAAGCGTTTTGATTGTTATTGAAAAATAAATATTGTGTCGTGTGCCTCTGTATTTTTAATTGTAAGACAATCAGAGCGAGATTAGGTATACAACTAAAAATTACTTAAAAAGAATAAAAGAGGCTTCAAAAAGATAACCCAAACGTGCCTTCAAATAAAAAAGAAACGACTTCATAAATAAGTATCTTTGGAAGGATGGTTTTTGTTGAGCTTTAGGCTTCCAAAAGTTTATTAGGATTTTTCCCAAAACCACTGACTGGTTGCAGTAACAACTAAAATTTTATCCAATGAAGCCGTGGTCCACAAGCTATCGGTCGCTACGTTAAGTAGGTTTGAAAGTGGTTTTAAACAACTTGATCTCAAAAAAAAAAAAAGATTTTTACCATTGTCTGGGGCTGAAAATTGCAAAAAAAATCGCACTTAAAAATTTGATTTCTGGAAAGAGTTTTCACTTTTGTTTGAGTACCAAGCATTGTAGGTTTCGATCTTTGTCTAAATTTGGGTTATCTGAAATAAAGTTTGGGAACCACGACAACCGAAATTCAGGATACTATGGTTTTTATGACAAGATAAATCTACAAGAGAAACCCGACATCGCGAAATTTTCTGGTTCTCCGCGACTCCATCCCGTGCTTGTGTGAAAAACTTCACCATCGCGCCTAGTATTGTTGAAGTCTTCGAAAACGCTGATTTTGAGAAAAAAAAGCATAAAATTTCAAAAAAAAGTGGTTTTAAGAAGTGCTTCGATTACCTGCCACTGGTGCTGCAAAGATTACCAGAGATTGTAACTGTCCGGGTTGGCTTAAAAACACCCACACCTTCCCAAAATTTTATGTAAAAGAAATAGCTTTGAAGAACAATCAGCTAACCGAGAAGGCTCTCTTTTAGAGAAACTGGTTGCAAGAGTGCCACTCACTAAAGTAGAAGCGCAACTGAAGTAGTAGTGGGATTCGGAGCACATAGACCACTTGTGACGTCACTGAAATTCGAACCCAAGAGTACATCCAATTAGGAATTTTCTCAACTTGGTTGGCTTGGCTCAGTATTGTCGCCAGTTTTATTTGATTGTTTCATCGATTGCGTTTGTTTTCTTTATATTCTTAATTCTTTATTGCATTCAAGTTGAGAAGGAAAGAGATAAACCACAAAGTAACCTTGTGGAAAGATGAATCACAACCGTTAATGAATTCGCAATTAAATAAATAATAAGGTCATAAGAGAAGAAGATCAAGATATATATCGTGGTTAAAAACGAGCTCCTTTTATTACGTTGACACTAATCTTTTGAATTCAAACGCTAGATGATAAAAAAGAGCTGGGGAGACTATAGCGACCACGCCTTGTTTTGTATCACGTGATTTGCACACTATTTCTTAAAAAAACATAAATTGGTAACTTCATCGTACAGCGAGTGTCTTTCACTATTATTTTCGGATATTTTGGAGTTTTGTAACTTTTTTCTATGAAATATCAATGTTTAAGGAGACAAATTTCATGCGATTTTTGGTCATTTTTTCGTTACCACTGTTTTTACCGCCAGAACATGTTTTAATCAGAAATTCCGATCGCAAATTTTATCCTCCACATTTCTTCTATTACTGAACGCCAAGCAGGAGATCTATGAACGTCATTTTTTCAGTCATTGTTGGTATGGCTCGACAAAAGAATCGAAAGCAGGTTTACTGCCTCACCAATACACCTTCGGACGTCCTGACCAATACACCTTCACGCTTTGAGAAGGTAGCACTTTGATCAAAAATTGTTCCTAGAGGCAGGTGACGCCTACATACATTTTTCTTCTTTCTGGAAAATTTTTGAAGAAGTGATTTCTTCCTTTTCATTTCTTCGCTTTGATAGAAAGATGTTCATGAGCCATGCTGTTGCGCCATCATCCACGCTTTTCGGACCATGGATTTCATTTTGTCAGACAAAAAAGTATTTTTTGTTTTCATTTCTATCCTGTAGACTTGCAGGACACCGACAGAGTCGTTAAGCGTAGGACAATTGTCCACACCAGCGTAGGAGTTTCCAAGTTTTAACATCCCGTTTAATATCATTTGCCCTGTGCTCTGCTTTTCTGCAATCACTAAATGCTGAGAACACTGAAATCACGATATCCCAATTACGCATCCATTAAAAGGTGGAGTGTCAGATCTCTTGTTTTGTCATAAAGAAATTGTATAATGTTAACAGTTTTTCTGCTTGACACGTACGATTGTAATGGGTAGAAAACAGAGCAAAAATCTGCGCAAAATTTCCTTACTAAGTGAGCGCGAAAGCGAAACAGCCGTTTCTGTGAGAAGCAAGCGTCAAACGAAAGAAATATTTCATCAGAGCGACTTCAGGTGGAAATATGTAAAGTGTGCAAGCTGATAATTGTTGACAAATCAGTTTGCTTTGTCAAGGATCTAGCCATACCATAGCAGCTTTGCCAGCTCATGACAGGCACGAGATTTTTTGCTTTATCGAAAAAATATCTACTTTGTAAATTAAGTTAATGACCAACCATCTATGAATTTTGTTGCGTAAAAAAGTAAATAAAAACAGGGAGAAACAGAAATGCCTTGCTAGTTAGATTGCGCATTCAAAACGGAGTGTAAGAAAAAAGAATTTGCCAATCCGCTGAAAGCATAGGCGTGGCTATGTTGTCCTAGTAAGATTCAGAAAAAATAAGAAAGGTGGTAGCTAAAACCCAAATTGATACGTTTGTTGGTAATATATCTTATGTTTGTTGAGCATGTAACAGATTACTGTGACACTTATAAAAAAAACGAAGCGAGTGACTATAAGATGTGGGCAGCCAAGTCGGGTTAGGTGAATTGTATGATAGCCGCATTACTAAAGCAATATGCTGTCATTTGCTTAGAGTTAGGTTAGTTACCAGAGTTATTAGTATTTGTAGAGCTACTTTCAAAAAAAGTAAGGTGTTTTTTAAAGTCAATGGCTTTTTAGTACGAACATATTTTTGGATATGAATTAGTAGATTTTGTGCGGTTTTATATTTCTTTACATTATTCTGATGGCTGAGTTCAGTTCAGAAAATCTGACAATGCCGTTGTATAGTCGGTGGTAAGGCTCCACAAAAGCATGATACCCAGGTCTACTGACGTAAAACGGACGCGCTCTATACACGAACATTTTTATGCATTTCTGAAACTAGTGGGTTGCTTTCGTTTTTTTTGTCAATTTTTTTATTAACTGAATGATCAAAAATTGAAACAAAATTTATCACTGTGTTGTTAGGAATTTGCAGATTGATCTGCGCATGCGTCGCTTAAAAATTGTATCTTATATTTTATTGCTCAACTTGCCACTATAATTTATGACAAAAGAACGGTTCAACTTGCTGAAATCAATGCTCCAACATCAATAGCAGTTACTGAAGCAGCCCACCTAGAGAGATGACTAGTGATATAAAATGATAGAAATAACATACAATAAGCAAAACCCTATTCAACTCATCCAAAAGTAGATGAATCTTGAGTTGGAAGACGGCCTAGCGACTTCACGTTCTTCGAGTCGACAGTCAGTCGGACATGTGGGGGCGGTTGGCGCAAGACATAGACTGGGAATCGTGAGCTTGAAAGCAAACAATGGTCCCGCTTGGCCATGCCACGAGCAAAGTAACGCTTTGAGTGCCGGTCATTTATATTTCCGAGTAAAAGTTTGGCTCTGAGTTTTATTGCATCTGACAAGGAAACATCTCCACAGCGAGTAAAAATAACGGCTATTTCCCCTTTCATGGTTATATAAAACATGGAAAACTGGTGATATTTTGCCGCAAAAAGGAACTTTTTGGAGACATCTGAAATTAGACACAAAAAAGACCGTTATACTTTTGATTAGACTCTCTCAAAAACCCTGGTTACACCAGTTGACAATCCAAGTTTTCAGCATGGAGTAATAAGCCCAAGAGCAGCTTTTTTTTAGCTTGAGTTCACAGAAAGTAACCACGTATTTCACTGTAGTTTCAGATTTTTTTACCAATGGGTACTTGGGAGGGGCACGTTTCGCCTGGTGTGGCATTTTACTCGTTTGGCATTGTCTATTGTTTTCAATTATCAAGAAAATTTCTTACAAAAAACAGAAAAAAAGTAAATTTCTACAGGCAGCCACCGACGTCAAACTTGGGGATCGTGATAGAAAGGTAGGGCGTGATTTTACGTCTCTTTTTTATGCATCTTCCGCCTTAATTTCATTTAACACTTTTCGTATTTGAAGAAAATTTTATTCAAAGCAGAAGTTCTAAATAAAAGGTCTTCACGTGACCAAAGGAAAAACATTTACGCAATACCAGAACAACAACATCAAAATTTGTACAGAATTCCCCCTCCAAAAACAATATATTGCTAGATCATGTAATGTGTAGATAGCTGAAAGATAAAGTTAGAGGAGTAGTTTAGCACTATAAGGAATGCACTGGATCACGATTATTGTGTGTTCATTGTGAGTATGTTGTTTGCGTTTTGGCGCCCTTGAGAAAGGCATTTTACGGTAATTTCCTTTCCTCAGCTGCAGCCTTTGAGATGGTAACGTGACGTTTCAGCGCTGGACGTAACGAACACAAATTGTTCTAAGTGGAACAATAAAAGTTGTCATGTGACTAGAAAACATAATAATCACAAAAACGTTTTAACAAAGCAACAAAATCATAATTGTTTTCAGAATCAAGTCTTTTCCGCTCGATGCTTTTATGAAAATTTTGTACGGAGTCGGGGCTGCTATGGCGGAGCTATTTTATCCGCCAGGAACTAACAAATTTTTCATGGTGGATCAGAATGGAAACTGGGTAGATACAAGCATAAGTTATGCTGTATTGGCAGAATGCATGAAGGGATTTGGGAGCTGTTTAGCCTATTGCTATGATTTGAAGTGTCGCAATTGACTTACATTGATTATTACGGTTGATTAATTTTGGAAATGTGTCATACTATTGCGTCATTCCAACTCTTCATTGTTAAGCAAAAAGAGGGAGATCTCTGTAGAACATCAATAAAGTTTTTAGTATTCCTTGTTAAGATGAATGCCGAGCGGTACTATAGAAATTTTGCATTGTGTGGGAGACAAATGTGAATGAAAAACCATGATCGCTAACGTCTGTGTGCTTGGCGTATAAAGAAGAATTTCTTGGCAAAGGAATGAACCCAGGTCTACCGAAAAAAAGCCGACGCTTTATCCATTCACGCTTTTCAAATAATAATCAACAGGTGATACACGTACAAAAATTGCTTTAGCGTTTGTGAAAGGCATCAGATCCAACAATAATTTTTTGCTGAGTCACGACTTTATGAGTCGCTCAGCGCCTTCAAACATTGAAGTTGGCGTTTATTTCTTTACAACAGCACACGTGGAGTAACTCGCTTATTCTTGAGCTTTTAAAAGAAACCACAAAGGACGATAGTGTAAGAGAGTAGAGTTAAAATCGCAAAGGTCGTCTCGTTTGGATGCGCCCAAACTCAATCGTGAAGATGAAAAGCCGGTTTGTAGCAAGTGCTTATGATCAATAAGACCAGGTCAAAAACACGAAGTCCTGCCGTTGGAAATTTCACGCTGATGTTACTACAAACATCACCGTATTAGTTTTTTTATTTTTTCTCGGTTTTAGACAATGCTGTTTATTCACTACGCGCTACGCGTAACCGAAAATCAGTCATGCGTAAAAGCTCAGAACCGAAGATCGCAGCTGTTAAGATTTTGGGTGGGAACCTTTGAGGGATGCATTTATTTCTCAAAGTTAAAATATGGTGAACTAATTTTTTTGTTTTGATTTTAAAACTTTTGACTCAATCCAACCGGTGCATTTAAGAAATTCGTTAAAAAAGTCAGTCGTTTCAAAATCACGTGATATAATTTGTAATTACGCGTGATTCAAGTGTTTGATGCGCCATCTTTTCCATTAGGTTCAATCTTTTTGCCAAGTACAACCGAATTCTTGAAGCGGTTTTCGACAGTGCGGCGGGATGGACAGAGCGCCCGGTTGACCATCTCATCGTGGTCAACTGAATGCGCCGTCAACTCTTAAAGCGTTGGGTTGCATGAGGCATGGACTTCTGAATAGATTCTACTATTTAGAAGTCCATGCATGAGGCGTCGCTTTCAAGTTCACGTTTTCGGTTAAAACAATAGCGTAGGGCGACGGCGACGATTCGTCTGTACAACCGTTTGTAGATCCAGGCAGAGCGCGGTTGTAACCTCACGTCATGTATTTGGACAGAAACATCTTAAATAGCTGCAGTGGCATGACAAAATACTTAAACGTTTTAATTTTCCAGGCCAACTTGGACAACTGGCAGCACTTTACAATGTACATGTCTTTCGCGGTTAGTGGAGTAATTGACATCGTTAGCCAAAAAGTCATGAAGAATCGAGTGATCGCTCTCGAGAAAGCGGGAGTTGCCGCTGCTTTCTACATTACAGCGCTCCTGCTGTTCTACCACCGGCACGGAAAGGTAAGGTTCTGCAGGCTCTAAAATTTGTTAATTAGTTGGTCGAAGTGGCAAAAATCGTGTCGACGATAAATGACGTCATCTAATGACGTCTTGCCTGTTTGTTTCAAAGCTCGCTGCAATAGCTGCTTGGTTTCCCAGCAGCGTTGAAAAATTTGTTTGTACAAGTTCTGGAGCTTTTGCGGAACCAACAGTTAGTTACGTGACTAAAAAATGATTGATGGTGGAAAATGCTTGAAAGGAAAAATTTCTTTTGAAAGACATTACAACACACTCGACACACTCGTTTTTCCGGGGTAAATAGTGCAGGAACCGGTTCCAATAATAAACCAATACGGAAAACCCAAATATATATATTGTGCTGTACATAATGCAACTTAAGTGAAATAAGCGTTCTCAACATCGTATACCACAAAAACTCGACCCTCGTTTTTTCAGACAATTGGTGCAAGTATGGGTCCGGATATAATATATAAGTCCGTACAACCCAAATGTATACAGATAATAATGCAACTACATGACATAACCGTCCTGAAAAAGATAAAAGACAATAGCATAATGTTTAGCTTTCCTTAAAAGCTTACCTTACCACGCTGTTTTATCTCGCGAACCACCTATTTATCTACGTTGAATATTGTGGTAAAACGATGGTGAAAAAAATTGAGATATGAAACAGAAACGAGATATTAACAACACATACAAATAATACAAACAATTTAATGGAAAACTTCGTCAAATGAACCATAATTGGTTGAAAATCTGCAAATTTTGAAAAAATGTTTTAATTAAAGAGCTAAAAATTGACATTTTGAAATAATCCTTAGCCCACCTGAAAGAATTTTGCGGCCCACTGGTTGGTAAGCGGTGGCCTACGTGATATCGAAACCCATTTGATATCAACTTTGCTGTTCCTTCTAAGTCAAGTGCTGATTGATCTTTGACCTAATTTCCTACGCATGCGCAAAAATGATTGTGGGCACGGCATATTGAGTTGTTTTTAAGTTGCAAGTTCATGAATTAAACTCCAGAAGCGGTTAAGAAACAATTGCTTTTGGAGTGAGACATATTGTGGAGGTTATTTATGAGAAACCTACGTGAGATTTTCAGCTCTTGGCAGTTTGAGGATAGAGGAAAAATAGAGGAAAATGTAAAGTGTATTTAATATTCTATCCAACGAAAACGTCCAGGAGCAGCGTCAAGCCCATTTCTGAGGGGATATGAAGGCAAGATATATATTTTTACGAGGAGTACTCTCTTTCACTTTCATCCTTCTCTACAGACAAAGGCAAAAAATTTACTAATTTTTGCAAGATTAATATATCAAACATTAAAGGCATTTTTTGTTTCACGAGTGTATTGATATTACAAACAGATACAGTCGTTTTTTCGACAATTTTGTTTGTAAACTTAACGTTTCGCTCCCTTAGTAACCGGGTAGCTTCCTCAGATATGCGGTGGATCTTATAAACAGTGCAACATATAAGCTGTTTAACGTAAAAAAATATCACGGCAACCTGCCTGCTAAAAACTACCGTATATCTGAAGAAGCTCTCTAATTACTAAGGGAGCGAAGTGTTAACTTCACAAACAGAGCTGTCAAAAAAATGAGTACATCTGTTTTTGATAAAAATAATATTCAAGTTGAAAATGAAATGCAATTTATTTTCATTCACATTGTACATGAAAAAAATTTATTGCTTCACTGCTAAACACCTGTTTACTGCATTTTGTCTCACAAACATCGATTAAACAAGATAAACCGGTAATCCTCAACGTTTTTCCATATTCTTTCTTCACACCACAAGCACAACCAATTCCTCTTAACTGTAAATCACAAAACAGTGGTTTCAAAAAAATCGAGTTTTATCAAAAAGTAACTAAAACCCTGAGCTTCATAGTAATTATCGTAAAAATTCAAGCAGAACGTCAGGTTTTGTTTGAAAGTCTCCAATCTCGTATAAGTCGCAGTTTTCCTTTTTTGAACAAATTGTCTGTAACGGTGCTAAAAGAGCTTCAAACTATAAATATAGTCAGAAATGGCAGAAGTGTTTTCTAGGCTGCCACAACGAATTTCGCGTACTTCACACTCGCATGATGATCTAAACATACCAACGGGTTTTTGTACGCACGTACGCATGGTTTGATTTTATCCTGCTGTCATCATTTTTTAATCTCAAAACTTTTACAAACGCAAAACTTCCTGTATTTAATATTTTCAGTGTGGTAGAGCCTTGGGAACGAGCCTTCATAAAAGATTTTACAAAGAATACGGTTTTTTGATCAATTACTCCACGGTTTCATGACTTTTCTGATCAAAATGCTTTGAAATTACGATTTCACGTAAACTACTTTTTGTTTTATAAAGATTTCAAAACCTCAAAGGAACAATGAAATATCCTCTGTTTTCCGAATTGCTGTTAATTTTGTATTTGTGCTTTTTAGTTAGATATGCTTTGTGCTCATACATTATTTACAATAGTATTAAGAAGGTAACCAGGGAAAAACTATGAATTCTTTCTTGGCTTTGGAAATTTGGAAACCACAAAGTCAAGTTAGGTTACTTGATTAACCCATGCGTTCTGTTGCTGTTCCCCCGTCAGAAAGAGCACAAAATTTGCTTTTAAAAAGTTTACCTCCAAAAAAAAATCTTTAAATCTAGAAAGAGCACAACAAGACCCCTCCTCACTCCAATAAAATCTTCTCATGCTACTAATTTTTTTTTCTCAAAAAGTTAGATACCGGTTGGGGGCCAGCCTCTCTGCACCCATGGTCAGGAAGAAGCTGGAAAACGTCACACTACAGTATTGTTGCATTGAAGTATTCGAAGTTACAGCACCGTTGTTTGATGAATTCATAAAATTTCCACGAAAGTGTTTGTTTTGGCATTTCGCAATGCGGGTATACAACAGTTTAATTTACTTTGCGCTACAAAAATAAAATTTTTCATTTACTTATCTTTATATGTTAGTAAAGCTTTACTGAAACATTGGGGTCTATGCGTAAGTCATAAAATAAAAACTTTTTCTCCCCAATTCCTCCTTTGAAAAAATTTTCTCTCATAAATTTATAATTCCTTCCTTAGGGATTTCTCCACATGGCTTCCAGCCGAGAACCACTTAGATAAACAAAACATAGACGTCATTAAAGCAATCTAAACTTTGATAAAGTTAACAAAATCTTGATGAACAAATGAAATGCTTGCTAAACTTTTTCCCAAACTGGGTATTTTTTTCACATTTTATTCAGATTTTCCTTAGGACGGCTAACGAAAGTAGAGCTGTTCATGCAGCAAAGCTATTTTTAATTTGTTTTCCAACCGAATCTTACGATTTCTTTTGTATGTACATTCACACCTATCATACTATTGTTGTTAATGTAATTGTGCTTACCTCTTCTTTCTCATTCGAAAGAGGCACGGCATCAAACGTTAATTAGGTTTTACAGCGCAAACTTAATCAAGATCAACCTATCGAAGGGGAAGCAACAGCTTATTTAGAACCAGTCACCAAACTAATTCCAGACTAGAAATGCCACCATCAACAAGGTGTATAGCTATTGACCGTAGCAAAAGTCGCTTTTTACATCTTGCTGCATGAGCAGCTTTTAATTCATTGAAGCACTGGAACTAACCAGTCTGTGGGAGGAAAAGTCAATTTTCATTGGCTTTTAGATGTAAAGAACGATTTAATTGTAGAATAAGCGATTTATCGTTGATACACTCTGCAGGTAATTTTCCTATTTGATTCTTTTAGCACGAGCTCGAGGTTGAGGTGCACGAATTATTGCTTTACGCCAACCTTGCAATGTGCGCTGTGCTGACAATAGAAATATGGCGACCATTAGATGAGAGATTGGAATGGGCACACACTGTTCTTGTAATGCAGGTAACTAACTATCTTGAGTTTATTGAAGAAGAAGAATGGTTTGGGAATCGTTACTCCACCAAAAGTTACTCTTTGTCACCGTTATTTTTAATTCTAACTGGAGCATAAACGACTGATTACATCCACACACTTTCCAAGAACTGGTCTTACTACTCTTATGTGCATCTTAGATATAACTATGTGCGACAATTACCTGACGGCACCGAGCTTTTAAAACTTAACTAAGTGACTTACAGGCTCAAAGCGTAATCCTGACATGCCACGAGAACAGAAATTGCGTCTGGATTTACGTAGAAACTGACTTTACTTTTTGTAGATGACGTGAGTGACACACGTGACTACTGAACACGTAGGCTATACTAGCGTAAAGTGCACTCGTCAATGTTGCTCAACAATCAAATACTATAGCCTCAATGTTAGAGCTGGTATTAGATTAAGGTTGCCATATCTGAAGAGGCACAAAATCGGGCATTTTGGTCTCAAAGCAAGCACGAACACCTTTTTCTTTTCGAAAATCAATGTTCTTCTTAATAGGATATTATGCCCATAAAAAACTTTGGGTAGGGTATCCCTGATTTTTAGTAAGTAGATGCTAAAATTCCAGACATCAGAGCATTTTTAAAAATTTGTTTCGTACACAGATTTTAACATCAAAATTTTGGACGTATCAGGAAATTTTGGTCTTATGGCAGCCTATATTTAGTCACAAAGTACTGCAAAGTAAGATGTTGGTTGTTTGGTTTACTTCTTCTCTTCTTTGGGATGGAGGTACGGTGCGAACAGCTACCCAGGTTCACGCCGTAAACCTAATTGAATCGGGATAGGGGGAAAACTAGCAGCCTGTTTTGAACCAGTCATGAATGCAACTTACTGGCTGGTAGCCGCACCAACAACAAGGCCGACTGCCATTGGTTGGTACCCAAGAGCCGCCTCTTACGGCATGGTAGGTGAGCAGCTTCACAAATCTAACCCCATAGTGTGGCTAAAGGAGTTGGAGAAGCGTTTCATAACAGCTTGCTGTCGCATGTTGTTTTGCTTTCGAAAAAGACTTTTACGGAAATTTTCCGCACAGACTGCTCCGGAGGAGGTCTGGACACAGGTTTTTCCTATAATTGTCGAAAAAATTTTAGCCCCCATGGTATGAAAATGCTAAATTCATCTCAGAAATGGAGGGATCAATGGAGCGACCATAAAAAAATTTTACGAGAGTCAAATTTTTCTGGAAAATTTGTTGTTCTAAACAACGACTGCGTGTATAAAACTGGTGACTTTTTACACGTTTACAATTTTTTGCTACAACTCGCATGGAATCGCTTTCAAAGCAACTTTTGGTTGATGTTGAACGACCAGAGTAAAATGAAGTCATTAAAATCTAAGAGAAATAGTAGAGTAAAGTGATATTTCCTCGCTGTGTAATCATATCGAATGCGCAAAAAATTGATTCTGTTGTATTCATATGTACCTTACATAAGGATCGGGTTGAATATATTTGGAGTAAGGGTTGGCGTGGTAGTCGTGCCCCTTAGTTACCCTTTTGAGATAGATTTGCTCCAAATACTGTTTGTTGCGATTATCTTGTTTACTACGACAATCTACGTTGAATGGTGTTGCAATGAAAACATCGGAAACCCATGTACACAAAATTAAATTTTTAATAATGGTTGATTCTTCATAAATAGAATTCGCTCCCAAACATAATTTCCAATTGAAGTAATGCTCTCTTGTCATATTCATGTTAACGAATTCTATCGTTTGTATCTATAGCGATTCGTTTATACTGGTTAAATATTAATTGGTTTAAACATTTCGCTAAGATACATAGATGCACTGTAACAATAAAATCTCTAAAAATGCTCTCTGGTCCAATTAGAAACGTAGCGACGTATTTGTAGAGAATTATCAATCGTTCCCTCCTACCTTTCGTAAGTTGAGTAAAAAAGGACAATTTTAGGCACTTTTAATCCTTTGTTTTTGCATAGATGAAATGCAGTAAATACGCTTCCAATAACTTATCATCTTTCTTTACGGCTTACTCTTCCCCTCAAACGTCTCTCTCATATATATAACAAAGACTAGCCGGCAGGGCTACTAGTCATTTACGCCAAGTTAGAAATATCGGTTCAGCCGGTAGTGCCGGGTTTAGACAAATAGCATTTCTGAGAGCAGGAACAAAGATTGGTATAAATGGGAGCATCATAGTTAAAAAATGACTATCACGTGCTCCAGATCCCGTCCGGCGTAATTAATCTAATTTCTGCCCAGGACAGGCAATGAAATTCTTATTTAATAAAGGCATTTTAACTGGTATTTAAACTGCTTTCAGAGATGTATCATTATATTGAAGCTAATACAAACGACTTAATTAGAATTTGATCGAATTCCATGTAAACAAAATGAAAAAAAAAATATCATTGCGGTTTTTGATGCTTTTGTTACGACAGTTTTTAAGGTGTTGACTATGAATAAATCGGGTTTCAAATTTTACTCTTCCTGGTACTCATATTGCTGAGTGCCAAGTAGAAGATCTGTGAATATCATTTTGAAATCTTTGGTAGAATAGACAAGGAATTAAACCCAGTTGTATTACTACTCTATTCATTACAATCCTCTGTGCCAGTGATTCCGAACCTTATTGAGCCGGTGGACCACTAAAAGATAAATCTAACCGCCTTGTACCACTTCTTCGATCTTTCCACATACAAACTGCAACACTTCAAAAAATTGATGAGATTTGAGTAACTCGTTGAGCTTGGGCTGCAACGTCTACAAAGACTTTAATATTCAATGAGAATTCTAGGCTAAATGTACAATGCGAAAAAACAAGAGATACAGAATGACCATCACTAATCCGGAATCATTGGGGCCTGGGTAGTGCCGGATCAGCCATTTTGCCGGATTAGCCATTTATTATCTTAGAATACACAAACCCAGTTGCTAACCACCTCATCTTAAAATTAAAATATCCTCTAAATCATTACAAATTGGTTAATAAAGAAAGGTACAGGTACTGTTTTCTAGGTCAAATTAATGCCGGATAACTGATTGTCCGGCTAACTGATTGCCGGATTAGTGATGGTCAACCTGTATTAGAATTCTGATTTCATCGATGCTGACAGCCGTTACAAGTAGCCCAATTTATAAATTATGTGCCTAACTAGTTGCTAGACTTGACTGTGCGACAGCACTGTAACAAAAACGAAGAAAGTAATGCATATTGTTGAAAATAACGGAAAGACTTACGTAGAATCTTAAAAATAAGTATTTTATGGTAAATACTCCATTTTCATGGAAAGACCACATAAAAAGCCGCAGGCACCGCCGGTTGGGAATTACTGCGTTTTGCCAACAATAATGTTTAAATTTGAAACTGCGTTAGCTAATTCCGGCGCATATTTAAATTTAGATGGGAAGCTGGCTGTTTCACGCTGCATTCATTCTATTTCCAAGAAATGGAAAACATTGGGATTCAGAAAACATATGGAACCAAACGGTGTTGCCAATATTTTTTTGTTGGCACATCTTTCTCAACGTAGGATTGTTGGTGGTCATATTCGTGTCGCAATTTTTCTGGTTAAAGGTACAATTTTGTATTTTCTATCTCTGCTATGATCATCAACATCCAAACTGTCTCGTCTTTTGTAAAAAACCTTGTAAGCGAGATTTTCAAAATTAAAAAAAATATCAACTTGTTGAGCTTTTTGTAGCTCTTGCAATGGGTGTAGTTTTTAGGTTTTAATACCGATGAATCTCCATAATAATTAAATTTTCGACTGGTTAACTCTTCAAGAGCATGCAGCTCCATCTAAAAACAGCAAAAATCTAAATAACTTATTTTTTTCATTGATGTCACTTACAAAGTTTGTACAAAAGACGAGAAATCTGTCCGTGAAACCTCTCGAACAAGATCGCTATGAGTATGTACCATGGCCGTCCACCTTAAATGAGGTGACTTGTTTATGATAGACCATACTTTAGGAAAGCTGGTGAAGCTAACTGTTGCTTTGCTGTATCTTGATCATCATCTTCTTGCTGACTAGGTTTGCTATGTGAGCTGACTGTATTATTTTTCGCTTTGCCTTTAACGTACGGAAAAGTAGGCGGACATAATCGCAAAATTGCCATCATCACATATCGCGAAGCAGCAGTTTATTTTGAACTAATTCTAAGTGCTGGCAGGTAGTCAACCTCCAACATGGTGGACTGCTATTGAGTGGTCCTCTGGTGGCCGAGCAGATGCCCGTACGAGCCTGGCAGGGACGTTGTCAATCAAAATTTTTTGAAGCTAAGTCGAAACGAATCATATTTTGAGAATTTCTCTTTCTCTGGAAATCCTCACAGACTTTTGTAAGAATTGAACTAATTTTTGTCGAGTTTGCTGGGATTGGATATAAGTGAGCGCCTCTTTTTCAAGAGCGCTTGCATATTCAATCAAAAGCAGTGAAGCAGTGCTTAAATAAAGCTTGGTAAGCGATTTCTTATCCCCTCCATCCACAGAGATTTAACTATGCCTTACAACTTAGTAAAATTACTTTAACTACATATTTAACGGATTATAGTAGCCTGTGCATTGTAACAACGTTTCTATGATTTACTTCACAAGTTTATGATGTGTTGTGTTTGTGACGTCATGCTGTAGACGTTTGCGATTAGTTAATTTTGTTTACAAAAGAAGATAACTGTTTGCTTTGAGATGGTCGCCATACTGCCAGGAAGTCATTAGCTCGGTCACGTCGCCAGGTTTTGTTTGCAGACTCCCCTCACATCTCGTGTTGAGAGCTTAAAAAATAATAAACAGTTGTGGCTGCTTATTATTGTTTAAGCAAACAAACCTTAACGTTTTTGAGCAGGATCACAACAACCGTCGGGCCGGCGCAGTGATAGGCACCGCACCTGTCGCCCCAAATTAAAGAACTTGAAGCGTACAAAGGCATGCCGACGTCATCATGACTAGTTAAAATTGTCAACTCGACCTCAAACCCGATTTTTTTTGCTGAGCGACTGGTTCACAGTCTATCTTCAGCCGCCGAGCTCAAATCTTTATTATGCCCCAAAGAGGGCGTAGGGGGAAGAGGATTACAAGAATATATTTCATCTCACCGAAATTCTCACGCCTAATTTATTTATATTTCAAAGGCTTGAAATCGGGTTAAATTTAACGCCATAATACTCAAAGCCTTTTTTATCAAACTCTTTGGCAGAGTGAAAGATTTGCACTTTTTCGAAAATCTGGTAAAAATTATTTTGCTTTCTAACCAACCCCATGACCCAAACCCTTGGTCACCATACTGGCGTTGTTAGGTTGTTTTGTTGTTTCCACAAGAAAAACCATAGTTAAATATAATATTTTTGAACACAGTTTGAAGGTGAGGTAATAGTACATGGTATGTGTAATATTTGTCTTCAAATTTGTTTTCGAAGCAAGCAGCGAATATAAAATTTATCTACGAGGCCCAGCTTTGAAAGAAGTTTACCCTACACCCCGTCATTCAAGAGCCCACAGCTTGTCGAAGACATTGTTTTGAAAATGTTTTTACCAAATGGGTAAAAAGTACTCTTTCTAATTTCGTTGTCCTTTTTTATTTTGGCAATCTATTTACAAGCGTTTTGAGAAGCCCCTCCCCAGCAGGAAGTATAACGGAGCTCCTATAGTGTAAGTCTGTCTCCACCTCCCCTTTTTAAGAAAAAATTTAACTTACAGTTTTGTCCAGTCGTAGGGCTTGTTTCCAATTTTGGTGAGTCATTGAGACAACAAAACATTTTCTGGGTCTATCGTCTCATTTTCGTAGTATTTTGTTTCAAATTGAGTGGAAATACAAAAAGCAAATACAGTTGTTTACCATCAAATTAATTGCTAGAAATATGAAGCCCATTCACTTGTTTTAGTTTTGTTGCGAATATGGTGCTTGCTAAGAGAAATCAACCAGAAATTATCAAACGTGGTGATTGGAAACTGAAAGTAACTAAACTGGAACCTCGAATTAAATTAGGGGTGCACAACATAGGGCAGGGGTGCCCAATGTGGTACACCATAAGCTCCAACGTGGCACGCAAACGGTTTGGTAAAAAGTAATTCTTGTATTTGGAATACATTGTAACAACTCAGGTTTATATTGAAATGAACTTAAACCACCATGATTATTCACACGATGCTAGCCCGTGGCCCTGTTATCAGAAGGTAGTAGCTGAAAATAAGTAAGTAGGCTAGCGGCTGGAAGGCCGAACAGGGTTAATTACGACATGGAGTTTGATCTGAACGGCGCTGCACAGTGTTGTAAAGAGTGATCTCCAGAAAAACAAAAAGTCAGCATCTAGATATAGAGCGTGATCAAGCTTGCAGCGGTGCAAAGCAATTTCCAGCACTCTGCTGGTAGGTCGCACATCCACTGTCATCTTTCAAATGCGTCGCATTGAAAATAGTTTGGAAAGCATTAATTTAAAGTATGGCTGATTTCAAATAAAATATGCTACTCATCTTGTTGTATGTGCGTGCTATAAAAAATAAAATCAAAAAAATTCTCGTTCAATTTTAGGTGGGCCCGCACGTTATACGTACCTATAAAATCGGCCCAGCACCAATTTTGAATTGTGCTCTCCTGAATTAAACAACTGAAATCTGTCCTCAACAATATCATTGAGTATAGCTGAAAATTTCAATAAATTCTGTGCATTGTAGTTTAAATTACATAATAAGCATTACAGTGCATGGGCTTTCATGTTTTTGTGAACACAAGTGGGGCTTGGATCAAAAAACTTTGACACCCACTGCTTTACAATGATTTTCGCGTG
This sequence comes from Trididemnum clinides, assembly GCA_963675345.1. Classification (NCBI taxonomy): domain Eukaryota; kingdom Metazoa; phylum Chordata; class Ascidiacea; order Aplousobranchia; family Didemnidae; genus Trididemnum; species Trididemnum clinides. The sequence goes on from OY776286.1 coordinate 36,253,067, forward strand.
AAACTTGTTTTGCTTGCGTCCTAATGTCGAAAATAAGCTTAAACGTAGTAGCATAGGGCCCTTATTTTGTCATTGCGAAACACACAAAACTACTTCTTTGAATGCTGTAACCATATCGCTAATGGCAAGGGACTGATAGGTTTTCCATGTAGCTGTTTTCAATCATTTTGACTACTTTCCATTTGGCGTCGTCACGAAGCCGATAACGCGATGACTTTTTATATTGTTTCAAAGAAAGAAAAAAGCGCAAGTGGTCTGCAACTTGCCAAGCGCGTTGTTTGGCGGCAATGATTGAAAGTCACGGGTTCAAAGCTCACAGTGACGGCGATGCGCCTTGGCAAAGACGCTTTGCCATGATTTTGTCTGCTTGGCCGATTGAAACGAGCAGCGAATTGGTCGGAAGCGATTTGAGAAGAATTTCAAATTTTGAAACTCGGAAGCTGGTTTGGACAAGTTTCATGCTTGGCGGCAGTGGCGCTGTTCAAGGAGTCTGGAAGCTAAGATTCAATGAAAAAAGCTGTCCGACGTACCAGCGAAGAAGCGTCAAAGATTAGAAACAACAATCGCTTGCTAGTTCTTCCCCACCCCACCTTTTTTCATATCTTGGTAGAGGAACACTACGAAACTTTTGTAAACAGCCGCTACCCAAAGGTCATTTTTTTCGTATTTTCAAAATTGACACGGTCCCGCTTTGTTATTTTCTTTCTCATAACCTTTTAACACCGCATCAATTGGTCGTTTTGTTTGCTTTAAAATTATATTTGTATAAGTTTTGAGCGGTTAGCGAAATAAGTCATGTATTGTTCTTCCCAGTGCAACTCAATAAATATCTTGCTTACATAGTCTCGTGCCTTTTTAAAGGCTTTGTTGGCTTGTTTGTTGTTGCTATGGGAGAAAATGCTTACACTGAAATTGTTAGGAAGATTGAAACTAAAACTTTTTGTTACACTGTTTTTTTTTACAGTGTCATCGCAAATCTTCTTACGAAAGCATTGACGACTCAGAGTTAAGATGCTGCAACAACGCCACAAGTGACGATTCGGACGACGCATCTTCGTGGCCAGAGGGCAGTAACACGAAACGTAACAAGTAAATTCACCAAAAAGCATGTTGGCAAGATTCACTAACTGTGTTTTACAAAAACAGCACAGCAAATAACTTAACAACCACTTTGTTAAGTTAATTATTTTTCATTAATGGCTATTGCAAAATGTTGTAATGAATAAAATGATTGCTAAATGACTTACAAGCATTATCGTTTTTGTTAAATCACTAAATTTCGTTTTTCGACGTTTTCAAATTTCAAAATAAATGCTTAAATCAAAGATTGAATGAGCAGCGTCCCAACAGAGAAGTAAATACAACAATAACATTAGAGCAATAACAACAACTACAACAACACATTAGCTACCTAGCTTGAAGTAATAAAGAGCTAACTCGCAACCATGTCGTTGTGAATCGCATAATCCCTTCGTCTCTGCTTTGCTGTGCTGTTGGCAAAACCGCTTTACTTAAATTTCCCACGTTTGGCAGTACCGCTTGTGATAAAATGCACTCTGTCGAAAGTACTGGTAAATTTGAAGCTGGCGTATAAACGCGAATTGGTGGATAAATAACAATAGAGGTTTCCCCGTGGTCGGAAAATATAAAAATGTAGAACTTTTTTAATTAACGCTAGCTTGGCTTTGCAAAGCATATTTTTGACATTCAATGACCTACGTAATACAGTATATAGCTCCGGCAATCCAAGTAAGGATAAAGAAAAAAAGCGAGAAGAACCTAGTTTTTCCCGACTCGTGTTTTAGAAATACCATGGTTTTGTGTGTTCTCTTCAATGTTTTTGCTTCATGTCGTATTTGGTTTAACATCGACTAAATCTCTGGGGAGGCTACTTCAGAAATATTTTGTATCTCGAAATAGCTTTTTACATCGGTTTAAGAACATGTTTCATTGGATATATCTAAGAAAAGCTTTACACATTAAAACTCTTTACAACAACTTAGTTCCTTTTTGGGATTTCCTCTAAAAAAGATTTCTATTTGATCATCCGGACAGAGCCGCTGAGGGTATCTCTTCAAGCGATTAATTAGAAAAAGGAAATTCGTGCCTCCCAGCCGAACCATTTTTTCTAGAATGTTCTGTTGTATTGCTGTTTTTCAAAAACCGAGTATTTTCAACATTTAAACAAAACAAGCAGCTGAAAAGTGAACACGACAAGAAACACCGTTTAATGTGAACAAAAAACAATTGATAGCCAAGCATTATTGTTTTTTCACAGGTCAGACAGCAGCAAACAGAATATGGAAAGCAGTTTTTTGAACGGAGATTTCGATGTCACATACCCCTGATTCCAGAAAACCTGGATAATTTCAGAATGGAATGCACCAAAATGCAAATATTATTTATATAACTGCTTAATTGCTTAGTTTTGTATTTTTTTTGTGCAAGGCCGATTGTGGTTTCATTCGATGATCTACTTCTGTTTCAAGCTTAAAAAATGTTTTTTAAAGAACTCTGTTTTTCACTTGCAAAGGCCTTCCGAAAACGAAATTTTCATCAGATTTTAACCAGAACGTTTCATCCACCACATTTTAACTAAATCGGAGACGAATGAACCTTCCCTTCTTTCTAGTAGTTACATAAAATGACTTTAATATTTAGATTTTTGCATACTGGCAGCCAGGGATGCGGAAGCGGTTATTTCGTCAACTACTTCCGCTTCCACTAACAAAAACGAGAGAACTACCGTTGATAATTTTTTTTAACTTTTAAGGGTCTGTAGCCTGCCTTCTCCTACACTTTATCATTTTGATGAGACAAAAACCTCTTTATATTGCTATTACTTTACCTACTTCGCTTAAGCTTATTGTTCCAAACTACCCTGCGTTTCCTTTTTCTTAGATATTAGAACTCGTGTTGAATGTAGAACAGTGCTCTTCAACCTTTTTGTCATCGCGGAACCCAAAATATACTTTCGCATTTGTCACGGAAACCCCACTAAAAAAATTTAGAAATCACGAATTGCTTGTAAGAAAATCAACTATTTCGTTACTACACTTCAAAAAATAATTAAACACTTCAACAAATAAACAGTTATTACGAGTTCCTTCATTACGTACAAACACTTTTACAACAGTTAAACTAATGCTTCTCAGATCTAAACCGTATGACTACGTATTACAGCTCTCGACAACAACATGTTGTCACAACAACAAATTACACGATATAGTGCGAATTTTCCCTCCCTATCCTCAACTAACTCTGACTTTAAGGTAACTTTAACTGTAATCATCAATACAGACCTTTTGTCCGTTCCCACAACACGTATTGACTCTAATATTTCTGAATAGTAAAGTGCAAAATTTCTGTCGTGTACACAGTACAGTATATAAAGCGAGCAAAATTTAGCTGCACCAATCAACAGCTGCCTCATCGTAGTGGTGCGCTCTACAACCCCGCTTGGGTTGGGTCGAAATGGCTGTTGGGCTTCCCGATGACCCCAGTTACCCCGGGCACCCTTCTCATACAAACCATTTTTCGCCGTGCAGCCCCTGAAGGACAGCAGAAGGGCAGCACCCAGCTTCTTTAAAATCAGTCGCCTGTCTTCTTTCTTGTTCTGCCTTTCTCTTGCCCGTCTTCTCATTCTTCTACTTCTCCTGATGAGCGGCAACGTTCATTCTAACCCTTGGCCCGTATTTCCCTGTTCAGTGTGCGCTGAAAATGTGTCATGGCGGGGTAGGTTGGTGCAATGCTGCACATGCTCTAAATGGATTCATTTAAAGTGCTCACTACTCTTCTTTTATAGATTCAGAGCTCTTGGCAGCTCTAACACCTGTAGCTGCCCTCCCTACTGCGTCCCTGCTTCTTCTGGAGATCCCACATCTACCAGCACTGTGATTTCCTCCTCGGACTCATCGAGCTCGTGTACCACCACTGCTCAATCTGGCTCATCTGGCCCCCCATCTGCTAATGCAGCACTCCCTCTCCACCTTCGCCTTTAAACCACTTATCCTTTTTCCGCCCACTTTGTATTTTCTCCCTCTGCTCCCTCACCTCCGCCTCATGCTCCTGGCTGTTTCTCTTTACCTCATGATTCCTCTTCTCCTCCCTGACTTCCTTAGGTTTCTTCAATGGAATGTTGGGGGTCTCCGAGCCAGGAGCACTAAACCCTTACACTTTATTTCGTCTCATCCCTTTGATCTTATTTGTATCCAGGAATCTAACCTTAACTTATCTTCCTCTTTCCGGATCGCTGATTCTCTGCTCTGCGATCTGATCGCACCCAATCCCGGTCTAGTATTTTTTCTATTGATGTCACACACGCTAGCGGCGGCGTCATCATTTTCGTTAGACTGGGCTTATCCTCTCTAAACATTCTACTTCCTCTCTTTCTTCGCTTGACCCCTTTCCTGATTATGTAGGAATTAGCATCTCTCTAAACGACTCCTCCTCTCTTTTATTCCTAAATGTTTATGCTCCTCCTATTCGCTCTTCTCCGATGGATAGCAGAACCAATTCCTTTTCTCCCTCTATTCTTCCCTTCTCCACAAATCCTTCCCTCCTCCTCCACAAACATGTATATGGATCACAGTTAATGCTAATCTGATTTTGTCTGACTACGTACTGTATCATCAAAGTTCTCTGACGCACAGGTTCCCTCGATTTCCACTGAGGAACTTGTGCTCCCTCGTAACGCGCGCTGTGTTCTCTCCCGTCTTCGCTGCCACGGACACAGCCTACTGTTGAGCTCCTATCTTTCTAGCATTGGCAGAATCGAGAATCCTTCTTTAAGCGCTTACGGACACCCGTCCCAGGACACCTCTCATCTCATTCTGTACTGTCCAGCAACGGACTATTAGCACCCCTCGATCTTTGGCAATTTTCTGTCTCTCTACGACCTCTGGTCCAGGCCCTGGGGAGTACCCCATGGTCTTCCGCCATGCCCCCATCCCTTGAAAAGGGTCGGGTAACAACAACAACAGCAAAATTGAAATTACAGACTCACTATTAGGTAACAAAGGGAGTTGGCAAATTCAGACGTTCTTAAAGTTGGAAATAGAATTAAATCGCAATCTGCAACTTGCTGTCACAAGATTCCATTACTAATTAAATTATATTTATATACACGGAACACCACTATATATAAGAGATGGATATACTGAAATAAGAAATAAATATTAGTAATAAACAAAGAACTTTCGTGGTCCCCTCACGGAACCCTTAAAACTCACGGAACACAACTGCATGTTTTGCGAAACCCCTGTTGAAGAGCACTGATGTGGCATGATCAAATTGTTTCCTTCGTGAGTAATTTCTTTTTCAACGTTTTCAACCCCCTAACCAAGGCTAGTTAAGTTTAATCAAATCATCATTTTATTAGCTACGTTTCATTGTTCAAACTACCTTTTTCTTACCCATAATCGATATAAAATGTGCTGCTAGTTATACTTTTTCTCGTTCTCTCGCTACTGATATCACACGTTCATTCAGACATATAGTGCAACCTCACCGTTTAATTTCATTGGGAAATGGACAAAACTTTCTCGCCAAGTTACTCTCAAGTCAAACAACCTATGTGGAAGCGATAGAATTTTAGCGCTTCCGCTTCCACATCCCTGCTGGTAGCATTCATCTGCTGAAATTACGAAAAAAAATTAAATTTGTATTTATTACGTCATTCTGGTTGACCTACTGTATTTTCAAAGTAGTTAAGTGATAAAAAATTGAGGAAAAAACTATATGTATTTTCCTAAAAAATGTAAGATGCTAAGATCCATTAAAAAGATTGCATTGATTTGTGAATTCTTCCTAGTAGTTCGTCGCAATTGTTTCAGTTTAACTTATTTAAACAAAAATTTTCGAAATCAGTCAAGCGTAAAGTAATTTCAAGGACTGCTAAACACACGAACTGAGATAGGAAACGTGTTTTCTTTGAATTTATTTCAAACTGGCGCAAAATTATGACGTCACACACTTTCTTGCTCCGTGTTTGTTTTCAAGACTTGGTAAACTAAATGTTATACCAACAAAATTTTTATTGAACAAACAAACAAACCGATGGTGTTAGGTTGGAGCATTTGCCTCATTTGTAGTAGGCGGCTGGTTCAGACCTCTACCGCGGCATATCAAAGATTACTTAAAAAAAGTATTCACAACTTCCCCGCTTAGCAATCACAAGAGAATGGCGCGGAGGAAAAACGGGCAACTTTGCGGAAAAATCACTTTAACGGGATTTCTCCACTTTTATGGGACAAACAAATGCTGAGACTAAGCAATATACCGTATACCCGTAACAGCGGCTCAACCTGACCAAAAACTAGCAAACGAAGTGTGAGCTCTTACATATGAATGGTTGAACCTTGAGAAAAACGAAATTATGAAGTTTTTGTCTTCTCACAGGGCCTCCATCCGGGTTATATCGTTGATAACTGCTTAGTTTATTAAGTGTTGGAAGAAAAACTCTTTTCTGAAACTGTTGTTTTATTTAAAAAATTGTTTTATTATTGTATTGTGGTTGAATTATTTCACGTTTCAAATTGCTTGTACGCCAAGATATATCGTTCTCTTTAACGCTATCATCAACCCAGTTGTTCAAAATTGAAAACCTAAGGCAATTTTATAAAATATCGACCAAATTTTGCAAAATTGATATGTACATAGAAGTGGTTTTTACAAATCGTTTTATTTGAATACTTTCTCTTTTTTTACACACTTTGAAATTTCTAGAGAATATGTGATAAAAATGATGTTAAAATCTGACCGTTTTATAGACGGTTCAACCCCTACCTCGATTTATTTTTAAAGTGATAAACCAAAAACAAGAAAATGTTCTTTAGATCTGTGTTAAGCTTACTTCCAGAGTATAGTCCTGGCCTTAATTTTGTTTTTCTTAACAATCTTGCATACAACCAGCCTCAAAGTTGTTTGCAGCGCTACTATTTTGTCTATGATCAAGTATTGCGTTAGAAGCTTTATCTGGATTGCCTCAGGTACCCCGAAGGACTTCGCTTATTTTGGGCTGTATAGATCTAAACTTGAGGAACCTGAGTGTATCATATGAGGAGAACAAAAAATAATTACCTCGTTTCCAAACAAATTGTCTAAACACAAACTTTCATGCTAAATTTGTAATCCCTTGTCTATCTTACCAAAAAGTGTCTCCAACGTTTAGTATAATTTTTTTGACTCTTTCAACTCTAAGCGTATGACTTCTGTAACCACCATTTTGTTGATTATTCAATTGCTTTGCTTTTTTTTAACTAAGTTAGGTGACTGCATAATCACATCAAAAATTTTCGGGAATGCGCTTTTTCCTCATCAAGATTCTCAATGAATAGAAAAAAGAAATAGGATATGTGAAAATATCTACTCAGGTTTTAATTATTTTCAGTTTTTCATATAATTTTTACAACACACCAGCTGTTTCACCAAATCCTTAAAAGTACGTAACATGCTACCTACCCCCTAAAATTTTATCAGCCTACTGAACCAAATTGATTGTGACTCGCTGTTGAAAATGCAATGCTTTGGAGATGCCTAAACGTTTGTATTGCTGCAAATTTGTTTGTGATGTTCAAATACTCACTGGCAACAACTTTTGTAATGAAGTTGTTAGTAGTGAACCACTACAGCACAATAAGCTTTTCTTCGCATTACTCATCAGTAATAGCAATAGTAGTAGTAGTATTGTTTACTTTACAAATAAACAATTACAAAGAAATAGTCTGAACGTAAAACTAAAGCTAACGTAAAAAATTTAGTGGTTGGCAGAAAACTGGTGTACTCTGGTTGGGTTCACTAATTAATTTTTGTCAGCATGTCGTTCAAAAGCAACCAGAAGCTGGCTCTGTTATATTTTATCGAAATGCACGATCGCACGTGTAAGCACTTGAATGAGAGTTTTGACTCTACAAAACAGACATGAAATAGCAGCTCTAACCTCAATTGCTCGGTCAACAACGTGGCGTAAGAAACTAGCCGTCAAACTTGTCATAGAAAGGTTGTGATTCCAACCCTCAGAGCGTTTTTGCTGCATGATACATGACCAAGCGAGGCCGTTGTTTGCTTTCGAAGCTTCGAACTTAAAGAGTGGCTCGCGACAACTACGGGTGGACATATCGACTCGCAGACCGTTAGATCACTTTGCCTTCTATTAAGCTCTCCTTTCCTTGTGTTAGTTAAGTTGAACAAGACAACACCGATTCCTCAAACTGCTTGGCTGGTGTAGTGGTTACAGTGTCTACTGATAAAGCAGTAACTTGCTGGTTCAAATTTTGATTGGGCCTTTCAAAGACTTCTAAAAATGCTGTTTGCAGGTTTCTTGTTTGGTGCTATCATGAAAATAAGAGTTTGAGAAAAAACCGACGATATTTCTAAAATATTTACTTGATGGGATTCTTTACTTTTAAGCCAATATGGCCGGCAGGTGGAGAAGCTGAGCGATCATTGCAGCGGCTTGGTGTGACTAAGATTAGCCAAGGATCATCTCGTTCACATAAATTGATTTAGTAGTTTCCTAATCTGAGTAGAAATATGATAGCCAGTAAACCAGTGGGATCAGAAGAAGAATTATCACCTGTAAGTTTCCATCTGAAGAATCGACACCCAAACTTTTTCATGTGAAGAATCATCATCCCATAGTTGTAAAAAAAATTAAACAAATTAATACCCACCTGAAGAACCGTCATTCCAGACTGGCTTGGAGTGATAGTTCCTCAGGTGATCCAACTAGTGAACATTTTATTTCAAAACATTTCGCTTTATACTGAAAGCATTATCAGTTGTAAATAAAATGCTAACTACTCGGATAAGTTAAATTTTGTGGGCTGTTGTACCGCTTAGATAACTAAAGCTACCGTTCACTAGTTTACCGGCTATCATATTTTTACTCTGATTTAATTGTCTTTCGGAAGTGATGAAAAAGGACCTATGGAGTTTTAGAATACTATTGGTGGAAAGCACAGATTGATTTTATAGTTTATTTCAATTGAGAGGTAAACACAATATGCTGACGTTGAAGTAATGTTTGCACAGTAAAACATATGCTGCATTTAAAATAAACAAAACACACAGTAACCTGATAGGTTGCAAGCCTAATCGGCTCTTGCAGACAAAGAACATTATGCCCTTGCATTTCATTACAAATAATGGGGTTTTTTTGAAGCCACCAAAAACTCAAATTAGGTCTTACCTTCACAAAAGAAGACGTAAAGATAAAATTTTTTTCGTCAGGGAAAAACTTTTTGGCTTGCAATTAGTTGTACGTAATTTGAGTTTTTGCCCACCTTGGAGTTGAGTTCTGCTAGCCTATCTCATGTTTACAAGCATTACAACTTAGCAGAAGAGTTATTAAGTATCTTTACTGAAGGCACAACGTAGAAGTCAAGCAGGCATCAAAGTTATGGCTCGTTGATCAGCGGTGTTATCAAGGGAGAGAGGACGCCCCTAACAACACTATTTTAGGGGCGACTCGTTTTGGCAACGCCCTAGATGTAACCGACTGAATCGTGCTACTTGAGCAGATAGCAAGATCATTGCTTTATCGCACAAAATAGATTAACACAGAAACTTGATCACGTGCAAATATTAAGGTCAAATAATCATTACATTATTGTTCTAACTTTAAATCGCAAATGCTTTGTAGGCGGTGCAAAACTTAAATAGAATTTTGAAAAAGCTTTTGGTAACGCTTTCATCAGTGGCGGTATCGCGTCAAAAGGGAAAACTAGAGTGAACAGGTTGTTATATCTCAAATACTGTAATTAAAATGACAGGCTATAAAGACGAGCCAATAGTAGCGCTTGCATAGTAATGGCTCCAAAATGAAAGATTTTGCAATATAAGATCTTGCTCACTCTAGCTCGTCTCTTCCGGCGCGACATTTCCGCTGATAAAAGCGTCATGAAAACCTTATGGCAGGAACAGCTATTTTCAAAGCCACATTATTATTTTGAATTCTCCAAGTGTAACAATAGTACACTTGTTCGTGGCAGCTTGGCAAAAACAAGTCGATTTGGCCTCTACAACACATGTATGTCCACTTTTTGAGCGAAAGAGGTTTTCAGAAATCTTGCAAAATTTTGTTTCTGCAAGAAAAACGTCTCTTTTTTAAATATATTACTTAATAATCGATTGAAAGATCAACAGTCGGTATTTTATAACCTTGCATACAGTGAACATGCGAAAAAAATTGGTAGTACAGTCAACTTCGGATATAAGAGATTCAGATATAAGGGATTTTCGCTTATAAGGGACTACGCAAAAGGTCCCAAATGATTTTCAATATAACTAATAAGTCGGTTATAAGAGAATTCGGTTATAAGAGACTGATTGAGCTGGTCCCGGCGGATCTCTTATATCCGAAGTTGACTGTAAAACAAGATTCTGCCATCAATTCAATATTTCAAAAGAAATTAGCCTACCGACTGTAGGTAAGGGGTGTAAAAACAATTCATCTCTTTTAGTCAGCATAAGCCAAATAGCGTCAACAAAAAGTGTAGCAGCCTATGTATTTGATGTGTAAGGCAAGTAACTTTCTAAAACCTTCCGTTTTTTGATTAATCCGCTATTTCTTCGACAACCAACTCTTTATCGCATTTCCTGACCTTCTAATTCATTTTTCTTTGCGAACATATCTTCCAGTGAAGTTGTTACGTCTTTAAAAACCGCTGCAAGGGATTGGTCGGCCTTGCCTTTGTTTTACGTCTTCTATTGTTTGATGACAAATAACACTTAGAAATTTTGACGCACCTGCGTCCCCTTGTAGCGTATCCAGCCGGACAAAAACAACCGGCAACACAGGAACGTCGACACGGGTTCTTTCTTTTTAAACGAAATATGTTTCTAAAACAACGATTAGAAAATTGAAAGTGCAATTCTATCTGTACTAAGTTTCAAATTTCACTTACTTGCACTTTGCTTTACAAGGTGAACCGCAAGAAGAATACACTTTTCCATGAGTGCATGGCCCTAAAAATGTTAAGAAATTTTTTTTGGAGAGCTCACGGAAGGAAGTAAAGCAGAAAAAATATTTGGGTGAACTCGTATACTGTATAATTGTTTTATTTTCATGTTGACTTTAACATATCTTCCGACCATTGTATCAGGCAGAAACTAAATTGGGATGAGATTCGAACCCATGATCCGTTTCAGCTACGGTTTTAGGTTCAAGGTTTCAGCTACCTCGGGATGAAAACAGGTTGTAACGAGATATTCACATCGCTGTTGACGTCACACGCCGACAAAGCGAGCTGCTACTTAATAGCCGATACTGTAAGTAAAAAAAATTGACGCAATAACATAGAGGTTTCAGCGTCATCTTTGCAATTGGTAGCCTTATAGTTCAACTTCTAGTCCAATGAATAAATAAGTATGGCATTAAGAGCTTTCAGGACTGGCCCTTGACAATGAAAGTATGAAGTATTTTGTGTTAGTGTGTTGCGCTGTGATTCTCAACGTATTTTTCCGTATTTCTTCGTCAAAAACCTGAGACGCTGTCATTTCTTCCCTACTGTAAATCAAAAAATTGATAGTTACAAAAATCGGGTTTTGCTACTAAAAAAGTTTTAAATAACTGAGAGTGAAAAAACACCAATTTTGATTTATTTACTTGAATGTGCTAAAACCTTTGCCAGAAAACCGTTATTCGCTTGTCACTAATTCATTCATTTCAAGCAAGCTGATAGCTGTCGTAACTGTTGCAGCTATTCTGCTCAACCGGGCAGTTGCATGACCTCCTGAAGGACAAAGAGGTTATGCTACATCATAGACCGCAAGGATCATAGGCCGCTGGGCGAAACAACTGCAGTGTAGGTGTAACAGATCAAAACTTTGTTATGCAATCATGCTGACAAAATTTTTAGAAGTTTGGGTTTAACAAATTATTCCACTTATAGTTAACAAAAATGGTGGCAAGTTTGGCGAACAGAAGACAACGTAGTCGAGCTTGACAATACAGAAAACAATAGGGTCTTTGCTGGCACCAAGCGATATGCGGCGATCTGGGCGAAGTGGTGACTTAGCTGAAGGCAATTTTAGAGTTCGAAAGCAATTTCGGTCAATAAATTTATAAAAAGACATTTCATTCGTATTCTTCCCCGACTACTTCCTCAGAGATTATTCCTTTCTTCATGATACAAAACCTTTTTAAGGGATCCAAGCGGCCCATTTTGAGAAACGCCAATGTGGAGTGTTATTTGTCTAATTTTGCAGTGTCTACATTTTGTAATGAGACTGAAAAAGGTTAGCCTGCGCAACCTGTTATCGTTATATCACTGTAGCAGCCCTGCCTACTAAATTTATTAAAAAAGAAACATTACTTAGGTGTCAAAATTTGGGTTTTTTTGTTTCAAAATGCAGGAGCCGGTCCTTCCTGTAGCGTGGATAGTCAGATTGGTCACCTTGTGTCCAGTTAAGCAACAACTTAAATTGTGGCATTGCCACCTTTTGCCATTACACCCATCATACAAGTAAAGCAAGGAAATTGTAAACGCTAGTTCTCAAGCTTTAGCATTGCTAATCTAGTAATCGAACCCAGGCCTAATTGGCAACTCGTACGAAATAGAGTAAAAAAGCAAAAATACATTTGTTGTTCATGCTCGCTGTTTGCTCCATTTACGAGAAAACTTTTACGATTACGCTAAAAACAACTTGAAATCAGGCCTGCTTCAGGGTTTCCATGACAACGGACCCACTGCGTTTCCAACACAGATACTACAATCGAGCGGAAAGAATTGCTATTAAGTGTTTCTATCAAGGGCACATCATCGCGGAATCATGCACTCAATCTTACTTTTACAATGAGCAGCTTCTTCCCAATCGATTTTGACATTCTTTCGAAAACAAGCAGCAGTATACGCACGGATGGATTCACACGAACACTTACGTGTGTGTGGGCACTCACACATGTCAGTCAAACACGATCTATCAGTCAAAATAGTTTATTATATAGTCACAATCCAAAAGGTAGTGTTATTATTGCTACTTTTTTTTGATGAACTAAACGGTGGTGACAAACAATTATTTCGTGTACACACAAACAATCAGGGGTGGGTTTGTATATTTTGGTGGTCATTTTGCCTACACTTAAATAAAACTGCCCGTGGTGGAAGAACGAGAATACACTGCCAGCTCCCACAAAGTTTATTAATTTTTGAGAACTGACAAAAACGACCATGTGCATAATCAGTTGCAAATATAAGGGGATTTCCGTCAAAATAAATTTTTTTGCGTTTTCATCCAAACTATCGATTTACTTTGTGTTTTGGATGGATATCTAAATACATCTTCTTCTTCAACAATATTTCATCTGAAGCGACAGCAAATATGAAAGTTCCTACACTAACCTGTAATAGTCAATTGGATCAACTTCCGAATAGCATTTTTGAAACATTTTTGACTTAAATATTTGGCAACCCTTCCTTGCTTTCATCTTCAGTTTTAAATCTCCGGCGCAAGGCTCAACTGATCTAAAAAGACAGCTTCTAATTCAAAGTCACTTAGAAAACTTTTAGTCACAAATATCAAAAGTACCCACTTAGTGCTCCTCAAGTTTTATATCGTAATGCTCAGAAAAGCTATTTATTAAAAGAGTGCAAGCCAGGGTACTGGCGTATGTAGGGGGAGTCATTGGGACATGTTCCCCCTTTGACTCTAATTACAAAGCAAAAAATCAGCTCAGTTTGTATCTGTAAGTGTAATCGCTAAACAAACGAGATTCCGTCATTATTTTCCCCCCAAAACATTTTTATTTGGAAAAATTCTGAAGGCTTTTTAAAAAAAGTTACCAATGGGTTTTCGGTTTACAGCCCACCCTTTCCAAATATCTACTGTGTAGTAGCGATCATGGGTGGCCAGAGGATCACAGACGCTCTGTGCTCTTGTTTGATGCACTTCGGTACTTACTAGTAATGACGTTATCACAATAAGCAAAAAATCAATTGCCTCCCTCAACCCCAAGCATATTTCGGCCGACGCGTTCGACCGCGGGAAATGCTCCATGACAAAAATATCGGTATTTTGACTTATACTTTAAAAGATTTCGCGTTCCTTTTTGGTAACAAATAGATTAGGGACGGTTCCAATGAGAAAAATAAACAAACAGCATGATCATTATTTCAATTGAAGGTATGCTGCTGGTGATTGGGTTTTGCAACATTTTTTTGAAAACACTTGATTTTTGAGAATAGCAAAAACACGAGTTTGATGTTGACAAAACCGGAATATCTTTGAAAAATCACAAAAAAAAACAGCATAAAAAAACTTTTAGTCCATTAACAAGTAAGCTCGATTTTGTCCAGCACACCATCACTGCCAAAAAAAGCTTATCGCTTCTTCGAACGTAACTGGTCACTTCTTGGTCGAATAAAAGAAAATTCATATATTCTGTTATTTTTTGAAGACATTGATTCCCTACTGACCTGGTTTCAAATCTTTTCCTTGAACAATGCTTATCCCTTGATCCAGTTTTCCAAGATTGTCCAAATTTTTCTTTGTCAAATTTAAAACTTCCATCCTTGCCAATGAAATCATCACGAGCAAAGCCGTTGAAGTTTCCACAGAGTCCACAAAGCGCCCCACGATATACAGACGAGGCCCCAACTTCCAAGAAGCTGTCCCCATCCCAATTCAATGAAATGCCTGTAAACTAAGCATGTAAGTAGAGTCATTTTTTTATTTCAAAAAATCACTTTTGAATTACAATTTAACACTTTTTTTTGTAAGGCAATGAAAGCAATGTAGCGAAAAGTTGATTTAAAAATTTGACTGCGAACAGTAGTCCACAGTGGGTCTACACGATAACTTGAGGTTGCTTTAAGAACAATTTTTTTTTGCTATATTTGCTCACAAAACCACAAAACGTGAAAAAACATTACTTTTGCAGAAGATCTGCACTTTCTCGCAACAAAAACCTTTTTTAGAATCTTTTCGGCATAATGCAAGTGCCGATTGTATCTCATAAAATCTAAAGCTGCCTTTTTGAAACAGCAGTAATACAGTGGTTTGTTGGGATGCCCCGAAGCAGCATTCGGTAAGCGAGGAGAGAAAAGAAAGTGTTTTAAACAAATGAGAATTTTTTTAACGCTTTGAGAGACTGTATCGGATTCTCAAAACACCTTTAAAAAATACTGATCCAATACACGACCGCTTTGAAAGCGAGCTCCATTAATCTTGGAATCAAGGTGATCCTGCATCATGTAAACGCAGGTGATACACAGAATACAGCCTGCAGTATTCAGGCTTTGAAATTCCAAGGAGATGAGAAAGAGCTGTTGCGTGCCGCCTTATCGTGTTTCTAGCAGTCGATCAATTACAAGAATAGCTGATAACTCAATTAAGCATCCGAGCATAAAAATAGAATCAAATATTTTCAAGATTAACCAAGAGTAAAAGTTGTGCCCAATATCTCGATAATGAGATAAGTTGATCTCTAAACATCGAAAGTAAAAAAGCACCCAGCACAACCCCGACTAAGTTTCATCCAAAGATCAGTAAAAGTAATTGTTCAGCAACATGATTTATTTCTGACCTGCATTTGTCCTAACCTTAACCATGTGATTTTCCACCCAAATCAGAACGTTGAGTCTCACATACGGAAGCGGAACTCTTTGGCCATCTACTTTCACAACAAGTCGTTGAAAAAGTGACACCAGGAGATCATGTCCGGAATCTGAAAAATAAAATTTTTAAAAACGTCCTCAAGATGGCGCTACATGCCTTTACATGTTACTGCCAAATTTCACGTAATATATTAAACCAGCTGTTGCAAGTGGCAAAATCAAACCTCGGCAGGAGTAAATGTTTGGCTTCTTTTGCTCCTTAATGGCGCTGCAGGAAAGCCAAGATCTCTATTTCAAATCTCAGCATAGACTCGATTAAGATTTACACCCAGTCTATTTTGCTAGTGTAATTAGGGAAATAACTAGCAGCAGACATTGCCTTCAACATAATTGACAACCACAGTTAAACCCAGCATTTCTCAAACCATGGGTTGCAAAGACCTCACATTAAAGTCGCAAGAAGATCAGCCACTCTTAGTAAATTTTCACAAAGTTAAGTGATTTTGAAAATACCATAATGATTTAGTCACTGCTAATTAGTTCTTTGTGAAGGATGCCAGAGATACTCCTCAGAAAAATTGGAAAAATTTATCAAAATTGGTGCTTTAAAGAAATGATCTCCACAAAAAAAGGTCTACATCTTGTTCTGGAGAAACAAACAACTGCTACTTTGAAGAAGGCGATCTCCCAAAGGAAAAGAAAAAGGTGTCATGCTTATTTAGTAATTCTGCAAACTGTATTTTCAAACAATTTGGGGTTACATAAAAAAGGTTGTGAAGGACTGAAATTACTCAAAAAATCTAGAAAAGTGTTGGGTTCTCTAGGGCAGGGTTTCCCAACCAGGAGTGCTTGCATCCCTTGGGGGTGCGAGGCAGCACCTTAGGGGGTGCGATATGGTTTTTCAGCTTTTGGCATTGTGTTGCTGTACTGTCATTCTCAGTTTATTCTGTGCTAATTGTTCTGTACATTCTGTGTTTATTCATAGCATGCTTAATTTACGGCTTACAATTTAGCCTGAGATGATGATAATGTTAATAAAAAAAAGGTCAACATCTTCAATTCCAGTCGCGACTTCGATTTTTCGCAAACCAAGTTCGTACAGTGGCACATAATCCTTACATGGCTCTCAGAAAATTTATATCACGGGCCACGTTTTGGCCCACGGGCCGCATGAGTTCGTCCCGGGGACCGCGAATTTGACACCTCTGCTCTAAGGGGTACAAGAACATGTTAAAATATTTTAGGGGTGCGAAAACATATTAAGGTATTTTAGGGGTGCGACAACATATTAAAATACTTTAGGGTTGCAGGGCATTACAACGGTTGGGAACCACTGCTCTAGGGTATGTCCTGACTTTTTGAGTTTGTTTCTTGTCACAGCCCATTCTGAAAAAGAGAACGGAAACAACAACTAGAAAGTTGTAATTTACATTTAAGTTGAGATTACCTTGGTGGAATAATTTCAGATGTACCGAGTTGGTCCACGAAAATGTTGGAGACTTTTTAGCATTATTATCAACAATTATTGAGAAGTTTTTGCCCAGACAATCTCGACTTAACAAGTAGCGGCAATCTCCTTGAAAACTGAAAGCTTTCCCGTCAAAACTCCGGTAATGAGGATCGCCAAACACACTGCATATGCCAGGCACTGAAGAGAAAAACGTTAAAAATCGTCTGAGAATATATACGCAACATTGTGTCAGAGCTTATGAAGTTTCTGAAAGATGCATACATGCCAACAAGTTGGCGATGAAGCTGCGCATTTAGTAGGCTGTTAGAGGCAACTTGCTTATAGATGACCGGTACACAATGATTGTAGCACTACAACTGTGGTAGTGAATCTATTAGTCTGCACTTACGACCCGTTTAGAGTGACTGCCATTTCCCCCCAAACTCGAGTGCAAAAAAGATGCAAAGTTCCGCATCAAAAAAAGTAATGTTACTAAATAAGCACTTTTTGTAACAGATCATATATTTATGAAAGCTTTAAAAGTGGTGATTTGCCAAAAGCTTTTTATGCTGCTCGAAAAGCGAAAGCGGAAGACGGTCTTTTACAAGCTCTCCTTTTAATGATGCAATACAAATAAGTGTAACACAATAAGTCTTAACGTGTACGTTGATATTGTCCTCCTTTGGTCCAGAAAACCATGAGTTTTACATCTTTTAGAATATTGATAGAAAAAAGACAACTCAAGATATGGCGTCAAAAATGTCAAGGCAAGATGTGATGTTTACGAAACAATTTAAAAGTAGTACTATGATGTGAATACATCATCTTACCTGGCTGGCAGGTCGGACAGCACTGTCCCGGATGTTTGTCCTTAACTTCACCCTGTTTGAATAAATCTTCAAATTTTTGAAAACGGGAGTTTTTCTTGAAATTTTACATTACAACATCATAATTCAATTTTGTTTGCGTTGTTTTGATATTGTAGGATCAATTCTCAAAACAACATTTTGCAATAGCGGCAACAAAATGTCTTAAGCTCAAGCAAGTGGGTCGCTGTTTTGGTCAAGGCAATGTAAGGACTGAGAAAGTAACAGGCTAATACGAGCACCCTGGAAAGTTTTAATGTTGCAGAAGTGGAGCCAATTTTTACTCAAAGTTAAGATAAATTAAAGCCTTTTTCCTAGCTCAATAAATTGAGCATAGCTACCAATCAAAAAGTTTACAATTCAAGGTTGCATTTACAAGAAGGAGGGAAAATTCATCCGCTTTTCATTGCGTAATGTTTCAAGAAATGCACCATTAACACTCGAAGACGTTTTATGGACACTTCCATCAATAATTTATTTACCCCCTGCAATATCGCATCTTATGTAGGAGCGTAATTAATTACCTGCGGGCAGCTTTTGCTTTCCACACAAGTTTCTCTCTCGCATGCAATCTCTCCGTTCCAACAAGAGCATAACAAGCACACGTCACGTGAATCTTTCCATGTTTCCCCATGCTAAAATAAAAATATGAAAAAAATCAAACCTGGAATTGAAAATTAAAAGAATTGCTACCGAGTAAAGAAAGTATGACGACGATAAAATTAAGATATATTTGTTTAAAACTTAAAACTTTTCAAACACGTTTTCTTTTAGAAATTCCAATACAAACTACAAGTTTACATAAGCACATACATAATTTCTGTAGCTTTATTCTGTGACCCATTTTGACGTAGATTTTTACAGTACCATGACAACAGAGACACAATCTAATAGCTCTTGTTGCCATGGCAAGGAGCCAGTCCTACTGAAAACAGCCAAGATATGAATGTATGGTGTCTAATTCCAACCTCGACAAAATTTCCGCTGGAATCAGAACAATTTAGGAAGATTTTGTCTGCACATCGAGGACAGCATCCGTCTTGGATAACATCTTCTTTTGGACACGGCAGCAACGCTCTGCAAACTTCACGATTGCAAATGATGGTTCCGTTCTGAAAACAATTAATTTTACCCAACACAGCTGACTACCATTGGTGGGAGTCCAAAAGTCACTTCTTACATCACGCTGGGTGAACAGCTTCACTATTTTATGGTGACAATTAGTGTCCGCAGCTGTAGTTCAGCACAATACAAAGCGATGGCGTCGCAACCAAAAGATTTTGAGTACAATTTCTGTTTGTTTTTGTATTGCTCTCATTAAAGCAACTTGTCTTTTCGATTGCAGAGCTAGTGACGAAAACCACTCTTTTTGCGACTAGCAGTAGACAACTCAACAGACCTTGCAAACGCACGTTGTGCAGGAATCAATTCTTATTTCTTCGCTATTTTCAAGGAATCCTCTTTTAAACCAACATCCTCCATTCTTCAACTCATACAATAGCCTTTGGCCTAAATACAGCGGCATTGATTGTAAGAAAAAAATTTATAACAACATCTCTAAAAAGGACTAACAAAACATGAACAGTTGACAGTTATTGTCAAAATTGGGTCAAAGGTAAAGGAGTTGCACTTATGCAAAAATTTTACATTTATGAACAAACTTCTTGCTTCAAAGGGCGTGTTATGGGTATGTTTTTGGTTTCTCTTAATGGAAAAAACACTCATTTTTTTGTACGGTTAAACTTTCAGGAATTGTGAGGGAAGGTAGGCCATTATCATTTATTTCTTCCAAGAACATTACGGTACTAAACCGGTAGCAAATGACAAAACGCACCCCGCTAACCTGTACACGTCATACAGCATCCATCATCATCCAATCGTCGTTGATGATCTTCGCATACCAGCACTGGACAAACTTTCTTCCAACATTCAGTGTGGCCGTTCTAAATAGGTTTTCAAGTCAAGATTAGGTTCTACGCAAGCTAAATCTTTGAAGCACGGCTGCAAAATAAATTTAGATATTCTATACCTGAATTTAGACTTCATTTAGAAAAAAGCGAGTGAGTCAAGTATCTTCACCACCGCAACGCGCAGGAACTGCATTATTTTCAATGGTTTGCAGATGCAAACTTTTCGAAAAATTTGTTTCATTGGATCATTAGAATTAGGAAAGCACCTGGTGACTTTTGTAGTTTTGTTCGG
The DNA here is from genome assembly GCA_963675345.1 of Trididemnum clinides. Lineage (NCBI taxonomy): Eukaryota > Metazoa > Chordata > Ascidiacea > Aplousobranchia > Didemnidae > Trididemnum > Trididemnum clinides. The sequence goes on from OY776286.1 coordinate 36,273,142, forward strand.
ACATTGATGCTTTTATTCATTAAAAGATTTTCCACCGATAACCAATTTATATCCAGCCTCTACCCGATCCAAATTAAATTACTGTAGCTAGGTACGTCAATTATCTTTACCTTTTGGTCACAACAAACCTTTTATAAGAATAAAACAACTATTTAAAAAAGGAAGTGGCTATTTTTTCTTGGAGGCTAGTTTGCCGTCACTATCTATGTGTGTGTAAATAGCCATATTTGCTAAAACTTTGCCAGTGGTGCTGTGGTGTAGTGGATAGTGCAGCTGCCTTGAAATGCAATGATTACGGGTAAAAATCTACAGAACAATGGAGGAAAGGCCTGGTATGTAAATGCACGGGGTATAATGTACATTGGGAGGAAGCATACAATGTGAGGGGAGCATACACTCGGGATGCAAAGTTTTTAAATGCATCATTGAAATTGACAAACTAGAAACGACCAAAAGTCACATGTTCAATACATCATTAAAACTGAGTAATCACAAATGTCTCACAAAAAATAGCCTCCAAGGGTAAAATGTCATTGACGGCAAAATAGCTACTGCCTTTAAAAGAACGTTCAGATCTATAAAAAAAAACAATTTTCCACAAAAAGCAGGGATGCTATCTTTTATTTCAACTGTTGGGTATACTTCCCGATACCTCATCTCTTTTATACGGCCTTGTGTTTGTCGAATATGTGATAGCAGGCCAGCAGGTAGTGATAAATCTTCACTCTCCTGTCTACGGTATTCTCAGCTACCCGGTTTAGCGCTCAGCACAAAAACGATGGCGTGATTGGTTGCAGTGCCCGGGGCAAAGGAACTCAAAAGGAGTACTCCGGCTTTATGAGACTCTCACGTAGTGTGACCGGGCAGCCTACTCGACACGGTTGCTCAGTCTGATCGTAAACTGAGAGTGCTTGAGCTCATACGCATGAACGAACAAATCCTTCAATGAAAGAACCAATTTACATTAGACAGAGAGCAACTTATGTCCGAACCTGTTTCGGAGTTATTTATGTTTATGACACAGCGCATTTCTATTACAAGCACTGCGACCATGCAAAGCAGGATAAAAATTGCCATAAAATGCCTTCTCCAAATACACAACAAACAGCGTACATGCGAACCTACAACACAGCTGCAAATCAACTTACCGAGCAAGTGCATTCAACGCAAACTGCAGGAACGAAAATCTCACCTTCGCCAACTGTAATGTTGTTATGAGTACAGCCTGTAAAATTAAGATTTTTGGCATTTTTAGCCAGATTACAGAACACACGTTTGATTATGATCACTAGAAGTCGCTAGTATATGAGGCGCCCATCGTCCACTACGCATCTAAGCCACAACGCCGAGTCAGCGTGTTGCTCTCTATTCTGTGATTGCCCTCCGACAAAAGTTTGGTTTGCAGTTTGTTTGTTTCAAGGTATAGCCGAAAGCTTTAAGTAGGTGCCAAAAGCTTCCTGGGAAAAGATAAGCGCTTTTTAAGTGTCATGTGAGAACTTTAACAGCCGCTCACTATTGATCTGTGTTTCAGACACACAAACACAAAACAGATGAAACAGAATCCAAGCTGTAGCCATTTTGTTTTCATTTTATGTGGCCGATTAATGACGCGTGTTAAATGAGCCAAAACATAAGACCATTCTTGAATCCACAGGGCTAATGGGCGAAGACATATTGAAAAAAGTTTGAGCGTTTTCTAGTAAAGGTCACGCTTGTTTCCTTGCCAATCAACCATAACTCATTAACCAAATATTTCCGAAATTTCAGTCGGTAACATTGTGACGCAAGTAATTACACACATTATGACGAGATAAAAATAAGCGCTCAGATATGATCTTCGAAAAGTAAATAACTACTATTTTTAAATAGAGACAACCTTTAAGCCAGACATTACCTGGACAGGCGGGACACCCACAAAGCCCACGCAAGTGCGGTTGAGGCCTGGCGCAAGTCACGTGACATTGCGCGCGCTCTTTCATGACGACACCGTTCTAAAATGTTTTAAAGTCATCCGTCACATAGTCGTAAAGTAAATATAAAATGTTTAATATTTACTGCTTTGAGTGTTGATTTCCAAAGCAACGTTAAATTTATTGGATCAAATTTAGTTTGAGCTCAGGTTTTTGAGGTGCACATCTTAAACATTTGGTGTTGGGTCCCTGTCAGAGGCACATTGCCACGATTTCCTCTGCTTTGCAGATTCTTATAAAAAGAAATTTAGTGAAATTAATATCGAGTAATTTAACCCGGCAGCATAAACTGAATAATTTTTCTGCAGTTAGCATAACTAACGCTGTGCTGCTTGCCTGAAAAAAAAGCCAAACTCAAAAACGTATTTAGCTATCGCAGTGGTTGCTACGCTGATGAAAAGAAGAGTTCTTGCAAAATGTATTCTACCGACAGCAAGTACAGTTCTAAATTGTACAGTATTTGAAGTAATTCTCGATTCTGGAGGCCCCAAAAATTGGGCCTGATTAAACTGCAATTTTATTTTGTTGGTCACTGGATTCAAAATAAATCTACCTTGCAAATATGTTTGACACACTCCCCATGCAGCTCATTTTCGTCCCACCTCTCATCATGGTCATAATTTCTTCCTCCGAATTTACAACCTAAAAGCAAAAAATCCAATGCACTTTGTGTCAAAAACCTAAGTTAAAAATTTGTTTGAAAAACGTTTTTCAAGGTGAACACATCAACAACGATCGTAAACCACAAACAATGAGGTAAAAATGCATTCGATAAGCCAGGCACAACACCAAGATATTGGCCTCAACATATAGATTGGTGGAGTTACGAGCGCATATAGACAACTGAAATCAGTTGTCGCAGTAGGATCCACATAAAGTCAGTTTTTTACCGCTTCGACTTTGTGGTATCAAGCAACAGAGTTGCTATGACTTACAGAGACGATAACATCGCTGTCAATCAGAGTCAGATTCTTCTTATGCATTCACGGTCAAATTCTCATATCCTGATACGCAGGTACACGAAATCATAGGCTATATAAAGAATTTTTTAAGAAAATAACGGTCAAGATACGAACGAGAACAAATTTGTACAAATTTTGTTGGGCTTACAAACTGTTTTGGTAAAAGAATATAATGTATGATCAGCAAGAGCATCTTATTTGCAAGGACCTGAGCAATACAAAGCCCTATAGAGGAACTCACCCAAGCACTCGCGACAACATTTTTCGTCGCGGTCCACCATAAACGTGCAGGGGTAATGTGAAGGACAGACTTCTCGACTGCACTGGATCGAACCTTTCTGTGAAAAGAAAAAAGTTGTTGTTTTCGGTGAATATTGCCAGGATGCCACAGTGATTAAGACTTTCAATTGCAGTTGATAGGCCTGCGTTCAATTCCCTTGTTGAGTTATACAAAAGCCAATATCAAAGAATGCACAGATCCTTGCTTGGCGTTCAGGACAAAAAACATTGTGGAGAATGAAGAAGAAACAACCCTAAAAATGCAAAGTCTGCTTCGTCTTTTATATTGTTTAAGTGCCCTGGTATCAAAATGAAATATTATTCATTTTAGTAAAAAGAAAAAAATTGATGTTTTTCAGTGTTTTTTAACTGCATTTTTTTAGCGTCAGGACGTATTTTATTCTTGACTAAGCTCGGCTTTATTCTTCATTCTTGACATTCTTCTTATTGCTGAACGACAAGTAAGCAATTTGTAAAAGTCACTTTTAATGTTGTCGCATATCTCGACAAAAACGTTGAACTCAGTATACCGACGGCGAAAAAATGATTCTAACCACTGCACCACCTCTGGAAAGTGCTACAACTTCCGTCAAAATGCTCCATGCACGCATGCTTTGCACGCAGTAGTGTAGATGGGGAGGACAGCTCTCGGGTTTTTCGGGCTTTGAATCCTGGTTTTTGAATAAAATACGTGAAAATGAATGTCCACTTGGCTTTGATCCAAAGCAATAAACACATCGCTATCTGCGCTAAGATTAGTTGCCAACAGCGTAGCGAACCCGTGACAAACTCGTTGAAACCTTAAGTTGCCACAAGTTTAACAAACATTGAAACAAAGTTTAAAAAAGTCGTTTATAGAAAATGATGCAGCAAAGGTGTGAACTGGTCTTCAATAACTTGACTCAAAGACCGTATAACCACGCAGTCTTCCAAGTGTTCGATGAGTTGAATAAGTTCCCATGATTTTCATACCTCCTTGTCAAGCATGACATCTGCTTGCGTGACTAGGGTTAAATAAACTTGAACCTAAAAAGTTTTGAAGAGCAGGAAAACAAAGAAATGCCAAAACCACAAAATTCTGCAAAGAATGTAAAAAGACTTTGATAATCTAGTTTCACACAAATTTATTTGATTTTTACAAATTCGGTGACAATTTGACAAATTTCTTTAAATTGATATCACTAACAAGCACCGAAGCGTGGTCATAAGCTCGAAGATTACACTAGTTCACATCAAAAGAGCAATTACAAAAGGCAATTTAAAACAGGAAACCACGCAAATTGACTGACATAAAATCCCTTTAGAAAAAAATAAATTTCTTTTCACCCATTTTCACTTTCGGTGAGAACTCACAGTCTAATTGACAGATCACACTTAAAATTGCTTAAGTTGTCAAAAAAAATGTCCAACATACGATATACAATGGTTCTTGATAGCAAACAGTGTAATAATATAGCCCTAAAGCAAATACATTACCGACAAATATATTACGACACTTTATTTGCAGCTAAGTAATGCATTGTATAATCATTTTTATCAAACATGCTGGCAGACAGACTGGCACCATAGCGGAATACCACGTTCAGTATTAAACAAACGAAATACAGCAATGCCCAAAAAATCATGTTATGACTTTGGCCGATTCATTGTTATAATGAAGGTTTAGTTAACGCCACAGTGAAATGAGATTTATATTCATCACCTGCCAACTTTGCAGTTAATCCGCCGCTTAAAATAGTTGTCAGCTGTCACAAACGTCATAGTGTAATGTCTGTGACATCACAATAGAAATAACCCAGTGCCTAGTTATGAAGACGGAAATCAAAATACAGTGCAGCATTTAAAAAATATCGCAGGCCGAGAATTTTCCTTTAATTCAGTGATTTTCAACCTTTAAAAGGACGGTTCGCACTCTTTTTTTTTCGCAAAAATTTCATCTGCACTACCCAGCCAGAAGTTGTTTGCTGCTATTCATTTTCCCATGTGTGAAATAACGACGTAAGGGTTTAACATAGGAGAACTGTATCATCCGGTCTCACTTTCGAAGTTTTTGCTACACCTTTGTCCGATTGCAATACTGACTATTGCAGTTGCAATTTAATGCTCATTGAAAACAGCAGAACTTACGAAACTCCTGCAGTTTTGCTATGTGCATCGCTAGCCTCTTGCATTACTATTCCTGCGAAGGGCTTTTACCAAAACACAACAGTAACGTAAATAACTAGGATAAGTTTTTGTCGTTAATGACAAACCCTGAATACTTATGAAACGGGCTGTTATCATATTTTCACTGTTTCAGGGTGGCAATGCAAAAAATCATGAGTTCATATTGAAGTCTTAGTTTACACATCAGGTCATAAAATTAATTTCAAGTTTTTAAGGTCATAAAAATTGGAAAGATTTTTTAAATTCTGGGTCGTGAATACAACAATATGTATGGTAGCTACCGAGATTGCCACCTTCATAGACTTAAATGTGGGGCCGAGAGAGCAGCAAGCCCTTCAGACTGTTTTCACTACTACCAGAATATTGTGAACCCCTCCACAAATTAGAAAAATGGGCAAAATAATTACTTTTGAAAAGTCGATAAAAAAAGGCCTTCAAACTGTATTTTGAGACAAAAATAAGTAGATATTTGCCAGTTTTAGGTCATCAAAAAACTCAAGTAGTCGCAAGCCTAGTTTTCACAAATCGCATTGACCCTGGCAAGTCTACACATTGGTATTCGATGCTGTGTGCTGTGGCGGCTGTACCTCGGCATTTTCACCCAGTATTTGGTGCAAAATACGGCGCCCATACTAGAAATAGTACGATATGCAGACGGCAACTTTAAATGTATGTAACCGACCACAAAGAGATATTCTTATCCGCACCGTGTTTGTCTTCCACACTGCAAATTTTTTTATCCTCCGCCATTGTGAACCGCCCCATTGGTTGAATAGCCCTGCTCTAACCCGACACATCAATCAGCTTCTTAGTTGAGTCTTGGTTTCAAAAAATCGATCTCCACAAAAAGTCTTTGGGTTCTTCGGAAGACCAAAATGATCAAAATCCTCACATGCTACTAAATAAAATGCGTTTATTTTAGCGACACCTTATAGGACATATTTTTAATCCTAACTACTTGATGAGTACGTAGCATGAAGTTTGTGAATGTCATACTTTAACGTCTTCGGTAAGATTCAACACGGGTATCGAATCTAGGTTTATCGGCTACAAAGTGGACGCATTTGCCACACTACCGCAACAAGATGGCAATGGTTGTGTAGCTATTATTCTTAGTTTTGCTTCTTAAGCTACCCGGCTATAATCTGCATTTAATGCAAAATGTAAGGATCGTCATTAATGGCATTTACACTTAAAATTTAGTTTTGCGCTGCAGATCTTCGTCTGTTCACTTTCGAACAAGTGCCGTAAGTTAGATCAAAAAGTGAAGTTGCCATTCGGTCAAAACAATATTGAAACGGATGTATGGACCGCTGCCGTTTACAAGCGGTGCTGCAAGCAAAGGGTAGTTTGTAAATGGTGTTTGCATAGCAACTCAAAGAAACACGAACGATGTTGGATCAGTTCTCGAGCTTAGCCAAGAGTGCAAAAAGTCAATTTAAAAGGTCATGGGCAGAAGGGCTGAATTTTTAAAACTACACCGGAAATCAAACCCCTCCCCACCTAAGCTCTAACGAACACCAAACCACTACCACACGGCTTTAAAACCAGAAGTCTTCTTTCACGAATGTTTTGGGTCATTAAAAACTTGTTGATCTCCGAGTACCGCACGAGTTCTTTTGATCAGAGCATTTAACCTCGTTTATCGGGTTGATAAAAACATAGTCAGGTTTCAGGAAAAAGAATCAAGCTGTGTTTGTTTATTCTCAAATTTTACACAGGACAGGCTCAATGTAGTTTCAATTTCAATTCAATTATTTCACCCAGTCTCAGCAGTAACTTAAAACATTGTAATACAATCTAAGATTTTAAAAGTAACTCAAGGATTTATACACATTGTCAATCGCGTCAGGTTCTGTAAGTTAGTCATTTGATTAGACTTTGCAAAGTGCCATGAGGCGGAGTTTTATGGAATTGAAAAACTAGTTCAATTATTGCCACTGGCTTCGGGAAAGCAAAACAGTCCTAATCATTACAAAGACTTTGAAGTGGAATTTACAGGCTGCCGGCTGCAGCTCGGTAATAGGAGTAACGTGGAAAATGAATTATGAAACTTAATTTATTCAGTTATCGGTAAAACGAGTCATGGCGGTAAAAAAACCGATGCTGTTAAAAAGTGTCCTATAACGTCATCGAACCATGCGGCAAAGCGGAATTGAACTTTCGGTTACCGGTTCAAGGTTTTTAAGCACTTCTAGCAAAACTATTGCGGTAATTTGTATGATTTAACTTATCTTTAAAAAGGTATTTAGCTTAAACTTAACTTCACGTTTTGTTGGTGTAATAATACCTTTTCTTTGAAGACAATGATTGCTAACCGTTTAAAATAGAAGTTTTCAGCAATTTAAACAGCCCCTGGCGCCTAGAATAGACCCTTTTAGACGCCAAGTATTGTAATTAATGATCGTTTAAAAGCTCTACATGGAACCTTTTTGAATTCTGAGAACTCCATTTATCCTCCTTTAGTCTTGTACAAAAACCAATAGGTTGTTATGGCACACTAATGCACAGACGCGTAACTAGAATTTTTGTGAGAAAAAGGCTAATAAAGTTCATGTTGCTTCAAACGTTTGTGCTAACGGGGGAGGGGAGGGCAAAAATCATTCTGGGGCAAAAATAACTTTTCAAGAAATAGTGCTAAAAAGGGCTTCAGCTTACTTAGTCCCTCCCTGCTTTCGCGTCTACTGGTGCCAAAAGGTTTGGACTTTTATTCGCATTTTGAGTACATTTCGCCACATTTTCAACAAAAAATGGTTAAAAATTACGGTACAAAAACACCATCCCTCGATCCAAATCATTACGGTTGTGCAAGAACATTGGGTAGCATCAAGTAGCTTAGGAAGAAGGAATTCTTTATTGAATAACTTTTTTTTGATTTTAAAGATAGAAAGAGCAACTGACATTTATGCATTCAAGTCACATACATGAAAGTGACTGTGACATCATAAACTTTTAAGCATAACCCAAGCCGCAAAGTTGTATGGAAAAAGCATTCTTGTTCTCGTTTGAACCATAATTTAGGGTTGTAAGTGATTTTGCAGGAAAGGATAAATTAATACTTGCAAATAGTGGCTTGTCTGTGGGAAATTGGGGCAAGGAGAGGAAAAATCGTCATTTTTTTAACAAAATAACAAATTGTTTTACCATCAGTGGGGTCAGTGGCACTGCCAAAATTTCCTAAATGGGGGGCCAAAATCACTGAAATGTCCCGAAAAATCCGGACGTGTGGTAACCCTAGCCCTAACAAATCACTACGCTTTTTGCCTTTTTTTCTTAACGCCATAAGGTATCCTTGTGGGCACTATTTCAAGTAACGATCAACCGGTTTTCTCCATTCCTACCGGTTATGTTTTCTCCATTCTTTAATGTTGTCCACTTACTACTTCATTGGCTGTTCTCTCTTTCTATTTCTTTAAACATTTTCTAGCAGCATGGCTTTTGCAAGTCCATCTGACCCGGTAATATGTCAGCATCATTTCGGTTTGTGTCTTCTCACACTGGTCAAAGGATCGTCACGTTCTTCTATGTAATGGTTGTGGTCTTTCTCATATCTTACTTTTGCCCTATTTGCTTCAGGGCTATGTAAATTCTGCACTGAATCTCCATTTACCAATATCAACTGGGCTACTGTATTATTTTTCTCCCTCATCATTCAGTAATTCTTGCAATTCACATCTGTATTCGGAATAACTATTGCAGTAGCCTAGCCACGATTACAGCTTTTATACATAAGCTTACATTTGTATTTTGGTGCTGATCACTGGCCTAAGACGCCCAAAAACTTTTAGCCAACCACCGTTAAAAACAAACTGTTAATTGTCCCTTCGATATCATAGAGAAAAAGCAATATTTGTTTTGAACACTTCACGAGACAGATAACATATGATGCAACTCGACTATAAGGCTGTATATCTACACTCTCTGGTATCAAAAAACCTATTGAGGGTAAGAAGGTCTTGTTTCAAAGTCAAAAATGAAGCCAAACAAAGCAATCCCAACACTGGCGGCACCCCTGGTGCAGGCCATTCTAAATCACCGACGATAAACATCCTTCAGGGTTTAACCTTGAAACGCTTGCATTTTTCGCACTGCATTATTCTCTACAGGCCATTGCACATCTATCCAGGCATTTTACGTGTTTGTGGTAGGCGTTTATTACTTTTCTTTAAGTTTATTATGACGTCATCGTTACGTCATCAAGCTGCTAATTAGTATTGTTTACAATTAGCAGAGGCACAGTTGTGTAGTTAAATGCTAGTTTAACTCTGAACTTTATCACATTATCACGATTATATTCTGGAATATTCGTTTATATGAAGTACATAATGAGAGATAAATAATTGTGGTGAATGATTACAACATACCTCGTATAATTGAATATGACTTCACAAACAAATCGTTATGAAATATGACCAAGCGAATTTGCTTAAAAATGAACAAAAACGGATGTTTTTATTCTAAAGTTTTCCTCAATAATTTTTTATCTTTTCTGATAATGGCTTTTGCGTGAATAGCTTAAATCAGGCCCGTTTCAAAGTTTTTCCAGAAGCTTTCTGTCTCGAATTCACTAGCATAGTAGAGGAGGGGGTTCCCTAATGCAAGATTTCTTTTGGCTTGCCTACAAAGCAATAAACCACTTTTTCGCGTTTGTAATTGACATAAAAAGTCTTCTTACTGTCATCTCAAAATATCCACTTTTAGCAAAATTCTGAGTGAAATCTAAATACAAAATAGTCTTCACCGGATTAATAGTTTATGCTCAGATTTCAAAAATCCCCGGTGCTTTAGTTGGCATGGTATTTTTCTACAACAAATGTGTTTACAGTCAATCAATTTACGTTTTGAGTAGATTCAAAACCATCCACAAAGTAGTTGCCTAATTAGCTTGAGATGGTTGTCATTCAACCACAACGCAACAACACGGATCTTAACTGGCTAAGATCAAAGGCAGTGGCATCACGTAATCGTGTACGCTTGGAACAAGCATGATTAAACTTTGGAATGCATGGCTGCTGGTATGGAAATGTGAAAAGGAGAGAAGAACGCTACTTGGGAAAAAGGATGATGAAGATGGCGGTACCAGGTAGAAGGAAAAGTGGAAGGCCAAGGAGAAGATGAATGGATTTGGCGAGAGAAGACTTGGAAAGGTTGAAGCTAAGGAGGGAGACGAAATCGATTGGGTGAAATGGAAAATACTTTCGCGCTGTGGCGATCCCGAATAGGGAAGAGCCGAAAGAAGAAGAAGAAGAAGAAGAAATCCTACAAAAAATGATGTCTTAAGAAGCCAATTGCAGCTCAATTTATTTCAGCGTCAATATTAAACAACGATAAAAATCCACGGCTAAACAATTGGGTTAGTTTAGTCATCAGCAATAGGGACACATCTACAATTATTTGTTTTTAATTTTCCTCATTTGAGTCCAATCAAAAGTTAAATCTACTGATTATATGCACTTTGTGATTGAAGTTAAATGAAGCTTACCTTGCACATACAAGTGAAGCATGGATTGTCCGATAGAAGAGGAATATTCATGACCTTGCCCTCTTCGTCGCATCTCTCAAGGTCGCCTGCAGCAGTGAAGTAAATTATAATCATACTACAATAAAGTGAAAAAATTTATTCATCTCATGCAGTGGAAAGGAACAATATCCGACTGTCCCGGCGCTACCAGTCATGGATTCAAGATGCAAACCGGTAGCCCTACCAATAACAAGGCGGACTGCAATTGGTGGGAGCATAAAAGTTGACTTTTACGATAAGCTTAGTAAGCAACTTGCGACTGCCGTGCGTAAAGCTGACTGTCCGTCAATTCGTCCGTTCGAAACAGACTGCCTTGCGGCGTGAACCGGAATTGCTCTTTCTTGCCGTGCCTCGGCCCCAAGCTGAGGAAGAAACACAAGCAACAGACAGGTACCGTGTGTATGAAAAACTTTACCAAGCTTCGAGTCAGTAGTCACCAATAGGCGTCCTTGCGGTCTACAAAAGCCTCAGTTTGAATCCAAAGCATGAGCTTAAAAGCCTACGGTTGTTACGTGCGGACGAGTGCCCCATGCCATGCAACACTCTAAGCTGTAAACACGCTTATTTTCTATCATCATTTCATAGGTCATGCCACCAGCAACCTTGCTAGCGATAAAATGATCAGTTTATATGACACTCACAATCACCCAATCAGTCGCGCAAGTACGAGTATATCAAGTTTATATAAAGGGAAGGGCGGATATCAAAACATGGTCATTTTGTTGTAAGATTGTTGAAAGCCTCTCCAAAAAATGTCTCTAAAAAAAGACTCTCTAAAAAAGTAAAGGGAATAGCCGATTGGGTTGGCTTCACACCCCACGCCCTAGGACGCTCTCACAATCAGTCGTCATATTTTTCGAATCGGTTAGCCTTGCAATTAATTTTTGCGACAAAATAAAATAATCCACCAGTAGAAAAGTGATGAGATGACTATGAAGCAGTAAATTATCGAAAAGCAAGGACAAGATGCAATTCATGGGCTCCTTTTACACATGTGTAAACTTGTGTCTTTTTACAAACTTTTCTCTTTTCCCCTGAAAAACCCTTTTGAGGATCTCATCCGCAAACTCTTCTTCTCAAGCAAGTTGTTCCTCTACACTGCTTGGTCCCTTCCCCCAAAATGTGGCTCTAATTGTAAGATTGAATAACTACTTTTCGACTGATTTAAAGAGTATTCCAATAGCTTATTTCTCTTACCTTCAATTCAAATAGCCTATTCCTCTTACCTTCAATTAAATATCCTTGGCAATTGCAACGGTTTGATAGATTCATCAATATCAACGTCGTGATTAAAGATCGAAAACGTTTTATAATTTTTGCCGCAAATTTCAACCTATTTCTCGGCATTATCTTAAATTTAAACCGAGGTTGGGTTGATCTAGTCACGATCTCCACGTCAAAATGTACGGAGTCAACCACAGGATTTCACGTTTTGTATGAAGACTGATTCAGTAACCAACAAAAGCTTTTTTAAAATTATACAGTAACCTAAAACTGCTTTCAGATGATATATTCCATCATCCTATAGTCACATACGTTGAAAAGTTGACAAGAAAGTTTGATTAAACCAAACAAAACTTCCAAATCTTTTCAAACATTGCAAAATCCAGGTAAATATTTCGACAATCTGATATCGCAAATAGATCGAAAAAAAGTCGATATCTCGATTTCTTTTTAGTGGAAACCGTAATTCGAAAAATAATAAACTCGGGACTTCTACCAAATTTTCCCGCCAAAAATATTTAAAGAGCAGAACCTTTAGTAGTCCAAAAGATCAATGTGAGATAGCCAATATTTCGACAAAATCGAAGCAATAAGTCAAACTCAATTACTTTCGATTTGCTTACAGGTGTGCGGTAAGAATTTTATTAAAAAAAGGTTGGGGGCACTTATTACAGAATAGCTTTCCTATCAAAGTTACTTCATAAAAAAGTGAAATCACTTTTACTCCTATCAGATCTACCTGTAAAATCGAGCCAACGTATAATTAAGACCGTATTTAGAAAAACAGAAATAAGCAAAAAGAATTTACGTCGCCCTTTTCTGGTAACCGGTCGCCCTTTTCTGGTAACCGATGTTCTTTTTTTGGTGCTTTTCTTCCCTTGAGGTCAAAATCTCTATGTGACCTTGCATAATCTCAACAGTAGCAAATCTTTCGCCAACGGTTTCAGTACACACGCTAGTTGCCCACAAAACTCCGGTAACTACTGCTAACCGAAGCAAAAACTATCGCACGGTATTTATAAACTATGACCTTCGTTTAGGGCATTCTAAATCAGTTTCGACCACAGATAAATCGTTTTAAGTCACCGTGAACTTGTGCTGCATTGTTTTTAGCATGTCCTTGTGCGTTTGCTGAATGTCAATCACAGCCGGAAAGACGCTTTCTGGAGCCCAACTTGCAAGAAGATATTTCAATTCATATGTTCTTTTGGGAAGTTTCAGTTGAGTCAAACATAGTATATATAGCAATATTGCCAGAAAGCGTATCTTCAAAAAACCGCAATAAGAGCACCAACTAATACAGTTGATAAATTACAAAATAATTGCAAGTTTGTTTGAGAAAAATAGCAGGATTTTAATTGGTGTGACAATACACCGCAATAGTTTGGTACTTTTCGTTTTTCTTGACCACTCCTATTCAAAAAATATATGCGGCTACAATATTGGAATCTGAGTATCAACTGTCCTTGTTGTAGGCATGTAAATGAAATTTGCTGCACCTTGCTACGGCAGCAAAAAGCTACTCCAATATTTATTATTTTAAACCCTCTAAGCAAGTATTCCAGAAATTCCGTGGCTTGGTCAAGGTGAATTGAATACGTGACCCCAGTGAGTTTGTTTTCGTGTAAATCTCGTTTTCGTTTTGATGAAAACGTTTTGAAAACAAACTGCTTTGATAAATAACGTTAGCTCCGAAACAGTGGCTGTATATAAAACAAAGTTTTTAAACATTTCTTTCCACAAACGTTTCTTAACAATTAGAAGCATACTGGGATTTCGTAAAGCGCAAATCAAGATTACTATTATTCCAAAAATGTCAATGGTTCAAAATTAAACAAATATAAACGTGGACAGGTTGTCAAAAATGACTTGATGTTAATTTGAGCCGCTCGGACTCCAAGCAGAATTAAGCGGAAATCCATTAAAATAGTTTGGGACATATTTTCAAAATTTGTCAAGAAAAATATATCCTTTTTGTTTTTTGAGTAAACTGGTGAAAACTCAAACTTTTTCCGAAAGATTGGGGCATGTTTATTATCTTGTTTTTCCTGGCATTTGCACCATTACCTAAATAACCAGTTTAGTAGGTATTCAAAAAAACTTTTACATCTCACCATCTAAATTTTACCTCAAAATTAAGCCCTCTTATTGCAATCCTTGCGTCTGAGCTAGAAAAAAAAATTGAGCCATAAAATATCCCGTACGATTCAAGCGTGTGCGAGCTTCTAAATTGACGACCACGAAGTTTTTTAGATTTGGTCGTAAGTATGTCTATGTTCCTGATATAAAGCCGCAAATTTTTCGTCAAAGGGCAAAATTACGTTGATATTTTGACCCTTTACCGAAACAATCTTGTATTTGCTGAACGCCAATTAACCAAACGAATTTTGACCTGATCAAATTTTTTTTTTATTATCTTATTTTGTTTTCAAATCAACGGACGGCCGAGTTGACAAAGGAGTGTGATTTTTATCGAAACTTACTCAGTGCTGACCGGTTAACAGATGACTTTTGGACCACCCTTGTTTCCCACAGTTTCTTTCAGTTAACCCTTATAACAAGATGATCTGTATTTATCTTCTGTATTTTTTCGGCACGACTGATGTTTTGTTTATTTAAAGGCGGCATTGGTCTGCGGTCTCACAAATTCGACAGATAATGCTCTTCACTATTTCCCAAACAAATTTAACTTTAAATCCACTCACATCTGAAACCTGGTATAGGACAACTAAACTTCAAGCAGGATCTGATCTATAGCCAGTTGCGATCGTTTGCTGAGGAATTATATGCAGCGATTGTTTTCTTTTAAATTAGCCACTTGAAAACTGCAGTAATATTTTGAGAAAAGCAAGAATTTTTTAAACAGCTGTTGTTTGCAAACACACTCTCAACATCTACTTCAGTCTCATGGATTTGCAACAAAAAATTTTTATACAAAACTTTTTCTTCTGTCCAGTCATCCACTCCGCGAGACCTACTCCTTTAATACAGGCGGACCAGTGACCTCCCGGCTTTTTCTAGAGAAAATATTTTGCAAAGCATTTGGTCTATGATCAGCCTATGCCTATGCAAAAACTTCAATATCAAGATTACAAGTTTCTACTTCCGTAGTAAACCCAAACATTTTATATCTAGGCTACTATTTAAATGCCTGTAAATTTACATTTCTATTGACAAATCCTGCAAATGCAGCGTCTACCTTTCTAGATGCCCAAAGATCAGTCTCGTGTTTCTTAGCTTCTTTGCAATCTTTGTTTCTTGGCTACATTAAAGAAAAAAGGCCACGTCAAAATTATCTAATTCAAGCATGGCGACGTTCACATAATTGCTTATTTTTGATCGTAATTTGCGTGGTATAATTAAAACAAATATTAATTTAGCCTAATGACTGGTTTCCTTTCAGCTATCTAAGCAAAATGGTAGTTAGTACTTGTTTAAGTTCAGTAAATCTAAAGATTTGAGTGTAATTTAAATATTTCAAAATTAAACAAATTTTTGATATTACTCACAATATAGGCAGGCTTCTTTTCATCGTCGGCTATTGCTGCAATCTCTTGCCTAGAAGAATTTGCCTTGATACTTCATATTTTTACGTAAAAAAAGGGCATTTTCAATGCTTAAATTTAGTATTTTACTTGAAGAAGTTCAGTTTTAGACATTCAGTTCCGCTTTTACCAAAACTAATTTTAAGAACAACGCAACTTCCCCCTCCCTGTTAAAAAAATGCAGCATCTCTAAACAACCTAGACTACGCCACTAGATAGGGTTAGGCCAGATAATCAAACTATAGCTGTTAGAATGAGTGTATCGAACAGGCCGCCATATCCAGTAGAAATAATGACAACTTAATTAAGTTCGTGTGATAAATCCAATAGTTTGCTTCTCAATCTTTAGCGATGTCGCCACGAAATTTTTTGATATAAACTGCAAACTGCGTTCTTGCATAATCAACTGCAGGCGCCGTTAATAAGTTATCTTCAAATATTGGTCTGGCGCCCGTTTCCTTATAAAAAAAGGCGCAAAAGTTAACAAACATTTTATCTTCTTAGCAATGGCAATTCATTTGTAAGGACAAACCCAACTAAATCAACACAGAAACCTATCTCTATTTAAAGACAAAAATACAATTGTTCAAACACTTAAGGCAAAAAAAGCTGCTGGAATTTTAAACACGTAAAATACCTTGCAGTAAACTTAAAGAGTTGTAAACACAGCGATAAAATCTTACTACAGACCTCCAAAACAAAAAATGACTCAAATAAAACTGGTTTGGTTCACAATTAAGCCTGAAGCATGAAATAAAACTCTAGCATCACCTAACTCAGTCAAACTTTCAAGTAATAGTTTTGAGCCATTGGTTTTTAAACATTTTTCGATGCGACGCATTTAAAAAAACTTGCTATAATTGCGATGCATCAGACAACGCAGCACATGAATGTTTTTTCTATCCTTTCTGCGGAATATCGATCTATTTGTCGAGTTGAAGATCTTGATTTTGAATATTAACTTCTTTTAAGCAATTTTTGGGGTCCATTTTTGAGGTGCACCCTTATCCTATAAGATTTTTTAGCAATCACTACGGCAAATTTTTATTGAACAAAAAAAATTGACTTAAAAATTCAAAAAAAATGACTTGTTGGACCTAACCAAAATTTGACTGAATAAATCAATGTTTCTTTAATTGATAAATCAAAACTAACATTTAATTAAGGAAAACACACACGTTTTTAACAAAGCTTGCCATACGCCATTCTCGTATAAGCTGCCAACTTAGCAATTACCAGGTACAGGAATTGAAATGTAAAATCATGTACTATATTGCATTTTCCACCTTAAGGTTTGTGTCATCGGCCAACAGTTTTCGAAGCATGGAAAAACTTTTTCCTGCAGAAGCAGTTGTGGGCTGAGAACGTCGAAGTAAACTGTAAACAGCCGGTGAAATGTCAGGTATTTCCATGTTCATTATTCTAGAAATGTCATTGTTTTGCATTCTTTTTTGAATGTATCGCTTAATGCTGTAAGTGCAGGCCAGCCAAGTCTCCTGATTTCGTCGGGAGTTTTCCCGATTCGGACACTTTCTTTCGATCTCCCAATTTTGCTCAAAATTTTACATTTTACCAAAAACACACTATTAAGTTTTAAAGCTATTGTGTATTGTTCTTGGGATACTTTTTTGTATACTTTTGGACCAGAGGTCCTAAAGAGTCAGAGAGTCGCCAAAGAGCGAGCGGCGCAATAATTCCGTAGCTGGACAGTGCAAAATGAGATGAGTGGTGTCCTGGGACGAGTGTCCACAGGCGCTGCAGGAACGATTTTCGATTCTGCCAATTCTAAACAGATAAGAACTTAACAGAAGGCTGTGTCCGTTGCATCGTAGACGAGAGAGAAAACAGCGAGCGTGACGTGGAAGCACAAGTTCCTCGGTGGAAGTCGAAGGAACCTGTGTGCAGTCCCGTAGCACTCCAACTTCGGGCCCCCCCCAAAGTAAGCGCAAGAGCCCCTGCGCACAGGTCATATCACTTTAGAGGTGTAAAATTGAAAAGCTGCATTAAGAAAATACACCACAATTTGTACATAAGTAAACAGGCTAATGTCACAATAAAGCATGCCGATACCGAAGGTGCAAGTTATAAAAAATTCGGCACCGATGCCAGAGTTCAGTAGGACATTTATGCAGACACTGCGAAACGAAAGCAATGACACTGAAAAACATGAAAAAGTTATAAAAACACAGTATCATTTAAATAGTCTGGAGCGAACCTTTTTGTTCGCAAATGCTGTTATGACATTGTCATAATCAAGAGATTGGGCGCAGTCATTTTCGATTGACAACATGGCTAATGAAGATAGTCTACTGTCTGTCATAGACGTTCTATTAAAAGTTTTGATCAGTTTCAATTTGCTGAAGCTTCTTTCAGCGCTGGCAACAGTCACGGGGCAAGTTAGTAAGACTCGAAGTGCGATGTACACATTCGGATACAATTCAAATAAATGAGTCTTTAGAAGATAGTTCAGAAAGTCTTGAGCCGTATTGAGATTGCGTTTTTTTTGTAAAATTAAAACAAACCGCTGTAGCTCAGCGCTCATTTCATCAGAATCAATGTCACCGAACTTTTTTTGAAACTCTTTACAGCAAGTAAGAAGAGCATTTTCTTGTTGCACAAGCAAAAGTTTGTCTCGTGTGTACAAAAACGAAAAGGCGGAAGAAACCTCACGTAAAAAATTAAAGCGCTCCTTTATTGACATAATAGCCTGGTCTACTAATGGATAGAAAAAGTTGCTTTTAAATTTCAGTTCAGGAGTAGCTCGTTGTTCCTCTTCACCTTGGTAATCAAACAATCTTCTTTTCTTTCCACTTCTTGACGGAGGAAAAGAAGGATCAATATCCAATTCCTGTGCTATTTCAACAGCAGATGTTGCGGCACTGTCATAACCCGTTGTGCGATAGTTTTGCAAAAGCTTTTCAGTTGCCTGGATTTCCGTTTCCATTGTATAAAGGGAGACTCCATACGATTGAAGAATCTTGCTTGCTTTATTGACTTGGAATAGGATATCATACCAAATAAACACCGACAAAAGAAAACTCCATTTTGATAAATGAGCTATCAACGATTTTGTTTCTGAGGCAGCTCTTCCATCTTTTCTTTCTATGGAAATGGCTTCCAAGTCTTTCAGTGCCAGCAACACCTCTTTTAAATTGTATCGAAGAGGTTTGATGCATTTAATTCTGCTTTCCCAACGAGTATCAGATTGTGACTTTATGGACAGCTCCACATGTTTCTTCAAAATTTCCCAACGCTGAGCAGAGGAAGAAAACAGCACATACAACCTTGTAAGTACTCCAAAAAATGTCAATGCTTCCGTCGATCAATTAGCACTGTCAACAACAACTAAGTTAAGGGTATGGTTTGCACAGGGCACGTAAACAGCTTTGGGATTGATGTCTAGCATTCTTGCTTGGACCCCAGAATGTTTTCCTTTCATGTTAGCACCATTATCATATGACTGACCTCGACAATCAGACAATTCGAGTTGCAGTTCGGTCGCTTTTTCCAAGAAAGCGTCCAACAAGCCTTTCCCAGTACTGTCACTTATTCTCAAGTAGCCAAAAAATGTTTCTTTAACAACAGCAGCTTCTTCATTACATAGTACATAACGGAGAATGACAGACATTTGTTCATGATGTGACATATCTGGAGTGCAGTCCAAAATTATAGAAAAATATTTTGCCAATTTCAATTGCTGTAAATTTTCTTTTTCAACTTCTGTCGCTAGCAATTCAATTAGTTCATTTTGTATGGTAGGACTCAAATAGTGATCTTTAGTGTTTTTATTCTTGATTCTGTCTTGAAGCTCTTTTAGGATCGGATCTCTTGCCAAAAGCTCAAATATACCCAGAAAATTTCCATTGTGAGGAGATCCTAAGACTTCTTCAGATCCTCTAAAAGCAAGATTCCTTTCCGATAGAAACAAGGCAATGTCGATGAGTCTCTCTAAAACATTTCTCCAAAAACGTCTTTCATTGAAAAAAATATTCATCTCGCGTTTGTCGATAGTGGATGAATTTCTTATCCCTTCAGCTAGCAACATCCATTGACTGCAGCATTCTTGGTGGGAAATGCCGTTTTCATGGTCTTTCAGTTTTTTCGAAAAACCCTCCCATGTATTTATACCACTACAAAAGGGGCTTAGTGTTTTTCCAAATAGCTTACAAGAAAAGCAAAAAACTTGATCTGATTCCCCAGAATAAACTAGCCACGACCGTGAAACGCTTTCACCATTAGGTAACACACGTTTATAATGGTTGGAGGAAAAACGTCGCCTTGGAGTTGTGTTATTATATGGAAAATTCATTATTAGTTGATGTGGTCCACGCTTTACTATATCACATCGTTGAGCATCAGAAATACTTTCAGGCCATTTACATGGGTCATCAGGGATAGGGGTAAATTGAGATTCAGTTATTTTTGATATTGAAGGTTGCGTATTGGCAGGTAAATCACAACTTACATTGTCTGAAAATTCACAATCACTTTGATGCTGATCGTCATAGTCTTCTTTTTCTTGTACACTATAGTTTTCTTCATCCCTCTCGGTACTAGTGCCAGGTCTACTCTGCTCAGTAATCTTGAAAAAATCTGTCATCTTGGGCAATTTCGCTACAGCATCTCGAGCAGTGGCTGCTTCTTTTCTCTTTTGAGCACCACTTTTTGAACGTTTCATTCTATACAATGTCAATAAAATACTTTATCTGCACTCTGCAGTGTATATATATTGTCCCGATATTTATAGCCAAACAGAATTCCAGACCATTCTATGATTGTTGCGTAACAAGGGCATTGTTACGTCAATCGAAATATTCAAGATTCTACCAGAAAATCAATCGAAATATTCTAGATTCTGCGAGATAAAATGACGTCGCATTCACTTATGATGTCACAAGCCAATTTCTTCCTACAGTTTAAATCGGTTGTAAACAAGTCTGCTGAACTGAAAATAGTCACGTAGCCAAAAAGCAATTTCAGACTAACTTGGCCCCCCCCCCAATTGGGGGGTTTGGCGGGCGGCTGCTACGTCTCTGCCTGTGTGTCGAAGAATTTTGATGAGACAGTACGCCTCCAGCTCGAGAAAAGACGAGAGTGGATACGAGAGATGAGAGGAGAGAGACTACAAGGGATTGCAGAGGGCGCAAGTAGCGTTTCCAGTCTGGCCAACTCATCAGCCGCGTCGTTCCCCTGGAGAAACGAGTGTCCGGGGACCCATTGTAGCCTGATAGAACAGGAGGGCAGAGAAGATAGTTCCTGCCAGATTTTCCAGAGAGTTTGAGCTAAAAGGAAAGATGGAGGAAAAGACAGGGTGGTGAGGAGAGAACGAGAGTCAGATAGGAGGAGAAGAGAAAAAAGTGGCAGACTTGTTGGTGATGCCGAGACAAGCAAAGAGTTTGCAAAATAGCACACGCTTCAGCAGAAAAACTTGAGCATACTGGGCCTGCTGAAAAGAAAAGAGTAGCCTCAGTGCCACAGGGAGAGCAGTTGGCAAGTACGCCAGATCCACCTTTGCCAAAAGGAAAAGGAACAGAGCCATCAGTCCAAAATACCAGATCGCGAGGGAGGAGATAGTCAAGGTGAGGGAGAGTCGCACCTTGGCGAGAAAGAGCATGGAGAAGAGAGGGTGGATTCCACAGTGAAGGAAGACAGGTTTCAAGGAGGTAAGGGAGAGCAAGCAAGAAGAGCCTCCCTAGGGGAAGTAGAAGGAAACATGAGCGGGTGAGCGGACACAAAAGTTTTCCAGGACGATCAGCAGAGTTTTGGTTTCACTCCAAGTCTGGCCAAACCTGAAGTGGGAAAGAAGGTTGGGAGACGAAGAGCCTACTCATAAGATAAAAGAGTGAAAGAAGTCAGGGTGACTCGTAGGGGAGGTAAAGAAGCCTCGGAGAGAAGAAGTAAGATTGGAGAGGACGAGAGGCAGCCGGTGATGGCGCGACTAGCCGCTCGGTGGAGGCGTTCTAATTTGGTGATATTGGTAACGCTTAGAAAAGGAAACCATCCGAGATTCCGAGCGAAGCATAAGTGAGAAGGGGCAGAAGAAAAGCTTTGTACAGAAGATAGAGGGACCCCATGAGGAAGCAAAGATACAGCGTAAGGCCTTGAGACGAGGGAAAAACTTTCTGCACCAAGCAACAGCCGCCTCAACGTAGTGGTGCGGTTCCCGACCCCGTTTGGGTTGGGTCGAAATGGTTGTTGGGCTTCTCGAGAGTCCCAGTTACCCCGGGCACTCCCTTACTTTTGGCTTCGTACTACATGCTGTCAAAAATATTGACTTAGTTTTTCACCAAATGAGCATTCATCGTTTACCATTGAGACGCAACAATAGCCTTTAGCTTCGGGGCCAGCTTCACCACTGTGTTCAATAAACTGTGGTACATGTATTTCAAAAAAGCTTCTCTAAGAGGAAAACGCGTTATAGGGGATCAGCATAGGGAAAATCATTTACCGGTAGCTAATCAGAAAAAGTAGCCCAGCAAATTTAAATCGGACTGGCTGAATATCTATCTTTCAACCAGATCAATTCGTTCTTTTGACAATTTATTCTTCAAATTTAACGTTTCGCTCCCCTTAGTTACCGGGGAGCTTCTTCAGAAAACCGTAGATGTTAGTAGTGTAACATATAAACTGTACAACATAAAAATAATAAAGACAACCTGTATTACTAAACACTAAAAATTATTCACTAACAGGACAGGCAATCACGTAATAACAAAAACATTGTTACATCACCCATACAGGAGTGGGCAAGTAAAATGTGTTGTGAGATACATAAGACGTTATTTATTGAAGACAAACACACTATAAACAGCCGGAAAATTTGCACCATCATTGCGATTAATTACATTACATGAACAAGCCTTTTGATTCGTCAAAAAACTTTCCGAAACGCGACGTCTGTATGCATGTGATGCTGACTTCAGTATTTTGACATCATCCCAATCTATTCTATGATCGAAATCCATAACATGTTGACTCAGCGCTGACTTTTTAGTGTTAAAAGTCTTGACCGCATCAGCATGTTCCCGTTTTCTGGTTCTAACACTACATCCTGTTTCACCTACACACACAGCATTGCAATCCCGGCAAGAAATTTGAACAAAAACGTGGTTTGATGTATCAAATTTCTTGCCGGGATTGCAATGCTGTGTATGTAGGTGAAACAGGATGTAGTGTTAGAACCAAAAAACGGGAACATGCTGATGCGGTCAAGACTTTTAACACTAAAAAGTCAGCGCTGAGTCAACATGTTATGGATTTCGATCATAGAATAGATTGGGATGATGTCAAAATACTGAAGTCAGCATCACATGCATACAGACGTCGCGTTTCGGAAAGTTTTTTGACGAATCAAAAGGCTTGTTCATGTAATGTAATTAATCGCAATGATGGTGCAAATTTTCCGGCTGTTTATAGTGTGTTTGTCTTCAATAAATAACGTCTTATGTATCTCACAACACATTTTACTTGCCCACTCCTGTATGGGTGATGTAACAATGTTTTTGTTATTACGTGATTGCCTGTCCTGTTAGTGAATAATTTTTAGTGTTTAGTAATACAGGTTGTCTTTATTATTTTTATGTTGTACAGTTTATATGTTACACTACTAACATCTACGGTTTTCTGAAGAAGCTCCCCGGTAACTAAGGGGAGCGAAACGTTAAATTTGAAGAATAAATTGTCAAAAGAACGAATTGATCTGGTTGAAATATCATTACAATCGACATACGAAAAATGCCTGCTATATTTGAATATCTATCTACCCATTCATTTCTAGGAGTCGTAAAGGTGGTGGTGGATTGAGAATTTTAATGACCGGAGAAAAGATTTTATGAAGGCTTCCTATTAGCCAAGTACTCTTTAAAAACCTCTGTTTTTTCATTCATTTGGAGATTGTTTCGAAGGTCGGGATTAGAAACACTTGTTGCAAAGTAGGGTTTCGGCCCAATAATTACATGGGATGACCTTTTCTGTTTTTTGAAATCATCTCTATTTTGTTGGCTTAAAATACACGATCTAGTTCAAAATTAGGGTTTTGGCTTAGAAGATACGGGCGCAAACTTGTTTTTTAAAGATTAGCACTATTTTGCAAGGCCAAAAAAGCAGTTTATAGATCTTGCCTGAAAGGAGGGCCCTATTCTCCGTGAAAGGGGCCTGAGGTAGCTGTTTCACCCTAAATTCTCTATCATGTAAAGGTGACGAGTTTGTTAAATGCTGTTTTTGTGGTGTAGATACAACAATGCAGCTCAGGTAAAAAACGATCTAACGAAACATATCATATCAGAGGATCACAGGAAGAATTATACAGTTGCCCGTGAGACTCAGAGAAATACTTGTCTCTTGCAAAACGATGAGATCAGATAGATAAAGTTATTTATGCGGAGGCTACCTTTGTATTGTTCATGGGGAAAAACAACGAGCCACTCAGTATCTACAATGGATTTCCAAAAATAATCGGCGACATGTCTCCGGACAGTTTACTAGCCAAGAAGTATAAAGCTGGAAAGACCAACACTACAGAAATCATAGAAGACTCGGAGAATCACTTTTTGGTTCTGAAGAAACCAGATGTGCACGGTGTGTGTTTGGGAAGACAATTTTATGGTGGTTGTTCACTGTTTTGTTTTTGTTTCTTTGTCTTTATCCTCTTGTCACGAAAGAGTGACCCAAGCGCTACGCTTACAATGAATCCATAAGACCCTACAGGCTCAGAAGTTACCATTTTTTCCGATTGACTTTTCTGGCCTCTAGTAAAATTTGCTGTTTGAGATCCTCTAAGCAAATACGACTATCGTAAAACATCTTATCCAAGGATACAAAAACCAGCCTTAGGAGCACGTGGGAGCTGAACCAAGATTATGTGATTGAGGCCGTCGCATTGCAAGAGCGATACTCTACACTGCAAGAGCACGGATCATGCGAAAAAGGATAAATTCAGGTAAAAAGAAAAGGCACTTAACACAAACGAAGGTCTGGGGGGATAGCCCCAAGAGTTTGGTTTTGCTTGCACAAAATATTTTCGATCGGACAGTTCAGTTTTCAATGTTGTCAGGTATGCAAGTATCTTCTTCGAATTCAAGTTCTTTGATCGCTTGCACTGGTTCTCTGATGGTGTCCTTGACCCTTTCCATCGTTTCTACAAGCTTAAATAGACATTAATATTGGTGTTTGATTTTGAGAAGTTGAATAACTGAAGCACTTGTTCGCAAGCTAATTTTTGCTTGAGTTACTAAAGCTTCAGAACCTTCCTAACTTTTCACAATCCCTTTCAATTCTTGTATTCTTTGCATAATGTACGACAGTATTCAACTAGCTTCCTCATCTTGTGACAACAGGCTGAGGCGGGCAACCAATAGTAGGAAATTTGGCTTGCTTGGTTTAGTTTTTAGCCATTGCTTATTTGACTTTGCGATAAGCTGATCGATATCTCTAAGGTGAGATTTTACTTTCAAAGCACAAATGTGCAATATACAATGTGTTACACATGTCACATGAAACAGCTTAGGATACAGAGACCTTAGTACTGCACCAGAAGCCACCATGCATTTTGCATCAGGCTATAAAAGAGACAAAGATTTTTTGTGGATTCCAAGAGATGTAACAGCATCGTCAACTACTTGAGCAATGCTGTTCCTATTTGGCGCACTTGGTATTGGTTGACTGTCGTACAAATAACTGACGTGAGGTGTTTCTAGGCTTCAGACTGGAATAATTAAATATTGTATAGCAGATAGAGTGCTGTGATCAATAGCCAGAAAAAATTCTTTGCTATGTAGCCTACAGCATTTCTTATCCGCTGTGACCCATTTGTGCTTAATTGCAGCACTGTTTTTCTGCAAGTAGTTTCAGTTGGCAAACCGTGACCAATGCTGTCAAGTTGACTTTCGATATTCTTATTGTTTAGCTTATACAAAGGAATATCAGCAGACAAAAATGCCTCTCTTACCTTTTCCACAAAATCGGTGTTACTGCTCCTCAAAAACGTTTGCGAAGTGTGTGGGATTAGTAGTAAGATCTGCAGCTTAACGCTTTTTGGTGTTTGGATGTATTTCGATGACTTTCAACAAGAAAGTGTTGGTTGCAAGAAACCGTACAGCTGCACAAATTGCAATGTTATTCGTAGTTGGGACTTTTCATAAATTCTTCAAAGAAGTCTTGAAGTACAAATTGAATTTTAGATGTTTTGATAACTACTTTTGGCGCCATTTAAAAACCTAAATCACAAACAATGGCAAAATCTAAATATATATGTCAACGGAGGGCAAAATTCGGTTCGCCGACCTTTTGTTTGCGGCTCTTCTTTTGAATAATAATATCGTAATTTAACAGTGTACAATTGTTATTCATATGTATTGCTACTCACAATAGTTAGTTTCATAGCTATCTGATTGTAATAGCTTGTTTTGTATTCACCGAGGTAGGACGCCATTAATTCTCGATAAACTGTTATTCACAGTTGAATTTAGGTCAAGGGAAGATTTTTAAGAACAGTATGTGCTAAGTCAGATTATAGTGTGAAAATCATTCATACGAGCGTTGTAAGCATTGCAGTGCGAAGTGTGGAGTAGGAATATAGGTCAGACTCAAAAGTGTAGATTTAATTTACAGCTGTGTGCTATTTCAAACAGTCAGTTAACTATACTAAAGTCGAAGTCACAAGTATAATAAACTAGCAGGCTTTGCCGGCGTCGACCGGCAGAGGCCCTCCATTAGTAATGCCCGGGTTTAGTACTTCAGTTCAACTGACCAAGCCGGCTTCACCCATCCGGCTCTTATGTAAGCAGTAGCGAAAAGTTAATGAATTTTATGCACTTTCACAATTCTTGTACACAAAACTGTAATCATCATATTCTCTTAATCATGACTGGCAATGCTTACAAAGAATCTTTCCACAAATTATTATCGTTAATACCTGTGAGGGATCAGAGATTATACATATCAAAACTAATTGTAGCATGAAATGATGGTTGCTTTCACAATTAAAGAAAAAACCTATTTAATGGTAAGCCTATTTTGCCAATTGGTGCTGCCGCTTTCCTATTTATATTTGTGGTGTTAAGTTCTCAATTTGGCTGCGCTATTGGTCTTGTTTCCGGCATAGCGACAAAAGCGGCTATTGTTCCCTCTATATTCAGTTTCACAAATTGTTATAATTAACTTTTTATGTTGATTTCATCTAAAACATGGGATTTTATTATAATGATGTTGAGTATAGACATAAATATCATAACAGGCAGCATATCAGCATAAGAAAACATTCTTGCTTTGTAGTATATATGACGAAGCCACCCGCAGAGACCCCGTCAGTAACGTCGGGATTGAGAGTGTGGGTTCAGCCGGCCAAGCCGGCTTTATCTATCAGGTTCTTGTATGAAGAGTTACCAAACGTTTATGTATTTTCTGCACATAACATGTTTACGACTTTTTGTGCTCCTTTTTCTAATTGAGTATCTCATCTCATGATCCTGGCTACGCCTTAGGTCTATGTGCTTTGTTTATTGCTGACACGAACCCAAGGGATCCTTGCGTTTCCCGTGGTTTGGAAGTAGGGATTACATTTTTGATATTAAGCTATTCTAAAGCAAAAAGGGCAAAAATGTTTTTCGTGTGGTGTGATTTCACACTGTGTCGCTATTTTCTTTTGATTTCCCCTTAAACTTTCTCAAG
Organism: Trididemnum clinides; assembly: GCA_963675345.1. NCBI lineage: Eukaryota > Metazoa > Chordata > Ascidiacea > Aplousobranchia > Didemnidae > Trididemnum > Trididemnum clinides. Next base: position 36,300,476 of record OY776286.1, read on the forward strand.
TCCTTGCTGGCTACACATTATGTGGTATGTTCTATTCTCCGTGGTTGAAGTGTCCTGGGGAGTTTAAAGTGTCCTTGGTTTTCCTCAAATGTTTGGTTTGACCCCGGTAGCTCTATAAAGCTATGATAAAGCAAAATACTGATGATACGAGGTGTATTCAATAAGTTTCCAGACTTTTTTTGTACAGGCATTTATAATTGCCGTAAACTCGAGATATTTCAGTATGTTGTTACTATACTCCTTATGAGATGATTGACCAATTTTTTCTTGTTTAGGTGCAAATTGATAGCTACAGTAGGAATTAGAGTACACCTTACTAAATCCTGATTGTCACAGCTGGTGAATTTCAAAAATGCAATCTGGACGTGAGGACACATTAGAAGAACAATATGCGATCAAGTTCTGTTTTAAACTTGGAAAAACTGCCACGGAACCATATGGTATGCTTCAGACTGCTTATGGACCATCTTGCATGAATCGATCATCAGTTTTTCAGTGGCACAAGAGATTCAAGGAAGGCAGGGAGTCCGTGAGGGATGATGAGAGATGTGGGAGGAGTAGGGAAGTCAGAACATCAGAGATGATTGGCCAAATAAACGATTTCATGAATAGGGACCGTCTTGTTTCTATAGAGACGCTAAGCGCACAGTTTAATGTCAGTGTGGGAGCTGTACCTATAATCATTCGTGAGGAACTGAAGATGCGGAAGATTTGCGCGAAGTTCGTCCCAAGAGTGCTCCGGGAAGATCAGAGAGAAAGACGTTGCAATGACAGCAAGGAGATGGTCGAGCTCATTAATTCAGATCCCCAAGTTCTTGATACCCTGGTAACCTGCGATGAAAGCTGGATCTATTGTTATGACCCAGAGACCAAGAGACAGAGTTCCCAGTGGAAGCATGCTGGATCTCCCAGACCCAAGAAGGCCAGACAGAGCAAGTCCACCCAGAAACTCATGATGATCCCTTTTTTTGACAGCATGGGCATAATCTACATTCATTGGGTTCCCACTGGAATCACAGTCAACAAGGAGTACTATATTGAAGTTTTAAGGGAGTTCAGGAAGAGATTCCGTCGGAAGAGTCCAGAACTCTTCGAATCAGGTCAGTGGCATTTCCATCAGGACAATGCCCCAGTCCACAACTCCATCCTCGTCACAGACTATTTGACCCAGATGGGCATCAAGACGGTTCCCCATTCTCCCTACAGCCCGGACCTTGCTCCCTGCGACTTTTGGCTATTCCCAAAGCTCAAGGAAAACCTCAGAGGCAATCGTTATTCCACAATTGAGGACATGAAAGAGGCTGTGACGAGGGTCCTAAACACGCTCACACAAGAAGACTTCTAGGGGGCTTTCCTGAAGTTGTTGGAACGGTACAACAAGTGCATTGATGTCGGAGGAGAATATTTTGAAGGGGACTAGAGTTTTTTGTGTGTACGGTTAATAAAAGTGTCCATACCAAAAAAGTCTGGAAACTTATTGAATGCACCTCGTATGTTCCATGTGGTACGATTTAACACAGTGACGTTAATTTTGATTTCCCATCAAACTTTCTTAAGTCCCTGCTGGCTACGCATTACGATTCATATTTGTTTTTCCTTGATTAAGTATGCTCATAGAAGTTAAATAAGTTCTTGCTTTTCCCAAATTTTTTTGTTTGATTCCTGTAGCTCTATAAAGCTGTTATCAAGCAAAATAAAAAAATGTTTCTCCTAAGTATGGTGCAATTTTGCCCAGGCAGGCCATACTATCACCCTCGCCGATTCAAAACATATCAATTAATGCAGCTTCGCCAGCTTAACCGCACAAACATTTGTTAGAGCCGCAACGAAATGTTTTGCTAAATATAAGCCATAGCTCCTGTCCATGTAATGGTGATCGTGTTGGTTTATTAAATGAAGACTTGAAGTATTCAAAAGGAAATAACGATGACACAAACTACCATTCGCAATTTTTAAAAATGTAAGAGGGTGAAACATAGTCAAAATTTATGGCGTCGCCCAAATGGTGGTCGTTTTGACTCGTAAAGAAATGAGCTGTTTGGTGGTAGACATGTTTGACGATTTGGTGGGCCCGGTTTTGCATTAATATTGGTGATATTAAGATTTTTGCCAGCGCTGTTTGCTTTAATTCGGCCTTAGCATGAAAATGGGTCCTGCCTTTCCTTTAAGTCATACAACCTATTGCAATAAGTGCCTATTAAGCTCTTTTCATACAAAAAAATTGATGTTTTTTTTCCATAGACCTATCCTTGCAATTACAAATATCAGTAATGGGCTTTACCATTTACCGGTATGTTTGCTATTAAAATGATATTGCTGCCTGCTGCTGTTTTTACTAAATAGTAGCAAGCATTTGATGTCATTTAATATTATGACCTCACAATGCGTTTTGAGCCATTATTATTAGGATTGCTACTTACCGCTTCTTCGTCACTGTAGGCGAATTAATATGAACTAACGTCTCTGACTGCGTTCATGTTCCTTGACCCTGGCATAAACCCCGCCATGCAAAGAGAAAACTAACCCGAAATAAAGTACTCACAGTTCAGTTATAGCAGTAGCGAGAGCCCCCATCAATAATGTCGAGGTTAAGAACCTCAAATCAGCTGACTACTGTTACAGCCTTGCCTAATTGCAAAAGAAATTGCTTCAACATTTAGATCATATGTAGCTCGACCCCTACATTTTGCTGCAAACGATAAGAAAGGACCATTTTTACCCCATTGTCTTTTTCTTGGGTAATCATCAAGTGTTTTGCTTGGAGTAAGCTACATTTGAAAACTTGTAGACTTCATTTTTTGATGAGTCTTTTGAAAAATTTGATTGATAATGCCAAACATCTATACAATCGAGAAAGAATAGCCAAGATGTACCAAAGGACTTAGTTTTTCCAGAAATTGCAGTTTTGTGAACTGCAGGCACTATAATTTTGTTTGTTTACTACATTTAGCCAGTTTAAGCGTGCAAGCAAAATAGAGAAGAAAAAATGCTTAGATAGCTTGAAGTGCTTAAATAAAGAATTGCTCGAAACATAATCAAATAAACATTAATTACTGTAAAATTGTTTTTATCAAAAGCAATTATTTTTAGTTATAACGTCATCATGACGTCACGAATACTCTTATGATACTCACCACGGGGTGGTGATCAATCGTGCCAATTTTGATGCTAGTATCTGTGGCAGTTTCAGAAGAGTTAGACACACAAACTGACAGACAGACAGACACACAATAGACAGACAGACAGACACACAAACTGACAGAATTGCGCTTTATGTATTAGATACATTTCAAAACAAAGTGAGATAACAAGAGCGAATACAAAGAAATAAAAACATAAAGAGGAAAACGGAGTTTTAAATGTAGAGTGGAAAGAAGATTATGCATTTACTGTTCGTTAAAATAACCTTTGTATCTAATTCACCATAAGTTGCTTGGTCAAAACAAAGGCAGTAATGTAAAACGCCATTATGAAACGAATCAAAAAGACTTTTCAAGCAAGTTTTTACCAGAATCAGAAGTGAGAAAAAGCAAGTTAACGGAGCTAAATTCTGCGCTAGCAAGTCAACAGCGATTTATGAAAGTATTCAGCAAGAAATCTGATGTAACAACTAAAGCTTGTTTTTTTATGTCTTCTAAACACCCAATTCGTGAAGAAAAATATAACTGATGTGGTCATAGTGTTGGATCCCGACAACAAAAAGCTTCAGCGTCTAATTGCACAAATTCCATGCTCACGCCGAACTACACAAAGGCGCATTTTTTATATAAGTGCAGATTTTGCAGTTACAATGCAAAGTGACTTGAAAAGCTCCCTTGCATTTAATATCGCTTTTGATGAATCAACAAACATACAAGATAATTCGCAACTAGCCATATTTTTTCGGTATTTTTCATTTGAAATTACTATCAAAGAAGAATTGTTGGACTGGGTGGCAATAAGAGCATCAACCCGTGAAGTTAACAGCAAAAAGTGCCTGTTAGCAAAGTTGTCAGTGTTGCGACTGATGGTGCAGCAGCAACGGCGGATAAACGTGTCGGATTAATTGGACTTATGGAGTGCGATCCTAACTTTCCAGAGTTCCCTCCAATACATCGCTTCGTCTATCGTGAACATCTTGCAGCCTAACACTTTAGGTAAGAAGATGTCACAAAAACTGTCCTTGAAATAGTAAGTTTTATAAGCGTGAAAAGGATAAACCACAGGCAATTCCATAACTTTGTTGAAGAGTTGGTGTAAGAAGATGCGCCAAGTAGTGTCTATTTATACTGGGTTGTAAGATGGGTGCCAGCAAGTAATGTAGCAAGTAGGTTTGTTGAAGCCCATCAGTCTTTTTTTTGGCGAAAAGAGAAAATGTTATCCTCAACTAAAAAATATTGCACGGATACAAAGCCTGATGTTTTTCATTGATATAATGAAGCATATATGAATTCTCAGTTTAGCACTCCAGGGTACTGAAAAGATTATATCACACTGTAACAACCTCAACAACTTCAACTACAAACCACAAGCAGAAAGTCGCCAACAACACTTGGCTTTATATATGGATCGCCATCTACGTTCAGCAGCTATCATGATAGAAGTGACTAGTCGCCACATGGAGTGCACTCCATTTAACTCGGATTATAGTCGGATGCCTGCCGTTGCGCTACAATGGCGACCCCGACGTGTTTTGCACACGCAGCCTTCTGGTGGGGTCAGATATTTACTAAGCGTAAATATCCAAAACTTAAAAAGACCAGTGCAGGACTCCTTTCCGTTTTTAGCACAACACACTGCTGTGAATCTTTATTCTCTGTAATGAAATTTGTAAAATCAAAATATTGTGCAAGCCTAACAAACGAGCACTAAAGCAAAATAATTCAACCCGCCTTGACATCATATCGCCCAGATTTTCAGAAGCTAGCAAATAGAGTAATAACCTACAGTTGATTGAATGCTGGTAAAATCTCGCAAAAACGGTAATATCGTGTATTGTTGTGTTTGTTTCTACTAAATTGTTTTGAGTAAAGCTTGTTTTGTTTGTTGTATTTATATTAACACTCCAAACGGAATTTGGGGCTCTCCCGTAGTTCTACATTTCCGCACGTGGCTCTTCTATTGAAAACTTTGCCCATCTTTGATATATGTCATGTCATCCTGTCACCCACTACAGAATACATGTAGTAAAGTACCATCTCTTAGTGAACTTGCTCATTGCACTCGCATAAATAAACTATTCACTCTTTCTTAGTTCACCTTATATCTTGAAAAGAGAGTCTAAACCAGGGATGTGGAAGCGGAAGCCGTACTTTTTCTATGGAAGTGGAAGCGGAAGCGCAAAAAATCCACCGCTTCCGCTTCCACATAGGAGGGAAGAATGAAGAGAGAAAAGAAATTGGTTCGGCTATCCGTTGTAGAAGAACAAATAGGGGGAGCATACACATTAAGATATGAGAGCGAGGAGGAGTCGTTTAGAGAGATGTTGACCTCTACATAATCAGAGTAGGGGCCAAGCAAAGAAAGAGAGAAGGTAGAAAGCTCAGAGAAGAATAAGCTCTGCTTGACGAAAATGATGACGCCGCCGCTAGCGTCTGCGACATCAGTAGAAAAAATGCCAGATCGGGAGTGAGTGCCATGGGATCGCAGAGCAGAGAATCCAGGGATCCGAAAAGAGGAAGATGAATTAAGGTTAGATTCCTGGATATAAATAAGGGAAACGGGATGAGACGAAATAAAGTGTAGTAGTTTAGTGCTCCTCGCTTGGAGACCCCCAGCATTCCATTGAAGAACCCTGAGAGAGTTAGGGAGGGGAAGAGAAAGCTGGGGGTAAAGAGAAACAGCCAGGAGCATGAGGCGGTGGTGAGGGTGCAGAGGGAGAAGATACAAAGTGGGCGGAAAAGGATAAGAGGTTTGAAGGTGAGGGTGGAGTGCGAGTGCTGCATTAGCAGAAGGGGGCCAGATTAAGCAGTGAAGGTATACCAGCTGGAGGAGTCCGAGGAGGAAGTCACAGTGCTGGTAGGTGTAGAATCTCCAAAAAAGCAGAGAGGGCAGCTACAGAAGTGAGAGCTGCCAAGAGTTCTGAATCTAGGAAAGGAGAGTAGTGAGCACTTTAAATAAACTTAATTAGAGCATGTGGAGCATTGCACGGGCAAGAAAAACGCAGGAGTAGAGAGAAGACAGACCAATTTTAAAGAGGCTGCGTGCTACCCTTCTGCGGTTGTTCAAGGGGCTGCACGGCGAAAAAATGGTTTGTGTGAGGGGAGTGCCCGGGGTAACTGGGACACTCGGGAAGACCAACAGTAATTTTAACCCAGCCCAAACGGGTCGGGGACCGCACCACCACGTTGAGGCGGCTGTTGATTGGTTCAGTTTAATTTTGCTCGCTTTACATGTACATACTATATATACGACAGAAACTTCGCACTTCACTATCCAAAAAGATCGGAGTCAATACGTGTTTTGAGGACGGACAGAAGGTCCGTAATGATGATTAGAGTTAACGTTAACTTAAAGTCAGAGTTAGTTGAGGATAGAGAGGGAAAATCAACACTATACGGTGTAATTTGTTGTTGTGACGATAGGTTGTTGTCGAGCAGTGGCGGCTCGTGCCTATGGGCTGCAGAGCTGCAGCCTCCCCACGCGTTTTTGTGATCTGTTTTTTTTTTCGAATTTTTGATAATGTTAATATTTCTCATAATGTCATAGTTCATACCTTATTTACCAATGCACCAGTTTATGTCGCTGAAAAGACTAATTTTCCTATATTGCTAGCACTAAACTAAGTGAACGTGCGACATAGGGATTCTATGTGACAACATAATAATGGTGCGTAGGACGGGCTGCAGCTGCAGCGCCCGAGATTGTAATTCTGTAAAGCGATTTAGTTGCTTCATAAATAGTTTAAAGTTTTAGTTTCTGTGTGACATAGCAAAATTTTTTCCCCTGCAAGTATTGTCAACATTACTAAGCCAAATTTTTTTGTATTACTGAATATTTCTAATTTTTGAACACCGCTCGTCAAACTGCGAACGATAGCAGCAGGAAGGGCAAAATCAGTAGCGCCTAGACGCATGACGTACAGTATATGCGTTGCTTTCATGGTCACTTGGTTCTTGTCACTTTTCTTGCGACGTAGCAGTTCCCGCTAAGCTTGCTGATGCTGTACCTCTAAAGCAGGGCTAGTTGCTGTAATTAGTTAGATTGTTTGTAGGTAAGCAGGTTCAAATGTTGCTATTCAGTTGTATCATTTAATGAATTAGGCAAATAAATTGAAAGTAAGAAAACTTATCTAAAGGCGAGAAAGTTGTTTTACTTATTTTTTCTTTTCTACCGGTCAAAAAGTCGTAAAATTTTCGCTTTGTCATTTGGATATCAGACTACCGCAACTACTTGGGGGAATATTGCTGCTGCACGCGACTAACCAAGAGTGGCTGAACTCTTACAACTCCCCTTAGATTGAACTCGCATAACCGGTAAAAACGGGGGATAGGGGGCGAGGCATCTTACCTTGTTTTCGAGTGGGGCAAAAGCATTGGTTTCGTCAAGCCGCCAAAATTTATTTCGCGTAGTTTACAAAAATTTCATTTAAACACCACACGCCCGACTGCCCGCTTTATGACAGTCTCGGGCTACGTAGATTCTGACGACTTGGTTTGGAGGCGACGATGGTTTGATTCCACCAGCGCCACTGCTCGCACTTTTAGCGCAGGTCAATGTGTTGTTATGTTTCGTGATACCTCATCGCTCAACTCCGAAACCGCAACTATTCATTGCTTACTCACGCTTCGCATCCACCTGCAGTGCAGGGGGCAACGTTAATCTCTAATTCTAGGCGCACAACGCCCCCTCCGAGGGCGCTGCGCTGGATGAAACGAATCCTTGTTGATGAGACCAAAAGGCCAATATCTGAGTCCAGGGATGGTCCCGCCTATTTCGCTATACAAACGTTGTTCAGATCGTGACTTTTCGTGAAAACCAATTTTTGCCCGGAGGTATGTTGGGTTGTGTCTGGTTCCTGCGAGCTTCGAATCCGGGTCTTTCGAGCTGCTTTTCCGTGCATGCCGAGACATGCTATCGCGTAATCATCTACAGCCATGAATGCCTTAAAAACCACATTTAGTATACAATGATTGGAAGGTTTTTCTATGCCTAATTAGCTTTTGTGTGATCAATTTTATGTAAGGATACCAGTTTTATTTCATACTTGCACGGTTAGCAGTAACGTCAAAGGGAATCCTGGTTCAAAAGTAAACGGTACGTAAGTCTTGTGCTTTGTGTTGGATTGCTTGGGTTTGTTGTGTATACAGTCCAATGTTGGATATCGGGCTAGCCAGGAGCCACGAAAAGTATCTTACATTGGCAAGAGCCCTAGTGATGATAATGCATCTTCATTACCCGTATTTTAGGGATGGTTCCGCCTATTTTGCTATACTAATGTTGTTTTAATCGTGACACTTTGTAAAAACTAAAAAATATGTATACATATATTGCTGATGTCCAAGAATGCTGAAAGAAATTTTGCAAGTCGTCGAATTAACCGGTTATAAGTTCAAGTGCGATAAATTCGTACGACTTGCACTTGTTCATGTGCTTCACTTTTCAGGCTTGATGATACGTGCGAGACTTTGTATTTGTTCTATTTTCTTTGTAGATCACAAAATATTAAAACAAATTAGAATTACTACTCTGTACACTAAATTAGCCTACAGCGATCTGTAATATTCAGCCAAACCAATGCCTGATTGAATACAATTATACAACTAAAACAGCGCAGAGTTTCGGAAAATTTGCACATTTATAGCTAAACAACGGCAAATAAACTGCCTACAAAGAGTACAAAAAAATTGAAAAATGACTTGCAGCCCCACCAGCAAATTCAATCACGAGCCGGCACTGTTGTCGAGAGCTGTAATATGTAATCATACGGCTTACATCTGAGAAGCATTAAGTTAACTGTTGTAAAAGTAGTTGTAAGTAGTGAAGGAACTTGTAATAACTGTCTATTTGTTGAAGTGTTAAATTATTTTTTGAATTGTATTAGCGATATATTTGATTTTCTTGCAAGCAATTCGTGATTTCTAAATTTTTGTTAGTGGGAGTTCCGTGACAAACGCGAAAGTACATTAGGGGCTCCGCGATGACAAAAAGATTGAAAAGCACTGTTCTACATTTAAAACACGAATTCTGATATCTAAGAAAAACAAACACAGAGTAGTTCGAAACAATAAGCTCAAGCGAAGTAGGTAAAGTAATAGCAATAAATGAAGGTTTTTGTTTTCTCAAAATGATAAAGTGTAGAAGGCAGGCTACAGACTCACAAAAGTTAAAAAAAATTGTCAACGATCGTTTTTTGTTGGTGGAAGCGGAAGCGTTTGAAAAATAACCGCTTCCACATCCCTGCTAAACTAGCATCGTAGATGCCACTTCGCTATACTGCAAACGTTTTTACCTCACAGGTGTACGGTGTTCCGCCTCCTAATTATGGCAATTATTCGATTACAAGACAGTCGCACCTAATTTTATCTGATCTGATTATTGCCTCACAATTCTTTAATTGTGACAAGAAGTAACAATCTGTATTACCGTAAAAAAATTGGCAAATATTCCAAGTTAAAACAAAAAAGTTAAACTAGTTTTATCACAGTTTTTCTCTCTAATATTAAACATTTTGACTAGCAAGTGTTAATTATAAAAAATTGACTTTGTTACCTCAAAAACGGTTCTAGGAAAATTCGCCGTAAAGAAGTTTGCCGTAGGAAAACTCGCCTCAGGAAATTTCGCCGCAATCAAATTTTGCACCCCCAGTATCTACCCCCCCCACCCTGTATACTGCCCCGTACATTTACATACCGGGCCTGCCCCTTTGGTGTACACTGCCTTTCGCCTATTAGGCAAAATTTCCTGAGGCGAGTTTTCCTACGGCAAACTTGTTTACGGCGAATTTTCCGGACACGCTTAAAAACAAAACTGGCCTAACAATAAATATTGACTTTTAATTAACCTATCAAATTAAGGTTAAGAAACTTACTCTTTGTATTCAGAACTCTCCCAAAAAACGACGGTGCTCAAGCTTACAACCAAAAGACTGGCTTTAATGAAAAAAACTTGCCCTAGTAAACACATATTAAAACTGATGTTTTTAAATTTTTACAAGAATAGAAGCCTTTTTTTCGCAGATTTTTCTAAGATTCCGTAACTATCGTGTTCGTGGCGCAGTTTTTTTTTAAAGCAAAAATGTTAGTAACCACTAGTTGAAATTGACATTTTTGAACTTTTGCAAAGTTGAAGTCCTTTTTTGATTACCGACTCCACGAAATTGAATTTTTTTCCCTTTTTTTCAGAGGGTCATCAACAGGATTCTGTTGATTCTGAGACGCTCCAAAAACGTGAAAACGACGCCCCGGAGCGTCGCGACTCATAGTTAGAGAACCATTGGTTTAAGCAACAAGTAAGCAGGATATATGTTCTTTTATTTCCAACAAAAATAGCGTGAGAGGAAGACAAATTAGAACAGAAAACGAAAAAGGTTAACGACAGCAAATAACATGGTTGTCGCACCTAACAACAACAAAATATTCACACGTAAATAAAACATGAAAAAAACATAGTAGGCTACACTGTTGTCATATTGTAATTCCAATATTAGAGGCTAACAGGCTCTAAATCTTGCTCAGGGGTGACGCGAGAGCAACGAAAGCTAAGAGGTAGATCCAATCTGTCTATTCCATAAACACATCGTGCTTTTGAAATCATCATAAAATTAGGCATAGGTGCATATATAGTTTCTACTGGTAGTATGTATTTGGCCAGCAATTCTTTGATTACCGTAGAGTCGAAAAATATTTCGTATAGATTGGTTTGTATGTGTGGCGAAAAACTATCTAGGTCCTAAAAAAAACATTAACCGCCGTACAAAGTGACTTTTGATCGAATAGAGAAGTCTCAAAAGTTTTCAACCTACTCTAACATTCTGCTTCCCAGCTGCGGAAATAGTGTTCGTCAGTTTAAGTCCACACTAAAATACATATCTAAAATACATACATACGAAAAACTTTTTGTCAAAAATCTGGGTAATCTTAGGATCTATTTCGACCTCAATATCAATGTAATTTGGCACCGACTTGGGATCAACCTCTCATTGTTAATGCTATCGCATGTCAGCGAAGAACAATATTTTAAACTAATGGCCTTCAATCTTGTCTCAGTATGGAAAACGTTTGTCGGCCTGGAACCCTTCGCTCAATGCTCAGGTTCTACATTTTTCAAACAACGAAAGTTACCATGCGACATAAAGCGCAGTAACTGATACGATAAGGTATATTAGTTTGGGCATTTCTTGTTTGTTCAAAGGGTTTGCAATGCTTCCTAACATTTTTCGCTGACCATAGCGTTGAATTAACTTGATAACTTCCTTGACTTCTGATTGGCCGTAGACAAAACATGTTTCGCATTTCTTTTTCGTCAAACTCACTTCGCAAACTTCAACATCTGCTGCATTTCCTTGGCAAAATTTCGTTGTACTTAAGCTTTTTTTTTTACTAGGATTTGAAAAGTCATTGCAATATCTGTAGCGCAATTTTACTTTACTGCACTTCTTGCATTTAGTCCATTCAGTCCAATGAGTCCACTGATACCGATACTGATTGCATTTCGAATGTCGACAGCGCTCTAAGTTGACCCGCCAATTTTTTCCGGTACAAGGAGGAAACAAGCAATGCCGAAATTGAAGTAACAGACAAAACGTTGCACATTTTTTCTCGGACCACTTGCCCCATCTTCCTTGATCCGCCGCAAGACAGAAACCCCACTCTTTCAAATCGTAACGTAAATCATACAAAGTAGCGCACCAATAGTATGATTCTCTTGGTCGATTTCCTATTGCTGTGGGAGGTCTTACTTTTAATTCTGAAACGCATTCGTGATACACCTTGCCTTTGTACAGAAAAGGAAATATACAAGGAGAAAACGGTCTTTCTTCTTCGTCCCTCAATGGCCACACCATTATTGGACCGTCTGCTGATCCGGGGCAATGCTCTACATTACAAAATCGTTTTAAAAGGTGTGAAGACCCTTTTACTTGTACTAAACAAACAGGGCGTGCTAAACTAGGTAGCAGTGCAAAATTAGTAAAACAGTCAGAACCGTGGTTAGGAACACACCTATGACCCCTTGCATAGTATGCAGAGCTTCCTCTGAACTCCACACCCTTCGTGCTAGCGTCGTAGCAATTTCTTGTTTTATCGCATGGACTTCTATTGCATGGGCCTACTCCCTCGTATTTGCCTGTCAGGCCTCGGCAAGGTGCATACCTGCAAACACGTCTGTGAAACTGAAGTCCTGTGCCACAGTATTGGCTACATCTTTGGGTCGGTATCCATGTACTCCAAGTTCCAATCTGATGTTTGGAACACTTAGCCGTAAGTCCTTCACTTACAACATCACGAGTACCCAAGGCTATGCCACAGTAATATTCCGATGGAGCAGATGAGTCCAAAACAAAACAAGTGTCAACTTGCCTGCCTCCTAGATGAAACGGAAAATGGCATATTCTACCATCTGTGTTATAACCAACGGTATGAACTCTATATCCTTCATTCACACAATAAGGTAAGTCACAAACTGCAATAGTGTTTTGAGAAATTATACAAAAAGGTTTGAAGTAACGTGATGGAGCAATGTTCCGACAATAATTGTGGCCAAGGTCTTTCAGCGTATAAGCTTTTTCAAATGAGCTTAAATTAAACAGTTTCCATTGACCACATTTCTCAATACCTTGGTATGTATAAGTTCCCCTGTAAGACTCACCCCTGCCAGTAAGACACGTATCGTTACAGCGCCTGGTGTTGCACGACCCTTTTAACTTGATCATGGCGGCATTAGCATCACAAGGTGGAAACCGGCATTTTCTCCTGTAAACTAATTTTCCTCCACCGCAGTGCTTACTGCAAATATTCGAATCTCGCACTAGCGCCCAAGCGGACAGGGTTCCTTTATACGATGGAGGGCAAAAGCCCCAATCTTTGCTTCCAGATTCATGCGGATTTACGTCTCTTGTTTTCGCAGTAGCACAATAATATAAATGTTGTTCAAATGGTTTACCACCCGCTAAAACAGTTCTGGTCATGCCTTGGCATGTTTCATGCTCGGCGTTCATTGTCACAAAAGGAAAAAAACAAGGGCGATTTCCACCAGGTCCAGTAAGTGTCATAATCGCTCCTTCATATTTCGGACATTTAATAACATCACAATATTCCCAATTATGGCCTTTTGAATAGCTGTTTATGTAGCACCAAGGAGCAAATCGGTGACCACCAGGGGTGGGATTTCTACACAATGCATGCCTTAAATTCTGTCCTGAATAAAAGTATCTATGTCGGTCGGCTGATGGTGACCATGGCAAACAAAGGGAACCACTTAAAGTAGTGTGTGCATTGCCTACATAAGCAATGCCGTTGCCGATGAAGCAGTCTTTATTTGGTTGTAAATTGTTTGTCCAAGTACATTTGTGAGTATTACACTCTCCTTCAAAAGTAAATCGATTACCTTTACAAGGAGGATAAAGACACTCTCTGACAAACAACTTGTTACCGCCACCACATGGCCGTGAACAAGTACTAAAAGTGCCTAATGACCACTTTCCTTTATAATGAGGAGGACAAAGAGCAAGTCTTCGGACATTGCCTTTGAGAGGTTTAACAAAACAATAGTAGTCCCTAGAAGTATAAATCTGTTTAAAGCAAAAGTTATACCAGTTTCCTTGATAGAGGTAGGGAAACATACAAGGTTTGCCTGTTTGATCATATTTGGTATATCTAGTGTCAGGAATCGTAAACGGAATAGTTTTTAAATTTTTGTCAAGACAATGAGGTATATCACAATATGCACGTATCAATGTACGCTCATTTGAGACTTCTTTAAAGCACCAAGGTATGGGGTAAACACCACCAGGATTGCGGCAAAACCGTTCCTTCAATTCTGGGTAATTTTCGGGATGAAATTCAGTAAAATCTCTATTCACACTTGACCATTTCTTGCAGCGATTTCCGCGAAAATCTGTGTTGACATTTCCACGATAAAATTGTCCAGACCCGTGTAAACATAGAGGACAATCATGTTCATTGCATTTGCTTTTATTGCTTCTCATAGTTTTTGAACCAGAGCAAGGCGGATAAAGGCACTGACGGATTTTTATAAAAACTCCTCCACCGCAAGGAACAGAGCATATCTCCTTTTCTCCCCACGCCGACCATGACCCTTTGGTAGCAAAAGGACAAATTCCGTATTTCCCACTTTCCAATCCTTGAAACACGGCAGTCTGTATTTTTTTGCTTTCCCTTCGCATTGCTTCTAAATTAGTATGCCGTTGTGGTTCTATTGGGTAGGCGTAACGTTCACTGAAATCCCAAGGAACACCAAAACCGCAGTATGACATTGCATGCTTAGGATCGAGAAGGTTTATGGGCTTGCATTTATTATGTATCTTATTATCAGCTCCCAAATAGGGAAAAATACACGGTCTATATTCCCGTTCGATATGTAGCAAGTTATGTGGAACTGCAAGAATTTCACCTTCTTCATTAGGACATTTTGGTATGTTACAATATTCCCATTTATTCGCTCCTTGGCCTATTCCTATTATGCACCACGGTCCACGATAAATGGCCGGCATGGGGTTTCTACAATAATTTTTATCCAAACGGGGTGTTCCTTCTGGTATCACTGTGTTAGGCATTAAAAAAACATGAAAGATTTTATCAACCCACAATCTACACTGCTCACCGCTAATTGTTTGTGATATTTTTCCACTGTAAGTCGCTCCGCGGCCTGTAAAGCAATCGTTTGTTCCTGGCATATCGGATGGACAAGGATGGGTGTTGCACTTCTGAGATGTCTCGAGGCGGAGAGATTTTCCTTCACATGGCGGTGCAATACATCGTCTGAAGCTTATTTTATGTCCTCCTGCACAACTTTTAGAACAATCACCAGCATAAAGCCACTTTGACCACTTTCCTCTGACTGAAAGTGGACAATAACGGTTTATATTACGCTGTCTTCCTTCTACTCGGCATTCTAATCCACTTGCTCTACTGTCTGGCTGAACACAAAAATCATACCACACAAAATCAACCCTAACAGGAAAAGAGCAGTTCAATTCCAATGGATCGTCATCACCTTCTGATGTAAAAGGTATCGTGTAAGGAATATCATGATCACCGGTTTTCATTGAACATGGAATAACGTCACAAAACATTTTTGCCGGATAAAGTTTTTTAGGATCGTCTCGATAGCAATATGTCAGCCTTTCTTTTCCCTCAGGATTTCGACAAAAGTTTTGTTCTAGTTCAGGAAAGCGCTTTGGATCATCATCAGGATATTGATCAACTGAAAGACTACTCCAGTACTTGCACGGGGTTCCATCATTGGCCACGTTTTTTTTGCCGCGGTAGCTTCCACTGTCGCCATCAAAACATTCAGGACAAGGTTCAGTGTTGCATTTTTTGCTGGGCAATTTTGAGTTACCAGTACAAGGAGGCTGACGACATATTCGTGTTTGAATTAAAAAGCCACCCCCGCAGGTTTTACTGCATTCCGCTTTATCAAGACTTAGCCAACTAGACCAAACACCTTTCGTTTCATTTACACAATAACCCCATTTTCGGTGCCGGTCAAAATTATTGGTTAGAGAACACCAAGGGTGATTTCTTCTGTGATCACGAATACAAGTATCAACTCTTTCTCCATCAAGTACAAATGGAAAGCTACATGAACTAATTGGACCGTAATTTATTACATCTAAAACTCCTTCCGTTGGATAACTAGCAGATTGTCCGCCGATAGTCAAAATTTTATCGCCTGTACATTTCTGAACGTTACAGGACTCTTGTTGAATTCCTACGTAATGACCTACACAAGGAGGAAACAAACATTTTCTATGCTTATACAAACGCCCGCCACCACAAGGCTTGTCACATTTTCCTGGTGAAAGCCAATTAGAAAAAGTACCACGTTTGCTGGAAGGGCAAATGCCCCATTTATTCAGATTTTGATCAAGGTTTCTCACCGTGCTGCACATGTGCATATTATTTTTTTCCAAGCATTGCCAAACATCCTTTCCTTTGTAAATAAAAGGAAATACACACGGTTTTCCAACAACCCTGCCCCCTTTAATGGTTTTAATTGATGATTTAATTGCATCTCTGACTACGACTCTCGCATCACAAATACACCGATTGCTTTTACCTCTGTTTTTCTGGAAAATAACCCACTTTCTATCTCCATGATGTCCTATACCCAAACGCAGAAAAGGAATTGCATAAGATATATAATTTATCATTAATTCTTCATAATCTAATGTGTACGTGCCGCTAGCAGCAGATGGCTTGATGGTCACTCTGCAAAAACTATCGCATTTAAATTTTTGGTAAGCATTTTGATTATCACAAGGAACTAAATCTAGTTTATTGCTTATAAAACCCTCTCTAGTCACTTCTGCATGGATGCAAGTTAAATATTTAACGTTTTGAAACATGTTTTCCTCCAGACGTACCCACCGCGCTGCTTCATCTCCTACTTGACATACCATCATCAATCTCAATTCGATTTTATTCTCTCTGCCATGCTTAGCTGCCAGGCAAAACCCTTTGCCTTGCGATTTACAAAAAATCAGGATCTCCTCTTCGCCTGAAGCTCTTTCGACTCTCCTTGCTTCTTCTAACGTTAGCAAGCAAACGATATAACTAAACAGAAACAAAATCATTTTACCACAGACACCGGTTAATTGAGCTGCTGCTGTTTGATTGATTTGCTAGTCTGTTAAGTTTATTTAAAATGTTTGAAAATTAACACCTTATCGTTTTGTGACGCAATACGCAAAACAATGATGTGACAGTAAAGTCTATGTAAATTCCTTTGAAGTTGGTCGAGACGTGAGTAGAAATGTGTCATGGTCGATTGTAGATCTCGCTCGTTTCCCAAAGCATGATGCTTGATCGTATTTAGAAGCATGCTTTGTTTGTTATACTTTGGAGCTGGTCCATCTTTCTTGTCTGTTAATCAGATTTAAATACTGACGGAGTTAGGAAACAGCTTTTCGGGCACCGAAGCTAATTTATTTGATAAGAGTCTGTGTCACATGATTTGCTCTATTTCAGTACCACTGCTTAAAATTTTCCACAAAGTCATGAGGCTGAATAATACCGTAATGTTTCGTCATCAAACACTTGTCGCACCAAACGCTTTTTTGTGAAGTTACCTTTCAAACGACCGCTTACGGGTAGCCCACCCGCTTTCTAAAATCCGTTGCCTTCTTTTTTTCTTCAATTTAATCACTCTGCTTATCTTACTGCATTTCCTATTTTTTTGTTCACTCTCGCTTTCATCTTCTTCTTCTTCTTCTTTTACTTATTCTTCTTCTGTTGGGGGCAATGTTCATCCAAACCCTGGTCGCCCTTTTTCTTGTACTGTCTGTTGTAGCAATATGACCTAGAGAGGCAGCTCGGCGCAGTGTTCTTCCTGCCTCATACAAGTACGATTCCGATATACTTTCTTTTCTTATTCAAAGTTTAACTCCTACTTTGCTTCACATTTATAGAGTTTTTTCCTTTGGTCTATTTGCCTTTTGCGGGCGAATCCCTGCCAAAGCATTTCAGAATCTTCCTGCCTCTACAGTCTACCTCCACTGTTTGCTGCTTTTTAACCAAGTGATCACCTCCAAAAGCATTTCTATCTCCTCATTCTCAAGTAGTGATATTCAATTTCTCTACTGTTCTATGACTTACTTCTTCGGAGCCCTATCCTCTTTCTCCTTCACGATCAGCGCAACTTTGTTTTAATTCACTTCCTGCTTCCTTCTCCTTCTTTGTCGTTTGAACTATTTGTTGTGAGCTTTATGCAGGAAGATGTATATATAGGCCACACTGCGTTAGCGCTCACGCTCGGTTTGCAAGTCTTCAGTTAAACTGGGGCCACCACGACGGGTAGACTGCTTGGCTCCACTACCTGTCTGCCACATAAAGACTGAGGCATTCCGTTAAGTGTCTTGCCAAAAAACACAACAAGCAAGCTTGTCGGTTTGTTCTCCACACTATCCCTATTTTGCTGAGCGCCAAGCAGGGAAGCTGTGAATATCATTTTTAAAGTGTTTTGGTATGACTCGACTTGGGAAATAAAAGTTTACAACAAGACTTAAAGCGGCTATGGATGACACAGAAAAAAGCGAAAAGGAAACTTTGTTTGGCAGTATCGTAGGAAGTACTTGGAGCTAAGTTTTGCTATTGCCCCCTGGCAGTGAAAAAAATACCTCGTCCCATGTGCTTAGTCTGCTTCATAATTCTTTCAGATGAGCAATGAGCCCTTCAAAGCTTGCTCGACATTTACACTCGCAGCATAGTAACCTTGTTGGTAAACGTCTTTCTTGCTTTGAAAGACGATTGGGCGAAATTGAAAACTAACGGATTGAAATGCAAAAGGTGCCAATAGCCGGTGAAGCCCTTCTCAAAACTTCGTATTTAATAACTCTCCAGGCAAGCAAAACTAAACAATTTTCACAATTGGAGAAGAATAAGCAAAACCTGGCATCTTAGCAGCAGCAAGAGAGATTTTGAGTTTAAAAGCAGCTCAGAAACATGAAGGTACAGCACAGCACTTTCAAATAATTCAGCTCAAAGGAGAATAGTAGATATGGCAATAGACGTTGAAGAGTAAGTTTTAGAACAGCTGAAGAAATTGAATTATTTCGTCATTCAGCTAGATGAGACAACAGATTTGAGCAGCTGTGCTATTTTTATTTACTTTTTTCAATATGAAAATGATGTCAGTGGTAAAATAGAACTTCTGCTGTCTCAAACTACCAGGATGAAAAACCAGTTCAGAAATATTTGGTTCGCCAAATAACTATTAGCAAAAGCAAGGTTTAAAATGGAAAAAATATGTTGATGTGTATACTGACGGGGCTGCTAACATGATTGGTAGTCATTTGAGTGTAATTGCAAAAATAAGAAAAGTTGCAAACGATCATCTGCTGTCTACTTACTGCGTAATTTAACGGGAACACTCACCTGCGAAGAAACTGTCTCCTGAATTAGACGACGTTATCAACGTAGTAGCAAACATTGTCAGGCATTACATTCCAGGCTCTTTGAGGAACTGTGAGAGAGAATGGTTTCACGACATCACCATCTCTTACTAGATATAGAAGTAAGGTGGCTTTCAAGAGTACGTGTTCTTACGTTTCTTTTCGAGTTGAGGAAAGAAGCAAGTCAGTTTTTACGTGAAAAAAATTCCCCATTAAAAGAACTTTCATTCGATGAGATGTGGACAGGCAAACTCACATACGTAGCCTATGTATTCAGTCGCTAGAACGAAGTTAATCATGCTTTTCAAGATTATCGCTCCAACATATTTACACTGCGCAATCTAACGGATGCTTTCACATAGCAGCTGGTTTTTGGAAAAGTCATGGCAATGAGGCGATATCCAGATGTGTCCATGTTTGCTAGGCTTTGCAGCAAGTGCCTCTGCTAACTAATTAGCTATTTTGTGTCAACACTTAAAAGAGCTAGCCGTTAGTTTTGGCCATTATTTTCCAGAAAATTCAGATCCAAGCAAGGGAAACTTTTAAATTATTAATGCCTTTACAGAGAACATTAAATGGTGAAATCTTTACGCTACTGAAAAAGAATCGCTGATTGGACTCTATAGTGACACCACGTTGATGTCTACTAAAAAATTTAGCATTGCCATAATTTTGTAAATTGCTTAAAAACGAATATTCACAACTCAGTGACAAAGCAATTAAATTGCTGCTGATTTTTTCAACAACTTATGTGTGTGAGAAAAATTTTCGGCTTTATCTTTCATCGACTCCAAGTAGAAAAATCGCGAGGATGTCGATGCTGCTCTTCGCCTTTTAAAAACTTCATGAGAACCGTACCGAGCACGTATTATATCACGAAGACAGGAATAAATTTCTCATTAAATGGAATTCTTCTGACGCAAAATGCATTCTTTTATCTCAATAAAATTCTTTGTATCAGTTTACATGTTTGATGCATTTTTGTTAGATTTTAAATGATGATCGCCATGCTGCAAAAGTTATTTTAAAAACGTACCGATCCGCAAGTTAAAAAGGTTGAGAACCACTCTTCTTGAACATTTAGAATATTCCACGTTTAGTATATATTTGTATATTATGACCAAAAAGCCTTAGAAAAAAAGATTGGCTGTGTTGATGAGTATCAGCGTTAATTAATTCGGTCAAAAATTGTTTATGTTGGAAGGCGTAAAGGTAAAGATCAAATGGAATTGAAGGTTGTTGCAAGTTGCGCAGTTGAAGTTTAGTTGATCTATAGCGTTGGTTCTAAACCTGGCGGTAATTATCCCCAAAGGGACAACTTGACTATTTTGTGAGGTAATTTAAGTACCGGTAAGTGAGATGGCCTCAGATAAAACAAGTTTTAGCCTCGATGAGCGTTTTTGAGGTTAGGTGGGTTAGGGTGTTCTATTTTTGTCACATTTTGTTACTTTGCAACCAAGGAGGTAATATAACGCTTGTTGTGTTTAATAGCATTGTCTAAATAATAGTTACTAGTTTGTTTATAAATCTTAGTTAACTTTATTCTAGCCTAGCTCTGCTGCAAGCAAGAATTGTGGAAAATGTCTGGAAAAATCGCACGTAAGGCAAAGCCTTTCTCAGGTTTGACTTCTCAAAAATTAATCAAAATTCTGTCGTAAAGCCGTAATGTGTTATCTGTGCGAAAGTTTTAACTCAGGAAAGCATGAAACCTAGCAAGCTGAAGCAACATTTGGAATCTGGCCACAGCAAACTCATGGGTAAAAGTATTGAGAACTGGGACAAAAGTCAACCTCTCTAAAAGACAGTCGCATTGAATCTATGTGGGTTCGTAAAAATAATGCAGTGCTGGAAGCATCATATTATATTGCCTTACGGCAATGATTCTCAACCACTGTGCTGCGGCACTTTTGTGTGCCGCGAAATTATAAAAGTGTGCCGCCAAATTTTAGATATACAGCGTAATTTTAGATATATTTCGCATTAAAAGTATTCTTCTTATTAACTTGTAATCAATCCTTCAATAAACGTACTGTTATTTTTGTAGTACATATTATTTTATTTCGCACATTTAAAATTATTATCATAAACTATTTTACGCAGTGTGCTATAGGTAAGTAAATAATTTTTAAACTTATTTTTTCTATGTGTGCCGCCAAATTTTGAATTCGTTAAAAGTGTGCTGCAACAAAAAAGAAAGGTTGAGAATCACTGTCTTACGGCATAGTCCAGACCAGGAAGTCTCATACAATAGGTGAGCAATTAGTATAACCATTCCTTGTTAAAGCAGTTGATTTGGAACTAGAAGAACAACAAACAAAGAAAATGAGGTCAATATCTCTTTCGAATGATACTACTAGAACTCAAATTATTAAAATAAGTGAAGATAGTCTGCTGCCAGAAAAGGGCGCAGTAAGAAAGAGTCCAGTGTTTTTACTGCAGCTAGACGAATCAATTGATGTTGCTGCATGTGCTCAACTACTAGTTTACCCTCGTTATTACGATGGGTAAAAAGTAAAAGAAGAATAATTGTTTTGTAAACCTTTCACCTAATTGGTAAAGCAGCATACGAGCGAAAGGAGCATTAACAATTTATTTAAATGAATATGCAAGGAAACAATAATGAGTATACCACCCAAACAATTTAGACGAGACCATCCCTGGAGGCGTTTCGTCCTTAATTTTCAAATAATTGTTTTCAAAACTACTCCTTACTGCTACTAGAGGAGACGTATTTAAGATGGTAAAGGTTTTTTTTAACAAGCATAGACTTACTTGCGACCAGTTTGTTGGTGCGTGCACAGATCGGGCTCCTTCCACGATTGAAAGTAAATTTGGTTTCGAAGCCTATGCCAAAAATTATGGACCTCATGTGTCATTTACCCACTGTCTCATTTATGGCTATGCTTTGGAAATGAAGGCACTCACTCTTGGCCTTGGAAAAGTGTTTGCTGATATGGGGAAAATTGTCAACAATATCCGCTGAAACGCACCGTCATCAAAGATATTCAAAGCGCTGTGTCAAGAATCGGGCACCGAATTTGCGGTTCTTTTACTTCACACAGAGGCAAGGTAGCTATCGCGTGGCAGAGTTTTGAATCGTTCGCTCGAGCTTTGAGAGGAAAAGGCCATTTTACCTCAGAGAGAATACACCCCGTAAGGAAAGGAACTTTTGGAGAAAATGCAGGATAGTAGTTTTCTACTGAAGGTTGCATACCTGGCTGATTTTTTTCGATGTGAACTCCTTGAATCTGACACTTCAAGTAAATCTTGCTATGTTACATACAGCGCGTAATAGAGTAGCAGGTTTTAAAGAAGATTGAACTCTATCAAGCATCAGTCCAAAAGGGTAAACAACACGTTTTCAAAGACGACAAAATTTGTGGAAAATTTACCAAATACCAAGTTTTTGGTTTTACCAAATACCTAAATCTCTGAAAAATCTAACAAATAGCCATTTTCAGGTGGAAATTTTTAGTCATCTTACCGCCATGTGTGAAGCTATTGTCAATTACATTCCTAAACTGGGTGAACGTTTTCATGACATATGGATTATCAGATTTTTTGCGGTCGAAGAGAGCGCTATCAGTGGTGAAGACCTTGTGGCAAAAGTTGAATTTCTCCAAAGTCGGAAGAATTCACAGCTCAAGGCAGATTTTGTGAACCAAAAGTTGGAAACATTTGGTATCCCATTTTAAGAGGACTACCCTATTCTTTCACGAAGGGCGTTGAAATTTTTGATTCAGTTTCCTTCAACATATTGTTGTGAAGTTGAGTTTTTTGCAATGCTCTCGTAAAAGACAAACTTTCCTAATAAGCTTGAGATAGACGACGATATGAGGTGCTGCCCTTCTAGTACTCATCCTCCATTTAATAGCTCAATCGTTAGAAACCTGTGCCAGCTTTCCCACTAGCTGATTAGAGTTACATCTAACGTGTAATAAATTTACAAATTTTTTTATTGGTTTTGTTGTGTGAAATATATAGCCTACGAGCTTTGTTTTGATTTTCTTTTCCTTTTGAAATCGGGACAATCGGGTTACCATGATTCTTTGAAAGGGACAATCAGACAGAAAAGGTTAAGAACCATTGATCTATACTATAAAGCGTAATTCTTTCTGTTTGTCTAAGTGTGTGTTTTAACTCCTTCGAAGCTACTAGGCATGCAAACATCAAACTTGAAACAATTGATCATGAAGTGAGTGTCAGACGTCCAATTCAAAGATAATTTTTTTGTAATTTGCATTTCTTGAGAAACAAAAACTATTTTTTGCTCATACGAAAACCAGACCCCAACTTTCCAAATGCAGTAGAACGCCGAATATCCGAGACGCCGATTATCCGACAAACTTCTGACAAACGCCATAAAAGCGCATCGACATTTTTATCTTGAGAAATCGCTATCTGCGCTTGATAACGGACTGTGTTTACGTGCAAAAACTTTTTAGTTTCAAACTAACCTAGTGACTATGTCTTCCGCGAAAAGAAGACGGAACGTAGTTAGAATTGAGACAAAGCTTGAGACTATAGATCAACTAGCAATAGTAATGAGGGTTTCTTTTCTGGCAGTGCGCAACAATATTGGCATTGTTATTCGATTATCGAAAAAATTGATTATCCGAACCCCCCTTGGTCCCAATTAGTTCGGAAAATCGGTGTTCTTCTGTATTTCGTTTCTATAAAATCTAAAATGATGTCAGAGTTAACGCTTGATTACACAATTTGTTCTTCGTATTTTCTCAAAAACTACTGATGGTAGAAAAGCAATTAAAATCTTTTTTGGCAGATACTAACAAGGTGCTTTCGATAAATAAATTACCGATCAGTTTGAGCTGAATTAACAATGCAAGAACAAATTGCATTTTTAAGTATTTTCAGCTTTCTAAGCATTCTTCTCTTTTTTCCTGCACACTTCTAGCTCGCTCCGTAATGTCAAAATGCTGTCTGGTGCGATCAATACTTTCGCTACCAGGGATCATCATGTGATGATTTTTTTCAAAAAATTGCAACACTTTTACAAAATTAGTTTGAGTAGAAATTGATTTGTGACCTCATTTCTCAAGCAATTTTTAAACTTTTTTGAAAAAATTGAAAGCTATTTCAAGGCCATTTTGATAATATGTTACATGAACTTCTACTATTTGTATTTATGCTAAAATAATTGAACTTCAAGATCTGTAGTGTAACTTTTTACCCCCTTTCAAAAGTGGTAAGCTGAGTAAATACAGGTAAGTTTAATATAAGTTATAAAGCTTATGATCAAGTAGGCTACTAACAATTAGTGTGGTTTGAAAGCATTGGAAATTTTCTTTCCAGCAATAATGTTACTCTAATTAGTTAGGGTTAGAAATGAATTTATAATGGCTGATCAATAATTGGTTGCTATACGCCGTTTCCCATTTTTAGTTGAACAATTTTTCTACTGCACTTAAGAAACTTGCAATTTTTTAAGAAAGTTAGTGCTTTGGTACATTTTGACCATTTTTCCTCAAAAACATGGTTCTTTGGCATCATCGATTTAAATTTTCAAAAAAATTCATCAAAAAATGAAGTCACCAAAAATTTTGAAAGGTAACCTATCGGTCAAACACTCAAGACTTTGATGATTGGGTTTCACAAAATTGCGATTTTTAGAAAAAGTCAGTCCTTTGGTACATTTTGCTATTTTTCCTCAAAAGCATGGTTCTTTGGCATCACCTTTTAAAATTTTCAAAAAGATTTATTTAAAAATGAAGTCTACAAACACTTTAAAATGTAGCTTCCTCCACGCAAATAAATTGGTAATTCTCCAAAAAAGAGGGGGCTAAAGATGGTTCTGTTTTATTTTTTATAACAAAACACTAGTGTTGAGGTACATGCCATCTGAAAGTTGAACCAATTTTCTTTGGAATTGGCTGAACCCAGCGCTGCCGGCTGATTTGATATTCTTGACATCATTGATGAGGGCCCTGCAAGTGTAACAATTAAGCCTACATTTATGATGAAATCATCAAACTTAGCAAAACATAAGAAAATTGAACCAGTCACGTAAAAGCAAATCTCAACGCAAGAAGAATTCACAGCACTGACATCTTAAACAATACAATTATCAAATACTGTTAATGCCAAAAGATAGGAGACAATTAGCAGTACCGTATATAGAATCGAAGCATTTGAATCGAGTTATAGATACGCTGTTAACCACTTCCCAAGGCAGTTTGTTCCATTGAATTATCCAACGTTGAGAAATGAATTGCTTCGGCAATTTAAACGCATTTTTACAGATTTTGTAGGTACGAGTGCGACAAGTATTTGCAAAAGAAAAAAATGTTGAGTGATTTGAAATCGAATTGTTATTGATAAATATGAAATATGCTGTTAGATCAGAGATGGGTGGGCTTTTTTCCAGGGAACTAAGATTTAGTTGAGCCAACCAATTACTATATGACAGAGATGAGTTTGAATTGACGCTTTTTTGGTCCAACTAGAGGGTGATGACCTTTTTTTTCTTTTGGAGACCACCATTTTCAAAGCCCAAAATTACGCATTTGCACCCTTCCACCGGTCACAAAACTTAACTTGTCGCACAGCAGATTGCTCAACCCCACACTACATTACTGTACACAAAAATAACATGGTCAAAAGAGCCACGCTTTGGTCACCCCTGTTTTATAACAAATCCTGTAAACCACGGATGTATTTAGTGGCTTTTCGCACTTTTTCTAGCAACTAGATGCTACTTTTGAAATATTCAATTCAAACTGTAGCAGCATATTCCAAATGGGGCCAAATTAATGTTTTCAATAATTTCAAAGAAATATTGTTGCCTAATGAAAGCAGACCGCTTTAAAACAGCCAAAATAGACCACTTTTTTAAAACAGAAATAATTAAACGCTGTTCTATTGTTCTTGCCTTTACTAAAATCAACATGTCTCCTTGGGCGTATTGCTTGCCATTGTCACATTACATCTTTTTCTTTTTCCGCATTCCTGTTGTCAAGTTAGCCGATCTCCATGTTGAATTGAAAATTTAAGACTTTCTATTCGTCTTTGTCAAGAGCAGTAGCGTGGCAACCCAAAGTGAGACCTCCCCCGAAAGTTTAGACGGGTGCGTCAAACCAAGTGTTGGTGAGAAAAGAAGAAAGAACCCAATGTTAATTGTAAGTTTTAGGATGTTTAGATTTTTCATAAAGGTTAATCTCCAACTTTAACTGTAGTGTTTTTAGCCTAATTAAGGTCGAAATTTAATTTTTCAGTTTAACCTTTCCAAACAATCTTCTTTGATAGGATCTCTCATGCATACCCCTAGGCCTCCTAACGGGGGGCGGTTACCACGGCCCAGTCACGAGTCTTGCGGACCGCGTCGCTCACATTGATTTATTTATACAATGATTTTTGGTCGTCTGAATTTTGCCTCTGGTGTTTTTTCTTCCTGCCTCTTTACATCTTGCTTTAGGTGAAAATAAAACAAGTTGCTGCTTGCTGTCAAAAAGCTGTGCCTCACCTCCGTAATACCAAACATCTGCACTTTTCTGACACAAAACTCTTCTTTCCAAAGAAAACAGGAAATCCGTAAACAGAAAAGAGAGTGAGGCAGGGATTATCCTTCTCTTTACGTTCTACCTGCTCTATCTCTTTGCTTGACCCCTACTCTGATTATGTAGGGGTCAACATCTCTTTAAACAACTCCTCTTTGCTCTCTTTTCTTCATGTTTACGTTCCCCCTATTCACTCTTCTCCAACGGATAGTAAAACCGACTCCTTTGCTTCTTACATTCTTACCTCCTTCAGAAATATCTTTATTCTGGGGGACTTCAATTGCCACAACTCCCTTTGGGATTCAAAAGGTACTTGCGACCCCCGGGAAAGGAAGTATTTGATTGGGTTATCTCCTCTGACCTCCTCCCCCTCAACGACCCTGACATACTTACTCTTCTCCATCGCTCCTCTGGCAGTCGCTCTTCTCCTGACATCTCCTTTTCTCCGTCCTCTCTTGCTTCTGGGAAGTGCTTCAGGACCTGGGTTCTTATCACCTACCAATTCTACTAAACATCCCTCTCTTTCCGGTCTTTTGGCCCAACGAACCTTCCTTCAATTTTCAGAAAGTTCTTTGGGATGACATTGCTTCTTACTTTGACTCTCACCGTTCTTCTGCAGAGGAATACTCGTCTTTTTCTCTCTTCTCTGCTGCTGCCCTCCTTACTTCTCTGACATTTTTCTCTTTTCTCTGCTGCGGCCGAATTTTCTATTCCTTTTGGCCTGATCAAATGCCATCCTAAAACCGCTGAAGTGAAAAACGCAAGGCTTTCGCTGCCGCTCACAGAAGCGATGAAAATTGTCAGGCTTACATTTCCGCTTCCCGACGACCTTCGTCTGTCATCACCAAGGCCAAGGCTGAGGAATGGCAGGCGACTTGCTCTTCTCTCTCGCCCAAATCTAACCCTAAATCTGTGTGCTTTCTTTCGTTCGGTGCAGGCTCTTCTTCCTCATCTCCTAACTTCCACAACTGTTTCTCTCCTAGGAAATCGGCTTCGTTCTTCGCCGATTACCTATAATCCTACTTTTCTGTTTCCCAGCCAAAGGCCCTGCGTAGCAGAGCCAGAGACTACCTTTCTGAGCTCCACCGTGCCACGTTTCCTGAGGAGTCTCACTTGTCCTTTTGCTCTCCCTTTTCACCGCTGAATTTCTTGCTGCTGCCTTTAACCTTTCCTCGTTTACTGTCACTGGCCAAGACAAAGTTGCCTATCCCATGCTAAAGCACCTTCTTCGCTTTGGCATGGATTTTCTTTTACACATTTTCAATCTTTTCTGGACTTTGCATTTTTTTCCTTTCATCTGGAAGACATCTTCTATTATTCTCATGCATAAGATGGGAAAGCCTATCGAGTCTCCTGCTTTCTTCCGGCGTATTTCTCTCACCTCCTGCGTCTCAAAAGCTTTTTGAACGTATTATTCTATCGTGTCTACTCTTCTTTTAGGTGCCTAACTCCATTTTCTCTCCCCTCCAAGCCGGTTTCCGCCCTGGTCGGTATACTCTTAATAAATTCTGCTCCTTTCTCAGTCCATCTCGGATGAATGTAACAAACCCAAGCCTGGCTCTCAGACGATTCTTGCCACGATTGATTTCTCGAAAGCTTTCGACTATGTCTGGCACCCCGCCCTTTTCCACAAACTTATTTCGGCTGGCATCCCTCCTTGTATTGCTTGTTGGACTCAATATTTCCTTTCTGATAGACGCACTCGCGTGGTTTTTTAAAATCACAAAAGTCGTTCCGTTCGAGTCCGTCGAAGTGTTCTGCAAGGATCCGTTCTTGGTCCTGTACTTTTCTCTCTTTTCATCAATGATCTCCCTGCTTATCTGCCTTCTTTCGTCGGCTGCTGACGATCTGGCCATTTGGTCTTCCTCCCCCTCGGTTCCTACTCCGGTAAAAACCACCCAAGGAGCTCTGATTCGATTGAAGCGCTGGTCTGAGTATTGGTGTTGTCCTCTCAGTCCGAGCAAACGTGAGGCCTCCTTCTCAGTAGATCTCCAAGCTAACCTCCAGCCCAACCTCCTCTCATTGAACTCCTCCCTCCGTTTCAATCCCACTCCAAACTTTTTTGGGGTCACGTTTCACTGCACTCTTTTCTTTTCTAAACATGTATCTTCGTCGAAGGCCAAGTTCTTACGCTGTATCTCTGCTTCGTCATGGGGCCCCTCTCTCTTCTGTATAAAGCATTTTTTGGCCCCTTCTCACCCGAACGATTTCCTTTTCTGATCGTTACCAATATCACCGAATTGGAACGCCTTCACCGAACGGCTAGTCGCACCATCTCCGGCTGCCTCTCGTCTTCCCCAATCCCACTTCTCCTCTCCGAAGCTTCTCAATGTCCCCTACGAGTCACCCAAACTTATTTTGGTCTTTCATATCACGAGTGGGCTCTTCGTCTTGCATCATCCTTTCCCATTTCAGGTTTGGCCAAACTCCAAGTGAAACCAAGACTCTGCAGATTCTCCTGGAGAGCTTTTGCGTCCATTCACCCGCTTATGCTTCCTTCTACTTCTCCTAGGGAGGCTCTTCCTGTTTGCTCTCCCTCAACTCCTTGGAACCTGTCTTCCTTCACTGTGGAGTCCTCCCTTTTATCTCCTTGCTCCCGCTCTGATCCCCCTCTCTCTCACCAAGGTGCGGTTCTCGCTCACATTGACCATCTCCCATCATACAATCTGGTGCTTTGAACAGACGGCTCTGTTCCTTTTTCTTTTGGCAATGGTGGATCTGGCGTACTTGCCAACAGCTCTCTCTCTCTCTCTCTGTGGCATTGAGGCCACTCTTTCCTTTTCAGCAGGCCCAGTCTGCTTAAGTTTTTCTGCTGAAGCCTGTGCCATTCTGCAAGCTCTTTACTGGTTACGGCAGCACCACTTGCTAATTCTCTTCTCTTCTCCCTCAATCTGACTCACGCTCTGTCCTCGATACCTTCTCCTCTCCTCCATCTTTCTATTTGCCTCAATCTCTCCGGCAGGAACTGTCGTCTCTGTTCTATCAGGCTACAATGAGTCCCTGGACTCTCGTTTCTCCCAAGGAACGACGCGGCTGATAAGCTGGCCAGACGGAGAGCACCGCTCGTGCCCTCTGCAATCCCTTATAGTCTCTCTCCTCTAATCTCTCGTAACCACTATTTTCTTTTTTCGGACTGGAGGCGTACGGTCTCATCGAAATTCTTCGACGCACAGGTTCCCTCGACTTCCACCGAGGAACTTGCGCTCCCTCGTCTTTGCTGCAACGGACACAGCCTATTGTTAAGCTCTTATCTCTTTAGGATTGGCAGAATCAAGAATCGTTCCTGCAGCGCCTTCGGACACTTCTCATCTCATTCTGCACCGTCCAGCTGTGGATTCATTTCGCCGCTCGCTCTGTGGTGACTCTCCGTTTTCCTACAACCTCTGGTCGAGACCCTGGGGTTACCCGGTTTCTGGGGCTCCATGGTCTTCCGCCATGCCCCCATCCCTCGAAAGGGGTCGGGTAACAACAACCACAACCGTTTTGGAATGCTTGCTTTTTTTTGAAGATAATTGATCATTGCACAGGGGTAGGCAAACTTGACAACGCAAAGTGGTTTACAAAATGTTGACTTTGAGAACCAAAAACTTTCCTCTGGTTTTATCTGATCTGATTACACATTAGTGAAATGTGAAAGTGGGAGCAGTTACGCTTGGTATGCTAGGGAATTGGCGTCGACAAAAAGAATTTTAGACGGAAGAGGCATAACAATATCAACCAGTTAAAATTTTACACGTCAGTCAGAGTTTGGATGCCAAACTTTTAGAACAAAAAGGTCAGTTTTCTAGCACTAGATGGTTGCACTTTTCATCCGAAAAGAGCGAGTTTTTTTTTGGTCCTCGCCATTTTCGAAGCAAGATTTTACTTCTTTCTCATCCAATTTTATCATCGAGAACTCAATTTTAAGATCGAAATTTCGAAGATCGCATTTGGTACTTTTGACATCTATTTACTTCTCTACACGCTAGTTACCCACCTCCGTTTTAAATGTAACAAGCAGGCAAAAAAAGGAGTGGGGAAAGCCAATATACATGGCAAAGGTATTTTACCTGTTACGCACTACTTAACAAGCGACAGACAACAGCATACGAGTCACCACTTTTTGGCGTGCCAGAAAAAATAGTCTCGCGTGGCACGCGCGCTAAAAATTGCCAATCACTGTTGTAGCGTAATTTTATTATCGTCAGGTTTAACCCTGCTCTGGTACCATAGGGGCAATATGACGGGCAAAATATTCCAAACTTTTGTGATTATAAGCTTTCATCTCGCTTTGTATTTTCTTTGCAGATTCTTATCAACTGTTTCTATTCATTCAATCTTAATTTCAATGTTACCTTTTTTGTAAATTTCACATTTTATTTGTTTGAGGTCATATTGACCCAATGAAAGTACTATTCATATCGTTGATTGTTCTTCAAGCTAAGCGCAGATTGGTGACCCCGCTAACACCTCAGGTTGTGAAACAAATCATTTGCAGCTGTGGAATTTTACCAGAAGCACCTCTAGCTGTTCAAAACATCACCCAGCATTGTCCATTAGGGCGCAAGAGATGCTTCCTTTGTCCGAGATTGAAGGACAAAAAGTACAGACTCATCTGCAGTAGATGTCATAACACCACTTGCGAAGAACACAGCAAGATGGTCTGTAACCAGTGTTAGAAGTAAAATATTCGTGTATTGTGCACTCCACTACATTTTTCAAGCAATAAACACAGACTGATAACAAATTGAGTTTTTCCACTGGTGGCAAGATGTATTTTTAGTAATGGGGTCATATTGACCCCACGGTACTGCTAACGTGATTTTTTTCATGGTACCAGAGCAGGGTTAAGTCTTTTTGTGAATACGCAGCTCACGTTTTGTCGGTCTGGTACAAAAAATAAGACCGAAATAACCTTTTTTGAAAGAACATTTCTCTTAAATCACGGTGATGTAGTTCTGTCATGAAAAGCATAAACTACCTATTACAAGCATTATGCTATAATGTTATTTTTGGGTAATGAAAACGAATGTCACGGTGTAAGAACAATTTAGTTTATGGCGAAGTCTTTGAGCTAATGCTAAGGATGTACTGTTCTTAGTACAGAGTACACGCTATTGTTCAGTTAACGACTTTAAACTTGTAGTTCCAACCACCTAATCATATCAAAGAGAGTAACAGGTGGAATCGATATGAAAACAACGAAAATCCTTTACCTATTTTAGCAACTTTATGCACAAACATTTATTTGTAAAAAGTAACTTTTTTGAGTGGGCATTTGTAATCGAATTACTTTACACAAGTTACTTGTCCAACACTGCAAAAACTTTATCGTCGTGCTTACTTAAATGATCTACTGCGATCATTATTTTGATAGCACGCTTAGCCGGGCCACAATAAAACTTTTTTGGCGTTCTTTAGCGCCGTTGTTATTTCGTTGCTATGCAATCATGAAATGAATACTTGACGTGATAATACCCAGATTTCAATTTTAATCCACATCCTATACAATCAAAAACTACTAAGTGATTATAAACATAGTCTTTACAAAAAATGTAAGACAATATTAAAGTATTACTAAAATAACCATCAGTTAGCCCGAATCGGTAAATCAATAGATACATCGTCATAGCCTTCGAAGTATAGCTACGCTAAATCAAAATCAAACAGTGAAATCTGCAGCAATTCAAAATCTGATATCTTAAAAACTACTTCTCCAAAGTTCAAAACATTGGTATCGTTTGTTTAGTTACAGTAAGACAAGCTTTTTTGTAATAAAATAAAAAATTAGCAACGCCCTGTAGCTTTGCGTATGCAAACAAGCAAAGATACTGCTTCGAGATTTAAAAAATACAAATATAATTAAAAACAACAAAGTCACACCATGTAGTGATAAACGGTTTGATATGTAAATAACTTGAAGGTGAGCAAACCAATTACAAGCAAGCCTGCAGCCACAAATTATACAATAAATGGCAAAACAGAATTTTTCTTATTTATTGTTAAGCCAAAATCATTTAAATTATTTTTTTTCTGACAAAATGATCTTCATTGAATTTGACTTTGTCGTTTATATTCAGTTTTAAATTTAGATATATCTACCACTGGACGGTTTGAAAAAAAAGCTAACAGGTTCTATACTTTCAGTTTTCAAAAAAATAAATGTGTCAACGCATGTAGACGAGAAACTGTAAAAAATGTACCAAAATCATGTCATGACAAGCTTAATCGTGAATAGCACTAATGAGATGTAGAGCCGACAGCTATCTGCTTTGCCACTACAAAATAATCTTTGCGTTCAAGTAAAGACTGAAAATGGTACTTGACCTGACTTCGATCTTTACACAGACCTTCTGTAAAGGTTTTTGACCAAAATGTTAAATGATGATCGATACTACATCATGCTCAAACTTTCCATATTAAGTTTTGCCTTGCTCTGACGATTCACTTTGTTGGGGGAATTCCTCTTCAAAATTTCCTTCTTTCGCGAGCTCCATTTGATGACGCATCCATTCTTGCTGCTCTTCTTCAAGCTGTTGTTGGCGAGCCTGTTTAACAGCAAGTATGTCATTTAATAAATGCATATTCGACTCAACTCCAACTGGATCAACAGAAGATGTCCAAAACCAAATTTTAAAAAATTGGCCTTAAATGAAGATATAAATCCTAGCGTATGGACGGTTAGCAACAACAAAATATACTCAAACTTGGCTAATATAGAATCACAATAAAACGTACAAACAGCTTTTGTTTTACAAGCATTCAATGCTCTTTCTATTTTGAAGATAACTTAACTAAGATAAGATTTGGCTTTTAAAGATTCAAAGATAACTTTTGAATTTAATTTTACGAATTTCAATTTAAAGATAAATAATTAATGATAATTTAATTTTAAAAATTTAAATTTAAAGATAACTTTTGAGAATAACTTAACTAAGATAACTTCTTAACAAGAGTAACATTTGTTCAAAAAGGAGCCTACAGTAAAAAAGGACTATAATCTAACTATTGTACCTGCAGGTGTGTTGAATAAAAAAGTCTTTAAAAGGTGCAATTTAACTGCTACACTGGCCATATGAAACAAGTTTCAAACCTAACTTTAATCCTGCACAGACAAATGTACTAAAAACTTAGGGGATATTATTTTGTTGAAGAATGAGGCACCACCCAAAATGGTTTCCCGTGTTGCATCGCGCAACTACACCTTAAACTAGTAAAATACAAATCTGAAAATGTTCAACCGCTTTAAACTGAAAAGATAAAATTGACCTAGGCCACTTTATACCTGAGCAAAAAGGGCTTGTTGCTGTCTTAGTAGTTCTTCTTCTGGGATTCCTAAATTTTCAAGACGGCTACTTCCTCTTCGTTTCTTCATTGCAACATGTTTGCATTCCTGAACAACTTCACGACACTCATCTACATAGGAATTGAACCCAAGACTCTCTAAAGCTATATGCAAAAAATCATTTACATTTAAAAATTTACTTGCAGTGTTTTCATGAAGTCAGTTTAGTTCAATAAATTTATTCATTGAGTAATTATTTATGATCAAGTACATGACACACTTTTGAAGTAGTACCAATAAAATAAAAAACAAGGAAACAGACGGAATAGCCATGGGATCACTACTTGGTCCAGCTTTGGCCAACATCTTTGCTGGATATTATGAAAAGTTATTTTCTCAAACACAAAAGCTTCCAATATACTTCAGATATGTTGACAACACGTTTGCCATCTTTGATTACAAAGTTGAAGCAGATGAATTCCTAAGCATAATCAACAGCCTTTGTCCATCCCTCAAAGTCACTTTTGAAAAAGAAAAAGTCTACCGACTTTGATGTTTACATAACAAGAAATGTTGGCTTTGAAACCAGTGTATACTATAAAACCGACTTTCACTGGCCAGTATTCACATTGAGAGTCCTTTAGTCCTCTCAAACGCAAAATAAGTGTAATATCTACATTGGTGCATCAAGCCCTAATGATTTGCACCAAGAATAGACTCAACGAAGAAATAGAACGAATCAAGAAAATATTACTGAACAACGGCTATCATAAAAACATCATCAATGCTCAGATTGCCAAGAAAATTGCTCAGTTCTCCACCCTTAAATAATTTGGCCCAGTGCCCTGTGTACTTGAGGGTACCTTGGATAGGTATGCCCTCCATAAACTAGGAAAAAGTCAACACCACCATGGAAAACTGCTACTCGTATGGTTCCATCAGGACCCACTTGGTCTTTACGTCAAAGTGCATGCTGCAGTAGTCCACAAGGATGTTCTACCTACCACTAAGAAAAGTTTTGTCATATATAAATATAAGTGCCACAGGGATAGTCAGCACATAGGGCAAACATCTCAACGATTCCAGGATCGCATCAAGCAACATGTTCCACAATGGTTAAGACCACAATTGACCCATCCACAATGATCATGCAAACGACAATGACACCAAACTGTGACTTTGCGATTGGTCAGTGTCTTTTGGAAAATTAGCAATTGCATTGAACTATGACAACAAGCAGTTTTCAATCCTCACCACAGCACACAGATCTTTCCACCTTAATCTCCTAGAGGCTGCTTATATCAAGACTCAGTGCCTGGTGCTATGCAAACAGAAAAAGTTTGTTTACACTCTTAAAACTCTTTTAATAATTGTAGTATTCCTATTTGGCCTTTTGCTGTGCTTTCTCTAGCATTTTGCTATCGTAAAATCTCTTTCTTTGATGCCATTTACAATACTAGTGCTATCATTGGCTTGTCTTGATTGCCCAAAGTCCAAATTAATCACACAAAACATTTACTCACTCTAGCTGTTCCCTTTTGACATGATACCACCACTAATGAGAGTGTCATGAAAAACTTATGGCTAAAACAGTTTTGCAAAGCTATATTATAAAATCTGATGTGTGTAGTGTCATGTTCTACTAAATAGCACATGTCTGCTATGCCCATAATGTGCACGATGTCTTGCAATTTCAGCTAACTCCAACTCTAACCCAAAACCTAACTCTTACCTGAACCCAAACCTTGCACAAAGCAGATATGGCAGGACATCATGATCATCTCAAACATTTTCTAATTAAAAATACCATGTATGGTCCAGTTGCTTGATGAAAAGCTCATCAAAGTTAGCTGCCACCTCAAAAAAATATAGTTTTTCCTTTTTACTCCAAAAACTCAAAATTAAATATATTGCATGTTACACAATAGTTCTAATTATTACCATGTTTGCTATTTCTTGCAATATCTGCTTTACATAACATTCAACCGTGCGTAAGAGTTAGTTGACATCACAAGATCTCGCCATGGACATCTAGCTCATTGTGCACATGATGGGTACGTACTGAATAATGGGACACCTTGTCTCATGCAGAATCAATACTTAAGTACAGAAACTAATATTTTCACTTAACTCAAAAAATCAATTTTGGCATTTACATATAAAGTTGAAATTACATTTTGATGTTATAAACCTCAATTTCAACCCTAAACCCACCTCTGTAACTGTTTTTGAAAAATGAAAAGATGGTGACATCCATACTTAACTGCAGCTTTGTAAGTTAGTGTTTGATACAGATTTAAAATCAAATAATAGGTCTAAACAACATTCAACACAAAATTTTCTTACCATCAAGAACATGCTCTGGCATTATCGTTTTCTTTGTGTTTTTGTTGCAAATATCATTTGCTTCTGATGAGACCAAATGAATAAACTCATTGCAGCATGTTACAATAAGCTCTCTGGCTTCATTAGATACTCGAACCTAAAAAAAATCAGTAAATGCAGAACAGCATACCCTATACAAATTTCAACACACTGCTGTACATTTTTTGCAATTCATATCTTCTCCTTGGAGGATTCTGACGAGCAATACAAGTACTGAAAGTAATACCAAACAGCAGATAGTGACATTGCTTCGAACTATTATGTCTTCAAGCAGAATGTTGCAACTAAAAACTCCAATGCAGATCTGGACAATCGTTCAACGCTTAGCAGTTTATAATAGTTGTGGCTGTTCTTTGAGACCAAAGAACATAAACTACTATAAGCAAAATTAGTAACTAACAAAATCACGACCAAGAAATAATCGATCAATTTTGCAAAACACATTACATGGACTTTTTGAGATTTAAAATAAGATATAGGCCAAAGCAATTCACCTGCGGTAAAGTTTCTTTGATGAGTTTATTTATAGCAGCACGAGGTAAATTCAGATCGTCTTCATCAGTCATTGTTTATGAAAGCCGTCAAATGTATAGCCAGCCTAATCCACAAACACTATTGACTGCAAGGCACTCAGTTAGCTCACAATACTTCGAAGTTGCCAACTACAAATGAGCAAAAATCCCAAAAAAGGTTCCAAAAAATCTCTAAGAAAGTAACTTTTGCGTACGGTAAAAAATCTTGGCGTATCAACAATTTTAAATCTATCTCAAAAAGACAAAAGATTTTCTCACAAAAATTATTTCAATGAGATATATGATTTGCAGTTAATCTTTGCAAAAAAAGGTCTAAGTCTAAAAGCATAGCTCAAAAACCCAATTATTTTCCCCACACATAATCCGAAATGAAAATTCAAAAAAATTCGCACGTAACCGTAAAAACTTCTAAAATCTTAGAATAGATTTCCAAGATTGGTAACAATGGTTCTTTTGTAGTCTGACAGCCAAATTATTTTTTGTAATTGTGGAAACAAAATAGGCTTAAATAGAATAAATAAACGAAATAGAATTTTAAACATTAAATAGAATTATGTTTAAAAATACTTTCACGTAGTTGGAGCAAACTGTTTAGTTACCTGAAAAAAAAACTTTAAACTGGCTCATTTTAAATAATTAGCATTATGTTTTAATTAGACAAGAAAGATTGTAAAAACAAACACGTCGGAAAAATGATCAAAGGTTTCAATCAAGCAAATCGTTTAGCTTTGTAACTAAAAACGATTGGCAACTCTATCAGCATGCCAATGCCAAATTTGTTTAAGATAGACATGGAAATAGAATTAGGTACCGTGTAACCGTATAGCATTTTCTGGTCAATAGTTTTGAGTGATAGGTTCATAGCAGAGATTGCTCGAACTCTTTGGGGATGCGAGATGAAGTAGGAAGGGGAGCTAAACCATAGCAAATTTTACTTAAATTTTTGTTGCATTTTTGATATTAAAATGGTTTTATTTACAATGTTACTACATTTTAGTAATGAAAACTTTGCAATTGTTTAACTTTTGTCAACTGTATTAAAGCATATTGGAGCAGACTTCTAAGTTTTTAAATTAGCAGTATTTCAAAGTTCTTTGTGTACCACATGAACTTTGCATGTAAACTCTTCAATAAAGTGAACGCAGCAATCATCTTCAAGGAAAAAGTTAGGTGCTTGATTGCAAAAACTTTGGAGTTTCACTAGCACTGCAGTTGCAGTGATTGGTGCAGTTACAAGAAAAGTATGTGTGAGAGGGAACAGCAGCATCATATAAAAGTTTAGTGACAGAACTGTTGCAAGTTTACATATAAATTGATGTGTCAGTCTTTAAGCCAGTTCAGCTGTTCTGAAAAGTAGAATTGGTTGAAAGTAATAGATCCACTCATTTTAGTCTACTTTAATAACAAAAATTTTTATTTATATTTATTTCTTCGGTTTATTTTTTGTTCATGTCGATGATACCATAACAAACAGAAAAGAAAAGCAAAGCAATATGAACAGTAAACAGGTTCAATATTGTTGACCGAAGACAATGAAATTGCTATATGGTCTTTGAGTCAGTTGCTTCGATTTGCAAGCAAAGAAGGAAATCACACTTGACTAAAGAAACACAAAGCAATTGCATGCATGCACAGCTCTCACACACATATATATGCCTATAATTTTAATTTAATGTCAGTTGTATCTTATTGGTTTATTTTAGTTCTTTAGTTGAGCCTTAACCTGTTAACCGTTCTCGGTGTATATTTACACCCAGCCCATGTCCAATTAAAATGACAGCGGTGTATTTTTACATTTGCTTACTAGCGCGCTAAACCACAAATGCTTTGAGTGTAATTTTACACCCATTTCATTGTAGCAAATAAATAGCAGTAAATGGCATCTAATGAGTTTCCAAATTACATGTAGTCGCTAATTTATTACTGACAAATTCAGTGTCCCCTAGAAATTGATGAGTAGTGGTATTTGTGTGTCCAAACTCTGGAAGCTATTTCTCATGAATATTGTGTCATATATACTTTTTGTTAACCCTTCAAAATGAGTGCTAGAAAAAAACAAAAGTTGAGTGACAGTTGTATTTCTGATCTTAAAATTGCAAGTGATTCTGATTTGGATATTAGTATGAGTGAATTATCTGAAAGCAGTGTAGAATCATTCAATGATGAAAGTGATGAGAATCAAATTGTTTTGCCTAGTGACTGGACAAATACAGAGTGTACACGCTTGCCATTCGTATTTCAAAATAATAGTGGTGTTCAATTTACAGTTGATGACAATAACAATCCCATGCAATTTTTTGAAAAATTTTTTGATGAAATTGTTTTTGAGCACAATGTAAATGAAACAAATCTATTTGCAAAACAGTTTTTTGATGAAAATGTTGAAAGGGTTAAACTATTGGTATTTTGGGAAAAAAATCTTGTCATTTTGAGTTGCCCATAGATTTGGAAACCTGACGCTTAACAGGTTAACATGTATTATGTGTAAAATGTATAAAAATTTCATGACAGCTGCTTAATTTTCTGGTCACATGTTAGGTGTATACCCTATAGTGGGCTAGTCTGTGTTGGGGATATAAACAAATAAATTGCTATTGCTGTAAAACAATCAACTCTTCTCTATGTCAAAAAGAAAATGAAATAATGTCTATGTTTGCTTTGCTTTTACCTGCATGGATAAAGATGCTTTAAATAAGCCTCAGTGCATTCTCTGCCATGCTGTGGTTTCTAACTCCAATTTGAAGTCATCAAAGTTGAAAGACCACTTCTACTGCAGGCATGGTAGAAGCAATATTGCAGGCAGTTATACTAAATCTCTAAGTATTAAAAAAGCTGTTTTGATTTTTTGAGAAACCTTTCAAAGTATGATTTTGGGTGGATTGACAACTACTGCTGCTGGCTTCATACAAAGTGGCATGTGGAATAGCTCAAGCTCCATACAAGCCCCATATAATCACAAAAGAGTTTATCAAACCTTGTGCGCTAGAAATGGCAAGAATTATACTGGGACAAGAAGTAAGAAAAAAGCCTGAATTAATGTTGCTTCCAAATAATGTCATGTAGAGCCAAATTAGTCAGATATAGGAAGATTTTTGAATCAAGTTATCTCAGATATTCAGTCTTGTTCTTTGAAGATTTCTCTCCAGTTGGATAAATCAACTGATGTATCATAATGCACCGAGCTCATTGTATTTGTTAGCAATCTCCGTGACACTGCTTCTGTGAAGGAAAAATCATTGTTTTGTGAAAATCTGAAAACAACCACACTGGGAAAAGATGTGCACCAGTTAGGTAAAGACTACTTTGCCAACCATAATTAACATTTAAACTATTGGCTCTGTATGTACTGACAGTGCACTTGTATTATGAGGGAATAAATCTGCATTGCAGACTTATTCCCTCATAATACAAATAATTCCCTCATAATACATTGCAGATAATTTGCTCTGCAGACAAATTGTACTCTTGAAACGTAATTTGAAAGGAAGGCTTTGGAAGAGTATTGGGTTCAGCAATGATTGTGTTTCCAAAGTTTTCTGAAAAAGCTTTTCATGTGTGATAACTTACCTGTGTGAGACTGGGTTCAATACTCTATGATCAATATAGACCAAATCAAGAAATTGCTTGAATCTACAGGCAGACTTGCAGATTGCTTTCAGCGACAAATTTTTTTTGAAAAATTAATTACCAAACATCATGAGCAAAAAAACCATGAAATTGAATTTAATGCTTTCAACTGTTTTTGTTATTTCTAAATGGTTTATCTCACCAATGCATGAAATGCAAAGCTTCTGTAGCCTACTGTTTTGTAATGAGGGCAGAACATAGTAATAGTTTTTAAGGGGTGAAGAGTATAAAAAAGGCTGTGAGTCACTGTTCTAACTACCCTTTGGGATGGCCAGACTTGCCTCACACTAGCACCACATATGACGAACAAAATTTGAAAGAGCTGCACCACTGCACTATTTTGCCATTGACAGCATTTTACCTATGGAGGTTGTTTGGTTGTCAACATTCATGTGTGTTTAAATAGCTATAATTGCTATAATTTTGGCAGTTTTGCTGTCATGTAATGGATAGTGCAGCTGCCTTGAAATGCAATGGAATCTTTACTGGCAGGGTACTTACACAAAGGCAGTGTACACTGGAAGGGTAGCCCAGGTATGTGGATGTACAGTATGGAGGAGTGTAGAGTGGGGGTGCAAATGTTTTTAATTTCTCGTTAAAATGACCCAAAGTCACACATTTAATACATCATTGAAATTGACCAATCAAAATGCATGACAGAAAAATAGCCCTTAAAGGTAAAATGCATTTGATGGCAAAAAGGCCACAGAATATTTTTAATGCATTCAAATTAAAAGTTAAAGCCTTTTTGTAGATCAATATCATCAATGTCTGAATTGACAAATTTTGCATCCAAAGTAAAAATAAAAACACTTTTTGAAGGAATCACTATTTTCAGAGTTTGAATTCACCCATTTTTATCCAAATTTATGTTTGTTTATTGACATTAAACGTGGAGCTACATCACTAATAATGAAAATAACATCAGTTGACAGAGCCACATTCAATTGCCCAAAGTGCTGCAGGCAGCTCACAAGTTGCAGTTTGGCCACCCCTGAATTTGTACATGTCTGAAATGTCTTCTCTATACATGGTATGGGTAAAGATTTGGCTTTGAGTAGGGTTAGTTGACATCATTAGGGGAATGGTACACATTGTGGACATATACTATTTAGTAGGTCCCTATAGTGGTTACTGGTTGTCTGTTGAAAAGAATAACGTTAGTTTTGCTTGTAGTTTAAGATGTTTAAAATTATAGTTGGTTGTTATGAGCAATTTCTCCTTGGTTATAAAGTGAACATTGTTAAAGAAAGTGACAATGATGAAAGTAACTTTGCTCTTCAATTTCAAAGAGAATTTTCCGACCATTCCAATTTAGGTTGCATAAAATGTGTGGCTTCAAATGATGTATTGGTTGCATCTGGATCTTCTGATGAGTCGATTACTCTGTACGATATGAAAACAAGTTGTGATCTTGGGCCATTGCAGGTAAAAAAATAAATCGTGTTGGCTAGTGTTAGCTGTGCAACCTTGCAATCATTTTCAAGGAATCAATTAACTCGAGTTTTTGTTGTAAAAGCAGTAACACCGCCATGTTAGTTTTGCAAGAGTGTTGTTTGTATGTTTAACAACAGGAATACCTTAATATGCTTTGCACTTGGTATTATGATTTGATAATTTTAAGTGCAATCGTAGTTTTAACCACTGTTATGTCATTGCAAACTTGACAATGTATGCAAACTGGTAGTTCTAATTAGCAGGCTACATGTCTGTGATGTCTGTCTTGTACCAGGTTGGGGTCGGGTTTTGGTTGCAGTTAGGATTAGTTGATTTCACTTGACATCATGCACCTTGTGGACATCGCAGACATGTACTATTTAGTAGGACCTTATGCAAGTATCACATAACCAAAACATCTATTTTTTTAGCTAGGATTAGGGTTTAGGTTGCAAGCAAGTACAGGGTTAGCATCACAACCTTAACTCCTGTTTATTTCATGACAATGCCGCTTCAAGTCAGTACTTGTGTTTAGATCAGGGTAGTCCAAGCGTTGGCAAGTTAGCCGCATGTGGCCTGCAAACAATTTGTGTATGTCAAGTTTTCCAATGCAGAATGCTCAGGTGTTAGATTGTATTTACATTTTGAATTTAGATGCAGTGTTTGAACAACAGCTCTAGATAAGTTGTAGATCACTGAAGAGAGCATTGATTTGTAGGCTAACTATAGTGTTGTAGCAATGCTTTTGCAGGTTTTGTAGCAATACAGGCATCTTTTAATTTTTTCACTTTGTTGAAAGCACAGTCTCGTTGTTTCAACTAGAAGTTGGTAGATGTGCATTGCGTTGGCACAGCCAGAAACAAAGTTTGTGAGCGGGAGCCAAAATATATTGTTTGGTCTATCGTGTTGGTCAATTTTGTAAGATGACTATTTTTTAAAAATTGATTTTTTTGATCCCCGATTTTGTCTAATCCACCTCCAATTTGTTTGATGGCTTTTTATGATAGATTATCGTATTGAAGCCATTAAAGCTCAAAATACCTTGGGTCCTTGATCGAGTTTAAAAAATTTGGAGGGGCATGGCCCATGTGCTTCCTAGTTATGCCTATGAGACATTGCTGAAGTAAGCTTGCAAGCAATGAGCAGTTTACCGCTTACGAGAGGGCTGAAAAGTATTGAAGATTTGTTCCGTGTTTTGTTACACATACAGATATGAAAGAACTTTTTGATTATGATGCGATTGAAAAGTAAGACATAGAAAGGTTGGTAAAACGCTAGTGGCTGCCTACTTAGGTCAGTAGACCATCAAAATTATTACACGCATTAACATCATGATAGAGTCAAGAAGCAATAAATTGTTTTGCTGAATTATTTGATATGCCATGTATGTTCAATAGCAGAAAAACTTTTTTGAGTGGCAAACAGCAGAAAACATCAAAAAGTGCATTCGGGTTGCAGGAAAACATTTAGTTGATTAGAACAGCCAAGTCATTTTTTTGGTTACTTAGGAGTTTCTTGTTTTGCATCCCATAAAGTTTTCTCTTCAAACTTTAATGTGGCTCTTAATGCTTGCAATCTTTTCTCTCCCTGGTTTAGCCATTATGCCTTGAATTGCCCTAAAAATGGTAGTCGAAATTAGCGGAGTACTTGCTTTTATTATTACATTTTAATCCTTTGCGCACAAGAAATCTTTTGTAGTTACAAAGAACAACTTGTGGTTAGACCCGCTTCAGAGTGACCAATACTGCTGGCAAACTGCAGTTCTACCACCAGCAGAACAAATTGCCATAGAATGCCTTTGTCAAGTGCACATCAAGGCATTTCTAATGCATAGAACTCGCAGTCTTATGATTATATTAGGCTATACCTCAAACTCTTGCAAACTCTTTTGGGGCATCACTATAACACAGAAACTATGAAAAAGCGTCAGCTAAATTACGGAAGTTTCAAAGATACATCGTTTTAACTCAAATCAGCAGTTTAGCTTTATTTAATTGGGTGACGGTATTTTATAGTTTTTATCAACTTCCGTAAATTTCCATGATTTGGTACTTTTTAGCTGATAGTTTTTCATATTTCCATAATTCGATGCTTTAGTATAAATTTTCATTAATCTAGATTTGTATATGTTAACGTTGCTTGTCTTTTGCGCATTGTACCACTACTTCCTTTGATCATTTGATATATTTGTGTCAAATATTTTACCCTCAGTTTGGTCTTTTCACTCTTTTCACAAATCTTGCAGTTTTTAGTTGTACACAGCAATGTTTTGGATCATTTAGTTGGATAGTCCGATTGCTTTGCTTACTCTT
The DNA here is from genome assembly GCA_963675345.1 of Trididemnum clinides. NCBI lineage: Eukaryota > Metazoa > Chordata > Ascidiacea > Aplousobranchia > Didemnidae > Trididemnum > Trididemnum clinides. Next base: position 36,344,602 of record OY776286.1, read on the forward strand.
TTATTATCGAATGTTATTTAGGCAACTTTATTACCAGTGCATCATTTGTGTAAACATCAAATAACTTGACATGTTAATTACAGATTTATGCCGGTATTTTTTAGGGTCATTCTGGTTCAATAAATGAAGTAATTATTCCTGACAAAAGTGGAACACGAATTGTGAGTTGCAGTGATGATGGTACCATTTGTATTTGGGAAGGTGGAAAAAAGAAAGGTTTATTAAAAACTTTAGGAGGTAATATTAATTTGTGTTCACGTAATTGATACTTGTGTATGAGTAAAGAGTTGCGTGACTCAACGACCACTAGATGAACCAAGAGTAGAAGACTTTACGGTCTTGATTATGCATCCATCCATACCTTTATATGATCAGTGCCGACTGCCAATTACACTTTGTGCTAATGCAACTGGGTTTTTACTTATGCTTGATCATTAAAAGTTTCTACTCAAACCTATATATTTTTGTTTACAATAATAATTGTGAGATCTAACTGATATTAGAGAATAGAATTGGGTTATCTGTTTGCAATTTTCGCTTTGATAAGATCAGTGCGTTAGACCGCAGTGTGGTCAAGTTGACTACAGTACTGCTTTAATGGAAACGGTAATTCGATTTTTGTAAAGATTTGATGGCTATTTTGTTGTGCATGAGAAAAAAAGCTCTTTGCAATGGTTTTCTCTGGTTGGTGGATTCTCGCTAGCAATAAGTTTGTAAGAAGCAATAGCGAGTTTATTTAAACGGAACATATGAAATTTAAAACTCTGAAGCGAGTCTGGGCAACTCGTTCTGTGCTTGTTACTACCAACACTGTTCTGTATTTATGGGGTAAACGTGCAAAAAGGCATTTTTTTAAAATTTAGGTCACCAAGGTCCTATTCAGACGATTGCAGTTCATCCTTCAGGGAAGCTTGCAATGTCGGCAAGTGTAAAAGATGGAACATTACGAACATGGAATATGATTTCTGGTCGAATTGCTTTCATTAAAAATACAAAAAGAGCACAGATTGAGTTTGTTCGGTCAGTTGACTCATCAGGTTATATTTTATTATAAAACTCATGGTTTATGGTGGAATAACGAAATAATGAAGGCGTTTTGATTGTATTATGAAATTGAAAATATTGGATTTGAAAATATAAACTACAAAGAATCTTTAACACCTGGCGTTGAATACCGTATTTGCTCGTTTTGTAGCCCGGGCCCTTATTTTTTTCAACCAAACTCACTACCAGGCCCTTATTCAAACGGGCGCTTGTTATTTTCAAAGTAAAATTATGCACAAAAATTATCGTTGAAGACAAATACTTCACGACATTAATCCTTTTTCCATGTCAATTTATTCACGTCAAACGCAAATTATTCACGTCTTAAGAGTAATTCCCTCATATTAGTTTAAATTATTAACAAGAAGTAACAAATCAAAATTTGAGCTGCTTCTTATTTCCTATTGTTCTCTACCACTGAAAAATCAGCTTTTACATCGGGCGGGTATTCAAGCACGGGCCCTTATTTATTTTTAAGTTCTGTTCACACGGGCGGCTATTCAAACGGGCCCTTAATCAAGACCGCGCGGTAAAACGAGCATATACGGTATTCGATGAGTGTAGGACGTTTTTGTAGCCAAAACCTTCTTTGCTGGGTTGCTCTGCTTGTACAAAAATGCACTGAGCAGCTGTAGTGGAAACTTCATAGTGCATCAAAACCAGGGGATTGGGTATGGTACGGTAAAATTTTGAAGGAAAGTACCGTACGGTATTTTCTGGCATACTACGGTACGATACGGAAATGCGGTGTTATTTTTTCTGTACCGTACTCTTCCCCGATGCCCAATCTAAAGTCTCCAAAAGGCTCGCTTTCTTGAAACCAAAGTCACATAAGTTGCAACTTGACAGCTGCAACAAAAATTGCATTGTTATAGTGTAAAATTCAGTTGATTGCTACTCGTTTGACCTTACTTGAGTTTGTTAATTTAGACCTTTCTTGAACTTTGCATTTTATCACGAAAGAAACATGTGATAAAGTACTGTAACTCTGTGGAATTTTGTAGGAATTTCGTTCTGTAGCAATTGTGTTTTGCAGTAGTATAGTGCTCATGTGGTGGTCGTTGTTTTCTTAGAAATCGCTGGAATTACCTTTTGATCTTTTCAGAGCTTAACGTTTTGTATGTATAGAGCGTTGTTACGATTATTGATTGTTCTAGATTCTAGATTGCAGATCCCAGTGAGATTGTTTTTTTCTAAGGGGGAGTTGTAAGATTTAGCTTGTAGATTCTAGTTTCAAGGGAGATTCCAGTGTGACAGTGGTACAGTGCTAAGAGAATAGTTTTATTCGAGGGATTGTAACCATCCCAAAAGTGAGTGATTAACTATTGTCAGAATGTAGAAATTCAATGTGGTACTAAGTTAACTTGGAGAATATTTCGGGAGTGTAATCCGCATGGGTGAGTTTGAGATTTTAGTCAGCGATTTTGGTAGTTGTTGTACCAGTATATTACTGGAAGAGAGTAATATCGGTAGATGTTATGGAATTATTGCAGTATATTTATTGCTGTGGATTTATCGGCAACGGCAATCATTGTATTTGTGGAATATGTACTTTTCGTTGAGAAGTTTTTAAAGGCTTTCTCCATATTAGCGAAGAATGAGCGCCTCCAACAGTTAAAGAAGTCTACGAGCTGTTAGCTGAAACTATCATCCCTAGAATTTCAGTTTTGCTTGGCTTCACGCCAGCTGTGTTTTAAAGTAGTAAAAATTTTGTTTTTTCTTTCGCATGTTTACCAAATTTATATTTCAACTATATTTAGATCAGAAATATAATTTTTATTTTTAACTGAAGCTGCTGCGACGGTAAGTTATTGTAAAAACTGCTCTAAAAGTTGTTTAAATGGGTCGAGAGAGGAATTTTATCGCCAGCAAACACTTTTACTATGGAGTAAACACGGCTACTTGTACAGTAAAAGAATATCAGCATGATTATAAGCTTAAACACGGCTCAAACGTCCATGCTACGCTTTTAGTTGGTCACTTAAAAAGAGAACATCCAAACCTCTACTCCAAAGCCTCGAATAAGAAAGGAAACAAAAAGCCCAAAGCGTCAAATATAACTTCTTGGTTTGAATCGCAATCGGAAGGAATAAGCAGTGCGACTGTTGGAAAACAGCTTCCAACAATGTTGAAATTTCCAATCACTAGCCAAGTGTCAAAAATATGGCAGTTGAAGCTGTCAGCGCCAATGGTCTTCCTGTTAGCGCCTTCAAAAAATCCGGCATCGCAAAGATGCTTGCTCCGATGTTAGATCAACTGAACTTAGAGCTTAGAGCTTCCAACGTACGATCATGGACCATTGATGTTTATCGGAGAAAGATGACAGAAACCAAACAGACATTTGCTGGTAAAAATGGTTTCGGTTAAAGTAGAATTGTCTGCGTGAAGAAAGCTCATTTTGTTGGAATTAATTTGCAAGCAGTAATGGACGGTAATATGCGAGTTATTAACGCATTTGTGAACGAGTTGCACGAACAAGCGACAGCTACTGCAATACGCAAAATCATTGTAAGCTACTTGGCTAAACTTGGTATTTAAGAGAAGCAAATTTACAGCCCCACGACGGATTACGGATCTAACGTTTTGAAAGTTGGGGAGCTGATGAGAAGTGATTTTGCTCAGCAGAATGGCGAGGATGAATGACTGAAGGTTCCGACAGTAAACTTTGGGAAGATGTGATAACTGCTGAAGATGGAGTTATTACCGTCGGGTGGGCTATTTACACATTACAACTGAGTGTGCATGACTTCTTTAAAGCTAATTCCAACGCCTAAGAAGTGGTGTTAAAAGTGAGAAATATCGGCAAAAAGACTTACAAACAGAATATCATAGTTGTTCAAGCACTACAATAAACCTCTTCCTAGGCTGGATCGTGACACCCGATGGCGTTCAACGTTTTTAATGCTTGAAAGTATGTTGCTTGTCAGTGATTTACTGGGCCAAATCCCTCCTTTCGTCAGACATTGATTGGTTTGCCGTACAGGAGCTTACTAAATGTTTAAAACCAGTTTATGACACGACCACTGCACTTCAGCTGAAGAAATTAATTGCTGGTGAGTTTTTCGGTGAGTGTCTGAAGTGTAAAGTCCAACTGCAGTGCATGAGCATGAACAATGCTTCTTATTTGGCATTAGATATACTTCATGCCATGGAACGTAGAGAAACAACTTTGTTACCAAACGCTGCTTTTTTGGCAGCAATGTATGTTGATCCAAAGGTATCAGGTACTTCAAAAATATTTTCTGAAAACAGTTGCACAATCCCATTGTGGAGACGTTTGCAAATGCCGCAGGAGTCACTTAACACGACTGACGTGGAATGTTTCTACTCATCCTCAGAATCTGAAAATGGATCTGCTCCTGCATGCAAGGTTATGTTATCGATGAGATACTCGCCACTTCGGATGCGTACAATGCCAGCTCATCACCTCGAAATGAACAAAGTATAACTGAGATGATTAAGTGCTTCAACAACTTAATCCGTCTTCGCAGGAGCACTAGCATATATAAACCGTCAGGCAAGCAAGCAGAGTCCGATCTTAAACGTGTTGCTAATGTTGCTTTTGCTCACCAATTACTGAAGCCAGCGTTAAAGAAACTTTTTTGAGTTTAAGGTAGATTCTGAATGAGTTGAGACTTGGATTTAAAGAAGGTATATTTGAGGCAATAAAGTTTCAGCGTGGCAACACTTAAGCCTTTCGTGTGCAGTAAAATTGAACTGGCTTTCTAAAACGTTTAAGCAGTTTTCTTTACAATTTGTTCATCGTTGCTGCTTTTGTTTTTTGATGATGATAAATTGATAAGATAAATATCGTTGCTGTTTTGATCGTTAAGTGTAAATTCAATTAGTATATCATCGAGGTTATGTCCTTTACTATCAGATGAAGTAGTTGGTTTGATGTTGGTTTAGTTATTCGTTTTTTTTCAGAAGTAAAATTAGCATAACCACTCTACTGTTGCAGATATTTATCTCAGCAAACATTTGCTGTTATGTAAAAACAAAAATGCAGCAAAATAATTGGTGCGGTATGACGGTACGGAAAAAATTCCGTACAGTACCATTAGGTAAGATATTTTTAATAATGTACTACATTCCGGTACGATATTTTTGAAAATACGCAGTCGCAACTGCAGTACGGAAAATCGTACCTTACCTAATTATTGGTCAAAACTCAAGTTGTTTTATAGATTGGCGTAAAAGTTTCTTGAGACTGTACTGTAGGATAAAAGATGCATATTAGTTATTTCTAGGTGGTCTCCGAGTGGTAATTACTATGTCACTGCATCAAGTCGATTTATTCAAATATACAAGTTATCAAATGCTAAATGCGTAATGGAGATGGAGACGTCACGTCCTCTGTATACCATCAACTTTATACCGTTCGTTTGCTCAACAACACAGACCGAATACTGCGTAGTGGGTGACAGTGCTGGTTATATTTCTCTTTACTCTGTTCCTCAAGGCTCATTGATTGCGAATTTTAAAGTAAGCATTACTGTACTAACTGTTTTTAAAGTATGCGCAATTTTCTTTGTTTGTACTTTGGGTCCAAAGTTTTGCTTTTTGTTTCCAAGGCCCCTTTTAACTGGCACGAAGATTTTTTTAAAAAAGCAGAAGATTGCTCTTCGAAATTAGTCGACATAATTCCGAGTAAAAAGAAAATAGAATCAATTTTAGAAAATCTTTTCATTTCAATTGATCATCTTTTTGAAAACTAATTTTGCTAGGTCCAATCTGTGTTTATTTTTGTTCTCCGTTGCTTTGTAACCGAGTAGAGTAACGATGAATGATTGAAGCTTTCAGAAAGTTTGTGCTAACGAGCATTACACATTTTATTTTCATTTTGTGGGTTGCTCCTCGACAAAAAATAGTTTTCTTTTTTTGATCTTGGACGCATGTAAGTCACATTTTTTTCTGTGCAAAAATATCTTCACTAAACTGCAGTTGCGTCTTGTACGCGAAGAGGCAAAGCGAGGGACGAAAAAATTAGGTTGGCGTTGTGAGACAGGTGTAAGATCTACGTTAGTACGTGAGTGAAAAAGAAATGTTTATTTTCTGACTTCATTGGGTTTGAAAACATGCGCTTTCAATGCAAAGAAAAGAGCAACAACACGACGTGCAAGCCTCTCGCTGTATTTTTTCTTTTTGTTGGTAATGTCTGATTGTCTGCAAAAAAGCAAGCAAAACGCAATTTTAAAAAGATCAAAAATTTTGTACAACTTTTTTGGATCAAAAATAAGAATGTGACTTATATGACACGACTTACATAAACACGGTAAATTGTTTGTCACTGGATGCATGTAAACTTAAGAGGAATTAATATCTTGATAAAATATTTTATTATTAAATAGGCACATGACAAACGCATTAAAGGTGTTCACGGTTTTATTCCCAACATGTTCAAAGAAGCCTCCCATGATGAAGTGTGGCTTGCTACCGTTTCTTCCGATGAAAAAATAAAGCTATGGAGATTTGATATGGAAGTTTTAAAGGGAAACAGACCAGAAGGTAGTAAGAACTTTTACCAGCCTTAAGACTGAAACTTAGTTATTAGCTGAGATTACCTTGTAGTTATGTATTACAGGCTAATCTAATGCAGGCGATACAGGTAATGCATATCTGTAAAGGTATTGCACCGCATTCAGCCCCGTTCAGTAAGGTACAATTTTTGATTTAGTTGGCGACGTGTCTTGTGGGTAATGAGACATTGACCTACAAGCTAGGGATTGTGAGTTCAGTGCTTAAAGAGTTTTTGCGTAGCTGCACTGTTGTAAAATGCTTTATGCAGGTCTTTTAGTAGAGGACCTGTGCAAAGTGTTCTCTGGATAACCGGAACGTTTTTTTTGTGATCAAAAGACGCCACTTTTTCAAATATCTTTATATACTTCAGCTGAATGTCTTCTGTCCATTGATGCTTCGGCACGACTTACGTGCGTCACTGTGTGGCAAGAAGCAACAAAAAGTGAGCGAAATACCTCAGTGGAGGCAGCAAACCAAACCAATGATGTCGCAAATAAACCTCAACAACTTGAAGGTGGTGTAGACTTGTTTTTTAAGGAACCAAGACACGATTTAAAACGATGTGTCTCTGCAGGCTAGGAGAAAATGACTATTCAATTTGAACCAGCTATAAATAAAAATTTTGCTGTGGTAGCCCCACTATCACCAAGACAGTTACCTTTTGTAGGTGCCCAAAAGCTGCCCTGTGCTACATTCTAGGTCAGCAACTTGACAAATTTTCCTCGGTGATGCCAGGAAAATCGTAGACTTTCTTTCAATAGGCTACCTACGTTTTTCAATTGGGTCACGCCAAACTTCGAAAATCGTATGCCAATAGTGCCTGTAAAGCAGAAAAGGGGTAATCTAATGGCACTGCTCGTCAGTTATTCGCCTTTCAAAATGTAAATTTAGTCATCAATTTATACCATTTATTTGATGTTTTAGTTCACACAACTTAACCCACTTTTCCTGTTAACGAAGGTCACGGCAGTAGCAGGTCTGGGAGCTTCCTATAAACCGTACGGTCTCTTACGGCAGGTACAAACTCAGCTGTTCAGTTTCAAGTCTATACCAACATCATTCGATGTACTGGGTACCGATGTATGGGGCAGCTAAGCAGTCCGATGAATGCTGAGTTGCTGCAGTGGCCCGCGTTGCAACCACGCGCTTGGCGTTGGACTAACTTCAACGTCCCGTAATGAGAATTTTTGCGCGACCTATTGAAACGTACTAAACCGCCCATAGTTTGGCCACGTTTCTTGTTTGTCGGCCATTATTCATTATTCTGTTGCAGATATTTTGTGTAGAGATTGAAAAAAGCTAAAAAGATTTTTGGTATTTTCATGACCAAATGTTACCTTTAGAGCATGTAGGACTGTATATACACAATCGCCAAAACAAATTGTTTGAATGAAATTTAATTGATGAGACTGTTCACCCTTTATTTCCCCTCCCCTAAAAAATTTGTTAACGGTATTTTCCGGTGGCAGCAAATTTGAGAATGATTACTTTGTTCTAACAGGCTAAATAGTTTCTCGTTTTTAGAAAATGTCAAAATCACTTCTGGTATTCCTGCTAGCAATGGCGATCAAGGTAAAACAATGAAAAAGTCGAAGAAAACTAAGAGAAAAGAAGTTGAAATTATGAAATCCGTTACGATAAAAAAAGGCAAGAGAGTTTCTTTTGACAGCGAATTGACAGAACTACAAAGCAAGGTAAAACGAAAAAATTTAACAAAACGTTTAAATCAAAGAAAAGAAAATAAAGCGAAGAAAGAACGAATGAAAAAACTTCAAATTCTTCTCAATGATGTCTAATCGCCAGGTTTTAGCAATAAATTATCTCGTTGTTATTGTTTCAGAAAAGAAATCTGAGCCTAGACCAGTTTTTTGCTGTGCTGCAGCAGTAAAATTTGCGCTTTCATAGCGGGCTTAAAGCCAATGTTGCGCAATTTTTTTACAGCCGGACCAAATATTGCCACCATATTGACCCACGGGGTATACGTTTCTCATTGTTTTTTGGGGTATAGTTGAAGTGATCTTAGTAAATGTCATTCAGAAGTTTTGCGAAAAATGTTTTTTTGCGGCATTGGCATTCTGTTGGTTGCATTCCTGTTTCAAGCGTAAAGTAATGATTGATTTTTGCTGTCCATAAATGAAACGCTCATTATACGGATTGTATGCACTTGATGAAATTAGCAACTCTGTAATGAAACAATTGAGCTTATTCGACTCGTCGAATACTAGAACGGAGAGTTTCGAGTCGGCAGTCACTCGCACCGCTGTTATGCCAGTACACAGTTTTTCCCACCACTCTGCCAAAATTAGTGAGTATTACCCCTATCTATCATAACCGGCAGCGGTATCTTTAAACAAGTCTAGATGTAGATGCAAGTAGACACAGAGGCTGGTCGATTTGGCGGATTTTTATTAAGTTTTTATTCGAAATAATCGGATAAGAAAACGAAAACAGCAACAATTTTAATAAAATTTATAACTTGTATAAATTCACAACATGTTCAATCGACTCTTTCCAATTCTGTCGCCACCTTTCTTCGTTGTTTAATCTCCTCGATTTCGTTGCAGCGATTCCATTCATTGAATTGAGATGCGCAGAAGCGTACTGCGCCAGGGTATCTTCACGAAACAATTTTGTCTTAGCTTGAGGAAGAGTGGTGTGAGATGTTTCAAGAGGATCTAAAAGTAGTTCTTAATAATGAACTAATTTCATGAGTTTAAGGCTTCTCTCTGGAGAAGCATCACACACCGCAAGATTTTCTTTTTTTGTTAACGGCTGGTGGTTTTTACCGATAACCAAAAATTTTATTAACGGTTAGTTCAGCACTCCAGTTGTGATTAGAGTGATTGACTAACTTGGCCGAAAATGATTCTGTAACAAAATGAAGTCGTACCGGTAAATGTCAAAAAACGCAAGTAGCTTATTAGTAGTTAGTGCGATCTTAATGTAAGTTCCCAGTTCAAGCAAAGAGCAGAATTTTGTCTCACCAACAGAAGAGTGACTAGTAAAACAAAATACAGCGCGGTCCTCCCCTCACGTTTTGCGTCACTATTTTATTGTTTCATAGGAGCTGTTGCAAAACTTGTTCCACGCATCTTCATTTTCAGATATGACGTTGCACGTTAGTGTTCATTTCACTTCATTCAACTTTGCCGGAATGATTGCTTGTGTTAATAAGTTATATGAAGTACAAGGTAATGTGGAAATGATACAAGGTGAAACTATGAATTACAAGTAGGATCTTTCTAGGTTATAAAGTTTAATAGATGAGCTCTTTGAAAAGCTGGTTGCGCAACTGCGGCGTATCCGTTATACGTGTAAAAACGCAAGCCGTTAATAATTTCTCAGGTATAGCAGGGACAAAGGCTAACAAATGACCTTGAAAGTAATTTCAGAAAGCACTAAAATTGCGTACATTTGAGTGTAACTTGGCAAAATTTTTCCGGGGAGCGGAGCACGCCCCAGGTCTCCGTTAGAAAAGTTGTGCCTTCGGTGCTTACAAAGCGAAAATCTGGTTACGGCACGTTTTAAAACTTGGGTTAAAAACGTAATCTTTGGTTTTAGAATCTCGGCACCACCCGATCCACCGCGGCTGAACTAGGGAAGCTATTATTGCCTCTAAAGGTCCCCTTATACCTTGATCACTTGCGATGAAATAACGGAAGCGATTCTGTTATATTTTGGTCTTTCATCAGCTCTTCAACAAGCAGTTGGTTAAAAAATGACCAACATTTTTATTTTTGAATTAAATATGCCGCTTTTAAACAGCGCTTCTTAAAATTCAAACTCTAAGCGAAACGCAAATTAGTGCGAGTGAATTTTTTTCTTTAAAGCGCAAAAGTAAATTATTTTTCTCGGTGCGCAGTGCAACTTCCAACAGGCAGAATTCAAAGCGCAGCGCCAAATTCGCAATTACGGAAGTAATTTGTGCTCAATCTGAACACATTGCACATATCCTAAAATTTTTCCTTGCGCTTATTTCAGAATGGCTTTATTCTTTCTAATGGACTTTGGGGGAAACAGCTTACTATTTATTTCATTTCAGTTGCATCTGCTTACTCAAACGATTCACTGCTAAGCCAATTTTCTTGGCACTAACACAGTTTCAACTTATCATTCAGTATCTTGTTCGCCTCCTGGTCACCGAAGTACACACCTGTTGAAACACTCGGTATCGCCGCTGCTTTAAGGCCAAGTTTCGAAAAATCCAAAGCTGGCCAAACACCTATTCCACGCTCGATGATTGGCTGAATACCAAACGCCGGATCAGCAACTTCGGATAATTCGTGTCCTTCCGCTCTACGGCGGGCCAAAACGCTTGTCAGTTCCTTGTGAGGAAGGACTCCTAAAAATATGTTCAAGTAAAATGATTTCTTCATATGTAAGTTAACTGTCGGCGCCATGGAACACCCTGACCGAGATTGTGGCCGGAAACAGTAAGGAACTTAGGGGGGTAAAAGGCGATGGACCCCAAACACCATGTCAGTAGCAATAATTTTGAAAAGAAAAAGATATTCACGTGTGATTGGATACTAAATTGGACGAATGCCTCGGTTTCCATAAGTTGATCTCCAAAAAAAATTCTGCAACTTTACACAGTGCTCTGGTGCCCCCCGAAATTTGTTTCTAAATACGCCACTGGTCGGAAGTGTGCAAGTTTAGCACTCAGAACGCAGCGTTGCAGGTGACTTCAAATTTTCTATCGTAATTACATCTGATGCATCACAAAACTGGTTTCTGTTGCAGGAAACTATTCATGTAGAAGCTCCCAATTTTCCAAATTCTTGTAGAACCTTATGAATATTGGCAATATTAACCACACGTCAAGTTCTTAACATGTATTTTTACTGTCGGCAGCATAAAACATGCGGACCAAGATTGAGGTCGCAAGTGTGGCGACTCAGAGCTTAGCGTTGCATGCGACACGGGCTGGAGAATAGTCACTTATCCCACTGTTACATTTCGGAATCAAATTATGGCAGGCATGGACTGCAACGGCATGCCAATGCCAACTCCACGACCGTAGTCGATTCACATTTACCACACTCCCCATCCATCTGTGTTTCATTAATTCTCATCCTCTGCAAGACCGGTGTCCGTTGAAGTCGTGCATCGCTGTGCCCTATCAAAGACACTTGAAGCAATTGTACAGCTTCGTTGTAAGTGGTAGAAATACATCGTTTCGGCTGTGCTGATAACCTCCAGGAGAATGAAAGCACAAGTTTTCCTATGTAGGCTACATATCTGACAGTAACATTGCAAGCCTATGCAAACGATTAAGCAATTGAAATAAATATTGCTCAACTTTGTTACCAGTGGATTTTGAAATTCAAAGCTTTCGCTGCCCAATGGCACAACTACGCATCGAGCATCACCTACTTCCAACTATGACGTCATCAACGGTTAACAAATTATCGAATTCCTTCAAAAGTTGATTTGAAACGCTTGCAAGACGTTCAGCAAAGCGTGATGCGCACGCACTTGCACTTTTCTCCATTATATCGGCGTGGGTATCGATACCGTCCACATGAGTTGTCTGCAAATGCAGAGTTAATATTCTCAAAAAGAAAAATTCATATTGGGCTGGATATTATCTCAATTGCAAGATATAGACCCCTTGCTGCTACTAAAAGTTGCTCCGCCCAAGAACTGGAAATCATGCTTTCGAATTCAAATCAACCCGGAATACCGCGCTTTTATTGCCAACATCTAGCTTGATTAGTATTCGCTGTCCTCCCGGGCCGGGGTCATAAGCGTAGCTAAAGGGGTCAAGGTTCTCTCAAATTTTCGACATCCAATTAAGAATGGACGGTGTTTTCAGTAGTTATTACTAAACGTAAAATTCGAAAGATCATGCAGCAAATTTGATGCAAAAATTGGTATTTCAGAAAATATCGATTTTCAAAAAAAAGTTATCCAACAAACTTAATATTTTTGTTCCCCCAAATATAATTCTGACTACGCCACTGCCGAGAGTTTGTGATTTTACCACCTTGGAGCTAGTCCCTGTGTCTCTGTAGTCATTAGTTTGGTCATTACCAGTTTCTAGGACCCACCACAAGTAAGTTGACTACAAGGGCCCTACCTAGAAATAAGTTTGAAGAAGATCGCCTCAAACGAAACAACAACAACACCGCAAACTTTTGGGTTTAGCTTTTGCTAAAGGATTCTGCGTGCAATGTCACAGTTATTTTTCTGAGCGAAGGCTTAAGCCATAAACTTGCCATTGAAACATAGTCATTGTCTAGTTCCTAATCAGCTACATTGTTTCAAGTCGCTCACTTCACATTACCAGCGCGGTGGGGAAGAGGGTAGAGCATCTGCTTCAAAGTCAATAGACCTGGGTTCAATTCTCCTATTGAGGCATGCCAAAGACTTAAAAACGGTATTCACTTATCTCCAAATAGGCACTCCGCATAAAAGGAATAGTGTAGACAAAAAAAGCGAGCAAATTCTCTAGTTGTGTCCGTTGGAAAGACACTATGCGAGATTCCATCATTTTTACGATGGCAGGGCCAAGTAGTGCACCTGCTGCAACGCCCCAACATAACTAAAGACTAGCAAACACAATATGATGTCATACCGTGAGTGGCTTTACAGTAATCTGCCACTGCTGCTTGCACTAGATCAGTGGTTCGATCCTTACCAGCGCAGTGAAATGCGAAATGAGCACAACACAAGACCAGCATTTTTCAGATTACCTTTTAGACAAACCAACCTGTCTGTTTTGTTCTTTGCCTGACAATTCTTGCAGAATTTTACTCTGATCAGGATGACCAAGAGTTGGCCTCAAACATTCTTTGTGTGCCTTCTAAAAATAATTAGCCGGTAAGTTCTAGACACACGCGGCAGTCTATTACATCAGTGTTCAGTAATAGTTTTAGATGAAGGAGTTGCTCGCAAAACAGGGAAAGTTGTATGAAATTATAAAAAAAAGAGCACCAGGGGTCAAGAGGCTTTGACGGAAGGGAACCAACTCAAAGGGAATATTCACGACAAACAACTGCTCAAATGCCGCAATGAAATTATTGGAAAAGCGCTCGCAAATTTTGGGACGTGAGTGATTATGAAAGGAGTAGAAATCATTACTCACCCCTCCACGCCGCAAAATACAACATCGCAGCCAACAATTTTTCAAAAAGAGCAACCCAATCTATTGAAAATCAAGGACATGCTTTCAAACAAATAAGATTGGCAATTGTACTGCACTTTTTTGAAATGCAAAAAATCTCGCCAGATTAAAATAATCTAAAGCTAAAAACCATTGCGGTCAAAAAGCGCCAAATAACTGCGGGACATTTTTTTCGCATGCATGGTGTCCTACCAGTACATTCCACTTTTCTCTTCGCATGCATCTGTGCCTAATATCCAATTCAACTTGATGTTTAAAAATCAAAGTTTTACTTTTAGAAACTCCCATTGTTGCTCCTGCGTTTTATAATCCTTCTCCAAAGTCTTTTGTTCTTCATCCAGACTCTGGAGTTCTTTCCGGAGAATATCTTTGAAAACAAGTCGAGGGATGTTGCACAATTCGTATTCCAAATCATGGAGGAGCTGTCGAAAATCTGAAAAATCGTTTTGCGTAAATCTTATCCTGCAGCGCGTAATATCTTTACCATATAACATATCGTCCAAGCTTCGCCTGGTTAAACTAGTCAACCTGCCATCCAGCATGTCGAAAGTGCGACTGTTGGTGTACTCACCATTGCCAACACGTATTGAAAGTGGAAAGGCTATAGCTCTATATTTATGATTGGTTCGAAATGGTTGTCGCTTTTCCCAGGCAGATCAGCATGCTCCTACCTGCTTGCACTGAAGTTAAATAAGAAATTTCTCGAGAAATACATTACTTGATATTGATTTTTTCTTCACCTATTTTTTATATCACTTTATATTTTAAACTACTGTACATCAAAAATTAGTTGAAACAAATTGTTATCGCAAAGATGGTAGCTGCACAACAAGATAACCTAAAGGCCCCTTCGCAGTTCCCCCTGTTGTCACTAACATTTTACGGTAGTGTTGCATCATTCTTCATGCTTTGTTTTTTATTAGATGTGCTTATGACTAAAATAAATTTGGTTAATTGACTGTCTGAGTTTGCAGGGTATCGTGTCTTCATTCCAAAAAGAGTAGGTTTAACTTTAATCATCATCATAAAATGCGTTGAATATAAGTTCAGTAATTCTTTCTTTCGCATATGTTTAATTTCAGACTTTCTAATTTATCAGCATCAGCGCATGCACGTGAAAAGGTCTAATTCAATGCACGGCTAGCTTTCCAAATCAAACAGGAAAGGCTCGGAGCAAGTTGTACAATTCGTCTTTCGCATAAATCCACTACAGCTGTATACCGTAGCGAGTATCGATGATAAGGTTCTACAGTTTGTCGGCTACTATTAGACCAAATCTGAACTTCCTGCATTTCGCATTACCTACCTTGCAGTGATTTGTTGTGGAAATCGAGAGCTTGGCTTTCAAAGTTTTGAAGTTTGTCGATAACTTGCTCTGCGCACAAGTCAAATGAATCCTGTAAAGTTGGCAGAAAAAATAAAAAATTGGCAACCAAGAAAAGCAATTCTTTTTCTTAAAGTCAAAAGTGAAGTCTAAGAAATGTACCCAAAACATCACCTCAACAACATTCTGATATAACAGTGGCAACTCGTCTTTTGATCTCACTCGTTGCGCTTTTGCACAACGGTAAAGGAAAACAGGCCATCACTATAAAATCTGTATCTTGTTTTTGCATTTTCGGGCCGTTTCTGGGCGCCCAAAGTCTGTCATAGCGACCAGAGTGACTCAATAGAAAAATCTATTTGTATTAAAGTAAAATGAAATTTATTCCAGTTAAAAACACCTCGGTATGGGCTGGCAAATCGTGGAAAGAGCTCAACGTGCAAGGCAAGGAGCAACGATACGTAGTCTGTCGATTTGGCAGTATTAAAGTAGGTATTTCTTAAGGACAAAAACTCATGATTTACTTGTATCAGCTGAGGTCGAGTTGATGATCTGATGCCTTTTTGCTTGAAATAGATTTCAGCAGTGGAGAGCATCCCATCATGCGCTTCGTATAGAATACGTTGTATCTGTGCAAGAACAGTTCATTGATAGTACAAGACAAAAAGTCTTCACGGTTGTTTCCAGAGCAAAATATCCACTTTGAAAAAGTCGGTGTCCAAAAAAGGTCTTCACCTATATTTCAATGCTAAAGGCTGGTTGTCATATTGCAGTAAATTGTCGGCATGATGTGAAAATTCTTTGTTTATCAAAGCAATTTCACGCTCGCAGCGTTTTTGCCCGAAAAATGACTTTGAATAAATCGGCAAAAAATTTTTACGCTACGTCGGCAATTTTCGCCTAATAAAGACCAGCTTAAAGTTCGAGAACCTTGGCAAGTGCCTCGCGAAAAAATATTTATTTAATGAGGCCCTTCTAACCATACCGAGTTGCGTAATCCCGTTCTAAAGAAAAATCTTGTTTCTATGAGCATGGTACTCGAGCGTAATCAGAAACGTGCCTTGTTTTATTATGTCAAAACACGCTTATAGCGCCTCTCCAGGTAAGCGCATTTCTATATAATAAAACCAACCACGCTCACGTTCGAACATCATGGGCTTTACAAAGTACACGTCATAAACTATCAAGATCAGTCTTTCTTCTGTGCTCATCTTCATGTCGAGCCAAACATCTTGCAGGAGATGCTTCAAAGTAAAAAAACTATTTCTTTGTGAATTTTTTCAAACTACTGTATATGAAAGTAAAGAACTGCAAAAAATATTTTTATGTGTAATGTGCGTAATTTCTATATTGTATTCAAGTGTATAGGTACTTTTGTTTGCTATTCTTTTAGATTTAAAGGCTATAAAAACGAAATAGGCCATTAAAAAACGTTCACAATCAATCTATCAATCAGGAGTCAGAAATTTTATCATAAAATCCTACTTTTATTTTAAAGTGGTCTCCTTCAGGAGTCTTTGAACCAAAGACCATGTATTTGCTGTCAAATTTTGTATCTCGCCGCTTGTAAACGACTGTTACTCTGTGAAAACATAACCAGAATTCAGTTAATGAGTTTTGAGGATCACACTCAAATCTAAGAAGCTTGGTTTCAACAAGAGCTACAGAGTTGATTTTATTTTCATCTCTCAGTAACCCAAAAGCCTTTCCAAGTACACTTTCAACTTGAGTTCCAACCCACTTTAAACACAAGAAAATACACGGCTATATTTATTGACCAGATTTGCCTACAGATTCAACCCATTGTCTTGTAAACAGGGCTACTTATTTCAGCTTTACATAGGGCTACTGCTACAGAATGTTGGAATATGGGAAGTGACTAGAAAAGGACTTTTTTGGACTCAGATTTCAGCGTCAGTCGAATTTTTAACTTGACTAATTTACTGCTTCTCCAAATCAATCTCGACTAAAGTGGCCTTATTCAACCTTTGTATTCTCCATACTTTCAGCTGAGACATGCTGATAGATTTTGAAAAAATTTGAAAGCTTCTCAAATGTGCAAATATACCGGGCGCAATGACCCAGACCAATTCTAGCTTTCACCCATCCCTCACCCATCGTTGATTGACTTTTTTGATCCTTGTGGTTCTGGAGTTGTGGTTGATCCCGACGTAGCTTGACGTTTCCCGCTGCGCGCTGAGACGGCTGTCTGCACCAACACTCGTTTAAGAACAAATCGATCAGCAATATTTCGTTGATGCAGTTGCCAACATTATCCCTGGTTGACAAGCTGATCTCACAATCGAGAGGCCGCGCGTTCCCTTCCAGCATTGCTTCAGCGTTGTTGTGTCCTCGAAAAAGACACTGCGTGTTGCTTTCTCTGATTGATTGCAGCTGAAGCGCTATTGGTAAAAATGCACAGTTCATGCAGCAGTGACAACTCCGATGCTGATCTGAGCGCAAGTTCAATGTCAAGGCCGCCAACAGCCGTAGGGCGTTGCTGTGCGATAACAACTCACAACAATAAGATACGCGGTTAAAACACTGATTGAAGATTTTAATGGTTTTATTTGAAGATTTTCTACTTACTCCTGAATTAGCAGTGGAAGGCGGTGGCCGTGACGTCATTGTCACGGTTGATTTCACATCATCAGCATCGGAAAATGACTTTTCCTTTGGAGCCCTGCAATTACGTCGCAAGTAATGAATATGTCGAGTAGAAACAACAAGAAGGAATCGAGTAACAACAACTAAAACAAAAGTCGCTGACGCCTACCTAAGGATTGTCTTGATTAAGTTGATGGCAGCGTCATCGCCGATCGGTCTCGCCTTGCCTTGAGCCGTCCCTTCCATGCTCTGCCTACTGGACAGCTGTGAGACACTCTTCTTGGACGTTGTGCCTGGCAGACGCTCAGCAGTTTTTGGTAGTTCGGCAACCATTTCCTAAACCACCAGATTTTCGACTTCATTAAAGTTTTGTTTTGTGGCAAACAACATCACATTCAGCGACTTATTTTTTAATTTTGTGATAAATAGTTTTACAAGTGCTCAAAAGATAACATTTCGTAAAATGACGAAATATCGTCTTTTTTTTGAAAACTAATTAAAAAAATTGATTGGATTACCACCACTTTGACCCTGAATATGCTGATAATAATGACATACAACTTGCAAAGTTGTGTGCTACAGTAATTTACAAGACCTAAACGTAAACACACCATAAGGGTCTTTCTAATTTGAAGCTAAATTGAAGTAAACACCAATATCTCGATGCTGACAACCGTCTTTGAATCAACGCCCCTTCATGAGGCCTTGAACATTTTTTTATCTATAATGAATATTTTTTTCACACACTGTATTTTGTTGCAATAATGGCACATTATGCGACCACCTGTCTGCAACCCCTGTGCAATGGGTTTGTCGAAGATTTAAAAGAATGCAACAAAACAACAAAAATTGCGTCAAACTTTCCGTCTCAAAGGGATAAAAAAAAACGGAAGAGTGCAGCAGCAGAACCAATATCCTATCGAGTGGGAGCACTTTACAACACCACGGTAGCGTAATCGTTGCAAAACCATCCTCACCAGCATTTCACTTTCCTCAACCTTATCGATCGGCTGCTCCGTCAAATAGCAATCCAAATACTGAGCTCGTGATTGCAGCGATTCGATGATTTGCAGAGCATAGGAATGCAGCAGGTCGGCATCGACTGTCTGCAATTACAGTCGACATTACAATCTATTCTAACATTAGCGAGATAACAAATATCACACCAAATATGGTGTCTTGTTGTAACCCAACCTCTCCTACTGGCTCTGATAAAAAAAAACACAAAACAAAACCGTTTTTTTACTAATTTGAGTAGAAATGTGATAGCCAGTAAACTAGTAAACATTTGACACCACAGACAAAAACTTTTTTGATCGTTGAAACAGTTCTTCTCGAAACAATCAGTACACCAAGCACAGGGAAAAAAAGTGTACGTATGTGAGATGAGTACGCGCCGCAGAGTATTTAGAAATAAAAAAATACTTTTCTAATAATCTCCTTTTCTTACTATGTGTTTCCACACCAGACAAGCATCAGTCATAACAGCTAAAACTTTCACCCAATTAAAACAAATTACTCTACTAATTTTCCTTCCTCAATCCTCATGCTTGGGATAGAGGCACGGTAAAACAGAACATCCTGACCTCATACAGCAAACCCATTGAAGCAAGTAAAAACATGACATGCTGATTACGTTTAGGAAGACGTCAGACAATTTCAATCAGTAATAACTAAAGTGTCGGCCCGCCACCAACTAGGTGTACTGCCATTGACGGTGTTCCAAAGTCAGACGGAATGGTTCCTACCTTCGCCATGATCAGTAACTGACCAGATCATGCAAGTACAAGAAAAGCAAGAGATTAATAACATGTTACATTTTATTGTTAATGTGGTTACTAGTAAAAAACAAGAATGATGTTAAGGAAGTGAAGGAGAGAAACATTTCTACCTGCCACCCCCCTTGAACGCGGCATTTAGTAGGACTGTAAAACTAAGATAAAATAGTGAAGAGATAGTTTATTTTACACACGATATACTATGTATACAAGAATAAGTATGTATTAGTGTGTGAATTGTAGAAAGTATTCTACTACTTATACTTCGCCGTCTAAAAAACCAACTGTTGGCTTGAATCTAGATTTTCCCTTCTTTTTATAACCACGTTTCTGAAAAAAGTTTTATTATTTTTTCTTTGTCAAATTGTATATCCATGTGTAAATGCCTCTGATAAGTCTACCACCCTTTTTCAAAAAAATGGAATTCCAAGCTCTTCTCTACCTTTAGAAAAAGTCTAAACGTATTACTGATGAAATGAATTACCCGCCTGAGGCATCAAAATAGCGTCCTTCAAACAAATTTTTGGTTGTTTGGTTTACCCCTCTTATTCCTTGGGACGGAGGTACGGTGCGAACGGCAATCCAGGTTCACGCCGTCAACCTAATTGAATTAGTTTTGATTCATCAAACGCCTATTTCTAGATAAGGGTGTAAATCAGGGTTTTTTAAGCTAGAGTAAATCGACCCCCGAGCGAGTACGCCAACCCTCAATGAAATTTGATAGAATGTTGAACTTTGTGTAGGATCCGTGAAGTCACTTCATATCAAACACAAAGTTGAAGACTCGTGCAATAGTGGCGTTATGATTCGTTTGATTTTACTTAGCGAGAAAGACAGCAATTGAATTTCCACTACATATTGTGCTTATGTAAAAATGCTAGAAATCCATGACTTTGAAGTAGTTTTTAAAACGAGTCCGTAGATCAAAAAAGAAACACCGTTTGAAGTAACCTCCTTATCAATGTTGGGCCGCTCACAAGCATCCACACGACGGCGCAGTGTTGCCAGATGACTCCCCACTTCTGCAGCCATGCCGTTACTGAACGAAGCTTCTGACTTGATGAGAACTTGAGCATTTGTTGCCCAGCGATGCATTGACTCCAAAAAGTTAAGATCAGTTGAATGATGTCGGAATCTATTGAAAATAATCACGGAAAGTATGTTACTGGCATAGAAACTTAGGTTCCGCATAAAGCTGTTTTATCAAAAGCTTTTCGTTAAGCTTGCGTCAGTGACGGTATTGCGTAACTCGGGAAGAGATAGAGTGAACAAGTTCTTGATCAAATTCTCGATACTCAAAAATCTGTTCACTTTGGTTCTTCCCAATTGATGCGAAACCAACAGTAATGAAAGCGTCACGAAAAACCTGACAAAACAATTTTTCACAGCTGTATTTCAACCCAGCTTAACCTTTGAGTTGGAGCGAGCGCTTTTGTATCTCGAGAATTTGTTTGTGAATGAGTTGTTCGTATGAGCAGTAGCGACCCCTACGAAATGGCTTAAAGCGCATAATCACCACAAACCCAACAACTCGGATCAGTTCAAGTTTAAGTAGCAATCGCATCGTATATTCCCGCAGCCTATTGTTTCCACCACATTGCTAAAGTAACAAATGCGCTACGGAAGTAGACGTGTTTGTTTGTGGTTACCCCTTCTCTTCCTTGCGATGGAGGTACGGCATGAACGGCAATTCAGGTTCATGCCGTCAACCTAATTGAAATTAGGCTAGGGGAAGAAAGATGGCAGCCCATTTCGAACCAGTCTTCAGTGACAGGTAGCCCCACCACCAAGGCGAACTGCCACTGGTGGGTACCCAAGAGTCGTCTGACATGCTGGGTTAGCAACTTCACAATTGCAATCCGGTGAAGTACGGGTGGGCCACCTGTCTGCCACATAAAGGTGGAGGCGTCCCGTTAAGTGCCTTGCCCAAGGACACAACAAGCAAGCTTGCCGGCTTGTTCTCCACACTATCCCTTTTTTATGCTGACCGCCAAAGAGGGAAGCTGTGAATACCAGTTTTGAAAGTCTTTAGGAATGACTCGACTTGGGGAATGAAGCCCAGGTCTACCGACTGCAATGCGGACGCTCCCATCACTACACCATCGTGCCGGTGGGAAGTAGACGTCGCTCTCGTGCCTTTCGGAAAGACACTTCTCGCTGATTTTGTGAGCTTGGCGGATTCCAGCAAGCAGTAAATTAAACGAAATTAATACTAAGCAACTCAAGCAGAAAGTTGAAACTCGCTAGCTCCGAAGCAGGTCGGAACATTAGTCTCATGTTCAACGCCACCGCCGCTGCTCTGTGACTTTGGCAGAACGTGCGCAGCGAACCGCAACTGCCGCTCACTTTTCATCTAGTTTGTTGACGAAATCGGTTGCCATTTCAATTCTCCGGGACTCCATTCCTTCCAAATCCTTCATCACTATTCCTTCCGCGTTATCAACCCTCTGGGACGTCTTTTCCAGCTTCTTACGCAACGGCACCGTTTCATCCGGTGAGAAGTTTCCTCCTTCGCAAAACAGTCTGGAAAACAAGTTAAAAAAAAGCTTTGAAAAAGCTATTTTACAGGAAGCTTGTAGTAACCCTTTCATCAGTGGTGATATTGCTTCAAATGGAAAAAATCTGAAGTGAATCGATTATTTACTACTTTTACTTAGTTTTCTTACGTCTGAATTCTAGGCAGGTAGATCACAATTACTTTAGCACTTTCACTTTAAAAGAAATCTTGCTTAATTAGTGTGACATAAAAAGCTAAGGGTAAAAAAATGAACGAAACGGAATTCTTACTTGAACGATCTTGCGCACTGCGCATTGGATTCGCGCAACTTGCCCAATGTGGTATCCAGAATTCTTCGAAAGTCCCTTAGCGACGTCTTGACGTTGTCGACGTAAGCATTTAAATCATTGTGCAAACTTTCATTCAGAGATTTCAGTCTGAAGAAATCAGTTAGCTATATATTAATCTTATTAATAGAGGAGAGGATAGTAGCACACTTCGAAGTCTGTGGGTTCGTAGCTCAACTCCAAGTAGGGTCAGATCAAAAAAAAAATTTTTCCATGCCTAGATTGTTTGCCTGGCGTTTGACATTAGAAGGATGTGCGAAGGGATTTGTGCTAAGCGTTGCCAGCCTGTTCGTCTCATCTTTCACAATGACTATTCCTAGTGTTGTAGTGGAACTGCAAAAGGTCTATGTAATGCGCTATGGCTCTACGGTCGAATCATCACTGCCCTTTATACTTTCTTCACAGAAAAAATTTTTACCTTGTGTCTGACAATACAACATTAAAGCGATCCTATCCAACCGAAATTTGCAATTTTTATTTATGACCAGCTCGATATCAACTGCCAATTTCTCGTAGCCTGATCAGGATCTGCAGGGTAAAACTCGTATCGTAAATCTTCCGAAAGAAAAAAGGGGTAGTGAGCAACAACTAAAAATTGTTTTACGCTTAATTATAGCGCTATTGAAAAAGACTACATATTATCTCCGTGGTCTTTCGAAATACATATAGGTCTCATTTTTACTTCGAGCTTTTAGTAGCTTTGATGTATTCAATTTCAGTTTTTTCCGCCAAACTCCTGAAGATGTAGGCTTCCTCATCATGCGCTTTCGTCATTTGATTGAAGTCGTTTTTAAGCGATTCAAGGGCAGCGTTAATTCCTCTGCAGTGCCTTGTTACACGCTCCTTATGCAAGACAAGTTCAGCTGCAAAAAAATTAAAAATGCGCAACTGAGACCAGCTGCTAACAAAGCTTAACGGAAACTAGCTGCTAACAAAACCAAAGCTTGACGAAGTTGCTGATGTATCGCAATCAAGACACCAACACCGGGATGGTTGGGAACCTTTACGAAAAGAACTTCACGACGATGACAAGTGGCATTAATGGAATTCAATTACCTCAGTACATTACAGCATACAACTCTAACAAGTTTGACCAAGCTGTTTACCTACAGATTTTTGCAACGCACTCATCAGCGCGGTGTCACCGAAAGAATGAAGGAGAGCCTTGACTTATAAAATCGTGTAGGCTCTAGCTTTTTCTTATTTCGTCTTTTGCTCTTTACTTTTATCGTTTTTAGTAAATTGTTCTTATTGTGCAACGGTTAGGTAGGGTTGTATTTCAAAGAGCTGAGCCGCCTAACTTTATTCCTATGCAAGCCCATGCCAGTCTTTGGTAATCTTTACTCAGACTGCACCACTACTGCTACAGGTAGACTGCTCAACCCCGTCACCTGCCTGCCACACAAAGATGGGGTGTCTCGTTAATCAAGGGCACAACAAGCGAGTTTGCCGGCTTTTTTTACACTAAGCCCTTCGTGACGTCAGCCCCAAACATGCTTTGTAAACTCTTTCCTGCTCACCTGCCCTTACATTCTTGACGTCGATCTCAATCCTTCGGGAACGAGGAGCATGAAGATGCAAGCGAAGATCAAGCTCCGAAGCGAGCTCCTCCGATTTATCGCGCACCTGACTGTGGGCAGACTGCATAGTTCGCTGTTTCCATTCATGGAGATGATTGAGGAATGATATCCGAACACTAAAACGAAGATAATGCGAACCAAAGCAAACAGTGAATTTTGGTAGGTTCAAGAAACGAATGAATTTGGCCGGTAGTCTTGAAATGACGAAAAGCTTTTCTGTCACTACGAGCATTTGTAGAGAGAACGAAAAAATAAAAAAGTATTACTGTAATTAACGATAAACTGTTATCCTAGCAAACATTATTACATAAAACTTGTTTTGCCTGAATTTTCTTTTGTGAAAAAATAATGATAAACTTTACTCACCGAATAGCGAAAAGTTAGGAGAAAAGCGAAATAACCACACAATCTTGGAGTCAGTAGTGACCCACGAATGTTGCTGCGGTCAACGCAAGCCGTGGTCTGAGCCCGAAGCTTGAAAGCCTTACCGCTGTGAGCGCTCAACTAGTAGCCTATTGATGGTAAGTCTAACGCTCGTTGCAGTGCGCTGAAATGCCCAGCTGCAGAATGAAGGTGAGGCGCAAAAGAACCAGGTTTACACAGTAAGCAACACCCAGCAAATGAGCAAGTACATGCTAAAAAAAGGCAATTTTACGCCTCTTTTCCTCGTTTGTTGTTGTGATTACCCCTCCTCGGGACGGAGGTACGGAACAAACGGCAATTCATGTTCATGCCGTCAACCTAATTGAATTAGGTCAGGGCAAAGACAGCAGCCCATTTCGAACCAGTCATGAGTGACTGGGAGCCCCACTTGCAGACTCAGACGTTCTGATTCGATTATGTCTACCACAACATACTCGCTTTCGAATCTGAATTTTCGCTAGAGTAAGGTAACACTCGAGTAAAAAGTCAGCTGATCATATTAGTAACTGCTGATTACAATAAAAAGGAAGAAGTATATGCGGACCATAAAATAAAGTAGGAACAGTCCTCGTCGAAGAAAATTTGCCACCCATGCTTAACCGGGTTAGGATAGTAAATTGCTGGTCCAGCATGTTGTATCAAACGACTTTAGGCTACCCACCAATGACAATCCACCTTGATAGCGGAGGGTTTAGCAGTTTACACTTTGTATTCATGACTAGTTAGGTTGTAACAACCTGATTTTGATCGGGTATACAAAATGAACCTTAATTACCATTTTATTTCGCACCTTCAACTCAAGGCAGAGAGCAACAAGCAGACTAGTAGCCCCATACCAAAAAAACATTCTACTACTGGTGGTCTGCTAAGTCGCCCTTGTTTACATATTGGTGACCACATTTACCAGTGTAGTTAGATGAAAAACAAAAGCTGCTGTTAGCTACTTGACGAATACAAAATAGTTCAATCAATCACTAATCTTACTTTCGTTTAAGTTCCTTCACCAAACTTGATTCAACTTGAATGTTTTTAACATAATCAGGCAAACCATCATGAGAAGTAGTGGCTGTGAAATAAAAACTCTCCTTTAAACTTCAACATAATTGCACAGCATGTCAATTACATGCTACATACCGTCTTACATAATAGCCAAAGACGCTAGCATCGTAGAATAACTGCTTCAGATCATCAAAAGTTTGAGGTTGTGATCGAAAATGCACTACTGGTTGAAATCAGCAAAAAGCAAAGAAAATGATCGTAAAGTGGTTTTTCAAACATCAGTACAGCATTTGAAGGCACACATCATAAAGACATTGAAAACGTTATTTGCAAACCAGCTATGCAAAACACTCATCACATTGCTGTCGGCCGCAATGTTAAGTTCTGCACAACCAGGAACAAAATCAAACTAACCAGGCAGTCCATCTCGGCTGTCTTCCTCCTTTTTTTTCGTCCCCTCAGCTGGCTCACAATCCTCCATCTCAGAGGAAGTGAGAATGAAAAACGCAGTTCCATCGTTCGTAACAAGAATATCTTCCAAAGTCTTTTTACTCTCGCTCTCCTGCTGAACTCGAAGTTCTTCGTATGCCTGAAAGATGAAAAACAACATCGTTTAAAGTTAATTATTTTCAAACGTATGGTGAGTGCTGGATGCTGGTGGTCAGTTGTTTGCCTGCCGCTACGTAGGTGGCAATAACTCGGAATGGCATGGAGCTGGTCTTGCAAACACAAAGGCGCGAGTTCCACGCCGGTCAAGGCGCTGCGTTGCTGCGAACTTAGGAAAAGCACTTAGCGAAAATTTCTTAGTTTAGGTAGAAACATAGAATGTCAGCTGCATTGATCAACTTCAAAGCGAGTCTGGACAAAAGTTGTTCTATGTACAACCACAAAGGTTGTCTAGTAACTGGAGAACAAAGATTTATAACTCATATATGAAAAGTACTGTAGTAAATGCGTATTATTCTTCCTTCGATTACAAAACAACCATTTGTGTTCAAAGTTGTCAGCAGCGTTGGCGTATTACATTTCTAGCGCAAACAAAAGCAATTGCCGATTGTGAGTAAAGCTCACATACGGAAACTTTTTTCCTTGTTAGAAAAAGTGGTTTTCCTGAAGCACTTCAGCGTAGAAGTCAAGCGGGTATGAAGCCCAAAACCTCGTGATTGTAAGTAGGCACTTTATCATACCTAGCCACGTTTTTAACTACGAGAATTCACTTTCAACAACAGTCAACTGATTCACCTTACACACTGCTTTAACATCCGCAGGCATGCTCTGTCGTTTCGGTTTCTAAATAAAGCTGATGCTGTTGCGTTTGAAAACTCTAAAACTAAAACTGACGATTATACCTTGATTTGATCCAGTTCTGCTCTATCCGCTGTGCTCAATGCAGGCGTACTGATAGGTTGTTCTAGCTGATCAACATAGTAATTTACAGTAGATAAAACTTAAAGATAAAAACATGACCTCAGGGATCACCTCTACGTATCATAGAAAAGAGCAATGCTATCCCGACGCGACTAAAGTCCCCATTTGTCAGATTATCCTCAGATGCTCAACCAAACGATGAGAACTTATTCATCTCATGGAACACAAAATGAACGAAAAGTTTAGGAGACTGCTAAATCACTTTAAGATCTGAGTTAGAATTACCCATTTGCGTCGTTGCAGTAAGGGCAAGCTATACTCGAATCCGAAGAGTAAGCTTTAACAACGTACAATAGTTCTCTCAGCCATACCGCATGCAATACAACCCTTTGCGCGTAGCATTCACAGCGAGCACGTAATTTGTTACAAAACTTTGCAGGGAACATAGTTCGCTTACTACTGCACTTAACATATTTTACTTCAAACACACAAATTGACATAGATCAAGCTCCTCCTTATCCAAAGATGGGGGAATATGTTTTCTCGGCCCCACCTAAAACGATGTGCTCTCCATCATAAGTTTGACGGTCAGTCCATCACGCCACGCCGTCTACAACATGCCAGCAGAATCTTGCCACACTAAGGCTTCGAACTGCTAATATGGGTTCGAGTCCTGTTAGAATCGCTACAGTCTCTCACACTGGCCAATATTTAGTACTGGTAATGTTGTATATCAAAAATAAGACAAAAAAGCAGCTTCCACTTTCAAGAGGAAACCACCACACGTCTATTATATTATCACTAGCCGGCTCTGCCGGCAGGGCTACCAGTCAGTAATGTCGGGTTCAAAACATCCGTTCAATCGGCTGAGAGGCTTTACCCGAATAACATTTCAGAGCTGTAACACTAAAGTTGGTAAAAATGGGGGCATCGCCCCTATGCCCCTAACCTTGATCGTCGTAATTAGAATTACGACTGCTCTTGCTAACTTTCAATCATTTCACGAATTCTATCCGTTCCTTCCAATAAGTATAAGAATACAAAGCCAAAGATGGAGGTGGCCCGCCATATGGCTTTTTGTTTCACGATTACAAAAATAAGTGATTTGGTGGTACGCTTATTTTACGACTTGGTGCAACCTCTTGCAATTTGTGACACTAAGTTCTTTGCCTATATCTATCTGTCTTGGTCCCAAAATAGAGAAAAAAGGTCTATACTCCTCCATAATGTGTTGCATCCGATTACCTGGTTGGCCTAATAATCCATTTTCAAATAAAAATTCCCTCCTTAGCCACGATTGTATATCTGGTAACTAGGATTTCATTCGCAGTGGTGTAGACATACCTATCTAGTTTTTTTCATTGCTTTCTCCTCATACTTTGGATTTTATAAACTATGCCCGTAATGCCGGCCTACCTACTATTAAATAAAAACTGTACTTACTTACAATCAGCATACAATTTCATGCCTTTATTTCACTAAGAGCATATTGACAAAAACTCAAGTTTGTGAAAGAACGCTGAAGTGATTGATGCATTAACAGGAATTAAGCTATAAAGTAATAGGTGTACTACTTAAAACGCTTGCGAATTCGTAGGTCTAGTTATAAAACTTAAAGCCTCAGGCTGCACGCATGTTTCGTGCTTCCGGCATAAACGCAGCCAGAAGGCGAAGTGACCAGGAGCCCAGAGTCCAACATCTGCAGTTAAGTCTTTCAGTAAGTTAGACAATGGATTAAGTGGATAACCCAACAACCTGCTTTTTTTGTGCAAATGAAAAGAATAAGTTTTTCTACTTCCTACAAGATTTCACACTAAAAGTCGGCCTTTTCTTCTACTTTGCTATATATAATAAAAATGTCGTGGCCTTAGAGAATAAGAGTGCTTAGGCGCGCGACATGACCGTAATGCAAAGGTATTTTAACGTTGAGTTCACCTACAGTTTAGTTATTATAATTTTCGTACTTGCTACTGCGTACTTGCAACTTTTCGTACTCTTCGTACTTGCAACAAGGTAGATGCGCGAAAATGATGAGGGTGACTTCAACTATGACAAAAGATTTTGTTTGTGAACTATGTGTTTATACAAAGGAAGGAATTGTGGAACCAGGTGAAGAATTATCATTTTTTGACCAGGTTGACTTTGTGAAGAGATTTGGTTATTTGAGAGATAGGTTGAACGCCAGTGGTGGAAGTGAAGCAGCGGTAACAGCAAGAACGAGAATCGGATGGATAAAATTTAGAGATTGTGGGGAGTTACTTTATGGGAGAAAGTTTTTGGTAAAAATGAAAGGAAGGATTTATCAGAGTTGCGTAAGATCAGCAATGCTTTACGGGAGCGAGACGTGGTGTCTAAGGGAGAATGAGATGGCAATTTTGAGAAGAACTGAAAAAGCCATGATGAGAGCAATGTGTGGAGTTAAGATCATTGAGAAAAGAAGGAGCCAAGAACTTATGAGTTTGCTGGGTTTGAAGGATACTTTGGATGGACTAGCCAGGGCGAGTGGAGTGCGATAGTATGGGCATGTTTTGAGAATGGGTAGTGGTGATGTTTTGAGAAGAGCGTTGGATTTTGAAATGGCAGGAAGAAGAGGGCGTGGGTAACAGAATATGACGTTGAAGAGACAAGTGGAGGAGCATATCAATCAGATTAAACTGAAAAGGAAGGATTCCATTGACAGAGTGAAGTGGCGTAATGGCGTCTACGAACTGTCGAGAAGCACGAGGTGAATCCGGCCACGTGCGTTAACGTGGACAAAACCGGATTTAAAAAACCGGATCTCTCTCTCGCAACTGCATTATTAAAGAACCAGATTTAAATCGGTTAGTTAGTGCTGTAATACATCATTTTACTTTAAAAGACCGCATAGTGATAGACTTTACTAATCACTTTTGCTTTCAAAATGACAGTGGATGATACGTACAGCTGCAGCCTGATGCTGTTTTCACTTGAAAGGCTTTGGCGACTAAACAAAGTTCTTTTGAACCCTTCAGGCACAAATAAGAAAAAATCATGCAAAAAAACGCATATATACTTAACTGCTCGTTGCGTCGTCGATAAAGCATAAATTGTTGTTAAATTATTTCTATCGAAAGGACCTTGGTAATATCTGTCAAAAAAGCTTTTAACCGCGTTTCTACGGTCAGTAAGTTTGAGAAAAGAAATAAATAAATTTTAGAATTATTCTTTAATTATGACGTAAACTTAGTTCCTAAAACATGAAATTTTTTTTAAGTTGGTTATTCGGGTGCTGGCTTTCGTTTAGACAAAAAGCGCTTTTCTCCGTCAAGAAATACGATGATAAAAAAACTCATCTTTAATTATGACGTGATCATGACATCATCAACTTCTTTATGACACTCAACCAGGATGGTAAACAATTGTGTTAAGTTTCATGCTTGTACACCAGAATTTTTGGAGGAGTTAAAACACAGACAGACAGAATTGCGCTTTACAATGTAGACGCACTACAATATAAGAGCTAAGATGATCCAATGATAACATAAACAGCAACTCTCTTCTCAGCTTGTCATATGCAAGTGTACCTAGCCTTGAAAAGTTAAGCTGCATTGGTAAAAACATTGGCATTTTGATCCATGCCGAGCCAGCTATGACTTTGTAACAAAAAAGCTTAAGTGATAAAAAAGACTGCATTGAGAGTAGTAAGGGGGCTCAACCTCCCCCGAAATATGTCAAAGCTAAAATCTGCTGTACATCAACCTTTACATAAAAAGAAGTCCCCCTCCAATGCTATCCAGCACCTCTCCGAAATCAATGCTTAAATGGAGTTCAGTTAAAAGGTCACTTATGTTAAAAAAGCAATGTCAGACAGAAAAGTGATAACTACCAAGTTACTTACTGCGTCACCATCGTTTTAGGTTAAAGCCGGCAAAACCAAAAGTAATGTATTCAAATACATGATGGAGGCAAACTGGGCAAAAAACTCGGCACGCATAAGCAAAAAAATACAAACCTCTTCTTTTTTTGCTGATGGTTCTTCCTTTTTCACTTGTTTTTTAACGTTAAAATATTTGCAGACAATTTCTTCATATCGAGACACTTCTGCTTCAACCATTTCCGGATAATGTGAAACTCTTTCCAACTGTTCCACGTGGAAACTTTCATAACTGAAAACAATTGACTTTTTTCGAAACTCTACTTTACCTCAACACCATGGGTCCAGCGTTTGCTCTTACGCTCAAGACAACTTGTGTTTAGACCCGATTTGGGTTTAAACAACGGCTCAGGCCGAACGTAACACGGATAAAACTATGGGTGACTGCAGACTCGAAAATTGTTAGATCATTGCGGAGTCTTTCAAACTCTCCCTTAATGCTGTGCTCGACCAATAGATGAAATATTTATAAGAATCACATTTATACCAGTAGCAAAGCGTGTTTCTTTCACAAGAACTGCAGCCAAGCAAGAGAGCATACTTTAAAGAAGTCTATTCGTAAAATAAACTATACGGACAAGCACCACTTTCTGAAAAACTAACCTTTCAGAGAACTTTCAAAAAATAACATTTATTTGTATGTTTCAACACTCGGAAGCAGCTCCAAACAAACATTGAAAACGAACCACTTACCCATCTCTTATCCTGGACAACATAGCCATGCACTGGTCCATGTAAGTATTCAGTGCTTCTTCAGTGCTTTCCTGCCTCAGCCGGTCCAATGTAACATCCAGTTTCATTTCCTTTTCCTGATTCTCAGCATCATGAGTCTCTCTCGCTTGCTCCAACTCATCCTGCATCACAAGTTGTCAACAAACCTTTGTTACAACAAATTAAACAATGATGCCAAAAGCGAAGTGTAAAAAGTTCGCCTCACACAGTACTTAAACTCTATATTTGCTTCATAAACATCTTTAATAAATTCTATGCATTAATTTTAATCACATTATTACCTATTAACAGCTCCTATTTACAAGGTTTATACTAAACCTTGTTTCAGCTTATAACTCTTGTGTAAAAAACGCAAGAAAATGGTCTCTATCTCTTAATTCATATTTCATTGAAGACATCATTTCAAAGCTACAAGCCACAAATTAAAATGCATTTAATTATTTTCAGTAAAAATATAAAACAACGAAAATGTTGCACCTAGCAGACGTGTTTCCGTTTTGAATGGCAGTCGAATCTACTGTACATTCAATCACACGAACACAAAAACGCGTTTGCCGCTAAATCATCTGCAAATAACTAGATTCTGGAGCGATCTTGGTATCCCACCCTGACCTTATCACAAACAAGGAATATCTCGTGGTTCTGTAGGTTAGTACAGTGAAGCTTCCTGCCTAACATGTTGTAAGAGGCAACTTTTGGGCACTAACCAGTAAAAAAACCGCCTTGTTGGTGGTGGGATATTAGAGTTACCAGTCTGCAGTTTGTATTTATCGCTGGTTCCAAATTGACTCGCGCTTTGCCATAACCTGTACTTCATTGGGTTTGCGGTAAGAACTTGGATAACTCTTTAACGTCACGCTTTTATTTCGAGGAATAGTAAACACAAAGACAACACATAGGGGTCGGGAAACAACACATAACTTACGTGAAGCTTTCTCTGTTGTTTAGCCATCCCTGTTTGATGGACATCCCATAAATGGGAAGCACCTTGTGCGAACTTAAACAATGTTTTCATATGCTTCTCGGCGCAAGTCGCTTGATCTTCTAGATGCTTCTACAGTGAAATATCAAGCCTGTAACGCAGTGATTCTCAACCACTGTGCCGCAGCACTTTTGTGTGCTGCGAAATTATGAAAGTGTGCCGCCAAATTTTAGATATATAATTTTAAAGTATTGTCATAAACTAGTTTACCAGTGTGTTATAGGTAAGTAAACAATTTTTAAACTTATCTTTTTCTATGTGTGCCGCCAAATTTTGAAATCGTTAAAAAAGTGCCGCAAAAAAAGATTGAGAATCACTGCTTTAACTAGTTGCTATGATGAGGCGACAATTTTCTAGACTTCAGGGGGCACACTTCAGCGCACTTGATAATTAAATTGCCGAAAACAAGCTATTCATTTTCTCCAAAAGGCATCTGCGGTTGAAGACTCGCTGAAATTAAATGTAGATACAAAAGCAACAGTTAGCTGTAGATGCACACTGCACCAGCGTAATTTAATATTGCACTACGCAGCTTTTTACTTCACTGCGTGCAGATGTTGCTGGCGTAGTCCATGTAAACTAAAATCCAATAGTTTTTTCCTTAGGCTTGGTTAGCAAGTGAGATGTAAAATTGCTGACACTCCTTCTTACAAATACACTACTATGTATTGCACGAAAAAATTGAAAGAAATACGATTCATCTTACATCCATCTCCTCAAGCTTCTTTTCAAATATCTTCAAGCGATCGCCGACTTGTGGAAGGAGATGATTGTTCAAGATTCTGCCCATATCGTCCTCATCGCATACTTTCGACTTTAGAAGATTTTGCTAAAAATAACACACATTCTAAACAACTTTTCTTGTTTGCAAGGAAACAGAAGCAACCCCAACCTAAACCCTAAACGTCTCTATAAGCCAACTTTGTATAATATTACGATTTTAAAATGCCTTTTTATGACTAACTATCGCTGACATTTGGGATTAAGAGTGAGACCTGGACCGAATAACTAGTTATCAGTTGACGATAAAACAATTATCAAGACCAGCAAATATTAGGTGTTTTGAACTAGCTTTTTCGGTCTGCCTATTTGTCTTGTCAAATTTAGAAGCCTGAACACCCATTTTTGTATATTTAGAAGCCTCATTTTCTTCACGAAGACCTTAAGCTACAACGAAACTAAACTCCACAGCAGCTATCAATATAAATGTTTGATAGCCTTTTAAATTACTGGGTTTGTAATAACAACTGATTATTATCGTTTTAGTAATATATCTAAAACGTCATGGCGGACAAGTGAAAAATATATAAACAAGATAAAAATAAAGTGCAAAAAATTCCATAAAACAACTTATTACCTTGTATTTTTCAATTTCCGACAAACACTGTTGGCAAGTGGCTTCATATTTGTGATGTAGATCTCGAATCATTCGTGAATGCAAATTATCCAAATCTTCGTGTGCTTTTCCCAGCACTGTGTTCCATTTGTACACTGAAGTCTTGGTTGAGGTAGGAGGCTGGTAAAAAAGAAAGGATTATTTTAGCGCGGACCGAATTTCGAGATTATTTTTAAGTCAAAAAAACCAGAAAAAATTTCAAGTTCGGAGAAGCAAGTTATACAGGTAAGTTCAAAAAGGAGTAATTCCTAAAAAACTTTTTTATAATTTCAAAATGGGCTTGATGCTGCTCGCTTTCTTATATACCACTGCTTTACTGGAATGATATCAAAAAATTAACGCTTCGACGCACACACTATATACAGGAAAAATAAGGGAGATTGCTCCTGCAAAAGAGGTTTGCTACTGTTTGTACCGTCATGCATGAATGTTTCTTACTACAAACTTTCCAAAGAAAAAAAGATACATCTCTGCTCCGATCCAGGATCATGGAAAACCTTATTTTCAGAATAGCATCAAAGAGACTAATATTCCTGGGCAGAGTCTACTCAACCTGTAGCACTGCAATCAAAGATAGAAAATTGCCGCGAAGTGCCACTTCTCGGAGCAGAACAACCAATACTAAGCGGCTTTAAAGTCACGATTTTCTCGTCCGCAAGCTCTGGGCCCTGTGGCTGCAACCAACCAGCAACAATTGGTTTTTATGCGTCTATCCTGACAGGTCATAAAATAGAGCTTGATTTCACATAAAATCTGAAAAACGCAATAAAAATTAATAATTGACAAATATAGAAGTGAAAACACAATAAGTCTTCTGTATCACGAGAATAATCAAATCTCCTTTAGATATAATAACTCGCAGTATGTTAGAAACAATGGTAGGAGTGGGATTCGACCCCACAACTATACCAACCAGTCAAACAATAGTCATTCGCTTATGGGTATAGCGCGTGACTAAATTGGGTAATCGCCCTAACCATTTCGGCCATACCAGTCTGACGCTTGTTGTAGCTATTTGTACAACATAAATTAACGGTGCGTTATCACATAGATTGGCATTCAGCTTTCATGGCATGTTACGCTGTTATGGCAGTGATCCTATTATTCCATTAACAGTACAGTACATTAACAGTACAGCGGGCTATTGCAACGCTACAGGGAATTACTGAATCAGCCTGTTTAGCGATATGCCATACGTTTGTACAAGCAACCACAATTAATCCGTAAAACATATTACTGTATTAAGAGAATTAATAATTGGATCTACCTCTAAATCTTATTGCTCCCAGTACGCTAAAAACAATGCTGGGAGTGGGCTTCGAACCCACAACTATACCAACCAGCCAAACAATGGTCACTGGCTTATAGTTATAAGATAGAACATGACTTAACCGGAGTCACCGCTTGGTAAAAACTGAAATCTAAGAGCGTTAGTTTCAAGTCGCAACACCTAGCTATAACGTTACAGCTTGTTATAGATACGAAGAGTATAATGTAACTCAAGCTCCACTTTCAAAAAGCTTTAAGTGTATATAGCATGATTCACATTCTATTAAAATAAATGAAGAACTCGAAAAATATTGAAGTTTAAAACAGCAAACAAATCACCAACAATCAACTAACTTTCAGCTCTTTCAATTGATTCAAAATATTCCACCTTCTTTCACTCAGAAGTTTTTGTTCAGACAAATATTTATCCATTAACAAAGTCACTTCTGGTGGCTCCACAATTGGATCACTTTTCATGAATTCACTGAAATAACATCAACATTTAAGCTAGATCGTTGTGAAGAAATTACTCAACAAGACTCCGTCAATAACGTTGCAATTAACAAAATTAGTTCAGTAAAGGAACACAGCCGTCGTGGTGTAGTGGCAATCGTTCCAAATTTCGAAACGACAGTTCCGGAAATCTACATTTATTTAAACGGCAATTGGGTCAAACACATACGGCAGGTGAAGTATGGGCTCCTCTGTCCTTGTCCTCTGACCATGCGCCTTGGTCCGAGTCCCGATATCCTTAGTAGAAAAATGGAAATCCAAAAATATTTTGTGTAAAGTCTTACTCACTAACAGCCTATTATCCATAAAAACTTTCTCTTTAGCACGCTATGGAAATTACAAATTCTGTTTTAGCTAAAATGCTACCAGGCAGTATGATGACGTCACTACCATACGTAAGAACAGTAACAAAACGTTGTTCCATATGATGGCTTTCGAGATTGCTAATTCCATTTCCTAGCTGCTGCATACTTTAAACGGGGATCAAGTCAAAGACATTTGGGCTGCAAGACCTATTCCCTCTATCATCTGGATATCCCTACGTGCCTCGTTTCCAGTCACCCTCTTAATTTAAGACAAACAGGTCTATGAAAATCCTAACGCCCCATCTGACAAATCAAACCGCAACTTGTTGGCAGTAAACCGTGGTTAGTTAGGACGAATGAATTAGAAAATGCTATGAAAAGGTCTTTAAAGCGCGCCTGGTAAATGAGCAACAAGAGTTTAACTTACCTTCAAAACGTTCAATTGTATTCAAACTGCCATACTTACGTAAACTGTTGCACAGCGAGTTCGGCGTTAAGTTTCTTCCAGTCTTTCACGCGTTCCAACCAAGTCCTATGTTGCTCGACTTCCCTTTCAATATCACCTTCTAGTAAGTTGGTGTAAAGTTTAGCATAAGATCGTCTGTAACAAAAAATGGTCAAATTTTGTATCTATCCTGAGAAACTTGTGGACGATGGGAAAACTACAACATCATATTACCGAACTACGATCTGAAATTTTGAGATGCTCTTGGACGGAAAAATAGTTTAAACTTATTTCAATGGACATGTCGTCCAAAGCAAAATTTTCACATGGCGAATTTTTTTGTGGCCACACCAATAAGGATGCACTGTTATTTGAAATCAGCCATAGCTGCATGCCAAATCGGCTTCTTTAATACTGTGCTGTAATAAGACTACATCTCTAATTATTTCACATTTTTTAAATAACCGCACAAAAATAACAAGATGCACAGTTGCGAATAATTCGCCGATAGCTAATTTTGCCTTTATGGGGCTCATCAGGTGAATGAAAATATAGATAAACTCGCAATACAAAAATG
The DNA here is from genome assembly GCA_963675345.1 of Trididemnum clinides. Lineage (NCBI taxonomy): Eukaryota > Metazoa > Chordata > Ascidiacea > Aplousobranchia > Didemnidae > Trididemnum > Trididemnum clinides. The sequence continues at coordinate 36,381,332 of OY776286.1, forward strand.
CAACAACACAACTAGAAATACATCAAACATAATGCGAGGTTACACAAGTTTTCTCTAAAAGCTGCAATATGCTGCACTTTGCAAAATCTTTCTGTTACTAAGGAATACATAGAAAAATATTACAAAATTAACTATATTGAGTATCAAAAGCCAAAATCACATTTTATGATAAATCCTATAAAGGGATTCAATGGATAGCAAATAAAATTCAATAACAAACAAGATTCAATAAATAACCACACACAAACAATAACATATGTAGTTGGGAATAATTAGAGATATTTAGTAATAACATATTCGCAACTGCGTATGTTATTACTTGTGTGTGGTTATTTTATAAAAATTGATTTCCGTATTTGATAGCATCTGACTTATTTAGCTGGATCCTTTTTGTGGTTTACCATAAACCATAAGTTTGGCATTTCATATTCAGTATTATTGCATCTTTAATTCTTTATTGTTCCCACAAACTGCTTCTGCTAATTCAACTGATTCAAGGTCAAAACTTGACCAAGCGAAGGCACTACCTCAAGTCCTAGGTCATCTTTTTTGAGATGGCGGGGTAAACAAAGGATTTTCCTGATGCAAAAATTAAGTATACCTGTTTGCTAACACACTCTGATTTATCATCATTGCTTCTTTTTCTATCAGACGATGAACATCAGCTTTCAATAAATAAGCAATTTTTTCCAACTTGATGCTGTAGTTCTTGAAGATACTCGAGATCTGCGAAAAATATAACTGGTAAGACTTGATTGGTTTGGACAAACACGCTTCCAAACATCATTATATCATTTTAAAGGCATTTATGGTAGGTTTCAACATCTATCCTATCAACATCCAATATTAAATTTGCCAAAAACTTGGAAGTTTGCCACTATGTAAAGTTGTAATGCAACAACTAATTTTGAAAATGGTTACTAATACTTAAACACTGCAACACATTCGAGTAGATAATGTTGTAAAGCCGATCTTGATGATGTTGACAATGCTTATCCTAGATTTCATTGGCATAGCATTATGATATGAAATGCATCAATTAGCAATTCAAGCAAATCCACTAAAACAAGAAGACTAATAATAGCCACGTAAAGGAAAAACTGCAGCCATTTCAAACCAGTCACAAAAAGAGACTGGTAGTATCATATCCAATAAGATTTACTGCCAGAAGCGGCCTCATACAAAGCACTGGTTTTGCGGCTTTACTCTTCCAACTAGTAAACGTTGGGGAAAAGATTCCTACCGCTCCTAATCGCTCATCTTCCGCTTCATTAAACCACACATGAGCATTCTCGATGAATTCTCTTCTTTTAGGAGATCTGGTTTCAATTTTACTCCAAAGATTTTCTAATTCATTGTAGCTGAAGTTAACCAGTTCTTCGTTCGATGAGATGGTACTAAACAAAACGTGCTGATGATTGATACAGGACCAATGCTGTTTTTTCCGAGTAAGTATCGCAGCTTATGTGATAAGATACAGCTTTGCGATCGAGGTGTTATGAGTTCAATTCCGCATTGTTTCTGCATGGCTGAGTCCTTGAAAAAGATATTTCACAAGTATTTCTGTTTGGTTGCAGGCCTGTGATAGAAATGCATTGCGTCGGTAGTTCTAGTAACTCTGAAGCAGATTTGAACTCATTATTTACTAATCTTAAAAAGAGTTTACGTAGATACGACTTGTGCTAGCTAAGGTACAAGCCGTATTTACGTAAACGTAACGTAAACGCTCGAAATTGTGTTTCAGCCCTTTAAAACCTTGAGCAAAAACATCTTAAGTAAAAGCTTACTTGAAAAAGCTTTCAATTATGATATCATCTTCTTTTAACTGACTTTGCAAGTTTTCACCAATCGTTGTGATACGAGTTTCTGTTCTGCTACTCACTAAGCACAGGTCATTGTGCATGTCATCTAACACCTTGTCATGCCTGCAACAGATAAATTAAACATCATATCTGAAATTAAAAACTTGTAAGGCCACTTTTGGATATTTAAGCAATTATTAAAGCACTGAAAATGTTATCTCTTTTTGCATCTTTGTTTTCGTGGTTTATGATTATTTTTATATTGTTTAAAACTTGTTTTGAAAATACAGATATCCTTGCTTTTACCATAGCATTCAAAAACTTTTTCCATATTGTAGTTTTAATCAAGACCACATTTTACAAAGCCATAAAACTTAAACAATAATGATAACTCATTTAACTCAGTTGTTTCCAAACTTTTTGGCTGCCAGATCCCTTTTGCTTCTCAAAATAATGGCAGACCCCGACAATTTTTGAAACATGAAAAGTTAAAAAACGTTTGTAGTTTTATAGAATGTCTTAACTAAAACTTTGTTTTGTTGTTCAAAATAGCCTTGGGAATTTAATTTTAGTTGTTTCAAGCCAACCTTACTGTGTTGGAAAAAGCTTACATCCCTCTCTACATGTTGTGTAGTCACCTGGGGAAATTGTTAGACAGTTAAAAGTATGGGGTCATTAATAGACAGCTTGCTGGTGAAAATATTACAGCACTTATTCGTATTGTCTTTCAAGGAAGTTAAAGTGGGAGTACTACTGCTTATGTAGATACTTTAATTATTGCCAACTATCATGACATTTTTGCAATTACAGGCACCTTAACAACCTGTTATTATTTTCTGATATTTAAGCTACCTAAGTGAAAAAAGGGATTTGTCAAAATCAACATCAATTTGGTTGAATTAAAATTTAATTTTCGAAAACCTATCAGGAATAGCACCGAACCTATCATACATGATGAACATGCAAATCTATCTCCTACAGGTTTGGTGTAATAGCTGTCCAATAATTACCCCACACAAAATTTCCTTTGATGGGGTAATTACCGGACACTTGCATTTTTGTTTCTTTTGACTTCTGTTAGTAGTGTTGCAACTATGCACTAACTTAAATGCATATTAGACATTAGAGAGAGTAAGTTGTAATGTTAAGTTAATAATGCCAAGAAAGTACAACCCTCGGCCAAAAAAAACTGGAATAGAGAAAAAAAAGCTATCATTGAAAATAATACTACCGGAACAAGTGTGCGAAAGCTATCTGAAAAGTATTCAATTCCAAAATCTAACACATAACTTTATATTACACTGCATAAATAAAAAAATACCAACAGGCCAAGGATGTAAACCTGTTTTAACAAAGGAACAGTCAGAAGAATTGAAGAAATGCATAGTGGAATTGGCAGAAATGGGATTTGCACCTTCCGTTAAGGATGTAAGAGACATTGTTGTTAGTTATGTGCAATACAATGAATTGGCTGATGCAAAAATGAGGTTACAATACAAAGCAAAATGCTCAACCTCAACGCCTAAGATTGGAAAGTGTTGAAAAGTTAACACATATGGGGAAATTGTGACATAAGATGAACAGTTTGAAATTATAATAAAAGAAGCTGGACAAAAAAAGAAACCAAAGCAAAAGAGGAAATAAAAAGCAATGCAAGAGGAAGAAAGTGAGACAGATAAAAGTGTTGAATTGCATTTAGAGAGTAGCACCAATGAAGACTTTTCAGATGAAGAGCCAATTTTTCCATAACATTATCTGTTTCCACCTGTAACTGAAAGGCAATCTTACTTGCACTTAAAAATCTGTCTGGTCTGAAATGAATTCTCCAGTAGCTGAAAATCAGCTTGTGGGTAAATTTTTTGCAGGAATTTACTAGTCTGATAGCCGTGGCAAAAAAGCTGGACTTTACATTGGAAAAGTGATGCAAAGATTTCTGCACGACTCTGAAGGTATACTGGTTCTGTTTTTTTTGCTGAGAATCGTCAAAAGATTCTAATCGTTTGCTTCTAAGTTTGTTGAGAGCCACTACGGAAAGACAGTGAAAAAGAATCTCTGTTAGCTGGATGCAGTTTCAAACAAAGTAGCTAAGCACCAGGCAGACGTAGAGTTCCTTCAAACATGTGCAACATTCCACCTCTATCTGAAATTAGTTCACTTTAACCCTTTCTATGGCTCTAATAATCTTTGGAAACAGTCATGGAAAGGTTCTTAATCTCTAAAAAATAGACAGATTTCAACTGCACTTTTGGACTACTAGTTTGGTCGAATATTAAAATTTTTTAAGTTTACGATGAAGTCTTAGTTTTCTATAATTGTTTGCGTTGCAAAAGAAAACGAATTTTGATGTGTAACTATGTGTAGCTATAAAGAATGTTTTGGACCTATTTCTCAATTTTGATTGCAAGTACGGGTAAATTATTCGTTTTCTTTAGTTAGAGGGCTTGAGGGGGCACTTTTGCAATGTTTATATTGATTTGCATACATTGTTATATGGCTGTATTTTATTTATAATGCATAATAAGTGATGCTATGTAAAAACAAAGCTTTTTATATTTTTTATATAAAGCACTGCCAGGCATATGATATAAGAAAAATTTTTTTAGTTTCTTGCAAAAAAATAAAATCGCGCTTCTTTCAAAGAATTGGGTGCAATAAGTGAAATTACATACTCAAGATAAATACTAAAGTGATATATATTACAGTTGTGGAAAGTGTACTTTTTGTTTACAATAAAAGATTCTCCATATTTTATTAAGTTTTGTACAAAATTTTAGTTTGAAAATGGAAAGTTATTTAATTTATAAAGCAACAAATTTTTTTTCTGTATATATTTCTAATGAAAGCTAAAAAGTGCAGTGAAAAGTTTAAATATGATTTATTTGTGATAAACGAACACTCCGGAATGTCATAATAATATACAGTATGAAAAAGGAAAAATGAAGCAAACACTGATTTTAAGGTAAGTAAAAATGCTTCAAAAACCATCACGTAAAATGTCGTGATTGCCACCGTGCAACTTTGGGGTTCATCACGACTTTTGCCGTAATTGCCATTCAAAGGGTTAAAAAACAATTTCCTTGACATTAAGCTGTTTAAAGCCAGGTATTTGGTTTTGCCACAGTGCTTGATGAAACCCCTTTACATCTCCCACCAGATATTAATGATTTCAAAGCTTTCAATTTAATAGCAAGACCTTTGGAAGCCACACCAGAGAAAGGCAAAAAGTGGCAAATCACTGATTATCCAAAAGTTCGACAAACTTGACCGCCAAAGCAAATACAAAAGACTGTTTCCTTAACTGTAGCGTTTAACATGTTGACTGCCATATCAACAATTATTGTTGATGGTACATTTTCATGGAGGGCCATGTCAACAATTATTGTTGACACTTTTTTTCTTTAGATTTGCTTATAATTCTATACCTTACGTTTGAAACAAAAGACTGAAACTAAGGGGAAATGAATTTATTAGCATCATACTTTAATTTTTTGTTAACAAAAATTGAAAAATTGTGGCCCCCAGGGTCGTTCTCGGAAAACCCAACGTGGCAGTCAACATATTAAAAGGTTTTGCTTATGTTATAGTTTGGTTCTGTTTTCATTGTATTTTGTTACTGTGGTGAGTTTTTGTGTTGTAAGTTTATTCATTAATTTATTAGCTGTAATATAACCAAGGTGTGCAACTACACAACAGTATTAGATCGCAGATGGTAAGACTTCATTGTTAAGGTATAGGATACTAATAACAGTTAAGTTTCGAATGATTATGAATTAGTTAGATGTTGTTCAATAATTACCCACTACATGTCCAATAATTGCCCCAAATGCTGGGGTAATTATTATTGGAAAAGAAAAAATGTTAACTTCTTACAGAAAAAAGTTGCAGCAATCCTTTCTTTTTTACCTGAGGCAGTAAACGCTGACCTATGATTGCCATTTGCTAAGACCATAGAAAACTGTAATTTACATTAAAAAATATTAATGTTCTTTAATTTTGTCCAATAATTGCTCCAATTGACTATATATATTTTGAATGGAGACAGCACTTGAGGTCACCAGGTTTCAGTGCTTCCACTCTTGCAATTGCATTACATACAACATGACTAGGGTGACCATACGTCCTCTTTTTGGAGGACATGTCCTCCTTTTTGGTAAAGAGTAATTGGTCCTCCGAGGATGTTGAAAAATGCCTTTTTTGTCCTCCTTTTTAATAAAAACTAATTTGGTCATCCAAAGTCGTTCAAAAATTCCCTTTTTACGTTTACCCTGTGATTAAAACATTATGAAACTGCATATTAGTTCAAGTGATAAGTTTAACTGGTAAGGAATGATAAAAGGGAGTTTCCTAACGGTCTACCTCAGACTGACTGTTGCTTTAGGTTTGAAAGAGTAAGATCACATGGAAAACGGTACAAATACTGGTAAGTTTCCCAACTGCATTTCTTGTATTTTACGCAGCGGAGATTCGGAGATAAATTTTGCTTTGTTGTTCTTGTCGATTGACCTAATTTCAAAGAAACCATTTCGGTACATATTTATTTTAGTTTAAAAAATCAAACAGTATTTTTAGTTGAACTGTTTCTAATTATCATTGCTGTGATTTTTGACAAATAAAACAAAAAGCAAAAAAATAAATGCGGTATGCAAAAAGAAAATCAAAGTTTCCTAAAGAACTTCAACAGAAGTATCCATTTTTTAGGAAAGGACGAGATGAGTTCGAAGCAGAATGCATTACTTGTGGCTACAGAACTTTTGTTTTGGCAGCAAATTAAGGCAAACTTAGCCTAGACATACAAATGATATTTGTCCAATTAACATTTTTTTGTTCATTGGCATAATAAATTAAAAAAATAAACTGCTGTATTTGTACTAATTATCAAAAGCAGTCAGTTTCCAACAAATGTCCAGAAAAATTTTTCCAGCCTTGCAGAACAACTTGTAGGGCTGATAATAATTATTATCAAAAAATGTCATAATGAAAATATGGTCGCCCTAAACATGACACAAAACTCTTTAAAGTTTTGTCTCGTCATACCTATTGTAGTAATACCTAACTTAAAATAACCTTTATTGTATTTCTATTGCCTAACCATAATCCTACTATAAAAAAAGTTATTAATAATATCAACCTTTATTATTTTGTTCTACCAACTAAAAACAGCTCTGTACTCATAATTTCATTGTGGCAACTTGCAAAAAGGCAAAGTTATCGGAAATAACACAAACAGGTAAAACAAAAAAGGCAAACCATTTGAAAAGGAAATTGACTGTTATTGAGACAATCTACCATGCAATGAACTTGTACAACAGAGGTAGATTGGTCTACTAAAAATGTTTTGGGAACCCACACAAACTTCCTCACGGACCCACATGGCCCAGCAAACCCCAGTTTGGGTGCTGTTGATTTCATTCACTAACCACAAGATAAATAGAACGTTTGAGAGACTGCACAGTAACGTGACCATCTCCTACACAGCAGCCACTCATTCGTGTCATTGCACTTGACACAAGCTATAATTTTAACCTGAAGTGTAAACTTGAAAGCAAACTTTGATTAGCACTTAGCCATATTGCATGCAATGTAATACACTTTAAATGCTAAACTCGTAAAACTGCTGACTGCCAGTATAAGATTAATTCTCTCTGCTTAAGTATTACAGGTATTTTCTGTAACAGTTCTGCTTTGCCATGGCACCATGTAGGCAAGGTTGATGTCAATAGTACATCTTCACAATTTTAGAGATATTTCACAATGTGCAGAATGAAATGTTAGGGTTAGTTTACATTGTGAGGTATTGCAGACATGTTACCGAGTATTTGAAGGCCCAAGTTAACCTGACTGTAGGTAGAAAATACCGTACGTTTTTTTTCAAATACAGTGATACCTTTCTTTTCTTCTTTCTGCAATTTTTTCATTAATATTCGAATTTTTTTTCTTCACTTCTACAACGTTTGGAAGACCATGCACCTCTTGGACTTCAGGGTTGAGTGATTTCATTTTCATTCGAGCAGCTGCAGCAGCACCAAGTTGTCTACAAGTTAAAATTTATTAGCCTTACAGTATGTAAAATATTGTCAATAAACTAATTTATCATAACTTAAACCACAACTTTTACTTTAAACGTACAATAAAATTTCAAGGGTCCTACATTTACGTTTGACTATTGCTTTTACCAAGAACCAAATACATAAGGAAAAGGGTGACTTTATGGGTTAACACAACATACACATAATACTACTGTAACTTCCTTGGCAGTGTTGCCAAAGATTTGTCTTAGGAAAAGAAGGTTTGTAGAACTTGTAGGAAAAGCAAAAACCCCATTTCAAGTGGCCTAGGTCTAAAAAGAACAATTCATTACTTTATTGTTGCTTTAAACACTAAATTGAAAAGAGAATAGAGTGGAAAATAAATTTCTTGTAGACAACAGCATGTCAGTAATGCTAGTATCTCATCATCCTACCTGTAGAGAACTGGATTTTCTGTTACAGCATCATTAGGCATTCCTTCTGTCCATATTTTTTGTCGATCTGTTAGCATTTTCTTGGCAGAAATAAGTTTCGTTGTACTCCTACTTTGAAGCTCAGGTAATGCAACTTTTTGCAAGGAAGACTGGCTGCTACGTTTAGTGGCGCTAAGTGATTTCATCAGTTGGACTTCAGCATCAAACATCTGACGATAAACCTTGCCACTTTGAAGAACACGGACAGGAGATTTTACTTCTGCCATGATTATTCTTGTAGTACGAGATATGTTTTTAAACCGTTACCGGTACATGTACATTCAAAAAAACTTCAATAGCTATCTAGTCATTAAACTGAATCTCTAAGCAGCCTATCAAATATACCACCCAATTACACAAAGTAGGGTAATCTTGTACTTTAGCAGTTTAGCGCGGTAAATTAAAAACGCCTTTGTTTGAGCTTCGTGAAAATCGTGAGTGGGTGTTATTTTGTGCTCAAATGGGACTTATTCAAAATAACTTCCATTGCGATTAATGTAACAATGAAATGGCGTTTGTCAACTATGCTCCATCTATTGTTTATGAACGGAAATTATTTAAGCTGAAAGGGCAGTGTACACTGTAGGGCCAGGCCTGGTATGTAAATGTACGGGGCAGTGTACACTGGAAGGGAGTGTAATTTTGCACCCCCAGTGTATACTCCCCCACCCTGTACACTCCCTTCCAGTGTACACTGCCCCGTACATTTACATACCGGGCCTGGCCCTACAGTGTACACTGCCCTTTCAGCTTAAATAATTTACCGCGCTAAAGTACAGGATTACCCAAAGTAGACCTACACTAATTGATTAATACTTTTATTTTACTGTAATCCAATTACAAAATTGTCGTTAGAAAGAAGTAGAACCACTCTCACAATGCAGGCGTAAGGTAGTTGCGAATCTCCTTGTGGCCTATTCAAATGCTATTTGTTGTTATAGTTACGTGACTATTGGGGAAAGTCCCAAACTTGAAATCTGTAAAACCTAATTATATAAAATGTTTTAAGGTGGCAAATTACCATTTGAGCTGTTTTAGCCGTTTTGGGGAGTTTATATAAACTGGTTTGGTCATCAGAAAGCCCGTTCGCAAAAAGGAAGAAATTTGACAGCTTTGCATAAATTATGCAAATTATGACGTCATACGTGACGTCATCGCACCAGAAATCCGCCAATTTTCAAACACGGATATCTCGTCTCATACATGGGTTTTTACGTTCATTCAAAGTTTGTGTGACAAATAATAACCAAAATAAGGGTTTGTAGTCACGGATTTGCTATATTATTGTTCAGTTTGATACAGTCTGCATTCAAAAATTCTGTTAGAATTTTTGCGCATAATTAGCTACCAATTGGTAACATAATACCCCTATCAACAGAGAACTACACTAAGGAGGGGAATTTCCCGACTAAAATCCCTGCATAATGGTCCAAGGCCCATGTTAAAAAAAAATTTTGGAAATCGGATGACATTTGGCTATACTACGCGTGTTTGAAATCAGTATGAACACACCAAAATCCTCAAAATGAGAAAATCGCGATTAAACATTTCATGTTGTACCGAACTAGACATAATATCATCTGAAAACGTTTATTTCTGTTCAAAGACAGATCAATGTGCGCCGCATTCATAAACGTTGCCTTCCTCTTCATTTTTCGTGTTTATGAAGCCCTTTTTCTCGGCTCGAAGTCTCTTTCGAGTAATTTTATACCGATCACTTGATTTTCGTTTGGCGTGACACAGACGCGTAGTGTCACTAATATGAGCACTTTTGACTGTGAATCCTCCACTCAGTCCTAACTGCTCGAAAAGTTTCGCGAAAGCGTCATTACCATCATTGAATACAACGACAGCAAAGTGTGCTGCATCTGATACCATTGATCTAGACACGAAAATGACTAGCGAGCGCATGAATAGCGCGTGCGGGTAACCATACCCGCGCGGGAGCGAAAGTGATAATCGACAGAAAAACCAAAAAAATCAGATTTCTGATCAAAATTTTATTTCCGGGAAGATGCCATCAAGACAACGAAAACACCTGCTAGAATTATGCTCGTTTCCAAAATCGTACGCCCACAAGATCGGCTAAAAAGGGGTCTCAAACAAGCAATAAAGGCGTTGCTAGGGGCCGTTGCTAAGCAGAAAACACGTGTACCCTTATAAAACATGGGATTTTAACCTACTTAGACCGGCCGATTCAGTTTTTTGTGGCAGGAATCCGATTCTATGGATCAAATAGTACTATAAACTGTGCCAAACTAATTTTCAGTTTTTTTACTGATTTTGTCGAAATTCTGGCTTTCAAATGGTGATTTGCCACCTTAAGTTTACATTCTAATTTTCAAATGAATAAACAAACCAAGCTCCAGAAAACCTAGCAATTGCTGTCCCACAGAAGCTGTCGATTAAAAAAAAATTATTTTATTTTTTCTAGCAAATAAAATGAATAACGAAAAAATAAGTGAAATCAGTTATCATATGCAAGGCAGGCCAACCACTTTAACATCTTTTTTTGGTAAAATTAGTTACCCGTTACTAAATCAAGCTTACAACGCATAGACTATATAACACACTTGACTTAAAATGCAATAATTATGGAAAACAGTGATAATAAGAAAGAGGGCTGGTTAAATACCTCTCATTTAAGCTATACCTCGTTTTCACAAGAAATATTGAGCGTTTGTAATTTTTATTTTCGGTACCGTAGTTTATAGCAAGCGACAAAATTAGATAATCCAGGGGTTGGCAAATTTTTTTTCTTGGCACTCTTTGAAAACTTATAAACACTCACGGCGGCCTAGTCAAATCCAAAATTTGCCTACATTGAAGATGAAGCTCTTTTTAGGTGATCAACTTTTTGAAACCCTTTGTTTTGCCAAAACTTATGAGTGATGACGTATTTTCATGCTGATTTTGTCCAATTTGAGATTTAAGTATTCTTTTTGATGATCAGCTATAAAAAACAATTCCTGTCTGATTTACGCGGTGCCCACAATGGAAACTGCGGAATTACTCCACTATTGACTAAAATATTTGCTGTAGTGTGTTTATAAATAGCAAAAATTACAGCACCTCTCCGCGAATTAAAGACGCTCAGTAAAAGAGCGAAGCTTTTTCAAAGGGACGAAGACGGTGTAGGCTGATTATTGAATATTAAACTTTCTATTCTTGTAACATAAATTTGGCTTGGTTGTAGACCAACTTAAAACACTATAATCTACAGATTATTGTGTTGCACATCTGACAACCAGAGTTGATTAACTAAGATCGAAAAATGCCGTTGACTCCGTGGCTTTTAAGATCTCATGCGTGAAATGTCGTTTACTGGAAAATCAAACTTCTTTTCCAAGACCGTTTCTTATAGCTGAAAACTTTTTTTTATTCCTAGGAAAATTGTTAAGATCCGTTTTGGAGCTTATCACAGGCTCAGCTGATGACCAATACGGTCCTGCCCACAACTAAATTTTGAATAAGCTATATGAAGCCATTGAAAACGAGACAGCGACCAACGATGAGACGGAGAAAGCAGGTATTAGAATAGGGAAAACAGGACAAAAGAGACTATCTCTACAATGAATAGCAAATACTGTCTGAATAATTACGACCAAAATGAAATGAGTGAATTCAGCCGCCTCCAAGAAGAAAACTTAAAAAATGGATCCCTCACTATCTTCAATTTACGATACTAATTAACTTTTTAATAGGTTTATAGACTAACTGCAGCTTGTTGCGTGTAAACAATTGTTCTGCCAGAAGTTTTTTGTGACGATAAGAATTATAGGCTAGCTATGTAGCATCAATGGGAAAATATCTAAATTCGTTACCGAATTATTAAAGTTAATAAACGACAGCTGCTTTTCGTTCAAGTCTTATAGCGTGATAAGCTATCGAAAGAAAAATTAACGCTATTAGCGCCAACACAACGTAAATTGCATCATCAACCAGATTTTCGAGTTTCTGAAGAAAATGCTCCTCCACCCCAATGCTGTACGTTGCAGACAGAGAGCGGTTGACGAAGCAGCTGTAGTATCCGGCACTGGAAAGCTAATAATAAACGAACAGACTCAATATACACTTGGCAGTGAATTCACTATCATTTACCACACGCTAATCGTGAAGCATTTTATACTTTCTTTCCATGCTTCACCGGGATATAATAGTGAAGCTGTCCACCTGGCTCGTCGTGAGAATCGACATTTGGGTCAGCCTACCAGTCAATGTTTCAAATTGATATTGGGGACACCTCGTATCTAAAAACTGAGGTTGGAGGTGAGCAAGGTCGTGTCTTCCGTAAAAAAAGGGGTGTTCCGACACCTTACCTCTTAAAAATGTTTTAATGATATCAATAAAAGTATTAAAGCCAGGAAAGGTATTTGAAACTATTAAAGAAGATATCTGCTAGTAGAGAAGTAGAGATTGGTGAGATGACGAAAATTTGCTAACATGTGTTGGATGAAAAAGGTATGCCGGAAGTATGGCAGACAAATGCGTTGGTGCCACTTTGAACAGAAAAGAAGACGTAAAAATTGCAATGCACACAGAGAAGAAAGGCTGTTAGAGCATCCTATGAAGACTGTTGAAAGAGTGCTGGAAAGAAAATGAAATTGAAAAGGATTCGAGAATTAATGAATGCTGATGCAACGCAATTTTGTTTTATACCAGCCAAAGAAAGGGCTGAAGTGTTGTTTGTTGTGAGGAGAAAGCAACAAAAATTAAAAGTACAAAAAGTTGTATATACCTATGTTTTGCGAATATTGATAAGGCATGTGATAAAGTTCCTAGAAAGGTTATAAAGTGGGCGATTAGGAAGAAAGATTAAAGTTTCCAGAAAATTGTAAGAGCGGTGATGAGCCTCTATCGGAGAAAAAGGTTAAACTATGGGCCTTGCGTTTAGATTTACAAACAATTATCACTACATCATGAAGCTTCAATTTTTGATCGCCAAGCGAAAATTCAGCAGCTTTTAAAATTTGCCACACAAATCTTGACCTACCAGTGGCTAGGGGGTCCGCTTCGCAGTCAGTAAACCGGGGTTTATCTTCCTTTTTGGAGTCAAATCAAAGACTTTGAAGATAACGTTATTAGATTTCCTGTTTGGGTTTTTGCAACAGGAGTGAGCAGAGAATGAAATACTAAGCCAAATGTGCTAAATCAATATCGCGTATATCCTGGTGCTAAAAAACTGTAGCAGTTAAAAACTCTATGACATTTGATTTCGTTTGCCTTGATCTTCTGCAGAATTAAATCTCCATTCATTCCTAATTTTCTGTCCGACTTTGAGCCTTTCTTACGAAGATCATGACGCAATAACGGAACAAGTGCAGCGTGCAACGTCTTCTCCTCGAATTGCCAAGTTACAGGAAGAAGAGGATAAGCACCTGGGCATTTCAAGCGGAAAGTCTCGTCTTTAGTGGCGTGATATATCGCCCTTAGAGCTGGAGGCTTTTTTGTTGGCAAGTTTACACCTATAAATCAAAAATATAGATACTTGTTTAAATAAGCAAAAATGAGTAAAAAAGAACAGGCCAATTATAAATTAAGCAAACCATCGCGGGCGTTGCTGCATGTTTTAAAAGTAGCACAGTTTCCGTTGTGGTTCTTATGTCATAATTTGTAATGTAGCTTTATCTACCCCCCTTTACCTTTTTCAGGCCAGGTTTATGCAAAAAAGGTGCGGAGGAGGCAGTGTTGAATATGGGTCCCCCAAACATGCGGTTTCAAAAGGATCTTACGTTTTATGTCGGCCGATTGGTAGGCAGGCAAAATCTTGTAACAAAGCTACGCTTAATCATATTTAAATAGACCTGTTTTCAATAACGAATGCCTGGTTTATGTCATCCAACCATGAGTGGTTCTTCTGCAATCACAATGGATATGTTTTTGAGATAGTGATCGAAGTCATAACTGGTATAGGCCGTAGATAAAGGGTTCTTACGGTAGGTTGTGCTTTTCACAGACAAGCCAATGACCTTTTTTCGACCGGTTGGTATAGATGTGGGCTTGAATCCAACCCCTAACCTTGTTTTCAACAAATTGGTAATTGGAAATTGTAAGGTTCACTTCATATTAGATGATTCTCTTATCATTATTAAGTTTCTTGATGCAGAGATAGTAGATTTTGAACAGGGAGAACTTTTCTTCAGTATTTTGGTTAGCTAAAAGAACATGATTAACAACCATTTATTAAACATAAGAACAGTTAACAAAACAGAAAGGTATCATAAAAAATGCCGAAGCTTTCTCTTGTTTATCGCAAAATAACTTTTGCAGGCGTGCTTTTGCATTTCAACAGCATAGCGTATTTGTTTTAGAAACGAGGCTTTATCAATTGTTTGTTCCATTGCGCTAATTTGCATTCATTAAGCAACTTATCTTCGAAAACTAAAATCAACTTCAAAATCTCTTTGTTTAAAATGAAAAGATACCCAACATCTTTAATTTTAAGAGAGATTGACCGGTGTATTAATAAATTTATTAATCACAGCCAACAATCTCCCACTGACTCCCCCAACATTATCCCCAACTTAAATCCTTACCTAAGTCTCCTGTACATTGGTACTCTATCTATCAAATTAGGCGAACGCATTGGTACATTGCTACGCGGCAGAATAAGCACTGATACAAAAATAGCCGATCAAACGAATTTTATATTTTAACCTTAAATATCCTCTACCCGCTCTTTTCTTTTCCAATGTCGCCTACCAATGAACATGTTGTGGTCAACTATTCGCAAAAACTATAAAAAGATAGCTATCTTTCTACCAACCAAAATTCCTCTAACTCAGCCATCAAATCCCATCGTGATCAGTGCAGAGCCTGCTGGGAAACGATGCCAGCAGAGCAAAACTTTACCTTATTAAAAAGTGCCGTTTTAATACTGAAACTGAGTTAATGGGAGCGTTGCTAGTGAAAGGCCGCAAGCCATCTTTTGATGTAAAACTCTGTTCCTCGCATGGAATGGAACAAAATCACTTTTGCACGTGTTTCATTGAAAGGTGCTATGTTATACGATACAACTATCTTTGTTGATGTACAGTTCTTTAGGGTTAAAATTACCAATAAAAATTTCGAATTTGCGTATAATTACCCTGACAAATTTCCCGAGAAGAAACGAGGAGTTTCGGCGTTTATCTTGTTCGCGTTTTGTTTTGTTAACTTTTCGTATTTTTAATAAATTATTGTATATCACTTTTGCTTGCCCAACCAAAATATGGAGTAACATAAGAATACAAACATTGGTTGCACACCTCTTTTCATTTCGAGAAAGATATATTTATTTCGGTTCTGATGACACACTGTCTGGCATGTTTTTACTTCCAGATAATCGTGAAAGAGTCTCATTCTTTGACGCTTTTCCGCCGGCATCATCGACGAACGGCAAGGAGACAAATGCGCTAATACACCATAACCCTCTCGCTGTGCAGTGTTGCAAAAACCTGAAAAATCAGCTGGGTTCTTCAAAATGCATGCATTGTTGAAGTTGTTGTGTCCTTGACAAAGACACTGAACTGGGCTTTTTTTGCTTATTTTGTGGTAGAAAAAATGCCATGTGCCAGCCGTACTGACATCTTGGAAGCGGGTTTGAACGCGATCTGTGTCCTGTGCATGTGAAATTTTTCCAGCACCTTAGAAACATATTCAAGACGCAAGGCAGTATAAACTTTGGTTTGGGAAGAGTGTTTTGCAGATCGGAATAAAAACTTCCACAACAGGTTGATTCACGAAAAGCACATACAGTAGAAGGCCGATTATCCGAACTAATTGGGACCGGGGTGGTTCGTATAATTGATTTTTTCGGATAATCGATTTTTGCACAAACCAAGTAAACAGGGCATCCTCAAGAGCCATCTTCACAATCAAGTTTAGCAGCACATTGAAGAGTAGCCTCTTTCTGTTTCTTTATGTCAGTTACGGTTGCTTTACCAATGTTGTAGCGCCCTTCCTGAGAAAAACCGCTCACTCCTTTTGTTAGTTGATCTATAATTTCAAGTTTCTTCTCCATCGTTACTACATTCCGTTTTCTTTTCACGGAAGACATAGTCACTAGATTAGTTTGAAACTTAAAAGATTTTGCACCTAAACACAGACCATTATCCAGCGCTTTTTGCTTTTGTCATGTCACACCAATTAGCAAATGCTTAAGATAGGAATGTAGATGCGCCTGTGATGACGTTTGTCAGGAGAGCGTTTGGATAATCGGCGTTCTACTGTATCTAAAACTAGGGTGTTTTTGCAAATTTCGGAAAGCTTAAACTTTTACTTCAATGCGACCACCTAATAGCTGAAATCTTAAACACAAAACACCACAGTCTATTTTTTCAAGATGTTATTCGGTCACTTACCGAATCTTTTCTGCTCTCCTTTCATTACTCCACATCTGTCGCATGCTTGCCATTTTGTCCAGTGCCACACCAATCTATCACCAAAGTACTCTCCAGCTATATAAGGCAATGTTTCTTTGTTGCCTTGTAAAACAACCAACACCTCTCCGTAGTTAATAATATTTAGCTCGTAAACGACCAATATCTTCAAGTTGCTCTCAACACTATCGCCAACCCTAAAAAACAATACAGTTTGGTTAAACATCAATCATTTACATCATACACAATTTCAGCGGTAGGTAGTTGGTTACACATTTTATTTCATCAACGCATTGTTAATGCAGCACAAAAAAAGAAATTCAAAGATCAGAATACATCGATAAACCTATTAGGTTATTAATTCGAGATGGTTTATGAAGACAGCGACTGCGAAACAGAACAAAAAGCGGTAACAACATATACACTTATACAATGTACATATATGCACCTACATACAAATGCATACACATAGATACAATACAATTTAACTTTCAATTAGCGTATCAGGTTATTGGAAGTATTTCGAATTTTTCTTAAATGAAACCCAACGCATGCTCTCGAAATCGGCGCCAACTTGGCTGCGTAACTTTAACGTTCAATACGAAAGTTGGTTTTGACTAAAAGATTTTGCTTGCACAAGATAAGCAATAAGGAGAATATATTGCACTTCGCGGATCATGTTCATTAAATTTGGGCTATTCTATTAGATAGAGTGCATTAAAAACATCAGGCTATTTATTGTGATACAATTGAAACATAGTTTAAAAGATGGAAGCTGGATTAGGCATTTGTCACACACTTAGCGCAACTCTCACTGTCTTGCGAGTCTAGAGGATAAAAATGTAATTTCAACACTAATGCAAGATCTAATATCCTACGTCGACTTGCAAAAGATAGCCTGCAAGTGCAATGCCGTTGTTGTGCTTTCGATAAAGGATTTCTAAGGCAACTTTCTCAACCCACATGACAAACAATTTCATCAGTTGGGTCTATCCGTCATCGAACGAAAAGCTTGGTTGCGTTATGATAAATGATTTACAAGAAATTGAGTGTCACAAGAAACTTTTGTTAAGATCAAAAAATAATTATCAGTACTTACCTAGTCAGTTCTCCTCTATGACAGTAATACCAACCATTGTCAGCGCTTGTAAGATTGCTTAAAATTATTTCCGAGGTAGGATTGTATCGTTCAGGAGGAATTACTGATGAACGTCTCTTTACAAAAATCACTGCTGCTAAATCAGCAATCAGCCTACCCGTAAAAAATGCGCTAATCATAACCTAGAGATGTACAGCATCTGTGTGGTAATGACTATCCTTCTTTTCTTTGGGATAAAGGCCCGGTGTGAAACGGAACATTCACATCGCATATCGTAAACTCAATAAAGTTGGAACATGCTGATAGAGTAACAGGCAAGACCAAGGAAACACCCATTTTAAACCAGTCATAAGGAACTTAACCTGGTAGCTACACAAACAAGGCTAGCTGCCATCACTGGGACCCAACAATAGCCTCTTATATCATGCTGGATAGGCAACTTTACTAATTTAACTAGGTGAAATACTGAAAAATAGAAGGTGGGTCGTTATGTGTGCATATGATGAAAATTTGCTTGCTTAATTGTAGTAGGTCAAGCAGTTTTTAAAAAATTGAATTCAATTCTTCTACCGAGCAAGTTGGACTGCTCGAAAATTGGGTTTAGAACTGAAGTTAGCGTTGGTGATAGCTAGAGTCCATCTGCAAAAATATATTAAAAAATTCTACACCTTAATATCTGCAATTTGAAATTTTCTTTGGAGGTTATGTTCAGAGATGCAAGGACACAATGCGGTCTCGATGGAAAATCCGTTATCGCATACCACAGTTCTTCCCGTTGGTAAATTTCGAAACTACATAAAATAGCAAGTTATATCTCTGTGCGACATGTAGTCAAAAAACTGTGAGTTGTTGTTGTTACCCGACCCCTTCCGAGGGATGGAGACATGGCGGAAGACCATGGAGTCCTACAAGCCGGGCAACTTCCCAGGGGCTGGGCCAGAGGTCATAGAGAGACAGACAGTCGCCAAAGAGCGAGCGGTGCAAACAGTCTATAGCACGAAAGCGCTGCATAAAAGATTCTCGATTCTGCCAATCCTTGAGAGATAAGAACTTAACAGAAGGCTGTGTTTATTGCAGCGGAGACAGGACAGAACACAGCGAGCATCACGAGGGAGCACAAGTTCCTAAGTGGAAACCAAGGGAACTTGTGTATCAAAGAAATTAGGTGAGACAGTACACCTCCAGTCCGAGAAAAGTGGATACGAGAGATGAGAGGAGAGAGATTACAAGGAATTGCAGAGGGCACGAGTAGCGCTCCCGTCTGGCCAGTTCATGAGCCGCGTCGTTCCCGGGAGAAACGAATGTCCGGGAAACCATTGTAGCTTGATAGCACAGAAGGAAAGAGAAGGCACTTCCTGCCAGATCTGTTAAAGAGATTGGGGTAAAAGGAAAGATGGAAGAGAAGGCAGAGCGAGAGTCAGAGAGGAGAAGAGTAGAGAAATGGCAGACTTGTTGGTGCTGCCGAGACCAGCGGAGAGCTTGCAGAATGGCGCAGACATGAGCGGAAAAATTTAAACATACTGGGCCTTCCAATAAGAAGAGAGTGGCCTCAGTGCCACAAAATGAGCAGTTGGCAAGTACGCTTGAGCCGCCTTTTCCAAAAGGAAAAGGAACAGATCCAGCTGTGTAGATTTACAGATCGTGAGGTGGGAGAGAGTCGAGGTGAGTGAGAGCCGCACCTTGGCGAGAGAGGAGGGGATCAGAGCGGGAGCATGGGGAGGAAAGGGTAGACTTTACAATGAAAGAAGGAAGATTTCAAGGAGGAGAGGGAGGAAGAACCTCCTAAGGGGAAGTAGAAGGAAACATAAGCGGGTGAGTTGACGCAAAAGCTATCCACGAAGATCTGCAGAGTCTTGATTTCACTCTAAGTCTGGCCAAACCTGAAATGGGAAAGAAGGATGGAAGACGAAAAGCTCGCTCATCAGATCACAGAGCGAGATGAGTCAGGGTGATTCGTAAGGGAAGTACAGAAGCCTCAGAGAGGAAAAGAGGGATAGGGGAGAACGACAGGCAGCCGGAGATGGCGCTTCTTTTTCTAAGCGTTACCAACTGAATCAAATTGGAACGCTTGCTCAAGGCATTCCGATTTAATTCAGTTGGTAACGCTTAGAAAAGGAAACCATCCGGGTGAAACATAAGTGAGAAGGGGCCGAAGAAAGGCTTTACACAGAAGAGAGAGGGACTCTTTAGAGGAATCCCATGAGGAAGCAGAGATACAGCGTAAGGCCTTGAGACGAGGGAAAAACTTGGCCTTCAGCGAAGAAACATGTTTAGAAAAGGAAAGAGTGCGGTCGAAGGTGACTTCAAGGAAATTTGGAGTGGGATTGAAACGGAAGGGGCAGGTGAATAAGAAGAGGGGTGGCTGGAAGTTAGCTTGGTGGGGATTTACTGAGGAAAAAGAAGCTTCACATTTTCTCGGATTGAGAGAAAGACATCAGTACTCAGACCAGCGCTCCAGTCGAATCAGAGCTCCTTGTGTGGCCTCCACCGCAGTAGAAATCGAGGGAGAGGAGGACCAAATGGCCAGATCGTCAGCATTAGGAGAGCAGGAGACGGAAGGATGCCGAGAAGCAGGAAGATCATTGATGAAGAGAGAGAAAAGAACGGGGCTAAGAGCGGATCCTTGCGGAACACCTCGACGGATTAAAAAAGAGCGATTTTTGTGATTTTGATAAACCACGCAAGCGCGCCTATCAGAAAAGAAAGATTGAGTCCAACGAGCAAAGCAAGGAGGGAGGCCAGCCGAAATGAGTTTGTGAAAAGTGCCAGACAGAGTTCAAAGCTTTGGAGAAATCGATCGTAGCAAAAATCGTTCGAAAGCCAGGCTTGGGTTTGCTAAACTCATCCGAAATTAAGGAACAGAATTTAATCAAGAATAAACCGCCCAAGGCGGAAACTAGCCTGGCGGGGAGGGAAAATGGAGTTAGACTCCAGAAAGAAGAGTAGACGCGATAGAATGATGCATTCAAAAAGCTTTGAGACGCAGGAGGTGAGAAAGACTGGCCAGAAGGAAGCAGGTGAGTCGAGAGGTTTTCCCATCTTATGAATGGCAATATTAGAAGATGTCTTCCAGATGGAAGGAAAGGAATGCGGAGACCAGGAAAAAATATAAATGTGTAGGAGAAAATCCAAGTCAGAGCGAGGAAGATGCTTTAGCATGGGGTAAGCAATTTTGTCTGGGCCAATGGCAGTGAACGAAGGAGATTTGTGACAGACGCAAGAAATTCAGCAAAGGAAAAGGGAGAGCAGAAAGACGAATGAAACTCCTCAGAAAACGTGGCTCGGCGGAGCTCAGAAAAGTAGCCTCTGACTCTGCTACGCAAGGCTTTTGGCTGGGAAACAGAAAAGTATATCTCAGGTAATCGACGAAGACCGAAGCCAACTTCCAGGGAGAGGAACAGTTAGGAGAGGAGGAAGAAGAGTCAGGGACAGAACAAAGGGCAGAATACACAGATTTAGGGATGGATTTAAGTGAGAGAGAAGAGCAAGTCGCCTGCCATGCCTCAGCGTTGGCCTTGGCGATGGCAGACGAGGCACGTCGGGAAGCGGAGGTGTAAGCCTGACGATCTTCATTATTTCTATGAGCGGCAGCGAAGGCCTTACCTCTTTCACCAACCGCTTCTTCCACTTTAGTAGATCACCAGGCTTGATGTTGGTATTTGACGCCGCCGAAAAGTATTGAAAATTTAGCCACGTTTAATGCCAGAGAAGTGAAGAGAGCAGCAGCAAAGAAAAGAGACGGGTATTCCTCTGCAGAAGAACAGTGAGAATCAAAGTAAAAAGCAAAGTCATTCTACGAGTTTTCTGAAAATTGAAGGGGGACGTTCGTTGGGGCGAAAGACCGGAGAGAGAGGGACAGTTAGTAGCACTGGTAGGTGATCAGAACCCAAGTCCTGAAGCACCTCTTAGGAGCAAGAGAGGAGGAAGCAAAGGAGATGTCAGAAGAGCGACTGCCAGAGGAGCGATGGAAAAGAGTAGCTACGTCAGAGTTATTGAGAGGAGAAGATGATTCAATCCAATACTTCCTCCCCCAGGAGGTCAGAAGTAATTTTTGAGTACCTTTTACTGTTATTCCTTTTGTTATTGCTGGTGTTGAGATCGACCAGCCAATGTACTATGGGCGAAGGCGACGCCGTAGGTCAGTAGTTTCCAAACAGGGCTGCGTAAACAATATACAGACTGTGAGTTCGCTACTCCGCGTGGCATCTGGCATGTAGGGTTTAGCAAAGATGCCTTACAGCAATATTTTTCCTATAGTTGCAGCTGGTGTAAAACAGTTCCAGCAATTCTGTAACTAGAAAGCATGTTTGAAAATATGTTGTTCTACGTTTAAACAAAAAAAGATATTTTGTTACCAAAGGATAAAATGTACAATTCCACCAACCCTAGAAATGCATGCTCGATGTCTGCTTGTGATTTGTCCGCATCTACATGACTTCCAATTCCCCCACTCGCTCCATTCCCCTTGAATCGATGACGTAGCACAAGGGCAAAAGCCCCATTTATCATCTTTGTCAACGTCGTAAGTAGTACCACACCAACAGCGGTTACGCCCTTCATAAATGCATTCGAAATATTCGCTTCCTAAAAAATAGACAAAGTTTTGTCTCGTGAAAATTAGACAAGAATCCCGCATTTTCACGAAAAATAACCTAATCTGACGTTGAACCAAAAATCACGGCGGAAATAGCTCCTACAGCTGAGACACTTAATCCCTATCACCAGCAATGTAACAAGGATGAAGGTATTTTTAATAAATATGTAGCAACACTCGTATGAGTCTAAGTGGAAACCAGGCTTCACTTAGTGGAAGCAGTAGGAGGGAGCAGAGAAGCAGTGCCTTCCTTTTACAACTTTTGGATATGTGAAGTTGCAACAGCACAACATGCTTAATGACGTCATAGTCACATGCAAAAAAGTCAGATCCAGCCTTGTCGTTTTTTGCTATAACTTATAATGTACGCTGCTATAAAATTTGTTAAATCATTGCGACACGATGAAACCAGAAAATTTGAAAGGAAAGTGGCAGTAGCTCCCAGGATCCGTTCCAAACTCCGCTAGCAATTTGATTCCTCTTTTGGGAGCAGCACAAGGACAGAATCCCCAAAGCTTGTCAAGTGTGTAATTGGTCGTGGTGGAGCACCTTATGAAAATGAATATGGCTGTTAGGCTTCATCAAACGCGAAATACGAAAATAAACTTTTTTTAACAAGAAAACATATTTTGCAATCTTGATCTTTAATCTTTAGTCGATAAAATCTCTAAAAACGTTTTAACGTGCCACAGGAAATTAGTGCTTCAATTTACACTTTGAAGTGTTTCAAAAAAGCGCTCGGGGATTGTCATCGCCCGACGGATAATGACAACAAATTGGTTATCACAATTGCCGGGATAATAAATAAAACCATACAAACAGATTGCTCACTCTGGCTTCTGCTAACCCCTGCTTGGCAAATCAAGTTAAAAGGCTAAGCTAGATAGAATAGAATGCTCTCTGAAATGCATATGAAAGTAGGTCGTTTACAAGAGACAACTTAGGATAGCTATGCATACACCATGTAAGGCCAATTTTTCGATCTTCAGCTCTGGACATCGTCGTTTGGTCTGATGTGAAAAGGTCCCCATTGCACAGAGAGCTACTGTGATTTACAAAACGTCCACCATTATTTCCATGTTTACAAACCAGCACGTGTTGTCTTCACGACCCGAGTCTGCACATGTATAAGATGTAATTTCCCGCCCTTGTTTGTTTTCATAGAAAAACGGAAAAGCACAATTGGCCAAGTTCGAATTCCCACTTTCTGACTGGACTGCGTCTTCCTCTTTAGAAATCAATTCTATCCATTTCTGCAAAAGCGAAACTGATTTTCAATAACGAAAGCAATAAAAAATATACCAGACATAACTTTTTTCTTAGCACTCTAGCTGTTTTAGAAGGCTGATAACTACAATAATTGAGTCAATCCTATTTTATTAAGGTATCGTAGTGATCGTTTAGACCTAGTTTTTAAATAAACTTTCTTTGGTAGAAGCATCTGCCAAGATGCATTATGTGTTTAGTTGACTGGTATTTACGGAAGCACTTTTGCTTCTCAATTGACATATCTTACCTTATTTAGATTTAGTGCAAAATGAAGTTGGTCATCCAATTGAGACAATGTTCGGGCAAACGACCAAGTAGTAATATCCAAAGAATCTGATTTGTCAGTTACAACTTTGCTTTCAGTACTTTCATTTTCTGTCTGTTTTTTCTTACATGAGCAAGCTAATTTGACTTGATCTCCTTCAAAAGCGTCTATTCTCTGCAACTGCAACTTCTTATTACATATTTGGTGTACCTTTTCAGCAGAGCGAGTTATTAAGACGCAGCCGGTTCCGCAAAACAACGCCATTGACAGTAGTAAGGAGAACATTGAATCTATGGTTTTAAACTCAAGAACTATTGATAATTTTAAGACCACAAATGTCAACGACTCAGTTAGTTCAATCTCATTACCTCTTCACAAACTATTTAATCATTTATTCTGGTTTCAACGGCCCAAGAAAAACAGCTTTTGTTTTAAATCCCACTTATTGATTTGCATTTGTGCCGTAATAAAGCAGCATTGATACGTTGCAATTAACATTATCAGGATTTTAACTTGTATTCCGTAAGGCAGGGATGTCAAACTGGCGGCCCGCGGGCCAAATGTGGCCCGCGTGCGGATTTTGTGGCATTGCGCGAATGCCTGGTCTTTGAGTTTGGTCTTCGAAAAATTGTTCTCCGAAAGAAAAAAAATCTTTTAAGTTGAAATTACGTGAAAATAGCGACCGTCGCGGTGATGGGAAGATTTATTTTCAAAAAAAAGTTCAAGTAGCTATTGAGTGAAAAATTCGAGAAAATTCTTATTGAAAGCATTAGTCTCCGAAAAAGAAATATCTACAGCAATGTTTCTCAAACTGTGTGCCGCGGAAGATTTGCAAGTGTGCCGCAAGTCTTTTTGAAGTGTTTTATATCTACACAAATTTTCTGTCAAAATTGAGAAATTACTGCCATGAAATAATAGTCGACAACTGCTATAAGTCGGGTGGGTGGGTGACATTGCAGGTTACGGCGAGAGAGGTAATGACATTTTGGTAACCATCACACAATTTTCGGAGATCGTTGCCTGGAGAAGTGGTAATTTTCTAATAATGCCAGTCGCCACCCATAGGAATAGATTTGCGTGGCTGGTGTGCCACGAAATTTGATCAACTGGTTTCCTGTGCCAGTAGACACATAAGTTTGGGAACCATTGATACACAGTCTTGCCTGCTCAAATTTTTTTTCAAAAGAGACTGGCCCGTACAGAATCCAGATATGTAAATGTGGCCCGCAGCACTGAATGAGTTTGACACCCCTGCCGTAAGGTGTCGCAAGAGGAATAATTTGCAGTGGCTAAATGCAAATCAACATGAGAATATAGTGAGCTCGCTTTATTCAAGGACTCTCGCAAGCGAACAAAGCACGCTGTCGTGATTTAGATGCGTGAATAAGACTCATGCAATCACAATGCAAAGGACTAGGCTAAGAATAGAGACAGCACAAAGAGAGCAACAGGGACACACATGCAGCCTATGTTCAAGGTTATGTTTAAAAACTGGTTTCTGGCCAGTCAGGGCCGAGGAAGAAGGTGTAGGTGATAGTAGTAAAAATGTTGAGCCAATGAAATAAAAAGTTAACCAACAAAACGGCTGTTAGGTGGCACAGGTTGATGAAATACAAAACATGGAAAAACTAAGGTTTTAAGGTGGTCTACCCAGTGACGTCGCTAGAGTTAGTAACCTTAGCACCTTCAAAAATTTTTCTCAAACCTAGAAAACTGTCTTCTCCTAATCAAAAAGTATCTCTGATTCAGAAAAGTTTTCTGAAAGAAATAATAAAATCTTTTACTTTATTAACTCTTACTTCGGCTACCTAACAATAATAATAAAATGGTCTTCAACTTGTAGAGTCGTCTCCCAAAAAAATGTGTCACGTGGGATGGAACGTTTCTTCTCTAGCGACATCACTACTTGCAGCCTATAAATGTCACATCAGGAATATATAGATGTCACTTTTATTTCTTTTGTTGAGCAGTACAGGCTCCGATAAGCATTGTTGTTTTAAGAATGGGATGTAACTTTTCAAGTGAGACTGTGAAAATTCTAGAAGTGGCGGATACAGTAAACAATCCCTCAGCAGAAGCAGCAGATACAAGTAAAATCTTCGTTTTTGCAATTGAACTTCTTTTATTGTTGTTGCGTGTACCCCTTCTATTTTTTGGAATAAAAGCATTTTACGAATTCAAACCGCAAAACTAATGGAAATTAGGTTAGGGGAAAAGGTAGTACATTTTAAACCATTGACACCGTAAATACAAATCGCAGCCTGTAGCCCACCACCAACAGTGAGAGCTGTCATGGATGGTTGTTTAAAAATCGCTCCTTATGCTACGATATACTTCTTTGCCGCCAACACCGTCAAATCAGAAACTGATCTCGGTTCTGCATCACTTCATGTCCTTGAGCCCACCTTTATTCTCTTTACCACAGAAGTACTACCTGCTTGTGATGGTTGTTTAGTTTGCTCCCTTTGCCACGCGGTACTATTAAAATTATTTAAAATTGATTGCAGAGTATTAAGGTTCAACTTGCATAAGGTTAATTGTTAGGCGACTGAATTCCCGCATAGTCATTTAGCCTTGTCACTTTATCTCGAAGAAGAGGATTTTTGCGGCACCAAAACATTTACCACAAAAGGCCATTAATTTTTCCATGAAACTTTCCTTTGCTCGAAAAAATTGTTAATTGCATGCATGAACTCACAGAAATGAAAAATTCCTCAAATCTCTTCTCGTGCTTGAAGTGCATTTTTTGAGATTATGGACTTTACCTATTACGGGCAGAAGCCAAATTTCCCTACCAGTGATTTTCGGCTGTTACTACTGCTATTTTTACTACTTGAGTAATAGATGTTAATATCACTCATAGTCTTGAGTGATACCCTCTGGCTCCGTGTTTTCCACAATGTTAAAAACTTTTAACAATAATTACATCTGGCAGTGCAAGAGGCTATGTTTCTCAATTTTGCTGTATCCTAATTAAAATCAAACCCTATATCACTAGTATCAAAGGTAGTGAGACACCATGTCAATTATGGGTAATACTTTTTTAACTGTTACATTTCAGATTCCAAAAAACGTTTTTCTGTTACACAATCACATGATTCCGTTGTATCATCCAATGACAGCATCGAGAGCGATAAGTTGGCTGCTCACAGTGGGGGCTCAGGGTCTGATATTCTGTCCCCTCATCGCCCAAAGTCGGTCGATTTCAATCGAAACGGTTCTGCAGTTCGCGACGACCCCCCTGTTGCTACGGCAACGATTATCAGAAATGTCACAGCAAACAGCACCTCGATGCCAAATCGAAGGAAAACAATTGACGCCGAGATTACGCGGCAACATGACGACGCCACGACAACCCTGGCGGACAGTGCTGCCTTCAAAAAAGCTCTCACGAAAAGAAGATCAAGCGATGGAGATGTTGGAGTAAGTGATAGTAAACAGACGGATAACCTGAAATTTTTTTAGGGGGGTATGGGGCTAACCACAGCGGTATCACAAAAAAGTGTTTTCACTCATTTTCGAGATTTTTGTCAAATTTGCTGGGCCTCTTCAAAAAGAAAGGCTTCAGGTCTCTTAGCTCCCCTGGTTTCATTCTTACGAATAAAGGCACCTTTCCAAAAAGCTGTAAGTAGCAGAGAAACAGGGACAGAGAGATACTTTCTCCTACCAATACGTATAAAGACCCACCCCCAAAAAATAATTTCTAAAAACTTGCCTTTACGACAAAAATATTTCGTGTGCTAGATGTTTATGAAGTTTGTGGTCTGACGAAACAACGCTTTTCACAAAAGCAAGCTTTATTGTCAAAAGTAAACTAAAACATAAACAAACAAATTTATTTGCGATAGGTGTACTCAAGCGTAAGCGAACAACTCATGATTCACTTTTCACTTGCTTCCTCTACAAACGTACTCTGGAATATTTGCTTTGTAGTTTGCATAATTTAGCCGGATACTGTAGGTTGAAAGATCTGATTTAACAAAAATTTTTTTAGTCCGCAAGGGCGTGGCCTGGGACAAAACCGCGAAAGGGAGCAAATTAATATGATCTTCACCTATTTTGCAGGTTTCTTCTAAAAAAGGTTTTCATTCTTGCGGCATAACAGTTTTGTAGAATCTTGAGGACGGGTATGCTTCCCCCTCCCTCGTTCTTCACCTTATCTATACCTGCGACTGCTCACGCTTGTAATGTTTGCGATAGGCCCAAATAGGGAATTTAAGGAATTTAAATCTCCCCTGTAGAATCTTTCAAACCTTTCACGAAGTTCTGTAACTGCTATATTGGTTTGAAACACACCATATTGTCTAATGCGACTTAGACTTTAATCTCCACAAAAATGTCTCACATTTCATAGTTCGATGAATTTACTTTCTGCTTTGATTTAGTCACTAAAGCATGGGTGTCAAACTGGCGGTCCGCATAAGGATTTTGTGGCACGGTGCGAATGTCTAGTCTCCGAATTTGGTCCTCCGAAAATTTTTTTCCAAAAGAAAAAAAACTTCTTCTTCTTCTTCTTTCGGCTTCTCCCTATTCGGGGTCGCCACAGCGCGAAAGTATTTTCCACTTCTCCCGGTCGACTTCGTCTCCTTCCTTAGCTCCAACCCTTTCCATGTCTTCTCTTGCCAAATCCATCCACCTTCTCCTTGGCCTTCCTCTTTTCCTTCTACCTGGCACCGCCATCTCCATCATCGTTTTTCCCACGTAGCCTTCTTCTCTCCTTTTCACGTGGCCATACCAGCGTAGCCTTGCATTACGAAGTTTGTCTCCTAGCTTTGCGATCTTGGCAGTCCCTCTCACGTATTCGTTTCTTATTTTGTCCTTTCTTGTCACTCCCAGTGCCCATCTCACCATTTTCAACTCTGCAACTTCCATTTTTCCTACCTGTCTTTCCGTCATTGCCACCGTTTCCAATCCATAAAGCATGGCTGGTCTGACAACACTCTTGTACATTTTACCCTTAACTCTTGCTGATAATTTCCTGTCGCACAGAACTCCAGACACCTTCTTCCAATTTATCCAGCCTGCTTGGATCCTTCTCCTCACTTCTTCCTCACATCGTCCATCGCTACTAATTGTTGAACCCAGATATTTGAAATTTTTTGCTCTCTTTAGCTTTTCTCCTTGCAGCTTCAACTCTTCTCCATCATCCACATCCCCAACCTTCAAATACTCGGTCTTGCTTCGGCTCACTTTTAGGCCTCTTCTCTCCAGCGCATTTCTCCACATCTCCAGATCATCCTCTAGCTCCCTGCAATTTTGCCTAGACAGCACTATGTCTAGGCAAAATTGCAGGGAGCTAGAGGATGATCTGGAGATGTGGAGAAATGCGCTGGAGAGAAGAGGCCTAAAAGAGGCCTAAAAGTGAAAAGAAAAAAAACTTCTAAGTTGAAATTATGAGAAAATAGCGACCATTGCCGTGATGAGAAAATTTATTTTCAAAAATAGGTTCAAGTAGCTATTGAGTGAAAAATGCAAGAAAATCCCTATTGAAAGCATTAGTATCCAAAAGAGAAACGTATATAGCAGTCTTTCTCAAACAGCCGCGGCAGATTTGCAGGTGTGCCACAAGCCTTTTTAATGTGCTTTATACCGATGCAAATTTTCTGCCGAAATTGAGAAAATGCTGGAATGAATAAATTGTCGGCAACTGCTATAAGTCGCGGGTAGCATTGCAGATCACGGCGAGAAAGGTAACGACTTTTTTGTTTGGAGATCAGCACCATTGCGGGATAGATCACACGATTTCCTGATATCGTTGCCCTGAGATATGGTGATTCCGAATAATGCAACTCACCATCAATGAGAATAGATTTGCATGGCTGGTGTGCCGCGAAATTCGATCAACTGATTTCCTGTGCCGGCAGACAAAAAATTTCGGGGACCACTGATATACAGTCTTGCCTGCTTAGATTTTTTTCAACAGAGTCTGGCCCGTATAAAATCCAGCACCAACTGAACGAGTTTGACACCCCTGCACTAAAATGTGAAAATACACTGATTGATTAAAGCATTCTTTTGCACAGAAAGTCACAAGTGTAACTTGTATTCCGCGATCCTTGATCAAATCAAATCCTCTGCTAAATTCCAATTTCCAAGAAGTGAAAACAAAGCCGCCAGTATTTGGCCCAAGGAACAGGTGAAATAACTTTTTCTTTTTATGACCTCTGCTTGTCCAGCAGTCTTGTACAGTTGAAAGAGTAAATTTTGAAAGGTGTTATTTATTTTTGTGTCGTTGTTTAGTGTCAGGCAATACTAGAGCAAAAATGTAACCTTTGGAAATCGGTTGCTGAGACATAGCAACGCACTGGATTTGAAAAGTGTTGCCCCATATTAATGCAACTTTTTCAATTAAATTAAATCTTTTTCTTAAAAATCGTCTGTTAAAGTTTCATACCCTAAAATAGTAAAAAGCGTCTACTTTAAATTTTATATAGGTTGCTAGTTGCTAGGTAGCAAATTTCAATTTCACTTTAAATAACCAGTTTGAATGTTAGCTTAAAAACATATTTCAATACAAGAAAATTTGTACTTCAATAAGAAGCTGTTGAAACTTTAGCAACAGAATCGATTTTTTACCTTTGAAAAAATGTAATCGCTGACATTGACTGCTTATTGGAAGTATATTATTTTTGCCATTGTTGATAGGGAGTAAGACTGTCCTACTTCGGTAAAGACTTGGTTTGCCTGGAAATTTTGCAGGGGAAAAACTTCGCTAACTGTGTACGCAAAATTTATCTAAACTACACACGAATTGACATAAATTGAATGCTCTCAATAGTTAGCTTTAAAAAACTTTTAAAGTACAGTTTGTGTAGGTAAACCAATGACGGTGTATGTTTCTCTAATTTTTTCCCAGCTTTTAGATTCTCATGTCTAAAAATTGAGGGGACATATTTCCTCCGTTCCCCTTGAAAATAGGTTTATATACTTGGCTATGATAACTGTTTTTTTCCTATAAACTCTGTTGATGCCCTAAAATAGAGTCACCTGAGGAGGCCTGCGGCAATGGCAGGATGCAGGAATCGAACTATAATCTGTTGAGTTTGCGACTAGCGATGAATAATTGTTGGTGTCAGAAAACATCAGAATATCTAAAAATGCTGGTTAAAAGGTAACTTTTTGTGATGCGCTTATCAGTGGTGATAGCGAGTCAATGGCAAGAGCTTAAGTGATCAGTTTCTTATGTATCGTGAATTCGGTCAAGAACGCGGTCTTTCTAGCTCCTCCTATTTGACGCGATAACTCCACTGACGAATAACAACAAAGAAATTCTTTTTGAAAAACCGATGAGATTGCTAAGTGTTATTGCTTTTTTTTCAGCCGTTTAATCGTTACTCAAAGCCAAACAGATTTCTTTCGTATGCTGGATGAAAAAGTGGCGCAGGTAATAAAAATGATGATGAGTTTAAATGACTTGAAAACCGAAAACATTACATCGAAATCCTTTGTTGTTAACAATTATTTGAGATTTCACGTTGGTTGCAAGAAATTTCATTTTTCCTTAATTTTACAAGGATTTATATGGATTATCCAATTTGCAGCACAAGCCAGAGAATCAAAATAGATCCCACTATGCTTCAAATAGTAGCAGAGTATGATGTTAGTATCACTGAATGGTAAAAAAAACGTTCTATTTGCTCTCTGACGCGTTTAACACGAGTCGAATAAGGCCTTAAAATCACGTTAAAACGTAAAATAGACTGCTGAGAAAATAAAATGTTTTTGTCAGCATTGAGTGATGTTAGTATGAATTAAGCACTAAGCTGCGAATATCAGCTGAAGAGAAACATTGAACAGTACACGAGCACATTAAAATCCGAACGTTTTCTAAATATCGCATGGCTATTTATTAGAGAAGCAAATTTGCATGCTTCCACTTGAACTTTTATTTTTAAGATTGTAATCATCTGACAAGGACCACCTGATGAGCGGAAAATATTCCATTTTAATGTGAATATTCAATATAACATATTCCGATGATTTTCGTATGTTCCCAGCATACGAGGAGTACCTCTAGGTTGCCTGAAAATTATATTAGTTGTATACAAATTTTATTAAACGTATCAGCGAAGCCTTTTATCTTTCCGTAAACAGCAGTCATCGCCTCGTACATTCCATTGCGGTCCGTACCATCAGCTGTAGTTTCAACCACAAGCCAAGCTTATGACAGCCACTCCTAGTTTCTGAGCTTACAATCTCGCCTTTGTTGTGAAGCATTTTTTGCAACAAAGTAATTCTCTTTGCCATAAATCACTTTTGCTGGCTTCACTCGCAATTACGAGGCTGCATTCTGATCGCAAATATAATTTGTTTGTCTAATCTCCCCGCACGACTTTACCCACAAAGCAGCATTGCTCTTAAAACAATCATTAAATGCTGTACCTGTCATGGTAAGCTCTTTGTGTATAATTGAAATGACTTAAAAACTTTAATAACGGCTATTTAGCTCATAAAATAGATCAAAACAATGCCTTCAAACGCAGGGTTGTAATGCTTGACAAAGGGTAGTGACCGACATGTAGTAGCTGTGGCTTTTTGGTTAAAGGAAACTAGAGACTATGCCAACTTTTTTATTTTATGATTACTGCCATTACAAAAAGCAATACCGCTTAAATATAGCTTTCGAAATAGTAATTTTGCGAACTAAAGCGGCAGTAGCCAGGGGCATATTAGGAGTAGGGCATGGGGCATTCAAACTATCCCAAGCAGTGCAAATCTTCGAAAACCAGGCTGTCCACAGCAATGTTTTGTCTAGTTTGATCTATTTGATTACTTTATTTTGATGACTTTTTTCTTGTATCGGCTTCTCGTAACCCCGGTTACCATCTGTTCACTTCAAATGCTGCAACTTACCCGCTCAAACTTCAATTAAGTTACGCATAAAATAGTATTCAAGCCAGGGATGTGGAAGCGGTTATTTTTCAAACGCTTCCGCTTCCACACCTATCGCTTCCGCTTCCGCTTCCACCAACAAAAAACGAAAAAACGACCGCTGACAATTTTTTTAAACTTTTATGGGTCTGTAGCCTGCCTTCTCCTACACTTTATCATTTTGAGAAAACAAAAACCTTCATTTATTGCTATTACTTTACCTACTTCGCTTGAGCGTATTATTTCGAACTACTCTGTGTTTGTTTTTCTTAGATATCAGAACTCGCGTTGAATGTAGAACAGTGCTTTTCAATCTTTTTGTCATCCCGGAGCCCCTAATGTACTTTCGCGTTTGTCACTGAACTCCCACTAACAAAAATTTAGAAATCACGAACTGCTTGCAAGAAAATCAAATATTTCGTTACTATAATTCAAAAAATAATTAAACACTTCAACAAATAGACAGTTATTACAAGTTCCTTTACTACTTACAACTACTTTTACAACAGTTAACCTAATGCTTCTCAGATCTAAATCGTATGACCACATATCACAGCTCTCGACAATAACCTGTCGTCACAACAACAAATTACACCGTATAGCGTTGATTTTCCCTCTCTATTCTCAACTAACTCTGACTTTGATTCAAGTTTAACTCCAATCATCATTACGAACCTTCTGTCCGTCCCCAAAACACGTATTGACTCCGATCTTTTTGGATAGTGAAGTGCGAAGTTTCTGTCGTATATATAGTATGTAAATGTAAAGCGAGCAAAATCGAACTGCACCAATCAACAGCCGCCTCAACGTGGTGGTGCGGTTCCCGACCCGTTTGGGTTGGGTCAAAATTGCTGTTGGCCTTCCCGAGAGATCCAGTTACCCTGGGCACTCCCCTCACACAAACCATTTTTTCGCCGTGCAGCCCCCTGAACGACTGCAGAAGGGTAGCACGCAGCCTCTTTAAAATTGGCCTGTCTTCTCCTGCCTTTCTCTTGCCCGTCTTCTCATTCTTCTTCTTCTCCTGATGAGTGGCAACGTTCATCCTAACCCTTTCCCTGTCTTTCCCTATTTAGTGTGCGCTGGAAATGTGACCTGGCGGAGTAGGTCAGTGCAATGCTGCACATGCTCTAATTAGGTTCATTTAAAGTGCTCACTACTCTCCTCTTCTAGATTCAGAACTCTTGGCAGCTCTCATTTCTGGAGCTGCCCTCCCTGCTTTTTTTTGAGATTCTACACCTACCAGCACTGTGACTTCCTCGTCGGGCTCCTCCAGCTGATATACCTTTACTGCTCAATCTGGCCCCCATCTGCTAATGCAGCACTTTCACCCAACCCTCACTTTCAGACTTCTTATCCTTTTTCCGCCCACTTTGTATCTTCTCCCTCTGCACTCTCACCACCGCCTCATGCTCCTGGCTGTTTCTCTTTGTCTCCTGCTTTCTCTTTCCCTCCCTAACTCTATTAGGGTTCTTCAATGGAATGCTGGGGGTCTCCGAGCCAGGAGCACTAAACTAATACACTTTATTTCGTCTCATCCCGTTGACCTTATTTATATCCAGGAATCTAACCTCAATTTATCTTCCTCTTTCTGGATCCCTGGATTCTCTGCTCTGCAATTCCATGGCACCCAATCCCGATCTGGTATTTTTTCTATTGATGTCGCAGACGCTAGTGGCGGCGTCATCATTTTTGTCAAGCAGGGCTTATTCTTCTCTGAGCTTTCTACCTCCTCTCTTTCTTTGCTTAGCCCCTACTCTGATTGTGTAGAGGTCAACATCTCTCTAAACGACTCCTCCTCGCTCTCATTTCTTAATGTTTATGCTCCCACCATTCGTTATTCTACGAAGGATAGCAGAACCAATTTCTTTTCTCTCTCCATTCTTCCCTCCTATGTGGAAGCGGTGGATTTTTGGCGCTTCCGCTTCCACCGCTTCCGCTTCCAGCTTCCGCTTTCAGCTTCCGCTTCCACATCCCTGATTCAAGCTTTCCTGCTTGATTCTTTGCGAGAAAGGGTAAATGGGGAAAAAAAGCAGACAAGATTTTTACCTGTAAGAGGCAGACAGGTGGCGGGATTAAGGAGTCTACTCGTCGTGGTGGCATAGCATGACTCGAGATCAGCAAACAGAGCATCAGTTCCTATGCGTACGTGAATCAGCTTCTCAACCCCTTTTAAAATTAATTCCTAAATCAGGCCCCGACATGTTTGAATGGTTGCAGTTTTTCAATGGAGCAGTAGCGAGCCAAACCCGATTTGTGTTGTGTGCAACTCTGTCTGCACCCACATTAAAATCTTAGAAATTAAACTTGAAATTTAAGCCCACATTAAAAATAATTAAACTTAAAAAAAGCTTTGCAAGTTCTTCTAATCGCCGTTTCCAGTGAAATAGTGTTTCAAAATTTGATTAAATAAATGATGATAGATCTAGTACAAATTAATGAAGAATGTACGTTCTATTTAATTTTTTTGAGGGAAGTAGCCCAAAAAAGACTTAGAAAGCAGTATCCATCCACAAATCCCTAAAACAACGTTTTATTGTATTGTTTGCGCAAAGTCTAAAATTGCAATTTATTTGGAAGTAATCACTTCTGATCAGTCCCCTTCTCCGAACTAAAGTATGATCTCATTTTACTTTTCGGAGAAAATATTAGAGTTTTATTTGTTTTGGTTCCAAGTTTGCATGGGGTTTTCTGAGACTATTTTAAGATCTTTGCGTCTAAAAATACTTTTAAACTTGTTGCTTATTGCGAAACCTATCGTCATAATAGAATGTTTGCTGCAGTAGCTAGTCAATAAATTTGCTACATGAATGTGCTTACAAGTTATTTACGAGGTTTACTCTCTTCTCTGTTGTGGAAACAACGAGCTCAAAGACATAAAACTAGGTTGACTGGCACGCTACTAAAAATAATTTCGTTGGTTGACGTTTCAAGCATAATTGCGACTGCAAAATGGATAAAATTAATGTTAGCTACCATCTGCAAGTGCAGGAAAAACAGTGCCGTGACTATGGGGTGCTTGAGTGTCGGTGCCCCCACTCCTGATTTATCTGTTGCCTAACCACAATAGTTTTCTTTTCAAACGTTTCCCAGTGTTTATATTGTGTGGACATCGGGCACTTTTATCAGCCTATTTTGAACAAAAGCCACCTTGCCACGTTATACGTATAAAAATATTGCTACAGAATACCAAGACTTGAAATAAGTCCAACCATTCAGTAACCAATTTCTTCAAACTTGAAAACCATAAGTAATAGAATTAATTGCTTCAAAACGTTTTGGCACCTTTCCCAACTTTTACTTTGTGTCCTACCACTTTGTTTGTTTAAGCGATTGCACTGACCAGAAATAGCGTTTTATTTTGTAAAAAGTGCACCCGCTACTGCAGTGTGTAAAGTAGCTTTCGGGATAGGTGAGTAAGAATGTTGGCCTGATGGAAGAAACTTAAAACTAAAACCGATGACTTGCCAGAAACAGACAACTCTCTTCTAAAAGGATAAAGATGGTGAACTCTAATTTGAGAATGAGATTACTAAAAATTGTGCAGAACTCAAACTCGGTGTCTCCAATTTGCATTAGAACTTAAGTAAAATCGTTTGAATTCGCAGGCCTGACAGAACACCAACCGTAGTATTTAAAAAAATTTTTTCCCCAGCAATTCGGCTAAAGCGAAACAGCAAAACTAATTTTTGTCTGCTGTCTTAAAAATAAAATATCGACTTTTTAGTCGCCCTTTTAAATGCAGCTTTGTTGGCATCAAACATATTTTAAGCTTGACTGAGTGATAAACGGATTAGGCTTCATATTTTATTCTTCACATTACTGTTATTGCTGACCGGCAAGCAATAGGTCTGACAATATCATTTTTCAGTCTGCCTTTGTGCTGATAGCTTGGTTCAGCTCAGCACAGCCTAGGTCTGAACTTCCAAAAATAGATAATTGTAGGCATGGATTGCAACTGCTCTATTGGTTGCAATTCCCATGCCGATTCATACCTATTCATACCTAAGACCTGAAAGATGGTATTCATAAATATAACGTAAGATGAACGTCACTTGCTCTTGGGCGAATGATAGTTGAGACCGTGCCAAGAAGAATAGAGTGGGAAATCCACACTGTTGTTTGCAAGCAGCTTTACTAAATCAAAAGGCAGTTTAATTAGTAAAGCATCTTAAATAACAAATTTACTGATTTATGTTAAATATACGTGTTGGTGTCAAAAATTGCTTCAGTGAAAAAGCGCCGAAATGCTCAAGATATTTTATTTTATTACGGCCTACTATTTTTGTCCCTGAACTTTCATTGTGTTATTAACAGTTGAAACGTCATAATCAGTTTGCAACTTTTAAATGGTTAATGAAGCTATGAAGGCTAATGGTTAGTAACGCAGTTAAATACACAGATAAAATACGTGTCAATATTTATTGTTGTTGTGCGCATGTCGTCTTAGTTCGTGAACTGCGTTGGTTGGCATCATTCCGATTTAATTGTGGACTTTCTTTGAATGTTTTTCACGACACTTTTTCAGTCAGACATTGAATTAACAAATATAGGTTATTTCAACGAAAATAGGGCAACCTTTTGTAAATGATTTAGTCTGGCGAGGTGCTCATGATGTTTTGTTTTTCGTAAACTGTCTTCACGCTAAACCGTACCTTCAGTTTGCTCAAGTGCTATTTATGACGTAATAAGTAGGCCAGCATTTTTCATTAATCGCTCAAAACACTCAAAGAAAATAAAATCTTAGATTTTGTGCTTAATCGACTGACTTTAAAGTGCTATTTGTCTGCTATCGAAGCATTGTTTGCTAACAGAAGGCATTGTTTGCTCACAGAAGGCATTGTTTTGTTATTTTTCGTCAACTTACTGCCGCTAATGCTAGCCCTAGAAATGAATAAGAAGATCCCTTGCGGTCTACAAAAACCATATATCAAGGAGGGTGCTAAAAATTGAAGATTTTTAGACCGATGTTAAGAACATTTTCAGGTCTTTTTTAGCCAGATTGCAGCGGATTTAGCATTTTTTGACCATGATTGAGGAGGCTTAAATTTTGTGTTCCACATATTGTATATATTGCTGTAGCATCTAATAATACATGTCGTATACCGACTATTTCATCTTTCACTTCAACTCTATTTTGTGAAGCAGCGCCAAGCAGTGGTCTATGAATAATTTTTTTATATTCTGTAGTTATATCTTAAAGTGAAGGGGTTGGGAAGAATGAGATTTTGGGTTGGTCACATTTTTGTACGAAGAAAAACGGTACCAAAATCCGCTATTTGGTGAAGTCCGTTTCCTCTTCAATAAATATCTGAAACTATTGTATTGAAGAGATTTTGTTTTTTATACCGTCTACATGTGGGGCTCCACTCCTCTTTTATAAGTATCTGACCGTGGTTTTGTAGTTATCTTGTTGTTGTTTAGGGTAGAGATTATTCGTCTGAAGATGAAAAGTCGTTGCTTTCTTTCCGCACCGCTACACTAAGCAGAAAGGACAGCTGCGAGTCGACCGGCTATAACATTACGTCACTGCCCCAGCAAGTGAGATGATGACGTCATTGTCGACATTATGACGTCATCAAACATGGAGGTTAATAAGCAAAATACGGTTGCTTATAAAAATGTTCTTTATTTTTCAACGTCTCTGCAGTTAGTTTTGCGTTTCTTTTTTCGTTATGTGTTAAGCCGCATTAACTGAAAAGTTTTGACAACTTAATTATAGATTGACTTAAATATGCACATCTGGAATGACTTGGACGAAACTCTTGAAATTTAATTTTGCATCCCGCCAACTACAAGCATATTTCGGAGGAGTATTGTGCCATGCTCTCTTCCCTTTGTAGCCTTGGCAACAAAGCACAAACATCAGTTTAATTCGGCTTTGTAAATGACTGTTTAAAAACAAAAACTTCACCTAAATTTACCTCAAAAGCATTAGCATGATGGCCAAACGTAATGAGAAGCAAACTTCTTTTGTTTGTCATCTCGATACTCGATTACCCTCAAATATTGGGTTAACAGAAGCAGGACAGCTTAACTGTCAAGTCGGATCTTTTCAGGTTACAAATTTTTGCCCATAATGATTCTAACTAAGAATGATTTTTTGTATTCCTAGTTTGTTTCAATTTTCCAGACACGCCAGTCTAATACCGAGCTCAAAAAGATTGTCACATCAATTTCAGGTTTACTTTTGCAGATGCTTTTTGCTTACACATTTTATGCATTTTCTTTATTTTTGTTTCGTTCAATTATTATAATGTCAAACGACTTTTTACAATACTTTGTGCAATTAAATTAACAATTGTTGGGAACTACGCATCTTATTTGTTTTGCTTTTTGAGGGGTCATCAGAGGAATTTAGAGCGTTACCACAAACGTTTTCCACTTGAAGATTATGTAGCACTGGCACTGCTTTTTGTTTCGATATATAATCTTTATATCAAAGCGAATAGACCAAGGCCAATGTGAATTGGTTTCTAAGAAACTATAATCCAACTGGTAAAGTGCTCTTCATAACAAAACGTAACAAGAGTCTGAGATTAATTTTTTTGCTCATTTCTTTCGCTCATGAAATATTCTTCAAGTGGAAATCATTGTTGATCTTCAGTGTTGGATGGTAATTTGAGAATTGCTTTCCTCAGGAAAGTGCAGATCTTTGCACTAAATTAAACTATTTAACTTTTATATAGTGGCTTCTCAACTTTTCTGCAAAACCGCAATGACGCTGATCATTTAGGCCTTCATACGAATATATTCGGATACTTTTCAGGTCTTTATATGAATTTTAGGCAAATGGTTTTTTTAGGATAAAGTAATTTTAGGAACAAAAATCCCTCAAAAAAGACTTTGTTTGGGCTATGGAAAATTATCAAACATAAGAGTTGTTTTGGCTTTGTTGTTTTGTATGTGTTCCTCATAGTTCAAAAATCACAATTTAAATAAAGGGAAGGGATCCTTCGTAAAAAAAAAGGGCTTTCGGCAAGAAGATAAGTTGGGCAAAAAATTGAACCCCTTTACGTAAGGCTTTTTTGATTTTTGAGAAAGCTTCATGCGCAAAAAAAATTAAGCTTTCGACCATTGGTGCGTTTAGAAACGAATTTTCTTCGGAACCAGACCATTTTATACAGGGGAGATCTTTTTGGGGGGGATCAACCGTTTCAAAGCGAAAGTTTCGCCCAATTTGGTCTGAATTCGCTACTGTCATACTGTTTGGTGGACTATCCAACTCTATTTCCCCCTCTAAGCACGCCCCTGCTTACGACTGAAAATACAGGGTGTCCCAAAAAGATGTATACACTCTTTGAATCGTTATAACTTAATCAAGTTATTGATTTTTGCTTTCAAATAAATTGATGCAAAAGAAAGAATAAACATTTAAAGAATTTGTGAGAAAAAATATACAAAAACATATCAAATTAAATCTTAATAACACAAAAGACACTTGGGGCAATTTCAGAATGTTTACAAATTGACGAGTTCACATATGTACTCAAACTGGTGGCAGTTTTGCTCAATACGCTTTTCATATCTTGAAGAAATGGACTTAGAAAAGTCCAGCAACATTTTCTCTGGTATTTTAGCACATTCTTTTTCAATTGCTACTCTCATTTTAGCAATTGTTTTAGGTTTCCTACTGCAAACTTCGTTTTTTAGAAACAGTAACACAAAGAAATTTACCAGTGTCAAATCTGGTAAACTAGGTGAACATCCTAACTGTTTCTTTTCTTCCAACGGTTTCTAAAAAACGAAGTTTGCAGTAGGAAACCTAAAACAATTGCTAAAATGAGAGTAGCAATTGAAAAAGAATGTGCTAAAATATCAGAGAAAATGTTGCTGGACTTTTCTAAGTCCATTTCTTCAAGATATGAAAAGCGTATTGAGCAAAACTGCCACCAGTTTGAGTACATATGTGAACTCGTCAATTTGTAAACATTCTGAAATTGCCCCAAGTGTCTTTTGTGTTATTAAGATTTAATTTGATATGTTTTTGTATATTTTTTCTCACAAATTCTTTAAATGTTTATTCTTTCTTTTGCATCAATTTATTTGAAAGCAAAAATCAATAACTTGATTAAGTTATAACGATTCAAAGAGTGTATACATCTTTTTGGGACACCCTGTATACTGGGGACCATTGTTGAAATGATTGAAGCTGAGCCTCGACAAGACTAAAAACCAGTAGTGGTTTGATTCTCACCATGCTTTTAAAGGCGGTTTGCCAACGTTGTCATGCATGATTAAACATAAAAGCAAAAGTTAAAACTTGATCAAGTTTTCATTTTAAAATATAGCTTTTTCGAACAATTGCATTTTTGCTAGTTCAACTTCAAGCTTTACTTTTCAGTTGAGCATTTAACGGTTGTTTGCGCCACCTTGCGGTTGATATAAAGTATTGAACTGACGCATTCTGCCTTGGGAAGATTTAAGCACAAACGATGTTTGTGTACCAACTTTTTGGTTTTCATGCATCAATTCAATCCCCCCGATTCACAGTAGCTTCATATAAACTTGAGTTTATAGTGTATGTGAGGCCTTTTGAGGGGAGAGAGTGCCAAGGATCAAATAAATTTCAATCAAGACCTAGCACCCCGCATGGAAAGCTGCCATTTTGTAAAAAACAAAAATTTCTCTCAATTCAGAGGATGTTTTCGATAGAAAGATATTCACCTTGGGGTCAGGAACTCCTTTTTTATCATTGTCGGCCGTGATCCATGTGCACCCCGGGCTCCCGACCCTTTCTCGTATTCCAGCATTAAAAGCCCCTGAAAGACGAAAATATGCAAGAGAAGTAGTAGTAGGTTTAATAGTACTAGCAGTATCAGACAATTTTTTATTTTTGTTCAAATGTGGGCCAGCACAACACTGAGATTGATCAGAGCAGTAAATAAACGAAAAGAATGCAGGTGACAAAACGGTTACAGGCCCACAGTGAGTTAAAAACATGCCTGATTTTATCTATGAATAAAAAAACAATACAAGCAAACCTGTTGGCAGAGTCGTCGAACCTAAGTCAAAATTTTTATAGAAGCCTAATTTAGGGTAGAAAAAGCTGAACTGTGGACTACCTCACCCATTGGTCAAGAAAACCGATCAAATTCCTTCATGATACACCAACAAATCTGTGAAATTATTTATATCAATAACAATAGTATCAGCAAAAATGACAAGCTAAATATTAATCAAAATATCGATTTCTGCCAGAAACTTTCAATTAAGGACCAAAGAATAGAAGCTTTTTTTTGCTAATTAATTTGCCATACCGTAATATGTTCGGGTCTTTTGATTTCTGCCGTTTGTTTTTGAAGTGAAGGCAAAAAATACGTGAAATACTTTTTAGCAGCACAAAGT
Organism: Trididemnum clinides; assembly: GCA_963675345.1. NCBI lineage: Eukaryota > Metazoa > Chordata > Ascidiacea > Aplousobranchia > Didemnidae > Trididemnum > Trididemnum clinides. The sequence continues at coordinate 36,423,436 of OY776286.1, forward strand.
TGTTTTGCCTCCGAACAGCACTTGCTGTTTGCAGGTGTCTGCAATGGTGACTGATCTGGCCAATGATGACATCACAATAAAACGGATTGTATGTGAGAGTTCCTATGGACTACTGCCATAATGAAATTTGATTTGTGCTGATCATGATCAAGCTATGTCACCAGAAGTCATCCACGTGGTAAAGCAGGCTTGCCACTGCTTTTACAGCAACCGCGATCAGAGGTTCGTGTGTTTAATCTCACGATGTAATGTGGCGGCCACTCAAAAATTTTAGGGGAGAGTAAAAATTTACTTAACACGTTTCCCGCCTATAGCAATATGTGCTGTATTACTGTATTGCGGGTTGGGTCATATGTGGGCCAATACGCGGGGAACGTGTTGACAGTCTGTACATGAGTAATTGACCAAAATTAAAGATCAGTGCCCTTCGGCCCCCTCAGACCCTCCTAAAAGTACATTATAGCATCTAAAATATTTCGTGGTATGCTTGGAAAGCGTGCGAAGTGAAATCTACCTTGAGGCGTGGTCTACACTGAAGCCAAGTGCGGCCTGCGATTGAACCAAAATAAGCCGAGTGTTAAGCCGCGCTTGTCTTCAGTGCAGATCAGTCACTACTGAAATGAAAATTGCTTTCCTCAAGAAGCTTATCGTAGTTTAGACAAGCGAGTTAGTTTTTCAGAGAGATGTAGAAATGAGATTAGGCATTTAGCATAGCTGTGCCGACAATTTACCAGTACTAAAAAGCAACTTGTAAATGCAATAATTGAATTCTCGCGCAAGTGCGATTTGGCTATAAAACCGCGCGAATGCTTTTCTTCGAGCACTTAGCGCGAGGAAATAAAAGGTGTTTCGAGAAGACTGTGCGATTAACTCTACTTTCAAACATGTTTAAAATCCTTTTTCGAAAAAATGGCTTCTTTTCAAACATGTGGTCTGAATTGCCAGGCTTATAGTTCGACTTCAGCTTGAAACGGTTGTGATTTTACCGATGTCCCCCTATGAAAGCAAAAACGACGTGTATGTGTTCACGATAATTTAGGGAAAGCTACTCCACATAAATGGCAATAGAAACAGAGCAAACATTGTAGATGAACCTGTTTTTGTCAGAGAATGGTGGATAACAGGTATGGAAGCAGCCTCACCAGCGATGCAGTAATACCAAACTTGCTCATTCGTAGGCAAAAAACGTACCTGATATTGCCGGTAGTGGATCATTTTTTATTTTGCAGCTCTCAAGTAGGTCTAGGTGAGGAAGTAGATGAATAAAGTAGAGAAAATTAATTATTAAAATATTTTAATATTGGTGAAGGCATTATCCATTGAATTCTTTTGGATTCAAAACTGCATGGACAAAACTGTACTTGTCATCATCACTAGCTCATAATGCGAAACGTGATATAATCATGTTTAACATTATTAACTAACAATGCAAATACTGTCAACCAAAACATTGGTCCACTGTTTTTTTGTTTGTGTACAATGCAGTGTTTTCACTACATCTTTGAAGCAATGCTTTGACAAATCTTGTTGCCAATTAGGTGAGTAAGCCTACTACCTACGAAGAAAAACGTCTTTGCCAAAAAGATGATTATATGTTATGTGTATTTTGCATAATTTCTTAGATCCAGAACGACGATCGCTGCCTCCATGATAGGTTGACAGCAGAAAGACATTTGTTGGGCCAAGGCCCCCATTTGAATGTTGCGTATTTATCAAAGATAAAGGCATTTTGCAGCTTTGATTGTATGGTATTAGTATCCTCTGCAATGCTCTGTCTGTGGACGTGGTGCTGGTAACTCCGAAGTGGCTCTGATTGTGAACACAGGTTTTTCTATACCAGGGGGAGGCAAGCTGCGGTTCTTTTGTTTCGATATCTACGGTCCGCGTAACTTGGGAATATCTATGTCTTTCTGTGCGCGCAGGTGCGGTCACTTTAACTTCTCTGAAAGGACTGAGCGCACAAGCATGACACTTGGCACCATTGATCACTGCTCAGGGTTGAGTGTCATAAAGGGACTTGCAATTTTTTCAGACAAACCTCAATTTGCTGACGCAGTGCACATAGATTTAAGGAGTAAAAGTTCAACTAACGAAGTAAATAAATCTTGATTCAGATCTTTTTGCCAGTATTTATTTTTCATTGCTTGGTAACATAGTGTTTTTCAAATTTATTTTTTATATTCTGGCCAAGGCTACGTCACAAGCTCAGAAAGCCAAAGGCGATGTAAGAATGACGGCTCACTGTATTCTTTATTTGCAATGTAGATAATTTAAGTTAGGCTTGTTAATTTATTTGAAAGAAAACTTCAACTTTGCTTGCTTTTTCGTTATTATTTTTTAAGGCTTCAAGATGAAGTTCAAGCATAAAAGATATTTAATTTTTTCTGTAATACTTCATGGGTTTCATAAACAATTCTTTCAAAAGAGAGATTTTTCGCAGAGCGTAAGACTAAAAAAACAATACCTAGCTTTCAGCGTTGTCTTCATTTTGGACGTCAAGAATTATTTGCTGCTCCCAGTGTTTTCTTTTCCTTAGAAACCGGACCCAAATCCAACATATCAGGTTTAAATGGCTTTTTGAGCGTTAAAGGTTGCCGACTCTTGGTGTATGTTGTAACGTAATAGAACTTGAGGGGCTCCAACAGGTATGTTGCTGGAAATCTCTCACACCGAATCACAATCTGATGTGGTTTTGTGATGCGCCATTTCCTAGTATTTTTCTCACCAGCTCGAGCAATGCATCTGTGACGTTATAATTATTTGTGCCATTTGATGAAATGGCTCCACCAGGGTATGGAAGGGCAGCTTGTCCTCTCACTTTGATTTTGGCGACTTTTTTAATTGTTGCGGCTTCGTAGAGTTTTTGTTTAGAAGTAGGGGACAGCTAGTTTATAAAACAAAGCACAGTTTGTGCAGGTATTAAACTAATTCATAATTGTTTAGCACAAGATTTTAACTTTTATGTTTCACGAGCTATTATACTGCAACATAAAACTTACTAATTAAGATTTGTTTATCGTACAAAAGTAAAATATAGTTTTACATTACTTTGATGAAAGCAATTATTCTCATGACTGCTTGCGAGCGAGCTTGAAAACTTTGGGCGTGTGCCGACCTCGAATGCATACCAGCGTACTAAGGGGCAAGGACTCCCCGAGAAAACATCCGAATCTGGGGAGTCCCACTTGCTATCCGACTGCAATCGACAAGTGTTGCAAAAGCCCAACAAGTTATTTTCAAATGGCAGGGAGCAAGTTAAAAGTAGCCAGAAGAAGGTACCATCATTGTTAGCCTCTCCTCATTCTTTTGAGCCAGATCGCAATATTAATGTTGGTTTCAATTCGCAAAAGAGCAAAAATTTTGCGTCATCGACGCGATTGCAAGTGGTGGAATAGTTGTGTTTGATTTTCCTTCAAACTTCAGATTTAATTAAATTTGCATTATTTTATCGATATATAATCTATTAGAAGTTGAAGTCAAAGCTATTTTATGCAGTTCTGTGATCCAAAATTTTTTCTTAGCGACTAAAAAGTGTGTATTAAAATATTGCAATTTTGATCAATCTCCACTTAAAATATCAAAAGATTTTCTATTTTCGTTGTCCATTACGCTTTTTGCCCCCATCCCTAAAATACGCACTTGCAGGTAGTACCTCACCTTCTAGGTGCTCCGTTGTTTATGCCCGCCGTGCCCGCCGGCAACAACGCCAGCAAAAACTACATTACGCTCGAAAAATCAATCAAATGCCCCAAAATTTTATTTCAAAGTATTGTACTGTGGCGTCGTTTTTTACGATTCTGAACAACAAGTTTACCAACGTCCAAGCTTTGGCTTTTTCTACATTGTGAATTATATGCTAGCTTCCATTTTTCATAGTTATTCTCATAATAACAACATAAGAACAATGACGTCACTATGAATCTTCCCCACTTTTTCCTGACGGCACCACTGGTGAGCGGTGTTTTTAGTGCTATATTTAACAGCCTATTAATTGTTTCCGTGAACTGGTTATACAAGCATCGCTCATTATTGTGGAAAGGTTTGTCAAAAACATTACTGCTACTCAAACAATGTTGCGTACCTTTTTGTTATTTTCTTTTCGCTTTGTTGTATTGAAAGCCACAAATAACAGAATTAAAAAGCAGTTATGACGTCACAGATGAATTGCTTGTGCCGTTCACAAGCTACTGAGGAATGACCTGATGCTACGACCATTACGAAAAATATTGATAAAGCTCTTTTCCGAATGACAGATCCTGCTTCCACTCGCGAGGTCTCTTCAATAAGTCGTATTTACCACTTTTGGTTCTTTGCTCTATTTAAGTTTCGTGGTAACAAGAAATGCGTCAAATCGCTTTGCCGATTGTGCAAACTCAACGATTCTTCCGTGATCGAAGAATTAAAATATTTTGCCTAACTTATAAATGATTCGTCAATTAATCAACTGATTCTTTTTTATGTCTTACAATTAAAACCTTATAATTTTTTAAGAATCTTCGGAGTCCCAAGACCACTCTTGCTACACTGGTGATGGTCATAGCTACAGAGGCGCTGCGAATTACACTACAGCAAATCAAAAGTGTTTAAACTGGTTGCTGACGACTGACGCTGGTATGAAGGCTGAAGACATGGAAAAATACGGGATTGGGGATCATAGCTATTGTCGTAATCCAGATTCCACGGGAACAACACGACCCTGGTGCTGGGTGGAGGAGAAAGCGTTTGGATATTGCGCAGTCCCTCCATGTGAGTCCTACAGCTACTTTTCTTTGTACCGATACTCAGCTAGTGTTCGAGAAACTTCGAAATTACAGGAAGTTTAGATGCTGGTGAATAATCTTCACTTTAGACTGTAGTTAGAAGCATGTGAGACCTTGGAGATTCGCCCCGGATGAAACTATTTTATCGAGTGGCGCTCTTTTGGACGAATAAACCATGTTAGGGTGTGGGACTATTTTAGTGGGTGGTATTATTTGGGGGTGACCCTATTTTAAAGTGTGGCTCAATTTTAGTGGATGACATTATTTCAGAGGTGGCATTATTGTAAGGAGTGACGTTATTTTAAAGGTGGTGCCATTTTCAGGGGTAACATTAGTTTAGGGGAAGAACTTTTTTAGACTCGTGTCTGAAATACGTACTCTCCAAGCAATTTGTTGAAAAGGAAAAAACTCGTTTTTACTTTGGCGAGTTTTTCGAAATTGTCCCGCGTGTCATGGACTCAAGGGTCATCTCTAGGCAAAAAGAACTTTTTAAGAAATGCATTATATACGAAGGCTATTTATTTCTTTCCAACAAAATCACTTCTTAATTAGGCTATCTTGCGCAATCAAAGTTCCTTTTGGCGAATGAATTTCGATTTACTTCTGTTCAAAACCATTGCCACTGCACTGTAGTAGAAAGCCCTGTTTAATTGACTTTAATTTTTTGTTCATCTGTTTATCCCTGCACTGTAAGAAACGAATAGCCAGGCCTTGACTGCCTACCCAATCAAGATTAGGCTATTGGAGAAAGCGCAAGTCGGTCGTAAACATAAAATGGCAGCCTCGCCACCGACAAGGCAAGCTGCTCCAAAACATCCTCTCAAATCGCATGCTTAGGCTGCGTTCGCACATAGCGGTTTTCGCCACCAAGAACGAAAAAGCGTCGCCCTCTTTGCGCTCGTTAACAAGCAGTGGAACCTGGTCTAGAATCCTGCTCTAAATATCGGTAAGAAGTTTTATTCCTGGTTGCGAAAACAGCGAGGTGCGAACGCAGCCTTGGTAAGCAGCTTCATCGTTTTTTGCTCGCTGGGTTTAATTTACTTCATCGCTCTAACGCATAAAGGTTCTTCAACTACACCCGATTATTCCCAGCAAGTTGTGATGGAAACTCGCTCAAAACAAAACGAAAAAGCTACATCAGGTAAAGCTAAGTTCATTCTGCTTTTTATTATAACGCTCTAAAGCTGATTTTTTTCAATTCAAGCCATTATGCTGCCAAGCAATTACACTTGATGTGAAAAAGGGAGACAGAAAGAGAAAAAGACTAGGTTGAAAATCATTTCGGGTTGGGTAAAAGTAAATAAAAAAGAATAGTTTGGCAAGGTTATCCCGATAACCATTCCCAAAAACTAAATAGATTTTAACTGATGGAAGACTAGAAACGATCATTTAGACTTTAGAACTTCATTGCTATTTTTTTTTCTTTCAGAACAGAATGATTTAATGTTTTCTGATCAAAAATTCACGTACTTGCTTACCAGAGGATATCACCCCAATCAATCTGCTTATCTCATATACAAGTTTTCTGACGACGGCATGACATTATTTGAAAATCTTCCTGTAGAGACGATTGCTGAAGCTTTGAACTTATGCGTCAGTGCCAATGATGTCATAAGCTTTGTGACCTCAGACGGCAATGACACATATTTGTACGTACAAAACCAGGACGTTGTTGTTAAAATCAACTTTGAAAAGAAAGGATGGGAAACAGCACGAAGAAAACGCCTTCAAAATTGTCTTGACCCAGGTGCGAAAACACTTTCTTGAAATTGGATCAACTATAAATTTGTTACAAAATGTAGGAAGTATCAATATCTGTAAAAGCAATGTTTTTGCAATTCAATTTCAAGTCGGATCAGGGAGTAAATTTGGTATTCATGACTTTTTGCTCAGTGCTTGTCATTGAAAAGTAGCGTGAAAGGTTTCGTATTACATGTTGTTTGTCTGTTTGCCTCAGCTTCCGCAGTAACAGCTCTTAGTCTTATACTGGGCCTTCAAAAACCTTGCGCATTGTGTTACGACGAGAGCAAATTTTTTTACAGCTTCGGACAGATTCCTAAGAATTAAGGTGTTATGTCAGAAATCTACAAATAAAGATATTATGGATTTTTTTGCAGGAATTATACAATGCAAGTTTTTACTTTTTAAATGCGACTTTTTACTGTAACCTATACCGACTGCTGAGCAGCGATCCAGCACCAATGCAACTGTACGTGGAGATTTGAACTCATAAATTGTTTATTAAGAGATCAACTTTTTGACAGCGAGAATTTTAGCTCACTTTGCTCTTCAAATAAACAAAAAGACCTTTTTTTTCGGAGACCAACCATCGTTTTTTCTTTTTAGTTTTACAGTCTGCTAAAAACAACGGAGGAGTTGCGATACGGACAACTTTTATGCTGGGCAATCCAAAATTGCTGCTGTTATTCACAAACAAGCACATATTTGAATGTACATGGAAAAACGGAATTCTAGAGCTTTCTTATCAGAAACCACTCAAAGATAATTTCCAACAGCTTCCTATCGTTTTGTTTACAAATAAGTATGTGTTGGCGATATTTTAGGGCAGATAAAACCCGACTCGCCCAAATAATTCGTATATCTGCATGAAGTACCAGTGCGGTTGAGTAGTGGTTGGACTTAAGTTGTCCGCTTCGCAGTTGGTAGCGTTTGTTCAAATGCCTTGTCGAGACATATAATGTTAATATCCAAAGGCTTTAAAATGATATTTATAGATCCTCTGCTTACCCCTCAGCAATAAGAGTAATGTGGGAGGTGAAATATGATGCGGAGTTAACTCAATCATGATAAAAAAAGAAACCAAAGGCCTCAATGGCCTAAATTTATAGCCACTGTTGGCATCACAACAGCTATCTACGAACATTCGTGCTGGGAAAAGCAAAATCGGCATGTATTTCGTAGGTATCTGTTTTCCTTTATTTTTAGTTGAATATAGGGATTGCAATTAGTTTTGGAATGCGTTGAGGGATTATACGGAGGACAACTTGTAATCAGATCTCGTTTGGGACAATTTTTGCAGCTGTCCGTATTGCTGGTACATTGCATTTCCACCTCAAAATCGCTACCAAGCAAGATCAATGCCTTAAATTGCCTTACCCAAAGACTTAACAACACAGTAAATAAAGATACGGTTGTTGAAAGTTATTAAACTTTCCATTAGGAGATTAGCAGGGTTGTAGTCAGGATTTTGATTTCAGGGAAGGGGACTACAAAAGAACTTCTCGATTCAGGAAATTTTTCCGAAGAAATATTCAAGCGCTAAATCATAAAATGCTGAAGCATCGAATTTTGTGGGAGATACATGTCTTTTTGCACCCCTTTTCTTCTCCCGTAGATTAGCGCAACTGTGGTTAAAACGCTCCTTTATATTTCAGAAACAATGTTTCGTTTGCTATTACATCCGACTACTCTGCGTTTGCTGCCAGCAATAGAACCATGAGTAGAGGCCATGACAGAACGAAAAGCATACACCACACGCATAAAGATTTCATCAAATACTCAATAACACCCAACATAGCTTATGTGGTTGAAGAAAAAGAAGCTATCAAGCACAAACCTGCATTAGCTGGTCTTATAATGGGTTTGTAATAGTTGTTTATCTATCGTGAATTTGGAGAAGGGTGATTTTTTTCCAAATAATGTAAAAACCAATGGGGCTGTCAGTAACAAGACTTTGTTCAAAATATATCGCTAAACCCTTGCAGGAATTTAAAAAGCAATTTATGGCAAAAAATTATTTGCAGGGATCACTATTTATTAGTTGTTGATTTGATATTTATTAATGTGTATTTTACTATTTTATATCAATTTATTGCACTTGATTTTTCGCCCAAGACCGTATTTATAAATTGTTTTTCGAGCAATATTTTCACGAAAAAGATTTTTCTCAAAAAAATCACAGAACGCCAGAGAAGCGCAAAGCAAAGCATTTTACTTCTAATTTTACATATACCGCCCTGTAATTACGGCCACACTTTGACCAATCGATTAACTCCACCTCGAGAAGGTATCTGTATTCTATGTAACAGTTTAGCGAGAAAAATTATTGTGAGTCAAGGTTTGCAATTATCCTATTTCCATCATTGGATTTCGTGGAAAATCGATTGGTTTCTTTGACAATCACAGTAATTGGAATTCTAGTTCTCGAAAATCTTGATTGTCAAGACGATTAAGCTGTCTGGCCTCTAATAATGGTCCATAAAAAAGGGCGAGACTATAATTGCTGCAGCTTGCTTATTTCGCTTTTCTTATGACCAGGTTATTCTTTGTTCAACAATAATAGCCTTGTCAAGCTTTATGACGTCAATGACAAACCTTGGGATAAGTCACGTGAACAAAGCCACTGCCCTCGAGCTGGAAATCGGAGTAGGCTGCTGAGAATATTTGACGGAAAGCAGCTGATGGAGTTTATAAACTGGTTAACGTAAGTCGTTTTGCTAAATTTCGTCAATATTACCGACAATTTACCAACAACCTTGTTGATTTCAGCAAGGATGAGGCATTCACTCAAACAATTGTGTTTGAATAAGTTTGTTACCCTAATTTAGTCAACGAGTTCGCCAACACAACGTTTGATGAATCCGTGCTCTAGGGCTGCAATGGTCTTCCGCCATGCCTTCTTCCGGAGTAAGAAATCGGATAACTCCAGCAGCACAAGTCCGTGCTTCACTGCGTTGGCATAGCAACGTTGCATACTCAACAAGACTGTTGGGAGCCCATTAATGGTAGCCCACCTTATTTGTGGTGAGGTGACCAGTTTCAAAATGTGACTGAATTACAATAGCCACCGCTTGTCCCTGATTCAGCCAGTATGTTCCCAGTGGCCTTGTAAAAGGTGTGCGGTCCGCAAAGGACAGCCACTTGATGAAGGCCGCCGTTTTTGACTGACAGAGACAAAATTTTAGCTGTGTCTGACCAAAGGATTTTAACATCAACATGTATGATTTGTTTTTTTGGAAATGGGACCACATTTTTTGCTTTCGTACAGGGTGGCCGATACTCACTCTACCCCACTACGTGTTCATATTTGATTGGATTTGAAGGGTGAGGTCTGGAAGTTTTATTTTATACTGTGTCACGAAAAGAGAGTATTTGTCATTGTTAAACGTTGGTATAACGTAGGTACATAGACATGAATATATGAGCTTCATCATATCAACAAATTGCACAGAGTAATAGTTCAAACGTCATATCAGTTTGAATTTTTGAAAATATTTCACATGCTTCAGCTTCCAAAACAAGTCATTCGTCGAGATTTGTTTCCATTCGGTCAACATGCGACGCTCCGAATTTTGCAGCAACGTTTCGTACGTATAATCTGTTCAAAATTGTGATCATAAACTGGTTTAGGGATAGGGAGAAAATTATTCAAAAGAAAATTCTTAAAATGGTCATTAAGAACTAGAAAAGTGAAAATCTCTTTATAAAAATGAATGCTTTAGTGAAATTTGTGGGATTTGCCTTGGTCTAGATACGACTTTAAATTTCTGCATCAGTTGTAAACATAGTTTTAAAAAGGGCTGCAAACCCTACTTCAATGCGTTTTAGTTATCGGTGATGCGCTAGGTTTATTTTTCACTCACATGGAAATCTGTGCAGTTACACGCGGAATAACGTTTGTGTAGGTTCGCTTCGGGCTTACTGCACATTTTTAGCGCAAGTGCAAGCTGCGAAAATTACTTGAAAGTGTTTTGTCCCAAAGCATGACGACGAAGCGCTGGTGACAAGTTTAAATTCTCGATCTAGATCAACGCCACCTTGTTTTTTCTCCAATCAAAAATTTTTTTCAGAGGCACCTGCTGTCGTAGTCTTTGGCTTCAATTTGCAGAAATCCGAAATTCTGAGCAGTTTGCCAAAAAATTGTCAAAAAACAACAAGCTGCTTTGGATCAAATGTCAACTTCAATATCAACAAAATAAAGCTTGCCCCAAACTTGTTTGCTTCAACAAAAAGAAGTTCAAAAGAACAAAGACCATATATGCTGCATGCGAAATCAAACTAGGTAATTTGTTTATGTGTTTCCAGCTCTACCATCCAACGACCTGCATTGTCAGCATGGTCGATTAAGTTTAAGGGCCGTCTTATGGCAAAAATGATCAGATGGTTATGTGTTCACATCCACAATGGCTGACTTGTTGTGGCCTTGGAGAAAACCACCAAGCGATGATCTGCTTTGCTAAGCAAATTTTATAGTTAGCAGTAAATTTAATAGAATATCAAGCATCTCAAGCGGAATGTTGGAACTTATACATTTTGAAGCAGGACCTAACAAATAACCTGTGCTTGGCGCCACTTTTGCGGTCATGCGAGTCTGTATAAAATAGGTAACAATGTAAAGTGTCATTAAGAAAAGTTCCTTCAAGAAGACAGCGTGATTTTCTCTCTATGTGAAGAAGCCTTTATGGTTTGGACATTCATAAAGAAATCAGACTTATTTTGGAACAGTGTTTAAGACTTTAGATTCAGGAAAAAAATATTGTTCGCAAAACAAATTGCAACTGCAAGCGCATTACTGAGTGGTGGGTAAATCCATATTGTTTGAAGTAACACTTTTATCTCTAGCAATTTTACAGGAATTCTTTCTCTTAGATTCCTTACTCTCTCATTTCCCTAGCAACAGAAACACGCCGTCACCCAATGTGATTGCGTATATTTAGGTAACGATCAACCTCAAAAAGAAATTTCCCTTCAAGATATTCTTGGTACGAGCAGCGACTTTCAAGTTAATTACAGAAACGCGAGTGACGCTTCTACTAAAATCGGACGAATTGCTGATGCCATAAGGAGTTCAAACCGGCCTTTGCAACTAGATATTCTATTCAACTCAATTGAAGCTTTGCAGGTGAGCGACGGCTCAAAGCCGCACGGCTATTACGACAAATGACGATTTTACGAAAGGCAAAAGTAAAGTTAGTCCCACACTGCTCTCAGTTGCGGCCTTTGTGGATGGAACAGTTAAGGATACCACTTTCCTGAGTCTACGAAACTGATGAGAGTATGGAGAAACAGTTTCTTTGTATTGGACTCTTAATCTTTTGCGCCAGAGTCTGCCGAGGGTACTACACCCCTGATACAAAAGGCGAGCTGTTTTTCGAAATTCCAACGCATTCAAGATTCGAATTCGGGTTTTACGCTTGCAAGGTGCCAGGCCTTTAGGAAAGGTAAGCATCACATTTGTCAGTATTTTTAGCGAAAGTAACCTGCTTTACAAAACCAAGTTTTTAGGTTAACTCTTTTCATTTTTAGCCTATAAGCTACGACGAATTGCCTGGTACCCAAGCTCAGTTCTTCGTTGCTGACTTTCTTACTGTTGTCGACAATCTCGCTGATGAACGTAGAGTTAACGATTGGGTGGAAGTAAAGAAAAACAATTACAACATATCCAATTCTGGCGAACCTGGTATTTTTTTGTGTTTTAACTTGCTTAAAGTAGGGAAAATCTAGGCTGGATCACATCACCTTACTCAAATTGTAACTTGAGATTTGAACCCAGAGGGTTATGTAGATGTTGTCGGTAGAAAGGTAGCTCCTCCACAAAAACACATAAGAATTCATGGGTGTTGTGTTGTTTTTTGTCCCCATAGCAAGTTGAGTTCTCCTCTACTAAAAATTTTAACATAATGTCTTTTTGTGAAATTGCGTGGGAACCAATCATCCCTTTGCATGTTTATGACCAGTTTGGCAACCTCCCAAAAGCCGCCAAAAACTATTGACAGCTCTAACGTAGTAGTGGTTTCCAAAGGTCCTAAAGACCTTTATTACACTCGCTTCTTCAAATGCGGAGCACAAGCAAATTGGATCAAGAAGTTAAATTATTGCCATTGTGTTGAGATGTTAAAATGGTTGTAAAACGTTCTACCTCGTATGTATAGGTGATTTTGAGGACTAAGCTTGTAGGTAGAGTCTACAAAAGTTGGAAACTTAATTATGCGGGTTTTTCAGAGGGTGGTCAAACGGGTGGCAGTGTCGTCTACGTCGACAATAATCGAGGGCCCGAATCTCACAATGGTGGCATAGCTGCGCATTGATAACGAAACTTTTACGCAAATTTCCCCGGCTTGTTTGCACTGATTGTGATAGAAATGCACTGTGCCAGGACCATCGCGGACTCTAATCAGATCTGAAGATAAAAATTACGTGGTATAATCAAAAAACGATTTATTGTGATTGAAGGACAAAAATAGAAGACATTGATGTGGTTCTTTAGGAGGTAGCTTGTGGAAAGTACGAACCGTGTGTAGGCCATTAATAAACCTTTGACATCATAGTGTACTACTTTAACCTGGTGGAAAATCGACTGTTAAATTGTTTGTGTTGATCAGATAATTCCTTCTCTAATCTTGACCCTTACTCTCTGTTTTTCATCACTGAGAAGGTTCTCGAACAAGTTGCCTCGAAAAAAAATGTTTGGAATCATTCAAGCGTGACAATGGAGACAAGAAACGTGATAAGCACAGTAAAAAAGAAATATTTTATTGGCAACACTACAGGTATGAATATTGATTTCGATACACTCGATATCGGTGTTGGTGGAGTGTATTATTGAATTTCAAAGTCGCTATCCCAGATCTTAAAGCTTAATTTACAGTGGTAAAAGTATTATAAAGTTTTATAAACCTTGACCCATAAGGTATCATGACCAAGTGGATATATACTTTGAAGTTTCATATTTCACTCTCCATCATACACAACTACTGAGAGTAGGGCTGGAGGCCCGTGAGGATGCACGTTTTTAATGTCTTTGGTAAGAGTAAAAAGGAAATGGAATCGCACTCTACTGACTGCAAAGCGGTTGTTGTTGTTTACCGGATCCCTTCCGAGGGATGGGGGCATGGCGGAAGACCATGGAGCCCCAGAAGCCGGGCAACTTCCCAGGGTCTGGACCAGAGGTCGTACAGAGACAGAGAGTCGCCAAAGAGTGAGCGGCGCAAAGAGTCCGTAGCTGGACAGTGCAGAATGAGATGAGAGGTGTCCTGGGACGAGTGTCCACAGGCGCTGCAAGAAGGATTCTCGATTCTGCCAATCCTAGAGAGATAGGAACCTAAAAGAAGGCTGTGTCCGTTGCAGCGTAGACGAGAGAGGACACAGCGAGCATGACGAGGGAGCACAAGTTCCTCAGTGGAAATTGAGGGAACCTGTGTGTCAAAATATTTGGAAGAGACAGTACGCCTCCAGTCCGAGATAAGACGAGAGTGGATACGAGAGGTAAGAGGAGAGAAACTACAAGGGATTGCGGAGGGCGCAAGTAGCGCACCCCGTCTGGAAAGCTCATCAGCCGCGTCGTTCGCCGGAAGAAACGAATGTCCGGGGACCCTTTGTAGTCTGATAGAACAGGAGGAGAAAAAAGACAGTTCCTGCCAGATCTGCCACAGAGTTTGAGATAACAGGAAAGGTGGAGGAGAGGACAGGGTGGCGAGGACAGAACGAGAGTCAGATAGTAGGGGAAGAGAAGAAAAACGGCAGACTTTATGGTGTTGCCGAGACCAGCAAAGAGCGTGCAGAATGGCGCAGGCTTCAGCGGAAATACTTGAGCATACTGGGCCTGCCGAAAAGGAAAGGGTGGCCTCAGTGCCACAGAGAGAGCAGTTGGCAAGGACGCGGAGCCGTCTTTGCCAAAAGGAAAAGGAACAGAGCCGTCTGTCCAGAGCACCAGATCACGAGGAGGGAGAGAGTCAAGGTGAGCGAGAGCCGCACCTTGGCGAGTGAGAGGGGGATCAGAGCGAGAGCATGGAGTGGAAAGGGTGGACTCCACCGTGAACGAAGGCAGATTCCGAGGAGGAAAGGGAGGACAAGCAAGAAGAGCCTCCCTAGAACAAGTAGAAGGAAGCATGAGCGGTTGAGTGGACGCAAAAGCTCTCCAGGACGATCTGCAGAGTCTTGGTTTCACTCCTAGTCTGGCCAAACCTGAAATGGGAAAGAAGGTTGGGAAACGAAGAGCCCGCTCATAAGAAAAAAGAGCGACGTGAGTCAGAGTGACTCGTAGGGGAGGTAGAGAAACCTCGGTGAGTAGTAGAGGGAAAGGGGAGGACGAGAGGCAGCCGGTGATGGCACGACTGGCCGCTCGGTGGAAACGTTCCAATTTGGTGATATTGGTAGCGCTTAGGAAAGGAAACCATCCGGGTGAAGCGTAAGTGAGAAGGGACCGAAGAAAAGATTTATACAGAAGAGAGAGGGACCCCTTAGAGGGGCCACGTGAGAAGGCAGAGATACAGCGTAAGGCCTTGAGACGTGGGAAAAACTTGGCCTTCAGCGAAGATACATGCTTAGAAAAGGAAAGAGTGCCGTCGAAGGTGACCCCGAGAAAAGTTGGAGTGGGATTGAAACGGAGGCGGGAGCCGAGTAGGAGGAGATTGGGCTGGAAGTTAGCCTGGTGGGGATCCACTGAGAAGAAGGAGGTCTCACATTTGCTCGGATTGAGAGGAAGACACCAGTACTCAGACCAGCGCTCCAATCGAAACAGAGCTCCTTGTGTGGCCTCCACCGCAGTGGGGACCGAGGGGGAGGAAGACCAAATGGCCAGATCGTCAGCGTAAAGAGAACAGCTGACCGAAGAAGGCAGAGAAGCCGGAAGATCATTAATCAAGAGGGAGAAAAGTACAGGGCCAAGAACGGATCCTTGCGGAACACCTCGACGGACTCGAAAGGAACGGCTTTTGTGATTTTGATAGACCACAGAAGCGCACCTGTCAGAAAGAAAACATTAAGTCCAACGAGCAAAGCAAGGAAGGAGGCCAGCCGAAATTAGTTTGTGGAAAAGGGCGGGATGCCAGACAGAGTCAAAAGCTTTGGAGAAATCAATAGTAGACAGGATCGTCCGAGAGCCCGGCCTGGGTTTGTCAAACCCATCCGAAATGGACTTAGAAAGATACAGAATTTGATCGAGTGTAGACCGTCCAGGGCAGAAACCGGCCTGGCAGGGAGAGAGAATGGAATTAGATTCCAGAAAGAAGAGTAAACGGGATAGAATGATGCGTTCAAACAGCTTTGATACGCAGGAGGTGAGAGAGATAGGCCGGAAGGAAGCAGGAGAGTCGAGAGGCTTTCCCATTTTGTATATGGGAATAATGGAAGATGTCTTCCAGATGGAAGAAAAGGAATGTGAAGACCAAGAAAGATTGAAGATGTGAAGAAGAAAATCCATGCCAGAGCGAGGAAGATGCTTTAGCATGGAATAGGCAACTTTGTGTGGACCAGTGGCGGTGGCGGAGGAAAGGTTGGAGGCAGCCGCAAGAAATTCAGCGAGAGTGAAGGGAGAGCAAAAGGACGAGTGAAACTCCACAGGGCACGTGGCTCGGCGGAGCTCAGTGAGATAGCCTTTGGCTGAGAAACGGATAAGTGGGATCTCAGGTAAGCGGCATAAACCAAAGCCGATTCCCTGGGAGAAGAACAGTTGGGAAAGTTAGGAGAGGAGGAAGACGAGGAGGGAGAGCCAGCGATAGAACGAAGAAGAGAGTGTACAGATTTAGGATTAGATTTAGGTGAAAGAGGAGAGCAAGTCGTATGCCATGCCTCAGCCTTGGCCTTGGCAATGACTGACGAGGCGCGTCGAGAAGCGGAGATGTAAGCCTGGCGATCTTCATCACTTCTGTGAGCGGTAGCGAAAGCCCTGCGTCTTTCACCAACCGCTTGTTCCACCTCAGCAGACCACCAGGCTTTAGGAGGGCGTTTGATGAGGCCGAAAGGAATGGAAGATTTGGCCGCATTCAGTGCCAGAGAGGTAAAGAGAGCAGTTGCAGAGAAAAGAGGAAGAGACGAGTATTCCTCTGCAGTAGGACAGTGAGAGTCAATGTAGGAGGCAAACCCGTCCCAGCGAGCTTTCTGAAAATTAAAGGAAGGGGGACGCTCGTTGGGGCGATAGACCGGAGAGAGAGGGATAGATAGAAGAATTGGTAGATGGTCAGAACCCAGGTCCTGAAGCACCTCCCAGGAGCAAGAAAATGCAAGAGTAGAGGGAGCAAAGGAGATTTCAGGAGAGGAGCGACTGCCAGAGGAGCGATGGAGAAGGGTGGGTGTGTCAGGGTCATTGAGGGGGGGAGGTCTGAGGAGATGACCCAGTCGAATAGTTCTTCCCCGCGGGGTTCGGAAGTAACTCTTGAGTCCCAGAGGGAGTGATGGCAATTGAAGTCCCCCAGAATGAAGAGATTTCTGGAGGAGGGAAGAATGGAGGGAGAGAAGGAATCGGTTCTGCCATCCGTTGGGGAGGAGCGAATAGGGGGGGCGTACACATTAAGAAATGACACCGAGGAGGATTTGTTTAGAGAGATGTTGACCCCTACATAATCAGAGTAGGGATCCAGCGAAGAAAGAGAGGAGGTAGAAAGTTCAGAAAAAGATAGATCCTGCCTGACGAAAATGACAACGCCGCTGCTAGTGTGCGTGGTATCAGAAGAGAGAATGCCAGACCGGGAATGGGTACGATCAGAACGCAGAGCAGAGAATCCAGGAATCCGGAAAGGGGAAGATGAGTTAAGATTGGATTCCTGAATGCAGATAAGGTCGACAGGATGGGACGAAAGAAAGTGAAGTAGCTCAGTGTTCCTGGCTCGAAGACCTCCAGCATTCCATTGAAGAACCCTGAGAGAGTCAGGGGAGGAGTGGATGCAGGAGGCGCAGAAAGAAAGCCATGAGCAAGGGACAGTGGTGGGGGGCAGAGGGAGAAGATATATAATGGACAGATGGGGGATAAGAGGTTTGGAGACAAGTGTGCGGCGAGAGAGCAGCGTTAGCAGAGGCGGGGCTAGATTGCACAGTGGAGGTATACATGTCGGAGGAGTCCGAGGAGGGAGTCAAAGTGATTCGGCAGGGGGGCAGCTCCAAGAGTGAGAGTTGCCAAGAGCTCTCAATTTGGAGAGGAAAAGTTGTGAGCACCTTAGATGGACCCATTTGGAGCAAGCGTAGCATTGCACTGATTTGCCCCGCCAGGTCACATTTCCAGCGCACACAGAGCAAGGAAAGATGGGGCCAGGGTTGGGATGAACGTTACCGCTCACCAAGAAAAGAAGAAGAATGAGGAGACGAAGAAGAGCAAGAGAAGGGCAGGAGAAAATGTGAAACTGCGCAAGACTTACTTCGTCGTGATCAGCAATGGGTGGGCTGGCGCTAAAAAACCGCTGCTGCGTAATATTTTATATCTAGACACAAAGCTTGTAATTGTAGGCGCGGCGGGAAATTAGCTGCACTACTGACGTCAAGTTGAAATAATGGATCGTTCTTGATTAGGACATTTTGTTTTGTAGAATTGATAAATAATGACGTCAACCTGACTGTAACACTGCCAGACTATTCTGATCAACAAACAGTAATTATTACGTCGTTGTTTCCGAACATTTTGAAAACAATAGCAAGCGTATATAAAGGTAGACTTTGTAATTAGCCTAAATTTTTTTTGTTTGGTTGATTTTTTCATTCATACCCTGTTTGCATTACTTTGATCAGACTGAGCTAACGGCATGGGTGACCTATTGATCGATACGTTTTAAAAATCTTATGTTTAAGGGTTGTTTATTTAAAAAAAAAGACGGGTCATCTCTTCCTGACAGTTCCATATTCATATTATTACCTGCATCCACTATCGCTGTTTTGGATTATATAAGATGTGTGTATCTATATTTCATTGTTATTTTTTCGCTTCACTTCTAAAATAATATTTTGGATTAAAAAAAAATTAATTCTGAATCTTTTTAGTTTTATATTTAGCTGTTCACCGTATAGTTACTCTTTGATTTATTGAGGTGAGCTGTCAGAAAGCATCTTGATTTGAAAAACGCAAAATTCATTCGTGCTGTCTGACTGTCGGCAACACGGCTCAATTATCATTTTCGTTTTTATCATCTGCACGAGTCTAAAGGTGACAAAGAAATTAATTTACGTTTTTACTGATTTACTTACGTAATTGCGAGTATGCTTATTTACTTCTTTACTTTATACCAAGAAAAGCTTGTTGTGTCAAATGAAATTTTTTCAACAGGTATCGAGAACTTAACTCTACTGTGCTCTGAAGATAAACAATGCGATGTCAGCAAAAACAGAATTGTAGGTTACAGATCAGTTTTTGTGGGTTCTGTAATGGCAATGCAGTAGACCAGGGGTCGGCAAGCTTTTGCTAACTGTGTGCCGACTTAAGTTTTGAAATCGTTCAGTGTGCCAAGCTCATACATTTTAATACATTAATATACAATAAACCAGACATAGTCCATCTATAGGGTTACCATATTTAGAAAAGCAAAATGCCGGACAATGGATGGCAACCTTGCACCAGGCCAAATTTATGGGCTTTTCAACTATTGTCAATACAAAATCGGCACGCCCAAATGGGTGGTCTCCAAAAAAAAAAAAAAAAAAGGGTCTTATCTCGATTCGCAGCGGGTTTGGTGTCATTCATAGGCCCAACAGTGCAAAAATTTCTGCAATCACACAGATGCTGACGTTTTTTTTTTTTATTTTGGAGACCACCCCTTTGCGTTTGCCGGATCTTCGATCAAAAAGTCGGGACAAGCCCTGAAAAAGCGGGACGTATGGTAACCCTATCCATAGGTGGCATTAGTATCTAATATTGTTTACGAATTCAATCAGAACTACTGTGCTATTTTTTATAGACCGAGTAGCTCCGATTGGTGCAACTTCCGTGTAAATAATAAAAACATTTTGTGCAACTTGGGAAGGCTCTGCGTGCCATTGGAAATTGCTTGGCGTGCCAAGTGTGGCACGCGTGCCGTAGGTTGCCGACCCCTGCAGTAGACCATACTGTTTTCACGCCATCTGCATACGATTGCGCAAAAAATTTAGGAAGTTTAAACCTTCCGTTTTTTTCCCAAAAACCACTATTCTAAATGCAAGGCTATTTTTAAAACAGCCTCCTCATATGATAAAAAATCAACTTTTTAAACAATTTTTAGACGTCTTAAAAAGAGTCCATCTAACATTTGACTCCCCAATAGTGTTTTACCTCCCTCCGATTTCCCTTTAAATATAGGTTTGCTAGGGCCAGCTATGCATATTCATTTTTCTTCTTATATCGTATATCTTACTTATAGACTCTTCCGAATTCTGCAGTCTTTTCTGCGAGTGTGTTTCAAAATGGTGTCAAGCTCTCACCATTCGTGACCTTTCAACTTCCGTACTTACAGCGAGATCTTCCGAAACTTTCCGAAAACAAAAAGAAATATTATTTGTCATGCTCATATCTATCAGAAAAAAAGTTATGGAAAACAAGGTTCTATGTCAAACCACATCAGTTGTGTTGCTAGTGTAAAGCCAAACAGCCTGTGTCTCGGTAGGTTGCCAGCCAAACACCTTAGAAGAAATTAATTTTTTATGTTGACCCAGATCCATCCAAGATACTTAGATATCCCTAAATAATGGCGTTGTTTGAAAAATGATTCGGAAAGCCGATTGCCCTTTGCCTCCCATGGTCTCACTCATGGTTGAAGCCCTTAATTTTTCTGCTAAGCGCGATTTTTTTCTCCGTTATTTGTTCAGCCAGTAGGCTAAAATGCTTTCCGGTTGCGAGAAATGTCTTTACACTTACATATCGAACTACTTGTGTCCAGACCTACCTCGGAGTTACCACTACTGCCGGCACTGGGGATACAATATCTACCAGAAACATTGCATTCAAACAGGAGGAATTGCCGAGCTGCGTAATATTACAGAACCAGCCTCAGCCTTGAAGTTACGACCTCTAGATTATTCCGAGGCCGTTTTTTCAACCTGTTGAGGCACCAACGAATTTTTTACATATTTATATATGTGAGGTATTTGAGAGCTCATATTTTTTTTAATCTAATTTTGTTTTCTCAGTGGATGCCAAGTCATCGATTTTCCAACAAAGAGCACCTCAGTGACGTGCGCATGTAATCATACAACAAACTTCGCTTTAATATTGCAAGTTATCCCACCAAAGGTAAACCTCTGTACAATATTTCGTGCAGTCTATCAATGCCGAGAATCCTTATCTATCTCGCGGCGAGTAACAATTAACACACAAATTACGGTACTTTGGTGTGGTGGGGACTTTGTTTGCGCTAACGTTTCATCGGCCAGAACTTTCAACATCTTCAGAGCAAAAATGGAAACTTGTTTGCAACAACAACATATTTATGAGGTTTTCAAATAGCTTTGCGTGCAAGATTTACCTGTCATTAATCATTAAAGAAGTAATAATTGAAAGCAACATAGTTGTACGAAATTTTTTCGTACAGTTAACCTACTTCAATTTTTTCGTACAACTACGTTGCTTTCAATTATTGCTTCTTTAATGATTAATGACAGGTAAATCTTGCACGCAAAGCTATTTGAAAACCTCATAAATATGTTGTTGTTGCAAACAAGTTTCCATTTTTGCTCTGAAGATGTTGACCGTTCTGGCCGATGAAACGTTAGCGCAAACAAAGTCCCCACCACACCAAAGTACCGTAATTTGTGTGTTAATTGTTACTAGCGGGTAGAACACAAAATAGGTTTAATGCAAATTCAGTACCTGGTGAACAGCTTCATCAAAAACAGAGAAAGAAGGTTAAATAGAAGCTTGCAGAATAAATCATAAAACTAAAATTATGTTTGGTATAGTATCCGTTTCTTAAACTTAACTAGATTGTTATGCTTTAGATCAGCAGAGCTGATTTGAGATTGCTGAGTCTTCTATCAGCAATTGGCGAAACATTGTCTACTTTTTGCCTGGTGATTACTTTGGTATGTATAGTTTGTTTCCGTGCAAGCTGACTTTGAAGTTTATTGCAATGTCCATTAAAGAGGGGAAGGGGGTCGAGGGTTAAGCTGTTCCAAAATGTGTGAATAGTCACTTAGATTTTCCAGGAAAACTAGAGGAAATTTTTAATCAACTTTCACAAGTTATCCTTTTCTAGCTATCAGATGCATGTGGAGGGAAATGTAGGGCGTCTGCCAGGGCATTGCTTCAAAAGGTGCTTGTCTTGTACAACTATGGGTGTCAGGGCTTTTTGCTTGGCCTGATGATGCGCTTTTATCCTGATCAAATTGCAGCAGTCCACCAAGAAACGATATTTAAAAGGGGTGGTGGTTAAATTTCCTTTCGCGAAATAGTCTATGCGTACTCTTTATAGAAATCATACGTCCCCACTTTTAAAACGATTCTGCTTGACCTCATAACTTATTCTTGATTGGTCTACCTCTCCACCGAGTCGATGCACCTTTCCCATTGCCCATTGTAGCTTTCAAAAGAGTAAGGTTCTATATATTTTGCAGACAGTATTGGGAATCTTTCGACAGAGCTTGAAATCTGATCGCGTAGTCGCGCATTTTAATCTCATTTTTTCATTGATCGCTTTCCATTTAGTGCAGCTTTTTTCATATAAAGCTGAAGATTTAAAAGTAAGTGATTTATATTCAGCATGCCAACTAGGTTTTATTCAAAGAAATTGCATTTCAGTGTCTTAAATTTATAGATTTTTTGTCCACGACTAACGATCGCTATTTGAAAAATATATTATGGTTATATAAGTTAGTAATTGTCTACTATATTATTTTTACTAGCCCCCGGCTCTGCCCTGCACGGCTGTCACTCAGTTATGTTAGGTTCGAAGTATTGGTTTAACAGACTACGCCCACTCCACCCGAATAACATTTTTTAGAGCAGTAGCGAAACGTTGGCATAAAGGGGGACATCGTCCCTTTGCCCCTGACTCCGATCATAGTAGTTTGATTTATGACAGGTCTTAGTCACCATCTCTCTTAACTTTTTACCAATTCTATATGTTTCTTCCAACAGGTATAGATTCACAAAGTGAAAATTGGAGGCGGGCACGTTAACAGTTTAGGTTTTACGAGTACTGATATAAGTTTTTTAGTTTTGGGCATATTTCACGACTTGGTAAAACATTTCTCATAATGGCATTTGTGACACCACGTTCATTGGCTTCACCTTGCTGCCTTGGTTTCAGAATAGAGGAAAGGGGGCTCTACCCCTCTGTAAATCTGTTGCCACGATCACCCGTTGTCCTAATAACCGATTTTCAAGAAAAAAGTTACGTCTGTAGCTACGATAATATATTTGGTGGCTGCGATTTCACACAGTAGTGTAATACCTATCTTTTTCAAATGATTTCTCCTCAAACTTTAGATTTCATAAGCTATGCCAGCAATACCGACATCCCTACTGGTAAATTAAAATTGTGCTTACTTACAAACTGCAAATAAGTTCAGAACTTTTCATGCGTTCATGTGACTAAGCGCATCGGGCTTGAATTTAAAATTGCGCAGGGACGCTGAAGTGGTTGATGCATTTACAGTAATTAAGCTATAAAGTAGTTGGCGTACTAGTATAAACTATACTTAATTGTTAATCTGGCTATAAAACTTAAAGCACCTTTCTGTGCGTGTGTTCCTTGCTTCCGGCAGATCCGCAGCTAGGAATGGAGGAAGTGATCCGGAACCCAGAGATCAGCAGCTACAGTAAATTCTTACCATAAATCAGGTTACGGCGCAAGTGCGCAGCTCTATGGCCAGCTTTATTGTGCTAATTTAAAGGATAATTTTTCTACCTCTCGCAAGATTTTTCTCTAAAATTCGGCATTTCGTTCCACTTTGCTACACATAATTGATGTATCTTTGTGGATAAGAGCACGCAGGCGAACACATGACTGAACCACACAAGCATTCAAACTTGGAGTGCACTTGCAGTTTTGTTGTTGTTGTTGTTGTTGTTGTTGATTACCCGACCCCTTCCGAGGGATGGGGGCATGGCGGAAGACCATGGAGCCCCAGAAGCCGGGCAACTCCCCGGGGTCTGGACCAGAGGTCGTACAGAGACAGAGAGTCGCCAAAGAGTGAGCGGCGCAAAGAGTCCGTAGCTGGACAGTGCACAATGAGATGAGAGGTGTCCTGGGACGAGTGACGGAAGAAGGCAGAGAAGCCGGAAGATCATTAATCAAGAGGGAGAAAAGTACAGGGCCAAGAACGGATCCTTGCGGAACACCTCGACGGACTCGAAAGGAACGGCTTTTGTGATTTTGATAGACCACAGAAGCGCGCCTATCAGAAAGAAAACATTAAGTCCAACGAGCAAAGCAAGGAAGGAGGCCAGCCGAAATCAGTTTGTGGAAAAGGGCGGGATGCCAGACAGAGTCAAAAGTTTTGGAGAAATCAATAGTAGACAGGATCGTCCGAGAGCCCGGCCTGGGTTTGTCAAACCCATCCGAAATGGACTTAGAAAGATACAGAATTTGATCGAGTGTAGACCGTCCAGGGCAGAAACCGGCCTGGCAGGGAGAGAGAATGGAATTAGATTCCAGAAAGAAGAGTAAACGGGATAGAATGATGCGTTCAAACAGCTTTGATACGCAGGAGGTGAGAGAGATAGGCCGGAAGGAAGCAGGAGAGTCGAGAGGTTTTCCCACCTTATGTATGGGAATAATGGAAGATGTCTTCCAGATGGAAGAAAAGGAATGTGAAGACCAAGAAAGATTGAAGATGTGAAGAAGAAAATCCATGCCAGAGCGAGGAAGATGCTTTAGCATGGGATAGGCAACTTTGTGTGGACCAGTGGCAGTGGACGAGGAGAGGTTGGAGGCAGCCGCAAGAAATTCAGCGAGAGTGAAGGGAGAGCAAAAGGACGAGTGAAACTCCACAGGGCACGTGGCTCGGCGGAGCTCAGTGAGATAGCCTCTGGCTCTGCTACGCAGGGCCTTTGGCTGAGAAACGGATAAGTGGGATCTCAGGTAAGCGGCATAGACCAAAGCCGATTCCCTGGGAGAAGAACAGTTGGGAAAGTTAGGAGAGGAGGAAGACGAGGAGGGAGAGCCAGCGATAGAACGAAGAAGAGAGTGTACAGATTTAGGATTAGATTTAGGTGAAAGAGGAGAGCAAGTCGTATGCCATGCCTCAGCCTTGGCCTTGGCAATGACTGACGAGGCGCGTCGAGAAGCGGAGATGTAAGCCTGGCGATCTTCATCACTTCTGTGAGCGGTAGCGAAAGCCCTGCGTCTTTCACCAACCGCTTGTTCCACCTCAGCAGACCACCAGGCTTTAGGAGGGCGTTTGATGAGGCCGAAAGGAATGGAAGATTTGGCCGCATTCAGTGCCAGAGAGGTAAAGAGAGCAGCAGCAGAGAAAAGAGGAAGAGACGAGTATTCCTCTGCAGTAGGACAGTGAGAGTCAAAGTAGGAGGCAAACCCGTCCCAGCGAGCTTTCTGAAAAT
The DNA here is from genome assembly GCA_963675345.1 of Trididemnum clinides. Lineage (NCBI taxonomy): Eukaryota > Metazoa > Chordata > Ascidiacea > Aplousobranchia > Didemnidae > Trididemnum > Trididemnum clinides. The sequence continues at coordinate 36,448,387 of OY776286.1, forward strand.
TAAAGGAAGGGGGACGCTCGTTGGGGCGATAGACCGGAGAGAGAGGGATAGATAGAAGAATTGGTAGATGGTCAGAACCCAGGTCCTGAAGCACCTCCCAGGAGCAAGAAAAAGCAAGAGTAGAGGGAGCAAAGGAGATGTCAGGAGAGGAGCGACTGCCAGAGGAGCGATGGAGAAGGGTGGGTGTGTCAGGGTCATTGAGGGGGGGAGGTCTGAGGAGATGACCCAGTCGAATAGTTCTTCCCCGCGGGGTTCGGAAGTAACTCTTGAGTCCCAGAGGGGGTGATGGCAATTGAAGTCCCCCAGAATGAAGAGATTTCTGGAGGAGGGAAGAATGGAGGGAGAGAAGGAATCGGTTCTGCCATCCGTTGGGGAGGAGCGAATAGGGGGGGCATACACATTAAGAAATGACACCGAGGAGGATTTGTTTAGAGAGATGTTGACCCCTACATAATCAGAGTAGGGATCGAGCGAAGAAAGAGAGGAGGTAGAAAGTTCAGAAAAAGATAGGCCCTGCCTGACGAAAATGACAACGCCGCCACTGGCATGCATGGCATCAGAAGAGAGAATGCCAGACCGGGAGTGGGTACCATCAGAACGCAGAGCAGAGAATCCAGGAATCCGGAAAGAGGAAGATGAGTTAAGATTGGATTCCTGAATGCAGATAAGGTCGACAGGATGGGACGAAAGAAAGTGAAGTAGCTCAGTGCTCCTGGCTCGAAGACCTCCAGCATTCCATTAAAGAACCTTGAGAGAGTCAGGGGGAGGAGTGGATGCAGGAGGCGCAGAAGTATAGCCATGAGCAAGGGACGGTGGTGGGAGGGCAGGGGAAGGAGATATAAGATGGGCAGATGGGGGATAAGAGGTTTGGAGACGAGGGTGGGGCAGGAGTGCAGCATTAGCAGAGGCGGGGCTAGATTGCACAGTGGAGGTATACGTGTCGGAGGAGTCCGAGAAGGGGGGGTCACAGTGTTACGACAGGGGGGTAGCTCCAAGAGTGAGAGCTGCCAAGAGCTCTGAAATTAGATAAAGAAAATTGTGAGCACCTTAGATGGACCCATTTGGAGCAAGCGCAGCATTGCACTGATTTGCCCCGCCAGGTCACATTTCCAGCGCACACAGAGCAAGGAAAGATGGGGCCAGGGTTAGGATGAACGTTACCGCTCATCAGGAGAAGAAGAAGAATGAGGAGACGAAGGAGGGCAAGAGAAAGGCAGGAGAGAAGAAAAAGAGAAAACAGGCGACCGATTTTAAAGATGCTGTGTGCTGCCCTTCTGCGGTCGTTCAGGGGGCAGCATAGCAAAAAAATGAATGGGGAGTGCCTGGGGTAACTGGGACCCTCGGGAAGGCCAACAGCCATTTCGACCCAACCCAAATGGGGCCGGGGACCGCACCACCACGTTGAGGCAGCTGTTGATTGGTGCAGACTTGCAGTTTTCGCATTGGTCATTTACATTGTTAAAACCAAATTTAAAGCGCATGTTAGTGTTGTAATCTATCATTGTACTTTGGCAAGCATCATGACAGTAATGGACTTTGCTATTTACGTTTTCTTTCTCAATAATAAAGGATAGCAAGTACTGCTGTTGTTTTCACTGAGTTGGTACCAGACAGCATTATGACGTCACTAGATGTTGTGACAAAACCAAGCTTTTTATAGCGTCCAAAAAAATGAAGGTTAAAATTGCCTAAATGTTTAATAGCTTTTTGCGACGTCGAAAAAAATTAATTAGTTACAGAATTATTTTTGTTGGAAGCTTCTTGTTAATATTTAGCAAAAAAGCTTTCAACCTCTTTTCAACCGTCAGTATTTTTGAGAAATCAAAGAAAACAACTGCTAGAACAATAGTGCTGTTACAGCCCAGTGCTCACAAGCTCTTAAAGTAATAAAAGAGGCCAGCGATGCACTTTGAACGAACTGCGGAGAGTGACACTGTTGCGACAACCTCCACTTGTTCACGCGTGATACGGCTTCGTAGAGTACTGACAGATCATGCACTACTGTGGACCTAGTTTAGGTCCCACAAGTGTGACGGTCTAAGCTATGCTTTGTTTAAAGCCTCTAGCCACTTGTCAGTCATCAACTTTACTGAAGGGACCTGAATGGTCGAAACCGTATTACTGTCTGCAGTTTACTCAAAGTGCATTGCTGGTTTCTTCTATTACTTTAAGAGCTTGCAAAGAAAGCAAATTTTACAATTAATCAATTATGACCTCATCTTAATTCCAAAAAAGGTAAAATTTTTTAAAGTTGGTCGGTCGGGTCCTGGTTCTCGTGTAAACAAAAAACTGCTTTGCTACCTCAAGGAATGCAAATTAAACAAAGTATTTTCAATCGCAAAGAAGTATCTTCAATCATGACATCATCAATTCTCTTATAATTCTCATCCCGTGGAGGTAAACAATCGTGCCAAGTTTTATGTTTGTACACTCAGTAGTTTCGGAGGAGTTGAAACACACACACACACACACACACACACACGCACGCACTCGCACACAGAGCTACCCTTTTGATTTTTGTTTGTTTATGTGAGTACATTCTGTTTCTTTTTATATTTTGGTTTAATTACATGGAGTTGCAAAGGCCATATTTTTACTCATCAATTCAATTATTTTTAATTTCGTAAATGTGATTCAAGGTTGCATAGTTATATTGCTTTCCTACTGTCTTTTTCGTGTGCTGTTGCTCAATTAATTTTTTCTGTGAGTTTAAACAGTGTGTATTAGGAAAAATAACTCTTAGGCTACTGCAAAAAAATGGTTCCTCTTTGTCCTAAAATTTATTGCAATTCAGTAGTAAGTATAGTAAAAAAAATAGATGGTAAGTGAAAGTTCAGCCACTTTACGACAGAATCTTTTCTCCCCTCAAATTAATTAGCTATTGGTCATTCCTCATACATTAATTTTTTAAACACTCAACTGAGCATGAATTGTTTAAATTGCTAGGCCTACGCGTACTTCGAGAAATTTTTCTGAATTGTTTAATCACATGCTTAAAACTGATGATTACGGGCTCGAATTCCACTCTCGACCTCGGTTTTAATGTCTAGAGAGCAAAAAGAGCTGCATCCAAAACTCAATTTTACGACGTAGCAAATTAATTTGTTCAGGGCCTGTCGTCTATCCCCTGCATTGCCGTCGCATTTTTGAGCCATTTTTTTCTTCTGGCTGCTTTTATGTGGATGCTGTGCGAAGGAATTACACTGCATTTCGGTGTTTTGGACGTGTTTAACGAAATCAGTAAATTCAAAGTCATCCGCTACTTTATTGGATGGGGTAAGAAGAAAGTTGGATATTTTATATCTTTACGTGTCAACAATGATGGTAATATGGAAGCAAAATGGGAAGAGTTATAGAATTATATGCTTTTATCCTCCAGTTATTGAAAAATTTTGCCTATTTTTCTAGATTTAGAATTTTTTTCGCTTCAGAATTCTGATTCGCTTCCGATTATTGCACATTGTGTCTCTGCTGTAAACAGTGCAATCAAACTTGGAACATTGCCACAAAATGTCTTTATTAAAAAAACTGAATTATCGAGACCTGTATCCCCATAAGAGAGTATACCCGCAAGTGTTTTTCTGTGACAAAAAACTTTCACTTTTCTGTAAAAAAACAGCTTGGGTTTAAAACCATCACGAGTTCAACCGATAAAGCGCGTTTCTATCACCTGCATTGCAGTCAAGCAAAAAAAACTGCCGTAAATGTGCCTTTTCAAAGCGCACATTAATGCGTAGGCCTATGAGCAAGTCAGCATTTCGCGTTGTGGGCGAGCGACAGCAAGCGCTGACTCATTCTTTTGATTTTGGTAAGAATGCGTTACTACGGCTCGAGCAAATAAAACAAAAAATAAAAATAACGCTTCAAAGAAAAAATACAATTCAACGTACGCTTGGAGTGAAATGATGAGATTTTACTCAACTCATCGATCGCGAGATGTAACGCCAGTTTGGAAGACTGTCAAGTGAATGAACTTACAGCTTTCAAGTTAGAAACCTCCCATTCGAGTTGTTGCAGCCGCAGCAAGTCATAGTTTTTACACGAAGCAAGAACTTATAATGCTCACCTAGTATTTAAACCCTCGTATTAATACTGTGTCGATTTCTTCGGGCATTTTGCTGATTTTGTCATGTTTCAGGACTCCCACTTTTAATTGCTTCATCCTCACTTGGGTACGGATTGTATGGAACGCCTTACCCAACTTGCTACATACAAGGAGTAGGGGAGCATAGCTACAATGCTAAAAGTAGGGGCGAATATGTGGATCCTGATCCGGACATGCAACTAGTTGAAAGATGCTGGCTCAGTGTGACAAACTATCTTATATTGACATTGTTTATACCGGCCGTGTTCGTATTATTAGTAAGTATATTCTGAGTTTCTTAAATGCTTTATCCACCGATCACGGAAAATTCTTTGTGAGATATTACTGAACTTCTTAAACCTGCTTTGTAGTTACCAAACCTGGGCAGATATCATTCTTATCACAAGCGTTCCAACAAAACGGGGAAATGGCCGTAAATGCTTTTCTCGTGTGCGCATCAACGTGAGACTTGAACATGCGACCGTTTTCACCATGAGCAGCGTTCTAATCCTCTTAAAAACGTCGCCACTTACTCTTCCACGTTACTGATCAATCAGTCGTTACTGATACGCACAACTACTGTGAAACTACTTTTCGAAGAGAAAATTCATCCCCTTTTTCAAATCCGTAAAAAATTCTTTTCAGTGTAGTACTTAACATGTGCCAGAATTTTCTTTGCAATCAACAAAGTGGCCGAGTGGCTGCAATGTCGCTGCTGTTAATGCTTTATGCTCCTCTTCTTCCATGGGGTGGAGGCACAATAGGCTACAAAACGGTTTTCCAGGTTTACACCACTAAGGTATCCGAGATCAAGCCAGGGGAGGAGAAGTTTTTTTCAAATGAGCGTTAAATAAGTAGCCCTACCGCAAGCAAGGCGGACTGCCACTAGTGGGCACCTAAAAGCTGCCTCCAAAGGCATGCTAGGTAAGCAGCTTGACTAAATACTTTGTAGACGCACTGGCAAAGTTACGATGAAAACGATTACAATCAAAAGATCGTGAATTCATCAATCGTTATGGCTACGTTTCCTGTGCTCGATAATTGCTTTTGCTTAGTCTATTATAAAGACCAGAAAACTAAATAACTCTGAAGCATGTTTGAAAAACTTTTTCTGAATTTAACGTCTCATTACTGCCATTCGATTCTGGAAGATGAAGACTTAAGAAAACTAAGGAAAGAGTGAACAAATTAATTTTGTCATTTGTAAATGGTTCTCGTATTTTGATTGATCTCTTTTAGCATGCATTGGTTGGTTGGTTGCATTAAGTTGCCAACGTTTACATGTAGCTAAACATTCATAAACGTTCAGGTGAACACAATTTTGTTGATCCGAGTTTCCATTCTGATATCACAATGCTCAAAGGAAACTAAGCTCAAACATCGACCATCTTCAGAAAAAAAAGAAAAAGATTTCACCCATTTGAAGTTAGTGTCTTAATTTTCATCTTTGTGCTCAACTGCATAAGAAAATTTGACAATTAATTTATGAAACAATTTGTTTGCCTTTTGGAATTGTTGGCCAAGTGGTGACTCAACCGACATCTTTCTGCCTCAAACAGGGCTGTACCATTATCAAGACTCAATCATTTCAAACCCCGGCGGGAATTGATCCTGTAATCTTTTGCTTTAGAAATCAAACAAAATATTTACTACAACTTTAGATTGTACAGTATCTAGTTCAAACCAGGAAATGTATGTTTTGATGTCACAAAACCTACCATATGGTCTACACCTGCCTATATCCTGGTTATTCATTTATGCGAACGAATCTATGGTCTGTTTGCTCATTTTTTCCAGACTGAGCCACCACAACGAGTAAACTGCTCGGCTTCAAAAGGCACAACAAGCAAAGCCGGCTTTTCTCCAACACTTTCTTTCGCGCTGGGCGCTACTCAAGGATGATATGAATATCATTTTTATAAAGTCTTTGATGTGACTGGGACGATGTTTATCCAGCTATCTACTGCATTTATAGAGAATGCTGCAACCATTGCGGTTTTGCGATGGTTTAGTGTATTTGTAGTCAAAAATTTGCTTCACTTGCACACTCTTCAAGCGGACGCAAAAATGTTTTGTTGGCTTTGTTTTGGCAAATAACGCGAGTTCTATAAGCGAACTTCCAATGAAATGAAATAAACTGAAGAAATCCAGCTTGATAACATAGCGTGCAAGTGGAACCTAGTAATAACAGGTGCACATTTTTAGAAAGTCTTTCAAAGGCGTCGTCATACTGATGCCCATCCTTGGTATTCCTTGGATATTCGGAGTAATCCCTCAGTATTTGACGCATGTTGCACTACTCTATATTTTCACAATTATCAACTCCACACAGGTAAAGTCGCCAACTAAAAAGCGAAGCAAGCTATTTTGTTTCGATGTCCACTGCGGAAATTAAAGTTTATTCAAAAGTTAAAAAAGAAGTTATTTCGTGTTCAAGATTGTCAATAATAGGTCTAAAGGTAGAAGGACTGAAGAATTGTCTTTTGCTAAATGAGCAAATTTGATACACGGGCAAAAATATAGTAAAAAAATGCTATAAAACTTAATATTTGAGAAATAGGTCAGCATGCGATTTTGGAGCTGAAAATGGCAAAAAAGTCACTGTGACAAATCTTATGTCCTAAAAAATCTCTTCACCATCCTTTTGAGGCAAAAATGCCTTTAGCCTCCCATACAACACAAAGTATTACGCTTATCATCTAAATACAGACAAAAGCTACGCCAATTATTGAGTGGGGAAACACTCCTAAATGCAACGACGATGCGTGAACTGCGAGTGGTTTACAGCCAGTAAAGACGTATTGTTTCATCATGGATATCTAGAAGGATATAGTTGTAGGATATACCTATGTCGCATCTGAGGAAAAAGTGTTTTACGAAAATTTCTTTTGCCAAGGGGATTTAAAAAATCATTAACCTTGGTATTAATGTGAAAGTATCATTAAAAGTTATACCAAGCAATACAAACGAAATGTTAGAATTAAGAAAGTCAGAAGAAAATCTGTGCATTATAGTTCTACGGTTGGAACCACTTAAACTGTCTTGCAAATATGGAGAATGAATATGCGAAAATGACAAAAAGTGGTATATTGGGGGGATGAAAACGTAGAAGTAGGCTAGCTGCTTTCAATAATCCGTTAAAATTAATAGAACTGTTGGAATAATGGCTGTTTTCTTGTTTAAATACCAATTGGGTTCGATAGTCGTAGTTACAGTCAGAGGCGTTGCAAGGGACTCTCAAATTTTGGATTTCAGTCAACAATCATTTCTATAACTTGGCGGATTCCAACAAGCAATAAATATGCCTTGAACAACAAACCAAACAATTTAAGCGGAAACTGAAGCTTGAAAACTTGAAAGCGGCACGCCTGGACAATTGTTCTACATGTCTGTTTTATGTTCATTGCTAAGCACAACTGTTGCTGTTCTGCAAGTTTGAAGATAAAATTTGATCCAAAAAACGGCTTGAAGTTACAGTTCTCAATGATTTGTGACCTCGTAGTCGTAGCATCACATCTTCCTAAACCGGTTCAGATGCAAAAAGTTGACAAGCGGCCCTATTCTTTAATGACTTCAAAGTTGAATTTGTTTTTCAGGGCATTTTTATTCTTCTTTTTTACTGCATACTTAACAATGAAGTAAGAAATGTAATTGGTCGATGCTTAACGAAACGAAAATATTTCTCTCAGCATCAAGTATGTGAAGTGAAGCCCAAAAGCTCAGAACAAAACTAGCTTATTTTTTATATCGTTATTGTTTGTGGTCAATAGAAAATACTTTTTTATTTCGAGAAATGTCCTCCCTAGATACGATTGTATATTTAGTGATCATGATATCACACAATGATGTAGGCTTATTGACCTCTTATTTTTCTGTTGATGTCCACTCAAGGTTTGCATGTTATAAACTGTACTTTAAGCTATATCTGTTGTGATGTCACTGAGCAATATGTCACTGAAGGTAGCATCATGCTAGCGGCACAAACGCAGCAATGGAAGGGAAGGGCACCCGGAGTCCAGCATCTGCAATTGAGTCATTGCAAAACGTTAGGATATGGCATTGTTAAAAAACGACCTAAACTGATATGTTAGTGTTTTGATATATGATTTTTCTTTGACAGGCAATATATCAGTAACTAGCCAGCTCTGCCGACGTCGCCCGCAAGGCTCCCCTTCAGTAATGTCGAGGTTAACAATATCGGCTCAGCCGCTCAAGCAGGTTTCACCCAATGATTGGTAGTAAAAACAGCAATAAAAAGTTAATGTTTTTTCATGTAGCCAAATCTCGTTTTATATCAAAGCCACCGTTTTTCGAAAAGAATCAATTAAAAAAGTATTACGTGGGTTGTGCATAGCCATTACATGTCCCCCGAGTTTCTTGAGTACCAGGCAACGTCTTATTTGCCCTGTTTTCAACACAAACTTAACACACTTATTCAGCAAGCTCTTGAACTGAAAGCATATCAGAGTTGTTGGAATGCGCCAAAGTAATTGATGTGTATTTTCAGGATTACGCTATTAAATATAAAGCCAACTACTTTTAAGCCTTTTTCGTAACTCTAGGCATATTTTTGTGTGCCAATGCCTCTGGCTAAACCCATGTTGCTTGGTTTTGGCATAAAGGCAGCCAGGCAAAAAGCAAACTAATCCGAAATCAAACTTGCGGTTAAGTTATTACAGTGGCATGTCCTCATCAGCAACGACGAGGTTTTGAAGATCGATTCAGCCTACTTCATCTACATGTAACTGATATTTGTGAGAACAGTAATAAAAAGTTGTGTTGATTACGTAGCTAATTCGCATTTGAAAAATATAAGTACTGTTTTTTTTAAAGGAAATTGATTAAGCCTAAGAAAACAGTATAGAGGGTTGCGCATAGCTGCTTTATTTCTACCAAAGTTTGTCGAGTATTTGGCTAGATCTTGCTTTGTTTGATACTTTAATACTGCGCTTGCTCATAATTGAAAAAGCCAACAATTTCAAAAAATTTTTGATTGTTTATTTGATAAAGCGCATGGAAGCATAATTTCAAAGCTACGTGATAGGGGGGGCGGGGGGATAAGAAGGGGAGCCAAAGTGATTGATAAATATTTTCAGGAATAACCTGATAAATATTAGGACCAGTACTTACAACTTTTTATTAATTATATACCAATTTGTACAACCTTAAGGCCTGTGGTTGCGTGCAGCTTGACCCTGGCATAAACGCAGCCAGGCAAGGAGCAAACTAACCCGAAGTGATGCTTCTACAGTTAAGATATTACAATAGCAGCGTCCCCATCAATAATGTCGACGTTAAGAACATCAAATCAACCGGATGCTTCGGCTTCACCCAATTCCAAAGAAAATTGCAACAAGATTTTGATGATAAGTAGCTCTACACTCTTTGTTTTTTTGCAAAAAATATATCTGGGCCATGTTTACCCTCCCTTTTATTTTTGGTGATCATTAATGTTTTTACTTGGAGTAGGGTACTTTTAAGAATTTTAGAGATTTTGATTTTTAAATAAATCTTTTTACAAATTTTGATGGATAATGCCAAAGAACCATGCTTTTGAGGAGAATATTCAAATACACCAAAGGACTTACTGTAGTTTTTCTAAAAATTGCAATTTTGTGATGCCTGGTCACAAAATTTTAAATTCGTTTAACCGGTAGATTACATTTCAAACTTTTTAGAGACTTCGTTTTTTAAAAACTCGTTTTCGAAATCTAAATAGATAATGCCAAAGAAGTTTGCTTGAGAGGAAAAACAGTCAAAATGTACCAAAGAACTAACTTTTTATAAAAAGTGCTGGTTTCTTAAGTGTAATAGCAAAATTTTTCAATTAAAAATGGAAAATGATATATCGCAAGCAATTTTTGATCGGCCACTCTAAGCTAACCCTTTGCTTTAGCGAATTAGCGATACATACTGATGAAAAACAAATTTTGTAAGCTTTCAAACGACACTAACTGTTAGTATTTTGTTACAATTTTTATAATATTAAAGTTACCTCTTTTTACTCAGCTTACCGTTTGATTATTGTGGCAGCTATAGGAATTTGGGTGACTTGTGGTGGCCTCACACGGATTTTGTTGTTCTGTTTTTTATTTTGTCCGAACTTGTACTGTATTTGGCAATTCCGACAGTCACTTAGGGAAATTGGCTTTTATTTCATCACACCAGCGTCAACTAACAACCACATAACTTGACTTCGCACTACTTGAAATTCAACGTTGCTCAACTGAATCAACTCAAAACTATATGAACAAAGGATATCAAAGCGAATTGTAAAGGTAGTGCTGATTTCCTAATAGAAAAAGAAAAGACGCGTTTTGTTTGCAGGCAGTGCATTTGAATAATTGTGGTTCAAGCATTTGAAGATTAAATTACGAAGGTTCAAATCCCAAGTGTATCAAATTCAAAAGTTAGACAAAGTTTGTTTGGCGCTTACACCACTTTTTCGGGGAAAAGTAAAAAGTTCGACCAGAGGTCTCAAAGTTCAATGCTTTTAGTATCTAAGCAAATAGTAAAGATACATATCAAACATTATCGGAAGGCCTTGAAATTACTTTCAGTTTGTTAAAGCAAATTTGAAAATTGGTTGAGATATGAATTCACAAATAAATTTGTAGGTAAAACGATTTTGTAAAAAATTTTTAGTTTTTATAAAACGATCATGTATGATGAACTCTGGCAGCGAAAGACTGTGTTAATTGCACCATGAAGCATTATGACATCATTGAGCAAGTTTGAAGCGTGCAGAAAAAAGGCAGAACCATGCTTAGAATGCTTAACCAAAGAATCTGTTGTTGCATCGTCAATTTAGCTTTAATTGTTGTACAATTTTTTTTTTCAAAAGCACCTCGTTAATGTCTCCTAGAAAAGTTTATAATTGCATTTCTTCGGTCAGTAGTTATAAAGAAAACAGAGAGAACATACTGTGCAATCAATTGTTTGCTGTGAAGTCATTTTAGACTCCAAAGGAATGAAATTTTCTGTAAAATTGGTAAGTTGGGGGCTGGTTCTCGTTTGAGCAAAAAAACGGTTTTTCTCACTCAAGAACTGCAAATTCAAAAAACTTGTCAGTGATTATAATTTTTTTTTTTATTTATTTGCCATATTTATCCTCCATTCACGAGAAAGCGAATTGTATCGCTATATTTTGGACGGGAAGTCTGCACTCACTTGGGGTTGCCATTTCGGTATCTGGGCCACCTGTCTTCCACATAAAGGCGGGGGTCTCCCGTTAAGTGCTTTGCCCAAGGACACAACAAGCGTACTTGCCGGCTTGTTCTTCGCAACCTCCCCTAAATGCCGAGCGCCAAGCAGGAAAGCTGTGAATACCATCTTTTAAAGTCTTTTGGTATGACTCGACCAGGGGATTGAGCCCCAGGTCTACCGACTGCGAAATGGACGCTCTAGCCACTACACCATCGAGCCGATATCAATAACCCCCTTATATCACTTATCCTAGAGTGGTGATCAATCGCACAAAGTTTGATGCTTGCATACCCAGTAATTCTGGAGGGGTTAAGGCATACTTAAATACATACATACGTATAGACAGAGCTATGCTTTACATAGGCTTTGTTATTTACGTTTTCTTTAGAAATGATGGTGGGTACCAAATGCAACTACTATTTTTATCATAGTGGTAACAGACAACATTATGATGTCACTGAACATTATAACAAAACAAAGCAATTTTGGTGGTTTAAAAGAAAAAAATTATGCCAAAAAACGCTCAAATGCCTAATCGTTTGTCGCGTCGTCAATAAAGCTTAAATGGTTGCTGAATTATTTTTACCTGAAGCACCTTGCTCATGACGTCATACATGAGGCCAGCACTGCACCTTGCTCATAATGTGACACAAGAAGCCAGCACTGCACTTTGGTCATATCTCCCCGAAAAGATTAAATATTTTTAAGTTGGTTAGTGGGTTGTTGGTTTTCTTTTTAGGGAAAAAAACGCTTTTTTTGGTCAAGAAATGCAAATTTAAAAAAATTTTTAGTGGCAATATCATTGTAATGCCAAGACCCCTAGTGACACTCACCCCGGAGTGGTGATCGATCGTGCCACCTTTAATGCTTGTAGGTCCAATAGTTTTGGAAGAGTTAAAACAGACTGATAGAATAGTGCTTTACAGTATAGTTGTATCTCATTTACAATAATGTGACTTTGTAGAGCAGATTCGGTGTACGTTAGATACCACACATAAGCTTACTTAATACGTTGGACCTTGTTTACACTTTTCATTTGCGCAATACAGCCACTGATGAAAGCGTGACAAAAAAGCTTTTGGCTGAACAGTTTTTTCAAAGCTATATTAGTAGTCGTCGGTTTTTTATTGAAAAGCATTATCAAGATTTGACTGGTAAGCACTGTTTTAGACTTCAACCACACAGACAAATACCCGCAACAACCGGTCCGTTGATCTCCGCAAAAAAGGAACTTTGGATCATATTGAAGTTCCTTTATGTGGGCCTCGAAGTGTTTCAAGCAACAGTAATGGCAGTTCTGATGGAACAGATACACCTTTGAAAAATTGGTCGACTGCGAAAGAAGAGGCTTTTCAGCCAGTTTACTACCGTTGTTGACTATCCACTGAGCCGTATTCATATAATTCCACTTGTTTCCAATCTTCTTCCGCTGAGTTTATGCAACAGGCTGTATTGAAGCAAACAAATTGTTAACTACAATGAGGCCTTGATTGCATTTTGATTATTGATGACGTTGATTCTACTGTAGTTGGAACAGGCCCCAGAGTGTTACAGCTGTTCCAAAAAAATTTTTCGCGAACTGCGCAGTGTTTAAAATTTTATTGGGTTTTCACTTAGTATTTAGGTGACAGAAATACTAATTAAGACTAGGTCAGTAGCTTCGTAAAGTTTTAGCTGGCTAATCGAACTTCGAATGGAAGGTTCCAATTTAAAATTCGTGTTTTGCATCAATGGTTTTTAAACTGTGGTACAATAGGTCTTTCTAAGTAGTGCACTGGTGTAGCATCCGGACAAATGCAAACTTTAGTGTCTAATAAATTTACCTTGGCTATTGTTGCAAACATCGTTTAAGTTAAACAGCTGTTGTATTGAACTAGGTACCGAATATGCACCACGCTACAACTTTTGTAAAGGGGAAGGCTGGTCCAGAAACTTTTCTGGATCACTAAAAAGCATTTATAGAGTTTTTGGAGACATATTTTATTGAGTATCTCTAAGCAAAGGCTTGAGACTGCTTGGATTTTGAGGCAGAGTTTTTGGGCGTATGGCTATGGGGATAGAATTGCTAGGTGAGCGAGGCTCTATTCCTCTACCTCCTGGTTAAACTTTTTTGGTGGTGCATGAAAACGTACAGATAGTAAACAGTCAGAAAGAATTGAAAACTAGGCTTACGCTACTGTTTTGTTCTCCATTTAAACATAAACTTTACGCTGAAACACGTTTTTTTAGTTTTTCTAACCTAAAGGTAAAACTAGCTTTTGTTGTCCTTTTACACTGACATCAATAAGAATACTCTACAATTACCCCATTACGTTATATTTTCTTGTTGTAGTTTGGCTCAGGGTAAAGCAATGTTGGCTGTGAAGCTGATAAAACTATAAATGCTCACATTTTGACAAAAAGTAATTTTTTTAAATTTTAGCCTACCTCAATTTTTATTTGCGCAATATATCTCTGTTTTTTTTTAAATTGATATTACGATTTGAAACACGGTTTCATCTTTCGGATGAACGTCTCTAGTTTCAGGTTTATTTAAATAACGCTTGGCGGTATCACATTAATAAAGAACAAAAAATCAGACTCAGCCGAAGAATCAAAAGTGTCATGAATTACTGCAAAGGGACCACGAGCTCTTCGAGTTGCAGCCTTTTTCGGACATCAAATGTGCCAAAGAATGAAACAAAGCACTAAACAAAAAAAGGCACACACACAATCATGAAATTATAACTTAGTTTGACTTATAAAGCCGGCAAAAATTTAAGCATCACGACTAACCAGGTTGTATAGCCTATGCCAACGTTCAGAAACCTTTAATGTCCCAAGAACCTTGCGGATCTGTTTTCCATCTAAAAGAAAAGACTGGGGCCCGCAAATACTTCAAGAATTTTCTTCGGAGATCTACATTTTAAAAGTTATCGTTTTTCTATATTACTCTCAAAACAACGTCCAAAGATTTTTTTTTTTGAAGATCAACTTTTTGAAGGTGATTTTTGAATTCTATAGTTCACCCACGCTTTCTTGCCTCGCGTAATATAAATTTTTTCTACCACAAAGTTGCAGTATGGGGATGAAAAACCGCAGGCTGCCAACGGCTGGCTTAGACCTACTTGTGCTGTATTATGCTCCAGAAACTACTCAACCAAGGCAAAGCACTAAAATTTTGATCATTGAGCAAAAGCGGAACGAGCAAATTAACCTTCGCTTTTTTAATCAGCGGCAGGTATTCGAAAGTTCCAACTTTCCGTACAACATAGCAGTGGCGTATTTAGCGAGACATAAGGAATAATGGCCCTCCGAACAATATCACAGAAACGACGTAAAAAACACTCTGTAGAGGTTGATTTCTAAAAAAATGTCTTCGTGTTCATTTGAATGTAAAATAAGCAAAGTTTGTGCTTTCGAAAAATTGATCTTAAAAAATGATCTTCAGGTTTAGAAAAGACGAAAACGACGATTTCTACGCGCAGGTACAAATAAATTCTCCGATGGTGGTCACGGTTTTCTATAGATGCCACACCTGATAAAAAGACTGAGCTCAGTTAACGGTCCACTCCCCCAAAAATAAGTTTTTGAATGCGCCAGTGCAACGGATTGTCTGCCTCCTCCTCCTCCTAGCAAATTTTTAAGCACGCCACTGATTTCAAAATAATGACTGCTTCAATAAATAAAAGTTTTCTATTGTAAAGTCTTGAGTTTAACACCCAAATGATTTCTATGTTTTTTTCTTGAGAGAAACATGGGCATAGCAAGAAAAACATTTGAGGTGGCCGACTTTTTCAGATCCTTTTCTTTCTAAAACAGAAGTTGGACAGAAATTATATGAAACAAGCCGGCGTCGCCCGCAGGGCTACCTTCAGTAATGTCGAGGTTAACAATATCGGTTCAGCTGGCTTCACCCAATGGAGAGTTGTGAAAACAGTAATAAAAAGTTAATGTGTTTTTGACACCGCCAAGTCTCATTTCCAAACAAAACTACTGTTTTCTGAAAAAGAATTTAGTAAAAAACATTATGGGGTTGCGCATAGCAACTACACGTCTCTCAAGTGTCTCGAGTCTCCGCAACGTCCTATTTGCCCCGTTTTCGGCAAAAACTTAAACTTTTATCCGCTAAATTCAGCAAGTGCTTGAATTGAAAGAATATCAAAGTTGTGGAAGGGCGCCAAGGTAATTGAAGTGTATTTTCAGGATTACACTTATGACTGTTTGTTACTCTAGGCATATTTGTATGAGCTAAGGCCGTTTACTGCGGGTTGGCTAGGTTGCTTCGTCCTGCCAACTAGAGAAGAGCAAGGTAACCGGAAATGAAGTTATTGCAATTGCAGCGTTCCATCATTAATGTCGACGTTGAAAAGGTGGATCAGGCGACTGCTCCGGCTTTCGCCCAATTGATAGTTGTGAGAACAGTGATAAAAAGTAAATGAGTTGTTTACACAGTCAATTCTCGTTCCAAAATCAAATCGATTAAAAAAGCATTTTAGAGGCTTGCGCATAGCTACTTTATTTTCCCAAAGTTTATGGATTGCCTGGTTACGTATTGCTTGTCCTGTTTCCGGCGTAGGCGTGCTTAGGAACTAGACTTGCTTACAATTGAAACAGTCAACAATTTCACCAGCGTTTATGCGTTCATTTGATGAAGTGCAAGAAGCATAATTTTAGGTTGGTGGGAAGCGCCAAAATGGTTGATGTATATGTTTAGGAATTTGGTATTAAATATTGTGACCACTACTAACGACTTTTTTGAAATGGCAAGACTATTTGTAGGACCTAAACCCTCTGGCAGTACCCACGTGTCTAGGTCCTGACACAAACGTAGCCAGGAAGAAAACAAATCATCCTGAAGTCATGCACTTACAGTTAAGTTATTTCAATTGCAGCGTTCCCATCAGCAATGTCGTGGTTAAGAATATGAGTGGCTGCAAGAATAGCAATGAAAAGCTGATTTTTTTGACATAGCCAGTCGTCGTTCCAAAATAAAAAATGCCGTGTTATTGATGAAATCGAGTAAGAAAATATTAGGGATGGTAGCGCACAGCCGCTATATCTCTTCCAAAAGTTTTGAAGTCCCTAGCAACGTCTTATTTGCCTTGTTTCCAACATTTACGTAGAAAGTGGACTTGGTCACAATTGAAACAGCCGACAATTTCACAAATATTGACCTGTTTGTTTCATCATTTGCGTGGAAGCACAAAAGTAAATTGTGCGGTAGGGGGTGGCCAAAGTGATTGTTGTATAATTTTTGAAGTAAGCTGTTAAATATTTGGCATACTACTAACGACGTTTCGTAGTCTATTTGTATGACCTAACATATCTGTCTGCGCGTAGGTCCTGGCATGATCGGTGCTGGGGAAAGCGTAAACTAACCAAAATTCAAGCACTTACAGTTAAGGTGGTCAGTAACGAAGTAGTTCTACTTAAGTAGGTTTTGCAATTACGAGCTACTTATTCGAGTAGTTTCAGTTTTTACCACTTCTACTTTTACTTGAGTAGATTAATTAGGATGTAACGCTCCTTGAGTAGCTATGGGCTTCCTTTACTTACATGTAAGTAGATGCTAAAATTTAATGTATGTTGAACTGGAATGCAGTGTGTTGGCATAAAAAAAACTGCTATAGATTAAAGTTTTTTTATCTTCTACAAATTCTTGATTAAAAAAGGTCATTTTTGATTTAAATTTTGAAAACCAACTACTATTGTTTAACGTCATTTAGGCAAGGTGGGGAGAGTTATTGTCAGTGGTCTGTGTTGTCATAAAGCTTCTTGTTTTTTAGGATTTTAGCTCCAAAAGTAAGTCTAAGGATTATCTTGTCTTTCCAAGCATAGCCTACATATAATTTGTGACTAGAAACTAGCAACTACTCTTGTCAAAGTAGGACCCAGGGTGGAGACAAAGGAGTCAATTGTACTCTCCAAAAAGGCTTATAATTTGAAAGTGTTGTTTTTGGCTGAGTTCTTTAGTAGGCCTACCCTATAAAAAAAAAGAAAGTTTCGTCCCGGCAAATATCTACATACTTCCCTCATTAGACCTGTTGCATTCATTCAAAAAAAATTTTGTGGGGTCTTACTCTGACGGGTAATTGAAAAATTATTGGAAGCTATTCTGTGGGTAAATGAAAAACGGTTACCAAAAATGTGATCCAAGATAAAAAAAAAATTTTACATCTTCCGAAATTTTTAGCTGACTACGCCATTTGGTTCTTGTTTTTATAGAATAAATCTTAAATATCTTAAAGATTTAAGTTATTTTTTTGTTTGTTATTGTTAGAAGTAGAAGAATATTGGTTTCATTGAGACGCTCCACGTTGAATGACTTTTATCCGTTACTAAACGCTTTATTAACAATATAAGACAACAACAAAAACTATAACCATATATGACCAACAAGAAAACTGGTAATTATTACAATAATTTAGACCAACATGCCTGTACTATCCTTTACTATTTAGGTCTAGGTTGGCGGATATTAATTTATTTGGTATCTTGTATATCCTGCAGGAAAATAAGTATATTTCATACCCTTAATTATTATTTATGATACATGGAAAGGATTTCAAAATTGTCTACCCAAAATGAAAAATTGTTACAAAAGATTTCTACAACCTAGATTTAAACAGTATTATTTACAAGAAAAATAATCATAACCTCTATTGAGGCATCACCATTAGAGACTTTTTCAAAAATAGCCTCAACCCTTAAAATATCGACTGCCGAAGCATATCTCCTTTTGTAACGAACTGCATGCACAATCCAGATTTAACCTTTAACTTGTTCGACGTTTCAATACAGCAACAAAATTGCAGAGACATTTTCAACTTTATAAATCCCTTTTCTCATTCTACATGTTTCGGTACGTGTTCCGAGCATCTTTTATTGAAAACAACTGGTCTAGATAGTTACGAGGCAAAACTGCTGAAAAAATGAAACTACTTTCTGCCTCTACTGCAAAGTCTCAACTACTTGTTTACTTTTTTCAAATAATATAGTACTCATCATTATTTTCCAATTTTACTCGAGTATTTTTTTGAGTAAGTAACAATACTTTTACTCAAGTATACTTTTATTCATCTTTGACCAGGTTCGGATATTACAATAGGCTGGGTTATGCTTTAAGAGTATAATACATGGACCAGATTTTTGGGATAAAAATGCGGATAATTGTTGTGATTCCTATAAATCTGATAAGATATACCGTGAAAAATTGTTAATTTGTTTAACTTTGCTACATTTGATTAATATGTCTTAGAGATTGAGATCAGACAGGTTTTCGACAGGACTGCACAAAAGTGTTATAATTTGCCATTGGTTTACTAAAAAACTGTAGGTTTTTGATCTACTGTTATATTAATATTGTAATGCAGACCTGCACAACATACAGCCCGAAAAAGCCTTTGCTGCAGCTCGCTAGATTATTTGAAAAAATGTTGCAGTTCAAATAAAATCATGTTCAAATGTATTGTCATAGCTACCACTTCGTGCTTACGAGTACTTTCAGGAACATTTTCAAGAATTTCAGAAAAAATAAGTGCGCACCTTTCTAAGAAAGGCGCTTACATTTGAGTTGTGTACTTTGTCTTTAAAATTGTCTTTTGTTTTAGAATTTTTTTCTCGAAAGGTGGACCTCCAAGGAAAAAGATTTACGCTTTAAATTTGGAATAAAAATTTGTTAGTTTAAATTTTCAAAATGAAAACTTGGAAAAAAGATTATGACCTTAAACTTACGGCAAAAAATACTCTGTTTTCACGCCATACCTGATTTTTAGTCTAGGTAGTATTAACCCAGGGATAGGTAAAAATGTCGGCATGCGGTCCGCGGAAAAATGTTTTGTTCTTATGGCCCTTTTTTCTATTTTGAATTGCGCAGGCTTGCTCTAATGTTGTATCATTGTTCTTCAACAGGCAGCATATCACCTGTTAGCTTTCGAACTAACAGTAAATAAAAGCTTCACGCGTAGCTGCCAAGGATGTGGAAGCGGTTATTTTTCGATCGCTTCCGATTCCGCTTCCTCTTCCACCAACAAAAGACGAGAAAACAGCCGTGGACAATTTTTTTAACTTTTGTGTGTCTGTAGCCTGCTTTCTTCTACACTTTATCATTTTGAGTGGACAAAAACCTTCATTTATTGCAATTACTTTACCTACTTCGCTTGAGCTTATTGTTCCGAACTACTCTGTGTTTCTTTCATTTAGATATTAGAAGTCGTGTTGAATGTAGAACAGTGCTTTCATTCGATCGGGTCACCTCCTCTGACCTCCTCCCCCTCAATGACTTTTACATACCTACTCTTTTTCATCGCTCCTCTGGCAGTCGCTCCTACCCTGACATCTCCTTTGCTCCTTTCTCTCTCTCCCTATCTTGCTCCTGGGAGGTGCTTCAGAGCCTGTGTTCTAATCACCTACCAATTCTACTAACCGTCCCTCTTTCTCCGGTCTTTCACCCCAACGAACGTCTCCCTTCCTTGAATTTTCAGATAGCTCGTCAAGATGACTTTGCTTTTTACTTTGACTCTCACTGTCCTTCTGCAGAGGAATACTCGTCTCTTTTTTCTTCCTTTGCTGCTGTTTTCTTTACTTCTCTGACACTGAATGCCCTCCTTACGATCTGGTGCTCTGGGCAGACGGCTCTGTTCCTTTCCCTTTTGGCAAATACGGCTCTGGCGTACTTGCCAACTGCTCTCTCTGTGGCATCAAGGCCATCTTTTTCTTTTCAGCGGGCCCAGTATGCTCAAGTATTTCCGCTGAAGCCTGCGCCATCCTACAAGCTCTTTGCTGGTCTCGGCAGTACCAACAAGTCTGCCATTTCTCTTCTCTTCTCCTCCTATCTGACTCTCACTTTGTCCTTGCTACTCTGTTCTTTCCTTCATCTTTCTTTTTACTTCAATTTCTGTCAGAAACTGTTTTCTCTCTTCTCCAGTTCCATCAGGCTACAATGGGTCCCCGGACATTCGTTTCTTCCGGACGACGACGCGGCTGATGAGCTGGCCAGACCGGGAGTACTACTTGTTTCCTCAGCAATGCCTTGTAGTCACTCTTCTCTTATCTCTGGTATCCAATCTTCTCTTTTCTCGGACTGTTGGCATACTGTCTCATCTAAATTCTTCAACACACAGATTCTCTCGATTCCCACCGAATAATTTGTGCTTCTACGTCATGCTCGCTGTGTTCTCCCTCGCCTTCGCTGCAACGGACACAGCCTTCTTTTAAGCTCCTATCTCTATAGGATTGGCAGGATCGAAAATCCTTCCTGTAGCGCTTGCGGATACCTCTCATCTCATTCTGCACTGTCCAACTACGGACTCTTTGCGTCGCTCGCTCTTTGGCAATTTACTGTCTCTCTGCGACCTCTGTCCCAGGCCCTGTTGAGTTTCCCGACTTCTGGGGCTCCATGGTCTTCCGCCATCAACCCATCCCTCGAAAAGGGTCGCACTGTATGTTTTGCATGTTTTGCAAAACCTCTGTTGAAGAGCACTGATGTGGAGTGATCAAGTTGTTTCTGTGGTGAAAAATTTCTTTTTCAACATTTTCAATCCCCCAACCAAAGTTAATTAAGTTTAACCAAATCATCATTTTATTAGCTACGTTTCATTGTTCAAACTATCTTTTTCTTACCCATAATCGATATAAAATGTGATGTTATTTATACTTTTTCTTGTCCTCTCGCGCTACTGATATCGCACGGTCGTTCAGACTTATTGTGCAACTTCACCGTTTAATTCACATTGGGAAATGGACAAAACTTTTTCGCCAAGTTATTCTTCAAGTCAAATAACCTATGTGGAAGCGGAAGCGGTAGAATTTTCGCGCTTCTGCTTCCGCTTCCGCTTCCGCAGAAAAAGGACCGCTTCCACCGCTTCCAGCTTCTGCTTCCGCTTCCACTTCCCTGGTAGCTGCTGCCCGCTGCTTTTTTCACTGTAATCGTATCGGTCAGTATTATGATATCATAGAGCGAGTTTGAAGTGTTTAGTGAAAAAGAGAAGAAGCATGCTTGGAATGCTTACAATGTTTAAATAAAGAACCTGTTGCTGCATCTTCTATTCAGCTTTAATTGTTGTACAATTTTTTTATCGAGAACACCTCGTCACTGTCTCCTTAAAAAGTTTTCACCGCATTTCTACGATCAGTAGTTATTGAGAAAGCAGAGAGAACAACAAATTGTGCAATCAAGCGAAAACTGTGATTTCATTTTAGACCCCATTGGAATAAAATTTTTGCAAGTTGATAAGTTGGGGGTTGGTTCGTTTGAACAAAAAACGGTTTTCCTCAGTCAAGAATTGCAAATTTAAAGAAGTTATCTTTGATTATGACGCCATCATGATGTCACTAACCTTTTTATGACGCTCACTTCGGGATGGCAATCATTTGTACAAAGTTTCATGCTTGTACGAGTTTCGGAGGAGTTAAACCCACAGACGCACGCACACACCCACAGATAGAAAGAATTGCGATTTTGTGTGTTCTAAATCCAAATAAATCACTGACGAATTTGCAAACATATTTTTTTAGCTGGCGTTGGAGTAGTAGGTAAGCTCAATTTTATAAAATAGGTGAGCTCAATCTTGTTTTTTTGGGGGGGAAGCAATAAGAAAAACTTCCTGAAAGTGAAAGTTTGGTCCATTTCAGTATCCAGAAAATCTGAAGTCTTTTTTTTGAAGATCAACTTCTTGAAACTAAGATTTTGGTCTCCAAAACAACTTTTCTTTTGTATTTTTTGCTTCTGTTTCGCAGATTTGAAAATATTGGTCTTTTTCTTCCTCGGTCTATATTATCCTACGCTACTTAGTTTTTCAGGCAGCCTAGGCATTGACCCGCTGGAAAAATTGTTGTTGCTATGTTCACTCTTCTTCTTCCTTAATTTTCCCATCTCTACCAATAGGCCTTCGCCTGGGGGCAACCAAGTGCGGCTTCGCGCGGATCCTCACTTGGCTCTTGCTTCTTTCATCCGCGGCTCCGCGCTGCTTGGGAATATCCATAGACCCACTAAGCCAAGGCAAAAAAGCAGCAGGGCATAAATTTTGAAGGTCACTTTCATAAGTTTAATTGTCCAAAAAAAGTCTTGCACTTCGTTTTGAGACGAAAGTAGGAAAACTATATCTTTCAAAATGGTGATTTTCAAAAAAATCTTCAGGTATTTGCAGCTGCCAATCCTTTTTTCCCGAGTAAACCTGGTGCAAATGGCTCTTCACGCGCTAAAAATTGCCAAACCCTGTCCTATGCCAATCGAAAAAATACTTTATGGCACTTTTTTCTCGCTGGTTCTTAGTATTTTAGTAGTAATGCATTATGCTGGCAGTGGCAAATTGGTCAACTCCAAAGCGGATTTCAATACAAGATATTTTTTATGTAGACTACTGGTGATATTATTGCTGGCTTACTATAGCGCTGCTACAAGGGCCGTAACTACCTTCGGTGCAGCCGATGCAATGCACCGGGGCCCCAGCACGAAGAGGCCCTGCATTGCTACATTTTATTGTAGAATATTTTCGTTAAAAGCTCTAGTAAACTTATTATTATTTATTGTCACACTTCATCAATAATTTTAATTTATATTTAACCATCTAATTTATTTAAAGTATTTCTTAATGTATTTAAAGTTTCGATTGTGACGTATTCATTTTAATTGTGACCTATTTATGACGTAATCGGTACGCTACCCCCACTCAAATCTGTTTATTAAAATAAGTTTATTCTTAATGTATAATGATCATATAGCATCATATTTATCTGCTTTATTTTACCTTGTAATTGCTAATAAGTTTTGCTTTGTGACGTTGTCATATAATGTCACGTCATCGTTTCGAGATATTTCTGCATTTTTCAGCATAGTTCAGTAACTCAATAGTACCACATGTTACCTAACTTGTTTACCAGCCTTTTAACTTGGTACTTTGTGGCATAACAGTAACTGTCTGGATGGCTTGTATCATCGTAAAATAGTTAATCAAGAAATATAGTATCTTCTCGAAGTTGTTAATTTTTTCTGGTAAATTTTGCCCGCTTCATATAAATAGGTAAATTCGTAATTTGTGCTGTAAAAGTCAGCATTTGTTGTGCTACTGCTTTTCCTGAGTAGCAGGAGTTAGAGTTTTAAGGGTTAGTGAGATTGAACGCCTTAGTTTGTGAGAATAGTGATTATTCTATTTGAATAGGCTACGTAGATTTACATGTAGTTTAACCATTTGGGTACTAAACGTCATTCTATTAGTCAGTGATCAGATTTGTGATTTCTGTTAAATAAACTTCTTTCGTTGAAAGAAGTTGCAATTTGAGTGATTGAAAAGTCATGTTTGAGCTTTCTATTTGAATCCTTTTTGCTAGACATACCGTAGTCCTTACACTCGCAGCAGTACTATTTTGTGAGCCGGAAATGCAACAACAAAGAGAGTTTGTTCCATTAAACTTTATTACCCGTTGTCTAAATTTTATTAAACCTTTTAGGTTTTGAGTAACAACATTGTAAAACTCTAGTTGACTGCAATTTAATATGAAAGGGAATTATCAAAGCGGAGCACAAAAGAGACAAGCTAAGAGGAGAAAAATAGCTGAGGTATCCAGAAACTCTCAGCGACTGAGTTTGTGGCTAACTCGACCAGAAACATCCAAAGCGGATGAGCAAGGCGTCAGCATTCGTGAGACAGAATGTACTCCTTAACTTGTTGACGTCAGCATTTGTGAGACAGAAAATTCCGATACTACTAACGATAGATCAGATACAAGCAAAAATGACTACTTTCTCACCATTATTGTAAAATCAGAGATCAAGAAAGTAATTATTGCAGCAGATCCCAAACAACTGAAGCACCTTTCCCTAAAGATCCGCTTCAAAGCGGTTGTTCATTTTCAACAAATTATTACCATTTTGTAACACAATCAGGTCTAAAACTACGAATATATTGGTTATGTTTTTCATCAAGCATGGACCGCGCTTACTTCCACTCCAGCTGGTTATTTTCTCATGAAAATGTCTTTCCAGGGACTTCTTACGCACTTCAAAACCCTTGGGGTACAACAGGTTTAAATGACTGGAGACATTTATTGCAGCGAATGCGAAGCCATGAAAGCTCCACACATTATGCAAAGACTTGTGTCATATATGAGCAATGGAGAAACAGGGGACAATGGAAGAAACGTTGCACGAGTCTTTGGTGCAAAAAACAAATTTTTGGCAAAATGTTTTGGAAAGACTAGTGAATGTTACGTTGATGTTAGCAAAGTGCAACTTACCTTTTCTCGGATCCAATGAAGAACTCTCAAAAGATAACAAGGGCAATTTTCTCTCTATCATTTTGCTTCTTGCTAAATACGACACTGTTTTAGATAAACTTTTAC
Organism: Trididemnum clinides; assembly: GCA_963675345.1. Classification (NCBI taxonomy): domain Eukaryota; kingdom Metazoa; phylum Chordata; class Ascidiacea; order Aplousobranchia; family Didemnidae; genus Trididemnum; species Trididemnum clinides. The sequence goes on from OY776286.1 coordinate 36,472,997, forward strand.
AACTACCTAAAGGTTCCTCAAAATATTTAAGTCCTTTGACACAAAATGAACTAATATCAGTACTAGCTGAAGAAGTTCTCCGTGATATAATAAGCGAACTACAAAGCGCTCCTTTTTTTGCCATTATTCTTGATATCACCCAAGATGTCAGCAAAAAAGATCAGTTAAGTGAAGTATTTCGTTGCGTCAAAGTCGATTGTCACAATGGTGGAACGCCATCAGAACTGAAAGTTGTTGAAGCGTTTACGTCATTTATTGAAGTTGAAGATTCATCTGCTATTGGATTGCAGAAACTGATAACGAATTGCATTTAGAAGCAGGGGCTTGACATAAAAAACTGCGGAAACGAGGACATGATGGTGCTGCAGTGATGAGAGGGAAGTACTCGGGTTTGCATAAGAAGATCCAAGATGTGGCTCCACATGCTTACTACGTGCATTGTGCTTCGCACATTTTAAATTTGGTGTTAGAAGATGCCATGGAAGCCGTGACTGAGATCCTTCAATTTTACGACATCTTTGAGTCGGTATATAATTTTTTCGAAAAGAATATTGTGCTGTGGCAAAAGCTTCAGAATGTCCATGATCGTTCTTGCTCAAATCCTATATTAAAAGCGTTTGATCAAACTCGATGGTCAGGTCAATATGATGCTGTCTGTGCTTTGAAAGAAAGATTTTGTGACGCTATGAAATGCTTAACTTACAAAATACTTACCAGTGCGAAGCCAAAGGAAAGTGATGAAACTATGGCAATAAAGAAACAGAAAATTTTGACTTTGTATGCATGCTGGTTGTGCAATGTGGTAAGGATTCACCTATCGACGGGGATGAATTTTCTGATGTAAGTGCCACAGGCGGACGGCCAGAACCTTTCTCGCACTGTTGTCTATCCAACCGGTTAAAATCAAACAGTAAAATTCAAATGACTTTATTGAGAGCAAAGACGACAAAAACTTTGAACCGACCAGCACGAGAAAATTGACTACACTTTTATCCTTCAACTGAACACGATTGAACCAGCAAAATCAAATTGGAAAATAACCGATCAAATCGTCACTTCTTTTTCTTATATAATCAGTAAAAGCCTGAAGCCTTTTTTGTGTTTAGGTCAGAGTGTAAAAATAGATGACGTGGTGAGCAAAACGTTGTTCCCAGGGCGGCAGTTCGACTCCCGGCGAACTCTGTTGGAAAACAAACACTTGTTTTCAAAAGGGCTTTGGTACGATAATGCAATGAAAGATTTTGAAGATCGTCAACATTCCTTTGAAAGCTATGCGGTGTAAAACAATTGACTTAATTTCTGCCCATAAACTTCTGCAAACTGCTGCTGAAGACATTGTTTAACTCAGAAGGAGTTTTGACGCAGTTCTAAACGAAGCTTCCACTATTGCTTGTACATGGGTTTTACGAAGAGAGCTTTTAAACAAAAGAGCAAAGAAAACAAAAGCCTACTTCCATAAAATATCCGAAGGAAGAACGTTAAGCAATCCTAAGAAGCGATTTGACGTAACTGTGTTTCTTCCGATGATGACATACTTTCTTGCCCACTCATTAAACTCTTTAAAAAAATGAAATCAGTGATGACGTTATATGAAGTTGTTTTTTTTGCCATATTTATCCACCATTTACGAGAAAGCGAATTGTATCACTATATTTTCGACGGGACGTCCGAACTCGCTTGGGAGTTGCCATTTCCGAGGTGTATGGGCCACCTGTCTTCCACATGAAGGCGGGGCCTTGCTCAAAGACACAACAAGGGAACTTGCCGGCTTGTTCTTCACAACCTCTCCTGAATGCCGAACGCCAAGCAGGGAAGCTGTGGATACCATCTTTCAAAGTCTTTTGGTATGACTCGACAAGGGGATTGAACCCCAAGTATACCGACTGCAAAGCGGACGCTCTAACCACTGCCCCATCGCGTCGGTTCTACGCCATCAAGTTGGTTTTTTACCAAGTTTTCTATCAAAAGCTTCTGATCTGGATCTTGAGGTTAACGCAAGAAAATTTTCTAACCAATTTTCTGATAAAGTCTCTCCGTTGTTTCTTAGCCAAATGCTCAGTGTTAGGCACCGCAAATTTAAACTCAATTCCGCAACCGCAAATCCGCAAGTTTGCGGTAACTTTTCGCACTTCCGCAAACTTAGACCGTAATATTTACTGTTATTTTGTGCTCGGGACGACCTTCATTTTTTTGGAGGTCAAACTTTGCCGTCGCCCAGATGTTGACCTCCAAAAAAAAAGGTCATCAACACCCGGACGTTAACCTCCAAAAAAAAAGGTCCAGAAAATAAGAGACTCCACTTCCAAGCGGTTTTACCACGGAACAGGCAACACTGCCTATTGCTTTGCGGATTTGCGGTAGGAAATTAGGTTCGCAAATCCGCAAATGGAAACGGGAGTCCGCAATTTTCGGAAGTGCCCACCTCTGCAAAAGCTCTCCATCAAAACATCGTTTAGAGAAAAGATTGCCCATTTAAAATCTGCTAAAGAAATGGCTTCTTTTTTGATTGTTGAAAATGCATCACTTGCCACAACTTATCCTGACGTTTGAACGGCATCCATGATGTATATGATAGTACCGTACCTGTAAGAGTTGCTACGGCAGAAAGGTCTTTTTCTAAACTAAAACTGATCAAAAACTTTCTTCGAAGCACTATGTCCCCAGAGAGACTTAGCAGTTTGGCTCTGCTATCGACAAAGAATGAACGAGCGAAAAATTTAGGTTTTAGAAAAGTTATCCAGCAGTACGCTAGTGCAAAAGCAAGACTGAAAAATTTCAAGTTTCCAACCACCCGCAATTTAATTATGGTAGCCTACTTGATTGGCCTCAACGTATTGTGTTTTATTAGTTTTTGTCTTTTATAGTGATATCATTGTACTGAACCGTAATTCTTTTCGGGTTAAACAATTTATCCACATTGCATAGCACAGTTCCATTTTGCTGAAATATCTTTAATAGTGCTCACAAAGCACCTTGCCTCAAAAGCACCTTTTTTTTGTCATTATGAAATGATTTTGGTTTGTGACGTTCATCTGATTGAAATTTTATTAAACAATCAAAAAATTGTTGTTGCAGCCTGCTCCCCACGAAATACTTGCTATGCCATTATTGCGATTTGAATACAATGCAATCACAAAAATTATGTTGAACGTGCAACCTTGGTGAAATTCTATTCCAATTAAAACCTTTCATTTGCAGGCACAGTAAACTTAGCCTTAGCCCCGTTTACCTGTTCAGCTCAATACTTTTTTGTCTCATTATTTTAATTGAAAAATCTTTCTATAATGCGGAGTCGTCAATGATTCTGTGTTGAGAAAAGTAGCTCAATTGAATATTAAGTACAGATAAAAATGGGGGTCCCATAATAGATGTTTGCACCGGGGCCCCACCTGACGAAGTTACGGCCATGACGTTTATAGGATTCTTCCTCAGACGCTTTTCTCAAAAGTGGATAGCTACTGTCATCAAGTGTCCATAACATGTATCTTTTCACCGTAGTTACACGAAAGCCTACCGATGTGGCCAGCGATGCGCGGTGCGGTGATTGGTTGCCTAAATTGTTGTTGTTTTTTTACAATTTAGGCAAAAATTCGTTAAGGACCATTGGGAGTAGAAAAAAAGCAATTACTTTAGGCCTACGAATTTTTTTTTCGGAAATGTAAAGTATGCTTGTTTAGACTATTTCCTGTATTGGTGCAAAGCAAATCTCCCAAGCACCATTTGCTACAGACTGCTAGCACTAATCGGGTAATCCACACACGCTTGATCCTTTTAAGTTTTTGCCTTACTGCATATTCAGGTAATTGTCAACTGTGCTAATAAACAAATTTTTTGGCTAAATCTTTGAAGATTCTTGACTAATACTTTTTTAAAGTATTTTAAATAAAAGAGCCAACATGTAATGAAAAAAATATGAAATGGAATTTGAGTTTAATGTTAATCAAGTTATTCCAGAAATAATTTCACTTATTTCAAGAGAAAATTTGCCTGGAAAGTTCAGTGCTCATAGACCAGTACACAACAAACAATTGGAGGTATGTTGATATTCTGTGACGTTTTAAACTTAAGACCCAGCTTAATCATCTATATCAGAAGTGGGGAACCTTTTACGCTTAGATGGCTGCATTAAATAATACCTTTAATCATATGGTCACAAAATTCAGCGCCAGATAACCTTCTACGGTCGAAGAGCCATTTGGACCTCTTTTCCATGGCAATAAGAGCCACCATAAGTTTTGCTGAACATAATTGTGTTCCAAAAAAAAGGTTTCCAACTGCAACTGGTGGCAATAAACCAAGTATCAACACGTTCAATAAATGCCAAAAGAGCCATTTAATTTAAAACACAATGATAGAGCATTGATACATCATGCCTTACGTATGTAGAAGTTAAAACAATGTATTTATTTACGAAGCCACATACGGCTGCACATTTACTATAAAAAGGCCGCATGCGGCCATATGGCCGCTGGTTCCCCACCCCTGATCTATATAGTGATGATTTAGATGTAATATCCTAAAATGCAAAAATGTTTTATAGAATTGAATAACTTTGAAATGCAGAAATGTAATGAAATTGTAGATCCGGGTTAGGGTCAGTGTTGAGGTTAGATTTTGAATTAAGGTTAGAGTTACAAGGGTTTTTTATGGTTAGAATTTGGGTTATAATTCATATATTAGTTGTGTTGGTAAACAATGCATCAACTTTGTGCGCTCTGATTCCATTTTTTTTATATTACTGCAATTAGTTGCAGTTATCAAATGCCAAACTACACAGAATAATCTCATTGATACCTATTGGTATAAGATAACCAACAAACGATCTAGTTATCAGGGTAACAGGGTAATCATATTAATAAAACAAAATGCAATGCATTTCATGCAAATGAAGCTATTGATAGGCAATACTAAAACATGGAATTTCATATTACCACATAGAATTACTAATTTATAGAAATATGGAAATTTACCAGAAAATGGAATTATGGAAACACAGAAATTAATCTAAAAAGTAGTTACTGAATTAGGCATACAAAAATACAAGAAAAGCTACCCTATATCTATGGAAGCACAAAAATTACAGATATGGAAAGTTAATAAAAAGGCAGTGGCTATTTTGCCGTCGACGGCAATTTACCCTCAGAGACTATTTTGCCGTGAGTTGTTTGTGATTGGTCAATCTTAATGACGTACTAAACATGTGACTTTTGGTCATCTCTGATTGGTCAATTTTAAAAACCAAAAAAAAAAACTTTGCACCCCCAGGTCTCTATCCCCCACCCTGCACACTCCCTTGCAGTGTACACTGCCCCGTACATTTACATACCGGGCCTGCCCCTTCAGTGTACACTGCCTTTCTTTTAAAGCCCTGGCCAGCTGAGATTCAAACCCGATACCTTGGTATCTCAAGACCAGCGCTCTATCCACTATACCACAGAGTCACTGGTGCGATAATAGCAAATTTGGCTATATAAACACACGTGAATGATCACGGCAAAATATATTCCAAGGGCAAATTGCCGTCGACGGCGAAATAGCCACTGCCTAATAAAAATTAATGACCTAACTATCCAATGGGGTGAAACAACATACCATAATTAAATTGAGTTTAGCAATGCATTTCTGTGATTTCAGTCATTTAATTGGTGCTTTTTCCTATTTCTGTCAGAATTTCAATGTGTAAATAAATTTTTTGTATCTTAGTGTTTCCCCTATTGACACAATGCAGAAAAATATTAAAACTGCATAGAAGTAGTGATGATGCAAAGGTTGCCACCTTGTCAGAGTAATCACACACTAGAGTTTCTCTTAAACTTGTTTTGAATGTAGTGATATTATTATTAAATGTAATTGAAATTGTACTATGCTCTGATGTATTTTCTATTATCAACAGCAAATGTTGTGGATATTTTTGTAAATTATTACTGAAAAAATGTTAAATTACCAAAAATTTTGTATTAGCTTGTTTTGAAATTTTTAATCTTTCAGTTTGTCATTGATGAGTTGGGAAGAAAATCTGCTCAAGCTCAGGATTTATCTGGTCCTATTACTTACTTCCAAAAATCTATCTTCAATGGGCATCATATATATGTTTTAAAAGACAGCCAGTCTAACAAGTAAGTAGCAATTATAATATGCCTATCCTAGCAAGCTACTACTTGCTGAAATAACATCTTATACATTTGAAACAGTGCAGCCAGCCTTAGGCATAAATCAAGGATACTTGGGGGTTGCAGCCTCCCCAGACTGTTGTCAGCCCTTCTCACATAAATTTCAAAGATGCCATTTCCAAAGAAGAAAAATTACTTTTATAAAGTTGATCTCCTAAACTGAAAAAGGTCTTCAACTTAATTTGTGGGCCAAAAGGTGCAAAACATCAACATTGATATCTGATAAAGATTCTTTTTTTGTCACCCCCCCCCCTCTCATGAAGTACTAAGTGTTATGGTTATGCTACCTGCATCTGTCATTAGTATGCTAAGTACTTAACTTAGATGGCCAATGTTAGCATGTATTACAAAATGTTCTGCAGTTTTTAAGGTTTTGAAAAATATTTTAAATATATACTGTTATCGTTTTTTTCAGATTAAATTCTAAATATACTGTAATTTAACACTGTAGCAATTCCATTGCCATAAATTAAGCATAATTTAATCTAGAAAGCAAAAAATTGTTGAATGGTGGGTGGATGTCGTAATATTACACAAAGCAAAGTTTCATCCATTACGTGCAAAAATTCTGGGTTGACAGCACAATTTTGACCAACAAAGAGGAGAAGTAGGTTCAACAATCATTGCAAGATACTCTAACAATGTGAACAGAGTCCATGCCTCTGTTTAGCAGACTGCAGAATCTAATAAATTCTCTGCTGTTTGCACCACTGCCTATGCAAACCAAAGCGATGCCTACAATGTAAATGTAAATTGCAAAAAGTTTGCATAGAATATATTTCTGTTGATGCCTTAATCCAAAGTCACATTACTTTTTTGACTAAATTGCTTTAAAATTTTAATTTTGTGAAAGCCACTTCTTGATTTATAAAGATTTCTAAACTTCAAAGAATCGTGAAACACCCTGTCCATTTTTTATATCGTGACACTTATACATCTATGCTCAGACTTATTCTTTGGTGATGGAGTAATATTGTTGGTTTGTGTATGTGCGAGTTAATGCTGTCGGTATTGGTAGCAGGCTTGTGGTAGAAATCCATTGTGCAATCAATACTGGTAACTCCAAAGCAGGTCAGAATGCAATGATCTAAGCATAACCACAAAGGCTTTCCAGTGATTTTAGGAAAATAATATGATGAAACCAACAGTTATTAGTAGTATTATGCCATTAAATCTTAGGTAGCAGTGGTTACCAAACTGTTCAATGCTTTTCTGTTTTGCTTGTTTGTAGAACCTATTATTCCTCCGCGGTCCCTATTCAAGTACAAAAACTTCCAAGCATTACTTTTTAAACATTTGTTTCTTACTCGTTAAATTGTTACCTCAGTACCAAGTGGAAAAAAATTCTTTGCCACCCTAGAACTAGGTAGATGGGTCACATTGGTGACTTGGCTTGATCTAGGGTTGAAATTACCTAAGTTAAATTAGCAAATGTAGCTGGAAATAATAAAATATGTTGGTATATTGAGAACATTGCTGCCCCTGCGATCTTAAACGGAAAAATCACCCAAGAAGTGTATAAAATATCTTGAACAATAAATTGTTTTATTCATGTGTCTAAGTACACTTGTAACATTGCAGTGTTAAACAGTTAGGCTGAATTACAAGCAAATGCATGCAGTAATCCTGAAAAATAGTTTTTATTTCGTCCGATAAAGTACAGATACTTTAAAGCTCTAATTTGTGAACTGCAATATAATATCCCATTCTTACAAGTTTATAACTTCTCTCAAAGAGGAATTCTTCTCTCGTCAGAAACTATAAATACTAGTATAGCATCTATTGTATGATTGGTGTAATTTATTTTGCGTTTTACTTTCAGTGGTTTAGGAAGTGTTATTGGTTTTATAAAAGTTGGAAAAAAACGTTTGTTCTTGCTTGATCATTATGGAAATCAAAACGAACTCTATCCACTTTGTGTGCTTGATTTTTATGTCCATGAATCACAGCAAAGAAAAGGATGTGGGTTAAAACTGTTCAGCCACATGCTGGAGGTGTGCATTGTTAGCTATGTTGGTGATACATTAGTCCTGCAGATTGTTTCTTTTTTTGCATGCGTAGACGTGTTGTGTCAGCGTGCATCTACCGATTTTTACTCGTTTTTACACTAAACTTTATTGGAGCAATATCATACTTTGAATTTAAAATGCTCTCTCGGACGAGTATCAGTGGGGTTTTGAAGGAGCTTCAGGTCCCAGGCTTATTATCACAAAGTCTAGAATAATTGATATGACACCATGGCTGCTGCAGTAATAAATGGTGCTTATCTTATCAGTTGTTGACACAGAGTGATTATGTATTCAAAAGTGTTTTTTATGTGCATTTCATTTTAAAAAAACTTTAAGCAGCGTGTCGAAATCGTACAAAAGTTGATCTTTTTACATTACTACTTGTAGCAAGACTGCTCGTTGTTTTGCCATTTCTAAACTTAAATTACCAATAATCGAATGCCGTCATATTCAGCGATTATGTAACTAGGGGAAGGTAGTAAAAAGTAATTCTATTGCTTTTTGTTTTTTTATTATATTTTATTGATTTTATTTAGCTTTTTTGGCTATTTTGCAATGTTATATGACTTGGCTGTTCGTTTTGTTCAGCAATGGCTTGAAAATTTTTGGTGTGTACCTAAAAAAATGAAGTGTCATGCAGTTTTTTAGCATATTTCAACTGCAGTGGGTTGCAAGTACGAGGACGTTTTTCTACTGTCACGCCTGAGTAAATTGTGCGCTGCTCCATATTTCATTCTTCATGCACTATAGTTTTATTGCTGAACTTCAAGCAGACCTTTAAACACCATTTTTGAAGTCTTTGGTATGACTCAATGAGGGAATTGAACCGCATTTATCGGTTGCAAGGTGGACACCTTAATTACTTCATTGCAGATTTGTTTGTTCAATGTACAAAACTTTTCAGGCAGAATGTGTGGAAGCAACTCATCTTGCAATTGACCGTCCTTCTCACAAATTCTTGTCCTTCTTAAAAAAGCATTTTCGTATTTTTCAAACTATTCCTCAGGTATTATTGAGAGTTTGTTTAGTTTAGATAAATTTCGTTATTACAAAATTCAGTAGCCTTACTTCACCATTTTGAGGAGGAAAATCAATACTATAATTGCTAATATCCGTAAGTGTGTAACTCGGGGATTTGAATATTCCGAATTATATAACACTTTACTAGTGTTTTTTGTGGTTGTTGAGCTGTATTTCGCTCATTTTTTGTGACCAGTTCAGTTGCTCGTCATAGGAATCAGTCAAGATCACATTCACTCTATGAAAGGCTCGGAGCATTCCCTTGTAGGGCAACCCATCTCAAAGTTTGTGCACTGTTTACACCCCTCCCCCCCAAGCAAAAGGCTGTCAAAGCCAGAGCAGTTATTTCTGGGTTGTAAAGTCGTCGCTAGGAAGCACGAAAAATACCCATTTAGCTTCCGTATGTCTAGCACCTTCAAATTTATTTCAGTTGTCGGTAACCTACTAAGGAGTGTCGGAACACCGTCTGCTGCAGCAGTAGTTGTCCGTTCAAACCTCACAGTTTTATTACGGTGCTGGACCCTTAAAAAATACATGCTGCGGCGATTTCTCCTGCTTCGTTGCACTGCTTGTGGTAGAACTTCGTTGTATTCGTACCAGCTGTTTTGTATTGGTAACTCAGAGGCGGGTCTGAAGTCTGACTCAACGCAAGTGATAACTCACCTCCACTCAAAGGTGTAGTCAACCCTCGAACACCGGGCATTTCAATGAGATTACTTATCGTTTTTTGCTTCGTATACAGTACTTCACGAGTCAAAAGGTGCTAGGTTAGCTGTATCAAAATTTTGACAACGTTTTGCAGGTGAATAATTTTGTAATCTTTGATGGATTTTTCGACAACCGTTCAGACGTTATTCGTACATCTGCAACCAGTGAAAAATACGATAATGCCAGATTTCGTCCACTGTCACGAGCTGTCAGTGATGATGTTATTCGGCGTCAAAGGTTTGTTATGTGTATATTGTGATTGAACAAAGTTGATCTTTGACAATGGTTTGTTATTTTTGCTAATAGTTTTTATAGTTTTGATCTTTTTCCATAGCGGAATTACTACGGACAGTTTATCAACATATTTTTTCAATTAATTAAAAATTCACAGTTACATGTCTGTACTACACTGAACATATGACTCTGAACACATGCTGGTTTTGAACTGATGAACCTCCCGATTATGAGACCAGCACTTTAGTTTCAAAGGGATTTAAAATACTTTTCAAGTCGTTCTGGTTAGAATATTAAAGCTGTTCATCCGGCATGTAGTGAAAGGCTACTTTCGTACACCTTTTCATGGTAGTTTGCCTTGTTGGAGCTGAGGCTGCAAGTCTTCAGTTTTTATTCATGAGTGGTTCAAAATTGGCTACAGCTTCTTAGGCAGCAGTTTTTAATCTTTTTTCCTCTTTTTACCCCTTGATCTATTCAATTTTCTAGACATACCCCAGTACCCATTTCGCTTGGCTTCCACGCGTTGATCTCCAAAAAAAAAATCATCCATCAGAACTTTGGTACGAATTGAAAAATTCGGGGTCAGAAATTATCGATCTGCAAAAAAAAGTGTCATCCAATTCGCCGACTACAGGAGCAGGATAAAGAAATTTACCCCAGGCTAAGAAGTGCTGTCGTAGGATCTTGACTTAATTGGCTATGCATTGTAAACCTGTATATCCGTTTCACTCTGTCCCAAGGAAGAGGAAAGATAAAAAGATAACAATCATACTCTCATCATTTGATTTTTTACAGAGGTCTTGAGATGAACCGTAATGCATTTGACGACGTTTCCCGCCCTATTTCGGGATATGAAATAGGGGAAAATTACGGATACTTTCACACAAGAAACAACCGAAGAAGGAGATGGAATCCTGGTAGGAAACAATACTCTTATTTTTTCTAATTACTTGGAAAAGTTACTTTTGCTTTACTAATATCATGAGAACGTAGCGACTCAACTCATCAAGCTAACGGCTTAGCAAAATCGCTCTCTTAATTACGTTGTAACCGTAAGCTTAACTCAACATATTCTTAAAAGATTTCTGCTCTGTCCAAATGCGAAATCAACCTGAAGGCAAAAGGAGCTAATTTACATAGCCCAGCATACAACCTAATTAATATTGTAACAAAATCAATAGCTAGTCGATTCGGCTGCTTTAGTTTGAAGTTATGCCTGCTGTATTGGAAATGTACGTTCGATTTTTAGCGGGTGGAGAAAGCTAGCGCACTCGTTTGTATGATTTTTCCTCCGACCACATTACAATCTTGTGTTAAAAAGTGTGCACAGAACCAACAACTAACTTTGTGTAGCCACTTAATTTGTCCCATGAGTATGGCAATCAAGAAACAAGATTACATGAGTGTGTCTTTAGCACCCAATGAGTTACTTTTCCAACACTTTATAAAGTTACAGTATATTCAGCTGTACTCTTGTGACTGGCAATAAAAGTTAGAGCAACCGATTACCAGCAAGTTTTAACGCACTTGCTTGTTGCAACCTTAATAGTCTTTGAAGTTTAGTGACAACGATTTTACCAAAACGGTGTTTTAAATTTCTATATCAATATCCGTACGACAACGACTTTTAACTGATGGTGCTTTATTGTGACTGAGTGCTTCGCTCATCCTTCAGCGAATAAACGACTTAACTGGCATCCGTTTTATTTTTCAGACGGAATCTTACCTCCCGTTAATGACGCTCCTGTACGTTCAAATTTCTATAGCAGGTAAATGCGATCTGTTGTCCGACAGAGAGAGAGATCTAATGTTTTTAAATCTGGTTTGGTATTCGTAAACGGGGATGGCCGAATTCAGCTCGCATTTCTCGAAAGTTCCTAGACAGCGTTGCGCCTCATCGTTCCATCGATGGCATCGTCCTTTTTCAATTGAATCTGTTATTCAACCTGCCTTCCGGTTATCTTCGGCCGTCCACGTCCTCTTCTTCCAATTATTTCAAAATCCAACGCTCACAACGCGTCATCATTCCTTCTCAAAACATGCCCGTACTATGATACTTCGTTCGCTTTGGCCCGCCTGTCAAAAGTTTCTTTCAAACGCAGCAAATCCGTCAGTTCTTGGCTACTCCTTTTCTGACTTAATTTGACTTCACATAATGCTTTTATTATTGTTTTTTCAGTTCTCAAAATCGCAGTGTCATACTCCCTCAGACATGTCTCGCTCCCGTATTACGTGAGCGGCCTTATACAACTGTGATAGATTTATCCTTTCGTTTTCCACGAAACCTTTCTTCCATGAAGCAACTTTCCGCATTCTCTGCATTTTATCTATTCAGTTTTTGTTCTCGGTGTCACCACTGCTTCACTTCTAGCGCTGGCATTCATTCTATCTTCCAAGTTACAAAAACTTTTCACCAACTCCATCTGGTCATAGAATGATAGTTCGTTATCTGGTTTCACAATTCTTTTTATTGCCTCAACACATCCTTCACAAACAAGACCTTCCGCCATAGCTGAAGACATTCTCTTCATTTTCGCTCATCTATCATGCACTCATTTTACCACATTTTGTGCACAGCGCTGAATATGCCATAACCCCCCCGTCGCAATTGGCACATGGATCGTCTTTGCTCTTTAGTATTTCACCTTTAGAACCGCTCACCATCATTTTGGTTTTCCTGCGGTTAACCTTCAGTCCTTTGCTTTTAAAACGCCTCGTTCCATTTCAGAAAATTCTCTCTCAAAGCCTCATACTTTCACTCGTTAAAACTAAGTCAACTGCATACAAAATTTCATTCCACAAGTCTTTTGCCCACTCTGTGGTTACATCATCCGAACATCACCCCTCGCAGGATTACTTACGGTAAACCTTTCTTTCTTATCTCTCACTCCATTACCTTTTTGGAACTCGATCAAATGCCTTTTCAATATTCAGAAAACCCATATACCACAATTTTTCTCATCTTTATATTCCTTTTGCACTGTCTTCATAACAAAAAACGCGTCTGTCGTTTCTCTGCCTGCCGTAGGACGGAATTGCATTGCATTAGCATACAGTGATTTTTGAATACTTCTTGCCAGCACTCTTTCAACGATCTTCATAGCATGTTCTAACAGCTTTACTCCCCTACATAAATTACAATTTCTTACGTCGAATTTTTCCTTGAAAATTGGCACCAACACACTTGTTTGCCATTCATCGGACATTCCTTTTCCATTTGCCACATATTGGCAAAGTTCCATTATCATATTAACCCCTACTTTTCCACTAACGGATATCATCTCTGCACATCCTTCAAAAGATCCAGCTGCCTTTCCTGGTTTCATTGCTGTCATCATTTCTTTCTGAGTAACCTTTTCGATCAATCCATCCACCATGTTAGCTTCTGCCGTGTGTTCCCAATCATTCTCTGTATTCATGATCCCCTCCATGTAACTTTTTCACTAAAACTTAACTTTCCGTCTTTTCCTCTCATGCATCTACCTCCTTCGATATCTTTTTCATTTTTTACCGACTTCATAAAACAAAGTGTGATTTGGTTTTTCGCTAAATATTGTTAATTCTTTTTCAGCTTCTTTTTCATAGAATTTGCAACCACTTTCTTTGTTCAATTTTTCGTATTTTTATATCTAGCCTTGTTTTCCTTCAATCGATTCACGGCTATCTTTTTATGTGCCACTTTCTGTTGTCAAATTGCTTCCTTTACCTCCTCATTTTACCATCACGTATTTCCATGAATCCTGCTTTCTTTCCACAAACTTCATGACAAGCCTTTAAAATACCATTTTTAAAAGCATTCCGTATAGTGGGCACATCAACATTATCCAACTCCTTAATTTTTTGCAATCTTGCTTTCCTTGAACTTCCAAACTCTCCTTCTAACACTTTGTTCGTTTTTCACTACTTTTTTTTGTCTGTGTCTGTTACCACCGGTCGATGTTGCAATTCCCATCAGCATGTCTTTGCTGACTTCCAAACTCGCTTTTACACATGAGAAATCGCCAACCGTAGTTTAAAACATAGGCTGGTACTAAAAAGCTGCCTCTTACGTCATGCTAGGTGGACAACCTCACTATTCCACCCCGATGAAGCAGGGAGCTTACATCATTGTAATGAATAATTTATAGCTGCGCAACCTTTTTGGCCGGCGGGTTATTTTCAGACTTCATGAATATCTTCCGGGCCTGTCAAATTTTGTAAGCCATGTTGTATCTACGTGCAATTAAGCTTCGAAGCAGTGGCTGGTGGCAGAGTTCATCCAAAGTTGTGGTCGAGACCTTTTTTTTGAGATCAAGGCTTTCAAAGCAACAGTTATACCAAATTTTTCTAATTTCACGTGTGTAGATCAATTTTTGTTATAAGAAATCGGATTTTCCGAGATGTGATAGGTTTGCCAACCAAGGCCCCCAACGTTTACGTCACTGATTTATATCAAGCGTAGGAAATATTTTATGAACCAAACCTCGTCTTTTTTACACCAATTTTGTAAGGCGGCTGCTCGGGGATTGCCGCCGTTTATTATGAAAGCCTTATTGAATTCCCGCATATCGCGAAATGCCACTATTGGTTGCTTGCATCGCAAACCAACCAAACATTGTCGTCTCAACATTTCTTTTAGATTTTCACACCAACGGCAGCACACGCCCACCAGTAAGCCTCCTATCAACCGATTGCGTCCGAATTCTGGAAGCTCACAGAATGAGAAAGGTTAGCGTTCTTGCGATCTGCAGTCATGGCAAAGTCTACACGGTTATACATGAAACAACGTTGTGTTCAGAGCTACTTCGAAGTTGCCAGTACTGCTGGTATGGTGTATTTTATCACAACCATCAATGCATTTTATCTATCCATTAAGTGCAACTAAGCTGGAGAAATTGCTTAAAATTTTCTTCTCGACCTCGGGGCGCTACATATGAAGTTAGATGTGTTAGTGAAACAATCGATTGAAAGAAAAAAATAGAGTCTGTAACATTCGATAATTAATGAGCTAGTGAGGACTTAATGTTGCCATATATTTTTTAGATGAAAAAGCTAGTGCAACTAAAGAAACTACAGTTGAAATGAAGGTAAAAATAGATGCAGTTTTACACTTTCAAAAAAATGGTCTTTTGCACGAAATATGACTTAGGTGACGTCATGGTATAACAAACCAAAACATTCAGCTTGCTTTTCATTGTTTTAGATCTCGTATGTAAAGCTTCTGCCAACTGTACACTGGAAACCTTGTTTAGGAGGCGGCTAAGCACAACTGTTTTGTGTAAACGTCTTTTTTCAACGACTAGCGAAGGCGATTTTCTTCGTGGTCTAAGGACTGGAAACACTGTCATACAGCGACAGTATCAGTTGGTTATGAATTCAAACCTCACAATAACCGATGTGTTCATGGGAGTGACACTACGACAAAATTTTCTCTGCTTTGCTGATTTTGTAATTGAGAGTAATGCAAGCGGAATGTTGAATCTCGAAAACTAAAAATCATGTTTAAACTATTGTTTTTTGCTTAACGCCATTGCCAGAGTCGTGAGATTCTGGGAGAAGAAAATGCAATCTACGAAATGCAAGTGCAAAAACTGGCTCATTATTTACTCTCACTATAGGCTGGGAGATAACTATTTAAGCACCAAGGTATTGCTAATCGGCCTAATCCAATCAGAGGAAAGATAAAAATTGACACGTTTCTTGTTTTATAGACTTTTCCTGATGACAATTGCAACTCATCACATTCTGCTGTTACTAGTGTAAATAAAGTCAATGAAGTGAAGAGCGCTTCGATATCGGCTGTTCATCGTTATAAAAATCCTTCTGATATGCTCAAAGAACTGAGCGCGAAAGATGAACACAGTTTACAGGAAACAGCTTCTAGTCATTACCGCTACCGAAAACGGTGGCCACACCAAAATGGAAGAACAGGATGGAATATATTTGGTGTACCTGTCGCTAGTAACTGGTCTTTAAAGCCCGGGAAATGATCTGTAAGACAGATGGTGCGGTCAAAGTGTTAGCGCGTTTCATGTTCGCTCGAAGTTCCGTTGCTCACTTTCGCTTTGTTTTTATGATTGGGCCGCTAAAAAAATGTAGGCCATCATTTAGCGTAATTACATGTCCGCGTTAAGCGTGCGCTGCTGACTTGGAATTTTTTTGCGGGGATTATGGATTTGGGGCAATTTTTCAGCAGCGCTTGTGCTGTAAGCTCCGGAAAATTCAAACCCTGTGTGCCAGCAGTGACTTGCGATAAGAGCACGTGCCGTTAGGGTAAATAATACGGTCTATAATCCGTCTGTTAGTTGCTTCCCTCAGGTTTAAACCACTTCGTGTTACTATTAAACAAACCTAAACAAAACAACGTGCTAAATATAACCTGAACCAACGCTTTCTAGAATCTAGCTTCAAGGCTAAGAGTTTAAATTCTCGAAATTAAGGTAGTATATCCCAGATTTATGTTTAGCTAACTCCGTTAAACGCAAGTTCAACACCTATACTGTTTTGAAAACAAGCCTACGCTAGAAGTATTAATATTTGTTGTTTATTGTTAAAATTGCCCCTGCTAATTAAGCTTGATTTTAGATTTGGGTTGGTAGTGAGTTAACAAATAGCTTGGTGTCATAAGTTGCGATGGAACGAGTTTTTTACCATTTTACTGTGAGCTTAGCTTATTTGTTAGTGTTTGGTGTTAGTTTAATAATTAATTTTGTAATCCACAGTGCAGTATTCAGTTTTTATTTTGCATATTTGAAATAATGATAATGCACAATTAAAATAAAATAAAATAATTTCAAAATCATCTGCTTCTAAGCCATGAGACCACCTGCAAAAACAAGCGTTCAACTCTTAAAGCTTGTTTAACAGTTTGAATGCGCAGTTTTGTACCGTTAGAGCTATTATCCTTCGCTCATAGGAAAAAGATTTGTCAGTTAAACAACGCGTACACAGAACATCTTATGTCCTAGGAGTTGGCACTGCAGCCAAGCTAAAAAGTTGCTGTAAAAAACTTATTAAAGAAAATGCAAAACCACACAGGAATTGAAGTTGCGAACCACTTTCTTATCGGGAGGTAGTAAAGCAAGCGTTGTCGTTTTACGTCTTCCGAGCAATACT
Source organism: Trididemnum clinides (assembly GCA_963675345.1). NCBI lineage: Eukaryota > Metazoa > Chordata > Ascidiacea > Aplousobranchia > Didemnidae > Trididemnum > Trididemnum clinides. The sequence goes on from OY776286.1 coordinate 36,490,233, forward strand.
TTCCTAATGGGCAGATCTACTACTAATTAAGAGAAATGATGAAAATTTATTTCACTCGTCGACCAAGATATGAACAAGAAGAATCTGTACTCAATCCAGTACTCACCCATGCATGTCGCAGCGATCGGCGAGAGTCGTAGTTTGGATCCGAGACAAGAGTTTGAAAGCAAACGACCAATGCAAGCAACAAATCGCTTTCAAGCGCTCGACTCGTAGTCTATCGATCACAGGTATAGCCTAGTCTACCGTGCCACCAGTCGATTAACACCCTGATCAGACTAGGATTAACACATGAAGTCTTTAACCTCAGATGTCGAATACCAACAGCTAACATGGTGGGCCCAGAGCAAATTGTGTTGAAGTTGTCAAAAAAGAATCTGCACCACGTTATAAACTTGCAAGGAATACAGTGTTTCTATGACAGAGTCGATTGAGTTTGTGAAAGTCAATTATGATAAAAAAAAAACTGGTAGAAAAAATGGATGTGCATTAATAAATCATACCGGTGACTTCTAACGTCGCAGCGTTCACATAAGAGCTTTCGTCCGAAGCAAGAAATAAACAAGCGTTTGCTACTTCTAAAAACAAAAATCTTGGTGTAGCGGACTACCTCATAATGAAAGGCTTGAATAAACTTGACTATAAACCATTGATATAAGAAATCAAACAGAGTGCAGGGTACGATGGAGTAGTTCTAGTTTTACGCTGAAACCGGTCATAATTCAATTTTTGGTGTCTAGAAGGATGTCGTAATCTTGACCGGTCTTCTAAATCAGCATCTGCACCTGCAATGATTGGCAACCTAAACTCCGTTTCCACCTATACTCTCTTGTAAGTGTACGCTGGAATAATCTTCAGCATGGGCATGGTTTTACAAAGCTTTTTAAACGTGCGAGCTGTCGTGGTCTGTGTAAGTTAAATCGTTGTTTTGCTAACACATACAAACTAATGCCCTGACTGCTGATCCCTGCGTCAGGTAGACTCCTCACGTCCCACCACCAGTTCGCCACATAAAGATAACGTTATACCCTTAAATGTCAAGGACAGAACAAGGAAACTTGTAGATTTTTTCCTCACTGTCTTTTCAGACTGAGAGTCAAGAAGAGAAGCTATACATAGCGTTATTTAAGTTTTTGGTGTCACCGGACAAAGGAATTGCACCAGGCGTACAAACAGCAAAACGGATACTGTAACCAGCACATTACCGCGCCGTTGTGCGAGCTGAGCTAAGGTATTTTCGATAGATACCCCTAGTCTATAGGGTACTCTTGTGCGGCTGGAAACCGGGTTCAATGAAATTCAACCAACTCTTCCTCACCTTCAGGATTTCCCATTCGTCGCAAAGGCACAGTTTTAAGCAGTCGGTCAATTATATTTCGAGGCACGACTTCGGTCATCGGAGTTTGAATGAATCCTGGTAATACAGCATTGCAACGAACTCCAAATCTGTTGAAAACAACTATCAGCTTATATCGAGAAACTAACTTCAAGAATATGTATAGTTAAAAAAAGTGAAATTAATGTATTAATTTCATTCTTTCTGGGGCCGAGCTTTAAGCATCAAACTAACGTTCTCAATGTATCCCCAACGAGCAAATAAAACATAAAGTGAATTAGGCTCTCGATAACGCGAAACCTACTTATGTTGCTATTTCGCTCCACAGCACTTAAGTACTGTATTGAGAAGCTGCTAAACTCAGCGCCATGCAAAAATCCTGGTGTTTGTGGCGTTGCCTGGGGAACCGGAAGCACTGCTCCCGTAATTTTCAACTCGCGTCAGCAGTAAACATTGGTGATATCATAATATCAAGATAATGTAAAGACATTCCCATACGTTATTTCGAGGTTTCGGAATGAAACGATAAAGGCTCCCATTTTCCTGGGCCCACCGTATTGGTAAAAGTAGTGGGGAGGTCCCTTTTTCTAAGACGCCTTTCTTCCGACAACAATGTCTACCCGTATTAATACAAGCATAACCTGAGCGGCGAGCTGTTTCTTGAAACCCCGACACAGTCGGGATTCGAACTTGGGCCTTACGCTCGCGAGACGAATGCCTTTATCACTGCATAAACACGACACACAAAAGATGAATTCCCCGACAATTGGTACACGCTTGCCCCCAATGGAGCAGTGTGGTTTAGACGTAGAGCATGCAACGAGTTGTTGCCAGTTCTCCACAGAAGCAAGCGACTACAATGGAATTTTCCTACATTGATTTTGATTAGATTTGCAACATGAACCGGATTATATTCGTTTTATGCCGTGCCTCCATGCCAAGGAAGAGGAGGGGTAAACACAACAATGTAACAAACGGTTGAGTGTAGAGTGATAAACCTGACTCTCCGAAATATCACATCAAAATTACCTTCCATATTCTAGTCCGACGGTTTTTGTAAATCCAATAACACCCGCTTTTGACGCAGCATAGTTGGCTTGTCCGATATTTCCAGCCTTTTGAAACATTTACATGAACAGCTGTTGGTCAGTCATTTTTACAGGTGTACAAGTCAAGCTGTATGCTATCAATGCCACAGGGTATACCAAATACTTGACATCTGCAATAATCAGTAATAACTGCAAAAAGGCATTGATAGTCTCCAAGGAAGAGATGGTGAGTTCGACATCTGCAAGACTAGATAAATTGACTCGCCAAGTAGCAATGACTTAAATTAAACTCTTACTTTTCCAACGATGCTCGACAGGTTTATAATTGAAGCTTTCTGTATTCCCTTCTCGCTTTTTAGAGCAGAAGTGAATGCTTGTGTCATGATGAAAATTGACTGCAACAGATAAAATTAGCTGAGTTAAAGACTTAGTACCAAACAAGGTTAGATTACTGTTTTAATGCCAACATCATACATCACGGGCGTGCAACCTGCGGGCCAATGCAACTCACAAACTAAAATTCTGTGGTCCGTGAAACAATGTGGTTATTGGACTGTGGCACGTTCCAATAAAAAAACCTTAATCGTAAAAACGTCTGGTTTGCGGTGTAATTCAGTTGAATGCAGTTGGCCGGGATGCGCCGAAGATTACACACCATGGTCCCAAATCATTTTCGCAAAGAAAGCAACGAACAGTAGCAGCTAGTGCAACTTTTTCAATAGCTTTGGGCAGATTTGTAAGTATAGACATTATATTAATTACGTTGTTTTGGGCTGTCAGCAGGAATTTTACGATGTAACTTTTTGTTTTTTTAGCACAACTTTTCTCTGACACATACCACAAGCTGCGCAGCGATGCAATTGCAAGGACTTTACTTTGGTGATCAAACATTCAAAAAACATTAATTTGCCCAATTCTATACTTTGGCATAAATTTGCAAGCACTCTTTGTAGCAGAAACCCCAACATGGCGCTAAGTGCATTAAACTAACGTTTTACCTTTAAATTAACTCTTATAACTTCATCAAAATCTTCTTCCTTCATATTCATTAATAAATTATCGCGAGTGATGCCAGCGCAATTCACAAGAATGTCACCAGGTTTACCATATTTTTTCTATAATGTATATAGATTTCAAAAACGAATAAATTTATGTAGACTGTTGCATTTGAAATCTACTGCGGTCACTACAAACTGCTACCAAAAGGTGTGAAAGTATAACCCTTTCAGACACCAGTTCAAACCTCTTCAGACACGAGTTCCACCTGCATAACCCTTTCAGACACGAGTATAGCTTGTTTGAGGTCAAATAATTCAACTTTGGTGAAAATTTGTCATTATCATGCACAGCTTGCATAATGCACGATGGTGTCATTTGACAACACTTATACTCAAGGAGGAAAAAAATTCGTGAGTCACAATTGGTGTCAATTGACACCAAAATCACTGAAAGGGATATTGTTCTACACATCAAGATGATTTTCCTTGCATATATTCAGTAACCAACGATTTATGTTGTCATTGATCTGCTACAGCCGTATTCAAAAGTTTAAGACCACCTGCCTATAATTGGGCAACACTAAAATACGGAAAGCAAATTTACAGAAATTAGTAATGGAATTACTTAATTATGAAAATTCATATTAAAATATGAATTATTGAGTTGTGGAAATTTAAAATAAACTGTGGAGTTAACTGAACCATCGGAAATGCGAAAACACTACAAACTGAAACATGGAAACCAGAGAAATACAGAACTTTATAGAAGTTGAGAAAAACTAAAAATATAATCCCCAATTCGATAAAATTACATAACTGAATTGAGCAAAATCATGCATCTCGATGTCAAAATAAGCTGATCTAAACGTTAGTCAATCGTTTTTTTGCAAATTTCCGTATTTCTACACTTTCCATAATTCAGTTTATGCTTTTTTTAATTTCTGTAATTCCACATTTCTGTATTTGTGTTCTCCCATTTCAGCCAAACAAGTCCAAAAAAGTCTCAAATATTAGATCACAGTTATCTTTCACTGTGTAATTGTTCTGCTATGTAACAAATGCTTCCATAACAACCTTTTAAAAACGAGCTGTTTCTTCTGAAAACAAAACAAACCAAAGCTTATCAAAATTTGCTGCTGACTAAACCGGCAAAAAAACGAGAGGACATCTCCTATTGAAAGACTGAAATTTTTTAAATTTTTGAATCTGGCAACTACTTGATAAATCACACAGTATAGTTCTCCTTTCTGAAACTCCTCTTCCTACAATGTAACAGTTTTTAACCTCTCAATAGCTGATAATGTCTCCATTTTTCAACAGCAGCAGTTGAAACAGTAACATTGCAACATAAAAAGCTCTGAGATGCAACAATTGTGACAATTTTATAACTTGTTGTGAGAATCTATTTTTCGGTAGATCTTAAGTTTGCACAGAACTGCAATACCAGTGATAACAATAATGCATTATAAGAATAATTCGGACATTTTCATAAGGATTGACTGAAATTGAACACAACATTACTACTTCTTGCAATATAATCACAAACAACATGACAAAGATCACATATAGGCAACCGTGATTCAACTGAAAATTCACTTACATTTATGTCAGTAAATAGTTGACTAGCAAAATCAGATGTTGCCACATCACCATTGGCTTTAAGGTGATCGTTGTCATTTATTGTTGATAACAATTTATATGTAGCATGTAATTTGTCTTTATTTCGATCAACAAGGACAATGGTTGCTCCTTCTTTTGCAAATTTTGAGCAAATGGAGTTTCCAATTCCACTGGCTGCCCCTGGTATAAGTGTTGAAACCTTTTATAATATATTATGTTGAAAGAGATTCACAGCAAAAGGTAACTTTCAATGACCGTTTGTAATCTACTTGCAAATGCTATAAATGTTGAGGTCACTACAAATTATTATCACATATGAAGTTATGCTGCACAGCTTTCAATGGCTCTGATTAGATGAGGTGATCAGAAACACTTAAGCCTTCATTTTTCTTCATGGTTTTAAGAGACCCAACACGAGTTAACAATAATCAGGCTATACCAGCTTTTGCTTAGTAGGTGGCTATTTTGCCACCAACAGCATTTTACCCTTGGAGGCTATTTTGCTATCACTATTCATGTGTTTAAATAGCCACAATTGCTGTTGTGTAGTGGATAGTGCAGCTGCCTTGAAATGCAATGGTTACAGGTTGGAATCTTTACTGGCAGGGCACTTAGACAAAGGCGGTATACACTGGAAAAGGGAGCCTGGTATGTGAATATATGGGGTGGTGTACACTGGGAGTGAGTGTAGACTGGTGGTGCAAATCTTTTTAATTTGTGATTAAAATCAAGCAATCAGAAACGACCACAAGCCACATGTTTATCACCAATACATCATAAAATTGACCAATCACAAATGTCTGATGGCAAAATAATCTCCAAGGGTAAAATGCTGTTATGACAAAATAGCCACTGCTTTTTGTTTATTCTACAGGAACAGACCCAGTTTTTCATGACACATAAAGCAGCATATGTTCCGAGAGCACACCTGCTTCAGAGTTATCAGTATTGTTGGCACAGTGCATTTCTGCTGCAACAACTGCAACCCAACAAAGGGGTTTGCTATAACAAACCTTTTTCAAGCTGTTAATGGTATATCGTATGCATACAAAACAAAATATGGTACCTGTAATAACTGCAACCTTTCCTGCAATCCTTGCTGCCATTTTTCTTTTTCTGAAGATTTAAAAGGAAATATGTAGTAATCTATAGCACTTATAAATCTTCAAATCTTATTCACAACACAAAGTGACTTATCAAAAAATATGATCCTTAAAAACACAATTCTTTGCATTCAGCTAAAAGCAAAGGTTTTTTAATTTTTTGCTATGCCTTTTGTGTAGATTAGGTAAGACAAAATGCTTGTCGAAGACTTGATCTAAGCAACCGAAAATCTTTTTTTGATGCTTTACCTCATTCTGTACCTCAACTTTTTTAGGACTTCGCTTTGTGTTTTCTTTCAGATTACCAGTAGGCCCCGCAATGTAAACTGGGGCAAATAACTTTACTCATTTACAAGGTGCTACCAACTTTGGACTATACTTTTCTGTTCTTTCGACGCGAAATTCCAAAAGTGCAAACCACAGCGCTAGCCTTGCCATTGCCACCTTCTCAAATTTTGCAACGTCATTTGCAAGTCACGATGTGTTGCATTGCCATGACATAAGTTGCACTGACACCCAGGGAAATCATAACAAGGAATTTCTTCATTCACATTATCGCTAGATGTAGCTACTGATTTGCAATATTATACCAAAATGATTAAAATGTTTTTTAAATTGTGATTTTTTAAACTCAAAAGCATCAAATTACAAGAAGTGAGAGAAAAAGAGCGGCCCTCGTCCAACACGCTACATCCGTTTCTGTCAAATGGCAAACTTTGCTTGGTATAAAGGTCGCATTTGGAGTGCCCTACACAACGAAATCAAAAGCTGCTGTTTGTCTGTCAGCGATTGCCTCTTTGTCAGCACCACATTTGGATATTCTTATTCATTAAAAACAATTTATGCTCAAGACTCACATGACAGCAACAGAAGCTCTGTAAGCATAAACTGGATGACAGGATAAATGTTTAGTTTCGGAGCTCCCGAGTTTCAATATTCCACTTGAATTACTTGTTACTTTTATTAAATTCATCGCCCGATAAAATCGTACAAACAAAGAAAATAGGCCTATTTCACAGTATTTTTCAAGGTGAAAACAAGTTCGGTTCACTTCATCTTTTTGTGTACGCACCTCCAAGTCAATACAGAGTAGTTTAATTATATAAAAGAAATAATATTAGTACTGTACATTAAAAATGAAACCCATTTAAACAAAATTACGTGAAGGCGGGTCATAAATGAGACCGCGTAGCCTGTTAATTTTATCTATAAACGAAGCAAACAACTTAGATATCCGAGGATTGTCAGTCGTTGTCGCCATAAAATGGCGTTTGAACCCATTTAACCTTGCTGTCAACAATTATGATTAGTAGTAGAGTGAAAGGGTGTTTATAGGATTCCTGCGAACCAGGGAAGGGTTTTTGAGGAGTGTGCGAAGGGTGTACTGTTTAATAGCATAAACTTAGTGGTCCATGGGGTACCTATGGACCCTGGCCCGAAACTTTTAAGAGGTTTAGAATCGTTTTCAGGGGCTTCAGATTTGTTGCTATTTTCCTCCCAGAAAATAAGAGCAAAAAAATTCGATTACATAAATTTGATCTCTTTTAAAAAAAGATCCTCAACCAGTCAAATAAATCAATTTTTGAACTTTGAAGTCTATTTCCAATTTAATAAAGCACAAAAAGTTAACCACAAGCCATCTCACTTTGGTACCAGACCCTGGCAGTGTTGTACGTTTGCGCTGCCAAATTAGCGGCCTTTACAATTTGCTCGCGCTTATACAAGCGGCGGCAATTTTTCCTTGCGTAACTGTCGAAAGTGGTGTGGCGCGACTTACTGTGCCAAATTCTCAGCGTTAGCGCAAAGGGTTGATTTTCTTCAGAAAATATTTCAATAGCCTTTTTTTCATTTTAAATTTGTTCTTGTTTTATTGTTTCGAGCACTAACGTGCCAAGGGGGATGCCAATGTGCCATGCCGCCCTCAGACCCTAAAAACGTAAAGCAAAACCAAGCAGTTTTAGCAAAAGCAAAGCTGGTTTTTCGCGAGTATTCGGGGTTCGTCCTGGATTTTGATTTTCTTGTGAAAAACCATCGCTCAGACCATTTGCTGGTAGAAATCTGGACTGGACTATCTGGTTAAAGTAAAACAGTTATCAAATTTTGTTAAGCTCTTGAAAGTGAATAAGAGTTTTAGAGGACAGACAAAAACTTGTTGGAAAACTGCACAAACCACTATTTTAAAAGCGATATTGGATCAATTAACTCTGCTACTAATGAGAAATATCAGCTTTCTGCAGAGGGGTTAGTGGCAGCCACGTTTTTAAAGAGAATCGTTCAACTTGTACGAGAATAGAAAGCTACCGGTATCACTAGGCACTCCGCATCAGCATAGGCGTAAACACTTTGTATTCTATAGGGGGGAGCTGACAGAGAAAAGACTGTTTTGTATCACAAGTCACTAGACCTTGTGTTAGCTCTAGCTACGAGCTAATCGATTTCTAGTTGTCGTATTCTATCTGAGATAGGGCTACAGGGGGTAAAGCAGCCTGGGGAATGGACACGGTATCAGCTCAGCAGCAGACGAATATGATATCAACGAATATATTATACTACTGTGAACAACTACAATGCCCCAACAGCACCCAGCAGCATGCACCACGTGAATCAACACACTATTATTAATTTGGGTGATGCAGGCTGGGTTCCACAGCAACAATAGATACGGTAGACGGTCACCGGTATCAACACTATTTTAACTATCGTAAGCGCAAACAATGCATGCAAAACCTACCACTAAAACACCTTGAACCTGTAGCTGCAAGGAGAAAGGCAAATAGATAAAGATGCTAGGCCTAGGTAAGCCAGGCCCAGCACTACGAAGCACACTTCAAATACCATACATTGTAGGCTACCATACCTAACTATATCATGAATAGATACATCACTACTAATTACACTAAATTAGCACAGGTTCTACCTAGAGTAACTGAATAGCGACTAGTAAAGAAATTACGTAATCGCTAACCACGCCAAGAACAGTATCTGGTAACCGGAAAGTACTAACTCTACACATTATCAAAGGATCAATGTACACATAGAGCGAAGTGGCGCTAACACCTTGTTTGCGATCAACTTTTTGAAAGGTAGGCAATGGGAGTATGGCATTAATCTGAGGAGAGAGCCGATAACAGTATGGGAGTTGCAGCACATCTGCCTCCCTACTTTTACGCCTATGCCTCCCAAGAAATTAAAAATCTTACCTGAAATCAAATGTGATCTCTAAAAAAGGTTGTTTCCTTCTGGTATACACCAAAAGCTTAGAAACTTGTAGGCCTAAATTTGCCCCTGAAATAAAAGTGAAAACCAAAAAAGTCGTTTATCATGATTGGAACTGAATTTTAGTAATTGTGGCGTTTTTGCAGGCAGTGAAGTTAAAAAAACAGGACCTATCACTGCTTCCCGAAGTTTCTTAATGCACAAATGAATTATTGAGGGAAAGTGGCCTTTATATGAGGAGATCAAATTGTTACGAGGGGATGCTGCAGTGCTTTGCTTTTACTGGGGGTACGTATCTCCCTTTTTCCCATATTTTGCAGTCTGCATGTGATGGTCTTTATGTTATGACGATCGCTGTCTGCTTGTGATGATCTGTCACAAAACAAGGACTAAGTGCATCGCTGGCCTCTTGTATTACTCTAAGGTTAGTTCTTTTTCAGTACTTTATTTCCGTGAATAAATCTAACTTTCAACTGGATTGAATTTGCAAGTTGACCTTTTTCACAAAAGCCATAACAGTTAGATTACACTTGTTTATCAATTGTTTACGAATTAAGAAAATAAATTGAAGGCGAATAAAACAATGTATTACCAGCACGTCAGGTCACAGCTTGGTAGAGCAAAAAGTGTTTTTTCGAACAGAGGTTCGACACCCAAAATCATCAATAAAGTGTAGCAATAGACAAGGCTTTGGTTTCTTTCTTGACTCAAGGGCGTAGCCAGAAAAAAGTTGAGCGGGGAGCCAAATTTTGCAACTTTTAATGTGACGTCATTTAGTTATAACGGCATTTTGCTTTTCGTGAACTACGCTCGTCGCTACTATAAAAATTTCTGTACAAAACTGCGAATGCGATTTCATTGATCTAATGTAGTTTTATCAAGAACCGCTTTAATAGTTCAACTTCAATAGTGATGTATAACGCACTATTTAATGAATTTTAAGGAAACCATTCCCACTGGTAGGTTGTACGTTCTGATAAAAGAAGCAACGTCTTTGTAGTAGTCCGCATCGTAATAAAACAAGAAAGCGCTCAGCGAAACCCTTATTTCTCGCAATTACCACAACTTGGATTCAGGGATGTGGAAGCGGAAGCGGAAGCTGGAAGCGGTCATTTTTCTGTGGAAGCAAAAGCGCGAAAAATCCACCGCTTCCGCTTCCACATAGGAGGGAAGAATGGAGAGAGAAAAAAAATTGGTTCTGCTATCCTTCGTAGAAGAACGAATAGGGGGAGCATAAACATTGAGAAATGAGAGCGAGGAGAAGTTGTTTAGAGAGATGTTGACCTCTACACAATCAGTGTAGGGGTCAAGCGAAGAAAGAGAGGAGGCAACAAGCTCAGAGAAGGATAAGCCCTGCTTGACGAAAATGATGACGCCGCCGCTAGCGTCTGCGACATCAATTGAAAAAATACCAGATCAGGAATGGGTGCCATGGAATTGCAGAGCAGAGAATCCAGGAATCTGAAAAGAGGAAGATAAATTGAGGTTAGATTCCTGGATATATATAAGGGAAACGGGATGAGACGAAATAAAGTGTAGCAGTTCAGTGCTCCTGGCTTGAAGACCCCCAGCATTCCATTGAAGAACCCTAATAGAGTTAGGGAGGGAAAGAGAAAGCAGGAGGTAAAGAGAAACAGCCAGGAGCATGAGGCGGTCGTGAGGGTGCAGAGGGAGAAGATACAAAGTGGGCGGAAAAAGGATAAGAAGTCTGAAAGTGAGGGTGGGGTGCAAGCGCTGCATTAGCAGAAGGGGGCCAGATTTAGCAATGAAGGTATACCAGATGGAGGAGTCCGAGGAGGAAGTCACAGTGCTGGTAGGTGTAGAATCTCCAAAAAAAGTAGGGAGGGAAGCTCCAGAAATGAGAGCTGCCAAGAGTTCTGAATCTAGAAAAGGAGAGTAGTGAGCACTTTAAATGAACTTAATTAGAGCATGTGGAGCATTGCACTGACCTACCCCGCCAGGTCACATTTCCAGCGCACACTAAATAGGGAAAGACAGGACAAGGGTTAGGATGAACGTTGCCGCTCATCAGGACAAGGAGAAGAATGAGAAGACGGGCACGAGAAAGGAAGGAGTAGAGAGAAGACAGACCAATTTTAAAGAGGCTGCGTGCTACCCTACTGCGGTCGTTCAAGGGGCTGCACGGCAACAAATGGTTTGTGTGAGAGGAGTGCCCGGGGTAACTGGGCCCTCGGGAAGGCCAACAGCCATTTTGACCCAACCCAAACGGGTCGGGAACCGCACCACCACGTTGAGGCGGCTGTTGATTGGTGCAGTTCAATTTTGCTCGCTTTACATTTACATACTATATATACGACAGAAACTTCGCACTTCACTATCCAAAAAGATCGGAGTCAATACGTGTTTTGAGGACGGACAGAAGTTTCGTAATGATGATTAGAGTTAAAGTTGAATCAAAGTCTGAGTTAGTTGAGGATAGAGAGGGAAAATCAACGCTATACGGTGTAATTTGTTGTTGTGACGACAAGTTATTGTCGAGAGCTGTAATATGGAATCATACGGTTTAGATCTGAGAAGCATTAAGTTAACTGTTGTAAAAATAGTTGTAAGTAGTGAAGGAACTTGTAATAACTGTCTATTTGTTGAAGTGTTTAATTATTTTTTGAATTGCAGTAACGAAATATTTGATTTTCTTGCAAGCAGTTCGTGATTTCTAAATTTTTGTTAGTGGGAGTTCCGTGACAAACGCGAAAGTACATTAGGGGCTCCGCGATGACAAAAAAGATTGAAAAGCACTGTTCTACATTCAACGCGAGTTTTGATATCTAAGAAAAACAAACACAGAGTAGTTCGAAACAATAAGCTCAAGCGAAGTAGGTAAAGTAATAGCAGTAAATGAAGGTTTTTGTTTTCTCAAAATGATGAAGTGTAGGAGAAGGCAGGCTACAAAGCCACAAAAGTTAAAAATATTGTCAACGGTCGTTTTTTCGTTTTTTGTTGGTGGAAGCGGAAGCGGTGGAAGCGGAAGCGTTTGAAAAATAACCGCTTCCACATCCCTGCTTAGATTATCAATTCATCACTCGACTGCGACATAGAAAAAAAACTTCGGCGATATTTAGTGTGTAAAGCGTACAATCTTGTTTGATAACATTTGAAAGTTCAAAAACTTAAAAAGTCACGCCAGGCCCACCTCCTTACTAAAAGTCAACAATTAGCTCTAATGTACCTGCAGAGGCGCAAAAAAATTTATGATTTTATTTTTTTTGATACTGTTTTGTAATTCAGGGGGGGCCACGGCCCCTTTGGCCCCCCCTGGCTACGCCTATGATTCTTGTGAACATTCATGATTGCCACAGAATTAAGTCGCTGCTGCTTCATTCGCGATCGCAAATAAGTTTTTAAACGTCGTAAGTCGGAAAATGAACTTTCAGCAGTACATGTAAATTCAGGCAGCGTAAGCATAATTTTGAAAAGATTGGTGAACTCCGTTACCAGTTCACGAAAAACTTCTTCACGTTTTAGGAGTTCAACCACATCATTAGAGCTCTCCAACGGTTGTTCTGTTGAGATTGCTCGGTCAACGAGTAGATCTCTATTTCCGTTTGTGTGACAGTCCAAGGACAGTTTCGTTTCTTTGGTTGGGTATTAGCTGAAGTGCAGACCGATGTAATTCCGATTTTTTTGTGGCGATCAAATGCAGACAACGCCTTTTTCCAGTTATTGAATTCCTCATAAACAAATGCTTTTAAAATGTCACGTTGCCTGTGATGTGGTAACACCTTTGTTTGGGCTTCTTCCCTTCTTGTAGTTCTGCATACTTAACAAAATGCTTTGTCTTGTTCTGCATTGTGGCAAACCCACGCGTAAGTTTCCTTCCATTTGGCTTGAAATGTTCCATTAAAATGACCTCTCCTACTGTCGCGTTTTTTTGCATCTAGTACAATTTAGTTTTGCCTAGGCGGAGAAAGCTCATGTTCATTACGGGAAGAACACGGCACTTGTTGCTCTGTTCTAGGACAAGGGTTTTCAAGAATATTTTGGGCAATATAGTCCGCATTTGAAGATGGTGGATCACGTGTGCCGTTACCCTGAAGTTTGACAACAAATTCATCCATATCATTAAATAAATTATCTCAATAACCACACTTGGTAAAAATATAGCGCAGTAGTAGGCTAATATCAGCAACACCTCTAATTCCTATTTCTGTCTCGATTAATTAATAAATATCGTTTTAGTTTATCGCATAGCTCATTTTTAATAGCCTATTGCAGTGGTTCCCAAACTTTATAAGTCACGACCCACTTTTCAAAACATAAATTTTCGGGTCCCACATAATTCTGCATGTACTTCGAAGTACTTGGAAAAAAGTACAGTGAAAACAAACATCTATTCAAAATGTTAATTCACTTTTAAATTATTTGAGACAAAGCATGCAGTAATTAAAATTTTGAATGACTCGCGACCCACTGAGATTACGCCCACGACCCACCAGTGGGTCGCGACCCATAGTTTCGGAACCACTGGCCTATTGTAAAATTTTCACACTTAACTCAGTAAAGCCCCATATATTTCGTTGGCCTACCGTTAATGAATATGCTCAAACCTAATTGCTAGCCAAGTTGCCAGCTGCCTGTATTTAAAGAAACGAGATTTAATCCAAATTGGTTTCCACCGCTTCGCTTCGCTTTTCATCAGAAAAACAGAAAAACTAAAACGGTTTACTTCGATTCCCTATGTGCAAGGTGTCTTCGAACCTGTTAGCCGAATTTTAACTCAAGTTGGTATTGGAGTGGCTTTAAAACCACATCACACGTTGTCTTCGTTGTTTCGTAAACCTAAAGATGCTCTTAGTTTTGAACAAAATCGTGGTTTGGTGTATCAAATTTCTTGCCGGGATTGCAATGCTGTGTATGTAGGTGAAACAGGACGTAGTGTTAGAACCGGAAAACGGGAACATGCTGATGCGGTCAAGACTCCCAATCCTAAAAAGTCAGCGCTGAGTCAACATGTCATGGATTTCGATCATGGAATAGATTGGGATAATGTCAAAATACCGAAGTTAGAATCACATGCATACAGACGTCGCGTTGCGGAAAGTTTTTGATAAATGAAAAGGCTTGTTTATGTAATGTAATTAATCGTAATGATGGTGCAAATTTTCCTTCTGTTTATAGTGTGTTTGTCTCCAATAAATAATGTCTTATGTATTTTACAACACTTTTCACTTGTGCCCACTCCTTTATCTGTGATGTAACAATGTTTTCGTTATTACGTTTGCCTGCCCTGTTGGTAAATAATTTTTGGTGTTTAGCAATACAGGTTGTCTTTATATTTCTATGTTGTACAGTTTATATGTTACACTGGTAACATCTACCGTATTCTGAAGAAGCTCCCCGGTAACTAAGGCGAGCGAAACGTCAATTTTGAAGAATAAATTGTCGAAAGAACGAATTGATCTGGTTGTAATATCATTACATTCGACAAACGAGAAATGCCTGCTATATATAAAGATTGATATGTTGGCTGAATCGAACCAACAACTGATCGATATCGCTTGAGCGAATTTGCTGGAATCCTTATGGTGATTGGCATTTAATCGCTATTTTAATTTCAGTCCATATTTAATGATAATACCCTTGAGAAAAGAGTTGTCTATTTACGTAATTACTCAGCAACTAAAGCCATGCGCCGTTTTCTTAATTGTGCGGTAAAACGCACGTTGGTTTGCTTTATTTGCAGCCTAGCAGTTACATGAATTAATTCAGATCACTTCACAAATCACGTCATTGGATAAAATAAAAAAGCAATCTCACCAACGTCGAATTGTATCAGCCTGTAGCATTTCTAGAAACAACTTTTTCTTGCATTTTGACAAGTTGAAGATTTTTTTATTTTTTAGTTTTTTTAAAGCATGAGTTTTGCCCATTTGGTCTCATAGCAAACATGAAAACTTTTTCTCTTCACATTTTTTTGCTGTTGTCATACAATTTGGGGGTCGTTGGCCTTTATTTTCCCCGCCCTAAATACGACACTGGTCACAAGCCATTTGAGAATCTGTCGCTGTAAATAAAGGAAAAGAAGAAGATGCCTGAAATCAGTCAAGAAAAGAAATTATGACTTGCAAGAGACAAAGAAATGTGGTGGAATGCAGATCATGAAATCGGAGAGAGTGGGCGCCGACTCAATGGATGATAATGCCGTGTACGTTTGTGGAAGTAATTGTGCCATATCTTTAGAAAAACTGACCGGACTAGAGCTTTGGCTTCGATAACGAATTTCAGAAAACCTGGATGTTTGGATGTGACAATTTTTTGTCGATTGTTTTTTCTCAATTTCGGCATCCAACAACGCTTTTTTGAAGTAACAGTTGATGAAAACGTCTGTTGTCTTCATTCCCTCAATTAAAACCTCGGTATTTTTGTTGATATAGAGCATGAAGAAAAACAAATTAGCATCAACTGTGATCCCTATACATGTAAAAGGTCTCACAACAGCATTCAAAAAGGCTTTCCTATCAACTCTTGGGATCTAGTGCCAGCGGGGAGATTTTTTTCTCTCTCTCTCACCCTAGCGCCGACACCGGTCACAGCAGCCTAAGCTTTAATTTGGTTAAAACAACGCATTCAATAAAAAAAGACCTGATGTATTGCTGTTGATAAAAATTTTGTGTTCGGCCGACAGCTGTCTATATTTTGGCAGAGAATCTGTTTTAAATGTTCGGTTGTACGTGAAGATAAATGAATAGCTTTCATTTGACATTTCATAATCACTTGGCTTTCAAATGATCATCAGGCTTTACAAAATTGAAGTAGATATCATGTGAATCGAATCTAAAACAAGCATTGGTGATAACAACGAATAAGCGTAACCAGCCCTGACCAACCGTTGTGCCGGTTGTATATTTTCGAGGCTGTGGTGTGGTGGTTAAGGCTAGATCAATAGACTTGGGTTTATTTTTTCGCCGAGTCATACCAAAAACTTTAAAATCAGTATTCATAAATCTTCGGCTTGGCACTCAGAAAAAGGATAAATAAGGAAAATGAAATGTAAGCCGCGCAAAATTTACTTAGCCGTGAATATAATACGTCTGGCGCTAAAAAAACCTTGCAATGAAAAAGCTTCAAAAACAGCGCAATATTTTTTGCAGAAATCCACACAGACACAGTTATAGCCTATTGTGATATTTTTGTGTTCTGACCAGTTTCAGGTAAGTTTGAATAAATCTGTTGTGCAAGTTGCTGGCAGAGTGTATTTCTCCCTTAAACAGTACAACCAAGCAAGGAAAATGCCGGGGCTTTATACGTAACATCAACAACTATTTACCCGACACCACCAATCACAGTCAGGAATACATTTTTTCTTTCTCAGGATAACTATCAAATCAATCCTCTTTGTCTTTTTTCCTGACAAAATGTTTTTGAAAAAATTTTAAAAGCAGCAAATAAATATGAATAAAGATGGTCACAACCGGTATTACTCCAAGGAAGGCAACTATGCCCAAAAAGGAGGAGATAACAACATAGCGCATTTCATCCGGACAGGAGAGGTCTGAGGTCAAAACATCTGTCAATCTTTTTCCAACTACTACGCGATAGCGATTCGGTGGACCAGTACACACTGTTGAATTGACGTCATTCAAATCAGTCTTAAACTTTCTCCGAAGTGCTTTTTTTATTCCTGCGTTTGAAAAGTTCTCAAAATCCTTTCCAATATTCGGATCCAAAGAAACGTTGTGCGTGTCCAAAAAATAGATCAGTGGAGTTACATGGCAATCGCAGATGATGGGATTTCCAAAAAGCCAAAGATTTTTTAAGGATATCTTGACCTCTAGCGCTGTTTGAGCTTCTGGCGCAATGTTCAAAGCACGGAGGTTGCATCGATGCAGTGCCAAGTATTTCAAACGTGCAAAGTTTGAGAAATTAAAATGCAAGACCGCTTCCAGTTTTGAATTGTCATGAAGAAATAGATACTTCAAGTTCAAAGCTCCACCGAACACGTTCAGGTCCAAGTTTTTTAGCAAATTGTTTGAAACATCAAAATATGTTAGCTTTGACAGGTAGAAAGTAAATCCGTAAGCCAGAAATTCTATTTTGTTCCGACTCAAATCAAGAACTTGAAGCTTAGTTAAGCTGCTGATGTGTCGAGCGCTCCTTGCGCTTAAACCAGCGATCTTATTCGAAGAAAGATTTAACTCCTCAAGCGTAGAAGGAAGGTTTTGTGGAATATGGTTTAGTTGGTTCCGATTTAACCTGGAAAATGAAAAACGTTGAGAGCTTATCAACTAATTGAACAAAAAAATGAGTGGAGAATTCGGGGGACTGCCAAATGGCCATTCGGTCCTCAAGTCAGCTGTCACCCACAAGCAACATTGTAGCCAGTGCAGGCCTTAATTTTGAACCCGAAACTCTGAGTTTTAAAGGAAACTCCGCTCGGCCATACCGCCCTGGAACGTAACGAACTGAAACCAAACAAACAAGTAAACTTAGTGAAAAAGGCTAGACCCACTGTACGGCATAGAGTGCATGGCAACAACCAACAAGGCTAAGGAAATTCATCCATCACCTGAACTTGGCGCTTTGCCTCAAAAAAAATGAAAACTAATTTCAGATCATTAACTTCGCCACAAAATAGCACTATAGTTGTGGATCTGATATTACGGTATCCAGCAAAACTTTTTTCAATTTTTGGATCTGCTTCCATCCATTGTGCTTAACCCGACATTATATATCGTAAAGGAAAAAGTAGGCTAAACGAAACTACGACACTTCAATGTCGTTGCGGTAAGCGCAAACCAAAAAATAGATCTGAACCCTGTTCTCAAAAGTAGACAATCCACTGTAGGTTTTTTTCAGCTGTGCTTTATTCCCTTAGACGTGCTGCAAACAATCTAGCTCTGAGCTCTACAACTACAATATTTCAACTACAAAACTAACGTCGTGTTGTGGACATGCTTCTTAATTAATTGTGTGCCGAGAAAAAAAATTACTATTCTAGTTCGCTGCATGAAAATGGGTTAACAGTCAATCGATCCAAAAGCAAAAACCTGTAATTGTAAACAAATGGATTGCAATTTTTTTTTTGAGCTTCAATTAAAATAATTTTCAAGGATAAACGACTAAGGCGGCTTTAAAGTTTTCACAATGATGACATAAATTTGACCAGGAAGAATTTTTTTCGAGATAACTAAAGATTTTGCTTCCGGTGACGACTAAAGTTATTTTCATGATTAGTTTTTTTATAAGTTTTCGTTTTTAAATGACTGAAAATGTAAATCAATTATCACGAGTAACCAATGCTATGATTGGCATTTGTTTTATGTTTTCAAAAGTTTTTTTCGTTTAGAATTAGATAGAGCATTTTTTGATCAATAAATCAATAATTCGAAATCTATACTTTAAAAATGATATTGAACAAAATAATAGAGAAGCAATGCGGTTTGTAGTGTCAGCTTCATTAATATTTCAAAGCTTGCATTCTTATTTGATTAGCGGCAAAAGCAATCGTGCCTGTTCAATCGCAAATACTTATCAAATTTTATAACCTCATTTTACATTCTTTTCCCGCCGTATGCAGAACTTTAACATACTTTTTCCGCACGTGCCGGCCACTACTCAATAGCACTTGGTTTTGAACTAAACCTTTGCAGAAAAACGCTGCATTTTAAATTCCAAATTCTCTTTCTAATGACTACAGCATTAATACTTAGCTAATTGGCACCCCTCAAAAACAATCAGCCAACACAGCACGCACATTTAGCAGATTTTGAAAACAATAACTTGCAACTGATTAAGATTAACCACGAGGAAGTTCAAAGTGCAATTGAAACTAGGCGTTGTCACAACCAATTTTGTTTTTGAAACAACTATGTATTTAGTCGGAGTGGCCCCGGGGGGTTATTCGATGGAAAGCAAATTCTTCAAAACGAGTTCTAAAATGCAAAAATATGCCAGTGCGCATTTTTCAAAAAGTAAAGATATAAATGTCATGCGAGGAAGGGCAAATTCTCACGACACACACAAGTATAAATTTGTTCTGAGCCACAAAAATATATGTCATGGCTGCACTTCAGGTAAGGCGCTTTTTTCTGAATAAGAAGAACATACAAAAACTAAACTTAGTCAAGGTTTCCACCACCAAACCAGCTGCCTTCTGTCAGGTTATACATTAAGAATAAACTGCAATACAATAACTACCCATTGTGCACATGGAGTAAGATTTATCAGGCTGGAGTGATATCTTAGAGTTGCATTCTCAGGTCGTTGATAGTCGCCGCGCATGGTTTCCAAGAAGTGGCCAACACTGATAAGGTTGCCGGGTTGCTGCTTTTGCGAATAAGATCAAGTTTTGTCCTTGGAAAAATCTCTCAGCAACCTTGCACGACTGAGCATACTTGTTTCCGAATTCGGACATACTGTACAATGTACTTTCTACCTCCTGTGAGATCGTGTAGGCCTATTGGTTAATAGGTAAACATTGATTGAATATCCACCTCGAGTCTTATACCAAAGATTTAAAAAATAAAACTGGCAGATTTCCTGATTGACGATCAGCAATAAAAGTAATGAGGGGAATGAAATATAAAACTGAGTTTATTCAGTAGTGATTAAAGCATGTACGGGTGCTAAAAAACCGATGCAGTTAAAAAAATATGACATATCTGTTTTCAAAGATGTAGGCTACTGCTCTGAAGACATACTTGAGAACCCGAAGTTGGATGCGTTGTGCAAAAATCATTGGTGATATTTTCTCAATCACATTTGCAGAGAGATCAAGAACTTGAAGGTGAGGCAGCTTCTTGAAAAACAAATCAGGAATTTCTCTGATTAAATTGTGCGATAGATAGAATTCCTCCACATTGCTGAAAAATATGTTAATAGTGAGTTTAGCACAGGCAAAACAACACTACAAAGCTGTTGGCAGATAAATATAAACTTGTTAGGCTTATTCACATTTCCTCTGCCCTTGATTAAATACAAAACGCAGCTTGTTGTAACGTTGTTATTGTTTTTGTCGTTTTGTTGCAAAAATTATTTGCCAGAGAAACCTGTTTGCCTTAGTGCTAGAACAGTTATTATTAGTTTTTAACTATGATCCTGTCTTACAAAATTCCGAGTAATCAATTAATACTGTTTTAGCGGAAAATATATTTCAGTAAATTAAACTTACCATCTTCAGTTTCAGAGCATAAAAACAAGACAATAAAAGTACACTCATCTACCCTTTGCTGCAAAATTTGACTCTAAAGCAAAATACAATCAACTGAAAATAATTACGGTCAACTCTATGGGTTCAGAGCTCAATCGGATACAACATAAAAATATGGATCAAACAATAGTACTTTGCTTAAGCATTAAACTTTACAGTGAAGGTTAGATTATTTTCATGCTTTTTACTTGAAGATAATAATTTAATTACACTGAAATATATTTTCCTCTTACACAATGCTGAGTGACTGCTTAGAGTTTTGTAAGACAAACACGTCGGACCCGGCACAGTGATTATTAGCCAGGCAAACTGCTTCAGTGTAAATTTTAACTCCAACATTACAATAAAACAATTTTTAAGGACAAGATTAAGCATTAAGTATTATTAAGTATAAAATTAAGCATAAGATTAGTTGTTCGAATACTTAGTATGTTCAAAAACAGTATTTTTTTATCTCTAGTCATACTTGGGCTTCTAACCTGATTCCAGCAAAGGAATGGAAATCAAGTCTTCCGTTAAACATGTTCCCTCCGATCCATAACTTTTTTAGATTCTTCAAACTTGCGATCGACGAATTCTTTCGGGCAAAACATGACGGAAAGAAATGAAGGTGATTGTCTGAAACCGAAAAAGATTGAGTGCAGTTGTCATTAGTTTTTCTTAATCACTTTTTCAACTGGTCACAACAATATTTACTTTTATAAACATCAGCGTACCAAGAATTTTCGAAAATGGGACAAAAAAAGCAAATTTTTAAACCAAATTTTTAGCAAAAGCATATCAAGCTAATTTTTCTTTGGTTTGTTGACAAGATCAACTGTGACGTATTGTAATGCTCCCCCTAAATACATTAGTGGCAGGTTTCATATACAGGGTGATTGGAAAGTAACGCCCGATTTTGATTTCAAAAGTTTGGGAGTTTAAACACGCAAAATTTGCAGTAATTACCTGGAGATGCTGAAAGAAAAGTTTTGGCCTCGTATACAACACCAAGAAATAATATTTCAGCAAGATTGTGCCCCTTCCCACTGTGGTATAGCGGTGCGAGAGTGGTGAAATGAGAAGTTTGGCGAAAGGTGAATTGGCTGTCGCGGCTTCATCGAACGGCCACCTAGATCACCTGATCTTAGTCCATGCGACTTCTTCTTATGGGGCGTTTTGAAAGATCGTGTCCACAGGAGGAAGCCGAGAAGCATCGAAGAATTGAAAAATGCAATTACAACGGAGATTTCGTCAATCAACTCCAATCTTTGTCAAACGGTGTGTCGCTCGGTGACTGATCGTTTGCGACGATGCCTGGCAGTTGAAGGTCAGCAGTTTGAGCATTTGAGTCAAACAGACTGAGGTTCACCTTTTAACTTTTCATGTACTCTTCGTTATTATTAAATACATTTTTAATCATTATACACCTGTGTTCGTCCTTGCATAACTTTCTTCGAATATGTAATCTGACATTTGATCGCAATACGTAGAATTCAAAATCGGGCGTTACTTTCCAATCAACCTGTATGTCAACTTGTCTCAGAACAGGCTTCAGAGTTATTAACACTCCCGATGCAGTACATTTCTATCGTAGGCACTGGCAGCTGACTACAAAAAAATTGCCTCACAGTGAATCTTCCTAAGGCAGAACAACGCCAAACCGATTCGGGATTCGATCTACGAACTTCTTACTGCGAGCCACGGCTTTATTTTCACTAAGTGATTGCTGACGAATTTCTCCGACTTTTTGAAATGAAACATCTTATAGCTATTGGCCACTTTTCTAATGCAACCCTTATTTATGGCCGGCTCATATTTAAGTCATGCACGATTATATAAACTCAGGAGCAAATAGGGATCTTCGGACAATTGTCCCATAAGATCTATACGGCATATTAAGCTTGATTTTGTATTGTGCACATCAATTTTACATTTCATTTTTCACACTACTTTAATGGCTGAGCACTAACCAGGAGATGTGAGAACAGGAAGAATTTTTTGGAATATACTGTAGCCCGGAAAGAGAACTGAACCCTAGTAAACTGAATGCAATTTAGACGCTCTAACAACTACACCAACGCACCGGCCTTATCTTTTAGTTACCTCTCAAATCCAAGTGTTTCAATGGAGAATCACGCTCCGGACCTGAAACATTGAAGCACGCTGGGTCCACATCTTCAATTTTATTGCCTCTTAGTAGCAGCTTGGTCAGGTTTTTCAGGTGGCGAAAGGCGTTTGCTGGTAGTTCTGCAATATGATTTCCATTTAAATCCATCGTGGCTACATCTTTGACTTCAAGAAGTAGCTTGTTTTTGGGAATGGCTTCCAAATTCCGTTTGTGACAAACTATAGCAAGGTTACCGAATGAATTGACAGTGCATGTGCATTTATTGCACAAGCACTTTGAGGAGCCAACTGATGAATTAATAACCCACATTAGACAAATGATAAACGCAAAATCATTTTTCATGTCCATTGCGGATAAACAGAAAGCTGAAAGATAAGCAGAAGTGTTTTGCACCGTAATTAATCTATTTACCACGAATAGCAGCTAGTAGAGGAGAGCTCTTGGACCAATCTACTCACTGAGGTCCGTGATTTTTCATGGGTACGGGTATTTTAATAATGACTTTCCTCCCTCATACTAAATGATGCCACCACTCACGACGTTTGAGTTTTTAACCAGATTATTTAAATAACTCAAAAAATTTTTAGTACTACCCAAATTTTTCCGAAACCCCTTTTGTCTACTTAACTTGTCCCTCTCCCTCTCTTTCCCCCTCTCTCCTCTCTATCTCTCTCTCTCTCTCTCTATCTCTCTCTCTCTCTCTCTCTCTCTCACAGCTATGGAACAACGAACACTATTTGCTTTGAAACTGCTCAGTTCAACAGTTGGTCTACTGCAGTGGTTCCCAAACTTTTTCATGCCGCGACCCACTTTTCAAAACATAAATTTTCGAATCCCTCGTAATTCTACATATACTTCGAAGTACTTGGAAAAAGTACAGTGAAAACAAAACACATAATTGAGATGCCAATTTTCATTTGAATTACTTGAAGCAAAGCATGCATTAATCTAAATTTTGAATGACTTTCGCGACCCACTAAAATTGCGTCCACGACCCACCAGTGGGTCGCGACCCATAGTTTGGGAAACGCTGGTTCTACTGCAAGTTTGGCGAAACTCATTTTTTCGTTTACTACATTGCAGCTAAAAGTAGTGATTGGTTTTGGTAAGAAAAACCTGAAACCTGAAAAAAATTCTGCCCAAAAAAATCTTTTCAGGCGCTGAAAAAGTACTGATCTACATGGGAGGGGGCGAAATACCTCTCCCCAAATTTTGGAATTACAGCGATAATTAGAAATGTGGATATAGGATGAGATTCGAACCCGTGATTCGTCACAGTTACCTTGGGAAGGGAACCCAGATTCTTACAAGCGAATCACCTGCTGGTAACCTCTTCAACTTAACTAGGCCAACACCCTGAGCAAGCAAATCTGATACACTGTAGCCAGTGGCACACGGAGAGGAAGGGATCCTGTGCGACCCCCTTAGGAAAGCGTTAAATGTCATTTTCAGCCATTATGCTTGTAACGGTAACAAAACAGTCCTCTGACATAGCACTGAGAATATTGATCTTCACAAAAAAAGGGTTCTTCACCGCGACTGTCCCATCTTCTATATCGAAAGAATTAATGAAATTAAAGCTTCATTTACTCCGATGTTTACTTGATACAATCTTTTTGTAATATATTTTAAGAGCAGCTGTTCAGAAAAAAGCATTTCATGACGCACTCGTCAGCACAAAAGAAATTCCGTATGTATATAATTGCCAGAAGCACACTCAGTTTACCATTCTTCAAAACTTGTTGGCCTATTACAAAGTTGGGGCAAAACCTGTTGCCGAAAATATTTGACTAATTATAGTGTAGTATTAAACTACATGAAAGTTTTGAAGCGAGGTAAATGTGCTTATGGCACCCAAAGTCGCTTCTCCCTCAAAGTTATATTGTAAAATAAGTTTGTTGCGAAGGAGTTTTACTTCTTTACAACTGATTGCTTCATTGCGGGCTTGCTGTAATGTTCTGTTTACGGCATTAGCGGTTCCCTTTAAACAGCCTATTACTTTGATTGAAGAGACAACAGCTGTACAATTGCTAAAATATGACGCAGAAATACATTTGTTTCTTATTTAAATGACTACACAATGCTTCATAAACAGGAATTATCTCTGCGACGTTTAATATTTAGTTGGTGAGCTCAAGATATAAAATTCAAAACGTAATCTTTAGTTAGAAATTCTCGACTGTAAGTTAAGCTGCTACTTTAGAAAAACGCAAGCTCTAAAGGCCAATGCTCTTGACAGAAGCTAACAATAGTCTAGCGACTCAAATTTTCCTCAACATCAGCCATTTGAAGGTCTAATCTAGGGTTTTTTCTTTCTGAATAAGCAATTACTCTTCAATAACAGTGGGACCCATAATCTGCAGCCCCGTCTACCCCAATGCTGGTACTTAAAACACCCCGAAAGCTGAAGCTGTCAGCTGCAACTATCGACTGATAAAGTTCTCTCTCCCAAACGCAAGCTATTTCTTCATGCGTATGAGCTTATGCTCGACATGCAGTCTTTTGTCGTACTGGCGATTGCGACGAGTTGATTGCGCGGCTTTGCTACCTGCCTTCCACATAAAGATAGAAATATCCCGTCAAATGCCTTACCCATAAACACAATTAGAAAACTTGCCGTTTTTTCTCCGCGCTATCCTTATCGTGCTGAGCGCCAAGCACGAAGAAATCTATTAGTATGACTCGACAAGAGAATTGAACCCACATCTACCGACTGGGAAGCGTATGCTCTATTCACTACACCACCGCACCTGTTCAGAAATAAACTGAGATGACCTTCTTCCATTGTTGGTAAGCAATACGCGGAGAAACCACGATCTTGCGTAGTGAATTAAGCGCGCTAAAGACTTTTTATTTGCAAAAGGACTTGAAAGGAGATCGTTGAAACAGGATCCTGTTTGCAAGCTTTACAAACGTAAGCTGGCGTAGTTCAAAAATTACGCTGGAGTATTTTACAAGTGCACACTAGAGCAGGGGTGTCGAACTCGCGGCCCTCGCAGCCTTTCAGTGCGGCCCGCGAGACGACTCTGAAATTACTAATGAATTTCGGCGGTGTTGCAACGGATCATCGTCGAACAAACGTTTGAAGCCCAGATCACAGGCCACACTTGAGAGGTACAAATTTTTGTTATTCGGAGACAAATTTACTGATGGTGGAAAGGTGATGACCTTTTTTTTTTGTGATCGATCTTATTTCGGGCTACATTACAGAGATCGTTGCCCAGAGAAGTGGTGATCTCCAGATCCAAAACTTCATGCGGCTCTTGGCACGATTGCTCATATATGCAATGCGGCCCCCAGAAGCCCATGAGTTTGACACCCCTGCACTAGAGTACTCTACAAGCGCTCGTAGGCGTAATTTGCAAGCGTTCACTGGATTACTTTACTGGCATACGCTGGCGTACTCCACAAGCGTACGCTACAAGTTCCCGGTGGTATACTCTTCAAGAGTATGCTGGCAAACTCTAAAAGCGTACGCTAATGTGATTTACAGGCGTATGCTGACGTTTTTATAAGCATATGTTGGCGTGCGCTAGAATATTCTTGTTAGTCTATTTGGTTAAAACTATGCACTCACTGCAGATCGCGTGTTCAGCTACTATACACTCCAACAGAAGCTATGCTCGATGTTCAAATGATAGCAGACTCTGCAAAAATCTCCACAACCGTTTAAATTGTTAACCGCGCCACTTAGATCCCAGCTGGTTTCAAGGCTTGGACGACTTATGATGTCACAAGTATAAGGTCACAAGAATCTACGTGCAATAGCGGTTGTATCAGTTTTTTAAACTTAATCCACGAAAGTAACTTCCTTAATGAACTTTTTTTAGACTTACACAAGTTTCTTCGGATCTTTTGTAGAAAGCTCCCGCCAAAAAAACATCCCCGCCACCGCTCTTATCCAGTTAGAATTTTTATTCATTGATGGACTTCAGCGATGTCAGCTAATGCAGGGTGTCCCAAAAAAATGTATACACATTAAAAATAATTTTTAACGTAGCGTTTTATTAGAATTTTATTATTTTAAATGTGTAAAAATATTTACAAATAACAGTTTATTGTTTACAAATAACAGTTTATTGTTTTTTTCACAGCATTTTGACCACATTTTAAATAATTGTAAATAGCCTAACTAAAGTGTGTGTGTTTTTGCGGATTCAACCCCTGAACAAAAGAATGACAGTCAGACTTAGCTTCGAAGAAAGAAAATTCATTCCAAAATAATAGTGGAAGTGTGAAAATGCAGTTGAAGTGAAAAGACAATTTAGGAGAGAATTTCAAAGAGATACTGTTTACAACCAGTGTTTACAACCAGAGATACTGTTTCCAACCACTTTATAAAAGCGGTTCGCTCCGTGACGTCACATGCATCACTTAGCAACTGGTCTGAAATCAAAATGGTGTAGGTAATCCATGTGTGGTGAAGAAATCTTTCATGTTTTAACATTTTTGGAAAATTTGTCTTGAATGAAGTTCGGACTTGCATCGCATAAAACGATCCAGTTGATACTATGATGTCGCAATCTGTTACTTGTAGCTTGTAGGTTATTATTTAAAGTAGCTGCAGCTAATTGGGCCTTGGGCAACTCCACACCAAAGTACATTTATTACATCTTACATTTATTATAAAGTATTTTTCAAGTGACGTTGGTCCAAACGGGTTGTGCTGTTGAGAACAGAACAGAATTTATTTTGCATGCATTCCAAGAGCAGCGCTTAAAATCAAATTGCTCACCGAGAAACTTGCTTACCGGCGCGATGGTGCAGTGGTTAGAGCGTCCGCTTCGCAGTCGGTAGACCTGGGGTTCATTCCCCAAGTCGAGTCATACCAAAATACTTTCAAAAATGGTATCCACAGCTTCCCTGCTTGGCGCTCAGCATAAAAAAGAGATAGTGTAAAGAACAAGCCGGCAAACTTGCTTGTTGTGTCCTTTGGCAAGACACTTAACAGGACGCCTCCACCTCAGTGTGGCAAACAGATGGCCTATCCATAGTTCACCGGGTTATAATTGTGAAGCTGCTAACCCAGCATGTCGCAAAAGGCGACTCTAGGGTACCCACCAATGGCAGTCCGCCTTGTTGGTGGTGGGGCTACCAGTCACTCATGACTGATTCGAAATGGGCTGCCATCTTTCCCTTGGCCTAATTCGATTAGGTTAACGACACGAACCTGAATTACCGTTCGTGCCGTACCCAGGGCCGTTGAGAGAACAGTCCGGGCCCGGTACCAACATTAATACCGGGCCCCTCTTTGACAAGTGTCTGGTAAACTCTAGTGGCCGGGTTTCATGCAATTACAAATGGATGAGTGTTTGGTATAATTGCTTTGAAATCGCCTTTCTTTCTGCGCTTTTTCTCTTTTTTTTAGTTCCACTGTGATACGAATAAGACATTGCTGTCTGACAACTTTACTATTTAAATAATTTAATCTCTATATGTGGGGTAAAAAATCAAGCACAGTTATAATATTATGTCTATGGAATAATTTAGGGCTAAAAGTAAGTCAAAAACCAAAATGTGAATATCATGCAATGTATCATTATCAGTCACCAGCAATTGGTAACTAAAATGCAATTTTCCTGTTTAATGGAGACAACAAAACACAACAGAATTGATGTAAAATGATTGTGTAAAATCTGACTTTAAACAAATTGATTGATCCATATGGGATATATGAATTTAAAAATTAGGGGTTTGGTTTGGGGCTTAAAATAATGATACGTTTAGGAAGTTATCTGCTTTAAGAGTTACTGGAACCCATATGATATTTTTCTGGCCACGGGGCGAGGAAGTATTCTGGGGGGCCCGAATTTCTTTATAAATGAGTATTTAAGCAAATTTTCTGTGGCCAAAATGAAGAAAACATTAATCATCACGTCACAAAAAATATTAATAGATTATGCATTTGTTAACAGGAAAATGGGAAACTTAGGCCTAATATATTGTTAACACTGCGCGCGACGTTTTCAAGTGCCCGGGTCCGAAATCAAAGGTATCCCTGGACCCCCTCATCGACGCTCTTGCAAATTCCATTAGGAAAAGGAGCACAAAAAAATCTTATGTGCAGAAAACACATAAACTTTTGGGCACTCTTCATACAAGAGCCTGATAGGTGCAGCGGGCTTGACCGACTGAACCCACAGTCTCTATCCCGATGTTACTGATGGGGGCCCTGCAGGTGATGCCGTCGTACACGGTATATTGTAAAGCAAGGATTTTTTCTTTTTTTAATATGCTGCCTGTTAAGGTATTTATGTCTATACTCTACAGCATTGTAATAAAATTCCAAGTTTAAGAAAAAATCAACATAAAACCATAACCATAACAATTTGTAAAACTGAATTTACAGAGAATATTTGTTTGAAAATAACTCGGTCTGATGTGCACCTACTGAAATATGGGGATTGATTTTGGGGAAGCCATAGCCGCATTTGCCGCTATGCCGGAAACAAGACGAAAAGCGCAGCCGAAGAACTAAATATCACAAATATAAATAGGAAAGTGGCAGCACCACATCTCAAAATAGGCTTACCAGTAAATAGTTTATTTCTGCAATTGTAAAAGTAACCACCATTTGGTCGCTACCATCAATTTTTTATTATGTTTCAATCCTTTCTCCTCGACAAGCATAACGACAATTTGTGGCAAGATTCTTTGTGAGCATTACTAGTCATGATTAAGAGAATATGATGATCACAGTTTTGTGTGTATGAATTGTGAAAGTGCATAAAATTTATTAACTTTTGGCTACTGCTCACACCAGAGCCCGATGCGTGAAGCCGGCGCAGGCTGTTGAACCGAAATACTAAACCCCGACGTCACTGATGGAGAACCCTGCCGGGTGACGCCGGCAAAGCCGGCTTGTCACTACTATAAAACCAAGTCACCCAGTAGCCCATGCAGTCAGTGTAATATTTTGAGAGCAGTTTGTTGCTAGAGAAGATCAAACTCTCGTACAAAAAGTAAAAGTTATTAAAATTTTACTGCTGATGCGATACCAAAAAACTGAATTTTTTCTTAAATTCACAGAAGCAAAGCCGAAACCAAGTGACGTTGCTGAAAACTTTTTTAAAAGAGGGACATGCAAACTGAGTCTAGTCACACTTTAGGAAGACCTTTTGCCTTCCACAGTCTTTTAATGGAAAGCGTATTGTATTTATTAAGTTGTTGTGCCACTATTTTTTTCAAATTGATATCATTTTCAAATATTTCATGAACAGATTAATTTCACAACCATGTAGCCCACTATTTGTATGCACGATTGCTGGGCTATAGTTATTTTTAATGAATAAATATATCAACAAAAAACAGGCTACAATAATTTGTCAAGACGCTTTAAAGTTTTGCGACAAATGCGGTGGAATAGTGAATGGCGATCCCTGCGATTAAATCATGGGATTCGCCATCATAGCCCAGTATCGGATGTTTCTCAGGCTATTTGTCTACATTATGTCCTGTTTCGATTAAAAGGCCAATGCCCTTCTTATACGATCATTTTTAACGACGCGGCGGTGTAGGGGTTTGAGCGGCCGCTTCGCAGTCGACAGACCTTAATACCATTTCCTTATTCTATTTTCCATATACCAAGTTTCGATGCACTACTGTGATTCCTTGACCTTATATTTTGTTTATCCTACCCTACTACTACCAAGTCAAACGGCTACACTCGGGAATTGAACTAATTTCATTCATTGTTTTATCACAGTGATTCTGAAAACGTTTACAAGTTTGACATCTGGTTAGACATTAGAGCTTTGATTTCCTGTATAAACGTCTTCTCCACAACATTCCTGCGAAATTTGTTCATGACAGTGCACATGGAAATCCCTTTCCAGCTTCAAAGCAACAACAAAAAATATATGCATTGTTGCCCATTACAATTTTGAACTTTGATTTTCACGGACCCCCAGACTCTTACGGGCCCTGGTGCGGCGCACCGGCTGCAACCCCCTCTCGTGGGGCCTGGCCGTACCTCCGTCCCGAGGAAGAGGAGGGTTAATCACAACAGCAACAACAACAACAACAGAAACTTGGTTAACCCTTTGAGGGATAATGTAACCAATATGTTACATCGTTGTTAATTGTTATATCATTATGACGTAACAACCATTTTTTAATTCATTGTAATTTTGTTGGTACAAAACATATAAGGAATTGTCTCAAAATTTATTAATTCGAATCCTATGATTCTTAAAAGGTTAAACGGAAAAACTAGTATCGGTATATATCAGGAAGTGAACTGGTCAGTTAAGATGTAGAAAGCTAGAAAGATGAAGACGTTGATGATGTCTAATGATGGCAACCACATAATAATGATATTGCTTTCATTTTACTTGAGTGCTTCGTGAATCTAATTTTGTGCTTAGTTAAATAACGCCATGACTTTTTATATTTTTACAACACTACGCTTTGTTTAATAGGAAATAACATAAAGAGCACTTGAATTTGATTATAATGGTACGTACTAACCTCAAACAATTAAGAAAATTTTTCAAGTACTCTGAAAGTGAAAATAAGGCGTCTTGTACGTTGGGGAAATGCGAAGTTGTTATTAAAGAAAACCATGCATCGAATTTGGAACGACACGTTAAACGATTTCAAGACAAAGAGTATAAGGAATTCCACAATGAAAAACTAAGCGCTCTTCAGCAACGTGTCGGTGCAAGTTCCTCCAACGAACCCCAGAAGAAGCGAATGCGTGAGACCAACCAATGTGCCATAGATGAAATGTTTTCAAAAACGATTCGAATAAAAATCAATGAGAAGACATTGGAAAACGCATGCTTAGAACTAGTCACCATAAACGGCCGCCCTTTCAAACTAATGGACGACTCTGGGTTCAGAAAAATTTTAAACGCCTTGCTTGAAGTTATGCGAGCCAAATTTTCAGTCAATGTAGAAAATATCCGTGAGAAAATTGAAGAAAAGGCAAATGATGTCCGTTATCACATAAAACTGGAAGTGAAAGGTAAGCTTGTATCTCAAAGAGCGACGTAGCAACGACTTGTGATCGATCCATACTCGGTGTGAACTTGCAATTCACAAGTGATGGAAAAATACAATTACACACTTTAGCAATGAAACAACTAAAAGAGAATCACACTGGTTTTTACTAAAAAACTGTTCTTGATAAAGTCATTGAACGATATGGAATTAAGAGCAATCAAATCTATAGCCTCACAACCGACAACGGTGCCAACATGTTTAAATGTGTACGCCTCTTTTCTGAAGAGGATGTAACCGAAAGAACTGTTATGTTGAGCAGTCCAGCTGTAGCAGCTGGCAGAGTGACGCAGAAGAACTCGGTGGTGATGAACATGATAGCGGTACTCTTAATCGCATAAACGATGAAATTTTCCTTGGCAACCTCAGTTTTTCACATACCAGCACAGCTCTAAGCACGAATTATCTGGAAAAGTGTTAGGTGTGCTGCTCACACCTTAGAGTTGGCAGTAGAAGACATTCCAAAAGAATCTTCTTTACGCAATGTTATAAGTTCGGCTCGATGCATCTGCAAAAAACTTAGAAACCCGTCCGTTTGCGAGCTTTTGAAAAAGCTAAAACTGATAAAGCCAATTCTGGACAGTCCCATTAGGTGGCATTCGACTTACGGCATGCTTCATCGTTTTTTGCTCCGGAAGGATTTTTGCCTTGATATGGCAGCCAGCAACCCAAACTTGCACTTACCAGCAACTACTTGGAATGCGTTTTCCATGCTTGTTGCAATATTCAGCCTGCTAAAATAGCAACAAAGTCGCTACAGTACGAGCAACTTACTTTGGTGATTTCATTGGCATATGGTTGAACTGCAAACTTTAAACTGCCAAATTAACGTCTACACCTTCCCTACTTGCACAGTTGTTGTTATGAGCTATGGAAAAAAGAGACAGATTTGTTAAAAAATGACCTATTTTTGGCGTTTTGTATCTTGACCCTTGGTATAAAGTGTTTATTTCTGAAATTGATCAAATTGTTGCAACCCAGCATTTGCAACAAACTTGGGACCGCTTATAGTTGTTGTAACAGGAGGTAGTAAGCGATTTATTTGGTAAAGAGCCTGATTTATCCGAAACTTCAAGCGCCGATGATGATTTAGACATACTGATTAAAGCAAGAGAGAAGGCAGCTCAGCAACATCGACAATCTTTCACTTCAGTAATTTCTACTTCTAATAATGCAATGCACAGGAATTCGATTATGGTGCTGCTTAACTCCTTTGCAAACGAACCCTGACTTGAAAAAAACGAAAATGTTTTGCGATACTGGGAACAATGTAAAGAAAGTAAGAGCGAGTTATATGAATTTTCTCAAGTAGTATTGGTGGTTCTAGCAACTCAAGTAAGCGTAGAAAGAGCTTTTTCAGGCTTGAAATACGTTTTGTCGTCACTACGAACGAACATGTCGGAACAACTTTTGGAAGATATAATCCTGATACATAGCAATCATACATTTCAGTTTCACGAATAAGCAGATTTGCTTGGTTGGAATCTAATACGTAAAGCGAAATTCTGTCTGTGTGTCAGTTTGAACTCCTCTGAAACTGCTACCGGTACAAGCATCAAAATTGCGCGATTGATCACCACCCTGTGGTGAGTGCCATAAGGGTATTCATGACGTCACGATGACGTCATAACCCCAAATAATTTTTTTAGAATTTGCATTACTTAACAGAGAACAGCCGCTTTTTGCTCAAACGAAAACCAGCTTCCGACTTACTGCAAAAACTTTCATTTGTTTGGAGTCGAAAATGGCGTCACAATCAACAATTTATTAAACAATCTGTTTTTTGTTCTATTTCAAAAAGTACTCATCGCAGAAACGCGATTAAACGTTCTTTTAGGAGATATTAATAAGTTGCTTTTGATAAAAACAACCTTACAACAATTAATGTTTTTTCGAATATGCTACGAGCAATTTTTTATTTAAGCACTTCAAGCCTTCTAAGCATTTTTTCTTATCTTTTTCGCTTGCACGCTTAAACTAGGTCTATGACGTCATCATATGTCTCGTACGATTAACACAAATGTTCGCTATCGCAGATCATAATATCAAGATGTTTTCTAAAATTGCAACTGTTTTGCAAAATCAGTTTATTACAAAACTGATTTGTGACCTCATTTCTCAACCGATTTTCAAACTTTATTCAGCAAATTAAAGATTATTTCAAGGCGAGTCCGATAGTACAGAGCCGGCGAAAAAATCTTTACATTGACTAAATATCTTTGCGAAGAAATCAAACAAAAGAATTTTAGAATTCACGCTTTTTATTGCTGATAAAATATAAAGTCAATCAGTATTTTGTCATCTCACCCTTAGATTTGATGACCATATGAAGTCTTTTGGGCATGGAATTGGCAAGTGTGACAAAGTTGTTGGGGTCTAGTGTTACCCAGAGTTTTTTCAGCTCCTGTTGCAATTCAATGATGTTTAACGGTTGCCTATCTTGAATCTTGTCTTTTAAGAAATTCCAGGCATTTTCAATAGGGTTTAGGTTTGGTGAATTACCAGGCCACTCTAAAACATGAATATTATGGCTGTTAAAAAATTTTGTCACGATCTTCGACTTGTGAGCGGGGGCACCATCATGCGTGAAATGATCACACTGATGAATCTTCCAGAATGTGAGAAGATGCTCCTTTAACTCTTTCGCTCCCGCGAAAATAGCGAAAAAAATGTCCGTAAGGTGGCAGTGCGAAAAACTGTCATAATCAATCATAATTATGTACCTCAAGTTTGTTTGTAAATCATTACTCAGCTGTCTACTTCTACATTAAGTGTGATATATCGTTGAAATCTACATTTCTTGAGGATTTCAAATAGAAAAAAAAATTTTTTTTGAATATGCAAATTTTATGCAAATTAACCCCCCCAACTGGGGGGGGGTTGTCTTCAAAATTAAAGAGGTACCCTCACCTCAAAGATCACTACAGATTTTATTTTCTACCAATTTCTTTAGAAATGGTCGCAAGATGATGCTTAGAAAATAAGCTTTCAAGGTACATCACTCAAGGCTTACCTAAAAGCCTAGGTTTTCTACAATTTGCTACTTTCTGAGGCACATGACCTTTTTTTTGACCGGTACCGACCGGTACCAAATTTTGGTAGTTAAATTTAGTACCTAAAATATGATCAGTTATTATCTGCTACAGGTTAGCCTAAACCATGTAACATTATGTATTTTTGAACAGGGAATTTCTTCAAGATTCAGAAAATATCAAGTTTAAATAGAATATGCTGTCACTGACAATGAAACAGCAGCTTGTTTACACCCTTCCCATTTCTTGAGAAACAAGGGGGATACAGCAAACTTTGATTTACGAAAGCCAAACTTGTGCTAGCTTTTAAACTTGTATTTCGCTTCTTGTCTCCTTGGAAACTTGATACAAAATGACGACTTTAGTAGTGAAACATTTGCAATGTATTTTATCTTTTTAAAGGGTGTAGTTTTTGTAAAAACTATAATTTAGTGAAGGTAAGTCAAAAAATTTTGGGGGTTTTGAACTGACATGATGTACAGTACTGATTTTTGATCAGTAAATATCATATACCACTTAGTCTAAACTATTTAAAGTTATATATTGCTGGAAAGCAAATTTCCTAAGCTTTCAAATGAGACCGGTATTTAGCAACATATCATATTTTTTACGCACTAAATTTACTTTTATCTACTTACCATTCAAATTTGTTTGTGGGGGGTTTTGAGACCCCTAAAAAATTTGGAAATTCAAAAACGTAAAATTTATTATTATCGCTTGAAATTTTGTCAAATGATGCCCCAAAAGAGTAGTTTTCAGACTGTGTTAATGATAAAGGGTTTGGTTATGTGGTAGAGATGTAATCTCAATTTGATTTTAGTGTAGTTGGCACGTGCTGAGAATTTGGCCGATTTTGTCGTCTGCAACTGGGTTGTTGGTGTTTTTAACCCATTTTGGGTATAAAAATCCAAGAATTGGGGCACAAAATATAGATCTTTCGATGCGTGAGGAAATAAGCGTGATCTTTTGAAAATTTTATGAAAATCGGATGAAAAATAAAGTCGCAAATCGATTTTTCAGTAAACTAATTTTGTAACTCAATTTAACAAAATTTGAGGGAAACACTGAAAACACGAGATCATCAATCGATGATCGCGGGAGCGAAAGAGTTAAAATGTTGATATAAATGCTTCCTTTTATTGTTACATTTTTAGGAAGAAAGTACAAACCAGCCCGGCCCAGATTTCCACTGAAAGCTCCCCACATCATTACACTGACCGGGTGCTTCATGGTTTTAACCGTAAATTTTGGGTCATACCGTGATGCACTACTCGGACGACGCACCATCTTTGGGACTCCTCTCACCAGCGTAAAAGTGCTCTTATCACTAAACATGACTTTTTTCCATTCTGAAGCTGTCCAATGTCGATATTTCTGGCAAAAGTCGAGCCTTTTCTTCTTCATTGCTTCAGTGAGCATGGGTTTCTTGGCTGCACGGTGACACGGTAGACCAAGATTCTTTTGGAGTCGATGAAAAATTGTCCTGGTTAAGACATTGTGGAGAAGCTTGGGATACTTTTTTAAAATTCAACCGCAGTTATAGATGGATATGATGTTACTTCACGCTTCAAAAGCTTATCCGTTCTTGGTGAGGTTTTCTTAGGTGCACCAGAGCCCGACTTCCTCTTTGGTACCATCCCAGGGGGTAATAACGCAGCCGAACTTTTTAATTGATAAATTGCCTCTCTTGAAACTCCAATATCTCTGGCAACAGCAATCACAGAATCCTCCTCTAAAAATGTCAAGGCACGAGATTTTTCTGCCATTTGCATTTTCTTTTTAGTGTCTGGGATTAGTGTCTGACCCGTTTTAGTGTCTGGGATAAATTTTGTAAGAGCTCAAACGTTCAAAAAAATAAAAAAATTTGTCCAGTTATACCAACCTACTAATCACCTAGCTGTAATACTACACGAAGCTCGCAGAACAATGGCTATGCGGTGAAGTGTATCCAAATAGTAGCTTATGGCATCAGTATAAGAGTTGTTGTGATACAATACTTTTGGCGCAAACAGTAAGTTAAATACACATGCTTATTTTTTATGTAAAGTTTTTTTTGACAAACAAATGTAAAGTTTTTTTTTGCCGGCACTGCATATAATATGTACAATTATTATTAGTTTTTATATTGAACAAACTGAACTTTAGGACTTGTGGTATAACTTTTTACCTCTCCCAAAAGTGGTGAGCTCAGTGAAAACAGATGACTTTAGTACAAAAACGTTATAATAAAGTACTAACAATTACTATCCTTTGAAAGTTTAAGAAATTTCTTTTGTAGCAATATGTCACTCCAATTACTTGAGGCTAAGGAATAGTACGGTATATACTGTAATGGCTGATCAAAAATTGGTTGCCATACATGATGTTTCATTTTTAGTTGTACAATTATTCTACTAGAGCTAACAAACTTGCAATTGTCAAACAAAGTTAGTTCTTTGGTACATTTTGACTACTTTTCCTCACAAGCGTGGTTTTTTTTTGCATTATCTGTCGACGTTTTCAAAAAGATCTTTCAAAAATTGAAGTCTGTAAACGTTTATGAAATTTAGTCTACCGGTTAAAAACACACAAAATTTTAGTGCCTGCAGTTCACAAAATTGCAATATCTAGAAAAACTAAGTCCTTTGGTACATTTTGTCTATTCCTTCTCGATAGCATGGTTCTTTGGCATTATCAATCAAATTATTCAAAAGAGTCATCGAAAAATGAAGTCTACAAATTTCAATATGTAGCCTACTCCAAGCAAAACACTTGGTGATCACTCAAGAAAAAGACGATGGGGTAAAAATGGTCCTTTCTTATCGTTTGCAACAAAATGTAAGTGTCGGGCTACATATCATCTAAATGTTTAAGCAATTTCCTTTGCAATTGGGAAAGGCTGCCCCAGCAGCTAGCTGTTTTGATATTTTTAATCTTGACATTAATAATGGGAGCTCCCGCTACTGTTATAACTAAACTGTGAGTGCTTCGTTTCGGGTTAGTTTGCTCTTTGCATGGCGGCGTTTATGCCAAGGCCAAGGAACATGCACGAAGTTAGAAACGTTAGTTCATATTAATTCGCCTACAGTGACGAAGAAGTGGTAAGTAGCAATCCCAATAATAATAATGGCTCAAAACGCATTGTTAGGTCATAATGATAAATGACATCGCAATGCTTGCCACTATTTAGTGAAAACAGCAGCAGGCAGCAAAATTATCCATTTTCATTTTGATAGCAAACATAAATAGCAAAGCCCATTACTGACATTTGTAATTGCAAGGATATCGGTACAAACCACTAATCTTCATTTAGAAGTAGGTAGGTCTGGATTAGGGGCAAGGTTAAATGTAATAAAATCCCAAATTTAAGAAAAGATCAAAATTAAACAACAATAGCATCAATCTGTAACACTGGATTAAAAGAGAATGTTTTTGTTTGAAAAGAGCTTAATACACGCCAATTGCAATAGGTTGTATGACTTAAAGAAAGGCAGGGCTCCTTCTCATGCTAAGGCCAAATTGAAGCAAACAGCACAGGCAAATATCTTAATGTCACCAATATTGATACAAAAGCGGACCCGCCAAATCGTCGAACATGCCTACCACCAAACAGCTCATTTTTTTATGAGTCAAAGCAACCACCATTTGAGCGACGCCATCAGTTTTGACTATGTTTCATCTCCCCCCCTCCCTACATTTTTAAAAATTACGAATGGTAGTTTGTGTCATCGTTCTTTCGTTTTGAATACTTCCATTCTTCATTAATAAACCAACATGATCACCATTACATGTACAGGCGCTATGGCTTATATTTAGAAAAACATTTCGTTGTGGGTGTAACAAATGTTTGTACGGTTAAGCTGGCGCAGCTGCATTAACTGATACGTTTTAAATCGACGCGGGTGATAGTATGGCCTGCCGGGGTTAAATCGCACCATACTTAGGAGAAACATTTTTTCTATTTTGCTTGATAATAGCTTTATAGAGCTACCGGAATCAAACCTGAAAATTTGGTTAAAGCAAGGACTTATTTAACTTTTATGAGCATACCTAAGCAAGGAAAAACAAATATGAATCATAATGCGTAGCCAGCAGGGACTTAAGAAAGTTTGAGGCGCAATTAAAATTAACCACGTCACTGTGTTAAATCGCACTACATGGAACACATTATTAGTATTTTGCTTTATAACAGCTTTATAAAGCTACCGGGATCAAATCAAACATTTGAAGTAAACCAAGGACACTTTAAACTATCCAGGGCACGTCAAGCAGGGAGAAAAGAACATGCTACACAATGCGTAGCCAGCGAGGACTTGAGAAAGTTAAAAGGGAAATCAAAAGAAATGAACAGAGCACATGGACCTAAGGCATAGCCAGGATCTTGAAAGGAGATAATCATTTAGAAAAAGGAACACAAAAAGTCGTTGACATCGTATGTACAGAAAACACATAAACTTTTGGTGACTCTTCATACAAAAGCCTGATTTGTGAGGCCGGCTTGGCCGCCTGAACCTACACTCCTAATCCCGACGTTACTGATGGAGGCCTCTGCCGGCGACGCCGGAAAAGCCAGCTAGTTGTTTATATATGTGTAGTTTCGGTAATTTATGGCTTTCGTGAGTGCTGTAATATTTTATTTGTGAATCTAGAATTGTCTGGAGTCAAAATTTGGTTTTATATTGTCCGGAACCAAAACTTGTTCTAGCAAAAAACTTTTTTTCGCATTAAGGTTTGCAATGTACACCCCTCTTCTGACGTCACAATAGTAGATCATGTGCTTATGTTCAAGGCTGATTTGGAAAACACTTTTTCTTCTCGAAGGCTTTCGATTACCGATATGACGTAATTTGTTGTCATATTTTTTTGTCATGCCATAATGTTTTTTTGTCATGTTAAGTTGTTCTTGAATTTTCCAAGATTGTGTGCCATTCATATATATAAGGCGACAACACTTTTACATATGAAAAGTGTAGAGTTAGAAGAGAAAGAGAGCGAGAGTAACAGAGCGCGTAAAGAGACTGATAGTGTGTCTTTCTGTGGTGGTTTGTTGTGGAATATTAGCGTGACAATAATCAAGCGGGTAATTGATTGACTTAGTTTTCTGGTTGGTTTTTGATTAGTGTGCATTGATTTGTGTGATCGACGAGCGAAGGAATTTAAATCTCGAAGTATTTTGTGAATACATTTTGTGATGTTATTGATCGAGAATACGTGGTTCAAAGTATCGTAGCTAATATTTTGTTGAAGCAAATCTTTACCTAGCTGTTAAGTTACAGTCAGAATTAATTATTCGAGCGATACAATAAGCCACCTAAATTTTAAGAAAAAATTTAAAGTTGACATAGAACCAAAATTCTATTCTCGCGACATTCGCCAAAAAATCCGTACATTTCTGGAATTTTTATTGTAGGTTAGTACCTCTTAATATTCTTTGTAATTTTGTTGACAAGCTGATTGCCGAGACTGACTTACTGGAAACACGAGCTTTTTTCCGAGCCATGACTGACATACCGGTACGTGGAAGCCACCAACACGTTTAGGCTATTGCATGTTGCAGCTTCCAAAAATGGAAGATAACAGAGTGAGTTTCTGCGAAGAACCGAAACCCTGGCTTCGTGCGCACAATGGCATGAATATTCTTGGTTTAAACAGAATGTGTAAACATTTTATGGAAATTTGATAGAATCCCTGCTTGATAGGTCTGTGCAAAGTCACATTTAACTCTTTTGCTCCCGCGTGAAAAGCGAAAAAAAATGTCGGTAAGGTGGCAGCGCGAAAAACTGTCATAATCAATCATAATTAATCATAATTATGTACCTCAAGTTTGTTTGGAAATCATTACTCAGCTGTTTACTTCTACATTAAGTGTGATATATCGTTGAAATCTACATTTCTTGAGGATTTCAAATAGAAAAAAAATTATTTTTTTTTGAATATGCAAATTTTATGCAAATTAACCCCCCCAACTGGGGGGTAGTTGTCTTCAAAATTAAAGAGGTACCCTCACCTCAAAGATTACTACAGATTTTATTTTCTACCAATGTTTTTAGAAATGGTCGCAAGATGATGCTAAGGAAATAAGCTTTCAAGGTACATCAATCAAAACTTACCTAAAAGCCTAGGTTTTCTACAATTTGCTACTTTCTGAGGCACATGACCTTTTTTTTGACCGGTACCTACCGGTACCAAATTTTGGTACTTAAATTCAGTACCTAAAATATGATCAGTTATTATCTGCTAGAGGTTAGCTTAAACCATGTAACATTATGTATTTTTGAACAGGGAATTTCTTCAAGATTCAGAAAATATCAAGTTTAAATAGAATATGCTGTCACTGATAATGAAACAGCCGCTTGTTTACACCCTTCCCATTTCTTGAGAAACAAGGGGGATACAGCAAACTTTGATTTAGAGAAGCCAAACTTGTGCTAGCTTTTAAACTTGTATTTCGCTTCTTGTCTCCTTGGAAACTTGATACAAAATGACGACTTTAGTAGTGAAACATTTGCAATGTATTTTATCTTTTTATAGGGTGTAGTTTTTGTAAAAACTATAATTTAGTGAGGGTAAGTCAAACAATTTTGGGGGTTTTGAACTGACATGATGTACAGTACTGATTTTTGATCAGTAAATATCATATACCACTTAGTCTAAACTATTTAAAGTTATATATTGCTGGAAAGCAAATTTCCTAAGCTTTCAAATGAGACCGGTATTTAGCAACATATCATATTTTTTACGCACTAAATTTACTTTTATCTACTTATCACTCAAATTTGTTTGTGGGGGGTTTTGAGACCCCTAAAAAATTTGGAAATTTAAAAACGCAAGATTTATCATTATCGCTTGAAATTTTGTCAAATGATGCCCCAAAAGAGTAGTTTTCAGACTGTGTTAATGATGAAGGGTTTGGTGTTGTGGTAAAGATGTAATCTCAATTTGATTTTAGCGTAGTTGGCACGTGCTGAGAATTTGGCCGATTTTGTCGTCTGCAACTGGGTTGTTGGTGTTTTTAACCCATTTTGGGTATAAAAATCCAAGAATTGGGGCACAAAATATAGATCTTTCGATGCGTGAGGAAATAAGCGTGATCTTTTGAAAATTTTATGAAAATCGGATGAAAAATAAAGTCGCAAATCGATTTTTCAGTAAACTAATTTTGTAACTCAATTTAACAAAATTTGAGGGAAACACTGAAAACACGAGATCATCAATCGATGATCGCGGGAGCGAAAGAGTTAAAGGAAATTATGTAAAGATTTATACTAGTAGAAATAAAGCAGTTCATTTGAAAAAATGAAACTAAACGGCTCTCAGCGTCAAACGGTGAAAGAATGTAGACCAGAGCTTCTAAATATGGAAGCAATCCAATTATGTCGAAATTGGCTTTGGCACAAGCATTTATAGAGTATTGGCCTGTTAATGTCGGAAGAAAAAGTTCTTTTAGCGTTTTATTATTGAAATTGTGTTGCTATAATTATGCCACTTTTTAATATTTTTTTCTAATGACTGCAAACCCGAACCGGAACTTTATAAACCGGTTTTGAGGTAATTTTTACCGGAGCGAACCTAAATTGCAGCGTTTCAACTGATCTGAACCCTAATCGGAACTGAAGCGATATTTCATTAACATAATTTTCAAACAGCTGTTGAAGTTTAAACCCGAACCGAACCTTAATCGGAAAAATCAAACGGTTCGACTCACTGATTTTTTTAACCACTGGAATCTTAACCACTGGGAATCTGGGATTGGTGTTAGTTCTTGCAGTTCGTATAGTAAGCGGTCGAGAGGGAAAGTCGAAAAAGCATTAAAATTAAGTTTGTTTGATTCATGGAAGATGGGCTCACTTAGGCCAAGTACATAAAAAAAGATGACTGCTGTAGATATGTAAGGCCCACTCTCCCGGTATCAATAGAAGAGCATAGTGGTACACCTCTTGTCATATCACTCCTTGTCACTTAATTCCCTGCTGTCAAGCGATGTGACCGGTTTTTTAGGTGAATCAAAAAACAGTGTTTAGACTACATGTGCTTTAAGGCTGTGGCTTGGTGCAATAGCACAATGAACCCTGACATGCTTTTGAAGTCAGTCATTTTTGTGTGTGTTTTATATGCTCATTGCAATTTTTGTAGTCTGCAAAAGCATTTCTGTGTTCGTTTTGTGCTTTTTTTTAGGCAGTTGCGATTTTGCTGTCAGTGACATTTTACTCTTGGAGGATATTTTGCTGTGAGACATTTGTGATTGATCAATTTTAATGACCTATTAAACGTGTGACTTTTGGTTGCTTCTGATTATACGATTTCAATGAGCAAATAAAAAACTTTGCTCCCCTAGTGTACACTGTACACTCACCATGCACTCCTCTGCTCCTCCCAGTGTACACTACTCTGTACATTCACTTGCTGGGCCTCGTCCAATGTACACTGCCTTTCTCTAAGTGCCCTGCCAGTCAAGGTTCAAACCCATAACCATTGCGTTTCAAGGCAGCTGTGCTAACCACATGCCACTTTAGTAATTTTGACTATTTAACCATGTAGCATAAAGGCAGGCATCTGACTGTAGTCTGATGTCAAAAGAGCGCACTCTGTTTGGTGACTAGTTACTTCAATCATGATAGCTATTAATGTAGATTGCATTTGCTATATAACTTGACAATACATGTATAGGAAAGAATCGATAAGTTGGCAATGCTGTTGGTGACTTTGAGTTTGTGGTTTGTAGCATCTTCATGCTCATACAACACTTAGTAGCTAGATTGCATTACTCGGATAGTTGCGCATGTATGCATTGAAGCTGCTGAAGGTTACAACAACCATACATGAATGGTGATGGCAAAATAGCCCCCTTGGATAAAATGCTGTTGTTGGCAATATAGCCACTTCCTTTTTTTAATGTAAATGAGAAAATAATTGCTTAATTTTTTGATTCTGCAGCACTAGCATTTTTTTAGTTGAAAATTGGTTGAGAAATAGTACCATTAGTTATTTTTAAAGAGAATGCTTGATTTTATTTTAATTTTTGCTTGTATTCATTATCCTTGCAGAACAATTGTAGTAGCATGTATAATAATATAGTTATTGCTGCATGATTGAAAGAGTTGAAAATAATAAGCTAAAATATTTCAGACATGATTAGGCGACCTGGTCCAAAGTGTGTTAAAAGTGAACCACTGAACTTGTTATGTGAATGGGGCAGTTGTTTTGAAGTTTTCACTGATTTAAGTGATTTTTATGCACATTTAGAAGGTCATTATCAACATGGATGCAGAAATTTGGAAACTTTTCAAAGTGAGTTGATTTGTAATAGACCAGTTTTTGCTCTGCACTAGTAAGTTAAAACTTTAATGACAGAAGAACTAGTAACTGCTATGGTGTTTGGGTGCCAGGCTACAGTCTTTATACCCTAATAGAGTACTGATTTACCAGTAGCCATTAGCCCGATCATACCCTGCAAAATGTGCATGGTACGGTACTGCAATTGTTGATGTATTTGTTTTTTCTGCTTATGAGTTGAATTTTATGCCAGTATCTACCAATATGGAAAAAACCTTATGTCATCTCTCACAGTCATATGCAAAACCTTTTGTTGTCATTGATGATGACAGCACCCATAGTAAACTACCTGTGCTAGTATATTATAGCCTA
Organism: Trididemnum clinides; assembly: GCA_963675345.1. NCBI lineage: Eukaryota > Metazoa > Chordata > Ascidiacea > Aplousobranchia > Didemnidae > Trididemnum > Trididemnum clinides. Next base: position 36,534,491 of record OY776286.1, read on the forward strand.
TTTCTATTGTCTACCAAATGCAGGGCATTTATAAGCATTTTTGTGTGACCTTGTTCTCATAGGTTTTTTGAATGCATTTTTAAACAGACAAAGATGGAACTTTCTCTTGTCAGTGGAAGGAATGTTCTTTTATAACAAACTGTCATAATGGTCTATTACGACATCTATATTTTCATGGATACCACACAAAGGTATACTTAATGCCTACATTGCTTTTTAATTATTGTTATTTCAAATGTGAGATTGTCTGTTTGCAACATGGTTATTCATAGCAGTTGCTGGTTGACCAAATGTAGTGAATGTGGGTATAAAGTATAAGCAATATCAGTTTTGATAAGGTTGCAAATCAGTAAGTACTTTATTTTAGACATAATTTAAGTGGTTTACAATGCATTCTCTGATTGTTTGGTTTGTTAGCTCTGATTAGTTAGTAGATCTCTTTTGAAAAGAAATTAAGATTTAGCCATTGATTGTTATTACATCATCCCTTGTATATGAAACTTTAATTACAGTACACTTGTATGAACCATATGGAGTTATACATGTAGGGCAATCCTTAAGTTTAGTGTCGGAAACTCCTGCTCCTATGACGATAAATTTTTACTTGAGTTTCCGATGATAAAAGCTGGAGAGGCACTAAAAGAAAAGCAGTGTACACTGGAGGGGCAGGCATGGTATGTAAATGTACAGGGTAGTATACACACTACTTACAAAATTTGTGATCGATCTTAATAAGGTAAGTGCTTTGATTACGATAAATTTTTACTTGAGTTTCCGATGCTAAACTTAAGGATTACCTACATGTGGTATATATGGGTTAAGATTTGCAAGTAATTTGGTAAACAACAACAAAACTTGAAGTGTTGTTTTTAACAGGCTGTTACCATTATATGGACTAACCATTATGTGATAATTGGCAACTCTTTAAACTTACCAATATGTTTTGCAATGCATTGTGATTTTCCTTTCATTTATGGTTATTTGCTTACGGGAAATATGTGTTGAATTATGACTTTGATCATTTTTATTTTTGACCTACCAAAGTTTATTTTGACTGTATTTTATTAAATATTGTCTTTTTTGATGTAACAAAATTATTTTGCAATATGAAGCTGGTGACATTTGGCTTGAGGAGTAGTCTCACTTAGCTAATCTTTTCTCCTAAAAGTCAAACAAAGATTTTATGGTAAAAATATTTGACTTATAAATGAAATGTATCCATTTATAACTTTTGAATCTGTATCAGAGGATTTTTGTAGTTGCACTTGCTCTATGAATGTTTGCTTTGCATGCTATGCGGATTGCCTCTGCAACCAATTGTAAAGCTGCTTTCTCTATCAAATACTTTTACAGAGAATGTTTTATTCACTTTAACTGAATTTTTGCAACAATTAAACCTCGAAGTTGGTGTGAATTTATTTGGAAATCTTCCACAAATCTATCTGACTTTTGCTACAAACAATTTGGCTTGCTTAAGGATTTTGCTGTCACACTGATTTCTAACTGATAAACTTTAAAATAAAGACTTTAGTATTAAAGAGAGTTACTTTCTCCGAAGTGACTACATTCTGTAACGTGTAGTGACCTCTCTCAACAAAAATAGACAGCTGGCGATAGAAGTTATTGTAATTCAAGCAGAATTGCAACGGCTTTTCATTGTAAAGATGAATATGGTTTAATTGGACACATGTTCTCATTTGCAAACTTGATTTTTGGTTTTTCATGAAAATGCTGTGCACTTTAATAAAAATTTTACAAAAAACTCAAATTTGGTCTGTAAAGCTTCTGTGAATTTATTTTTACTAGTTCAAAATAATGTTACAGTAGATTCCGCTTAATCGGGTCACATCGGGATAAGCACCATTTGGCCTGATTAAACGGCTGACCCAATTATCCGAAGTCTTGCAGTATCTGTGCCAGGGCTGTCCTTGGTACACCAGTTATCTCCGCTAGCTGGCAATGACTAATGTTTGGAGGTTACTCTCTAATTTTTCTTAGGACAACAACCCTTTCAGCAATTGTTAATTCTTTTTGTGGCACTTCTGCTTGGGACTTCACAAAATTTGCAACAAAACACAACAATTACCATGTCCAAGTGCATGAAATGACAAAATAATTTGCACCTGTATTTTTCAATTGTTACATAATATAGTTGGCTTTGTGATATTGAGTTCTATTACATTACAAAGGCGGTTTTGCAATTAAACCAGTGTATGTCTGACCACAGTTGTGGCCTGATTAAGCGGAATAGTGGCACGATTATGCGGATTTAACGCAGTGCATTATCTTTGATTGGATTTTGTTCTTAACAATTTGGCCCAATTAAACGGCTGACCCGATTAACCGGCGGCCCAATTAAGCGGAATCTACTGTACTATCTTATGGTAATGTAATTTTCTTAAAAATACTTGGCTCTTGCTGGTTATAAGTGTAATGCAAAATAAGCCATCAAACTTTTGAAAAAAGAAATTATTGTCTTAATTTACGCTGAGTTCTGAGACTAGGAATACACAGTCGATTTAGTTTAACTGATCCAACATATTTTCCAGGTAAAGTGGTGGGGTTTACTATGTTGTAAAAAAGAAAATCTTCAAGAATGTTGTACGCTGCACAATCGCAATATTATTCCTGCACTGCCAGATGGTTTTCGATGTGAATGGGCAGACTGTGACATGGTGAGGTTGATTCATTATATTATATATCTTTAGAGATGCCAGTAATATACCGCATATCAAGTGGGCAGAAAAAAGTTATAACCTTGTTTAATCAAGAATAACTCTCAAGATTAAGCTTTGCATACAAATTGCATTTGGTACATATCATGAGCAGCTAGTTTTGGTCGAGTGGTGAAATTTTCAACCAAAAATGTTCATAAACGCTGGAATAATGAAGAAACACAAAATTCAAGTCAAAATGTACAATGCCAGACGTTGACTTAAAATTTACTTACCATGGCTTTAATCGAGAAGGTGGTCAATATAGCCTCCATCCTCAGAATCAACCAATCAAAGTCTCTTATTCCATGAAGATAAGGACTTACAAATTTCAGCAACTGATATTTCATCCCACTTTTCTTTTGTCTTATCTTCAGTTCCTGTTCCCTGAACTTTTCCGCCTTCCTAGTGTAAACTTTTTTGGTCAACAAATTTCAAACACTATAGTCCATTGGATTCAAGTCAGGTAACTATGAAGCCACTTATCCTTTTTTTATGAACATTGGAGTGTTCTGTTTTCGGTATTCTTGGGTAACACAGCTATAATTGTAATTGAACTTTCAGCAACCACGTAAGGTTGGGCAGAGTGAGGAAATTGCAAATCTAGGCTCTTCTCTAAAAAATAACCTAAGGCATTGCACATTTTGACCTGAATTTTGTGTTATTCCAGCGTTTATGAATATTTATGGCTGAAAATTTCACCATTTGACCAAAGCTAGCTGCTCATGACATGCACCAAATGCAATTTGTATGTAAAGCTTAGTTTTTGAGCTATTCTTGATTAAATATGGTCATAACTGTTTTCCACCCACTCGATATACTATGGATGCCACGATAGTGCATTATATATAACATGATTTCTTCACCACAGTAGGTTTTGTGCAGCTATTTTCTTGTCACTTGGTTCAGTTGCGTAGTTTTCAGAGTAGGCTTTATGTTAAAAAAAGCTGATAGTTGGTAGTACTTGCTATTAAATGGAGTTTGTAATTTTCTTGGTAGCTGAACTGTTTCCGATAAGACTACTCACAATTTTTACATGATTTAGTGTATAAATATCGTGACACCAATGACCAACCATTTGAACTTGACATAAGCTTTTTGTGAAAAATTCATTAGTTGGAGTGAATATCAGTGAATTCAATAATGCTATTGATGAGAGTATCACAAAAAGTTTTTTTTTCATTATTGATATAAAGTTCTAGTGTCTCTGATAAAATAATATTTATGTGTTCAGATATTTGACATTCCTGATCAGTTTTATGTGCATGTTCATGACCATGCATTGTTTTCAGAAGAAGAACCAGTTGATGAAATACAAAATGGTTACTTTTGTCATTGGGAAGGTACGTGTTAGTTGAGGTGTACACGTTAATAAGTCTTGGTTCAGCTATTTTATTTTACACCAGCATCTCAGTTTAATAATATTACTTTTTCTCACTTTGACACTCTGTGTTGTGTTGTTAAGAAATGAATTTGTTAACACTATACTGCATATTAACCTTTGCTTGTAACTGGGGAAGCCGTGCTATGGTTATAGCGTCCACTTTGCATTCTGTAGACCTGGGTTCAAATTCAATCCCTTACCAAGTCATACTGAAAACTTTAAAAATTGTGTGAAGAGATATCTTGCTCGACACTCAGGAGCAGGAGTAATGGATAGAAATATAAAACCGAGTTTACTAGGCCATAACCATGATTGAAATGAGTGCAATAGGCCTCAATGGTCTAAGCAAGTATTACAGTTGACGCTACAACAATAGTTACCTGTGGTCTTTGAAAGTTACTTAAAAAAACTAGAGATGTACTGATACTTTAGTATCAGTATTGGTATTGGTGGTATTGGTTTATTTTTATGGTATCGGGTAGTAGTATCGGTATCGATTAAATAATACTTTTTGAGCACAAAAAAATATAAAAATTTTTTGTTATATTTTTTCATAGTATATATTTTTGTTCCCCCCTGGAACTGGATTGGATTTGTAACAAAATTAACGATTTGTGATGTATCAAGAATGACCAGGGGGAGAGGGGTCTTCCAAACAGGATCCAAACATCGTGCAGTTCTCAATATTGTGTTTATATAAATATACACATTAAAAGTATTCTATAAATTTCATTTTCTCTTTTAGCTTCAGAGACAGTGGTTACCCATGGTCGGGACCCTATATGTAACATGAGGTTACCAATAGTCGGGACCAGTGTTCCCTTTAAACGCAAAAAAAGTGCGAATTTGCAAAATTATGTCTGGCGGATTCGCAGTTAAAATTCAACAGTGCGTAAAAAAAGCCGGGCGGTTTTTGGTAACTTTTTCATTTTGTTAAAATTTTTGCAATTTTGTTAGGAAAATCTTAACCAACTGTTAAATGCATGGGAGACAGTGAAAAGAAATCCAAGTTAGGACAGATGCTTTTTCAGAGCTGTGCAACGTCTCACCCAAACATCGCACGGCTGTGACGCAACAGCTAATGACGGCGACTTAAATATCGCGCACGCATGTGCCTCACTTTTTTGTATAACAAATTATCTCTCCAGCAATTAACCTGAAGTAAAATCAGTTTTTTTGTTTACTTTTTCCCAGCCGATTTCAGTCGTAGCTAAAGAGCAGTAGTAGCAAGCAGCTCTCAAACTTCAGTTTTAAATCAAGACATCATTTTTCCAGGGAAGTTTGAAACTAAACTTGCTTAAATCTTTATGTTTTCTTTACGTTTCAACGCTAACTTTCAATCGTGCTTGTTAAGATAAAAAAGCACATAGTTTTCGCTTTCAGTTAAGTACAAAAAACACGATTTTGAGGGATTGGTTCAGTTTTTATACTTTACAAATAAATAACCTTCTTTTACTTGCCATTTATAAACACTAAAAATAAAAAAGAATACAACTTCTAACCACTTTAGTTTTGAATTCCCTTCAAATACTTTCCAAACTGAGATTGAAAGTTTGCTTGCAATTGCAAAAACCTGCTGTTTAATTGATTACGATAAAGAAATGTAAGTTGTCTAATTATTTACCGTAATCAAGTAACAGTTAAATTCGCAAGTAATTTTTGTTGTGTCATAGTCGTAATAACGTACCTAACATCACATTACTTCATAAAAGTTCTAGTTCTCATGCTCATATCGGGCGTCGGCAAAGGGTTAATTTTATGTATGCGCATTTTTCATCTGTCATTCCAAAGTGCTTTAATCACTGTTGCAAAGGCTGTAAAGTTTGAGACCAAATTTAGTCACAATTAACTTGCTGAAGAAAAATAGCCAGGTATTTCGCCGCCGTCTTATAACAACCAATAGGCTACCTGTTTGTGAACATTTTGAGGCTGACATAGTCACACTAATTATTACGTCACCGAAGCGCATTGTCACAGTTTTGACTTTCCTTTCCCTGCAAATTTGTCCGGCGGTTTTCGTACATTTGCTAGCAATTTCGCACTTGTGCCGGCGGTTACGCACTCACTAAAATCTTAGAGGGAACACTGGTCGGGACCATATATGCAACATCAGGTTACCAATGGTTGGGACCCTATATGCAACATGAGGTTACCAATGGTCAGGACCCTATATGCAACATGAGGTTACCAATGGTCGAGACCCTATTTGCAACATGAGGTTACCAACAGTCGGGACTCTATGTGTTACATGAAGTTACCAATGGTCGAGACCCTATATGCAACATGAGGTTGCTAATGGTTGGGACCCTATATGCAAGATGAGGTTACCAATAGTTGGGACTCTATATGCAACAAACGGTTACCAATGGTCAGGACCGTATATGCAACAAACGGTTACCAATGGTCGGGACCCTATATGCAACATGACGTTACCAATAGTTGGACCCTATATGCAACAAAAGGTTACCAATGGTTGGGACCCTATTTGCAAGATGAGGTTACCAATGATCAGGACCCTATATGCAACATGAGTTTCTCAATCGTTGGGACCCTATATGTACCATGAGGTTACCGATGGTCTGGACCCTATATGCAACAAAAGGTTACCTATGGTCGGGACCCTTTTTGTTACACGGGACCCTATGTGTAACGGAACGTTACTGTTACAAATAAGGAAATTTGCCTTGTAGGAGTAGTTTTCATATGCGTGTAGTACTGTATTATTTTGTTCGCTCGGCTGCTGATTGAAAAAAAAGACCTTTTTCCTCGCAATTGGAGTTGCTGTAAGTATGCCTTTATTACGTCACAATTGTTTATGACATAATACGATTCCAGATTGATCTAGTGATTCTAGCTTCTTGGAAGAATTTCGTTGACCGATTACATAACCAATAAGGCTTGTTTTCTTTTTTCACGTGATTTCGTTCTAGCATTTTCTGGATTGTTTTTTCGATTTATATGTAAGGCGACAGAATTTTTTTATAGTAGATAGAGAGTAGTAGAAAAGTGTGTAGTGGGGAGAGAGAGATTGATTGACAGAGTAAAGAAGGGCTATTGTTTTTTGTAATTATTTATTGTGGATTCTGTGGGCCTGGTGAGTATTAAGCTGTTATTGGCGAAATTAGTTTTGGCGGTTTCCTGATTGTGTGGTAAAGTGATTAATTCTGAGATCGTTGAGCGAAGAAGCCTGAAGTCGTGAAGTATTATTTCTGTGAATACATTATTCTGTTCTTAACGTGGTTTAAGGTGTTTTTAGTGGAAGCCAATCTTTTCCAAGTTTTATTAAGTTGCAGTCAGACCTAATTATCCGAGCGATTATCATACGTCACCTAAATTTTTAAAGAAATTTAAGATTGAGATAGAACCGAAAATTCTATTATTATATTAAAACGCGACAGTTACCAACCCTACTGAGGTGTTTTGATTATGCTGTCAAGCTTATTTTTTCTTCGGTTACAGTATTGTTACTTTCTCATTTTATTTTATTTTTTTAATCTTTTGTGGTTGTAAGGTAAGCCTATTCTCTTTGAATAATGATACTCAATCCATTGCTTTAGTATTTTGCTATAAAAAAGTACTGCTTGATTTGTTCAACTTTCTTTTACAGATTTGCAATAATATTGTGATCAATAATGATAGATAAGTGCCAAAAAAAATTCAAAATGCAATAAAAAGCTAGATTTACTAAATACATTCTTTGGTACTGCTTACAAAAGCTTTTATTGTTGGTGCTCAATAGATAAAAAAGTATCGGTGGTATCGGCAGTATCGGTATCAGCTCGAAATATTGGTATCGGTAGTAGTATCTGTATCGGCTTAAAATGTGGTATCGGTACATCTCTAAAAAACATTACTAAAGCAACTATGAGAACTACACTTAATGGATATTTTTTTAAGTATTTTGTTTCTATTTGTGTGCATTGCTTCAGGATGTAAATACAAATACATTTCGAAGCCAAATGTGAAGACAAAAGTGGGGAGGTTTAAGTTAGATGAACATTTAAGAAGCCATACCAAGGAAAGATCTTATGCCTGTCCATGGTGCGGAAATTTGTATGTGAATCGTATCAAGTTTACTGATCATTTGCATAGACAAATGAAAATTGAAAGTAAGTTGCACATAATAAACAATTGTGTGAAATCGGTAATCGCATAAATGAAGTATATGCTGTGGTGCTCAGTAGAGGAGTAAGAAGCATTTTTATACAAAATTCCAATGTTCGAAAACTTACAATGCGTTTCTAAATTACATGATTTTTTGGAGCATATCAGGTAGAGCGATTAGAGCAGCTGTTGTTGTGTAGTGGTGATTGTTCTTAACTTCGAAACAAAAGCTCTAAAGTTTGAAACTTAATGAAACGTCATTAGTACTCATTACTCATCAGGAAGGACATCCAGAGTTAGTGCGCTATATTTATGCAATAATGAGTCTGGTTCGAAAACAAGTATGTAGTGGTAAACATGCGCTGAATCAGTCTTTCGAAACCTCCAAAAAGCAGAAAAGAATGTAAAGTCGAGTAAAATAGCTCAAACGATTACACATTCGCTCTAAATTTGGATCGCCATGTCTGAGGATTACCTGCAATATTTTCTTCTTGCTGCCCATTGGGTTGGTTGGTTGGTTTACCCTCTTCTTCCTCGAAATGGAGGTACGGTGCGAACGGCAATCCAGGTTCCCACCGTCAACCTAATTGAAATAGGGTAGGGGAAAAGTGGCGGCCCATTTCGAACCAGTCATGAATGCAAATTACTAACTGATAGCCCCACCACCAACAAGGCGGACTGCCATTGGTGGGTATCTAAAAGTCGCCTCTCTCAACATGCTGGGTGAGCAGCTTCATGATTCTAATTCGATGAAGTGCGGGTATCTTGCTGTTCATCTTGCATATTTTGTAATGAAACTTGTAAAATGCAGAAGGTTATATGCTTTCATGTATGGATAATTTTAACAGCCATGTGTTTTGCTGCAGGTCATTGCTATCAATGTACTCATTGTTCAAGAACTTTTGCCACTGAACGACTTTTAAAAGACCACATGCGTCATCACGGTACGTAGTAGCTTTTCTTTTGTTAAGTAGTATTACATGTTGAATTATGAAGCGTCTGAAGCTATCATCCAAGCGCAGAATTATTCAAAGTTGCCATAATAGGTGCAGTTGTCCTGCTTGATTATTGAGTAATTTTGCGGTTGTTGCGTCGAGTAGCTTCTATTTGTAGAAAACATATTGCAAAAATTCAATTTTTGATATTTAAATGCACCGCAGTGTAGTAACTCGTCAATATGACGTTAGTTTTAGTTTGATGAATGTAATTGGTCGATTTCTAATTACCTGCTTTATACAAGCAGTTGAGTTTTGATATTATTAGTAGACTTGGGTTCGCTTTGCACTTGTGCCACACAAAAGACAGCTAAATTATTTGTTGCGCTAGCTATGTTCATCCTTGGTCATGAATAGGCCCGCTAAAGTCAATAAAGTCAAAATTTTTTCAGGACCTTGTTACATGATCAAACGTGTACTAACGTTCGTTTCAGGTCTTCCGGAGTCTGTTTTGCTAGATTTTATAAGTCAAAATAAAGTCAAAAGTTTGCATAAAGTCAAAACTTGTCAAAATTTTCTTCATCAAAAATTTCCTTACAAAAACGAACACATTTATATTTTTTTTATATTTTTTTGAATTTTTGAGCTGCTATTCAAATTTTATGCGCAGTTTTATTTGATTTTAAACTTCTCAAATAGTTGCAATGGTTAAAAAAACGTGCGGTTATTGAGAAGGAAATAGCACTTACTATGAATGAAATCGTCATTGTTGATGCATAAACACATAATTATCAGACAACTAATCTATTCCTATAAAATCTTTGCGCTCTTTACACGTGGTCTTTTTAAGTCGTAGCTTGCAAAGCAAAGAATGCCTAAACAAGCCAAATCTTCTACAGCGAAAGTTAGGCAAATTTTCCAGGAATATCCGGATGAGTTTTCGGCAACTCCTGCCCGCGACTTGCGATGCAACCTTTGCGACGTGTTAGTCAAATGCGACAAAAAGTTTTTTGTGGAAAGCCACCGAAAAAGTAAGCAACACCAAAGAAAATTGGAGACGAAGAGCAAATCCCAAAGTAAGCAAACCGTTTTACAACTCGATCAAGTAAACTTCAAGGAACAGGTTGTCTCTTCATTCTTAGCTGCAGATATCCCACTTCATAAACTGAACCATCCTTCTTTAAAGTCTCTGTTTGCTACAATGGGAAAAGTATTGCCTTCGGAGACTGCAGCCCGGGCATGTGTTGCTAAATTAGCATCCCAAAAAGAAAAACAAATTCAAGAATTACTTCGTGAGAAAAAAATTGTTTTAATTGTGGACGAAGCAGAGATTGCTAAACAAAAGTATATTAGTGTGCTTGTGGGCAGTTTACATGCCCCTAATCAGAAATTCCTCGTTGATTGCCATCCATTTGACAGCGGTAGCAATGTTAATAGCAGTATTATTCTGCACACTGTGTATGACATATTGCGACAACTTGAAATAAAACGCGAGAATTTTTCATTGTTCTTGACTGATGCTGCTCGGTACATGTCTTTGGCTGGAAAGACATTAAAGGAATTATACCCTTCTTTGATGCATGTCACCTGCGTTGCGCACTTACTACATAGCTGCGCTATGCGTGTGCGTGCTCATTTTAAAAATATTGATGAAATAATAGCAACGATCAAGGCAGCAAGAATCAAAAACAAAGATCGCAAGAAAGATTTTCATGATGCTGGTCTGCCATCTCTTCCCGACCCTGTAATTACAAGATGGGCAACTTGGCTTAGAGCTGCCTTATATTACAGTGAGAACCTTCCAGCTGTTCGTACCATTGTCAACAATTGGACAAGTGCAGGCCTCTTAGTCAGCCGAGCAAAAGACACTATCAGTGTGGAAGATTTGGTGCCGGACTTGGTTAAAATATATCAATACCGGACTCTAGCAGCCAACGTAGAGTTCTTAGAAAGAAGTGCCTGCACGATAACCGAAGCATACGGACTGCTGAAGAATATGCGATTCAATGATGATCCGTGCGCAATTAAAAATTACATTAGAAAACGACTATCCAACTCTGATTTAGAAACAAGAATAAACTGTACCAACTTGACAATTCACCCAACAAGCTACGCACTATTGCAAAAAGCCCAGCCAACCTCTGCTGCTGTTGAGAGGTCATTTTCTATGCTCAGTAAATTACTGAGAAAAGACAGAGATTTTGATGTTAAGAACGTAAAAAAATATATGATGCTGTATCACAATAAAAAGTCCTGGTAATTATACTGTGTGGCTTTCGTTAAAAACATCATAGACAGACTGTTAATGTACAGTACAGTTGCGATAGCAACGCATTTTTTGTATTACACACTAATTGATATCGGTACACACAATGGCTCGTTATCCTAGGTTTTGACGTCATGCGTCGCTTTGTTGCATTAGCTTCAAGACTGAGTGATTGAGAAAATGTTTACAGTAGGCTACCTTCTTCTTTAAAAACTTATATAAATTGCAGATTATAAAACATTTTTAATCAAAAAAGTGCAAAAAGACATAAATAATAGGCGAAAGCGGTTAGGTCAAAATAAAGTCAAAATTTTGCCAAAATAAAGTCAAAAATATATTTTTTTAGGTCAAAAAAAATGGCCCTAGTCATGAAATATATTTGCCTGTAAATAAAACATATCGTCTGGTGAAATGCGGATTCATGCGGTTAGAAAGACTATGGTAACTTCTTAGTTGCTTGGTGACTTGATCAAGCAGATTTTTACTGATTGTTTGTTTTCAGTAAACTACTACAAATGCCCTAAATGCGCAATGACATGTCCTAACCCTTCCGGACTGAGACATCATATGAAATACAGGCATTCAGATGAGCGGCCCTACGCCTGTCAGTATTGTGAATACAGGTGATGCGTGCTTGGGATGTTATTTTGGTGTGAGAGTTAACAGGGGATGGGGTTCAATGGAAAGAATTGCGAATAGCTGTAATTACACTTAGAAAGTAATTTTTATGTGCTTGCAAGTTCTGTGCAGGAATAAGACTTGTCTATGAGCAAGGAGGTGAGTCTCCCTTGGCGTTCTCTTTAAAGAGGATTCAATCATTTCCTTGCGACTGTGACAGTTATTTTGTGCATTGAAGCTTGTTTACGAGTGATTTTTGTTCTTTAGATGTGTGCAATGCTGCTGCTGTACTGACTTACCTAGTTCCAATATTGGTTTAACCGCTAGAGTTGCGACATGGTGTGTTGGGAGACATTTGGAATGTGGTGATAGAAACTATTCAGGAATTAGTTTCGTGTAGGAAGAAAAGTCAGCTTTAAAAGAAAATGTTTTTAGGAAAAGCAATTTGGGCAGCAGAATGATGCAAATTTCTGAAAAATAATGTTTTTCGCTAATTTTTCTGGCGGTCAAATAGAGGTGTTGACTCCATCCCTTCTTAAATAGATCTACTTTAACATTTTTCAACTTTGTCGGCCCTCAATCTGTGCTAAAATCTTGTCATGTTGGTAGAAATTTCTTGCGAATGGTAAATCGCCATTCCTGAGGCACAAAAATGTCGTAGCTGCTGAGATGGTGTACTTCTACTGATAAGCTCTTGCTTTATTTTAGATCGAAAACAGCATACGACATGTCAGTACATCTTACCTTCCATCAAAGCGACCTTTCATATCAATGCCACGTACAAGGCTGTGACTACGCTGTACGATCACTTCAAAATTTACGTTATCATTTCAGGACAAAGCACATGGTAAGATGACCCTAGCTAGTAGTAACCGTAAGAGTTCATTGCACATGGCTTTGAAACCCGCAAGGTTGATAGATTTCTAATTTCAGCTGTCAAAACTTTAAATTCTGGCAACGTGAATGCTGCACGTGGCTATAACGATAATCTTCCCTTGTTTTTCGGATGAAGATGCAGTGTCAAATACAACATATTAGTCAAACTGCTAGACAAACTAGCAGGAATGCAACAGTTATAGCCGTAAGCTTTTCGTGACGCTCTCATCAGTGGCGGTATCGCGTCAAAAAGGAAGATCTAGAGTGAGTGAGTATTTTATGTGGTTAATTTGGACGTTAGCAATCAAGACGAGCCGAGGATAGCGCTAGTATTGTAAAGCGCGTCAAAGAAAGATTTCGCAATAGCGAAAGTTAGAGAAAGCGCAGCAGGAGGTCAAATGCCGCAATTATCGAAAGAGTTTGAGAGCGTAAACAAATTTCTTCTGTCTGCGCAAAGCCGCGCACCTGGCCTTGATATAAGCAGCCTCTAAGAGATTAAGATGGAAAGAGCTGCGTGCTGCGGCAAGGATTGAAAACCGCTTGTTATTATAGTTTAAGGTACATTGATCATTTTCTGAAAGATCTTGACCAATGGCAGAGTCACAATCCGGTTTGGTGTCTTTTCGTTTGCACGATCTGTGTGGTTGAGATCGGCGTGGACGGGTCAATTGTTGTCTTAACCATTGCGGAACATGTTGCTTGATGCGATCCTGTAGCCGTTGAGATGTTCGCCCTACGTACCGACTATCACAGTGGCATTTATATTCATATATGAGTAGCAGGTAGAACATCCTTGCGGGCCACAGGCAGCATGCGCGTTGACGTAAGACCAAGCGGGTGCTAACGGAACCATAGCAGCTTTCCACGGCGGTTTTGACTTCTTTTTCCAAGTTTGTGGAGGGCTTACCAATCCAAGGACCCTCAAGTACACCGGGCACTTTTCTGGGCCGAATCGCTTAAGGGTGTAAAACCGAGCGATTTTCTTGGCGATCTGAGTGTTGATGACGTTTCTAGGATAGCCATTGTCCAGTAATATTTTCTTGATCCGTTCTATTTCTTCATTGAGTCTACGCTTGGTGCAAATCATTAGGGCTCGATGCACCAATGTGGATATTAAACTGATTTTAAGTTTGGGAGAACTAAAGGACTCGTGATTAAAGATGGCAAACGTGTCAACATATCTGAAGTATGTTGGAGGCTTCTGCGTTTGAGAAAATAACTTTACTTCATAATATCCATCAAAGATGTTAGCCAAAGCTGGACCAAGTGGTGATCCCATAGCTACTCCGTCTGTTTCCTTGTACATAGTGTTATTGAAGCTGAACTCAACCGAGAATGCAGCGCTCTTCATCAATTCAACAAACACGTACCTTAGAATGAGTGGAAGAAGAAGTGGATTTATGACGACATATGTATATATGAAGTGGATACATGGATATGGATATATGAAGTGGATATAGGACGCAATACGACCTACTGGATCGCAAAGACCTTGAATGTATGGTTTGCTGAAAACACACAAAGAAGGCACCCTCTTCGCCCTATACTGTATATGACAGGTTCGTCTCATCATGGACTTGGAAAGTGGTTGGCTGACCTATTACAACCTGTGTTGGAGCGGTTTTCGTCACATTGCATTTCAGATTCGTTTACGTTTGCTAAGACCATGCAAAATCTTGGCATCGACCCTAATGTCTTTATGTGTTTGTTTGATGTGTCCAGCTTGTTCACTAACGTTTCCCTTGATGAAACCATCAAAATCTGTTCAGATGCCCTTTACGACAATTCTGATTTACAACTCTCTGAATTGTTGGGAATCCTTTAGTTCTCCCAAACTTAAAATCAGTTTAATATCCACATTGGTGCATCGAGCCCTAATGATTTGCACCAAGCGTAGACTCAATGAAGAAATAGAACGGATCAAGAAAATATTACTGGACAATGGCTATCCTAGAAACGTCATCAACACTCAGATCGCCAAGAAAATCGCTCGGTTTTACACCCTTAAGCGATTCGGCCCAGAAAAGTGCCCGGTGTACTTGAGGGTCCTTGGATTGGTAAGCCCTCCACAAACTTGGAAAAAGAAGTCAAAACCGCCGTGGAAAGCTGCTATGGTTCCGTTAGCACCCGCTTGGTCTTACGTCAACGCGCATGCTGCCTGTGGCCCGCAAGGATGTTCTACCTGCTACTCATATATGAATATAAATGCCACTGTGATAGTCGGTACGTAGGGCGAACATCTCAACGGCTACAGGATCGCATCAAGCAACATGTTCCGCAATGGTTAAGACAACAATTGACCCGTCCACGCCGATCTCAACCACACAGATCGTGCAAACGAAAAGACACCAAACCGGATTGTGACTCTGCCATTGGTCAAGATCTTTCAGAAAATGATCAATGTACCTTAAACTATAATAACAAGCGGTTTTCAATCCTTGCCGCAGCACGCAGCTCTTTCCATCTTAATCTCTTAGAGGCTGCTTATATCAAGGCCAGGTGCGCGGCTTTGCGCAGACAGAAGAAATTTGTTTACGCTCTCAAACTCTTTCGATAATTGCGGCATTTGACCTCCTGCTGCGCTTTCTCTAACTTTCGCTATTGCGAAATCTTTCTTTGACGCGCTTTACAATACTAGCGCTATCCTCGGCTCGTCTTGATTGCTAACGTCCAAATTAACCACATAAAATACTCACTCACTCTAGATCTTCCTTTTTGACGCGATACCGCCACTGATGAGAGCGTCACGAAAAGCTTACGGTTTAAACACTTTTTTCAAAGCTATATTAAAATTCTGTACCATCAACAAGATTTTTAGTTATAAATGTAGACTCGTAGCTCCATCAGTAATTGTTTCTTATTACTGTTTTATCCCGGTGAAGGTGAGCAAGCACCAACCTATCGTACAGTTGTCTTGTAAATTGTAACAACTATGCTGTCTTTTTTGCCACAAATGATACTGTTCAAGCCATACGATCTTTTCTAGTAAATAAGAGGACATGATCAAAAAGTAGTTTTTGGAGTATTGGGATTCCTGCCTGTTTTTCAATCAAACGATTGTTCGCGGTATGCGTCTGGCTATTTGACCTCGACTATGTAAACCGTCAATCTGGCAGTCGTGCATTTGCGAAATCAATCGCTCTTGCGTTGTTCTCTTGGAAAGCATTTTGAGGCAACTTCTCGTACTTGACTGCACGGTTTGTGATTGAATTCTGTTGTGCTAGCTCCGAAGAAGGTCTGAACAAAACAATGTTTTTTGTTTGTACAAAATCATATTTTGCTGTAATTGGAAGATACTGATGTATAACATTGCGTTGTAATATCGTTTAGGAAGGAAAAGGGAAGTGCTATGCTTGTCATTTGTGCTCAAAGTCCTATGGTGTTGGTTTTCAATTGACTAACCACTTGCGCTCAACTCATGGGTTCCAATGGCCACCGGGCCATTCAAAATTTAGGTAAGGTTTAAAATGGTTTTGTGCTTGATCTAAGCTTCTCACGACATGCATGGTTGTAGTTCTGGATTACGCCTTCAAGGCATCTCTTTAATCCATGTGCATCGAAAAATATGACGTTGCCACGATTTTTAACTAGTTATAGGTCTATGATTTTCATGGATATCGCTTTCCCTTATCGTAAAAAGACGTTTGAAATATCACGCGGCTGCCTAGTCTGCTTCAATGCCTAACGATGACTTATATATTATTTCCAGATATAAAGAGTGCGACGATGGATTCTTCCGCCTTCAAACCTTCAGGTTTGAGAGCGTTGAACTGACAGAGCAGCTTATGGTAAGCGACCAACCTTCTTCAAGCAAGTAAGGAATAGGAGTATATTGCTAAAATGCTCTGTTTGTAATACTATGAAAAAAAGTGTTGAAGGCACAACTCCTTATGAGGGCATTTTCCGTTAAGTATAATTGCTGAGTTAAGTTCTGATTGTGACTCTGCAATTCAAGCGTTTGCTTGGAAATATTTTGACGCAAGTTTGCTTTTAGTAACACCTAATTTCTGGTTACAATGCAGCAAAAAAGTCAAAAACATGCTTAAGCTAACCACGATCTAATCATTTAAAAAATAGGGGAAGATGACCGACTTTCACCGTATGTCTTCCGCTACTTCCCGTTGGCGAAATGTACGCCCACAAAATCAATTAGAATGAATAAATCGAATTTCCTCAAACTAATTCAAGGGCTGGCCCACTCAAGATAAACGAACTGTGAAAATGTGAGGCTACGTAATAAGACTATCGAGTTGGTAGTTACCCGTGTACGTCATTGTGCTTTGCTCCATGGGCTGGAGCAGAGCGCAATGACGTACACGCGTAACTTGAACTTGTAACTCCGTAGCTTGAACTTGAAAGCAAAAGATTATCCTGCGCGGTCACGCCGCATGCTACACAACGCTCTGTCACCATACGGCAGATACCGAAAAGTCTGTTTTTTAACACTTCCATGATTTTCCCGTCTGATGTAAAACTGCAAGTGCAAGGCAATAATGCATTAACGTCAGTTAGTATGACACTGACTTAGCCATTGCTGAAATTTCTACAGCTAAGCACTTAGTTGTGTATTAGGCTTTCATTGGCTAGGTAGTCTTAGCAGGATGCCGCTTTTGACTGTTATTTTGTCATCCAGTTTACGTGCTCTGAAGTTTGGAATATTTCCAAGTAAATTCGCAGCGTTTATAGATCGGTACTGCAGCAAATTGTATGCCAACGTGTTTTTAATACAGTGCTACAACCAATCGAAAAAGTAATGCGTCAGGAAAACTCAAGTCAATGAGAAGAAAGCGAACCAATTGCAAATCACTCCAATCGTCTTCTATCACAACTCGTTCTGCATCCTTGCTACTGTTAAAAGCGCAAACACAAAGTAATGATAGTCCGTGCACATTGCGTTATCTTGTTTGTAATTCTGTGTGTTGCGCTTACCCGTTTTCTTCCTGGTGACGGAGCGATAGTGTCAGGCGGATACTCTGGTTCACACGCAAGCCTGATCAACATCATGGTAGGGGAAAGGGGTGGTTCGTATCGAATCGGTTTTGAATGCAGGTTGCAGGCTGGTAGCATTACCAACGACTAGGCGGGCTGCCAATGCAGTGTGCACGACTGTACATAAGTCGCATCTTACGAAATACTGGGTAAACAGGTTTACTATAGTTGTCGTAAGGAACTAGCATTCCTGTGTCGTAAGACTAGTTAACACTTAAGATGCAAGTTGATAATTTTAGTTGGTTTTATTGCTATGTCAGCTGAGCTCGACTGACATATTAGGTAGCAATGGAACGAATTGAAATGATCAGCTTTCTCTTTGGAAGAGCAAATTGGCCCTTGTTGATCTGTGAGCGTCAGTACAACTTAAACTCTTCTCACTCAAATTTCCAGTTACTCTTGTGGCAAGACCGATGGAAATAATGGAACCGGGAATGGTCAGGTCATCAAATGGGATGTTGCACTGTTCTTTTACGACAGGTTTTTTCCTGTTAGTAATCTCAACTTCATGTATGTCAAGGAATATCATTAAAATCCGAAATACCGCAACTTTTTTTGGAGCAGGAAGATTAACTCCTGTCTCTAGTGTACTGTCGATTCCATCACGAGTACATATGTGATTTTTTCTCAGCCATTGTGTTTTTGAAACACTGGTTATAAATTTTCGTGGGATAATTGCCACTATGTTTAATTGCTCGTAGAAGATGGAGGCGCCATCTTTGTGCGCTAATCATTATATTTTTGTAAAATCTGATCACGTGCTAGAAAGCGGCAGTTTATTTCATGGCACCCATAACTTCACAATATAGAAGGTCCGCTGCCAACGGCAAATATCTAATCTTGTGTTGGGACCGACGGATTTTTTGTGTTGCTGCTGAAACAAGATCCTTTCACTGCTTACTTGCGTAGTAGTAACTGGTTTGTTACAGAATTAAACAAAAACAACACCCGCCGTCTCGCCGCCAACAAACAAGCTGCGAAACACTCGACAAAACAAGCTGCGAAACACTCGACAAAGCTCAGGTAGGTGTTCATGAGCTTGAGCTCATCCTTGTTTGCTGGCCTTTTGTCAGACTTGGCCACCACGACCGTCCGCCACCTGTCTGTCACGTAAAGGAGGAATCCCGTTAAGTAACCTTTCTAGGTCACAATATGCGAACTTACTGGCTTGTTGGCAATATGTTTTGGTGTTGCAGGAAAGCTGTAAACACTATTACTAAGAAATCTTTGGTAAGACGCGGTGTAAGTTTGAACTGCATCTATACTCTATAGGTGTGTAGCAGGACGTTCTTGTTTCAAAATTATCTTGTCGCTCTCGAATCTTATTTATTTTTTCATCTCCATGATTAGCTACATCGCTAAACTAGGTCGACCATGGATCTACAATCGATTATGACTGATTTAATGGAATAGCACATCGCTGTATGGACTTAAGTTTGCAATGGTCTTTATCATTATCACTGTATTGAGAAAACGTGCTGCGTTTAGAAAAGCAGGAGCGCCACTACATTTTTTTCTAGCGTTCTCTCTTTCCTGCTTACTGTGTGCGAGGTGGATGCTTAAACCATTTTAAGCGTTGCTATGATTTGCCGAAATCTAAACCTAAACATTTTTAGCTCAAGGTTGGAATCGAAGAAACGCCGAGTTAAACGAACGCCAGGTATGCGAACTTTTACTGCATTAGTTTGTTGAAAATTGTTTGTGTGAGTTAAAAAAAATGTCATCCTTCTATCATGAAAAATATAAAACCTGGCTGTTTATAAATAGAACGACTTGGGTTTAAGCCTGCTTCAGAGTCGATAGTGCTACTGGTGCAGGAAGTTTTTACCACACGCTAATTGTGTTGAACTACCTTTGCAAGGACAACAGCATAGACATCTTGATGTTTGGACACGTGACCAGTACACAGCTGGCGCAATAGATTCTGAGCAATACAAGCAAACAGGAATATTAATGTAAATTGTTTTCCCAAAGCGCAGACAAACATAGATCTCGTAAACGCGAAGATTTCACAGTCGCCCGTTTTTCACTGGTTCACAATAGTGAACCTATCCACATGGCATATCGTAAGAAGCGACTATTGTGCTTTGGGCACCCACCAATGGCAGTCAGCCTTGTTGATGAGAATGCGACCAGTCTGCAATTTGTTTTCGTTACGGGTGTAAAATAGACTGCCGCTGGTTTTTATTAATACGGTGTGAACTGAGAAATGACCACCACTTGCCATGTCTGCCAAGGAAGAATAGTTCAACAAAAACAAAACGACGTAACGACTTGCCTATTTAAATGAAAATCATTTGTTTTTTTGCAGTGAAGATCGTTCACTCAACTCCGACTGTGGAGTACGTTACCTCACCAGATGATAGGATTCTTGAGAAGGAATTCGGAGGCACACAGAAAGAAAATAGTCAGCTAGGTGAATGTTATTGTCATAAAGTGGACTAGCGAGACCAACTTCATTAACATGATTTAATAAAGAGCAGTTTGGGGCTAACTTGCCCAAATTGTATGACAGATATTTTTAGGTTAGATTATCTTCGTGCTTTCTCGGTAATTATTCTTTCTAAATCGTTCAGATCGTCAGCCCCCAATAGCAATTTTAGTCGCCTTGTAGAGACGACCATTGACTTTATTAGTGGCAGTTTGGTCTTGGGGGGATTTACCAAGTCGGATTGCCACTAATAGTAAGCCTTAAAAAATCTTGAAAAGTGGCATCAATTGTTTTGCTGCTTAGCGCTTGGCACGAAAAGGCAAAGCAATGTATTCCCAAATTCGATTCAAATCTTTAGGGATAGTACGGTTATGGCTCCCAATTTTCTAGGCCCACAGCACTGGTGAGGGTAGGGGTGCCCTGTTCCTTTCTTTCGGCCACCGCCGATACGAATGTCTACCAGTGTCATCACACACTAGGTACAAGCAGCGAACTGTTTTTTCGAATTTTGTCGTAGCCGGGATTCGAACTTCGATCTTACGCTTGTAAGGCGAGTGTCTTGATCACTGCCAACAAGCGTGCAACGGAGAGTGAGGAAAAAAGTTGACAAGTTAGCTTCTTGTCTTTTGAAAGAGAAAGATACTAGGCGGAAATTCTCCCCCGTCACATGACCCTCAGATGGTGGGGACGGGGAGTCTATTCGTCGCGGTAGTCAAGTTTGACTGAAAACGAGCAAGCAAATATGAGCATAAGCGAATCAGCGTTCGTTATTAATTACATTTCATTGTTTAGACGCTGTCGTTTCATCTGTAGAGTTAGTGCCAGAGGCATCAGGTTCTGAGCCTATTCCTGAATGTCCGGTAGATCTCAGCATTTCGGCGGAGAATTTTTCTTCAGCAGGATCTCTTAATGAAGCTCCTGAACTGTCAGTTGGTTTATCATCTTCCGTATCCCCAGCCGTACTAGTGAAAGATGAAAACGGGCAATTAAAGTCTTTGATGGTTGAAGGTGAACGATACTACCTTGCAAAAGTAACTAATGAATCAAAAAAGACGACCTACTCTCTTGTACCGTTCAGCAGTTGTGCCTCTGTTCAGCTTCTTGCTGACGGCGATCAAAAATAAAAATGACATTGGATTTATTTATTATTTGCTCGTAAAATTTTGACGTGTCCACTGCTTTAATATTTCAAGTGTAAGCTTCAAAAGCGAAATTGGTATTCATTGAACAAGTGTCTTTATTAGAAGCTCGTGTGGTGGTGATGCATTTGAGGTATTCGCATTTGGATTTTGCTGAGAGGACCAATCAGCGAGGTCGATGGGACAGGACCTGCCCCAATCAACAGCCGCCACAACGCGATGGTGCGGTCCTCGACCCCGTTTGGGTTGGATCGAAATAGCTGTTGGCCTTTACCGAGGGTCCCAGTTTCCCCGGGCACTTCCCTCACTCAAGCCATTTTTTTGCCATGTTGCCCTCTGAACGACCGCGGAAGGGCAACACGCAGCCTCTGTGAAATCGGTCGACTGTTTTCTCTCTTCTCCTGCTTGACTCTTGCCTGTCTTCTCATTCTTTTTCTGCTGGTGAGCAGCAACGTTCATCCTAACCCTGGCCCCGTCTTTACCTTTTGAGTGTGCGCTGAAAATGAGTGGTAGGTCGGTGCAATGCTGCATCTGCTTCAAATAGGTTCATTTAAAATGCTCACTTCTCTCTTTTTCTAGATTCAAAGCTCTAGGCAGCTCTCGCTTCTGGAGCTGTCCTCCTTTCTGAGTTCCTGCTTCTCTTGTAGGTGCCACACTTACCAACACTATCTTTCTTTCCGCACTCTTCCAGCTTGAATATCTCCACTGTTCGACTGCCCCCTCTGCTAATGCAGCGCTCTCGCCCCACGTCTACAAACGTTTTAATCTTCCTTCCGTTCATTTCATATCTCCACCATCTGCATCCTCTCATGCTCCTGGCTATTGTCCTGTACTTCCTCTTCCTCCTGTGACTCGTTCAAGGTTCTTCAATGGAATGCTGAAGGTCTTCGAGCCAAGAGCACTGAACCACTACACTTTATTTCGCCCTATCCTGTTGATCTTATCTGCACCCAGGAATCCACCTTTTAACTCATCTTTTTCTTTGCTGATCCCTGAATTTTCTGCTCTGCGATATTATCATACTCACTCCCGGTTTGTCATTTTTTTTCTCGATGATTCGCACGTTAGCGGCGGCATCATCATTTTGTTGTTGTTGTTGATTGCCCGACCCCTTGCGAGGAATGGGAGCATGGCGGAAGACCATGGAGCACCAGAAGCCGGGCAACTCCCCAAGGCTTGGACCAGAGATAGAGAGACAGAGAGTCGCCAAATAGTGAGCGGCGCAGAGAGTCCGTAGCTGGACAATGCAGAATGAGATGAGAGGTGTCCGCAGGGGCTGCAACAAGGATTTTCGATTCTGCCAATCCTAAAGAGATCAAAACTAAACACTACCGGTAGACTGTGTCCGTTGCAGCGTAGACGAGAGAAAACACAAGTTCCTCGGTGGAAATCTAGGGAACTTGTGTGTTAAAGAATTTCGATGAGACAGTACGCCTCCAGTCCGAGAAAAGAGGAAAGGGATTGCAGAGGGAGCAAGTAGCGCTCCCCGTCTTGCTAGCTCATCAGCCGCGTCGTTTCCCGGGAGAAACGAGTGTTCGGGGACCCATTGTAGCTGGATAGAACAAGAGGAGAGAGAAGACAGTTCCTGCCAGAGAGATTGAGGTAGAAGGAGAGGACAGGGTGATGAGGAAACAGAGATACAGTGTAAGGCCTTGAGACGTGACAAGAACTTTGCCTTCAGCGAAGATACATGTTTAGAAAAGGAAAGAGTGCGGTCCAAGGTGACTCCAAAAAGAGTTGAAGTGGGATTGAAACGGAGACTGGAGTTGAGTAGGAGGAGTTTGGGCTGGAGGTTAGCTTGGTGGGGATCCATGCAGAAGAAGAAGGCCTCACATTTGCTCGGATTGAGAGGAAGAGACCAGTACTCAGAACAGCGCTCCAATCGAAACAGAGCTCCTTGTGAGGCCTCCACCGCAGTGGGGACCGAGGAGGAGGAGGACCAAATGGCCAAATCATCAGCGTAAAGAGAGAAACTGACGGAAGAAGGCAGAGAATCCGGAGGATCATTGATGAAGAGAAAGAAAAGTACAGTGCCAAGAACGGATCTATGCGGAACACCTCGACGGACTCGATAAAAGGGACTTTTATGATTTTGATAGACCGCGCAAGCGCGCCTATCAGAAAGAAAACATTAAGTCCAACGAGCAAAGCAAAGAAAAAGGCCAGCCAAAAGAGTTTATGGAAAAGGGCGGGATGTCAGACAGAGTCAAAAGCTTTGGAAAAATCAATAGTAGGGAGGATCGTCCGAGAGCCCGGCCTGGGTTTGTTAAATCCATTCGAGATGGACTGAAAAAGATACAGAATTTGATCTATAGTAGACCGTCGAGTGTGGAAACCGGCCTGGCGGGGAGAGAGAATGGAATTAGATTCCAGAACGAAGAGTAGACGGAATAGTATGATGCGTTCATAAAGCTGTGATATGCAGGAGGTGAGAGAGATAGGCCGGAAGGAAGCAGGAGAGTTAAGAGGCTTTTCCATCTTATGGAAGGAAACAAAAGATGTCTTCCAGATGGAAGGAAAAGAATGTAAAATCCAGGAAAGATTGAAAATGTGAAGAAGGAAATCTATGCCACAGCGAGGAAGGTGCTTTAGCATGGGAGCATCATCATTATTATCAGGCAAGGCTTATTCTTTTCTGAACTCTTTACTTTCTCTTTGTTCGCTTGACTCCTACTCTGATTATTTATGTAGGGTCAACATTTTACTAAACTACTCCTCGCTCTGATTTTTTTAATGTTTATGCTCCCCCTATTTGCTTTTTATCGACGGATAGCAGAACCGATTCCTTTTCTCTCTCCATTCTTTCCTCCTCCAGAAATCTCTTCATTCCGGCGGACTTCAACAGCCATCACCCCTCTGGAACTCAAAAGGTACTTATGACCCCCGTGGGAAGGAAGTATTCAATTGGTTTATCTCCCTCCTCTCAATGACCATGACGTATCTACTCTTCTCCATCGCTTCTCTCACGACATCTCCTTTGCTCCTTCCTCTCTTACTCCTGGGAGGTGCTTCAGGACTTGGGCTCTGATCATCTACCAACTCTACTAACCGTCCCTCATTCCCCGGTCTTTCACCCCAATGAACGCCCCTCTTCAATTTTAAGAAAGCTTATTGCGATAACTTTACCTTTCAATTCGACTCTCACTGTCCTTCTGCAGAAAAATACTCGTCTCTTTCTGTTTCCTCTGCTGCTTCCCTCTTTACTTCTCTGGCACTAAATGCAGCCAAACTTTCCATTCCTTTCGCCCGCGTCAAACGCAAACCCCAAGCTTGGTGGTCTCCCGAAGTGGAAGAAGCAAAAGGTGTAAGGCTTTTACTGCCGCTCATAGAAATGATGAAGATCGTCAAGCTTACATCTCCGCTTCCCGAAATTCCCGTCTGTCATTGCCAAGGCCGAAGCTGAGATACGGCAAGCGACTTTCTCTTCTCTCCTAAATCTGTGTATATCTCCTTTTTTCTGTCGCTGGCTTTTCTTTATCTTTCTCTCCTAACTTCGCCATCAGATCCTCTCCCAGGAAGTCGGCTTCGGTCTTCGCCGACTCCCTGAGATCCCACTTTTCTGCCTCCCAGCCAAAGGTGTTGCGTAGCAGAACCAGAGCTTATCTTTCCTAGTCTGCCGAGCCACGTGCCCCAAAGAGCCTCATTGTCTTTCTGCTTCCCCTTCTCTCCCAATAAATTTCTCGCAGTTGTCACAAACCTCTCCTCGTCTACTACCACTGGCCCAGACAATGTTGCCTATCCCATACTAAAGCACCTTCCTCGCTCTGCATGGATTTTCTTTTACTTATTTCCAAGCTTTCTTGGTCTTTGCATTCCTTCCATCTGGAAGACATTTTCTATTACTCCCATTCATAAGATGGGAAATCCTCTCAACCCTCCTGCTTTCTTCTGGCCAATCTCTCTCACCTTCTGTCTCGAAGCTTTTTGAACGCATCATTCCATTGCGTCTACTCTTCTTTCCGGAGTCTAACTCCATTCTCTCTCCCCGCCAGGCCGGTTTTCACCCTGGACAGCCTACTCTAGATTAAATTCCGTATTTTTTTCAGTCCATCTCGGATGGATTTAACAAACCCAAGCCTGGCTCGCGAACGATTCTTGCTACGATTGACTTCTCGAAAGCTTTCGACTCTATCAGGCACTTTTCACAAACTTATTTTGGCTGGCTTCTTGCCTTGCTTAGCTCGCTGAATTCAATGTTTTCTTTCTGATAGGCGCGCTTGGTGGTTTATCAAAATCACAAAAGTCGTTCCTTTCGAGTCCATCGAGGTGTTCGGCATAGATCCGTTCTTGGCCCTGTATTTTTTCTTTCTTTTCATCAATGATCTTTCTGCCTTCTTCCGTCAGCTGCTCCCTATACTAACAACTGAAGGCATTTAACGGGATGCCTCCGTCTTTATGTGGCAGACAGATGGTGGGGCCAAGCAGTCCACCCGTCGTGGTGGCCCAGTCTGACCAAAAACATGCAAACCAAGCATGAGCTCATACGCGTGAATGAATAAACGGCAAAATCTTAAAAGCGTTCAATTTCAGGTCTAGAAAAAGTGACGAATCAGTGGTGGTACTCTGATATCACCATCATCAAGGCTTGCCATTCCATAAAAGACTTGGCGCTGGAGTTGGTTTTTGGCACTGCAAAATGACGAATGCTTGTACTTGTGTTACGTTGTCAATGCATTATTTGTTGGTTTTGATTTGTATGTAGAGTGGAGTCGAACCAGCGTTTTGTTATCTTTACTCATTGTCTTTGTTAAATGTGTTATTGGCCTACTGTGATGTGATTTATCCGCTTTAAGCAGTTTGCTATCTTTGTTGGGGCTGCCAGGTAATCAAAACATTTGAGATTATTCTGGTATTGTTTTCTGGTTGTCGAATGATTTTAATTTATTACTAGTATGAGATAGTGTACGACGCCTGTAAAGAAAAACTCTTTTGTGAAACCGAATAAACTGGCAAAAGACAATATCTCCATATTGAAGTCAGCAAATCGCGTTTTACTAAGCTTATGTTAATCCAGTGGTGAGCAGGCGCACCAAACGGAATTAACACTTGGGCGAGATTCATCAACATTAGTCTGTTTGAAAGAAACAATTTTCCCTACAGCATGTGTTCGGAGTGTGGAAAATTCATGTGATAACATTGCCGGCCAGATATTTTCTGGGTGAACACAACAAGATTGTCTCTCAACAAATTAAATGGTAATGTTTCGAACTTGAATATCAGAAAAGCTCTGGATGCTTTGGTGCAATTGGTATAAATGTTTTGATCCGTGAGTTACCTTATTATTTTACTTGATTTGAAACCATGATGGAAAATACACTTGCATGTAGAATCTTGCGAAGGTGCAAAAGCTCTTGAAGGTATACCAGCGAACTTATAAAATCATACATATTTTAAAGAAATGTTTTAAATAACATCAATGTTGCTTGAGCTACAGATTTATCTTTTCCGTCTTGATGTGCAACGTGAGTTAAATATAACTCCCAGTTCTTCCACTACAACGCAGTCCTCCTCTATCATTGTTTCTTGATGTAATTTATCTTTTTCCTTTACCATCATTTGCGTTGCGTCTTTTCTTCCATCTATGCCATCCACATGCACACGTAGAACGTCATTATCTCGTTTTGCATCTTCTCGACATTTTGTTTTCTCTCTTCATAGTGCACAGCGATCCAGGATAAGGTTATCATCATACTTTGTTAAGAGGTCTTTGGATTGGAGATCTTTGATCCAGCAATTGCCACGGCGGCTCCTGCTTGGTCAAACATTTCAGATCGCTCACAAATGAATGCTAACCTTGGTCATTTAGATCGATTTTGATGCCCATTCCAAGCCTCAACCATGTACAAGTCCTTTGATCAGCAATCAACAATCAAGAATCCTTGTTGCAGCGCCTGCGGACATCCGTCCCAGGACACCTCTCATCTCATTCTACACTGTCCAGCTACGGACTGTTTATGCCGCTCACTATTTGGCGACTCCCTGTCTCTCTACGACCTCTGGTCCAGGACATGGAGAGTTGCCCGGCTTGTGGTGCTCTATGTCTTCCGCCATTCACCCATCCCTTGGATGGGGCCGGGTAACAACAACAGTGTGGGATAGGACAGTCTCGTGGCTGCTGGTAGAGTTGCACATACTGCACGGCCTTGGAGTGTTGGGGCTCAGTTTCAATCGTATAGCTTGCTAATCTTTCGGATTAATTGTTGCCGGTCGCCGTGTGACTCAGTTGGTAGGTTATCAATTCAAAGTGTGCTGGGAGGACACGAGAGAAGACCGCATGTTTATTATCATCCAGGTATCAAGAGAAGATGAATTAAATCATCAATAGCTCATCGGCAAATCCATTGACAGCCCCACTACTTATTTGATTTCTTGCATAGCCGTGTTTCTCTCAAATGGTGCTAATCGATGTGCCCGACGGCTCCGATCAATCTCCGGAGCATCTAGGCCCCGCGAACCAAGCGATCTCCCATTTTTTGACACTTTAGCAAGCTTCTTTCACGATCAATAACTGCCAACAGCCAGCACAGATCCCAAACCAACCAGCTAAGGCCAACTAACCAATCAGTATGTTTGATCGGCCCCTCATCCAGACTAAACCGCAAGTCAACTATCCTGCCTGACACGTTTCCGATACAACTCCCTCCCACCGATCCTTAGTACCCTCCACCCAGTGAATTTTCTTAACCGCTGCTCCTGACTTGACATTTCATTATCCGCCAGACTTAAGACTGGTTTCCATTAGGCGTAAATTGCAGGCGTAGCGTGAAAAGTTCTTTCTTTCTCAATTTATACGCGTGGAGGCGCGTATAAAACTAAATAGTATAACAAAGAATTTTTCACGCTACGCCTGCAATTTACGCTGATGAAACCAGCCTCAAATGTAAATCTTTTCACACTTTTCGGTTAAATGCAGTCAAACAAACTCTCCCCTATAGGTGGCTAACCCCAACAACCATGTTCCTTGACTGGTCTATCACGATCGCCACCTCCTAGAGCGGTTTTAACAAGAGCTGAAGTTCGAAATAATCTCTGAGCTCAAACTTAATTGATATTGGGAAGTTCACAAACTGAGTAACAGAAAACAAAATAGATCAACACTACTTCTTGTGAGTAAATGTCTTCAACCGCTATTTAGAACTAAAATGTATCTTCAGCTTTGTTTGAGAATAAACTTGCTGACAATTTTTTTCTATGATTTACTGAAGGCGGACTTGTTAAACCAAAAATTGTTCTAGCTTATTGCACAGATTTTAATCTAAGTTTAATTGCATTGTTTTGCCTTCCTAGAGTGTCATATGGCCACAACCATGCCTGACCATAAATTATTTGATGGTACGGTTATTTTCATTATCTGGTGCAGCACTCTCGTAATGATACTTTTGAAATCAAGTTCCTTGGCTGCAGCAATCAGTCGTGATCCCATAATAGAGCAAAAGCGTTTTAACCTTCCCCGAATGTGTTGCTTGCGATCACTCGATTTGCCTAATAATCCATTTTCAAAACAAAATTCCCGCTCTATATACAAGCGTATATTTGGTATAATTTCACACAATGATGTAGACGTGCTGAATAACATTTTCTATTTTATAGCATAAAACTTTGGATTTCATGAACTATGACCACAATTCCGAGCCCCTAGTAATGAATAAAAACTGTGCTTACTTACAAACATCAAATTGTACAAATATAAGTTCATTTCACAAAATTCTAAGTGACGTAAATTCGAACTTGTGTAAGGACGCTGAAGTGATTGATTTATTTGCAACATTTAAGTCATTGGGTAATATCTTTCACTCACCAAATTTTCGTAGCCTAATTCTTCAATGCTGGCTCGACTTCTTATAAACGCACTCGTGTGAAGTGCAGTTATTTTCTATCAACGTAAATTTAAATTAATACCGAATAAACATAATAAGCAAATAAGGTTAACGTAACATTGATAGTAAATAAAGTAATTAGCAAACAAGCGGTGGTTACAGGCGCGAATTTGTTTGGTACGGCCCAATCAACATTGAAATTAATTAAACACAATAGAAAACGGAAAAATGCAAATTTAAATTAAACGACATATTGCTTTCCAACTGTTACGGAACTCGCACCCAG
This sequence comes from Trididemnum clinides, assembly GCA_963675345.1. Classification (NCBI taxonomy): domain Eukaryota; kingdom Metazoa; phylum Chordata; class Ascidiacea; order Aplousobranchia; family Didemnidae; genus Trididemnum; species Trididemnum clinides. Next base: position 36,564,050 of record OY776286.1, read on the forward strand.
CAATAGCTTCCATATATCCAACAGTGTAACAGTTATACATATAATCAACAAGCTAAACAAATAGAATCGATTAGCTCTTAAATCATAAGCTTCACCTAAACAACTACTCATTTCGAATGTCAGTTATTTACAGTAAATATCAAAATTAACACAAAATCTCTTGTACATACAGTTAAATGCTTGTATTCTGAATGCAAGCTGGCAATCAACTAAAAACGTCTTCAAGTGAAAAAAGTTACCTGCCTCCATGAATCAATTAAACACAAAGTTGTACTAAAAGCTGCAGTAACAATAATTCAAGACTTAATCATAAAACTTAAAGCCTCTTGGTTGCGCGTATGTTCCTTGCTCCCGGCATAAATGTAGCCAGGTGAGTGCGAAATGGTTCAGAGTCCAGCATTTATAGCTGAGTATTACAAAGTGAATTACCCAACGATCAGCTTTGTTTTTCTAAAGACAAGAATGATTTCTCCTAAATCCAGCAAGATTTCACGTTAAAACATGATATTTTGTTCGACTGTGCTACACGTGACAAAATAGTCTTACGAGTTAAGAGTGCTCAGGCGTCCGATATGACTGAAATACAATAGAATTCTCACGTGGACTTCATCTACGGTTCAGTTATTATAGTTTTCGTACTTGCCACCGTCTTATTAAAAAACCAGATTCAAACCGGTGAGTCAGTGCTGCAATATATGTAACATTGTATTTTAACAGGCGGCCTATTGGTAATAGGCTTTACTGTTTACGTTTGCTCTGAAAATGACGGTGGATAATCATTAGTTAAAAACAATCATTAGTTTAAAGACTTAAAACAGATATACCATCAAAACCTAATGCAATTGTTTCAAGTCGTAAAAAATGAGCTGATTTTTAACTTATCGAATGTAAAACAGGGTGGAGTGAAAAATATATTTTGTCCTAAATTACTTAGATTGGGATCAGAAATCATGTCAATGAGTGTAAAAACAGGCTAAAAAGTGGTTTTGTCGGGTTGCGTGCAGAAATGGCCGTACTACCTCCTTCTAGTGGTCGTTCAATCTTTACTTTTCAAACATTTACCACATAATTTAAAATATACGACGTTGAAAGATGAAACTCCCATCAAAAGTTGCAGAATACACGAGTATCGCCTCTAAGTAAACTTATTTTCATGTTTTCACCCCAAAATAAGTTATGTGCGAAAGATAGAAACTTCTCGTTTTACCAAAACCCTACAGCGCAATCAAGTGTAAAATGTAAATGGTGAAAGTAAAAAACTTATGGATAGAAGTTACTGTAAGAAAATATTTTAATTTGCAAAGCTTTTTCAGACATGAAAATAATCGTTTTGTTGTTTCATGACTATTTTAGTAAACAAAACAAATAACCTATCGAATTTAGTCACCAGATTCATCCTTGGTCAATCGACTACAAAAAACATTTAGGTTTTGTACGCACTTAATTAAACAATATAATTCGGAATAAGCAGTTCAGCGCAATATATGCTAATAACTGAACATGAGAAAACAATTACTAATAATTGCCAGATTTTGAGTTCTATACCCATACTGAGTGTTTCATTATTATGTGTTTTCAAAATTGCCTTAATTGATAGCTGCCTCTACAACATAATGGTCATTGCACGGACAAATCAACATGACGCAGGCACAGCAAAGTGTGTTCGAAAATGGGCCAGGGCATTTCAAAACCTTTTTTCTTCTCCACAAGTCAAAAGAACAACTATAATCTCGTAGAAACAACTTCTGTCCTACAGTTTAGAGTTAAAACGAAAGTAACTGTCGTCATCGGTGTACTATACTTTAAAATTAAAATCATCTCTAAAAATTTCTTATTTGTATTTAATCATTGTCCTGACGAAGTCCACGAGATGGAACAAAACGATTCGGCGATTTTTGTTGTTTTGTGTTAGTTTTCTGTTTAGTTAAATATTCTTATGTTGAATAAAGTATTGTTGATCATTTTCGTTTGGCTAAACTAAATATGGAAGAAAAGATCCTCCTGTCTGAAATCCAACATGTTTTTCAAAATTCAAAAATACAAACATGAACTAGCATCACGATAATTTATTATACGTTTGTATCAAAAATTTAACAAAGCACAATATAAAAGCAATAAACAACAAAAACATTAGTTATGAACACCTACTCAGTACGTGAATCCATTCAGTTAAAAACAGCTACTGTGTTTTTTGGCAGATTATAATGTATTCATATTTCTAAGAACTTAACTCTATAAGGACCTGACAGTACCTGAAATTTTCACAACATTAAATTGATATAAACGAATACAAAAATTTCTAAGTTGTGTACAAAGTGTCAAACACAATTCGACTAGCATTCAACCCGGCAAAGAGAATCACGGAAAGCTTTAGGTAGTAAACCGTCAATGTCCTTCCATTTCGTACCGTTTTCTACCAATATGACTTCTTCAAAGAGCTCATCGAGTGTCTTATAATATTTGTAACCAAAGCTTCCAGGATAAGGCTCCATGCCTATCACGTAGACCTGTTAGAATAATAAACATCGTAAGTAAACCTACAACTACACGAACAAATGGTAAGTTAATCCGGATTTGTAGTCGTAATTTGGAGGAAAGACATAGACTATTGAGCTACAAGATAACAGGCTTGGCTGCCAGTATGTCAAATAATGCAATGAAGAATTCTAAGCAAAAAATGCTGCTGTATACATTTTGTGAGAACGTTTCGCTGAACACTGTTAGCAATGTCAACTAAACGAGCGAATATTTACCTTTTCACGTGGAAAGGTATATTTCGTGCTTGGATATTGGTTTACGAATTCAATCCGAAGTGATATTGACCACAAAGTACGTATGATTTATAATAATTGAATTGTTACGTCTTAAATCTTACAGTCGGCCTTGATTTATTACTTAACCCTTCGAGGGATAATGTAACACATATGTTACATGATTGTTAATTGTCATGTCATTATGACGTAATAACCACTTTTCTGAAATTCATTCTAATTTTGTTGTTACCAAGCAATAAAGAAATTGTCTCAAATTTTATGAATTAGAATCTTATGATCCTTAAAGGGTTAAGATGCATTACTTTAATTCACAATGTCAACAGTGTTTAGCGAAACGTTGTAACAAAATATGTACAGCAGCATATTGACTGAGGATGAGCATTATCACAAGATTGTGATCGTTGCTCGAAAAAGCTTCAAAGTTTTGAAGTACGGCACTACTTACATTCAGTAACCTAAAATATTTGTTTTTCGTTAAGATTCTTTACCTTCGTTGAGCCATTTGATTTAAAGTTTAGATCAGCAGATGTTAATGTAAGAGTATCATTGGATGGTGTGCCTGTGAAAAGTAGAACTATATTTCGAACGTTTTCACGGTCGCCATTTTGTGGTTGGAGGATGACGTCATCAACGTGCTTTAACGCTGTGCCGATTGAAAGACCTGAACAAAGCCAATTTGTTACTGAATAGAAAAAGTAGTCGATAAACTAACTTGAATGTCTGGTTGTCATTAAAATGTTTGCGAAAGATATCAATCTATTGCGAATGACAGATATCGATACTTGTTTAGAAAAGACTTGTTATACGGTATTGGCTAATTTAACAATTTCTAAGAAATCAATAACATTCTCTTTTTTTTGGTCGACTGTAGATTTTGATTTAAAACTTTATAGATCTCAAAGTGTTTTAACCCTTTATGCAATTTAAGTGTTTTTCATTCTTGTTCTTTCAATTCACCTTCTTCAAGTTGACTAGGAATTCTTTCAAAATCTTCCAGCAAACTGTGGCGACTTTTAACTGAATTAGATAAAAGAATTTGTGATTGATTATCAACTTTACTGTTGAATCGAAAGATGCTGAATCTTGTGTGGTCGTGTTGCAATGAAAAAGAGCTGTAAACATAAAAAACTAATTACATTGTCAAAAAATGTAGGAACATATTGTTCTATCAGCAATGATAATAATTCTTCGTGTTTCAATGATTGCACAACATTCGATCTTTTTTAGATAAATAAGGCTTGATATGTCGTTTAGAAAGTAAGACAGAATTGAAAATAACTTACTCAATAAAATCACGTGAAAAATCTTTGGCCATTTTGACGCTTTCAGCACCGAAAGACGTCGACGTATCAATGGCGATAACTATGTCGGCTTGTGTTGATTCGTAGCATGTAGCTGTAATTTAACATGCAGTTTGTTAGTTATGTGCTTTATAGCTACATGACACACGATGAGTTGAAACTACTTTTGCAATAAGCCATGTGTTACGATCTATATTCCGTCTGTTGATTAAATTTCAAAGTTGCATCTATTGAGTAAACCCCATTGCTTTGCAACCAGTTGCTGAAATTGCCGTGTAGCATCTTTATGAAAAAAACTTACGCAGAGTCTGCAACCTGTGTATTTGTATTGTTTAAAACGCGAGACCAGAGTCTTGTTGCCTTGATCTACAGCTGTCAATCAACGATTTGCTTTTTAATATTAAAACTTAAAGTCGAAATATATCAAGAATTTCTACTTACGAGTTACAGCACAACAAGGCTCAGACACGTTCCAATTTCCGTCATTCAAGCATTGAAGATCTTTGTGATAACTTGGACGGAGTTGATAACCGTCATTGCATTTGTATGTGCATGATTCTACATGTCCATATTCCGTAATAGAGCAACTTTGGTTTCCGTTTTGAACGTTATCAAGCTTTGGACAATCTGTAAAGAAAACGAATACTTTCTTGATGAATAAGGAACTAATAACTGGTAGTACTGTACATCAGAGCCACTGCTATGTAGCAATACACTGAGCACTCACGACCAGAAGTAACAATTTAGATGTTGATATTTGATGAATACAGTTTTTACTTGTTTTGCTTGGCAATAGTTAAAAATGTAAAACATAGGCTACCACAGAATTTACCTTTAACGCATATTGGTACATGCAAATTCCATTCAGATGTGTATTCTCCTGTTTGAGTGCACAATGTATCTTCATTTCCGATCAAGCTGTACCCATCATTACAGGAAAAGAAACACATACTTCCCAAAGATTTTCCTTCACATTCGACGGAACCGTTTCCAGGTTTAGAAGGAAGAGAATTACAACTTGGAGCTGAAAAGACAATAGAAAACATATATAAGAGATGCTTAAACTTAAGATCATCAGAAAGCTAAATATTCTTAAACTTTTCAAGAAAAGACAAAGATCTGTGATGTGAGTGTAACAAGACATTCAGTATATAACGTAAAATTGTGTATGTGCTATTTAAAAAATCATTTAGCCGTAAAGGTTTTACTTAGTGTTTCAAAACGAAGAATTCTTCCGCATTCTTGTCTAATGTTCAAATCCATGTGCGAAATAAAACCACTTTTTACAAACGTTGCAGCCTTTTATCGTACTTACTTAATTTCCTGATGCATTTTGGGGTTTCATGACTCCATTTCGATCCGTCTGATGTCAAAAGACATTCAGACTGCTTACTACCATCCAACACATAGCCGGCTTCGCATTGGAAATGGCAAATGCTACCTACAAATGATCCGGAGCAATTCCTGCCACCGTTTTCAGGAACGTCTATTGGAGAACCACATTGCAGAGGCATTGCTGAAAACAAATTTACAAGAATTGACATTTTATAAAACTTTACGTATTTGATGAAACGAGTGGCGGTTCCTATGTATCTACCAGCACCTTGAATTATGTTGTTTAGGTATAACAACAGTTATTTAGAAATATTGTGCCCAATTTGCTTTCTCCAAATAGAAATTTTATGAATACGGTCCTCTCAGAAGTATTATCACTGTTGCCACTGCATTGTCATCGTCAGTGATACAACTACAGAAAAACAAATGGATTTACATATAGTTCCACAACAAAATTCAATGTTTAAAACATACCTGTAATAGCAATGATTATTGTAGTAAGAACTACTGCAATTTGTTGAATAATTTTCATTTCAAAACTGATAAATCGACTGCTGTTTTGGTGATGGGAGAATTTGTTTGTGAAGAAAATACGATTTACTTTCCCTATATATACTTATTGGAAGCCCTTGTTTTCCGGTTCTGACATCATCAACAAGGCATGAGCTATTTTTAACTAGAAAGTTTTAAACATTGCAAAATTTTAATGTCTGAAAATTGTTATCGTCACGTTGTGCAATTTATAATTAAGTACAAAACAAAATCTTCTGAGATCTACATATAGAAAATGCAAAAACTGCCAGTTTATTTGACCAAGAAAAGGAACGCGACCTCTTTCGTAGATCTTTAGTGCAGGGTTTGTATAGATCGTAACAAATTTTACATTGGTTTCGCAAATATAAATTTTGTTACAATTGAAAAGTAGCTAACCTAAACAAAAGCGCTCAGAGAAGGCCAAGGGACTGAATCTTCTTTTTTGACCATGTCAATTTGCTTCAAGCAAAAGTGAAGAAGGTCTCTTTCTACAATCACTTAACAGTTTTGTCCAAAACACAATACAAATTCCTGTTTACACATCTTGCCCTGGATTAAAATAAAGCTAGCAATGCTTCCCAAAATAGTTCAATTCCACGATCCGGTTGCATTGTTCTTGGGTGCTTTATCATTCGCTCATATCGATGTTTTAAGCGTTTCTGAAACTTCTGAAGCTACGAACCCCGTTTTAGGGATTCCGTTCATTTTTGTTCTGTTGCTTCCCATTGCGTTCAGTAGTGAAAGTAAAACAAATACAACCTCATAGTAATGTAATTACTTTTCTTCGACATTGTTCTTCGTCTTAAGTGGTAAGATTCAAAATAGGCTCTGGTTGGAAGGGTTACACCGACATAAACCACAAACATTATATTGAAAACAATTTAGTGTGTATTGCAAACAATGTACCCAACTCAATTTGACGAGACCATTAGGACATTTATTATGACATTATTGTCTCATCAAATTGGATTGGGTACATTGTTTGCAATACACACTAAATTGTTTTCAATATAATGTTTGTGGTTTATGTGGGTGTGAACCTTCCAACCATCAACCAACCTTGCATGACGTTATCAAAATAGGCTCTATTAAGTTTTTATGGAGCTTTTACAAATTGTTGATCAAGCAATTTATACGCAACAGGTCTGCATGGAAACTACTCGTATAATTGGAAAACTGTGAACGGCTGTCATATTCTTAATTATGTTTTCTTGTGCTTGTATCAGAATGTTTCTAGTTGCTTTAGTCGTGGCTCGTGCTTTTTGCCCTAAGTTCCACTTTAACAGCTAATTTGGTTATTAATTGTTTGGTTTCAATTACAACCTCCAACAGAATAAAGTACAAAAGAATATCCCTGGTTATACTTAATGATTTTCCCTTTCAACCTTTTTCCTGACTACCCGGTTTGTTACCTAAGGTCCATCTTGCTTGTTACCGTCAAGAACCTGAAGTAGGAATTCATAAGTTATTCGTTTAAAGCGCTGATCAAAACGGCAGATGCAACAAAGCACATTGTACGTTCCATGATGCTCAATGTGGCTATTGTTTTCTTTTGTGCAGCCGTTTCTTAATTAAGCTGAATTTAAGTTTATATATTTTTGCTTGTAATCTATATGCTTTAATCTATATGCTTGTAATCTATATGCCTGTAATCTATATGTCTTTGACTCATCGAAAGTGTTACGAATGTCTTGGGATCTTCCAGTTTCATCTTATGTCAGTTTTTTGATTTGTGCCGCTTATATCCGTCCTATTATTCATTCAAGGAACTGGCGAAATGATTTTTTACAGCTCATTTTGGATTACATTTTCGGGTAATTTCAACAGATGTTACGTTTACTGTTGACTGCTGTGTGACGTCATGATGCGTGCGTGCGTGCGTGAGGTAATTGATTGGTGGGCAGTTTATCAGCTAAAACGAACACAAAAGTTACCACAAAAACTTGTTTTTAAATGAAACTTTGAAACAGAGTTTTATGTTGTGGGAATAATGATTATTTTCACTAAATCGGTGCGCATTACTAACTGACATTGCTGGTGAGTTTTATGTTGGCTGCAAAATTTTCATACCAAATCTGGACTAAAATCTCAACAAATTTCTATTCCGATTTCATACGGCCAATAAATTAATTTCGAGATTGTAACATATCAACGATGCAAGAACTATCTCAACTTTACCCAGGTTTTTTTCTTGTGGCAAAAGTTGGCAAAACCCGTCAAACTCATAATTTGCGAAAATGGTCTTGACACTAATACGATTATTCAAAGTAAAGAAATAACTTTGTGATATTCAGTCGTCACCCGTTATAGTGCAGCTTGGACGACTTTTCTTTTGGGGCGTAACCCATGGCTTGAGAAACGCAGGCTTGGCAGAACGACACAGTCGTTCCAAATGGAAATTCGTCCACTTACTGGCGTAAAGATAAAACCAGTTTTAGAATTCAATAAAAAATATAAATACAGTATTAAATATAGAAAGAAATGTTTAAACTTGAATAGAGGTTATCGTGAAATGTTTTCTTTGTAAGCTTCGACTTCTTTTGAAATGAAACATTTCATTGATACCTTCGTTCAATTTGAAAGAAAACAACCTATATTTAAACCATGATGAACAATTTGAAAATCTAAACTAAAACAATTCAAAACTTTAATATCAGGGTAAGTAGGATTGTTGCCTGCCATAGTGCATGTAAACTGTATCGCATTTGTATAAAGGAACAGATAAACTTGCCGTTTACAAAACGGACGATTAAATCGGCTATTAATTATGTAGTTCAGTTCTTTAAAAAACAAAACTAACTTTGAATTTGTACGACGCATGGAAGTGGTGATGAACATTTTAAAAGTTATTAATTTCAAATGCAGTTTATGGATTGGCCGGTTGTACTCAGAGGCTGCTATCCATTCCACAAAAGCTGTTCGATAATATTTCAGGAAAAATCACCACAAAAATTTTCGGTTTATTTTTTAATCGTGCATGACATAATGCACGACCAATTGACTTCCTTTTTAGACATAATGCAAAAAATACAAAATCGAAAACTGAAAACTTGTTTTCCCTAACAATAATCATATTTTTAGAACGTCAAATTGTAATTTTAAAATCTTTATGATATTTTATTGCAACAAAAAGTCCTTGGTGATGAATTATAATTTTCCCCAAATTTTTTGCAGTGAAGCAAAACCGGTCATATTAAGAGCATTGCCAAGAACATATGTCTCAAATATTCAGGATATAGGATATTTGACGTTTTGGTCATTGGAGCATAATTTATCACCACTAGTTTATAACACACTCAAATGCTTAGCAAGGTGGTAAAATTTTAATAATAAATAAACAAGCGGTATGAAATCATTGCAAAGCCTCAGTTTACTGAACTCGTGAATTACAATGTTTGTAATTTTTATTGCCCTCGACCGCTGCCCTAAGCGAAAGCTTTACCTGAAAGTTTCATTAATCCAGTTAATATCGTTGCACAATGTATAGCGTAGCAAATGAGCCAACATTAAAAGTTTATGACAACAACACCTATATGCGTAGTGCGTAAAAATGGATTCGCACTAAAAATTATGAAAATGTGTGTTGCAATGTGAAGGAAAACAACATTCAGTTTAATGGATAAAAACAAATCAACAATTTAAACTAAAACCGATCAAAAGTAAATTAAAGGTTGCTATTGTATAAATGATTATTGCCGATCTTAAAACAATTAAACAACATACAATTACTATAAAGCAACCAATACCATATAAGAAACACCGAGTGCTAATTTTGCTATTTTGCAGTTTTATTCCAGCACTTCTAATGGCGAAACTAACTCTAAATTAGCTCATGCATGATAATAATTCCCATGAAGTCATTGCACAGCTAACAATAAACGTTATGTTTGTTGAAATTACCCGAAAATGTAATCCAAAATGAGCTGTAAAAAAGTCACCTCGCCAGTTCTTTGAATGAATAATAGGCCGGGTATAAGCGTCAACAAAGTAAAAAACTGATATAAGATGAAACTGGAAAATCCCATGCCATTCATAACACTTCTACGGTTTCGTTGTGGCATGGATGCGATACCTTCAACGGCAAAATCTTAAAAGCTTTCAATTTCAGGTCTAGAAAAAGTGTCGAATCAGTGGTGGTACTCTGATATCACCACCATCAAGGCTTGCCATTCCATAAAAGACTTGGCGCTGGAGTTGGTTTTTGGCACTGCAAAATGACGAATGTTTGTACTTGTGTTACATTGTCAATGCATTATTTGTTGGTTTTGATTTGTATGTAGAGTGGAGTCGAACCAGCGTTTTGTTATCTTAATTGGTTGTCTTTGGTAAATGTGTTAGTGGCCTACTGTGATGTGATTTATCCGCTTTAAGCAGCTTGCTATCTTTGTTGGGGCAGCCAGGTAATCAAAACATTTGAGATTATTCTGGTATTGTTTTCTGGTTGTTGAATCATTTTAATTTATTACTAGTATGAGATAGTGTACGACGCCTGTAAAGAAAAACTCTTTTGTGAAACCAAATAAACTGGCAAAATAACAATATCTCCATATTGAAGTCAGCAAATCACGTTTAACTAAGCTTATGTTAATCCAGTGGTGAGCAGGCGCACCAAACGGAATTTACACTTGGGCGAGATTGACCAACATTAGTCTGTTTGAAAGAAACAATTTTCCCTACAGCATGTTTTCGGACTGTGCAACCTTGATCAGCTAACATTGCTGGCAAGATATTTTCTGGGTGAGCACAACAAGATTGTCTCTCAACAAATTAAATGGTAATGTTTCGAACTTGAATATCAGAAAAGCTCTGGATGCGTTGGTGCAATTGGTATAAATGTTTTGGTCCATGAGTTACCTTATTTTTTGACTTGATTTGAAACCATGATGGAAAATACACTTGCATGCAGAATTTTGCAAAGGTACAAGAGTTCTTGAAGGATTACCAGCGAACTCACACAGTTATAGTATTCTACAAGTAAGAGTCAATCATTGCAAATGAACGATTGGTCCAATTTCTAGTAGTGTTAAATCCAAGTGTCCTTTGATGATTGCTAAACAAATTTATGACCGTAGTATTGATCTGAGCTTAATTCATCAACCGCATCTTCAGGCAGCACTGGCAAATCAGGACTTGTAATGGCAAAGAACTTTACATTCACATACTCCATTCAAACACCTCATTCTTCTCGACATTTTGCCGTTTCTCTTCATAGTGCACAGCGACCTAGGATGAGGCTATCATCATACTTTGTTAAGAGGTCTTTGGAATGGGGATCTTTGATCCAACAATTGCCACAGCGGCTCCTGCTAGGTCAAACATTTAAAATTACTCACAAATGAATGCTAACCTTGGCCGTTTAGATCGATTTTGATGCCCATTCCAAGCCTCAACCATGTACAAGTTCTTTGATCAACAATCAAGAATCCTTGTTGCAGCGTCTGTGACATCCGTCCCAGGACACCTCTCATCTCATTCTACACTGTCCAGCTACGGACTGTTTGTGCCACTTACTCTTTGGCGACTCTCTTACTCTCTACGACCTCTGGTCCAAGACATGGGGAGTTGCCCGGCTTGTGGTGCTCCATGGTCACCCATCCCTTAGATGGGGCCGGGTAACAACAACAGTGTGGGATAGGACAGTCTCGGGGCTTCTGGAAGAGTTGCACATACTGCACGGCCTTGGAGTGTTGGGGCTCAGTTTCAATCGTATAGCTTGCTAATCTTTCGGATTAGTTGTTGCCGGTCGCCGTGTGACTCAGTTGGTAGGTTATCAATTCAAAGTGTGCTGGGAGGACACGAGAGAAGACCGCATGTTTATTATCATCCAGGTATCAAGAGAAGATGAATTAAATCATCAATAGCTCATCGGCAAATCCATTGACAGCCCCACTACTTATTTGATTTCTTGCATAGCCGTGTTTCTCTCAAATGGTGCTAATCGATGTGCCCGACGGCTCCGATCAATCTCCGGAGCATCTAGGCCCCGCGAACCAAGCGATCTCCCATTTTTTGACACTTTAGCAAGCTTCTTTCACGATCAATAACTGCCAACAGCCAGCACAGATCCCAAACCAACCAGCTAAGGCCAACTAACCAATCAGTATGTTTGATCGGCCCCTCATCCAGACTAAACCGCAAGTCAACTATCCTGCCTGACACGTTTTCGATGCAACTCCCTCTCACCGATCCTTAGTACCACCTCACCCAGTGAATTTTCTCGACCGCTGCTCCTAACTGGATATTTCATTATCCGCCAGACTTAAGACTGGTTTTACTAGACGAAAATTTCAGGCGTGGAGTGAAAAGTTGTTTGTTTCTCTATTTATACGCGTGGAGGCGCGTATAAAACTAAATAGTATAACAAAGAATTTTTCACGCTACGCCTGCAATTTACGCCTAATGAAACCAGCCTCAAGTATAAACATTTGCACACTTTTTGGTTAAATGCAGTCAAACAAACTCTCCCCTATAGGTGGCTAACCCTAACAACCATGTTCCTTGACTGGTCTATCACGATCGCCACCTCCTAGAGCGGTTTTAACAAGAGCTGAAGTTCGAAATAATCTCTGAGCTCAAACTTAATTGATATTGGGAAGTTCACAAACTGAGTAACAGAAAACAGAATAGATCAACACTACTTCTTGTGAGTTAATGTCTTCAACCGCTATTTAGAACTAAAATGTATCTTCAGCTTTGTTTAAGAATAAACTTGCTGACAATTTTTTTCTATGATTTACTGAAGGCGGACTTGTTAAACCAAAAATTGTTGTAGCTTGTTGCATAGATTTTAACCTAAGTTTAATTGCATTGTTTTGCCTTCGTAGAGTGTCAGATGGCAACAACCATGCCTGACCATAAATTATTTGATGGTACGGTTATTTTCATTATCTGGTGCAGCACTCTCGTAATGATACCCGTGAAATCAAGTTCCTTGGCCGCACCAATCTGCCTTGATCCTAAAATCGAGCAAAAAGGGTTTCACCTTCCCCAAATGTGTTGCTTGCGATCACTCGATTTGCCTAATAATCCATTACAGTTATACATATAATCAACAAGCTAAACAAATAGAATCGATTAGCTCTTAAATCATAAGCTTCACCTAAACAACTACTCATTTCGAAGATCAGTACTCTACAATAAATAACAAAATTAACACAAAATCTCTTGTACATACAGTTAAATGCTTGTATTCTGAATGCAAGCTGGCAATCAACTAAAAACGTCTTCAAGTGAAAAAAGTTACCTGCCTCCATGAATCAATTAAACACAAAGTTGTACTAAAAGCTGCAGTAACAATAATTCAAGACTTAATCATAAAACTTAAAGCCTCTTGGTTGCGCGTATGTTCCTTGCTCCCGGCATAAATGTAGCCAGGTGAGTGCGAAATGGTTCAGAGTCCAGCATTTATAGCTGAGTATTACAAAGTGAATTACCCAACGATCAGCTTTGTTTTTCTAAAGACAAGAATGATTTCTCCTAAATCCAGCAAGATTTCACGTTAAAACATGACATTTTGTTTGACCGTGCTACACGTGACAAAATAGTCTTACGAGTTAAGAGTGCTCAGGCGTCCGATATGACTGAAATACAATAGAATTCTCACGTGGACTTCATCTACGGTTCAGTTATTATAGTTTTCGTACTTGCCATTGTCTTATTAAAAAACCAGATTCAAACCGGTGAGTTAGTGCTGTAATATATGTAACATTGTATTTTACCAGGCAGCCTATTGGTAATAGGTTTCACTGTTTACGTTTGCTCTGAAAATGACGGTGGATAATAACTCCAGCTCAGTGCTGCCAATAAGATTTGTGAAAACCCTAGATATAGGTATTCAAAAGCTCCAGATTAACGAAAAACCCCAGACACAATCATTAGTTAAAATGTTTAAACAGATATACCATCAAAACCTAATGCAATTGTTTCAAGTCGTAAAAAATGAGCTGATTTTTAACTTATCGAATGTAAAACAGGGTGGAGTGAAAAATATATTTTGTCCTAAATTACTTAGATTGGGATCAGAAATCATGTCAATGAGTGTAAAAATAGGCTTAAAAGTGGTTTTGTCGGGTTGCGTGCAGAAATGGCCGTACTACCTCCTTCTAGTGGTCGTTCAATCTTTACTTTTCAAACATTTACCATATAATTTGAAATGCACGACGATAAAAGATGGAACTCCGTCAAAAGTTGCAGGATATCCAAGTGTCATCTCTAAGAAAACTTATTTTCATGTTTTCACCCCAAAACAAGCGATTTGCGAAAGACAGAAACTTCTCGTTTTACAAATACCCTACAGCGTACTGTAATTAAGCGTAAAATGTAAATGGTGAAAGTAAAAAACTTATGTGTAGAAGTCATTGTAAGAAAATATTATAATTTGCAAAGCTTCTTCAGATATGAAAATAATCGTTTTGTTGTTTCATGACTATTTTAGTAAACAAAACAAATAAACTACCGAATTTAGTCACCAGATTCATCCTTGGTTAATCGACTACAAAAACATTTAGGTATTGTACGCACTTAATTAAACAATATAATTCGGAATAAGCAGTTAAACGCAATATATGCTAATAACTGAACATGAGCAAACAATTAGCAGTAATTGCCAGATTTTGAGTTCTATACCCATACTGAGTGTTTCATTATTATGCGTTTTCAAAATTGCCATAATTGATTTTCAGGGAGTAGGCTATCTCTACAACATAATAGTCATTGCACGGGCAAATCAATACAACACAGGCATAGCAAAGTTTGTTCGAAAATGGGCCAGGGCATTTCAAAACCTGTTTTCTTCTTCACAAGTCAAAAGAACAACTATAATCTCGTAGAAACAACTTCTGTCCTACAGTTTAGAGTTAAAACGAAAGTAACTGTCGTTATCGGTGTACTATTTTTTTAAATTAAAATCATCTCTAAAAATTTCGTATTTGTATTTAATTATATTCACTATAATCATTTCCCTATATATACTCACCGGAAGCCCTTGTTTTCCAGTTCTGACATGATTAACAAGGCATGAGCTATTTTTAACTAGAAAGTTATAAACATTGCAAAATTTTAATGTCTGAAAATTGTTATCGTCACCTTGTACATTTTATAATGAAGTACAAAACAAAACCTTAATTAATAATAATAAATGAAGATAACAATTTTACATTAGTTTTGCAAATATAAATTTTGTTGCAATTGAAAAATCAGCTGCCCTAAACAAGAACGCTCAGAGAAGGCCAAAGGGCTGAATCCCCTTTTTGACTATGTCAATTTGCTTCAAGCAAAAATGAAGAAAGTGTTGGCTTTCGCTTGTTTAAAGGTTAAGTAATCACACTAAGTTTAAACCTACTTTATTAATAATCCACCAACTTATTCAAATAGAATTACACATAAACATAAAATACAAAAATCGGTTAGTAATTTAATATACTTGTGAACTAGCTATATGGAACTTATAAGTCACGTCTGTCCTGGTTTTATACGGATTCAAACTGTGGATCTTAAACGTTATTTGCCGAGACGTCAACTAATACCGGAACCACGTATCAAAATATAGAAAATAGGAAGTATGAGAAAAATATTATTTAGGTTAAATTACATTGAAATTCATATGAACACAAGCACAAATCCATGGAAATATTGAACAATATTGAGAATGAAACGCTACAAAGGCTCCTTTCTATAATCACTTAACAATTTTGCCCAAATTTGCACATCATGCCCTGGATTAAAATAAAGCTAGCAATGCTTCCCAAAATAGTTCAATTTCTCGATCCGGTTGCATTATTCTTGGGTGCTTATGATTTGCTTATATCGATGTTTTAAGCGTTTCTGAAACTTCTGAAGCTACGAACCCCGTTTCATCGAACTGAGGGATTCCATTCATTTTTGTTCCATCGCTTCCCATCGTGTTCAGTAGTGAAAGTAAAACTAAAAAAATATGATCTCATTGTATTGTATTTACTTTTCTTCGACATTGTTCTTCGTCTTAAGTGGTAAGATTTAAAATAGACTCTATTAAGTTTTCATGGAGCTTTTACAAATTGTTGATGAAGCAATTTATACGCAACAGGCCTACATGTAAACTACTCGTATAATTGGAAAACTGTGAACGGCTGCCATATTCTTAATTATGTTTTTTTGTGCTTGTATCTGAATGTTTCTAGTTGCTTCAGTCGTGGCTCGTGCTTTTTGCCCTAAATTCCACTTTAACAGCTAATTTGGTTGTGAGTCGTTTGGTTTCAATTACAATCCCCAACAAAAGAATATCCCTGGTTATACTTCAGTAAGAGAAAGTCAGTCAAGGAAAAAATTGAACATTTTCTCCAACCAACTTGTTTGGTAATAGCAAAATGTTGCTGTAGATTGAGCAATGCGACACAATTTTGAAATTACGGTGGAATTGAGGCATTTTAAAAGCTTTCAAATATAAAAATAACCTCTCATCCAACGGCAATATTTTCAAAGTCTAAACCCATTTACAACTTTGGGAAGGTCCCCAAAAATATCGTGGCCGAGTCTTCAAATCGTTATTGTACTGCATGTCTGCAACTACGGTTCATCCGTTGCTTCAACTGGTGTACCTGGTATATCATCTTTTTGTGAACAGCTATGCATAGTCAGTACGTGTTGTCACGTCCAGATGGTGATGTCATTTGGTATTCTGGAGCACCAAAAATTGATAGGTTTATTGGCGCTATTTTTTTTGCAATAGCAGGGGAGATGTGGAATAATTGGACCGCTGGGACCTTTGGACTATGCAGTGACACTCCCCAAAAAGTCTTTTATAATATGATAAAAAAAACGCTTGTCACTGGTTCGTAAATGACCGTTGGAAGCCTTGACTTCCCTTTAACTTGATTAAAAACTATGCCATAAAATGTTTTGATGGCAAAGTTTTAAAACTGGTTTGCTCAGTAAATTTTTATTGGCTAGCCTTGCGTTTTTTATGTGATAAGTTTTAATAGCATTTTTTCCACTTTGCGGCAGTTATTGAAGCTGACATAATTAGCTTTGTATTAGTTGGTTAAAAGCGCATAACAACTTTTGATTTCATTACCATTTTTTTAATCATTCAAAAATAGCGTACCTGGGGACCTTTGGACTATTTAATTTACTCTATCTTTTGATTACGGTCCGAATGGTCCTTTGTTTATATTACAGTTTATAACAGGTGCTACACTCATTTTACAGTTACCTATAGCATTTTTAGATAAATAAAATGCCCACGATTGAATGATATCAAATTAAGCTTAGGCCAGGATCGAGGATCTTTTACGAGCGAAACCTATTTGAGCCCAATTTTCACAAAAAAAGAACAATAGGAGCAACAAAAAATTGTATTCGGGGAATTTGTATGACATAATCAAAAATCAAGAGCAACCCTTGATTTGATGGACTATGTTTATCCCATCAAACCATCAAATCAAAAAAGATTTTAATCTTTAATTAGTGGCAAAGAACCGAGTTTCAACACACGGCCACCAGGCTCACACTTTTTTGAGAGAAAAATACTCCCCCAAAAAAGGCAAAAAAGCCACAGGTTGCTGGCCCCTGGTATGATTGTAACACAGGCAGGCTTAATATTATTGCTTGCTGTTGTTTGTCAAACAACTTTTTCAATATTTTCACAGCTACGATGACTTCTGTCGGCCTATTGCAGGGTGTCAAATTTATTTAGTGCCGTGGGCCACATTTGCATAACTGTTTTTTTTCGGGCCGGACCATGTTGTAAAAAAATTTAAGCAGGTCAGATTATATATTTTTTAATGCTTTCAATGAGAATTTTCTCGCATTTCTCACTCAATAGCTACTTGAAGAACTGTTTATTTAAAATAAATATTTTCATCACGGCCATTGTCGCTATTTTTACTTAATTTCAACTTGAAGATTTTTTTTCCTTTGGAAAACAATTTTTCGAAGACCAAATGGAGTTCAGGTATTTACACTGTCCCACAAAATCCTTGATTGGCCACAGAATATTACGTGGCAGGCCAAATTTGCCCTGGGGGCTGCCCGTTTGATACCCCTGACTAATGGTTTTGATAGTGTTTGTGCCTTTGGTTTAGACAAGTAAAAGCTGATATTAGAAGAGTGTAGAAATATTAGATGGCTGAAATGATTAATTATTTTCATTATTCTAAGTAGTTTTCTGATTTTACGTACAATTTTTATGTTTCAGGTTTTGAACTCAGTGGAAGAAGAGACTCTATTTTAGCACGCTGTAAAAAGCAGCAAAATATTTATGATATTTTGAAGATAAAAACTAGGATATTGGCATCTAAATATGTTGAGAGGAAGAACTTATCACACCCAAGCACTAAGCAGCCGGAAGGAAACAGAAATCGCAGGAAAGGATTTCCTAAAAGGATTTCGCCAAAGAAATAATAACAGAAGCCAATCCCTCAATGTTTCTGAAAAGGGATGCCTTGCTAATGTCAAAAGAAATCATATTGTGATGATACTGCAACTAGAAACACCAATTTCAACCACCAAGCTTTCGCTTGACGTTTTCAAGATTCCCACGTACTCGAATGAATATGAGCTGTAAGGACATTGAAATGTTGCCTGATTTTGCGCTGGTCAATAAGATTGCTTTTGTTCTGGTTAACTCGTTTGCTTCTGCGCAAGTTAATTTGTTTGTTTTGTTGCCTACTAGTTCGTTTTCACTTTTTTGTTTGAATAATCATTGAAGTTTGAAGTTCGGAAATGATTATTAGTTTATGACCGTATTTGTGTTCAGCTGGTCCAAAAACCTTACCCCATAATCCATTGGTTTTCAAACTGATGGACCATTGGATCGAAATTTTTAACAATTAGAAATAAAAAATTTTGGATAAAGCAAATGGAGATACAGCAGTTTTTACAGCAAATATGTGTAGCAATGTTTAGACTTTGTTTTTTGCATTTGTTACCCACCACATGTGACATCGGACACCACTAAGTAAGTAAAACTAAAATTCGGTACAAAGGCCCCACTTTACCCTTATTGGAAAGTGTGGTTGGTTAAATCAATCATTGCTGCCATGAGACGAAAACTGCTGGAGCGAATCTACTGCTACTATTCAGCTTCGTCATTAGTATAGTTGCTGTAAATGAAAATGGAACTGGAAGTAAAGCCGAAGTACCTCTTTTAAATAAAAATCGCAGTTCTGACCGGAAAGTAGCTTTTGGGCGCTTCACTCTTATTCATCTTCTAACTATTAAAGTATGAATTTTATGCGAAACTAAATTCCTCAATTCAGCGATGTTTGTAATATTTGCACGCACGATCATTGCGCAGTCAAAGTAAAACTTATCTACACACATTTAGGCTATGAAAACTAAATCCTTCTGCAGTTGCGCATGATGTATTGTTCTAGTTAATTTTCGGAGTACTAAAAGTTAAATCAATAATCTTTGTAGTGTTGTCAAAGTCAATACAATAATGCCAAAAACATATGATCAATTTTTTTAATATCATTCAACCAAACCTATAGCGTAATTCGACAATAGTGTAGAGTGAAAAAACTTTTTCTCTCAAATCACATTTTAACCCTTAACTGCTCGCGCTGGTGTATTGGTTATTTAATCATATTTCTTTTTTGGTCATTCTTGGCAGGTTCTTGTTACACCTGTCCTCAGTGCACTTTAGTGACAGCACAATGTTACAGTGGTTTTCTTCCAGCTTATTCTAAGATCATGTGATGAGAGAATAAAATGCCCTACATTTTGCTTGGTGCATAAGATACACCGCGCGAATAACTATGTAAAAAAATAAGTGGAATATTTTTGTTTATTTTTACGTTTTTGTACACCTAGTTGTATAAAATGAATAGATACTTAGATATTGCTAAAATTAGAGCTTTATTGCTAGAAAATAATTCATCTGATGAAGAAGTAACAGGAGGCAAAAAAGATAATGATGAAAAGAATATTAGTGATCATGTCGTTGACTCAGAAATCGAAATTGATGAAGAAGATGAGCTTTTTGATTTGGATGTGGACCCTGAAAGCTTTGAAGACCATGACAAGGATGACGAATATGTTATGGAAGCTCGATCAACCATAAAAACCTTTCTGCTGAGATTCAAGGCTTTTTGGCCAAATACAAACCACATCAAGCAGTCGTCATAGATGAGCCTTCCCTGAAAGTTTGTAAATGTTGTCAGCTCTGCGGAAGGACAAAGAACAGAGTGACCACAAGAAAATGCTTATCCTGCAATGACTTTGTGTACAAAAAACATTCCACAACTAATGTTCAATGCATTATCTGTGTAAGTCCTGTCATGGACGAAAACAGCATTGCAAACGATTAATGAGTAACGCAAAATTTGACCATTTGTTTTCATATTCAATTTTTTGTTCTTTCGTTTGCGTTCTATTTAGTTCTGGGTCGTTTCGCGTTTTGTAACATGTATGCTTGATAATACTTCAAATACTTAACATCTCTACCCAACAAACTGTAAAAAATATTCATTTGCAATTGGTGTAAAAAAATACACCGCGCGAGTAGTTACGTCAGTGCTTCCCAAACTTTTTCAACTCGCTTACCATTAAAAGGTTTCGTACTATGTTTGCGTACCACCAACATTTGGAGAATTGAATAGCTCAGAAATATACAGTAACAATGTTTTATTGAACTAGCATCAGCCCAGAGTTGAAAAAAACTAAAAAATCACTGAAAACACAACAATAGTTTTAATAAGAAGGATGTAGTTGTTTTTTTTCGACTAATTGGTCAATTCGAGGAATAACTTTGCTTACAGCGCATCTAAAATCATGTCCTGGCGCAGCAAGGCGGTTCCGGATTTTCGATTTTATGCTCATTGAAAGCCGAGAACCCCTGCTTGCACTCCCACGTTGACGGAAAAATCAATAATTGTGGAACAGCTTGAGTGGCTAGGTTTGGGTACGATGACTCCATGCTCAACCAGAAATTTATAGAACAGCCGCATTCCTTATGCTTAATCTTTGCTGCCTTATCAGTGTAAATGTTTATTAGCTCTTCTTGTTCTCCAGTCCCAACAGGCAGATCGGCTGGATCAACGAAGAATAGGTTGATGGAATAAGCGCATGATGTAACGCTAGGAAAGTTATGCATCAACTACTTTTTTGGTTGCGAAAGATGGCAGACAATTTCTTCAGAAAATTCATCATTAGGTTTTTCCTCAACCAAGGTGAGGAGTTTGAACATTGCATACTTTTTATTCTTCACGTTCTGCATTCAGAGGGTCAGTTTACGGAGGAACGCTTCCAGCTTTGAAATATACTCAGATAAAGTTCCGTTGGGACCTTGGAATGACATATTGAAGTTGTTTAAAACTTCAAAAATGTCGGATAAACAAGCCAATCTTGCAAGAAACTCCTTACTCTCAAGATCTGCCTGAAAATCGTCATTCTTTTTCCTGAAAAATTGAAATAGTTCGTCCTGCAGTTCAAAAAGCTGCCTTGTCGCATTACCTCTGGAAAGCCAGCGCACTTCCGTGTAATAGAGAGAACAGATGTTTGGAGCCAAAATCTTTGCAATGTCGCTAAAACAATCAGGTATTTACGGTAGATGTTTTTACAAAATTTACCAGTTTGATAACTCGCTTCAAACATAATGGCGTTTTCTCAGGAAGCATCTTCGCACAAAGGGCAAATCTATGTATGAAGCAATGAATAATGGTTGCGTTTGATGAAACTGTTCCCACGTAAGTTGTAAACCCAGATTTACGTCCCAGCATGGAGGGAGCCCCGTTGGTTGTACAGCCAATCAACTTTTTCCTATTTCATTCTGTTTGAAAAAATTGTACAAAACCTCAATAGCATCCTTTCCTTTTGTTGTGCTGGAAAGTTCCTTGCTCATCAGCAACTTAGTTTCTGCATCATAGTTTTGAGTAGTATAGCGAGTATAGACGAGTAATTGAGCATTGTTTGTTATGTCCGTCGACTCGTCTAGTTGCATAGAAAACCCATACTTTGAGTCTTTCACACTCGAAATTACTTGATCGGCAATATCGATGAACATCTCCTCTATTCGATTTTTAACCGTGTTGTTAGAGAGGGATACAGTTTTTAGCTTCGCAGCCGCCTCGACTCCGATTACGTTCTTAACCAAAATCTTGCTGCTGGCATTACCAGAGACACGCCAATGGCAAGTGCTTTGATGCTTTTAGCAACTAGGAGAGCAACTTCATACGATGCTTTGACAACGCCCTTCTTTTTCTGGTAAATCACGCCACTCTTGTCTAGGCGTTGTCTTTTTGCATTCTCTCCAAGTCGCTGGAAGTAACTCTTGTCTTGTTCTTTCTCTTTAACATGATTTGTTGCAAGGTGAAGCTTGAGGAGGCTGGGTTTCATAGCTGAATGAGAAAGTGTCTTCATACAAATTACATATTGCGGCAGAGACTCTCCACCATGTTCATTGGCTATGAACAGATTCTTTATATGCGTTGGACAGCACTTTCGCTTCGGCATTTAGAAAAATATTTCATATGTTTAGCTAAATATTAATTACTTTTAAACAAATTATAATTTAGCTTTTATATATTTTCAGCCAAACATTTTATATCACTTGGACTATTTCTAACAATATAAAAATTAGTTTTAAACAAATGCAAGATGAATAAATGAGTTACAATTTTATTGCAACCAGCAGTTGACCTTACAGCTCAAACCAACTTTATATTCATTTATTTATTAGACGATTGGCCTTTCTATTGGCGTGTAAAGCCCAAATAAAGACAATTATGACATAATAATTTTAAAGAATTTTCAATTTTTAATATTTATTGCAGCTCATCAACTTAAGTAAGTTGCTCGCGAACCACTTGAAAGGCTCTCGCGTACTACTAGTGGTACGCGTACCACAGTTTGGGAACCACTGAGTTACGTTATGAAATTGGCGCGAGTAGTTAAAGGTTAAGATGCATTAACAATTGCCCCTGATTCTAAAAACTACCTCTAAACTATTTTTGGGGTAGGCTATACCTAGTTTGGGGGTGCAGGCACCCTCCACAAATGTGTTGGTAGGAGGGCCATTTTCAATAAATTGACGTATTTCAGCCACCACTGGGTCTAGAAACTGTTAAATAGCACAAAATGTTTGGAAGATGCAGATTTATATGTGCTCTAAAAGAACATTTTTACATATGCCTGCAAAGTGTCTAAGTAGTTATTTAGTTTTTATCCGGTGTTGTCCCTTTAGCAAAGATGGCCAGATTTACCCCGTTCCTTCTGCAATTGCTCGCACTCCGACCCCCCACTTGTCTCGTCTCAGGGCATCCTCCTTCTTCAAACCAATCTTCTCTGTCTCCTCTTCCACTTGCTTCTTTCAGGTCTTCTTCGGTCGTCCTCGCTTTCTCTTGCCAGTCACTTCAAGATTCAGAGCAACCCTCAAAACACTACCGTCATCCCTCCTCAGCACATGTCCATACCATCTAACTCCATTTGCTGTTGCTAATCGGTCTATAGTTTCCTTCAACCCCAACATATCCATCTGTTCTTCAGTGGTCTTCCTGTCTACCACTTTCTGACCCCACATAGCTCTCTCCATTCTCCTCAAAATTGCTTTTTCATTTTCTTTTAAGACACCATGTCTCATTTCCATACAGTATTGCTGATCTTACACAACAACGATAGACTTTACTTTTCATCTTCAGAGGAAACCTATTTCCAAGCAACAACTCTCCACATTCCCTGAATCTCACCCAACCAATTCTTACTCTTGCTGTAACTGCCGCTTCACAACTACCACTAGCATTTAGTCTGTCTCCCAAATAACAAAATCCATTCACTGTCTCCACTTCATCGCACAACTTCTCGATCGAGTCCACCATTACTTTCATTATTCCTTTACATTTCGAGCAAATAAAATGCATTGCCAACCTAGCAATAGCTGTCTTTATTTGTGAACATCTGCCGTGAACCCAGTTTGCACATTTTGTACACAACACTGAATTGGCCATGACTCTCCTCTCACAAACTCCACATGAATCTATCTTGCTTTTGAATAGTTCGCCTTCTGACCCGCTTATCATCAATTTTGTTTTTCTGGTGTTGACCTTTAAACCTTTACTTTCCAGTACATCCTTCCAATTCCAAACCTTTCCTTCAAGTCTTCCATGTCTTCACTCATGATAACAAGGTCATCTGCATATAGCAATTCATTAACCACACCCCTTCTTGCATTTTTGTAATAACGTCCACCACTATTTCAAACAATAGTGGTGACAGCACAGATCCTTGATGTACACCAACTTTTACTTCGAATTCCACTGAATATGCAGATCCCAACCTCACTCTTGTCTTTGCACCATCATAAAGGCTCATAACTGCCGGAACTATTACTTCTGATAGACCCTTCTTTCTCATGGCCCATTCCATCACTTTTCTTGGCACTCTATCAAAAACTTTTTCCATGTCAACAAAACACATGTACAACTTCTTGTTGTTTTTTTGATATTCCTCCTGCATTCTTCTCAAAATGAATATCGCATCCGCTGTTCCTTTTCCTGGCATAAATCCAAACTGCATTTCATTCAAATTGACTAGCGTTCGTATTCGCCTCTGTAGCACTCTTTCAACAATTTTCATTGCATGATTAAGCAGTTTCACTCCTCTGTATGATCCACAGCTCATCACATCACCCTTTCCTTTAAAGATAGGTACAATCACACTTGTTTTCCACTCATTAGGCATTCCTCTACCATCCAATACACGCTGGCATAGTTCCATCACCACTTTAACCCCGATTTCACCACTTGCAACTATCATCTCCACACTTACTTCAGATGGCCCAGTTGCCTTTCCTGATTTCATACCTTGAATTGCTTCCACAATTTCATTACAAGCCACTTTTTCTACTGGTCCTTTTTCTACTAAATCAGTTTCCACCATACAGTCCCATTCGTTCTCTTCATTCATGATCTTTTCCATGTGTTCCTTCCAAATTTTTGCCATATCTTCTTCAATAAAACCCAATCTCCGTCTCCTCCTCTGAAACTCCTTCCTCCTTCCCTTCCTTTTTTCATTCTTCTAAGGAAGTAGAAAACACGATTAGAATTCTGATATAAATCATTCCATTCCTGATTAGCTTACATTCTCAGAACTCTTGCAACAATTTTTCTTGTTTGATTTCTTATACGTTTGTATTGAGTCATATTTTGTTCTGATGGGAACCTGCACAGCTCTTTAAATGCCGCCTTCTTTCTTGTTATGGTATACTTGACCTCTTCATTCCACCACCACATGTCTCCTAGACTTCTTCTTTCCACACACTTCATCACATGCCTTCAGAACACCATCCTTGAAAGTTTTCCACAAATCAGGCGCATCTGTGCTCACTAGTTCTTTTACTCTTTTTTCAAATCTCACCCTTGCTTGGTTTTCATTCAACTTCCATATCTTTCTTCTTATGATCCGTTCCTTTCTATCTAGATCTACAACCACTAGCCTGTGCTGAAGTTCCCATGTAATCACTTTTACATCCCTTATATACTTTCTGTATTTCTCTAAATTTACAAAAATCTGTTTTTGACATGTTTCTTGTCTGTGGCGTCTGTTTGATAAGATATTTTTAGCGTATTTATCATTAACTATTTAACTACAAAACAATTTTTAACAAAAGGGCTGAAAAAAACAACTTAATACATTTGTTCTGTTCTTGATCGAGAAGTACGTGGTTCAAAGTATAGTTGATAAGTATTTAGTGGAAGCCAATCTTCATCTAGCTGTTAAGTTGCAGTCAGAATTAATTATTCCAGCGATACTATAAGTCAACTCAATTTTAAGAAAAAAATTAAAGTTGAGATCTGCCCAAGATCTCCATGGAGATTTTTTTCGTTTGGAGATTACCAATATTTCGAAGGAATGAAATACCTTATCCAATATGTCTGGAAAGGGGGCCCCTTATTTTCCAAAATGGGGGACCAGAGGTAGCTGCCGCACTTGCCACACCCTAAATACACCAATGGGTATACATTTGTCACATTGTAATTGCAATCAAATAATGTCAGATTGACAGCAGGTAAACACTTGAGAACTATTAGAATACCGCTATCAAAAATATATTTTTCTTCTCGATTGCTCTCACAAGCATACAAGAAAGAATATCGAAAGAAAAAAAGATTTCGATGGAAAAATATAAAATAAAATCGAATGTCATAATTGCCCCAAATTTCTGAGATCCAATTAAGATGCTATCTTCAAGTAAAATGACGACAAAACTTCCACCTTCAAAAAAGGTCACCAACAAGAAGGGGTATCCAATTAAAGTTATCAACCAAACTAAGAAACAAAAAATTTCGGCACATTTCAAAATTTTTTTCAACTATCCTATATTCCCAAAACTTGTGACCAATTCTCATCAGCTTGTTATAACCAGACAATGAGAAGTAAAATGCAAACAATTTTTACATAATTACGCACAGTCGCACACATGAAACACTCGGACTACATCACAGTAAAAAAACAGAAAGCAACGCAATATTCCAATCTATTTGTGAAAGCTATGGCATCGTAACTTGATTCTTGCCTTTGGTCGCGCACCTTTCAGCATTCTAAAAAAATACTGCAGGTCATCAACGCTGAAGTCACAGTCTAAGCATTAATGCAATGTACAGAGTTATGTGACTCTTGCTTCTGTTAGAAAAGTTTACGTAAATAGTTCTACGGTAATTTGAAGTTTCTTGAGAATTACATGAAAAATAGGTCAATTGGCTACAGTGTGAAAACAATGCAGGCCATAAAAACAAGTTTGAGTTTCGAAAGGTTTATCTCAACAGCTAGGAATGAGGAAATAGGCAAAATTCCAAATTAAAAAACTAGCTTTTAGTGGCATAAGCACGGGTGCTGTCGCAGCAATATGCCATGTACAGACCTTTGAGCAACGCATTATAGCAGGGGTTCTTAACCGGGGGTACCTGTACCCCTTGGGGGTACAAAGCACCAAAGCAGGGGGTAGGAGATGAGGGGTCACAATAATGGCTACTTCACACTATTTGCTAAAAATTTATTTTCAATGTTATTTGAAATAAGAAAACATTTTCCGAAGCCTTTTTTAACATCTACATTTCTGAATGATTTTTTGTCATAAGAGTTACTGTGACAAAATAAATAGCTTCTTGTTTGTTCAGACAGAATTGGTTTTGTTGTAAACAATATTATGGTTAATAAACATACACCGGTAACATGCTACATTGTGTTTCATTTCATTGTTAGATTGTATATTTACCGGTAATTTTGTAGGTGTTTGTTCGATAGGTCTAGGGGTACAAAAACATTTCACAAAATTTTAAGGGGTACGAGCACCAAAAAGGTTAAGAAACACTGCATTACAAGGAACGCGTTACATTGGTTGTAATTTTCAGTGCTAAAAAAATTGTAATTTTCAAAAGTAACGAATTTGGAATTACTGTAATTACTTTTTTGAGGAACGTGCTACTTTTTGTAGAGTCAAAATTACAAATTCTTTTTGACATACAAAACGTTTATTTTACCCAAAGCAAGCCGAGTGCAACTCGCTGAAGCATGAAAATTTTCGTGGAAGAATTCAAAATGCAAGAGGAAAACAATCAGCATAAAAGCAATTCTTAATTTAACGAGTGTTGTCGACGCAGCGGCTTGCACCGAACGAAAATAACGCAAATAATAATGTGTTTGAAGTCAGGTGGTAAGCGCTTCGTAAAACAATGTAACTAGTGACCTAAGCGTTGGAGAATTGTCCGAGTTTCGCTCGCTTTGATTTTAACAAGTAGGTTTGCCGAGATTAACTCGAAAGCTAGTTTAATAAATTTGTCAAAAACAAAGGAAATAAGCAACAATTTTGATTTCATAACAAGACTTTCACGGTAAAGTGTTAATCACTGGATTAGAAGGCAGTACCATGGAAGAATGTAGTGTGTGTTTGGAGTTGGACACAAATAAAGATGGAAGAAATGTTCCAGCAAATAGTTCCATTAGCAATCCTTGGCCAAAGCTAGAAAAATTTTTATTTTTTGAAATCCATCCGAAATAATAACTTGGAGTTTGAATGTATTTTGTGCCGACCAAAAAAGGTTAGCACATCAACATGCGCAACATCGCATTCGAATCTTCGAAAGCATGTGAAGGCAAGCGTGAGTTGTATTTTGTCTATAGGTGTACATTATTTTATGTGTAGCCCACATTCTATTTATGCAAGGTACATTTTTGGGGGTTGCTTAACCCTTAACTTATAATGTTATTTAAATATTTTAGATTTACGATAGCCAAAGTTCGATGAAACGTAATTAAGGTAATATACTTGACTAACGCAATGTAATTTATGTGAGAAACGTTTGTGGCCTACTACGACCAAATAAACTTTTTGATTTGCAGCGCATTCACCCAGGAAATTTGCAGGAATTTAATAGTTTAGCTGCCACTCGAGCACTGAAACGACCCGCTCCATCATCACAACAAACAATGAAGCGGGCGAAACTATCGTGGTGAAAACCAAGGGGCAACCGCACTTCAATTACGGGAAGTGAACTTACTGGGCTGGTGTTAAGCATCGTGACGGAATCAATGCTACCATTTTCATTTGTTGGGCAACCATCTTTCAAAGAATTTATCACAGCTTGCCCACCAGGAGTAGCTATTCCTTCTCGCTATTCTATTGTTAAAACCTTGGGAGAAGAAGCATGAGTCTTCAAAAGCAGCTGTTAAAAGAGCAATACCTTCCGTTGAATTCGTAGCAACAACAGCTGATTGCTGGACTGCTCATCGGCGCTCTTATTTGGGTGTTACCACCCACTGGTTGTGCTACGATAATTTTGAAAGAAAAAGTGCTGCCTTAGCATGTCCACGGTTAACGGGGAGCCATATTTACGATCTGCTAGCTGACCAACTTCAAGATGTGTACTGCGAATATGGCATTAAAAGCAAAGTAATTAAAACTACCACTGACAGTGGCTCCAATTTTGTAAAAGCGTTTAGTGTATTTGCTCCACCTGAAGATGATCTGGATTTGTGCGCAATTGATGCTAGTGACATTTTATCAACAGATCTCAACTCGCAACTGCCACCCCATCACAAATGTACTGCACACTTATTAAACCTTATTTGCACAACTGACGCCGCTGTTGCAGAGCAAAACCATCGATATAAAAAAGTTAGCTGAGGGACTTTTGCCAAATGTCCAGCTTTATGGAATAAAACAACCAGAAGTGTTCTTGCAGCTAAAGTCGTGGAAAACGAAAGCTCGTTGCAACTTAAACGTCCTTGTTCCACGCGATGGAATTCTGTGCATGATGCAGTGCGACGCTTAAACAAAATAATTGAACTAAAAGGATCTCAAGCATTGTGCGATATCTGTCAACGGCTGGACTTACCCAGGTATGTTGCTGTACGCTGTTCATACAGACTTTATTACTCGCATGTCTACCACTGCAGTGTGTGTACAGGTATTAGTTAATTAGAGGGTCCACTAGAGCTTGGGTGGTTTTGCGTTCAAGTTGATGCGTAAGGCCTTATCATTATTGTTGCAATCAATACCTTTTCATTAAACTGCTGGACAAGTCCTAGCATCTCAATATGTTTTATTCTTAACTGGCTGTTGCCAAACAGCGTTGATTCCGTCGTAGCGTTTATCAATCCACTATCAATTCAAATGTACCGCTAGGAATTCTCTTGCAATAATTTATTTGAAATTTTGCGCGAGATTTAGAAAAAAAGATTGCAACATTGTAAAATATTTTTTCTTGTAGTTGCAGGTTTCGCGACTCCGAGCTTGAATTCCTTGCTTTGTACGAAAGTATAATGAAATCTCTTGCCACCGCCCTGGACATATTACAAGGTGAAGTCGACACATTCATGGGCAGTTTGCTACCTACCATAGTATATTTGACCGAGTGCATGGAAAAGAAAAATTGAAAGAAAGTGAAAGGTTGGCTTTCATTCCGTTGATTGATGGTACAACTGACGGAATACACAAGAGGTTTGGCAATATTATGGGTAACGAGAAAGTGATCGCTTCATCTATTCATCCAAAATTTAAAGACACTTGGGACAGAAGACCATTTTCAATTGCGGAAAGGTAAATTGTAAACATTTTTTCTAAATTACAAATTTTTGGCTCACCACAATGTCTGGTACAACTACTAGCGTAAAATAAATCTGTTTCACCTGAGTATCTGTTGGTTGATCTTAAAAACTTGAAATTATTTTCATTATCTTTGGGGTGGGTGCGTCCAACAGCTGATTGATTTACCCTGGCTCTTAATGCTTAGCCTATTTAGCACATAGTAATCTCCAATAAATTTTGTTGTGATTATCCACCTAACATTTTGTGGTAGAACCGATTCAATAATAGAAGAAATTCTCATCTTCACTTTACAAAACGACTTTGAAAGAAAAACGTCGCAACAGGAGTGCAGCATTATAAAATTGGTTTTTAGGTATCAATTACATCAAAGATCGATTAAAGGAAGATAACGTTCTCTCGGATGACAAAAACTCAGAAACTCCTGAAGAAGAATCACCAAATCGATTTTTTAAAAGAAAACCGAGAAGTACAAAGCATATACTTGATGTTTATTTGTCATCTGAACTGGAAGACTTTGCTATTTAGAAAGGACGATGTGCTCCATTAAGAAATTTGGTAATAGAACTGAATACTCTTCTTCCTTCAAGCGCGGCATGTGAGCGTATGTTCAGCTCTGGGGGGTTAATTTTGAGACCCCAAAAAACTTGCTTGTCAGATAAGCATTTTGAAGCGTGCTTACTGACCAAGTGTAATAAATCGTTTATTTGATCAAGTGTGAAACTATAGTTTGTTTATTGATGTTTACCTTCCAATTCGAGGTGCGCGACAGAGCAAATTTAAATCAACTTCTCTTCAGTACGACCCGATTTTGTTGGCCCGATATTGGTTACCTGCTTTCAGTTGTGCAGGCCCTACCTATAACTATAATTCAAAAGTATGCAGGTAGAAATGTCAGTTCCATTGACATAATCACATTGTCGATTTATCGTTTAACGACTAAACAGAAACTGTTTTAAAACCATGTTTAAGCTTAGGAAAGAACCAATTAATAAAATTGAATGCAAACTAGTTAATATTACGTTGTCTATATAGGTTTTCAACATTTTATCGATTGCAACAAGCGATGATATTTGTAAAAAAATTTGTAATCTGACGTTCCTTTTTCCTAAGATGTAATTTTGTAATTGGAATTAGTTTCTTTTTAAAAGGAATTGGAATTGGAATCACGTTACTTTTTGAAATAAATAACTGAGACTGGAATTAATTCCTTCAATCGAGGAATTTTTACAGCCCTAGCCATGTAGTCACAGAAAAGTTACTGTTCCGAGTATCAGTGCAGTGCAATCCTGCAGCCAGGCAGCGAAAATTGCCAAAAAAAACGCAAACATCTTGCGGAAGTCGATTTTGAACGCATACTGCACAGCAAATTCTACCTGCTGAAAGCCTTTGATCTCCATATTTTGATTGATTTGTCATCGCTTACAGAAACAGCCATAGATGGGTCACGCGGATTCACCGCTACGCAATTAACAACATCTTCGTGAGGAAGCAAGCCGACACGAGCCTGATAATGACGATCCCAAATATAACCGCAACCGTCCCCAGAACCACTAAAAAAGCTCAAATTAGCCTCCCAGTTATTATTAATCCACGCAAAAGATCTTCCTTCGATTTCCTCCACACATTCAACAAACACGTCTCGAAGTATTTTACTTGATTTTGTTGAAAATACGTTTCACCTTGGTCTTTGCCATATACGCCGGTTTCTCTCCGCCATGAAATTTACAACGTGCCGCTCTGAGAGCTCAATCTACAGTTCAATGACAAATCTAACGCTCGGTCCATTACACCAACTTCACAACAATGCAAATTACTTATACGTAGTTCAAAATAAGCATACCTTGCAACATAGTAATCGTTGGCTGATAAATGGATGAAAAAAACATCGTTATCTGAATTGTGATTTGTGAGGGTGGATGTCT
This sequence comes from Trididemnum clinides, assembly GCA_963675345.1. Taxonomy (NCBI): domain Eukaryota; kingdom Metazoa; phylum Chordata; class Ascidiacea; order Aplousobranchia; family Didemnidae; genus Trididemnum; species Trididemnum clinides. The sequence continues at coordinate 36,595,935 of OY776286.1, forward strand.
AAAACATAACGCGTTACAAAATGAATTAAACCGTTATTTTCGCAATAGAAAGACCAGGACTCGATTGTAGCTCGGTGCGGTAAAGCGCTGGATCGATCAAGAAACTACTAATCGAATCCCAATGTGAATTTTGCATTATAATTACGGAAAAAGGCACTTTACGGCAATTTTTCAAGCACATCTTGTGGTAAAAATGTAACAACAAAGACTGCTGCGTTCATGAAATGAATATATCAAGACTGCAGCTTTGGTATGGCTAGCACTGCGGTATATTTAAGAACATCAAAAGCAAAAAAACACTAACCAACGCTAACTAGGTAAGAATGATGAAGTTGCTCAGTGAATGGTGCTCACCCAGAATGTCGTAAGGGGCTGCTTTTAGGGATCCACCAAAGGTAATCCGCCTACTTGACGTTGAGGTTACCCAGTTTATACCCATAATGGTTGGAAACGGCTGCTTTTTTCCTTTAACCCAATTGGCATGTTTCTACTTTTTTCATTGAGCTTGCGATACGAGGCCTGGATGCAACCGTTTTACATCGGGCTTTCATTTAAAGATGAGAGAATCATCACAACTGTAAACGACATTTTAAGGTCCTCACCAAACATAAACTGTTTACAACTCGAACAATTGTTGTTAACCCCTCTTCCTTCGGACGAAGGTACAGTGTTCAGATCTCACAGAACCAAGCAACATCAGGGGTGAGAAGCGGGGCTCCATTTCGAACCAATCACAACTACAAACTGGTAGCCCAACACCATAACGAACGCCACAGGTTCTCTCTTACAACATACCATGTGAGCAGCTTCAATGTTTTAACCAGGTGAAGCATGGATATCAGCAATTTAACATCACGGTCGGAATTATCGTGACTTTTGTTGTTAAACTTGATTGGTCAAGAAAAAATACATTTTGTACTGCTTTTCGCGTATTCTTATTGATTTGTTTCTTTCAATGAAACGTTTTATGCGATAAATGCAACAAAGCAACATACTTCATTCTTTTGGTATCAAAACAAATAAACCGGAAATTACCTTTGTCATCGTGAGAAGGTCGAATGTTACCAATTCCACCTGGGTTGATATTGGCGGCGGTTCAGGAAATGGATGCCTGAGCTGAAGCCGCCAGTTTCCTTCCCATTTTCGTACATTAGCATACAAGTATCTGAACAAAAATCAAGCGGATAAGAGCTTTTCGCGTCGCGTTCATCAGTGTAGGCATTACGACTACTAATACGACAAATACATTACATTCAGATGTAACAAAAAACAGGTGAGATAGCATCATCGCTGCTTGCGTAGGTGATTTTACCTTTCCTATTTCTTACGATGGAGCGGGAAGACGTAACATCCTAGCGAAGATGAGTAGATTGTGTCTACACGGTTTGAAAGCTGTTTCGTGTTGATTGCATCGATGAAATCAAAACATGATCGTTTCAATTGTGTTAAACTTCAATAATTAAAATTTATCCACTCGACATAAAATTCGGGTCACTTTTTGAAAAATTGATTGCCATTTGCTTGAAACAGTGCTTACTTTAAAGCCTTGCAAAATATGTTTCACAATATTTACTGTGCAGATAGTCATGACAGTAGTAAAAAATTACGGAGTATCTTACATTATTTTAATTGTTTGTATGTTTGAGCACGCGCTGTGCTACCTTATGCGTTCACACGCTTTTGATACATTTCTTCACTAATTTCGCTCTGCCTGGCAGAATTAACACTCACAAAATTTTATAAACTCCAGGTTGAATAGTTGTAAAAAAAGATGCATCAATGACAACGCAATGCTCCATAGACAGGGAGCTATTTTCATAATGCACGGGAAGGTCAAATTCCCTTTATTTCGTTGGCTGTATTCGTATTTTGTCAATACAACATTCTGGGAGATGATGCAAAAAGTTAAACCCCTGCACCCTTCTACAAACGACTTCGGCAATTTTCTTTAGTACCTAAATCCTTGCTGCAACTAGTTCTATCAGTGTTCTTATAAACCACAGAAATTATTTGGATGGTACTAAGGCTAACGTTTTGATGCCGTCAAAGGTACGTATTGTGTAGTGTTGTTAGCCCTAACTCTTCTTTGGAAATGCGCACGACACGAAATCGTAATTATGACCAGGCCAGGGAAAAAGGAAATTATGTTGCGGTAGTTATAAATTCAAATTGCAAACTGCCCCTGTCGGGTCTAAAAAGTCGCATCTTACCAACGACATGCTGGGTAAGCAGCATCACTATTCCAACCAGGGAAAGCACCTGTCGGATCAACAAAACACGCAACCTATTTTATGGAACTAACTTTGTCGGTTGGTAATGCCGGTCGTTCCGAACAACAAAACGACAACCTTACCAGCATCCTAGCAAATCATAGTTGGAACCTCACGGGTAGAATGATGAGCTAGGATTTGCACAAGGTCAATAAATAGCATATGAATACCTGTTGCATGGTGAAAGAGCCATTCCAATCCCATGACCTTTCAACTCCAGTTTGTGGTCCCAATGATCCACTTCAGGTCTATAATAAACATGAAATTGACAATATTAAGTAAAGTAAAAGAACTGACTTTTCTCTAATATGGAGCATATAGGATCTTTTCGCGTACGCACAAAGCGAATTCACTAATAAAACAACATTTCTGTCTTTGCTATCATAATCATAAAATCGTTCGGCATGTGCAATTTAGCTTAGATAAGCAACACCTATGAGCATAAAATCATAACACAAAAACACATTTGCAACACTGCGAAGTGACCTTCCGATCTTCGAGTGAGCCGTCATCCGTACACGTTATTTCAATCACCGCAAGCTGTAGTTTGAACTCCAGACTGGTTTCCATTAGGCGTACATTGCAGACGTGGCGTGAAAAATTCTTTGTTTCTCTATGTAATTTTATGCGCGCAGCAAGAGAAAGAATTTTTTACGCCACGCCTGCGATCCATGCCTAATGGAAATCAGCCTTAAGTGTGGACATTAAACATAACGCCGGCTCCGTTCAGGTCGCATGCGACGAAACTTTATGAGCTATCAAACCGGAGATTTTCAACTTCCCAGTTTATTGTTCCCTGGAAAACCTCATAACCCACGGGCGTTTTGAATTGGTGATCTTTCCATTAAAAGCTCGACACTTTCGGACTAAACGGCATTAGTATTTTGAAAACAAACAACTTAAAAGACGACTAAGAAACGGTTCAAGCTGGTTATGATATAAAACGTCATAAAAACACAAGGAAATGACCTCTCGCCAAAAATTACTCAAAATAGTCACAAGACAAAACCAAAAGTATAAGAATGAATTTCTTAGAACGGCATTTTTCATGCAGAACCACAGAGCTTATGCATTCCCAACATGCTCGTTAAGTGCTCGAATATTGCAGCCATATTAAAAGACTGTCAAGCATCAAAATTATCAACGTAAAACTTGATTGTATATTCAACAAGACCTTGTGGTGAGGCAGTTAAGAAAATCGGTTTCTTCAATTAACAATGCGATTGATTCTATAACAGCATTAATATTTTGCTTATACATGGTACAGAAAGGTCATACAGAGCAAAGATTAATCCTCGAATACCTACAAGATCTTCTTCCGAGAATAACTTCGTCAATCAGGGATTACCTTGGTTCTGCACGTATCTCCATGCTTCTTCTACGCTTGGTATTCGATCAAGAGTGTCAACTAAGATAATTCCCTCGCCCAATCATACCGATGACTGTGAAAACAGTATTCACAGCTTCCCTGCTTGGCGCTCAGCAAAAAGCGATGGTGGTGTGGAGAAAAAGCCACTAAGTCAGCTTGTGTCCTTGGATAGGGCTCTAAACCGTATAACTCCACCTTTAAGTGGGACAGAAATGGAGGGGCCGAGCAGTCTGCTGGTCATGGGGGCCAAGTATATTTACAGGCAAGAAAACAGAGCACGAATCTATATGCACGGGCAAAATAAAAGAAATAGCTGATACAAAGATGAAGTGATATCAAGATCTCTTTGCTACTGCTTGGCGTTTTATCTGATTATTTTGTTCAGTTTGATTATCGCTCTCATTCTATGCTAACACAAGCGCTCACACGGGTAACTGGGCGCGTATTGTGAAATAACAAAGTAATGTAAGCTTCTAATTACGTTCGAATATCATGCTAATGGAAACGGACCGTTAAACGGAATCCTCTAATTTTCTGGATTATTGCGGAGTAATATTTCACTTGTTTATTTAGTCAGCCTTTTGCTTAGCTTCATTCATTTCCGGTCGATACAGTCTAATAGAACAGTCAACCCGCAGCCACACACAGTTAGCTTGAAGCAAAACAAATTGCTATTCCTAAACGACCTGTGGATATAACTGCTAAAATGGTTCCACGCCGAGTAACCCAATATGATGCCCACCTCTTCCCTGAAATTGCAGCACAATATGGAATATTTTGTTAAGGGTTTCTCAAATTTGGCACTTTCGCTTGTGCCGAAACTCAGGGACAAAAACAACATTTATCCCGAAATTCTGGGACAAGTTCAAGTCTAGTGTGAATTCTGCAACGTGTTGCAGAATGTTGCAGACGTGCAGCAGCACTTTTGGTATCAATTATCTAATCGATTAAATTAACCTAAAATATATTTAATTGATGTTAATTAATTGACAGTTGATAATAATCAGTCAACAAAGTATCCAACAATTTATTATGTGTCTCCAATTGCAGCAATTCTGGTTGTGTCTGCAACAGGAACTAGTGAAGCGCGTTTTCTGTGCAAGCTCAGTACGCACTTAGTGTAAAGTTTGAATCATTCTAGTCGCTTACAACCCGTATATACAACGTCATGTCCTATATTTTAAACTAATTGAACCATTTTTTGAAAAGAATCTAGATTTGTAATAATAATTTAAAAGACAATTTCCTGCCTCTAGGTCCAAATCATATCTGCTATCGTAGATCCAGATTAAAATAATATAGTCTGGCAATTCTGGAAAGCAGAGTTGCTGACTACAAAGTACAGAGTCACTATACTGAGATTAAGTGATGTGCTACAGCTAACATTATTGTAATATAAATCTCGGGAAATTCCGAGACAAAAGAAAAAATTATGGGATAAGAAAATTATTGATATTTTCCGAAATTTCCGCGAAAGAAACCCTTCTTCGGTCCCACTGCGAAGTACAAAACCATCAAGCAAGCCGCTGCGTGCTCATCATTAGTAATCAAATTAGAAGAAAGCGACAGCTTGGCAGTGGTCACTAATCATAAACCAGCAAAAAGCGGGACCGTGGTGTTGTGACCAACCTGTTTGTTGATTTTGAAGAGCGAAGTTGTTCACTGATATCTCTTTTGGTAACTTGACTGCATTCTTCCTGCTTAATTATCTTAATACCTGGTAAAAATGATAATTTAACAAATGAATTGAAGTCGGCACTGAAACAGCATAGTTACAGTTAGGAGATCGTGAGCAGAATAAGTCTTCGGTGACATATTTGTCAGGCCTGCTATTGACCTTCGGATAATGACATGTAATGATATGAAACATCTAGGCCTTACAACAATTGCAACGTGAAAACGTGAAAGTACAACGATTGCAAGGCATCGGTTCTTTGAAAATCCACAGCTTTTCAATTGCAATTTTAACTTGTTTTGAGCTCACCTATCTGATGGGGAACGCTTGAAAACTGTCCAGTAAAACAGAGGAGGATCTTGTAGGAACGAGGTAAGTGCAAATGAAAACTTTCCTCATCAGCACTGGTGGCAGAGCTATGCAAAAAGCAACGTTCAAAATGTTAATTATTATTTTGCACAAGCGCAAGGTAAAAGGTCAACTGGAAGGATCAACTATGGTTAAAAGCTAATGTTGGGATGATTGTGCGAGGTAAAATCGTTGTTAGAACTCTAACCTTATTTCCGTTTAACCAAGTGCAAAAAAGTTTATCGCTCTTGAAAGTGATAACGGTTGCTTTCTACAAAATGGATCTAGAATAGAAAATAACTTAGTACATCAACTTCTTAGAGAAAAATCGAAACGCTCCAACCACAAAAGTAGTAGGAAGACTGAAATGGAAAGTATACAGAAGTGCTTTCTTTAGGTTTTTGACAACTTGGCGCGTGCTCAAAACTTAGCTGGAAAATAACCGTGCCCGACTTAAAAGTCTACCGGTAATTTTACTAAAAAAAATTTTAGTGGCACTCGATCGCAAGAGTCAGAATATCAAAAAAAGTGAATACCGTTGTATGAAACATGTTCTTTAGTGTTCTAACATAATATAGGCTTCGATTAAGTCGACTTACGTGATTTTTTCCGCATTTTGTAGACTCAGACGTGTTGATTCAATGTATGTCTACCACTACTCACTCGCTTAGAAAACAGTATGCTCAAAAAATCGACCTACTCTCCCTACATATCATGCGATGTCGGGTGATAGGAAGCTGTAGGCATTTACGTTCTATATACATTATACGCAAGATTATATCAATGTTTCAAGCAAGATCGAGTTGCTACATAGATTGATTTGGTGACATTTTTTGCAATAACACTGTGATTACATTGATACGTAAGCGCTGTTACAATTTACGACTAACGGACTTTCGAAATGATATTTCCACATTTGGCTTACTGATCAGCAACTGGCCAGCACTACAACATCGCCTTGTGCAGCAATGAATTATCATGCTAAAGATGAGTACAAAAATAACTCGTTAATCATGGCGCGTATGCATTCTAAAAGGTTTTAATTGTCGCCTAGCTTTAACGTAAATGGAAGTCAAGACAAAAACTGATGGAAGTTACTAAATGCGACCAAGAAAAATGGACAGTGTATTCTAGATGAGAGCACTTACGGGTCAAAGAAGGTTAAAAAACAACGCGTCTATTAAGCGAGTAAAGATACTGTATTTCAAAATTTGAGACTACTACCAAGCAGCGGAATTGCTGCAAAGTGTCTTTCCGAAAGGCACAATAATTATACTTGTCTGCAAACTGATTTGCAAACGGAAAACGGCTGTGTCTTTGGTAAAGGCACACTTTACAGCAATATTCCTGGTACGTTTGCAGTGCTTGTGGCAGAGACACGTAATGCATGCAGCATTGGTAATGCTGAAGCCAGCTTATATGCAGGCTATATCACTGTTACGACCATCTTGTGGTATAACTTGGCATCTCACCTCTCGAATGTCTCACTAGCGTCCACGCCACGCGTCATTACCTGGAATCGTGTTCGTGCTGAGTAGCCAGGGTTTCTTTTGACAGTGACAGCGTCCTTCCACACAGCAAGCATATCGCAGATGGTGGTGCTGAAGTTTCATCAAAATCTTGAGATAGCTGCGAATTAGTTGAAGAAACATACTGGCGCAGGCCACTTGGCTCAGCAATGCTATCAGTGTCTGAACCCAATACTCCGCATGATTTTAGTAATACATTGGGGTCCGTGTTGTCTTTGAAATTGGTATCGTGCTTTCGAAGTTCGTTTTTGGTGCAAAAACGAAAACAGGCGGTTTTCTTCGGATAATTCGGTGAATTTGTTCCGCTTCGTTTAACTTTTCTTTCCCGCGTAGATTGAGTCAGACATTTGGGACAAATTTGGTTGAGCGCTGCAACAAAACGAAGAGACTTAGCAGCATATTCTACGCTAAGCCATCATGTAAACCTTACAGTACCACAAAAAGCAGTTCGTAGACCGGTTTGGGCCACTAGCTTTGCAAACGCAATGTACTGCAACCACAAACAAACAATGCAAACTAACAACAAGTCACAATACGCAGAACCTCGACAAGCATTGAACTTGTTTCCTTTAGACTGGGAAAACATTATCTTGTAAGCAGAGCTATAACAAAATTAAACAGAAAAACAAGTTGAAAGCAAACATACTATTAACATTGTCGACGGCACGTCTCCACATATGAAGGGCCTCTTCTTTCTTCAAATACAAACAATGCATTTTATGAAGATGATCGTGGATGTCGCTACCGCTGTTCGATTTCATAACCTGGTTGCAAAAGCTTTAAAAAATCGTTCACATGAGAATCTCGTTTAACTTAAAAGTCGGTTAATTTGTGGCCTGAAACTCTTTTTTGTTCAGATTATATAAATTTTACAATTACACATTGGTATCACCGATTTCAAAAGAAAAATTTGCTAAAGTCGCCGCGTTAACACCCCAAATTCAATTATTTTTTTCACAAATGGCTGAAACATATCAACATTTAAGTTGGGAAAACGTTGAACATCTTTGCTGACGGTCGACTAGCGAAAGCATTCTATCAATAGTTAATGGAATCAATTTATGCCTCAGATATATGAACTGCAAAAGCAGACAAGCTCGCGAACTCAATTCAAGAGTTGTTTAAAATGGATTGTCTCAATGGCAAGTGGTTCGAGTGTCTGACTCGAATGCAGTAGCCCTCGACCGAGTTACACCAAAAGTCGCTAAAAATAAATTTCACACCTTTCCTGCTTATATATATATATATTTCTATTTGCACAGCTACAGAATAGACATTAAAAACCACTACAGTCTGTTTCGCCAAGTGGGCGTCTTATTCAAATAGAATCCTATTTGAATAAGACGCACCACCTGACGAGCCACTTGGCGAAACAGACTGTAGTGGTTTTTAATGTCTATTCTGTAGCTGTGCAAATAGAAATATATATATTACGACTCCGGCAAGCTTGCTGTCGAGCACTGTGAAGCTAAGTGACTATTTTTATATATATATACACTATACAATATATAGTGTAAAGAAAAAGCCGTCAAACACGCTTATTGCGCCCTTGAGAAAAGCACTTTTTAACGGCAAGTGTGTGAGCAAATTGCAGCCCCGAGGTAAAAATGTGCGGCCTACGCAAGGATGCGATTTGTGGGCCGCAACCACGGGTTGATCACCTAAAATCAAAAGGTCAAAAACCGAGCTTCTGGACGTTTATGTCCGAATAAAAGGTCTTTAATTTGAAAACGTCCCACTCTTGAGATTGATTCACTCATAAAAAGATACCAAATTAAAAATCTCCACTGGGTTGAGATTAACAACCAAAAGAAAACGTCTTCAATTCTAAAAATTCCCCCTTTTTAGATTGACTTCAAAAGATGTCGTCACTTCAAAAAATGTGAAATTTTGAGGTTGATCTCCAAAAACAAAGGTCTTGCTGGACCCGTTGTATCACCCAGATTACTAAAATTTGGCCGTCTGGAAAAAGTTTGCAAACCCTGCTTAACGGGATTTTTCCAGCTTTACGAGTTAGACATGCTGAAGGGCTACCTACACAACGTGGAAGCTCTGCTTGAATAAAGACCGGTAAATACAGCGCAATCTGATAAGCATATGTGAATAAAAATGTAAGGGAACAGATGACAATACTATCGGAGCATTAGAATCAAAACCAACCTGTCGAATAGGCCACGCAAGATCAGCAACTTGAAGAAAACAAACTGGAGCCAGATTGTCAGAAACAAACAAAAAAGCACGTGTCATAGTAGACTGGTGGATATTTTCGATATCCTGACAAACGCAGAAAGTTAGAATTATCAATATATGTAATCTTGTGTCTAAGATGTGACATTGTGTGGACGTCTTCTCTTGCTTGTAATGGAGGGTCGGTAGGAAAAAGTCATTCAAGGTTACGTCGTAAACCCAATCAAACTCAGGCCAGGGAAAGTCACAGTCTATTGCAAACAGGTCATGATTACAAATAGAAGAATTGCAGCCACATCATGAACAAGGCAATCTGCTATAGGTGATAGGTGAATACTGAAGTGTCGCGGTTTTGGTGACCAGCTTCAGCATTATACGCCTATGAAGCATCCGAAACGTATTTTAGAAATAATTTCGTTAAATGAGTTTTGAGCTGATCTGATGACCCGAAGATCGACAAGCGCAAATCTAGAGGATAAGTTGTTCGCACCTTTTAAGATAGCGTTACATGAAACCCTTTTAACCCCATCCATTGCGGCCTTACTTATATTTAATACATCTGCACTTTGGTTCGCAGTAAAATTCCAATTATGTAATCATTGTTTCCTGAAACGACTATGAGCGCAGGTGCATAGCTGACAATGTAGTAGCAAGAAAATTGGACAAAATGATTAACTAAACAACTAAAAAGGTGACCGTCACTACAAAAAAGTTACCTGCTGACAACCGGAAGCATACGCTTTAACATTGGAAAGCTTCCGCGCGACATTATAGCATCGACCTCTTAGTTGAATTTACTGCGGTCGGCTCTACATCACAACAAACAGCATTCGATTATAAAAATTTATGCCAACCTGAGCCGATTTGTTCAGGATTACTTCTGTAAGGCACTGCATATTTCTGAGTTGCACATGAGCTATAGCTGATAAAATGTGAGTCTCATTCAACCAAGATCCCATTACGTCATAAGGTCGAATTCTAACGCGAGCCTGAATAAAAGCTACAAATTTATCTTCTGAAAAAAACTTTTCGTCAAGTTATCTACAACTAATTGTGAAGATTTCTTTAACAAACCTACTTTTTAAAGACACAGTGAAGTGTCACACTGGGAATATGTTAATATGCTATTAAAAGCAAACTTTTAAACTTAAACCGCAAAGCATAAAGCAAGTCAAGGTTATGCTGCTTGTCACGGCAGCGGTTAAATTGTGGCATTGCACCTACGAAGAATATTCACGATCCAGCAGCTTTATCTGACTGCTGGTGATTAATTTCTGACAAGACTAGTTCTGCTAGGAGTGCGGGATAAATATACTTAGCAAAAGGCTTCAGCAGTAAGAGCAAAATGCTAACCGCCTATTTGGTGAAATCACGCCAGCCTGCAGGCGAAATAAACCAAAACACGACTTCCGCCAGCCCGTTGCACAGCAAGCGACCAATTACACGAAAAATGTAAGAACTCTTAATCGAAGCTAATTTCAAAAAATCTTTATCACGTAAATGAAAAATGATATCTACTTGGATAGAGAAGATTCCTGCATATATGTTGTAGATCACTATTTCACCGCTTTGTTCCGAAACATCACAGCGTCCCGACACCAGCAATTGTGTGTCACATGGACTGAACTGTGACAATTGAGTATATTTCCAATTCAAAAACGCATTGTTGCCACGATGGTGGGCACTGAATACTGTGTTAAACGGCCAATCTGCATTGTAAACCTGTGAAATTTCAAGCTTCAAGACATATGCTTGAGACCAAAACAGTGTTTTATGTCACTAATTGCGGTCGTTTTGAAGAGGCCGAAATTCTAAATATCTATAGAAATTACATGTTAACTTATAACACAAAAACAATATCCCATAATATTTAAAGCATAAAGACAAACTTTAAGACACATAACGAAATTGCACTGTTCGTGATCAAACGCATCTCGCAAGAAAGAGAAATTTAATAAGAATTGAATCTACAAATACCGGTAGCCTAAGTGCTAGAGTAATCAAAATCAGGGTCGCTCTTTGCAGTGTGTCAGCGGTACTAAGCACAACAGAAAAGAACGTGTATTTTTGCGCTTTTGTGAACGATAATTTGAAAGCTACAGTAGTAGATAGCAGTGCTTTTGACAAGTGCAAAAATCAACGAGCATGGAAAAACCAATGAATTATCGTGACAAGATACTCTCTAATGTTGGTGGTGGCAAAAAAAAGGAAACAAACACACACAAAATAACGATAAGTTGGAATCAGTTGTCCGACACATTTTTTTCACGCAGCATGCCTACCTTTACATATGCGTCTTTTGAACAGGTGCAAAACATCATTCCATTGTTTGAGAATGCAACATGTAAAACTTCATCAGTGTGTTCTTCTATTTTATCAAGTTCAACGCAAGGAACATCTTCCGATAATCTTTCATATTCTTTTTTCCATGATTGTGCACCTACATTAAATGGCTTGATTAAAAAGTGTTTGACGTTTGAAAGTGAAATCAAATGCATATAGCAGTTACAGCAGAGTATATTGTTTGCTTTGAAGAAGTAGTACTGCCAGCACACAGCATTTTTACCAGAAACATTGCAATCAAAGAAAAGAATTGCAGATGTAGTTTGCGCAAGTAAACGCTAACCAACCTAGTGGTAAAGAGGACCTGCTCACTGAAAAACAGATTTAGAATAAAAAATGATGTCACTGCAAGCGTAATGATGTTTCAATGTCAGTCCAACAATTGAAATAAACCAAAACTGCTGACCTACAATGGCACTGCAATCAAGTGGACGTGTTATTAAAATGAAGTGCAAATCATTCTAATAAACAGTGAAGTTTGGGACGACACTATAGCAATGACGCTATAGGGCTAATCGGTTCTTCTTCATATGGGCAAGATCTTTCAATTTTTGGAAAAGCACCCCACATTATGAGTTCCTCATTGGCCCGTTTTGCTAGTCTTCAGTTAGACTAGGCCATCACGATGAGTAGACTGCTTGGCCCTGCCACCTGCTTGCCACATAAAGATGGAGGCATCCCATTAATTGTCTTGCCCAAGGACACAAACAAGCAAGCTTGCAGGCTTGTTCTCCGCTCTATCCTTTTTATGCTAAGAGCCAAGCAGGAAAGCTATGAATACCACTTTTCTAAATCTTTTGTTGTGACTGGAGTTGGGAAATGAACCTTAGATCTACCGGCTGCGAAGTGGATGCTGTAATCACTATGCCATCTATCCCATTGATACTGGGATGTCACTGCATTGATGCGGTAAGAAATTCAATTTACTTAGTAAAAAGAATACAGCCAAAATGCTGGTAAACATTTTATTAAAACGTTTCGCTTTTACATAGCCTAGCTTTAGGTGACAATTTATTTAACTGATGTTGCTTTTAGTGTAAAAGCGAAACGTTTCAATAAAATGTTTATCAGCATTTTTGGTTTATTCTTTATACTGCGAATTGAGAATAAATCCCATCTTTATGCTCTCAATTTACCTAGTTTTCCTTCAGATACATACATGTAACTTAAACGAATCTATTTAAAAACAATAGGCAAATTGTAAGTTCGAAGATCAGAAATCATGAAAGAAAAATTACTTTTCAAATAAAGAATAAAAATTTAGAACAAAATAAATGAGTAAGAACACACATACAGCAAAACAAAATCCTTGATACATACTCGCCACACACCCATAAGTTGTACACAGAGTAACAAAACAAAATACTGATTTACTGATATAGGTGAAATTTGTGAAGCTGAATTAAATGACAAAACAAATCTTGTATTACGTCAAATAACATAAATGCTGTTTATTAATCAATAAGAAAAAGTGAAGATAATAACAAACTAGCTAACAGAAACAGAGAATGTAAATTACGGCACTGTCTTAACAGCAAAACTAAAAAGCATTGGAATTCATTGTGAAAAATTTACAAAACCAATTTATGACATTTATTAAATATGCATGTGCTTTTCTACATGCCCTTTCTTTCATTTCTGTGTCTCTGTGTAGATATAAATTGTTTAGTTCCAAGTCAATGTATCTCTTTTTGTGATTCTGATAAATCTTATTAAAATCCTTGTTTAGAGCTTTTTTTATCCACTTCAGAGAAAAATCTACATCAAACAAAAATCTGAATGACTACTATTTTAAGCTACTATGATAAACAAAACTCATTAATATTTAAAAACAAGATTAAAGAAATGAACTCAACATAGGCAGACAGTAAGTTATTAGTAAATCAACCAAAGCCGGAGAGTATATTGACCAGATAAATACAATAGTTCTTCAATACTTCCCAGGTCAACTGCCAGCATAAGTATTTTTGAGTGGTAGTGTATTTTTTGCAAATGGTTGAAGCATGCAAAGATGAAACACAAACTAATCGTTCTCATAAGTAATTTTCACAAAATTGAACTCAAACCACTACCATAATATCTTGCAAAGCAATATTCCTTTATATAGTTTGTATATAAAAGTACCAATACATAAGAGAGGGACACTGACAAACCTGGAAGAAGTGTAGCATCAGCTCCAACATTAAAATCATGTTTAAATTTTTTTTCCCATAATTCCTCTTTATCTGCCAACAATCTCCAACGAGAACAAACTTTAACTGAAAACAACAATAATTAAAACAATAAACAATAATAATTGAAAACAACAATAAGTATTTTATTGGTAATTAATTGTATAAAAGCTGTTTTGTCTTAAGGTTTGTGCATCACATTTAAAGTAAATATACAACATTGGATAAAAGCACAATTGCAATTAACCTCAATTTTTTTGATGGTAGTCATATTTCACAGTGTGGCATGGTAGACTGAGCATCAAATGTTAAAGTTTCAGAGTTTGGTACTCAGAGCATTGTGCCGCAATGTGCCATATGGCTATTTTGCAATGCTTTGTTTTCAAGATCATACTTTGGATTCAAACAATGAAACAATGTTTTTGCAAAAAGGCATATAGGTAAGTGCCATCTGAAGAAGGCTTTTTATTTATTTTTTTTATTTTGCACTCAAATTTAATGACTTGAACCAGATCTTGTTATATTGGTAAAGGTAGCTCTGGCAAAAACCTTTAATGTTGTTGCTACACAATCAATCATGCAGTTTGCTATAAGCATCCTGGAGTAGTAGGAAAAACAGAGAAAAATATGACAGCAAGACACGCCAAAAATGACCATATCGACTGCTAAAATAAATGCTACCTGTACTAGGGAAAAATTAAGCAGAAAATTAAGCGCTTTTTAATTAATTGGTTACCCCAGGCCGCAATCTTGGATGTATTGGGCAGAATTGCACCCCCAGTGTACACTCCACTGTACATTCATATACCGGGCCTCCCCTCCAGTGTGCACTGCCTTTGTCCAAGTACCCTGCCAGTGAAGATTCAAACCCATAAGCATAGCATTTTAAGTTGCATTTAATCCAAGATAGCAGCCTGGGGTACAAACAAAAAAGTGTGGAAAATCAAGTGCTTAAAATGCTGGATAAGTTAGGTCTTGGATTTTAGAGTGACAAAATGATCATTCATCTACTCTAAAGAAAATAGCTCACATCAGCCTAGGCCTACGTTAACTTACCAACATTTGCTAAATCTTTGCCACTAAGTAAATTGAATATAATCAACAAAACATCTTCAGGAAGATAAACCCATGATATTGTGGAATTCTTTAAAATACCTCGCAAACCAAACGAATCGACAAAAACAGAATCATCATACAAATTCTTTTGATCTATATCTATGTCTCCCTTCATACTTAGGGCTTCTTTAACATTGAACAGAATAACTGGCCAATCCCAGCACTATGCTTACTGATATGCCAGTGTACTATACGCAGCCTGTGGAATGTGTACAACAATAGAAGTATAGTCCTACTGAAGTAGTCTTCTTTAGCATTTAATGCTCTTTAAGTTAAGCCGAATTGCTAACTGTCTAAACCAAAGAGTGCAATCTTTTTCGCAGACGAGCCAATTTTGCAGCAATGGAAGATTACACAAGCCAGTCAGTTTTTAAAGAGAACATAAGCATAAGACCTCTTTTTACACATCAATAACGAGCAGAACATCGTCTTTTGGAGATCAACGTTTTGGCAGTGACTCTTTTGCCAATTTCTATCATGAAACAAACTTGGAGGCCGTTTTTTTCGGAAGATTAACTTACAAAGTCGGCCTCACAAGGCCTAACCATCAAAGATGTCAACCGAAAACTTCAATTAGTGGATGCGAGCCACAAGTCACATCCTTCATATTTCAAAAGCTGCAAAATCGAAAGTAGCAGCAAGCAGGTTGCACATTCTGTGTATAAAGAATAACTTCGATAACTATAAGTTAGGCCTAGTTTGAATCGTTCTAATTAAATTGTTTAACTGCCAAAGCTCGATCACGAAACACCCAAAAACGTTTGAGCGGAAGCTACTAAAACGCAGAAAAAAAAACAGACTTAAAACAGAAAAATTCCTAGCGCGGATCAGCGTTTAAGGTTAGGGCAAGGGTTAGGTTAGAGTTAGGGTTAGGGCTATAATTAGGTTTAGTGTTAGAGATAGGATTACAACTGAACTAGGGCTAGTCCGTAGAATTTTGCAAAATTTCCGCGATTTAGTAATATTCCGTTTTAGTCCATCTCGGTCTTTAGACGCAAGGTAGTTATTTCCAAAATATTAACATCTACAGTCTTTTTCCTGGCTATTATGCTGTTTTCATTTTGAATTCACCAAACAAATAAATAAAACGACTTGCTTTCAACGTTCTGCAATCTTTGCCATGTTGCTTCGACTAGTTCTTGTTTATGACGTTCAGCTTCACTTCTTCCAGCCTAATGACAATGAAATCACGTGATTAGGAAACGTGCCTTAAAATGACTGAAAATCTTACTCTCTAGCGGCCCCTACCAAGCTTTAAAAATGATAGTGGCGATAGGCTTTGTTTTTTTAGTCAAACAAAAAATCATTTACTTTTATGAGTTCTAGATCAGGAGTCGCCAAACTACGGCCCGCGGGCCAAATCCGGTTTGCGAAGACTTTTAATCCCGCCGGCGGAGCCCTTTTCATAATTGCAAAACAAATATATGGCGCGGTGTTCCCTTGACAGAGGCACTTCGATTCAATCAATTTGATCGCAAACAGTATTTTTGGTGACAGCGAAAGTGATAATGACCTTTTTTTAGAGCACTTATTTTTCGGGCTGCAAAACACGATCTCCAATGTTATTTACCATTACTTCCAACTTAATTCATTTAACTTTGGCCCACGGTCTTTGAATATCAGCAATGTGGCCCTCCATGGAAAAGTTTGGAGATCCCTGTTCTAAATACAGAAACGAAACTAAAGGAAAAAGTTGTAAGAAATGTTGTTGTTCTTCCGGTGTGCAATAGCATATAGAACAACTAATATAAAAATGCTCTTTTCGTAACGCCATGCTCCGCAACCGGTGTGCCGCGACACACCAATGTGCCGAGAGACGATGCTAGGTGTGCCACAGTGTAACTCTAACCAGAGCTTACTTTTTTATCTAGCTTTATCTTTCGCAAATTTTAACGTTTCGATAGCTAAAGTTCAACAACTTGCTGATTCAACTTCCAGGTTGTTTATTGCGGATTTATGATGTTTTGTACCGTCAAAATAAGTTATTTGATTTCATTTTCGGAAGCTTTTGGTGTCCATAATGGTCAGCACAATTTCAGTAGTCAGTAGTTGTCAAACATCTGCCCTTGATCAATGAGCTTGTATTTTTTTCGGTGATTTTCACTTTGTATTTCATGAGCCAATTGGTTTACTTTTATTTATAGAAATGCACACTGTAAGTAAAATGAGAAAAGTACCGGTATTTGTAAAACACAAGCATGCAACGAATAAAACCAGGGGTGTCGGAATTTTCAGAAAGCAGTGTAGTAAACTTTGAAAAGTGTAGTTACTATTTTCTGTTTGGCACTTTTCACTTTACTGTTATCCTGAAATTTCATTCCTATTTTTTTCACTTTTCAAAAGTTATTGCAACCAGGTTATTAAACCCATCAACTTCATAGGTAAGTTCTGTTTAATTTACGCATAAAAATAGATATGTGGCAGTGAGCGTGTGTCAAAAGACGTGCGGCAATAGAGGTACGAATGTGGGCATTGGGCAATATGCGTGAAGGGGGGGCATAGCTAATTAAATATCGACAAAAAAGCTGAAAATTAATTAAGTGCTTTGTTGTAGTACGCAAAATGTATAACTAACGGTACATCCGCATTTCTGACGGCCATTACTTTGTCCATCGCAAATTCACGTAAAATTCACAAAATTAAAAAATAGGATCAAAATCCATGTGGCTTTGATGGACATTCGCAATTCCTCCAATAAAAAAGTAGGAGACCAATTACCTTTCTCACTTTGGTTTCCCTTGATGGATTTTTAAATTTCTTTCCAATTTTGCACAGCTTACGTGTGCGAAAAACTTTTCATTTTTATCATTGGTAAACACGATTTTAAAAAGTAGGAGACCTTCGAATTGTTCTTTTGAATATTGAAAAAACGTATGACGATTGTTTTCATTTACGGACAAATATTTTGTTGAAATGGTAAACCATGATGTGCTTTAACATTTTCTACTGTATATTTTTGAAGAAGTTTGGTTGAGGCGTGCTGTCAAAATTTGGAGGCTTATAACGTGTGTAGCGAGTGAAAATAGGTTGCGGAGCACTGTACTAACGTTACCCCATGTTCATCTAACCGTAGAGTTTTCAACATGTCCGTAGAGAAAAATCACAGCGTTATTTGCTTGATTTTTGCAGCTCGCGCTCATGGTTGGAATACCACCAAGAGCACTGTTTTTCTAATGAAGCTTGGTGTATCCGCCGAGCAAAACATTTTTGAAAGAGCATTTTCACATGGCTTCTTCTATGTACTATTTTACACCGGGAAAACAACAACATTCCTTACAGTTTCTACAATAATTCTGGTGTATAAGAATATCTTCCTAATTAAACAGTGTTTCAACGGAAAGAATCTTAGGTCTATATTTTTTTAAATAATTAAATGTTTTCGTGGATTTTTTAATATCTTTGCCTCACTTTAATGGGGAATGCTACTTTTCACTTTTTCCTCTATATTGTCGCAAGAGTAGCCATACCATGTCTTGCCCAGCCGACCAGTGGTTGGATGTAGTTCGTTTCTTTCTGCTCTCACGTAGCCAGAAACCGCTATCAACAGACCTGCATAAACTCGTGTCGTACAAGACAACGAGCTATGATACGCTCTAGTATGGAACGCCGCTTGGATAAAAAAATTATTTATTTTGTGCGGATGTTTTTTGCGTATTTATCTTAAAACAGTCAAAAAAATCAGCTGCAAAATATATCAAAAATATCTAATAAATATATGAAATTTCCGATGCATAGATCAGACAAAAACAGTTGCAAAATACATTGGAAATTTCGGATACACTTGTCGGGCAAAAGTCACCTCAAATAAGACGAAAATCAGCGGCAAAATAGATCTGAAATTTCAGATATGCGTCTCAATGAGCTATGTCGGAAAACTAGAAGTAATTTCACGTCATTTTGTGACCTTGGCGCAATTATGACATCATTTTAAAGCACAAGGCATTGTGGATTGCATTATAAACACCAGCAGTCAACTGCTGAAAATCACCCGCTTAAGCTACTGACCAATGCGTTTGAAATTTTATACTTGTGGCCCACACAAATTGTTATAGGCTACATGATTAGATTTTTGGTTGAAGTTGTTTCTGCTTGCTTCAAATTGGAAGTTAGATTTTGTTTTGTGGGTTCAATTAGTTACCTTCCCCACAAGCCTACTTTGATTTGGCAGTTTTGTATTTCGTTCGCAACGTACTTGCTTATCTTTATTCAAAGCCAGCGACATTGTTTCAAGCTTAAAGTTAATCCACCGTAACTCGATGTTTATTGGTTTTTCCTCGGTGATGTCACGTTTCTTCTCATTTATCAAAATTAGTGCCCCTATAGCGTGATATTTCAAGTATTTTCTCCTTTTCCAACTGGAACAAGATCACGAAATCACGTGAAATTACTTCTAAATGTAATATAAAAAGCGTAATTCTGTCTGTCTGTATGTGTGTCTGTCTATGTGTCTGTTTTAACTCCTCTGAAACTGTTAAAGGTACAAGCATGAAACTTGGCACGATTGATCACCACTCCGTGGTGAGTGTCATAAGGGTATTCATGACGTCATGATGACGTTATAACCAAAAATAATTTTTTTAAAACTTGTATTACTTGCCAAAGGGCAACCGCTTTTTGCTCAGACGAAAACCAGCTTCTGACTTACCACATTACAAAAACTTTCATTTGTCTGGGGCCAAAAATGACGTCACAATCAACGATTCATTGAACAATCTGATTTTTGTTCTTTCTCAAAAAGTACTCATCGCAGAAACGTGATTAAACGTTTTTTTAAAAGATATTAATAAGGTTCTTTGGACAAAAACGATTCTACAACAAATATAGCTTATTTGACAATGCTACGAGCTCTTCTTTATTTAAGAACTTTAAGCCATATAAGCATTTTTATTCTCTATTTCGCTTGCGCGCTTAAAACTGGCTCTATAATGCCATAATATGTCCCTACGATTAACACAAATTTTTGCCTGCCGCAGATCATAATACAAAGATGTTTTTAAAAATTGCCACCCTTTTTGCAAAATCAGTTTACTAAAAAACTAATTTGTGACCTCATTTCTCAACCGATTTTCAAACTTTTTCCAGCAAATTAACGGTTTTTTCAATTTAATTCGATAGTGTACAATATGTACAATTAATATTTGTTTTTATACTGAAAAAACTGAACTTTAACACCTGTGGTGTAGCTTTTTACCCCTGCCAAAAAGTGGTAAGCTCAGTAAAAACAGGTAACTTTAATACAACAACGTTATAGTAAGGTACTAACAATAACTGTCTTTTGAAAGCTTAGGAAATTTCCTTTCTAGCAATATATGACTCCAATTGCTTAGGGCTAAGGATTAGTTTATAATGTGTGATCAAAACTTGGTTGCCATGCACCACGTTTCATTTTTAGTTGAACAATTATCCTACTTGACCTAACAAACTTGCAATTGTTAAACAAAAGTTAGTTTTTTGGTACATTTTGACTACTTTTCCTCACAAGCATGGTTTTCTTGCACTATCTGTTGACGTTTTCAAAAATATTCATCAAAAACTGAAGTCTGTAAATATTTATGAAATGTAGTCTACCGGTTAAAAAAAAACGCAAAATTTTGTTTCTTACATTTCACAAAATTCCAATTCCTAGAAAAACTAAGTTTTTGGTACATCTTGGCTCTTCTTTCTCGATAGCATGGATTTTTGGCATTATCCATCAAAACATTCAAAAAGATTCATCGAAAAATGGAGTCTACAAATTTTAATTTGTAAAGCAAAAGACTTGGTGATCACTCAAGGAAAAAAAAGGAGGTAAAAATGGTCCTTTCTTATGGTTTACAACAAAATGTAAGTGTCGAGTTGCATACGATCTAAATGTTGAAGCAATTTCCTTTGCAATTGGGCGAGGCTGCCACAGCAGCCAGCTGATTTGATATTCTTGACCTCGACATTATTAATGGGGGGCCCGGCTATTGCTACAACTTAGCTGTGAGTGCTTCATTTCGAATCATTGTGACAATTTACCCCCGGTTGAGAAGCTCTTGTCTACGACGTCTCTTGGCAGTGAGGCAAGCTTTATGCTGTTTAAGACAGGCAGCATTCAAAAATATCGTTTTTATTTGTGTTTAATAATTATTGTACTATAAGTCGCAAAAATAATAATTAAGGTAGATGGGAACCACAATCTAACCCTCAACCGCGATAGCAAATACAATTTGTCATGCCTTGCCGTATACTGTCAAACGTTTACTGACTAGAATCTCGACTAGGATGTTGGCCTCTACGAAAATCAGTCATTACGTCACTGCATAAGATAGCATCAACTAAAACTAATTTCAAATAGGATTCGAACCCACAATCCACACCAGTTACCCTGAGTGGTGACCCAGGCTTTTGGTAATGGGGGTTCTACACGGGAACAGCACCTCGACCACCTCAGCGCTACGATTAACTGTGCGAATTTCGGTAGATGAATGCTGAGACCTTGTGCGTAAATATCAATGAAGCTGGGGTCAATAATTACTCGGCTCTCAGGTAGTGTGCAAGAATTGAGTTATAATTTGCCAGGTCAGCCAACGAGGCCATCAAACTGAAGCGAGTGGCTTGTCTGCAGTTGATAGTGAATATAATATGTCCATCTAAAGCAGGGGTGCACAACCTTTTCACTACTGCCGGCCGCAAAACATTCTATAAATGCACTAACGGCCGCCACTAGATAAAGTCATTTTTTAAGAATTTACGTTTTTATTTACGTTTTTAAATAAGCCTTACAATTAAACTGCCGTAAATGCTGTCTTCACTACTCATGCTAGACATTAGAAAAAGACAAATTTTCAAGTTTGGAGATATTATTCAATCATAAATCACAAAATTGTACTTAATGACTTCCTTGATCTTGCACCTCCTCAGATAAACTTGCGAACTTAGGTGGCTCGCTGGATATCATGAGTCGTAGTTCATATTCCTGATTGCTGTCGGACAATCGGGTTCGGTTCTTGCTCTTCAAATATTTCATTCTTGAAAATCCTGCTTTGCATACGTAAGTGCTTCCAAAAAGAACGAGAATTTTTCAGACCAATTCTTGTAGATTCGGATATTTAACAGCTCTTCTCCACTTATCTAGCAGATCTTCTTCGTCTTTAAATTTTTTGACAAACTGTTCGTCGTTCTTCAACTCGACGAGTTCCATTTGAAGAGTCAATGGCGCAGTTTCGGTTTTGATCAGATGTGGATAAGCAACTAGCCTTGTTGTATCGGAAATCCTCTCAAAGTCTTGGAAACGATAAGAAAATTCCTGCAAAACCACATCAAAAACGCTTGAGAAAAGAATGATGGGAATATCATCCGCTTGAATATCTTTGCTGTCAATCAGAGCTTTTATCTGCGGAAAGTGGAAAAAGTTACGCTGATGCAGATGACCTTTGAGGAGACGACATTTGTCACGGAAATCTTGTACTTTTTTGTACACGAGACAAACTGTTGTTGCCTTTCCCTGCAGACTTTGATTCAGGAAGTTAACCTGGGTAAGAAATTCCACCAGAAAAGCAAGCGACATGAGAAAGCCTTTGTCGAGCAAGGGGCATTCCTTGTTTTTGGTTGAATAGTATTCTACAATTTCCTTTCGCAATTGTAGTACACGGCCGGAAATTTCTCCTACAGACAACCAACGAACTGCGGAGTGATAAAGTATATCCTTAGCATATGTTTCACTTGTGCATAAAATTTCTCGAAATTGTCGATGATGCAAAGCATTTGCGCGAATAAACAAGATAATGCGATTCACACCCTTCAAAATGGTATTTAAAGCAATGGATTTGGAACATAGTGCTTCCTGATGGATAATGCAGTAAAGGTTGGTGAGTTCTTTATTGTCATATTCGACGGACACGTAATCCGAAAATCTTGTAACAAATCCCTGTTGGTTACTTGTGATGGCAGGCGCACCGTCCGTGCAAATGCCCCGAAGGTATTTCAGATCTAATCCAGAGCGAATGCAGGCATTCTTAACTGCAATAAATATGTCTTCTCCACGGGTGCGAGTATCCAGTGTTTAAATGGAAAGAAAATCCTCACACAATTCAAAGCTTGAAAAAAGACAACGAACGAAGATTAACAATTGCAGAAAGTCGTTGATATCTGTTGATTCATCAACAGCTAAATAATAAAACTTTCTTTCTTGTTTATCTTTGCTTGCAGAGAGAGTTTTAACTGCTCAGCGATATCATCTTGCCTGCGTTGCATTGTAACACGCGAGAGAGCAATTGAAGAATAATCAGCCTCCTTCCTAGGGTGAATGCACTTTACGATGTCTATCAAGCATCGTTTCACGAATTCGCCATCGGAATAAGGTTTTCCCGCAACGTCAAGATGATATGTCACTCTGTATGATGCTTCACAGCGGCTATTAGTGGACTTAACGAAAGTTGTTATGCAAGTTGTCTGCTTTCGCACACTCTTTTTCAAATTTTCAATGCAGATCTTATCTCGAATCCCCTTTCAGTTTCGCAAATCAAGAAGTGAGTGTAACACCCGTGATACTTCTAAATCACATTTTCACTATTTTTTGAAAGTAATCATATCAGTCACTTTTATGTTATTACTTCATTGACTTGGTATAGTGGCGGGACTATTTTTTGGGTGGGCCTGAGGCTGCAACCCCATCAGCCCCCTGCCTTAATCCTGCCCTGTCCATATAGTGTACAAGTTAGACTGCAATGCTGCATTAATCGAAATTAGCATTTAGTAACTGTTCTTAACAGTAATTTTGAAACTGTTATGAATGGGAGTGCTGCTTTTTTTCGTTTTATTGAGTCACTGATCGTCTTAATTAAAGTAACTGTGACCTTCGATCCCTCCAGCGCCTCGACGAACCGAAGTGATGCTATCTGAATAAGTCCGAATACGAATTTTTATTTCACTTTTCTCGTCTCCCAGCAATCGATGGCTCAACAATAATAATCAAGCAATTCATTTATTTATCGCAGATTTAAAATATGACACACGTTTTATAGGCCATAAGAACAATTAGAGGGGAGCGTTAAGCGCGAAATAGTGATTATGGTGTTAAATTCGGGTTATCTACAAATAAATAGAATCATATTACTAGTTCTATATCTACAGATTCGTACAGAGCAGCATTAAATAAACGTACTGTACTTAATGCTTTATCAAAGCTGATGTATACTGCAGCATGGCTTTGTAACCAATGCTTTCTTCAATCTGCCACAGTAGAACTAGGGGCCGTTATTTATAATGATTTTGGGGTAATTTTTCCTAATTGGAGAAAGTGGCATGAATGATTTGTTTTCGAGTACATACCGATAGTAGTCATAGGAGAAAGCAGCATCCATGACTTGTTTTCCAGATACAATTCGATCTTGTTCATAATAAATAAACTAAAAGTGATATCAACTCCCTTCCGTACTGTTAAGTTGTTTTCCATTAGAACTGCGGACTCACTAAAATGACTCATAACATTACGGCCACATAAACAAACGGATGTAAATTAGGCGTTTAGATCTATGTCAGTTATAAATGAATTGTAAACCGGCCTTATTCGCTTGCTCATAGTTCAGGATTTTCTCCATTCTATAATGTTATTGGTCAGTTCACGCAGCAGTAACAGTTAGCAAATCGTAGCTGTTGCAGACAGTTATTTCCAAACAGTTACGTAGCAAAACATTTTAATCAATGCACGGGCACCACAACATGCATTTTGCAGTACAATTTCGCGGCCGCAAAAAAATCCTTTCACGGCCGCAGGTTGTGCACCCCTGATCTAGAAGATTCATTGACGTAGATCCCTGTGATCCCATAAACCGAAACAGATTTGTTGGCATCTGTCATATGTTGATTGCTTTTGGGGTTTGAGCTTGGATTCTAAAGCCACAAAATCTAGTCACAAACAACTCAAAGTAAGGTTTGATCTTAAGAAAATTTGCTGTTTGAATTATAATTGCTAATGGCTTTCAGAAACGAAACAACTTAGCAGATTTGATCAGTTAAACCAGCGGTGAACAGCTTCCGACCCGCGACGTGAAATTCTGTGACCAGCGGAAGGATTTTTGGAGAAAAAGTGGATGTCAAATCTATGCATTCGATTTTTAAAAAACCGAACTCAACAAAAAAAGGTCATTCAATGTTTAAGTTGGAAAATTTGTCGTAAATCTCGCTTCGAAGGTATCGATTTCCAAGTAAAAAAAGGTTTTCACTCTCGTCAGGGTAAAAAATTGCTACCAACTTCGAAGCTTATTTGTGCATACAAACAGCTTGAATTACACATTCTGACTGATCCACAGAAGTTTCAACTACTTTAGTATTGGATCACCGGAAAGAAAGGTTGCACAACCCTAAGTTAAACAATCGACACGTTCAATCCGCAAGGCTACCCGCATGAAAAGAGTGAAATATCACGTATAACTTTGGTCTGCGCACGTACTGATTATTGCAACTTAAGCGTAAGTGACATCACTATGGAAAAACGATTTATAATTACGCTTGAAATTATGGCTATGGCTTTGAATCAAAACAAACAAGTTTCTACGAATAAAATGCAAAATACCACAAGCATGTGGGGGAGCTACAGAAAGCAACAGCAGGAGATCTTGGCATAATTGAAATAATTAAGGTTGATTGGAGAGTAATTGTTTTTTCCTCGAGGAGTATTTTTTCTTTGAGGCCAACATCGTAATCAACGGTTTGACTTTGGTTCTCGATGGATCGCTCTTCCATCAACCTTACCGAATGTAATCTTAACAATAGTACCTCAGATTTTCTGCAACAACTGGACGGTCTCGCTGGTTAATGTGAAAAATTTTTACTAAATCCATAAAAATATTGTCATAAAAATAATGGAGTGCGTCATCGTTATCATCGTGCTACAGTAAATGCAACTATGCTGGTTGACTTTTATGGTATTTTAAATTTCAGCTGGAAACATAGTAATGAAGAACCAACATATCTTTTTTTGATAATTCTTAGTTTGAGCTTTGATATTTATCATGTGAGATAAAGCTTAAGTCAGTGTCAACGTCGAGTGAGTCAAGAGCAGGCAGGCACAACTCAACACAGTAAAAGGGCCACAACAACATAATATTTTTCCTGGTCCACTTGCCGACACTGTTTCTTATAGATTAGCAGTAGTGTAGTGGGATGGGAACGTTTGGGAATGCCGTTCCCACACTTTTTCAAGCATGCAAACGCGCTTCTATATTATTTTGATAAGAGTTATTTCCAAAAATGCTGTGTAATCAGGCCACAACGTCTCCATAAAGCAATAGCATATTCGGTTGCACAGCACACCTCAGACAGTAGGTCAACGCATGCAGAAGACATAGTGCCGGGCGAGGTTCACAAATGAAAATAACACCTGGTAGAAATCAGTTACAGATAGACATTGTAATCTTGATTTCTGCTTCTGAAAGTGATTGAAAGCACTGTAATGTGATGCTTTTCAATCAACTAAACTGAAGCGGGTTGAATGCTGGTGCAATGTCAACGCCTGTATGTATAAAGAACAACATCGGACTGGATTTAATGGTTTAATTCAAAACCTATTGAAAAACTCTGTGGCAGTAGCGTTCCAACTATAATATTTTACAACTACAACCCTGTATATTAGCGTCATCATCAGTTAATTTGTGACATCTTTATGCTGGTCGCGTTAACACTCCTAATCACTGGTGGGTTATTTTTGGAGCGAAACAAACAAAAAGAACTTTGTTTCTTTTTGTGGAGATCAACTTTTCCAAAGTTTGTATTGCCCGTGGAGATCAACTTTTTGCTGGCGTGTAGCAACCTTATTATAGACTACACAAAACATCGTATTTTCATGTATATGTATATGCATTGCTTTCAGAAGGACTAATTTTGGTATTGCTGTTACAATTAAATATGTAAGCAAACATAAATAGCATTGCCTTAGCAAAGTGCATGACAGTGACTCTGTGTCGACCTATCAGGTCTAATCAGAGCATTTGGTGATGGTCTAAGCTATGCTTTATTGAAAGCCTCTAGCTACTTGTCGGTCACCAACTGCACTGAAGAGAGCGTATCGCTAGCCTCTTGCATTGTTATAACATTGCCTTACTTTCATCAATTACTATTTTTGCTCACGCGACAATTAGTTGATGATTTTTCAGCGTTTAAATAAACCTCGTAATTATGTATTTTTTTTCTGTTATAGGCATAACAAGGTTGTGTAACTTACCACCAAAAAATAGGATTTTAATCACTTTTTTCAGCCCAAATAATGTAGGTTTAAATATATCGCTGTACTTGTAAATGGTCTTATCCAAATTACAGGAAAATTCGTTGACACAAAATTAATTAGACCTACAAACGAGAAATGTATTATATAGGCTCGCATAGAAGTCCATATTTTTACCAGTGCAACTTAAGGTCGCTGTGCACAGTTTGTGTTTTGGTCTAATTTTGCACGTTTTTTGCTCTCAAGCACTTTTCCACCAAAATTTTCATCCGCTTGTGTATTTATATAATGCCACACAATATAAGTAGTAGTTGTTCAAGCGTCGGATTTTGTCCGCAATTTACGCATCAGAAATGCTTTGCGTTTGCGGACAAAAGCGAAGGAGAAAATTTTTGTTGGCAAAACCAGTTGTTCACACAGCAAGGTATGCTACACAGCGTTACACAAATACGCAAGTGGATGAAAATTTTTGAGCAAAAATGCTTGAAAGCTAAAAAACTTACCAAACTGGAGCAAAAATGAATAAAAACCATACAAAAACGTATACAATGAGCAGCAATTTTTACGTTATTCACAGAAATGCAAGAACAAATTGGATAAAATTCTTCTCAGACACGTGAACTCGCTAGGCTTTCTAAATGAGTTATAAGATCGAAGGCAAACAAATTATGTTTGAACATAACCACCCTAAGGATAAATAACAAAGAAATCTTGACCGCAAAATTTCAATTTTATTTTGCTTTCTTGGACAAACCTGAAATAAAATTTTGGTTACTCATCTTTCGAAATTTTACTTTCGGATATCAAGTGAAGTCCATACAATTAAATTTGCAATTGGGGTTGCAAGTTTTCTGCAAGGATCTGCGCAACTGGAGGAGCCGTTTAAATAATGCCTTTAAGTTTCCGGTTCTGGTTCATTACAATATATTTTCTTCGGTTGAGTTCCGGTTCAGGTTCAATGCTTTACAAAAATTGTGGTTCAGATTCGAATCGGTTTCACTACAGTCAAATTTTAGAGGTTGGGGTTTGGTTCGAGTTCAGGAAAATAAACGGTTAACACGGTTTAGGTATAGATTTAAGTTTGGGCTCGGTTCAAAGCCCTGGTTAATTGCTGCGTGACAATTGTGCGTACAGTAAACCTCGTATATAACGGACTCGAATATAAAGGATAATTGTAAATAACGGACGAAATTTCAAGTCCGGATGGTCTCGTATTGGTTTTAGCGCATTTCGAATTTGTCTGTAACAGATTCGTTATCATATACAGTATAATGGGCCAATGTTTCAGTTCCGTTGACATAAAACAACGTAAACTACCTCGCCTATAGTGGATTCATACTTCACCATAGAAAATTACAACTTGTTGTAAAGTTGTGACAGAATTTCCAGAGTTGTAACCCAACGTGTCTCAAAGTTGTAACTCTAAATTCCAGACCTATGTAGCATGCAACGCAAATTCGCTTCATTTAGAACAGGGGCTTGCGTTTTGCGGCCAGTCGAAGAATGTGATTTGTTGTTCTCTTCCGCAGATTCATCTCCCAAAATACAAGAAAATTCGACCCTCTTGAAGTTGATCTCAAACAGACCAAACGTCTCGGAAAGGATCCGCGTCTGGCCCGGTGTATGTTCCGGTTGAGCGGAATTGACCTTCTTGCAAAAAATTTTCATCCCCCTGACTCAGGCTACAAACCTACAATGCTTGTAGACAGTATTAGTATAGCGGAACGTCGATTATCCGAACATTACTTTAACAAAAGTTGATGCATTTCAAACTGCCGTTGCGTGGTGTGAACGACAGAGTGAGTGTTGTTCAACACAGCTTCTGCTTCTGAAAAAGATGAAAGATTTGGCAGCGACAAAAAGAGTAACAAACTTTAAAAAAAAAGACAAGTGATTATTATGCTGCTCATAATGTACAATAAATCACCGTATGTGTATATGTTGTTTTATTGTAAGATTGTATTAATATTTGTTCGATCATCCGAAAAAATCTCTTATCCAAACCACCCCTGGTCCCAATTAGTTTGGGTAATCGACGTTCTACTGTATCTATTATTTAACATGCGATGCACCCCAACCAAAGCAATAAAAACTGTTTCACAACTGTCGTAGTAATGCCTCCATATGCCAATTCCCTGCAATAAGATGCTTGTCAACTTAACACATATAAAAAGGATCTTTTAAACAGCATAAAGCTGTAGCAATAATATCTATCTATGCTTTACCGCCAATGAAATCGCCTAAGTTTTTATTTAAATTCAACAAATACTGTCGAAAAGCGACAAACGTATGTAAACAGATTTGGTAAGCCCCTAATTATAGCTAAATTTGCATATAACTTGAAAGCTCGTTTATGTTGAAATAATGATCCAATTTGAAAAATTCTTTTTTCAGTCTCGTTTTTACGGCCTGTAGCATGGGAAAAACTGCAGTAAGGTTAAGTTCTCAACACTTCATAAAATTTGAGCAGCCCCACCATACCGTACTTACTGGCCCGAGAAATAAAGACGTATGGCATAAACTTATAAGCGAAAACAGCACTTCATAAACAGTTTGAACTACTTTTTGCTTTTCTTCCTTACCTTCCAAAAGCAAAAAATAGAAGGTTGTTATATTTTGGACTTAATTGTGCTGCTGTGGAAATATTGAAGCGCATCACTGAACAAAGCAGGAGTAATGGTTATAACGCCCGCATTGCATTTGATAGACTGGGTTTCGATTTCCTCGTCGAACTGAAAAATACCATAAAATGATTCTCACAGCTTACCTGCTAGAAGTATAGCACGAAAGGAACACTGTGGGGAAAAAACCAGCTAATAAGTTTAATTAGTTTTGGATAATAGAGAGAGAGAGAGAGAGAGAGAGAGAGAGAGAGAATTTATTTGATTTGCTTTACGCACCGACACAATAATCAGATTGATAATACACACAAAAAAAAATCACTAGTAGCACAAGCCAGGGAGCATCGAGGAACCTTTCGGTTATCGAGTCGAGATACTCCCTGATCTCAGCAGATTGAGATATAAGCGAGATGTATTAAGTGACACTTATAATTTGAGTACATTATGTAAAAAAAAGAGTTGAGTTCAAGTTTTTATCAAATGATAAAAAAAAATAAAAATAGAAAAAAAAAGGAAACGGAACAAACAATAACCATAAATATTCTTTACACAATCAAAAGCTTTTGCAAGCGTTAATATTCATTTATTAACTTTAGTTTATACGCTTTTTTAAAAGAAACCCAGTGCATGCTCTTTAATTCGGATTCAAGGTTACCCCACAGCTTTGAACCTCTGTGAGAAAATAGTTTTTGGCTAAATAATTTATTTATTCGGGGGCGGTAGTAAGTAGTCGAATTAATTAATCTCGTTTCATGTTGATGAATAGTATTTAACTTACGAAAAGAATGGTAAAAGTTTTTAGGTAATTGACTATGATGGAGTTGATACATAAATTTAGCTAACTCAAGTTGATATATGTCTTCTACTTTTAATACTTGAAGTTCTTTATACATTTGTGAAGTTGGCGTATATAAGTTTCGAAACAATATTATTCTCAAAATTTTATTAAGCCTTACTCGAATTATTTCTTGTGAAGTTTTATTTGCTGTTGCCCACGCAGTAATTCCATATTGAATTCTGCTGTATACAAGACTATAGTATAGCATGCAAAGGGTTTCTCTTGAAACAAAATTGCGCAATCTGTAAAAGAGTCCTGTGCATCTGGCAAGGTGCGTAGACAAATAATTTATTTGCGACGTCCATTTGAGATTGTCGTCAATGAATAACCCAAGGTATTTAACAGTATGCACTCTATTAATAGTAATACCGTTAAGAGCTACTTTAAAATTACAATGACAAGTTTTAAGGGGTTGCTTGTTTATTAACATGTAATAGGCTTCACCTATCTCGTTACC
Organism: Trididemnum clinides; assembly: GCA_963675345.1. NCBI lineage: Eukaryota > Metazoa > Chordata > Ascidiacea > Aplousobranchia > Didemnidae > Trididemnum > Trididemnum clinides. The sequence goes on from OY776286.1 coordinate 36,627,043, forward strand.
TTTATTTTTATGTTGTTGACAGGCGGGGAGGTGAACTGGTTGAATCAAGCAGTAGCCTATACCCTTAGTGATGGCCCAGTCTGACAAAAGACGAGCTAACAAAGCACGATCTTACAAGCATAAATGAATTACCGAAGCAACCGCAAAACTAAAGTTCCTTAAAAATACTTCCTAAATGAAAAACAAAGGAGAAAAGTTTGTATTGTCAAACAAAACGAAAGGTTGCCATTGAATACCTGGGAGAAAGAACTGATTGCACTATGGGAATTCCCCTACCACGTGATTTATTTCTTTTACACATTTTTTTGATTATAGATATCGTCGCGAGTATTTTTGGCCAGACCTCTTTCTTAAAATGGGCTTGGTTATAGGAATTCTACAAATAGCTTGCTCTTCGATTTACTGCTTCAAATAAACAATGAGGAGAAAATCAAGATTTATGTTTCATTTTTTGGCATGACAAAAGTTTTACCGGTTGATGTGCATGAATTATTACCGTTAAGAAATGTGAGCAAGTTATTTATTAATTTATGTTGAAAGATGAATACCCTGCTCAATGTGCCGATGGAGCAGGAGTTACGAAATTGAGAGACTGTTTGCATGAGTTAGGCCGCGAGACATTTTTTGGAGTGAGTATATTAGGCAGCAAAGGTCGAATATGTGGGAAACGAGGACGCTAGAATTCCCCCAAAATCTTTAAAAATATTTTTCAGAAACTTTCGATTTTTAGCTGCAGATTAACGTTTTAGAAATCAGCCTTTCCTCTATAGTTTTCCGGCAGGCATGTGATCGTAGACCGGTGTCAGTTAACTGCAATTGACGGCCAACTAGTCACTTCTACCGTGATGACTGTCTGCTGGGGAAGGCCAGTATCAATAAGCCACAGGAACCACGTTGATATAGCGCAACACATTGCAATTAAGGAAACAATTACTGCGTTGAAACATTAGTTTATATCCTGCGCACACAAAGGCAAATATTTACCCAAACAATCGTGAAGGATGAGAAAACATTTATTTGGTTTTCAACCTAAAATTTTCCTCAGATTTGTTGGAGCAAACATTTTATGTAGAAGTTTAGGAAAAAAACTAATTTCTTTGGTCAGTTGGCAGATCAACATTTAGCACAGGATCTTACAAAGTTTGGAGTGAAATGCAACACACTACTAACACTTGAATCCAAAATGGTGGACCCAGGAGCAATGAATCACCAAGCCAGGTGTCAGTGTTTAATTAGTTAGCGATTTGGGTTTCACAAATTGCTTGATGTTTACTTTTCTATTAATCGGACAGCCTGCAACTACATAAAAACACATTCCTTGCATCACTGGCCTTGATTTTGAGTTACACCTTGAAAACTAATGCAAGTTTTTAAGAAAAGAAAAAGCTCCGATTGTTTTCCGAAGAGAAGGTAAAAGACGCTCTTATATCTATAGACCTTGTTCGTTAAAGGAAAAAGAGTCGTCTGTTCGGAAAGTGACTAATCACTATAGTCTTGACGGGACGACATAATGTCGATATCGGGAAAGATTTAGTTAAAAAAACAAATATAAACCTTCTCGACGATGAAGTAGCCCGTCAGCAAGTCAAGTTAGTCATTTTACTATTTTCTTGCTATAACTAATAATTTTGCAGTACTTTGTACATTCTAAAATATTTGTTTTTCGTAGATTTGCAACGATTTCGGCAAAAAGGCAATATCAAATTCCAAATTTAATAGAAAAAATAAAATTCGTAACTACTTTTGTTAAAAAAAAAGCAACAAGATAGGTCTTTGTGAAGTGTTACGTAGTTATCTGTCATCAACTGCCCTGATGAGATCTGGTTGGTTGAAACAGTGAACAGTGCCTGAATTTACGATGTAGAATGAATCACTGGCCTCATGCGTAATTGGGAGACTGTGATCATCGGCCTGTGTCAGCACCGTCGTTCTCACTGCACACTCACTAAACGTAGCGCGCCTACGACCTCTGTCTGTCATTCCCGATGATTCTGCTTCGCAAAGTGCTGACAGAACTTTGATAACTGTGAAAGCAGTGTAAGTCCCACAAGTGCAAAGTTCTAGGCCATACTTCATTTTAAAGCTTTTGGCCAGCTGTCAGTCTCTGGCTGCACTTATGAATGCTGATCATTTGACGTAGCATGCACTGCCTGCAGCTACGCTCCAGAACAAGTGTTTTCCAGCCTTTTCCGACACGTGGCCCATTTTCAAACTAGACAGAGGTCTGCAGATCGCTTGTATTATTTTTTACGAGTTTGGTTTGTTTTTCTTTTTAGTCAAGAAAGTAACCAGAAGCAAATTTTCAGAGCAGCCAAAAATATAGTTTCTTTCCTTTAATTTTCTGGATGTTTTTTTGATGACCGACGTTTCGATGGTTTATTGTATTTTCATTTTGGCTAATAATTTTTTTGGAGATTGACGTACTGGGGCTGTAATACTTAAAATAGCTTTTTAACTTGATTGGATTCAGGAAATTGGGGTGGCCATGATCCAACTGGTATTGTATTGTGGCCCTCTTGTATGCCACGGTCATCTGTCGAGAACTACTGCTTTAGAGTGTTTTGACTTTTAGTGGCAATGGTCTTTTTGCTAATCGTCAATTCCTTTTTTTTTGGCAAGGTTACTAAATTTAACTTTTTTGTGGTTTATAAATGGTTTACTAGTTACTGATTGGTGCTTTAAAGGTTTTGGTACCTTGAAACCATTGAGCTAAAAATTTTTAAGATGAAACAGAGAAAAATCTGTGGAAATACATCAACCAACATTCACGTTGTTGTTATATAAATAACGATAACTGCAGTGCAACTTTTCAAATAAAGAGTTTTGCGACTTGGCTATAAACGGAAAAAATTGCGAAACATTAAAAAATCCTGTTTTTGAGCCCCGGGATTCCCATTTTGGTTTGCCTTCTATGAGTAACCTCAGAACCCATAAACTGTTAACATCATTTTATTTGTGGCATGTAATTAGATAGGTTTCTTGTTCAATGTTCATACGTCACTAATAAAGCAGAATACGTCATATATAAGGCGTAATCACGTCACAATGATGGCCGCACATGACTACATCAAAGGTACTGAGGTTGTAAAGCTCGACTTTGTTGAGGATGAAATGTTGTGGCAGCTGGCGGGCATTCTCCGCCTCAGTGGGTTCCCCTTTGTACCCTGGGTCTGTGTTTTCATACCGGAAGACCTTAATTTTGCGACAAATTCAAAGCAAATTTTTCAGTGACACGTTTTAAAATTTTCCTATATTGCACTTTCCCTCCCACATTACTCCTCTCAAAAATCTGATTTCAAAGCCTAGAAAATCATTTTGAGCAAAATGTGACAACTTTATTCACTGTGAAATGCCTGCTAACAAATGAGATTTACTCTTACTCCTTATGTTGTGTCACTTAAATGATGAATTTTCTCCACGCAGGGTATATATCATTGGTTGTAGTTATGCAGTCACTGATGCTTAAAATTTTATCATTGTGCTTTGCTTCATTATTTTCAAACTTTGATTGTACAGGTAATTTATTTGTTTTGAATTTTTATTTAATGAAGATCCTAGCTGAGCATTACAGTAAATCCTGCCCTTCTTTACAACCCTTTGTTTTAGTGGTGAGTTGCATTCACACAAATTGATTCTGTAGTTACTACTCACCACTGGAACAAAGGGAGGCAAGATTTACTTACATTTATTTTAACTTATTTTTTATCAAAACCAACTCTTCTACTTTACACAAAAAATCTTGATACTTTAGATTAGAAGTAGGCTGGCCATATCCTAGGAAAAGGGAGTGTGCCAGTTTCAATCCTCAGTTAGTGCCCCACCACTAGTTAATCTCGAAAATATAGTCTTCACCGTCATAAAAAGATAGCAACTACGAAGCAAAATTCAGGTTATTTTGACTAAAACAATATAAAATTACCAGGATTTTTTTTTATTTCCTCCTTACTCAAACAAAATTCTTGGGTAGGCCCAAGCTATCATATTACTTTCCGGGATTACCATGACACCCTCGGTTTTTGGCTAAAATCAAGGTATCCCTACAGGTTTGCCAATTGTCCCTTAACTTACTAAATAATGAGCTCTTGAAAACGGTCTTCAATTGGTTATGGAAGTAAAGTTAAGATTTTTCCTGTGTTGTAGATAAGAACTGCATAATCTTTCAATTTGTCCCGGTTTGATGCTGCAAACACATAGTGCCTGCTTAATGTTAAATCACACAATGCTTTATTGGTGAAAGGCCATGCTTGAAAATAATGTTTTCAAAAACTGTACGGGCCGATATTTGTCGAAAAACGTTAAGCATCTGTCAAATAATTTCGCAGTTCTTTATTGAACCAATAGGAACTGCCAGGCTCCAATTGAAACCAGTGGAGCTTAGGGAGCTGGTACTTCGAAAAGAGCTCTAGAATTTCAAGCTTTTCCGCGAATCTTAGGGTTTTTCTCAAAAAGAAATGCCCCCGAATTGATGTCAAAATCCCAAATTTGACAGTTGGTCGTAGTGCACGTCAGCTCTGTGCCCTCTTTAAACCCAAAAGTAGTTCCTATCTCTGTAAATGCCCTCAATATTAGGCTACTACAAAATATACCGTTTTTCAGCTGGATGTGGGTTCAACAGAATTGCCACAGATGTAATCCAAACATTTTCTTCGCCTAATTGGCCGGAAAATTACCCGGACAATTCGAATTGCTTTTGGAATATCTCAACGTCACCGGGATTTCGCATCTTTGTCAATTTTACAAGCTTCAGCGTGGAGGATTGCTGCGATTATTTAACCGCAAGTCATATTTTTGATATGTTTATTTGAGCTGTGTTACTGAAAAAGAGAGGAGATATCATACTTCAGCATAGTATATTTAGCTTGAATAACTTTTTCAATTTCAATACTGCTAAAATAAACCTGAAAAAAACAGGGCGTATATGTAACACAAAAGAATATGCCGGAAAAATCACTTTGGCGCAAAACTTACTGAGCTGTAATCTTAAATCCCGACACTGCCATCTGGGGTTAATCTCACGTATTTCAAGTCCAAAGCCATCAGTTGGCATCAGGTTACCTACAAAAACAAAACCTCAGCATTTCTGTCAGTGACTATATACGCGAATTCCAAGTTCTACTACCGCGATTAGTCGGCATCAGGTACAAAACCTACCAATTTCAAGTGCTCTTGATCAATTACTTTTTGCACGCTTAAACGTTATTTTCGTTTTGTTGCATTTCCTATTTCATGAAGCGCAATGCCTTTAACTATGCATTAACTTGGTGGTGCGGAGATAAAAAAGAATTGAAAAGAATTATTCCTGGCAGAGAATAAACTTGCCTAATCCAAGTTTTACTCATGGACCGTTATCAAATACAATATTTGCAAATCCCGAGTGTTCCATTCAGGCACAAAACTCGCAATCACTGAGCCGTAGCGTTACCCTTAGACCGTCTTCACGAGCTTAGCTAGGTAATAACCAGTCGCTTCTTGCACCGCACTGGGTCGCTGGCTTTAATTATTTTATCTCCGATTGAAGAACAGAGTCAAGTATTACTTGGGTACAACTGAGAGGAAAGCGTAAGAACAATTGACTTCCAAAAAACGTTTACAATTACAACAAAACACCAGATAAAAACATGGAAACACATCGCTTGATCACCTATCCGAACACAACTTTTGGTTTGCCATCTAAAAATGGATCCGACAGTTCAAAATCAAATTGATCTTGTTTTTGATTTTAGTGCAGCCTTGCTACCAAATTTCTGGCCTAACCCCCGGATAGCATGTCTAAATATTTGGCCAAGAATTTTTTTGTGATATCAAAAATTAGTGTTGGTTTGCATTTTGATCCAGTAAAATAGCAATTCCCTTCCTTGAAATTGCAACCATGATTCACATTTACCAGCTTATGGAAAAAGTATTTAGAAATGAAATGTTTTGGATTAAGATATTTAAAAATAAAGTAAAGATTAAAAGGCAGTAAAGAGACAGTCATGAAGTCGTGACACGTTGGGTGTATCTTAACTAGGAAACGCCAAGAATAGAAAGTTATGAGAAACAGACAAACAGCATATAACGCAAACCCTTTACGATTCCTTGTAATTTTAAACATCACAAAACAACATTTCAAACATCAAAAACTTCACATGTCAAACTTAAGAGGTTTCTGCCTCGGCCCGACGTGAAGAGTTAAACTGCAAGACTGAAGAGAGGACGTTCTATTAGATCAGGCATCCGCTAACTCCACATAAGCCGTGCTTCATACTTACAAGCCAAAGACTATTGCTTATTAGTACGCGATATGGGCTGCTTTCTTTTAGCTAAAAATCACAAATAAACCTATTTTTGTGCTCCTAAACCAGTCTTTTTTCCCATTTCGACTCAGTATCCGCTCTGTTCATTTTACTACCGGCCACTCGGAATTGCAGTTATTGCAGTAAAATAGTATTTACTTTAACACAGGTACTTGAAGAGAAAGGCGAAGTACTGAAGATCCGCGGAAAATTAACGATACAAAAATCCATTGTATCATCCATAAACTGGATAGCATTTTACTTTCGCTCGGATAGCGAAGTGACACAAGCTGGCTTCGAAGCAACTTTTCGAAGTAAGCTACAGCTGGCAGCATAAATAGAATCTTGATTGGTTTTTTGCAAAAAAAACTTGTATACTTCGCATTTTTCTACTTTACAATCTGGATTCAATACAGGATCGAAGTGGGCTTATGTAGACTACAGCTATCGGGCATAACTATTTGAATTTATTTTGTGCTGAGGGAAAAGATTTTAGTTTTGGGAAAGTTGATATCACCCAAACTGCAGTTCTTTACACTTTACTGCAGTAGCTTTTAAAGAAAGAGGGCAATTTGCATTTTTGGTATTATTATTTTTTTTTTATTTTCAGAAACAAATGAAGCTCCCAGATTGAACGGTAAGTGCTCGTCTATGCTACTTGCAAACGTTTAGCTATACGTAGTCAATTTTAAAGCATTATACATTTACCTCCTATATTAGAGGGCAAATAGGCCGCTGCATTTTACAAAAATGTTATTTATTGGCGTCAAAAATAATAAAACTACGTGGCAAATTAAAATGCAAAACCAAATTTAAAGCAACTCATTAATATCGCTTAAGCTCAAGAAATGCTGGTACAATATTGTGTGTCCCACATTTTTTGTGTTATTCTAAAATAGCTCTATACATGTATTACAATTACAACAAAAATAGTATCAATGCATTGTAGGCCCGAAGTTACATTTGTTGCGTAGAGTCAATACGCTCCATTACTGGGGCTGACACCTGGAGGTAAGTTTACCGCTTGGGGTGAATTTTTCCGACTTTGAGGGTACACTAAATTAAACTGAAATTAAGAAAATATTTTTTGAAAACATTTTAATTAAAAACGCAGATTTACTTTCCAATTTATTCAAACAAAATCTTAAAAACATTATACAATTGAAGTTCTTCAATGGCAACATGAAGTGATGATTACTGTTTTATAATTAACTAAAACATTCTGCAGACATTAATTTCTACGGCCGTCGCGTGTTAAAGAAAATTGGGGTTGAAAGTTCCGAGGGGTAAACGGGAAGAAAAAGTTTGGAAACACTATTTCACTTAAAAGATATTTCACGACATTGAAACAGCGCGATAGATTGTTGTCGTCTTCCATCAGGGAATTGCCTGCTCAATGTATTTTGCGTTGTGATGCCCTTGGGAAAGGCACTAAACTCCTTCAGTTTTTGTGGCAGAAAAGTACCGTACTGTGCCGGTTGCAATGACAATTCCGTAGCAGCTCTATAATATTATTTCATATACAGCTGGGAAGATTTTAATGTAAACCAATTATATTTTAATCACGCAGTTCACTGCGGCTTTTCATCTCAAGCAACAGCAGAAGTTCAGACTTTTAACTCTCCCGGCTGGCCTAAAAACTATATTGATGACCTTTTATGCAATTGGATTCTTACTGCTAGACCAGGATACCGGGTTCGTGTGGAATTCTCGTTCTTCTCAACGGAATACTGCTGCGATTCTCTCACTGTAAGTACAGAAATTGTTGCTTATCTGGAACGTGAAGTCAGATTATAATTCTCAGAAGGCATACGCAATAATGTTGCCCTTTTTTCCTATCGGGACCTTAAGGAAAGTTCAATCTAAGCCTGACACCGCTAATTTAATCAAGCAAGAATGACCAGATACATAGTGATCGAATTTGAGGAAGACCATTTCGAATCATACGAAACAGAAATGTTCAGCGTCAACAATTCTGGCGACTGTGAGGTTGATCTAAACGCAAGTTGTTCTAGAACTACTCGAAAAACATTTCCGAAAAACTAAAACATCTTGCGTTTTTTGGCACTTTTCATCTGCAACCGGTTTTTTTAACCATAGAACATAATTTGCTCTCGTGACGATTTGAGCACTTTTAACGACACCGCACAGAAATGCGTGAAATTGTGGCAATCAACCATCTGAAGATACGATACAGACAGACATTAGTGGTGTGCAGCAAAATCGATCACCAGGTGCCGATACAGTTGACACATAATTGATTCGCTTTTCCATCTTAGACAAATCAAAAAAATCTTACGAAAAATAAATTTCATATTAATTTATTCCTAAATTTGGAATCTGAATTTCATATTGGATAAACAAGCTTTGTTCGTTAACCCATTAACGCCCAAATTATTTTTTTTGGTAAAAACTCTTTGATATTCTAACATTTTATTTCAAATGCCATATTTTTTTGATGCTAAGTAGAATTTTTTACATATTTGTAGTAACTTCGAGAGAAATTACTGTCCTATAAATAGGACGCTGGGCGTTTGTGTGAAGTAAACGCGCTTATCTAAGAGTTTTAGTAACTGCCGCTATTGCGAAATACATGCAAAATTTTCTCGTGTTTTTGAGACGTTACTTATTGGAATTCAACAGTTATAACTAAAAAAACTTGTGACACCATATCTTGTTGCATTACCGGTGATACTTTGGAAAGCAAGATACGCATAAGTTTACTTGCACTTAATGCAATAAGTGAGAGGTTTACCCTTGCCACTTTGGTATCTGTTTGTCTCTCTTGCCAAGCATTTGATTTCGCTGGTCAAGGCGAATGTCATGAGCAACTTGTCTCCTGGATGTTGATAGAAGACTCAGAGGGCGTCCCCTCATCACTCTTGACCCATGACCTAGCTTCAAATAAGTTGTGGCAATTCCTCTGCGAAAATCCTTTATTGAAATTGAATTGGATCCATGAATAAGTCTGTATAGTACAAAACTATTGGCCACTGCCGCGTCCAGGATTCTCGTGAATATAGACCATTTTTTCCTCTAATCGAAATAGAATGTTTTTCCAGGAGCCAGTCGTGGTGGTCTACCCAGTCCCGTAGCACTCCAACTTCGGGCCCCCCCCAAAGTAAGCGCAAGAGCCCCTGCGCACAAGTCATATCACTTTAGAGGTGTAAAATTGAAAAGATGCATTAAGAAAATACACCACAATTTGTACATAAGTAAACAGGCTAATGTCAGAATAAAGCATGCCGATACCGAAAGTGCAAGTCATAAAAAATTCGGCACCGATGCCAGAGTTCAGTAGGACATTTATGCAGACACTGCGAAACGAAAGCAATGACACTGAAAAACATGAAAAAGTTATAAAAACACAGTATCATTTAAATAGTCTGGAGCGAACCTATTTGTTCGCAAATGCTGTTATGACATTGTCATAATCAAGAGATCGGGCGCAGTCATTTTCGATTGACAACATGGCTAATGAAGATAGTCTACTGTCTGTCATAGACGTTCTATTAAAAGTTTTGATCAGTTTCAATTTGCTGAAGCTTCTTTCAGCGCTGGCAACAGTCACGGGGCAAGTTAATAAGATCCTCTAAAAGCAAGATTCCTTTCCGATAGAAACAAGGCAATGTCGATAAGTCTCTCTAAAACATTTCTCCAAAAACGTCTTTCATTGAAAAAAATATTCATCTCGCGTTTGTCGATAGTGGATGAATTTCTTATCCCTTCAGCTAGCAACATCCATTGACTGCAGCATTCTTGGTGGGAAATGCCGTTTTCATGGTCTTTCAGTTTTTTCGAAAAACCCTCCCATGTATTTATACCACTACAAAAGGGGCTTAGTGTTTTTCCAAATAGCTTACAACAAAAGCAAAAAACTTGATCTGATTCCCCAGAATAAACTAGCCACGACCGTGAAACACTTTAGCCATTAGGTAACACACGTTTATAATGGTTGGAGGAAAAACGTCGCCTTGGAGTTGTGTTATTATATGGAAAATTCATTATTAGTTGATGTGGTCCACGCTTTACTACATCACATCGTTGAGCATCAGAAATACTTTCAGGCCATTTACATGGGTCATCAGGGATAGGGGTAAATTGAGATTCAGTTATTTTTGATATTGAAGGTTGCGTATTGGCAGGTAAATCACAACTTACATTTTCTGGAAATTCACAATCACTTTGATGCTGATCGTCATAGTCTTCTTTTTCTTGTACACTATAGTTTTCTTCATCCCTTTCGGTACTAGTACCAGGTCTACTCTGCTCAGTAATCTTGAAAAAATCTGTCATCTTGGGCAATTTCGCTACAGCATCTCGAGCAGTGGCTGCTTCTTTTCTCTTTTGAGCACCACTTTTTGAACGTTTCATTCTATACAATGTCAATAAAATACTTTATCTGCACTCTGCAGTGTATATATATTGTCCCGGTATTTATAGCCAAACAGAATTCCAGACCATTCTATGATTGTTGCGTAACAACGGCATTGTTACGTCAATCGAATATTCAAGATTCTACCAGAAAATCAATCGAAATATTCTAGATTCTGCGAGATAAAATGACGTTGCATTCACTTATGATGTCACAAGCCAATTTCTTCCTACAGTTTAAATCGGTTGTAAACAAGTCTGCTGAACTGAAAATAGTCACGTAGCCAAAAAGCAATTTCAGACTAACTTGGGCCCCCAAAGTTGGCCTGGGCCCCCCCAATTGGGGGGTTTGGGGGGCGGCTGCTACGTCTCTGGGTCTACCCCACCCATGTGTTGGTTGTACGTTTGGATCACATAAGGCTGCACAATTTGGAAGCGTGATTTGCTTTCACTGGACCAGGGCTGAACCGAAACTTCCGGCAGAATCGTATCAAAGTTTGATGCAATTCCAACAGCTTTGTTATCTTTCCATCTAACTATCAGCACTTCATCATTGACCTCAAATCTGTGATCGTATGACCCGCGTCTCATCTTTTCCACTTGTTTGGGCGTTTTTAGTGGACATAGCCACGCTTTCAAACTTTGTTGATGCGTGGTTGCCTTGTGCTGACCATTTGATATGTGGGGAAAATTTTTCTTCCACTTTAACTCTGATTTAGCTTTTCTTGGCCTTTTCGATGTTGAAAGATCTTGTTGTTCATTAAGCTCTTCGTTGAAATCAACATTTCTATTCCTCCAGGTATATCGAAAATTATAGGCGCATCCAGTTTTTCCTCATCAACTTCGTTTTCATCCGTAAGTTCATCAATATCGGGCGGAATAACAGTCATTGTCTCACAAATATCTGAACCACGTAAATAATTCACTGCATCTTCGACATTTGCAAAAGCTTTTCGACTCATCACAACCAATGACTGTAAAAAGCACAAGAGGGTGAAGGATAGAGAAGCTACAGTTCCCTAAATCCAGATGCACAAAAATAATTTTCAAATCTATAATTTTTTATATCGTTATTTTTTTTATCTGTCCGTAAGATTGTAGATGCTTGGAACGTTATACTTGTCACGAATTCAATAAATTTGGTGCAAAGTTTTATTCACTAACAAACACTGTCAAAAACTTAAGTAACTACATTGAAACAGAGTATAAAAGCATGTACAAAATATCAAAAAAAATGTTTACAAAATGAATTTCTAACCTAAAGTACAAAACCATGCATAATACGTCCACCTCTCTGAAAGTACCTACTGCTTAGCAATTAAACCTATCCTGTTGATTACCGTACTTCTGATTTCTGAAGTCTATGCCAAAATCACGGGGCAGTAAACTGTCTATTTATGCTTGTGTGTTTATACAACGTCCTTGCACGCACGCATTATTCTTGCAAAGAACAAAGGCGTAGCTAATTGAGCTAGAGGCAACAAACGTAGCTCGTAAATCACGATAAAAGTGCTTATAACCGCCCAGCGTCCTATTTATAGGACAGTGATGTTTGCGTTTATGTTACTCGGCAACAGTAGTAATTTTCAAAACCTTTCTTATCAGTAGTCTAAAACAATTTATAAAGAAGCCATTTGTCAAGAAATACTGAAAATTTTTTATTTCAGATTTTGAATACAGTCCCAAAAAGATCTGACGGTCAGCAAGCAAAAAACTGATACTTTTACATCCACCGAATCCACATTTTAAAATCACAAAAATTGCTTAAACTTTATTAACGTGACAGCTAGAAGGGTCTTGTCATACAATATATAGGTTAAAAGTGCAAAGTTTGATTATAACCTTGTAAAATTCGGACATGTGTTACTGTCCTAAAAATAGGACGCTGGGCGTTAATGGGTTAAGTATGTTATCGCGCAAAGAAAACAAGCTGTTTTAAAATACCAAAAAGAATTCTTACCAACTCTAAGGAGTAATGTGAAGAATAAAATATAAACTAGATATAGTCGGTGGTGATGTAAAAATGTCTGGCGCAAAAATCCTTGTAGTGACATGGCGCCGAAAACCTATACGATTTATCATTTTACCGAGCACAGGTTTGTAGCCGTGTACGATGGTGCAGCGCTTACAGCGTCCGTTTTGTAGCCGACAAACCAATGTTAAATCTTTTATCGAGTCATAGCAAAGACTTTCAAAATAGAACTCAGTGATCAGCTCGACTCGCAGCGGTACGATCGCCCGCAAGGTGGGGTTGTGGTTAGAGCGTCCGCTTCGTAATTGGTAGACTTAAATGCAATGCCTTCGTCGAGTCATACTAAAAACCCTAAAAATGATATTCCCAGCTTTTCTGGTAGGCGCTCAGCACGAAAGAGAATGTTTGGAGAAAAAGATGGCAAGTTTGTTTATTGTGTTTTCGGGGAAAGGCACTAAACGGGATGTCTCCATCTTTACATGGCTGACAAGTGGCGGGGTCAAGCAATCTACCTGTCGCGGTGCCCCAGTATGACTAGACCAGGAGTTCTTAAACGTTTTTAGTTGTGCCCTCCCTCTGGCATTAATCAAAGAATGTCGCCCCCCCCCCCTCCTTCTCTCAAAAAGTTCTGAATCAATTGTAAAAGGAACAAAGTTTATTTTCAATTTTTATTATTCATAAATTTAAAGAAAAAGCTAAATATTTTGTTTTTACAACAACAATAAAAATTTATTCTCACAAGCATTAATGTGGGATGTAGCTGCTTTTTCGAAACTAGTCGTTTAATTCTTGGCTTAGTTCAAGGCAATGCATATCGCATTTTGGATTCACGATCAAGCTTGTTCCGAGGTTTTATCTTCACACCTACAAGCGCAGAAAAGTCGCTTTCACTCATATATGCGGCTAAAAATGGTAGCAGAGTACGCATGGCAACATTATTAATATTCCTGTATACACGCAAGTATTTAGCCCAGAAATAATTGAGAGGCATTGTTTTAAAGTCATCTTTTGCAACAAAGTTGCATTTTAATTCCACTCATTCTTGTTGTATTTTGTCTGGTAAAGGGCTTACCACAACACGAAAGAGTTTCCATTCTGGAACGTCAGCGTTAGCCAAATCTGGAAAATACGTCTCGAATTCGTATTTGAACGATTGCAGATGGATTTCTTCTTCTATCTGACAAAGAGACAAGAACGGAAGATGGAAGGAAGGAAATGAAGATGCTGCGATTTGCCCTGGGAGTAATACGAAAGGATAAAATCAAAAATGAAGTGTAAGAAAGAGAATGAAGGTTAGAAGTTTGCAAGACAAATTGAGAGAATGTCGCCTGAGATGGAAAAGCCATATCTCCAAAAAAGAAGATGCTTGTGTTGGTAAAGTAGTCCAACAAGTTCAGGTCGGAAAACGGAGAAGAGGTAGACGGAAAAAATGGAAAGATTGCATAAAGAACGATATGGAGGCGATGGGACTGACACAAGAAGACGCGCAAGATCGAGCGCTATGGAAGGCCAAAATCCACACCGGCGACCCCATATCAATGGAAATAAAGCCAGAAAGAAAAAGAGAAGAGATGGGTTTCCATTTCGGCTTTTAGTTCTGCATCCAGATCAACCTTGTTTTTCTCAAGAGCTGCATCTAAGTTGAAGAAAGACATAACTTTTCCCCTTTGAACTCTTGGAAACCACAGCTCTAATTTTTCTGTAAATGCACGTATGAAATCATGGTGATCTGTTTTGCCTAGTATGGTTGCCTTGCAAATGTTGTTTGAGAAGGTTCAGCGCTTCAAAAATGTCAGTTGAAACCCATCTGCTATAAATAAATGCAGAAGATTCTGGTTTCCTTGAGCTTCGAGAAATACCTCCACTTCTTTCCTCAGCTCGTAAACCCGAGCTAGTATAGTGCCTTTCGCTAACCATCGAACAGCCGTGTGAAACAAAGATAGTCTCATGATCATCATCCATATCCTTGCACAGAGCGGTAAAGTGGCTCGATTTGACAGAACTTGCTTTGACAAAGTTGACAATGCGAATGGCAATTGCCAGCTTGTCATTTGTTGTAGCTGTGAAGTTCTTGAAGCAAGAACCTCGCGGTGGATAACAAAGTGAGTTCCTACTGCGTTTGGACTTCTCTGCTTTATCATGGTAGTAAGTCCGCTTCGTGATCCGAGCATTTCAGGAGCACCATCCCTGCAGACATCCACAAGGTTCTCCCATTTAATTGAATTATGGTCGAAGTATGAGTAAACAGCTTCTAACACATCTTAAAAGTTTGCAAAATAGCATTTCTTCTTCAATTGAAGTAGATCCAACAAAGCGGATACAATGATAAATTTGTCTAAAAGATATAACTTCCACCATGTGCTCACACCCTTTTTGCTTTTCTTCATTAAAGTAAAAACCATCAAAACGGCTCACTGCGCTTTTCATTTTACGATTGATTTCGCATCACTAACTAGATTAATCTGTTTGAACGTGAGCTTGTGATGGTCTTCAGAATATTCAATGTTTACACTTTAAAATGTATAAGAATAACATTTATAATTTTTTTCTGAAAGAATTTGAAAATTTTTTCTATATTATTAGCAGCAAGTTTTGCAAACACGAGGTAACGTATTGCCGTTTTTTCTGTTCATAACTTGCACAAAACAGCACCATTGCAACATTCAATACCCTTCACGCCTCCCTGTTTAAGAACCCGTGGGCTGGACACTAGCAAACGGAGCATGAGCTAATGCATAAGGATGAATGAAAGCAGAAGGAGGAATGTAGTGAGAAATATAAAACCAAATTTACTCAGACATGATCACAAAAACTCCTGGAATTGCGGTTGAAAACTGTCAAAAAACTACATGCTATTTGCATGAGCTCTGGTATGGTTAGGTCATTTAAAAAGGCGTGAAACATATTTTTCAAGAGCAAAAGTTGCGGCAAAGTTTCGTTTTTGCATGTTCTTTATTAGAATTTTATTGATTTATAATTTGGTTTGACTTCAATTTGATTAAATGAAATTTTTACAGGTTTCTGAAAGAGGAAGTGAAAAAATGAGAATCAGAGGAAATTTTTCTTATATCCCGCCTATTGTTTCCCAAGGGAACCAAATACAGTTTGAATTTTACTCCGACGAGGATCAAGTCTATAAAGGATTCCATGCCTCTTTCACAGGTATTAAACGATATTCAAAATTAGTAGACTACTGGTACAAGCCTCAACAGGGTCGTATCAAATACTTCGCGAGAATGACATTTACAGTCTCCCTGTCTCGCCATCAGCAAGAAAAAAATATTATGGAGAAAACCGACAGGGGAGCCCTCTTGTAGCGCTCTTGGAAAAGTGCTTCAACAGGATTCCTCCACCTTTATGTTGCAGACAAAACAGGACCGAACAGCTTTTCGTTTTGGCACATTCCTGCTAAACACGTGCACACAAAGCATGAGCTATTATGCATAAATAAATCAGATAAATAGATGAAACGCTATTTAATATTAAGTAAGATTTTTAATGTTTTATGTGGTTCCTGCTTGAAGGAATACGGAATACTTGTCTCAGACTAATAGAAATAACATAGTTTTGTAGCGTTAGACAGCCACAGTTAAAGTGGTCTGTGGTTTTGTGTGTGTGGGGGGGGGGTCAACGAGTTAAAATACACAGTAAATAGAGGGTTTGGGAAGGTTAATCGCTTCTCTGTAAAACACAATAATCTAGCTTTTTTAGAAAGTTGTATCATTTTGAAACTTGGTGATCTTTATACAGATGTCGTTCTCATTTAAGGAGTCAAATCATACGATCAATTTTTAAATGGCCCCTTGGTTGAAAAACCTTTCATCAACGCGAAGTCCCTCTCTTAACTAAAAAAGCCAACCTTTCCCACACCAAAAAATAATTTTAGAATAATTTCTTGTTATTAGTTTCCAACTTCTCAAAAAGAATTGGAATTTACAGTTTATCACAATCACAGGTTTTCTTTTTCATTTTTTTTTTCATAATCAAATCTTTTCATTTCACCCATTTAAGAAACACACTAGTTGAAAAACTAATTCTCTTTTGTTGTTGCAGAAACTCAAGAGGAACCTTATATTGATGGTAGGTTTAAGAAGTTGCAGTTTGTAGGGTTGACGCTTTATGCTTTGTATATGCTTCCAAGGCCTGTTATGTCCTATGCGTTCTTCTACCTCCATCTACTAGTTTCAGCGTCTGGTGCCAGTAAAGTGTAGAAGTTACGTAACATATCTCTATCTTGCTGCAAAGAATATTCTTCCACATTCATGCAAAGAGCAACTTGCGTTCAAACCCACTTCGGAGTTACCAGTACTGCTAAGCAACGCCTTTTGTCACTATCACTGCGACCAAGAAGAGAAAAACGCCGAAAAGCGGCTTTCCCTGGCGACGCAGAATCCACGGGAGCGTTGAACCTGTACTCTAATAAACGTGACACAAGATCTTGTAGCATTAAGCTAAGTTGCTGACAAACTAAAAACTGCAGACAGCGTACACCATTTTGATCTATCGGTTCTCATCTAGGCCTAAGCTATGTTTTATTTTTTCCAACGTTTAGACTTGTGATGAGACAACGTGAATTGTCTCCAGTTACAATCTAGATTAAATCATAGGCCTTTTGTATTAATTGAAGAAGAATGTACTTGTAATATAAACCCACTGAGAATTAAAATGTATAACCGACCTGGTGAGTTGCTCTCGCTGCTTACCAAGGAAAACCTGCGACGATCAGGAAGTTCCAAGATTGTAGAGATGTGCTCAAACAAGAGCAACTCGGTGAGCAACGATTATCTAAGGACTATTTGGATTAAGTTGTCTCTAGGGATCGAAAAATCGTTTTTTTAGCGTCGTTTTTTAGGTATGTTTTTGTGGTTTGCTGTTTTTTGTGTTTTATTTTTTTAATTCTGATTCCAAAACGTTAAATTTGCGTTTATGCAAATAAGTTGGGCGAAAGCAGTCTGTATATCTCTTTTAAAACACCCAGGTAGCGCTATATCAAGTTACCCTAAATCGCTGGTGCATTGTGTGCAGCACCTAGTCGCGTAAGCACAGCTGCAAACGCAGAGAAAAAAAAGGTTGAGCTTTGTCGTGGTGCAAGTAAAATGCAGCGTTTTGCGGTGAAGTACAGTAGTAGCTGTTTAGGACGAAACTATGGCTTTAATAAATTCACAATCATAAAAGAAATTTAAAACAAAAAAAAGCATCAATACGATTTGGGCAGTTGAAACATAAAAATATACTTAATAAAAAACTTGTTTCGTTGAAGTCATCAAAACGAGTCAAAAATACCAACTCATACCTTTACGTAGCGCTGCTCGACACCCATTTTTGAAATTTTCCAGGACGCGAAATTTTCTAGTTTTATTGTGGCTTTATAACCGGATCCGTTAGTCTTCGATCATGCTGAAATCTTAAACACTGTAACATTGGGCAATACGCTTTCTCGCACGATTGGGCCAGTCCAAAAGTGTAACTAATTCTTTTAAATGCTCTCATTTTGCTTTTACAGATAGCGCGTTTAATAAAATTTCATTTACACAACTCGTCAAGAGCTACTTGATATTCAACCAAGCAGAATAGTAAAAACCTTAATTGTTCGGCAGATAGGCCCAACTAAATACAGACAATCATTCAGTTTTCAATTTTTCAATGGAAAGTATTTTTTGGCTATCTCAAATAGCCATCTTTAGCTCCTGTTATAAGCAAGGAAAAGAAAAAAGTGAAAAACTGTAAATGGGCACTTGGCTTTGATTTAGATTGATTACCTCTATAACACGTCCACAGCAAAATCTTACAAGCAGCAGAGAAACAGGTGGTTTTTATAACATTAAATCAGCGTATGAATATAAATAAAGACAAGGAAATCTTGAATATCTGACGTAATTGACATATCTGAGCAACACAATTAAATTGCGTTCTCAATAAAAGGGAGGCTCTTCAAGCCGTGCAAGTCTTGCGACTGAGCCGAAATAAAACAAAGCAAGAATTGAGTCGCATATGGCTTCAGCGTAGACGAGGCTTAAGATTCACGTTTTAGCCTTGCCACTGGTGAAAGCAATGAAATTTTACTTTAATTTTTAGCACCTTGTGGTTTTACGAAAATGGCCACCGATTCTCCTCAAAACCTTTTTTCACCTGGTTACCCAAGTTCATACGAGAATAATCTGAATTGTACTTGGCATCTTTCGGCAGAAGAAGGATTTGGACTAGAGTTGAATTTAAAAGAAATAGAGGTGGAAGAATGTTGTGACACGCTAACGGTAAGATGGCAATACTATTTCGTTTTTTGGGGGGCTTATCAGAGCAGATTTTAATGTACTTCTCAGCTACAAAGAAAAATATGCTCAGTTTTTTGAATCAAATTAGCTCTCACTTTGAAATCAATTCAAAATAACTTGTATTTTTCTTCCCGTTTAAAGGAGTCGGTGGGAGGTTATTGCCTAATCTGCTTTTTTAACCACTTATTAATTTTGGCCGTTAATTGCCTCAAAGATCTATATGAACTTTCCTTGAGAAAAACAGCAGCAAAAAATCTAGTGTCTCCAATGTTTTTATGGTCTTCGCTTTCTGTAAAATTGTTGATTAGAAATTATCGGCACCGACGGCCGGTAACTGTGACGCAGCGGAAAAGACAGCAGATTTTACACCGTACTTCAATTATATCTTAGTTTCACTATCTTATATGAATGTTCTCGCGCATCCACGCAACGAACTAACCGAACAGGTTCTCCAACCTAACGACCAAGACACTTGATCGTACAAACAACAAAGCCTCAAACAAAGGAAGAACCACTCCCTGAATTTCAATGTCAAGACAGCTTTTATCATGTTGTTTTGCAATGTAACAGGTTTTCAATGAAAACGATCCTGAAGGAAGCGTATTATGGGTGAAACCCTATTACAGCCACTTCTTTCTTTCTTCTACAAATCGAGTTCGACTTGAGTTTGAGTCAGATCGTTTGAAAATGGATCGTGGATTCTGGCTTACCTACAAAAGTATGACCAATTTACAGCAATAAGACGCGGAGGGAGAAGAAACGAGTCATGTTGTAAATGTCCGTCTCAATTGAAAAATTTACACGCTTTAGAGGGAGACACGTGAAGGGGATTGAAAGTAATTGCTTGCTCTCTAATGTTGATCAGCATACATTGGCCTAAGGAAGGGTACACAAATGTTGAAAACTGGACATTCAATTTTCAGTTTATTGAGCTTTAAAATTAACACTTGACGCTTTCAAGATTGAAGTTCATAATTTGTACCATTCAAAAATTCGTAATTTATGATCACTATAACTTTTTAAAAATTGGGTAATGAGTAAACAGCAAATATCTTTATGTTTTATAGGAATACAATTGCTTTCTCAGTCTGGATCTATTGCAATACAAGGTAATTTTTTAAAGTTATTAGCGGCTAGCAGGTTATGAAAAGCTGATCTGGACATGATTGCTCAGTGCAATACAGAGTTGGTTCTCAGTTGAGAAGTCTGAATATCCATCCACTCATCGGTTGTGCTGGCTGAATGGTTGCATTTATAAAAAGGTGCTGTTCCGCTATTCTCTCCGCTTGAAGTTAGTATTTCTGGCAGAGACGTACCAAGCCGACAGAACCGCCGACTTCAAAGTGGCCCTGAGCACAACGTTGTTTAGTCTACAATCGCAAAATTTTCCCACAAAATCAAATCAATATTCTTCTTGAAACTTGTAATTACTTTGTGTATAACAGAAGGCGATTGCGAATTTGGCGCCATTGCTCAAAGCACTTCTCTACCCCTCACCTCACCAGGTTGGCCCGATTTTTACCCTATTGACAAAAATTGCAAATGGATCATTCAAGCCAGGCCAGGGTTTCGCGTGAGGGTGGATTTCACATCTTTTTTTACGGAAGAACCCTATGATTATTTATTAGTAAGTTGATATATTTGATATAAATTATGAGTTGTACTGAGCATTTTAATCTCAGTTCACTGGAAATTCTTTAACCGCCAGCACATTTCAGTCCCAAGCCTCACTATCAAGGAGGAAGAATTACAAAAGTGAGTTTTTCAAAGACACAACAACGCAGCGCTTTTTAAGTTGAACTGATGATTTTGCGATCGCTATGAAACAACTCTCTGATCCAATCGACCAGGTTTTCCAAACTGAAAGCAAGCGAACTCACAAACATTGTTCTTGTCGTTGTTGTTGTTGTTATTTTTGTTGTTTACTTCTTTTCTTTTTTTGTTGTTTACTTCTGTCATGTTTGTTGTTTACTTCTGTCATGTTTGTTGTTTCTGCAACGGAGACACTTTAATGTATGTAAAAAGATATCTAGATTTACGATGCAAATTTGGCAATCATTATTACACAGAATGGCAATATATTTCAAACCAGTCGTATATGCATATGCTTGAAGGACATTGAACACATATGCAAGCTCGATTTTCACATTATGGGTTTGGCTTTAAAATCATTGCAGCCATACTTTTCGAAATAAGTTTTGATTAGTCAGGTTGGAGGGAACTCATTGAACTTAACGAACTCAGGGTAAATGGAACATTTTGGAAATTGCAGCATAACCTCACGGTCTTCGGTTCTGCTGTCATCCACAGACGCCATTACGGTCGGCAGTTTGGATGCAAAGCGTAAGGCCAGGTTTCTGCCGGCAAAATACAAGATAAAG
Source organism: Trididemnum clinides (assembly GCA_963675345.1). NCBI lineage: Eukaryota > Metazoa > Chordata > Ascidiacea > Aplousobranchia > Didemnidae > Trididemnum > Trididemnum clinides. The sequence goes on from OY776286.1 coordinate 36,648,317, forward strand.
ATCGGGAAATACCCAAGTTCTAAAAGATTTGTGAAAACCCTTGGATGTTAACAGCTTTAGTGCTGTTATTGATAACGCCATATTACTAAATCATGTTGTAGCAGTGGATATGGTCCATCTTTGAGGTCGTCTATAGCCGCGCCTAAGAGTATCAACGAAATTTCTGAGCTTCGGAATTTTTCAATCTTTTGCCGGTGGAAATCCGGCTTAAACTTGGACGTTTATGGCTGCTTTGGTGGGCCAGGCCGCACGCAACCCTCTGAGCGCCGAACTTACAATCTTTCAAACTGCATGTCTGGTGTGTTGCCATCGGCGCAGGTAGCTGGGGCCGCAAGGACCACGGCATCTCAAAAATTTTTTAAGCCGGTCAGACATTGAAGATATTTTCAGGTCTATGGGCTACAAAATATCGTCCTCAAAAAAATTTCATTACACAATTAACCAGTACATGTAGACAAAATGTGGGGTCAGAAAATTGATATGCAAAAAAGGGTCATCTGGCAAAATTGCCAAATACAGAGACCGAAAGACACATTGTTGGATCCTCTCCCCAAAAAATTAGCTTCTGGCTCCGCTAATATGTTCAGCTTATCGCGATACGCCGCCTCCTCCGATGTACGGTAAATTTACGTTTACGGGTTCCAGTCTTCTCTGGCTTTTAATTGAATTTAAAGTTTATTTCCATATTTGTGCACCCTACGTGCGCTAGAGCAGAACTTGTCAACCTTTTTTGCAGCGGTACACCCCATTTCGGTTTCCAAAAATTATGAACACACTAATCGTGTTTAATACTAGAAGCGCTGAATAATGGTGCTACCGAGAAGGACCTAAGCGATTGTTTTTGACGGGCAGTGCAAATACGTGTTCATCGTTTTTGTGTTATAATATTTTGACAAATTTCAAAAAATAAATTGTGATTTACGCAAACCCGCACACAATGGGAGGCTAGCCTATATGGCTTCAGACCCACACCTAATTTGGACGCTTGGGGGACAGTTTAAAAAAAGGGCCCATCTCTAACAACTACGATAAATTTCGGAGAAAAACCGTCTATTCACAATGAAATTTCAAAAATTTGATTGCTGGTTCTAACTATCTCAACTTGTTGTTGTTGTTGTTGTTACCCGAACCCTCCCGAGTGATGGGAGCAATCTTAACTTCGCTATTGAAGATGGAAACTTCTCGACGTATATATCAAATTATATTACAAGAGCCACATCAATTCGGCTTTAACCGACTAAAACGCATGATATCTAAAAACACAAAGTAAATAGGGCTTATACTGTAGAAACAAGAACGTATTAACTAAAGATTTAAGCTGAAGCCCTACGACCAAAAAATGCGACTAACACTGAACTAATACAAAACGCAACTGTAAAAAAATGGTACTGATTGGATCCTAGTGCTTCAGGTAAGCATTAAACGACAAGTCAAGCAACGCACAGTTACCAAGCAACTACAAATTACAAATAATAAGTGAAATCTGATGTGATACAAATTTACATGATTAATGTTTCTGGAAATAAAAGTATTTTCGGGCAAAGGTTAATAAATAAATTTAGGAAAATTTGGTATTTTCGAAAGTAAAAATTAAGCGTTTCTATGGGGAAGAGCACTTAATGGGATTTGGTATTTTTTGAACGGGAGATTCTTTTGGGTGTCTCAATACAATTGAAATCTTGGAGAAATTTGGTGTGTTAACGTTGGTGTTTCACATATTGCCTGATTGGATCACATTTTTTAAGTTTCTTCGGGCCCCAATTCTATGCCTACTCCACAGTCTTGCATTTACAAAATTGCTTTGATTGTTTATCTTCAGAAAATGAAAAGCGGAGGCAGCAAGATTATGAAACTGTTACGAAAGCAAGAAATATTAAGTAGACAGACAAAAATATATACTTGTTCATTATTGCACTAGAAGCCTTAATATATATTGCTACCGATAAGGATGACACTGTTCATGTTTGAATATGTTCTGTGACTGAAAAATAGAAAGGAAACAGTTTTATCAATACTCCATCAGCACAGTTTTTGCATGCCGCTATTGTTGCTTTGTGTGCTTTTGCTTCAGAGTCTTCACTGCAGTTCTGGAAGAAGAAGCTGGTAGATTTGTTCTCACCTGACACCAAGTTGCACTTTTTTCTCATGTCAGCTAGGCGTGCTTCAGAGCTGTTTGCTGGCAATGTATTGTGGAGTAATTGAATTACTAAGGGCCACAGCACCCTTCCATTTTTTGGCTTGCAAAACTCTTTCATAAGCTCGAGCAGAAATTGCCACCTCGACAACTTTAATTTCATTATACTGCAGTAAACGATTTAAGCATTTGTGCAGGTGCAGTCGAGGTTGTTTAAAAACAAACTTACCGGCCATTGTCTATTGAAACTCTTGCTGGTATGGTATCTAACCATTTGGTTCAGCACGTTTACACTAGCCTTGGATTTGTAGTAATACTGTACCGTCTATGGCAGAATTATTTTGAGGCCTTGATTTACAGTAGTGTACAAATCAATTGACTCACTCAAGAAAGCGCCTGTAATTTTACTCAAAATGGTTTTTTATTCAAAAAGCATTAAAAAATTTACACTCAATATGATATGTGACCTCCTTTGTTTTTTAAAACTTGTTTTACACGTTTTGGCACGGAACAGAATAAGTTATGGCAACTTTTTGCAATTTCCTCATCGTGTTACCAAATGACAATAACGGCCTCTATTAGCTTGGTGAGATTAGTGCAATTTTTAGACCTCAGCTGATTTTTAGTACTAGCCCACAAATTTTCTATGAGGTTCAAATCTGGTGAGTCTCCTGGCCATTCTAGAACTTTTATTTGGTTTTCTTGGAACACTTTCTTTACTTTTTAGCAGCATGACAGGGGCCAGGTCCTGCTGAAAAATGCCCCCACCATCTGGAAAAGCTGTTTATATGTAAAGCATCCTCAGAAGCAGATATTTTGTGGGTCTTTCAGTTTCAGTGGTGTGGGATCACTTTACCCTGTATCAGAAATGATGAATGCTGACAAGTATATCGACTTAATCCAGCGATAGATTGTGAGAAACATGCAAACAGCTTTTCCAGATGGTGGGGGCATTTTTCAGCAGGACCTGGCCCCTGTCATGCTGCTAAAAAGTAAAGAAAGTGTTCCAAGAAAACCAAATAAAAGTTCTAGAATGGCCAGGAGACTCACCAGATTTGAACCTCATAGAAAATTTGTGGGCTAGTACTAAAAATCAGCTGAGGTCTAAAAATTGCACTAATCTCACCAAGCTAATAGAGGCCGTTATTGTCATTTGGTAACACGATGAGGAAATTGCAAAAAGTTGCCATAACTTATTCTGTTCCGTGCCAAAACGTGTAAAACAAGTTTTAAAAAACAAAGGAGGTCACATATCATATTGAGTGTAAATTTTTTAATGCTTTTTAAATAATAAACCATTTTGAGTAAAATTGCAGGCGCTTTCTTGAGTGAGTCAATTGATTTGTACACTACTGTATATTTACGTTTCTGTGCATTGAACTCAGGATGCATGTAACTTTATTTTTCTCAGCTTTTTGTATTGTCAAGACGCAATTAGATGGTGAGGAATAGATCTCGGATGTATGCAATGGTTTGTCTTTCATTACCAGATCAGTGTTGGCCCCTCTTGCTGTTATGTTTGTGTAGCATCTGGAATTGTTTTCATTCTCAGATTAAATTTTTTTGCTAACTTTAGGTCGGTAAAATAGTTGTCGATTGAGGCATTGTAACCCTTGTAAAATAGAAATGGAAAAGGTCATGCACACATTACCTGGAGGGTCGATACATCTACTTCGACTGGGATCTTTTTTCAAATATGGTTTACCGTTGTCCAGGTATTTTAACTAAGCACCCGCTAAATGCCCAAACTTTATTCCGAATCGGTCTGCCGTGTTGGCCATATACTTTGCAAAAGGGCATCTGGTTTTGTGCGGGAAAAGTTTTTCATCGACAGTCAAATCAAGACTTGATTCGTAACATTTCTTGCAATTTTCTGTAAACACTCCGACCCGCGGAAATCAAGCAAAATTTGTCATTTCCTTTTCCTCCGACTGAAAAGTCATCAAATCATAGATGTCTTATGGCTTTCTAATACCTATTACGGCCCATGGTATTTCCAAAGATTAGATGTCCTCATTCCTTGCTTCAACGTTGCTTTACTGGCTTATTCTTTCCAACTAGCACGCCTTGAGCAATTGTACATCTAAAAAGCTTTCAGCTCATCAAGGATTAAATCGAAATTATCATCTTGCTTTCCATGGTTGCTAGTTTGCTTCTGAACATCTCTGACCATATGTTCATTGTTAAATAATCGAAAAGCACTGCAGAAGCTATCTTGCACTACAGCTATGTGATGAAAAGACGTTGGACCAGGACGTTTCAAAAATAACTTACCTGCAGAAGCTTTTCCTTGATCTTGAGCACCAGTTTTGTTTCGTACTTTCAACTGCCCGCCAGTGTTTTGAGATGAATAATTATTACTTCCAGAAAGAATAGTCACAGAAGCAGCAGCTGAGCGTTACTCATCTTCAGTATCAGAACTTTCGACACCAGCATTACAAGTAGCCTAAGAAGTAGCTCCTCATCTTGTAGTTTATTTTTTTCATTCTTATCACATGAGTGATTGGTTCGAAAGCGCTGAAATTCTTGTTGGACAGTATCGCTGTCGCCATCAGCCATGATATGAAAAACCAGTATCTCAAAATTGTTTACAAAATATTCCACAGAAGTTCAAATGGCAAAGAGCTAGCCGTCAAGTCTATATCAAAAACCATAAGTTGATCGTTGAAAAACGGTCTTCCATTTTCCATCTTCCATTCCTTTCTCTTGAGATCAATCTCTTAGAACATTTGAAAACTGATACACCCCTGTACACTCTGTCACTACTGTATACTAGTGATGGGACGATACCAAATTTTTTAGAGATTTCGATATGAGTCCCGATGCCCCATTAGAATTCCGATTACGATTTTAATACCAGTCCCAATTTCGATACATGCAACAAATTTATGATAATTTTCAGACCCTGAAGCTGGTTTAAAAAACAAATATTTTTTGGACAAAGTATTTTTATTAATAATGCATTCAGGAGGATTCTCGATTCCAATTCCGTGTATTCGTTCCATCACTACTGTGTACCCTCGAAAAATTCTGGTACGCCCTTGGATGTACTATACATCCGGTTGACAAGCACTGCGCTAGAGCGGTTGACCCCAAATTATATTTTAAGCGACTTCAATTCTAACAAAAGTCTACGTCTTGCGACCCTGACCATAGGCGCATTACCTTAAAGCAAAGTTGAAGGTTTTTTTGAGATCAAGGTAACATTTTGAATCCAAACAAAAGTAAAGATTATCTTTCAGGAGATCAAGTTTTTAACACAGACATTTTCGCTATTTTCTGTTCCAAACAGAATTCAAGACCTTTTCTTTTTTTTAGATCAAGTTTTTTAAAACGACACACGACCCCACTTGGGGTCGCGACGCACAGTTATGGGACCATGGAGCTAGAGAATGGTTTTTGTTATCTACTAAAAATTACAAGAAGCTTTCACATAAAAAAAATACCTCAACGACGGCGAAAGCGTGCCAGAAAAAATCGTTTTTTGATGGAAATCAATTATCATAAATTTTTTCGCGCTTTTTAAATGTAACAATTTTTGGCGCCAAGACAATGCTTGATTAGTTATCATGTAAATTTGGCTTCACAATAATTCATTCTTCACATTACTTCTATTGCTGAACGATAAGCAGAAGATCTGCGAATACTGTTTTCAAATCTTTTTGGTAGGCAATGACTCGTCAGGAATAATTTAACCCAGGTCTGCCTAATATTTTATCTTGATTTAGATTCGTCAACAAGACAAAGAAACTTTGAAGTTGAGCGGCAATTTAACCCCATATATCACCAGGCCAGTAGTTTCGAAAACAAATAAATTGGAGCTTGTTTTTCATTCTGATGATACGGGCGTCTATCAAGGATTTCAAGCAACTTTTAAAGGTTAGAAATATATTTAACTTTACATTTGCAACCAGAAGAAAAGTTGCAACTTAAATTTCCAGGATCCAATCATGCGTATCAATCACAGATATAATGCAGTGGAGCTCTTGGCGACTAGTAGCAAGAAGCATGATTGCTACAAACATTTGTATAAAAACGTATCAACCAATCCAACAGCTTAAAGTATGTCGATTTGCAAGAGCTAAGAGAGAACGAATGCTTAAATTTTCAAAAATTTTAAGGAATTGGAATGGTTAACCATATTAGCTTGTGACATCGTATATTTATTTTACAGTAGCATTGTAAAGGCTAAATATGTCATGTACACCCACTAGCTTTCATCAGATGCTCTTATTCAAAATGTATTTGAATTAAAGCTTTTGACTTTCTTTTTAGCGAACAAGTTATCTGTCAACAATCTAACAAGCCAAAAATTAAAGCAACCGGTTAAAGAGAATAATAGCACAACAAACACAGTAGTCAAGCAAAACAAACAGTCGTACGCGAATACGCCTCAAAACACACTCCACATAAAACACAGTTTAAGCCTGGACTCCTAATTTAGGAGTTCATGATTTAGGATTGCCATATCCGAAGAGGAGCAATTTCAGGCACATTTGTGGCGACCACGTTCACACTTTTAAACACTAGCAGAACATCTGTCATTTACTCATTTTAGTTTCGAAACAAACGAAGTTTTTTTCTGCTCAACTTTTTCAAAAAGGTTGTTTCGCCCACGCTTTGATTTCGAAACAAACATAAAAATTTGGAGTTGTTTTATTATTTAGGTTACAAATCAAAATCTCTCAACATCTATTTTGTTTCTGTCTGTTCGTATTACCATTACGAACCCAATATTTGCCGATTATTTAAGCAAAAATAGGAATATTGATTCATCGTCTGCAGCCACCTACAGCTAAATCTCTATTATAATAATTTAGTTAAATTATATATAATATAATTGGTTAGATTAATTGAACCGATAAATTTTAGAAGGAATAGTTGTTGATAGAAGTTGTTACTTTTAATCTTTCTTACATTTTTTTATCTGCATGTATATTTTTTGCTGATGCTTGCATAGATCGGAGTCAGTTGTTTTTTCATCGTTTTATTTTTGAGAACTTTTTTCATTTTTTCTATGCAAATTTTTGCTTTTCTGTGAAGGTAGCGGCTCAATGAACAACGCTCTATTGCTGCCTTCTCATATTTTCCTCAACTCTTATTATTAGTGTACTTAAATAAACTGTGCTGAACCTAAGTAGGCCCACAAGTCTGCTCTAAGTCGCTGCACTGCAGTCTGGTTGAAAACCCGTTAAAAAATGCGTTAAAAAACTTTTCCATGTCTGTTGCAGTGCTTGAGGTAAAAATTTACGGTGCCGATAGTAATGACAACTAGGAAACGGTTGTGGAAAAGTTTTATCACAAGAGGAAAATGCGCTCTTTTGATCGGCACTATATTACAAGGGATGAAGCTCTTAAACTTTTTGAGACGCCCCCTTCCTCTTTGACAATGTTAACAACAACAACACGTGCTCCCCTACATGAAGTCATCATTTTTTGAAGATGATTTTGTTCCGAGCAACAAAGAACTTTTTTTTTGAAGATCAATTTCTTCGAAGTGGACATTACGTGCTCTGCAGAACAATACAAAGACCTTTTTTAGAAGATCAACTTCTTTAAAACGCTGATTTTGACAAATTGGCTCAATCTTTTTAAGGGATGGCATAAAACCACGGCCACCCACCCCATGTGAGCCTTCCACGCTCCCAGTTTAAGAAACCCTGCTTTAGTTAATCCGCGAATAAAAAAGTCTTTACTTTTATTGAGCGACTGGCAAAAGCTGTTTTTTGTAAGTAGAGACCACGCTTTAGCAAATTGTTTCTAAAGAAACTTTCCTTCACTTCTAATTAGTGGGTGCTAAATGCGTTTTTGAAATTCGTCCAACACTTTCGTGTCTCCTTGGATGTCACCGATTTCATTGACGTCACTAATCTGAACATTTGGTTTTACAGTTGAAGTCTTTCCTGAGACCGTAAGAAAATACATGACCCTCTTTATTTTTGTATTGCAGAAACAAAAATTCCACCTGAACTGCCATTCGGTAAGTGATGATTCAATTATTTTGAAATATTTTATTTTCGGGGTGCCAAATAGTAGCGCATAATGCATTAAATTGCAATCAACGGTCGTGCGAGAAAAAAGCAAGGCACAAGAATGAAAATCGCTGTAAATGACAAAGGCAATTTACTTAGATTAAAGTGAAACCCAAAAACCCTAGGACTCTTCTAACGCTCACCCAAATATTCTTCTATATATTGACATGCAATACAATGCAATTGTTTCTGCATCACTACCATCCCGCTAGCACATTACTGTGCTTTCTGAGTGATTGGCTTACTGACTTTCCCCTGTTTCCCGGGTTCGTCCGGTTAAAACGCTAAAGCTGCTTTCACCGCATGCCGCAGGAGGCGACTTTTGGGCATCAATAAACGGTAGTCCGCTTTTGCGTTGGGACTGCTGGTCTGCAATGTGTATTCATGACTAGTTCCCCACACACATTACCGCTTGCCCTCACCTGGTTTTTATTGATTTGCAGTGTGAATCTAAATTGGCGTTTATCCCGTGCCTCTACCCCAATTATCCCTTATCTTCCTATACCAAGGAAAAGAGGGGTTAATCAGCAAAGACAGCAATGCTTATTTTATTCGAAGCTACCGGGAACAATTACTTCACTTCGATGATAAAATGTTGATAAACGTCAGTATCATAAGAGAAAAATATTTGTTTGTGACGTCAAACCAAGATTGTCCAATAGGTTGACGAAGCGATGCTTTCAGTCTGGTATAGATATTATTTATGCACATCAAGTCAATGCGCTATAAATAACTAACTAGATCGATGGGGAGTATTTGAAAACAAAAACAAAAAAGCTTTGAGACCCAAAAAAAGTAAGTATTTACGAAAAAGTGAACTCGATTCAGTACGGCCGCCACTCCTGTTATTATGCCTTATAGTAGTTCATTCGAAGTGGCTCTTGCTGCTTGCTGAACTGTATCAATATATCCAGTTAATATTGTATGCGGTCTAAAAAAAGTTAATTGGAGTTATGAAATGTTAGATGTGGATTTAGACCGGTTTTTGGATTATCTCCAGAATTGGATGCTTTAATCACCTGAGTTCAGTAAAATATCAAAAAACCTTCTGCTTCTGACAACCTTGCGTTTTTGAACTACAAGGTGTCACAAAAAATACCACAAAAATAAAATATCATAAATTCCACAACACTTTAGGTATTTATGTTTTTAATGTGACATCTGCAATAGCACATCAAGGAATTTCGTTTGCCGTGTCAATTTCCAATTTTACTCATGTTTGTGCAAGCTTTGGCGATTTCAAAAACATCAATTTTCGGTTTTCAATATGTTAATTATTCACAGAACGTGCTCGATATATCCGCCTCGACGGTTGAGACATTCACTCAGCCTGACTGCAAAGTTTCCGATAACTCTCTTGCACATATCTGATGGGATTGCTTTAATGAATCTTGTAATAGCTGACTTTTGCTCATGTAGTGTCACTCTGTCGCCAAATTTTTGTTTCAACAATTCCAGGGTTGCATTGGCGGTATGAGGAGTAACATCGTCTGGCATAAACCACTGCTGGTTCATAGTAATCTTTCAGCCTTAATTGAGAGACGAGCAGAACTTGCGTATGATGATGCAGTAATTTTCCTGATTTATTGTAACTGATGTGCCACCGTCATCTTCAAACCAGTATGACTCAATTATGGTTTTTGAGTTCATGGCACACCATGGACATCCAACTTTTGAGGAGTGCAAAGACCGTTGCAACATTTCCTATGATGATGCAGTTCCCCGAAATACATCATTCTTTGAGTTAACAACCATTAAGATGAAAGTGGGCTTCATCGCTCTACCAGACTTTGTCTACCCAGCCCTTGTTTTTCTCCATTTTGTCGTTAAACCAATTGCACATGTCGACTCGTGTCTTTTCATCATTTACTGTTGGTTGGCGTGTGATCTGAATGCGATGCGGAATGAGTTTCAAATTCAGTTTCAAAATATGGACAATGCTGATTCGATTCATGTCCAACTCTTGAAATCCCCACCGAGAAGACTCTTGGATTTCGAATGGCAGAGCAACGGATATTTTCCGGAGTTCTGACATCTCTTCGATAAACAGATCTTGTTTTGTTCAGATTATGAATAGTTCCATTAGTTTGAAACTTCTTTTACAATCCTCCGCACTGCCTTTCGGTCAGGAGTTGCTTTCACGCCAAAATGACGCGGACGTACTCGTTGAGCTTTTGCAATAGATTTGTTATTGAAGTAGAATTCTATTAATTTTGCTTTTTTCTCATCTGTAAGCTTCATATTCAATGGATTGCCCTCAAATTACATCCAAAAAAATTCTTAGCTTACATCTACAATATTTGCAAAAATGAAAAAATTCAGGTAATACATAACAGAATGAGAACCAATTTTTGTTGTGGCATTTTTTGTGACACACCGTATTACTTGTTAATTCGGCCTTGGTCGCCATTTTTGTTTGTTGTTGTGAGGTTTAACATTAAATTTATCTAATTTTAGCGCCGTGCGGCTTTGACGCTAATGCTGGGTCGCGCAACCAGACAATCAGTTCCCCTGGTTGGCCAAGGAAATACAGCAGCCGCCTCAACTGCACTTGGCGTATCACCGCAAGATGGGGCTTTAGAATTAAATTATTCGTTGTGTTCCTGAATACGGAAAACTGCTGCGATTATTTGAAGGTTGGTAGGTAGGCTAAACGATGTAGCATCAAAAAATTTCTGCAGTAAAGTACACGATGGGGTAAAATATCAAGTTTAAGTATTTGTTCTAAAATGATACTTATGTTGAAGTGTCCGTAAACAAACCACCCACATCAAGATGCAAGTTGGTAACTACTGGGTCAGCATTCTCCTGAGTCATGCCACCTTGTCCAAAAACAGAGTAAAACTTTTATTGATAGCTTTTACCGCAAAATTATTTTAGGTAGGATTAGACCCTTCTCTTCGGCTGTACAAAAATACAGGTTACGTAACTGGCAGGGGGGTCTGCGTCAGCAGCGTGGTTGTAAGCAAAATACGGTAAATTTTAAATAACAAAATGGTTGTGAGATGTTGTTATAACAGGGAGAGGTTGGCCAAGGTAATCGTATACGTGGAGTGTTCCGCCTGAGTGGAGACTCTCCGAACTTTCGTAGCTTTGTTACTGGAAGCAATCAAATCACTCTCCAATTTATCAGTGACGTCACGATCAATAAAAAAGGATTTCAGATCAAGTATATAGGTGAGAAACCGATGGTGGGATACAAGGTAGAAAAAATGATTTTGATAACATAAAGGGGTAAATTATTTGTTTTGTTTGTGTTTTTATTTCCACACGAGCTGCATTCGAGGTGCTGAACGTAAATTGCCCAGACTTGCTGTAGGCCCAACGGGGGTTTTTGATTTACTATATTGCGCTTGAATGAGCGTGATATTACTTTGTAGAATTAAGAGTTTTAGTAAGAACAACAAGCATTAATTGGAGAAATTGATCCTCACTATCATGCAGGTTATAGAGGTATTCGTAATTAAGATCTATCCCTAGATTTTGATGTTAGTCTCAATGAACACCAGTCAACACGTCACCATCAAAAGGCAATATTAGAAAAACCGATATCAGGCTGAATAACAACTAACTTGATGTCAGCTTTTACCTAGCATCATTTCAGCCTGACATCATAATTTACGAGTGAATATCGGTTTTGTATCACCCTGCATGACCCTCCATATTTTCTGCAACCCACTAAACAGAGGCAAGGTTTGCAGGCTAAAGTTTGTTTCGCTAGGGTACAGCAGCATAATCATTGCGAGTGATGATCCGATAATCGCTTGATCGTAGTTTCATTAAGATTGCTCCCTAGTCCTTTTCGCCTGTTACTTAAACATATATTCCTTAACCTTTTGGCTTGACACTTTTTGGAGAAAATCTCTAAAACGAAGTGAAAGATGCGAACAAAAATTGTGAAGCAGTAAAGATCTGTAATTGGGCTATGGAGAGTTGGCTGGTGGCTATCTGAATTTTCATTTAGCAGGCTGTTTATCAACTTTTAATATTTATGAGACTTATACTCCGTTTTGCCTTCTATTCAAATAAGCAGTAAACAAAATCTCGGAGCATTTGAAACTGCAATGTAAGTACAAATGGCCGGAACATTCCTTAGATGTCCAAAAGTTTCTTTAATATGATAAGTTTGTTTGCTGCAGCCTATAGCGGTGTTTGACGACCGCGTGTTCAACACCTTTGTGTGTATCAGAATTTTGCAAAAGCATGCTATCGTGATGGGATGCGTAAGAGTGTATCAGTTTTTTTAACTGAAGACCTTCTTTTTTTGAAGATCAACCGCAAAAGCGCCGATTTTTTTAATTGAAGGCCGTTTTTGGAAATCAACTTCAAAACAAGCAGTAGTCATTGCATTAAATGCTGTTTATTTTTATTTTACGTATTCATCTATATATATAAAACTCAAAGTTTGTCTGTCTGTCTGTCTGTCCGCTATAGAAATAAAACTGGAAACATTTAGATACAAACAAACATATGAATCTTATATAACTTTTTCCAGGGAAGCCAAGCACGGTATTTTGATTTCGATCAGAATCGTCTATGGGGGGCTACGAGCCTATATTTATTCAACCTATATTAAAATACTAGAGTTGTGTAAAGTTTTTGTTAGGTACCACAAACAGAAAAAAATTTGTGACAAATAAAAATCCAAATTTGATGGTTATGATCAAGACTTTACTTTTAAAAACCGCTAGCAGAATTACCTGTCGTTGATCGGATCAAATGTAAAGACTGACTAAATTTTTACATTGAATAACCATATTTTAATGTGTTTTTATGATTTCAATGTAAAAATTTAATCAGTCTTTACATTTTACCCGATCAACGACGGGTAAATCTGCTAGAAAAGGACGTTGAGATTTCGTTTGGACCCCAGCGACATTCTGAAAAATTATGCCATCTTTCAGCAAAAATTGGGTTATTCACTTAAGCCGGGAGTTCTCGACCAGGGAAATTCCCTACTACGGAAAAATTTTGAATTTTCAATGAAAGAATTTTATCTAAAAAATTAAACGTTTTTGCTTGAACGAGATGTACGCAAACAATTGCGCGCATGTCCGCCATTTCTGTTGATGCCGGTATATATACCGTCGCGGGAGCGAACGCATAAAGATCGCTTGCCGGTAATTATACCCGCGCGGGATCGAAAGAGTTAAAATATGGTTTTTCAATGTAAAAATTTAATCAGTCTTTACATTTTACCCGATCAACGACGGGGAAATACGGTATTTTGATTTCGATCAGAATCGTCTTTGGGGGGGCTACGAGCCTATATTTATTCAACTGTTTCCAAATGCGCTACAAACAGTTGCCACAAAATAACTTCGTAAATTTTGCCTCGATTGTTATCGTGATTCAGTAGTATAGTGGTTATCACGCTTGCCTGACACGCGAGAGGTCCACGGTTTGAGCCCGGGCTGAAACATAGATTTTATTTTTGATACAATTACACGTTTTATGGAGTGACCACAAAGAAGTCAAAATGGTATTTTGATTTCGATCAAAATCGTCTATGGGGGACTACGAGCCTATATTTATTCAACCTATATTAAAATATAGAGTTGTCTAAAGGTTTTGTTAGGTACCACAAACAGAAAAAATTTGTGACAAATAAAAATCCAAATTTGATTGTTGTGAGCAAGACTGTATTTTTAGAGATCACTAGCAGATTTACCCGTCGTTGATCGGGTAAATGTAACTTTTTCCAGGGAAGCCAAGTACAGTATTTTGATTTCGATCAAAATCGTCTATGGGGGGGCTACCAGCCTATGGGGCTCTACTAGAGGCCTATTTGTATCTATATATATAAAACTCAATGTGTGTCTGTCTGTCTGTCCGCTATAGAAATAAAACTGGAAACATTTAGATACAAACAAACATATGAATCTTATATAACTTTTTCCAGGGAAGCCAAGCACGGTATTTTGATTTCGATCAGAATCGTCTATGGGGCTACGAGCCTATATTTATTCAACCTATCATAAAATATGGTTATTCAATGTAAAAATTTAATCAGTCTTTACATTTTACCCGATCAACAACGAGTAATTTAATCAGTCTTTACATTTTACCCGATCAACGACGGGGTAAATCCAAGTACGGTATTTTGATTTCGATCAGAATCATCTATGGGGGGCTACGAGCCTACATTTATTCAACCTATATTAAAATATGGTTATTCAATGTAAAAATTTAATCAGTCTTTACATTTTACCCGATCAACGACAGGTAAATCTGCGTTATTTTGATTTCGATCAGAATCGTCTATGGGGGGCTACAAGCCTATATTTATTTTCCCTCTCTTTACATTTTACCCGATCAACGACGGGTGGAAATCTGCTAGTCTATTCTATACTGTAAACCTCAATTTTGTCTGGGTGTTGGTTCTAACCCTTCCAATACTACTGGGCGTACAAATATAACACTTTTCACGATTGATCACAATTTTGGGGTGAGTGTCATAAATGGTTCGCGACCTCATGGTGATGTCACATTTTAAAGTAATATTTTTAAACTTTCACTTCTTGATGGAGGAAAGCGATTTATTTGTTTAAACGAAAGCCAGCATTCGATTTACCAACTTCAAGAAATTTTACCTTTTAGAAGGTAAAATGACGTCATAATAAACGAACGATAGTAAAATATGTTTTCCTAATTTTTTAAAAGAGGCTGACCGGAGAAACGCAGTCGAGATCTTTTTCGGGAGATAACAACAAAGTGCTTCCGTTAAAATACTTGAACAAAAATTTAAGCTTTATCGACGATGCATCAAGCGATCAAGCATTAAGCGTCCTTTTTTTTAGCGTGATTTTTTCCTTTTTTGCTTGCACGCTTTAAAAAAGATCTTTTCCTCGTCACTTTGTTAAGTGACATCATAATGGTGTCTTGTACTACTTCAGTGAAAACAGCAGCAAACATCAGCTGTACTTATTATTTTCTCTAAATTTGAAAGCAAACGTAAAAAGTAAAGCCTATTACTGATATGCTGCTTGTTGAAGTTGAGCGTCACATTACAGTACTAAAATACAATTTAAATCTGTTTTGTGGAAATTCCATGGCAAGAATGAAAATCACATTAACTGAACTGTAGGTGACGTTAGAATATTGTTGTAGTACAGTGATTTCGTGCACCCGAGTAGCCTTCTTAACCTCAGAGATATTTTTATCGCGTGTAGCAAAGTGGAGCAAAATGCCAAGGTCTAATGCCGGGGTTCTCAACCAGGAGTAGATTTATCCTTTGCTGGTAAATTTGACCTACCTTGGGGGATAAATTTTGTTAGCAAAAAATCCATAATTTTATTTATACAATAGGCATTTGAAAAGAAATGAAAATATAAAAAAATTTGGGAGGTAAATTTTCCTTTTGAAATTTACCCAGGGGTAAATGAGAGTATAAGGGTCGAGAACCCTGGTCTAATGTGAAATCTTGGAATGTTCTTTTCGTTTTAGGGTGGAATGTTCTCTTCTTTAGCACAAACAGCTGGTTATGGGGTTATCCATTGAAGCCATAACCTTGGTTATTGTAGTAACTGAATTGTAGATACTAGACTCACTGCCCCGGGTCACTTCAAACTCCCATGGCTGCGTTTATGCTGGTAGCAAAGAACATACGCGCAATCAGAGGTTTTAACTTTTGTAACTAGGCCTACAATTACAAAAAACTTGTAAGTATTGGGCCTTTAATTCAAGGCTAAATTCCTGTAAATACATCAGTTACTTCTGTATCCTTCCACGATTTTGAATTCATGACACTAGGCACTTAGTGGAATAAACTTATAAAAGTTTGCAAAATTAGTTGCTGTTTGTAAGTAAGTACAATTTTGATTCATTAGTAGAGAGGTCGGTATCATGGGCATAGTTTATCGAATTCAAAGCTAGAGGAGAAATCAACAAAAAAGGTCATTAGGTCATTACCAATCGGTGAAATCATAGTCACCAAATATACAGTCGTACCTATGGAGCGATATGTTTTTTAAATGGGTTATTAGGCCAATCGAGCGATCGGATGTTGAGCAACACATGTGGAGGAAGATATAACCCTTTAGCTATATTGCTGCACCAACGCTCATAGATGCAGATAAAGCATTTGGTGTCACAAATATCATTTCTAAGGGGTTGTATCAGGTCATGAAATAAGTCTACCACCAAATAGCTTCTTCTTGTAATCGCAAAACAAAAATTAGTACGGCGCTCAGCCAGACGTTTAACTTTGTGTTCCTATACTTACTGAAAGGAACGAATAGAATTTGAAAAATGGTGGAGAGTTTTTGATCAGGAACGGTGTTAATTCATAGCACGATGATAGGGATTAGGAGCATAAGGTCGATGTCCTCATTTATACCAACTTTTTTTGCTGTTCCCGGAAATGTTATTTGAATGCAGCTGGCTGAACCGATGTTTCTAAGCCGATGGAATCCAAGCCGGGCAATGTCGGCAGAGCCCGGGTGATTTGATATAAATATGATTGGCGTGTACAGATTTTAGAAAAACGACATCAGATGTACTTCTATTAGCGAGGTTGACAAACGCCTACAGCACCAATTCCGAATAGCGTTCTGCTCGTTTTGTCTTATAAGACTGATAAAACCTGCAATTGTCCTGTTTGCTAAAGAAGGTGGCAATAGTGTGATGGATTTGCAGTTTCTTTCTCTTTACCACGTGTTCATGCATAGACACTGCTAGGAAAATATTTTTAAATCTGATCAAGAAATTCAGACGCTTTTAGATATAACGGCTGCAAAACAACCATTTCCAGAAAAAAAAGGATATCAAACAAATTTGAGGGACAGATTTGACAGAATTTGAAGTTGGAAAATCATCTCCGAAAAAAATTGTTGCTTAACAAAAACGTTGTACATAAAAATTGAAAAATATACTGTATATTTCCTCCAAAATATATTTTTCGTTTTTGGATTATGCTGATGCCTCCAAGTCTATCGTTCAGCAAGATTCCATTCAAGCATCTGCTATAAAATTAATAGCATTTTGATATCCTCTGACTTGTTCATAACTTATTTTTGTTTTATTAGAAATCTTTCGCAAAACTTTATCAGTAATTTGTTAAAAATTTTTAGAGACTCAAGAAAAACCCAGCAACTACGACGGTAAGTGAGTTGTTACCAGTAACTAAAAATTTAGTTGAGTTGTCACAAATTTTCAGAGTCAGGGGCGGAGACAGAGTGAGGGCAGGGGGGCTTTTGGCTCCTCCATTTTTACAAGTGGGGACCAAGCCTCCCAAAACTAGTTTAGTATTTTTAATAGCTACTATCTACAAGAGTGAGCAGGGGTTTCTTGAACAGCCCTGTTACAAAAACAACATAGAGTAATACTAGTTTACATTACTTGTGATACGATGAACACCGATTCCGTTTTTAGGAACATGCCACGCACCGTACAGTACACCAACTACTTCGGGTGCACATAACTTTACCATAGGCGTAGCCAGGGGGGGCCAAAGGGGTCATGGCCCCCTGAATTTTAAGTCAAATTACAAAACAGTATCAAAAAAATAAAAACATAAATTTTTTGCATCTCTGCAGGTACATTAGAGTTTATTGTTGACTTTTAGCAAGGGGGTGGGGAGGGCGTGACTTTTTAAGTTTTTAAACTTTCAAATGTTATCAAACAAGATGTGTACGTTTTACACACTAAATTACGTCGAAGTTTTTCTTCTATGTCGCAGTCGAGTGATGAATTGATAATCCAAGTTATGGTAATTGCGAGAAATAAGCGTCTCGCTGAGCGCTTTCTTGTTTTATTGCGATGCGGACAGCAACAAAGACGTCGCTTCTTTTATCAGAACGTTCAACCTACCAGTGGGAGTGGTTTCCTTGAAATTCCTTAAATACCGTAGTACGTTATACGTCACAATTGAAGTTGAACTATTAAAGCCGTTCTTGATAAAACTACATTAGATCAGTAAAATCGCATTTGCACTTTCTCAGTTCTGTACAGCAATTTTTATAGTAGCGACGAGGGTAGTTCACGAAAGGCAAAATGCCGTTATAAGTAAATGACGTCACATCAAAGTTGCAAAATTTGGCCCCATCTCAATATGTTTCTGGCTACGCCCTTGAACTTTACTGTCAAATTCAGCTACCTCAGAGAGAACGTTTCTGTTCAGCGCTGTCTTTTTATTTGCATACGCTTCTCTACGGCAGAGAGGAGGTTAAAACAATTATCTACTTTTTCATGTTAACATGGAACAAAGGTACTCCTTAGATCTAGAGGCAATGACAAGTGAATTTACTAGCTGATATACGACAAACGGAAAAAGTTCTTTCGGCTCTTTTAATTGCATGATTTTTTGTTTTGCCGTATTTTCTGGAAATGTTTTTGATGGGAACACCGTGACACTTTATAGTGCTATTATACAAGAATAATACTATGATACAATAATATACCGCAACTCTTGGGTGCCGTGGACAGTCGGTGTCCAAGTGTGAGCCATCCAATTTTGTGTCGATGTCTCCCCTGAGTGTTATACCAACTTCGGTTTAGATGTAGGTTACTTTAAGGTTTATTAGCACGACGTAGTTCATCTCGATCGCAATCGCAGAATCAAGAATTAACTCAAAACGTCTTTTCCCAAACATCAAATAATGCTCCTTGAAAATTGTAAACACGAATGAGAGAAAGAATTTTTGATTTGTCTTTGTGTACTGCACTGATAACCAAAAAACAACCGGAAACACTAACATAACCCAGGGAGAATCAAAGTATTGCTCTGTTATCAAATCAAGTTACTTTCTGATTTTAAAAACATTGACTTTTTCATAGCTCCTTGTGGCTTCTCGGCTATGGCGAGGAAATCACAACAACCTTTTTATTCTCCCGGTTGGCCTGCTGCTTACGCCAGTGATCTGGATTGCAAGTGGAATCTTACTGCCCAGCCTGGATGGTTCATACATATCCGGTTCATAAGCTTCAACACGGAACCTTGTTGCGATTATTTGGATGTGAGAAAGTTTTAGATGCTTTAGTTTATTTTGTATGTAAAACATGGCAACTGAACCGAAGGCAAGAGGATTTTTATTCGATAATTTTGTGTGTTGTTTCTATGATACCTCACCTTACGTTAGGTATACTTTGTGGGCAGGGATGTAGTGCTAAAAAAAAAAGTGTGGGAACGCGCAGAATCAAAATACACACATTCCAGGTTAGTGCGTAACAGTGTGCCAACGCCGTTTCCACGCCACTTCACCCCTGTTTGTAGACTTACAACAACGTAATGCACCGGGTTACAATCTTTAGTTTGCGTAATAATTTGAAAAACGCCGACCAAAACGCAGAAATTGCCAACAGATTGTTTTTTTCTCGAAAACATTGGTGACAATATTAATGCCCGTAAAGGTTTAGTCGACGTCATTGCATGCATAGGAAAGATAATTAATCGCGATTTCATTCAGGTTGCTATATTGGCAACGTGGTTAAGTAGTTTGAACCTTCTCCTATGTGCCAGCAATGGTTTGCTTTGCCGTTGTGACTTTAATTTAAACAATTTATTGCGATTTTTCGGTTTAGCTGCACTACTTGTGATAAAAGTGCGCTGCACCAGCTCACTGGAAATACGGAAGCAAGTCTGAATTCAAATTTATACATGTTAGCAATAGGCACATCTATCTCTGGTAGCAACTATGGTTTTTTCGTGATTAGGAAGTCGACAAAACAAATATAACTCTCTCTGTGGTTACAGTGCGTGTGATTGAAACAAACCACGGAGGACATAGCGATATTTACGAAGCAGTTGTCATTTTGTTTATCGACCTAATCAGTCTTACCCACAGATTTTTGATGGAGACATACTTCGTCTCCGCCTAGCTGGTGACGTCTCAATCAACAAACCAATAACTTCGACTTCAAATAATATGAAGCTGAGTTTTCATTCGGACGCAACGCAGTCTGGTCATGGGTTTCAAGCTCTCTATTACGGTAAGTTCATAAATGGAGTTGATGTAGGAAGGTGTTGAAAAACTTATGGTTGGCACGGAATCAACCCAATTAAGCTCCTTCTCCTGTAGGAAAACGTCGTTTTTGACGGCGTTGTGTCAACTGCATTCTCTGAGAATATAAACTGCTAAAAGTAGGCTTACTAACGAGGTCGTATTGAGCAGTATCTCCCCATTTGAGGGCATTGCGGTAAAGTTAATTCCACTCTTAATTTTGAGCGGGGATGCGAATGATGAAGGCTTCCTTTAAAAAATGTGGCTCTCATTTTCCTGATCCCGCGGCACTGGTGAGATTAGATGAGAGAGTTCCCTTCTCTCGGCCGCTTTTTCTTCGACACCAAGGTCTACCCGTATTGTTGCACGTAGCTACAAGTGGTTTTTCAATATTCCATCACAGTTGGGTCTCGAACTCGCTTCCTACGTTTGCGAGGTGAGTGCTTTAACCACTACATCACCAAGCTCCACGATAAGGTAAGATTGCCCTAAAGAATTTTATAGCTGAAAATAAATATAGGCCTAACTAAACTCTTTGCTTTTTATTTGCATATAAGGAATTCTGGTGCTCCGTATAAAAAATTTTAAATTTTATGCTGCTTCTAAATCAGAATCTGCGTCAGTACTTGCACTTTGTAATCTCCATGCAATCGTTATGGTTGCAATTAGTCTGCATCTATCTCATCTGGCTTCATGACAAGTTTCATCAAGTCAAGCAGTACGCTGGCTGCTCCACGTCACACAAGTGACAGTGTATTGGAATTGAAAAACCTATTTAATCCTCCTTCCAGGAAAAAAAGTTTAGTGGTATTTCATGGAAGAAACTGGGTGAAAACCTGTCTTGGAGTCGGCACAGTAGGCTACATTTCTATCACATGCGATGCATAAGTGCAATCAAACTGGAAAATTGCGGTAAAGTGTCTTTCTGAAAACAAGAGTCAACACACAGCTACTCAAACACCAAGTCTTGGTGAGGTTTGAGTGCGCGACTACGCCATCATCGTTGCCGCAGAACGGGATTCCAACCCAATAAGCCATGCTTCCAACTTACCTCTACTTTTTCTAGTACTGTACAGAGCAAACGTTTGCACGTGAGCTTTTTTTAGGAAAGTACTGGTTACTGAACAGAGGTGCCATCAGAGAAGAACTGAAAAAATTGAAACCTCCTTTATCCATAATACTTTGCATTAAAAAAGGCTAAGGAATTTTTTACGATATTCCTCAATTTTATCACAAATAGACAATCACAGCTTTGTTGGCCCATCTTTCTACAATTCTAGTTACGCAACTGTTATTGGATCATTTCACATGAATTTTTTTACTTTCCAGAATTTCAGAATTAGCCGAAGAAACACTTCGTGATTCTACATTGATTTTTCAATCATGAAACAAATGAAATGCATTTTGCTTTTTTCACGCGACATCATAACTCACCTGGACTAAATTCTTTGCTTAGTTATAGCAAGGTTTCCCAAGTAATCCGTGATTCTAATTCAGTTTCACTTTACCAAGCCAGTTTCATGCCAGACCACAGAGCCACTATTTTTTTAAAGCGGTGATAATTCTTCTAAAAACTGATGCCATCAGTCGTCACAAGATTTCAAGTCTCTGAAGTAAAGAGTTTTTGTCATTGGAAAGAACGTTTACCCAGAAATCTTGGCTTGTTTAAATCAACAACCCTGCTCTTACGAGCCATACCTGTATTCATTACTAGACCAGCTCAAAAAAGAAGTTTGTTGGTAAAGATTTTGTTTTGAAGTTTCTGTGGCCAGGATTGCCTGCACACAACCAGGCAAATTAATGGAAAAAGTATGCTGGTTTTATTGCAACCTAATTGCATTGGCAAATGCAGGGAGAAGTCTACTTTGTGTTTGTAACCTGTTACTGCATGTCTTTTAATTTTAAGTAGCGTATTTTGGCTAATTTATGCTTTATAATTCGAACTGCAGTTTGGGCCGACTTAGTTGCAAACATATAAAGTGCAACCGTAGCTCATGCGTAATCGCTGTGCTTGGGGGGTGGGGGCAATTTAATTTCAATTGCCGTTAGGTTTTGTATATTCAAGTAAGCTTGACACTAAGGAAATCGTGAATGCGTCACAATTTGGTAATGTGCTTCTTATTCTTTGCGTGATGATTAAATCCAAAAAGCCTCATTTGTTTCATTACCATCGTGTTGCATACCGGTACGTATCAAGTTACTGCAAGTTACATCAAGCCAGTGACGTCACTGCACACGTGACAGCAGGGGCGGGTTCAAAAAATAACGCCATAAATTTAAAAAGTGATGTCTATATTAGAGACAGGAATAATTGAGTCTAAGTGTGCCGGCGCTGTGTTGTAGTGGCTGAAAGGACAACTTCACAATCTGTTGCTTCGGGTTCAATTTTCTTGTGGAATCTAACCAAAGACTTTTAAAAATGGTAATCATGCAGGTCTGGCGCTTGGCACTCAGCAATAGGAGTAATGAGGAGAATGAATATAGCAGGCATTCCTCGTATGTCGAGTGTAACGATTTTTCAATCAATCACTTCGTTCTTTCGACAAATTTTCTATTCAAATTTAACGTTTCGCTCCCCTTAGTTACCGGGGAGCTTCTTCAGAACACGGTAGATGTTAATAATGTGACATACAAACTGTACAACATAAAATTACAAAGACTACCTGTATTACTAAACACTAAAAATTATTTATCAACAGGGCAGGCAATCACGTAAGAGGAGAATGAAAGTAAAGTATACGGTATAAATTTTTATTTTTCGGAAATTTTTAAACGTAAAACAGGGGAGTCACTAAATCAAGTCAAAAAGTCACTAGATTATCGGTAATTTTTGAGGTGGAATCCCAGTTTTCAAACCTTTCTACAAATCTTCATTTAGCAAGTAACCGATTTTTACATTGTTATAAAGAACTAAAAACATTTGATAAAAAGCACTTCCTTCCGTTAGAACTAAGTTACTGCTGCACCTCCTCAGGAGAAGGCAAAGTGTATGACGTTTTATTGATGTATTAGGTTGTTCGGAAAATAATGGCCGATTTTAGATGATATGTTTTTAAATTGGTTCTCTTAGGAATGTCTTGTGTATTTCAGATCAAGAATGTGGCTTATTAGTTCATAAAGTCATAAATCCTTTAATAGCTCATTTTATAAACAATAAAACCATGCATTTTTAATATGAAAAAAGAAGACTTGTGATTACTCTTTTTGCATGAGTTCAAGCTCGGCAATAATGCTGCTCAAACTACTGCAAACATCAATGAAGCATAGGGAGAAAGCACAAGTGAAAGAGCAGTAGGAAGATGGTTTCAAAAGCTTTGTGGAGAGAGAGCCTCAAACATTTGAGAGCGATTGTCGAGCAAAACTCACGACAGAGTGTGAGGGAAATGTCAACGCAACTTGGTGTCAGCATTTCAACCGTGTCTGACCATCTGAAGCAAATGTGAAAGATCAAAAAGTTCGAAAAATTGATCCCGCATGAGCTCAATGAAAATAAATGATCTTCTTGGTAGATGGCAAAGATGTTTGGCTGTTCAAGGTTCATACTTTGACTAATTTGAACATCAAATTGTCACTTCTTTCATTATTAAAAGTTTTTGTCTAAAATTGGCCATTATTTTCCGAACAACCTAATATTTTTTGGTTTGTTTACTTCAAAAATTACATTTATTTTAGCTGTTTGATCTTTCCAAACGAGAAAAAAGTCTCTTCTTCTGAAAAATAAGTTGTTAGGAAAAAAGTTTATGCAATGTTTTCGGACAGCAATTTAAAACTCCTAAGCCCATCTTTAACCTTGTTAATTAGTCCAGTTTGGTGAAGAAAGCTTAAACGATGAGGCAACTAACTTTGATCTAGGCAATCCAGTTTGGTTGTTTAGAATCACCTAAAACCGTAAAATGAAATAAAAAGGAGATGAAACTACAAATTTGTTGCGTAATTACATGGAAACTCTGTGCACGTTTCCTCCAAAGCTACAAAGTATTGAAAGCAGTGCTTGCCTACTACGTGTATTAGTCAGTAATACTGTAAATCTAAAAGTTAAAGTTGTGCTTTTGCTCTTTGTTATCGAATATCTTTTATCGCAGGCCGAGTAGGTGGCAGCATTTGCTCTACGTTTTCACAATACTCTGGTAGACAACCAAAACTTAAAAAACAGCTAAGTAAAACTAAGCTAGGGCAACTCGTGAAAAGAAGACACTTGGAATCTACTAAATAATTGACAGTATTGCTTGCAGTTGCTCTAAAGTAATTCTAACTCCAACTCATTCCAACCCTAATTTCAATTGAAATTTCGCCTTTCAGTGGTGTCCAGTTTCATACATCCAGCAATGCTGCTGATTCTTTATTAGATCCAGACTTTGTTTCTCATTTTTTTGTGGACTTAAAGGTGCGGTAGCCTATGTCTTGAATTGTCTGTGCTGTATATTTTTATTCGTTGGCCATTGGAAAACTTTTGTAGTTCATGTAGTTGTATGTAGAACATTTTGTCTTCAGATTAGTCTGACCACATTTAATTGTGACAAAAACAGGACATTGTAGCACGTATAAGCATTGATGGAAAAATCCTAAAAAAGAAACTTTGCATTGCAGATGAGCATGACAAATTTTTGATCTGAACGTCTTTGCGATCGTCACTGTAGAAATCTCAAGAGCAGCAAATGAAAAAAGGAATTTGATGTATTTATAAGGCAGTGGCTATTTTGCCGTCGACAGCAATTTACCCTCAGAGACTATTTTGCCATGAGTTATTTGTGATTGGTCAATCTTAATGAGGTACTAAACATGTGACTTTTGGTCGTCTCTGATTGGTCAATTTTAAAAACCAAAAAAAAAAATTTTGCACCCCCAGGTCTCTATCCCCCACACCCTGTACACTCCCTTCCAGTGTACACTGCCCCATACATTTACATATCGGGCCTGGCCCCCCAGTGTACACTGCCTTTCTTTTAAAGCCCTGGCCAGCTGAGATTCGAACCCGCAACCATGGTATCTCAAGACCAGCGCTCTATCCACTACAACACAGCGTCACTAGTGTTATCATAGCAAATTTGGCTATATAAACACACGTGAATGATCACAGCAAAATAGATTCCAAGGGCAAATTGCTGTCAACGGCAAAATAGCCGCTGCCTACTTATAACGACAGAGAGCAAATGTGCTACAAGGCAGTTAACCAATTAAAAACAAAATGTGCAACCTAACAAAAAAGGCAGTGGCTATTTTGCCGTCGACAGCAATTTACCCTCAGAGACTATTTTGCCGTGAGTTGTTTGTGATTGGTCAATCTTAATGAGGTACTAAACATGTGACTTTTGGTCGTCTCTGATTGGTCAATTTTAAAAACCAAAAAAAAAAATTTTGCACCCCCAGGTCTCTATCCCCCACACCCTGTACACTCCCTTCCAGTGTACACTGCCCCATACATTTACATATCGGGCCTGGCCCCCCAGTGTACACTGCCTTTCTTTTAAAGCCCTGGCCAGCTGAGATTCGAACCCGCAACCATGGTATCTCAAGACCAGCGCTCTATCCACTACAACACAGCGTCACTAGTGTTATCATAGCAAATTTGGCTATATAAACACACGTGAATGATCACAGCAAAATAGATTCCAAGGGCAAATTGCTGTCAACGGCAAAATAGCCGCTGCCTATTTATAACGACAGAGAGCAAATGTGCTACAAGGCAGTTAACCAATTAACACTTTAAGTGCCGCGCGCATCTTGCAACGTCTGCTCGCTGGTGCCGGGCGCTTTTCGCTCGTCTGCTCGCTGGTGTCGGGCGCTTTTCGCGTTTACGCGTAATCGTTTTTCACAATTGACGTAGATCTACGTCAAAAAGCACTCAATGCAAAATATCCAATGACGTAGATCTACGTCGTAAAGCACTTAAAGTGTTAAAAACAAAATGTGCAACCTAACAAAAAAGGCAGTGGCTATTTTGCCGTCGACGGCAATTTACCCTCAGAGACTATTTTGCCGTGAGTTGTTTGTGATTGGTCAATCTTAATGAGGTACTAAACATGTGACTTTTGGTCATCTCTGATTGGTCAATTTTAAAAACCAATTTAAAAAATTTTGCATCCCCAGGTCTCTATCCCCCACCCTGCACACTCCCTTGCAGTGTACACTGCCCCGTACATTTACATACCGGTCCTGACCCTTCAGTGTACACTGCCTTTCTTTTCAAGCCCTGGCCAGCTGAGATTCGAACCTGATACCTTGGTATCTCAAGACCAGCGCTCTATCCACTACACCACAGAGTCACTGATGTGATAATAGCAAATTTGGTTATATAAACACACGTGAATGATCACGGCAAAATAGATTCTAAGGGCAAATTGCCGTCGACGGCGAAATAGCCACTGCCAACAAAAAAGGCAGTGGCTATTTTGCCGTCGACGGCAATTTACCCTCAGAGACTATTTTGCCGTGAGTTGTTTGTGATTGGTCAATCTTAATGACGTACTAAACATGTGACTTTTGGTCGTCTCTGATTGGTCAATTTTAAAAACCAAAAAAAAAATTTTGCACCCCCAGGTCTCTATCCCCCACCCTGCACACTCCCTTCCAGTGTACACTGCCACATACATTTACATACCTGGCCTGCCCCTTCAGTGTACACTGCCTTTCTTTTCAAGCCCTGGCCAGTTGAGATCCGAACCGAATACCTTGGTATCTCAAGACCAGCGCTCTATCCACTACACCACAGAGTCACTGGTGCGATATTAGCAAATTTGGCTATATAAACACACGTGAATGATCACGGCAAAATAGATTCCAAGGGCAAATTGCCGTCGACGGCAAAATAGCCACTGCCAACAAAAAATGATTGTATTTTAGATTATGATAACATTTTTGTTGAATAATGGGATAATATTAAAATATTTACTAAAACCACAAGTTGGCCAAATAGTACAAAAAAACTGTACTGTTCTATTCAAAACGGTACTTCTGATCAGCCTACTTTGCTGTTGGAGGACATTTTCTCCAAATGAAAATGTATGGTAGCCCTAACTAAAATAAAGTACCGGTAGTGCTCCATCTGTAAGTTGTTGGCAACTGAGTACAGTACTTGCCTGAAAATTTTGGCTGTAAGGGCATAAGATCAATTGTTCTCAACAATGTACCAAAAATGTGTATGATCTTTATGGATATTACTTAAATGTGTAAATTTGCTGATTTACCTTAACTACGGTAATTCTAACATCAATTATAAGAACAAACCCAAATTCTATTTAGCAGTTGTTGGAATTTCTGTGTTTCAGTAGTAAGCCTATCATATTATCTAAAACATTTTATGTACAATTCTTCATTTTAGTGTTTGCTGTCTTGACATCTCTTCGACCACTGATCTGTATCAAGGTTTTTCTTTTCAGGCAGTATGTTGGGTCATAGGCCTAAGCATATTTGAAAGCATTGCCATGAAGTTTAAAAACCAAGAAAGTGCAGCTGCTGTTATTTTACAATTAGGTACTTTTGCTTGGAGTTGGCTTGTGCCCAAATAAATTGCCAACTGGCTAATTTGCTAAAAAAGTTGGCTTAAGGGAAACTCCAAGAAAAGGCTTATATTTTTGACGCAGGTCTCCAAGGCAATAGACACCAGCACGTAAGCTTTTGAAGACCCTAGTTAATGTCCATAATAAATTGTAGAAATTAATTATTAAATTTAAGTTGAACACGTGCAGCAATGTTTTACCTTAATCAGTGAAATGGCATCCTGAAGTTAGTGGCAAGGTTATGCAAGTTAGGGTTATTTTCTCTTGAAAGAGGAAGAAATAAATTGGTATCATTTTTTGGGATAATGTCAGACTAAACTTACTAAAAAATATGTGTTTGCAATTATGGATTTTTATGGTAGCAATCTATTGGCTTTAACCACAACAATAGAGTGGATCAAATTCTTCACTATACAATATCTATAGAGATTGGCAACTGTGGATTAACATGCAAACAAAATAATCATTGCAAAGAATGTGATTTTATGCTTCTATCACTGGTTCTTTTTGCTTGTAATTTTTCCCACCAATTTTTACGATAGTTATAAATAGGCATAGTAGACATAGCACAGGTGTAGTGATGATAACTAGAGCTGTTGATGTGAAATCTCACTGCATGCCCTCAATGCTTAAATCTAAACTCATAAAATTAATTTTTTTTGAAAGAAAAGAGCTAAAGCTTCTTTATATTGGTGCACTTTCCCTACTATCTTTGTACTGATACTATGCCTGATTATAACCACCCCAATTTTTATGCATTAGAAAAAATGTGTGGGTTGGAAGGAAAAAAGCATTTTTAATTCAAAATATTACATATTCAGATGTAAAAGTTCTGCATTACCTCCAACTAATAGAATTTGTTTTTTGACTATTTCTGACTTTCCTGAAAATGTTCAACATTTCCCAATGTCTGAAATTACCCCATCTTTGATTGACTGACTGATGATATATAGTAAGTAGGATGGGAAGAAAAAAATGTTTTTTGTGATATCAAAAAAGTGATAGTTCTTAAGTCCTGCAAAGCTTTATATGAACATGATTTTTGATTGGTTTTCAGTGGTTGCCCTTAGCAACAGCCATGCATAAAGTGTGTCATAAAGGTCAGGTAAAAGTCATAATTACGTAAAACTGTAGACCAGCTGGAATGCGGAATGCTCACATTGGTTTCAAAATGCTGAGAAACATCAAGTTTGTGTCCCTTTTTCATAAAAATTTTAATGTAATACCATTGAAATTCATGGTATTAGCAAAAAACTGATTTTACATAATTGTTAGTCATACTTACTCCTTCGTAGCTAGTACCACCACTACATTTACCAATTAAATTTCAATTAGACAGGTTTAGATACAATATGCTAATATTTTTTATATGGAGAAAGCAAAATCCATCACAACATTAATATTGCAAATCCACATTCACATAGAAAGAGGTGTCAAAGTATCAATTAATCAATAAGAGAAACTGGCACCTCTGAGAAAGATTGGAAGTAGCTGACCAAGGACTACTACTAATCAAGTAAACAAAGAATGTGTGGAAGAAATCGCTTCTCAAGAAAATTGCCTTGGAACACACATATCCCAATGACAAATCATGGCACAATTGCAGGTGACAGTTTGTGAAAAGAATGGTCACAATTTGTGGTTTAAAAAGATCAGGGTTTCATGATGAAGCTGAAATGTTGGACAAAATGCAAACATAACTGCTACTCATTATGTGGAAATCTTTGTTGCAAGTGCCAGGTTTTCAAAATTTTTGGATAGCCAAAACTGTGACGGCATGTTTAGGTGGCATAATAAGTTGCCGAGCCAACTCAGCAAATGTGCTTTCACCAATTTAGATCAGCAGAGGTGAAAGACCTAGATATTATTGAAAACTTCAGATGATTTCATATCATGATTTCAATTGCTATCATATTAAAATAGCATCCCTGAAAAACAAAACAACAAAGCAGACGCCATTTTACCAAATTGCCAAATAGGTTTACTTGATCAACAGAGCACTGCCCCCCCCCCCCCATCCCCAGTAAAAATTTTCAGAGGGAAGCACCCCCCCATATTTAGCACCACTAATCTCTTTTGGCTGCTAGCTACATAAATGAAGACGTGAAAGAGATAATGTTCTTGGACAAGAAAGACTTCACTCTGGAAGTTGCTCACAACAGAAATGTCCGCAGTGCTTTAAAGAAGGACGTTCCTGCTATTTGCCTGGATCATAAATTCTCTCACTTCTCAGAAAAGGTTATGGTTTCTGCTGGAGTCAGTTGCAATGGTACAACTGAACATTTACTTCATGGATACAAAGACCACCAAGGTTAATTCAGAGTTTTACATTAAATAACTTCTGCCTGTCACAGATTGCATCCAAATGAAGGTTTCGTTTTTGGCAGTGGCTATTTTACCCGTAGATTCTATTTTGTCTTGAGTTATTTGTGATTGGTCAATGTTAGTGACATATTGAACATATAACTTTTGGTCGTTTCTGATTGGTCAATTTTAATAACTTTAAAATATGACTTTACACCCCAATTTCTACTACCCCACGTATTCACATACCATGCCTTCCCCTCCAGTGTGCACTGCTTTTCTCTCAGTGCCTTACCAGCCTAGATTCCAACCTGTGATCATTTTATTTCAAGACCATTGCACTGGTAGGTTTGTAGCAATTATGGCAATATAAACACACTTGAATGACTACTGCAAAATAGTCTCCAAAGATAAAATGCCATTGATGTCAAAATAGCCACTTCCTTCATTTTTCAACTAGACCGTGCAACATCACACATAAGCCATGCCACTCAGAGCTGTCTTGAAGATAGTACTCCAAGTCTTAAAGGAAAACATGAATGGCCTCCTTAATCTCCACATTGCAATCCAATGGATTACATTATTTGGGAGTTGCTTTCAGAGATAGTTGACAGAAGTAGAACTTCTGCTTTAGAAGAAGAACTGAACTTAAGATGTAATCGAAAAAAGAAGTGTAGGAAAGATTAAGTTTGTGAGACAATTGTTTACCATGAATCTGGATGCCACATCAATCGTAGTTTCAACTAAATGTATCATTTGGACTCTTGGCACTGCATCTTTTGGCTACTGATTTTAAAAACTATGGTGTTTGTTCAATTTTCCATCTGAAGAGCTAAAATTTAGCTATGAAGTGTCAAATTTTCTCATCATGATGTGTATCAAATTTATTAGTAATAGCTTTTATAGTGTATAAAAAATTGAAAAATTACTAAGTGGTACTGTTTTTTGCCTTACTCGATATAACTACTTAATCATTAATTACATGCTTAATCTTACTTTTGATTAGAATTGAACTGCAAGAGTCTCCTCAATATCATGTGCATTTACATTTTCAAATTTTTGGCTGTCATCTTTTGATTAAGATTGCCCATTGTACATGCTGTTATTAAACATACTAAACATTTTGGCAGCAACTTGAGGAAAATAGAGTTTGCTTTTAATTCTAATTATAATTAAAATTGGAAAACAGTATTCAAACCCTAGCAGAATAGTCTATTCAAGCGACTTTACTCCATATCAGTAAATGTTGAAAAAGGGTATGCTATTAATAAACAGTAGTAAAGTCAGCTTAGACATTTATTTGCCGTAGGAAACATTAAATATTTAATTCTTCTCATATCCCAGGTCATTATTTATTACTTAAATCACGGCTTCTATAAGTTATGACCTTTCACTCATTATTATGATATACTGTCCTTTGTTTATTTGGTAATTAGACGTCTCTTTTATCTCGCATCTATTTCTATATAGCTTTACTTATCATATTAGTTTGAATGTATTTTGAAAGGAGTCGGAGCTAGTTTTATGGTCTGTAGTTTTGATAGCTGTTTATTATTGTGTAAACCCTGTGCAGATAAATATTTTTGCTTCATGTTAAGTTTTAAAGATTTTATTATCTTAGTACAGCCTTTTCTCTGGTTTATCATTGGTTTAAATATATTTTATGTTTTTTTTGGTGCAATTTTTATTTTTTTTTTGCAGAAACTGAGGATGCATTAGCGAAATTAATTTTTCTTATGGCAAATAAATGTCTAGCTGACTTTATTACTGTTTATTAATAGCAGACCCTTTTTCAACACTTTTTAACTCCAACAATTGCTATCAAGACCATTATTGGCAACTTGTGTCATTGCTTACTCTTTACATTGCTGACATAAGGAAAAAATGTGTTCAAGTGCAGCATTATTTCCTGGCAAACAGAGTGCACTTAATGCTGTATCTGCAAGTTCTTGTAAACAATTTTCCTGAAGAGAGTTCTTATAGTTTTGCACAAATCACTATTATGAAACTTGCCATTTATTTTCAAATTGGTCTGCCCGATTAACAAGCCATAGTTTTCTATGCTGATTTTCAATGGTATCACAAGTGAAGTTATGCTCTTGGTACAATTGTGCTGGGAGAGCACTAAGTGATTCTCTCATCTGTCAAACAATTATGAGGTGTAAATTTATTTGTGCATCAGATGATATCTAAATTATTGCTCACCCTTTTCTCTTAATTTACTGCTTCAACCAAAAAATCTTTGCATCTTAATTTGATATTATCAATATCCGGTTTACCTTGCCCAGAAATATAAAGTTCTTAAATAAAATTTGCACTATAGTCTTTTCTAGAGGTAAAGTCTTCAAATTTTGGGTAATCCTGTACTTTAGCGCAGTAAATTATTTAAGCTGAAAGGGCAGTGTACACTGTAGGGCCAGGCCCGGTATGTAAATGTACGGGGCAGTGTACACTGGAAGGGAGTGTACAGGGTGGGTTCCAGTGTACACTGCCCCATACATTTACATACCGGGGCTGGCCCTACAGTGTACACTGCCCTTTCAGCTTAAATAATTTACCACGCTAAAGTACAGGATTACCAAATTTTGCATGCCCTGGGGATCCTTTTCATACACTCTATTTACAGCAGACTGCTTCAGCTACTTCAGGTAATCAAACACTAAGAGTCTCAGCATTTGTTGCTTGAAATACTGCATTGAATTTTTCAAAATTTTGGATTGTGGGAATACAAACACCAAATTCAAAAGTTTTTTTACTATCTGAAAGCATTTCATTTAGTATTCTTTTATGATAGTTTTTGTCTTTGTAGCTGATAACTAAAAAGTAAGGTTTTAATTTATTGCCTTAAGTTACAATAGAAAATATACCCTTTCCCTTGATGCGCCACCTTGTGGTACTGGGTGTTATGAATTTGCCAAGTTGTACTCACTGTTCATCACATTGAAAACCTCTTGAAATGCAGTTCTTTGGAGAGTACTGCATTTAAACCATCAACCTACTTCTGATAGCAATTATTCTTAATATGTGGGTACTTTTTCAAAAGCATATCCAGCACAGAGACCTAAACTAAGGAAGGGGGTAGTTATAAATAGGCATAGTAGGCATAGTACAGGCATAGTAGGCATAGTACAGGCATAGTAGGCATAGTACAGGCATAGTAGGCATAGTACAGGCATAGTACAGGCATAGTAGGCATAGTACAGGCATAGTAGGCATAGTACAGGCATAGTAGGCATAGTACAGACATAGTAGGCATAGTACGATGTGGCGATGATTTTTAGTTGTTGGAGTCCGCCTACTACTAAACGTAAAGGACAAAATTTGAACTTTACATTACATGCTTAAGTAGTTCACCAAGCAATGAAATGAAAACGGCTGCTTGCGGGACCTAGGAAACAGATGTTTAGGGATCTTTGCAACACTGTGTTGCAAAATAAAATTTAACAATCGTACGTGGACATGAAAAAAAAAGGTCATCTCCCTCGCTTCGGGTGGAAAATGCGTCTATGAAGACTGTCAAGCACTCATGTCACATCGCTCCCATCTCCAAACTTCCACATCTGCATTTGAATGAGGTGGTATCAATCCTTGCTTAGGACAATTCATGAGATCTAAAAATGGATTCTCTCCAGAAGCATTTTTGAAATCCTCCACTTCAGCCCAAAATTTCTCTGTTCTGTGTTTTCAGCCCAACATTATGTTTGAAAAATATTAGATAAACTCACTAATACAACATTAGCCTAACAATATTGCATAACCTAGAACAAAAAAGTAAAGGAAAACAAGTTAATCTCCCTCCTTCACTATTCTTTATGACATTACTCGACTTAAAGATTTCCCTCTAGATAATATCTAGTACGTTAAAAAAATATCTAGACTTTCTAGCCATCATCTAGTTTCCCAATTATACCTCTAGGCCTTACAAAAAATATCTAGATCTAGCTATAAAACATCTAGAGTGGCAGCCCTAATCGGATCCCTCTTAATAGGAGATCGGCTTGAAAATGCTAATTAGCAAGTAGCAACTTCGATATTTTATAAAAGTAAAAATTAATTTTTTTTGAAAGGAAAGAAGGCTTTGTCACATTTGTGCGACTGGTTTTCGATCGCACACCTCTCCTACTATGCCTACTTTGCCTGTACTATGCCTACTATACCTGTACTATGCCTGTACTATGCCTGTATTATGCCTGTACTATGCCTACTATGCCTGTACTATGCCTACTATGCCTATTTATAACTACCGCTAAGGAAGGTGCATTTCACCAAAATTATGTTAGGTTAAACAATTATTAGCCGTGATAACATTAAATTTATGTCACTGAAAACTAGCTGTGACAAAAAAAACCAATGCAGTTCAAGAAGTCAGCACTGATTTTTTGAAACTACAGTGATATTTCAGTAAAAAGATCACCAGTGGTGAATGTTACTTTGATCAAATCAAGAAATTTTGTCTTAAATTATCTTTTTTTGAAAAAAATTTAATTTAGACATAACAGCTTTGCAACAGACACATCTGTAGACTCGTCTATTAACAGAGAAAATTTAGTATTGCTTTACTCTTCTACCAGCTCTTCAAAATAGGACTTTGCTACAGTATTACATTTGTTATTGACTTGCTGCCTTACGTTCTATGTTACTAAACATGTGTGAGTTCTCTCTTTTCATGGTACTCTGTGGCAATTACTAAAGAATAGTCTACTGGACAAATGTTGCATGACATGCGTTCGAATATTTGGAATATTTTCAAGATCAATTTCTTCCAGCATGTGATTTTTTGGCAACCTTTTTTATTTTCTTTAAAATTGCCTTATAAAAGAAAATGTACACCAACATACACGTCTGCTTCTAAGTATTGAAAGCATTTCTATTGCACTATTCTTTAGTTTGGGAAATCTACTTTTGCTAACTAATTTCTAAATTCGTTTACAGGCCACAAAAAATACCTCTACAGACTCGTAGTCAGACCACACTCGCTTAAATCATCAATATTTCAATCAAAAAGTATTGGAAAATTTGATTTCAAATGCATTTGAAGTTTTTTACTGGCCAAACTAATACAGATCTTTCCACTTTTTTGCCAGTTGAACCACCAAAGCTGTCTGGACCTTTAGTTTTGCCATGTAAAGTGGAGATCACATGTCTGAAAGATAACTCAGCACTATGTAATTGACAAATTACCAAGGTTCAGCAATGCTTGCAAGCAGACAATAAACTCATATTTATGGCCTGTCATTGATGGGGTGCCATCACTGCCAATAAGCAGTAGCTTATGTTCTAATTTAGTGCTTAAATAATGCTCTAAAAATGCCATGCATGATTAGAAGGGGCAAATTAAGCAAGGCAAAAACGTTTCAGCTATGCTACCAGAGTGTAGTGCTCTTTTAACGTTGTAGGTATGTACACTTTACCATTAGTTGCTTCTGTTAAAACTAGAGCTGCATTTGTTCGGCCATCTAGCCCTATTCCGTTCACAGCTTGAACAGATGCTTCCTCTTTAGCTTGAACTTATTTTCAAAATCTGTTTCTTTGACTTAATATAATTTGATTAATAATGCAACACCAACCTGAATCTGATGCAAGTCCAACATCAAAATGAGTACCATTTGCAAAAGCAACCTCAACATGGTCAGATATTTAAAATTTTTCTCACGTTTTTGCTAAATTTGGCCATTTGTAACAATTTTCCTCTGTGGTGAAGGTAGCAGCATTGCAGAATTCCATCACAGAAGAGTTTGGTGATATGTTTTTAGATGATGCAGACTCAGCTTCAGACAAAACCAATGTGCAGTTGATTCTGCTTATGTAATTCTGTTTGTCTGGTGAGATCATGACAAAAATGTCAAAAAAATTACTGATATCAGACATAAATTCTTTTTGGACAAAAAGTTTTTTTTGACCACCTATCCTAACTTGTTGATGGGCAAATAGGTAAGGTTGCATTTAGGGAGGTACGTCATTGCAGTGTTATGTCACATATCTTGCATATACATATGACAGATCCTAACAGGCTTGTCAGCATCTGTCATATGTTTTAATGCCTAGAGTTCTTTACAGCCTGTTGTCTTTAAAGACACAGGTTTTGGCAGCTCTGTCAATAGCTGTTCTGGCTATCTGTAAGCACGGAGACGTTCTGTCTCCCACCACTAGTTAACTAGACAGGACCAGTTATGTTAACCATTTCTTTTGGCCATAGGTGAGGATAAAGAAATAAGTGATTTTGCAATAGGTAGCTAATGGTAACCCTAAATCTAAGGCATTACTTACCTCTGTGCAGTATTGTTACCAACCCTTCTGAATGCCTCTGCAGCAATATTTTTACCTTATAAAGGCAAGTCTTTATTGACATAAAAACTGAAAAACTGACTCAAAAATTCAAAAAATGGACTTAACAAAATTTTGACTGAATAAATGATGTTGAGTTTTTATATTAAAGCAATCATTTCATTGATAAAAACACACATTCTAAACAAAACTTGCAAAATGCACACCTTGCATAAACAGCCAACTTTGCAATTAACCGGTGCAATAATTGAAATGAAGTTGAGTAGCTAAATTATTTGTTTGCAAGCTAACTTTTGCTGGAGTTACTCACCAGACGCTTGAAAACTTTCCACAATCACTCTCACTTCAGATAATATGAGACAGCACTTAACCAGCTTTCCCATCTCATAGCAGTAGGGTGAAGCAGGCAACCAATAGTAGCAAATTTGGCTTGTCTTGTTTTGTTTTTAACCGATGATGATTAGATTTTGCCATTAGCTGATCAACATCTTCAAAGTGAGATTTGACTTTCATAGCACAGTTAAGCAACAAATGTGCTACGGATGTCACATGAAATAGCCTAGGATACAGAGATTTTAGTATTGCAGCTTCAGCCGCCATATAATTTGCAGCATCAGACAATAAAATACAGAAAAAGTTTCTGTTGATTTTGAGAGATCTAACAGCATGATCAATTGCTTGAACAATGTTGTAGCAATTTGGCGCACATGTTGGAGGTTAACAGTCGT
Source organism: Trididemnum clinides (assembly GCA_963675345.1). Taxonomy (NCBI): domain Eukaryota; kingdom Metazoa; phylum Chordata; class Ascidiacea; order Aplousobranchia; family Didemnidae; genus Trididemnum; species Trididemnum clinides. Next base: position 36,685,235 of record OY776286.1, read on the forward strand.
ACAAATCATGAATCCAATAGTTGCGACAATCAGGATGCACAACACCGTACATTTGTAAGATCAAAGCGTTTGCAGTATAGCAAAAAGGCATTAACAATGCAAGTTTAGACTATCTTCATTATTTAAAGTGAATCAAGAAAGAGTGAATAGTAGTTAGTAGTAGTTATTCAGTTTTTTATCCGGTGTTTTCCCTTTAGCAGAGATGGCCGGATTTACCCCATTCCTTCTGCAATTTTACGCACTCCGTCCCTCCACTTGTCTCGTCTCAGGGCATCTTCCTTCTTCAAACCAATCTTCTCTGTCTCCTCTTCCACTTGCTTCTTCCAGGTCTTCTTCGGTCGTCCTCGCTTTCTCTTGCCAGTCACTTCAAGATTCAGAGCAACCCTCAAAACACTATCGTCATCCCTCCTCAGTACATGTCCATACCATCTAACTCCATTCGCTGTTGCTAACCGGTCTATTGTTTCCTTCAACCCTAACATATCCATCTGTTCTTCAGTCGTCTTTCTGTCTACCACTTTCTGACCGCACATGGCTCTCACCATAGCTCTCTCTGTTCTTCTCAAAATCGCTTTTTCATTTTCTTTGAGACACCATGTCTCACTTCCATACAGTATTGCTGATCTTACGCAACAACAATAAACTTTACCTTTCATCTTCAGAGGGAACCTATTTCCAAGCAACAACTCTCCACATTTCCTGAATCTTACCCAACCGATTCTTACTCTTGCTGTGACTGCCGCTTCACAACCACCACTAGCATTCAGTCTGTCTCCCAAATAACAAAATCCATTCACTGTCTCCACTTCATCGCACAACTTCTCGATCGAATCCATCGTCCCTTCCATTATTCCTTTACATTTCAAGCAAACAAAATGCATTGCCAACCTAGCGGTAACTCTCTTCATTTTTGCACATTTGCCATGAACCCAGTTTTCAGATGCAGTGTGCAAACTCATCAATGGATGATATTTTACTCCTAAATTGGAATCACCTGTCAAAAGAATGACTTGATATATTCAGATTTTGCTAAAGTTTGTAATTCAGTTTTTTAAATGATGCCAGAAGTTAAAGCTGCCAAAACGTCTAAAATTCCATCTGTACTTCAAGACACCTTTGAAGAATTTATAAAGAGTCCCAGCAACCAATTACATTGCAATCTGGACATCTGCGCAGTTTCTTGCATCAAACGTCTTTTCATTGAAAGTCATCACAATACATCCAAAATCCAAAACTCATTAGGCAGATCTTAACTACTAATCCCATTACACTTGACAAACGTTTTTGAGGAGCAGTAACATCAATTTTGTGAAAAATGTGATCAAGGCATGGTTTAATTGTGACTAGCAACAATCTGTGCTATCTACAAAAAATTGGCAAACACTGCAAGTTAAATCAAAAAATAACTAAGTTTATCACAGTTATCAGTTTGTTTCATCAATAAAAAAGAAACATTTTTACTAGTTGTGTTGATTTTTAAAAATTGACTTTTTATTGACCTATCAAATTAAGAATATGAAACTAACTCTTTGTTCCAGAATTATTACAAAAAATCATGCTGCTCAAGGTTACTCCAACAGATTTCATGGAAAAAATTTGTGCTTATCAATATGTTATATCTAAATTTATACACTCTGTAGAATGCTATGCTAAATTATTGAAGTTACTCTAAACTAATAAAGGTGTTCGCTATTTAATTGCTCATGGTTGTATACTGGTACCATTGTCCATCTAGAGTAAAAAAAATAGTATGAAATTACAGCAGCTGTTGACACTCTGCCATTTTTGCTGATTCAGTTTTACTTGTTTGAATTTTTGATATGTCTTTTATACAACCACTGATCAAAATATAATGGTGTTAATTCAAAGGAGGAAAATTCCAATTGGCAATAATATTTGGAAATCAAATAGTTTTTGATGTGTGAACTGGACAAGCAATCTAATCAATAAAGTTTACAGTACTTTATTTCCTAAGCTTGTGTTGTGGCAGATTTAGTTTTCTTCATGTAAAAGATACCTGCACATTGTATTTAAACCTTTTTAATTAAGATTTAATTGGAAAATGCAGTACCGGTACTACTAGCTATGAAGGAATAAGCATACACAAAAATTATGTAAAATCAGTTTTTTGCTAATATCATAAATTGTGTTGGTAGTACGTCAAAACGTTTTTGAAGAAGGGACATACTTAGCGTCATGTTTCTCAGCATTTTGAAACCATTGTGAGCATTCCAGCTAGTCCATGTCAAAAGTTGTTAGTTTTATGAAATTTTAACCTTTTTCCTGACTTATATGATGCACTTGTACGGCCGTTAGTAAGAACTACCATTTTTTCATGTAAAAAAAAAAATTTTGTCCAAATGTTGATTAATGTGCACTGTAGTGTAGTGCTAATGTAAAATGACCTTAAGACAGCTTGTTATACAAAACTGATTTTGCTACCAAATATAATGTAGTGCAGGGGTGGAGTCAAGTGATTAGAAGCTACTGCCTAGGAACTTGATACAACACTAAAATACGGGGATCCAGGTTTATAGAAATTCATATTTAGTGAAATGTGGAATAACGCAAATTCATACTAAAGCATGGAATTATTGAAATTCAGTGTAAAAAAGGAATTAAAGATTTACAGAAAACGGAAAAACTGCCACTTAAAGAAATATGGAAATTTACAGAAGTTGATAAAAACCTAATAATGAAACCAAACATTTAAATAAAAGTAGATAACTGCAGTCACTCAAGTTTCACATTTCTGTATGTTTTGGATTTCTGCATTTTTTGTAATTTAGATGATATTTTTTCATTACTTCCATAATTATGTATTTTAGTGTTGCTTGGAACTCGTGCAGTTGTTATTTAGTCTTGAATAGCTGAGATAGGTAGTAGTAGTATCGTATGGCAGGTTTTCCTTTACACCTCCAAACTAGTGTCATGTAGTTAGTTGATAAATTCCTCATCTGCCTCGTGGATCGCTGCATTTTCTCTTGGCAAAGATGTAGTTGGATAGTAGAGTACTATATGATCCATGTCTTGTGGAGAGGCATGGCATTTCGGGCATGTGGAAGAATCCCAATAGTCCTGTTTACGCAGGTTTGCAGTTGTTCTGCCTTGCGGTGTTAAGATTCTGTTGGCTGTTCTCCATTGTTTTCTTGTTGGTGAGCGGAAGCCAGGTTGTGAATTGGTTGGATCCTCATTAAGGTCTTCTCCATTGGGGATGTTTTCTTGCCATTCTTTTTTCCATTTGAAGTCATTTGTTTGTGTACAGTAGAAGGGTCGTCTCGGTTTTAGTCTGGTGGTTGTTGGGGCTTCTTTCATTATTTGTTTCAGTGGGGTCTCGGTTTCAGTAAAGTTTAGCTGATTATGTTGCCTTTGAGTTGCCAGTTCTCTTTTAAGGTGTGGTGGTACAACGGAGTTTAAGAGTTGGTAGCCAAGAAAGTGAAGTGAATTTCAGAGTGCCTTTCATAATTCCCATTGCTTGGGATAGTTGGATGTTGATTCTTGGTGTGTGTGAGCTTCGATCTCAGACAGAGGCACAGTATTCAGCAACGCTATAGCAGACTGCCAGAGCGGAAATTTTCACTGAAATAGGTTTCTGGCTACTTTGCTCAGTTCTTGTATAAAAGTTCTCTGTTTTTAATGTATTTTGGTCAGTTGTTGTTCTTGAGTGGCGTGTGTACCCGCAGTTAACACGTTCAGTTGCCAAGGTAAATTGTTCAGTTACTTTACATTACGAGAAAGATTAAGGGTGCCTGACTAGTAGAGCTAACTAAGTTGTCAAGAAAAAAAGCATCACTTCTGCCAAAGAGCAAACTTTATTGCATCAGGTTGCATGTGTGTTGATCGACTGAAAAATGCCCCTGCTGCAACAAAAAAGAGTTTATTATTTTGTTTTTATGACGCTGTATTTACAACAGTTAGTTTTGTCACGTTTCAGTCAGTGGCAAAGTCAGTTATTTTTGATTTTAAACTCTCATTCATATTTTTAATTTTACTTATTTAATTAAGTGGCCGTTTTTTTTACCTTAAAAGGCTATTTTGTCATCAAACACTCTTATGGGTTAATTGATAGTCATTTGCAGCTCGCAGTTTTAGCCAATATGAATGAATTAGAATAGCAGATCATGTGACTGCTTCCAACCATTTTAACTTAAAACATAACTACTCAAAAGAGAGAAAGAATCCAATTTTTTCAACCTGGTCTTGTCTATGTAAACTGAAATGGTTTTCTTGAAAATTCATGTACACCATCATGCCACTTTGTTCTGTCAGTGACATATTCGTGGCTTAGTCCAATCTGGTTGATATGTTCTTCCACTTGAATTCTCCTTGCATCTTTGATCGCCCATGCCCTGTTTGTTTAACTACTTCAAAATCTAATGTTCTTCTTAACATATCATTTTCCCCCAAACCATCGTCAAACTGTTGCCTTCCAATTGCTCTAGCTATTCCATCCAAAGTCTTTCAAACCCAGCAAATTTTTAAGTTCTTGGTTAGTCTTTATCTCAATCAATTAATTTCACACATAGCTCGTATGATTGCTTTTTTAGTTCTTGTCAAGTTTGCCATCTCATCTTCCCTCAGGCTCCATTTCTTGCTCCCGTACAGCGTTGCCAACCTTAGATACTCTGATAAATTTTTTCTTCCATGAAGCTACTTCCACATTTTCCAAACTTATATATTAATTCTTGTCCTTGTATTCACTGCTGTTTCACTTTTCACCACTGGTATTCTATCTTTCCGGCAAGTAACAAAAACTCTTCATAAACTCGACCTGGTCATAAAGTGATAATTCTTCAGCTGGTTCTACGATTCTTTTTGTTGTCTTGATGCATTTTTCACAAGTCGCTTTTTTTGCTCATCTGCTCTGCACCCATTTACTACATTTTGTGCACATCACTGAATTTGCCTTGAGCTTTTTGCCACACTTGGTACATGGATCAACCTTGCTACTGATTACTTCACCTTTCAAACCACTTACCATCACTGTGGGTCTTCTTTGGGTAAACTTTCAGCCCTTTGCTTTTAAAAGCTTATTTCCAAAACTTTCCCAAAACCTCCATACTTTTACTGATTAAACCCAAGTCATCTGCATACAAAATTTCATTCATCAAGCCTGCATGCAAAATTTTATGCTCTTTTATTACTTTCTCTGCAATTGCAAAGAGCAGCAGTGACAACACAGATTCTTGGTGTATGCCAACTCGCACCAAGAATTCTTCAGATTACTCTGATCCCTCTCTAAGTTTTGTCTATAACCTGTGATAGAGGCTCATCACTGTTCTTACATTTACTTCTGGTTTACCCTACTTATCCACTCTTCACCTTTCTTGGAGCTGGATCAAATCATCATTTTGTTCCAGAGTAAGAATCCTTGTTTGTCCTCTTGAGGCTTGGCAGGTCTTTTCTGCAAGGTGGGGTCAGCCAGTTTTTGCAGCATAATTTCCATCTTAGGCATCCATCCACTGCAGTCCTATCTCACTCCACTACCTCTTTCCATTGCTTTTTCAGTCTACCCATTCTCTCGCCCAAGCCATTGCAATCGCTGTTCTCATAAGAACTCATTGATACTCTCCATCCCCGTCATTTTACAAAACTTATCATTGCTTACTTTATCCCATGGGATTTTGCCACATAACAATGCAACGCCGTCATTTTTGTTGTCTTTGGTTTTGTTTCATTCCCTGCCATCACCAGCATTCCGTGCCATAACTCAGAGTATTTTGCCTATAGGTTTTATATAGAATCCCTTGACCCTCAGTGACATGCTTTTTTTTTGCATTAAAGTGCTGAGGAGGCCTTTGAACTTTTGACGTTACAGCTTTTGTTCTCTTTCTTTTGTGCTAAAAGCATCTCCTGATATGAGAAAATCTCGCCACAGTTTCTTTTACCATCCCATCTAGTGTTAATCTTTTATTCAGATTTTTGTCTAACAGACTCTAGCATCTCTTGCATACAAAATTTGTTGCTATTGTTATGCGTCCCCGTTTTCCAGAGCACCTCGTGTGCTTCCAGTTTTCTCATTTTGTGCACCATAGAATTTTTTCTCACTCCTTTACCGCATACAGAACATGGGTACTTTCAAACCATTGCGTCTTAATACTTTCTTCCATCAAGATTTCATTTCCTTGCAATTATCCCTGAGTAGTACCAAATCGTCTTCGTAAAGAATTCCCTCATGACACCTTCTCTGATATTTTATGTCACTTCATCCATCACCACTGCAAATTGAAGAGGACTTAGTACTGATCCTTGATGTACTCCAACCGTTACGTCAAACGATTCTGATCTCATATGCTCTACTTTCATGGATGTCTTAATATTTTTATACGCTTCCTTGATTTTATTTCTCTCTCTTCACCACTTTTTTTTAGCGCCCACTGGATCACCTCTCTTGAGACACGATCAAACGCTTTTTCAAGATCCACAAGCACCATATACAGTTTTCATCCTGCCACCTCATACTTTTCCATCATTTGACTTGTTATAAAGATTGCATTAATTGTGCCTCTTCCTGGCATAAATCGCAGGTGCATTTCATCTAGCTCCATGAATTTTTGTATTCCTTTCTCAAAAATTCTTTCAATTACTTTCATACCTGGAAATGAATCAAATGCCTTTTCAATATCCATAGAACATGTATACAACTTTCTCTGTTTATTTTTGTATTTCTCTTGCATTCTTCTCACAATAAGCAATGTGTCTGTAGTACCTGTTGCTGGCATATAACCAAATTGCATTGCATCAACATTCACTAATTTTCATATTCTTCTCTCCTATACTATTTCAGTGATCTTTATAGCATGCTCTATCGGCTTTAAACCCTGTATGCATTGCAATTTCTTACATCGTCTTGTTTCTTGAAAATTGGCATGAACGCATTTGTTTGTCATCCGCCATTGTTTTTCCATTCAGTTCACATCAGCAAAGGTCTATCATTTCACCAATCCGTACTTCTCCACTGGCAGATACCATTTCTGTTCATGCTTCAGAAAGTCCAGCTACCTTTCCAAGTTTAATGGCTATTGCTATTCTGGCATAACATTTTCAACCAGTCGTTTTACCACATTGGTTTCTGTCATGTGATCCCAATCATCATTCTCTATTCACAATCTTCATGTGAATTTTCTGTTTTTTTCCATCTTTTTCACCAATACCTAACTATACGTCTTTTCCTCTTTTGCATCTACCTCCTATATCTTACTGATCTTTTATCATCAATTTCGTTAGTTTAAAAATGTTTTTTGGTTTTTCGCTCAATGTGATTAATTCTTTTTCAATTTCTTTCCATTATAGAATTAGCAATTACTTTTGTTGTTCAACTTTTCATGTTCTTATATCCAGCCTTATTTTTTTTCGATCAATTTACGCACAACTTTATATATCTTACTTTCTCTGTCACTTTGCTTTCTTCATCTTACTCCACCACTGCATATTATCATGATTCTTTCTACCTTTCTTTGTTCGACATACTTCGTCACAAGCTCCAAAAAATACGGTTTTTAAAAACATTTTATATATTGGTCACATCAGCACTGACCAATGAGCAACTCCTTAATTCTTTCTTGAAATCTTGTTTTCATGTTGTATGCTTTTGGTTTCCAAAACCTTAGAGTTTTGCTGTCTTTGACTTCTTTCTTCAACCCTCTTCTGTGAATGTTTGTCACGACCAGCCAATGTTGCAACACCCAGAGGATTGCTTTTACATCTTTCAAATACTTTCCATTTTTTTTTATCAACCAACACGAAGTCCTACTGTTTGCTATTTTCCTCTGCACAATCTTTTGAAACCATGTGTTTGTCACACCAACTCTTGGCCATCACAAAGCTCGTGCTTTCTTCCCACAACGTTTCTTCCCATTTTGTATTCCCCATGCCTTCTCTTAAAACCATCAATTCTCTTAAACAGATCCCACACACTTGCCGTTTTCTTAATATTTATCTTTTTTGAAGTCTAATCTTACAACCTAAGGCCCACACGTACATAGAACTCTTCTCAAAAATCAGCACCATTGCCGTCATTTTGTCACTTTTACAACCTTGAATAGTTTTTTCACTAAAAATTTCAACAACTCCTATGCCGTCATTATTTCCATACGCTTACATCTTACATCCTGGCTTTGACACTCACAAATGAGCTCCCTTTCCTCTCCATATAACTTTCTGTAGGCAACATGTATCCACTTTCCTCGTAGCTGCTCACACACTTCCCACATCTCTTCCACAAAAGCTTCCAAATCTTACCTCAAATTTTTGTAACCCGGAGATTCTATGTACTTCCAGTCCATTTAAAAGCTGCCTGGGTTTGGGGGCCAATTTTTTGACAAGTTTTTTCATGAGGTAAGTTTTTAGAAGATTTTTCTTGTACAGAGAGCATTTCCTTGCTTACTTTTAACCTCATGTTTTAGACATTGCGGGTCTCCTACCTTAGTTTGAAACATGAAAAGAAGAGAAAAAGTAACAATATCAAATGACTGTGACTATCAGCAGCTTACGTGCAACTGGACCCTAAGATTGGAGTCTTAGCTGCTAAAGATTTCGTGGTGAGGCTGGAGACGAATTGAAATCAAAGACCAATATTATTTGCATACGATATTATCAACTTTATTTGTTTTTATTTTTTATTCATAGATTCTGCTCCAATATTGGCTAACGGCCTTTTCTCTTTTAATAACGAAGTTATAGCAGTAGGAGCTAGTGATTTGCTGTTTTTGAGCCACAATCCGTGACCTATGGACTATTCAAGACTATTCTGCTATAAAACAACCTTGTCTTATTGATTAGATGTAGCTGATGATGGCAGTTATTGTCAAAATCAATTTTATTTTGATGTCATAATAAGTTTTTCAATTTTGTAACAAACTGACAGATTTTGTGTTGGAGCCTTTTTACTTATTTTTTGGCAAGGGAAAATAAAATCTTTTTTTTTGGAGCCCGCTAGTTTCTATTTGTCTGGGTTTAATTCTCATCTACTGTTTTACCATCTGTTCATGCCCATGATAGAATTTCATGATTTTTTTCAAGCCTCGATGGATGCACTGTTTTTAAAAATGCAATTTACAGGTATTTTCTTGGAGAGGTACTAATGTCCTGCACCAGCAATGCTAGTAACACCAATATCTAGTTTTTGTGCAATTCATAGTAGGTTTTGCGATAATCAGAGGATACAAACATTAGTAATTCTAAAAATATCTATTCGTTTTTACGAACTTGTACGCAAAACAAAACCGTAAATTTGCATCACTGGTTTTTACAATGGAAAGTACATTTCTTATTGAAATTTGGGTTGCGTTTGACTATAGAAGACATTGTCTACCAATGCTACAATATTTTATTTTTTGACGTGGTGGTAATTTTACATTTTTGCATCAAATAGAATGAATGATGAGAACAAGCGGCATAAATAACAACTACTACATTTAAATCTGTTTGCTTCACAAAGTTGATCTGTATGGTATTGGGCTTATTTTACTAGTGTTTGGTGATAGCCTAAACCAGAGTTTCGTCAACTTTTTGCTTCGCGGACCTGTTTTTTGCAAATCTGCTGCTTCGTGGACTCCTTTTAAGATGCAATGCGAAAGAGAATGGAGCTGTCTTCAAAAAATAAGGTCAACACCTGTATTGCTGCCGCGATTGTGTCATTGACTGACCGGGACGAGGCCACGGACCCCAGTTTGGAAACCTCTGGCCTTAACAACAGTCTTTTTTCCAATTTTTCAGCTAAGCAGTATATTTATATGTTTCAGATTTGACGATTATTCAATTTTGTAGAGATAATAAAGTTATTGAAAATGAAAAGGAAGAAGCGTTCAATCAAAGAGAGTAAAGTTGTTGATGTCAGAGATGATGAAAAGTTAATTTTTGACAAGCCTATTGAAGAAATTAGTGACGATGAAAGTGTTGACGATTCAGCTGCTCATGAACGCAACAAAGTTGATTCAAAACTTATTTCCAATGATGTCAGTGATTTAGACAATCATGAAAATGATAGCAACTATTCTATTGATGACTTGATCAAACATTTAGATTTTGATGAAAATGGAAACGAAATTGTCAGACTAAAAAAAGCTATTGTTAAAAGTAGTGAAACCAGTCCTAGTAAAAATGCGAAAGAGGATAATAATGATGTGCCAAAAGAGAACAATACAGAACAAAATGATAAGGATAAGTTTGACAGAAGATTACATATAAAAATGTATGATTATGCTGAGAGTGACGATACTTCAGATGAAGAAGATCTACGAAACACTGTTGGAAATATCCCAATGGAATGGTATGAAGACTTTCCTCATATTGGATATGATTTAGATGGCAAACCAATTTTAAAACCGATTCGTAATCAAGATGAATTGGACAAGTTTCTTGATAAAATGGAAAACCCAGATTACTGGCGCACTATCTTTGACAAAAGCACCGCTCGTGATCACGTTTTGACCGAAGAAGAGCTAACGCTTATTAGTCGTGTGACAAAAGGAAAGTTTTATGATCCAAATTACGATCCTTACGAACCATATATTGATTTTTTCACTCATAAAAAAATGATTCACCCTGTAACAAATCAACGAGACCACAAAAGAAGTTTCTTGCCTTCCGTTTCAGAAAAACGTAAAGTTGGAAAACTTGTTCATGCGATAAAAATGGGATGGTTGAAAGTTGGTGAGCCAAAAGTGCAGAAGGAAGAAGAACCAACATTTTATGATTTATGGGCAGATGTCAAAGATGATCACAAAAGTCGGAGTGAAATGGCGAGACAAAAAATGCACATTCCTGCTCCTAAAGAAGCTCTTCCTGGACATGAAGCCTCCTATAATCCTGCTCCTGAATATTTGCCCTCAGAAGAAGAAATTCAACAGTGGAAAGACGAGGACCCCGAATTCCGAAAGCTTGATTTCATTCCTACAAAATATGACAGTGTCAGAAAGTTACCACAATATAACCGTGTTATACAAGAAAGGTTTTCTCGCTGTTTAGATTTGTACCTTTGCCCAAGACAAAGAAAAATGAGAGTTAGAGTTGCCCCTGAGGATCTAATACCAAAACTACCCAAACCTTCAGATCTGAGACCGTTTCCTACATTTCAGACTTTATGTTATCGTGGACATAAATCTATTGTTTTAACTATCGCAGTTGATGCCTCAGGCCAATGGCTTGCTTCTGGATCAAAAGATGGCGTTGTTAGAGTGTGGGAAGTGGCGACAGCTCGCTGCATTCGAGAAATTTCAAGCTTTCCAAATCATGGTCCTGTCAATTCTGTGGCATGGTGCCCCAACGTAAGCGTTTGCATTCTTGCAGTTGCAGTTAGTAATACGGTTGTTCTTGTAAATCCTTTTGTTGGAGACAGGGTGATTTGCCAGTCTACAGATAAGCTAATTGAATCGATTGAACAGCCTACAGAGGTGAATGAAGAGGGTGAAGTTCGGAGAGTGCGCACCAGTACTCATATAGCTCCATGGGAAATGATTACTACTGGACAAGAATTTCAGGATGGACTTCGTCTAGTTATAAAGCACCCAAAAGATGTTGCAAAAGTAACATGGCATGCCAAAGGAGATTACTTTGCTTCAACACAGCCAGGAAACGCCAATCATCAGGTGTTTCTGCACCAACTTACAAAATTCCGATCTCAAAATCCATTCAGTAAGTGCAAAGGAGTTGTGCAAACGGTTTTGTTTCATCCTCTTCGGCCATTCTTTTTTGTTGCCACTCAGACCGTAGTTAAAGTTTACAATTTAGCCAAGCAAGAGTTGACCAAGAAACTCAATCCTACTTGCAAGTGGATATCGTCAATAGCTGTTCATCCTGGTGGGGACAATGTTATTGTTGGAAGTTACGATTCACGCTTAGCATGGATCGACTTGGACTTATCGACGAAACCTTACCACACCATGCGTTATCATGGAATGGCAGTTCGGGGATGTGCCTTCCACCGAAAATATCCTCTTTTTGCGTCTGCTGGCGATGATTGCAAGATCATTGTCAGCCATGGCATGGTGTACAATGATTTGATGCAAAATGCTTTAATTGTGCCCGTTAAAGTATTGAAAGGTCATAAATCGGACGGGACTTTCGGAATTATGGATATTTGTTTTCATCCTAACCAACCGTGGGTGTTTTCTGCTGGGGCTGATTCAACTATAAGGCTGTTTACTTAAATGAAGAAAGCACCATTTGTACATTTTAAAGGGCAATCTTTTTTCTGGATCATTTTTCAATGAGCACGTTTACTTAAATTTGTTTCGCATCGTACCTTAATACAGTTAAATTAGTGTCTTTTATTGTGGATGGTTCTAGTTTGCATGTGGTCAAATTTTGGACGTAATTAAACCACAAGATTATGTTACTCTCGAGTTCAAGATTTTTTTTTCTTTTTAAGTTATAAGACTTGGAAGAAAACTTGTCCCTCTTTTAAATTATGTTATAAACTCGGATCGTTTTGGTGTATTTACATCAACCTCTAAAATTTTCGTCAAGATGTAACTTTTTTAAGAACGAGTGCATGTTATTTTGTTGTTATGTATAGATTTAGCTGTCGGTCACGAACTGTAGTTGATAACAAATACTGTGGTTTTTATTTCATGGCAGTAAGCTGCTTTGAAACTATGATAAATAGAAGAGGAATAATTCATATTGGCTTTTCCGTATTAACGTTGTGAGTACTGGTAACATAAATAGAGCGTTATTTGGAAAAATGATGCCATTATAAAGGTGGATCACATATTTTTGGTTAGCCTTGTTGTCCAAATTTTTATTTTTCGGCGACATATAAAAACTTAGGAATGCTTGCGACGTCCTAGTGAAATCCAAAATTTGCCGGGTTTGGAGTCGAATAGCCCAATTTAACGAGATATATGTTTTAAAACTTTCTCATACAGTCAAACTTCGGTTTTCGAACGTCTCGTAGTTCGAACAATTCGGTTTTTGAACGGAAAATTCGAGATGAAAATCACTCGGTCCTCCAACAAAAATTCGGTTCTCAACAACTCAGAGAAAGATTTACCTGAACCAAGTGCGGCCCGCGAACAGTTTTGAAACTTTAGTAAAGCTGATTTACGATGATAAGTGGAGAACCGATTGCCGTATTACAGAGGCAAGAAAAAGGTATTACATGCCACGTTGAAAAGAGCCTTTGATAGTTTGTACAGACGCATTTTCCGTCCAATTAGAGGGTCATGACCTTTTTTTTTGGATAACGTTATGCAAGGTTAGTTGATGGTTAAAAAGGTTCACACCGACATATACCACAAACATTATCTTGAAAACAATTTAGGGTGTATTGCAAACAATGTACCCAACCCAATTTGACGAGACCATCCCTGGACGCGTTTCGTCCTCTTGGGACTCCTCAGCAGGGCCTGTCCCGTCCCCCAAACCAAACCTTTCATTTGCAATCACATAAACTCGTTTTCGCCATATGCAAAAGCGGCCCAAGCATGTTCATGACAGATGGTGAACCTAATGGAGACACTCGGGCATTTTTTTTTTTTGGAGACCACCATGTCCACGCGCGGTATAAGGTCTATGTAAGGAGATCTCGTATAACATGAAGCTGACGCAGGCTATTGCAAGATCCTGAGCACTGACCTTCGGCCACTTATACTTGGTCAATGCGGCCCTCGACCGACTCTTCAATCCTCAGCTAGCTTCCATGACCGCGATGCGGCCCGCAGGCCAAAATAATTGTCCACCCACGGTATAGTGTAACCAGGTAAATTAGTTATTCTTTTGGTGTATAGAACAAATTAATCTCTTTTTTACTATTTGTAATGGGAAAATATAATTAAGCTTTCGAACAAATCGGTTTTCGAACAGCCTTCCAGAACGAATTGTGTTTTTTGCTCTCCTTTCACTCTCGCTGAATTTCATGCGGCTGCCTGCAACCTTTCCTCCTCCACTGCCACTGGCCCAGACAAAGTTGCCTATCCCATGCTAAAGCACCTTCCTCGCTCTGGCATGGATTTTCATCTTCAATCTGTCTTGGTCTTCGCATTCCTTTCCTTCCATCTGGAAGACATCTTCCATTATTCCCATACATAAGATGGGAAAGCCTCTCGACTCTCCTGCTTCCTTCCAGCCTATCTCTCCCACCTCCTGCGTATCAAAGCTTTTTGAACGCATCATTCTATTCCGTCTACTTTTCTTTCTGGAATCTAAATCCATTCTCTCTCCCCGCCGGGCCGGTTTCCGCCCTGGGCGGTCTACACTTGATCAAATTCTGCGGTAGTTAAAAATAGGCATAGTACAGGCATATTAGACATAGTACAGGCATAGTAGGCATAGTACAGGCATAGTAGGCATAGTACAGGCATAGTAGGCATAGTACAGGCATAGTAGACATAGTACAGGCATAGTAGACATAGTACAGGCATAGTAGGCATAGTACAGGCATAGTAGGCATAGTACAGGCATAGTAGGCATAGTACAGGCATAGTAGGCATAGTACAGGCATAGTAGGCATAGTACAGGCATAGCACAGGCATAGTAGGCACAGTAGGCATAGTACAGGCATAGTAGGCATAGTACAGACATAGTAAACATAGCACAGGCATAGTACAGGCATAGTAGGCATAGTACAGGCAAAGTAGGCATAGTAGGAGAGGTGTGCGATTGAAAACCAGTCGCATAAATGTGACAAAGCCTTCTTTCCTTTCAAAAAAAATTAATTTTTACTTTTATAAAATATCGAAGTTGCTACTTGCTAATTAGCATTTTCAAGCCGATCTCCTATTAAGAGGGATCCGATTAGGGCTGCCACTCTAGATGTTTTATAGCTAGATCTAGATATTTTTTGTAAGGCCTAGAGGTATAATTGGGAAACTAGATGATGGCTAGAAAGTCTAGATATTTTTTTAACGTACTAGATATTATCTAGAGGGAAATCTTTAAGTCGAGTAATGTCATAAAGAATAGTGAAGGAGGGAGATTAACTTGTTTTCCTTTACTTTTTTGTTCTAGGTTATGCAATATTGTTAGGCTAATGTTGTATTAGTGAGTTTATCTAATATTTTTCAAACATAATGTTGGGCTGAAAACACAGAACAGAGAAATTTTGGGCTGAAGTGGAGGATTTCAAAAATGCTTCTGGAGAGAATCCATTTTTAGATCTCATGAATTGTCCTAAGCAAGGATTGATACTACCTCATTCAAATGCAGATGTGGAAGTTTGGAGATGGGAGTGATGTGACATGAGTGCTCGACGGTCTTCATAGACGCATTTTCTGCCTGAAGCGAGGGAGATGACCTTTTTTTTTGGAAAACACCATGTCCACGTGTGATTGTTAAATTTTATTTTGCAACACAGTGTTGCAAAGATCCCTAAACATCTGTTTCCTAGGTCCCGCAAGCAGCCGTTTTCATTTCATTGCTTGGTGAACTACTTAAGCATGTAATGTAAAGTTCAAATTTTGTCCTTTACGTTTAGTAGTAGGCGGACTCCAACAACTAAAAATCATCGCCACATCGTACTATGCCTACTATGCCTGTACTATGCCTACTATGCCTGTACTATGCCTACTATGCCTGTACTATGCCTGTACTATGCCTACTATGCCTGTACTATGCCTGTGCTATGCCTACTATGCCTGTACTATGCCTACTATGCCTGTACTATGCCTGTACTATGCCTACTATGCCTGTACTATGCCTACTATGCCTGTACTATGCCTACTATGCCTATTTATAACTACCCCAAATTCTGTACCTTTCTCAGTCCATTTCAGATGGGTCTAACAAACCCAAGCCGGGCTCTCGGATGATCCTGTCTACTATCGATTTCTCTAAAGCTTTTGACTCTGTCTGGCATCCCGTCCTTTTCCACAAACTTATTTCGGCTAGCCTCCCTCCTTGCTTTGCTCGTTGGACTCAATCTTTTCTTTCTGATAGGCGTGCTTCTGTGGTTTATCAAAATCACAAAAGTCGTTCCTTTCGAGTCCGTCGAGGTGTTCCGCAAGGATCCGTTCTGGGGCCTGTACTTTTCTCTCTCTTCATTAATGATCTTCTGGCTTCCCTGCCTTCTTCCGTCAGCTGCTCTCTTTACGCTGACTATCTGGCCATTTGGTCTTCCTCCCTCTTGGTCCCCACTGCGGTGGAGGCTACACAAGGAGCTCTGTTTCGATTGGAGCGCTGTCTTGAGTACTGGTGTCTTCCTCTCAATCCAAGCAAATGTGAGGCCTCCTACTTTTCAGTGAATCCCCACCAAGCTAACCTCCTCCTACTCGGCTCCCGCCTCCGTGTCAATCCCACTCCAACTTTTCTTGGGGTCACCTTCGACGGCACTCTTTCCTTTTCTAAGCATGTATCTTCGCTGAAGGCCAAGTTCTTCCCACGTCTCAAGGCCTTACGCTGTATCTCTGTTTCATCATGGGGCCCCTCTCTCTTCTGCATAAATCTTTTCTTCGGTCCCTTCTCACTTACGCTTCACCCGGATGGTTTCCTTTCCTAAGCACTACCAATATCATCAAATTGGAACGCCTCCACCGAGCGGCCAGTCGCGCCATCACCAGCTGCCTCTCGTCCTCCCCTACAAGTCACCCTGACTCATTTCACTCTTTTATCATATGAGCGGGCCTTTCGTCTCCCAACCTCTTTTCCTATTTCAGGTTTGGCCAGACTTGGAGTGAAACCAAGACTCTGCAGATCGTCCTGGAGAGCTTTTGCGTCCACTCACCCGCTCATGCTTCGTTCTACTTGTTCTAGGGAGGCTCTTCTTGCTTGCCCTCCCTTTTCTCCTTAGAATCTGTCTTCGTTCACGGTGGAGTCCACCCTTTCCACTCCATGCTCTCGCTCTGATTCCCCTCTCTCGCCCAGGTGCGGCTCTCGCCCATCTTGACTCTCTCCCCCCTCATGATCTGGTGCTTTGGACTGACGGCTCTGTTCCTTTTCCTTTTGGCAAGGGCGGCTCTGGCGTTCTTGCCAACTGCTCTCTCTGTGGCACTGAGGCCACTCTTTCCTTTTTGGCAGGTCCAATATGTTCCAGTTTTTCCGCTGAAGCCTGCGCCATTCTGCATGCTCTTTGCTGGTCTCGGCAGCACCAACAATCTGCCATTTCTCTTCTCTTTTCCTCCTGTCTGACTCTCGCCGCCCTGTCCTCTCCTCCATCCTTCCTCTGATCTCAGACTCTGTGGCAGATCTGGCAGGAACTGTCTTCTTTCTCCTTCTGTTCTATCAGACTACAATGGGTCCCCGGACATTCGTTTCTACCGGGGAACGACGCGACCGATGAGCTGGCCAGACGTGGTGCGCTACTTGCGCCCTCCGCAATCCCTTATAGTCTCTCTCCTTTTATCTCTCGTATCCACTCTGGTTTTATCTCGGACTGGAGGCGTACTGTCTCATCGAAGTTCTTTGACACACAGGTTTCCTCGATTTCCACCGAGGAACTTGTGCTCCCTCGTCATGCTCGCTGTGACCTCTCTCGTCTTCGCTGCAACGGACACAGCCTTCTTTTAGGTTCTTATCTTTTTAGGATTGGCAGAACTGAGAATCCTTCCTGCAGCGCCTGTGGACACTCGTCCCAGGACATTTCTCATCTCATTCTGCACTGTCCAGCTACGGACTCTTTGCGCCGCTCACTCTTTGTCTCTCTACGATCTCTGGTCCAGACTCTGGGAAGTTGCCCGGCTTCTGGGGCTCCATGGTCTTCCGCCATGCCCCAATCCCTCGGAAGGGGTCCGGTAAACAACAACAACGTCGCCCAAGAGGCCCCCATCAGTAATGTCGGGATTGATAATGTAGGTTCAGCCGACCAAGCCACCTTCACCTATCAGGCTCTTGTGTGAACAGCTACGAAAAGTTTAGGTGTTTTTTGTACATATGTTGATCACGACTTTTTGTACTCCTTTTGCTAATAGAATTTCTCATTTCAAGCTTCCGACTATGCCTTAGGTCTAGGTGTTCTGTTCATTGCTTACGTGAACCCAAGGAAGCCTTGGGTTTCCCGTAGTTTGGAAGTAGGGAACACATTTTTGATACTAAGCTATTTTGAAACGAAATAGCAAAAATGTCTTTCGTGAGGTGCGATTTTACAAAGTGACGCTGTTTGCCTTTGATTTCCCCTTAAACTTTCTCAAGTCCTTGCTGGCCACGTAATAAATAGCATGTTCTTTTCTCCCTGCTGGGCGTGCCCTGGGGAATTTAAAGAGTCCTTGCTTTTCCCGAAACTTTTAGGTTTGATTCCGGTAGCTCTATAAAGCTGTTATACAGCAAAATACCAATAATATATTCCATGTGGAGCGATTTCACACAGTGACGTTGTGTTTCTTTGATTTTCTCAAGTCCGTGCTGGCTACGCATTATGATTCATTATCGTTTTTCCTCGCTTAGTTGTGCTCAGAGAAGTTAAAAGAGGAACTAGCTAGCTTTTCCTAAAAATTTAGGTTTGATCTCGGTAGCTCTACAAAAGCATTATCAAACAAAATAGAAAAAATGTTCCTCCTAAATATGGTACGATTTTACCCCGACAGGGCATACCATCATTGGTGCCGACTCAAAACGCATCAATTAATGCAGCTGCGCCGGTTTCACCGTACAAACATTTGTGAAAGCAACAATGAAATGCTTAGGTAAATATAGGCCATACTTGTTGTGCAAGTATTGATGGGTGATAATGTTGGTCTATTAATCAAGATTGGTAGTACTCAAAAAGAATGTCACAAACTGTCATTCATAATTTTTAAAGCTGTAGGAAAAGGGGGAGGAGGTTACTGAAACATAGTCAAAATTGATGGCAGCTTTTTTGCCATATTCGGCCCATAACAAAAGTTTAGAGTTGTTCTGAAAATCAAGCTACATAAAACCACAGGCGACTTCGGTTGAGTCGCGACCTACAGTTTGAGGACTACGGCTTTAACCCACTCAATTATGTCGCTAAACTTTTATCAAAATGGGATTTGTACACACTAACTTATCTTTTCGAAATTGAAAAAGCATATAACTGTAATTTTTAGACACTTTAAATTCAGATTCAGACGTCATGAAAAATATTGCACTTCAAATCTTTTAACTCAGCCAATATCTATATTACCATATACAATAAAAACTGAGACAGAGGCAAAAACCAGAAACACAACAACTTTGTAAAGCAATAGTTAATACCTAAGGTCACTTATACATACTATGAAGAAGCGCGAAAGACGCAAGACCATTTCGGTGAGATTCAAACCCATAGCCTTCAGATAACCGCTTAAACGTTCTACAATAACAGCTATGAAATATTAAACCCTCACACTGCTAATGTGCCTTTATAATCTTAGCACCCAGCCTATCGAACTAACAGTTAGAATACAGGTCACGAATAATGTGGCTGTATAAGCTGAAAACCCGGCTTATCGAATTAACAGTGCGATGGCTTGATACTCTGTAGCTTACATCGTTGAGCATCTGACTGCTAAACAGAAGGTAGTGAATTCCAATCCCATAAGAATCGTTTTTTGCATTGGTCCATGGTTTTCCAATTATTAACCATGCATAAATGCAAACCTTTGTCAGAAGTTTACCTTCTGTTATAACTGTAAAACTAGACTACGTAAAATAGTGGGCTTTTAAAACACTTCAAAAGCATGATGCACATTTCCAGAACAGCAGTTAGCAATGATGTTAGGTCGATTATGTCACAAATAAGTAAGGTTTTTGCCTACTTAGGTGCTATCAACATTCAGCAAACTGGATAGGGAAAAGTTTAGATTAAAATTTTGTTTTGGCTTAGCCACAAGTCAGATATAAGCAAAAGGCCAATGCAAAACTAAGTAATTTTAGTACAAGCATGGCGTTTGCCAGACAGTTAAGCTTGATCTAAGGCAGCATGGTCCAACTGCAGGCCCGCAGGCCAATTTTAGCCTGCGCACTAATTTTTTTGGCCTGCAAATAATTATGGTGATAAGCGTGATTACGATAGGGTTGCCATGCGTTCCAAAAATTCTGGACATGTCCGGAAATAATATGGCTGTCTGAAAATTTGCTCAAATGTAGGTGAACTTTTTTTTTGGAGAACACCTTTATTTAGGGTAACAAATCTCTTGCATAAACCATGGCCCGCAGGATAAATTTTTTGTTTCTGATGACTCGCAATAAAATTAAGTTGGACCACACTGATCTAAGGCTTAAAATAAGACAAGTTACTGGATGTTATCCTACCACTCTTGTCTACTACTTGTGTAGTCATCTTTTGTTAAAGCAAAAGAAAATTTTTCTTCAAGGCTGAACAGTCTATGCAATGTAACGTAATCAAAAAATTTTAAGTCATTTGACTGAAGTCTACAACTAGAATTTGCAGTTTTTAAAAGTCGAAAGGACAGCTACCAGTATTTTCAAAAGCCAACATTAGGAACAGCTTGTGCAAGCAAACCACACTCTAGCTAGCAGCACAAACAAATACTTGTTCCACTTAGGATTTGAAAACATAGCTTCTTGATCATATGTCAATCAGTTAGCTTTGCAACCAAACTTGTTAAAATGCTTCTCAAGCACTGCTTTAGAATTTCTCACTGTAATGTGGCATCAGCAATAGGATTAGCATGGATTGTTACATTTTGAATTCTAACATCTGTCATGGGTTTGTAGGTCTTTTCATTGACTGGCAATTTTTCCAATTCATCAAGTGTATCATTCCCATCAATCACTTTACCAAATATTGTATACTTCATGTCCAAATGAGGCTGTTTGGCATAACTAATAAAAAATTGAGAACCATTGGTATTTGGGCCACTGTTAGCCATAGATACAACACCACGAACATTATGTTTCAATGTATCAACAATTTCATCCTCAAAATGTTTTTTCCAAATACTTGTGCCTTGCTTTCCTGTACCAGAAGGGTCACCGGTTTGTACCATAAATCCTTTTATATTTCGATGAAAAATATTTTTATCATAATATCCACTGGCACATAGAGCTAAAAAGTTTTCACACGTTTTGGGAACTTGTTCACAATACAGCTCAAGCTTAATATCACCAACATCAGTATGTAAGGTAACAGCCATTAACAAAGTGTTCACCAAATACACCTTAAAAACAAATGATGCTATAACAAAATTACATATACAAGTATACATCTTCTAAATTAGCTCCTTGCTCAATAAGATCATGACAAAGATACAGTTTGATAGTAGCAGCCCAACAAAATACCAGACTCTTAATCTACTAAGACTACTGCCTTCACCTGTCAATACAACATAATTTGTTTTTGTCAACTATATAATGACTTAAATAAATAAACAAAATATATATACAAAACAATTTTGTGTCACTACTTCTGTAATTCTCAGCTTTATCAGCTAGCATGCCAGTAACACATATGATTCATGAAGTGGTAGGAAGCAGAGAGCATGTGCGACTGAAGATGACATGGAAAAGACAAGTGAACTAATACATTGATCTGATTGGACTGAAAAAAAAGAATCTCACTGACAGAACAAAGTGGCTTAATGATGTTTATGAACTTTCTGGAGACATGAGATTAATCTGGCCACTTCCATTAACAGTGACAAAACCAAATAAAAAATTGGATCTCTCTCTCCCTCTCAACTACACATACTTTAACCACGATGCAATAGATGCTTTTCCATGATGTGTCCCTCGATTTTGCAAACATGCTTAAATACGATATGCAAAATTTTTGATGACTCTAACACACTCCTCTGCCCCTCCTTTGGCATTGCCCTGATTGTAGCTGTAGTTTTCTCCTTTGAACCATGAATCGTTTGAGGGTTATTCTTGCAGACAGTGCCCTTCAGATAACTCCACAGATAAAAATTTAGAGGGTTCAAGTCTGGCAAATGTAAGGCCCACTCTGAGTCACACCTCCAATTGATAAGGCAATCTTGAAAGCAATCCTGCAGCCATGGCAGAGTCATTTAAAGGGTTTTTTTATTCTGCTAAAAACCTCTGCTCATTTTCAACAAACTCATTTCATTGGCAAAGCACTGTTCAAAACTTTTGAAAAACCCTTGGATAACACTCACTATTTACTGTGGTGGTATGCTCATTTTCATACTCAAACAAATGAGCCCATGTTTTGATATTGCCACTGATGCCACACACTTAGTAGGATCAAGTAGTCTCTGCAAGCAATCTTAAAGAGAGGAACAGTCCCAGAAAATATCATTCTTCGAGTTTGGGTGTCCAGACGTTAAGAAATGAGCCTCATCTGAAAACAATACATCATTCAAGAAACCTGGGTTATTATTGATCTTATCACATAACCATTCTCTCATAATGACACAATTCTTCATGTCAGCTTTGATGAGTTTATGCTTAATTTGTATCTTGTATGAATACAACTGCAGAACCTTTATTAGGATCCTTCTCAAAGACTCACAAAAAATACCAAGCTCTCAGCTTTGTCGAAGCAAGAACTTCTTGGACTAAAGAAAACAAAATCTCTGAATTTTTTACAGCCTCGACTTTATCTGGAGTCCTTGAACTTTTGGGGCAACCTGACCAGCGCCATTCAGTGACTCTGCTACCCTTAGCATCAAGATTTAACACAGTTAACATGCATCCTGAATTTACAGACCCATCAACACATGACTTTTGTATCTGGATAATCAGAGCCACTAAAATTGTTTTAAAAAGTAAGCTTACACAGCAACCATGGATTTTGTCTCAAAATATGTTTTCACAGAAAAAGTTATTTCAGCAACTGTCCACTCCCAAGGCATCTTGGAAAAAAGACTGCGCCGAACGTTTGTGCATAGACTATTCTTCCTAATCCGGAACAGCCAAAGCAGCGATAGTTATAAATAGGCATAGTACAGGCATAGAACAGGCATAGTGATGATATCTTGAGCTTTTAATGTGAAATCTCATTCCACCCCCTCAATGCTTAAATCTAAACTCATAAAATTAATTTTTTTTGGAAAAGAAAGAGGTAAGGCTTCTTTATATTGATGCAACTGGTTTTCGGAGGCACACCTCCCCTGCTATCTTTGTACCGGTACTATGTCTACTATGATTGTACTATGCCTCTACTATGCCTGTACTATGCCTACTATGCCTATTTATAACCACCCCCAAAACAGCAGCTTGATTGGTAAAAAAAATTATTGATGGGATTTTTTTTGGTTACTCTACATACGGAAATTGTCACAGAAATAGGAAAAAACACCAACTAAATTACGGAAATTGCAGAAATTTCTGTTCCCCTGCGATTTCATGCTTCTTTAATTGAAGTTTTTTCGTATTTTTGTAATTCAACAATTTCTGTTTTTGCAATAAAATTCCGTAGTTTCCGTAAAATTCCTCTATGGTGTGAGTTCCAAATTTTCATGATTACTGTAATATTAAGATTTACCCACATTCAGATTTTAGATGTTGGGGCTAAAAAATATGTGGGCGTCTGTCGTAGATGACAATGGATGTTATTGTGAGAGACCTTGCTTTCCGGTGTTTTAAAATTCCTTCTTTTTTTGCTTCCTCTTTTTTCACAATCTTCAAGTACGTGTTAGTGATTTGTGGAAACGTTTTAACAAAATACCAACATTTGGTTAACATTTGATGCTTTGCCTTTCATGAGCGTGTTTGTTACCAGAAGTTTATTACTAAAAAAAATATTTACCACTCCATAACAGGTCTAAACTTTATGTTGTCTTTGAATAGCATAACATAAAGCCGTAAACCGAATCTAGCATTTGCATCTAGTAAGCAAGTAAGGCAGGTCGTAGGCCTACCTACGTAATACCTAAATAACCGCATTTGGTGCAGCAACATGCCTGCATCCCCAAAAAATTCACAGTGGATGTGCACGATTTACAAATGTTGCTTTCCCCTCCTGGCGGTGCTTATGACTTTGTAGCGCAACGGCAAGCATCCGACTGTAATCCAAGTTAAATTGAGTGCACTCCATGTGGCGACTAGTCACTTCTATCATGATAGCTGCTGAACGTAGATGGCGATCCACATATAAAGCCAGGTGTTGGTGGCGACTTTCCAGTTGCTGTTTGTAGCTGAAGTTGCTGAGGTTGTTACAACTGTAATGATAAATTAGTGGCAACTGGTAAGGATCTTATAATTTTAAACAAATCTACTTACCTATGCGTATTTTTATCGTTACAAGGAGGTAGGGTGACAAAATCTCTAAATAGGGCGAGGAAATCTCTATACCAATTTTTAAACTTTCTAAGACGTGCTCATCTTAGGAACTGACCTTGCTTATTTTCTGTAAGACCCCAGTGGTCCAACTAGCTTTGGTCGATAGGCGATTCTACAACTAACTTATCAACTTGTGGACAAATTCATTCCAAATGATGAATGAAACAAATGACGCAAATATTTAAAACTGAAACAAGAGCAAAAACAATTGAACGATTACTTGAATTTATGACAAAGGTTTCAGAGGTTTTTTGTGCTTAAGGTATTTCTGATACTATGGTTTATAGTTCAATAATAATGTTAGTGGTAGAAAATTAAAGACAATTCTTCAGTTTTTTGCCTGCCATTTGAATTTTATCGTTAAACTTATATTGTTTTAAGCTATAGGCTTTCAGAAAATGTATTCCCAAATACCCGTGCGCTTCAAAACGTTGAAAACCTATTTAATGTAACACCCATCTGTTTGAGAAATCTACCTCTGCTAACTAATTTCTAAAAGTTATCTTGAAATTTGTTTACAGGTCACAAGAAATACCTCCGCGGGTTTGTGGTTGCACCACACTGCCTAAAACAATACCATAAAAAAGTTATAATGCAAGGTGTGCGGTGAGATAGTCTTTTTGGAGTTTTTGTTTTACCCAAACTCGTCGCCCTAGAGGTTTTTTGATTGGGGCGCTATAGTTGCCCATTCCTGACTTGGATATTCGAAAGACTGCGAATAGGACTAAATACAATTATTTTTGTTCGATTTGCGCAGCGCCTAGTTTGGTATGGTAACTGTTGAGAAAGGTTTCCGGTACAGCCTTCGGATAATTCCGCTCAAAGTGAGGCATTTCAGAATATGCTTGTTTCAAGAATTTTATCTAAAGTTCTGGCTATGTCACCAAACTGCTACCAGTGTAAATTCCTCACTTCGGGAGTTGTGGGAAATTGGAATTGCCCCTCAATTTACCTTACTCCCATATACATTGTTGCCACGTATGTAGCAGCCTACCAGCCAGGCCCCCAACTATGAATTAAATGGCTATGGTAGTCAACCTCTGCAGAAAATCGGAAGGCAACAGGAAACCACTTCCGTATCTTCCCACTGCAACGTGTCGTTGTTTTGAAATAGAAATAGTGCTAACGACTGTAAACGGTTCCAGTCTAAGCGGCGCCGCGTTTGGCAGGAGAGCAGGTAATAAGAACTCCCAGACTGTCATCATTGCGAAAAGTTTATAAAAGGTGTCATAAAAGTTGATACTTAAAAAATATAAAGAGTGATGTAATCTGAAACTATATAGAACATTAAAAGGAAATGAAAAGATGTAGTCTGCGATTGGTATTTTGGCGGTTACAGAAACGAACGGTGAAAAACTCTTCGATAACAGTAGAATCACAGTACAATTGTACTGATACGCCTATATTTGTTTAAATAGAAGCATTCCACTAAAATTACGATATCTAATATTTCCATACGTTTTACTAGATGTGCTCCGAAAAATAGTGTAACTGCAAAAGCAAAGCCCAATCAGAAATTGATTTCGCAACCTTATTGTGGCAGAGTGGCACAGATGGGAAAAGCGCTGATTGGTAAGCAAATTATGAGTAGAATGCGGGCAAAAAAAAAACGGGGATATGTTTAGTTTACACAGTAGCTGTGGTAACTCGGAAGCAGATGAGCAGAGTTTGAACTGGTAGCAAAGGTGAATGGGCAGTTGCCATACTGTTTCATGAGGTTCCAGTTTAAACAAAAAATGAAGTCTACGGTAATTGCGACCCTATACAAGCTCTGATTGTTAAAATAGTACAAAGTATTTGAGGTATTTTTGAATCAGGCACGTAGCCAGCCGGATATTTTTGGGGGAACAAGAGCAAATCTTGAAGGGTTCAAATGTCTTTCGTTTACTTAGGTGGTTGTAACACCGATAACAGTGTTTTCTTTGTTATGAAAACCTTAAATGATAGATCATACATACACTTTTCATAAAACATTTAAGCGGCGACACAAGTGAACAAACTGTTGAATAGCACGCTTACACCTGTTTTGCTTATCACAACTGCAGCAAGCAGGAAAAATTTAAAGAAGCATATAAAGCCAAATTACACAGTTTAAAGTTTAGGAGCAGATGAACTTGCTTCGACTAATAGCCACCACACTGGCTACAATAAACGTCGTGTTCTAGAATTTTTAAAGTGTTGCAAAATAGCTTCTTTATTTAAAGTTTTGCCAAGCTCTGAATTTTTAAAGTGTTGCAAAATAGCTTCTTTATTTAAAGTTTTGCTAAGTTCTCTTTAACCTGGATGTAGGGACAATACTGATAATCGAATCGTTTTCATGCGAGTATAGCATGGTTTTAATTTGATTAACTGGTGAAAACATCCGCTCAACTGCAACTAAGGATTGTGGAATAGTGAGCAGGATGTGTAAAAGTTTGTGTATATTTGAAAATATATCCTTTTGCTTAAGATCATAGATAGCAATTGAGGTAAAGCAAACCTCCTGCTCGTGACGCTTTAAAGCTTTAGTTATCGACCATTTCATTTTACTCTTTTACAAAGAATAGGTGAAAACTCTAACGTTTTCGTCTAGCTCTCTTCAGGAGTTATCGCTAGAATGAAGCGTGGTGTTGATGGCAAGGTCTTTATAGCAAATGCAGCTGGTGAAAATGTCGGAACGTTCTGATTGGTAGACAACCAGACGTTTCGTCGAGTCCGAATCAATGACGTAATTTTAGTGTGTAGACGAATTCTTTCTGGCGACCAAGCTCTGGTTGAAGCATTTTGGTGAAAGTTGCTTCCAAGGTCTTTTGAAGGAAGATGGCCACCAGACATGTAGAGAATTGGGTGAAAAGATGAAATGCGATTTTGCGACAATCTCACGTCACCTTCAGTCGATGAGATTCACTCAAAAGCTTTGGTCCCTCATAAACTTACCAAAAATTGAAGAATAAGCGGCTTTCCATTGCAGGTCAAAACCTCGCTTGGCACCACGGAACCTATCGCCACAATCCCTGAGTTGGTTTTCGACCATCTTGATTGGTCTTCCGTAACGAGGAGCGTCGTTGAGGTCGAAATTACCGCATTTCAATTTGGCAAACAATCTCTAACAGTTCTCTCTGCTATAGCGTCCTCTTCATATACAGCACAAACATCCTTGGTAACTTCACTCGCTTTTTGACCTTGATTAAAAGCGAAAAGAAGGAGGTGTCAAAAACGCGATTTTTTATTGACTTGACAATCCATTTGACGGTTCTGAAAAACGAGAAAAAATTATATGAAAAAAAAACGATGATCGTTATCTCGTAGAACAGAATAAGGAATTTCTGACAATATATAACACTTTACCAAATATCAAAAAACCGTTTTAGAAAAAAAGTTTTATGAAACGGCGGAAACTTATGCAACAACCCAATGGTTTTAATCTATAAATTTAAAGGATATATCTCGTTAAATTGGGCTATTCGGCTCCAAACCCGGCAAATTTTGGATTTCACTAGGACGTCGCAAGCATTCCTAAGTTTTCATATGTCGCCGAAAAATAAAAATTTGGACAACAAGGCTAACCGAAAATATGTGATCCACCTTTATAATGGCATCATTTTTCCAAATAACGCTCTATTTATGTTACCAGTACTCACAACGTTAATACGGAAAAGCCAATATGAATTATTCCTCTTCTATTTATCATAGTTTCAAAGCAGCTTACTGCCATGAAATAAAAACCACAGTATTTGTTATCAACTACAGTTCGTGACCGACAGCTAAATCTATACATAACAACAAAATAACATGCACTCGTTCTTAAAAAAGTTACATCTTGACGAAAATTTTAGAGGTTGATGTAAATACACCAAAACGATCCGAGTTTATAACATAATTTAAAAGAGGGACAAGTTTTCTTCCAAGTCTTATAACTTAAAAAGAAAAAAAAATCTTGAACTCGAGAGTAACATAATCTTGTGGTTTAATTACGTCCAAAATTTGACCACATGCAAACTAGAACCATCCACAATAAAAGACACTAATTTAACTGTATTAAGGTACGATGCGAAACAAATTTAAGTAAACGTGCTCATTGAAAAATGATTGCCCTTTAAAATGTACAAATGGTGCTTTCTTCATTTAAGTAAACAGCCTTATAGTTGAATCAGCCCCAGCAGAAAACACCCACGGTTGGTTAGGATGAAAACAAATATCCATAATTCCGAAAGTCCCGTCCGATTTATGACCTTTCAATACTTTAACGGGCACAATTAAAGCATTTTGCATCAAATCATTGTACACCATGCCATGGCTGACAATGATCTTGCAATCATCGCCAGCAGACGCAAAAAGAGGATATTTTCGGTGGAAGGCACATCCCCGAACTGCCATTCCATGATAACGCATGGTGTGGTAAGGTTTCGTCGATAAGTCCAAGTCGATCCATGCTAAGCGTGAATCGTAACTTCCAACAATAACATTGTCCCCACCAGGATGAACAGCTATTGACGATATCCACTTGCAAGTAGGATTGAGTTTCTTGGTCAACTCTTGCTTGGCTAAATTGTAAACTTTAACTACGGTCTGAGTGGCAACAAAAAAGAATGGCCGAAGAGGATGAAACAAAACCGTTTGCACAACTCCTTTGCACTTACTGAATGGATTTTGAGATCGGAATTTTGTAAGTTGGTGCAGAAACACCTGATGATTGGCGTTTCCTGGCTGTGTTGAAGCAAAGTAATCTCCTTTGGCATGCCATGTTACTTTTGCAACATCTTTTGGGTGCTTTATTACTAGACGAAGTCCATCCTGAAACTCTTGTCCAGTAGTAATCATTTCCCATGGAGCTATATGAGTACTGGTGCGCACTCTCCGAACTTCACCCTCTTCATTCACCTCTGTAGGCTGTTCAATCGATTCAATTAGCTTATCTGTAGACTGGCAAATCACCCTGTCTCCAACAAAAGGATTTACAAGAACAACCGTATTACTAACTGCAACTGCAAGAATGCAAACGCTTACGTTGGGGCACCATGCCACAGAATTGACAGGACCATGATTTGGAAAGCTTGAAATTTCTCGAATGCAGCGAGCTGTCGCCACTTCCCACACTCTAACAACGCCATCTTTTGATCCAGAAGCAAGCCATTGGCCTGAGGCATCAACTGCGATAGATGGCGATCTACGTTATGTAATATAAGTTTCAGATTTATGAAAAAGTAATACTAGCATCACATCTTATATCGATTACGGGTAAGGAAAAAGTAGTTTGGACAATGAAACGTAGCTAACAAAATGACAATTTTGTCATTTTAAACTTAACTAACCTTGGTTAGGGGGTCGAAAATGTTAAAAAAGAAATTACTCACGACGGAAACGATTTGATCAATCAACATCAGTGCTCTTCAACAGGGGTTTTGCAAAACATGCAGTTGTGTTTCGTGAGTTTTAAGGGTTCTGTGAGGGGACCGCGAAGGTTCTTCGTTTATTACTAGTATTTATTTTCTATTTCAGTATATTTATTTCTTATATGTAGTGGTGTTTCGTGTATATAAATAGTAATTGAATCTTGTGATAGCAAGTTGCAGATTGTGACGTAATTCTGTTCACAAATTTAGGAACGTCTAAATTTGCTAACTCTCTTTGTTACGTAACAGTGCGTCTGTAATTTCAGTTTTGCTGTTGTTGTTGTTGTTGTTGTTACCCGACCCCTTCCAAGGGATGGGGGCATGGCGGAAGACCATGAGGCCCCAGAAGCCGGGCAACTTCCCAGATCCTGGACCAGAGGTCGTAGAGAGACAAAAAATTGCCAAAGAGCGAGAGACGCAAAGAGTCCGTAGCTGGACAGTACAGAATGAGATGAGAGGTATCCTGGGACGGGTGTCCACAGGCGCTGCAAGAAGAATTTTCGATTCTGCCAATTTTAGAGAGATAGTAACTTTACAGAAGACTGTGTCCGTTGCAGCGAAGACGAGAGAGCACACAGTGAGCATGACGAGGGAGCACAAGTTCCTCGGTGGAAATCGAGGGAACCTGTGTGTCAAAGAATTTAGATGAGACATTACTCCTCCGGTCCGAGAAAAGAGAAGAGTGGACAAGAGAGATAAGAACGAATGTCCGGGGACCTATTGTAGCCTGATAGAACAGGAAGAGAAAGAAGACAGTTCCTGCCAGAGATTAAGGTAAAAGAAATATGGAGTAGAGGACAGAGTGACGAAGACAGAGCGAGAATCGGATAGGAGGAGAAGAGATGTGGCAGACTTGTTGGTGCTGGCGAGATTGGCAAAGAGCTTGCAGAATGGCGCAGGCTTCAGTGGAAAAACTTGAGCATACTGGGCCTGCTGAGAAGAAAAGGGTGGCCTCAGTGCCACAGAGAGAGCAGTTAGACAGAGCAGTGCCACAAAGAGAAAAGAAATTGGTTCTGCTATCCTTTGGAGAAGAGCGAATAGGGGGAGCACAAACATTGAGAAATGAGAGCGAGGAGGAGTCGTTTAGAGAAATGTCGACCTCTACATAATCAGAGTAGGGGTCAAGCAAAGAAAGAGAAGAGGTAGAAAGCTCAGAGAAGGATAGGCCCTGCCTAACGAAAATGATGACGCCGCCGCTAGCGTCTGTGAAATCAGCAGAAAAAAATACCAGACCGGGAGTGGCTGCAATCAGATCGCAGAGCAGAGAATCCAGGGATCCGAAAAGAGGAAGATAAATTAAGGTTAGTTTCCTGGATACAAATAAAGTCAATGGGATGAGACGAAATAAAGTGTAGCAGTTCAGTGCTCCTAGCTCGGAGACCCCCAGCATTCCATGGAAGAACCCTGATGGAGTTAGGGAGGGGAAGAGGAAGCAGGAGGTAAAGAGAAACAGCCAGGTGCATGAGGCGGTGGTGAGGTGCAGAGGGAGAAGATACAAAGTGGGCGGAAAAAGGATAATTGGTTTGAAGGTGAGGGTGGGGTGCGAGTGCTGCATTAGCAGAAGAGGGCCAGATGGACCAGATTGAGCAGTGGAGGTATACCAGCTGGAGGAGTCCGAGGAGAAAATCACCGTGCTGGTAGGTGTGGGATCTCCAAAAAAAGCAGGGACGCAAACTCCAGGAGTGAGAGCTGCCAAGAATTCTGACTCTAGAAAAGGAGAGTAGTGAGCACTTTAAATGAACTCAATTAGAGCATGTGCAGCATTGCGCTAACCTACCCCACCAGGTCACATTTCCACTGCACACTAAACAGGGAAAGACGGGACAAGGGT
This sequence comes from Trididemnum clinides, assembly GCA_963675345.1. Classification (NCBI taxonomy): domain Eukaryota; kingdom Metazoa; phylum Chordata; class Ascidiacea; order Aplousobranchia; family Didemnidae; genus Trididemnum; species Trididemnum clinides. The sequence goes on from OY776286.1 coordinate 36,716,516, forward strand.
TGGGATGAACGTTGCCACTCATCAGGACAAGGTGAAGAATGAGAAGACGGGCAAGAGAAAGGCAGGAGAAGAGAGAAGACAGGCCGATTTTAAAGAGGCTGCGTGCTACCCTTCTGCGGTCGTTCAGGGGGCTGCACGGCGAAAAATGGTTCGGGTGAGGGGAGTGCCCGGGGTACCTGGAATCCTTGGGGAGACCAACAGCCATTTTAACCCAACCCAAACGGGGTTGGGGACCGCACCACCACGTTGAGGCGGCTGCTGATTTGTGCAGTTCAATTTTTCTCGCTTTACATGTATATACTACATATACGACAGAAATTTCGTACTTCACTATCCAAAGAGATCGGAGTCAATACGTGTTTTGGGGGCGGACAGAAAGTTCGTAATGATGATTAGAGTTAAAGTTAACTCAAAGTCAGAGTTAGTTTAGGATAGAGAAGGAAAATCAGCGTTATACCGTGTAATTTGTTGTTGTGACGACAAGTTATTGTCGAGAGCTGTAATATGGAATCATACGGTTTAGATCTGAGAAGCATTAGGTTACCTGTTGTAAAGGTGGTTGTAAGTAGTGAAGGAACTTGAAATAACTGTCTATTTGTTGAAGTGTTTAATTATTTTTTGAATTGTAGTAACGAAATATTTGATTTTCTTGCAAGCAATTCATGATTTCTAAGCTTTTGTTAGTGGGGGTTTCGTGACAAACGCGAAAGTACATTAAGGGTTCCTCGATGACAAAAAGATTGAAAAGCACTGTTCTACATTCAACACCAGTTTTAATAACTAAGAAAATAGAGTAGTTCGGAACAATAAGCTGAAGAGAAGTAGGTAAAGTAATAGCAATAAATGAAGATTTTTGTTCCCTCAAAATGATAAAGTGTAAGAAAAGGCAAGCTACAGAACCACAAAAGTTAAAAAAATTGTCATCGGTCGTTTCTCGTTTTTTGTTGGTGGAAGCAGAAGCGGTGGAAGCGGAAGCGGTTGAAAAATAATCGCTTCCGGATCCCCGGTCATAATGCTAGTTGTCTGGAAAAGTGTTCAAAACAAGCAATAATTTCACGTTTTGTAATCGACAGCATAATTAAGAATTGGTGTTAACGCGACAGTTAACTAAAAATTATTCGCCAACTTGTCAGTGATCAGCACTAAAATTCAGCTACGATCCTACGTCTAAAACTCTAACCGTAGGCTCACCAGGCTGCTCAAAATTCATAAATGAATTACTGGATAATAAAGAAGATAAACAATACAGTAAAGTTGAGTAAACCAGGAAATATTGATAATTGGAGATTCAATATAGGATTTAGAAAGGCATGAGGCAACAGGGTAGTGATTTGCGTAAATTAAGGTTGCCGTACGTCCGGATTTTTTCGGATGTGTAGGCAATCTAAACATTAAATTTGAAGAATTCTTAAAGTGGTTGATATATTTAGGAATTTACCAAGATCAGAGAATTGGTTTAAAAATTAGGACCAAATGATGATCAATGTTTATAGCTGAAGCGAAAGATCGTTTTTTTTAGAGAACACATGCGACCATTGGTGTTGAAATCAGGGGCGGCTCGTGTATGGTACTGTGGAACTGCAGCACCCCCAGTCCTCACTCCATCTTATCAATGACATTCGATATAAATAATTAATCTTTTTTTCTTTATTTTTCTTATACTTGTAGTTACATTGTATAATAGGCCTACATAAGGTTAATCTCAACAACCATCCTAGGTTTATGAAAAAAATATAAAAAACTTTTTGCTTCAAAGCTCCTGTGATACGGTGTTTAAAATTAGCAGTAGATTGCAATGCAGCAGTAGAAAGAGAACTGTCGCTCATGCAGTACCGACCCTTGTGTGCTGGTGTAATATGGGTTTCTTTTTGACGGACAACTGGCGAGCTGTGTGTGTGTGTGTGTGTGTGTGTGTGTGTGTGTGTGTGTGTGTGTGTGTGTGTGTGTGTGTGTGTGTGTGTGTGTGTGTGTGTGTGTGTGTGTGTGTGTGTGTAAAGCTGATAGGTAGTGACAAAAATTAGACCTATAGAGTGATTTTCTGAAGCAGCCCCCATTAATTTTAGCTACGAACCGCCCCTGGTTGAAATACAAATATTTCAAAAACAATTCCATGACAGGTCGGTGGAGGTGAAATACCTATTTTCATCTTTTTCTTAACATAATATTGTTATTAGAAAATACTTGCATATCAAAAAAATAATGGACAACAGAATTGGAAATAACCTTGAACAACATCTCTAAGGCAAAGAAAGTTTTTTCAGATTCATATTTGAAAACTGCCTTAAGACTTTCGACATTCCTTGCCAATATGGTATTCTAATGACATAGGCTGCCGATATTCTTTTTCCTGGACAGTACAATTTTAATTCTTCATCTGATTATTCTACTCCAGGTTGGCAGACCATAAAATGAAGAGACAAAAACTAATAAAAAGACTTTTTGGTGCTACTATAGCGTGAGGTCTAACACACTATAATGTGAGGTCTACCTCCCGTCCACACTATAGTGTGAGGTCTAGGGTTAGGGTTTGAGTCAGGGTAGGGTTTGGGTTAGGGTTAGGGTTAGGGTTAAATCTTACCCTAACCCTAATCTCACGATTCATTTCGGTAGGCAACATATGGCGGTAGACCTCACGCTCTAGTAGCACCGACTTTTTAGTATCAAAATCTGTGAGCTCGCATAAATCAGCGAGAGATAGTGCAACACGTTTGTTTGAACATCCTCCAAGTCAACCGACAACTGCTGTCGCAACTGAACCGCCAGCATCTGCTTTTCCTACAGATGTTACTAGTACCACACGATCTAATGCTATTGATAAAGGACATGTCGCGCGTTTCGTTGGCATCGCTATCATAGCATGATAAGTTGACTCTCTTGAAAAAACGCTGGAAGCCTAATGATACCGGTACAAGTACCATTGATTGGCCATATTCTGAGAGAAAAGATGGCGATAAAATGTGGAAAACATATCTCGGGCCGTTGCACATGTCTGGAAAGTACTCGTGCTTTTCATATTCCCCAAGTGAAAAAGGTTTGTTTTGTGCCCGTGTGTTCTATTTGCAACTGCATCTGCAGAAGGAATTTCTTTAAACAGACTGGTTACCTTACCACTAAAAAATTATTGCCCTCTTACAGGCCGTGATGGATATTTAACGACATTTGGCCAAAAATTATCACGAAGATAGTTGCTATAAATGACACAATTTGAAAAGGTGGCTGCCGGAATAGAAACCAGCACATACAAGCAATTAAATCATGCTGCCAAAAGAGCCAAACAAAAAAATAGCGCAATTTTAGAACGAATATTGGAAGCGATTGTTTTCCTTGGTCGTTGTGGCCTACCATTAAGAGGCCACAGAGACAGTGGTCACCCTTTAACGTCCATACTAGATCAAAGTGTTGGTTTCAATGAATGAAATTTTCGAGCCCTTCTTCATCTTATGGCTACTTGTGGCGTTGAGGTCATGAATAAACATATACAAACGTGCAGTCGTAACACATCATACATATCATGGAGCGCACAAAACGAGCTCATTCAAGCATTCAAGCAATATATACTCATTGTATGTCTCATCGTCTCAATCTTTGCATTGTTAAGGCTTGCAACGTACGCGAAATTCAAGCATGCATGAGCGTCATGAAAGACATATTGGTATTTTTTTCCAATTCTCAAAAACGTCTTTCGCTACTGCACGCTCAAATTGATGACAAATGTCTTGACTTTTTGCATTCACGTTTGAAGCGTCATCGCTCCACAAGGTGGATTGAGAACCACGATTCTGTTTTTGTTTTCAAGGAGTTGTATCTGAAGGTATTTCATTCTTTTGATCAACTGTCAGAAACAAGAGATGGCGAAGTAGTTGGAAGGGCTATGTCTTATTTCAAAGCGATTACAATACCTGGATTTTTGGTTAGCCTAGAAGTCATTGATGCCATACTAAATATTACCAAACTAGTTGCAAAAAAGCTACAGGGCATTTAAGAAACTTAATATTTTGATTGCGTTGAATGCTATCGCCAGTTGCAAAGATGTGATACAGGCTTTTAGGGACGATGAAGAAATTTTTGTTGGACTATTCAAACATGCCGAAGGTCTCTATGGGGAATCTCCATACCCATGCCTCGAATTGTAAATCAGCAAGCCATTAAAGCCAATCCACCAGCTGTTACACCTTTGCAGTTTTACAGGTGTTCTGTCTTTTTGCTTTTTATTGATATAGTGCTTGAGCAACTGAACGAAAGATTTCGCTCTGATCTTGTTGATTACATAAAACTGCAATTTTTAATACTATCTGTCTGTGTAAAGCATGACATTTACTTCGACTCAATCAGAAATGCTGCGAACTTCTATCTTCCCTTTGTGGATGACAGCGTTGGCGCTGTGGTGGTTGAATTTATGCGATGACGTTCATATTGGCTACGCCACAAAAATGATTTTTCTACCGAACAACGCTCTGGACGCGTTGCTCTCTGCTAAAAAAATGCAAACGTATCCATCTCTGAAAGTTCTTCTTCAAATATTGACAACTCTTCCGGTTTCTACAGCAACAAATGAGCGTTTATTTGGTGCTTTAAAATATTTGAAAACTTACTTGTGGACCACAATGAAAGAAGCTCGTTTGAATGGATTGGCATTGTTGAATGTTCACCGTGATCTTAACATTAAATATGAACAAGTGATTGATGCATTTTCACGTAAATATCGTAGGCTAAATTTCAATTAAGTTATACATGTATTTTGACATAGAGTACCAGTAAATTTTTTTATGTCGCCTATCACCAATACCAATCAATTTGTGTTAGTAAATGAGGCCCCTGCAATTGTGTAAGTGCCAAAATTTTTTGTGTCTGCAATTGCGTTGAACTTCTTTACAAGCTGTTTAAAAACCGCAAACACTCCTCATCTTCTAGGGAAAAAAAATTTTATACCCCTATTGCGACTAGATCCTGAGGGTTTTACCACTGCACCTGGTCTGTGTTGTTCAAAAAACTTTGGCTTTCCCCTTGCAAAAATTCTGACTGCGCCACTGATGTGGAGCGATTTCACACAGTGACGTTGTGTTTCTTTGATTTTCTCAAGTCCGTACTGGCTACGCATTATGATTCATAATTGTTTTTCCTTGCTTAGTTGTGCTCAGAGAAATTAAGAGTCCTTGCTTTTCCTAAAAATTTAGGTTTGATCTCAGTAGCTCCATAAAGGCATTATCAAGCAAAATAGAAAAAATGTTCCTCCTAAATATGGTACGATTTTACCCCAGCAGGTCATGCCATTACCTGTTCCGATTCAAAACGTATCAATTAATGCAGCTGCGCCGGTTTCACGGTACAAACATTTGTGAGAGCAACAACGAAATGCTTAGGTAAATATAGGTCATACTTGTTGTGCAAGTAATGATGATAATATTGGTCTATTAATCAAGACTGGTAGTACTCAAAAAGTAAAAATGATGTCACAACATATCATTCATAATTTTTAAAGCTGTAGGAAATGGGAGAGGAGATTAGTGAAACATAGTCAAAATTGATGGCAGCGCCCAAATGGTAGTCGTTTTTACAATTGAAGAAATGAGCTATTTAGTGGTAGGCCTATTTAACGATTTAATTTAGCGATATCATATAAGGAGGCTATGCTTTTTTCTAAAGTCATATACCCTAATCCAATAAGCGACTATTAAGCTCTTTTCAAACAAAAACAATCCCTCTTAATCCAGTTTCATACATTGATGCAACTATTGTTTTATTGTGATTTTTTTCTTAAACTTGGCATTTTATTACATTTCACTATGCCTCTGATCCAGACCTCTCTACTATTCAATGAAGATTAGTGTTTCGTGCCGATACAAAGGGCCTATCAATTACAAATATCAGTAATGGGCTTTGTTAATTATGTTTGCTATCGAAATGATCGTGGATAATGTTACCGCCTGCTGCTGTTCTCGCTATATAGTGGCAACCATTGTCATGCCATTTAAAATTAGAACGGAACACTGCTTTGTAAAAGAAATCAAGACGGAAGAAAGCAGCAAGTGTAATCTTCGGTCCTTCCAGCGCCTTGATGAACCGAAGTGATGCTATCTGAATAAGTTCGGAAACGAATTTCAACTTCACTTTCTCGTCTCCCGGTAATCGATGGCCCAACAATGATCAAGCAATTCATTTATTTATCCAAGATTTAAAATATAACACACGTTTCATGGGCCATAAGAACAATTAGAGGGAAGCGTTAAGCGCGAGATAGTGATTACGATGTTAAATTTGGGTTATCTTACTTCTACAAATACAAAGAATCATATTTCTATTTCTATATCTACAAATTCGTACAGACCAGCATTCAGTGCTTAATGCTTTTTTAAAGCTGATGGATACTGCAGCATAGCTCTGTAACCAATGCTTTCTTTAATCTTCCACAGTAGAACTCGGGGCCGTTATTTATAACAATCTTGGGGTAATTTCTTCGAATTGGAAAAAGTGGCGAGAATAATTTGTTTTCTTAGTACAAACCAGTAGTAGTCATAGGAGAAAGCAGCATCCATGACTTGTTTTTCAGGCGCAATTCGATCTTGGTCATAATAAATAAACTAAAAGTGATATCGACCCCCTTCCATTGTGTTAAGTTGTTTTTCATTAGAACTGCGAACTCACCAAAATGACTCATAACAGTACGGCCACATAAACACACAAATGTCAATTAGGCGTTCAGATCAATGTCAGATATACCGTAAATGAATTGTACACTGGCCTTATTCGCTTGCTCATAATTTAGGATTTTCTCCTTTCTATGATGCTGTTTGTCAGTTCACGTAACAGCAAGCTTAAAAAACACTTAAATAAATAATCGCTTGTTGCACCTTGATACAACGTAAAATGTTATAGAATTATTTTTAGCAAAAATTAACGTTTGTTTCAGAAGAATCGATTCAAAAAACATTATGGGTGGAGGTGAATATCCATTACATGTCTCCCTAGTTTATCGCGTGCTGACAAAGTCTTATTTGTCCTGTTTTCACCATAGACGTTCTTTAACTAAACAGACTTTTTTCCCTTCAATTCAGCAAGTGCTTGAAAGCATATCAAAATCGTGGAAGTGCGCCAAGATGATTGACATGTATTTTCAGGATTAAGCCAATAAATATTAGGACCGCTACTTACGACTTTTTTGTTATTGTAGGCGAATTAACATGAGCTTGCGCCTCTAACTGCGCTCATGTTGCTTTGCTCGGCATAAACGCCGCCGTGCAAAAAGCAAACAAACTCGAAATGAAGCGTTCATAGTTAAGTTGTTGCAATAGCAGTGCCCCCATTAATAATGTCGAGGTTCAGAATATCAAATCAGCTGGCTAGGCTAGCCTCACCCAATTGCAAAGAAAATGGATTCAACATTTAAATCATATGTTGGTCGACTGTAATGTATTTTGTAACCAAAGATTGACAGGACTATCTTTTTTTCTTCCTTCTTTCTTGGGGTATCACTTAGCTAAGTGTTTTGTTGGAGTTGGCTACATCTTAAAACGGTCAGAGACTTGATTTTTCAATGAATCTTTAAATATTTTGTTGCATAATGAAAAAGATTTATGCAATCAAGAAAGAATAGCCAAATGTACAAAAGGACTTATTTTTCTAGAAGTTGTAAGTTTGTGAAAGGCAGACACTAAAATTTTGAGTGTATTTAAACAGTAGACTACATGTCACAAACGTTTAAAGACTTCAGTTTTAGATAAGTGTTTTTGAAAATGTAGACAGATAATGCCAACAAACCATGTTTTTGAGGGAAAGTAGTCAAAACGTACCAAAACTAACGTTCAGAGACGTAGCAGCCGCCCCCCAAACCCCCCAATTGGGGGGGAGCCCAGGCCAACTTTGGGGGCCTAAGTTAGTCTGAAATTGCTTTTTGGCTACGTGACTATTTTCAGTTCAGCAGACTTGTTTACAACCGATTTAAACTGTAGGAAGAAATTGGCTTGTGACATCATAAGTGAATGCAACGTCATTTTATCTCGCAGAATCTAGAATATTTCGATTGATTTTCTGGTAGAATCTTGAATATTCGATTGACGTAACAAGGCCGTTGTTACGCAACAATCATAGAATGGTCTGGAATTCTGTTTGGCTATAAATACCGGGACAATATATATACACTGCAGAGTGCAGATAAAGTATTTTATTGACATTGTATAGAATGAAACGTTCAAAAAGTGGTGCTCAAAAGAGAAAAGAAGCAGCCACTGCTCGAGATGCTGTAGCGAAATTGCCCAAGATGACAGATTTTTTCAAGATTACTGAGCAGAGTAGACCTGGCACTAGTACCGAGAGGGATGAAGAAAACTATAGTGTACAAGAAAAAGAAGACTATGACGATCAGCATCAAAGTGATTGTGAATTTCCAGAAAATGTAAGTTGTGATTTACCTGCCAATACGCAACCTTCAATATCAAAAATAACTGAATCTTAATTTACCCCTATCCCTGATGACCCATGTAAATGGCCTGAAAGTATTTCTGATGCTCAACGATGTGATATAGTAAAGCGTGGACCACATCAACTAATAATGAATTTTCCATATAATAACACAACTCCAAGGCGACGTTTTTCCTCCAACCATTATAAACGTGTGTTACCTAATGGTGAAAGTGTTTCACGGTCGTGGCTAGTTTATTCTGGGGAATCAGATCAAGTTTTTTGCTTTTGTTGTAAGCTATTTGGAAAAACACTAAGCCCCTTTTGTAGTGGTATAAATACATGGGAGGGTTTTTCGAAAAAACTGAAAGACCATGAAAACGGCATTTCCCACCAAGAATGCTGCAGTCAATGGATGTTGCTAGCTAAAGGGATAAGAAATTCATCCACTATCGACAAACGCGAGATGAATATTTTTTTCAATGAAAGACGTTTTTGGAGAAATGTTTTAGAGAGACTTATCGACATTGCCTTGTTTCTATCGGAAAGGAATCTTGCTTTTAGAGGATCTGAAGAAGTCTTAGGATTTCCTCACAATGGAAATTTTCTGGGTATATTTGAGCTTTTGGCAAGAAGAGATCCGATCCTAAAAGAGCTTCAAGACAGAATCAAGAATAAAAACACTAAAGATCACTATTTGAGTCCTACCATACAAAATGAACTAATTGAATTGCTAGCGACAGAAGTTGAAAAAGAAAATTTACAGCAATTGAAATTGGCAAAATATTTTTCTATAATTTTGGACTGCACTCCAGATATGTCACATCATGAACAAATGTCTGTCATTCTCCGTTATGTACTATGTAATGAAGAAGCTGCTGTTGTTAAAGAAACATTTTTTGGCTACTTGAGAATAAGTGACAGTACTGGGAAAGGCTTGTTGGACGCTTTCTTAGAAAAAGCGACCGAACTGCAACTCGAATTGTCTGATTGTCGAGGTCAGTCATATGATAATGGTGCTAACATGAAAGGAAAACATTCTGGGGTTCAAGCAAGAATGCTAGACATCAATCCCAAAGCTGTTTACGTGCCCTGTGCAAACCATACCCTTAACTTAGTTGTTGTTGACAGTGCTAATTGATCGACGGAAGCATTGACATTTTTTGGAGTACTTACAAGGTTGTATGTGCTGTTTTCTTCCTCTGCTCAGCGTTGGGAAATTTTGAAGAAACATGTGGAGTTGTCCATAAAGTCACAATCGGATACTCGTTGGGAAAGCAGAATTAAATGCATCAAACCTCTTCGATACAATTTAAAAGAGGTGTTGCTGGCACTGAAAGACTTGGAAGCCATTTCCATAGAAAGAAAAGATGGAAGAGCTGCCTCAGAAACAAAATCGTTGATAGCTCATTTATCAAAATGGAGTTTTCTTTTGTCGGTGTTTATTTGGTATGATATCCTATTCCAAGTCAATAAAGCAAGCAAGATTCTTCAATCGTATGGAGTCTCCCTTCATACAATGGAAACGGAAATCCAGGCAACTGAAAAGTTTTTGCAAAACTATCACACAACGGGTTATGACAGTGCCGCAACATCTGCTGTTGAAATAGCACAGGAATTGGATATTGATCCTTCTTTTCCTCCGTCAAGAAGTGGAAAGAAAAGAAGATTGTTTGATTACCAAGGTGAAGAGGAACAACGAGCTACTCCTGAACTGAAATTTAAAAGCAACTTTTTCTATCCATTAGTAGACCAGGCTATTATGTCAATAAAGGAGCGCTTTAATTTGTTACGTGAGGTTTCTTCCGCCTTTTCGTTTTTGTACACACGAGACAAACTTTTGCTTGTGCAACAAGAAAATGCTCTTCTTATTTGCTGTAAAGAGTTCCAAAAAACGTTCGGTGACATTGATTCTGATGAAATGAGCGCTGAGCTACAGCGGTTTGTTTTAATTTTACAAAAAAAACGCAATCTCAATACGGCTCAAGACTTTCTGAACTATCTTCTAAAGACTCATTTATTTGAATTGTATCCGAATGTGTACATCGCACTTCGAATCTTACTAACTTGCCCCGTGACTGTTGCCAGCGCTGAAAGAAGCTTCAGCAAATTGAAACTGATCAAAACTTTTAATAGAACGTCTATGACAGACAGTAGACTATCTTCATTAGCCATGTTGTCAATCGAAAATGACTGCGCCCGATCTCTTGATTATGACAATGTCATAACAGCATTTGCGAACAAAAAGGTTCGCTCCAGACTATTTAAATGATACTGTGTTTTTATAACTTTTTCATGTTTTTCAATGTCATTGCTTTCGTTTCGCAGTGTCTGCATAAATGCCCCACTGAACTCTGGCATCGGTGCCGAATTTTTTATGACTTGCACCTTCGGTATCGGCATGCTTTATTCTGACATTAGCCTGTTTACTTATGTACAAATTGTGGTGTATTTTCTTAATGCAGCTTTTCAATTTTACACCTCTAAAGGGGCTCTTGCGCTTACTTTGGGGGGGGGGCCCGAAGTTGGAGTGCTACGGGACTGCTAACGTTGTCAAACAATTGCAAGTTTGTTAGGTCAAGTAGGATAGTAGTTCAACTAAAGATAGAACATGATGTCTGGCAACCAATTTTTGATCAGCAATTATAAAATAACCGTTAGCCCTAACTAATTAGGGTCACATATTGCTGGAAAGCAAATTTGCTAAGCTTTCAAAATAGAGTGATTGTTAATATCTTGTTATAACTTTTATGCATCAAATTTACTTGTTTTCATTCAGCTTACCACCTTTTGGGAGAAATAGAAAGTTACACTACCGGTGATAAAGTCCAGTTCTTGTATTGTAATAAGTAACACTAAGGGTGCTATTACATATTATTGGAATTGCCTTGAAGTATCCTTTAATTTGTCAAAAAAATGTTTGAAAATCGATAAGAAAGACGTAATAAAACCGTTTTTAATAAACTGATTTTGTAAAAATGTTGCAACTTTTGAAGTAATCATCATATTATGATTTCTGGTCGCGAAAGTTTGTGTCAATCGCACCAGGCGGTATTATTACATCATAGAGCAAGTTGTAAGCGTGCAAGCGAAAAGGAGAAGCATTCTTAAAAGGCTTAAAGTGCTTAAATGAACAATTGCTCGTAGCCTTGTCAAATGAGCTTAGATTGGAATCAAGTTGATTTTATTAAAATCACGTTGTTAATATGGTTTTAAAAAATATTTTATCGCGTTTCTACCACCAGTAGTGTTATAGAAAATACTAACAAATTGCACAATCTAGCTTGATTGTGACGTCATCTCAGATCCCAAATAAATGAAACGTTTTGCAAAGTTATAGGTTGGATTGTAACTTTCGTTTGAGCACGAAACGGTCATGCTCTGTCAAGAAATGTAAATTAAAAAAAATTACCTTTGATTATGACGTTACCAATATCCTATGTGACTCACCCCAAAGTAGAGATCAGTCGTGCCAAATTGGATGTTTGTACTTCCAAAAGTTTTGGAGGAGGTAAAGCATATGTACCTCCTTACATACGTAAGTACGTTCATACAGACACAACCGCGCTATATATATTGGACTGGTCAAAAATGCTCAAAATTTTGGTGGCTGGGTTTTACAAAATTGCAATTTTTAGAAAAATCAAGTTCTTTGATACTGCAGGAAATAAGTTCCCTAGAGCAATAACGTGCTGACTGAATCCCAATTGCTGGGAACTATATGGCAGTCACAAGGAAGAAAGCATTACAGCAATATTTTATTCCATCAATTCGCGCAAGCTATGGCAGATAATCAAAAATCACGTCCTTCTGCCACGACGATCAACAACGAACGAGAAACATGACAGACAACCAAAGCACGTCCGTCCGCCACGGCGATCGACGAAGAAAGAGAGCACAATATCTCCGACCACATGGTCGGTAACAAAATCTGCACGCGACTCCAGGAATTAGGTCGCTGCACACGTCTATGTAAACAGGACACTGCAAACGTCACATTAACAAAAAATAACGGATAAACAACCTAATGGCGGGAAAGGCAAGCCGATCACCGAGCTACCAAGAGAAGGTAAAAATAAACATAATCTAACCCTAATAAAAAAGAAAAATATGTGTGTGTGATTTTAGATACAAGCAATAATAAAACGAATACGCGTTGCAATATCATGGCTAGGTTGCCAGAAAGCCATGCAGGCTAGATTCCTGGCGTGACGTTGCATCGCCAGGCATGCGGACTATAGGAGCACGATATACTTAAAACGGAGATAGCCGAGCGGCTACAAACCTGACGGTAGATACTTCGTCAGTTAATATTACTTCATCAGCAAAATCATAGAGTAAAGCAGCAAAGGTGCGCAAGCTGGGCGTCAAACTGGGGACGCACGAAGTTGCAAATTAGCAAACACAGCTCTTACATTAAACAACTAGAATCACACACATCAGTGGGAGCAAGGTGCTAAGCCACTGAAAGCAAACAAATAAAAAAATATAAAAAAAGACAAAAAGATGTTTGGCATGGCAGCTCGATGAAGTGCGAGGCGCGACACGCTACAATACGTTTTGACTATTATTTTTCGAAAGCATGGTTCTTTGACTTTATTTACAAAAATTTTTTAAAAGATTCATCTAAAATAAAGTTTTTAAAAATTTTAATAAGTACCCTACTCGAAAAAATGGGTGATCCTCCTACCAAAAACGAGGCAAAAGTGATTCCTTTTATCTTTTGCTGCAAAATATTAGTGTCAAGGTACATATTGTCTAAGCGCTTCATTTCGAGCTAGTTTGCTCTTGGCATGGCTGCGTTTATGCTATGGCCAAGAAACATGTGTGCAGCCAGATGCTTTTGGATAAAAGATTGAATTAAAATAGGCTTACAATTACAAAAAAGTTGTAAATAATGGTCTCACTACTTGATTGGTTTATTCTTGAAAATACATTTCCATCACTTTGGCTCTCGCCCTCTACTCCACAACTTTGGAATTACACTTGAATAAGTTTCATGAAAAACAAATAAAAGTTTTTAATGTCATTGGTTGTTTTTATTGTAAGGAACTTCAATTTGTAAGAACGGCTGTACTGGAAACAATGCAAGCAAGACATAGCCAGGGCTCCGAAAACGTTTGAAAAAAGTGGCAGCTATGTGTAATCCATTCGGCCTGAAATGTTTACGTTTACTAAAATGTTTGATTTTGGAACAAAAATTGGCTATGTCAAACAAAACATTAGTTTTTTATTACTGTTCTCGCAAATGTCAATTGGGTGAAGCTGACGCTGCCGGTTGAACAACCGCTGTTCTCAACCTCGGTGTTGTTGATAGGGGTGTCACTGCCAGATCCGGCTAGTTAAGCAATAAATTGGACTACAAGTTGGCTCCTGAGTGGTGCGAACGACCACAATTGAGAACCGCTGGTCTAGATAAATGCAGAACAAAACTGAAAAAGAAAGATTTAATTTCTATTATATTTTACGACTTAAGTAGCTTACCGTAATGGCGACAGCATTTTTACTTTTACTCAAGTACAAATATCTATCAATACTTTCTACTTTTCCTTGAGAAGCTTTTGAGAAAGTAACGATACTTTTAGTCAAGTAAAATTGTAGGTTATTTTGAACACCTTTGGGTCTAACTCTTATGGTTAAGTTTCTTATAAACGCTCTAGCCAGATGCGGACACCATCTAAATTTTAGCTAAAAGGAACCTGGTTTGTGCATTATATGTGATGCACGGAACAGGCAAGAAATTAAAAGAGGAGGAGGCAGGGGGGAATAACAATATAAGCCAGTTGAAATTTTTTGAGTCACTCAGAGCTTGTATTGCAAACTATTTGCACGCAAAACTAACTTTCGAAGCATCGGATGTCTGTATTTTTAATCCGAAAAAAGGTAAAGACTTTTTTTAAAAGATTGATTTTTCGAAGATTGCGTTAGCATTAATGGCATCTACTTTACTGCTGGAAGCAGATGTTGAAAAAGGGTCTGCTATTAACAAACAGTAATAAAGTCAGCTTAGACATTTATTTGCCATAAGAAAAATTAATTTCGCTAACGCATCCTCAGTTTCTTATTCACTCTATTTGAATATTCAATCAATCTATTTGAATAAGAAACTGAGGATGCGTTAGCGAAATTAATTTTTCTTATGGCAAATAAATGTCTAAGCTGACTTTATTATTGTTTGTTAATAGCAGATCCTTTTTCAATATCTACTGATATGGAGTAAAGTCGCTTGGATAGACTATCCTGCTAGGGTTTGATTACTGTTTTCCAATTTTAATTGTTGCTGGAAGCAGGTAGCACACCCCTGTCTCAAATTAAAAGGAGTCCACGATCTCCTTTGATCGCTCTGTTGACGGCCTTAGGTTTGTTTTTTGACCATTCAGGTTTATGCACTTGGTGGCCAAAAATTTAAAAAACCGCGGATCTGCAAAACAGTCTGTTTGTGGACTATTTTAACGATTTCGATTACGTCATAAAAGATCGCCATTTTATCAGGCTTAGGTATTTGCAGTCTGGACAGAATTATACTTAAGTTAAATTTTATCTGTCGTAATCTCGGACATACTTGTATTACAAGATTTTTGCTGTATGATCCCGGTGGATTAGACTGAGGTGAGTACCGTGTTCGTATATTGAGACTATTTATTGTTGATGTCTTAAGCTGCTTAGATGATATTTCCGAGCATATGAAACAACGTGGTCAGGAATAATAGCTAAGCAATATTGTTTAATGCTGATATGCCCTTAGAAAGTTATTGCAGTAACAAATCAATACTGCAGTGTATGTGCTTTTCTTTAAACGTTATTTTAAAAAGCACTTTTAAAAACAGGAATTGTGTGTTAAAAAGATTGGCAATAGTTTTGGCCTATACTACTGAAGTCAAAACCAAAGATCCCATGAGCCATTCATCATCGTTTTGAAAGCTGCTGATGTTGCTTGGACTAGTGCTATAAAATTTAATGATATGCTTTGACAAACTAGGGAAAAATATGTTGAAATATGAAGCACGTTACTGGTACGTTTCCAAACTGTCCAGTGCTGATTTTGTTATCAGAAAATAAAACTTGGCTTTGCATTTTTTTGTGAGTTGCATTTTATTTTTGTGATTAGTTTAAATTACCAAACATTGTTATTCCTGCCATTGTGATCTGGCAATATGCAGCATGATGTCAGTTGGTTGACATCAAAATTAAACCAAAACTGAATACAAATAGAAAAATGCAGAGAACTCTGAAATAAGGAATTACGGAAGTGTGGAAAAAACTCCAATGAAATAGTGTAAATTGCAAAAATACAGAAATGCTAAGTTTGACTCGACTCAGTTATCTAAGTTAAGCCTCCTCAATTTTGTCGTTATACTATAAACTTTAGGATTTTCTGTACTTAAATAGTTTTCCCTATTTCTATTAAGCAGTGATTTCTTTTTAAGAGTAAGTTTTCTTGTTTCTGTAATACATAATATGATTTTCTGTCAGTAATTCCTCAAATATGAATATCCATAATTGTGTAAATTTTTGTGTTTCAATGTTGTTCATACATAGCAACAGTGTTCCATTAAATACTGTAGTTCATGTCTGTGATGTCCACGTTGTGTAACTGTGTAAGATGCCAGCTAACTCTTAACCTTCCTCAGCCTTTTATATGGCAGATATTACAGAATATTGCAAACATTTAGCAGTACTGTTAAAACAACTACCATAAAAATCACTTCATAAAATGAGTGTTCATGAAATAATGTAATGCCTTTTTGTTATTCCATAAACTTTTTAACCACTTGCACATCTATTATTTGTAGATGCTAACAGTAATTCACAGCCTTTATTATTTGTAGATGCTAACAGTAATTCACAGCCTATCTTTTCATTCCCTAGTCAATTTTTTAAATATTCAAAAACTTTCAAGAGTTTTGATATTTAAATAAGGCGTAGGGTTTTTGTTGTAAATTCTTTTTTACTTTTGGAGGTTATTTTGCTGTTAGACATTTGAGACTGGTCAATTTTTTTTGACATATTAAAAATGTGACTTTTTGTCATTTTTAATTGGTCCATTTTAGTGACAAATTAAAAAAATTGTAACGCAGTGTGCACTCCCATAATACATTTACATACTGGTCCTCTTCAGTGCACACTGCCTTGAAGTATTCTACCAGTGAAGATTCAAACCTAAAACCATCACATTTGAAGGCAGCTGTGCTAGTCCACTACACCACAGCATTACTGCAAGAGTTCTAGCAAATATGATTATTTAAACACACATAAAATGGTGACAACAAAATAGCCTCCAAGAGTAAAATGCCATCAAGGGCAAAATAGTCATTTCCATCATATAACACAACTAATGGTTTCTGGATGTTGGGATTTTTTTGCAATGGCTAGGGTAAGATTATGGTAATGTCAGACAAAATTACTGAAAAATTTATAGTTGCAATCGAGGATTTTTATCTGACCAAGCTATGGCTGCAAGCACAGCAACAACATGGATCAAAATCTTTCCTATTCAGTATCCATTATCTAAATAGGTTGGCAAATGTGGATTATCCTGCCAACAAAAAATCGTTGCAAAGAACAAGTTTTGGTGCCAGTGGGAAAAGTTGATGATACTTTTATCCAGTAGTGGGATTTAAATTTTTTGTTAGCCAGTTCTGTCACATAAGAAGTCAAATTTGCCAGCAATTAAATCAATCAATTTCATGCTGAAATGTTTATCAGGTTAGATGCAATCATGCAGAAGACAACTGACTAGTGAATAGTCAGTTTGCCAGTTAGGTGGTTCATCAAACTCACAAAATTCAGTGAGACGTTGCTGAATCCCACTACTACTTTTATTCCTGGTTCTTTTGTATGTGTGATTTTTTTCTGCCAATTTTTATGTGCTAAAAGAATGTGTAATTTATAAGGAAAAAGGCATTTTAAGTTGAAAATATTACATATTCAGTTGTAAAAGTATTTGGTACGTTATCTCCAACTTATAAAATTTGATTTTAGCTTTTGTCCAACTTTTCCTAAAAATGTCTGTAATTACCCAATCTCACCCTACTTTGTTGTCAATGGCATTTTATCCTTGGAAGCTATTCTGCTATTGAACACTCATGGTTGGTCACTTGTAATGACTTACTAAAAACCAAGCTTTTGGTTGTTTTTAACGATCAATTTTTCTGATGTATTATACACAAATTTTACCCCCTGTGTACCAGTTCCCTCCAGTGTACACCTCTTACATTCACATACTTAGCTACAAGCTTTTTCAGAAATGCAAAAAAGTGTAGTTCAATATATAATACCTAATTCACCTTTGAAGTAGCAAAATCTGCTTTTACCCTTGAAATAGCAAAATCTGCTTGTTAGGAAAGTTGTAAGGGAAACATCCTTAAGAGTTTTCTGTAAACTGCACTAGCTACAGTTCCATCTGCAAACGCAAATGGCATGTTCCCCAAGTGAGGTTGCTTTTGTAACTCATCCATCTGTTCTTGGGTGATCAAAGTGTCGTTTTGCAGTGTGTAGCAAAATGATTTTGATAAGCAAGTCTTTCTCTTGATATTCTACCCATGCAATCAAACATAGTAGGCTTAGACTTTTCAATACACAGCGGCAATTCAATATTTAAAAAATTTTGTGCTACGAATCTTCTTTCAATTTACTTGGTTACACATTCAACTTTTTTTTTGAAGATCCCATTTTTGCAGCTTACATTCAAAATGGCAACGTTTTAATCTTGATTTATAATTCATGAAGATAGGTACAAACTAGCATGAGAGTGCAATGGTTTGAGAGTCGGCCTTGTAGCTGCTTCTCATGGATGCAATTTCTTTTTCAGGTCATATTAATTAAAAGCTTTAAAAACTGTATACACAGGCTATTTACTTGGCACTGGACACAAAAGGAATTGTGTTGAAAAGCCAGCAAGTTACTTGTTGTGTTCTTCATGAGATACTCGCATCTTATGAGGAAGGCAGATAATAAGGCCAAGCTTTTTACTAATCACTGTAGCCCAGCTTGACTAAAACTGGCCATCAGAGCATCAGTTCATTTATCTTAGTCAAAAAGAACTAGCTCATTTGAAGGTGCCGACTATAGATAGAATTGAGGACAAACACTGATGTAAAGATCAAAAGCTTGGCATGCATAGAGAGCTGTCATATTTTGAAAATGATGTTGCAGTTCGGAAGTGGCTATTTTGCCATCTACAACATTTTAGCCTTGGAGGCTATTTTGCTGTCAGCATTCATTTGTGCGTAGATAGCCGTAATTGCTCTGATTCTGGCAGTGATGCTGTGGCGCTTGAATGGTGATGCTGCCTTGAAATGCAATACAGGTTATAATTTGGCTGGCATGGCACTTAGAGAAAGAAAGTGTACAGTGGAGGGAGGATTTGTATGCGAATGTACTGGGTAGTGTACACTGGGAAGAAGTGTACCATGTGAGGGAGTGTGAACTGGGGGTGAAAATTTTCTTATTGATCTTTAAAATTGACCCATTAGAAACAATTAAAATTTAAAAGTCGCATGTTTAATACTTCATTAAAATTGATCACAATCACAAATGTCTGACAGCAAAATAGTCTCCCTGGGTAAAAGGTTGACGGCAAAATAGCCACATCCTTGCAGTTCCACATCATTGCACTTGCTCCATTTAACAGAGCAGTAATGGGGGTGTGCTTTCAGGTTTAGAAGTCTTGAAAATGAAATACACGATCGTTATTGCTGTTCCTTATGGTGGTAAATGCTAATTTCTATTACATTCTAGTTGTACTCTTTTTAAAATGCTTTCTATCAAGAGTGCAAGTAAGAAAATACTGAAGACTTCCAAAAATTCTTTGTTTTTCTGCAGTCATAGCATAATAAAAAAGCAGAAATTTTACAATGATGTTCTCAAGTCAAATTGGTAGAAGGTTGGTCTCGATTTGTTAGATCAAGAGTAATATTATGTTTAGAGTAAGCCTAGCCTACTTTAGAATGTGCAGTAGAATTTTTTGTTGAAATGTAATCCAAGTGTGCAGGAAGACATCAATTGAAAGCTTTGAATAGATATAAGGAAAAGTTTCTTTCATAAAGTCGTTAAAACTTGAGAGGTCTTAAATAATACATGCTTGCAATTTTTATGATGACGTTTTGCCATGTCAACAAACCATAATCTTGCATGAAGCTCACATTGTGGACATTGCTGGCACGTACATGTATTATATAAAATTACGAGCTAAGATTACTACACTGTGTAATTGACCATTTTATCTTCCATTTTGCTTAAGCATTGCCGTCACTAGAGTAAAGCAAAATGAGACTTTTGTCTTGAGTAGCTTGTTTTGAGTGGATAGAACCAGTCCAAGCTTTTCTCTAATCAACTCTTAAGATTTTTAAATTTGTCAAAATATTCAAAAGTTTCACCACCTTCCTTCCTGGTAATGGAATTTTGGTTGATCTTAAATTAGTGAGGTAGATTAGTCAAAATTTATAAAGTTATTGCCATTGCTTTGGTGTTCAGTTATTACTGTTGCTGCAGGGATGGGAAGATTTTTAGATCGATGCTTTTTTGGCAATTTTTGTAAGTAGTGCCTATATGCTGAGAATTTAGTAGGTTGACTTGGAGTGTGGAAGGTAATGCGCAAATGTTACCAGAGCAAAACTAGTCATTTGTTAAGGTATATTGCAGTGCCTTACTTAGTTACTCTGCAAATATAAAATTCGGTTTACGTGTTAACATTATTCTAAGTTTATGCCTATTATGTGGTCACAAAATCTTTTTAGTAATAAACTTCGGCAACAACCTGACTAAAAAGAGGGAAGTCATCAGATGTTGGGTTTTCCCACCAGTCACGAACACGGGCGTTTTCAGTAGTCTAATGTAAGAGAATAACGTTAATGAGTGGGTTACTTTTGCTTGTGATGAAACAGGCCCTGCTGATGAGTCCAAAAGGACAAAATGCGTCCAGGGATGGTCTCGTCTAAATTGGTTGGGTGGTGTACTCATTATTGTTTCCTGGCATATTCATTTTAATAAATTGTTAATGCCCCTTACGCCCATATGCTGCTTTGCCAATTAGGTGCAAGGTTTATAATTTCCATCTTTGCCTCTAATTTTCAAATGTTTCACTGTTTATAAGTCTTCATCAATAAACCATTCCTCAACTTCAGTCTGTAACTGCTGACAATCTCGATTACAGTCAAAGTATTTCACCCTCTGGGAGAGTGACAGAATTGTACGATATTGCTTTTAAGTTGCATTTTAAAAACAAGAGTTTTTGGACATTTTGTGGCCTCAGTCGAACTCTTGTTTCCATTAGCAATATCACATGCGACTTTAAATTCACGCTCACTAGAAACAGAGCTGACTGGAGATAGAAGAAAAATAAGGAGTTTACAATGAAAGATAGCTGAAAAATACATTTAGTCAGAAAATCATGCTGTGGTCATTCATAAGCTGCATAATGACCATACTCTCAATCACAAAGACAGTCAACTTGAAACTGATAAAAGACAATATTTGTTTTCTTTTTATCAGCATATGGAGTAAGTTGCCTTTTATCCTCAGTCAAAAGCATATTAAATTTCCAGTCAAAAGTCAAGAATTGTTAAATTTATTGTTTGTTTAATTATCCCTGGCCCTGGCCACTTTTGATAGTCACCCCGGCCTGGGGCAAAAATTGGCCTCCCCGGCTGGGCCCAGGGCCCAGGGCCCCGGTCTATCCCTACTGACAACTAAACGTTATGTGCTGGCTTTTGATCAACAAAAACGCCCAATCTTTAGAAACTATTAGTTGTGCTATACAAGCATGTAAAATCGGTATTATTTTAAACCACAATGTAACTCTCTGTATTAGAGAGAGGTATGAATTACCAAAAGCCTGTTATATTTTTGAATGTTTTAAAAGTTAAGCCATAAGAAAGGCAGTCATTTTTCCGGCGTTTTGGAGGCTCAGACGTGCTGATTCAATGTTTGCTTACCACTACACACTCGCTTTCGAACCAGACTTTTTACTGGAGCAATGTAGCACTTTTAATTCCGGATGCCCTTTCTGACGAATACCAGCAGTGTTTCTATACAGTTTTGAAGTCCAGACCTTTTGCTCTGAAGCCTGCAACAATACCACTACACCACAGCAGCTAAATATTTAAAAGTATTTAAATGACTGTAAGCATTCACACGAACTAATTGATGTACAATCGGTTGAAAAAAGTAACAATTATGTAGTTATAAGACGGTATTGGTAAGTTTCCTCATTTTGTAGTGTAACAGATCATATTCTGCTCTAATACTCAACGTTATGAGCTGGTTTTTAGTCAACATTTATTTTTGGTTTTACCAAACGTTTAGAAACCATTAGTTGTATATGAAAATATATAATTAATGCTCTGATGAAAAACCACTGTGATGTAACTCATATTTAAGATTTCAGTGAAGGATAAAATACCAAAAAAACCTAAAGTTTTGAATATTTAAAAAACTGATTACTTTAAAGGTATTTGAATCACTGTGCATCCTCAAAAACTGAGTCGTAAAATTATGTAGCAATGAACGGTTTAGTAGTTCGACCCCCTCCATTTTTAACAGATTAAACACCCTGGTGAAAACTTAACGCTCACTGCTTACTCTGTATCAAAAAAAGTTAAGCTATTGAGAAGTGGTATGTAATCATGAAATATCAAAACTTAGATGAAAAGTGAGCGACAAAATGCTGGAATCCTTTTTTTTTGATGTTTAAAAAATTGTACCATGATAAGTTATTTAAATAAGTGTTACCATTAAAGTTAAAAGTACATAGCAATTATAGAACAGTGGGAGAGTTTCGATAAATCATCTTTTGGTGATTGGACGATGTACTAAAACCCTTTCCAAATTGTAAACAAAGAACATTTGCAAGGGTATAAGCTTGAGTTTGCATCATTTTATGAATATTCATCTAATAAAGTAAACTTCACGTTTCTGTTATATTTTTTCTCTTTGTGGTGTATTCGCTAAATCAATCAAATCACTCTGTTGCATCAACAGTCAGTCATGTAAATGTGTATTTTTATCTAATGTTTGCAATTGTTTAGGTCTATCTGGGTGCAATCACCAACATTCAATGTATGAGGTTTTCTTTAAGGGATGTCAACAGGGTTTGGTCACAATAAGGGGAAGGATGGCAAGTACAACACTCTCAATCTAACTACTTACAAAGGAAGATCTGTTGATTCTGCAAAGCATTCTGGTAACAGCAGCAATGTTTTTTTTTTTTTAGCAGCATATGCATTTATTATTGTGCTCTCAAAACACGTTGCACTAGAGCCTACATGCAAAGTTTTGCATGTTATACGTTAAAGGGTTGTATTTTTTAGAATGTGTTTTCTAGTACAGGGCGTCCATAAATTATGACTACAATTTCAAAAACCTGGAAACTAGAGTGTGACGCTCCTAAATTAAATGGGTTGTGTGGAATCATGCATGATAAAATTATGAGACCATCTTTAATCTCTGAAAAATCAATTACAGTTCAAATTTATCTTGACGTTTTAACGAAGTATATGCCACCGCAGCTGGAGGAGTATCAGTCATCAGTAGGGCCAGTGTTTATTGACCTAAAAACTCAACAAAAATTTGCTTCATAATTCAATACAATTGACTTCATTGACCTAATAAAATTTTCACTAAATAAATATTTCTTGAGTTTTTACTATCAAAACAACTTTTAATTAACGAAAGCACACATCCTGACAAAACTTGCAAAACGCACGTCATATATAAGCAGCCAACTTTGCAGTCACCAGGTGCAAGCTTTGAAATGTTGAATCATGTGCAATCGTTTAATTGTGGTAAGAATTAGCAATATTATATTATGTCCCAATTTGGGATGCAAACAAGTGCCTAAAGTTTACATTCAACCGTAGAAAAAATTGGCAAATATTTAAAGTTAAAACAAAAAAGTTAAGTAGGTTTTATCAAAGTAACCAATTTTTTTCACCAATAAGAAAGAAACATTGGCGAATTTTTTAATTATAAAAAATTGACTTTATTACCTGAAAAAAATTAATCTAACAGTGTAAAATTTACTTTATTGACCTATCAAATTAAAAATGTAAAGCTTACTCTTCATCCAGAACTCTCACAAAAAACACGCCGCTCAAGGTTATTACCAAAAAAATTGACTTTATTGAAAAAATTGTCCTATTATTCAGTTATTTTTCAGCTGGACAATGCACCAGCTCCTTGATGTCCAGTAATATCTGAACAAAACATTTGTATTCCCTTGGCCACCTCGTTTCTCTGACATAATACTTTTTGATTTTTTTTTGTGGGGTCATATAAAAGATATGGTCTACCGGACCAAAGTCCCAAGACATTGATATACAGCATCGAATAACTGAAGCAATTACTACAGTTATTGATGATATGTTCTTAAGAACACGGCCAGAAATTGAACACCGGCTGGATATTTTTTGTGCGACTTAATGGTGGGCACGTAGAGTTGTTTCGATTCATCTAAAAAAATTTGTAAGTACAGTATGTGCACTTACTATAAAACAAACCAAATGAAAATATCAGAAAAAAGTAGAATGTTGTTGAATTTTTGAAATTGTACCAATAATTTGTGGACACCTTGTATTTTCTGGTAGCTATAACTAAAATGCAGAATTTCACTGAAAGTGTTCGAGAGAATTTACCTAGAAAACGAAGATGTCAATGTGGTTATTTTGCGGGTCAGCTTTAGGATTAGAGCTTTGGTTGAAATTAGGGCTAGGAATGGTCTGCAGAATTGTTATCTGTTAGTGGTGTTCGTTTTTGGTTATATTTGATTTTTGTACTGGTATATCGCAAGTTTGCACCATTATTAAGTATATTTTTAACTTTTACAAGGTTCAGCTGTTCGTCATGGACTTCAAAGTTTGGGAAAAGTTGCTACTACCAGAAGAGTTCCACCCCCTGCAAACCTACCAAGCCTAAAGTCTGAAAATTTAGGAAACGATCCTAACGTTAATCTTGGTTAGTTTCTGTTATCTGTGCCTACGTTGATAATGTATAATTTTGCACCAACAGCAAAACTTACGGCTTTCATTTGATTAGGCTTAGTAGGCAATGATCCTTTTATGCGCTAGTACTAAACCAAAATCATTGGTCATAATTATTAGTCACTCACCAATTGTTAGTAGACGTGCGCCAAAATCTTTGCTATGACGGTGTAAACAAAGCTTAATTTACTCAATTTACATCCAGCTTGTTGCAAAAAAAGACTTGATTTCGCTTAAGTGTGGAATTTCTTGACTTGGGACTACTGGTGCATCTGAATCAATACGATGTTGCTAATAAAGTGCTAATTGCTGGATTAGGAACGTTTGTTTGCTCATGAAGGTTGGTGTGTGCCCAAATAAGTTTCAAACTTTCCTCGACAAAGTGACCCAAAAATACTTCGCTATACGTAGGATTTCCCATGTCCGTTTTTTCGCGTCCCTTGCATAAGTTTGTTCTCTCCTACTTTTAATTAATACTTTTTATGGTAACTTGATGTATGCAAATGTCTCATAGCAGGATTAAGATTTGGGATGCAAACAAGTGCAGTGTTACCATTACAACCCCAGCATCTCACATTTCTGTAACAAGACACAAAACGTGCTGTTTTGGTGTTTCTTGTATACCACCTGAAGTTGCCGAAAAAAAGATGGTAAAACCAGATTATACGGACAAGTCATTATTTCTGAGTTTCATCATAGAAACTGTTAATACACCACTTTTTAAACATGCAACTACTGGTAGAAGCAATAAAGCTCTGGCTTTTACTGCAATTTTAAAACTTTGATGCCTATGCTGGTTTAAGTGAGAGTTTTAACTTTGACTTGACTCACGATTAATAACGATGACATAGCGTTCAAAAAGTTATGTTAATAAACTACATTTGGTACTGGTTTTTTTAACTGTACATGTCAAAATGGCGGTGGAGGTGGAGGATTGCCGAAATAGATCATCCTTGCTATTGTTTGCATGCATGTTTGTAGATTTCATATTAGAGTATTTATGACTAAGTATAACGACATTAACTCAGAGCCCACTACGTTGACAAAAAAATAATGCCATTATTTCAAATGGCAAAGGTTGCAATATAAATAAATTCGCTCTGCAAATAGCTAGAAATATCTTATGAATTGGACTGTGAGATATAAATCCATGTTAAAGTGTTCAAGCAGTGGAAAGTTTCTCTAATAATTTTTACACTCTGAAAAATATTTCATGCCAAAGGTGCTTTAGTTGTAGACTTGTGTATTGAAATGATTATTGCGACCTAGACATTAAATTTAATAGACGAAATTAGTTGAATAGGGTTAGATTGAGTAACTTGGTTAAAATTAGGAAACCAATTGAGTGTTTAATTAATTCAGTTCCCAAAGACGGATCAGGATGGGCATCGAAATCGGACTCGCCGAATCCACAACAGTCTCAGCAACCTTCTACGCAAGCCCAGCCATTGTCGCAGCAGCGGCAGGGTTCTGCCACGTATTCGCAAGCCTCGGTATGTGAGGTATTTCGCTGTTAAATGTTTTTGAAGATGTGCCAGCAATAACATTGTAATTTAGACGTTGTATTATCTAGTGGTTTCCTAATGAAAATGGAATGCAACCATTTTATTGATAATGGCGAAACCGGTTTGGTGCTTTGAGCAATATGTTGACATAGCTGCCCAAACGTTTTTAATTGTTTTTGTTGTAGGATATATCACGTCTTTGTGAAACTTTACCAGTAAGGGGCTGTGTCATTTGTAGTGTTTCTTCCAGTTTTGACAATTTGGTATGCGCTCATTTTGCAGATCTAGAATTTTGCAATAAAAAAATGCAATTGCTTTTTACGTTAACCATTTTTTGTAAAATATGCAGTCGCTGTTTTAAAAACATTTACTTTGACATGCAGTTGGCATGTGCCCAAAAATTGCCTATGCACCAAAAAAAGATTGTGTAAAAGGAACTCTCGTTCGTAGGCCTGTAGTCCTAAACGAGCGTTTGTCGTAATAACGCTAGTTAGGACTACAGGCCCTATCACGAGTTTATTTCACTTCAGGACACTTTATATCCCGTTGACTGTCAAAGTTATCAAAACAAAACTTTTATTTTCTGAAAGCTAACAATCGAGTTGCAGTAGTAGAAATTTTTGAATACAGAAATCCTAGAAATTGATGGTTTAATAAATTTTTTTCTCTTCTATGCGGGAGCTGTTGATTACATTGGCAGTTTTTTTCTTTCCAAACGCGCACAGACATATGGGAATCAATGGTTACCAAGGCCTCAGGTACACGCATAAGACCATCCACTAAGGTTTGGAATGGAAAGTATGTACGCCAAACCTTCATTAGTTTTTACGCACTGCAGAGAAAAAGTTTAGTGGTATGGGGTCTTGAGAACAGGAGACCCGTTGCGGGAGCGCTCAATTCTGTCTGGTACGTCCAACCCATCTGCCACTCAGAGTAGTGTCAACTGACACGAAGATTCACGTAGAACTTGCCTGTGTTCATCACTCATTTTTATTAGCCCGAAACTCTAAATGACTTCTTTTCATTAACTGCTGTTACTGGCAACAGAATACCAGAAAGTAACAGTGAAGTCTCAAACCACATTGTACACCCAATGTGGTAACCTTCATTATGACGAAGCAGCCTGGCATGACCATACGATCAGAACACATACACATACGTTTCCAACGCTTCCGATAATTCCTTGCTACGCATTGTGGCCTGAATCCCGAAAATTATATATACCGACGTCATACACTTAAAAGCATCATTTTTTCGTTTCTGGCAAAATCGTGACTAGTATTAATTGCAAGGTCTTCAAAACCAAGCACTGCATCGACTAGGATTAAATCACTTGTAGACCCTATATGCACTTGGGACGACTCTTTATCGCTAACATTTTTAGTGAAGTGGACACAAAAATACCTCTGTTTTAGAGATGTACCGATACCAGCATTTAGAGCCGATACCGATACCACCGATACTTTTTATCTATTGAGCACCAGCAATAAAAGCTTTTGTAAGCAGTACCAAAGAATGTATTTTGTAAATCTAGCTTTTTATTGCATTTGAATTTCATTTAGGTATTTATCTGTCATTATCCATTACAATGCCATTGCAAATCTGTAAAAGAAAGTTGAACGAATCAAGCAGTACTTTTTTGAGCAAAATGCTAAAATAATGGATTGAATACTATTATTCAAAGAAAATAGGCTTACCTTACAAACACAAAAGATTAAAAAATAAAATAAAATGAGAAAGTAACAATGTCGCAACTGAAAAAAAGAAAAAAACTTGACAACATAATGAAAACACCTCGGCAAGTGAAAATTTCCCGTAGACGTATTAATAAAAAAGTATTAGCCAGGCCTGAAAAAACTGCAGTTTTCCGGAAATCCATTTTTTAAACTGAAAAACGGCTTGAAATGGCGATTATGATGTCATAATTGTTTAACATTCTTTTCGGCGAAATCTCGCAAAATGTCGATAGCTAAAGCATTACTTTATAGTTCTTAATATAATACGAACCAAATTTGCTTGATGCGTCTCTGCAGCTATGTGTCTTGCTATGGATTTTTTAAAGTTGGAAAAACCAACTGGCTGGTTACTCTCTGCGAAATCGATTCCAAAATAAAGTCGTAATTAAATAGTCCTGCACTGCAGCGTAATCTAACACTTGCGTCAGTAGAACAAGCATTGCGTATTAGCATATTGTTATCGACATCAATGGTGAGTTTGGCGATTTCGCTAATTCGCTTTAACGATTTGCTGCTTTGAATGAATATTTTTACGACTGAAACTTCATCGTATTCTCCAGGTTTATGAGCAACAGATTGCTTGTTCGCTGTAAATTTCATTTTTGCGAGTTTCTTGAGAAGTTGAGAATTGCTTGAAGCGTTACATTAATTTCGGAATTTGATGATTCTGATTCAGCTGCTTTACTTCTGCGACGATAAGATTCTTCAGGTTGTTGGGTATTTGACGTTACGCTGTCTGGGGATTGTATTTCAGTGGCAATCAGTTCGACTTCAGCTGCTTTACTTCTGTGATAAGGTTTTTCAGGTTGTTCGGTATTTGACGTCACGCTGTCTGGGGATTGTATTTCAGTGGCAATCTGTTCGACTTAAGGACTTTCGTTAGTAGCAGCAGTACTACCAGATGGTGTTTCATCTGGTCCATCGGTCTTTTTCTTTTTTGCGGCTGGGTTGGTTTCTCCTTCATCTTCTCGATCATGTGGTCTTTTCCGGGATAAAATATCTGTGAGACTTGTTTGACCACGTTCTTTAGTAGGCAAACCGGGATGTTGCTGACGGGTATGTTCGCTAAGCCTGTCCCTTCGCATAGATTCTTTACAACAACCACACTGAATGGAAATCTTTGATTTAAATCTAGTTTTTTTGAAGCCATTATTCTACCGGCAAGTACACTGATACAAATAGCTTGCAGTAGGCGAACTCTGTAAGAGTCGGTAATGAGTGAGTCTATGACATAAACGCGCTACCTCTGATAAGGAATTGAATACAAGATCGCGCAAAACAACTTCACTCCCGTTGTTAATCAAATTTACAGCTTTCGCACTAAACGCCTTTAAGGTGACAAAGTTTATGTTAAATTACCGGAAACAACGCGACCCGGCGACACAAGTTGCTATCAAAGAGATCCGAAGGCGAAGCAAGCAGCGCTGATAATCATGTTGTTGTGATGTCATAAGTATGATTTGCACATAAAGGATGCGCCGACCTGCACGATGCGACTTTAAACTACCGATTTTTCACTAATGGGTGGGCCTCCCTTTAACGTAGCTAGATTGCCGATTTGTCACAAAAACTTCAAAAATTTTTTTCAGAAATTTCCTCTCAAAATTTTTCTTTTTTAGAAAGTCGGTGAAAATTTCCCGGGAATCTCATTCCCGGATTCCCCATTTTTTCCCGGCCTGGTTGCAGCTATTATCAAACATACAGCACTCACAAGTCAAAACTAAAAATATACACTGCTAAACTGCAGCTTTTCTAGCGAAAAAAACAGCTTGGTAAGTCAAAACTGAAAAATGTGTATACCATACTAAAAAGAATCAAAACCATTCACAAACTGCATACTCTTTTTATCAAATAACCTGCCTTCATAATAAAGTCAAAACTAAAAACTTTCTCATCGCTCCCTGCTTTCAAAAATTCATTATTACATAAATTGCAGATAACTGTTTTGGCATCAGTAGCTTTAACATTAAGAAATTTCCCTATAATGCTTTTATTAGAAGTGATTTTTATTAACCACTGCCTCCTGAAGTTAAAAGAGAAACTGAAATTTATAAAATACTTTTAACATGTATATTTATATGAACACAATATTGAGTGTTACACGATGCTTGGGTCCTGTTTGGAAGACCGCCTTTTCCCTGGTCATTATTGATACACTACAAATCATTAATTATGTTACAAATCCAATCCAGTTCCAGGGGGAAAAGCAAAAATTTTTTATATTCTATGAAAAAATGTAACAAAAAATTTTTATATTTATTTTGTTCTCAATAAGTATCGGTAGGTATCGGCTATATTTAACCGATACCGATACTACTACTCGATACCATGAAATAGGCCGATACCACCGATACTAAAGTATCGGTACATCACTAGTCTTTTTTAAGTGTGAGGTCAAGATTTGTTTCTGGTGACCATTTGGGACTTTAGGTTATGTGGAATAAACACTCTTGATTTGGTACGAAATGTTTACTTGCTAAATAACATCAAATAAGTTGATTAGATCGGTAAATCAAAAGCGTTTGACCAAATTGTACTTTATCATAATTTTTTATCTGCGAGTTGTGACCGGCTCGTAGATGCCTTGAGTGTGCGGCTAGTCTTTCTGTAATTGACTTAATGTTTCTTTAGTCTGAGAAAAGCAAGCTGATGATTGCGTTTTCAAACTGTTTTCAACAAATTGCCATGCTTCGTAGAGGCTGTAAGGGAAAAGCAAATTGGAACTAGTTGGTTGATTACTTGGATTAGCCTTGCTGGCTTACTTATGGTGTTTTTAGATGCAACAGACCACGAATCATACTGTTGTGAGCAACCAGAACTTGACGCCAAGTCAGTCAAATGGGCTTGCGCCACCAACATGGGGACCATCTCGCTCTACCCAAGCTGGAAACAGGATACCAGGAGCAACAGGTATGCCATATTTTGCAAATGGCTTTAAATTGTTTTGTTTGCACTGGTTGGTTTGATCCTGATAGCCACCAAAATGTAGAAATGATTTCCTTTATTTCTTTCCTTTAATTGCAATTTCCTTGAAGCAAATAGTTCAGCAAGTACTAGCAATAGTATAGAAACATTCAATACGTTAGCTAACTTGTATACTGTATAGCCTTATGTTATTATTGTATTGCATAGTGTGGTTTCAGTATATACATTATGACAACATTGTGGTTTTATGAGAAAGTGTTATAGTAATAAAACTTTTTCAGGTGGGGTGCGGGGTCCTGGTACCACCCACTTCTCAGAAGAATTTCCCACCTTGGGAGGCGACCAAAAAGTAAGTAACTCTGTTCTTCTTGTGATTGTCATATAATTTATTGATACAAACTAAAACTAGTGGCCTGTGCAACTATCTTTATTTTTTTTTATACAGGACCAACAAAGTTCCGGTGGGAAAACAAAAGAGCAATATGGTCCTGGCATAAGTTTACGGCCTCAAAGTAAGTGCACTATTTAAGTTGAATGTCTAGGACAATGTTTCTCAACGTTTATGGTTTGTGGGCCCCCACACGGAGATCCTCAACACCCGTTGCCCCCTGTTTCATCAACAAAAAAAAACTAGATTTGTTTTAACATGTTTAAGTCTGTGATATTAGTCGCACGTTTGATAGTAAGCAAAAACAACCCAAACAATATCAAAGTCAAATAATAATTACCGCAATCGGTGAGAAACTTTCTCTTTGCCTCGTTTGACGAGGCCTTTACATTCGACTCCATCTTTGACACAGCAAGGCGAATGTCACTGTGTACATTGAGACGATTTCTACTTTTTGTATTGTTGATTGATTGATAAAATTCTTGCAGTTTTTGCTCATTTAGTCAACCACCCAAGAAACGACTTGTTATTTTAGATGTCGCCTCATGGAGAGGAGGAGGTGGTCAGAACATACCTCCAAAAGGAGCCCCACCTGCAGAAGATGACACCAAGGGTTCTTCTGCTGAAATTCTGCCTCAAGCAGGTTCTGGAACGTTTACGATGAATGTGAGTTTTTTATATCATTATATTACCTTGTATCTTGGCCTATTGTTGTACTTTGTTGCAGCAAGGAATGGAAAGCTCGATTGGACGTCCTCCGTCTCATCCTGGTGTCTCACAAACCTTACCTCCACAAGGCTATCCACCACAATACAGGCCAATGCTTCCTCAATTTGTAAGTGGTCGTTACTTGTACATATCCGTGTATGAAGTATAGTACAGGTTTTTGTGGCTATTAGATTTTGTGTGATGAAAATATTTAAGCTTGTCATTAAATCTTTTGTTGCCGTTGTTCTCAAAGTGGGCTCCTTGAAGGAATTTTTGAAAGGTCTGCAGCATCCTTAAGTTCGAGGGACTTGAACATAGTTTTATAGCTTCCACCTAAAGCTATACAAAAGAAAGGGGTCATTATTATGAAGAGTAGCAAGTAAGTGCTAATGGGATATTCCATATATTCATGCAAGCAAAAGGAATCCACCAGTTCAAAAAGATTGAGAACCACTGCTTTATTGGGATGCTTGATTGCCTGTATTTTTTGTACTATATTGTGAAACAGATGTACAATAACCGCTTTCCTCATGGAATGCCACCTCCCGGTTCTGCAATGCGTTATCCTAATCCATTGCTTTCTGGAATGAGATATCCCCCAAGTTATCCGAATGATCCAAGGTATGGTTTGCTATCCTGCGATTATAATTTTTTGCTTTACTTTTTATGAATATTTGGCAGGTATCGAAACATGTCTAATCAAGCAATGCCGTCTCAAGGACTTGAATCTAGTGTAGTCCAACCAATAATACCTCAATCCGAATTTAAGGTATATGGAGAACTTTTTTTTCATATGTAAGGTTATAATCAAATTACATATCTGTTTCAGCAAAGTTTGTTTTGTTACGTAGGAGTTTGAAAAGATTGAAAAAGAAGATGACAGTGGCTGGGCTGGAATGCACGGGGAGGTGGATTACGGAGAGAAATTAGTATTTAGTGACGATGAAGACGGCAATAAAGAACGGTATGTCATATATTTTTGTTAACAGTTGCAGTGTCTGTTGTTAATATCTTTTTTAGCTCTCAAGGGGAACCTGCAAAATCAAAAACTCCAGTTACAGAACAAAATAAATCCGACCGAAGATCAAAAGTAAGTGTAATTGTTGTTTTCATGAATTGCCAAGGTTTTCCATTGTACACAAGCCCTACATAGACTATACAGTTAACAACTTAACTAAGCTTGTCTCGCAATAGCACATGCTCGCATGGATTGATATATAGGCTGCCATATTTTGACAATATATTTTTTTACTGCACAGGTTCCCTTAAGTCAAGGTCAACGGCAAGCTTGGGCCAATCCACACGCTTACGAGCAAGCTCAGATGACACACTGGCAAAACTCCTATTACATTTATCAAGGAGCAGCTATGCCAAGGCAAGCACTTGCTGATTACGTAAGGTAGGTTTCATATCTTGTTTAAAAAAGAAAATCATTTCAGCCTAATGCTCAAGTTTTACAGCAAACCACAAGGACAGTTTGAAAAGCGCATTCCGCCACAAGGCCAACAGTATCCTACACCAGTTCATATGGGTCCACCTATGTATGGTCCTCCCGCTTCAATGTCTGGCCCCAGGTTTGGTATGTCGTTAGGGGATCCGGAAAGCGAGAGGTTGTCTCCGAGAGGGGATGAAGAAAGTGTCAAGAAAAATGACAAAGAAGAGGCTCGTGAAAGGGCGAGAAAACTGCGTGAAGAGGAAAAGAAAAGGTTAGCTAAGAGGAGCATAATTAAATGCGTTCGAACTGATCTTCTCGGGCACTTGGACAGCGAGTTTTCAAGCCGCTCTTCACTTGCTTGAACCAAACGTTTCTAGGAATATAAAAACGAAATTCTGTCTCTTGGTTCTACCGGTATGTGATTACCAGTATACGACGCTAGTTTCTTTGCGTGTCGCCTCATAAGAGCTAGTTTCAAGAGTTGTGGCCACGAAGTTAGGGTTAGGGTATGGCTAGCTATTTTGTGGGACGACCCATGTATAACTAAATTTTTTGTGCTGGCTGTTTTGTGGTACAGCCGTT
The DNA here is from genome assembly GCA_963675345.1 of Trididemnum clinides. Classification (NCBI taxonomy): domain Eukaryota; kingdom Metazoa; phylum Chordata; class Ascidiacea; order Aplousobranchia; family Didemnidae; genus Trididemnum; species Trididemnum clinides. The sequence goes on from OY776286.1 coordinate 36,750,166, forward strand.
TCTTTAGTTCTTTTTTTTTTAAGCTTACGTTTTTTCTGTTTTGCCAAACAACCCCTAGTTGATGGGTTGGAAAATGGCTATAAAGATCTACAATTTATTATTGGCTTGTTAATCAGTATTCATTGTTGTGATTGTTTTATTCAGAATGGAGTTGCAGCGCCGCTCCAGTGCAGAAGATCCTGCTTATTATCCGGTAGAAAGTAAACAATCTCTTGATAACCAGCGGTTTATGACTCCCGACGAAGAACTGCGTGGCTGGAATCAAGACATGCAATCAGTCTACGGCAACGATAGCCCGATGTACAGTCGACGTACTGAAAGTGAAAGCAGTGATGACAGGAGAATAATGAGGGTACTATTTTTATGAAAATTCAAACTTATTTTATGTGTAGTATGAAAAACTTTTTTTTCGGTAGAGCTGATGTACAGTAGGTACGCCTCAAATTACGATCATTTCATTTTGTCCTGCTGCTTGTTTTTAGGATCGTATGCCAGGGGATGGAGGCTACAGACCTCAGCCACGCCCTTCTGCAGGTGGAATCGGTGGTAGAAATCTTCCTCCAAGATTGGTCAGCCAGCGTCAAAAACAGGTATATTTTTTATCATTGGCTCATTGAATCAACTTTGTGTTATAGTAATTAAGGGTTCATCAGTGATTGGGAGCTTAGAAGTTATGAGTGGGATTTTGATGCTGTTGTTACGACTTCTGATAAAGGGATGTCCTACCTTTTTTCCTAACCTTTTCTCTGTACAGTTCTAAATATTTTTGGATAAAATTGTAACGATGTTTGCAAAATTTACATAGAAACACATCTGTGGTTGTAATTTTATCGTTAAATAATTTTTCTTCGTATATACTATTTTTCTACAAAATGTCGAAAAGAATATACAGTTTAGAAGAAGCTGTAATTTGTTTGCTGTAACATCATTTGTTCATTGTTGTTGTTGTTTACCCGACCCCTTCCGAGGGATGGGGGCATGGCGGAAGACCATGGAGCCCCAGAAGCTGAGCAACTCCCCAGGGTCTGGACCAGAGGTCGTAAAGAGATAGAGAGTCGCCAAAGAGTCTGTAGCTGGACAGTGCAAAATGAGATGAGAAGTGTCCTGGGACGAGTGTCTGCAGGCGCTGCAGAAAGAATTCTCGATTCTGCCAATCCTAGAAAGATAAGAAATTAACAGTAAGCTGTGTCCGTTGCAGCGAAGACGGGAGAGGTCACAGCGACCATGATGAGGGTGCACAAGTTCCTCGGTGGAAATCGAGGAAACCTGTGTGTCAAAGAATTTCGATGACACAGTACGCCTCCAGTCCGAGAAAAGAGAAGAGTGGATACAAGAGATAAGAGGAGAGAGACTACAAGGGATTGCGGAAGATACAAGTAGCGCTCCCCGTCTGGCTAGCTCATGAGCCGCGTCGTTTCCCGGTAGAAATGAGTGTCCGTGGACCCATTGTAGCCTGATAGAACAGGACAGAGAGGACAGCTCCTGCCAGATCTGCCACAGAGTTTGAGATAAGAGGAAAGATGGAGGAGAGGACAAAACGAGAGTTAGATAATAGGAGAAGAGAAATGGCAGACTTGTTGGTGCTGCCGAGACCAGCAAAGAGCGTGCAGCGGAAAACTTGCAGAAAGGCGCAGGCTTCAGCGGAAAAACTTAAGCATACTGGGCCTGCCGAAAAGGAAAGAGTGGCCTCACTGCCACAGAGAGAGCAGTTGGCAAGAACGCCGGAGCCGCCCTTACCGAGAGGAAAAGGAACAGAGCCGTCAGTCCAAAGCACCAGATCATGAGGGGGGAGAGAGTCAAGGTGGGCGAGAGCCGCACCTTGGCGAGAGTCATTTGTTCGTCGTAATTGTAATGTAGCACTATGTTTATCCCTGCAACGAACGGTATCATACACTAAAATTTGATTATGCATTTTTGATAATTCTCTTTTATGTATGTACTGTACATTCTTTTAAAATCATACACAGTTTTGTAAAGATTCAAAATAAAATTTTTACTATTTTTCCAATTTAATTGGTTATTTAAAAAAAACTTGGCAGTTAAAGGGTTAAAATATGTACTTTTTTGCGCTAATTTTTTGTATAAGCCTTTGGAACCGAGCAAAAAAACCGATGACTACAAAAAAGGTCTTCACTCTCTTTTCGGTTTAACAACGCCACCACTCAGCACTTTCAAGCCTCCTTTCCAATACTATTTAACAACGCACTGGGCTACAGGTCGGACCTTTCTGTCCTAGTGTTATATCACAGTCCAAATGTCAGAGTCAATTGTCTGGTGTTACTCGTGACCTTTAAGATGTAGATTATTTTTCAGGATACCTGGCAAATGGGAGCATCGTCACCTGGCTATCACCAACCAACTGTTGAATCATCGTGGGCTGGTGGCAATCAACAATACAAGCAGGTTTGTTCGATAAAACATCAACCAGTTTTGTGATTATACTTAGTGACCGACTTCTTGTTCATCATCTAAAACATACACTATGGCAAGCACCAGCAAAACATGCAAATAAAATTAGTCTTCATTCTTTAACATAAATGCATTGCAACTTCATTAGAATAGGTTGTTTGTTACCTGGCGCACAAGTAATTTAACTTAAAATGTTGTGGTACTGTTTTGGTACCTTTTTTACCGGCGCGATGGCGTAGTGGTTGGAGCGTTCGCTTCGCAGTAGGTAGACCTGTGGTCATACCAAAAGACTTAAAAAATGGTATTCACTGCTTTTCTTGCTTGGCTCTCAGCATAAAAGGAATAGTGTGGAGAACAAGCCGGCTAGCTTGCTTGCTTGTGTACTTGTACAAGACGCTTAACAGGATACTTCCACCTTTATGTGGCAGACAGATGGCGGGTCAAGCAGTCTACCCGTCGTGGTGGCCCAGTCTGACTTTAGACTAGCAAACAGAGCATGAGCGATAACGCAGTGTATGTACATTTTCCTGCATAATACACAGTACGATAGCTCAAACCACGACGACCACTCTACCTTTTATGGCATTTGAAATTCGTCTTTGCTATTGATCAGTACAAGCAGTCTTCATTGTTCCTAAACGTTAATTTCACTTTATAAATCAACTTTAATGCTGCATACCGCGACTGAGAATTTTGATGTATTGTTAGACGGAGCGACGAACTGGTCCCAGCATTATGAAACGAGAGCGTGGCGAGAGTGAAGGAAGCGATAACCAGGAAAGCAGGTAATGCAATACCATAGCTTACTGTCGAGCTTGTTGATAACCTGTATGAGACCATGTTGTTTACCTCTCTTCCTTAGGTTTAAGCACCACATAAAACTGATATTCAGATTTACACCCGAAATCAGATCAAGATCAGTTTAGGGAAAATTAGTAATCCATGTCAAACCAGTCAAGAATATTGTAGACTAGTAGCCCTAATATTCCACCACCAACAAAGCGGTTTGGTGAATGGTTTTATGTCGAATCTTACCACCTGCTGAGGAGGCACCTTCACTATTCTCACTGTTCTAACTTTGCAAAGCAAGAAAAGAACTGAGTAGGTCGTTCCTGTAATTGAACAACCTTAACTGAATAGGTGATGTGTTATTTCGCAAAATGTGTGTGTCCAGATGAGCGTTGTTTATCCAATCTAATTTTTTTCAAAAAGAGGACCCAGCGTACATCTATGGTTCAAACTCTATGGAACTAGTGAGTTGAAGCTTCTTTCATTATTGTGTTAAGGGCTCGAAAGTTATCAGAAAGTTCATCACATTCATTAGTTGCTGCAACAACTGAAAAAACAATCGATGAAAAGTAAGGATAAAACTTTTGAATGTAGCCTGTGTGACTATCGAATAGAGATAATATTAATTGAGAGTGTCGTGCTTCTAAAGTAGCATGTGTAAAAGTACTCCGAAGGCAATCCAGTATTGATTGATTAATCACAAATATGATAGACTGTGAGGTTACAAAAGTCTCTGTTCTCGGTCATATTTACCTCTGACATGGAAAAGCAAATCAACTTACTTTAGCAATATTAATACATCCTAAGAAGCTCGAGTTCCAAGCACTGATCATACTCCAGTGGTTACCATATTCTAAAAAGTAAAATTATTTTAAACGTTATTTGACTTTAAGTTCTGCATCACGGAAACTACATCATTCTAAGTGGATAGGATAGCGCAGAGAGCATAGTTTGTGTATGTTGTTTTTTAATTCCATTTTAATGATGCAGCTTAACGCATACGGACCATTGAAAGTTCTGGAGATACCCACCGGCAGATTTCTAAAGTCAGAAATTGGCTGGGGTGATTTATAGATCTTGCTAATTTCCGTGTATATAGGCAAGAGAGGCAGTGGTGAAGGCTGTTAAGCAGTTCCAGGCCTAGCTGCTGGAAGCGCAGGCTAAAACTTCTCAAGTAACAAAAGTTTGGTCAATCGGTTATTCTGCTAAATGCACCGGTACCTTGTAAGAAGGCTTTTCTATTGTAAAAAAACTCGGGCGAAAACATCAAAATAACTGGGGCGCTTTTGCCACACGTGTTTTTGTGCATGTGTCTTTAAATGTTGCACAGCCCACGATTTTATTACTCTAAATTGTATTTACGAATAGCAACGCCCATCTAAGCATATGTGCCGGCCCTTAGTGTATCACAACAAGTTCTGTCCTTAAATTTCATTTCTCGCTTATTTCACTTTAAAAATATTGTGTAAAATTTGTCAATTTTTATCTGCAAATTCGCGTGTTTGATAAATCGCAAAATAGAAAGAAATAGAAAAAAAAAAGTGCTGGCGAAATCCGTGTAATTTGTTAATGCAGTTTATGGGTCTGTGCTTTCTCGAGAAAGTTTTTGTGTTATGAATAACTTTGACAAATACCCAACATTTATTTGATTTTTGTATTCAAGCAGTCGAGTTGTTCGAGACTTCTATCGCAAAGACGAAAGAAAAGTTGATGAACAGCGCACCATGGAGAATGCTTCACCTTCTGACGCCGGCAATGATCGAGAGCCACGGCTCTGGGATGGAGGTGAGTTCACAGGTTATAAATTCATGCATAATGCTATTTTATGACGTGACTGCAAGATTTAGATTTCAGTTTGTTTTCACACTTGCTTGTAAACAAACGTGATTCCCTCATACCTACTGTCGTGAGCCTGAGTTGTTGCTAACATGCACAAAACGTGGGTGAATGTGTCTCGTGCATTTTTATAAAATACAAGCATTTGGTTGCAGTATTATATCAACTCACCGCAAAATGATGTAATACTCCAACTATATGCGTGTAAAACATCTGCAAATGCGCGTTGGTCTCAAGCAATTTGGTTAAAACTTAGGAAATGATGTGTTGTTCAAAGCATTGTTATCTTTACATTCATTTTAGCCGGTATCTATCATTGATTATCTTTGTTTGATTGCTGCAACTGAAACAAGATACAAATGATGTAAGGTTGTAATGTTGCTTTATATAGTCAATTTGTACCGTAACAATACAACCTAACGTCATTCGCATCTTGTTTGACTTACAGCTTGAATTAATTTTAGCTTGCGATTGCATTATTAAATTTTCGTATTTGCTTCTTAGGCTCGTCAAAGCGATCTTCGATTCGGCGTCAGTCGTCACGTGATAGTCCTGTGTCAGTTGGTTCAAGCGGAGATGCTCGTCACGGCTCCCAAAAAACACTACTTACAAGAAACGACAGTCGGTAGGATGTGTTGTTAGCAAATTGGATGTTAACGTAACGGCTAATCGAGCTCAAGTTCAAGGGTGCTAGATCATTAGTTTTTGGTCTAGGTGGTACCTACGCTCAACGAAGAAATAAAGCCTTCGATGTGTTTGCTGTTTAGTTGGAAAGCGGGTGGCATTTAGGTGGAGTTGTTAGTACAAAAGGTTTGAATACTGTAAACCAGTGGTTCTCAAACTTTTTGCGATGCGACGCATTTAAAAAAGCTTGCGAGACTCTACGACGCACCAGACAGCATTCTACAGTTTAGTTTGCCGTACTGCGAGATAAATGTGACTCATAATTTACATAAATAACTGCCCCTATGCAGATGCTCCCAAGATTTTGGATTGATCTGTCATCTTCAGTCGTAAAATTACGCTCTTCTAAGTTGTAACTCATCTTTCCTGTTTTCGTCCAACATACAACTGAATGCTTTATTTATATATTTTTCGCCAACTAAGTTAAACTTCTGCAATTTGATTCTTGAATAACAAGTCAGTCGTTACAACAGTGTATTAAAAACACTATTGTGAAAATGTCAGAAGAAAGTAAGAAAGGAATCTACGATCAGAGTTCTTTTGACGCAATAAAACCTAGACTTAATGGCACAAAACCAAAATATTCCGCGACGCCTTTGGAAAATTGAAACGACGCACCGGGGCGTCGCGACGCACATTTTGAGAACCACTGCTGTAAACAATGGCGTGGGCCATTGTTTACAGCAGTGGTTAGTCACAATCTAAATAAACTTCGTCTGGTTAGTCAAACAGGGTAGATGAAGGGTGCCGTCACCCATTAAGATGTAGCATAACCCCTAAGAACTGGGGTCATTTGTAGATGAAAAAGAGTTGGATTTTCCGTTGTAACACACGCAGCCTATTACAAATTCACAAAATCAAAAATGTCTAATGGACTAAGGGGCAAGTCACCCCCAAAGACGTGGCATGACACATAGAAACTGGGGTCATTAGTGCATGCATATATCTAAGTTATAACTATTCAATACGGATTGCTTGCTACAAATTTTGGTGAAACTTGGATAGATAGAGAGGGTAGACACCTCCAAAAATCCAGTATGACTGAGTCCTTACAAGTAGGGCCATTTGTACCTGAAGGAAACTTTCTTTTTTTTTGTTACATACGAACTAGCTAATGGTGGTGATTTACCAAAGCTAACGAAAACTTCTGGTGTTATTTGCTAATGGTCCTCCAAAATGGGGTGATCAGTACTTAAATCAATGTATTATATTTCCACCTACACAGATTACTTATTGTTAGTTTACCAAATCTATCACAACGTTCTGTTTTGTTGGAGTTAGTGGTCCTTTTCGCTTTTGACCTCACCAAAATAGGATCATTGTTATATGCTTGGAAGTTTGGTTTTCCTTTTTGCACAGACGGCTGGCTCTCAGTTGGTGAGATTAAAAAACAACTATTGTGTCTTGGTGGCAAGTGGTTCTTTTGCTTATGACCACCCAGGTCATGTCATCAGTGCTTGAGTGAAAATATATTTTAACTATACTCCGGTTGTTTATTGCTGCTGCACCATATATCTATTAAATGTTTGTTGGTGAATAGTGGTCCTTTTGGTTACAGCCCCCCCTCAAAACAGATAGATCATTATTACATGAACAAAAGCATGATATTTCTACTCGACCAAGATAGCTTATTGCTAATTCACAAAATCAAACAAAACATTGTGGTTTACTTGGATCTAATGGCCCTTTTTTCGCTTACGTTGCAGTAATTTTTAAGCTGGCATAAATAAAAATATGCTACTTCTGCACACAAATTGCTTGTTTGGTAATTAACAAAAAGCTACAAACACTGGTAATGAACCAGCACGGCATGGGGGCTAGCGATACACTAATACTACATTTTCAACCAATACCGATACTAGCATGTTGATCAGATACCACCGATACTTTTAGACCTCATAAACTTTATCAGGTGAAAACAAAAATAAGGAATGTTTTATGAAATGTCACTCATGGAAAGTTTGGGTCGGTCGGTTTTATAGTTCTAAAATACAAACTTAAGTCACACAAATTAAGACACAATACTAATGCAAATACCACAGCAACGATCACCTAACAAACACAGTGAACCAAATAAAGACATAAAGAAATTAGTTATGATGTCTAAGCAATTGAAGTCTAAGCAAACGTATCAGGAAGACTTTACAGTGTAAGGTCTTCCTGATCATGAATTGCGGTCTGAATCAGCGTAAAAACGAAAATTTATTAACCCATTAATGCCCACCGTATGATTAATCATACGCAAAAGTGTCCTCATTAAAATTCAAATAAAATCAAAGCAAAAATATTTGGGTTACCATAAGCACGTGATATATTTTTGTCTATAATCACAGTACTGCTACAGAAAAAATTAGGTTTGAAAGGCAAAGTTAGTATGGGTAAACTGTTTTTTGTTTATATGAAAATCACTAAACACAAAATCTAATGGGTGTGTGCCAAAGAGTAACATTTTTTACTTATGCGACATCAAAGATTTAAAAAATTTCTAATTGTTTTTGTAGCAGGCATCCCAAGAGTTTCCTTCCTGCAATTTTTTTCTCTTGGCTTTTTTTGTTGCTTTTCAGTAAACAAATATATTTTCAGGTATGATATATCATACGGTGGGAAGTCGCGAGTTTATCCCAAGTTTACTTTGCAATAGTTGTTTTAATACAATAACTTATCTGGTAAAATTTATAGAGGAACGATGGCTAAAAAAACGCCATTGGCCATAGAAAGAGATGCTGAGGAAATATTTAACATCTTGTATTCTGAAGAGAACTCCTCAACACTTTCTAATGAGCTTGAGGGTGTTGAAGAATTAGAATTGGTTTTTCTTCCTCCAAATGATGGCAAAGATTCTGACAAAGATGATGCTCCAAGTGATGCTGAAGAAGGATCTGCCAATATCAAAGACATTGGAAGAGGTGTATTATCTCAATCTGCTGAAATAAGAGCAATTACTGCAGATGAAAAAAAAAGATATAGAAATAGACCCAAATGTGTTGGAACCAATTAACACATCTGCAAAGCAGTCAAAGAAAAAGAGCAAAAGAAGACATTGGGTTGAAAAAGAGTTATCTCTATCTTCGCAAGCTTACAAAATTCCAAATGATCTCGAGAAACCAGATATCGCAAGAACTATCGAAGATAATGATCTCAGTCCTGTTGATATGTTTAAAATGTGCTTTGATGAGGATTGCATGGAACTCATCTGCAGTGAATCACAGAAGTATGCCGCTCAAAAAGATGAATCACAATACAAAGTATCAGTTGAGGAATTGTACAAGTATTTTGGAGCTTATGTAAAAATGTCCTTTCGACGAATGTATTGGGAAACAAAACCCGATGCCAATTGTTTTTTGGTAAGTAAATCAATGAGCAGAAACAGATATGAAAAGATTCATCAATACTTGCATTTTAATGACAATATGAATATTGATCCCAAAGACAAAGTTTTTATAGTCAGACCAATTTTGGATCATTTTAACAAAAAGTTTGGTGCATTCTTCATGCCCTTGTGCAATACTTATTCATTGGATAAAGCCATGGAACCATATTATGGACATCATTCAATGAAACAATTTATTCGAGGAAAACCAATTAGGTATGGTTTTAAATTTTGGTGCCTCACAAGCCCTGAAAGATATACGGTAAAATTTCATCCGTATACTGGCAGTAACAAAACATTGAGAAAGTCCTTGGGTGAATCAGTCACTGAAAATCTTTGTTTTGATTTTGTGCCAAATGGTTCGTGGATTTATATGGACAATTACTTCACTTCTATACCGTTGATGGACAATCTATCTAAGAATGGATTGTACTGCGTGGGAACAATCAGAAGTGACAGAATCGAAAAAGCTCCTCTTCAAGATCTCAAAAAAGCTCAGAGGAGCTTGCTGTTCTGTAGAAGGCAAAGAAAACAATATCAGCTTGGTGAGGTGGAATGACAATAACCAAGTGACGCTGGTAACAAATCTGAAAGACAAAAACCTATTTGAGATGGGTAGCTGCAAGCGGTGGAAAAGGAAAGAAAGAAAAAGAGCTGATGTCCCACAGCCCAATCTGATCAAGCTTTATAATAAAAAAATGGGAGGAGTTGACTTCTTTGATAAAATGAGAGGACTCATCGAATTCGCATCAGGTCGAGAAAATGGTATTGGCCATATTTTCGATTCTGTCTGAATGGTAGCATTGTCAATCTGTGGTTATTATACAGATTTGTGCACAAAAAAGTATCACTGTTGGATTTTACAAGGCAAATTGTGCTTGCTCTCCTGGCAAGTGCGGACATGCCATCTAGAAACAGTGTATGTTCCAAAACAAAAAAGCAAGTGCTTGACGCCACAAGACTTGATGGGAAAGACCACCTGGTGAACAAAAATGCAACAGATACTCAAAGAAGATGTGCTGCTTGTGGTACATGAACCAAATTTGTCTGTATCAAATGCAATGTGGGGCTGCACCCCGTTAACTGTTTTGTTGCATATCATAAATAAATGTCATTTACTATTACTGTAGAACTATTAGTAAAAAACATTGTTTTTTTTATACAGAAAAAAAAGTCAATTACTCACAGCAATACAATTGATCGACTTTTTAGTGCCCAGCGTATGATAAATCATACGCTAAAAAAATAGGGGTTGGAAAAACAAAATAAATAAAAACACCGAAAACATAATCAAGTGTACCTCATAATTACACAACTTCAACAGAATTTAAAAATTCATTTTTTTCTACTTCCGGGCATTAATGAGTTAAGGTGGTTGTAAAACGAAGTCTAGCTGACAAAGCGTACTTTAATTGTTACGGGAACTAAGAATTACATAAAGTTTACAAATTCATTTTACAAATATTAGGCATTACAGTTCGTCAATCATGTCAATAATTAAATTAAAATAAAGTCTTTTTTATTTGAAATTAATCCTCTATTCAGATTATATTGGCCTAAACTGATTTTAAACACTTCTAGTGTCGATTTTCGGAAACGTCTCGCAAACCCCCTGGGGGTTTCATGCACCCCAGTTAACCCCTCCGCGTCGCTTATCATCATATGATGATGGCGAAGAGAACGCTGCTCATCCTCATATGATGATTTGCCGGCTACGGCGAAATGCGTGTAAAAAGAGAGATGTCAAAAAGGAAAGGAAGATCTCTCCCAAGCGAGCTTTAAATACACGCATTTCGCCGTAGCCGGCAAATCATCATATGAGGATAAGCTGCGTTCTCTTCGCCATCATCATATGATGATAAGCGACGCGGAGGGGTAGAGCCCTTGCCTTACATACTGGTACAGAAGCTTACTAAGTTGGCTATTTGCAACATCATTATCAAGTTTAAAAACGTCATAGGTCAAAATTAAAAGGCCTCTTCAGAACTAAAACACCTCACACCACAAAACAAATTCAAAAACTAATGGAGAAATGGCAATTAAAATGTAGTGCCAATGATTTAAGTGCACTAAAATCAAATTGCCTGATGTTGCAATTCTGAAACATCAAGTAATCTTTAGTTTGTCGAAGCCATCGATTTCTATGAGGGGTTAAAATATTTCTACCTGTACGAAAAGCCCTTTCACTCTATCGATGATGGTGGAGCACGTAAGGATAGGAAGAGGAAATGAATGCTTAATGAAGGATAGGAAATCAGATGCTGTTGCCACCACTCCCGTGGGATTTTTATCATTTGAAATCAATAGTTACAAAATGTATTGTAGAAGTTGAACTTTGGTGTGCGACTCGGTGGAATTTGTCATGCAAGATGAACACTGCTCTTTTAGGTCTCTTTTGAATATCTTTAAACTACATGTCAAAGTCAAATTGATTCAAATCACTGTCATCGTATAATAATAGTTAATCAACATCATTAACAATAGCTTTACAATCTCTGTAATTGTTTGTGTGTTAATATCGTTCTCAGCATCTCATAAATCTAAACAACAAAATCTTGCAAGTGTTCATCGATTTAAATTCTCATTTAACTAAACCCAAGTGTATCTGAAAAAAATTGATCCCTATTCCATGGGTTTAAAAATGTTGCCAAAACTATGCTACGGTGATCGTTGTACTCTCCACCCCATCTATGAATAATTGAACGCTTGCAAGATACAGCTTGCAATTTAGATGAAATGGTTCCAATACCATATGCAGCGACTACATAATTCAAATTTGGGGTATGATTTCAGAAATCAGTCAATGTCTTTCACTCGGCCTTAAACCCATGTCAGTTTCCAATGAACTTTAAAATGCCCACTGTTAGCTGGATTCAAAACGGCAGGATTTTCTTTTCGCTATTTTATTTTTTTCAGTTCATGTAATTAACAGTGTTTAAAAGTAACAATTATGTTACGTCAATGTGCTAAGTTGCTCAACTATTCATTTCAAATTTCCACAAAAGCGGTGTTCAGTTACAGCATGGCATAGTGCAGGGGTAGCTACACTTCCTGTAATATCGCAAACGATAGAAGCCATAATTGGAATAGCCGCTATGCAATTGTAAATTTGATTTGACAGTTTTTCCGTCCAAATAGAAGGTGATGACCATTTTCAAACCCCCAAATTAACTATTTGCACCCTTCCACCGGCCACAAAACCTAACATGCCGCACAGCAGGTTGCACACCACTGCACTATATCACTGTACACAAAAACAACGTGAGCCATAAGAGCCGCGTTTTGGCCAGCACTGGAACAGTGGTTAGTGTATCTGGTCACAGTTTTCGGAATGCAAGTTTAATGCCTGCACTGGTTGTTGCGTTATTATGTCATAGATGACATATTTATGCACTTTTCACTGATTTCTAGTGTTGCTAGGTTAAAAGCAATTACTTATTTATTTACCCAGTTGAAGATATAAGGCAAGTACTTACAAAATAGAATCAGAACTGGTGCCTCTCTTGAGTGAATCTAGGAGTGGGGTGCAGCCTAACTTGCCTTCAGTTTAACGTCACTGTCATAGTCCCATTAAATAGGAGGATAACTAAGAAAAGCAGCTCTAAATTTATACTTTTCAAGTGAAACTGACTACTGTTCTTTTGGAATGAACTTCAAGCCTGGTCTAACCGTACTAGTCTTACGCTTCTTGCTGAAAAACTATTTGTAATTAACATGCTTACCATTTAAAATCAACATAAGTTAAAATATAAAACCAATTTGAATAGATGTATCGTGAAACTGTCATCCATGTGCTTGGGTTCTTACTTAAGTAGTATTGATATGCAATTCTTGTCTGTAAAGCTCAGCAGTTTGGTAACGTGTGCCATGCGTTGTAAATAGTAGAAATATTTGTTTATGAAATAATACACTAAACATTAAGAGATTTTAATGGTGCTTTCATGAATTAATGTCAATATTGAGATTTTACCTCTAACTTATGCAGATTTATAAAAATTATAAAGCAGTCATAGTTTCACAAATTAGAAACAAACTTGGTTTGTCTCAGTATTTCGCAATTGAACTAGTATCGGCTAAATTTTACCGACTTTTGGGTATCGGTACATCATTACTGAGGGATAGTGCTTAGGGCGTACGGTTTGCAGTCGGTAGATCTGGGTTTAGTTTTCTAGTCGATCATACCAAAAAGTCCTAAAAATGGTATTTACACCTTCCCTTCTTGGCGCTCAGCATCAAAAGAATAATGTGATGAAGTAGCCGGTAACTCCACACTTTTTGTGCCCACGGGTAGGCACTTAATGGGATTCCTCTATGCTTTTGTGACAAGTAGGTGGTGGGGCAAGCAGTCTACCATCGTGGTGGTCCAGTCTGATTTCAACCATGCAAACTAGACCATGAGCTCAAGCGCATAAACAAAATGGCAATTTTTAGTCTATGTTTTGATTAGCCTAATTATGCGATATCAAGAAAATATTATGTATATGCCAAAGTGCATTTATTTATAAGCCAAAAATACAGAAATACACAATTTGAGCAATGTATAGATCTGATCGGCTTTTATTCTTCAAGCTTTATATCATCGTTGCTATCAACATCATTATTTTTAAAAAAGGAATGAAAGCAGCACGTTTTACGTTTTGATAAAGTTGCTACCTTATTCAAAAGATCAGTCGCGTCTTCCTAGGAATCTGTAGCAGTTGTGGTATTCAAATGATAAGGTTGTATTTTTTTTCTTCCGTGCAGCAGTAATCGAATTAGTGAGTAATTTACTGGTGATTGACTAAGAGCGACTTTTATCAAGTGTTTTGCAATCTTTTGGGTTAGTGCATAGAGGCAATATTCACACAACTAGTTTCTTAAACATAAAATATTTACGTTGTAGTTTTCAAAGAAAAGTTAGATGTTTTTTGAGCGCACTGCTACCTTTAGTCATATCTTTAGTGCTACGGAAACAGCTCAAAAAGTGACGGAACTATTGCACGGCAGTTTGTATTGGAAGTTTGATGACGATGTTATTGTCGAGGAACACTGAAAATAGCACCAGAAGTTTTTGTTGGATTTGATTAATCACTAGTAACTAATTCGTGTGTAACAACAAAAACAAAGTTTCCTTGATGTTCCAATGATCCCACTTACAGGGTCACACTGGATTTATGGAGGTGTCTATCCCCTCGATCCATCCAACATTTTCACCAAAATTTGTAACTAGCACTCTGTACTGAATAGCAATAGCTGAGATCTATTACTAAACAAATGACTCCATTTTTCCGGGTCAGACAAAAATAGCTCCCCGTCCACCACAATTAAAGAGTTGGGTTCTAAAAGCATCTAAGTCACTTTAATCTAATTGCAGTTGACACAAAATCGGCTGATAATAGTACTTTTAGCTTAAAGATTTTGATCGCCGAATAATGCGTACATCGGTAAAGCATGACAGTGTTTTTCTGTGGCTGATATTTTTTTGGATGAATAATTTAAACCCGTTTGCCGCCTAAAAGAGGTCTACTGTATTTTGGTCGAAATGTAACGGATAAATTTAAAACTCCGCTCTTCAATTGTGAGTTAGATTTGCAAATTCGCGACAGCAACACGTCCAAAGAGATTTTGCATTAAAGTTTTAGTCATGTTTTAATGACCTCAGTTTTTATGTGTCATGCAACGTCTTTGGGGGTGACTTGCCCCTTAGTCCATCTGAGACTTTTGATCAAGCTTCGTGTGTTACAAAGGAAAATCAAACTTTTTTCTTTTACAAATGACCCCAGGTTTTATGGGTTATTCTTCATCTTTATGGGTGGCTGCACCCTTCATCCATCCTGTTTGACTAATCCGACGATATGAAATTTATTTAGAATCTAGATTGTGATAGGCCTACGCCATCGTTTACACTAGTAAAATCTTTTGCACTAATGACTTCCACCTAAATGTCGCAGGCTTTCCTACTACTTGTTTTTTGAGTTGTAAACACCCCACAAAATAGTTGTAATTCGTCCGTCCCAACCTCATTAGGTTATACTGGGGAAAGCAGCAGTATGTTTTGAGCCAGTCATAAATGCTAAATGCAGACTGCTTAGCTTCACCAAAATGGCGCCTTCTATGACCGTTGAACACGGTGAGAGACGGATCAGTGATGGATATTGGCGGAGGCAAGTAAGGCAGCTGCCGCAGGTCCACCCCAATGAAGAATTAGAAGCCCCCTTTTCAAGCATGCCCAATATTTTGGTGGAAAATTGTTGGACGTTGGAAAGTCTAGACGCCGTAAAGTATATTTCCAAAAAATAGGTCGTTACACCCAATCGACACCACGAGAGCATACATTTAGGCACCGGGGAGTGTAATCTCGAAAAAAAGATGTTTACTTGTAATTTACTGGAAAATCATATTATCTGGCTCCCCAACCGGGACTTCTCTGAGGTAACTTTCTTCAGAGCTCGGGCAGGTGGGGGCCCTTATGAATTTTTGCCTCTGGTTCCTAATATTTTCAATCCATTACCGTTACTGGTTATAACAAAAGTAGATGCAAAAAGTAAAATAGCGTTTGATCGTTCAGAAACAAGCCTGTCACGCGATGGGGAAGCAACCAATCTAATCAAAGCCTTGAGAGAGAGGATAAACCTCTTGACACTATGAAGCCACGTAGAAATGTAAATGATAGAGTCAAGTTAAGAGACTTCAGGTAAGGAGTTCTGGATAATTGCATTTGATGTTGCTATTGAACTTTTTGGTTACTTCATGTCAAACTAGCTGTATAAGAGCGTCATGTGTTGTCATTAACAAATAGCATGTTGTTTCATCACATTTGACGCCGTACAACCTCCCTCTATAAGTTGGTCGCTAAGCACCACAGTGCCATTAAAATGCTCTTTTGTGCTGCTGCACAGCATTGTTGACGATAGCAATATGCACATCACCAATGGCATATTTCTTTGGGTATTCTTTTATAGGGTTGAAGGTGAAGACGATGAAGATGGATCTTCGAAAAAGTCTAATAATTACAAAACTGGTACGTGCTTGCTTTAATTAACATTATCCCTCTGCAAGCTAATTTAGCTCACATTTAGGCGTGTGATTGTTTGTGGTGTGATCACTGCATTACGGTCGTCATTTTAATGCTAATCGTGTTGAAAAATAATATCTATCTACAGGGAGAAATAATGGTTCAAAATCTTCAAACAAAAGAGAAGAACACACGTCTGATGGACACTCTTGGAAGACAGATAGCAAAGGTATAGTATCTAGTAAATTGTTTTTTGACGTATCACTGAACCAAAGTAATTGATGAATGTGGCATGACAGAGCGTTTAGGTTTATGGCTTATCGCTAAGCAATGACTTGGTGACTGCAGGTAGCTCGAAAAATTCGTGTCGTTTATTTAAAAATAGTGTGTTGCATATTTTTTGTTTTAGCTTCTCGACCTGTTGCCACTGTATCGCCTACAGCTACAACCACAACATCAAGCAGAAGTAGTCAGAAGAGCACTGATGTGACTCGAATTACGAGAGAAGTAGAAAATCGTGATTCTGGTGGTCAACATGAAACCGCAGAAGTTCAATGGCAAGGTACAAAGTAATTTATCATTGGCTGCGTTGTGGCACCTATGATAATGATAATGTTTCGTTGTTATAATGATAGTAGTAGTGTAGTGAAGATTTTGTATCTTTCACAGTTTCAGCGATTAAGTTTTTACGCAGTTTACCGATTCGACGATGACTGTTTCGAGTTGAAACTTCATCAGTTCAATTGTTTTAAGAGCGTTCAAGTGCCAATGAGGCCAGCTCCGTGTGGCAGCGTAGTGACATTCGTGACTCGTGGGAGGAAGAGGAAGAAGGACGCGGACTTCCAGCAATAAAAGAGACTTTGCGTCACCGGGATCACAATCGTCGTTCCAAGCCGGCAAACAGGGGCAACCGGGACTTGTACGAAGAATCAACAGACAAAGGAGGACATCGCTACAGTCGCTATCCTGACCATCGTCCGAGAGATGGCCGTGAGACAGAGTCACTTGATGACAGCCGGCCCCGCAATCGGCAAACGGATACTAGATACCGCCCTCAACCAGAACGTGGCCAACGAACTGAGTATGACAATCGCAACAGAAGAGATCAACGCGACTCGAACCGAGAAACAAGAAAAACAAACAATAGTGCAGGTTCCTTTTTTTTACATGTTTATCATTAATTTTCATTTTCCGATGTTGGGGAAAACCTGTTCGGTCAGTCGGTCATACAAGGATCAAGTTTTGTTCTTATCCGCGTTAGTACAGTATAGTGCATTGCTGTCATTGACATCGCTAGTAAGCAAACATATTACTATCAAAAAGCTTAGACGAGTGCTGCAGAATTTATTTTCGTAATTGCTAAACAGCACCATCCATCATTATACTGACCGGTGGTTATTTACGGTTTGCCTTTTAATTCCAGCATTTTGATAAGCAAAGTTTGTTTTTTTTTGGTGTCACTAGGTTCACAAGTTCAACCATCTCAGAAGAGCGCATCTAAAACCCAAGCTTCTAAACCATCGGCAGGTTGGTTTCACTGTTAATCGCTTTATTGAATCAAGGCCAACTATGTTCTTATTTGCAGAAAAGCCTTCGGGTTCGGTTTTCGCGTCCAAGCCGGCGATAGCTGCCGCACCTACTACCAACGTATGGGAAGAGAGAAAGAGGAAGCAATTAACTCAAGTAGGTGGTAATGCATGTTGATCTAGAGCAGAGGTGACGAACGCGTGGCCCGCGGGCCACATGTGGCCCGAGAACGAATTTTGTGTGGCCCGCGAAGCGTTCAAAAGAGACCATGGCAAATCTTGAATGGCCGGATTGAACAACGCGCATATAATGCAGGAATCACACAAAGTGTTAATATTGCTTGCTTCGCTAAATTGCTAAAAGACAGAGCACTAATCAGCAGCGATCTATCCTTTCGCAGTGCTCTGTCCTTTCCCTAAAATTTGTAAATGTCATCATTTATCATTCGTTTCTTTTTCGCCGCACGGTTATTTTCCTGCTGTTAAGTGATTTCTCTTCGATAAATAAGCGTAACTTGTTCATGTCCGCATTCTGACGAAATTCATTTATGGTTCGTTCATTTTCGCCGCCCAGTTGTTTCCCTATTGTTAAGTGATTTCTCAATAAATAAAAGTAACTTGTTCATTTCCGCACTCTGACGAAATTCACTGACGAAAGTCAGACAAATATTTTGAGCTTTTTTCTTTTTCTGTGAAACTAATAGTAATTAAATATAACACCATAAGCCTATTGCTACTACAGTACAATGCAGCAATAACTATTTGAGTATGAGCTTAGCTCGTCTTATATTGGTGAATAGTGAATACGTAAGCTTGCACTTTTTTACAGGTTTTATAAATTGTTATTCGTTGTTGCGTTTCTTTTAGCCAAAAATTGCCGTTTATTTCGATGTCTTCTGCAAAGAAAAGAAAGATTGTAGATAGAAGAAGGTTGTTTCAAAAAGAATGGACTGACATGTTTTTCTTTATCGAGGAAGCAGGAAAACCGTGTTGTTTAAAGTGCAAAAGGTCGATAGCAATTATGAAAAAAGAAAATTTAAAGCGTCACTACGAGACCAACCATCCTGAGCTTAAAAACTTGGATGGAGAGCTTAGAAAAATGAAGATAGATGAATTTAAGAAAGGTCTAAACGCGCAACAAAGTTTAATGACTTCTTTTTGCAGTACAAATGAGGATGTGCTCACTGTGAGCTATGAAGTATCAGAATTGATCGCTAAAAAGCTTAAGCCGTATGACGATGGGGCATGGGCCAAAGAACTACTCGTTAAAGCTGCTGAAAAGTTGGCTCCAAAGTCAGTTCATATGTACCAGAAGCTGAGTTTGTCCCGGCCCACGGTTTGTGAACGTATTAAAGAAATGGGTCAAGACCTTGAAGATAATCTCAGAAAAAGAGCTGAAAAATTCGTAAGCTTCTCCGTCTGTCTCGATGAAACAACGGACATCAAGAATACAGCACAGATGGCAATATTTTTTCGAGGCGTTACATCAGATTTTCAAATTGATGAAAACTTGCTATCTCTAGAATCGATGCACGAAACTACTCGCGGAGAAGACCTGCTTCAAAAGCTTCTTCAAGCCTTAGGCAAGTTTAATCTGCCATTAGATAAGCTGTGTGGGGTTGCTACTGATGGCGCACCAGCTATGGTCGGGAAACATAAAGGGATGGTATCGTTGTTGAAGAAGGAAATGGATGCAAGAGGAATTAGGCATGATGGGCTGGTATTTTTTCATTGCATTGTTCACCAGCAAAGCCTTTGCGCAAAATCTGTGAAGTTTGATAATGTGATATCGGTGGTTACAAACTGTATTAACTTTATAAAGAAAAGAGACCTAAATAACCGCATATTCAAGCAAGTTCTCAACGACTTTGACGCTGATTATGATGATCTTCTTTACTTCTGTGCTGTTCGTTGGACAAGTTGTGGAAATATGCTTGGACGCTTTCATTCTCTCCTTCCACAAATTATTGAGTTTATAAATTTGAAGAAATGTCCATTGACTGAACTGGAAGATGAAAACTGGTTGTGTGACTTAGCATTTATGGTAGACATCACAAAATATTTAAACGACTTAAACGTGCAACTTCAAGGACCAGATCAGCTACTGCACTCCATGTTTTCCAAGATCAAATCTTTCACGTCAATGCTGAGGCTCTGGGAAAATCAGTTAAAAGATAACGATTGCACGCATTTTCCCACGTTGAAAAAATACAGTCCAACTTCATGTGCTCAATACGCTTTGGAATGTTCCAGTCTCTTAAAAAGCTTTAACGCTAGATTTCAGGATATCAAAAGTAAGCAGATAGAGCTTGACATCTTTTCTATCCCCTTCAATGTTACACCTGCTTCTGCACCCCCTGAGCTCCAAATCGAACTCATAAAACTACAAAGTGATGACATGCTAAAAGCTATGTATCTGAGTAAGCCGCTGCTTGAATTTTATCGCGTTTATGTATCAAATGAAGAGTTTCCGAACCTAAGGGCTAGGGCTCTCAAATGGTCATCTGTTTTTGGAAGCACATATCTATGCGAACAATTTTTTTCTAAAATGAACTTCACAAAAAGTCGTTACAGGTCAAGACTAACAGACGAGAATCTTGGTATGCAGTTGAGAGTGGCCACATCTTCAGTTCGTCCTAATACCAAGCGCTTAGTGAAGCAAAAAAGTTTTCAAACTTCTCATTGAGCAAACAATTTCATTAAATGTTTATTTGTTATTTTTTATTATTTCATTGGTTTCATTTGTTGTTCGTTTCTGTTGAGTGTTGATGAACAATTGTTTTTGTTTTAAAGAAACTTCATGGTATGACTAAAAAATTCTGCGGCCCGCTTACTCAGCGGTAACTGACAAAGTGGCCCGCGACAGCAAATAGGTTCGTCACCCCTGATCTAGAGCATTGGTGGCAAGCGTGATATCCAGTTGAAATATTTTTTTTACATATGCAAAGTATGATTGTACAGGGATGGTAATAACTAATCACTAAATTATGCGAAAGTAGAAGCAAAACTACACTGTTGTCCTGATTGGTCTGTATGTTTAAATGTATTATTATTATTATTCTGTTATTGCAATATTCTGTTTTTATATACTGCAAATAACCTTATATACAATTTACATGTTAAGTTGTATAATTCTACTAATGTTGTTGCATTTTGTCGTTTCCTTTTAGCCTAAAGAGCCAGAGGAGAATATTTACATTCCCAAGGAAGAAGACAAAAAGAGAACTCTAAAAGAAACTGCGCCTAACCCGAGAGCTACTGATGATTCAAAAAGTTTGAAAGGTGTTGTACATTTTCAGAAGTGTGTGGCTTTCATTGATGCTGTTGATCTGCATGTCCGAAGTAGTCGCTGGTACTTTTGTGCAGGCCGAGCTAAAGAACCGCGAGTTTTGACTCTTTGCGTTTGGTGCATGCCTGGAATAGCGATTAGAAGCTTAAGCTTTTTCTATTTTTGTTGTAAAAAAAATCAAACTAAAGTTTTTCGTATTTATCTCTGATTGTTATAGAGAAATATTGTGAGGTATAAACTGAGTTAATGATACATTTATTTCACACAAGCCTGCTTCAGATATCCATACTTTTTAACTGATTTTGCAGCAGTGCTATGAATAAATAATCGTTTATTCATTTGTGACATGTTTCGAAGATCGGCAAAACCACTTTTTTGTTCCAGTAGATATTGTTGTGATTCCAACAACTGAGGCGCATTGCGTCCTTTTCAATCATGAACGAGCATGGCGACCTGGATCGAGTAAATTTCGGCTCATGTTTTGTCCTCATCGCTCGTATTGTTAAATGCAAAGCAGAAAATCATTTTTGAAGTCTTTGTATGTCTGGACTAGGGATCGAACTTAGGTCTGCCGATAGCAAAGCGGGCGCTCTATCCATTACACCACCGCGCCGGTTCAAGCTGTGATACTGTCAAAGATTTGTTTCATTATCATGCGATGGTAATTTGGGCTTGCTACTTCTTTAAAATCTTAATTATCACAGATGAGAAGAAAGCACGTGAAGACAACGGTAGAACTCAGCCAAGCAATGATGCAAAGCGTAAACAAAGCACGAATACATCGGGTGAGCATGGTATTGTGTGGAAATAATTGGCTTAAAACAATCCTGTTGACACTACGCTGTTCGTAGGAATGCAAGACGATTAAATGGGTTAAATGGACCACTATTAGTGTTGTTAAACGTTATTGACGCGTATCCTCTTTTGAAATGTAACCTGCGGTCTCTTCAAGGCCTGGACATGAAGTTGTAAGTAGAACGAAAATTCAACTAATTGCGTGTTGTTTTGCAGACAAGCGGTTCTATGAGTCGAGACTGTACGGAAACAGTTCCAGTCGTCGCGGCTCGTCGTTGCGTTCCCAAAATCGTGGCGAGAGAAAATCGTCGCGGGATTACCCGGCGGATCACAATCGAGACGATAGGAACAGCCGAGGACGAGGGAGGTTTGTGTGCTGACGTTGATCGGCTGGGTGACGCGCTTTGCTTTGACGTTACTTTTGCAGAACACGTGGCTCACTTTCCCGAGGTGGACTTCGAGGTAGAGGACATAATACAGGTGTAGAGCGATATTCAGGGAGAAGCAGTGGTGCATCTGGAAGAGGAAGGGGCTCGTCATCGAATTATAGGTAAGCACAAGGTGTATGTAAAATTAATTTTTGAAGCATTTCCGGTAATTCAACCGTATAAAGAATTTTGACGGCCATTTGGACAGCTTAAAAGAACTACCAGGACATTTCCCAACCATGACGTATTCATGCGAAATTAAATTTTATTTGTTGCCGTTTGTTTGTTTGTTTGTGGTTACCCCTCTTCTTCCTCGGGTTGGAGGTACGGCATGCCATCAACCTAATTGAATTAGGCTAGGGGAAAGATGGCAGCCCATTTCGAACCAGTCTTGAGTGACTGGTAGCCCCACCACCAACAAGGTGGACTGTCACTGGTGGGCACCGAAAAGTCGTTTTTTTACGACATGCTGGGTTAGTAACTTCACAATTGTAATCCGGTGAAGTACGGGTGGGCCACCTGTCTGCCACATGGAGGTGAAGGCATCCCGTCAAGTGCCTTGCCCAAGGACACGCAAGCAAGCTTGCCGGCTTGTTCTCCACACTATCCCTTTTTTATGCTGAGCGCCAAGCGGGGAAGCTGTGAATACCAATTTTAAAGTCTGTTGGTATAACTCGGCTAAGGGAATGAGCCCCAGGCCTACCGACTGCGATGCGGACGCTCTCACCACTACACCACTCCGTCGGTATTTGTTGCCGTCGTTCTTTCTGTCACTGTTCGAGCCTGTTATATAGTATAGGATGGCGCTGTGGAGCTCTCCTGAACTTCATTTATTGACGATTAATGACGACTGCGGAGTTGCCGGTAATGCTGGCACATTGTGTTTTTGTCATGAACAGCGCAGCCGAGCGGTAGACTGTCAAAAGCTTTGTTAAACAAACAAGGTATATTAAATGATTGTGTGAAGCAAAACTGTCGTGTTGGACAGCTGTCTTGGTGAAAAAGAGAATTTTTTTCATCTTCTTTATAGATCATCACAAGCTCATTACAGTTCGCATACAAGGTCTGCTGGTCGCGGAAAAACCAACAAAAGGGTGAGCAGTGTTGGTGCTAATGTAGCGTCAGTTCGACGCCTATTCACTCCAACTTCAATATCACGCGCTTGCAAACTTACTTAGTTCACATAGCAGTGCAGAAAATTAAAAATGTTTTTGTTTCGGTTTATGCAGGCAATTACAAATGCTGAGGTGCGAGGTAGTGTGCTTGCGTTCTGGGTTGAGTTACCATATTAGATGATTTTTGGTAAAAATTTGTCCTTTTAAAAATCACGTACTTTCTTAATGGGTATATTTTGTTACACGAAATGCAAGGCAAGTTTATCGATATAGTGGCTGCGAAACGTATTGGTTGATGACTTCGAAACCAGTGTCAAAAATATGGCAGTAAAGCAATGCCGTCGTTGTTTGAAATTGCTCTTTTGCAGTATAATGATGATGGTGATAATGATGGTGAAGATAATGACTATGACACAGATGAAAGCAACGAGTCGGATTACGTAAGTGCTTGGACCAGATTAAAATTCAATAGAATATCCCTGAAGCTTTTTCAGACATTTTTCAATAGGCCCCTAAAAAAGTATCATCAGCTTGCGTCGACATTTCTTAAAAAGCGTCAAAGTATAGAATACCATCTTTCTTGTGCGTATTTTTGAGCTTTTTTTGTGATGGATTGCCCATTGCAACTGCACTCATCGTAGATTTGAAACGCTGCTATCATGATGAGGTATTACGTCACCAAACACCAATTTAGGAACATACGACTGCTGCCCGTAGACGTCGTGTTGGTGAAGGATCCGATGCAGAAGATGATTATTCATCTGATGGAGTCTATTCTGACAGCGAAAATTACAAACCGACGAAAAATTCGGTTAGTAAATAGATCTAAGTTATTTTAACGCAGTGTTTGTTAGCTACTTGAGAACGGCTTTCAGTTATGCTTTCTACAAATGTATGCCGAAGTATTTGAGTGAAATAGAGCTGTGGAAGTATTTTCAGCGTATTGCATATTGTGCCAATGGCTGGTTAATTTTGCGTACGGTCAGGTGGTTCTTTTTTCTTACCAGGAAGTATCAACTGACAGTCCTCGTGGAGGAAAGTCAAAACCAACCAGCAATTTTTATCAAGCTCCTCGACCTGGAAGGGGCCGCAGTGCACACGGAAGTACTTTTATGGCCCGAGGAGAACCAACTAGAAGGGGCCGGGGTCGTGGTGCTTCAACAGGCCTGGCTCGAGGTAGAGGTCGTGGTCATCTAAGGGGATCAACTTCTGCTCCTCCAAGAAATCATCAATCGGAAGACCATAGAGAAAGGTGAGAATTAGTCATAAAAAAGAGTTTGCCTGTATCAACTGCAGTTACCGTCAACTTTTTAGCAGGGCAAAAAACTTGGATCGCGGCCCCCAAGACGGGGCCGACAAACATCGCATTGATAAAAGAAAGCGTCGCACTAAGCCAGACAAGTAAGTTTTCAAAGTGTCCTCATTTAAATTTTTTTTTCTTCATTGCCGCATGTGGCATTTATTTTGTGCCAATTTATTAGTGTTTCTATGTTGAAGCTAATTTGCTATGCCTTATAAATAGTATGCGATGGGTACGTCAACTATGTTGAATTTTTTCAGGCCCCCAAGGTTCAAAAACTCCAACAGACCGCCATATAATCGTGATGCAAGGCCACCAGCTGGAGGGGCATCATATGGTCGACATGAGGCCCTGTCTCCTGTGGGGGATAGCGGCGGTGTGCATTCGTCTGATGTCGGAAATGACGAGTGGGAAACGGCGTCAGATAAATCAGGCAACAGCGAGGAAATAAGAAAAGTAATTTTTTCCATTTTAATTGCAATATTTGAGACCAGCATAGAGGCATGTAGTTGATAAGTTAATGCAACATATTTTGCATGCGAGCACAGACTTCTGCGCAATGTTTATTATTAAAAAAGCAATCAAATTCTAAGTCATTTTAAAAAGAAATTATTTTGACGTGAAATATTTAACGGATACGCAGTTACTTTTTTTTTTTTAACTTGGTACAATTTTTTTAATGGTGATTACAGGTTACTATAAGCCAGACGAATGAAGACGTAAAAAAGAGTGAACCAAAACGAAGTTTTTCAAACCAACGTCCACCAACAGCTGGTAGAAATCGAGCTGGACGAGGTAAGCTGTATATCGTCCATATATGATTTACAGTTTCTAATTTTGCTTGCACCAAATGGTGTGAAAATTTTGATTCAAGGTTTTAATGTCAGCAGTAATAAATGGGTGACCCTAATGGGTTGTGCTGCACCACTTTTTATCTCTGTAGCAGTTAAACTTCGTTTGTTGACTTCAGGCGCAAGTAAATTCATTACCACAGCTGTGCTTTGACTAAGACGGCGTTTACTAGGGTGTTTCATAATTTCATCACTTACGAATTATTATGACGTCATCTTCATGGTGCCCCGTGCGATTATTACGTCATTTTTCACTATTTTTTTTTTAGTATCGAGAATCATTTGCGATAGAAGCATGGGGTTTGTTTCAATTGACGCAGAATGGTCGATTTCCTATCTGTCTTTTAATACATTGTTTAGTCTTATCTGCACGAGAAAAATAGTTAAAATGTATTGTTTATGATTTGAGACAATTTATATGCTAGACAATACAAAGTTTAAATCATACTCCATAAAATACTTAGCAGATTGGCATAAACTCGTATAACTTTTATCAATTACACATACAGCATTGAACAAACTTTCTAATATTATACCAATACCTTGTTTGAGGGAGGGGGGCTTAGACAAAAACTGCAGCTAAAATTTTTAGACTGGTTGCTAAGCCCATTGTAGATGCTAAATTTTGAAAAAAATCAGTGTGATGCATTGTAGTATTCAAACTTTACTTATTTATTAGAGTAGATGATTTGTTGCAAGCAATAGAGATTTATTCAAAAATATAACCTGAACAACGTCACAGTATTTACAAAATGGCTTAGCATAAAAGTGATCGTAAAAAAATGCAATATACTGTAAGTTTAGTCTTAGCCTATAGGCTATAAATATACAGAAATTAAACACCAGCACTTACTCCATATTACTTAAAACAACACGAATACGCTTGTCGGTTTTATGTGGATGTGAAGGGAAATCAAGAATTGTATTTTGAACGACACCTTTTAGTTTGCTGATCAACCTTTCAGTAGCTCTGTTGTTATTTTTGATACTTTTTCAATGTGCTACTGGTACCTCGGAGCATACGATGCAAGGAGCGGTTCTGCTCTAACTTGTAAAAAAATCTCTTAAGACCAGCTTTTCGACCTTGAAGTAGTTTTCGAGCATCTGTAGAATCTGGATAATGAGATGTTTTCACAGCTTCTATGGAATACGGCGATATTTCTGCGAAAACGCTAAGAGCAACATTTACTGGCGACATCCATTGTACAGTGTGCTCGTAGAAATATTGCAGAACAACATCTGCTAGATCGGAATCAATTTCACGATATGCCAACAAAAGATCACGCTGAAAAAGTGTGATTCTGGGACCTTCAGCTGCCGATGGTTTCAAATAAACCAGCAAAAATGAAGGCACATATACCGAAATTATGTACGAAATTTGCCTAATTAATTTCAATTTTTGGTAATCATCCAAATGGCAAAAATCAATAAACGGAGATATGCACTTGCTGTTGTTATCCATCTTGAGTGGCATGTTGTTTCTTGCTTGTAGGCAAAAAGAGGCTTCATATTTTCTGGAACTTCATCAAAATATAGCAAAATAAAGCCAGTAAGCACATATGATCATTTCTGAATGAATGCTCCTCAATCTTTTTCCTTAAATGAAGGGATGCCATTTTAGTGACAGGGACCACCGGTTTTTCTCGATCTACAAGTTTGCTCATGTCGGGCTTCCGAAAATCACCAAAGTACTTCATCATCAATAATCCGTGTTCCATGGTTCCTGGTTTTTTCTTTTTGCCTTCAATTTTTGCAATGGCGTGAGTAAAGTAAATTTCATTCACCTGAAACAAACAATCCAGTGAATGAATATTACAATCATGATGCAATTTGTAAAAGTCAGTCAGCCGCTTATTTACACCAAATATTTTACCTGTGTTTAAAGCCGTAGTATCCGACATTACTGAATAAACTTTGATCCACATGTTCTGTGATGGCATTAAAGACGACTCAGCAGTTACTGATCTTTCCTTTTCAAACGTTCCTTTTTCTTTACGTATTGCCCCAATATATCGATCCATTTTATTTATGATTTTGCCATCATAGCCCAGTTGAATAGCTGCAGCACGACCCAGCTCTTTCTCGCACTTCTTCAAGACTTCCAACCGGAACTGCTCACGCTTTCGAATACAGTTGCAAATGAAGCAGATATATATTTTTCCCCAACCGTTGATCACTGTAATTCTGATTGCTGGCGTATCGACATCAATCGCTGGTCCGCCTTCTTGCAGTCGCTGGCACTTACAGAAAAATTACACAGTGTATCAGTGATTTTTATTCTCTTGCTGCAAATGAGTTGTTCCTGATCAGTTTCAGCATTATTTCTTGTTTTTTCCAGGACTTGCTGTCTATGTTTGTTGAATACCATATCTTTTGATTCAGATAATATCATTTTTATAGTCGACCGTTGATCTTTGAAAAACTCTATTTCTTTTTCTGGTATTCTGTCATCAAATTTACATGTGCTTAGTAATTTGCTTCGATACGTACCAACGGTTTCAAGAATCTCTCACCGGCATCTGGATAAGTCGAAAAGTTTATCAAGCCAATTTTCATTAATGGAACACTTAAATTTTTTAGCTCGTTTTCTTGCGGTTAGAAACTTTTCAATTACATTTTTTTGGCTTATTCTGAGCTCTCTTTGCCTCGATCACGGCTAAACTAGCTTTTCTCCATAAATCTACAACATCGCTAATCACTACCTGTTTTATATCACTGGTCCTGGTCCTTTAGCTGAGAATTTAGATTCTGTATCCATCAAAACCTGCCGAACATGATAGAAGTGCTCAATAAGCTCCCTATTCGTGGGTAATGTATTGCCCACCAACTTTTTCCTTAATTGCAAAGATTCTATCTCACTAGATCTTAGAGATGCCATACTAAGGCTTTACTTTTGTTGAAAGTGTAACTGATGCTGCCAATAATTTTTTATGCTAACTGGCTAAATGTGATGTTTTTAAATGCACTTAATTATCGTTTACTTGCCGATCAAACAATTTTTTTGTGACGAAATAGCTACTTCATAGTAAAAATTAGTTTTGAAGAGATTCAATTACGAAATATTTGATCCTTTGTGCCAACACACAAAAATACATAAAAAAAACACGTTTTTATTAATAACTATTTTTCTCGTGCAACATACGACTAAATAATGTGTTAAAAGACAGATAGGAAATCGACCATTCTGCGTCAATTAAAACAAACCTCATGCTTCTATCGCAAATGACAGCGAAGAGTGACGTAATAATCGCACGGGGCACCATGAAGATAATAATACAAAAATAATGCCAAATTCGTAATCAGTGCCGAAAATCCAATCAGAAAAATTGGTAGGCGTTCGAAAAGTCGAAAGTGATAAAATTATGAAACACCCTAGTGTTAACTGTGTGAAACGTTTAAAAAATAATTTATTTAATGGTTTTAGGTTCTTCAGCACCAGAAAGCGTGCATGGTAATAAGAAGAACACTGGGAAAATGGAAAATTCGGTAAATATTAGTGATCGGAATGTGGTTTGTCCGGTTTTCGGTGCACACTGTTGTCCTGGGCAATTGCTAAGAGAACTAGGGCGACCGAAAATCTAGTTGTTAGTGTTGGTTGCTCTTGAGAAAGTTAACACTAACTCGGGGGTGCAAAAATTACCCAGGGACAACCCAAGGGTGCATTATAAAAAAATTGTAGCGGTAAGAATGATATATATATGTGTGTGTGTGAGTGTGCTACTAAAACTTTCTATTCGATACTAAATTCCAAGAGCAATTTTGCACCCCTGCATTAGCCAATTTGATAGGGAGGTGATACGAGGCTTCATTTCCCAGTCCTCACGAAACGAAGCAGTTTGTGTTATTATGTTGCTGTCAGTGTTTGACTTTGTTTTAAGTTTATCTTTTCTAGGTTTATGCTGTTCATGGCGTTGATTATAGCAACCCGTCTGCTATAGAAGGGGCGATCACTGATGCAAAAGCTAAGAAACAGGAAGAGGCTCAAAGGAGCAAACATGGGGTAAAAGTTGTTAGTTTTATTGTGGGCGATGTTAATTTCTAGATGCGAAAACTGTTGCATATCCCAGGGGTTTCCAACTTGTATATGAACTCATGATCGTTTAATCCCTTAATAAAATGAAGCGACGCTCTGTATAAAGAAGAAATAGCTCGCGGCGCGAGTTAAACACTGAAAAAAGTTACAAGTTTTCTGACGCTTTGCATTTTCAAAGCGATGCGCTGTCAAACCACATTTTGGCTTATTCATACAACTCCCAGCATGTTATGTTTTCTCGGTCTTATTATTGCGGGTAGTTCGATGCTCAACTTTCAGCAGTTGTGATCGACTTTGTATCATTGTGTCCGTATCATTGAAAGTCGTTCTATATAAGGCCTATGTAAACTTTTTAGAACTTCTTTCGGATGTATGATCTCAACAATTATGCTGGAGTTGTAAATGTGGATGACCTTCCAGATATTTCGTTGGAAAGGTAATTAAACAAGAAAATAGGCATTTATATTGTTACCCCAACTGTTTAAGCCGAAATTTATTATTCAGGAGCGTAGCATGCTTTCCACAAACTTGCTGACTGTCTACAACACTAGCTCACAAACTTCTTAAGCTTGCGCCATATCTGTAAGACAATTAAAATTTTTGTCTCTCACAGCCCAAGCAATAACTTTCATAAAAAAAACTTCGGTTTGCGTATGATTTTAATGTACAGTGTCTAATGTTTTTGCGTTCAGATATACTTAACACTAGATTAGCTACGTAGATTACGTAGCTACAAAAAATTTTTTTAATTTTGGCCGCACACCTAAAAATCTTTCGCTGCACTCGGTTTGCTGAATCCTGATTTACCATAATGGTTTCTTATGTCAATCTAAAGTTCTGATAGTGTTTCAATTGTTAGAAAACTGCACGCCGACTTTGGTTTACCAGAAAACGTGTTACGTGATGCATCGTTAGATGGAGCGAAAGGTGATGAAGACGGCGAGTTTACTCCCGTTTTGTCGAAGAAAGCTCTTCGGAAAAAGCAAGAAGTTATTCGTAAAAAAGATGTTAGTATTACCGCGATATATTTTCATCTTGGCCAATTTGTATGTTCGTTTTTTTCCAAAATTTCTCCATTTTCAAGAAAATTTGGTAAAAAAATACTCTAGTTTTTATGCTTTGACAATAAGATTTGCTTCATCGGCATACTTGCAGTACTGTTCTGTACAGTGTACAGCTTTGAAATACAAGTCGTTTTCTGCTGCAGAAAGAAGAGCAAATGAACGAGGCGATACGCAAAGCAAAAATGGAACAACAAAGGCAGAATAGGCAGAAGTTTTTCAACAAGTCGCAAAGTAAGTAAGCATTGTACACTATTTGATGTTTTTTAAAACGTTACTATATTACAGTTGGAGGTATTGCTACTGGTTCCAGTGGTAGCATCAAGCAGCCTGTTCCAAACACGGTTGATGAAAGCATTTGGTCAAATCTAGGTTAGTTTTGTTGTTATTTTAACAGTATTGAGGTTGCAGCTTGCTTTTTCAATCAGTCTGGTCGCTCCGTCAAGAAGACAAAACTAATGTACTACTGCTACATTACGAAATGAGTCGTTTTACTGACACCGACCAAAAACCAGCTTTCTGATTTCTTGAAATTCTGATAAATGCTACCGACCTCTTTACTGGAAACAAGAGGTTCTTGATTCAAAAATGTTAAGAAAAATACTGAGAATTTCTTGATTGAGTTTTGTTTTATTGGTCTATTGACGGAGGCCCCGTTGAGAAAACCTGATTTAGAAGATGTTGGTGCGTTTAATGCGAAAAAGCTTTGGGTATTACTTAAATAGCAAGTGATAGAATGTACAAGAAATTTTGCCTAAGCTCTTTTTACCAAGTGTTTGTGGAAGATTCGTAAAGTAAGCAAGCTATCTGCTTGATGTCAATACATGCCACTACATAGTAATTCTATCCTGGCAGTTCAAAAAGTTTGACAAATCCTTCCCCAAAAAACACGACGAGGTGCTATTAAAACTTCAAGCTCACTGAACTACAGCTTTTATAATTTTTTTGTCATATTTGCAAAGTGTACCAACACCAAAGGGGATTTTGCTATGGACTGGAAATATCATTAAGCGAAGTCTTCTGTGAGAGAAAGTTGCCATTTTGCGAAGTTTAACGCTTCAAGCCACCTCGATGGGATCTTGAATGCATATTTATTTAGTGTTACTTACGTAGACACATGGACATCGAACAAGAAAGTCACCGAGCAACAGGAGAGTGCAAAAGAAGCATCAGTCAGCCAACACGATAGCGGTGTGGAGTCATCTGTTCCATCATCACAGAGAAGTTCACCAGGAACAGAAGCTAAGTTGAGCTTTAGTCACTTCGGTGTTGTCAACACTTCAACAAGTGTTATAACTTCAATATGTAACCATCCGGTGAGTATTGCAGTAAAATACGTTTCACATGATTTACACCGTTGTGTCAAACTTTTAGCTTCTTATTCAGGTTATTTTAAGCGTACATCGAAAGAACGATCTTAACGTGAACCCTGGTTATTTTTCCAAAGGTGGAAACTAGCATATTTTGTATTTTTTTTAGATCTCATCTTCTGTAGCTGTCAGTCAAGGTTCAGTCAGCATTTCTCAACTTATATCCTCACATGGCAAGAGTGAAGAAAATCAGAAAATAGCCGAGGTGTGTGTTTGGTGGTGACTTGCATCACTAAGTTGAACTTTTTGTCTTCCCTATATTTTATCTTTTGTTTGCTGTTGAAAATTGTTCATTTTCCAATCATTTAGATAGAATTGAGACCAGGGGTGCCCCAAGTTTTTACTTTTTGGTCCACAAAAGAGCTATTTTTTTAAGGTTCCATTGACCTAAGTTAGGGTTACCGCATCTGAAACAAGATCAGCGTTCTATTTTAGTGCAGACAATTGTCTAAAGTAGCGGTTCTTAACGGGGTCGCCAGTGAAAAATCTTGTGATCCCCAAAAGGAATGCCAAACTGTATTCTTTTAACCCTCAAATCCACAAACAACAGCGACCAACACTTTGACTATTAGTAATAGTGGTTTTACAGTGACATGCTACATATAGTCAAACGTACGCCGTATCACATCCTTCTAGTGGTAAACAAATTATTTGTTTTGGTGTGATGCAATAGGTCGTCATTTTTTGTTTTTTAGGACATATGATGCTATAGACCAGAGTAAGAAAAACAATCCCGCTGCTACACCTGTTTCAAGGTTTTGTAATAGAATGACTGACGTTTGTCGCTTCCACATTTAAAAATTAGTTAGGTGGATAAAGCTATGTAGTGGTGACTCTTTTATCATGAATGCAGTTATGTAAGCTTAGACAATAGCATTGAAGAAGTAGTTAAAAACTGACCGCAGTAGCTAAGATAATTCTGGTGATAATAATGCAACTGACGCCTCTGAAGAAACATATGATCATCCAACTAGTTGTTTCTGTATTGAGTGTTAAACATTAAATTCCTAGCCATAAGAGATGAGGTTTAATAAAGCATTTGAGGGTTGATGTATAAAGATCGCAGATGCGGCACTTTCTCTTCTAGCTCCACCCACAATCCCAGTGCGTGGAAGGAAGAAACAGAAGCCTTCAGGTACCGCGGGATACCAGAGTGTCTAATTTTCTCCCTGCAGCTTTCTGGTATATGATAGCTAGTTGCTACCGGCCTGGATAGAATTTTGCAATGAAGGAGCAGAGGGAATTTAAGACGATCACTATGCCTGCTTCCTTTTAATATTTGCTATATCATTTCTACATTTTTCATGCGATTACCACGAAAGTGAATTTGTATGAGTTAGCCACTTTTAGTATAATTAGGACTTCAATTAGTCATTATTTTCGCTTCCTTAAGTCATAATCATTTTGTTTACTACTGGCTGCGAAAAATAGACGATTGTTACGTTCAGTATGGTTTCATAAAAGTATTGCTTGTGATAAACTTGACAATGCTGAGTGCACATTGTACAATACCATTTTGGGCAACGATTCCTTGAAGCCTTCAAAGTTGAAGAGGCACAAGGAACTGAAGCATAAAGAGAATATGGACTCGGTTGAGGCGTTCGAAGCGAAAAGAGCTCGTTATGATGTGAGGGGAACGCTCCCTTGCGTTATAGGCTTTTGCCTATCTTCCCAACCATTCCTGCGCGCTCCATATGAAGTTTCTTTGATAAAAGCAAAAACACCTCACACAGCTGGTGAGAAACTAATAAAGCCAAGTGCAGTAAAAATGGCACAAATATTACTAGGCCGAAACGAGGCCAAAAGAATAGACTCAGTTCCCTGGTCCGATGACACTGTGTATAGCAGGATTGCAGATATAGCAAATGACATTTTGAGTCAGCTTATCGCTCGAATCCAAGATGCCCATGTATAATAAGTCTTCAATTTGATGAAACAACGGATATCAAGTCAATATGCCAATTAGTAGCATAGGTGAGATTTGTTAAAGAAAACGGGATTGTGGACGAATTTTTGTTTTGTTAAGAGATAAAAAGAGAAATCGAATTTTTGTTTTGTTAAGAGATAAAAAGAGAACTAGAGCTTAAGACGTCTCTGATCTTGTTAATGCATTTCTTCGTGAAAATTCAATTGCATGGAATAAAGTGGGATCGGTATGCACAGATGGTGCGCCAGCTACGATAGGGCATCGATCCGGTTTTGTAGCCCTAATGAAACCAGTTGCTTCGCATATAGAATCAAATCGCTGTGCTATTCATAAATACGCCTTAGCTTGTAGGACACTTCCTCTTGAATTGAAAAGTATTCTTGATTCTGCAGTAACAGCTGTGAATTTCATTCTTGGCTGTGCCGTGAATTCTTGACTATTCAAAGCATTTTGCGACGACCTTGGAAAGGAGCATCAGTACCTTTTTTCCACACCAAAGTGTGATGGTTATCGCCGTGGAAAAGTGCTCTCCCAAGAACTTGCCGCTAAAGTTGCCGTGTTTCTTCGTGAGCATGGGTCAGTGGAACTTGCTACATTATTTGATAATAATAGATTCCAATTGAGGGTCTTTTCGTTGGCAGATATCTTTAGTCTTTTGAATGAGCTCAGCTATACTGTGCAGGGAAAAACAAATCTCAGATAGAGGCAGCAAAGAACGTTTCCGCCTTCAAAAAGAAGTTATCTCTATGGGAAAAAAGAGTAAGAAACCAGAATTTTGCTGTTTTTAGTGTTGGACAGTAAAATTAGTGATCAGGAAACTTATCAAAGGCTGACTGGTTTAATTGATGATCACATAAGCAACCTCGAGAAAAAAATGGAAGATTACTTCAAACATCTCAACCTTCTTCAGCATAGATTCAACAGTCTTTTATTGCGGAGATGAACGACAATTTTATTGCTCATCCTTCATGAGCAACATCTGGAATTGCAGAGTTCTCAAGCTGCAAAGACCAAGTTCAGCTCCTCTTCACTGACCGTATGTTGCAGGAATATCATGAATTGGCAAAAAGAGCTCTGGAAGCGTTAATTCCATTTCCAACGACATGCCTCTGTGAAGCTGCCATGTCTGCTCTAGTTAATATCAAAATTACGTGCTGTATTTGCCTTAGAGTTGCAAATGACATGAGAATTGCTCTCAGCAATATTAACCCCCGTATTGATGAGCTTGTTTCGAAAAGACACAAACAGAAGTCACACTATTCATTTGTTTTGTGTTTTGCCGAGTAAATTGTGATATTTCACTAACTACTTGTGTGATGTTTTCATAAAGAGAGTTTTTTAATTAGAGACTCAGTAGTAAACAAATTATCCGCCTTATCACAATAGTGTTTGTTCTTTCAACATACACCTCCTTTGCAGGTTGCGCTGACAAGGGGTCCCCAAGCCAATATCTTTAGGAATAGGGGTCCCAGGATTTGGAAAGGTTAAGAAGCACTTGTCTAGAGACAAGTCGCGGGCCGCAAAACTTCTTTCGTGGGTTGCACTTTGTACACCCCTGATTTAGACTGTGTGTTGGTGCTATTTGGTACAACAATGCCATGCTTTTTGTAATAAGTTTTTAGTTTTTTGAACCATAGGTTTGTATTATTAGCGAGCCATATTGCGTTTGCTTTTTCCAAGAGCTAAAGGTGTTATTTTGTTTAACTTCCAGGTAACATCCATGCCGCAAACAGATGCTCTCAGTCAAAAGTCAGACCATGGCTACGATTTTGAGGAGGTACGGCTTTTATTTGCTTTATGCTTTTGAAGTGTTGAACCAAATGATGACAATATTTCACAGACCTGTGCTGAAGCAGAATGAGAGGATACGAAATGTTCTGATAACTGTTTTATGTTATGTTGCCAATTTAGAGTTTTTTAATTCTTTAGATAAAAATATTTGTGTTTTTAGAAACTTCAACTGCAAAATCCGGACAACAGTTTTGATTTGAAGGAGGTAAGTTTTTGACTTGTAATTAATCAGATTGCTAAGCTACTAATGATGATCAAATACAGACCTGTGCTGAATAAAATGAAGCACGTTACAGTACCTGAAGTAAATGTGACGTTTATCTTTGATTTGTTATCGCCGACTCGAACCTAGCTTGAGGTTATGTTTCAGACTGCATCGCCGTCTCGTATTGGCCAGAAGTCGGATCACAGATACATATTTACTGAGGTATGGGCTATTAAAAACTTGAATCGTGGCTTTGCATCATAAATAGATGCCATTCGATTCAATATATCACTAAATGACGGCTGTCGAGAGGAGTCTTGAGTATTCGAAGTAATTTTATGTACATACGATAACTTAACGTACATGTAACTCATCGAACACAAGATGAACGAATGATTTGGGAGACCGCAAGGTGCCATACGGTGTTGACTGGTTCTTATAGTTGTCCTACTTTTGAAACTTCGTAATCTCGCGTCTTCCCCCTCAGCTTTGAAAAAGAAAGGGTTTGGCTTACGCTTTTAGTTATCCAGACAGTGTGATTTAGTATTATTTTGTTAAACATAATTTGTTTTGGAAAATAAGCATCGATTTTCACCGTTGGGATGATCAGAAGCATGTTGCTTGAATTGTAATAACCAAAACAATTTTGGTGCACATCAAATATATTTCGAAATGTTTCTGTAGTCCTAATAAATCTATGTC
This sequence comes from Trididemnum clinides, assembly GCA_963675345.1. Classification (NCBI taxonomy): domain Eukaryota; kingdom Metazoa; phylum Chordata; class Ascidiacea; order Aplousobranchia; family Didemnidae; genus Trididemnum; species Trididemnum clinides. Next base: position 36,786,641 of record OY776286.1, read on the forward strand.
TTAATTAAATGTACGAATTTTAGACAAGTGCAACTGTTCAGAACAACGTCGGGAAACAAAATCCAATTTTAAAACTGCCCCAGGTAAATAATGATTGTTTCTCTTTAGTTAAGTTTTCATGCAAGCTTTGAATCTACCGCTTTAGTAATTCAGTTTTGCAGAGTGCATTGTTTTTACCTCGAGAAAGGGTGGTCTTATTAAAATCAATGAAAATGGCGTGTGGTAGCGAACAGCATAGTGTAGCCATATGTTCAAGGCATGCTTCAGTTGGGTGTCTTGTAAATTTCATACTTTTGCCATTGGCACGCAGGGGTCGTCGCCTACCAGTTTCAGCCCCAGTCGAAGCGCTGGAGTGCCAATTGTTCCGATCGGAAACGAGCGAGCGAGATCAAAGCCGGGCGACTCAATTGAAAATCTGACCAGTTTACTTTTCGATGATAAAAATCCAATATCGTTCATTGCTGATGAAAACGAGGATAAAGGTAAAATGATGTTACTCTTTGTTGGTGGCATAGGATTTTTTAAACAAAGCAATATTGTTAAATCCTTCCCAATAAGGTGTCATCTCAAAAATTGATTTTTCCTGTTCCACGACTGATTAGTGCATAGCGGTAAGCTTCGGTGGTTTTTCAAAGCTTTTTAAAGCTGATGCAAAAGCTAGAAGCTGCATTAACAGCATAACGTGGACCAACTTCAAAAGTAAATTTTTTTAATTGCATTTTTGGAAAGAGTAGTAAATGTGATATAACGTCTAGTTGCATTAAAATAACGATTAATTTAGTAATGGTTGGAGGAGCTGACAAAGGAGCAACTTATTCACCTTTCAGCAAGCGATCAAGTACAAAGCGAACTGGTGAAATGCGAGCAAGCATTGAGACTTCACAAACTTATACAGGTTTCCAATATATTAAATTAGTTCACAATCTTTTGTATATTCGTTGTTGTTGTCGCAGTTCTCGAACTGAGCTTAGATGTTTAGATTTAGCTCCATGATGTTTGTGCTATCATAATCCGGTTAAAGTTTTGCTGTTTGTGGTTATTAAATTGTCCCTATTTAGCGTCATGGCGTCAGTTTTTTTTCTCCAGGTTTTTCGCAAGATCAATATCAGCCCGATCCGGCTGGTGCAGACGCTTCTCTTTCTATAGCCGCACCGACTTTCTCAATGTCCATGTCTAACGCCACCACTGTATCCACTACCGTTTCCACCAATCTACCTATACCAATTGCAGTAGGTCAATCTTCTGCTATTGATCAACTTACGGTTGCACGCTCCAAATACGTTCAGGTAGGTGATAACAATACTGTCATCGTAATTCAATTTTCCAGCTTCTGTCTTGATTGATTGAGTTTTGTTCTATGTACTAGTCTTGCCAGAATCTTCTTTTAAGCAAGCGCCATACAAGCGGCTTGCCACTACAATTGTATTACCTTTTTCGCCACTCGCAAATAAGCGTCGAAAATCTCATAGCGAAGTTTGATCCCAAAGTATTGGTACAGGAGCAAGCATGATTACACGATTGTTTTTCTGTTTAGGGAACTACGTTTATGGACAACGTTAGCTCAGATCTATCCGCTGCGAAGCCGTCTATGAGTGCGTTAAACAAAGCGGGGTGAGTGATGATTTTGTGTTGGAATTGGTGAAAAGGCCCGACACATTGCGAGAGAAAGTTTTGCAAAATCAAAGCATATGACTTTTCAGTAACTAGTTGTGCGCAGAAATATTTTTTTAAATGGCTTAATCGTATTTTTGACGAAGTACTTGTGTTTAAAAGGGAGGCTGTTGATTAGGGCTAAATCTAACATTTTTGGCCGAACTGTCGGTGGTTAAGAGCATCCAACTGCGGAATGATTATACTGAACAAGATGTTTTTGCAGCTTTTGTTGCTGACTTGTTCACTCAATGACTGCAGTTTGCTCTTAGTTTCTTGCAGTATATAAAAACAGCAGAGAAATTAGTGCCAGATAACCAACTTTGTCAATTTTACCAAGCCTTAATGTAGATTTGAGCTTCAGTAGTACAGGCTTGTTTGACTAGCAAAAGCCACACTGTAGAGTCTTACCAAATTTTTTACGTTTTATTTTGGAAAATATTCAGAATGAACATTGTTGAAACACAGAGGTGGTCAGTAACGAAGTAGATCCACTTGAGTAGGATTTTCAGTAGCGAGCTACTTGAGCAGTTTCCTTTATTTACTACTTACCTTTTACTCAAGTAGATGCTAAAAATTTGATGTCTGTCGAATTGGAGCGGTGTGCTAGCGAAAAAAACAGCTTTGAATTTAAGTTTTTATTTTCTGTAAAACCTTTAGTTATATGGTTTGAAGTTTGAGGACCAACTGTAGGCCAACTACATTTTAATACTGTTAGGCTAGGTTTGTTAAGTTATTATCAGTTGGCCACCGTGTTGTCATTGGAAAAGTTTTTAGGGCCGAAAGTAAAATTAACATTCTCCGGTGTTTATTACTTTGTTGCATTTTATTTTATGTTTCCAAGCATGCCTTAGTTTGTCGACAAACCACCTACTGCTCTTGTCAAGGGAGTAGTCAGGCAGGGCAAGGGAAGCAATTGCCCTCCCATAGGTTTATAAAAAGTATTCTTATTGTCTGAATTTTTTAGTGCCCCTCAAAAAGATTTTTATGTTAGCTAACCTCAGCAAATATTTTTTAAATTTGCCTAATACCACTGAATGTTAAAATTCTGTGGATTTTAATAAATTGTAGAAGCATGGTCATCACCCAAAATGTGATCGAAGGTATAGAAATTTTTCTAGAACTTTTAGGTCAATACGTCATTATCTCTAGCATTTGTGGGCTAAGTTTTATATATCAGAGATCTATTTTTTTTTTTTTTTTTTTTATGAAAGAACATGACTTTTAACTATTACCGAAGGTTTTATTAAAAGCATCAGACAACTATCAAAGAATATGATCATTCAGATCTGATCAGCGCATCTATATTTATTTGGTATCTAGCTCTCCCTGAAGGAAAACACTTATTTTTCAACCTTTCTATCATAGTTCGTGTCACTTTTAAGGCAAACTCTTTCGAGGTGTTGTAAAAATAATTTCACCCCTAACATAGTGTCTCCCGTAGAAGACCCTCTTGTAGTGACGCCATTGGCTGCATCATACACGTAAACCTTTAACGTGATCGATAATGTAAATCAAAGTGCAAATTGGTAGAGTTGTTTACATCTTTTAACAATCTCTTTTGGCACATTGTGTAGTGCGAGAACCCCCAAATGAGAATCATTGCTTTAGAGAGATACATGACAAAACTGGTAAAAATGAAATTACTTTATGTTGGTTCTCAAGTAGGTTGATTCTCAACCATCATTGCTTTCTACCACGTATTTTTTTTTTTTTTGAGTAAGCAGCAATACTTTTACTCAAGTAAATCTTAGTGTTACTCTGACCACCTCTGTTGAAATGTGGACGAAGTAAATTTATTGAGAGGAGTCTACTGAATATAAACGTGTTAATTTTTTATTACGTTCATTTTATACAGCTCCGTACTTTTGTATTTAGGGTTAAGGCTGAATCCGACACTTCCACAGATATGGCCTTGTCTCCTCAGGCCCCGACTAATGACACTGTAGGCCATAAAACTCGGTCATTAGAGGGGCCTTCTGTTCCGGGTCCTATTCCCATGCCACCAAAACACGCGGTGGGGAATGCTCAGCGACCCGACGGAGATGGTCAGATGGAGTCTAGGCCTTTACATGATGTAAGTGCTAATGCCAACGGGGCGGGGGATATGGATATAATGTCGCCAACTTCTCCATCAGCTGAGTTAAATTTGAAAATGGAATCAGCAAGAAAAGCATGGGAAAACACAGCAGAGTCATCCGTGGCTTCCAATCAGCAAGCACGTGAGTTGATGAAAATCGTTGACGTTTAGTATGTATTTATATAAAATGTGTTTCTCTTTAGGTCTTTGGTTATTTTAGGAAATCAGTTATTTATTTATGCTACGTATGCGTATATAGCATGTCCTTAAAATACCCGTCTTGAGCCGGCCAATGGCGTTCCTACCACCCGCGTTAAGTTTTTGATGCAGCGCTTCGATTAAAGAGTTATTGTAATTTTAACAATGCGTTTTTGTACAGACGGAGAGTCTGGTGATGGTTACAGTTTTCACCAGTCTACCGCTGGTGGAAGTGACATGGCCTCAGTTGAAGCCCAAAGTCTACCATCGGTAAGTTACATTGCTCCAATGCGTTTATATAAAGAATATTTGATTTAGATACCATTTCTAGGCTGCAATGTACTGAAAACACGCTTCATGTTTTACTGTAGTGTTGTTGATAATAGATCTTAAGCAGTTAATTTCATTAACCGTTTTTTTACTGCCTGGTACAATAAACTGAGCTTCAAGTGCGAATTCAGTGCTGGTAGTGTTACGTTGCACAGACCGCTATGACGTATTTTAAAACTGTCTGTTCATGTTGCTGGTGACGAGCTGGATGAGTTCTATTTTTTTTAGGGAACATTGAGCGTTACTAATTCCACTGAATGGAAGCCTCGTCAATCAACTGAGACCACCACTGCTGCTAGCGACTCGGAAGAAACGTGGAGGAATAAAATAAACCAACAAACCTCGAGCTCAATTGCCCAAGTTTCTCAGTCAAAACCTTATAACCAGGTGCATTTAACGATATATTTGTGCGGTCAAGTTTTCATCGTAAGTACGTAATGAAATAACCATGTAACCGTTTTTTCAACCACCTGATATATATTGCTTTGACGTGGTTTTTAGCTCACGTGGCTGCAGTGCAGTGTATACGTTTTCATGCCATTGCATTTCAGAACCCGGTTACATCGGCCGACGACATCCAGACTTCAATGGCAGGTGGATTTTCAACAGATAATTCCAGTAAGCTGTGTTTGTATTGTGTCTTGGTTACAGTTACACGAGTTCAGAATGATTAAATGATGAATACAGAGCTAACAAATCGATCGTTTTGATCGTTAATTTGTTATCCTCTGATTGAAATGTCATAGTTACAATGACAGCACTCGTGTACAGGTTACAAAATTTAAAGGTCAACTCCTCGTTCGATATCTTTCAGGGTAGTATTTGTCAAATCAAAAAATTACCTTTGTAAACAGCCTTATTTTTTTACATATCTGACCGAATAGGTTTTAGACTTCGATTGTATTTTTAATGTCTAATACTATCTTAACGTTTAGGTTCGGCCACAATGACAGCTACTCTTCAACAGAAACAAGCTTACACAGCTGGTTATTTGTATGTCGAACCATATCAGCGTGTTCCTGCACCACAGGTATGTCGAACATCATCTGCATTCTTAGATGGCCTGCAAACTACCTATCAATCTTCGCTACTACTGCAATGATTGCCGCAGTGATGGCAAACTCCTGTTAACACCTTTTGGATACGTAAAGAGGAAAACTAAAAATGCGTTTTTTAATGTTTAGCAGACCAGAGTAAGAGTTACGTCCAAGCTCCTCAGCATCTATAAACGGCATAGCCTGTAACTTCTCTCAAATCTTTTTAAGGCTTCCCCTTCGAATTTGTACCACGCCATTTCCTCCACTTCGCTTGCAACCAATCTACATAACATGCAGCAAGCCTACGGCAATATTCCACCGGTACGTTGCATCTGACATTTTATCGATGGTTTAGTTTATTTTGAAAAGAGACTCGCCACTGCTCTATCTTTGTCAAACTAGAAATGAGTGGGCAAGTGTAAACCAACGAATATTTTTTCGTAAGATTTCGTTAACGTTTTATCGGTTTTCTGCAGAATGATTAAAGTGATGTATCCAGAGCTAACAAATGGATCGTTTTGATCATTATTTTGTTAATCTGTGATTGAAAATGTCATAGTTACAATGACTGCAGCATTAGTAATTTTTCACTATAAACCTTGTGACGTTTTTGGTTGCAAATAAGAACTGTTACGCCTAGGCATCAGGACATGATTGGGAGAAGTAAGGTTTTTGGGTGTGTATTCCCGTGTGTAGACGAATGCCATGGCTTGTAAAATATTAAAAACACATATTCCAATTCAAATCTTTTGTGTGTAGGATTACAATCACAGTTTATATTCGGCCCCTACACATGGTGGTTTTAACTCTCAACATCCATCTTACAATACTGCTCAACGAGACTATAGTCAGCCTGTCGTGTTTGCTACTACTACTACAGCTGCGACTTCTGCAGGTAAATCTAGTATAAAGAAAGAAATAAAGGTATTGGTGTTCTTCATATGCATTGCAAGTGTTTTGGTAATGTAAAAATACCAGATTAACCCTTGAACCGGCGGCCGCCTCTTAAGACGCGACAGCTCCCTCTCTCTGACATGTCCTGTTAGACACTAATTTGCTTGGTTTGCTGCCTCTGTAGTTAATCAGTAAATATCTTCGTGATTGAAATAGTTGCCACTTACGTTTTTTACGTGATTTTAATTACTTGTTGCAACATTTTTCCTTTTAGCAGTTAGTTTTTAATGCTACTATTGCGTGGGTGTTTTTCTGAGTTCGATATTGAAATTTTTTCAAGCAATATTGACATTAATCAACATTTCAATTAATTTTTCTTGTAAGAGTTTAGTGTTGTGTGCTGTCAGTTAAATAAAATAAATTGTTTCAATAAAACCCATAACAATGAATCAGCCCAAGACACCAAAAAGTAAGAAAAGGAAATTGACCGACACGGAAATTGAAGAGGAATGTGAAGTTTTGTCTGACATTAGTGTAAATCAAGGTGACGATGATATTGATTTTTTTCCCAAACACCTAAACGCCGCCTAATTCCCCCACCCACTATTGAAGCGGGGGATGAGAAAGATTGTCTTAGTGCCTGTTCAAGATTACGGTAAGACTCGCTCTAGGCTCTAGCTAATTTTCATTGAAATTTTACTATTAGAAATTAGTAACATTATTAAAGGTGAAGAAAGTGCAAAATCAGCCTTTTTTGGATTCAGCGTACCCCTCGTATCTGAGATGCGCCAGTTTAAGGGTTAATATTCATAACATCAACCAGAAATAATCAAAAAATTTTCTCTTGTAGTGAAAGCACTGCCTCAAAGCCCAGCTGCTATGAAACCGGCTCAAACTACCGTAAGAGACGGAGGCGTGTCAGGAGCTTATGTTGGCCCCTCGGCCATCCATGGTAGGCACCGTAGGCTTGCGATTTACTCTTACAACTACTTCGTATACAAGCAATTGTTTCGGGATTGGCTGGATACCTTGAAGTCAGTTTTCAAAACTTTCATATCTGCTAAGCATGGTCAAATTTCGGCATGCAATATTGAATGAAAATAATGTATGTGGGGCAGAGTTGGATTTGATGTATAAAGAAGTTACAAGTTATAAATAAAAAACATTGAGTCAACCAGTCAACACCGCATGTAGCAACAAGGTTGCTAATCATCTCCGTCTTGTTAGCACATGGTTTTTTGACAGTTGATCTCGTACTAATCTGTTTATAGCTTTGTAATGCGTTGTTAATCATGCAGCAGCGTTTTTATCACTTTGGTGACGTATATTATTCTCGTAGGCATGGAACAGGCAGCCAACATCGGTTCTTCGTCTGCTCAACTTGGTGTTCCCCGACCTCAGAGCGGCGCCTCCCCTGCTCAACATGTAAGTCTTGTGCTCGTGCGGTTCGAGATTTAACTGATGAAGCTTTATTGTGTTTTATATTGAGTCAGGTGTTGCCCGTTGTCGAGTGCTGTCATTCTGGACTTTCTATAAGATTTGTCATATTAATGTAATTTCCTCTGCTGTGCTGCAATAAAGCTACAACATATGTTTTGCAAATTACTCAGATCACCTATGTACCAATGATGGATCAGAGTCGATTGGCAAGCAGTCAGACGAATCCCGCTGTGGTAAATCAAGCTATTGCTGCTCCACAGAGATCTCATTCAGCTTCTTATACTAACTACAGGTAGCTAAACTACTACCTTGGCTTCTAACCTGTTGGAAACGTACTAGCATTTGGCGTTTATACTATTTCCGCTATACAATATGCATCCATAAGTTATCTTTTTGGTTTTTTGTATGTTGACTGGTCCGTTTATCATTTTTTCTTCATCGTAAGCTTATCCCTTCAGCCTTTTCCACTGCAAACATTATTACCGCACACCTGCACTTAGCAGGGCACAAAAATGTTGTGGTGTAACTGAAAAAATTTTTCAATAGTAAGATCCCATTTGCGTATTTCATTATTACACTCTTCATTGTTTGCAGTCAACTTAATCAACCTGGTAGTAACTATTACGCCCAACAAGCAGCGTCTCAATTGCGACAACAACCGTCCTATCAGCAAGCCATTGTAGCACAAGGTCCTGTTTCATATTCACAGGTATTTATCCTTTGGCGACTGCAGTCAGCAGTTTATTTTTGTGATTTACATGCTAACATGTTTGCTACAGTCATCGGGAAGCTTTTACACCGAACAATACGTCTTCACTAGGGCTGCTCAAAAATACACTTTTTTTCAAAACTCGGAGGTCACGCCCTAGGTTGGTTCCAATTCATTACAAAAGACTACACAAAAAATTTTAGCTCTGTCGGTGAAGCATTGGCCGTGGGCCATGCCGGAGACCAAAACAAAATCGATTATAACTTTCAAACCAGAAGTCCTTAAAGACCATATAACCACTTAAAATTTGCAAAATACCAATACATGTTACACTAAAGTATAAAAAAGATTCATATTTGCAACAAAAAGCAAACTTAAAAAAAATTAAAATATGGGCAAAAAACAAGATTTCACATAACTTTCAACAATTTTCGAAGACAAATTGTTGAAAAAAAGCTTTCGAAATGTTTTTAGCAGAGATGGCCGGATTCACCTTATTCCTTCTGCAATTGGTCGAACTCCGTCTCTTCACTTGTCTCGATTCAAGGCATCCTCCTTCTTGAAACCAACCTTCTCTGTCTTCTCCACTTGCTTCTTCCCGTTCTTCTTCGGTCGTCCTCGCTTTCTATTGCCACTCACTTCAAGATTCAGCGCGTGTCCATGCATTCGAAATCCATTTGCTGTTGCTAACTGGTCTATAGTTTCTTTCAACCCCAACACAGTCGTCTTTCTGTCCACAACTTTCTGACCCCACATGGCTCTCACCATAGCTCTCTCCGTTCTCCTCAAAATTGCTTTTTCATTTTCTTTGAAGCACCATGCCTCGCTTCCATACAGTATTGCTGATCTGACGCAACAACGATAAACTTTACCTTTCATCTTCAGAGGAAACCTATTTCCAAGCAAAAACTCTACTTTTCCTGAATCTTACCCAACCGATTCTTACTCTTGCTGTAAATGCCGCTTCACAACCTACACTAGCATTTAATCTGTCTCCGAAATAACAAAATCCATTCACTGTCTCCACTTCATCGCACAACTTCTCGATCGAGTCCACCATTACTTCCATTATTTCTTTACATTTCGAGCAAATAGAATGCATTGCCAACCTAGCAGTAGCTGTTTTTATTTGTGCACAACACTGAGTTGACCATGACTCTCCCACAAACTCCATATGGATCTATTTTGCTTTTGAATAATTCTCCTTACGACCCGCTTACCATCACTTATGTTTTTCTGGTGTTAACCTTTAAACCTTTGTTTACTTTCCCGTGCATCCTTCCAATTTCAAAATCTTTCCTTTAAGTCTTTTATGGTTTCGCTCATAAAAACAAGGTCATCTGCATACAGTAATTCATTAACCACACTCCTTGCATTTTCTGTAATATCGTTTACAACTATTGCAAACAATAGCGGCGACAGTACAAATCCTTGATGTACATCTACTTTTACTTCGAATTCCTCTGAATATGCTGATCCCACCCTCACTCTTGTCTTTGCACCATCACACAGGCTCATAATTGCCCGAACCATTACTTCTGATAGACCCTTCTTTCTCATGGCCCACTCCATCACTTTTCTTGGCACTCTATCAAAAGCTTTTTCCATGTCAACAAAACACATATACAGCTTCTTGTTATTCTTTTGATATTTCTGCGTTCTACTCACAATAAATATCGCATCTACTGTTCCTTTTCATGGTATACATCCAAACTGCATTTTATTCTTCTCTGCCCTTTCAACAATTTTCATGGCATGTTCTAGCGGTTTCAGTCCTCTGCATGATCCGCAGCTCAATCATATCACCCTTTTCTTTAAAGATAGGCGCAATCACACTAGTTTTCTACTCATCAGGCATTCATTTACCATCCAATATACGCTGACACAGTTCCATCATCACTTTCACCCCGATTTCGCCACTTGCAACTATCATCTCCACACTTACTTCAGATGTCCAGTTGCCTTTCCTGATTTCATCTTTTTCATTGCGGGCCGCTTTTTCCACCGGTTCTACTACATCAGTTTCCACTATGTGGTCCCATTCGTTCTCTTCATTTATGATCTTTTCCGTGTGTTCCTTCCAAATTTTTGCCTTATCTTCAATAAAACTCAATCGTCCGTCGCTTCCTCTTAAGCACTTTCCCGCTTCAGATCGTTCTAAAGAAGTAGAAAACACTATTAAAATTCTGATTTAATTGTTTAACTCTTGATTAGCTTCCATTCTCATAGCTCTAGCAACAGTTTTTCTGGTTTGATTTTATACGTTTGTATTTTGTCTTATTTTGTTCTGATAGAAACCTACACAGCTCTTTTAAATGCTGCTTTCTTTCTTGCTGTGGTATCCTTGACCTCTTCATTTCACCACCACATGTCTCCTCGATCTATCCTTTACTTCTTCTTTCCACACACGTCATCACATGCCTTTAGAACACCATCCTTGAAAGTTTTCCACAAATCAGACGCATCTGTGCATACAGTTCTTTTTACTCTTTTTTCAAATCTTACTCTTGTTTGGTTTTTATTTAACTTCCAGATCTTTCTTATGATCCGTTACTTTCTCACCTTTTTATCCAGATCTGCAACCACCACCCTGTGCTAAAGTTCCCATGGAATCACTTTCACATCCCTTACATACTTTCTGTATTTTTCTCCCACAAAATCAATTTCTGTTTCACATTCGTCGGTACTATCAGTGATTTTCCTTTTGTCTGCTTTATAAACCAAGTGTTTGCCACGCACAGTTTCCTTTTTCACAAAACTCCAGCAATCTTCTTTTGCATTTCTTTTCCCAATACCATTCCCCCGTGTACACCTTGAAAACCCTCAGCACATTTCCCCACATGTCCATCGAAATCCCCCAAAGAAACAATGATTTCACTAGAACTTCCAAAGTCCCACTCAATCGCCATTTCATCACAAAAAAATAATAATTTCATAAACGGGTGTTGGACTGTTGGTATCGCATATAAAACGATTTTTCCTGCTGTGAACTGTGCCGGTAGTGAAAGTGATTCACAGTAAGTAAATATGAAGTATTAGAATAACTTGAATATTGTTGGAAGTTCTATTTTTGTGAAGAAGAGTCAGTTGAGGTGGCCTTCCTAAGGTCGATTACGTCTACTTTACTCTACGCAATGTGGTATGATTTGTCGTTGTTCCCATTTTTTTGTTAATATGTTCTTGTTATTTTCAAGAATGTTGATAGCTCTTTCTCTAAGTTGTTCGTCACATGCAGCGTTGAAACCAAGACTAATTTTTCGAAAACTTTAGTAGTTCCATTTCATGAGTGAATATCGTAGAAATTGAACGTCTTCAACTGCAAAGTTGAAACGTTGTAAAATTATAACTGACCTTTCACCAACCAAGTTTTCAGTTTTTGTATCTTCTGATATTGATTGAAATATCGGCACCTGTAGAGATATGTCTATCTTTGAAACTTTGTGGTAAATACGAAAAACTTTGATGCCAGATTTTGTTTAGTATGCTGCAGTCGGTGAGAACACATAGCAGATGTGATTAGCTCTTCGCCTAAATACCAAAGATGTCTTTTTAATGCTGAGAGAGCAGCATCAGATGTGTCTTTGTATACTGGTATTTGTTCATGAGCCAGCAGCAACAAAATAACCAAACAGTTCTAGAATATTTGCATCCACATCGAGCTGAGTTTGGAGCAGCAAGATCCTAAGTGCATATATTGCTGAACACATTCAGCGTGCTCGATGTTGGGCAACAGGGCGCCGAAACCAATAAGTATCAAAGGAATTTTTATTCAAATAATAAAGAACAAGATCCAATGGCTCTGCATAGTCATCTCGAGGAATGTAGGAGTTAGAATCCTATCTTATTTTGTGAAGAGCTTTGAAGGTATTCTCTAAAATTGCAGAATCTGGTTCATATGAAGAATTTGCAATATGGATCGTGTCTACACCAAAGTTAATAGTGCATTTTTCTTCAAAATCTCAAAAAACATAATTTAGCAAAAGATCCATAGTAGCAAAAGCGGCAGGCAGTCCATAGCAAAAGATGGTTTAGCAGTGCATCCAAATGTATGTATGCGCCATTGAATTTTACAGTATATGATGCTGTGGAAACAATTGATTAATAGCTTTCTATAAACTTAAACAGGCAACTTATAAGTGGCACTTTTCGCCATCAACTAGTTTAACTACTGTACCACTCAAACAAACGATTATCACAATTTAAGATACCAATAGTTCAACACCCGTGTATGAATTTTTTAAGCTAAATTTGTTTCTTCGCTGTAAAAATATGTTAATAAACATTTCAAAGGCTTTTTTTTTCAACAATTTAATTGTCTTTGAACTTTGAAAGTTATGTCAAATCTTGTTTTTTGCCCAGATTTTTTTTTTTAATTTGTTTTTATTGCAACTAACATGCATTGTTTTACACTTTAGTGTAATGTGTATTGGTATTTTGCAAATTTTAAGTGGTTATATGGTCTTTAAGGACTTGTGGTTTGAAAGTTATGATCGATTTTGTTTTGGCCCCCTGCGTGAGAGCTAAAATTTTTTGTGTAGTCTTTTGTAATGAATTGGAACCAATCTAGGGTGTGACCTCCGAGTTTTGAAAAAAAGTGTATTTTTGAACCGGATGATCAAAGAATGCAACAGCGACGAACCCAAGCGATGCATGCGTTATATTATGGACTTTATTTTAGTTACTCACTAGACCAGAGCTCTTCAGTGTCAGCGATCATTGGCGTTTGTTATTTTATTTTAAATTTGCAGGGGCTGGGACTTGATTCTCCTTCAATCTGGGCTCTGGGAAGTGTTCATCAAACATCCAGTTATCCTCCAATCGCTCCTCCAACGCAGCGATTGAGAAGTGACGCGGATTTCCAGCAGCAAAACTTTCAATATTATCCAAAAAATCTTCTCACTGCCAACAAATTCGTACCGTTGTCTTCACAAGCAGCTCCTGCTAATTATAACGTGGCCAAGACCAACGTGCCGTCTTCTGTGTATAGTCAACCGAAAAATCCACAAATGTACGGATCATCAAAAGTTTCGACTCCATCCAATCAAGAACAGCAATTACCAAAATATTCGATGGCAAATGTCGCAAGTTCGCCTGGCAAAGTGTTCAATAGTCAAGCGATGGGAGATTGGAACAAAGCAGGAATGGCACCGAACCAACACTATAAAAATAACTCTGTACAAGGAATTTTATCAAGACCATTTTCATGTAAGATTCAACCCTAAAAAGTTTAGCTTTGTGAACGGCCTTTCATATAAATGATTGAAGTATCATTTAGTGCTTTTATTCAGCTTACACTTCTCCACTTCTACTTAAAACCGAAAATGTAAATCTTGTTACTAATAAATCTTGTATTGCAGCGTCAATCGACACCACTTTGCATCAATCACCTCCAGCCGTAAGTGCACCAAATTACTTTCCAAAACAAGACGTGACCATACCTGCGCGGATGAACTTTTCGCATGCTGCGCCACCATCGTTCACTCCACAGCAGCCAGGCTGGAGCCAGCAGAAAACTCAAGGAGGGCCAGGATTAATAGGAGCCCAACCGCAATCAAGCTTGATGGCAAAAATGCCTCGACATCCAGTTGTGCAAACGTCGATGTTAGCACAAAGATACAATGTCCCTCAAAACTTTCAGGTGACTAATATTTGCTGTCTTGTTTAGCATTTGTAAGAATGTGAGCAAAATGGATGTCACTGCCAAGCAGGATAAATATATTGTCTGAAAAGTTTTTTTCTGAAACAAAGCGCAAACTTAGGAAGCTTATGAGATGAACTTTCAGCCATTAATCTCATTTTGCGTTAGTCAACTAGGCATAAGACCATCAAATTTTAAACCAAAAAATCTTATTCAGCAGCAACCTGGTCTTCCTACGCCACAAGTTTCTGTGGTTCCGAGAAATCCGAACACGTTCTTAATGAAACAGAGACCAGCAAGCGGGGTGCGAATGACTCCGCCGCCAAGTAAGTATTACGTTTTCATGTATTTTGACTGAGTTACTTACAACTCGCACAGCACCGTATAAGCAAGTCTGAGGATTAAATTAAAATCAAAATCTAAACCGGCATATTCAAATTCATGATTCCCAGCAACCTATTGGCCAATTTTAAGTACTTCTGGGGTCCAGATTTTTTAATTTTTGGATTGGATTTTTTTTCGCTAATCACATCGTATGATATCACAGCATCCCAGCAATTTTCTTCGACTTCTGACCAATCAACCACGACTAGTAAAAGCAACAAATCCCAATCATCAAGTAAACCCCCACCGCTTCCAACATTGGTTCGTGGATCGGGAAGCAATCTCGCTGGGAAGAAGCCAACTTTCATGCCAGAAGAAGTTGTAAAAGTAAGTTAATGTCTTGAACAAAGTGAATTCCAACAGCTTAGTACGATAAGCACAGGCTTAGACGCGCTCAGTGTATGTCTACCACAACACAGTACAGTATACAGACTACACACTCCTTTCTTGCTGATATGACGCAGCACTGTAATTGCCGGGTGTTCTCAAAGACGAATTTTAATGGAGTTTTATTGAGTTGCTCCAGACCTTTGTTTTTCTGAAATCAGCAGCGCTTACCAATACACCGTGTCATTTGTTGTGCTGTTGTAAAGGTCTGGGCAATTTTCCCTGCTTGATTGTATTGTTGTTTGTTGGTGGAGATGCTTACACAGGTAATAGCAAAGTGGGAATGAACACGGTTGTATGATTTGGAGATGTTGTGGCTGCATCACTGATTTACTTGTTACAGAGTAATCAAGCAAATGAGCGTGCTAATTTACTTCAATCTTTGTCATCATTCTTCCCTGGAAAAGATAAAGCAGATGAGGTGAGTGTTGTGTACTATGGTTAAGTGATGCTTTTTGACCATTTCAAACTAATTGTAAATGACGTATCGGATGTACCAAAAAAAGTGAGACCCTTTTTGACAAGTATTTTTGCAACAAGATAACCAAGTTCAATAAAATTTTGCGCAAAGAAGTCTGCAAAATGATTAAGAAATTGGGTGTTTCACAAACGAGTAATGTTAACTTAAACAAAACATGTCAAAAAATAAAAATCAGAGCAAAGTTCTTTCAAATAAATCCGCTTCCAGGTGCGTTTTGCAAAACTCCCTGATTGTAGCGGACTATCTAAGGATAACTTGTTTCAACAAGATAATGCTCCTTCACATCAAGTAAGGTTACCCAGGTATATCTTTGAGAAGCTCCACTTCAATTCATCAAGAAAGATGAATGGCCTCTTCAAAGTCCGCTCTGTAACCTAATGGATTAAGCCATAAGGGACCTGCTGTAGGAAAAATAACCAAGGTATAAGGGAGAAACTGACCGAACAGGCATTGAAGGACATGATAATTATGTCAATACAAGTCCGTAAAAGCATTTCTGTTAAGAGGAAACGACTGTTTTGTGGGGTGTTTCACTCGATTTTCAAAAAGCCTGAGGTCAGATGTGGCAGGGTTTTAGATGATAACTCGGCTCCCACAATTTTTTTTGCACTATGACGTTATACACATGCGGCTCAAGGCCGTTGACGTTACGATTTTGGGACTTTTGGCCCTTCTCGAAAACTACTCGTCGTTGAGTGACGAAACTATTGTCAAAAGATGCAGAAGACAAGATTTTCTGTAATTGTTTCAGAGAGTTAGAAGGCGTATCTCCAGTAGAAAAAAAGTTATTTCAAAAAACTACTTTTTACTGTAAAACGAAATTTTCAACAATACTGTTGCATATAAAATTTCCCAGTGTTTTTACATTGCATAATCTTGATTACATACAGTGCTTCCTCGATTATCCGGTCTAGTTGGGATAATACTTTCAGAAATCTGAACGGATAAGCAAAAAAGCCGGATAACTGAATTCCTAACGTTTAAGTCAAGGGAACAAAAACAGCACATTCATGGTTTAAAGAGTGATTGAAGTTCAACATTACAATATTTTAAGAAATTTCCTACTTAACTATCACTTGCAACACTAGATCTACTAAAATAGGAATCAATTTTGGCTTGTTTGCGGGAAGATTCGCGTTTTTCAGCAGCAAACTTGCGAAGTCGTACCAACGTGGAAGTATTTGAAACGTTGCTTCCGGCTGAATACGGAGCCACGTTAGGCAATGGTCAAACATTTGCATTGTCTCTGCACGAGAAAAAGAGCATTGTGCTTTTGGCGTTGAATGTTGTGTATTCTCGTTTGCATCCTCTTCTTCATCACATTCGTTCCCTTCTGCTACTGAAACGAAATCAACTATTCCCTGCTCATCCAAATATTCATAACCTGGCCCATCAGCATAAAACCAGCCATCAATATCACAGGTCGTTAATTCAATGTTTTGTGCGGCAAATTGTTCTACGAAATCGTCATTCAACCCTCTCTCAGAACTAATTGCGTTTTTTCCACAGAAAGTTCGCCGACAAGACAGTATTTTAGCTTTTTTTAGTGGGATTTGGCGTAAAGTTTATCGTAAACTATTCCTGCAACATCTAATTAAAAGCAATCTAATTTTGAAATGTAGCAAAATAGAGCGACCGGATAATTGAATGCCGGTTAAACGAGGTACGGATAATTGAGGAAGCGCTGTGCTAAATATTATAGTTCATGACGTAATGAAGGTAGCTTTGAAATTTAAACTGAGTTTCCTTCCCAAATTAAAAAACTTAAAAACAATGTGTGGCCTTCCAATGTTAATTTAACAGGTCACTACTATTATCTCTGAGAAACCTGTGATTAAAAAGAAAAAAAGCTACATTGCCTTTGCGATTTTGCCAACTGGATTCCAGAAAAAGAATTTTATGTTCATCACAGATCAGAGAGAAGCCGAAAAATGTTTACGAGAAGCTTAGACCTAAGTCACAACAGAGATGCAGCAAAAAAAGCAATGCATCGTTGCAGACTTAATGATAAGCAGCCTACTTCTTCTGCCGTAAATCCATGTGGACCAAAACCTGCAGAAATTATTCTTGTGCCGACTGAATTAAGGAAACCGGATTACAACTTTAGTGGATCCAGTAGATTTTTCTAACGATGAAGCTGATAAGGATATAGATAAAACTAGAGAAGATTGCAATTACAAACCCACGGAAAAAAGTAGTTAAAAGTTCGTCTGAACTCCGTAACTGATGCGTCCTTGCTAGTCGCCGCACGACATCCATTCGTCAACAATCTGATCAACTGGTGTCAGTTTTGGTGGAAGATGTGTAGCTGCATCGGCTGTAGCTTCTGCGCTCGGTTGTGCTGCGATAGCGGAATAATTGAAAAAATTGATTGCTATGTATTTGCAAGTCCATTCGTAAATGCCCAGCTGAATTTATGAGATGCTGTTATGCTCGTGATCTATTTCTAAAACCGTATCTGTTACTGCAAGAGGAATTTTTAACGCCATTACTGAACAAATTAGTGGCGTTCAAATAAGGTATTCAAAAATTAATGATAGGGGACCTAGTGCCAGCTAATGAATTATATCAGTAACAAACATAGCTGCAGTGCATATAAAAGCCAAATTGGAATGGTTTTCCGACCAAAAACGTGATGGGATGAAAGATCACAGTTTTAGAGCGGACCATATATGCTTGTTAGCATTGACGTGTTATTTCATCACCGATGTACCAGACAATTCGAAAAATCTGCTTGTTTACAATCAAGAAAGAATATGCAATTCTCGCTGGTTGACCAGAGCGAGTGGTTATCTTGAAACTCATCTTTTCAAAACTGGAAATCTATCGGAGGCTGATCGTATAAAACTTGGGGAGGATTGTGTCGTACGTTATCGGTGTGTATGTCCGTCATTCATAATGATTCATTTAAATTTATTAAATTAAAATTTTTAAAAAATGATAAAGTAAAGTTAAATTCATTAAGCCATGTTAACCATAGACTGAAATGTATAAAGTTTGCTTTGATATTTAATGTTTTGACCTGTTCTGTTTAGTCTAATATTACTCGCGTGTCAAAAAATTTATTTCTTAAATATTTTTGCAGGATTGTTCATAATACATAAAGCCAGCTCTTTGCAAAATTTCATTGAGTTTGGTTATCTCAGTGTGAAGAACTACTTGTCAAAAAGTGTCTCACTTTGCAACACCCAATATAATCCATAGGCTCGTTACTTCTGCCATCATGTCCGATAGTAGTGTTACATCTGATAGATTTCTGATTTGGTGGAAGAACTGTGCTAGTGTATATGTGTAGACTATTATCTTTTAATCAGTGTTTCCTTTATTCAGGGAGAAGGAAAATCACAAGACTGGTCAACACAAGTAGCCAACAGCTCTCCCCTCCCAAAACGGAAACCGGTACTTGCCAACATAAAATAGAATTTTGTTGTAATTGTTTCTGCCGTGTTCTGTGCTTGCTTTTGAATTGCACTGCCCCGCCATTACCAATTTAAAAGCAGCGGTTCTAAATTCATGTTATAGTTTGCACCTTTGCTGAAGGAAGGCCCTATTTTACCCTTTTTCCCATCGTAACCCGTTTCGTTTCTGAATCGTGAAATTGTCCAATATCTGGAGAAAAAATTTGGACAGTGTTTCCAAAGTGGTACAGGGAGTAAACCTTTTCCCCCTAGTCCTTTTGACACCACTGCCCCCATCTTTCACTTAATCCTTTCAGTGGACAGGTGCTATAAATTAAAGCTGCATATTTGGAGAGAAGTTTGTACTCCCAGAGTTTTTTCGCACCCTTGATTGAAACATTGTTCTAAGGATGAATCTAATGGCTCTGTGACCTCTCTCAGAAATTTCAATTCTGTATTGCAGGGCATGAGGCATCCCGGGATCGATAGACGTAAATCGCATAATAAGGATACAAAATCAGGTTCCATTAGTGCCTCTAAAAATCTGAAGAGACTGCAGAAGAACAAGAAGGAAGAAAGTTCTTCTGAACCAATAGAAGCCGTAGTGCGGCCCGTAAAGCAGATGACTCTTGCCGACACCAAGCCCAAAAAGGGAGAAGTCGCTACTATTAAGCTCCATCATTGAATGACCACAATCTCCTTAATATTGTTGTAAATGTCTGTCGCGTTGTTATTATGTGTGTACGTCTTTAACCTGGAATTAATTCAGTATAGTATTTTCAATGTGAGTCGGCTAATCGTATGCACAATTAGCATCAACTTGTATATATTGTGAATTTTTGTATAGCCAACTGCAGGAGGGTCAGCGTGCATTTTTGTTTGATATCAGTTTCACCCAGTTGCTGTATTATTTGTTCGCGGACAAAACCTTTACACCAGCGACATTATTTTACGGTTCAAATTTCATATTTTTTTTGACTTTCTCTTGTAGTCATCTCATCTAGTTTGTACCAACAACATGATCATTTATTCAATTAGTCACAATTACCAACACTGAAATAAGCGGTTTCATTTTTATCAGTGTAATTTTAAATTGAACTTTCTTTTATTGCAAGCGAAAACTGCTATTGGTCACTTTTTGACCAATCAAATTTGTTTGAAATGCTTTTTATTCGCTTATTTTTTCGCTGTAACGACCGGTAGTAGTGACCATTGTTTTGATACACAATCTTCTGGACACCCGGTGCTTTGTGTAGAGAATTATACTTGAATGTCGTTTGCTTCGCATGTTGGTGTGGCGCGATTAAACAAGACTGAAAAGATTTGGTCTTTTCAGCATTTTTTACTGGCACGATGCGAAACTACCCAAGCGTCCTTCTTGTATTGTTATTCCCAGACACTGTGCACCGTCGTCTTGTTTACTAACAAACCAGACAAGCTAATGTCACAGTGCTAGTGTATCGAACTTGGTATAAAGTAATTTCCATAGAAACGTTTTCACGTCAATCTTTTAGTTACCTGCTGTTCGGTTTTTCAGGTTGGTTTTTTGGTGTGTTGTATTTATACAGGCATTCGCTTCTGTATTGCTTTCTTGCAACGGCAGTGTGCTTAAGCAAAAAAGCATTTTCATTCATAACTTATTGGTGCATAGCTTTAGCAATGACATAAAAAATTCGGACAGTATAATTTTGATCGTTTGTGTCGAGCAAGTCTGCAGTAGATTGCCGTGAATAAAATCCATTGTTGGGCATTCCTGACCTGTTTTATTAGGTACGCTGGATTAACCGCAGTTTTCGCTTTTTTCGTACTCGGTTAGGAGAGGCCAATTATAGCGGTGAAGTCACCATTTTCGTCAGGCAGGGACTATCCATCTCTGAATTACTAGCTCCTCTCTCCTCTTGACATCTCCAAATATTTAGGGGTCAACATTTTGCTAAATAACTTTCTCGCTCTTTTAATGTTTATGTTTCCCCTATTCAATCTTCGACGGATAGCAGAATCTACTACAGTTGAATTCGCCTATATCGGCTTCGTTTATGTCGGCAGTTCGTCTATATCGGCACAATTTCTTTGGTTCCGGTAGAATTCCTATGTTTCACGTACGTTTAAATTCGTCTATCGGCATTTCGCCTATACCGGCACTCTTTTTTTATTCCGCAGAAGTGTTTTGTTCGTTTATATCGGCATTTGCTTCATGCTTCCAGACTGTAATCTCTTCGAGTTAATTCCGCTGCGACGCAAGTTACAACAAAGGATTATCTGCTGCTGACCTAGAAACGTTTCCGAACTGTAATTGTACGAGCATTAACTAGCATTTTAAAACTGTGACTTCACAATTGCCCAGAGACTTTGCGTTGTACTGTAACGAGACCAACAGCCAATTTAAACAGAAATTTTGAAACCGTCAGCAAGCCGAAAAATGTCGAGTAACAGGAGAAGTCTCCCGCTTTGGAAAAAGTACGAAATCGTTGGCAAGTTCAACAGTGTGAATGCTACGAACGTTACAAAACTAGCTAGAGAATTTGAAATTCCAAGACAAACCTTGCAGTCAATATTGCAAAATAAAGACAAAATAATCTCCGACTTTGAAGCAGGACACAGCGAAGCGAAAACATAAGTTTGATGCAGTGGACGAGCCTCTAATAAAATGGTTTAGGTGTGTAAGAGATCAAAAAATCCCAGTCAGTGGAGAAATGTTATTGTTGAAGGCCCAAGAATTTGCACGAGCTTGTGGCTGCGATGATACTGACAAACTAGATGTGAACAGATGGAAATCAAGACAGGAAGTTGTATGCAAAAAGTTACACGGTAAGCAGAGTCTGTTGACCAATGTGGCGTGGATGACTGGCAAAAACATCGTCTTCCAGCATTATTGAAACAGTTCAAAGCTGAAGAGATCTTCAACACAGACGAAACTGGGCTTTTCTATAGATGTTTACCTGACAGGACTCGCGTTATGAAAAACGAAAAATGCGCAGGTGGAAAACTGTCCAAAGACAGGCTAACTGTTTTGGTGACAGCCAGTATGGCTGGCGAAAAGCTACCACCTCTTGTTATTGGCAAATCCAAGATGCTTCAAAAATGTCAAGAAATTGCCATTGCCATACGCACATAACACCAAAGCTTGGATGACCTCTACCATTTTTGAGAAGTGGGTGAAAAAGCTGGATTTACAAATCAGAAAACGTGAAAGAAAAGTCGCCCTGGTGCTTGACAACTACACAGCCCATCCCAGTGTGAGTGGTCTAACGAATGTTAAGCTCGTATTTTTGCCTCCTAACACCACTGCCAAAACCCAACCAATGGATGCTTGTGTTATTCGCTGCTTTAAAGCGCATTATAGAAAGAACCTTGCCAAGATGTGTCTCCTAGCTTTCGAAGAAAAAAAAACAAACTGTAAGATTGATGTTTTGGAATCAATGAAGATTCTCAATCAAGCTTGGGATTCAGTCTCTGAAACAGCAATTAAGAACTGTTTTAAAAAAGTCATGTTTCTTCAGCCTGAACTTGAAGACAACCTAGAAGAAACCGAAAGTAATGTTGATGAGGACATTGAAGGGATCTGGGAAAGACTCCAAGCAGGTGACTTGATTCCAGAAACATGCACTTTTTCCGAGTATACAGAAAATGATTCAAAACTCCAAACTCGTGAAACAATCATCGAGAGTAACATACTAGATGATGTAAGAGCTACTGGAGAAGATATCACAGTACAGAAAGAGAAAGAAGACGAAGAGGATGTCTCTGTAGAAGAAGTTGAACCCACCATCTCATCTTCCACAGAAGCATTGGCGTTAATGAGGCAGCTAGATAGATACCTCAGAAGTCATGACGACAGTGAGGAAATGCTACGTCATCTAACAAAAATCCAGCAATACGTAGTAGATAAATCTATTACAAAAACCAAACAACTAAAGATAAATGACTTTTTCGCTAGGAAGTAATACAGTACAATGAACACATATGTTTTTGTTTGTGCAGTACTTTACGCTGATTTCATGTTATATGATATTATGCGGTAAAACTGACTAAATAACGCAACACTATATTGAATTAAAGGGCACTTTCGGAATGATTTATAGTGATTTGTCTACATCGGCAGTTCGCGTATATCGGCACTTTTTTGCAATCCCCCTGAGGTGCTGATATAGGCAAATTCTACTGTATTATAACCCCTATGGGATTCGAGAGCTGCTTCTGACTCCGTGGTGAGATGGTATTCAAGTGGGTAATCTCTTCTGGCCTTCCTCTCAATGATTCCAACAACTCCTTTTTTCATCGCTCCCTATCTGACCTCTCCTTTGCTCCTTTCTGGCAGGTGCTTTCAGGATTTAAAATCTGATCACCAATTCTACTAACGTCCCAGTTCTTCCCTCAGCGAACGCCCTCTTCCTATAATTTTCAGAAAGCTCATTGGAATGACTTCGACTTTCATTGTCCTCCTACAGAGGAATACCCTCTGCCGCTGCTCTCCACTTCCTGCCATTGAACACCACCAAATATTCCATTGCTTTTGATCGCGCCAATCCCAAGACGAGTGTTTTCCTGGCGTGGAAGAAGCGAAAGACTTGAGGCTTTTGCTGCCGTTTGCAGAATTGATGAAAGTAGGCTTACATATCTGCCTCCCGACATGCCTCCTCTGTAATCGGAAGCAGGATGATTCCACCGCTCACTTGCTGGTCATTACATATCTGCCTCGTCTGTAATCGGCATGGCCGGCCACATGCACATCCTAATTAAATCTATTCTCTTCCTCCGTTTTGTTGTTTGTTGTTCCTCCTCTCCTAACTTCCCAACAGTTCTCCCTGGGAGTCAGCATCGGTATACGCGGATAGTTTCCGTTTCTTAGTCAAAAGCCTTGTATAGCAAAACCAGAGGCCATTTGTTCTAGCTACGCCGAGGCGAGTGCTTTAAAGAGTCTCATTCCTCTACTATCTCTTCTCTTTCAATGAAATTTTCGCGGCTGCCACAACCTATTCACTGCCACTGGCCCAGACAAGATTGCTATCCCATGCTACTGCACCTTTCTCGATCTGGCATAAATTTTCTTTACATTTTTTCCCTTCTGTCTGGAAGATATCTTCTATTATTCCCATCCGTAAGATGGGAAAGCCTCACGACTCTCCTGCTTTCTTCTCACCTCCTCCTCTCCACGTATCAAAGCTTTTTGAACGCATCATTATATTGCGTCTTCTTTTTGAAATTAATTCCATTCTCTCTCCTCGCCAGGCTCGTTTCCGCCATGAACGCTCTACTCAAGCAAATTCTGTTCCTTTCTCAGCCTATTTCGGATGGGTTTAACAAATCCATACTGGGCTCTCAGAAGATTCTTACTACCGTAAATTTTTCTGAGGATTTCGACTCTGCCTCGCATCCCGCTTTTTGTCACAAAATGTATTTCGGCCGGCCTCCCTCCTTGTTTCGTGCAATGGACTTGCTCTTTCCCTTCTTGAAGGCGCGTTTGCATAATTTTTCAAAATCACAACAGTCGCCTCTTTCGAGTCCGTCGAAGTATTTCTCAAGGATCTGTTCTGTTCCGTCTTCATCAATGATCTTCCTGCTTCCGTCAGCTGTCTTCTCTCTGCTGACAACCCGGCCATTCGATTCTCTTCCCTCTTTGTCGCTGATGCTGTGGAGGCTTCACAAAGAGCTCTGATTCGACTAGAGCGCTGGTCTGAGTATTGGTGTTTTCCTCTCAATCTGAGCAAATGCGAAGCTTCCTTCAGCTCCACTTATTCAAACGTGCTCTCCGCTTCAGTCCCACACCAACTTTTCTTGAGATCTCCTTCGACCGCACTCTTTCCTTTTCTAAACATGTACTTTCGCTGAAGGCCAAGTTCTTCCCTTGTCTCAAGGCCTTACGCTGTATCTCTGCTTCCTCATGGACGGCCCTCTAAAAAAATCCTCTCTCTTTAATGCAAAGCTTTTTGCTGGCTTTTTTCATTTATTCTTCACCTGGATAATATCCTTTCCTTAGCGTTACCAAGTTGTAACTCGCTTTCATCGAGCGGCTAGTGGCGCCATCATAGGCTACCTCTCGTTCTCCTTTATCCCACTTCTCTCTGACGCGCTTCTATCTTCCCTACGTGTCACTTTGACTCATTTCGTCCTGTCTTCTTATGAGCCGGCCCTTCGTCTCCCAATGCCTTTCCTATTTCAAGTTTGGCCAAACTTAGGGTAAAACCAAGGCTTTCCAGATTCCTCTGAGGAGCTTTTAGGTTCACTCATTTGCTCTTGGTTTCTCCTAGGAAGGTTTTCTTTGCTTGCACCCCTTCTTCTTTTTGGAACCAATTTTTCTTCACTGTGGAGCTGACTCTCCCCTCTTCATGCTCTAGCTCTAATCTCTCTCTTTTTCACCAAAGTGTCGCTTCGCTTACCTTGAATTTCTCCTATCTCACAATCTGGTGATCTGGACAAATGGCTCTGTTTCTTTTTCTTTTGAAAAAGATGTCTCTCTTGTCCTTGCCAACTGCTCACTTTGTGGCGCTGAAGCCACTCTTTCCTTTTTTGGCAGGCCCAGTTTGCTCAAGTGTTTCCGATGAAACCTGCGCCATTCTGCAAGTTTTCCGCTGGTCTCGGCAGCACCACCAAGTCTGCCATTTCTCTTTTTCTCCTCTCAAAACCTCGATTTTTTATTGCTACACTGTGCTTTTCTCGGTCTTTTAAACTGCCTTCTCTCTTCTTTTTATATTATCCGGCTAAATTGTGTTCCCCGGACACTCATTTCCTCAGAAAAACGGTGCTGGTGATGAGTTGGCCAGGTAGGGACCCCAACTCTTGCCATCTGCAATGCCTTGTAGTCTCTCTCCTCTTACCTCTCGTATCCACTCTTCTCTTCACTCGGACTCTAGTCTCACAGTCTCGAGTTTCAATATCACGTATCCGAGTCTTTGACCAGCAAGACCCCTTGGTTTCTACTGAGGAACTTGTGCTTCTTCGAGAGGCTCGCTGTGTATCCTCTCGTTATCGCGATAATGGACCAAGCTTGCTGTTGAACTCTTATCTCTCTAGAATCGGAAGAATCAAGGATCATTGATGCAGCACCTACGTTCATCCGACCCAGGACACCTCTCATCTCATTCTGCATTGTCCAGCTACGAACTCTTTGTGTTCTCGCTCTTTGGCGACTCTTTTTCTCTTTACGCCCCCTCGTCCAGACTTGAAAACTCGCCCGGCTTCTGATGCTCTTAGTCTTCCGTCATGCTCCTATTCCTCGGAAGGGGTCGGGTAACAACAACGACAATTGAAACGTTTTGTGCCACCTCTCGACTAGTGAATTAAAATGCCTAATATTGCAGAAGTGAAACCTGACATCACAATTAATCACCGTGCAAAGAAATTCTTTCACACAGCTTGAAATCTGCCTTGCTTTTCTAAAGTGTACCTTCTGGCGACAACGCTGCTGTCACGGTAGTTCAATATTTGCAGCAACAGCGTTTGACATATTCTAGATATGACATTCTTGTTTGATGAAGAATTACAAGGGGCTTTTTCGTATGCGTAACACGTCATTTTGTATGGGAAAAAGAGAGAGGCTGAAACAAGGCAAAACTTTTCCTCTTAGAGATTTTGCAGCTTCAAATTCCAGTCATTTTTTGCCATTTTCAGCTCCAAATTCAAGTGAAGATTTTTTCTGAGTAATTTTTGTTTGTTTGTCAGGTAAATTTATTTTTACCCAGCAAGACACTCGACAAACCAAAGAATTCAACAAAGCAACAGCCAAAAAACTGTTAAATGTTATGTTATGTCACCACTTTTTGCCATTTTTCAAGTTTCTAGGAGACTTAAGCTGTTACATCGATGGCGTTTTTGTGATAAACCAGTTTTCATTTTTCTGGTTGTTTTCAACATGGCGGAGTTTTCTTCGCTACCCAACGTTGTCATAAGTTAACAGTATCCTAAGTTTTCCCTATATGCACTTAAAGTTTATGTTTTCGTATGGTATCGTTGAAGATATGCAGGCACCTTAATTTGTAATGGCGCTACGTGCAGGCTCGCATTCGATGGACTGTACGTTACGGTGGTAAACTACGAGTATTAGATTAAAATCTTGGCAGCCAAAAACCGAGAGTTAAGTGCTCTATGAGGTTAACGCATGTGGTATGGCTGAGTGAAACCGATATTATTTATTTATTTACCAACTGGCTGTGCCGGCGTCGCCCACAGGGCCCCTCATCAGTAACGTCGGAATCAAAAATATCCGATCAACCGGTTGCACCATTTGTCCGGAGCTTATAATCCATGCTGGAACTGCTTTGAAGTCCTGGTTACGTGGCTTCCTCTCTTCCTGCTTGCGCCAACTCAAAATTCCCAAAGTCTGGAGAAGAGCGCTTGTAGTTGCGATCCCAAAGCCAAAGAAACCTGTAGAGGACCTAAAGAGCTACCGCCTCATCTCCTTGCTCTGTGTCCCCTACAAGATCCTTGAACGACTGATCTACGTTCGTATTGAGCCCATTGTCGACCCCTGCTCCCAGGCGAGCAGGCTAGGTTTCGACATGTAAATCGACAGTAGATCAAGTTGTCTTGCTAACACAAAACATCGAAGATTCTTTCGAGGCAAAAAAGAAGGCCGGTGCTGTGCTTGTAGATCTGACAGCTGCATATGACACTGTCTGGCATCGTGGCCTCACCTGCAAGCTGCTGAGATTTCTCCCGGATAAGCACATGGTCCGTATGATCATGGAACTTGTCCGGAATAGAAGTTTCACCCTTACCACCGGTGACAGCAAGCGAAGCAGGTTGCGACGTCTGAAAAACGGCGTCCACAGGGATCGATCCTGGCACCCCTCCTTTTCAATATCTATGTGTACGATCTTCCTTCAACGGTCTCCAGGAGGTATGCTTATGCCGATGATCTGGCACTGTTATACTCTTCTGATGACTGGAAGGACCTGGAGGGGGTCTTAAGCCAAGACATGACTACAATCTCAACATATCTCCAGACTTGGAGGCTACAGCTCCGCCACACTAAAACGGTGACGACGGCCTTCCACCTGAACAACAGAGAGGCCAAACGTGAGCTTAATGTCTACAACAATGGCAAACGCCTGCCATTCTGTCCAGTCCCTACCTATCTTGGGGTTAAACTGGACAGATCACTCACGTTTCGTCACCATCTTGAGGCATTGCGCAAAAAACTAACAACGCGCGTTGCACTGATGAGACGACTTGCAGGCTCAGGTTGGGGCGCTGGAGCTAAAACACTGCGTACAGCCGCCCTATCTCTGGTCTACTCTACTGTGGAGTACTGTGCACCAGTTTGGTGTCGCAGTGCACACACTCGCCTCATCGATAGTGTTCTCAATGACGCATTGTGCATTGTCACTGGATGCCTGCGTCCAACTTCAACAGACTATTTACCCGTCCTCGCAGGTATCCAGCCGGCTGAGCTTCGCCGATTGGGAGCAACGCTCTCCCTGGCATATCGTGGCAGTTTGGACCTTGACCATATTCTCTATGAATTACTGGCTGGGTCCTCAGACGGCCACAGAGAGAGACTAAAATCTAAACGCTTCTTTGTGCCCGCTGCACGGAAGTTACTGCAAGATCTAACTGAATTGGATATTCGTGCAGCTCAATGGACAGACTTTAAATGGAGCACGGAATACTCGGAGTGCTCATCTGATCTCCGTGCTTTCATCCCTAGGGCGAGCACTAGGCCAATGAGGATGGGCCTGCCCAGATCATCATGGGTCAGGCTCAACCGCTTCCGGGCTGGTGTTGGGCGCTTTCAGTCGTTCATGCACAAATGGGGCCTTGCTCCTACATCGAATTGCGAGTGTTGCGCTGCAGAACAAATCGCAGAACATATTATTCTGACATGCCCCGTGCATCGGGCACCCACAGGAATACGTGGACTGACGGTTTTGGATGTCGACACACGATGCTGGCTGAGTACCATCACTGCCAGCATCTGATTTCGAAACAGTGGATGATTCAACAATTCAACAACATTGCTGTTTCGCTGCTGTTTTTGACGTGGATGTGAATCCCTTCCAACAGAAGAAGAAGAAGAACCGGTTGCACCGGCTTCACCCATTGTGCACCTGTGTGAACAGAAACGAAAAAATGGTGTTTTTTGTGCACATTCTTCGTTCTTGTACACGTAATGGTGACAATCTAAATCTCTTAATCATGATTGGTAATGATCACAGACAAAGAATGTTGTCACGAACTACCAGTAGTACCTGCAAAAAGTATGAGGGAAAGGGATTGAAGCACATGCAAAAAGGATGATGGTGGCCAAATGGTGGCTGCTTTCACAAACGATAAACTATTTTATTGTAAGCTATTTTGGGATTTAATGCGGCCCCGTTCGTTTCTATATTTGTGGAGTTAAGTTCTTGTTTCCGGCATAGCGACAAAAACGGCCGTAAATAAGGCAAATAGCGCAGCCAAAAAACGTACGTACATACAGATAGAATCGCGCTTTATAAATATATATTTCTATTGTACAGCTGCAGAATTGACATTAAAACGTTAAAATCACAACAGTCTGTTTCGCCTAGAGGCTCATCACCCAATGAGCCTCTAGGGCCTCTAGGCGAAACAGACTGTTGTAGTTTTAACGTTTTAATGTCAATTCTGTAGCTGTACAATAGAAATATATTACGTCTCCGGCAATCTTGCTGTTAAGCACTGTGTAGGTAAGTGACTACTGTATGTGTATGTATACTGTACATGTACTGTGCAGATCGAAATACAACACCATGGTGCAAAAGTTAAATCTTCAAGCACGCTTATATTTGAGGGAAAAATTAACACCAAAACAAGAAAGCTTAAAATGTATAGAATAGATTACATTAAACAACAATGAAAACAACAACAAGAATACGAGCGTAAGCTGCGAAGTAGAATGACAAGCAAGAGCACAGCAGGAAATCAACAATATGTTAATGAAAAAGCACTGCACAGTCAAACTTTTTTGAGCGATTCTTGAAACTAGTAACAGTAGGAGCAGAAACAACTCTCTGGTAATTTGTTCCAAATTTGTGGGGCTCTGTGTGTGAAGAAATTATTTAAGTGTTCCGTGCATGGTCTGCTTAATGGCTTAATTGCAAAACCATACTTTCCTAAGAAAATTGAGATGTCCACGCAAATTGTATCCACCATGACAAACTGATAAAAAAGCGCTGGAATTTAAGTCAACATACGCATGAATAATTTTGTAAGTAAACATTACATCAAATTCAAGTCTCCCACGCTCCAACGATTTTAGCTTTTGCATGTTAAGGCGATGAGAGTATGAAGTGTTAGAAATATTACAACGATAACAAATTTTCTTGGTAAAGCGTTTCTGTACAGACTTAATCATAGAAATATCCCTTTATAAAAAGGGGGACCAAATATAGTGTTATATTCTAGCAGTGGTCTGGTGTAAGTAATATATGCTTTGAGTAAAGTTCAAACATTGCTGCTACTGAAACAGTGTAAAATTTGTTGCGAACGAAGGAAAGCTTTAGAGACAATGCTACTAAGATGTTGGCGCCATTTAAGATTACTACAAATAAGAACACCCAGATAGCGCACAGCTGACAAACTAGTAGTCTCTTGATTTTAAATATGATATTGATTACCAGCATTATCAGCATCAGGGTGGCGAATAATATGCAGATGCTGACATTTTGCCGGGGCAAGTGATAATTGATTAGGTTTCATCCAAGAATTGATTCTAGTTGAACATTCTTGCAGGTCAGTACTGTGAGCGATAAAGAGTTTGGTATCGTCAGCATAAAAAAAACATACTACTAACAGCATGTTTTGGATGGCATGACATGGTCAATTTGTTAATAAAAATTAAAAACAAAAGAGGTCCAAGCATACTGCCTTGCGGAACACCACTAGTAACTGGCAAAAAAGATGATATTGCATTATTAATACAAACACATTGGCATCTGTTTGTGATGAAAGCACAAATCCATTTAAAAGTGTTATTTGCAAAACCATGCGATTCAAGAAAGAAATCAATTTTGCATGTGACACAGTGGCCTATCAAATGCTTTGGAAATGTCAGTATAAACTATTTAAATTTTTATACCATTTATTTAAAGCTGCAAGCAGTAGAGTGCATTTAGATCGATCAGGAAAAAAAATCCAAATTGGCTATCAGATAAAAAAGTGCTTCTCAAACTTTTTGTCTGTTGGCACAGTAAAAAAAACTAAAAATTTCGTTGCACACCAGAAAAAAACAACAGTTATGTTTTGTTGTAAAATGAAAAATTCTAAAACTTGTTCTTAAGTATTGTTCCGCCAATCGCCATGTAGTTTTTCACAGCGATTTGACTTCATACAGCGTAGTCTCTTGAGAATGTGATGCAAAGACTTCATAAGCAATTTTCCACAAAATCATTAATATTGTGGTAAATTTAGTGATCTCGTGTTGTTTTGTTAGGAGTTTAAGTAAATATAGCTTCAAATTAGACCCCTACAGCGAACCAAACAATTAGCCCCTACTGAGAAGACGTTATAACCGGGCTTCCTACGGACTACTTCTAAAAGCCTTCCTTTGTTGTATTGTCTTTCTTTGGTCTTTGCCCTGTGGTTAAATAAGGCCACATGTTTGACTCATGTATATAACAGGTGCATCTGCTCGTATATACATAGTGACCACGTGTATTTTCGCTATTCTTGTCAAAATGTCAATGTGGAGAAACGAGTAGTAAATTTTCGTTTCGATCTGATTATGTTTCGGATTTTTGTTTGGGCCTGAGTGTTGGTTCCCCTGCTTGATAGTTATTAAGGCTGTGTGGTAGCCTTTATCGCCGTAAATTTTTGTTCTGTGCACGCTGGGAGGAGCTGCGCATATTTGTAAATAAAACACTGCAAGAAAGCTTCAACCGCTTCCTGTTTTTTGTTTGACGAAGCAGAAAGGATCAGTAGAGCTAATATTACTAGCTCTACAAAACAACTCTACTGGTTCAGTGCTAATCAACGACGGTACGCTTGGCGCGGGAATCAAAGAGTTGAAACCTGGTGCTGCCGCACCAAGTATTACATTCAATGTGAAAGGTGTGCCTGTTCTACAAAGTCGACAAACAAGCTCGGATTTCAGCGTCGATTGCAAAAAGTCTTTCTCTTTTCTTAAACTTGATTTCAGTCAGTGCTGAAAATTCAAACCCACAAAACCATGAAGATGCAAATCGAAGAATCATTAACTTGTTGACTGGATTGGGTATAACGCTGGCGTGATACAGGAGGCATTTGTAGTCTGAATCCATCGCTTTACAGAACTCCGAGAAAAGTCGGGACGCAAGCGGTCGAGGTTTGATGAAGTTTACAATTGTAATCACTTGATCCAGAGCAAACATCACATCTTTGGGAAAAGATCAGAAGGCTAGAGCTTCTCTGTGGATCACGCAATGAACAACTAACACATTTGGAATTTCTTAAAGCACGAAAGTGACAAATCCCTTTCTACTTTCCAGCATGGGAGGGCAGTCATCGGTGCAAACACTGACGTAGTTTTTCCACTGTAGTTTGAAAAGCAAATGTTTTCGTTCACCAAATTGAAAATATCTTCGCCTTTGGTTTGGTCGTAGTTTGTAAGTCTTTGCAAAATAAGTACTCGCTTACACATTTTTTATCCTTTATGAACCGAATAAAAGCGAGCAACTTAGCTTTGCCGCTAATGTCAGTAGATTCAGCAACTTGAAGAAAGCACAACAGAGACCCTTTATCGTGAGGCGCTTCAAAGTGTTCGCAGATTTTATTTTTTTAAATCTGACAATAAGTCATCAGTTTTGGGCGAGATAGTAGACCTATTGTTTGAAAATGGAGCTCTCGTAACTTTTTGGGCGGCAGAGGGCCTAAAGATAGGCTATTCTCAACAACTACTGCTAAAGCTTGTGCAATGACTGATTCAGCCTCTGTATGAGCTTTTTTGCGTTTTGCTAGCAACTGAGTAACCTTGTAACTTGCAATTAATCTCTTTTCTGGCAGCTTTAGGCAGTTTGTAAATTTCTTAGCTTGTTTATTTTGTTGAGCCCAGATGTTTTCAAAATATTCCTTTGGTTGCTCTTTTACAGCTTATTCCTTTACAGTTGCTATTGTTCTCTCTTCAATTTGCTCGGAACAAGTGTCTCATTTGACAAAGCTGAATTGGTGATCAGACGGAATGGCAATGGACCCTCTTCAGGTCCCGAAGATATGAAACCATGCTCGATGTAATCTGTTTTCTATCTTCGTTTGGTTCCTTGTTTTTTATTCAACGCTTTCACAGTTTCATATTGCTAACACCTTTTTCCATGGGTAACCATCAATATCGCTTATTGATAATTTTAGATTATAAAATATATTGGCATACAATGTAATATAAACATTACTGTTCGGGTAGCCTCGGGAGACGGTCGTCGAATGTGCTATGTATAACCACTAGCGTACCGGGGGGGGGGGGGGGGGGGAGGCCACTGTGCCATTGCCCCCCTCCGGCCCCAAAAATGAAAGTGGTCGTGCCTTCGGCACTCCCCATAAAGTCGATTTTTGATGTCACGCGATTGTGACAAAACTTTGGCCCCCCTCGGAAACTTTCTACATACGCCACTCCATACAACATAAAAATTTAAATAAAACACATCATTTATTATTATTATCGTTAACAATTCCAGGGCTGTTGTGCGTCTGCCAGGGTAGTCTAAATTATAGTCATTATTCATGATGGAAAATTCCAGAACTTAAATAGCTGACTCTTCTTGCTGTCAAAATGTAGCGTTCTGATTTGACGCCACCAGGTCAAAGAGCAAGGGAGAGTACGCGCTACTATTACTGGTCGTTGAGAGCGGTGACGTCGTCGCAACGGACGATAAAATAAGTAGGCAGGCCGATATCATGGTTACGAACGTGCTGCACCAATAGCATTCTGAAAACTTGTATAAATTTTAAATATTTTAAGAAAAACCAGTGGCACATCTGCAAATCTTCTACGCAAACTAGTGTGCCGCCGCGGCACATTCTTTGAAAAGCAATGCGATAAAAGATTGATAAATAAATGATCCATTATTTTTTCTGCAATAATGCTTACTAAATACAACACATAACTGAAGTAAGTGAAACAGGCCTATAATTTGTGGGCTTATTACGAGAACCCTTTTTAAATGTAGGAGTAATACTGACACGTTTCCGCTCATTTGGTATAACAATAATAACACCATGATATAAAGCAAGGTTGAACAATGTAAGTCTTTAGATGCACCAATGTAAAACCGACTTGTTTTAAAAAATAAGCTGGTATATTGTCAGGAGACTGTGACGTGGAAGTATTTAATCTGTGTAGGGTTTTAGCAAAATCTGCAGTTGTTATTTCAATGTCTAGCCTATGTTTATGACTGGACAAGAGGCAGTCAGAATGGAGAGCAACACCATTGTCTTCTATAAATACATTTCGGAAAACAGAATCAAATTAGCCAGCTTTTTCGTCATCTAAAGAGACTAAGGAGCCATCTTCCGATTTGGCAGTGGTAATACTGGATCTGGCATGAATTTTCTTATTTGGTAATTGTATAATTTTGCATTTGTAGGATCTTTACAAATTGACGTTTTTAGATTATCATACCATTTTCTGACACATCGGGCATACCATTTGCACTCGGCTTTATTGGCAGAAATGTACTGAAGGTCATTTTTACTCTTACAAAAAAGATTTCATTTCTCTTTCAGTATTTCAGTTAACTGATGTTTTTTTAATTGATTCAGATGAAGTTTCAAGGGAAACACACTTATCAATTATTCAGGATAAGATGTCCAAGATGTGATCATACAATTGGGCACAAACACGATTTAGCTCTTTACAAATAACCTCATAGTTTGCCTTACTAAAATTTTTTCGTTTTGGCTTGTTGAGCTCAACTTTACTGTTCATTTCACATGAAAATATATGGATGAATGATCACAAGAACTGCACAAGGGAGTGCCAATGTAATGAGATAGTAAACTGTTGACACTGAAGTTGTTGCAGATCTAAATACCC
This sequence comes from Trididemnum clinides, assembly GCA_963675345.1. Lineage (NCBI taxonomy): Eukaryota > Metazoa > Chordata > Ascidiacea > Aplousobranchia > Didemnidae > Trididemnum > Trididemnum clinides. Next base: position 36,821,228 of record OY776286.1, read on the forward strand.
AAAATGTTTCCATCACAGTGAGTATGGTCAGCAATTACTTGAGTTAGAGAATTGTTTATGCAAAATTCATCAAAAGCTTGGTTTTTGGTCCACCATGAACAACACAAATGCCTCAATCTATGTGAGATAGATTGAAATCACCAATTATAAAAGTGGGAAAATTGACACAATGCAGAGTGTTTACATCTTGCAAACTTGTTTAACATTTTCTACTTTGGTAGCAGCATTATGAGAAAGATAAAAACACACAAATGTGGCTTTGCATTTTTCTCTGTCAAAGGAAACGTCAGTTATCACAAATTCATCACAGTCTAGCATTGTTGGCGGAAAAACTTGGGTGACTTTTACTCTGTTGTTATAAACTACTAAAACTCCCTCTCCTTGTCCAGTTAGTTTCTCCATTCTTTTTTATTCGGCAGTGGCTATTTTGCCATCGACAGCAATTTACCCTCAGAGACTATTTTGCCGTGAGTTGTTTGTGATTGGTCAATCTTAATGACGTACTAAACATGTGACTTTTGGTCGTCTCTGATTGGTCAATTTTAAAAACCAAAAAAAAAAATTTTGCACCCCCAGGTCTCTATCCCCCACCCTGCACACTCCCTTGCAGTGTACACTGCCCCGTACATTTACATACCGGGCCTGCCCCTTCAGTGTACACTGCCTTTCTTTTAAAGCCCTGGCCAGCTGAGATTCGAACCCAATACCTTGGTATCTCAAGACCAGCGCTCTATCTACTACACCACAGAGTCACTGGTGCGATAATAGCAAATATGGCTATATAAACACACGTGAATGATCACGGCAAAATAGATTCCAAGGGCAAATTGCCGTCGACGGCGAAATAGCCACTGCCTTTTTATTCCTTTAGTGTCGTGATAAATTTTTTCCTTTTGCTGCAAATCTCAAGTTTTGGGTTTAAACCATATGTTTGCTCTGAATGCAATGACTGGCATGGGTGACCAAGTCACTGCTGAATGAAATAAATTAGTTTTTGTCATTATTTGACCTGGGGATGCAGTGACCTAACAGTGTAGTGATTAGAGTTTACCATACAAAGCTGAAGCATATGCACATAAATGTCTTAGTTTACTTCTTTTGTTGACTGAGGTTGGTTGCATTATGCACATTACTTGTCTGATTTTGCCTAGCTCAGGTCAGCAATTTTCAATGTGTGGTGGTTGATCTACGGCTGCATTGTGTGACCATCCCTTGTATAATAATCAATGACCTGAGCCATGCTAAATTCAACCTGTGGTGGTTATTAATGTAACAACCCTACAGCCTGTATTAGTAGATCAGTTTGTGCATTTACTTTTGGAAGTGGCTTTTTTCCTTGGAGGCTATTTTGGCATCACCATTCAGGTGTATTTAAATGGGAATATTTGCTACATTTCTGTTAGTAGTGCTGTGGTGTAGTGGTTAGTGCAACTGCCTTCAGATGTGATGGTTACACCATCCTCCAAATGTGATGGTTACAGCTTCCTTCAAATGTGATGGTTACCGCTTTGAAACTTTGCTGACAGGTTACTGAGACAAAAGCAGGGTACACTTGAGGGGCCCTGTATGTGAATGCACATGGGAGTGTACGCTGCAGGTATAATTTTTTTAATTCATCATAGAAAATGACCAATCAGGAATGACCAAAAAATCATATGTTTAATGCATTATTAAAATTTACCAATCACAAAAGTATGATGGCAAAATAGCCACTGCCTTTATTTTTGGCTGGCAAAACGTGTGCTAAACAAAAGAGCAGCAAAGCAACAGCCAAAAATTGGAAGCAGCAACAAATGCTAGACGTTAAGATATACATCTTAAACTTTTAAAACAGCAGAAAAAATTAAATTAGTGTGGGGTTACTGCCTTGAATCCATACAAGCTAGCATAATATGGACACAAAAGTTTTTGTCTGCCACTGGTATTATAAATGGTAAAATACAGAAAAATGTCAAGGTTGATGGAGTCCAAAAGCCAAAGCTGCCAAAATAGTGATGATGCAGCAAGAGTTAAAAAAAATATTTTTCAAGTGATTGGCATTCGGTGGCATATAAAACTACTCTTGTTTAATTTAAGAGCCTGGTAAGCATGTGACTCTTCGATTTGTTTTTGATTTTATTTTCAGATAACAGATTTACCTGTAGCACAGATGGTTACAGGCTATACAATATTGTAGTATTCATGAAGTGATGGAAATAGTTTAGCCTTTTTCAATAATAACTGATTAAGTTAGTACTGTTGTAAGTTAGCATTGGCTAGGCCCATTGCTTTGCTTGTAAAAAAAAATATGAACAGTCTTGAACGTGTACAACTACAATGTAGAAATTTACATGAATACCTCTGCAGTCTTTCACCAGTTGTGTTGGAAGCTCTATATGAACATCCTGCCACATGTATGGTTGTTTTCAGGTGAGTTTCTCATCATTTAAATGTACAAGCACTTTATTTTAAGTTGTCATGTTGTCATTATCTATGACTGTGCACTGTAGTTACCTTAAGGCTGGGATGGCTTTTGGAAAATATGATTTATTTGCCCATTGCCATTTATATATCAGGGGTCCTGTTTTCATACAATCGCAGGTGCTTTAAGTTTACTGATACATCTGGGATCAATCACATTGAAATTTACCTTAAATCTAAAGTGATGACCATTGTATACATTGGCAAAATACGAGGTCTAGCCAAAAAGAATCAAGACTGCTGCACTTGAAATTTACTGAAACACTTAATAACTAAAGTTCCCCTTGAATACCAAGTACAACTCTAATGTGACCTCTAATGGTTGCCTTCAAAATATTTGCCATGGACTTCCACACATTTTGCCATTCTTGACTACGCCCTAAAGCACTCTTCAAATTTCCTTTTTTCTATGGATATGATGTTTGCTGTTACATTGGTTTTAATATCATCTACCCCTTCAAAGCATGTCCCATCGATTTTCCCTTCAATTCTGGAAAAAGAGAGAAATCACAAGAAGCAAGGTCTGGAGAATGAGGTAGATGGTTCAATGTAGTGATTTGCTTGGAGACCAAAAATTGCTTCATGCTAAGGGATGTGTGAGTGGGTGGATTGTCATGGTGCAAAATCCTGGTTCTTGCTGCCCACTAGACCCTTTGCTTTTTGCAAGTTTTATTCACAAGGCAAGTCAGGACTTCTTTTAAAAAGTGCTGATTGACAGTTTGTTCTGACATTCAAACTCGTAATACACCAAGTTTTGGTGGTCAAATAAAGTGATCAGCATGACTTTCATTTGTGACTGTTGCATTCGAGCCTTTTTCAGTCTTGGTGAATCCATAGTTTTCCATTGACAGCTTTGTTGTTTTGTCTCAGGATCGTATTGACAAATCCATCACTGGTCTCCTATGATGACCCTTTCTAAGATTCTGTCATTTGCTTTGAGTTGTTGAAGAATATCTTGACACCCATTCAGATGATGAGCTTTTTTTGTTCAGGTGTCAAGAGCTGTGGAACCATTTGGCACACACTTTTTGCATACCCAACTTTTCTACCAAAATGGTTCTGACCATTTCTTTGGAAATTCCAAGTTATTGAGCCATAATACGAATGGTTAGCTGGTGGTCACTATAAACCAATTGAGGAACATTTTCAATATTGGCATCAATCTTGGAAATGCAAGCAAATTGCTTGTGCCTTTGGAACTCTCTTGTTCTTGACATTTAAGAATCACCATGAACCTCATGAAGCATCTTCAAAGTCTTCATCGCTGTTTTTCCCAGTTTAACACAAAATTTGATGTTGCTTCTTTGCTTAGTTGTCATTTTGCACATTTCCAAAAAACTAGTCAAATATTCAACAAAAGTTTAAACAAGTTTTTGTTAACAAACGATTTATCACCTTCACTTAACTCTCTCTAAAAACAAACACAACAATATTATTGGGTCAGTTTAGCTGTTAAACGTTGAATGGATATTATGTCACGTTGTGAAAGCATTGACTCGTGACGGTCTTTTGTATTATACAATCTGTGAAGTCAGTCTTGTTTCTTTTTGGCCAGACCTCATATGATGGCAGTGGCTATTTTGCCATCAACAGTATTTTACCCTTGGGATCTAATTTGCCATTAAATGTTTGTGATTGGTCAATTTCAATGACATATTGAAAATGTGACTCTTTGCTGTTTGTGATGTATTACACATGTGGGCCTACTAAATAGTACATATCCACATTGTGCATGATGCACACAATGTCTTGCAATGTAACCAGCTCTAGCCTTTTCCCAGCCCAAACCTTGTATAAGGCAGATATTGTGGAGCATTGCAGACCTATACTAATTGAGACTATTGTTAAACACATGGCTAGACAAAAATTTTGTCCCCAGTGTACACTCCCCCTTACATTTACATACAGAGCCCGCCCGTGCATACTGGCACTGTTTAAGTACTGTGCCAGTAAAGATATGAACCAGTAGCCAAGGATTTTATTGGTGGCAGCAATACACTACAGCCTTACCCCATATTTTAAGCAAATATGCTTATTGACAGCACACAAACCTTTAACGCCAAAATAGATTCGAGGGATAAAATGCCATCAAGGGCGAAATAGCCACTTCCCCAAACGTATTGTGTACTCGGTATAGATGTGTGTGGTCAACACTTTTGCCACGTTAGGTCAACTAAGGTGGCAACTTACACTAATCTCCCCATGGTGTTTTTGGACTTTTCTGTTCCTTGGAATTGTAATTTGATGGGGATAATGTGCATTGCTAGCAACAGATGATATTCTTAATTGATTGAAAGTTCTTGGGGAGCTAATTGGATTTAGAAGTTATTGCATATAACTTCTGGTCTATTTGTAAAATTCTGGGGCACACACGCCAGTGTCAAAAACTTGAAGAAAACACTGCTGGAGATAAATCTTATGCAAACGTTATAAAGCTGTAATTTAAGAGTCTCGTTCCTCTTAACTGTCATGTGTCACTGGTATCTGTTGTTATTATTTCATGACATTAAATTGTAAAAATTTCACACTTTGATATTTTTAGAGAGCTTCCAGAGCTTGCAAAGTATTATGTTATGCGAGTACTTTTTGTGGATCGACCAATCACAAAAGCAGCAGCTACGTCATGGGTCACTCTTGATGCTAAGCAGTGTGTAAATTCTATTGAAATTTAAACATTTTTACGCGCATGTGTAAAGACGTGGGTGAAGTGCATTTTTGTTGTAACTTTTTTGCTTTAAGTAAAGATGCGCATTAAGGTTTTGCCTGAATTTATCATAGCCCTTCTTACCTAGGCATCATTGTAATATGGAATTAAAGAAATACAAAAAAATCAACCACTAAATTACGAAAACTGCAGAAATACGAAAATGCAGAATTTAACTCAATTTAGTCGTCTAAATTTTCCCAACTGAGTGGTTATATTTTTAACTATTATCAAGTAGCGCGTTTCTGTGATTTTCACGCTTTGGTTGGTAGCTTTTCCATATTTCAGTAATTCCTTGTCTTGGAATGAATTGCCGTAATTCCTTGCAACGCGATCTCTATGGTTTGCAATTTATGTACTTTTCATTCTAATCTAGTATATAAAATGTTTTGGCAAAATTTGCATTTTCAACAAAAGTTTTAAAAAGCTTTTTCAGTGAAGCTGACGTAATGATTGTGATAAAATATTTGTTGCAGAGATCATCAAGAGGCAGTCCAGGCATTATGTGATTTACGAGTGTGGATTGAAGTAGCATTGCAAGGCAGTGTAACCTCTGCTTATTCATTAAGCAACACATTTCGAGTTAATCTTCAAAAAGCATTAGTTGGAGGGTACGCACAAATTGATAATGATGCATAATGCGTGTGATTTATTATGAAAGGGGTTTTGAGCTCGTATTCTGTAACGTGATGTAGTGGATTAGATTGTTGTCTGAGGCAGAAACTGTCATTCGATTTAACCACGCAATATTTGTAATGTTGTGTCCTTGAGAAAGACATTTGACCGCAATTTTCTGTGGTTAGTTGTACTGTTTGTGGTAGAAATGGATTTTGTGTAATTGGTAATTCTTTAACCTTGTTGACTGTTTTTTTTTCTGAAGAGTGCTGAGGAAATTCGAAACTTTTAAAAGTTTGTTGTATTTTGTTTAGAAGTAGAAATGGGTGGTCCAGCACTGCACATCTTGGTCCAGATAAGCACGTCAAAGACATTGATGCATTAGATAAATATGCTGAAGAAAGATGGGACACACTACTTCATTATCTGGTTGGCTCACAAACTTCTGCCATTGTGAGTCAAGATTTAAAAGATGTCATATTGCAAGCTGGTTTAATGAGGTACGATTATGGTGAGGAGTTCTGCTTTAAATTGTTGCTTGTAATAGAAGCACAGTGCAAGAAAATGCACGGTTTGTCATCGGAAAATCCACAAATTATTTATTAGTGATACAGAACTTCAACATAAAGCATTGAAAATGTTGTGTTACCAAAATTTTTCCGTGATGCTCATGCCAGAGATGGTATTGTGTCAAGTGAACACGTTTTTATGCCTCGAAAATTCCAACATAGGCAGTACAATTAGATATGTAGAATCGTCCTGGTTATTTTTGAATTGACGTAATACCGTCACTAATGAGAGCTTCACTAAAAGCTTCTGGCTTAACAGCTTCATTCCAGCCTATGTTGTGACGTCACCAACAAGTGGCGACGTGCTCAGAGATAGAGGCCATTGCACTCTCTTTAATGATGAATGAATCAAATAATTTTCGTGTTTCATCCTCCACATTACTCTTATTGCTGAGGGCCAAGGAGGAAATCTGTGAATGTATTTTTTGAAGTCTTCTGATATAATTTGATAAGGGAATTGAAGCCAGGTATGCCAACTGCAAAGCAGTCGCTCCAACCACTACAGCATCGTGTCGATAATCGAAAACTTGATGAGAAGTCTAGATTAATCGAAAACTTGATGAGAAGTCTAGATTAATCGAAAACTTGATGAGAAGTCTAGATTAATCGAAAACATGTCAGTTAAATTCGAAGCTAAAATGAGTTATGTGTTGATGAAGCCTTTGGTCTCTTGAAAACCAATAACTGTAATCTGATCCTTGTTGTTGGTAATAATGCATTGTGCCTGCCGCATTTGCAACTCTGAAACTGGTCTGAACACAAGTTGTCCTATATATACCCGAAGCGCTTTTTTTTGCAACCAGTAAATAAAGATGATAACTAGCTCAAAAGATAAATTCAAATTCTTGCAGAACAGATGAATCTGAAGGAAGAAAAATGTCGGTAATCACTGCGAAGGGATTTCAGTTTCTTCTGTTAGATAATGCATCGCAGGTACAAATTTTAGTTTTGCTGTATGATTTTCTTATTAGCCATTTATCTCTAAATATTCCAAGTTATATCATTTATCTTGCAATTTGCGTAATCGTAGTTTTTTTGTTTACCCTTCTTCTTTGAGATGGAGGCACGGCATGATTCCAGTTCGCAACTTAAACCCATTAACAGCCGGGCTCGAAAACAGCAGTATTCTATTTTGAAGCAGCCATGAATACAAATTGCAGATTGGCAAGCCCACTACCAACAAGGCCTATTGTCATTGGTGAACAAATAAAACTGGCCTCTTGTGACATGCTGATAAGCAGCTTAATATTTTGATACGGAGGAGCACTGCACCCAAGTTGGTTCAAGTTTGTCGCCGTTGACTTGCATGTGGCGTTGTATGCCAAGTACTGTAGGTAATAGTGACGGGTTGTGTTTTGAATTTCTTGATTTCTTCTCTTACCTTTTTGCCTAGTACATTTTATTTGACCTGCTAATTAGTGAAACATTTAGAAAGGGATTCAAAATATTATTAGGTGTGGTTTTTTGTGCTTGAATATTTGAGTTGGGTTCGTGAACATGGAATGAATTTGGTTTCAATCCTCAAATTCCTCTTCGAAATGAGCTTTTCTACTCTCGGAAAAGTAAGTAGGGACTTTTATAGTATAGCTTTGAAAAAAGCTAGTTTAGCCATTAGCTTTTCGTGACGCTCTCATCAGTGGCGGTATCCCACCAGAAAGGGAAAAGCTAGACTGAGTTAGTGGTTTTACGTGATTAATTTGAACGGTAGACAACCAGAACAAGTCATTGATAGCGCTTTCACTGGCTTGTTCTGATTGTCTACCGTTCAAATTAATCACATAAAACCACTAACTCACTTTAGCTCTTCCCTTTTTGACGCCATGCCACCACTGATGAGAGCGTGACGAAAAGCTAATGGTTAAGCCAGCTTTTTTCAGAGCTCTATTAATATTCTGTACCACCAAGAAGATTTTTGTGAACCTTTATAGTTTGCAGTAGCAACCGTGTTACTGTTATAATCCTTCTTCGGATTTGAGACATGGCTTAGAGACAATGGATTCTGAGATTTTTGTACGTCCAACCCAGGAGAGGAAGCTGTGAGGGAAGAAAAGATTATAAATCTATGAAGTCTTTGTTTATTAAACGCCTTTGTAAACACGAATTTCTTGCATTGATTTGGAAAAATCTTTTGAACTACTGTGTAATAGGCACTGGCAGTTGTAGTTTATTCGTTCGAAACTCAGATGACTCTTCTGTAACGTAGTCAGTTGCCATTTTCCATCACTAGGGCTTGGGCATTGAAAAAAGCTTTTTACGGTTATTTCCCTTCTTGTTTGCACTGCTTGTTGTAGAAATGAACTGTACCAGCAGTGCTGGTAACTCCGAATCTGGTCTGAACGTAACGATGTTGTATGTGCGACAGTAACGATTTTGCTGCTACTGGTAGATTTAATCAATATTTTACAGGACTTGCCTACTGATGGTAGAAGCGAACAAGTCTTAACTTGTCTTCAGCATTTTCGTGAAATGGGGTTATTAATGCAACGAAAGGTAGGCAATTCATCATGCTATTGCTTAAAATTTGATGTTTGAAATGTAGTCAAAAGATTCCCGTCTTTGTGTGACTCTAACGTTGAATCAAAGTCTAAAAACAGCGGTGTAGATTTATTCTGGTAATCAAGAACATTTTCAAGGCAGAATTGAATAATGCGAAATCTTCGGTGAATTGCATCGCGCATAAATTACAAGAACTTTTTGGTGGCGATTGAACATCATACGATTGCTGCGCTGTTTTGTGGTTGCGAAAGGCATCACAGCAATTTTTGCGTGCTTGTTTAAACTGCTTGTAGCGAAAATGGCCTGCCTTCGTAGTAAGCCATTGGTAACTACAAAACTGGTTTACGCAGAAAGATGTTCTTCATGGAACCGACAAATAGTTTTCCTGTGGCTTGAAAGTAGCTCTACCTTCCTCAAGTCTAAACTGTCGTAATACATGTAAAATATTTCAACCGAATTTTTCGTAGAGAAAATCAAAGCGATTTTACCCTACCAGATTGGTTGTCAACATTGCGAACAGAGCCGGCAAATCTTCGTTTACAGCCGACCGAAAACAAGGTTTTTTAATTGCTGAAACAAACTATCGAGTATATGCTTATACAGGTAAGGTGGTATGCAAGGGTTTGCCATACATAGTGATGGTCTTTGCACGGTTTAAATCGTACAAATGCTCCAGATTCGCGAAAGGGTCTTCTCTCTTACACATCTTGCAAAAACAAAGTGACTCGAAAACTAACCTCTTTTTTCGTTACTATCTAGACATGGCAAAACATCGTCATATTTCTCCGTTTTCCAGTCTAACTTAAGATTTGTTTGATAGTTTTTCTTAAGTGTCATTGAGCAATGGAATTGACCAGCATAAACAATTTAACGCCGTAACAAAGCAAAAGGTCATTTTAGCTTGCAACAAGAGCGTAGTAAAATTATTAGGTCGTCTGTGATAGATTTGACTCGTGATTCAAAACCTCAATATACAACATGTGGTCGCCTGTTTTTCCCCACATCTTGTTCATTAAGAATTCTGACGTCAGCAAAGCGATTTTTAGTGAGCCAACTACTCATTACGCAACGATCACGTGACTGAAATAGACAGCGCACAGTTAGTGGTTTGCGGTTGCTACTATCTGGCGGAAGGAACTTTGGGCTTAACCTTACAACGATCTTAAGTTACCTAAAAAGTTGCGCTTCGCAGAAAAGAAAGTTTTAGTGTATTTGGGCTTTATTCTTTCCTTTTTGATACTGCTTAGCAGCGGACTATGTATAAGCAGAAAATTTATTTACATTCTCTCTCGAAAAACTTAACATTTGTAATCAAAAGTAATGCCATCTATTTTGTTTTGTGTTTTTCAGAATCGCAACTGCAGTACTCGATTCTGTCTCTATTTTGCGAAATGATTTATAGGTAATTATTGGTTTATCGAAATCTAAAAAACTGCTATTGCTCTTTTTTATGTGACAATCATATATTTTGAATGGGGCTCGGCCTTAATCCGAAGTCGAGCCGGTTGTGGTGCTGCCTTTGTTTTTCCTTCATCTGCTCATCCTCAATTTTGAGGAGTTTTTTCTTCAAGCCATCCTTTGTAAACTTTTCTTGTTTGTCATCTAACTTCATTAAAATCTTATCCAAAAACCATTGTAGCTCCACAGCTTTTGTGCTAAAGTAATCATGGTTTCCAACTTTAATTTATTGGGGATTAGTTATATTGGGAAATCTTTCTCCCCTGTTACAAGAAAATTTCGTAAGAGTTTAAATTTTTTAGGATAATTTTTAGATTTCCAAACGTTTGCGTTCTTCAACTTACAAGAGAGAGCGTTCAAACTGCAGTGGTGAATGGCATAACAGCGGAACAAATATTACATTATATAGAAGCAAACGCGCATCCGGATATGTTGAAAAATGTAAGCGCTGGACTTTTTTTTCGTGTTGGCCTGAACTAGAAGGTTTCGAGCTGGATCCTGTAGTTTGCTTAGGAAAGGATAAACTCGGTACAACTCACTGCTCGATAAGAGAAGTAAAAGTCATTTTACGTCCTTCATTCAGCGTTTTCGCAGGCTTAAACGTGATGATTGAGTGTACTTCCGTTGTCCAACATCATCCACCACACACTTGATTTTAAACCAGTCTTTTTGCTGGAGCAGTGCAGCACTTTTAATTCGGGATGTCCTTTTGGAAAAATACTTACTGTGCATTTGTGGTGTTTCAAACTGCAGTCCTTTTGTTTCGAAGGCTGGAACAATTATCGCTTAACTACGGCGGCTGCTGTTTGGAATACAAAACACAAATAAAAAGACTTCGTCACGTCTCGAGAGATACTTTAGTAGAAAACCTTAAATCAGTTTTACACTCGTGCACAATGAGTTGGGTCAAAGGTGAAGATATAAAGTTGGTAACATTTGTGAAAACTGCCAAAAATAGAAGTTGTGTTAGTTTGTTCTATGTCTTTAGACCATTTTTGTCAGTGGCTCAGTACTCTGGGTGGACTTGATTGCTCTGATGTGAAAAGTCTTGTAGATTGAGTCTTCAACACTTAATTTGTGCAAAATTGTCCAAATGCTTGTTGCGTTTTAGGAACCAATCATTGCTCCTACTTTGGCGGATCAAATCCGGTTGTGGGCGATGGAACGAGATAGGTTAACCTTCCAAGAAGGAGTCCTTTACAATCAATTTCTTGCGCAAAGTGATTTTGAAGTATTACGTAACTATGCAAAAGTACGTTTTCAATTTGAAACATTGGTATTGACTTTGCTGCACGATGTTCAATGCACGCCTCCTGTAATATCGGGAAAGTGAGAGAGCACATCATACGTCAACTATCGTGAGATAGGGTTTCGATAGGAAGGGGAATCTTTATGTTCTTCGGGATCGGGTAACGGTTTCATTTTAGGTCGTTGTTTTTACTGCATTTTTTTTTGTTTTATTTCTATAGCGTATATACTTAATGGTCTGCTTTTAACATTGCTAAATATTACTCCTTGTATGATCATATTTGTCAAAAAATATAGTAAAAAAATTGATTGATTTAATCTAATCACTCCACAGTTTATTGTTATTTTTGGTAGAACGTTGTTCTTTTGATGTGTCTTAAGACTATTGCGTTGGGGCAAAAATACTTTAAAATTAATAAACATTTTCTATGTTTATAGGAACTTGGCGCTTTGATTTGGGAAAACTCACCGAAGCGTTACATGATAGTGACACGAGCTGGTCATGACCAGGTGAAGCGATTTTGGAAGCGATACAAGAAAGACAGTGAAAACGCAACCTGAAGAGGTTCTTCAGAATTAATGGAAAGAAGAATTATCGGCTACATCGGATGATCTTGATGCAAACGAGATGCTTTTGCCTTTAACTGAACTGCTTTGAAGCTATATGGCGTGGTATTTGACAGTGCCATGCCCACTAGGATGCGAAGTGGAGAAGGCAATGTCTATAGTTTCCAAAATATGTTTTGCTTCTGCACAAGTAAAATGAAAGTTTGGATATCAGCATTTTGATAATTAGTGTTGGCCAAATTTACTACTCTATTTTCCTTTTGACATCTGCTTATTGGTGACTGAATTCCACTTCTCATTTCTTTTTTTAGGCATTCATATATTAATTCAAACAATTTTTGCATTTCTTTTGGATTTGTAATCTCCAAGAATGTAACAGTGAGGCAAAGTTAGGGGTAATAGCCTAAATTTTCTCCAAAGGTACCTCGTTTTACAGCTTTATGGTATTACCTAATACAAAAAATTAAAACGTGCCTCTCGTAATGGCATAGGCCAACAACGAAGTCATCGTAGGGCTTGAATACGCGATCATTCGATTATGATAGCCATACAGACGGTGCTCTAGTCCGCTCGAGTAGGATGCCGACTGTTTTGTTTACTGTGGTGGAAAACCCAAGATTCTCCATCTTGGACTTACTTTGGTTTAGACGCAGTAGAACGATCATCTGTTATTAGAAAAAATTTAACCCGTATCTTCTCAAGTAAAAAATCTTTTGAAATTTCTCTTTAATTTGGTTGATTTGATTGTAAGCAACAAATTTAATTTAATTTTGTTTGTAAGTTTGTTTTTTTATTTATAAAAAATCTACTATCGGTTTAAACCGACATAGCAGTAGGAGGGTACCTGTAAATTATGATCAGAGCACACACACAAACGTTAAGATATGGTTGATTGCTAGGTTTTTGTTTACCCAATGCATTCAATAAAGGTCACTTTCCAACGTCATTTTAAAAATTATTTTTTGCTGTTACGTCATTACTAGTGACGTCATAGTTTCATAATAATACGGCAGTTTACTGGAAAAGTTAATTTCCCAAAGCTTTTGCAAAAATGCTAATAAGTGTATCTTTATGCTCTTTTAGATTATGATAAGGGTCTATTGGCATTATATCTTTTTTTTTTAGTTGTGTTTATGTACAAGCATTAATGCTCTTACACAGAAAAAGAAGCCTAATTTTCTATCAACAGTGTAGTAAATATATTTCTTCGAAAGGAATTTCAAGAAGATAAATGATGGTACAACAAACAGAAAATGAAGAAAATCGCTCCTGAGCAAAACTCACCAACTCGTAAAGATCAAGACTTGAAGCCACAGCCTAACACTTTGACAAAAATAAAACAACGAACCCATTGTATTTCATCAATAGTTTAAATTATCTTCTACACATGAGCGTAGCGCGGCAACGTAGCATAGGTGAAGTTACAACGTTATTTTTGATTGTGAAAACTTCAAGCATTTTGGGTGCAAACTTCAAACTTTAAAAGTATTTTGGGTGCAACCCGACCTCGCATTTCTCACAAAAGTACATCTACCTTCGCATCTATTGGCACAACGACGCTCTTTTCCGAGCCAGTGGTTCAAACCTGATCTCTGGAGCAACACGTCTGAGAACGATGGCGTTAAAAGAGCAAGGGGCTATGAGAGAGCCAATTATAGATTTTTTACTGTTACACTTGGAATAATACCGGACAATCGATCGACGGAATTCCAAGAAATCTAGCCGGCATCCCTTACCTTTCGGAAGATTAAGCGCGTCTATATTTAAATGTATTGTTCACAGCCAAGTCGAAGCAAAAGCGAAATAATGGCCCACCACTTTTTATTGTGGTGATTAATCATACAAGCAGCTACGTTTTGATCAAAATGATCAACGCCTCCCATTCCTTTGTTGTAAACTTCAACAACTCTTGGTTGGCCTGATTTCTATTCTTCGTTGCTTTGCCAGACTATCGCTTTGCTTTTCCAGTTGGAGAAAGTCCACCAAACGTGGACGCTAACGTCACTACTTTATCCTTCCATCGCACAAGTGCCACTTTACTTTTTAGTGTCTACTGCAACGTCACAAGGTCCGCGTAACTTTTTTTGAAATTCCTTCATATACTTTATTGGAGCATTTACAAGACGATTTGCACGTATTGTTCCTGTTGCATACGTGTTTTTGCTTAAAAAATGACGTAGTAATAGAAGATTAGTGAAAAAATTGTCCAAAACAATATGATATTTTGATTCCTCTATAGTTTCCGCGAACCACATTTTATAACCAAACCTTTGTGGGTTTTCCTTTTATATCTTGCTTGGCACCGTGACGACCAAAATACAGCACCATTGACTCGTCCACGCTTAGTGCTGCGGTACAAACTGTTTCAAGCAGGCGTTTATAAAATATATCGGCTTAATTAGAGAATTGCAACAAAATCATTTGCTTCGTCAAGCAAAGCTGTGCAGTCCGTTAGAAGCTGCGTCCCTAACGCTTTCTCGGCAGACAAGTTCGGAAACTTCATTGCTGAAAAAACGCTCAAAAAGAGTATATGGGCTCTTTAGTCTAGAGCAGGGGTTCTTTACCGGGGTAAATTTTGTGAGCAAAAAATTCACACTTTTCCTGTTAAAATAGGCATTTGTAGAAGTGCAAATATAGAAAAATTGGGAGGTAAGTGTTACTTTTAAAATTTCCCAAGGGATAAAGGTTTAGAACCATGGTCTAAAGGAATAGAACTGCCGTTCCACCCCCGCTCCGTTTTGACCTCCAAATCTCCTTTTCCAACGATAGCTATATTCTGTATCTTTTTCTACGCTTTGATGAAGTTGATTTAGTGCTACTCATGGAAAAGTTGTTTGTGGGAATCGCTTAACACGTTTCATTGTCGCCGATAATTACGGGTCCGCTTGGGTGTACAATTTCCACAGTTACTTGGAGCAAGCAACTGATGGTGGCTTAATCTGCTAGGATTTCTATTTTCTTCATCGCTGTCACTGCACCAGGATAGACCATGTGGTGGCTGAATGCAAACTTTGGCAGACAATGCTTCATCGTCCGACATTTTATTGTCCGTACCGAAAGCACTTTCCAAATAAAACAATACTTCATTGACATTCATTCTTTCACCGTAAGTGTAAAATCGTGTCGGTAGCGATATCTTTGAACCTTGTACAGTAATTACTCAATACACAAAAATAATGGATCAGAGAATATAGTTTATGTATAAAACCTGCAAAAGTTTTTTAAGTATTGGCTTGCGAAAGCAATACTGCTTACCAGAGTAGAAAACCAAAATTAATTAATGCTAACATGCTGCTACTTCTGCTTTTACGACTATTTTGATTATTCACCGACTAAGCTACAATGAGTTATTCTGATTCGTTATCTCTCTTCTATCTAAAAAGCTAATTACCCCTAAACGCAAAAGCAAACAACGCGTAACTGCTGTGTGGCGCAGGCCTGCAAACTCCCTGCTTCATGCTAACATGCGACTCCTTTTAGAAAAATTACCTAACGAGGTTTTTTACCTTCTGCAATCTACTACGGCTGCTTTACTAAATTTCGCACCGATCTTTTTCCATAAAATTGACTGCCTTTAAGCAACTTGCAACTGCTTACGGTCGCGCAGATCCGTTTGGTGATTGCATCGCAGTTTATTTATCCCATTATTATTCTTTCTCAGAGACGTATAGACTAGGGGTGGGCAAACTACGGGCCGCATGCGGCCCTCGAGAGCACTCTGTGCCGCCCGCAAACACGTTTTGAAAAGTTGCCATATTGAAATAAATACGACAGGGAGATTGAAAAGGCGCAAAAGCGGCGATGTCCTTGCCCCAACCACGCATTTACCGTCTACGAAAATGCGATAACCTTTTTTTTTAGAGACACCACCGTTTTTGCGCCCTGAGATACCACATTGCGAGGACATTTCGCGAAATTTTGAGCTAATGCAATTTCTTTTACAGCAAGCAGCTGTCCGAGACAACAAGCCCTGGCCCTCGACCACCCAAAAAATGGTCGATGCGGCCCTCCGGCTAAAAAGTTTGCCCACCCTTAGTATAGACCTTCACGAAACACCTAGTGCAATGACAATCATGCAAGCAAAAAGCTTTCACGGAGCGAACAAAAGCGCAAGAGAAAGCATAGTATGACGTCACACACGAGTGAAAGCGCATTGTTACAGCAAAAGTGGACGTACCCTCCTACTGCTACGTAGGTTTGAACCGATGCTGGGAAAACTCGTGCAGTTTGAAAGATAGCACCCCTCAACAGAAACTAATGAACGTAGTATCAGTTTATGTCTTAGAGTGCGTGTTCATTTTTAAAAAATTAGTTTGCCGCACATATATGAACTTTTAATAACAGGGTACTTTAAAGTTTAACTTTTTCTGTTTTTTTTTTAATTTGTAATATATGAAATGAGTTGAAGCAAATTCAGGAAAACAAAAGTTAAAATTGTGAAAATTTTATTTCGCATTGCAAAACAATTAGCTTGATGAAATATGTACGAAAGCTAAGTTCGTGCAAAAAGTAATCGTCGTTTTAAACCGAATTGTGAAGATACGGGTTAAGAAATGTAGGCTAGCTAATTTGTGCTGCTTGTTATGACTTAAAACAGTTTATGGCGATGGTTCTCGAAATTCTGGTTCTAGTGGCACGCTGACAGATTTCAGGCTACATGCGAAATCAAGTGTGAAAAAAATTATGTGAAGTCCATTGAAGACATCACGTTAAACGGCTGTTTTCAGCTGAATACCTGGTGTCAAACGTGGCTGGTAAGATAGACTTTGTTTTGGAAGGGAGATAGTCTAAGTCCTATGTTCTTAAATGTCTAAAAAACTTCGGTTTTGGCCGCAGTTTTTGGGCGTATAGGGATGTAGTAAAAATTGGTAGGGAGATGGTTCAACCCCCCATCCGCCTTTTGGTTGCATGCAGCGACAGTAAAAAAAACACTTTCAGATGATACGTAGACATAAAAAAATTGAGTACCAAAGGTATACCTGGGTTTGTTATGCCGGTTTTGTCAGGTATTTGCGATGTCAATTGTCAATATAACCTTCTTCCACCCGCTTCTGTTTCTTACATGCTCTGCAAATAGGTCAAAATGAAGGAAGTAGCCCCCAAGCTGGAAAATGCTTGTAAATCGGTGCTTATGCGTATTCTAAGCAAAGCTGGCAGTTCTTTTGCGCACAATATGCAGTGGTGGGCAAGTTTTTTAAAGTTACCTAGCAAAGAAAAGTATCTTGGTTAGAGTTTTATTTACAAATTTTAAGAAACTAGTTACATTTTTTTCAATGGCTGAAAATTTTGGTGCAAGATGCAAGGCGAAACCGCCAATTGAAAACGCGGTTTAGTTTGCGTAGAAAGCGAAAATTTTACTTTGTAGCGCAATATTTAAAAGTTACTTCCACCCTTGCCAAAAGGAAATGGAAGCCAGCAAATGGGGAAAAACTATCAGTGGGTACTTCTGCAATTGCCTTCAACCTTGTTGGCAATGTTTTAGAGACTTTCGACTGGACGCGTCAATCTTACCGAGCTCTTCAATTTTTGCTAGATTTCTATGGTTAATGTTAACTGCAAAAGGGCATGACTTTGAAAATTTGCTTCGAAGAATAGCCCTTAAAATTTACTGCAAATGGAATTGGAACCAACGCCCGTACTAACCACTGGCACACACTGGTTTCGAGTTCACCGTAGGTCAGGCGTAGAGTCACTCCACTATCATAGCAGTGTAAAACTTAGTTGAAGAGCGTAGGGCTTTGCATTTGAGTCTATTGTTCCACACCTTAAACGCTTCACGTTTTCCAATCTAAGAAAAGTCTAATTTACCTAAATTAGACTAAACCACAGCATCTCTTTCAACTACCATAACCAGGCAGTTGGAAAAACAAGGCCGAGAAACCGCACTGAAAAAGATGGGATATCGAAAGCACCAAAAATCGCGTTTATTTTAACCCTCCCTACAAGCCATGCTTGCTTGAATAACAGTGATCCTAGCGGATTTACTCATTTAGATTGGATTATAGTTTAAAAAATATCCGTTTTTTGCGGTGAAGCAGCCAATAAAAAGTAACTGCGACCAGCAAATTTTAAGTGTCTGATTGATAACTACTGTAATTACAAATTTCGATAGTTCTGCAAAAAAGTAACGACGTTTCAGCTACTCAAAAAAGTAGCCAGTCACTATAGTAACTAGTTCGTAGTCACCACTAAAAATATGACCATAATATTTTATTTGGAGATGTACGATTTTTTGTAGGTAATCATTTAGGCCAGGGGTTCTCAACTTTTTTTGCTGTCCGTGCCCTCGTTTTTGGTTTGGGTTTTTCTTGTACCCCTTTGATATTTAAAATGAGTTATTCCTTTTTTTAGATTTACTAGCTTCGGTTTTGCCTAGATTTTATACAAAATACGTGTTAAAGTAGCAGCACAGTTCAGATTTCTTTTTTTTAAATAAAATTCATTGTCAGTTTTATGACGCAATTTAGTGAGACTTTAGTTGTTGCTTCATCTTCACTAATCTTTCAAATGATGGTTAAGTTTTGTTCAAAACAAAGTAACAGATCTTTTAATTCAGCGTGGGCCAAGTGCTGAATCTGTCACACGCCCGGTCAAAGCTTTTAGCCAACGCGTCTAAAGTTCGCCTCCTTTCCTTGCCGCTGTTCTGTCAAGCGTACGCGTCTACGCAACTCCTTTGTTCCAAAAAGCGCGACAGCCACACTGGCGACACAGAGCGTACTCGAAAACGGTTTCTGTTAACGTAAGAAACAAAGCATAAATAATCGTAAAATGCGTAAAACTTGCCTACAACAAAACAATACTGAAATAAATATTTACCTAACTAATTAAGCTTCCAAGAACTTGACCCAAGTGGTAGAGACAACTCACATTCCTTAATTCTCTGTTGAGGGCAAGTGGCAAATCTTCTAACAGAAACTGGCAACTCAAAACAACAACTGGCACAAAACCAATAAACAAGTGTGATCGCGGCTTTCAGGAGGCAGCTTGAATCTTGAAGCAGGTGAGATAAGTGACAAATAAATTAACTCCTTGCTATCGATAGTAGAGCGAAGCAAGAGGCCAAGACTTCAAAACTCGCACGCAGCGACCCAATAAAACGGGCGTACAATATTTAACAGGACCAGTAAGTCACCTTCCGAATGCAGACGGCTCCTGTACTTATTTTTCATATACATCATTGCCGAAAACCCACTTTCACAAAAATAAGTTATTGAAAAAGGAATTGTCATTCTCATGGCTTCCTTTGCTAGGTTTGGGAAAGCTTCCATTACAACACACCAAAAATCGTCTAACTTTGATTTTTCAAAGAGCAGTTGAAATCTTTGGCAACTTTTCATTTCAATGAGGACTTCCTTCAAATTGTCATTATCAGACATTGCTGTCAAATTGAATGGAAATGGATTTATGATCCATTGCTGAGCTGAAAAGTATCCATCATAGGAATGAGCCAGCATCATCGAATGAGCAATAATATCATGCTTGACGTTTTGCAGAAGACAATTATTTGCAGTTCTGTCAAGAGAAGGCAAATTAGCAAGGTTATCTTTTGCAATTCGGATCGACCACAGGGATAATTTTAGTTTGAAAGCTTTAAGTTTTTCACTAGCCGTAATCACGTTCATTTGTCGTCCTTGAAGTGACAAGTTCAGCTCATTTAGGTGATACATAGCATGGGCAATATTGGCCACACATTGAATAAATTCAATGCTTTCAAATGATGCCACGAAATCAGAGTTTGGGTGTTGTAAAAACAACTTGATTGTTTCTCGAAGTTCGAAAAAGCGTGTTATTATGTCAATGCTTGAGAAAGCCAACGTAAATAAGTGTGGTACAGCAAGATGTAATGTTCATCGCCATTCTTGTCACAAAATGATCGGGAAAATTTTGTGATTCGTATCATGCTTTCTAATGAAATTAACCATTTTAATGCATGTATCAAAAACATCTTTCGTACTTTCCGGCATACTTTTTGAAACGAGAACCTGCCTGTGAATCATGCAGTGTGCAACCTTCAGTGTTGGTACTACTTTTTTCAAAAGAGCAACAAAGCCTGAACGATTTCCCAATATAGCGGGAGAGCCATCAGTACAAATAGAACCAATTAAACTTTTATCTACTGCATGTTATGGTCCTTGAAAAATTCTTTCACCAAATTAAATATATTCCTCGCAGTTGCTGTTGTTTGAAGCGGCTTACAAAATAGAAATTCTTTCTTGACGGTTTTATCCTTTACATATCTGACCATTGTTAAGAGCTGACAAGCAACTGAAAATATCTGTAGATTCATCCAATTGCAATGACATTTTTGTTTGGCTATTCTTTATAGCTGTATTTGTAATAACCTGATATATAAACAGAATGTCATAGCTGATGTCGCAAATTCTAGTTGATGTTGTATTATTATAAATAGGAACTGCCTGCAACTTTCGCTTTGCATCTTTTCCTAACACGACACTAGCCATTTCCAAAGCACACGGTTTTATAAGACTTTCAGCAATTGTGTGTGGTCTTTTTTGTTTGGCAATTTCGTACGCTACTTTGTAGGAGGCAAGTAGAAGCGGCTTTTCTGCAGGTGCAAATCCCCACTTCTGAAGAGTTCTCATAGAATCAAAACGAGCTCGTTTAATTTTTAGTGATTCAGAATCTTGGCCGACTTTGGCTCCGTCATGTTTATGGTTGAAGTGCTCTTTAACCGGCGTGATGGCGTAGTGGTTAGAGCGTCCGCTTTGCAGTCGGTAGACCTGTGCTTCAATCCCCTTGTCGAATCATGCCAAAAGACTTTAAAAAATGGTATCCACAGCTTTCCTGCTTGGCGCTCTGCATTTAGGGGAGGTTGTGGAGAACAAGCCGGCAAGTTCGCTTGTTGTGTTCTTGGGCAAGGCACTTAACGAGACGCCCCGCCTTAATGTGAAAGACAGGAAGACAGGTGGCCCAGACACCTCGGAAATAGCAACTCCCAAGCAAGTACGGACGTCCCGTCCAAAATATAGCAATACAATTCGCTTTTTCGTGAATGGAGGCTTCATGCTGCATTGCAAAAAATCACGTTGCATAGAATGCATTGCCGTCTTCCATCTCTTTCACTTCCCTTTGTTACAGTGAACCCATCAACTTTTTTCTTTGCAGTTGAAGATTTAGCAGACATGTTTAATTTTCAGTTTAGCCTTGCAGTAGGAATTTGGTCGATATATCGATATATGTTTACATTTTGGTTACAATGTTTTATCCAACTAAAACCCAACTAAAATAGTATTTCTTACTATGACACAGTTTCGCTTGTGCTTTGCACAATGACGAGGCTCTAATGGAGAACGCCTTGGCCGTGAAACTTTTAACCCTTTCCGGTCCTATGTCGCCTCTGAGGCGACATTGTTTTTTTCCCCTATAGGTCCTATGTCGCCTCTCAGGCGACAAGGTTTATTTTAAAAGTCTCTGAACTTCTTAGCTACTCCTGACATCTGTTTGCTTTTCAAGCGTTATGAGCTTTACTAATCCGCCAAAAAGAAGGTGTTCGACACCATAGAGACCTCTGTATTAGTAATTATAATACTCTTTTATAATACTCTCACTTTTTAAAATTAAATTATTAAAAAAAAAAGTTGGACCTGGCTAAAACCTAAGGCTCCCAAAAATAGGACCGGAAAGGGTTAAATTACACGATCACTATTTTTTGAAAGTGATTGTATTAGTAACTTTTATGACTTTTTTGACTTGGTATAGTGGTGGGCCTATTTCTTGAGTGGGCCTGGGGCTGCAGCCCCATCAGGCCCCGCCTTAATCCGGCCCTGCCTATAGTTCCTGTTTACGAAATCCTATGCAATCGATAAGATTCGCAAATACTTTATTGTGTGCATCGCATTGGAGCAGGCCGATAACAGCACTTCAGCAAGTGGCCTTGGCGTGGCCAGAAGTAAATTCATGAGGGTCAATAATATATTTTTGGTCTTGGTCTCTTTCAACATTATTGATGGCTTTTATAAAAATCGATTATTTGCAATCTTTTTAGTCACATTCAACTTCGAATTTGTTGAAGATCTTATCGTGAAGATCCCATATTTGAAATATCTAATTTTGTCTATTTTCACTTCAAATTTATTGGTTGATCTTTCTTCCTATTTTGGGGAGATCAACGTTTTGCAATCGTTTCATTTCTTGATCACGTTCAGAAAACTGTGGGGTCCTTATGGCACTTGTGTTCCCCCTCATAGTAATGGTTATGGAAAATGATTACTCTTTGTGCATCACTTGCGCTGGCAAAAACCTCCGAATGTTTGGATGATGCACAATTATAAATAAGGGCAGATGATTATGAAAAGCTGCAACTGCATTCTTCATAACCAGTAGGCTAATTATTCATGGATGCACTCATTGGCCTAGGCCTACATATTCTATAGCTGAAAAATCGGGAAACGTGATTTTTTTGTCTTGCTCTTTACATTGGTCGTCCCAAATAATTATTTTCCAAATAGATGACATTTTGTAGTAGTAGTAGACAAAACTGCGTCTTGATAGCTTCGATTGTGTTGAAGACTCTATTTGCTGGAACGAAACTAATAGTGCTGGCAAGTGGCAATGTTCTTGCCCAAGAATAAGTGTCATCACTGCTGTAGTGTTCTTGAAATCTTTTCTTTGGCCTTTCCGATAGACGGACTGTAAAAGCCGGCGAAATGAATTTTTTCTCGACGCTTTAGGAAATTTTGATTGTCGAAACAAGCGCTCGTAAGCCCGGAAGAAACACTCCAAGGGAAAAATAGCCCAGGTGTAATTGTAGTGCTGGATTGTGGGTTTTAGAAAGCTGAGGCAAGAATTCATGAGGATACCCCTATTGGCCAAATTCTTTGAGAAGGAAGGCCAGGAACGTTCCAGCCTTGAACTTATAGGTGAAGGCCTTTATTTCGGAGATCATCACTACTTTGAACGA
This sequence comes from Trididemnum clinides, assembly GCA_963675345.1. NCBI lineage: Eukaryota > Metazoa > Chordata > Ascidiacea > Aplousobranchia > Didemnidae > Trididemnum > Trididemnum clinides. Next base: position 36,844,266 of record OY776286.1, read on the forward strand.
CTAAAATTTTTCAGCCCAAAATTTAGCGAAGAGGACTTTTTATTTTTGATAACCAAAACTGGTTTGAAGGGGCTAAATACAGCTTATAAGGCTTATTTGGAAGGGGAGAAGCGAGGCAGCTCCGTCTCATCCTAAATCCACCACAAGCTAACTAGCCCGGGGTAAAGTCCAACGAGAAATTGTTTTGGGAAGAAAATGTCCAGGGGTTTCTCCACGGGAAAATTCTTCCGGAAGGAATTATTCAGGGCGAAAATGCCCTAGATCCGTATCATACGTTTTAAAATATGTTATTGGTGCTAATGAATTCGTGATGTGCAGATAAAAAATTTCGGTATTTTGTTTAATTGGTTAATGTTTATTTCAATACGTAACGAGATTATTTTCATAAAAACGATTGATTATGATTATTTCTCGTCAACTATCGCAGCTTATGACGTTGCTTAAGCATAGACTTTCTAGTTTATGGTTTAAGCTATGTTTAAATGAAAACCACCCAGTTAAAACAATATTTAGGTTTTCTTTTAACATGTGATTTGCGAGATGATATCGACATGTACCGACAGCTTCGCTATGTCTATGGTACAGCAAATAGACTTCGTAGTAAATTCTCCGACTGTTCTAAAAACGTAAAAAATTATTTGTGTCGCTCGTTTATGTATAGTTTCTATGGCAGTAGTATCTGGTCGTCTTATCGACAATCTACCTTTCACCGTCTCCGAGTAAGCTACAATAATGCTTACAGGATACTATTTAACTTGCGTCGTCGAGTAAGTATATCTTCCACTCTTGTACAGAACAATATATGTACTTTTCAAGCATTGATTCGAAAATACGTTGCTTGCTTTATGATTCGATGTGCTAATTCTTGTAATATCTGGATTTCCTCACTGGTAAATTCTGATTATTTCCTAACCAGCCAGTTTTATAATCACTTTCTCCTCCTACATGACCGTTAGTCTTTTGCCTTCTTAGGGGCTTCAACCATCTCTACAACTCTGTGTTTACACTCTGGGTTTGTTTGTTGTTTATGCTCTGCGTTTGTTTGCTCTCGTTGAGCTATTCTAGTGTGATTTATGCTGGACTAAAGTTGACTTTGCTGAAAGTCAACGGGTCTGTTAAATAAATAAAAAAACTAACGCGAGTGGAGTTTTTGGCGGAGTAAATAATGATATCCGCTAGCCACAAATCGCAGGCGCGGGAATAAACGATGCCAATTTTAACAAAAATATTTCAGGTAGGCTTGTGCTTAATAATCTGGATGAGTTAAAACGAAGAATACAGTTGAAATACGTTGAGCTAAATGCATGTAATCCTCAAAATCAGGATTTATTCATTAGTTAAAACGACTGAGAAATATAATAGAGGTCAGTCGCTAGCAGTAGTGTTGAAGTTGGTCTTTTTTGACTGCATACTTTTTTCTCATGCAAATTTTATTTTAGTTGAAAGTGAAAGAGTGCATTTAGGCATTTGGCAATCGTGGCTGCTTCCTATTTTTTGCTGCTTACTTTGCTGTGTTACATCATTTTTCTGTTTATACTAACCAAAAATAAACTTCTTGACGACAATGATAACAGCAACAAAGCATTTGTGCTCAGTGGTAAGATTGAAAACTTTCAAAGAGGTAGCTTTTTTGCTATCAACGGCATTTTACCCTTGGAAGCCATTTTGTCATCACTATTCATGTGTATTTGAATAGACTTATTGGCTATAATTTTGACATTGATGCTATGATGTGGTGGATATTGCACCTGCCTTGAAATGTGATTGTTATTGGTTTGAGTCTTTGCAGGCAGGGTACTGAGATGAAGGCAATGTACACTGTAGGGGGCCTGGTATGTGAATGTACGGAGGATTCTACATTAAAGGCACAATTTTTGTTTAATTTGTCATAGAAATTGACCAATCAGAAGTGACCAAAAGTTACATGTTTAATATGTTATTGAAATTGACCAATCACAAATGTTTGACAGTACAATGGCTTCCAAGAGTAAAATTCTGTTAATGACAAAATAGCCCTGCCAAGTTCTGAAACAAGTTATCCCACTAATCGCTGCAAGCCAGTAGCTTGCAGATATCACGTTATATGGCATTGATAAGGCTCGTATAAGTCCATTTTGATGGCAGGTTTGTGGAGCTTATGAAATTTCAAGAAAAGTTTTACCCAAACCAGGAAGAACCAATTGCATCTCACCATTGTTGAAGCCACGTAACCTTCTGCTCAGTTGCCCAGATCAGCAAACTGTGTATCAAGGGGTCTTGCAGTATCAAAACAATTTATTATAATATACCGTGAAAGGGGCAACTTTGATCAAAATTCAACTTTTTTCTACGTTTTTAATCTTTTATCTACCCCTGCACCTTTTCTAGATTTCTGGTTAGAACATTCCAGGTCTCATCTGTTTTACTAACTGTTGCTTTTTTTTCTGTGACGTCACGATTTTGAGCAAATCCGCAGTCAAAAGGTGATCGAAGTCGCCCCTACTTGGGGCAACTTCGGTCACTAACAAAACTCAAATTTAACTGCATCAAAACATTGATTTGATCCAAGTCACCAGAATATGAGGCGACTTTGATCAGAATCAATGAATTTTAAATGTTTTAAAAAGTTACAAGGGTTTTAAAAAAACGTTTAAGTTGAAAACACAAGCAGTAAAGATGAGGTAATTAAAGAAACAAATGAACCAATGATGGAAGCTAAAGAGGCACAGAAGTTCAATTGAAGAATTACCATAATTATCACATTATAACAGAGAACATTGAATCCGTTAGTTTTCAAAAAATAAAATAATAATAGTTTTCAAAACCTTAAGCATTGGGTTAATTAAGCAGAAAATGTTATTGCGGTCATAATTGACCACAGCCATCTTCTAGGTAAAGAAAAATTGCTGTCTTTCTAGTGTTAAAGAATTTATTTTAATAATTTAAATGAGTTTAAATAAAAAATGTTAAACAAAAGTTTAAATAAAAAATAGGCAGTGGCTATTTTGCCGTCGACGGCAATTTACCCTCAGAGACTATTTTGCCGTGAGTTGTTTGTGATTGGTCAATCTTTATGACGTACTAAACATGTGACTTTTGGTCGTTTCTGATTGGTCAATTTTAAAAATCAAAAAAAAAAATTTTGCACCCCCAGGTCTCTATCCCCCACCCTGCACACTCCCTTGCAGTGTACACTTCCCCGTACATTTACATACCGGGCCTGCCCCTTCAGTGTACACTGCCTTTCTTTTAAAGCCCTGGCCAGCTGAGATTCGAACCCGATACCTTGGTATCTCAAGACCAGCGCTCTATCCACTACACCACAGAGTCACTGGTGCGATAATAGCAAATTTGGCTATATAAACACACGTGAATGATCACGGCAAAATAGATTCCAAGGGCAAATTGCCGTCGACGGTGAAATAGCCACTGCCTAAAAAATACTTTAATAGTTTTGCAGGTGGAATGCTGGGTGATTATCAGTGCTGGGTACCACAAATTTAAACTCAATTTTGCAACTGCAAATTCCGCAAAACTGTGAGAGGTGTTCCGCAACTGCAAATTTGCAATAGGTTTGTGGTAACTTTTCGCACTTCGCAAATGCACATTGCACTTCCGCAAACTTAGGTCGCAATTTTTTTGACCGCAACTTGCTGAGTAAAATTAATAATTTCTAAGAAGCTAAGTTACACCTTATCAAAGTTGCCCCATAGTGATCAAAGTCACCCCGTCTTACAGTAATTAAATCAACAAACTGGAAGAAGCTATGACAATTTCTTGTTGGCAAGTACTATTCTTAATTGCCAATTTAAAAAGGTGTTTAGAGCCAGAAGAGCAACATAAAGTGTAAATATTCCCTGATGACTGTGATTAAATTTGATCGCTCATTTAAAACATCTAAGCTTAACCAAAGAGTAGACCTTGGCTCTCCCAAGTGTTGGTAGTGGTTTGAAGTGGACTGAGTGCTAGACATCTCCGTGAAAGACTGTAAGAAGGGTCTTCACAACATAACATTGCATGCAGCATGACAAAGTGGAATTAGCATTTGCATTAAAGCGGTAGTTATAAATAGGCATAGTACAGGCATAGTAGGCATAGTACAGGCATAGTAGGCATAGTACAGGCATAGTAGGCATAGTACAGACATAGTAAACATAGCACAGGCATAGTAGGCATAGTACAGGCATAGTAGGCATAGTACAGGCAAAGTAGGCATAGTAGGAGAGGTGTGCGATTGAAAACCAGTCGCATAAATGTGACAAAGCCTTCTTTCCTTTCAAAAAAAATTTAATTTTTACTTTTATAAAATATAGAAGTTGCTACTTGCTAATTAGCATTTTCAAGCCGATCTCCTATTAAGAGGGATCCGATTAGGGCTGCCACTCTAGATGTTTTATAGCTAGATCTAGATATTTTTTGTAAGGCCTAGAGGTATAATTGGGAAACTAGATGATGGCTAGAAAGTCTAGATATTTTTTTAACGTACTAGAAATTATCTAGAGGGAAATCTTTAAGTCAAGTAATGTCATAAAGAATAATGAAGGAGGGAGATAACTTGTTTTTCTTTACTTTTTTGTTCTAGGTTATGCAATATTGTTAGACTAATGTTGTATTAGTGAGTTTATCTAATATTTTTCAAACATAATGTTGGGCTGAAAACACAGAACAGAGAAATTTTGAGCTGAAGTGGAGGATTTCAAAAATGCTTCTGGAGAGAATCCATTTTTAGATCTCATGAATTGTCCTAAGCAAGGATTGATACTACCTCATTCAAATGCAAATGTGGAAGTTTGGAGATGAGAGTGATGTGACATGAGTGCTCAACAGTCTTCATAGATGCATTTTCTGCCCGAAGCGAGGGAGATGACCTTTTTTTTGGAAAACACCATGTCCACGTGCGATTGTTAAATTTTATTTTGCAACACAGTGTTGCAAAGATCCCTAAACATCTGTTTCCTAGGTCCCGCAAGCAGCCGTTTTCATTTCATTGCTTGGTGAACTACTTAAGCATGTAATGTAAAGTTCAAATTTTGTCCTTTAGGTTTAGTAGTAGGCAGACTCCAACAACTAAAAATCATCGCCACATCGTACTATGCCTACTATGCCTGTACTATGCCTATTTATAACTACCGGCATTAAAGCTCATATTTTTTAATTCAAACTACAACTTGTGTCAATTCCAACTACACCCATGGTACTGCTGGCTCAAAGACCACAATGTTATTTTGAAGCCTCACAAACTCTTGAGTTCAATGAGCTAAACACATAAGTTTTCATTTTTGTAGATCTTAGAATCTCAGGTTTCTATAGTTCAGATTAATAAGACTGTTTAGCATGTAAAATGGGTACAATGTGATATTTTTTAGACTTTTGATGATTGCATGTTAATTCATTATATATCGTATTTTGTATTCTTTAATGATACTGCTTTTGGTCTTCAATTAAATTGGACCTACAGAAGCAGGCTAAGGTCCTAAAGTCATATCTCCATAAATATTCTGTTTTCCTGTTCATGAATTAACTTGATTAGCTCTTGCCAACATGGTAAAAGTTTCAAATGCTGATGCAGATTTCACTTTGAACGATGCCAGAGTTAATGGCTACCAACATCAGGATAAGCTAAATTCTTCATTTTCTAAGAACATGAATGGTGGACATACATCTAAAAATAATTGCATGCATCATCATTTATCAAAACTATCTGACCCATCTAGCCCTAAATCTTCAAAACAATCTGCTTTGTTCAAATCCAATAAATTTTCTCAAAAAGAAAATTTACTCTATTCAAAGTCACTAACAAGCTCACCTGAAAAATCTCCATTTTCAAATGGAATATACAAAGTCTCTTATGAAAGTGGTTCCCCAACGTGGAATGATGTGATGCGAAGTAATGCAGCATGCAATAGTCTTGAACAGAGTCCAGTAAAAAGTAGCAGTTCAAGCCAAGATTTGTTCAAAATTTCAAAGCAAAAAGCACAACCATTGTTCTATAAAAAAATGTTTGGAGTTTTTAAAGTTGACCATGATGTCTTGGCTCGTTGGTCTGATGGTCTTTATTATCTTGGAACAGTCAAACAAGTAAGCATTTAGTTAAGACTAGCATTTGTTTAATTATCTTACTAATATGCTCATTTTGTGTTACAATATTAATTATTGGTACTTTTTAATCTAATTTCAATTATGTTGTTTTCTAGTTTTGTTGTGATTTAGATGTTTGTAGGTAGAGGTTGATTTTGGCTCACACTCTCTTTGATTTTGACTCACTCTCTTTTCTCCATAAACTATAATTTTTTTCTATGCCAGATTCATTTGAGCTTGTGTTCTATTTGCATGTCTTCAATCAGACTGGGCCACCAAAATTAGTAGACTGCTAGGCCCCACCACCTGTCTGTGACATAAAGATAGAGGAATACTGTTAAAGTGCCTTTGCCAAGGGTACAACTAGAAAACTTGCTGGCTTTTACTCCTCACTATCCCTTCTGTGCTACGTTCCAATCTGGAAAGGCATTAGTACCATTTTGCCAAATAAATCTGTTTAAATTGTGCATGTAGGGCCAATCTTAAGCATAAGATCAATACTGATGTAGATCTTTTGCTGAGGCATAGGAAGCAGAAACCGTGTTGCCAGCACTTGTTAGCCACAGCATACAATTTAGTAATACCACTTCATCATCCAGGCAGAACACCAAGCAATAGCAATATATCTCTACCTTCTGATCATAAAGTAAGAGGGTCATGCTTAACCCAAATCTATTTTTGACCACCATGTTTATTTTGGTGAATATAGACCATTTAAGACCAATTTGTCTATATGTTGACTTTGTTTATACATGTACCATCAGCTCACTTACAATGCCAAATTATGCTTGCTCCTGGCAGAATTTCTGTTTCTTTGTGTAATAAAGTTTTGTGTAGTATCAGTTTACTTATCAGGGATTAATTGGAGGCTTTTTTACTCCCAGTTATATTTTTTGTCATAAAAAGAAAAACGCTTGAAGTCATTGACTCTGCTGCGAACAGTCGTTATCTTAAATCCAATTAAGGCTACTAATTGTTAGTTGTTTTTGTTTGTTATGCTAAGCATTTGTAGCAGAGACTTGAATGAACTGCATGTCAAAATACCTGTCTGCTTAAGTTTTGTTTTTCGTGTGGCTAGTAGTCCTGTCCAAATAATCTAACATACTTTCTTGTTGGTTGAAAAGAAATTTTTGGTGTGATATAAGGTTACTTGCCTTGAACGGCAGTTTTTTGCAATCTTTTGTGGTTGCCATTGTTGTCAAATTTTAGTGACATTTTTGAGCATATATTGTAAAATAATAGCAAATGTAGTTTCCTGTAATAATTGCTGATGCATCTTGGGATCAAATACTCTAAAATTTGCACTTTTGGAAAAACATCTTCCCCTTCTTTCTCAAAAATTAGCTCTAGTGTAAACGTTGTGCACATTTTATCTTCAGTTGATTGCTAAGATTTTTGTAGACAATTTGTTAAATCATAGAGGAAGTTTTCATTCAGATTAACATCCTGTATCACAAGCACATTTCTAGTAGGTATGTTGTTTTTTGCCCCTCTTTTTTTCACCAAACAGCTATTTTTTTCAAAACAGTGAAATTGTATCTTTCAGGTTGATGATTTTCAGCATCGTTGCTTTGTACAGTTCGAAGATAAGTCAAAATGTTGGGTTCTTTTTAAAGATTTACAACCCATTATAAAAGATTCAGATGATGATGCTTCGGACAATGGATCAGATTCAGATGTTACATGTGCTATTTGCCGAGATGGCAAATCAGAGCAACCAAATGAAATCGTTCTTTGTGACAAATGTGGCCAAGGTTAATTGGTTTATTTTGATATTTATATGCAGTTATGTGTAATGTTAAAGTCTTTATGTGTTGAAGTTTTTCATAGCGTTACAAAATACTTCTAGCAGTGCATGAAATATGGCAATTCCAATGATAATATCCAATTCATTGTGAAAATGTAATTGCAGTGTTAGTAACAATTTATTTAATCAATTTGCATAATGTAGTTACGTGTTTTTAAATTTGCATTTTGCATCATGTTTTAATTGATATGTCAACAATTAACTTATAGGGTTTCATCAGCTTTGCCATGTACCTGTCATTGACACACAAGTTCTCAATGAAGAAGATGAAACTTGGCAGTGTAGGACTTGCGTGTTTGCTGCTGTTGCAAGGAAAGGTGGTGCAGAGCGAGACGGACCTGCAGGTAAATATAACATTTATTTGTTTTGGAATGCTTTTTGTATGTTAATAACCTGGAGATATAATCGAGTGAAAACATAACGTTGGAAACTACGAAGACTATGCTTGTCAAGCGACTCAGCTCAATCCCATTTCCTGGTACTGGTATGTGGAAATCTCGCTTTACACGCTTAGAAGCGTGGTGTTGTAGCTTACCAAATTTTTAGTTATATATTTGCCAGTGTTTGAAAATTAACATTGTGTCTACCAAATAACATTTATTTACATTTGTCATTAATTTCCAGTTAGATAAACGTCATCTAAACGGATTTGGTTGAAATGAAGTGTAGTATATCTATGGTCAGGGTTTGCGAGTTTTCGATTTGAAATTTGTGGCAAAAAATATTCTGTTGTTATGATATATCACTTGTTTTTAGTCTCAATTTTTTTGTTGTATCTGTACATATATTTTTCCAGTAGCACCGTAATTTGGTAATTTCAAGAAACCAGCTACACAAGAATAGTCTGGGTATTGAAATCACAAGATTGAGTGCAGCACGCTTCATCTCATTATATCACATAGAGAACTACAATTAACATTGTATTTTCAAACAGCGGCCATTTTGAAACAAATGAAAGAGGAGTTACCATATGATATAAATGCGTTGGTATGGGACAAAGGCCATCGCTCAAACACGGAAGAGGTATCTATTTTTTTTACAGTGCAGTACTGTTTTTCCGATGTTTTTAGTAATTTTTTACTATTTTAATTTCAATTTACTTCGTAGGATGTAATGGTCAGTTCGAAAGCGTAATTTAACTTTTTTGTCTAGCTTTAGTTTTGTTTGAAAATCTGATTTTTGCTGCTAGTAATATTTTGTGCGCATTTTACAGACATACTGTTACTGTGGTGGCCCTGGAGACTGGTATTTGAAAATGCTGCAGTGTTGTCGATGTTTGCAGTGGTTTCATGAAGGTAAAGTCTTACTTTAAATTAGTACAGTAGTTCCCATACTTTTTTAATGCATTTCTCCCTCGTACCTTTTTGAAATTAACACCAACTTTGCTTTGCATTAACCAGCATTGCCTTCCTCCTAATACGAGAAAAGTTGCCGGTCATGTGGAATGTCAGAGGCTAACCAGCAATAACAAACAGCTTTTGTCTGCATGAACCGCAGTGAGAAAACGACTAAAATCATGGAAGATTTTTTTCAATTAAACCACTGCCTAGCATAAATCACCCTCCTAAAAAAGGATGAGGTATCGGATAGAGAGACCATGTTGCAAGATTCTAGCAATAACACGAGAATCTCTCCATCTGAATCCTCCCACCAGGCAACGCTGTAGCTTAGGTCAATGAAAATGCTTCAATCGCCTCTGCAGCAGAGTTACCACAGAAAAGCAGCGCTTTTCCACAATCTCCAACCCATTGGTTCTTAACCTTTTTCCATGCTGTACCCCTTTGAAATCACATACATAATAGCAGGGTGTTTATGAAATCATCCTTAGTGTTTCAGCATTCACGCACCTCTAGGAACAGATCTCGCATCCCCTGGTTAAGAAACCCTAATCTAACACCTCCAAATATGGTTTTGCATCTGGGGACATCCAACATCTTCTCACCTACCCGAAATTTGTAGCATCATGCCCAACTAAGAATCTGGCATACTACTATCAGTGCATTACAATGCATGCAACAATGAGCAAACATTGCACGCGGTATGACAACTTGATGGAGAAACGATAAGGGGAAGGAGATCGTATGCTTTTTAAACAACAACTCAGCACAATCAACTGCGTCAAAATATGCAAAATAAAATGTTTGATTGGTGCGTGTGTGTGGTGATTGTTTGTCTGCGTGCTTGCGTGTGTGTGTACGCGAGCGTGCCCTTTTAGAGGTAATGGATTTTGAAGCTATTTTTTGCAAAACTTTATAAATTTGAAATGTGCAAACTTTTGAGGTAAAATTTAAGTGGGATCGCTTTTGTACGTTTTTTGACATAAAAGTCTTTTTTCTTTTGGAGAGCATCTTGCGTCGAGAGGTCAATTTTTCCTTTTTTTTGAAGTATCTGGAATGTAAATTCTTAAATTTTCTCAGAAAAAAATTGTCTCGATGTTAAGCAAAAGTGTCTGTCGAGAAATAAAAAGTGCATTTCTGCAAAGCTTGCCCCTGCTCTTGACATTATACCACACTTTTGTGTGTGTGTGTGTGTGTGTGTGTGTGTGTGTGTGTGTGTGTGTGTGTGTGTGTGTGTGTGTGTGTGTGTGTGTGTGTGTAAATATTATGTAAATATTCAATGCATCTTACTATTAAACGACTGTTAGGTAAGCCAAGCGAATGTATGGAATATGCCTGAAACACAAATGTTCTATGAAATGTAACAACGTGAAACTTTAAACTTGTAAACCCTGAAATGTTCAAATTCCTCCCTGGGGAGAAATTTCACACCCTAAGTGGAGAAATTTCTCCTCGGCTGGTAACTACTGCTTTACAATTTTCAGCTATCTTTGTTATGGAAGTGGTGAATTATCTGATTAAACGTCTATCTTCCTAAAGCTCGACTTTACGTTCATTTTCCTTCTGCAGAGCTTGGATGAGCAGGTTCAGTGTGCTGTGTGCTAATTAATATCTTCTTGCTTTCAAACCAGACTTTTACTTTTAGATTTTTGAAAAAGCTGTTCAACATTTAACCTCTAATATTCGTTACTAAAACGACTGAAGTTCCATTTTTTATGTTTTTATGTTGAATTTGTATGCACAAGCAAACACCATAATTATCATTTTGACGAATATTCCAATCTGTTCTCAGGTACTAATTAGAAATTTTTAACCTGTTTGGCTTAAAACTTAACTTCTTTTTCAGCTTGCCTCCAGTGCCTCGAGCATCCCATCTTGTATGGGGATCGGTTTTTCTTATTTGTATGTTCAATTTGTAACAACGGAAGTGAATTTGTCCGGCGATTGCCTATGAGATGGTGAGTATCTAAACTAACAGTGGTTGGGTCAAAGTCTTTCTTGGATGGACTTTGAACTCTTAATCATGTGGCCAGTGGCATAGCCAGAGGACCTACCGGCCACTTCTCCCTCCGAATTCCGATGACGTCATCATGACAATCAATTACTCCGATCTTCCCCCTTAATTTTCGTTCAGGTGGCACGCCTGCATGCGACTATCAGCAGGTATATATGATATATCCAATTTTTATTGTACTGTGAACGTGTGACTTTAATATAAATACACTGGTACCTCGAGATACGAGATTTTCGAGATACGGGCCGTCGACGGAGCGATTTTTTGCTTTGAAATACGAGAAACATTTGAGATTCGAGCAACGGGTCAACCGGCTGCAGGGAGAGGAGGTTATTTCTACAAGTGAGGTGAAGGAGATCTTGGAATGTGGGAGAGAGTTTCACAGTTCGTGGAGACGAAATACCCAGAAAAAGTTGCAGCTGGACATGCATCGGAGCTATTTAACGACGCTTGTCTAACTCATTTCCGCAACATTCTGAAAGGGAGAAAGAAAGAAACCTTGGACAGGTTTTTTTGAAACGGCCTGCAGGTGAGAGTGAGGAAAGTGTGGCGAAAAAGGCAAATATCAATAAAAAGAAAAGCAGTGACGAAACTTAAGCAAAAGTAACAAAAAATTGTACAGAAGCATTTAGGTTCAGTGAAGTTAAGTTCCATTATTATGTTTTTATACAATATTTGTCCTTTATGAATACATTTTTTTATTTAAAGACACGTAACAAAAACAACTGGGGTGGCATTTTGGGGGCTGGAACGGATTGATGGCACTTCAATGGGTAAAATTGCTTTAAAATACCAACAAATTGACGTACGAGCAAGGTCACGGAACAAATTCAATTCGTTTCTCGAGGTACCACTGTACTGTAAAAATGATCGTTCTGTATATGTTATCCGTTAGAATGAAATTAAATTTTTGATCCTTCAATCATCAGATTGGGGCCTACATTAAGCTAATATTGCCTTTGTGCAGGGTTGATGTCGTTCATTTGGTGCTGTACAACATCACGATAACTAAAACAAACAAATACTACGACTTCTCATCTTTGATTATTCCATATTTTGCTCAAAACTGGGAGGCTTTACGACTGGGTGAAGTGAGTTATTTGGTTGGATTGAACAAATATGATGCGTTAAATAGCGAGCTGTGCTGAAGTTCGTGTCTTGTGCTACAGGAAGACTTGTTTTTGTGACTGCAACTTATTGACTTAAAGCGTTAGGCCCACACTGATAACTAATCACGTTTTGTAAAAAAAAGAGTTGTTGAAATTTTTCTTTTATTTGCTGTTATTTTTCCGAAACTACGACGTTAAATCTGGCATTACTCACCTTTGGGTCGTGATCAATCGAGCCAGGTTGTATTACATAAAAAATCGTTATCAGTCGGTTTTATTTTAAATTTAGCTTGTCCATGAAGCTTCCACACGAAGCCAGTTAAAAGATCGTGTGCTAGAAACTCTTCAAAACAACAAAACCAGGTTAGTGTGGATGTGTCAGTGCACGTGTGCGTGTTCGTTGTTTAAAGAAAACAAATTAGTTATTTTCCAGCTGGTGCTGATTTAACATAGTATTTACTTAATTGTAAGAGCATTGCCTTATTTTCAGATTCCAGTGTGGAAACGAAACAAAGAAAGCCAAAATGAGTTGGGGTTTAAAGACCCGATCGCCCCCCTCCCCACCAAGTGTGACCGTCCCTTCTACAGGAGTTATCAACGAAAAACTCTTTCAAGCGATGGATCTGCGTCATGGTTCGCTTTTACTCACGTGAGATAGAATTAAAATAGTTTTCCACACAGCGGTAGGTTAAGCCAAGGTTTAAATTCAAGAAGCCAAGCAACACTAGCGCATAATGTTCTAAAACTGAATTCTAGGCACACTTCATAAACTCTACTGGTACTAATTTACATAAATTGCATTGTGTGTCCAACAGGTGATTGTTACTTTTCTACTTAAATGCTGAAGCGATTGTGATAAACGATCTGTGGTGCAGCGTTTAAATTTATTTTGTCTGTATGATGCTTTGAGCTTTTTTCCGTTATTTCTGATTGGTGTATGTATGGTTGAATCCTGATTAGCTCTGTCTTAGTTCTTTGTAGTGTTTCACAACATGATGTTGCTCTGTGCTGTTTGCTTTTCTGTTAAATTTTCGCCATGATACCGAAAGTAGCAAACGCTCGCTATTTCTTTTGTAAATGTGGTTGAGGTCAATTAGAAACTGTTCTTACTCTTTGAAACACTGGTCTGCGATTTCAGGGAATCTCCCACTCCTCTCAAACGAACTGCTCCTGGTGATTCGGAGGATTCACAAGAATTTTCCCTTAAGGTTTTTTGCTCCGACGCTATGTCAGTAAGTTGATGACAATTAGGACTATCTTTAATAGTTATCTCACACGTTTATTTACGTGCCATGTTTCAAGGCCTGCAGTTAGTAATGACCAGCATATTCATCCATTGTAATGATTAAAATTTTGGCTGTCATCACTATTGTGAATTCTACAATACCCAATTGTGAAGTGGTGGTAAAGGCGCGTAGTGCTTTTAAACCACGCTACTCTCTAACCAGTCATTACGGTTCTGCATGCGTAGAAGATTTACTGGCAAAAACTAATCGAGAACGTATTTGTGACAGAGTGCTGACAATCTTGTCTGGAGGGCTGAACGTCATGCTCGCTCTCCTCACCTTCGAAAATGTGCGAGTTCATCGCTCAAAGCGTTTTCTTTTCACGCGGCACAGCTGAGCGCAAGGGTTCTATGTTTTTTTTGAGGTCTCGCTTCGTATTCATACCATGGCTTGTGCAGACCTCATTAACATTTACGTTAAGTGGGGGGCAGCTGAGTCAAGACGGTAAATTTACTTGGCAGTGTTTCGAACTCTCTTCATCTGGTGTTCGATGAGTTAATAGCTTCGTCATTTTTTTAAAAGAAAGATAGGGCAATGGTGAAATAGCAGCAACGAGGATTCATGTGCGTGTTTTTGCCTCAATCCGTTGTATGAAATTAGTTAGTGGTATAAGTTTGCGGAATACTATTTAAGTCAAATGCTATTTAAGTGATAATTTGTTTTGCAACGAATGATGATCTATGAAGGTTTATAATTTGCTGCTAAGAGAATCTCAGATGATAGAGTCACTTATACTTGCAATAGACCGTGAGAAGCCAAAAGCGATTTCCGTGGGATCATTTTTAGCTTTTCACGCTGCTCTTTGGTAACTATAAATTGACAACTATTATTTACAGCACATTATTTGAAAAAGACTTGAAGTTTATTACGTTAAGTGTGAGTTTGTACATCTGTAGGCCCTGAAGAGGGTGAGATGTAACGCCGAAAACGCATACTATTTTAATGCACAAAAAACATATTAAATGTCTTAGCAGGAGTTATTACAACATTGATATTATAAAGCAATCTCTTCAACGAACCTTGTGCTGTTTTGTAAATTGCAGAATGATTTGCAGTCACGTGGTGATCTTTGTAAGGTCGAAAACAGCTCTCGACCTAATACGACCAGCGATAATATTTTTGAAAGGTGAATGATGATTTTGTGTGATGGATGTTTTTAATTGCAAGCAGATTTTTATTGTGTGAAGGCAGCACGACAGGAACCGGAATATATCTTTGTGCAGTAGATGTAACTTGTCTTTCCCAGTCGACTAGTGATAGAAGACAGTCTGTCTCCTTGTGCTCATAGATAGTTCGAAACTGTCAACAGAGTTGCCCAAACTCGTGTCTGGTAGACAACGAGCTGTAAAAGGCTATAGTCGAAGTTTATAATTTTGTTTGCCTGTTGGATGCTCAGTACGAAAGAGATAGTGTAGAGAAAAAGCCAGCAAGCTTGCTTGTTGCTCTCTTGGGCGAGATATCTAACGGGATATCTTCATCTTTACGTGGTGAAGACTCCAAGCTAATTGTCCGCAGTTGGATTACTACGATTACGAAAACCAAGAAATTTATTCTGTTGTCAATGTGGCCTACATATATGGGAAATAAATATTAATTGATCATAAAAAAAATAGCCGAAATCCTTCGATGCTGCAAAGTTTATGAGATGATTAGCCATTGTATCACTTAGTTGTTCAAGAGTTCTAAGATTATATGCAGCATTCAATTAACAAGCGTGAATGTAAAAAATTTCAGACGTGAACTTCGCGGCCTTTCAAAGGTCGGGCCGGTGTTGGCCACGCCGGCTGTTTGCGCATCGGTAGCAATAACCGAAAAGTTAGTGGTGGAAATCTAGTTAGTCGCGAAAAAAAGTGAATGCAATTAATTCTCGACGTGTAAAAAGCTAAATGTAAATTTTCCTTAGTTTTCTCACTCATTTCAAGTAGGAAATGTATTGCATGCATGGTTTTTAAACTAGTTTTTTGTGGGTTGCACAGAAATTTGATATAGCTTTGAAAAAAGCTGGGAAAAGGTTTTCTTGAATCTGTTAAAAATTTTTGAACTATTAAGACTTTATTTTCTGTAGATTTTTTAACATTGGAAATGAGAAACAAACTATTGATAACAGGTGATGTTGAATGTGGTGTCTAGAAATATTGATGTATTGTTTCTAAAATTACCCGTTTGTATCTTCTAAGCTCATTTGTGTTCTTTACTTTGGCTTTTCCAAAGAATATGGTGATTAGTTAGTGGCTGATCATTTGAAGTATGTCACAGAGTTATTAAAGTATTAGTTCGTAATGCATCATATGCATCCGCTATCTCGCCTGTTTCAATGCAAAGCGTTGATCAAGCCTGATCACTTACTGCTGAGTTATGTAAATAGGTTTACTTACGGTGTTCGGCTCTTAAGGCTGGTTTCCTTTCGGCGTAAATTGCAAGCGTAGCGTGAAAAATTCTTTGTTTCTCTATTTAGGTTTATACGCGGCGCATAAAACTAAATAGAGAAACAAAGAATTTTTCACGCTACGCCTGCAATTTGCGCTTAATGGAAACCAGCCTTAAGTCGTTCGTTCCAATGCAATGTTGAAACTTGAAAATTCCATAAAAGTGCTTCACAGAGGACCAACTTGAGATTACACTGCCGATCTGGACGATTGTCCTACGTTTGTTTGGACCGCTGTCTGCGAGGCAGTTACTAAAACAAAGATTTATTATTAAATCGGTTTGGAGGGAACTAAAAATCAGGAGGACCTAATAATTTTTGCTCAAAAAAATTATAATGATGTTACAGGGGCAGTTGCATTTTACTCTAGTACTCTATTTTGACGTTGCGTTGATGTTTTGCAGAAGCAATCCCCCAGGAAAGCGTAAACGTGGTCGACCTCGTAAGGAGAACAAGACAAAATCTACTCTCCCCGTTATAAATTGCAAACCAAACATCTCTTCTACAATGGCAGTTTCTAAAATCAAGAAAAAAGATTCGAAAATAAAGAAAGTTCAACCCGTTGCGTTTGCAAGCGAAAATGCCGTCATACCGATCAGCGAGCTGTTCCGAGACATCCCTGGTTCAAAACTCACCAACGCCACTCCAGAGTATGGTATATTTGTAATTTGGGCTAAGGCTGTGTTAGAAATTCGTTCCATGGCTGCTTTGGGAAAACGCTGGAGTGTCACGCTCCCCATAAAATTTTGCTGCCCCCTTTTTTTAGGGAAAGGGCCACGTACTATTTTTCGTGCATTGTGGAATTAGAATAGTGGGGCTGCTCACTCAGCATGTAGGGAGAAGCTATTAATCTGTTGGAAGGACTGCTGGTCTGCATTTGTGGCTGATTAGAGATGACTGCCACTTCCTCATAGCTTGATCATGATGCTCCTGCTTGCTTGATAGGATTTGTAGTGGGATCTTTGTACCTCAAAGATCTTGATATTGAGCCGTCTTTTCTGCTCTATTCAGAAGCAGGATGGGGCGATTCTTATTTTAGACTTTGTCTACATTTTGCAAACGCTATGTATTTTTGCCTATATCCTGATTTTACAACTGGAAAAAGCTATGGTATTTGGAATGAAGGTCAAGGCTATTATAAAACTGCTTATTTCGGAGCGTTTTGCTGATTCTAGCATTCTCAACATAACTGCAGTAAGCTAGAAACTATTTGATAAAAATTTTAAATATGTGCAGCGGTTTTTTTCTGTAGTCGCCTTAACGTAATTATTCTTGACTTTGGAAGAAAAGCTTGGCGTTTGAAACATTAAAGGCTGGTTTCCATTAGGCGTAGATTGCAGGCGTAGCCTGAAAAATGTTTTGTTTTTCTATTTAGTTTCATGGGCGGAGCGAGCTCGCTATGCCCGCAATCTACGCCTAATGGAAACCAACCTTTAGAGCATCCAACATGTAGCGCGATGCGTTGCGCCAGTAAGAAATGTGGTTCGACTGCGAGTGGATGATGAGAGAGAGCTGTACTGAAGCAGCACATTTAAGCCTGCAAAGCTAAAAAAAAGGCGTAAAATCAAACTTTTTAACAGTAGCTCACATGCTACTCCTTGCTGGAATGTGGAATCCAATTATGGTGTGATGCGATAAAAAATTGCTTTTGCAGAAAAGACGCTTACGACGAAGATCTTCGCCGCACGATGGCGCGTTACTTTGGGGCCGAAGGTCGAATCGCTTTGGGAGAGCGTTTTAATGTCCTTGCCAAGCGTGTTGTGCCCCAAAACGGACCTGGAGGTTCTGATGGGACCAGGGTTGAGTACTTAATTGAATGGGAAGGTTGCACTGCCAAAGAGCTTCAAGAAAGCGTCCAGAAGCGATGAACGGTTTATTAGTCAATATTGACGTTGCGTGGACGTCATTATGACGTAACAGGGCCAGCTGTCCAATGACTGGCTTAGTAGACAATTCATTGTTTTTACTCGATATTTTATGATAATCGAATTCAAACTGAAATTTTTATTTGTTGTCAATCATGTGAAGCGCGCATAAGGTTAAAATGAAGTAAAATACTGAAGCAAAGACGGATTTCAACTTGCTCCACCAACCAAAGCAATTATATATTTAACAGAGCACCGCTTTGCCGGCAAATCTGCTCAATTTCAATCAGGGCGATAACTGACGCTTCTTGCCAGCATTTTTCAGTTATCCCCGTAATTGATAAGAGCGGCATTAAGCTAAACAAAACTTTTGCGTAACTCAAATTTTTTTTTGCACAGCTGTAGATCTCAATTTTAGTCAACTCTCAAATTTTTCCAGCAAGGCTGTTTTTTGTTTTGTTTGGATGCAAGATTTTTGTGGTAAATTGGTCTTGCTGTCAAGAATTGTATGCCAAGAAAATGTGAACCGTCGTGTGGTGGTTTCAACATTTTGCGCTTGTTTACCACCAGTAGAAATCGGTCTTCCTGCGTTGTATGTGATGGTAAACCATAGCGAATATTGGGAAATTTGCAGTCCCGTGTTTTTAATCGGATTAATATATCACTCATAAGTTCACTTAAGTTAATCTATATTAATATTACCTGCCTTTTCATCTGCTATAATCGACACTTTCGTGTGGAGTGTAGAATCGGCTGTCATCTACATTATCAATGCTTGCAATGGCGCATTGGAGTTGAGGTAGGTCGTTAGTTTCTAAGTCGAACCTCAACTCGAAGCATATCCCGCTGGCAAGACTTGTCAACAGCAAAAATGATTGTCAATTCTACTCTTGATTCGAATTCTTTTAGAAGTATCACCTTTTTTTTCCTTTACATTGGTAGAGGTAAATGTACGATAACCAATTAGAGGTATTTTCAATTGAAGTTGCCTGTTTTTACTGCAAGTTGGATCGTGCTTCAAACATGTTTAAAAAGCTTATCGGACGCTTGTCAAGGATGCAGATAGTATTTGCGACAAATATTCTTAAATTTCTTCCCATTGAAATTTTCGGATATCCTAGCTCTTCGGCTTATATAAATTAAAAGCATCTTCAGTTGCAGTTGCCTGTTTTTACGATTAGTTGGTCATATTTTTAACACTTTTAAAAGCTTTTCAGACGTTTTTGGAGAATACCGATAGTTTTTGCGCTAATTATTCTTAAATTTTTTCCCATCGAAATCTTCAGATGGTCTGTGGAAATCTTAGTATGCAAACCGTATTTTAAATGATAAAGCCGATTTGAACGTATTTTTTCTTTTGCAACTGTGTTGGTATAATATGCTCTATTTTATAATTGGGCCTTTAGAGTTTCGGTTCGTGAAGAGGGGAATATTTGGAAAAGGGGCTTTGGCGGTTCCTGAGGTGCCAGCGTGCGGTCCCACCTCCAGATATTTTTGCAAAAAAAATAAGATGAATTTTTATAAAATTATTAAAAACAGGCTGAAATTTTGATAAAAGATCTCGTAGACTCACACAGCCATTAAAACTCTCTGGATCGGGCAACGGAGGTAGAGTTCCTATAGTAGGTTGGGAACTCAAATTCTATGAAGTGCGCATAGTCTTAGTTGTTATAGGTTTGACCCCGTCCTTCGGTTTTGCGCGAAAATCGTCTGTTGGCAATTTCGGCCATTACCTACTCAATTCGGGTAAAGGTTTCGTTATTACTGAGAAACATGATAGCGACTGATTGCTTAAGTCTCAAAAAAAACTAGGAGTTGTTTAGCTCGTGAAGTCTATGGCTTGTTGGCAAGGTTGTCAAAACTTCTATGCCCATGCTGGCGGTACTATTTTAAAAGTTATTGTATTTTTTGTACAATGGAATAAACTAGTCTAAAAATGGCAGTACGTACAGTAATTACCTCAAAAGACCCGCTGCAATGCTGCCTAAAATTGTCTCGTTTTTACATGTGTGGGGCGCTAGGTTAATGCTTGTTAAAATTTTGTATTGCAAATGTTTGTAGTATGGACTTTGTTATTCTGTCGAACGTGTTTTGGTTCACTAAGAAGTTAACTACCAATAACTTGTCTGCTACTGGTCAACTAGTCTGTCATCGGAATTTGAATGCATTAGGCCTCCTAGTTGCGTCGCCATCCCTAAACTGTAAGCTTGAGGCAATCTTATGGAAGAAGTAAAACTCATCCCCCAATATTTTTCTAGCTACGCACTCGTGGAAAAGCTAGATTTCACGTCCGATTTTCCTACATATGCAGGATTGGACGTGTAGGTTCAAATGTGTGACTCCCGCTGTTCACTGGCCTTCGAGCCAGACTTTGAACTGGAAAAACAGTACTGTAAACACCAGATACTTTTCCCGTTACGAATGTCAACAACGTTTTAATGAAGTTTCCTACTTCCACCATTCGTTTCGAAGTTCTGAACAGTTTTGACTACTACACTAGAGTACAAAGTAGGTAGGCATATGCAGAAAGTGCGGCCGACGCAAGAAGTTGCCACGACATGCGATTAATCCTAAGAACTGTGTGCAACCAAAAATGGTCTTCATTTAGACTATGAACGAAAAACCTGTCACTACGTTTTCAAAAATTGCTCTCCAAAATATAGTTTTGGGGTGACTCGAGCCGTAAAACTCATTCGATTTTCTTCGTTTCCGCAGAATGATTCGACTTCAAGCGACTCTCTGCTTACACTGCCAAAATATCTTCCAAAAAGAGATTCTCAAAATCGGTTTGCGTCTCCTTTGTTTCAGTCCCAAAAAAATAGCTTGCTCTTTCGAAAGTTAATCTCAAAAAAATCAACTTTCTGGCAAGGGTAAAAAGTCATTCCAAGTCAACTCAAAAAGATATAGCCTTCATGCAGCTCATCAAGACTTCAGATTGGTAAAATGTGGCGTGTACCTTAGACACGAAAAAAATTGCCCCAGTTTTCGAAATATAGGTACCTACTGTCTCAGTTTTAAGGTTAGTCTATGTCCTAACTTCCTGGGCTGCATATCCAAAGGTCCCGCAATTGTTTTTATATAAGTCAAGGGTTTTCAAACTATGAGTTTGTGCGCGGTGGCCCACCCTGTCATTTGAGAATTGTTCAATCAATTTTATTTTATTTTTGCCCCCAATCAGCATACATAGAAATAAATTTGACAGCAGTGGACAAAAAAAAAGAGACGATGGCAAAACGATATAGCCTACGTTAGGCTATTGTTAAAAAACAATACTTCAAGAGGTAGCCGGTGGCGTATTTAAGAGAGGGGAAATAAAATGCGATACGCTCTCCCAAACTGTATGACAGTAGCAAAAAATGTGAAAAAAGATCTCGTGTGTTTGGAGGTCACAATAGGAAAAATTGTTTTCGCTTTAAAAAAGTTGATCTCCAGTAAGAAAGGTCTTCACGTCTGTTTGCAGACCATACTTGAAAAAATTCTTTTGCATCTTTTATAAAAAGCCCCCGCCACTAGAGCAAAAATGCGAGATTTGAGGAAAACCCCCCTCACGTTTTAAGTACGGTAGTGCAGATTGCGCTCCAATGGTCATTTGATGACACTTTCTTTTACGTCAGACCCTAACCCCAACCCGTCAATGAATGAAAATTCTAACTGAATAATTACTAATTTTTTATTTTGAGCGATGGCGGGGAGGGGGCTTTCTGCAAAAGATCCATTCTCTTTTTCAAAAGGTTGATCCCAAAAAAAAGGTGTTTAACTTGTACCGATGGGCGGTGGTTGCAGGGCGGAGCCACAGGAGTGGATGGATGAGGAGCTCTGATGGCTGATACTGTGGCTGTCTATCGCGTCTATTCGCTGTTTGTTCTTGAACCGCACCTCGCTTACACGAAATTTTGTTTTTTGTTTTATTTGCCATATTTATCCTCCATTCACGAGAAAGCGAATTGTATCGCTATACTTTGGACGGGAAGTCCGCACTCGCTTGGGAGTTGCCTTTTTCGAGGTTTATGGGCCACCTGTCTTCCACATAAAGGTGGGGCGTCCAGTTAAGTGCCTTGCCCAAGGACACAACAAGCGAACTTGCCGGCTTGTTCTCCACAACCTCCCCTAAATGCCGAGCGCCAAGCAGGGAAGCGGCGGATGCAATTTTTTAAAGTCTTCTGGTATGACTCGACAAGGGGAATGAACCCCAATGAAAAGGCAGAGCAGACAGTTTATACACATACCTAGCGGTAAAGTCATAATGATCGGTCGCTGCAAATTCTCCAAAGTGCTCAGCCCCTACCCTTAAAAAATTTTATTTCTAAATATGCCACTGACACTATATCAGCAATCGAATTTGCTCTTTACGCGTTTAAAATAACGATGGATGATCATAATAATAATTATAAATGTTATGAAATAGAGTCCAATGACGTCACGTAGCAAATAGACATGACGTGTTTGTTTACTAAAACTCACGTGACTACTCAATTTGCGTGGTGTGACGTCATATCAAACTTACTTCATATTCTGGTCATCAAACAACAATTGATTTAAGCAGAAAAAGCAGGCAAGTCCTGGAGTCAAAATCTGGTACGGTAATGTGTAGTCTAGGTTTGGTGAAGTGTAAGATTGAACAAATTGAGCATTCTAAAAAATTATATCACAGCAACTTGATAGATAAGAACAAGCGTAACCATACCAAACTCTGGGAGATTATCTTTGGTATTGTCAATTTTAAATGTGAACAAAAAAAAATCTAATCCCAAAACAAATAACAAATACTCGGAGTAATTCTCATTCCACTTCTTTGTGAATTGGTAATGCTTTAATGATTACTTCGCCAATATTGGACCAAATATGGCAGCTAAAATTCCTTATATAAATGCTAAGCAATTCATCACAGTAAAAAGCTCCCCACATTCATTTTACTTAACCCTTCGTTGGTACCCTGGGGTGTTTGAACACCCCACAAAAAACTTTTTTTATAATAATTTTGGGTTGGTAGTACTGACATAGACTATCTCTCAAGTACCTTCCTAACGATAGTTATAAATAGGCATAGCACAGGTATAGTAGGCATAGGACAGGAATAGTAGGCATAGTAGAGGCATAGTAGGCATAGTACAGGCATAGTGATCATAACTTGAGCTTTTAATGTGAAATCCCATTGCACCCCTCAATACTTAAATCTAAACTCATAAAATTAATTTTTTTTTTAAAGGAAAGAGGGAAGGCTTCTTTATATTGGTGCAACTAGTTTTTGGTCGCACACCTCCCTGCTATCTTTGTACTGGTACTATGTCTACTATGCCCACTATGCCTACTATGTCTCTACTATGCCTGTACTGTTCCTACTATGTCTGTACTATGCATATTTATAACCACCCCCTTCCTAAATAGTGAGAAGATAAATCACTGTGAATTTCATAATTCTGTACCACAGTAGGCTGGTAGGGGATAGAGACATTTATTGTGGTTTGGGGTGTGACATCACCCCAAGGTACTAAGCATGCCATTCATTAGTTTTCTGGATTTTGGTGTTATTTTTCTCTCTTCTGCTTTTTTAGACAAGTTAATATTTATTAATAATTGTTTGATTAATATTGCCTTTGTTGATATGAAGAAAATAAACATGCTTAATATACAATTTTATTTCTTTATCTTTGTAAAAGTATGATGCAAGTCAAAATTTAACTATTTTCTATGATTGACCTGATCTGATACAAAAGTATTCTTTAGTATCAGTAAATGGAAATTTTCTTACTTATTGGTAACTATAAAACTTACAAAAAAAGCTGAATAAACATCATGTAATGCTAAACAACAGGACATGAGTTTTAAGATTGGTGTGTTCTAACACCCCAGGGTACTAACAGTGTTTCAAACTGTGAGGGTACTAACACAGGGTTAAATCCTATCGTTTTCGATGAAATAATTCTATAGTTGAAAGGTTTAAATTCTCATAAAAATACTGCTAAAATTGCATTCCTATCAAAGTTTTAAAATTGGCATGTTTTGCCATAGCTCCTAAATTAGCTGAATTGTACAACAGATGTATTCTCTCTGGTATTTATCTTGATGTTCTAAAAGTTGCCCAGATCACTCCAATTTTTAAAAATGGCTCTAAAACTATGCTCAAATTACTAACCTATTTTTCTACTACCTTCAATCAGTAAAATTTTGAAAAGTGTATCTATTCACTCATGTATGGTTTTCTGAGTATGCACAATCTTTTAACTTCTAAGCAATATGGATTCAGACAAAATTATTTCACATTCCAAATTTTAGCTGATTTACATGCTGAAATTAATGTCAATCTTGACAAAAAAAACACATTTGCTACATGTTTCTTGACCTTGCCAAAGCTTTTGACACAGCCAACCAATTCATTTTGTTAGCTAAAATGAATTTATGGAATTTGTGGCCTTTCTTTTAAACTCGTTAAAAGCTTTTTAAGCAATAGAAAACAATTTACATTAATAAGTGGAACACTATTAAATCTAAAAAATGTTTTCTTTGGAGTTCCCAAGGATCAACTCTGGGACCCTTTTTATTCCTTTTATATGTTAATGATTTACCTATGTGTACGAATTTTGGTATAAAACTTTTTGCTGATCATGCATGCTTATTCATGGCTAATACAAATGTTTCTCTTTTACAAATGATGGTAAATCAAGAACTTTATAACATCAACCACTGGATGAAAGCAAATAGATTATCACTAAATGTTTATAAAAGTAACTACATGCTGTTTTCTAAACAAAAAAGCATTTGACCAATTATGCTAGATAATTCTACTTTGGAGCACAAAGAATTTGTCAATTATTTAAGGGTGTTATGTGATGACAAACTGTCATGGAAAAATCATATCGGTAAATTATGTTGCAAAATTAGCAATGGCATTTGGGCATTGTCCAGATTAAGAAACTTTGTGGACCCAAAAACGCTTCTTAAAATATTTGTATTATTCTTTGATATATTCATATTTAAATTACAGTACCTCTTCATGGGGAAAAGCATGTCCTACAAATCTTGAGCCACTATTTAAACTTCAAAAGAGAGCCATTAGAATAATTAGTGGCAAAAGTTATCAAGCTCACTCATCACCTCTTTTTCACAAAAACATTCTCAAACTTAATGATAAATTTTTTTTAGAAACAAATGTCATACTAACAAGCTACCAAACTCTCAGAGTTCATTTTTTTCTCAGCAAAATCTCAGCATTGCTATAAAGCTAGATACAGTCAAAATAACAATTACTTCATTAAAAGAACTAATATCTCATATGGCAGGAGATGCTTGAGAATATGTGGACCAGTAGTATGAAGCTAAATACCTAATTTGATAAAATCGTATTCTACAATAACATTAAAAAACTCAAGAATTATCTGCTGGCAAACTACGAGTCATCAGCGTTTTTAGGCTCAACTAAAGAATCAAAGTAAACTGATAAGATATAATTGACATTAAATTATAATTATACACATGTATCAGGTTGGAACAAAAGTTCTGTCCCTTTTGATGTTCAATATTAAATCTAAAAGGGGATAGAACTTTCGTTTGAACCTGATATATGTGTGCGTGTGTGTGAGTGCTGTGTGTGCATATGCAAGTTTGATTTCCTTCTTTGCTTGCAAACAGAGGCAACAGAGTCAAAGACTATAGCATTTGTTGTCTCCTGTTAAAAATATTGAATTTGTTTGCTGTTTATATTGCTCTGCTTTCTTATTTGTTTGTGTTATAGTATTGTTGATGTGAGCCAAAATAAACTGAAGGCCAGGTCAACTGTAGGATAAAACAGCGTTTGCTTTTCATGGTAGTATGTTGAACCAACCATAATTTCCTGATATCTTTCAAAAGCATGTGTAATTGGTACCCTATTAATTTTTATTGCAGCCTAGAAGTTTTAGAAGTCAGAATGATTAGCAGCGTTTGTCTGTGAAATGGTATAATTACACCTAAACAACCTCACAGTGGCACTGTTAAAGCCAACTATATTGTACAACACTAAAATATGAAAATTCACAGAGTTATGGAAATACAGAACTTATTACTGAAATGTGGAGAAAATACAAATTGAATTATGGAAATTGCAGAAATATCGAAGTTTACAAAAATCCTTAGTTCAACTCCATTCTATTATTTGATTTTACTCAATTGGATGGTTATACTTTTAGTCTTTGTTGTCTTCTGTAAATTTTTGTATTTCTGCAATTTCCATACTTCAGTTATCTGGCTTACTGGTAGTTATCACTTTGGATGTGGATAGACGACTATTGTTAACTAACCCAAAGTGTTAATGATATTCATATTTTATATATTTCAGTAATTTCATGGTCGAGATGAATTTTTATATTTCACTAAATTTTCATAGTTTAGTGCTGTCCAGTATATTTATGTAGAAACACAAGTTTTTAATGTTGTATTTACTGTTTGGTTAGGTGGTCATATGCTTTTACTCAAATTGAGTCTATTTGAGAAAGCAGTGGTTATAACTTCAAAAGCTGAAGTTTCTGTATTAAATGGTTTGCCTTGACTGTGCCACTGTAAACTTGGTTTTAGATTTATTATTTAGATTTATTCCGTAATATACATAAGCTATAGCACATCGCTGCAGCCGTAATGAAACTTGTGCAAACTGCAGTGTGCGTGAGGTGTATTCTGCAAAAGTTTGTGACTTATGCATACATTCACAGATAAATCACTGAAAAAAACAGGATTTCTGTTTCAAAAGTTTCCCCAACCAAGGTATGACAACAAGCCTAGGTTATGGAAGGTTTTATCAAAGATCTTACATTTAATAACTTTACCTTATAATTGATCTCCAAATCAAAAATGGTCTTCAGTTGGAAAATGACCATGCATCCTTTTGAAGTATTTGACCAAAAGAAGATTTTCAATTCAAAAAGTTTTCTTTTTTAAAGTGATCTACAAAAATGGTATTCAACTAAAGCGCTGTAATGGTTTAAGGGTGATATTAATAAAACTAAGGACTTGGCTCACTCTATCATCCACTTGAGTGAATATATGGTGTTATAGACTAACTTCTTAAATTGTTGCAGGCTAATCAGAAACTGTAAAGCTGGGAAGCCAGCATTGGTAGTTGCAAATATCAGAAACCAAGTTTTAATAAGAATGCCTGGATTATTTAAATCTAAAAAGCAAAGTAAACAAGCAAAGCGGCGCTTTGAGCACTTGATGGTTGTGGCAAAAGAAAATCCTAACAGAGTTTTTGATTTGACTGAATGTGAATTGAGTGCTGTACCTTCATCTCTTTTTGTTCAATGCCGTGTATTCTTAACAGAAAGTTTACTTCTACACACAAACATAATAAAATCATTGAAAGGTGGAGGAAATATGACAGACTTGAGTAATCTTCGAGTGAGTATAAGCATTATTGTATTGCAAGTTTGGTTTTGGATTTGTGTTTAAAATGGTGGCCTGCTTTTAATTGTAAATATTGTGATTTAGAATTATATTGGTGAGCAGTATCGTATTTTGGAATTTTCTTCAAGTTTTTGACAACTAGACATATGTGCCACAATCTGAAGATTATGCTCGCAATTAATTTTAGCTAGTTTACCACAAAATGCATCACTTTTTTTCAAAAGGAAAAATTGAGTACTTTTGATAACATGCATCAGCAAGCATTGTCATGTATAAAATGTGTATTGAATTGATACATGTTTTTCTTTTAAAAATGTGTACCTTGACACAGGGTTGAAATGTACTCAAAATATTGTCAGTTTATTAAAAAACACTGGCCTAAAAAGGACTTGCCATATTTTTTGATTGCAAACAGCAGCTTATAAAGTTTTTTGTTGACAGTTTTGCAGCTTATGTTCAATGCTAGCTCACTATCAAGAAACACCAGCATTTTTGATGCTCTGTTTTGTCCAACATGCTAGTTAGTGCTGAAGGGTTAGCTCATTAGTAGCGAACTCTAAAACTAAGCAGGTCTGTGAATAGTTGTTAAAATAGTCTTGCCATGCATTTTGCTGTCACTATGTTGTTTGTAGTCATAATGCACTTGAAGCAGGTTAATATTCTGACATGCAACTTATTTTGATATTATAAAACTATCACATGCTGCGTACGATGAAAAGTGATCAGGGAAAGTTTACCATTCGGTATATACAGTCCCATCATCTTTACAATTTTTCAAGCTCTTATCTCATTGTGTTCTCGATATGTGAATTAAGTTTACATTGCTTATATAATGCCAATGACTTTTGTGATAATGTTACTTGTCATAGGTATTGGACTTGCACGCTAATGTTATGAGTCGTCTTCCTGAAGATATCGGTGCATTGAAAAACTTGCAGGCAAAATTGTGGTTGTGATTTAGTATATTTTGCTATTTCTTACTAAATAGTGCAGTTTGTCAAATTCAGACTACAAGCCAAGAAAGCCTGTTTCCACTTTTACTTGTTTTTTTTTTAAAAGGAATTTTTGTGTTGATGCCAATAGTACTAAAGTGGATCGTTAAATCTTTTATTTTGTATTTTTGGATAAAATGGCATCCAATAAGCGACTGATTATCTAAGAAATTTAATGGATTTATTTGCACCTAATTTTCAAAATTTTATGTGGGGAATACCAAAGTTAAAAAATACATTTCAAGTGGTCTTACCATAATGATCTAATCGCTGTCAGTAATCTTAACTCTAATCCCTGCCAAAGGCTTAAGTATGTTATGTATCTTGCACCACGTGGTGAATTTTTTTTTGAATTGCCAGCTGCTGTTAAAGCTTTTAACATCATTCAATTATTATATAGGTGCTCAATGTTGAAAGCAACAAGTTATCAGAACTGCCACAATCAATTGGAGACATGAAAAAGCTTCAGAGTCTTTTAGCGAGAGGTATTGTATGTATTTGTAAATAAGAGGTCCTAAGACACAGGAACTTTGCACTACTAAATGGATTTTTGGTATTAAGGTCAAGGATCATTGTTGTTATGAAAATTACATCAAAAGAACTGTTACTGTTTTAAGCCAAGTCCATATGTAATTTGTCTACCAGCTCTGGTGGCAGTAAGTTGTGCATTTTTATCTTCTGGTCATGGGAAAATGATTTGTTGATTATACTAGAGCATTTTTCTGCTCAGATTCGCTTCAAAGTTACTAGTACTGCTGCCACAGTAGCTATAAGCAGAGCAGGAGTAATTGCCATTAAGAAAGAGTTAAGGAATTGGTTGATGTTGATGCATCCAATCTATGGAACAAGTATGTGAAAAGAAGAAAGGTAGAAGAAACCATGGGGGATACATGGTGGTGGAATGAAGAGGTAAAGAAAGCAATACAACAAAAGAAAAGGGCTTATAAAAAGATGTGCAAAAATCGATCAGAGAAAAACAAGGCTAGATATAAGAATATCAAAAATGGAACAAAGAAAGAGGTTGCTAATTCTATGAGGAAAGAAGCTGAGAAAGAGTTAACAAAACTGAACAAAAAACTAAACATTTTTACACTGGTGAAGTTCATGAAAAAAGATGGGAAACATATTGAAAGAGGTAGATGCATGAGAGGAAAAGTCGGAAGGTTAGGCTTGAGTGAAAAAGAATCAAAAAGAATATGGAAAAATCACATGGAGGAGATCATGAATAAAGAGAATGATTGAGACCACATGACAGCAGCTAGTATGGTAGAGGAAACCATTAAAAATGTTACCCGCAAAGAAATAGCAATAGCAAAAAATGTGATGAAACCAGGAAAAGCAGCTGGACTCTTTGAAGTATGATGCAGAGATGATATCTGCTAGTGGAAAAGTAGGGATTAGTGTGATAGTGGAACTTTGCCAATGCGGGATGCCAGATGAATGGCAAACAAATGTGTTGGTTCCAATTTTCAAGGGAAAGCAGATGTAAGAAGTTGCAATACTTACAGTGGAGTAAAGCTCTTAGAGCACGCCATGAAGATCGTTGAATGAGTGCTGGAGAGAAGGATTTGAGAATTAGTAAATATTGATTCAATGCAGTTTGGTTTTATGCTTGGAAGAGGAATGACAGATGCATTGTTTGTAGTGTGAAGAATGCAAGATGAATATAGGGATAAGAAGAAAAAGTTGTGCCTGTGTTTTGTTGATATTGAGAAGGCATTTGATAGAATTCCAAGAAAGGTGATAGAGTGGGTGACAAGAAAGAAAGGTTAACCAGAAGTAATTGTAAGAGTGGTGATAGCCTCTATCATGGGCAAAAACGAAAGTTTGAGTGGTATCTGAGTTATCAGAAGATTTCTTGGTACAAGTTGGTGTAGATCAAGATCTGTGTTATCGCCATTACTTTTTGCAATTGCAGTGAATGTAATCTTGGAAAATGCAAGAGAAGGATTGATGAATGAAATTTCATATGAGGATGGCTTGGTTTTAATAGTGAAAGTATAGAGAGTTTGAAAGAGAAGTTTTTAAAATGGGAAGAAGTGTTTGAAAGCAAGGGGCTGAAGGTGAACCTCAAGAAAACCAAAGTAATGGTGACTTGTTTGAAAGGTGACATACTCAAGAGTAAAGTTGATCCATGTGTCCAGTGCAGCAAGAAGGCAATGGCAAATTCGGTGATGGGCAAAGACTGTGGTAAATGGGTGCATGGTAGATGCGCAGAAGAGGGTGATTTCAACTCTGGCAAAAGGTTTTGTTTGTAAACTATATGTTGATACAAAAGAAGGAATTGTGGAACCAGATGAAGAAATATCATTTTTTGACCAGGTTGACTTTGTGAAGAGCGTTTGTTATTTGGGGTACAGGTTGAACGCCAGTTGTGGAAGTGAAGCAGTGGCAACAGCAAGAACAAGAATGGGATGGATAAAATTTAGAGAATCTGGGTAGTTACTTTATGGGAGAAAGTTTTTGTTAAAAGTGAAAAGAAGGATTTATCAGAGTTGCATAAGATCAGCTGTGCTGTATGGGAGCAAGACGGGGTGACCGAGGGAGAATGAGATGGCAATTTTGAGAAGAACTGAAAAAGCAATGATGAGAGCAATGTGTGGAGTTAAGTTGATTAGGAAAAGAAGGAGCCAAGAAGTTATGAGTTTGCTTGGTTTAAAGAATACTTTGGATGGACTAGCCAGGGCAAGTGGAGTATGATGGTATGGGCATGTTTTGAGATGGGATAATGGTGATGTTTTGAGAAGAGCATTGGATTTTGAAGCTGTGGGAAGAAGAGGGTCTGGGCGACCGAATATGACGTTGAAAAGACAAGTGGAAGAACATACCGATCAGATTGGATTGAAAAAGGAAGATGCCATTGACAGAACAAAGTGGCTTGATGGTGTGTACAAACTTTCAAGAAACGTGAGGTGAAGCCAGCCACCTGCGTTAACATAGACAAAACTGGATTCAAAAATGTGGATCTCCCTCTCTCTCTTTCCCTAGAACACAACAATGTGGCCATCAGTAGGTTTGAACACCTATCTCGGGATGATGCTGGACAGATCGCTTATGTACTGTTGCCATTTGCAGTAACTGGGCATGAAGCTAACTTAATGCATTCCATTAGTGAAACGACTGCCTGGAATAAGTTGGGGACTGTTGCAACCACTTTGCGCACGGCAACCCTTAACCTTTGTCCATTCTTTTGGTGTGTACTGTGCTCCAGCTTAATGCTGCAGTGCCCACCTTATTGACGTTCAAATCAGTAATGGCGTACTAATTATGAGTGGATGCCTGCATGCTACCCCTACAAACTACCTGCAATTCCTTGCAGACATCCTACCTGCCGAGCTGATCACTTGCTTTCCTCAAACCTCAGCTCATCACCTCAAGAGCCATCCCATAAGCTGAAGTCAAGGCACTTTTTTGTGCGAGCCTCACTCCAACTGATGAAGCTGGGTAATCATGACAACAGTGTAGCACATTGAGCGGACCAAGCATTGACGGTGGAATGGATTAAATCCTTTGACAAACTTCATTATTTCATGCCCAACCCAGTTGCAAGACCACAGGCTATCTTTGTACGGGCCACTGTGGTTCAAACTTAGTAGACTGCACATGGGATTGGTTGTTTCCTTGCGAACACATACGAATGGGCTCTGGCTTCTTCTCCAGTATGCAAGTGCGGTGCAGAACTGCACACTAAGGATTACGTTATCCTGGAGTTCCATATCTAGAAAGTATTCAATGGAGTACATGTTCTGGAAACATTGAACGAAAATTCTGAAGCGTAAAAGTACCACCTGTTCAAAAATGAAGTTTGAACAGGATTGATTTCCAATGAAACAACAGTCACAACGCTCTTGTAATTCTTCCATAGAATGCCATCGAACCTACATGATAATGTGGTCAATATTGAATAAGCTATTTTGCTGGCCCATGGCACTGTAAGGCTGCTTCATCAGCAGGGCTTGGGAACCGGAGCTGGAGCTGGAACCATCAAAATTTTTGGTAGCTCCAGCTCCTATCCAATTATAGAAAAAATGTAGCTGTAGTACTGTAATTCCACTGATTTTTCAGATGCATTTCAATTTTATGTTCACTGATCTGAGTGTTCATCTAAGAACCATTGCTATTTCATAACTATTTTTTGATATTCCTTTACCATATAGTTATATCATCGGTAAAATCCATGGCTAAAAATATAATGCATTTGACTACATTAGTAAAACCTTGAAAACTTGACTGGAGCTGGAGCCGGACCCAGAGCTGGCTCCGCATGAATCTAAACACTAGCTCCGGAGCTGGAGCAGGAGCCATAGATTTGAAAATTGCTAGCTTTGGAGCTGGAGCTGGAGCCTGGTCTATATTAGGCCAGCTCGCCAGCCCTGTTCATCAGAGTCAATTTCAGGTGTGGTTTGTAAGTACAATCTGTTTCACCAGCAGCCTTTGAATGGAACAATGCAATAAAAAAATAGAGTAGTTGAATTTTTTAAACTTATTATCATGTTTAAGAATATTTTACATTTTCAGACAATGTATTGACATGCCTACCGCAAACGATAAAAAACATGTCCAGTCTACGAACATTGGATGTGAGTGGTACTAATCAAATATTTTATCTTCCTAAAACTATTTGTCATGTTCGAACACTTGAAGTTCTGCTACTTCCCAAGCCTCATTGCATGGAATACCCCCCACCAAGTGAGTATCTTGAGCATACGATTTATTGGTGTAAGGTGCAGTTATAAAATCGTTATCATACTCAGCAGTTTCGTAAGTTTACAGTGTTGAAACTGTTATGTATGTTCTGTATGCATTTAGTGTAAAAAGTCTACTCAGCTAACAAAGTTATGATATATAAAATCTTTGTTTTTTGTCTGGTAACATCTGTAAGACACTAATGTCTCAACCATAAGAAAGTCATGCAAAGTCTAAATCTTTGGCTTTTCAGTACTGCATGCAAAACTGAAACAATAGGTATAGGGTGAAAAACTAATTAAAATGTACTACCGTTAGCATTGCATAGAGTGAGGTTGTATGAAACGGAATAAACCAGACCACTGTATTTTTGTGCGATTATAGATTTTTTACTGTGTTCTTATAATGTTTTGTTAGTGGTTGCAGCGGAAGGCCTTGAAGCTATTCAGAAGTTTATTTGTAAAGGTTTGTGCTTTTGAAAAGTCGTTCAGTGTATCTATATCTACTCTTAACGTTTATGTTGATGATTTACACTGTTTTCTTATGACTCATATTCTGTGATAAAAATAATATATTGTAATGTTGGCAACGCATTCATATCAAATTGTTTTTCTTTGCATGAGCAACTGAGCACCCCACATTTTGAAATTACGTACACTTGCAAGTAGCTTGTCGTAGCAAACGTTTTGTAGGCTTTTGTATTGAATGTATGCACCTGATTTCGACATCAGGTTTAATGATCATTTTCTGGACTGTAAAAAAGAGATGTGGGATTTTGATTTACGTTGTTTCAGCTTCAAAATTTACGTAGGTATAGTTGGAGTGAGGAGGAAAAGTATCAATTTTTTAATCGCGTTTATTCTGTTTAAATAATAATAGTACTGTAATTTATTTTAATTTGGTGTGATAAAATCGTGAAACAAAATCATGGAGTGGATTTCAACACGTAAAACCAAAAGTTATGAAGAGCTAAATCAATTTTTTTACTTTATCTTTTCTAGCTTTATTAATAGTAAGTCAACTTACAGATTGTGGAATTAAATACATTCCTCCCTCGCACCAAGTCTTGGATGTGTTGGACCAAACTGATGGTCTTTCACTTTCATCGCCTAAAGAAAATCTCGAAAACGAGGTAGTAACGCTTTTTCTTTCAGTGCATGTAGCTAACAGTTTGAATGGGTGCTGTGAAAACGTTATGACTGTATGTAATACTATAAAGTTGTATATACTACCGACTACATCTAGTCTTAAAGGACGCTATAGCTGAATTGAAGTGTGACCAATTAAATGTGCTTGAAGTTTTGATTTAGAGATCTATTCAACTTTTCATGCCGTAGGCTCATAGAGGATAGGACGTTTTAAACTTCATAAATAATTGATTTATTTTTAAAGCTTGAAAGCGCAGTTGTAGTATTTTTGCGTGAGGCGGTTTAAAAGTTAGGTGTTGATGTTTAACACAGTGAAATAACTGTAATAAATTCTTCGCAAAAATGTGGAACATGTACACATTGAAGTAATAGGGTGCCCTTAAAGTTCTGACATTTTTTTATCTTAAAAATCGCATAAGGTGGAAACTAAATTTTCGACAGTGTATTATACCACCATAAAGTTTTTTGTTATTTTTTACAAGTTATTTTATTGTTAAACCAAGCAAGAATGAGTAATTTTTAATTAGGGTGTAAGTTTGCAACACAGTATGAAAAATGTTGACGATTTAACAAAAAGTTCAATGTGTTCTTTGGTACCATGAATCAAAATCACCAACTGCAGTACAACGCAAATTCAGATATGAGTTTGGACAAGACCCTCCTCACATCAACAGCATTAAGAAATGGTTTAAAAATTTTATGGAGACTGGAAGCATTTTGGATCGCAAAAGTTCGGTTAGGCCAAGCATTGATGAAGAGACTGTTGATGTTGTGCATGTAGCGTTTCATCGCAGCTCAAGGAAATCAATTCGTGTTGCATCAAATGGACTTGCAATCCCTCGAGGCACAGGTCATAAAATTTTACATAAACGACTTCGGCCCCATGCTTACCATTTACACATTGTTCAAGCTCTTAAGCCGGATGATCGCCCTCGCCGAGCAGCTTTTGCTGAAAAACTTCAGCACATTGATCAATAAGCATGACGTTCGAATATGGGATCACAAAATCCTCATGGGGTTATGGAAAAAGAAAGAGACAGTCCCAAACTTAATGTTTGATGTGGTTTAATGCACAACCAGATTATTGGATCGTTCATTTTTATGAATCCACCATTACAGCAGACATTTATCCGGATATCCTAAAACATTACGTTGATCCTCAATTAGAAGAGTTTCAGCCGTGGGTTGTGTTTCAGCAAGACGGTGCTCCTCATCCCTGGGGTTTAATGGTTCGTGACTTTTGAAATGAAACTTTCCCAAATCGATGGATTGGGAGAAGTGGTCTAACACCATGGCTGCCAAGATCTTCAGAGATTGCCCCTTTAGACTTTTTTTGTGGGGCTATGTAAAAGACAGAGTTTACAGAACACCAGTACATGACATCGAAACGTTACAATCACAAATGATCAATGTTCTTGCAACAGTAAACGAAGAAATGCTGGAGAACAATTTGGCGCGAAATTGAATATCGCCTTGACATATTGAGAGCATACGTTGAAGTCCATGAATAGCTTGCAAACTTAAATTTTTGGAATATGGCTATTACTTGAAAAGCTAAAATTTTTTAAATAAAAAATTTGTATGAACAAATTTTACTTAGCAAAAAACCGACTGATTTTATCTACTTTATTTTTTTAGCAATAAAATTTAAAAAGTGTTCAAGACTTTATGGACACCCCGTATATATACCGGCAAGTTAAATTTTACTCTAAACTCTCAAAATGAGCATTTTCGCTAGGTAGCTTCTGAATTATAAACAGCACTTTAAGGTATTGATGTCTAAGGCAGTGTTAGTGTTTAACTCTTCTGTGATGTTACGTCATGTCCACGGCAGTGCTGAAAACAGTAGTTTTTTACATCTTAGAGGTCTTTGGCTTATTGCACTAAAATTTCATTTTGGTTACGTCAATCAAGTGTTGTTATGAAACTGGTTTCGTTTGCATTCGTGCTTTTTATAGAGATTTGAGCTATTGCTAGAATGCTTACCACTACAGCGCACCACGTATGAACAAAGCCAAGCAACTATTATTGCTTTTATGTTATTTTGGGCATTAAAAACACCGGATTTTAATAATCATTTCCTGGATGTTGTAACTAATTATCATTTACTAAATTTAAATGCTAGAAACCCTTTAAAAGTTGTTTTCATCCAAATTAAACCACTTACAAGAACGGTCTTTACTAATGAGATATTTTCTTGTCTTGCTTACTAAGTGATAACTGTTGTATATGCTTGCTGTTTCTTGTTCAACGTATTGCAGTGATGTAGTTTTGTAAACTTGCCTGACTTTTTGTTTGTTTTGCATGTCGTCGTCCATTCAGAATCGAACCAATTTGCTGCTTTATGAACAACAAAAGGTACACAGTCATTGCATGTGCTTCTGTTGTTGAACAGTTTACCATTCTTGTTTAGTTAGGTGGCTCTGCCAGTAAATACAACAACTACAAATAGAGCCCGTGCTTAACGGGTTTAAATAGTGAACCCGCACGTATAGCGTGCCGTAAGGGGTAACCATTGATTTGCTCTAGTGGTTGCCGTTTTGTTTGTGGTTGGCGACCAATTACAATTAGTATGAAGACCGGTTCGAAATGAGCTGCCATGTTTTTCTTAATCTGCTTTCATGCATGGATCAGTATTTGTGGGGGTAGCCTGGATAACCGTTCCACACCGTGCCTCCCTTCCGAGAAAGTGGTACAAACAGTAAACACACACGCTATTCAATAATAATCCATGCACATTTTTATCCTTTTTCTTGGTTATTGCACGACCCACATTAGCCAACTCCAGAATTCATTGGAGGATTTAAAACCTGGTCCCAAATCTTGCTTTTAGGGCGCTTGCTGAAAAGCGGCCTCTGATTCTCTGTTTACAAACAGGTGGTTCTAACATTTGATATATAGTGTTTTGTTTTAAACGTTTAAATTGATCACGAGTTCGTATTTTCTTCTAGTGCCAACTGATGCCAATACACAACACAGTTATATGCTGCATGATTGTTTATGTAGTGTATAACGCTGACTTGCAATTGCGAGGTTGTGTGTTTCATGCCCGTAAAGCGTCTCTGCTGTCGGCTCTTTGGTGACCTTGGAAAGCACTTCCCACCATTTTTTTGTTGCAGTGTTTATGATAGAAATGCGTTGTGCTAACAGTTTGGCATATCTGAAGCAGGTCTTGACACAAGTTGTTCTTTGTATAACCGGCAGCTTTGCTTCTAATTGGAGAATGAAGAATAAAACTCTTGTTGTGCCAGCCAGTTGTTATCTTCAGTGATTCTTAAGGAAGAGAAAAGACGACAACATTTGGAACTTGAGCGACAACTTGCCGAACAACAATCCCAGCTTGCAATGATGTCATCGAAAGATAAAGAAGCGAGACTGAAGGATTATATCAATCTAAAAAAAGTGTGTTCTAGATAAGTAGAGACAAATAAGACTACTTATCATGGAAAGCGCTCGTCAAAGTTTAAAATTATTTTTCTCAACGTTACACGTCATACGCGGTTTTTGCTAGACGTAGGTCTGCTGTTAAATAGTTTGTATTTATACAATGGTTTATATTTTACTAAAAAATACTTAATTTTTGGTTGTAACTTAAGCATAATTGTCATTTTAAAACATTGCTTTGCGTACCCGTATTGCATATCATACCACACCGGTCCTTTTCGTTTGTAGTTCAATTCTGGTGCTAATGTGGTTGGCGTTAATGCATCAGCTGGTGGTAAATTTGTCTGTTGAAGTTGCAGTATGTTTTCGTGGTATGTGTTATGATTTTTAACGACATTTTATTTCAGGATTTTGAAAGTCTTGATAAATCTATTCACGAACAACAAGAAAAGAGAGAAAAAGAAAAAAGAGAGTTGCTGGAACGTTTAAATCAAGGTATTATGACTTTAATATGTGTTAAATGTATCTTTCATTCAAGTTTATGTGCTCGTGCTTCGTTCGCTAGTTGTTTGTCAGATTGAGCTCCCGCTGGAGCCTGTCTGCTTGCTCGGCCGTGTAGCCTGTCTGCTTGTAGCGCCTTCTCTAGGGGAGCAAAATCGAATCTGTTGTCATGCTTTTCACGCTGTTACATTAGCATACCTCAAAGTTGGGCAGCTGTGAACGCTGCCCAGTTAAATATTCTTAAAAGTTTTTTGGCATGATTCAGTCAAGGTTTGAACCAGCAACCTACTGTTGAGGCTGGTGCTTTAACTCAAAGGTGCAGTACCTGCCGTGCACAAATGTCTGATTTGATTTGAAGTTGTTCTCCAAAAAAGTCTTCATTCCTGCACGAAAGTGAAAACCTGAATTTGAACCTCAATTTTGATTGAAAACAAAGCTTTGCATTTGGAAAATTGACCTAGAAAAATGATCTTCACTCTGCACGAAGGGACAAAACCTGAATTTAAACATTAATTTTGTTGAAAAACTAAAGGTTTTGCATTCAAGAAATTGATTCCAAAAAATAGACTTCACTTTGTGCGAACAGAAAAATGATTGCTTATTGGCGGAGTGCCGAGGCAAAAAAAGCACTAGTACATACAGAATCGAGAGAATACCTTAGCTGATGTTCAACGAAGTCGATAACTTTGCTGAACTTGCTGTAGTGCAGTGATTGGCAAGCTTTTTTCATTCTGGTTCAAATTTTTCTTGTGATTGAAGGCCCTGACAAATGATAGCTTTGCACTATGCTGTGCAGCTTTATTCAATCATAACAATGCTTGGATTTGCAACCTTACAAAACTTTACAAAGCTTCATGCAATTAGCAGGTTGGAGTAAATAAAGCAATGTAGCTCGATGGAAAGCTATATGAGCTATGCGGTGCTAATTCAAATCGCTACATTCGTAGTTGGTGCATTAGCTACATGTTAGACATGAAACTGGCACGTGAGTAGACCTGCATGCCACATGGTCTATACAGTTCGCCGACAATTCTTCGGAGTCAATTTTGACCTGGTGCACGTCTATCTGTTGCCATTCAATTGCCTGAGATTCTTCATACTTGAACTGAGGGTTGGAGCAATATTTCGCTTAATTATATCAACATGTTTGGTTACAGGAGCACTCGCACAGATGGTGCAGGGTTGCTGGTGGTTTTGAAAAAAATTGTTTTGCCAAAGTATCGCCATACTGTTTGATTTGGAATCGCCAACAACCACGAAAACGCTTTTGACAAAGCATCTTGTTTCAAAGCTCTGTACTTTTTAAACATAAGCTTTATTGACAACTTTAGTGACAATATGTTTTGTTCGCAGTTGAAAACGAGGCTTCAAGTTTGGTGAACCAACTTTTAAGTGCTAATGAAAAGTAAGTGATTAATATGAAGTGTAACGTAGGTGTGGTAGAGGAAAGTCCTGCACACGTCATTAGTCTTAGACTAAAGTTACACTTAGTCATACTATTAAATTTCACATAAAATTAAGCTTACAGTAATTAATCTTAGCTATTACATATCAAAGCAGTGTTATAGTTTACTAGTGGTAAACCTTCGCCTATGCTCGCAGTGGCATTTTTTAAAATTTGTTTTGAAACATATAACATTCAATTTATTTTGATATAGCATATGATATTGGGCATTATTGCTGCTTCAGTAAGTTGAGCTCTAAATGATCACAAAAGAAAAGTTGTGCGATGAAGTGGAGACAGTGAATGGATTTTGTTATTTGGGAGACAGACTAAATGCTAGTGGTGGTTGTGAAGCGGCAGTTAGAGCAAGAGTAAGAATCGGTTGGGTAAGATTCAGAGAATGTGGAGAATTGTTGCTTGGAAATACGTTTCCTCTAAAGATGAAAGGTAAAGTCTATCGTTGTTGTGTAAGATCAGCAATACTGTATGGAAGTGAGACATGGTGTCTAAAAGAAAATGAAAAAGCAATTTTGAGAAGAACGGAGGGAGCTATGGTGAGAGCCATGTACGGTCAGAAAGTGGTAGACAGGAAGACGGCTGAAGAACAGATGGATATGTTGGGGTTGAAGGAAACTATAGAGCGGTTAGCAACAGCGAATGGAGTTAGATGGTATGGACATGTGCTGAGGAGGGATGACGATAGTGTTTTGAGGATTGCTCTGAATCTTGAAGTGAGTGGCAAGAGAAAGCGAGGACGACCGAAGACGACTCTTGGGTACCCACCAGTGGCAGTCCGCCTTGTTGGTGGTGGGGCTACCAGTCACTCAAGACTGGTTCGAAATGGGCTGCCATCTTTCCCCTAGCCTAATATCAATTAGGTTGACGGCATGAACCTGAATTACCGTTCATGCCGTACCTCCATCCCAAGGAAGAGGAGGGGTAAACACACACACACACACACACACACACACACACACACCAAAGAAGACCTGGAAGAAGCAAGTGGAGAAGACAGAGAAGATTGGTTTGAAGAAGGAGGATGCCCTGAGACGAGACAAGTGGAGGGACGGAGTGCGAGAAATTGCAGAAGAAATGGGGTGAATCCGGCCATCTCTGTTAAAGGGACAACACCGGATAAAAACTGAATCACTACTAAACAAGTGCATTTCTACCACAACTAGTGCAATCAATCAGAGCGAATTGCTGTAAAGAGCCACTTTATCAGTGTCACGAATAATAATTTGTAGCAGCTTTAGAAGCTGTTGTTTTGATGTTATGTAACTTGAATATATTTTTAGCCAAACTTGTTTACAAAGTTTTGATTGCAAGATTGTGGCTGTGGTGCCACATTGGCAAGTGATGAAACTGGCAAATTTATACTGATGACATCGTGGTAAACCCCGTTGTTTATATGGGAATCATCTAGAACAGCAGTTCTAAACCTAAGGTCCGTGAGGTGGTTTCATGGGGTCCATAAATGCTTTGGTCAATTTTGATATAACTTTAAGCAATGGATTTGCTTAGTGGTTTGTTCAACTTTTGATATTTGTTGATAGTTTGCATCACCAAACTGTGGGTCGCGACCCTATTCGGGACTGCCAGTGGTTTCATAAAGTTTGCCCACCAAAAAAAGTCTTCACATACTTTACATTTAATCAGTAAAATTTATTGATTGTGGACCTTCAGTGTATTGATCTTCAAAAAAGTATCTTCACGTCATTGTGTTCTAAACAATAGAAGTCTACAAGACTGATACATTCTTCAAACGGGTCCGAGACTACAAAACGGTTGGGAACTACAGATCTGAACACCAAGAATGCTCGTCGCTTAGTATATACTGTATATATGCATGTATGACTGAAAATCTTTAGAGAGAACGAGTGAGAAAACAGGTTGTGTTTATGTGAATCCACATTAGTTCATGCGGCATACAATTTTTTGTTTTTAAATGCCTTAAAGGCTAAGTGGAACTGATAATTGTTGTGGCTGGTAGAGCAGTTGAGGTTAAGTTTATTTATTAAAGTAGTTCTTGTTGTTTCGATCAAAGTAGTGTGGATCTACAGCTGGTAGATAAGATATTTGTTACCGAATTAGCAAGGTCTCGATAAATTTGCAGTCGGACAAATTGTTTGATTGATACATAACGTCGTCTCAGTTTTAAAATTCTGTACTATTGTTATAGAATTTGGTTGATACATCCATGGTTAACACGCAACCAGCTGCTTATTGCATCCAAATTTCTTGGGACAGAATTTTCCTGTTCGTTACTCTTTATCAAAACCTTTGTTAATGCGTCCAACCATTGCTTGATCTTAGTGCAATCACTTTAAGAGAGAGAGAGAGGAGAGTTTATTTTTGCTTTTGCGCATCAACACAGCAAATACAGTAATGACAAGACAAAAATTAAAAAACAGTGGTTGCAGAAGCCACGGAATATCGAAGAATCTTTCGGTTATTGAGTCAAGATTCCCTCCGACCTCAGCCGTTAAGATATTTATGAAAACAAATAAATAACAATTTTTAACATCAGTGATCAAAACCTATACGGGTTTAGTGTGCTAATTTTTGGAAATGGTAGTAAAATAAGAAAAGGGACGAAGACAATATCACACGCGTATGACTTAGATCACTAACACTATCAATTATTTTTGCCGAGAGTTAATATTCATAAACAATTTTAGTTTATGTGCTTTTTTTGATAGAAATCCAATTTACGTCCTACAATTTTGAATTGATGCTACCTATCAGTTCAAAACCTCTCTAAGAAAGTAGTATTTGCCAAAATAATTTGTTTATTCGAGGGCAATAGTAAACTGGAATTGGTCAATTTCGTTTGATGTTGACGAATAAAGTTTATCTTATGTAAGGAGTAAGTTTTTTTGCCAGTTGATTATTGTGGAATCGGTACATAAATTCAGCCGATTCAAGTAGAAGACGTCTTCTAATATTAACACATGAAGATCTTTATATAATTGTAAATTTGGCGTATATAAGTTACGAGACAAATATTCAGTCACTTTCATCTCTCTTTCCCCACGATTCGCAGGCTTAGATTTGCTGATTCGATGTATGTTTACCATTACACACTCGGTTTCGAACCAGACTTTTTGCTGAGCATTGCAACACTTTAAATTTCGGATACTTCTGGGGAATACCAGTGAAGCTTTTATGAAATTTTACCTCCAGACCCACCGATCCGTAACCTGTAGCAATTACTCTACATCACGACAGCAGCCGAATTATTTGTAGCTAAGTTTGTTTGCAGTTGCCCTCACAGTAATTCCGTACTCTATTCTCCTGTATACAAGACTAATAGAGCCTGCGATGGGTTTCCCTAGATAAAAAAATGCGCTATCTCCTAAACAGCACAGAGCACCTGGCAAACTGTAAAGACAAATAATTTCTGTGGCCCCATGCATGAACCAGATGATAACCCGCACGACAATCAAACTGAGAAAAATGCAGTTAATTTAAAGGACTGTAAAACACAAATGCAGCTGTAGAATGACATTTAATTTTTTTTATTATGTCAAGTATATCTACAGAATTATTCGTGAATTATTTCAGTTGATAAACACCAACACTAACAAAGTTATGAAGCAAATTAAAAAAACTGATATGATTTTTTTTCATTTTCCGTGCGTATACCTGATAACCCACATAACAAGTTTGTGCATTGAGAAAATTTATTTTGGTTTTATTATTCAAGTTAAGCTCAATTTGTAACAAAGATTCAATTATCATTGGAAGAGTCTTTAAGGCCATAGTCCATATGAAAAAATAAAAAAGAAACTAAAGCAAAGTATAGAAATAAAACGTAATAGTTAAACATTATGTACATTTAGCCAGCTCGAACTACTATAAGTCGCATTATCATTATATAATACGACAGATTATACACGGGACTGGCAGTTATGTAGAAGTCTGCTGTCCTCTATGTGAATGTCATAGGTCCATTTCTAAGTGAGTTTTCCCAAAGTTAAGATCAACTTCAGTTCTTGATTCTGGTGTAGTATCTAAAAGCAAGAATTGGAATAACTCAGGTTAGAAAGCGCCTCTGGTATGTCGTAGAACAAAATTTTGATAGAAGTATTTATGAGACGGATCGAGCTCCAACAAAATGCCAAGAGCTAACCATAAATGTAGATGTACATCCAGTTGCATGTGAATGTGACCGTATGCACTCCACATAAAGAAGACTTAATGCCTAAATCCTGAAACTAGCAGTTGAAGGTGTGGTGACCTTGCAAATAAGTCTATCTCAATTCTTAATTCACAAACCTTGTGCAGCTGTATTCGGGACTTTGTCCAAAATTGATACAATAGGCCGCTATCCGCTAGACACTCATACCTTTAGCGCGATAAACGCTAACGCTTGTCCTTTCCAAAAACCAGCGGTCGTTAATCGCTAATGCGCAAAATGCAGTGGTCGCAAATTCGAATCTCACTCAAAATGTTACTATGTAAAAAAACAGTCTTTTTTTCGTAGTCCAGCTGGGGAAATACTAGCATTCCAGAAGATAACACTAACAAATGCACTAGTTGTCGCAAAAACAGCACAAAAACAAATATTTATTAAAATACAGTTATTTAAAAAAATAAGCATCTCAAAATCTTCGTCGCTGACAGTGAAGAATTTAAGACTCTCGGGAAAGATGTCATCATGGCCCCCCTCAGCCTCAAAGATTTACTAACCAGCTACTCCATTGGATAATATTGGGTGATTTCTGCAGATACTCTTTTTTGACGTCATGGAAATCTCAACGAACTGTACTGTCTCGTTTTCAACATTTCCAGTTTCATTGATTTTGTGTTAATTACGCTGTTTATAAAAATATGTCTTGTTGTTTAGTGCCTTTAATTTCAAGCTTAGAAGTTTCAGAATGATAGAAAA
Source organism: Trididemnum clinides (assembly GCA_963675345.1). NCBI lineage: Eukaryota > Metazoa > Chordata > Ascidiacea > Aplousobranchia > Didemnidae > Trididemnum > Trididemnum clinides. The sequence goes on from OY776286.1 coordinate 36,888,587, forward strand.
ATAGTTAGAACGTAGGGGTATATTCTTTTCCAAAGGCTAATAAAGTTTTATGACAATTTGTAAAGCCATAAGAGGGCCCTTCAAAAAGGGGAGGCCTGAGGCAAGTGCTTCACTTACCTCGCCCTATATATTTCCACTGATCGCTGAGTCCAGATCGCTTTTGCTTCACCACGTCTTTCCCTAATGAAAACAGCCGTTCCAATGTTGCCCTGGAAAGTATGGCGGTGTTGTATTTTACGAATAACCCGCTTAATGTCGCATTAGAGAGCAACCTAGCAACCGATTTGCTTTGAGACTCGTGTCTCTCCGTGATAAAGTTGTTTAATAGCTTCTCACTGCTGCTGTCTTTTCGTGACTTCTCAGCAAACGGCTTTTTATGAAAATTCGTCTTCGGAAGATGCTCTGTGGCAGCCTGTGATGTTTGAACGTTTTGCACTTTTGAGACGATATTTGTAATTTGACGAGCTTAGCGCTAGCGGCAACTGCTTTTTAAAAAATTAGCCCAACTTCCGCTAGCGCTATTGTGCACAAAAAGTAACGCCCGCTATTTTTAGCGCCGCTAGTGCCTACCGCTGTCTAGATCAGAGGTATAACTTCGAACATGTATCAATACGAAGAAAGAAAGAGGAAAAAATTATTAAACAAAATCTAAATAATTACCCTAAAACGCTATCGAATAAGCAAGCTGGTGGATGACTACCCATCCAAGGACCATATCAATATCATCTGACTTGCTATAATTAATGTGGCTAGAACTAGATGATATTAACGCAAATCCAAGATAGGAATTAAATTAGCCTGACCAGCTTGTGAGTACTAATTAACAGATTTTTTTATCTGAACATTTAAGAGCTTAAAAGATGTTGCTTTTAAATAGGTGTAAATGTAACTTAAAATTTTCAAATAATTACCACCCATCATCAAGAATCTAAATTTTGATGTCTCGCCACTTCCCTTAAAATCACAAAATTAACTGAGATGAGACTATAATACTCTTAATCAACCTGACCAACTGAGCAGGGTATTAAAAAATCGTACTCATTCCCTTCGTATCCTAGTCACATTGAGTGCAAACTGTGGGCTGCTATGTCTTGATACTCTCTTATGTCGATCCGTTTCTACAGCTAATTTAGGACCCCATTGTGAGTTTTGACAAAATACACCTGCCATTTATATCCTTGCTTAGACTAAGCCAAGGTTCCATTGCAAAAGCATCCTTAAATAGAGCATCTTTATTCTGAGGTAGATCTAGAATTCCAGACAATTCAGCAAGGTTAAGAGACGGCACCACTTGGGACAGCACTTTTTACAGCAAATATACTCAGCATGCAACACACTTTCAGCATATATCATGCCAAGAGTTATAATTTAAAAGAATCATAAACTTACTATCGTCCACTAGCTTTAGTACAGCATTAAGCGGAGTTTTTGTCTTCTTTTCGGTCTTCCTGCAGCACTTAGCAGAAGAGGCGCCATCTTGATTTGTGGGTTATCAGGTTTATGCACGAAAAATGTGAAATGGAACATCAGCAATATTTGGAAAAATTATCATAGCAATTTACCCACTCAATTTCGATCGCTGAAAAAGTTTGTGAATAAAATGTAGGGTGGCAGTAATGTTTTCTGGGTGCTAACTCGTTTTTGTAGAAAATGTGGCTTATCAGGTTCATGAATTGGGCCAGAGATTTATCTGCGACGTCTATTTAAGACTTTGGTCGATAAGTCACCCAAGATATTTGACTTTAAGGGCTCTATAAATAATTATATCATTATGGGCTATTCTAAAGTTGGATTGACATATTGTAAGGGGTTGTTTGTTTATTATCACATAATTAGTTCTTGAAAAGTTAAGGGATAGCTTATTTGGCGAAGCCAGGAATTAATTTTTTTGAGTTCTATATAAACTTTGTTTTTCTAGTTTTTCAACTTTTATCAGCCAGCGTCATCAGCAAATAATGTGCTGTCAAAATTAGAGATCAACGGGATGTCATTACTGTAGAAGGTGATCCGAAAGTCTTGTCACCCCAGTGAATAATTTCAATTTACCATAATTTCAGACTGCCAAAATATTACTTTCGTTCACACTCTCACTATTGTTTATTATACGTTCACTTGTGGTTTGCATCGTTTCATGCATATGGAGGTACACACACTTGCCATAGTTCATTGAAAATATCAGTATAAACATCCGTGATTTTCATTACACAAAATGATGCGATGCCATGTCCTGTGTGATATTTTGGGTAGTATTGGTTTGGTAATTGTTCTAAAGATTGTCCTAACAGCGTCCATCTACTGCTCGGTATTTTTTTATCGCTCTTGTAAACTCTTCTTCAGAGGGACAGGTATACCGAATCTTCTAGCAAGGCCCTATTGCACAATCTTCATGCTCTTGCCGGAATACATGCGCCCATACGCTTGCAATCAGCCTCATTTTCAAACTTTGGGAGCTCCTGTCAACTATAGATGGAACAAAAATGAAGAATATTACTTACTGATACAATTAGAAGGAGATCCAGTGTTTTAAATCCGGTTTATTATCCGTTAACACAGGTGGCTGAGTTCATCTTACGATCCTCGAAAGTTGATGAACAATTAGAAATTGAGCAATCTCAAATAGAAAATGCAAAAACTGTATTTTTTGGCAATATAAAATCAATATTTACTAGGATGACAACACTTTTGGACCACCCTGAACAATTATAAAAGTTATTGCCCAAGGCAATGTCCCGGGGGTACCCCGTATTATACTTTGGCATTTGAAAATATGGAGTTACGTACATTGATATCTCTTTGTTGAATGAAGGGTTAGAAAACCTTAAACATATTGAATCCGCAAAGCTCAAGGAAACGCTGACAACCCTGGTTGAAGAGCTTTGACCTATGTTGTTTTACTTTTGCTATTACGTTAGCGATGCGTTATTGCTATCACGCACTGCGTATCGGGAGCGAAAGTGGCGGCTTTAGTACAATTGCGTTGGATAAAAAGTTGCGATTGAATGACTTCGGCTTAACCGAGTTAAAATAGCGAAGCTGCTCATCGAACATGTCGTTGATGCGACTATTGGCTTCCACCCGTGACAACCTGCCTTTTGATTGTGAGGCTACCGGTGATTGATTTGCGTTCGTGACCGGTTCGTAATAAACTGCCGCTGCTGCTCAGCTTGATTGGGTTGGCGGTGGTAGGATATAATCGTTTCAAGCCGCTCCTCCACAAGGAAGAGGAGGATTAAACACTTCAGCGCACTAAGGCGAACGACATTGATCACTCGCTTCAAAAGTGATGCAGATAGTGTCGCTACTAGGTGGGTTGTGAACACGTTCTTTTCGGTGAACTTCAATGCGTATCTTGGCAATACTAAAATGGTTACTAGTTTTCTATAACCAGCGTCGTGGTGTAGCGGTTAAAGCGTTCGCTTCGCTGCTAGTAGACTTGGGTTTAATGCCTTTGTCTAGTCATAAAAAATGATTTTCACAGCTTCCATGCTTGCCACTTGGCACTACAGGGATAGTGAGAAGACGGCAAGTTCTTCTGTTGTGTCTTTGGGAAAGGCACTGTACGGGATATCCTCATCTTTATGTGACAGGCAGAGGGTAGGCCTGTGTAGTCTACCCGTCGTGGTGGCCCAGTCTTACTAATGACGTGCAAGCAGAGGGCATACAAATGAATGAATGACTTGCTCTGAAATTTGGTAGTACGTTTATGCTAGAATCTTTCATAGAGTAAAAAAGCAGGAAGCTTTGTTGGAAGAGCTGGAGCGACAGAGGTTGCACGAGGAGGAATACTTTAAAGTAACGCAAGAAGATGTTGAAAAGTTAAGAAAACAAGAAACACTTGGTAGGTGTTTACATATTATGGCTGAACGCATATAAAGGGGAGATATTTATATAAAAGAAGTTCTCTCTCTCCTTCCTACCCGAAAAGACTGTGGAGACATAATGACGGTTTTTGATAGATTTTTGTCTGCATGCTGTTCTCCCTTTCACTTCTCCAAAAATCTTGACTCTGACTTTCTCTTTAAATTATAGTAACTAGTTGCCAGTAGCTACTGATCGCGTGTTTAGGCTAGTGCCAATTTGCTGCGTTTTTCAATTGTTATTTGTTTCGCAGCTGCAATGAAATCAATGTTAGCCAGTGACGATCTTTCAAACAGCGTCATTCAAAAGTACCTCGCTGAGCAAGAACATGCTCGTAAGGTGGCGCAATTGAGCATGGGAGAAGATAGCGAGAAGCTTGATGCCGAACTTAAAAAGCAACAAAATACTCAAAATGTTCTGGTCCAAAAAATAATGACTGAGGTAGGCCATAATTACATATCTGGCAGTATACAACCATCAATAGGAAGCTGCGTCCACTATTTTCCGCGCTTCAGGGATTACGTTGTTGAACTGCTCATCCGTAATGAGAGGCGATACCACGCCTGGATAAGTGTTTCGCGCCGCACCTCCATTCATTAAACGAAAAAGCGAGTCAGAACAACAATTCGATCCCTGTTCTAATAACTGTAAAGTGGTGCCTTGATTGGAGTTGATTTGTCTTGTTCATGTATTGTGACAGCCAGCATGTAAAACTCGATTTTCCATCATGTTATAGGTTATGGACATATGGTAACAGTTTATTGGCGGCTTAGATTTAATATTAAGGTTTGTGGAATCTAGCATGCTCAAACAAGGATATTTTTTGTAAGCTGCTCACCCAGCATATGGAAGGGTCGACTTTGGGGCACCCACCTATGGGAGCTACCAGCTTGCAATGGGAACCTGAATGGAATGTAACTGTTCCGCATTGTGCCTTCGCCCATGGAAGATGAGGGCAAACACACTCAGCTTGTGTAAGTTTTAGGAAGCTCTTGCGTCTCCGACGCCGGGCGCGTCAAATGGCAAACTAAGGCAAACATGCGTTTATATGTCAAGAATTAAGGCGTTGGCTCTACCGTCGAATTGCCATCGTCTGATCTTGTGACATCGTTATGTCTATTGTGGGCTCGATGTTGTCGTGCTTAAGGCTTTGCCTCGCAAGTGTAAGACCCCAAGTTCAAACCCGGCAATATTGGAATTTCGAAAAACAGTTCTTTTTCTGCCAGGGTATAACAACACTGGTATACACTCTTGTCGAAGGAAAAGCGAACCAGCGCGATAGCGTAGTGGTTAGAGCGTCCGCTTCGTAGTCGGTAGGCCTGGGGTTCATTCCCTAAGTCGGGTCACATCAAAAGACTTTTAAAAATAGTATTCACAGCTTCCCTGCTTTGCGCACAGCATAAAAAAGGGATAGTGTGGAGAACAAGCCGGCAAGCTTGCGTTCTGTGTTGTTAGACAAGGCACTTAAGGGGACGCCTCCACCTTTATGTGGCAGACAGATGGCGTACCCGTACTTCACCTGGTTGCAATTGTAAAGTTGCTAACTCAGTATGTCGTAAAAGGCGACTCTTGAGTACCCACCAGTGGCAGTCCGCCTTGTTGGTGGTGGGGTTCATACATTATGTACATTGACGTGATCTTGACGTGATCTTTTATGTTACAGGAGCATCTGCAGAAGGAAGCGTTCTCCATCCTTCAGTTCCAACGTGATGCAGTGCAAATGAGGTTGATGTCGCAGATCGGACAACTTCAAGACGAACTGGTCCGACTCACGCGGATAGAAGCGAAGAAGAAGGAGATGAAAATGGAAATAGAACAGGTAAACATTGAAAAAGCTGTGATTAAATAAATATCTGCATTTTCTAGTTACCGAAGAAGCTGTTACGGATATTAGAACATGTGTAATCAGATCCATTTCGAAATTACCGATGCTGCTGGCTGGTTGGTTAACTGTACCCCATTTTTCAGCACGAAAGTTGCACATAAGGCGTAAAATGTCTTTGCCAAATCACATCTTTGTAAAAATGATTCAGCATGTTGATGTAGAGGCGAGGTCTCCAACACACCGGCCCATTACAGCAGCATGTAGGGTTTACACTAAGAAAGTTGAGCATGAAATGGCAAATGTTGAATTGATCTGTCACCCAGAGATTGCTAGTGCTAAGGGATCGTTCATATTGGCAGATTTTCTGTTTCTGTTTTTGAGGTCAAAGCTGCTGTCTTGTGGTAATTATAACTGATTAATTGTCTTGCTGTTGTTGAGACAGAAAAAGCTGGAATGAGTATCAGTAAAGCGTAAGATGACTGCTACACTTAAATGATGTGTTTGTAAGCAAATGTTCAAATCGCGTTTTTAAAGTTAATACGCTTGCTACCGCTGTCACTTTTCTACGCCGCAGTTCTTTCTGTTGTTTCACTTGCATAGGGAGGATTATTCAATGAAATGTTTGGTATCGTGTTTATTTCATAGGAATCTTTGCGCCTGATAAGGAACGACTTGACAGATCTCATGATGCAGTTGCTCAAAGAGAAAGATCAAAGGCAAGAAGTCTTGTACGAGAGATTGGTGGGTATTTGAAATTTAACTAGTTCTCACCAATTACTACTTGCAAGTAGAAATTACTTGTCTTTTTAAAGACACTGCTAATGCAGTTGCTCTCACGTGTCTTAGTAATGGTGATGCAATGCAGTACTGTCTCGATAAGCCTTGTGTAATCGTTCTTGCTTACTTATCAAACCCTATTCAAAATAGACTCATGAACCTTGCTTGTGTATAAATCGAGTTACTATAATTACTTTTGCGTGGTCCTTCCTGTCAGTAGCCTTGAGATTTAAACGTTGCGAATTAATATCTGTCAACCTAGAGCCCTCATCTCGCCGGTTCTGTTGCTAGTGCCGAGCGGCCAACTTTTCAAATAGAACAACTACATGTCATTGCTTCACAGCAATGCGACTAACGTTAAGAGCTTAACAAGAGCATACCACAAACGAAAGAGGAGTTGTTTCCAGCCGATTTCTTTCATACTATCTTTGGTATACGGTGGATTCAATGTTGTGTTTGATAAGTTAAGCTCCATTTCAGGTTGAAATGGAACAGCAACGCGAGAATGATCAGGTTGATTTCTGGCTCGTACAGTACCAACGTTTACTTGACTCAAAACCAGAGATCTTGGTGCAGAAGGTAAGTTGGTAATGATCTCAACCGAGCGCAGTCGGCTGATAGCAAAGTCCACGTTAAGAATTATTTTCCGGCTACAAGAAAACCTTTGCAGTACACAGAATTACTTGCATTCATATCCGCTTCAAAGTTACCACTGCTGCTGGCATATTGTATTTCCATTACAAGCCTGCAATCAAGCAAAAGACATTGCACTGCTGTGCCTTTTCTTAAGAAGCGGTCTATTCAACCAGTGTGACTGTATTGCGGTTAGTGATTGGAGCGTCGGCTTCGCAGTCAGTAGACCTGAGTTTAATTCTGTTGTCGAGTGATACCAAAGACAAATATGGGCTTCACAGCTTCCTCCTTGACGTTCATGAAAAAAGCGATGGCATGGAGAAAAAGCCGGCAAACTCGCTTGTGTGCTTGGATAAGGCACTTCACCGCATACCTCCATCGTTATTTGGCAGACAGGTGGTTAGGTCGGGCAGTTCACCTGTCGAGCATTCCATCTGTCGTGGCGGCACAGTCTGACTAAAGTCTAGCAAACAGAGCATGTACTCATGCAGTGAATGAATAGCTATGCAAGCGCTGAACTAGATGCGAGATTTTGAATCTTATCAAGCTGACTTTTTTCTGCTGGCTTTGAAACCTGTGCTTGCAACCAGCTCTGACAAGAGAAAATTCCATTTCAATATTTTTGTACAGGAACACGGTTTAGAAGACGAGATCATTAACATGCTCCGTCGTGCTGACGCAGCTCATCACATTCCAAGCTTTGCGCGTCATAAAGTGACGTCAGCAAACGTCATGTACCTGACGGACAAACAGTTGCAGAGCATCGGAGTATTTGAAGTTGGATTACGTCAAAATATTCTAAGGTGAGGTTTGGTGGCAATTTGTTGAGGATAGTTTCGATTCTGAGGGTCACTTCTCCTTTTTCTGAGTAGAGGACTGGAGCTACGGTGTGAAGATGGATCGGTTCAAAAAAATGCGGCTGTTTAATTCCAGCCAGTAATGAATGTAGGTCGCCCATCATCGGGCGGATTGATTTTGGTGGCTGGGCAATAAAGGTTTTGGGTCGCTCCGTTGTCGTAGTCCTGCGACAATGAAGCGATTGCAGGTTTGGCTATAAGATGCAACAAAGATCTTTGCTTAACAGTGCTGCTGTAAACTCATTGTTTGTGCAACAGTCATTGCAGAAGTAGCTGGGTGCTAACGTGCTGCGATTGACGCTGCACTCTGCTACTACATCAAGCAACGTGATGCGGCTAGTAACAAAAGCAGTTTCTTGTTGCTCGAAATTATATGTCAGCTCTTCTCAAAACTTTCTTTACTCGTAATTTCTTTTGTTTCTGTTACAGATTTTCCCATTTTTCAAGTTTCAAAACATTTAAATGTTTTTTGCAGAGAAATTGAGAACATGGTTGTTCAGCACAAGCAAATCGATACCCCCCACACAGAAACGCCTTCTACATCGTCATCAGAACCATCTGCTGCGTCATATCCTGTGCCTGTCGTACCTACCGCCCCCACAGAAGAAGTCGAGGAAATTGAGAACGAGTGTGTGGTGTGCTTGGACAAAGAGGTGGGCGGTTTATTTATGCTCGGGTAGAAATAGCCGGCACTTAGCTGGGGTCATCTTCTTCCTGCAGCACTTTTATGAAGCTTAAATTTCTTGAATTGCGACATATTTTTGACGTCCATCGTCTCCGCCAATTTGTTTCCCGAATAAATCGCATCAGAAACTTTCCGAGTTCCTCGCTTTTTATAGATTGCGTATTGTTCAAGCTGATGAAAAAGACGCTGATTTTCAGTTTTATTTTCATGAGTAGAATTGCTTATGATACCGATTTTCTTGTGAGCCTAGCAGTCAATGTAGCACTTTCAAAGCAGCCGTAGCAATTTTTACCTGGTTAGCATGTGCTTGCCGTAAGAATGCAAGCTATCATAAATCCTTTTCCGTGGCCTCGTAAAGCGTTTCGGGTCTCGGAGCTTGAGTTTTTCGTTTTCGTTTTTGTTATGAAGGTATTGTGTGTAATGTAGCAATGGGCCTCGCATGACAAACCGATGAAGCAAGAAATGCACGATGATCACAGATCTGGGGAAAACTGCATTGTATTTCGAAATTGCCGAAATGTTAGCCCCGCACACCAACAGGCGTAGTGTGGCTGGCGTGCGCCCAAAATACGCCTCTCACGACGTGCTAGGAAGGCAGCATATTATATTCAAATCCGATGCTGTGGAGCACTGGCGGTATCGCAGCGTCGCTCTTGCATCGTGAAAAAAATTTTTGAGGCAGATTTAAACTCCTGCAGCAGCGTTGGACTAACACGACGTTTGTTTTTTCAGAGCGACACAGTCTTCCTTCCTTGTGGCCACGTTTGCTCTTGTTTCCCATGTTCTTCCAGTCTTACCACTTGCCCAATGTGCAGAGCTAGGATCACCCAGAAAGTTCGTATGTACCGCAGTTAAACTGACAACCGGCCGTTGAAGTTCCATCAGGAAACCCAATCAAAGTATCAACTTGTATGGAAACAATTCTCTATTGGCGGCAGGGAAAGAAATTGAAATTATACAAACGCACAGTTTCCTGCCGCATTTTCACATTGAAAGCATATGTAATTGCTTTGCCGAAGTGCAAACGGTAATGACAATACGCAATGGTTGTTAACATTCGAATTGCCTTTTTTAAGGGGGAAGTACTATATGTCCTAGCTTTTTTACCTTTTTTGTGATCTATAAGCTATAAATTGAGTATTTGACGAATAGCATCGGAAACACTTCAGCCTGAACGCGTAAAAAACCGTGATTCCACGTGCTGTGCGAATCGCTTGAATTTTCATTTCTTTGAATTCTGTTTACTTTTAATCACTTAAATACGAAATTATATAATTTTTAAGTGCAGTTCGTGCTTGAGTGCTTCACCTTGTCATATGAGTTTATTCTTTGCTATTTTAACGATACCGCCCGGCAGTTAACTTTTGTTGCACGTTTTGAACTTGTGAAAGTTACTTCTTACGGCTAGAATTGTGTGGAGGGGATAAATGAGGTGATAACTTATTTAACTCATTGAACATAAAAGAAACATAGAGTTTGGGGGATTGTGATCTTAAGGTGTGTATTATTGCGTTCAGCCCCCCTCTTTGTTATGACGGTAACATAGCGTGAGACAGTTTATTAAGGTTCACACGCAAACCCAATCAAGAGAAGGCTGGAAAAAAGCGATAGTTCATTTCGAACCAGACGTGAACGCACAATTGCGGTCGTAAATTGGTTGGTGAAAGCATAGCCTGGCCATTTTTTCGAAATGCAAAACCGGGACGCTTATTGTAGACTGCTATTATGACTAGGTAGGGTGGCCATACGTCCCTGATTTAGGCGGGACAGTCCCGCTATTACGTTCCGTCAGGCAGCACAGCTTGACCTAGGGTACGCCAAAGTTAGTCCCGATAAACTAGGGCGTTATGAATACGTACCCTGCCTGAATAACGATTCCGGCCGGTAACGACAACAAACGGGCAGCGAAATAGGTGGGGACCTTTTTTTTTGGAGATCACTCCCGCCACAGGCACGTCCGCGGTCCCGACCTCCAATTGAGCGTCCCGTTTTTGCAGAAGCAAAAAATGGGGCAGTGGATGGCCGCTTTTCACGAAGCCAAATATTTGGACTTCTGATAGCTTCTCGATCAAAAACGGGACGCTCAATTTCAGATGGAGACCGCGGTCGCGCCTACGCTGGGGAGGATCTCCAAAAAAAAAAGGTCACCACCTATCTCGCTGCCCGTTTGTTGTCATTTTCGGCCGAAATCGTCATTGAGATAGGGTTCGCTGACATAATTCCCCAGCTTACAAGGGACTAACTTTGGCGTACCCTAGGTCTAGCTGTGCTGGCTGACTGAACGAAAAAACGGGACATTCGATGATTTGACCGGGACAGGCCTGAAAAAGCGGGACTGTTCCGCCTAAAGCGAGACGTATGGCCACCCTATGAAAGCACCCTTTGATGTTGCCGTCAGGGTAACCTGCGTTTGACGCCACAACACGTGTGGGTGGCTGTTGACTCGGATACTGTGAAGCCACTTCTCAGTCGGCCAAAAACAAAGCTTGTTTTATTAACAATAAAAGCGCGTCGCGTTCTGTTACGCAACGTAACTCTTTCAGCGCTCAACTCGCCATCTTGTGGTGGAGTCTGACGCTCGATTCATCGCGCTATCTCGCATAAAGAGGTTTTTGTGTATCTTGTTGTTGCAATATTTGAGAAAAGTGTAGTTTTAATATCCCATCTCTGGATGCAACATGACCCGTGATACATATTAACAGAGTTTATCTTTTACATCGTCATTCGTCAGTATTATTCTGAATTGCATTCTTTTTGAATTGAAGCATTTTAAATATTGTTTCGGGTAAAAATAAAAAAGGGAGGGCTATTTAAGAAAGCTCACCAGTTGTATTTAGATAAAAAAAATGGCTTTTACGTTTAAAAGTAGTTACCCTAGCCGTTATGCGAACGTGCGCTTTATCGTTTCTGAAATGTTGTAATTTCGATATGATTTATTGGGCGTTTCTCCCTTTAATATCGTCCTAGCGTATCGTCACTTAGTTGTGACATGGGAAAGAACACTGAATCAAGTGGGCCGTGTCTGTTGTTAGTATACAGGATAAAGTTCGTTTAAAACAAAATATACTAAGCGAACTTGCTTCAACCCCTTCTGTAATATGCTCTCCCTAAAAGTAATAGCATTGGTCAACTGCCAGTTGAATTTAATCTTTTTTTTGGAGACCAGTCTGCTTAGGCGTCTACCGTTACGCCACTTGGTGACGCTATTTAGGTAAGACTATGAAATCCACTTACCGCGCATGGTTTACTTTGTTTTCCTAATTGCATGTCCATGTGTTATGTATGTTTGTTGTTTATGTTTTATCGTTGTTTCTTATTCACCAACTTCCGCACTTAATTAAATGTTTATAGAATTTCAACTTTTCATAGAAACAGGTTACGACTTTTAGTATTGAAGTTTTTATTTCAAGATAAAAGTGTTTTTAAAGGTTCTTGAAAAGCAAATAATCACTGAAGTCAAACAGAAAGCGTAGAAAATGTTAAGCATGAAGTGCAGTTTAAATACATCGTGATCTTTACAGCAGTTTGGAATAAGATTTGAAAAAATACCGTTGCAAGTTTCCAGTTGTGATTGCATGCGTTTGTTTTTAAGTAAAGAGGAATGACGAAAACTTATTTTCACGCCCACTTATCGGGGAGTTAGAATTTACTGAACTAAGAATGTAAACGCAGTTTTTATACGAATTCTTTTTCCTTATAATTCAGAGAGAGGTCTATATGTTTTGAAAACGATTTTGTCTCCGTTAGTGGAGGGGGCTGAATTTCCCCTATTTGTCTTGCAATTTCATACCTAGCATTACACTAATTCATTCTTTCACCTACCTGCATTTTCCACGTTATCTTCTCTCAGTAATTTCATCGAACGACTTCAAAACCTTACCCACTTTTTAACTTACCATCACCATTTTTTCTCTGATCATACCAATGCTTATTGCCCTTTGTTTGCTGTTTTGAGTCTACCCACAACTTCTTCTAAAGCTATTCGCATCACAATTTATTCATATCAGCAATATTACAAACAGAAGGGTCAGGATAAGTGGCCATAAAATTATGCGAATATGTAGGTGAAAAACTGGATCTGTTATTTCAATCTTGGGCCACAATCCTTAGTTTCTCGTGTGTACTCTGAAATAAATTTTTGCTTACGTATTACGCAGGTCTGTGCTGCTTATATTATATTTGACTGAGGTTCCACGACAGCAGGAAATGCCGCGAGCGTTTTTCGTCAAGTGCAATGATGCAATTCGGAGTGCGCTTGCAAAGCGTCTCAACTGTTCAGATTTTCCTGTCAGATTGGACTCGTCGAACAACACGTTGGCCGTACATTTTTTATCTCTCGCTCACGTCAATTTTATCTGCTGCGCTGGAACGTCAACGCTCAGACGCGCCTCGTAGTTAATTTACCTGCGCTGGAACATCTGGAGCGGGCACGATGTGCCACTGGCACTAAGTTGCATGCGAGCAGGGAAAGATGTCGTAAAAGGCGTTTTTCTAAGAACTCAACAGCGTAGCCGTGTTGAGCTGCCAGCGCACGTTCGTTGTCACCAGGAAACACTCTGATCCACATGAAACAACCTAAGATACAATTAACTCTTACCACATATTACTTGAAGGTGAAATTAACTTGCGATGTTTTTGTTCTCGTCAGCCAACATGACCAATTCGATAATCAAGCGTTCAAATCTCACTACGACTGCATCGTGTGCCTTTGTTAAAGGTCTTTACCATGGCTTTCTCTGCTTGACAAATTTTAACAAGCAATCAGTTTATTGAAAGTGATATCAAGTTATTAAAGGTAAATGGTGAAACATGAAAACTCCAAAGCAGGTCGGGACAATGCCGTGCGCTTAGCACTTCCGTTGCCGGTCTGGAGGATAATGCATGCTGCAATGTTATAAAAAGATTGCAACAACGTAAGCTATTCTCTCAATGCTTACAAGGATTTTGCATTTTACCCTCGACTTTGTTAACTGCAATCTTTTACCTTTACTGCAATGTTTCGATAAAAATGTACTTTGCAGGCAATGCAACTTCTTGGAAACAAATTTAAATCTAAGTTGTTCTACGCCTAAACCTAAAGTTTGCGTGGCCGAAAGGCTGAAGTAGCTCTCAATACTTTCTTAGCCTGTTGCGAGTGGCTGTTGGTGACAATAGGCTATATTTGAGAAACGACCCTAAATTTGAAATATATATTTTTTGTTAATTGAGCAATATTTACTTGGACATATTTTCTCTCCTTGTCATTTTTTTATTTGTTTTTGGGCGTCAATAAAGCAATATAAGTTTTGCGCTTTAACGAAAGATTTGTTTAATTAAATCAATGATATGATAAAAATTTTACAAAATTGTGGACTATATATTTAAAAATTGCTTCAAGGCCAGTGGCTTTCCATCTTCCTTTAAATTTAGCTTAAAACGAATCCCTGTCCTAAATGTGTTGTCAGTAACATCACACCCACTTCTATATTTTGACGTGGCAACCTTGCTCAAACGTTCCCGCCCTTTACCTTTTCCAGGAGTTAAGACCCTTGATGGAATCTGAACAAAGCAAATTTTCTCAAATGTACTTCGTATCTAGGCCTATTACAAAGTGGCCATTCCCCCAAAAAATTACCTAAATTTGAGGAAGAAAATTAAATTCTGTCCCCGATAAATTATAACTTATTCGTTTTATAGAACTTTAGTCAATATTTTGACGGAGGCTGTTGTAACTGGATGTAATACCTTCGAGATGGAGGTCTCATTGCACAAATGTCAAGAGGAACCTGCTCATCCATTTCATAAAAAAAAACACACTGCCCGTCCTCATCAAGGCTACGTTGTATTCTAAGGTAAAGCACTTCAGGCCAAATCTTCCCCTTCATTACAGTATTATCAAAAGAACCTCAGTTTGTCGGCAGTGATGATAATTCTGAAGCAGGTCTGAAGTTAAAAGTGTTCTAATGGTATAACCGATTAATGATTTTTCCTTTCCATGACAATAAAAAGGTAAAACTAAAGTCCATCAGCGAAGCTAGAAAGAAATTATGCGAGAGTTAAAAGTACATTTTTTGGAGGAGCTGTTCCTCAATTTTTTAAAGGTCGATATCGTCTATCTCCAATTTAATACCTCAAATTTGTAGGAAGATCTTTTCCAAAAAGCGACGTTTTGTAGCCGCTACACCCGAAAGCGACTTCATTCCTCGATCAAATTCAAGAATTTGGGGAGAGCATGGTTTCTGCGAGAATTGTTAAGCTCACAAGCTTCTCATAGGCTTCTCATAAGCTCATGTCCATAACTAATTGTCTTTACGTTTTAGGAGTACAGGAGCACTTTGAATTTACATTAGAATCAGCATCACCTTCCTGTTGTTCACGTGAGTGGAGATGTGGTTTAAGTTTGGCCTAAACTCGGATCTTTGGATCACAATAAAGTGGCAATTAGTTACGGATAAAGGAAAATTTCCTCCAACCACAATTTGTTGTTTCATTTAAATTTCACGAAAATTTACGCCTATTTGGAGTTCATGTGCACCTTGATGGCAAGGAACACCCAATTATAACGCCAGTCAAAAACTAGAAAAACTTTAACGTGTTAAGTATAATAGTTAGTGTTGTAATGAATGTGTTGAGTTTTGCAAAAAAAGTTTTTACCAGCCTTGCAACCACAGTATTTTTAACGCATGCCCTTAATCATCCTTCCCCGTCTTTATTCAGCGCTAAACCTCTCTTTGGTCCCCCCCCCCTTGATATGCACAGCGCGTCTGAAACAGATTTATCTACAGCACATGTCATAAAATTGTGCTCTAAATATTTGCTTTACACGCAAACGGCGTTGCTACGACAAAATAGCCACAAATTATTTGCTAATACCAGGCAAACATCATACAAACCTTCATGTTTACCAACTTCTTTTTTCTTTGATGTTTTTGCCTCATAAAAATCATAAACCAATAAAGAGAACAAGACTTATACTTGGAGAGACTGAATTCAACTGCGTACAAGACACAAGTAGAATTTTAAAGCTTTTTGTTTTGCTCTTAGACCCTTCAACGTACCCAGATAGACAGTGCTTGAATTGAAGTTTAGAAGAACTTTTAATACGCCTGACAAATCAACAGTTGAACCGCCCGTAAATTTTTGGTTGAAATTTAACAGAGTAGTTTGTTAAGCTGTTTAGTCATAGGCTACAGTAATTACAGAAGGTTTGTTGAAAAACCACGTTCTTCAATGGGAGTGTGTTGCTCAAAAGATAAAGTGGTCAAAGTTAATGAAAATGTAGCTCCTACTGACAAAAATCTACTGATATCAGAAAATGTAGGAAAGCATAAGAAAGTTTTAAGTGAGTACTCTGACGTAGTAATAATGTGTTCTAGAGAAAATATCTCAGCACAAATGTTGAAAAATTTGGTTTTTGCATTACATTCATGTTTTTGGAGACAGTGACACTATATGCAAGACAGTTATCCAGATCTGCTCCTGAGTTTCCAACTTTCAACATTCCACTTAAATTGCTTGTTGTTAATTTCAATAAAGCGGCTTCTGGTTAAAATCGTTTCAGCAGAAGAAATCACATTCTAACCTAAAACCTCACCATTGCGGGTCGGATGTTCTGCTTTTGCTTTTGCTTTCCTTTATAATAGAAAGGTGATCCTAAATACGAAACTAAAGATGTAAAGTCTGCAAACTCGTCTACATAGATAGAGATTACAACAAAAATTTTATGGTCACAAGAGGTTAGCTTCAAATGATGGTTTGCATTAAAGTATATATGATAATTGGAATCACTCACTTTGGAGCTGTGCAAAAGACTAAAAGCGATTATTGAGGCTAAAAACAGTTTCATATTTGCAGATATCCCAACAACAACAACAACCGAAGAATCCCCGCAAGATCCCCACGTTCCGATAGTACAAGAGTAAGTGTCGGTATCATTTCCAAGGCCGAGTATAG
This sequence comes from Trididemnum clinides, assembly GCA_963675345.1. Taxonomy (NCBI): domain Eukaryota; kingdom Metazoa; phylum Chordata; class Ascidiacea; order Aplousobranchia; family Didemnidae; genus Trididemnum; species Trididemnum clinides. Next base: position 36,905,154 of record OY776286.1, read on the forward strand.
ACTGAATTTTATACCAACAAGGGTAGACTGACGAAGACTTAGATGCTCAATGACGGTTCACACTCTAGAAGGTGAAAGTTTTTGAGGTGAAGACTTTTTTTGGAAATACACCTTTTAAAAACGGACTTTGTGTCTTTTGGGTAGGAGAAGGGTACACCAACATACCCCGCCCGGGATCCTAAATCGCTCCCGGCCCTCTTAAAAAAGCGGTCCGGGGTTCGTAGTTATCCCTCTTTTCGCCATTGGCAGTAAGTTTACTTTCAATTGGCGTTTACATGTTGTAGGCTCAGTTCAATTTCAAGGTTGCTAAGGTTCACGCACAATCATTTGTGTAATCAGGCGATAATCCGACATGTGATAGGACTGCACTACAATGATGTAGCACACGACGGAGCTGCACGACAACTATTAAGCATACAACAGATCTGCTAAACCAAAATTAGTAATCGCGAGGAGAAAATATGAGAACGTGTTTATAAAACTTCCTGCTAAAAAACAAAACTTAAACCGAAGGTGAAAACCAACATTAGATTTGACGTCAAGACCATGCTTGAGAATCGCCTTCAGAAGGCAAGCCGATGAAGAAAGAAAATTATCTAAACAAAACCTTTCTAAAAGTTGTAATTTGCACAAAAAATTAAAGTTCTGCACATTTCGGCAAAACGGTAAAGATGAAACCTTTCTACTGCTGATAACTTGCTGTACACTGCTTCATGATTTTAGGGATCAAGGAGCCTCGACCCACGAAACAGAAGCAATCAATACTTACAATAAACAGGATCATTCCGCTGCCAGGTCCACACTTATATTTCCTTCTTATACCGGATACCGGAACCCAGACCGATTTGGAGTGGCTAAGAAAAACTCTCCAAGTGACGGCACTCCTACGGCTCTAGTTTCTCCGCTCCAAAAATATACCCCAAGCCCATATTTAGGCACTAAAGCGGCTGATTATATAATGCAACGTAACTCCCCGCTTCCTTCTCGTTATTCTCCTCTTCTGACATCAAATCGGGATCATTCCCGAGTTCAACCGGGAGTTTTTGAACGCCGTGCAGTTCTACGGAAAAGCGGATCAGTTGAATCCGGAGGTTTTGACTCCGATCTTGAATCCGATACAGGAGAAACAATTCCGGAACAAGATTCCAGTGTTTCTCCACCAAAAGGTAGGTCCTAAAAATTTACCTTAAATGTTTGTTTTTCCATTCATTATACTGGAATTTTTCATTTTACTTTAGATTTACCAGTAGTGGACAAAACAAACGCAGAAGAAAGACAATCCGATTTACTATCAGCGTCGCTAAGTACTTCTGCTACTAAAGAGGTGTGATGGCTTTAGTGAGAATCATGCATTGAGCTGTTTCCTAAATTTTGCTTTGAATTTTCCATTTTGCCCATTCGCAGACAAACAGGTAGACAGGCAGACTGCTAATAATGACCAGATGGTTGAGAATGAGCACCGACCACAAGAGTTAAAAATGTTTCAATTATATGTGGTAGAACCTTACAATAAAATTGAGTGTAAATTTACGTATCAGTTCCTCATCAGTAGTTTACTTGTTAAATATCGCACTTAATTTTGTGCAGTAGTTTATTACCCGCTAATGGAGGGCACATTACAGACTTTATTTCAACTTATGGCCCCTAGCATATCAAATTGGTAATTTTTTTAGATCATGGGAAAGTAAAAACCTGTTCTCTACTTGGAAGTTTCTGATCTTGAGCAAAGTAAAAATTTCTGTTTTTGAGCAAAGTTTTTGTTCAGATTGAGTCTTTTTTTAATCATGTAAAGGTAATGATCTTTTTTTGAGAGGTAATCAACTTTAAATATGTGTGCACGGCCGCACAATTTATTACCCAAGGTCGCGTGCGGCCGCACGTTGTGCACTCCTGCTACAGACTCTAAGATGTTTATGGCAAATGTACAAACAAAAATCACGGCTTTCCCTCGAGTCCATTATTTCCTTACTTCTCGTATTGTTGTATTCTTGGAAAAAGCACTTTAAGGTAATTTCCTCCGCTTGATTGCATCGTTTGAGGTAGAAAAAAAATGAGCCCGCAGGATTTGCAACTCCGAAGAAGGTCTGGTGCAACCGAAAAGGTCTTCCTACAGAGCAGTAGAAGGATAATAAACATACAGTTTGTGTGCGTAACGGTGCAACGTTATTTATATGATCACAATAGTGTTGCAAAAAGTTTACATAATCTGGAGGTGATAAAATCCGCGGTTGGTCTTGTAAAGCAAGCGTTTATAGCTCATAATAGGCGATTAAATTCTGTCGGTACAAATATTATGTCGTCTCTATAGTAATAAACGTCGGTGATATAGATTAAGATGTTCGATGCAATTCCAATAAAATTCGCTTTTGGCTTACCACCTGCCTTATACCAGAATTTAAATCAAATGCTACTTTTTTCAACATTTTCTTTACAGTTAAATGATGCTGGAGTGGACACAAATGATAATGCCGCCAAAAAAACCCTCTCCAAAATAACTGCAAGTGTAGGAGTGGGAATAGAATCTGGTACGTATGTTTTGATGCTTTTAATAAACGACATGGTCAAAGGCAAAACCAAGGTAAAGCTAAGGAACTAAAACTTAACTCTTCGCCATTTTACTTAAAACTCACAAATCGTTTTTAAAAGACACCCAATCACCACTCGGTGTTGAAAGTTGAGAAGAAACTCATTATTTGGAATGACAATCATTCCTAAAATTTTGCCTCTAAAACAATTAAAACTCATTTTTTCAAAGACACCCAAACATTTCTCTGAGCTAGCCTCCCCCTTCCTTTTTCCGCCAACAAAAATTCTGGTTACGCCCCTGGCTTCAACTGTGATTGTTGTTGAACTTCTGATCGACAATTCATTGCCCGGGTGTTTTCCGTTCATATCCATAAGCATGAAAATGACACTTTTCTGCAATTCCCTCCCTTCCCCCTTGATTGCAGTGTTTGTGGCAAATGTGCACTGTGCCCAGGAGCGTAAATCTGTCGGGAATGCATCCCCTGTAGTTGTTAAAGGGTTATAATCCTCCCCAATAATTTTAAAGAAGTTATTATTGTTGGAGATCGACCTGTGAAGAGGAGAGTTTTTACAATGAGGAAGACCTTTTAGTGCCCTGGTTACACAGTTAGCGTTGATCCCCCCACCCCTCCAATACTTTTTACGGATTTACGTCACTAATTGTGGCAGCGGTTCTGGCTACCCCGAAGGTGGTATCAACACAAGTTTTTCTTTATGAATGCATAGACTTTCTCGTCACTAGAATATAAACTCACAACTACCACAATCAATATTGTTCTTGTTGATATAGATTTCAGTATTTGAGCTCACACATACCAATAGAAGGTCGTGAAAAATAGCCAGGTATAGTTTCCGTAAAAGACGTTACGGCGGCACTTTCCACAATCTTTTGTGGCAGATGATAAATTTTTGTTGTTGCAATATTTTCACCATTTTTAGAAGTGGATTTGACAAAAAATGATTCTTTTTCTGGACAAAGATCAACTACTGAATCACAAACAGAGAGACAACTCGTTAAAGTATGGCGCTTTATGTTGCACTTTGCACTAAAACTGTAGATTTTTTCAATTGGGTATGGCAATAACAAGTTCCAACGTGGCAGGCCTCTTATTACCTGTAATTCTATTCGGAGTTAACAATGCCAGTATACCGCATGTCTTCCAGTCCATGAAATAGCAACCGAGCAAAAGAAATTGCCTTAAAGTGTCTTTTTATCAGGCACAACGAGGTAGGCATCTACATGCATTGCCAATTTGAAGCACCTGTGTCATATGCTGCTAGGATATTGGCATCATCTAAGTGGCAGAAATAAAATTGTTCCAGATGGTCGATTGCTCGGTCGGGACGAAGAATGATGAATATTTTCGCTCGAAGGAAAGCAGAGAAGTACAGGTTAACTCGAAAAAGAAAAAAATGACCTCGACTGCAATGGCTACGAATCAAACAGATGAAACTTTTGTAGAAGCAATGTATTGTGCTGGTAGTGCTCGAAATTCCAAGGATCTGAATCCAAACTGTTCTCTGTTGGGTGTAGCAAGAGGTGTGCGGTGTTTGCGGTCCATACAAGGCAGCCATGTTTGTCTGAGAGAGACAAATTTTTAGCTGAGCATAGGTATCAAACACCAATCTTCATGACTTGGTTGTTCGGAAATGGGGCGGAATTTTTTCTTTTTCACAGGACGGTTAAATCTACGCAGAGCCACTGGTTCAATTCGCAAAGCATGATCTCAATTTTTACCGAGACTAAAATATATACATCAAGTGCAGTGATTGCCCCAAAAGCGATTGATTGGTTGCTATATCTTTACCAAATGCAAGCCAAGTTGACAATTTGATATCACATCACTGCAAAGAAGTAAAGATTCGCCTTCATTGCACAGATCTGGAAGCAATGAAGATCAAAAAATTGTTAAATTCCGGCTTCACTGCACTGAAACTCGAGCTTTTCGTTGCTTCTTGGGCAAAGCGAGCAAATTTTTTAAAAAGTCGCTAGCAAAAGTTGAACTTTAGTCCATATTACGGGCGCTTTAACTTCCAACAAACCCGCCGTGCAAGAAAGGGGGCTAATTTTAGAAACTCCACATTAGGGTGGAAAATACCATCAAGTGCGGCTGAGGAGGTCATCAAATCGAGTTTCATTAAGAAGAACTCCAGTGATGACTTTCTGTCCTACATTACTGGTAGGCATAAATGCTTTTTTCACGTTTTGCCTCGAGTGTCTTGCTTGATGATAAAGCTAGACTGTAGCAGATAGATCTTGGCAACACTGCTGGTATTTTTATGATCTCAGGTGATGATTGGTCTACTAAGAAATCAACGCATGACATGAATGTGGGAACCGAGCCTATTTACTCTGAACCGATTACGTCAAAGCAGGAAGATGCTCGAACAAACACAAAAAGAAAACCCTATGTTAAGGTATGAAGAAAACCGTACCTAATATGGCATCTGCAACCTTTCTACTAAGCTTTGAAGCTTGGTACTAGCGTCGCAATTCAGGGATTACACGTTCAATTCTCAGCTAGGTTTTGTAAAAAAAATATGTTGTTGCCAATCCAACCTGCAGTTAGATGCTGATGAGGTCAGTGCTCTTTTTGCCGGTTTGTAGCCTGACTAAGCCACTACCGCGGTTTCGCCCTGCCATCTGCTTGTTACGAAAAAGTGAGGAAAATCTCGTTTTGCGTTTCCCAAGGACACAACCAGTGAATGTGACGGCATTTTCTCCACACTACCCTTTTTGTGCTTCAAGCCAAGTAGGAAAACTGAGAATACCATTTTCAAAATCGTTGCTGTAACTCTCAAGGAAATAAAACCCAGATCCACTGTGAATAAAAATTAAAACCAACTCGTCAAAGGCAAAATAAAAAAGAACCTGCAAGGCTATACGAAATAACGTTATTTACGATCTTCGAGAGGTCAGTTGTTTATGAGATGTCACTAATACCGGCTCAGGCCGTAGTTTGTACCTGAAATGTGAGGTTGAAAAAACAATGGTTTCGCTTAGCCATGCCGATTGAAAACGCATTGGCGATGAAATTTTAGTTCCATTGCGCATCAACGATATGTCCATTGCGTCATGCAACCTATCTTGCTTCAGGAATATCTTGGAAACGTATAAGTTTTTTTGTTACAGGTGGTCGATGTCTCCGTTGGGACCAAGAGCGATGAATTTTATCGGTCAAAAAAATCACGAAAAGTTAAAACTCACAAGAAAAATACGGCCACCACAACAACTGGAATAGGAACCAACACAGGTGCAAATTCTATATTTATTTTAAAAAGTTGAAAAACTGATGATTCGACCTTTTCTTGCCATATGGCAATGAAAAAGGTTACGAAAAAGTCAATTTTCCCTCTCTTCTTCCAATTAATCAGATAAAGCTCAAAAATGTACCGCTAGGTTGTTTTGTAGTCTTTTTTTGAAAATGTCTTTTGCCAAAATATTTAAGTTAAAACCTCCGACTTCTAAATTGCGGAATTCATAAGGTGGGAAATTTTTTTAAATCTCCATATTTCAAAAAATTACAGTTTTGATGCATTGCAAAGCGCAGCCAGAAAACAATTCGGAGAGGCCAAAAATATCCTTTTTGTTACTCAAATTTGGCTGAGGACCTGTTTTTATGAAGATCAACGTTCTTTCATTCTTTAATGAGAAAGATTTCTCGGAGGGTATTGACGTATTGTAGCCATTTCGCTCAAACACAGCTTCTTAACTTTGTCAAGTCTAAGAAAGATGGGGAGGAGCATAACTGTTTTGACCCTTCCTTCTGGCTGCGTCCTCGCTTTGATGGTTGAGTGAAGTGCCAGTTTGCAATGTTGTAGTTTGTTTTATGATTACGCTTTGAAGTTGGCTTGTTACATAACACGCCAGTTTTTTTCTAGATGCAAGTCCGCGACTGAAGCCGAAGCCCCCACCAAGGTAATTGTCAACAGTAAAACTGAGCTCAGTTAAGCTTTATGAAATATAGTAACATCATGAATGGTTGGAAGAGCATTTCAGAATGACCGTTCCTCAACGACGCTCATGTTGCTGCGTTCTTGTAAAAGGCGAATGGCGGCAGTTTCCCTGCTTCTTTGCACTTCTTGCAACAAAGATACTATGCATCAGCAGTTTTGGGAACACTGAGGCAGCTCTGAAAAGAAAGATGTTCTCATATGATTAAAAACGGTTTTTTCCGTGAACGAGGGATAAATATTAAAGATCAATTTTTAAACAAAATTTTGAGATTGTTTTCACTTCATTAAAATTCGTTGTTAAGCGTCGACAGACTACGCCGCATAACTGTTCTGAAAAAATATTTCTATGCCAATGTTTGAGAAGATTTGTCCCCCAGTTACATTCATTATTTTTTAACGCTCTGCAAGGTAAAACAACTCGGTCTAAATACGTCAAAATGCAGATGTAAACGAAGAAAAACGGTTTGTCAGAACAAGATATATTTTATGTCGTGCCACGCTCCCCCTACTTCGGCATGCAAATTTTGCTTGTTTTACAATTACCTGTTCTTTCTATCTTCTCCAGCAGTATATTTAACTTTGGACCACAGCAACTTTTTCTTATCGGCTAAACAAGTTGCATTGTTGTTTATTAGAATCATAACCAATCAATCGCCAACACCGAAAAAACGAGCTGTTGCTAAAAGTTCTCCTCTGCTGCCACCTAGCGTTGAGCCAGAAGAGCAACCGGAACCGCATCCGATCATTGAGACGCTAGAGAACGCTTTTATGAGATTCGCCAAGTAAGTCAAAAGTAGAAGGCGTTTGAGATCAAGAGCAAGACAGAGAGATAAAATCTCTGTGAACACGTTGCTTCCTCTTATGCAAACTAATGCTGGATTATTGGTTGGTAACATGACTTGGCGGTGCAAAAACTCTAGGTCGCAATCAAAAGTTTGGGAGTTTACTGCTTACACTTGTTCCATGTTATATTCTCGGTAAGTCTGAGAAAGAAGAAAACTTTTCTTTCAATATTTAACAAACCAAACAACGATAATGAAATAATTCTTACTATTTGGTAAAAAATTGTACAAAATTACAGTGTCTGGTTTGTTAAAGTTGAATTGTTGGGGGAAGCACTGGACTTTAATTCATTTTACTGCGGTGCAGTGTTTGTTGTAGGCTGTTCGTTTAGTTTAGTCGTTTTTTATTCCTTGCCAACAAGATAAAGTTCGTGAGGCATAACATAATAGATAAACGCCAGGAAAAAGGGACTTGCAACAAAACGCTAAATCAGGGATTCTTATGCTGGGTAAAGCGCCCTTCTCGAGGAGGGAGGAACCGTTACAGGGAGGTGCGCGGAACCACGGTGTCATATTTTCCCCTTGCAGAGATTGAGAAAATTTGTCAAAATCAGTGTTTAAAGAAATTGATCTTCTCTAAACAAAAAAAAAGGTCGTCCTATTGTTTCGGAGAAATTGATTACTGAAAAACAACCGTTAGGAACAAAACTATCTTCAAAAAATAGGATTTGTCGCATTAAGGGGGTGCTGTTTTTATTGTCATGGTCAAGGGAAACGCCCCTAAAATAGTTTAAGAAACCCTGTGCTAAGGCGTTGTGGCATGCAAACTGCAATAAATACAACAATTTGTAGCATAATTACGCATGGCTGCATTACCTTCCACATTGTCGGGGTAAAAAGATATTAAACAAAAAGATTGCAAACCGAAAACACAAAATCGAAATGAAAAGCAAAATTTCAAAGTGACTGGGCGACTAGCTGTCAATCAGTTACCAAAACACGCGCTGTTCAATGCAAAACAGGTTACCTGGGCAAAAGGAGTTCAACAGGTGCCATATCTTGCCAAAGGGGTGACCTGCAGGGGGTTGCGACCGGGTACCCTCATTCATTCTCACTTACACAAACTAAGTTCACAACCGGAGGCAGTTTTATTCTGATACCCAGGAACAATAATGCCGACGGTACAGGTAACACTGAAGCGAGTCTGAATTTAAGTTGTTATTTTTGACCTTAACGATTGCCTTGTGGACAGGAATGCAGTTAAGAGGACTTTTCCGTTGTAGCGTTGGTTACCCTTTCAATTAGTTGTAATGAGAAAAGAGATTAATTTGAAATTTATTATTCTTTTATGAACCAGCCCATCTATATTAAAGCCTTTTGTAACCACGTTTTATTCATTACCAGGGGCTTTGGTGAAATTATGTTGAATTATTTATAATTTATAGATATGGCGATATCAATGGAGACGGAAAGGAAATGAACAATAAGAACTGGGCCAAATTGTGTCGGGATTGCGAGTTTATTGACAATCGGCTCGTGCTTGTCGGAGATGTTGACGTCATCTTTTCAAGACACAAGTAAGATCGAATTGTCTGTAAAACCTAAGGAGGAAACAATGAATGAAAAAATTGTTTATGAAGGGTTTTGAGGTTTGTGTAAGAGCAAACTTCAGAAGCATACAAAAATTTTAAGTGAAGCATCAAATTTTCTGTCTTGTTTTGTGAGATCAAGATTTTTTTCTGCTGCCATCATATCATTTATTTCCGGAAAAGTGGGTACTTCTTCGAGATAGTACCTAAACAGTAAAAATTACAAATATTAGTTTTTTGAACACAACAAAAGCAAGCATACAAAACAAATTTTTGAAGTTTTTTCTTCCCTTAAAGGACTTCATCAGAGCAATGTTTATAAAGCTCACACACAATAACAAAACCATCATCTGAAAAACAAATTATTCTGTCGACTTGAAGTCACTAATTGCAGTGTGCAAGACTAAGTGTGGTAAAAAACATATCGTAAAAGCAATTAACCACTTCATGGAAAACGTGCATTTCATGAAATAATGAAAACTCCAGATAACTAGAAAAGGAAATATAAGTTTTTCTTTGATCTCTTGTTAACAAATCTTGTTTTTTAATGTAGTACGGTCGAAATAACGTCCGATCGTTTCAAGCATATTTCTTGATCATGTTAGCATTTCACCTAAATTACTGTGAGTAATTTGTTCGTTTCAGACCTAAAGGATACCGTTTAATTGACTTTGAAATGTTCATAAATTGTTTGAATGAAATTGCTGACAAGAAATATTTACATAAAATAAAAGATGAATGGGCGAGAAGAGAATTTGTTTATCAAAACGTAATAGGAAAGGCGCCTGAATATGTTGGAATTACGGTAAATTTGCATATTTTGTCTTATGAATAAATATAATGATAAACTGGCTGCGAAAAGCCTTCAAGAAAAGCTGTTGCCTGTTATAACGTGGAAAAAAATTGATTGCCTTTGCACTGCCTTAAACCATTTGAGGGCAAATTTTCATTCCGTCAGGTTGATCTTTCTTTACCCCTTTCACAAAACCAAAACGGCTTTTTCTTAAACTTATAGGCTTAAGCAAATACAGTAAATTTGATTTCTAACCAAAAGCAAAGTGCTTGGGAGACTTGAGTTGCTCTGAAAAAAACTTGGTTGGACTCGAGTCGTTTGCGTCAAATGACTTGTTATCATCGATTCGAAACTCTACATTGAGTAAGTCATTTCGAAAATGGCAAAACTGAAGTGTTTTATATATCTCTTGATACTGTAAACACGGTACAGTATTTTTTGATGGCTGCTGTCTTTGTTTTGGAAAAAATACTTCGCGTTGATAAATTGTGCTTGGTAGGTTGCTTATAGATAAAATTTGGGAAAATTAAGAAGTAACATCGAGAATAACTTGGAAAACTTTCAAAGAAGGTCTGGACACCTTGCTTTTATGAGTAAATTAAGTCCAATAGAAGCTTTGGTGCATTTTTATTAAAAAAGGTCTTAGTCGTAAGAGCACCACACCATTTTCCCCAAATGAGAGATGTTATCCAACAGTAAAGTGCATCTTTCGATGTCATTGATCCTTTTTTTGCATTGGACTATTGCGCGCATGCATCCTGTGGCACTTTCAAACCCAGCACTCTTGGTTGGTAGCGCTGATAAGGTTGTTGTATGGCTATAATTGATAACAAAATCATTGTTTATTACCTCAATTTTGTAGGGAATTTCAAAAACTGGAAATGTGGATCGAATGACGGATCATACTTTGTATCCAGTGTCCCATAAAATGAGGTAAAAACTAAATAAAGTGATGACACAATGCTGATTTAGTGCAGCAACAGCAGCAAAACAGTTTTTAAGCGGCTTAAAAAATATGTCTTTTAATTAATTTTTAATGAGTGCATATTCGTAAGTTTCAAGACCCCCTACAATAGGGTTGCTATATCCAATGAGGCAAAATTCCGGACGCAACCGTTCACCCTTGCTCGAAAGTTTGAAAGCTGTCACTTTTGCTATGAGCTCACATTTTATTACTCCAAATGAAAGCGTTCTCCAAAAAAAAAAAGAAAAAGGTCATCACCTGTATCGCTACTAGTTGTGGCACTCGCACTCACGTCAATTAAAATTCTTTGTTAACAGCCTTTTCTGTTGCTTAATTACAAAAATTCCGGGCATTTGAGCGAAATTCCGGACATTTGGACAAAATTCCGGACGCTTGAGCAAATTCCGGACAGACCACCTAAATTCCGGACATGTCCCGAATTTTCCGGACGTATAGCAACCCTACCCAACAATACGTACCAAAAATGTCCTATTGGTAGGATTTTTCTGAAACTTATTCCTTTTTTTTGGTGTAGTTCTTTCTTGGTACTTTCTTGCTTGCTTTTGACTTTGTTGTAAATCTACGGCTGAACTCTAAGGCATCTGATTTTAATGATGTAGTGGTTTTTTCTGTCCTCGTCAAGTTACTGCACAATAGGAATGCGCTGATCCTTTTTGACGTTTTCATTTTATTGGTGCCACTTTATTCATTCTCTGTCGCACTTAACTAATAAATACACCGAAGTGATTTCAACTGAAATTGTTGTTGTGGTAGATTCGATGAAGAAGGAAAAGGTCTTGGAATAGAAGATAAGTTTGAAGTGCACGATACGCAGTTGGGTTACGTACAAGGTTATAAAGACAGAGACACTTACGACTTGAAAATGCTCGGAATCGCGCGAGAAAGATCGGGAATCAATCTCACGTCATCGAAGCTGTCACCTCGTCTGACTCGCAGGCCGCTATCTAGTAGCTCTAACAGAAGTTGATAATTGTTTGATTTATATGCTATGGTGAACTATCATAACCAATGATGCTATTTGCTGCGATCTAATGGATCCTTGTTGCTTTTGATGACTGCGCTGTTTCCACTGGATTGGTATAGGTTACATACAGTTGTTGTGGTCTACTTCATGCAGCCTATTGTTTGTTGTATGATACAAGATTCAAGATTAATTTTTGTTTGCACTATCTTCAAAAATAATGTATAATTAACGTAAAGTCATGTACAACGGCTGCTGTTTCAGCATTTGTGACGGTATTAGCGTAATACACAGCGCTTTATAACACATTATTAATCCGCAGTTTATGCAGTGCTGGAAAATCCCTTTCGTTTGTGATACGTATTCTTCACCCCCTCCCCCCGTCGCAGAGTACTCAAACTTCACAAGCAGTGAGCTACAAATAATTACAGTCCTACACAATGCTGCCAGGTAGAGTGCTCAATTTGCACAGCACTGAGGTCCAACACAGAAAGCGTGGTGCTCAATCTCTTATACGTAATACATACATATGAATACTACAGACCGAAAAGCAGCAAAAAGTCAAAAGGTTTTCAAGATGAGCAGCTGTTCTTTGTTGTGCAACTGCGTGTAGCTTTGGGAAATGTACAAGTAAAATTGATACAACGAATAAAACTAGTCTAAGAGTATAAGCAGCGAAAAAAACAGAAAAAAATAAAATGTTACAGTTGAATTTCAAAAGTGTATGCTAGTATTTTCCACTCAACAAAATTTACAACTTTTTAAAATTGAAACCCAATGCAAGCTTTTTCGTGCCTCATGCTCTCATACAGTTCCGACCAGAACTTAGTATTGTGAAATTGTCATAGATGGTTGGCGGCAAAATGTAAGAAACATAATTACATTTTACCACTTGCAGTGTTGTGTTGGAAAATATCTTTGATTTCAATTAACATGTATTTCAATTGTTAATGAACGTTTATTTGTAAATGATTGTCTTTCTGTAAGTAAACTGGAAATATTACACAACAGGCATTCAGTTACTTGTATGGTCAGAATATGAATAGGTCTATGAGGATAAGATCGGGGGTTGAACTTCCAAAAAATTTTTCAAAGCGTATACTTTCCTAGAGGCCTCCATTTGTGATGTAGGAACCTATAGTATCAGATAATTTACGCATTTTTTATCTCCCTCCCAAACAAAATGCTACGTAGATCTGTCCTGCAGAATGCAAAAATACTATGAAACGTTCAGATCACTATCAATTATAGTTTTACCAGACTACTTCGCTTGCAAAGTACCAGTCAGTACCTCCTGAATGATAGCGGTTTGGCCGAATGTGCAGTAGCTTCATTTAAGAGACAATGTTGTAAAAACGGTGTTTTGCTGTCCTCAATCTTGTTTGAGCCTATTTTGTGGAAATGACGTTCGTTTTCCGTTAGGCTATGTTAGAAAATATTCCCATACCTTGATTTGGTTCAAGAAATTTTCTGTTAAACAACAAAGAGCACAAACTCCGGACAAAATTGCCAACCTGTGGTTGATAAATACGCCAAATAACCAGAGGTGGTCAGGATCAAAGTAGTTCTATTGAAATAAACTACTTGAGTAGGTTTTTCACTTGCAATTGCCATTGCCAACACTCTTTACCTTTAACCTTTTCCATACTTTAATGACTTCCCGCCTTACAAACGCCAGCGCGCGCGTCAACACCACCATCTAGCCTACCCGCCTGTTGTAGCGAGCAGCGCTTGAGCAAGGCCGATCTGTAGAGCTTACCTTCCCTTGAATTTTGAGCCTTGTACTTAAATTTTAATTTATTTATTTTTAAACTTTTAAATTTTGAATTTCACCCACACTATTTTATACCAGTGCTGTGTTTTAGAACCACCTCCAAACGGGCTTCCTTAGGCGAAGCAGACTATTACGGTGTTGTTAACTTGAATAAATTTCATGAGTATTTTTTTTGAGTACGTAATTATACTTTTACTCAAGTATATTTTTTTGCTACTTTGCCGACCTCTGCATATAACTCACGCCATTAAATTAAGTCTAATGCTATGATTTTCGATGTGGCCCACAAAAAATCTTGAGAGAATTAGCGTAGCCAGAAGTAAATGTGAGGGCAAAAATAAAATTTTTCGTCTTGGTTATCCTAAATTTGTTCCGTTACATTTTAATAAGATTGATATTTCGTAAACCTCTTCTCTAGAACAACCTCAAATTTTTTCGAACATCAGATATTTTGTGACTTCCAATTTTGTCATATACGGTGACATGTGAACTATCACTGCGTACCGGTACCTCAAATTTATTCAATTAAAATTTTTTTTTTGGAGATTGACGTTTTTTAACTATTTATTTAAAAATACCTTCATTCCTTGATCATGTTTAAAAAATTTGGGGTGAGGCCATGGCTCCTTAGGCCCACCCTCATAGCGATTCCAATGCTTGACAGAGGCACAGGTATCTCAACCAATGATGACGCAATTCGGTGATATTGTGGGTTAAGAAAAACAATATAAAGGAATGACTTTATTAAGTAAAGAAAATTGCCAAGCCGCCTTATAAAACGAGAGTGTGCCACCGAACATTTGATGTTTTTCATCATCGCTTTCCTAATATTGTGTTTTTCGAGGCTGGGACATGGCATAGCTTTGTAACGCAACGGCAGGCATCCGACTGTAGTCCGAATTAAAATGAGTGCACTCCATGTGGCGACTAGTCACTTCTATAATGATAGCCATTTTTCGTAGATTTATGGGGAAATGATTCAAATGAATCTTCGATCACGTCGGACTCCAAAATTGTGGGGATCGTATTTCAACAGCACGTCTGACTCCAAGAACGAATATATTGTAATCACAAGACAACGTTGAATGCACGAATCTTGATTTGAATTTAAGCGAATCGAATTGAATTGAAGCCAATGAATTTGAATTTGAATTTTAATCAAACCAACTGAACGAAAATAGCAATGCTTCTTGTTATATGCTTGTTTACTAGGTCACTCCGCCGCACGTCAGACGGGACCACGCCTGGCCATGCGGCTTAGTCACCCAGTATTGTTACATCATCATCGATAGCTATGTATGTTCTTTGATGACCCGTTTGTAGGCTAACGGATGATTTACAATAGCGATCACAGTACAACAACGGGCTCACGAACAGAACGAGAACGTTTATGAGTCACCCACATGATTTCAGCAAAACATCAATGATCCACAGTTTGTATCCCATAAGGTCGCCATAGATTCCGTTCGGTTTATAAGTTAACATTGCTGTTGGTGACTTTCTGTTTGTGGTTTGTAGTAGTTGAGGTTGCTACACAACTCCCCCCTTCAAGCACGCGCAGCTAGCGGAGGCGTGCGTAAGGACGGAGGAAGTTGCTGAGGTCGCAACATCCCTTCCCTGCCAAAACCGGCAAATAAAACAAAAAAAAAAGGCTCAGCGACTAGACGATGGCTTGTGCTGCTTGACTGAAGATGCTGCCATCCAATTACATCGTAGAAGATGTAGCTTCCTTGTCGGGGTCACCATTGTAACACAACGGCAGGCATCCAACTGTATTCCAAGATAAAATAATTACACTCCATACGGCGACTAGTCACTTCTACCATAATAGGTACTTTTGTAGATTCCGTTCGCTTTATAAGTTAACATTGCTGTTGGTGACTTTCTGTTTGTTGTTTGTAGTAGTTGAAATTGCTGCAGCTTCACTATCTTTTCCTCGTGATTAATTAAAATATTTAAGTATGCTTGGTATTGCAAACATGCGCAGCTATCACTTAAAATCAAAAACCGGTCGCCACTCGAAGTGTCCACACTTTTTGGTACCAGTGCCAGACGTGTCCAACCAACTGATCAGTGAGGAAATGACATGCGACCCGTTGGGGTCGATTGCAAATTAAAATTTCCTTCAATTTTTTGCTCTTAATATCCTTCTTTGACTACGCGACTATGAGCATGGTTGTAATCTTGCAGATTATCCCAAGATTTTTTTTTGTATTGTTCATATTTATCCTCCATTCACGAGAAAGCGAATTGTATCGCTGTATTTTGGACGGGACGTCCGCACTCGCTTGGGAGTTGCCATTTCCGAGATGTCTGGGCCACTTGTCTTCCTGTCTTTCACATAAAGGCGGGGGCGTCCCGTTAAGTGCCTTGCCCAAGGACACAACAAGCGAACTTGCCGGCTTGTTCTCTACAATCTCTCATAAATGCCGAGCGCCAAGCAGGGAAGCTGTGGATACCATTTTTTAAAGTCTTTTGGTATGACTCGACAAGGAGAATGAATCCCTAGTCTACCGACTGCGAAGCAGACGCTCCAACCACTACACCATCGTGCCGCTCTAACCACTTCACCAGATGTTGGGAGTTTCCTGAGGAGTTTGGGACTTTTTAGCGATGATCTTTGGCGAGGTCTCTCTTATTTTTGGTGATCAGCCTCAAATCGAAGAATGTTGTGACAGATTTTAAGCTTTGACCTTTTCTTTTAAAATCAACTCCAAGTCTGAGAATTTTTTGATACAAATTGGGTATAGACCTCTTTTTTGAAGATCGACCTGAAATACATGATGCGACCAAACATTTTGGAATCTTGGAAATTTTTTGCAAAAAGTACCGGTATCGGTTTCGAGATATTTTGAGCCTTTTTTGCGATTTTTCCAAATTCTAAGTTGGCAACTTTGCGTAGGTGCCTGTTGAGGTTCTTTCAATCCAGTTTGGGGCGTGCGAGCGTGGAGAAAGCCAATTAAAATATGGATGAAATGACTATTGTGGAGACCTATTACATTGTTTTAGCAGAATTGTGATGTTTCATCGCCAAGGATGGGCAGTGATTTAATGTAGCACTTGAGTGGGACAGGCTAAATTTTGGCGAAGGCTATAGTCACTGAGTTGGCTTCCAAGCTTTTATGGAACAGTGGAACAGCATTAGCAGATTAGCTAGCAGGAAGTGGGCTATCCCAAAGTTATAACAAAATCATCTGGTCAAACAGTTTACTTGCTTTACCTTTGTAGAATGACAGCCAACATATTCACGTAATGAATCAAGTTGTAGGTTACATAGGCTAGGTATCCCATGCTTATTTGTTTGCATACCACTATGCTGTTTTTGCACTTTGTGTAGATCTCTGGGATCAGCCCTACACACATGAACAGTTATATTTGTATGGTGAATGGTTTTGCACATTGTGATCTATTGATAGCATTAGCCTAATTAGCTGATGTTGCAAACTTGTGTCACAATTGTTGCATTGTGACAAAGCTATCTGGCTTCATCATCAAATCAATCACCAGTGACCTTAGTACATAATGAGTCCTTTGCTTGTAATCTCGTCTCAAAACATTTTCAGCCAGAAAGATAAGCTATTGTGCAGATCTGTTTGTTAGGGTTGTAAAGATAATAGGAATATAAAGCAATTTTCTTTAATAAAGCAGCTATTTTGCCATTAATGGCATTTTATCCTTGGGGGCTATTTTGCCATCACCATTCATGTGTGTTTTAATAGGCATAATTGCTTCATTTCTGGCAATGGTGCTGTGGCATATGGGTGGTGCAGCTACCTGGAAATGCAATGGCTATGGGTTGGAATTTTCACTGGCAGGGCATAGACAAAGGCAGTGTGCACTGGAGGAAATGGCCTGGTATGTAAATGTATTGGGCAGTGTATATTAGGGGTGAACAATTTTTTAATTGACCAATCAGAAGCAACCAAAAGTCACATGTTGAATACATCATGGAAATTGACCAATCACAAATGTCTCACGGCAATATAGCCTCCAAGGGTAAAATGTCATTGATAAAAAAATAGCCACTGCCCTTTTTAAAGCTATTAGGAAGTGCCTAATTTGCCATCAACGGAGCATTGAGGGCTGTTTCGCTGTTATCATTCATGTGTCTTTTTATAGGCATATTTACTATATTTCTGGTAGTAGTGTCGTGGTGTACTGGGTAGGCTAATGGTGTTCTGCTGTGATATGGCAAAACCAAATTACAACAAAAATCATGCTTTGAGAATATTGACGTTGTTGTTTCATATTGTTTAACTAGGGAACAACTAAACCAATTTTTTTCAGTTTTGCCTTGAAACACTTAATACTTTGAGTACTTTACGATGTGATGTTACATTGTTTGTTTTTTTGCGCAGAGTGCTTTACAACATAATACTACGTCAATTGTTAAAACTCATCAGTAGACTGCCAAATCACTGGATTCGACGTAGATTTATGTCATTTATTTTTCTACAATTGTCTGAGCATGTATGCATGTGTATGCATGCAACACTGCAAATGTCCAGCTGATTTTCAATGTGTGATCTTGTGTGTTTAGAAGATTTTTCATTCTTTTTCAAGCTTTGAAACAAAAGGGCAAAGAAATGCTCAGTACTAGCAAGTATACACATGGCACTCAAATTGTTGACTGTCCAAACTTTAATTATTATCTTTTGCGTTTGCTGATAGTAGCTTCACACCACAAAAACAAATCAAGGTGCTGCCTTCAAATACGACAACTATGGGTTTAAATTCTTGCCAGCAAGGTATTCAGACAAAGGCAGTGTACTGTACCCTGGGTGGGGGTTGGTGTGTGAATGTATGGGAGTGTACACCTGAGAGGGCCAGATGCATTGGGATACAATTTTTTTACTTCATCATGAAAATTGGCCAATTAGAAATGACCAAAAGTCTCATTTTTATATGTCATTACAATTGACCAATCACAAATGTTCAATGGCAAAATAGCTTTCAAAGACAAAATGCCCTTGATGGCCAAATAGCTACTGCCAAACATTAACCTAGATAAACAATATTGGTTTTTTTCTGAGGTGTCTCATAAAATGATGGTGACAAAATTTATAAAAATTTGGTGTAGGCCTAAATAAAATAATTATAGGCTACTGCCAAAAAATTTTTTGTGATGAGATTATTAGAGTATTCTAGGATAATGCTAGACATGGGGTAATTCAGAACTAGTTATTATAAATCAAGTCATCTTTCACATGATTCAAACAAACACGTTGTTTTAACCACGTGTGATTCTCATAAATTATTTGCAACTCCAGTGAGGCTTGTTTTGTTTGACCATACACACACATACCCACACAGTAGAGTGAAATAGGGTAATCTCAGACATTGGGAAATGTCTCATATTTTTGAAAAAGTTGTACATGGGCTAAAATCAAATTTTGCAAGTTAAATGAATTGCATCAAGTATATATTACAATTTTAATTTCAATTAACATTTTTTTTTCTAACTATGCCATTTTTTTTAATGCACAAAAATTGTTGGAAAAAGGATGGACATCGAAAAGAATCAGTGGTAAAAGCACATACCACTTTTGATTTTTGCAATGATTTTTTATTTACATTATCCCACAGTTACCAATTTTTTTAGATATTGAATAGTGAAGATTTTGATCCATTTTGTTGTGTTTGCAGCAATAGCATGCTCAGATAAAAATTCTCAATTGTAAAAGCAAATTTTTCAATAAATTTTCTCTGATATTACCTCATCTTGCCCAAATGCTTGGATGGCATAGACACATTAATGACACGCAAATGACCTAGTGACTCTTTCACCGTAAGTGAAATATAAGCAAAAAAAGTGGTTGTGAATTAGGCTATCAATTATAATTGAATTTCAACTGGATCATTTTGCAGATCAAGCCATAAAGTTATCATACCAGTATCTTCAACACTACCTTGAATATTTTCCTCAATTGCTCTTTACATTTTTAAGCTTTTTAACCTAGTCTTGAATTACCCCATTTATAGGGTAAGTTGTGACAGTAAATTCACTTAATTTAAAAATCCATAATTTATGTCCCTAGTTGTCAGTTTTGTATTTTTGTTCTGGCATGCAACCTTGTACCAATTTGTTATTTCGATATGGTTTTCTTACAGCTTATCTGCTTTATTGGTTATCACCAGGGCAAGTTTTTATTGACTTGCAACAAAAAAAAAACACACTTGAAATTTTGGCTACCTACCTCGGCTACCTTTTCCACAATTTCGGTGTTACTGCTCCTCAAAAATGCCTGCAAATTGTGCGGGATTTTTAGTTCAAATCTGCAGCCTTACGCTTTTTGGTGTTTGGACGTATTTTGATGACTTTAAACAAAAACAGTGTTTGTTGCAAGAAACTGTGCAGCTGCATAAATTGCAATAAAATTTGTTGTCAGGACTTTTCATAAATTCTTCATGAAAGACTTAAGTGAGGATTTAATTTTAGATGTTTTGGTAGCTTTAACTTCTGGCATCATTTTAAAACCTAAATGAACTGAAGCAGTATTTAAATGAATATGTCACGTCACCTTTTAGACAGTTGATTCCACTGTAGAATAGTGAAATACCATCTATTTGTGGACTTGCACACTGCACCTGCATAAATAAGCGATTTACTCTTTCTTGATTTACTTTAAATGATGAAAAGATGATCTAAACTAACATCGTAGATGCCTCTTCGCTATATTGCAAACGTTTTTACCTAGCAAATGTACAGTATTATGGCTCTTAATGGATGCAACTATTCGACTGCAACACAGTCGCTCATAATTTCGTCTGACTTTGATTATTGCGTCACAATTCTTTAATTGTGACAAGAAGTAGCAATCTGTACTACTGCACAAAAAATTAGCAAATATTGTAAGTTGAAACAACAAAGTTAAGTTAAATTTGATCACACTTGTTATGGTTATGGTATCATTTTTTTTTCACCAATTTGAAATAAAAATTTTGACCAGCAATGTTAGTTATAAAAACTGACTTTTTATTGACCTATAAAATTAAGAATAAGAAACTTACTCTATATCCACAAACCTTTTGCAAAACAACCATGCCACTCAAGCTTGTTACGAAAATGTTGACTTTATTGAAAAAACTTGCCCGAGTTATCACAGTTTTTCTGTTTTAGTGCACAGTGACTGTAAGGTAAACTGGTACATATTGTTTGATAATGAGACGCTCCATCTCTCTCAGCCCTATTAGGACTGAAAGTGGGGCAAATCTAAGAACTGCAAACTGGACAAGATTGAAATTTCGAGGACCACATCAGCAAAACTATAACAGGAACTATAACAACTACAATAATAATTACCAAAACTACAACAATAGAGGTTATCACAATCAAAGGTAATGAAAATGCAAACTTAGTCTTTTATGTGTTTTTTGAAGTTGTTATAAATCAAGAAACTCAATTGTATGCAATAACAGACATATTTTGGTGCTATCCTAGTTTTGACCAAATTTTTTCAAAGAAAACTTTACATTGTTTGCAAACATCTTGTGACCAAAATACCTATTCTTTTGGTAGGGGTTAGGACTTGGGGTGATGGCAAGTGTAGAATTAGTAGGTCTAATACTCTAATTCCTCTCATTCAGGTTACAATACATGCGACTTTCTGTTGTAGTCACTAGTGTTTAGATGAGTTGCCCTAAAAAATAAGGAGTTAAAACTAAAAGAGTAGGCTACCCATTAAGGTAATGACTAAAATTTTTTTAATGAAGTTCAAACTACGCTTCCATGAAATGGGATGAAGTTTTTGTCCTGTTTGCGGCCTAGCCACTTTCCATTAGCTTTAGTAGTGTCAAATACTTCCTACAGGTTTTTCTTAAAGACCTCGTTTTGCTTACATTGCTAATTTTTGTGTTCAGATATCAACTTATTTAATCGAGCTATTGTTGCTTGTCTTTGCAAAACTGGAAAAGTGAACTTTTGCTAAAATTTGAAAAGTATATCAGAAATTTAGATTTTCTCGTTTATTTTTTGATTAAGAGGCGATACTGTCCTGAAATTAACAGTTAAAAGTTAATTTTTTAAAGTGGGATCTGTGAATCACTTGAGGTTCGTAAAGCAGTTTGTTGAGGTCTGCAAAAGAAAACGTTTAATCTTTTTTGATCGCTTGTAGACTCACTTAAAAATAATTATAAATTTGTGTTTATATAGTTTTTGTTTGAGTTGATTTTTTCGAATTCAAGCCACTTGTTTCTCATGCAAATACATTTTGAACTATGGGCCACATGCGGCCCTCCAGAGCATTTTGTACAGCTTGCGAACACTTGTTGAAACTTTGTCATATATAAGTTAAAATGACAAGGGGAGGAACTCTTGCTGTATTTAAGAGCGAAAAACTTTAGAAGCCATCAGAAGGGGGGCAATTGTTAGCTTCCCCTGACGCATTTTCCTGCTAAGCAAAAGGCAATGTCCTTTTTTTTTAGAGACACCATCACTTTTGCGCCCTGTAATACAACATTGTTAGGACAAATCGCAAAATTTTTAGCTAACGCAAGCCCTTTCATTGCATACAGCTGTACAAGATTATAAACATTGGCCCTCGACGACTCTTAAATGGTCAATGCGGCCCTCCCACTGAAAAGTTTGCCCACCGCTGCACTAGCCTGTTACATAAACTCCTCTATGTTGAAAATAGGATGTAACAAAACATTGATTCCAATTGCACGAGAATTTATTGAAATTATCTGTTATTCATTTCTGCCACTAGGAGTATTTTCGCTAGAAAGCGTCTAATCACTCATTACTATGTTTTCAAATATATGTAGTTGTTCAGTGATGAAGTATTGTGATGCGGGTAATGTATTGATAGCAACATGCTTCTAAATAGGGCAATATTCCCGTCAGAAATATTACTTGTTGGGGACTTGTGTAAAAAATTTTTTTTAATCTTTTTATATTCATGTTACATGACAAAAAGTTCATCCTATCACATAGCAGCAAAAAAGTTATGTAGTCATCACCCAAGTATCCATATTTCTTTTAATGTTTTGTTTTGATGTTTCTGGAATAATGTAGGCTGATATAAGAAAATTTGTTGGGATTTTCAGCGACTAGCACCTAACTGAGCAATACTTTTTTTTCTTGATGCTGACTCTTTTGCGTGTTAAGTACCGTATTTGCCGGTGTATAAGTCGACCTTTTTTGATCAAAAATCGACCTAAAAAAATCGACCTCGACTTATACATCGAGTCGTAAATAAAATAAAATAAAAAACATAAAATCGTAAATTTCCGTCGAATTTTAGGGGGTCGACTTATACAACGAGTCGACTTATACACCGGCAAATACGGTAATACCCAAATGTGGTGCAAATAACTATCTACAACTGAACTATAGAAGGCAGAACGAAAGCATATATTTAAAAAAGGCAACTTGACGTTTAATTTGACCAGTTGTGCAAGTAAAGGTATTGCACAATATTGTAGCATTTAAGATTTTGACGTAATAGAGGTCAGTGATTTGTAAAAGCTGCAAATTTAGACTATTAAGGAACATTCCAAAAACTGGTAGTGAGAGCTTAAATAAAATGATGACTTAGATATTCGGACTCACCGATTTACGTTGTCAAACATTGATTGCTTGCATAGTCAACCGAGTTTTTGGTTTAGCGCTTCCTTACAAAAGTTATGATTTTTATAAAGTTGGCTTAATTTGGAAGTTAGACATCTTTTTGAGCTCATGCGTCAGATCTAAGACGGTGTTTCTTAACCTTTTTGTTTATTTTACGCTCTATTTTTATTTCCCAAGAAATCGTATGTTGTTCTACATGATTTGGATGAAGGTCATTTTTTATGAACCCAGTCATTAAAACTGGTTGTAGAATTGGTTTTTCTTTTTTGGATAATCTGTTTACTTACTTAAAATCATATGAGTGGTTGCTCTTGATTTGTGAAACTAGGTAATATCAGCCGTAGCATACATGTTCGATTGTTACGAATAAGTTTGTCCCACAAAAACTTATGCCAAACCCCTTTGATGGTGTGTGCATCCCACATTAAAAAATCTCTGGTTTAGTTTTTATATTGTGGGTACATTTTAGGTATCAAAACAGAGGCAGAGGATATCACAATTATCGCAATCAAAATTTTACCACCACACGATACATTCCCAGACGTAGATACAACAGCAATAATCGTCGTGATGATTCTCGCTCCAGGTAATATAATTCAGTAGTTGTTTGCCAAGAGTGATTGTGGCAAACTAACTGGTACTTGATAGTTGCTTATTTCAAGTGTTTAAAGTATGAATGATGGGAAGATACGTGTTTTTTATAGTAGTAAAGTTGCCAACAGTCTAGATTACTTAACAGACCAATGAATTATGTTAACATTGCTATTAAAATATTTATTATTACTATTGTTATCACTTGTTAAAAAAGCATGTCTCCGTTTCAGCCCCAACACAATAATAGCTTGTCTATCGGATTCAACTCAGTATTGCAATTGTAATCTATACCATTTTGCATACTAAATGGGAATTGTAACATACTAAACAGGAATAGTAACATACTAAATGGAAATAGTAACATACTAAATGGGATAGTAATATACTAAATGGGAATAGTAACATACTAAATGGGAATAATAACATACTAAATGGGAATATTATTTTGACAACTATATTATTTTTCCGAAAAATTTTATTTACATAATAGTTATATCTTACAATTAAAAACAGTACAATCTTAAAGAAGTTTATTAGAAGTTCATGTCTTCTTCAGCCAATGCAGAAGCTAGTTTGCTCTGAATATGCGTAATATTACTACAGCACAAAGCAGGATCAATTAACCTAATTGCTGCTCCAATAAATCTTTTAACGAATTGCGATCTGTATTCCCTCACACTCAATTGCCCTCTTGCAACATCATTCAACATTTGATTGGCATCTTCGGCAAGATTACTCTTTACGTTTGCTTTAATCGCAGACCAAACATGCTCAATAAGATGCCAGCCTTAAAATAATATTTCTGCTGGAACTCTTCTTCATCCAAAATCTCTTTAATACGAGAATGACAAGGTGCATTGTCAATGACAATTACAACTTGCCTTCTGTATGTTTCAAAGGCTTTTCTGCAGCAAGCACGTAGCCATTCGCAAGCATCTTCTCGGTGGAACGCTCCACGTCTTACTTCGTGGTGAATCAATCCCAAAGTATAAATACAGCTAATCACATGAATGTTGGCTGCTTTTGACCCTGCAGCTGCTACAGTACAACGCGTCCCTCGGACTGACCTACCTTCAGAACGAGAAATATGGATATTAAAATTTGTTTCATCCATAAAGAGAATAGGCAGGTTTTGGCCTAGACAATCAAGTAGTTTCTGCACCAAAACTTTTCGTTTTTGTTTATTCTCCGGGGTGTTGGCTCCCTCTGGCTCATATCTTACACTTTTTAAGGTGTAAACCAACATATCTAAGTGCCAAAAAATAGTTGTCTTAGATATCGCCAAAGCATACATTAGATGTAGCTTCTCAACAATTTGAGCCAGCGTAATTCTAGGGTTATTTTCAATAAAACTACTCCTTGCTTGCTTTTGCTCTGCAGTAATTTTTTGATTATATCTCCCTCCACGGCCATCATCTTTTACCCCTTCTCTGACCCATCTATAAGCAGTGGTCTTCGGGACATTCAGCTGTGTTGCCAAACGGCGCCAATCACCATCTACATTATGAAGATCCAAAACAATATGAAGCGTGCTCTTTTAGCTTTCAGAACTAATTTCTCTTCCTGAGTCTTTCTAGGCATGGGTAAAATTTTATCAGTCAGTTATGCTTATCTATCAATTCATTTTTTTAAGGCACTGGCTCCTCTCTTTACTGTATAGAACAAACAGCAGATACAAATTCTTCAGCAAAACACACTGGCAATGGAAACAAAGACAGAAAGCGCGCGAAACAATTATTGGAGTGTTGCCACACAATTAACAATATTGAATACAAAATTGTTTTTGTAGAGGATTGTTACACGTGTACATTTTTACTTTAGATTTATGTTGAAAAAGTGTCTGCTATTAATAAACAGTAATAAAGTCAGCTTAGACATTTTTCTTATGGCAAATAAATGTCTAAGCTGACTTTATTACTGTTTATTAATAGCAGACCCTTTTTCAACATTTGTTGATATAAAGTAAAGTCGCTTGGATAGACTATCCTGCTATAGTTTGATTACTGTTTCCAATTTTAATTGTTATTACTTTAGATTTAAAATTAAATTTATTGACAAGAAAATATTCCCATTTAGTTTGCAGTTATTCCCATTTAGTATGCTACTATTCCCATTTAGTTTGTTACTATTCCGATGTAGTTTGTTACTATTCCCATTTAGTATGTAAAATGGTATAAATAAAAGCTTTGTGAATGGGAATTACGTGTACTTTCTCAGGTCAAGATCATATTCTCGATCAGCCTCGAGAGGTCGCTCAAGATCTCGCAGCAGGTACTCACGATCTCGCTCCAGATCAGCGTCAGAGAGGCAACGTTCTCGGTCGCCTTCCTCTTCACCAGAGCTGAAGGGAAGAACAGATCGGCATTCAGTGTCAAGCAAAAACTCTACCAAAGCAGATTCTCAGCCGTATTACAGGTTAATATCTAAATGATTATGTTTCTTATGATGTCAGTGCAAACAACTACCTGTCTGCTGTTTTATTAATGTTATGCTCAGTGCTATCTGAATATCTTTTATGTAAGTTTCAAATTTTTGTGCATTCAGTATTGATAATCCCTTGTTGCAATTGATATGTTAAATGATTCAATGCAAAAGATTTTCTCTTCCACCAGCAGTGCTCAAACGTCCAAGAGCGAAATGGAGTTTCCTGAAAAGGTTGCCACTGATTTAGATCGCTGGGGTTCACCAACTGGATTTACAACATTTCAAAGTTCCGCAAACAAGGTGCGTGCTTCCGTAATTTGCTTTGTGTGGTTGGTGGTGATAACCTTTCTCGAAATGAAAGAGCGTTGCGAGACGCAACGCTTAGCTCATTATAAACCCAGTCAAGCAAGTAGGAGCATGTCGATGAAGTTATGGATAGTGGCAATCGACTTTTAATTAACTTAGACTTGTTAATGCCCCTCTCAGCCCCAACAAGGATGATGCTATCAGTGAGTAGCTTATAGCAACCTGAGTGAGTGGTTTTACTATTCTGCTGTGGTGAAGGAGATAAAAGCATCAGTAAATAAAGTACTACCAAACAAAATAATTTTTGTTGCAATGTAGAAAATGCAAGAGGCTCTTGCAAAGAATACTAATCCTGATGAAGTACAAGAAAAAATGAAAAAGACTGCTTTGGAGTCTGTAGCTCGACATGAAAAATCCTTGCATAAAATTAAACTTGAACAGAATAAGAAAATGAATTCAGATAGTGAGCAATCTGATGACGATATTGAGATAGTTATACCAAAGAAAAAGAAAAAAACCAAAAAGAAGAAAGCCAAAGTGGCTAAAATCGTTAAGAAGAAACAAAAAGCTCAAAAGATCAAAGTTGAAATATCGGACTCAAACTCTTCTGAATCAGACAGGTGTGTGGTGGTGGCAGTTGTTGATCAATGTTAGAAAAGTGTTCGTTTAGATTTTATATTATGGTTCCTTTCTGTATTTCAGCTCTGAAGAAAAGTCGTCTGACGAAGAATCGTCTGGCTCTAGCCCTCCTCCTAAGAAATCAAAAACCGCAGCAAAAAAGAAAAAGACTTCAAAGAAAGAAGATGGGTATATTGAAAATTGTAATCTTTACTTAATTGCATGTCTAGAGGTAATATTAGGCCAAGTTATTTGCAAAAAGACCTAAAATTTAATCCTAAAGCGCAACTTGCATTGAAAGTAGATCTATGGTTAAGATCTTATGAGTATTAAAAAGTTTGTTTAAACTTCTTTCGTTTCTGCAAAATGTTAGAAGTGCTTTTACACTAGCCTTTTAACTTATTATGCTTTTTAGATCAAGTGCTAAACTTGTTCAGGCGCAACAACCTACTTTTTTCTATCCGCCTGGTGGAATGGGTCAAGGCTCTTCAGGACAACCAAGTATAGTATATGTTTGTTTTTTGTTGTGGTCAGATCTTGTATATTTGAATGACCATATTCCCACTATCAAACGCAAAACTGCTAGGAATAGAATTTCGCTCAATTTGGTTTAGGTAAACACTCCGCTAAATATATATTATATGACGAAACAAAGAGTCTGTTGTACTTGATCTGCATAGCTTAGCCCTGTTCATTATCAATAAATGATTGTTTCACTTTCCTTATTTGATGAAAGTAGTTTACGGTATACCGAAACGGTTTTTATAAAGAGTATTTTTGACGAGAGAAACCATGCCATAGATTTACATTGTAATAAACTAGCAGTTTAGTTGGCGATTATAAGTCATGATAAGTATCTATTATACTCATCAAACACAGGTTAAATCTAGAGTTTGGGAAACTGCCAGATGACTTGTCTTTGAGTCAGCAGTCACCCCAGCATGTCTTAGTAGTCGAAGCAAGCCAAATTTTAAACCCGAAATGTGAGCTTAAGAGCAAGCAAGGATTCTGTTTGGTCATGCTGCATGCAGCAGGTGCTTTGAACGTAGAACTCGCAATCGTTCGATTCAAATATGACTCTAATTTTATTGTGCCGCGTTTATGACTTAAAACTTCAAAACAAAAAACGTCGGATACACAATAGTTGCCGAGTAGTGTTGATTTAAGATGAAGTTAATGAGAACTCATTCAATTTATGGAACTTGTAATGATCGGTGAGCTTGGTAGGTTGCAAAATATTTTTTTTAGTTTTTATCTTGGCAGTCTATTAAACATGTCGTTGCGTTAGAACAGGCCATAGTTTGAGCTTGAAGCGTGAGAGTGAAAAGAGATAACGGTTTGCATTCGCTTGCACGTTAACATCACGTTTTTATGCTCAACCCACAATCTTCTGACTACAATTTGATCTCTACTCAATGCTCCTGACAGCTGATAAATCCATTTCCACATTTTTATTTCCGGCTGGTTTGTGCTTATCAGATGACCACCTGTCATATAAAGCTTCTATATCTGTCGCATTGCTCTTTGTTCCGCGTTTCGAGTTCTATTTCTTTGCTATGTTTTCAGTGATGATGATGGCTGCACCTAACATGGCAGCTGGAGACATGAAGTTTGTTGGCCCGTACGGACAGCCCATGAACATGATTAAAATTGAAATGCCAGGTCCTGATGGAAAAATGATGCAATTCTATCAGTTTCCGACAATGGCGCAAGGTGCAATGCAACCAGTTGTTATGGCGTCATCAGTCGGTGGTAAGCTTAATATTGTTAGACATTTTTCCTATCGCTATATATTCTGGTATTGCTTGCTCGTTTGCTGGTAAGCTTTTTAAGTTCGTAGTAGCTTCTTTGTTTTTGTCTTTCAGTCACCGGTAAACACTTGCAGTTATCTTGTGTTTATGCCCGCTTGTGACTTGCCAGTACTACTGGCGTTTTGCATTTTTACCTTAACTACTGCAGCCAAGCCTGGAACATCATGCAACACCTTTTCGTTTAGGCACTCGATTGCAATAATCAGCGATCGTTGTCGTTGAAGTTGAACATGTGCAAGCGCTAATCTGGTATGTTTTGCAGCTGTTCCACAACAAGCTACAAAACCAACTCCACAGCCAGTGCCAAAGCCTGCCGCTTCAGCTACTCCGCCAGCATATTCATCTCATTTAAAAGTTGTGCCGATTCAAGAAGATCCAACGGAGTTGCCAGAATCTGAACCAATGGAGATAGACAGCAAGGTGCTGTTTAGAACCGAAAATGGAAAAAAATATAGTCAAAGCTTATGCTGATGTTGCGAGCATGAAGTGTATTTTAATTGTTGAGGTATTTTGTCCCATCTGGTTAGAGGTGCAATGAATTGACTTGCCAAAGGGAGATCAATCCCTAGATGATGATGTTAATGATGTTTTTGGAACTACATTAGGTCTTCACTACTAGATCGATTCCAGTTTTGCATGTGCACCTCCTTTGTTACATTAAGTGCATTGTATAGGACTTAAGCGAGAAACAGAAGCGCCGTAAAGAAGTGATCCGCACCCGTTTGTGGCCGCGACCTGCTGAGACTAGGAGCCCTAAGGATGGTGATCAATCTGCGGACGAGCAAAGTAAGCTAACCTTGGGCGAAGCTATCTAGTATTTTATTCCCAAGTTGGAAATGAGACGATTTCCTATTTTAAAATGTACGTAAGTTCTGTGTGAAACTAAAGAACTTTCGTAATGGTAGGATTAATGCGTATAAACTCTTACTCTTGTGTGCATGTCTAGTTAGACTAAGCCACTACGACGGGTAGACTGCTCTGCCGCTTTTTAAAAAACGAAGGAACAAAAAACAAAAGGAAAGGAAACAAAAACAAAAAATGAACAAAAAACTAAGGAACTTCATGAAGTGTCTTTCCAAAGTCACAACTAGCGAATTTGCCCGCTTTGGCATCTTCTTTGCTGAGTGCCAAGAATGGAGGCTTTGCATAACATTTTTAAGAGGCCCTTGATATTACTTGGTCGAGGTTTGAACCAGCAACCAACTGCATTGAAGGTGGAATCTCGAACCACAACATAACGGAAGCAGTAGCTGGTAGATAAAATGCGCTAATAGCAAATGGTAATTTATCTCGATATTTTTAGGCCAAAATCAAACTTCTGATTCTCAACCAAGCGATTGGCCGTTAAAAACAGCTGAAAAAGCAGGTTAGACGTATTTTGTAAACAATATTTTTGACCATTGGAGAATATTTTAAATAAATAAATCGATCATGAACGAGATGCTTTGTGCTGTTAGGATAGTAAGGGCATGGAAATTGGAAAATTTACGAGCATTTCGTGACGCACTCATCAATGGTAGCATTGTCAGCGCAGATTTTTTAATCCTATGTGAAAATATATATTCTAGGTTTAACCTTTCATGTAGTTAAAGAGCTAATGTTGTAGCATACGTCTTTTCTTTCTGGTAGTTTGCGGAGCGGAATTCTATGCGAATCTTATCTCAAACTACTGCATATCAGATAACTTTACTTGTCGTTTAGATGGAAATTTTATTCCTGGTCTTTCTTCACCTCACCAAGAACCGGATGAAGTTCAAGGTCAAAAGATCCCTACTCTTGCTGGATCTGGAAAGTTTGCAAATGCAGGAGAATCTACACAAGGTACAGTGCTGAAACTAGTTACGTATTTATCGGTGTAGAGGGACTGCGACACGGTGGCAGCTGAACTTTTCCTGCTTTTTTGTATTTTGTTAGATTTCATCACAAGCGTGCAACTTTAGTTGTCCAGATTGTCTGATCCCTGTAAAACCTTTACGGATTGACATAGAGCCAATGTGAACTTTGGATAATATGTTGTGATACTAGCGTCATAGCGTTTTACAAACTTCCATCTTTCAGCTTGCCACAGACAGGTTCAAATATCTCTAATGTCATTGCCATAATTTATTCCATGAACGTCAGTAGGTGCTTGAGGGAATCATCAATTTGGGAAAATAATGTTTAGTCCGTTTCTCTCATCGACTGCTGTAGTATTGTCTTTTGATTAAGTCTGCTGTAATAACTGACCTTAAGCTGTGGAGGTTTGGGCTTTTTGAAAAGCCTTGTTTTGAGTTATTCTCTCGAAGGTAAATTACACTACAAAAACCTTTTGTTAAATATATTTCAAATCTTTGAGTTGCTTCAAACTGTTTAGAAATCTAAATTTTTAGTTCTACGATTTATTTGTTTCACTGTTGCATGTATCTTATACTTACTCGAACGACGTTTTTTTGCAGCTTTGCCTATTTCCAATGTTGTGTACTTTGATTTGCATGGCAAGCAAAAGCATTTGATAGCCATTTAATAAATCATTTCAGCCTACTTTGATTTGGATGGATGTTTTGAAATATTTTGAAGTGAATTGTACCAACAAACATGTATAAGTTCGAATAGATGGACAGTTATAATATTGTAAGCTGCTACCCTGGACAAGTGAATACCAGCTGTTGAAATTATTATATAATCGTTGTGTTTTCCTTCAACACAGTGTAAGTTTCTGCTCCCTTGGTGAAATGCTTGGGTAAACTACAGTAGGTGTTTGTGGAGTTATGTAATTGGAACGAGGATAACAAATTTTTGGATTCTGGACACTTTTATGTGCAAGCGATTTCTTTTTGTGGATAATGGAGCAATTTCATTGAAAAATATGGATGCTTGGAGAGGCTTTGCAGAATATTGTGTTATTAATTTTATGCTGTGTTTTTGCATCCGGGCATGTTCCAATCAAAAAGGTGCAAAAATAGTCCCTTACTAACAGTTTTTTGAAGATTTTTGATTTTCTTGAACTGGTTTGCTTTTGCCGTTGGGAAAAGTAACGAGATAATAATTGGCATAAGCAAAACTGTTTTGAACGTTAGCTTGGCGATGGAATATTGGAACTTAGTCAGTAGCTTGGTTTATTTTTTATGTTTGGCGGTTGGACTTAACATAGATTTCCAAAAGTTATTTGTACCACTTTTATTAGTAGCTATATTGTTTCAAAGTAGTTTTTGTGCCAAAAGAGCTAAGGGAACCCGTTGTAAGCTCTCATTCATTCTGCGTCGGCAGTGTGGTGTTACTGATAAATATGCCGCAAAACCTAAGCAAAAGTGTTTTTGCTTGTTATCCATCCAGTAAACTAAAAGTTTGTGTTTAGATGAAGTGATTGAAGAAGAGGAAGTTCTCATTGATGACGAGCCAGTTTCTGTAGCTCCCACCACAATGGCTCCTGCTGTTAATCAAGCTGGTCTTGTCTCTTATCCACAGATTGTACATGGAGCATATAATGCAGATTCAAATTACGGCAAGAAGATTTAAATTGTTTTGTTTTTGTTACCCTGCTAACTCACGTTTGAATTTAGTTGTATCGGAATTTCGAAAACCAGCTCGTTAATCGTACCCAGGGTGTAATTACACTGGTTGATATTCGTGTTAAGAGTAAAGTGGCTGAAAGAAAGGAGCTCTCCCCCATCCGCTGCTCTTATCGGTGTTGTGGGCTAAGGAAGCTTGAAATCGAGTGTGGCACTACCATACTGAGCTAATTATATTGTTATTAATGCCGAACATGCGTAAATGGAAAAATGTAGTAGTGATTAAAGCTGGGGTAAACTCGAATTATTGGTGCAGGATTGTCAAGTTCTAGTATGTTCCAGATTTCCCCGATCTCGTTGCTCTACAAACTCGATTTACAAACTTCTAACACTTAAATTAAGTCCTCGATGAAATGGCGATTTTTGAATTGTATTGACAGGGTTAAACTGTGCTAAGCATTACTTTGATGGTTCAGGTCAACTACGAGCTATTACAAAAATTTCCACTCGATTTTATAAACTTATTTTGATAGTGACACAAGCTGACTGCTTAGTATTCGAAAAAACAATGGCTGACACACTTTTCGCATTTACGATTATACTAAAACTATCCCGTTGCTCCAGAATGGTAGCAATTTGTACACTTCATTCTAAGATGCAGTGCGTGCGTGCGCGCGCTTCCTTGTAATCTGTCCGTTCTTAAACCAACATGTCCTTGTTGTTAATAACTTGTACCACATCGGTTTAGGTTTTGGAACTACTTATAACCAGCCTGGTATGAAACATGAGGGGAATAAGCAACATGATCAACGTTGGTCAAATGCGACTGAGGAATTTATCCGTGGTGATAAGTAAGGACATATTTCATGCAATGTAATTACCTGGTCATGACTCCATTTATTAGCATAGTACCAACGTTTTCCTGCCGTATTCTGTAGAAGTAGTCGGAAAGAAACTAAGTGAGTTGGTGGCTTTCGTGTAAATTTCTGAGCTTCATTTGAGGCAATTTAATCGGATGGATGTTTGGTCGTTTGCAGTACACTCCAGTAATATTAAGCATAACAAAAATTCGTGGCAGTGCTGCCATGGCAAAAAATGAATTTGTGTCCGACCAGGCTTGCAGACTGAAGGAAAAGGATGAACTAAGCTCAAAAAAACAATATCTGTCTAAAATGCTTATATTTTGTGACTTAAAATCCATAAGCCATTGATGTACTGCATTTTTAAGCCAATAGAAGCATTGCGGAAATTGTGTTGATGAAGCTCGTGGTATGTTGTGATGAATATCGCGTTATGTTGTGATGAATATCGCGTTATAAATCAGTCGATAACGGAAAACTGATATTTGATGCTATTGTGTATTGAAAGTGTATTTGGTGAGCTGTTGTGCTGCTACTTAAGAAGGTAAGTTTTGAACAGGGTTTTTCTTAGGTCCCAACCATCATCTGATGGAGAATGTTCCACGTCTTCAGACGATCAAGAGCAAATAAAATATAAACAGCATCGCGGAAGTGAAGGAAAGAAGTTAGTCAAACTTGCCTTCATTCTGTATAAACTGGTTTTTCTTAGCTTAAAATTACACTTTACATAGCTGGATAACGACTATAATCAACCTTATAATGAAAAATAGTGATGCTTTTATTAGTTTTTTATGTCAAGATTGGGCACAGGTATTGTGGGGTAGTCCGAGAAAAAGGCTAAAATCCCATAGACTAAAGTTTGGATAGGGTTAGAAAATAGAGAAGAGTTCTTTGTCAAGTCATTTAATAGAAAAAGTATGTTTTTAACTTTACCCACATGCCAATTTCAAGTCATTCTACTGATAAATTGTGTACCCTTACAAGAATTGCGATTGCAGTGCGAAATTTTAAATAGTGTTTGTTAATGTTTCCAATCATACATCACTTTAGAGCTTTGAAAATAAAAGAAAGAGCTGAAGAAGAAGCAAAAAAAGCAAAGAAGAAAAAGAAGAACAAAAAAGAAAGAAAAATATCTGTGGCGTCTGAAGATGTACAAATTGTGAGTCCAGTTATGAAAGATAAAAAGAGGAAGAAAAAGAAGAAAAATAAGGTTAGTGCAATCGTAATTATAGCTATAGAATGAGAGAGTTGGTATTCGTATCATCGAGTCATTAGCTCATTCATTCATACACATGAGCTCATACCCTGTTTAAGTCTTTTATCAGGCCGAGTGGCCACCTCTCTGCCACATAAAGATGGAAGTATTCCGTTAGATCCTTTGCCCAGAACCCAACACGTACCTTGCCAGCTTTTTTTTCAAAACTGGCTCTTTCGTGTAGAAAATCAAGCAGGGAAGCTGTGAATACCGTTTTTAAGAACTTTGCATACTCGACAAGGGAAATAAACCCATGTCTATCGACTGCAAAGCAGACGCTCTAACCACTGCATAACCCCGCCGGTATAAGATAACGTCTACGGTCATGTGCAAAACAAAGTTCTTTTCATTTCTGTTTCGTGATTCTTAGCACTTCTGGCGCAGAGCATTTTTACCGCAAGTTTGCAGCCAAGCTGGGAGATTGCCGTAAGACTGCCTTTCCCAAGAACACAAACACACACATGTTACTGGAACACCCTACCTCACAATTGCAAAATGAGGGTAATTATACCGAGCTTTGTCACTAAAACTGCATGAAATAGAAATCGATTAAGCATTACTCCTGCTAGTGTGTCTATTGTTGGTAGGATAAAGATGCAGATGAGATTAGTGAAACAGATTCCAAAGCTTCGAAAAAAGGTGCTCATGGTTCTGGTGAAGGCAAGAAAAAAAAGGATGATTTACAAAGGTAGGATTGTAATGTTTGTAACTTCTTAACTTTTTTTTACCTCGACCATGCAGGATATGCCTGTAGCAACGCATTGCTAGTGTCAATCTGCTGGAGAAGTATTGTATTTGGTGACAGTGTGGGCTATGTTAGCCAGTTCAAACGCTATTGCAATTCAGGATCTGGTTTGAAAAACAGTGTTGGAAATTGTTAATTTTGCAATCTGGATTCTTTGGAGGTTATTCAGTTCAAAGGGATGCTGCTGTTGTAATGGACAACTAGACAAATAATTTATCTTGCTGCGACAGTCAAGAAATTTGGTTTGCTGTTAATGCCGTTGGTACATGACTGGAACTTGATTTGATACTGAAAAATTTTAATATTTGAGCCAATAATCATGGTGAAACATTTAACAATAATATTTATGTCCATTGTTAGCAATCTATAACTCGTGGTAAGTAAATGTATAAAAATTTTTGGGCTTAATTAGGTGATAACTGATGGCATATGTTGTAATATAACTTTATACTACCGTTTTAAAAATGTTTTAGTCTAGTTGTAAGGTTTTAGGAGTTGAAATTAGCTTCCAAGCTTTCGAAATTCTAAATTTTGGATGTCAAGCCATTGGCGCAAAATCTGCATTTTATGCAGCTTGACGCTATTTGTTTTTTATACTATTTTCATTATGCTATTACCCTGCTCACGAATGATTGTAAAGCTGGCTTGTGGAGAATGATCAACGGTTTATTTTTTTACTTTGAGCAGTTATTCAAAGGCGCATGCAACTTGTTGCTTTTAAACCTAGCTTGAGAGCTTGACAGTAGAAAGTGGTTTGGTATAGTGCATCTTTGGATTTATTTATAGGGGATCCATTATCCCAAACAATCGCTGATAAAACATGATTTTGATTTCATGGTGAAGATTGTGCTTAACGCGTTGTTGATTTGAAACATTTGTTGATAAAATCGTTTGTATTTTCAGAGATATCCCTCAAGAGCTTTCCCTCGCTCACATTCGCGGCTTGGTCCCGAGGAGAGCGAATGAAGGAATCCGCTCCGTGTTTGTGCATGTTGATTTTAGCAAGCTAAAAAAAACCGGTAAATCACTGAGAGAAGCTCATGATACTTATGAAGATCAGTTTGTTTCTTTGTTCCACGAGGAAACGACTGAAGTTTCAGAATCTCCGCTTAATATGACGAGAAGTGCATTGAAGAAACTTAAGATCAGGCCACAAGGTAAGTGGAATGTAGCTCATGCACTTGATGGCAGTTAGTTGAATAAACCAAGCGTCAATGTTTGAAAATCTTGTGCTGATTTATCGCTCTGCATTTCCTTACATACAGCGTATACAAGAAAAACCGAGTTGTTTGGTTCAAAACGTGACGACGTGTATGGATTCTCAAGCCTTGCTCCACGTAGAATAGTGAAGCTGCTTACCCAGCATGTTGTGAGAGAGAATTCTTTAAACGCACACCAAATTGGGGGGCTACCAGCTTGAATTTATGGCTGGTTTTAAATGGCTGTCGCTTTTCCTTATCCTAATCAGCATGTTTCTACCCACTTGGTTGAGTTTGGGGTCTTAGGCTCGGTGTTGGTGTTCTTCATCCTAAAAAAAGGTTAAGATGTTTATCAGTACTTCTATGATTGAATACTAGCTCGAATACAATCAGCTCATGTCGCTATTTCCCAAACTATGTTGAGTAAGCTATCGTTGAACTTGCTGAATAGGAATTATACGTTTTCTATATCCAGGAACGCGGAGTGTTACCCATATGACAAAGATTACCTTGTGTGAGAGGATCGCTCAAAGATTGGACTTGAAAGAAAAATTCCAAGCCGATAATGCTTCACAGAAGGTATATTTTCCGTAGGGAAAAGCATGGGGCTACCTGCCTGCTCAAATTAATTCTCAGACAATAACCACTTTTTAAGCTATTTCTGACAAAACTCGGTAAAACTTTTTGCTTAGATCGGGGTATTGCTTTCTTACTTCTACTTTAACTTGCGTCAAGATGCGAAGTACCTGAAAAACTAGAAAACGTAGGCCTATATGTTGCGATTTTGCTCATTTATCTGATTTAGAATGGCTAACGTTTCCGAACAAGTCTTCACCCCTCAATCCATATTTTGTTATTCACATGTTGATCACTTTAAAAGCTCCCTGAAAATGTGTCACAGTTTAAGATTTTGTGTCATTTTATTTTAGGTTTCCGTCAACCTTGCCAGTTTATCAACAGTGGAAGACAAGTTCGATTTACCCCGCGGTCGATCCCGGTCTCGCTCACTCTCACGATCATCCAAATCATCTCGCTCTCTTTCAAAGTCCCGTTCGTCGAAGTCGCCGTCGAAATCTCGCTCTCCTCGGAAATACCGAGTTCGATCTCCTTCTCGATCTTCTTACTCCTCGCAATCTCGCTCGCGGTCGAAATCCCTCCCCAAAGCTTACTCAGTAGGGGATGAAAGGTC
Organism: Trididemnum clinides; assembly: GCA_963675345.1. Classification (NCBI taxonomy): domain Eukaryota; kingdom Metazoa; phylum Chordata; class Ascidiacea; order Aplousobranchia; family Didemnidae; genus Trididemnum; species Trididemnum clinides. Next base: position 36,942,581 of record OY776286.1, read on the forward strand.
AGTGTTTGTGTGGTCAGGTTGCATATCTGTTAAGAAAACAAGCGATGCGGCTTTACGTTATCAACATAATGGTGATGGGATCGTCATCATGGGCCTCCAGAAATTGCACAAAAATATTTGTAGATTTGGATGTCGCTACTACTTCAGCCTGGTTACCCAGGCTGTCCAATAATTTGATTTTGCTATTGTGGTACGTGTTTGGAACTAATTAGCTGTCTCTGCATCAGAGAAGGAACGCGTCTAAATGGCGGATCTGACAAATACTGTGAAGAATATTGGACCTTCAAATGAGCTTAGAAGCTCAGTAGTCCGTGCTTACGCTCATTTGAAAGAACCTTCGTTTAGCGATTAGGACATGAATTCAAAATCCATACTTTCCTCTATGAAATTCGTGGTAGTTTTTTTACTGACGATTGTGACGTAACAGAGGGCGTGACGACGATCGGCGAACGTACCGCCGCGAAGGGAATCGATATCAAAACCCCCATCAGCAGCAAGGCAACTACCAGCAGTTCAGATACAATCAGAATTACCGATATCAGAACCGAGGACGAGGTGGGTGGTGATGTGCGTGTTTAAATCAGCTTTATAATGGTACAGGACTTGACATGGATTTTGAAAATACTGTTTTGCTAAGCTCTTCATGTATTTCTCTGTATCAGTCATATCGCCACAAAAATTTTTAGCCTGACTCGAGCTTTATGTGGGTTTCGTTCTGTCCATTCTGTTTTCGAGGGTCAGTCGAAACGCTTCAAAAACATGTGATCAAATACAGCTACCGATCATCTTTGACTTCGGTTATGCCTGGAGTCATGGGTACTGAGGAAGGTGTTTTCGAAGCTGAAAGTTGAATCCACAATTTATGTTGTCAAGCTTAAAAGGTAGTCAGTTTTCACATTGTATTAGCGCGTGCGCATCAATTATGTTCAAAGGTCAAGTTGTTTCCAGGTTAGTACAACGTGTAAAAAATGGTGAATGAAGCTGTTCACCGGGCATTAGAATAGAAAGTAAACCTAAGTGGGGTGTCTTTAAAGGTTTTTAGTTTCTATGTGGAAATGATTAGTTAGTATCTGTGTGTAGTATTGAAAGTAGAATTTACAGAAGATACTATCTGTTGCAATTTTATAAAACTGGAACTATTTTTCAGGAAATTACTACAACAACCGCGGCAATTTTAACAATCGGGGCAATTACAACAATTATTACAACAATAGAGGCAATTATAACAACCGAGGGTACTTCAACAGGAACAGAGGATATTATAACAACAACAACAACAGGTATCAGTAGAAAAATAGAATTAATGGTGTTGAAATGGTTCCCGTGTTTAGCTGCAATGCAGTGGACTTCGTCATTTCTCAAAAGCAGAGCTAAGGACTCTTCTAACAAAATCGTTTCCCTCGTTACTATGTGTTTGAACAATCGAATGTAGTAAGTTAACGATCAAATTTATAAGCTACAATTTTATATTGAAATGATATGACAATGGGACACGTGAACGACACATCCAACTGATCATTTGCCGTAATGATGAAGTAATCACTATTTTGGTGAGAGCAAGTGTTGAGTATTCACTGTTTATAGTGGAATTGCTTCTTAAAATTATATTGCTAAACAGTAAACGAATTTAAAAAATCAAACGTTTTGCTCTTATTTAAAGTAAGTTGCGTATTGGCCCGTATAGATTTTGAGGAAGGTGATATGTGATGTTAAAAACATTCAATTTTTTGATTAACCTTGAGATGTAATCAGAGTATTTTACTGCAGAGACCGACAACAATGGAGACCGAATTACAATCGTGATAGAAGAGACAGCGATCGTGGAGACAGGTATGCTTCAACCTGCCATGTTAACCATTTGTTTCAACGACAATGCAAGAACTATGTGAATGGAAGAGAGCGAAGTTTTAACCTTCATGCACACGCACGCACACAAACAAAAAATATGTGAAATTTTGTATTTTAATAAAATGACTCCAACCATCCGAAGTGACCAATGTTTTTATTTTTGTAAAACTTGTCCGGAGCAACAGCTTTAACTACTTTGACAATCCCAGTTTTCCAATCAGTTTCATTAATTCGGCCATTTGAATTAATAACACTGCGTTCTATATTATTACTTTGGCTGATGTATGCGCAATGTTCGAACTATGACAAGACATTATTTTACCAGCGAGCTTTTTGTCATTTTCTTCAGATCGTTTGAACGGCGCAGCTACACTCGATCACCGGAGCGTCGTCGTGCCAGCAGCAGCTACAGCAGTGATAAATCGGAAAGAAGAGACCGAAGCTTAGACAGAGTGGGTAAACTGGCCGTGCCTGCCGATTGAAGTTGTGCTGTTAGCATCGGCAACTTCAAATCTGGATGCCTAAAGTTTTTAATGAGAAATGGCAGACTCTGCCAGGCAGAGCCAAGTTGTCTGATGCCTAAGAGTAGCTAGTCTAATTTTTTAATTTTCTGTAGCGAGTACTGTTTAATGTGCTATATAACTTTTTCTACGCATTTAAATTCAGAGCTTGCTCAAGATTAAACTCAGAACTTTGTCGTAAGCTTGATGTTTGACTTTGGTTCCACATTCTATTAGACGGTTGTTGGTTTCTCGTATTGCATTGTTGCTGCTTTTGAAAAAGTATTTTAGCTAACATTTGGTTCCATTTTTCCGGTTTAGTAGCAGTTAAACATGGAAACGTACCAAGTGACAAACGTTGAAGCTTAACTTGTGCTGTCGCTGACTTGCCAATCTTCAGAAGAAAGATTTGCAAAACAGTCCCTTGAAAGTGGATTTGGGGGAGAGCGGATTTAGTTAAAGAAAAATTCTTTCTGCTGCTTTGGAGGCGTTGACTAGAAGGATGGCTTACTCATTTTTTTGCTTTTTCTTTTAATATGCAGCACATCACTTTAAGCATGTCTACAATTTTGCTTTTATTTGCAGAGTGATCACAGCAAGCATGACATAAAAGCAGCAGGAAACAGTGAGACCTTGGTTATGTATTGTCGGATACGTTTGTATTATTTTCTGTTTGTCCCTGTTTCTGAAAAGAGTGAAATATTGTCCAACTTCTTCCGAGTAACCATAAAAGTCTTAGAAGCCGAACTAAAACAACGCTAGCACTTGCGTAGTTGAGCTCGTGGCTGGAGCGGTGCGTGGTAACTTCCTTGCTTTGTCGCACTGTCAGGATAGCAATGGGTATAAGCTGTTTTACGTACAAATGTCAAGATAGAGGATTGGGGGTAGAATTTTATAACTCTCTGCACTTTTTTTACCTACTTTACTTTCAGATGATGCTCGTAACGTGATCGAAGATAAACAGAACAGAAAATCCCCGATTCAATGGGCGCATGATAAATATGATGAAAATGATGATAAGTCTGATTGAATTGAAGGTGATGGCAAACTATTGCATTAAACAGCTTGTCTTCAAATTGTTCAGACATGCATTGGCATTACCTAACTTATGGCACACTATATTTTCATCACAAGCAATGCAATCAAGTAGGGAAATTGCTTTTCAGTTGCTCAGCTTAAAGCCAAGCCGTAACGAAAGTCATCTTTTGATTGCAACACTTTGTTAAGGTGATAATCAACTTTCTGAATGGCTTGTCTTTCAACCCGACGAACCTTCATTAATGTCACCTCGCCTTGTTCGTCACTAGTACGTTACTGGGGCTCTGGTGGTTTAAAAGGTTTTGCACCTGTTACTCGATTCTTAGGAACGGTGCAATGGAACATGGCTGGAAATAAGTACCCATGGACATCATCAGACTGCATTTTATTCTTTACCATTTTTAAGTCTGTGGTATTCACATTAATGGTTAGAGATGGTGCGGAGGAAAAGCCGGAGATTGTGCTCAAATTCTACTGGATTCCTTACGTGGCAGACAGGTGTTGGAACTGAGCACTAATAGGTCGCGGTGTCCCAATCTGACTAACGACTGCAGCCAAGCATAACCATTGAGTACATACGAATCAACAAAATGCAAAGTGTTGTAAACTGGCACAGGAAATCTTCGAAGTTCTGCAATGCGAAATTTTTTTTTTCCAGATTATGGAGGACGCACTGTCATCGCACCTTGTACAAAATGATTTCTTAAATTCTGCGTTTGTGTTTAGTTCAGTGTCGTGGCAAGTCTGTTCATTACGACCAATGTAATTTTTGTGGAGATGGTGGAAAAAATGTTTTAAAAAATGACACTGGGTTTAAGCAACTAACAGCTGTTGGTAATTTTTGAAATGGTGTTTGTCGCAACGCCGTCTTTCGCATCAATGCGTTGCTCTGTGAACAAGGATGTCGCTTTCGTCAACTGCATAATAAAAAATTGTCTTGGATGGAGAGGTGATGCGAGATATGGAACAGTCGTTAATAAGCTAAAACTAGTATATGGTCGATTTCAAGCTTTGGAAATCAAAAAGTGCAGGCTACCTTTTACCTCAGCGCGCTACAGTATCAAGAGTAGCTGGCCAGTTCCTTTCTCAGCCGTTTTTCCTTCGTAACGAGTGGGAAGCTGTCTTCAAAATTCGATAAACCCGGTGTTTGAACTGTGGACTAGCGAGGCGAGTGCTTTGATCACATCGAGCTCGGTAGCTGAGCATTTAATTGAGTTTAATTTAGAATCCGCAATTACTGTAGCCTATTCGTTGCTAATTAACGAAGTTTGACATGATTTTCGCTAGGTAGTGGAAATGTCATGTCCTGTCCAGCCGACTAGTATACAAAGCTGTCATACCGACTAGGGCTTCCGCAAATCTGGTACCTAAATGAGCGGTGATATCTTTGGAATGCAGCAGTTTCGCTGATTGCTGCCATAGCTTATTCAAACAATTAAGACCGCGATTGTTAAAGCGCTTCCGCTAGATGTCATACTTACGATGCCCAATATAATATTTTTTCATGTTTCATTGGCAAAATTGATTTATTTCTGCTTCATGTCCCTCATAAGTGATCAAAACTCCAGGGTAAATTTAGTGGCTCTTTATTAGGGAAGTGAAGTAGGAAATCAGCCTTTCAAAACTATTAACTACCTTCTTTGGGGTGAATCAAAAGCATCACAAATAAAATTGCGAGAAAGAAAATAGCTTTGAATAGCGGAATGAATTGATCAAGAGCAAAATATTTTTGTTTGGATATATGACCAAACCTAGGAGGTTAGTAGTAGAGGTGGATTTCAGTCGGTTCACAGCGGATCGTGAAAACTGTTCTTGAAATTTCAAGACTTCCGTCAGCTGGCTATTAAACAGTAATGTGTAATGCCTTTTGCGATGACTAACATGTATGTTTGGACTAACATCAACAAATATAGCCTATGCAAATGAATTAGCCTATACAGATGGATACATCTTTTTTCCAGCGATTTGCAGCTTAGGCGTGCTGATTCAATAAATGCCTACCTCTATACTCTCGCCTTCGATTCAGATGTTTTGCTGTAGCAACGTAGCACTATATATTCCGATACCCTTTCGGTCAAATATTCCGCATGCCCTTCCTGAGGGATATTCCGCATGCCCTTCCTGAGGGATATTCCGCATGCCCTTTTTGTCGGATATCAATGGTGCTTTTATAGAATTTCGAGCTTCAGATCTTTCGCTACGATGCCAGAAACACTTTCCATTAAAACCACAGCGTCTGCTGCAAGTAGCTTTAAAATGCTATATTATATAATTTTAAAGATTGAGCTATATTATGCAATAGATATTTTATAATGGAGCTAGGCTATATTACATAAGACAAAGCTATAGCATATCATGTTTAATTGCACATTTGTAGAGCGATATTGGTAACGTAGTATAATAATCAACCCAAATTAATCAGGTGCTTTTAACCGCTGTTTGAAATAATTGATACACTTTGGTTAAAACTGTGAGTGGAAAACAAAAAATCAGCCTTTCTGTCAACATTACGCCAATCTGGCATGCTATTATTGAAACAACCTGCTAAAAAAATTTGCAATCTCACCATGGTTGATTTAAATTGTATCTCGCAAGTCTAGAATTAAGATTGGTGCCCAAAATATATTTATAATGCAATTAAAATACAGTGCGTTCGATACACGCATAGATTTTGCTTGGTCATACTCTGATAAAACGAATGAACGAGAACTTTCACTGTTCAACTCGTCACAGACAAGAAAAACGAAGCGGCTTCTTCTAATTTTCAGCTCCAAACATATGTGAAGACCTTTTTTGGAGAACCACTTTTCCAAAGTGTTATTTTGAAATTTTTCAAAATTGGCTGGCAATACTGTGGAAAGATAAAGCAAACTAGCGATGCTTCAGCTCTGCATACTTCTACGCATATGATTTAAGCGCAAAACGTGAGCATGAAAACAAAAGACGTTTGAGCTTCACGCTGCCAAATGCAGCGTGGACTCCGCCATACAGGATAAAACGTAGTGCTGGACCTGCTGACTTTCGATTGCAGGTTTATTTTTCAGACCCTCGCATCACGCTTGTTGATCACCTCCTCGCATCTTTGGCAGCGTTTGAATTGCAGAATCTAATGAAAGTCAATTCAATTAAGCCTATTTTGCAAGAATGATTTGACATTGATGTGGTGATTAATACATGGCTATTCGGAAAAGTATTGAAATTTTGAAGTCGCACCGAAAACCAGAATTTGTTTTCAAACCGCTGTTTTGACATCTACCAGATTGTTAAAGAAAAAAACTTCCAAGTTAAAACCTGCTAAAGCAGCACAAATGTTTAATACAGGCTAAAACTTTATCATTTTCACAACTCAGATAATAATCACTTTGCTGCAGTAGGCAAGCTCTCTTGCGAATGGATTGCTTCTTTTCTGTGAAGGAGAGTCTCTAAAATTGAAAGAAATTTGCTTTGTCAACCATTTTTTTCGGAGAACACCTCTTCACTTTAAAAGCTGGAAGAGTATTTCTTGATTTTTTGTGGGGAACATCCCTGAAACTGAGAAATTTTCACCGTTTCTGGCAACTTTTTTGAGATTGTATCACGAATCGGTAGAATATAGGCCTATAGCCTAATACAGCAACAGACCTCTCTTTAGCTTGAAAATGGGAAATATGGTTCGAGAGGCGGAAACACGTAGCTTTGCGCCCCAAAGTTTACGATATCAAAAGTAGCTTTTCAAATCGAGTATCACAAGATAAAAAAAGACAAACTTATTGCAAATTACATCCGAAATTGGGCCAACTTGCAAATAGGCGTCTAATCTAAGCACGACGTTATGTTAGACATAGCTAAGTTTATTCAATTTGCTTTTTAATTGGCACGCTTGAGTTATTTAAATTATGAATAATGAAATAAATGGTAAAGTGGACGGAAATAGTCAAAGTTTTTCACGTTTTATTGCTCCTACGCAGCTTGATTTGGTATCCGTTGATTTCAACATGAAGCTATTTAGATTTTAATTCTTATGCAACTGTTGTTCAAACAACGCATAAAGTGTTGCTTGAATTGCAATCAGTTGAAAAGTGAAATCGAAGAGTTTTTACTTTTTTCAAATACCGCTATGTATTCTCTAATGCCACACTTCCTTTAACACCCCTTAAGCCGGCCAGTTCTACTTCTTTTAGATTACCGGGAAACTCCTCCCTCTGGATCTACCAAAGTCGCCGATAAACTTGTTAAGAAAAACAATATAATGTATTTTAAAACAAAATAATTTTTCTCCAACTGTTTTTCATTACACAGGGGTGGTATGGTTTTCTTTTGACTTTATTTAAAGCTTTGGATTCCATAACTATACCCAATTCTTATTCTTAAATCATGACTGGTATTTTAGACAAACAGCTAATCATTTCACAAATTTTGTCCGCTCCTCTCAATAAAAATTGGGGCAAAAACAAAAGTTGTGGGTGAATTCCAAAGTGGTGATCGATCTTTTGATTACAGAAGTAAGCAATTGATTGATAGCATATTTTACGACTTGGTGCGACCTCTTTGGTATCTCTGTGACCTAAAGTCCCAAGCATGGCTCATTATTCTTCGTTCTGGTACGGTCGCAACCAGAGGAGGGCGTAAGGGATCGAGTTTACTTCCAATTTTTATGCACAAAGAGGCATTGTTTTGTGGGATTTATTCACAAGTTATGCATTTCATTAGCTTTCCAATGAATTGAGATAACATGTTATTTTGCCTAAATGGGGATTGATTTTTAACAAATATTAAGTGCTACTAGGTAATATTAACAACTGGCAGAATACCAACAATAAGCTACGCTGTCTACATTTGGTGTTAACTTAAGAGTTGATAAAATGTTAATTTATTTACAGGTGCTGCTGTCTTTGCTAAATTGATTTTAGACAGCATTTATGACATCACTATTCAATATGACCAAACAGAGCTGCATTCGAAGCATTAAAAAAAAGTAGTAAATCATGTTTAGAAAAAGACTCGCTTGTTGCAACACTAAAAAAGCGCAAATTATTGTAGAACTATCTTTTGTCGGAAGCATCTTTTTCATAACTCCGGCAAAAGATTTGAACAGTGCTTCTACAGTAAATGCTTTTTCAGAAACTGGAGAAAACAAATTCGTAAAAATACGTTTGTGGTGATGTCATCTTATCTCTACTGAAGTGAAAATTTCTAAATGTTGATGAATTGGTATCTGGCTTCCTAGTGACCTCAAAAAAGCTTTCCTTCAACAAAAGACGCAGATTTAAAAAAATTATCTCTAGTATAGAAGACATCAAAACGCCACAAACTCCCTTATGGCATTTACCCAGAGCAGTCATCAATCGTGTCAGGTTTCATGTTTGCACACTTAATAGTTTCGGAAAAATAAAAGCGTCCACACGCAATCATGTAGGCGCGGAGAGAACTATGCCTTATACATCCGATTAAAGACTAACAAAATTTCTATTAAAGTCAAGAAAACTAAAGTTTAAAATAAAATTGAAAAAAAAATTCCATAAAAATCATTTTAAAATTTTACTTAAAATAGCTAAATACCTGATTAGGATCCAATATTCTTTGGGGAGAGGGGTCATGACCCCTGGCACCCCTCTGCTCTGCCTATGGTTTCTCGCATTTGAATCAAAAAATATTTAAGTTTAAAACGTTATAAAGGGGTTGCAAGAATACCATCAATTTTCGTAAAAACGAGGCAATGTTTAAGCATTTCAAGTGTTTTTGATCACCTCTTCCTCATATTTAATGCCATTTATCCTGTTTCTCAACGATATGATCAGTGACAACGGCTGTTTACTCCCAGATCAAATATTGAAAAATTCTTTGCTCTACAAATGCATTTGATGTTGTTGATGCATGACAGTGTCAACCTACATGTCACAAAAGTTTTTACGCACTTTATCACGATTTCTCAATTGATTTGTTTTAGTGCAATTTTATGGAATACTAAACTTCAAATTTCTAAATAATGCTGGAGATGCCTCACCAGCATTCCCTCAACTACACCAGCTCTTCACATGCCAGCCATCCACGGGTCTCCCATGCAAAAATATCTGTGCTAGCATATTGTAGCCTAGTCCATCCACAGTGTTTCCCGCATAAAATCCAACTTTGCCCTTCTGGGCGATTTTAGATCAGGCCATCGGTCCATTGCTGCATTCCTGCACAAACCTCGTATATGGGAAATGGCTTCGACCAATATCACACCGGCACTTCACATGTCTCAACCGCATTGCGCTAGAATCAACATGTAGGGATAGCATTTGAGTATAATGTCAGCATAACGCAAAATAACAACACGGAACAACGTTGTTTCGGGTTACTGATTAAAGCATGATCTAAAATGAATCAGTGGCATGATCTAAAATTGCCCAGCAAGGCATATTTTAATTTTATGCGGGGAAACATAAAATGTGGATGGACTAGCCTACAAAATGCTAGTGCAGTCTTGATTTTGTGCGTGAGATCTGTGGATAACTGGCATGTGAGATGCTGGTGTGGATTGAAGAAAGTATAGAATGCTAGTGAGGCATGACCATATTTAGAATTATTTTGGTGTAATGTGACCACTGATATTGTGTGACGTAATAATTGTTAAGTTCGAAAGCAAAAGGTAATTACTAATGTCAGTTTAGCATGGAATGATTTTCCTGTTCACCACAACTGAATAAGTTTGAGAAGATCAGCCTATACGCGATCCAGCTTGAACAGCTTTTTCCCCAGACAATTCAATCAAGTCTAAAATATATTAGAAGTCACACCAGTCATGTATTACACAAAAACGGTGTAATTTGAACAATTCGCAACAAGCTTGTTTCGTTCCTAAGGGACTTATCATCAATCACGGTCATTATCTGGTTATCAGACTCATCAGCATCTCGCGAGAGAAACCAGGCTCATCATCAATCGCGAGAGAAAATGTTCCCAAAGCTAGATCGTCATATACGGTGATCTCTTCAAACTTATCCTGCTCTAGCGGATAAGAAAATCATTACCTTGTCACGATAGAAACTCCCACCCGTTTCACATCTTGTCACTTTGCCCCAGCATGTATTGCGTGTCCCTAAACATGATTTCCGTCCCTAAACATGATTTTTGCGCGCAGTGCATGACAGGATGTTATAAAATTTTGCATCTGTGTTGTCGTATTCAGACACAACAAAGTCAACAAAATCATTTGTCTGACGAGCCCCTTAAGGACAAAACAGGCTTGTCGCGAACTGTTCGTTTTATACCAGTTTATGTGCAACAAATAGTTGCTCTAATATCTCGTAGCATATTTTTTATTTCATTTAAACAAGGGAAATGTTTTATGAAAGTTTGTATTAAGTTTAATAAACGGTTTCCTCTTTTTCAACCCAAATTGCTAATTTCGTTTTTGACATTTGTTTGCATTGAAGCTGAGATTAGAAAAGTTATATGCGGGTAGCTCATAAACATCAAATTTATCGAATATTTACTTTCCATTTATAGCCAGTCGTGTAAAGAAGGAGATGCGAAAAAGCCTCGACTCGATTTCATCATGACTAAGTAAATTTTCACAATTTTATATTTCAGTTTTTACGATAAAGCGTGGATCATTTGTATGGCATTGTTACAATTAGGATTGAATACATTTTTGCGTATGAACACAAAACGCAAGGTATAAAAGCCTTTGTTAGAGTAGATTGAATAGATATGTATTAAAACATCTTGAGTTTTGTGGTTGAGGTTAGAGGTCAATTCACTCTGAACATTTCATGCATATTTGATAGTGTGGGGTTACTTATACAGTAGACGCCGCTTAATATGACCACCTTGGGACCAGGCCATTTTGGTCATAATATCCGAATGGTCATAAAAACCGAAGCCGCCATAACCGCACCTGAATCGACGCCGTAAGCCGCAAGACGTCCAAATACCGTCAAATTTTTCGTTCACCAAAGTAACAGCGTGACGTTGGCAGTAGAACAAAGTACAGTATTGTAACAGTACAAGTGACGATAAAATTATGTACAATATGTACAAGCGGTGGTACAGTATAACAAAGTAATAATAGTTCAAGTAACGTTTAATCAAAGTAACATATCAAAGCACCGCAAAACAAATTCAAAATGTTTCGCACGTACGTGAGTTAGTTTTTGGTGCAAAAAACTCGGTAATGTCGCGCTGAACAAGATGTTTTCACAAAAAATCACTTATTTGTCCAGCAAAAGTATCGAACTCTTCCATTGACTGATGATATGTTGACCAAATTTCGGATAATATCTTGGTCATATTATCCGAAATTTGGTCATATTAAACGGAGAATTTTAAATGGAGAAATTCCGGACCGTACCAAATTGGTCATAATAAGCGGCTGGTCATATTATCCACGGTCATAATAAGCGGCGCCTACTGTACTTTTTAATAGGCCGTTGCAAATGGCTAAAACCGATTTTGGTGAGATTCAAACCCACAACTTGTTGAAGTTTTTGTTGTTGTTAGGTCATATACGTGCTGGACGGACGTAAAAATACAACAAACCAATGTGACAAGCTTACTTTTTTGGAAGTGTAATTACCATATTTGCGAGGCATGTTTTGACGTCATTGATCAAGCATGTTAAAACTTTTAATTTTTATAAAAGATTTCTCACCTTAAAATATCTTTGCGGACAATAGTGACATTAAAGATGAACTTTATACAACAAAATGCCAATAAAAATTGAGGTCATATGTAGTCATATATATCTTCTGTGACGTAAAATATAACATTTTTTCTTATTCTGATGTATTTGAACTTCGCCAACAGTTTTATGATCAAATACAATGAAAAATTTACGATCTCTGGGTCCTACACGGTCCAAGCACCATTAGAACTCACTCAAATTCGGTAGCGCTACTGTAATTTCCCAGTAAATAAGTCTAGTTTTTTATATTTTGTGAAATGACCCAGATTTGATTCTTTTTTTTTTACGTATATTTTCTTACGAATGGATAAAATTCGTACACCAAAGTTAGAAAATATTAAATATCGGATCGATAGTACTGAAAAATTTCTGTAGATTTATGATATCGTGAGATTAAAATGTAAGCAGAATTTCAGCGGATACTGAACTTGATGCGCATCTCTAGCGCAAACATGGAAATGAGGTCTGTTGGGGTTGATTACTAAAAGAAATTTGGGGAATACTTCAAGCAAAAAATACACCGAGCTTTTTAAAAATGGCCTACTGATGATAAGTTATATTTTACGATCTCTCAAGCCGACTTCTTAAATAAACCTCAAGCATATCATCGACCAGTCAAGCCTATAACAACACCAACAACTACAGCGCAAATACAGTATCAAAATTGTTTCTCCTCGTCAAGAATTTGTAATCAAACGTTGCGAAATTAGTTACTCCTGTCACAGCAGACATATATGGTCGTACTTTCGAGAAAAACATTCTAGAAGAGTTCACTTGCCCGGCAGCAATACTTGTTACAAAAACGCACACCGTCTGCTGCAAAGGTCGCTCCGAAGCTGGTCCAATCACAAGTTGTACCATGAATAGCAATTGCCAACAACTTCCCGTGATCGTATGATAAATATGCTCGCTTGTTGCACTGAAATTGATTATACCCAGAGTTACCATTGGCCGAGAAGAAAAAGTAAGCACCTAATTGGAAATCGATGTTTTCGCTGTGAATGCACGATTCTCCCACCCGATTCACGGTAGAGATTTTTTTTGGAGATCCCTTTTTCCGTTTCCAAACAGACATGTTGCTAGGATCCTGACCTTTTTTTTGGACATCCATATTTCAACTGTTGTTCTTCCGAAACACAGTCCACCTTTAAGACAAAATTAAGCTCGCACCTTGAAAATAAGCACGTTTCTTAGAAGTAAGTACATATTCTTTTTCCAAGACAGTGTCCTTGAAAATAACAACAAATCTTGAAAAAAACAATCACAAAATGGTAACCCTGATTATGCGTGATTTGAAACAAAATCTATTGAGAGGCCGACTCAAATTAGGTACCCAAGTTTTTGAAGGTTGAAATCAGTGGTATAGAAAAATAAATTGTATGTTGGGGGAGGGCTTCATGTGCCCTTTGTCGCGTGAAAGATTTTTCTTTTTGATGAAAAACTTTTTGAGAACAAATTTGTTCTTTTTTCCGGGTCCGGGGATATAAGCGCGTCCCTGGACTCCGCCTTGTAACGCTATTGATACGAAAAAGTGATGGAGCTTTGCGCCTGCAGCGGATTTTTGGTGTAAGAACATTTTAATCTCAATTTAGCGATTGTGGATTGTGGATTGTGGATTGTAGATCTATATTTCATCATCTGCTGCTACGACCGCTAAACTTGAAGAAGGAGGTCTGTGCATACCATTCGTGACAACTTTGTTGTTAGAGCTTCCGTACTGTCCATATTAATACTTGTCCTTATTTTGAAAAGAAATGGCCTTGTCTTCGCTTATAGGAAACGGCCTTATTTTTGACTTGTACGTCCTTGTTTTGCCTTACTTTCTGCAACATTTAATAATTTTTAATGTAAACTTTTTCATTTGATCCTAAATTGAAATTTAGATTAGAAAATATTTTTCTTGTTCAGCTGGCTGCCTTGAAATTTTGGACAAACTATTTCAACGCCTTTAAAAAAAGAATCCTTAAATCAGCATGTATGTATGTATGTATATGTATAAGCATCCGTCTTTTCCAAAAATTTCTGAAAAACCTTTAAAAAGAGTGGTAGAAAGAAAAACTTTTCCCAGTCTTTCTTATTTATGGCATGTATGGTTTTAGGTTGGCGACAGCCCTAACTGTAGCAACAACATTTCAACAACAGTTTATAACCAAGAAAGTAACTGCCATGCTATTTCTCCCTGAGAAAATTTGTTAAATGTTGCGAAATGCCAATCAAGTTTAATCAGACAGAACTACAGCTGACAAAATGATCAAATTAACAGTTTTTATGTGACTCATACATTGAGTCATATCTTCGGAGGCATAGTCGCGACTCCACACATGCGGGTGATAAATTTCATGCTAGTCGCTTGACAGTATACTCGCCAGGGATTTTCAAACCGATTTTTCCCTTTTCTGGTTGCTCAAGAAAATTTATGAAGACTGGCGGCGCTCTGCTCAAAGCAAATTTGCCGTTATTTCACATGGCCCAGTAAATCCCGTTTGCCTGTAGAACGGTGAAGGTGAAATTGAAATAGAACTGTGGTTCTTCTTTTCTTTTTTTCCACCACTTACACTGTATCTTTGTTTTTATCAATTTTTACTCGTCTTCTGCAACGATAACAAAATCACTTCTTTAATATCAGCATGTACATGTTGCTTCAGTTTATTCGTGGAAACCTGATTGTTGCGAAAAACGTTAAAGGTAATTGAGTTTGCTACGAAATAAGCAAATGACATCCTGCGATGATGACGTAAAACCGTTTTGTTGCGTAACAGAATAGAATTCATTTTCTTGCGAGCAATACTCGTGAAGTGCGAAATGAAATTTTGGGAAAAACAAAAGGCATCACAAGCAAACTCTTTTGTGTATAGTGTCAAGCAAGCGCACTGTCAACGTCATTTTTAAGAGCTCTTTAACAGCCCAGTCAAGTTTCGAGTTAGCAACCTACCGGATTCGAAAAAGATCCTGAAAACACTGCGCCAGCGAGGCAATAGTCCACGTGAAGTTCTGGAAAACAAAAAGGAATGAAAAAACGAAACCCAAATATCTGTTGCGAGGTCTACTTTGATTTCGAGGGATGTTTTCGTTATTGTTTGATATTAATTACAATTATTTTTAAAAAGGTGAGCTCAGGTAGTCATTAGCACAATCTTGTTTGTGACAAAATCGAAAAGAATAAATAGCTAGTGTTGTGCTATTTTGTCGTAACAACGCAATTATGGCGACAAAGACAATGAGGAATGTCAGCGGTAACCCGAAGTTGACAGCTTCTTTCGTTAAAGTAATGTTTTAGTTCTATTTTTAACGAAAACAATTGACTCATTTTGAAAGGAAATGCTTCGTACTCTGTTTCCAATTGACAGCTGTGACGACAGCTTACGTCACAAAGTCCACACAATGGCGTCGCGAAGAATCAAAGCTGTG
The DNA here is from genome assembly GCA_963675345.1 of Trididemnum clinides. NCBI lineage: Eukaryota > Metazoa > Chordata > Ascidiacea > Aplousobranchia > Didemnidae > Trididemnum > Trididemnum clinides. Next base: position 36,958,022 of record OY776286.1, read on the forward strand.
ACAGATATTCTCATGATAATAATCGCTTTCAGAAAAGTAAATTGAAAAATAATAGCAATATATGTGGTTGAGTCCATAAGGGCGATGGCTATGCTTTTAATTCAAGTTTGAATTGGTCTCAGTAGATGCAGTTCATGATTTCACGTATGTCGTTTTTATATCTTTTTGTGTGCTGCTGTTTCATTTTGTTTTCTATAATATTGTTTTAGACGAAAATAAACTACTACCACTACTACTACTAAGGTGCATGCAGCAAATAAGGTCTTGAAGGTAATTAGGTCCAGGAGCCAGTAGCTTGATCTCCTAGATGGATGAAAGTTAAAAACCCCGAATCTTTTGATATCAAAACCTGTTATCATAATGAAGATATTGATACATTCAGATCAAGTTATCTGCCCAATCAAGAAAGACAAAACCTGGGAAAGTTAATACCTCTTGCAAATGAGTGGGCTTTTTTAGCTGCAGATTTGTTACTACTACTACTAATACTGATCATGTTCATATTCAAAGTTTATGCCTAAAATAATGGAAACATCTTGATGTTGCTTTTACCCCTTCTCTTTCTTGATGTCGAGGCACAGCATGAGGTGACTTTTCAGGCTCACGTGGCGAACCTGATCAAACATGAGATCAACAAGCGAACCTGATCAAGGAACGGGGCAGTTCATTTCCAATCAGCCGAAAAAGATTTCAGACTGGCTGCTCCTCCAACAACAAAGTCTCACTACCGATATGTGCCCTTATTAAAATTACCTCTTAGTTATGATGGGTAAATAGCTATTTACCCATCATAACTAAGAGGTAGTTTTTGCACTGGGAAGCACATGCTGGGTAAACAGCTTCACTCCTCCAACGCGGTTCGACTGTTGAAATTCAGACTCGTATCCAAAAGGGAAGGTGACCGAGTCCCATTCAGTTTGGCCAAATGCTTTTTTTTGGAAAAAACCTATCCAGCCTATCAAAACGTTTCTGTTGCCAACCTCATTTCCCAAAATATAATAATAACCCTTTAAGGGAGGATAGGAAGGTTGATCTGCTTTTGATGTTCAAAAAACTATTGACTCTAGCAAAACCTTACTCCCTAGAAAAGCAAAGGCAACAGGTCTGTCTTGATTTTTACCATTCAAATTAAAAATTCTTTCTTGATCTTAACCTTTTAGCACTCAGAATTAACAGAAAAGTGAACCAACACTCAAACTGTTCTGCAGTTCTGAATGTTTTTATTGGATTTCTTTTGCGATGATTTGTTTTGAATTTCGGCGCCATGACAGTTTGGTTCGACGAAATTCAGTCTACGCTGCCTTATCTGCTGAATCCTTCAATTCCTCAGAACATTTGGCGAACCAAAGTCAACGTAAGGCAGCAAAACCGGTTGGTATCAAAAGGTTTGATGGTTAGGGGCCTAGGAAAAAAGGGAGCCGGAATGGAGAGGCCTCCTCCCAAAAATGATAACGCATAGTCAAGAACCAGGAAAAAGTTATCGCTTAAAATCTTCATCTTTTCTTCATACAACACTTGGGAAGAAATTTAAACTTTTTTCAAATATTTAGTGAATATAAACATTTCCGTCACTCCTAAATGCAACGTTCACTGCTTTCATGTTGACGGTGAATTTTGATTCATTATTTCAACCAGACAAAACTGAACTTTGGGTATAGGACCCATCTGAACTCTCAGTGAATCCACTTCAACCTCGTCAAGACTATGACCTATAGTCGATCGGTTTGTTTCGAGACAAAAAGTATATTCGAAAGTTTTCAAAAGGTATATTTTGAAGTATTAAAACGCAAAAAAATCAAGAAAAATTCTCATAACAGTAATAACAAACTTCGCTTTTACAACAGCACTCATATAACAAATAAATATTTTAGCAACCGCAGCACTATTACCGCCAGAGAGCGAAAATGAGCTAATATAATCACAGTTACGTCATCGTAGTGTTTGGAAGTGATTTTATAATTTTGAGCATATTGAGAACATGAATTAACTAATTAAAAATCAAGAAATGGCTTAAATAATGATGAAATTAAATATTTATGGATTAAAATCTTGAATAAAACTGAATAAAAAATGTAGGGTTATTCTTTTTTCCTTAGAGGGGGGAGGGGGTAGGAAACTATGACAGAATAAGTTCTTTCAAAAGATCTTCACATTCTTGGATAAATAAACTTTTCCAGGCTGAACTTTTTCATTTGTCTGGCTTCCTCTTTCTCAGCGATTTTGGTCTTCAATTTAACTATATTTGAGGTGCTGTCACAGTTATTGATTCGCATACACAATAGCGGCCGAGAAGAGTATTTAGAAATCGTTTTTCGATTTAAGGTTTGACCTCCCGTCTTTTTACTTCAAGTACCCCAGTTGAAGGTGCTCGCCCAACCACGCTGGACATTAGTCACAGTAATTGGTCTTCGGAATATTGTCCACCCTGTTTGTTGATTGATCACGCCAATTTGATTTCTAGTTTAGAGATATTTTCAGAACTGGAGGTAGATCCACGTGACGATTTCGAGGCCTGTGACTGGTGCTTTTTCAAAAGTTTTGGAGTAGTTTTCTTGCAAACATCTCCCACATAAATGAGGTCAATTTTTGGAATGTTGTTGTTATTGTTGCTGTTTTTTGCTGGAATTTTTGTTTGCGTTTTGTTGGACCCAAACGAAAGATTTCCCGGTAGTAAATTGGATATAACAGCTTCAAATGGACTTTTTCGGCCGGAAAGTGCGTCCTTGTAGTAAGGTGAGGTCAAAAATCGTGGAAAGGAGTCATTTTCCATGATTGAAAAGACGTAACGCTTTGCTGAGTCAAATATGTCGGTTGCAACCAGCTCGTCATTGGTGAGAGCAAGCGTGATCTGTCTGCGCATGATGTGATCGATGTTGACCTGAAAGATAATAACGCGTAAGTATCGAGACTGTGGCGTCATAAAAAAAAGGCGTAAAGATTTATTTTTGGAGAAGTTTTTGACACTAAACTAATAAATTTTATTTAAGTGATGATCGTGAGTATTTACGGGTAATATTATAGCGATACATATCATATATTAAGTACAAGGAGGCGACAAATGATAGGTTATGACGTGAAATTGTTAGCCAATAAGCCCTTCGCGTGCTTTGTCGTAATTCTAAAAATGTGACATTTTAATTAGCAGGAAATTTGGTTTTATGACGCTGCATAATCAATATTCACACGTCAACGTGACAAAACAAAAGTTTCTAAGTGCATACCTGATGTGGGGCAGTAGGGGAAACATATTTCTCGTATATTTCTTGGGCTTCACGGAACCTCTGCTCTTCGTTTTTTAATTTACGGAATGATTCACAAGCCAACCAGAACAGGAGGTTTTCAGAGCTGTATTCAGACTCTAAGAACTCCAAAAATGATGTTTTCATTTCTGAAAAAAAAATAATTTGTCGGTAAAATACCTGATAAACTCATTTTATTGGCTACTTTACTGCTTTAAGAAACTCTAGTATAATTTTGAAGCAAAAGGAAGACTATTATTTTTGTATTTGATGTGCTTTAAAGCAAAATAGAAGCGTAACATAATGCCTTATTTATTTATGCAAAATGTTTACTGCCTTGAAGAGCTTGCCTCCTGTGTTGCAGGACACAATGACGCGGACCTATCTATTATTAGGATTGGGGAAGGAACAATTAAACGTCTTCGGTCTCACCAATTAACGGCTAGCGCCAACCTTGTTTTAATATTATAATAATTTCTCCTTAAGCCACTTGACAGTCGCAAAAAGCTTAAATAATGATAAAGAAAGAGCACATAACGTTTACATAAAACGTCTTAACTTTCAGGATAATGTTATAATAGCCTTAGAGCTATGACTTACTTTATTTATAAATTTTTTTAAAATAGACGCTTTAATTCTTTTATGTGGACCTAGCCCAGGGCGACAACGAAATGCTTGTCAAAAATACTTTCTGCCATTGGTATTCGCAGTTTTACTTTAATTTTCTTACTGTACCACTAAAGTCTGTTTTTATCATGAAAAATTAGTAAGTAAAACTGTGTTGGACCGCAAATTATCAAAACCGGAGCAAAATAATTAAAATTTTGAGACTAATTAGATGTTAGTGCTAATTCTTACACTACAGTAAAAAATTTCCATAACTATTTTAAAAAATAACTTACTTTTGTTGTCGAGAATATTCAAAAGAGACAAGGAGGTGTTATTCAAAGAATTTCTTGGTCTGCAAAAATATTCAATTATTTTATCATAGAAAATTGACGAGTACACATTATGACATCGTACAGAAACTTCAAAACATTTCAATTATTTGACATTTAAAGTAATATGCGTTTCTATTTAAAAGAGTACAAAAATTCCAATATTTACAGAGGATTGAGACTTACCTTTTCATTATAACTGAATGTGAAAAAAAACTAGATCGAGGTCTTTGCTTTTGTGTTGCTTGGGCTTTATCACCGTATACCGACGACGCTTTCTCGGCTCTTCTGAGGAACTAAAAAATAAACCTTTCATTCGCGATTGGAAAGCGTAAACTATTGCAAGGCCATTTCAAATTAAAGGGAAAAACTTTGAAAAAGCTGTTTCGTCAAAAGCCCCTCGCGAAACGCGCATCTGAGACTGCATCGCGTCAAAGGAAAATCGCTGGAGTTTGACGTGATGCTACTACCGATCTGCAGCCAGCAACAAGCTTGCAATAAAACACTGCTTTTGACATGTGTTGCTTACCTGAGAATTTGATGAACCTTTACTTCGAAGTTTCACAAATTTGTTGGATTGGGGACTTTCTGGGGGCGAGCTAAACTTTGGTTTGTAGATTGGAGATCTTTCAGTGGACGGTAAATTGGGGAAACTGCTGTTTAAGGGAGAGGTTTGCAAAGGCGAATTCGAGTTTTCCTTCGATATAGAATCTAAAGCGTCTGTACTCCGGTTTTTTCCAATTAGTTTCGTCTTTGGATTGAGTTTATAATCCGAAAAATTGTCGTCAAACCAGGAACTGGAGCCTTGTGAGACTTTGTCACTCAATTTTAAACTTTCTAATTCCAGTTCAGTAGAAAAAATATTTTGTGTATCGCTATTACTTCGTTTTAATCTGTAAAAACAAATTATGATTAAAAAATAGTTTGATAACAAAATAGAAGTTGAAAACTTTTGCTATTTAACTTGTAAACAACACCTCGTTCTTTCTACTTATTCAATTTGCTTATTGCAAAATTCAAAACATAATTGCTAAAATTGTTAGATTGACAGTGCTGACTGTTCTCCAAGAAAACTGTTTACTATTTTGCTAATGCAGCAATAGCTGCATGTAGCAACAAATCATTAGGATAGTCCTAACACATTTATGTTGCAGTACCCTACGTTTATATTTTGTTACGATATCAAATGCGGCATTATCTGGTTGGCTTCGGCTTATAAGCAGCGCTCAGGACTAGCATACAGTCCTTTTTTCTTTTTTTTTTCGTAACGTGATGTTTGTGATGTATCATTACGTAGCAGGAAACGTGTTGCAAAATTCATCACATTCGAAATAATTTGTCAGTAACACCAACCAATTGACTTCACTGCAAGGCTAAAGGGATAGTTTTTAATAAATTGAATTTCCATGGTAATAAATAACTTTATCGGTGCTTTTTCTTTGCTTTAACGTGAAAATTCCAATCATAACATCGGTGGAATACCATGTAAGATTGATGACAACTGGAATAAAAACGTGCATGAAATTTTTTGTCATGAATTTTTATCTTTCACTTTCGGAAAACTTTTTATCAGTTATAGCAGAACATCTTTACACTCAGGCCATCTACGGAACTTCTTCTGCTGCTGACAAAGTTTATATCCACCACCAGCCTGGTAGCCAAGCAGGAAAACCGCTGTATTTTTAAACGCACAACAACGCAACCATAATAAGATTCGAAGTCACGATCCTTGTCATCACAAACGGCGCTTCAATCCACTCGAGCAAAGGCCGACATGCTTTTCCACAACAACAAGCACCTTGGACCTTTACAAGTCAGTGTTTTCTTTAACAGCTAATAAGGTCATCGTTGCAAGCTTTAGAAAAATTTCAGCAAAAGACAGCGGCAAGCACCTGACAGAGCAGAGCCATGAGTTTGGGATCTCACAATTTCTTTACTGCCTAGTGTAGTAGAAGGCTGACAATAAGTTTTCTGGAATTTTTGATATGACCGATGGCAAAGAAAGACAAGCTTATTTTTCGAAAGCAACAAAAAAGAGGCATTTGTCTAATACAAATGACCGATGCGATGGCGTAGTGGTTAGAGCGTCCGCTTCGCAGTCGGTAGAACTGGGGTTCATTCCCCTTGTCGAGTCATACCAAAAGAATTTAAAAAATGGTATCTGCAGCTTCCCTGCTTGGCGTTCGGCATTTATGGAAGGTTGTGGAGAACAAGCCGGCAAGTTCGCTTGTTGTGTCCTTGGGCAAGGCACTTAACGGGACGCCCCACCTTTATGTGGAAGACAGGTGGCCCATAAACCTCGAAAAAGGCAACTCCCAAGCGAGTGCGGACTTCCCGTCCAAAGTATAGCGATACAATTCGCTTTCTCGTGAGTGGAGGATAAATATGGCAAATAAAACAAACAAATAAAACAAAACAAAAACACGATTTTTGTGACGTCGCAATGACTTTTGAATATAGTTCGGGTGGTATGCAAATAAGAAAGAGTATTAGTCTGAAGTCAGAATCCAATTATTTGCTGCATGAGCAGCAAATTTATATATAGAAGTTTAACCAATGCAGTGGCTCAAGCCAGTGAATTAATATATATTATACATAGAAGTTCGAACGCTTCCTGTTTGATAATTTACAGAAGGGAAGAAGAAATGAAAGACGAGTCGACCGTAATGTCTGACAAAGCCATGCCGCTGAGTCACTTCAGTCTCTTGAAATGGCAAATAGTAACTCAAAACTATCTGTATTTGCTACTCAAAACTACTCATGTTCTGATTAAGTAACAAAACTGACCTATGTTACGTCATAAGTGTTAGCTTATTGGGTGACAGAGTTCCGTTATTACCACAGACCTATTTATTGTCATGCATCCTAATCGAACCTGAATCTAAAATTCGTAGAAGTCCTCAAAAGCGTAACTTTGGTGAGTCTTAATAGTTTTCATTTTTAAGCCCAAGCCTTTCCTAGTTACCTTGTTACGGCCCCTTCCGTGTTTCATACATTTTTTTAATTTAACGTAGGTGTTTTTACTTAGACACCTGAATGAACCAAAAGGCGAAACATCTTACAGCGCCTGTAAGAAATATGTATTTGTAGTGATCTGCTTAATGGTCAAAGTAACTCTGAAGTGGATTGGCGGCACCAAATCTTGTAACGCAAATGAAAAAGTGGTTTTATGTTAAACTGTACTAAAGTTGATTTTTAATCAAAAGGCGATACTTTCTCGAGTCTTTTTTGAAACTTTCGCCTTTCTCTTTTCGTCCTTCACCCAAAAAGTATTTCAAGAAAAACCTTGGCCATTTCCTGAACGGTCCAATCGGCTAACTCATTGACCTAAAAGCTTTAACTTGTTGCGTGATGCAACACGTTGGAGTCATGTTCAACGTCATGTTCAAGTGTATGACATTGTGACGTGGTTGTTGACTTTCCTGTTTTTAGCTCATACCCGGCTACTTTTTGATTGCTTTTGCTCGGTCAGTTACCCACTAAGTCGCTGGTGATTTTCTATTTTTCAGAAAAAAATTTCCAACTAAGTTTATTACCAATAAAGTTGTTAAAAACCCCTTACGTGAGTTAAGAATAAAAAGCCCTCAATAGCTTGTTTCGACATAACAAAACAAACAAAGAACGCTTCCAATTGCATTTCAACATCATGCTCAATAGGAACGGGTCTTTAACGTCCTGACAAATCCCAGCTGGGCTGGTTTAGCCGTGCCACAAAATGTGCCAAAAACGTTCAAAGGTCCAGCTCTTTTGCAACACTAAGTGAAAAAAAGAAGTGGCAAACCAACCATGACTTGTCTTGGTCACAGAATGAGCCTGTCGAGGTGGCACAGAAAGTTAAAAATCACAAGGTTTATTGGAAACTACCAAAGTTGCTGCATGTGCCATCCCCTCAAATACAAGATAAGGAGGTGGTTGTACTTGTCTACTACCTAGGCTTATTATGTCCAGGCGAACTTTGGATGCAACTCGTCACTAAGCAACCTCAAATAACAGCTCATTAATACAAAACAAATTTTACCCGATCAAGCTGCGATCTAAGTGCAGTGACAAATGCTCCACACATTAGGTAACGGCCATAAACAAATTATTGCGAAAGGATCAAAATTAGTAAAGATGCTAGTGAATGTTTAAATAAGTAGCCATAAACCACGAAAGCTGTTAGAGCTTGTCATGGCACCATAAGATACATCTAGTTTTAATCTCAGGCGTGTGTCATTCATAACGAATGTACAAAGAACGTTGCAATACGTTTAGTCTAGTACTTCTCAGCAGAATAGATCTATATTTACCTTCACAAAAACGCTGAATTAGTGAAGTCCAACAACAAAAGGATATTTTAACCTTTTCTATATTTCATCAATCAAGTAGGCAAATTATTACGAAAACAATAGCCAGCAATTAATTGTTTTGTGATGAAATACAGAAGATCTAAGATTTCTTGCGACATAATGAATCTACTGCGCAATGCGAGTCAAAATTCTAATGAGAAATTAAATGTCGCAATGCAATTAACTGCGCAATAACAAGATCAAATCAGATATTGGCAACATGTTTTCGACATGGCATTGCGCTCTTTGTGTTTGCGGTCATCCACGCCAGTCGTCGTAGCCAGCCCCAGCCGCAGTTCGAAACCGAAACGTGTGATGGCGAGCAAGCGAGAGTTCATTCGGCTGTATTCCAAGCAGAGCAATGCCTATGCTGAGTGCTGAACCGGCAAACCTTTGCGCCCACGACTATGTTGTTCGTGCAAGTTTCAGATGATGACGAGCTGTATTCGTCCGAGCGCAAAACACTCATTCGCAAAGAGACTCGAATATGGATGATGATTTTAGCAGAGAATGAAAAGGAGGAAGGGACTATGTTTTGGAAAGTCTTTGAAACAAATATAGTTTTTACACGTTAAGAGGGGCTAAATTACTTTTCTCTGAAAAGCAGTCTTCACTGAATTATGATGATCGTTTTAAACTGCGCTTTTGTTCTTTTTTTTAACTGTGCATACTTCAAGATGCAAACCAGCATGATGCACGTTCACTCGACTTCTATTACGGTTCGATGCGCATGAGTGAATTTGACCAACGCGTTAATTTCATTTGCGCAAGATAATTTACGAAAACCAAATAAAATAATTGTTTACACTTTTTTTAATTCCCGTAAAAATCCACATTTTCAGCAAAAGTGAGTTAGATTTTTTAATTAATTTCACAATATTTTTCCTAATGACGTCATTATAATTTGTTCTTCCTAATTTAAGGGTAATCAGTTTCAAATTTGCGTCTTTTTCAGAGTAGAGGTCAAAATAGCAAAGTCAAGTCAAAGCAACTACGTGTATCGTGGCACAACTACGTCATTAAATCGTGAATGAATCAACACGCGCGTTGATATCGCTCACGAGTTGCATCATCTGGTGTCGCAAAAAACTTCCAATGGTATTCGATATCCTGTTCTTCAACATCTCAGTTGTCACTAGAATTTTTTGCAAACGTAAGCCGACTTACCGACCACCAACAGCAGAAAATGAATTTTTGGGCTGAGAAGTACGTCACCCTCAGACACCAAACCTTTCGACACTAAAGAGGCCTAATACCGGGTCAGTTTTGCACTTCCTCGCGATAATTGGCTAGCTTGCAATCTAGAGGTTGCAAGAGGAATGCCTGCTGGAGCGTCTCTCCAAAAGGCATTTTGCAGCAATTTCTCCTTGATTGCACTGCTATTAGTAGAAGTGCTTAGAGCGAGAAGTGGATATAACTCCGAAGTGAGTCCGAATTTAAGTTGTTTTTTGTGTATGGTGGGCAAGATATATTTGGTGATTGGAGGACCAGATATTTGCAGCAACTCAAACCATCAAAGCCATAAGAGCAAGTGCATGTTAGTCGAACAGGCCTGGGCACTAGCATCGTCGAGTGAATTGGCAGCTAACACGTCGCAAACTCACAACCGAATAGTTTTGATTGTTTTGAACTACAGCAATAATTCATGAGCTTATAAAGGTTGCTGTGGTTGCTGCAAAGTGCACTGCTCTACCTTTAGACTTGCATCAATTTCTATCAGTTTTCCAGGCCAGTAGCGGTAAGACTTACTATTACATTTATGACGAATTAATATCGCTCATATTACAGAAGAAGAATGTTTGTTTCCCATTTCCTTGACAACCATACGGTTTGCAACAAAAGCGTAAAAGTTTACTGTTTGCTACGTAAAAATAGATTGTATGATGTGACATCACTAATAAATCAAATTCCTAAAATAACATTAAATTTATGAGTTAATAAAACAGCCATAACTGTAAATTGTTTCAAGCAACACAATTAAGAATCACCAAACATTTGCTTAATGGCATGAATTAATCCTTAGTTCACAAAATAATCTTGCTATATTTCCAGTAAGGCTTAAAAGATTAAGTTCCAAGAAACCAAAGTTACATAAAATTGAATATACGGTAACCACTGGAGCAGCTGCATCCATGGTCGGCGAACTTTTGCTATGGTTGTCCGAATCTACCTTTCAATCATCGCTCATCCATCCAGTATCAAAGGAAGTTGAATTTGACAAACGTTTGAGACCAATTTAAAAATTGACTTTAATTTGTCATTTGAAGATGAACTCGTCAATTTTCTTGGTTTTAAGCAGAGTTTTTTCAAATCAAAGTTTTTTACTGCTTTTGATGGGAGAAGATTTTCCTGCTGTGATCAACTTAAAAAGCGGTATAAATTTTTTTTAAGTTGATTATCTTTGGTTCTACACACTACGCGATTCACAATTCCAAGTTGTGTACGACCCACTAAAAAGTTTCAATGGGCCTAGAATAGGGCCACAGCCCACAGTTTGCCGACCACTGAGCTACAGAAGCGTAGGTCAAAAAATAACCTCAAGGAATTGTCAAGCAGGGCATGGTTGCTTATTTAAATACTTAATGTTAGCGAATATGACAGATAGTCTAGGGCTGTAAAAACGTAGACTCAACTTCACGTCGCTGTTTCTTTTTTTCAACAGGCTAGTAATACTGCCTTAATCCAACTTCCAAGTAAAAAATCAATTTCTGTTTCACTAGCTAAAACGAGCAATAACGTAGTTAAGTTTGATAAGCCTCGCAAAAATTTATATTTTAGTTTGAAAAGAGAGTTCTTATGAAGGATTTGACCTTTTTAAAGCTCTGGCTCCATCTAAAAAGTCTCATACGAAACGTGCTGCGCAAACAATATTCAACTTAATATTTGTAGGGCACTGGAGTAAAAGCAGCAAAAATGTCGGCAATAAAATACCGAATAGCATCTGCTCTGTTGAATAAACAAAGTGAACGATTTCCTTTCAGCTCCCGCTCCAGTAAAACGCAAAATTAAATTCAAGCAGTTTAATGTAATTTACTTCATGGGCGAACGTCGCCGTAGCGTAAATAAAAGCCTGACTACAAATTACAAAGATGTAGCATCATAAATAGTTGGTGCATTTTAACTGCATCGAATCTTAGCTGGAAAACGTTTTTGAGTGTGAATGAACACACTGTGCGCAGTTTTATATTACATCCTCCACATTTTACCCGGCTAATGAGAGCCGAGAATGAAACATGAGAATGGCATTACTTCGCTGTGATTCGACCAGGGAACGGACCCCAAATCTATCGTCTGCGAAACGGCCGGTCCAGCCTTTCTACCATGGCGCCAACAAGCCGTGACAAATACTGACAAAATACGAAAACTGACTCTACGAGAGCGATTTTGAATGTGAATCAAGGAAAGTGATGCAAGCTAGCAAAACTGTAAGCCAGTGGTGTGCAACCTGCGGTCGGTGGCGTGAAATATCGTGGTCCGTGGAAAGGATTCCAAATGTTTTTCGCGACTTATCAATTACAATTTGTGACCTTAAACGACCAGCTTATCAATTACATGTTGGAAAAACCGATCTCCAAAAAAAGAAGATTGTCAAACGTGAAATTCGTAAAACTTGGCAAAAAAGTCGTTATGAAAGGTCTTCACCGCCCTTTAGGCTGAACACCATTAACAGCCACTGCTTGGAGACTTTGTTGTGCGTGAAAACAGAATTTTGCTGTGAGTTATTAAATTTATAAAACAAACTTGCTGTCATCCAGAAACACCTAGAATCTTAGGCGAATTCGGCCCAAGGCCCACGGAACGATTTTCAAGCTTTTTCAAGCTCTACCATTTTTAGTTTAATTCATTGTGTGTAAGGCAAGGCATGTCAAGGTAGCAGCGCGTGCGTGTATTATTAGGCTCACTATGTGCACTGCATAACGCGTAGAACCTAAACAAGTGTGAGATACTCGACATTGGTAAACAAAATTCTAATTACAGATTTCATGTTCTGCCTTCTTTTAAAAAGCGCTGCTTGTGTTCACCGCCCTAGGGCTCTCAATGCTTCCGCAAAGATGTCAAGATAGCGCTAAACCTTTGAATGCAGATTAATGACCAAACTTCGATTGCTTTTCCTGCAATTTGGATATTTTTCAAAGCCAAAAGTGTTTATTTTTACTCAGCAACGCCTATTGTTGTGCTTTAGTTGATAAGCATAAACAAACAAAGTCAATTAAAATTTGCATCACTACAAACACGAAGCCATTGTGGCGTCATAGTAAGGTAAACAGCATACAAAGTTCGTACATACAAATGTCACAAATCACCTGAGAAAAATAACAAAAAGTTTTGCTAAAACCTGATTAATACTGCTTTGTTTTTTACTGCAACTGCCCCTTGTTTAACTAATGCTCATTCATCCAGTAAACTCTTAAGATAAAATCTTTCAGATGACGAAGACCAGGCAAATACCACTTGCAATTTTTATTAGATTTTAACCACATCGTAATTTCGGTGCTTTAGTCCATGCTTCACAACAAACAAAAAACTGTTTTAAGTAGTCGAGCTATTTAAAAAAGAATTTTAAAAGTGATTTCGAATATTTGACCGAGAAAAAAGCCATCGGTCTTCACGTACATTGAGAAAAGTAAATCTCCACCCGCTTCTTTCTAAATCGGACTCCAAAGACTGTATTTAAAAGCTGATTAAAGAGAGCATTTTGCACAAAAATTTTTCTAAAATAATTTCTGGAGATAACATTTTGTTGGACTTAATCTCTCTCCCTCCAAGCAAGTATTAAATTTGCTACGATCAAGTGACAAAGTTAATCTCTCTCTCTCTCTCCTAGCAAATATTAAATTTGCTACGGTCAAGTGACAGGAAATAAACCAATATGAATGCATCATTATGGTGCGGAAACAAAATTGCTGCACTTTATGTAAAGTGGCATGCAGCAAATCAATATCATACTCATTGACCACAATTTAATTTCTAATTACATATATTGTATTACTAATGTTCTGAATTTTGAACAAGTTAACCAGTAAAATGATGTAACAAAAAATCACAAAACTTGTTTCTAAAGCTTGAAGGGTTTCGAAATGTAAAGCATTTTCCTCAAACTTTGAGGCAACGACCTCAGAAACAAACCTAGGCGTTGAATATATTACGGTAACTACATTTAATGGCACATTCTCAACGTCCCAGATGGTAGATCTGATCTCTATTTCCAAGCCAAGTCTCACCGAAGACATTAAAAGTAATATCTGCAGACCTCCGGGTTGGCGTTTTTCAATAGGTGTGATGTGGAAGATGAAGCTGCATTTAGTCCGTAATGATTAAAATATTGTTCTCGCACATAAAATCATTTCAATTATAAAGCTCCAAAAAATGTTTGGTATATTTTGTGTGTGAGGTTGTGTTGGTGGTGATATCGCGTGCAACAGAAAGAGCTTAAAATTTTTACAATTCTCGATGTACTAGGGCATGCTCACTCCCACTCTTCCCATCTGACGCGTTATCTCCTCTGATGAGAAAGTCGCGAAAAGCTTCAAACAAAATAGCTTTTTTTAAAGCTACATTGCATACCACCAACGAAAAAGCTTTTTTTTAAATTTTCGGTACGATTTAAATGAGAATCGAATCTGGTTTGATGCCATCGAAGGCAATATTTAACTTTCGTTTTCCCAATGCACTTGAAAAATTGTTTTTGTTTGTTTTGTAACTTGCGTCAATAAGATATAATAAACAGGAAATGAAAACATGGCCTGATAGCAAGTTATGAACAGTTTAATAACAAGTTATCAAAACCCTTCTCCAAAAGCATATACGTAAGCACCTCTACCATTGCAATTTCAGCCATTGTCACAAAACACACAAGACAAAAATCAAACATGTTTTAACATTTGTTATCATACATTCATTGTTTAAGTTTGAAGAGAATTGGATTAAGGGGCAAAAGCAAACGCAAAACCAACTTCAAAACCGCTTTCAAAGCGCCTGTTTTTCTTTATTTTTCAAGATACTTCTGTCAACTTCAATAATTCAACAAACAAAAAACACTGTCACGTTGTAAGCGCATTGTTCTTTGGTTTATGACGTAGATATGTGCTTTACAAGCATCTGCGGCATCGTTGGTTCGTTAGTTGTAAAGAGAAAAGCTAAGTCGGTACCTACTTGTTCTTTTGGGAAGGGATATACGTTGGGGACCTGTTTTAGGAGAAAGCTGCTATTTTCTGGAATACATGTTACAGTTTGCAACAAATTGTGACTATCTCGACTGAGAACAAAATTTAAATGCAAAACCTTAAATAAAAATCTTTTCTTGATATTTTGGTTGTTTAAAAGTAATTGAAAAAGCTTAATGTCATAAATCTGCATATTCTTCAATGCATATAGGCTACACAGCATGTATAATCTTATTCTATACTTTCTCTATATTAAAATTTATTTGCTTACAAAATGTGTAGAAATGCTGATAATTAATTTTTTGAAGAGTAAAAGCTATGATTATTGTTGTTGTTGTTTACTCTTTTTTCCTCCCTAAATGGAAGGATGGCATGAAACGGATGTACGGGCTTATGCCACATACTTATTTATGACCAAGCTAGTAGAAAGCAGCACTCTATTTCGAAGCAGTTATGAATACGAGTTGTAGGCTGGCAGCCCCACCTCCAACAAGGCGGGCTGCCATTGGTGGGTACCCACAAGTTGCTGTGTGGTTGAAAATAATTTTTCAACATGTAGCGCTTACGTTTAGACATCTATGGTAGTTCCTGCAACTATAGTTATCATTTACGAGCTACAGCATTGGAAAATAAATTGATGAAAATATGTTCAATTCAAGGAACATAAGCTGAATGAATAGTGGCACAAAACAGCCTGAAAAATGACCTTATGTAAAATTTAGCAGTCTTTGTAAAATTTATTTGTGCAAAAAATCATTGACGTTTTGCAAAAGTTTATTTTTTCCGCAAACAAGTCAGACACTGTCACCCATGTTTGGTGGACCAATTCCGACTTACGAATATAGAATGTTGCAGTTGGTTGAAATTTATCCGATCGGAATTCGGACCTCGAGCTTGAAAGCTAACCATTTGCCACACTACGTTAGGGGTGCTGAACTCGTGCTCTTTGGCAGACACTTGACTCAATGTGCCACGCTCTCAGTGGTATCGATTTCTTTAAAATGCATCTTCAAATCTTATGTTACATAACAATTCGTTTTGTGAAGGGTCAATGAGGAATTTTTACAAATTTTTCATTTCGTAACTCAATGGCACTTAGTAATCATCTTTTGTCGGTAGTTTCTTTTAGGCACCCTTGTGAAGAACTTATCCACCAGCCGAAAGTCAGAACGCCGCCACAAAATTCCAGTAAGTAAACAACGTGCATTGTTTAATAAGCTTCTGAAGCCAATTTAATTGCTGAAAGAAGGGAAAATCAAAGGTTAAAGCTTTCAAAGAGGATCGTTAATTACAGAGGGAAACTGGAATTAACTCTTCATACAGTTGAGGTTAAAAACATTAACACCTTCAATATCGAAACAAACCAAAATACATTTCCGCGACTTTAAAAAGTCTCCGACTCTTTTTGATGGAAGCTTAATTTCTACCTACTCCTCCCCTATTTCCACCCCTCTTTCAACATTTTAGTCAATTGCTGGAGATATATTTTGTCAAAACGATCAAATGGCGCTGTTTCATCATGGTCTGGTTATTGGTTTATCCACTCATCACTTTAAAATCAAATTGAAAACGTCATCAGATTTATGATTGTTTTAATTCTATTTAATTATGATAAAAGCAAAGCGTTTTGTGAACCAATCATATTCCAGCAAAAAACTTGATATTTTATGTGAAAGTTGATAGCATTTAATGAAACGCAGGCGGATGTTCAAATGCACGCACGTATCGCTGAATGCTTCTGGGATTACTTCAACTTAGCTTTGGTTTCAAACGATATAACAAGCAAACGAAAGCATATTCGAGACCAATGAACTCATCAAGAAGTCGGGTCGTTTCAGATATGATTGCAAGCATTTTTAGCCTCCAAAAAGAATTATAAATTTTAGATTTCAGAAAAGGGGAACTCTCCTATCATATATTAGTTACCCAAGCAAAGATTATTATTAACTTGAGTTTGACGGTACAAACCATTGCTCTTACCTTACAAATTTCAAAAGTTTTTATTCCATTAGTTGAAATGTACTTAAGTATTAGCCCTGATGTAGTTCTTGTGAGGAAAAGAAAAGCATCGATGTTTTTTTGTTAATCCATTACATTTGTTGATTTTTATTTTGTTTAATAAAGTTATGCTCATAATCTTAGTTGGCAAACCGAGATGTTTAAAAAATTGTTGGTAGAGCAGAAACAAATTACAATAACCTATTCCAAGTATTATTGCAAAAAGTTATTAGAACAGGTTATTGTATTCCAAAAGTTATCAGTTTTTCGTTGTAACAACAAAACAACGTTGTTAGACTGAAAACTTAAGCAGTTGCGTAGTAACTACGATAAACTATGACGCAATAATATATACCGGCATTTCGTTAATATGGCCACAACTGTGTAAGCTAACTATAGAATGATTCTAAAGTCTATTAACGTTTACAAAAGGTTTTGATGAATGCACTATTATGGTAGCGTGTATTGCTAGTGTAGCCGAAACATCAATGAATAAATTAACGCTCCACATATGGCAATTGAAACGCGACGAGCGACTATTACGTCATCGCAGCAAGGTGCAAAAAACTACGGTAGAATGAATTCTTCATGAGATGTGTGCGTGAGTCATGACTGGCGACAAATACATCCTCAAAAGAATTTGTTTCAAGGCTTTCGTAGTACTCTCACTACTTGTGTCATCATGTAGGGAAAAACTGATACATGTGTGATGATCCTTTACGCCGTGCAATAATTTGGCAGCGCTTAAATCAAAAATACAAAAATTCAAGTTTGTTCAAGATTATTCTAGATTGCATCTTGTACGATGCATTCGGGGTTTAAGTCAGAGCTGGAGTAAATATTTTCACATTGCAAAGACTTTTAACTAATGACCAATCTTCTGTTATCTATCATAGATTTGAAACAAACTTTTTTCAAAGCTTTTTCAAAGCTTTTTCCAAGTTCTATTCCATTGCCAAACTATTAGAACTAGTTTATGGTTTTATCGCGTTTACAAGTTTTGACATTCGATTTGAATTGCGTGTATTTGTTTTTGACCAAATTTACTGCTTGCTTGAATCTATTTCGCTGTCGAAATCTTCGTCGTGTCATTGCCTTTTCTTTGCTGCACGTATTCTAAAAAGCACAAGATTTCGCGAACTATAAAGCGATTGAAACGGAAGATTTGAAAACCTGTAACTACGAGTCGGGAAGTCTCGTCCTATGCTTGGTGCCATTACGACTGGCCTCTTGTACGTCTGGAAAATACGACAAGCATGACAAAGGGGCTTGCTAAGAGAGACTACAAACTGCGTGTAAATTTTTAGCTTAGCTTCAAATCACGCTGTAGGCGAGATGAAATGATGATGCCCTGCCATCTCATCTAGCCGGCGTATCAACCGCATGGGCAAACAAGAGTTTACAATCCATTCTTCCTCGTTTGCAGACCGACAGTCAACAAGAAAACGCGTTTACCCTGTTCATGACGTGTGCAGCAAGGTTGATGACAAACAGTAATAATCTCAATGTTTGTTCTACGCCGCTCTTATCAATGTGACAAGTTCATAAAATTCATCAGGATTTGAAATTTAAAAATAAGCTTGTGAAAGAAACTCAACAAAAAGGGTCTTCCCCTATCTATACCGTATTAAAGAGGGGTGGATAATATGGCAAGGTAAACCCCTTGTCCTGGTGAGCGAAGGATGCTTTTCAAAAATCGTCTCAATACAGCGTGTGAAACAATCGATGGTTTGAAGAGGGAGCGGTCAGGAGCAAAACCTCATGGGGGTAATTTTACGTACATATATTACTTTTAAGAAGGGAGATAGTGGTTTGCAACAACTTTGAAAGAGGGTACAGTCGATCTCGGTTCTATTGGTGTTAAAATTACCACACCCCGCCAAACAACATGTTGGAAAACTGCTAATTTAATGATTTAATTCCTGGTGTCAAACTCGCTTTGAATCTACCTTTAACACAAGCAGTGCAACTAAGCCGGGAAAATATTATTGCTGTGATCAAGTGTCGTTTCAAAAAGCATAACAAGGTCTTATCTCATTGAACGATCGCAACCAACAAACAAAATACGAATTACTCTGTAAAGCGCAACTGATAAGACGCACGCAACAACTTAAAGTCGTGGTCCAAATATACTTTGTAACAGTCAGCGAGGCCAACGACCTTAGAGCTGGTGGTTTAATGGAAAGTGGATGTTGGTATCCTATGGCATGCAGCGGTTCTGGGTATAAGTGCACGACGCTGGCTGGTAATTATAAGGCTGTGATTTCTACCACCACATAGTTTTATGCTCTTTTGATCTTGATACAGGCACTTGCAATCATTCTTTTGCTTGGTTGTGGTGTTTGTTGTAGAAATGCATAGGTTCAGCAGTCCCAGACTCCGAAACGTGACAATTTCTATGATAGTCTAAAGTCTAAACCGATTTGTTCTATATATAGCTGTAAAAGGTTTTCCGTGGGTGTAGTTTTCCGTGTGTTGTTCACTTGTAACGTGGTTTGCACCCGTCCTTGCTAGCACTATTCCTAATGCAGTGTTTCTTAACTTTTTTCTTCCTCAGCACCTCTTTTGGTCAAGCTTAAGCTGTCCAGCACCCCCTACCATTGGCTAACACCTGGTCACTTATAAGGATAATGTAAAGACAAGTGCAGTACATCTTGATCATTGGTTTGGTTTGTTCTTCAAAACAACTTTGCAACGTTTAACATATTTCAACTCATTTCGGTAAAAATACATTTGTCCAAACGTATCCCTTTTACCTTTGACAGCCTCATATGTTACCTTTCCCAGCACCCCCTAAAATTAATTTCAGCACCCCAGGTTAAGAAACATTGTCCTAATGGGATCAGTGGTGAGCAACATGTGAAAATTGCTCCTGGGCTATTGCCTTGCATCAATACAGATCCTCAGTTTTCCGTTTTCCTAAATATGGCTTGGTGCATTGTTCACCTGACTCCATGCACCAGTCCACAGTCGGTTCGTTGGTACAAAGTGCAGTTTTAATTAATTTATAAATACCACTTTAATCGTGATCTTAATTAAGGGCATGATTGTTTCGTGATAGTACAAGCCATGTAATTGGCACAAACTGGTCACTTAATGAAGATTGAAGCTACAGGAAATAAGTTGAAATCATGCCCAAATTTTCATTGTATTTGTGGAATGCTGCATTTTCATTTTCAGACAATGCTGATCAGCATAAAAGGACTGTAGCGGGATATCATTCCCCTCCGCTCATGTTGAGAAGGCGGTTTTACTTGGCGGCATAAATCTTTTTAGAAATTGAGTCTAGCCTCTCGTTGTTCTGAGGTTTAACTGGAAATAGTGTACTGGGTACTTTACTGAAGTACGTTTTGATGTTTAGAGCCGCTACAAGCATCCAGCCTTTTTTCACTTATTTAATTGTTTCATTTTGTTGAAAATGAATTAATACCTCATTACAATCAGCACTTTTTGGCAAGAACCAAAACATTCTCTGACTTACGTTTGCTAACATGAAGTAATAAAATACAGCAGTTGCTAGTTGCCAACTAGCAATTTTCAAGGCGATCTCCTATTAAGAGGGACTTGCCTCTAACATGAAGGTAAAATAGGAAAATTTGCTCAAAAATTATCACCAGCATCATACGGTACCATACAGCAATCTATTACATCATGTCAATAACCCGCGACCGGTTTTGACCTTATTGGGTCTCATCAGGCGGGTGCAAAAAACACTCAATAATAAACATGCTGATAAAACAAATTTGCTATTGGGTGCCAAAAAAGTTCAATACAAAACAATATGATACAGCAATACCTAGATCATGGGGGTCACATTCAAGGACACACACACACACATGACATGGAGAACAAGTCACATCGGTAAGCCCTAACAGGGGTGTAGGATCATTATCAAGACTTATCATTATATAAAGATACAGGAGTTGCTAGTTGCCAATTAGCAATAGGAAACTAGCAACTCCTGTATCTTTATATAATGATAAGTCTTGATAATGATCCTACACCCCTGTTAGGGCTTACCGATGTGACTTGTTCTCCATGTCATGTGTGTGTGTGTGTCCTTGAATGTGACCCCCATGATATAGGTATTGCTGTATCATATTGTTTTGTATTGAACTTTTTTGGCACCCAATAGCAAATTTGTTTTATCAGCATGTTTATTATTGAGTGTTTTTTGCACCCGCCTGATGAGACCCAATAAGGTCAAAACCGGTCGCGGGTTATTGACATGATGTAATAGATTGCTGTATGGTACCGTATGATGCTGGTGATAATTTTTGAGCAAATTTTCCTATTTTACCAGAACATGAAATCAAAATCTGACAGAACTCTGTGGATGATTTCGACAAATCAGGACATTACATCACAAGGAAAACAAAAGTTTCCACTCTGCATTACCAGGTTTTGAATGTTAAAGAAATCAAAGCGAGTAGAGCGAAAAAAGAGAAATTGTTTAATTTTTAGTTTTTTTGATTTTTCCAAAATTTTTATTTTTAACAATAATTTTATATTTTATTTTCAATTTTTGCTTCTAAATTTTTTAATGATTTTTAAATTCTTAAATAAGATTTTTAAAAGGAAAAAAAAAATTGCTCATTCTCTCGGTTGATGCTGAAGCTCAATCTTTTGATTGTTGTTGAAATATTTTCGTTTGCAGCCTTCTACGACACTAAAGCTTTGTTACCTAGTAACGCCGTCGGCGACCTGATCCTCTTTTTTGTCGTCAAATTTGGTTCGTGTTGAGAGAACATATAATTAGTTTAGGGTCGGAATTTTCTGGCCATGCAAAGCTTCACGTAAAAAAGTCCAAAATTGAAAGGGTAAACGGGTATTTATAGAACAAAGCTATGCGTGCATTAACTATGATGAATAGGGGTAATACCTACATTTCAACTTTTTTCTTTGCATTCAACACACTGATTCTATAACAATTATTGATGGAAATCACTATATTGTCAATTCTTAAAAACAACCAATTGTCAAACTTTGAAGTTTTTTGTTTGTTTTTTTTCACAAAATTTTCAAGTCAAGTTGTCACGCAAAAGTCAAATTCTGACCTCTATTGTTAGCTAATTATGTACAATTATTACATAAGAAATATTGGTTTGTTTTAGATATTGTTATAAAATAAAAACGTGATTCTCTTTAGGACAGAATTGACATTTTTGAAATGCTGAAATTAGCTACAAGTTAAATGTTGTCCACTTTGTCCTGAAATAGCTAAAGAGCTATATGTCTGTGGTGAAAGCTCACAATAAAAATGGTAAACTTTAAATCTTTAAATTGAATTGAATTAAATTGAAATATAAATAACCGTTAAACTACTGTAGCCCGTTATAACGGTGGCCTTTAGGCCTACTTAAATGATTCCCGAGAAAAGATGGTGAAAGATGAATTAAACTGTCAGCATCAAAATTTTATTGCTTCAGTTTGGTACGTATGGTAATTTTCAAATAGAATTCAGTGAACATGGAAAAGTACATGATATGCGCGATGGCAACCACTTTGATCTCTGTCAAGTAATTTAAATCATCATCGTAGGGTAAGCTCATTGAAACAGGGTCTTTCACAATTGCTTGAGATTTTAAAAAATCGTTGATGAAGCTTTTAATCGAATGCTGCTGCTTTATAAAGGTTTTAAATCCTCTAATAAATTGTGAAACACCCGGCGCTTCCCGTTTTTCGAGTGACGCCTGAGCGGATAACCAATATGATCCGGAACTGATTAATCTTGGCACCATTAAAAAAACTGTTTTAAATTGGTGTCATCGTCCGTTGATTTACAAATGAAATCGAAAGTAGAGACTGGTTTTGTCACGGCGTTATGATACAAAAAGTTTGCAAGCGAATGACAGAGAGTAACGTTATTGCCATTTAGGGTTAGATTTCGGCTGTGCAGACGCGTTCATGGTTGTGCTTCCTCTATCCTTCATCATCATTAATGTGAGATCCCTTGTCAACTGTGTGATGTTTTGTGTGAGCGATTAAGCAGATATCCGCTTGTCACGTAGACCGAAACTCAATTGAAATATACTTGGATTAAGGTACGTCTGGTTTGTAAACGTGCACCATAGAATATAAGTAGGGGCATCATATTAAATGTGTTCATTGTTCTTCATAATATAGCGATAATCAAGATGTTGGCAAACATTTTTAAAGAAACTTTCGAGTGTACTCTGAAAGCACCATGAATGAAAAAAGTTGTTTTCAAAGCAACATAGCGCAAAGCAAATCATAAAAGCGAGTGAAGCAAATGCTAAGTTGCATTTTGGTTTTGTTTCCCCCACTGACAAGCTTGTGAAACCAACTAAACTTGGCAAAAGTCGGCAGCGAGGCGCGACTGACTGCACGTCATGGAAGGTGACTGCTGACTTGGCCATAAGGTTGATTCGCATTCTCGCGCATTCTCGTGCATCTTGCTTTTGATAAGTCGAAAAATTATCAAGGACTTGGTTAAGTGAATGCAGTGATCCTGAAACAGGATTCGGCGGAGCCTTGGGGATCTGTGTAGAATTGTAAAAGGATCCACAACTACCTTACATTTGAGTTATATACCAACTTCAGGTGTCTCATGACAAGTATTCTAAAAAAAATCATTATCATATAAAGAGGAGTAAGTGGGCTCACACCACAAGTTATTCTCCAAATTCAAAAAAGGGGACAAATTCATTGGGGTCCTCGATTAATTCAAGCAAGCAAAAAGAGTTCACCAGTTAGAAAACCGCGTGGTAATTTATATGTTTGGCAAGCATTACGTATGGTAGTCTATACTTTACAATAACTAAGCCTTTGGACCACATTTGAAAGCAGAATCTTAAACATACTGTAGAGGGATTATTCAAGTCGAAATGTATCAAGCTAATCTTTGAAGCCTCACAACTCGCAGTTTTAGAAATGTAATAAAAAGAGACAAAAGTTCGCCTCATAAATCATCCATAAACCTTTTGTTATGATAAACTTCACTAATTTGCATCGCTTCCTTCAAAAATCCGGTGGAAAGTTTTTGATTTTGTTTGAGTTAAATTAGTCTGATCACTGGAAAATGGAAAATACTCGTTTTCAAATCGCTACATTTGGAAAAATTCTGTAGTGAAAAGAATTATTTTTCACATGGCACAGTCCCAACTCTTGACAATAGAATGATTGATTGATAAAAATATAAGAAAATTTGCGCGCAGAAGCCATTAAAACCGACTTCTGCTAACGAATTTTACATCACTGGTAACTTTTCTTCAAGTTAATTTAGCTTCTACGTGAAAGGCAAAGCTTCATAATATCCTGCATCACACTCTATTTTTAGCTTCTATTTGCAAAATAATACGATAATTCAAAGTAATCTGCCTATACCGGCAGTCTTATTCATTGTACGCGTAGCTGTTAGAGAATACTTAACGCGAACATGATAGGCAGAACCAGAAATCACTCTTCTATAAACAAGTGCACAACTTGTTTGTAGCTTATAGGACGAACAAAGAAAAAAATGAACCAAGCGGAAGTTAGAAAGGCCTCAATTTGAACCGTGGCGAAATCTCCGTGCGCTGCACTCCCAACCATGGATGCATAAAAAGAGAGCTAAAGTCTTTCCCAGAGAGCATTTCCATAGAAATATCCATCACTGCAATACTGGGTTAGACCATATTACTTTTGGTCTTCTTGACCACGCTTTTGACTTTTTGAAGCGAAAAAAATTCTAAGAGTTTAACGTTTAACAAATTTTCTTTATCCCTGATGCATTCCCTTCCCAACTAATAAACCTTGCTGGCGCTTTTGTTCCCACAAAAAACGCTTGAAATCGAATAGTTTTTGAAAAAAAAAGGAGAAAAAAATAAGTGCTGCAGCATAGGCCATACACTTTCCAAAAATATGCAGGTTCTTGCATAGATACCAATAGAGTTTCTAAATACCCCATTGATTATGTCATCTTTCCGCGTAAGTTAAAAACAAATAGTCAAAAGTAGCTCAGTGCAAAGTGCTATACCTTTTCTGGCCAAACAACTTAATATCAAGCTAAGTTATGTAAAAGTTATGCAACATCGCAAACCGCGGCAGCACAATGGTCCGTATTTGGCGGCATTCCCAGAACGAACCGGATGCACCGTTTCAAAAAGTTTTAAAGAGTGCCATTATATAAAACGGCTTCTATCAACGACAGGTGAACCAGCTGGAAACTTTGCGCTCAGACTCGTACGCGTTGGTCTGAGAAATCTCAGGACTTTTAGACAGCAAGATGATATCTAAGAAACTGCAAAGCATTGCTGGGTTGCAGCACCAACAGTGGCTACGTGTTCAAGCCACTGATTGAGGTCCGTTGCACTTTCATAATCAGGATTGAATCAACTCAGCTCCATATTTATCCTCCACATTACTCCTCCTAATGCAAAGCACCGTGGAGAAGATTGGTGAATACCGTATTTAAAGTCTTCAGTATAACTGGACAAGAGAATCGAATTCAATTGATTGATTGGGATGCAGGACCCCCAACAACTACATCAGTCCGCCGTTTAACTGCATAGCATAGTTTGGAAGAAAGTTGAAAACCAATCTTATTAACAATAAAAGAAGCTCATTGCCTAGATTTATGCGGAGACTGCCACGACAGCATCTAAAAGTTTCCGAGAAGTAAGCCCCAAAGTACAGTAAAAATATGGTCAGTTCTACTCCACCTGCAATTGTGAAGGGGCTACTAGTAGTTTGGGTGGGCCCGGATCCATAGCCCTTTCACAATGATCTAATCTGGTACAATCTAGCACAAGACGGGCTTAATCTTGGGTTGATCCATGATTGTCATGAGACCTATCAATTAGGACGTTGACGATTGCATAACTATGACGAAATACTAATAGGTCTATTTTTACGCGTGCGATAGGTTCAAACGTCCCAGCAAGATTATCAACAAATACAAAAATGTATTTTTACTTTACCACGTGATATTACCATATCTGTTGCGTAACAATCACGATTTACTTTCAGTTGTTACGTGATAGATTCGACAACTGTTAACGCTGGTGCAAAATGTTTTTACGTCGCTGCATGACGCGCGCGCATGATTCGTTGCGATGTCGAAAATTTGTGTTTTGTCCGCAAAAAACTATTATGACTAAAAGAAACGTTTTCTTTCACATGCCTAAAAATCATCACATTACGTTGAAGTCAGGATTTTACGCAAGTTTTTTGAGCGACTGCACGCAATTACAACGTTTTTTCGAAATTCAAACGGCACTAACTCGTTCCTACGTAATAGTTTCCAATCGTGGCGGAATAAGCAAGACTAACACGGAGCTGTTAGTAAGATCGGAACCAAAATGACCAGGATTAGTGACGCCCGAAGCGCTAAGAGTGTAAATCGCATTGCGAGGGTGGTAGCTGCAGTTAATTTTTTGGTACACCAATGCAAAATATCATTTACTATTTCCCTTTCAAAATTATGCAATTAATGAAGTCAAACTCGATCGATGTTTTTGAGTTTGGCAAAAAAGAACGAGTTTATGGAGTTTGAGTCCGCAGACCTAAATAGAGTGCCTCCTCTTTCACTTTTTCGTAAAAGTAAGCGAATGTTCCAATACCGGTGGGAGGATGAAAGGAGCAAAGGTAATGGATTTTTTTTGTCTTGATTAGTGATATCTAGTCTGAGAGATTATTGATTCGCAGATTATCTCATTGCTTTGGTCAAAGGAAATTACAAAGGGGCAAAAAGGGAACGACAGGATCTACAAAACTACTGGTTCGAATATTTCTTATATTGAATCTGTTCCTTCTTTTCCTTGAAATGGAGGAACGGCATGAGGTGAACTTTGATTCTTCAACCAAGTTGCATTAATGGACAGAATATCTTTCGGTCACACTTACAATTATAATGCCATGTGATTTTTAGATGTAATTTCACCACATCGTGACTACGCACGTGGTATTGTGACGTTTGGCTCACTTATAGCAAGAAATGGCAACACAAACGACAAACAATTTCGTTTATTTTTGTCTAGGGCTTTGGTAAAGTTCTAGACGTTGCCATGAAATGATTTGCGTTTAGAGTTACACTGAAGTAGTAAGCACTTTTACTCAATTGCTGTTGATCTCTCTTCTTTTTTGGAAAGGAGGCAAGGCATGACGGTGCTTTCCGATTTGCACCGCAAATCTAAACAAGATTTGGCTAAGCGGCAGTTCACGTTTAGCCAGTCATGAGCGCAAATTTCAGACCCGCAGCCCCACCACCAACAAAGCATACCGGCATCGGTGGGCACGCAGCTTTACTTTTTTTATTTGGTAAAAGCTTCCGGTGATGAGCACTGTAGACACACTGACCTAGATGGTATATATAACACAAGGGGTCCCGAATTTATAGGGCGACAACGACAGAGACAAATTTTTGCCCTTTCTTCAGCACATCAGAATAGCACAACTGCTTAAAGATGAAAGTTAAAGTCTATCCTTGTTGTGTAAGATCAGCAATACTGTATGAAAGTGAGACATGGTGTCTAAAAGAAAATGAAAAAGCAATTTTGAGAAGAACGGAGAGAGCTATGGTGAGAGCCATGTGCGGTCAGAAAGTGGTAGACAGGAAGACGACTGAAAAACAGATGGATATGTTGGGGTTGAAGGAAACTATAGACCGGTTAGCAACAGCAAATGGAGTTAGATGGTATGGACATGTGCTGAGGAGGGATGGCGATAGTGTTTTGAGGGTTGCTCTGAATCTTGAAGTGAGTGGCAAGAGAAAGCGAGGACGACCGACGAAGATCTAGAAGAAGCAAGTGGAAGAGGAGACAGAGAAGATTGGTTGGAAGAAGGAGGATGCCCTGAGACGAGACAAGTGGAGGGACCGAGTGCGAGCAATTGCAGAAAGAAGGGGTAAATCCGGCCATCTCTCTTAAAGGGACAACACCGGATAAAAACTGAATCACTACTACTTACCCAGAATGCTCCAAGAGGCGATTTTTGAGCACCCACCAATGCTAGTCGGCCTTGATGGCGATGAGGCTACCAATGTGCAATTTGATTTTCTGACTGGTTCAAAAAAGATTGCCGTTTTCCCAAAACCAGATGTTGATTAGGATCCTGGTGTGGGAACCGGATCGCAACCGTTTCATGCCGTGTCTCCGCTCCAAGGTGAAGTAATGGTAGATAGCAACATCATTGTTTTCACTACTCCAAAGTGAATCCGAACATAAATCATTCAATGACAACCAACAAAAATATTTCAAAACGCGATGATAAAACTAAAACATAATTATTCGCCGTCTGTGCAGTAATTTTCTCGCTACAGGAGCGCCAAATTTTCCAGTGCCTCGTTTGTTGTCACAATATGATGAAAATCACGCCATACAATGACATGACAATAGAATTGACGTATCGTGAACAATACAAAAATTATCTTACGCGGCGGTAAAACTAAGCAGGAAGATTCTGTTTCGCTCATGCTCATATGAATTGGCAGCTTTAGTAGAGACTCTAGCTATTTTACGATATTTCACGAAGTTTGCGAGAGGAACTTCTAGATCTAAAATAGACATCAAAATCAACACGTTGCCCTTATCATTTGAGTTAATTTTTAAATCTGCGACAATTGCATGTTATATCGAAGCTTTTTTAACATAAATATTGTAATCTTTTAAAATTCATATCATCATAAAGTAAGCTGGCCTAACATTTTTATTAGTATCAGCCAAGTAAAAACTCAAACGAAATTTTGTTGGCAACTATCCGGCTTGGCCGGTATCGTCCGCAGGCCCCCCATCAGTAACGTTAAGGTTAAGAATACTCATCAGTAACGACGGGATTAAGAACGCCTAAAAACTTGAAGACCATTTATTTTTAAATTACGGCTGCAACGAAACTGAAATCAAATCAAAAATACAGGGTGTTCCAAAAGAAACAGTGCACTGAGCACTTTCATAAGTATACATCATAATATTATGATGTCACAATACAGAGTTCCATGGTAACCTAAATAACACTAATATGAAAAACAACCCCCACACAATTGGAAACTCACATCAAGTATTTTGAAGTTTCAAGGACCATTTGAAAATGGTTCTTACTTTACAAGAAAGGATATTTATTGTTGAAAATGTTTTAAGAAAAGGTGGCAAATACACAAAAGAAGTGCAAGAGTTATTCCAAGAAAAATTTGGTGCAGAACGTTTGCCGCATCGAAATTGTGTTTCCGCTTTGTTGCATAAGTTCAAAGAAACTGGAAGTGTTCAAGACAAACCCAAAACTGGCCGCCCAAAAGTCGTTACAGATACAGTCTTACAGAATGTTACCAACAAACTGCAGAGGAGTCCACGAAAGTCTTTGAGGTGTTTGTCTCAAGAAACTAGGATATCTCTAACATCAACTCACCGAGCAGTGCATCAACTTAAATTCTTTCCATATAAAGTGCATGTTGTTCATGAACTGAAACCTCAGGATTTGTGAATTGTGAATATTTGCAATAATTAGTATGTTTCTGTGAGTTTTGTTTCTTTGGGTTATTAGCACATTTCTACTGCACTGTTTCTTTTGGAACACCCTGTATAATGGTATCCAGGCGTGTTATGCTGTTTGATACAGATATTCCCAAGAATAATTGAGAGTAAAAATATTGCGTTGGTTCATCTGTCCATGTGGCTCACTGCAGAAACTCAGGTCATAACTTTATACCTTATTTCGCTTTGCTTCACGTGATCACTTCTGCTTCAGAGTTGGAATTGGCCAGGCGCGAGATATAACTATGCGAAGGTGTGTATTCTGATGCAGAGTCTCCTGCAGCTCAGTTATTGTAATTTTCGTTCTTGCCATTGCATAATTTAAAAACAGATTCAAACCGGTATGTTAATGCTGTGACATATGTCATTTTACTTTAAAAAGCAGCATATCAGTAATAGGTTCTACCATTTACATTTGCTTTCGAAATGACAGTGGACAACAAGTACAGCTGCCACCTGCTGCTTTTTCCACTAAAGTTGTACCAAATAGCAATATGACGTCACTCAATATTATGACAAAACAAAGCTTTTTGAGAAGCGTTCAAGAAAAGAAAAGGGAAAAAAGATGTGTCGAAAAACGCTTAAATGCCTAATGGCTTGTTACGCCCTTGGCCAAGCTTTAACTACCAGAAAATTATCTTCATTAAAGTGCTTTGTAAATAACTCCCCTAAAAGCCTATTAATGGCGTTTCTAAGGTCAGCATTTCTTGAGAAAATGAAGAAAATAATCTTTACACTTAATCGGTAATTGTGACGTCATCAGAAATGCGGAAAGGTGAAATTTGTTGAAGTTGATAAACCGGACGCTAAAAAAGCACTTTTTTCTCTCTAAAACTGAGAATTTAAAAAATTCATCTTTTATTTTACGTTATCATTACGTCACGAATTCCTTCGTGACACTCACCTTGGGGTGGCGAACAATCGTGCCAAGTTTCATGCTTGCACGCCCAGTACTTTTAGTGGAGTTTAAAGACACACGCGCGCGCACACACAAGCAAACAAGCAGACAGAATAGCCCTTTGTGGAACAGATTGGCAATGCGTTTTACGACACTCAAAAATTCAAACGTTTTAGAGTTTCGTAAAACCCCAATGATGTATTTTCATAGTTGTTGATTGTGCATTGATTTGAATCTTAAAAAGTTTGAGCCTCTTTAATTACCTTAAAATTCTGGTCTAGCTTTATCAGCTGTTAACATTTTAGCTCCCTAGCGCTAGCTTGTGAGTAATGTTATACCACCAAGCAACGATATTTCTGCATGGATGTCACTTGAAATGTTGAGCTGTTAGTTGCTAAATTGATGTAAATCTCTAGTGACACCTTGCGAGTAACGAAATATCACTCATGCAGTAAGTCAAAGTCACTGTTTGGCTGAAGTTTCTTTCTTTTACCATGGCTTTTGCCCAAAAAATCTGGGTAAGACTTACTTTCTAAGACACCGAAAAACTTTGCCACAAAAAATTTTGATTGCCACCATTGACAAAAGCCTTGGCTGCGCATTTTTGAGGCAACGAATCACGTGTCTCAACGTATAAAAGACTGTCAACCGTTTTAAAGCTAAGTGCCATGGCAAAAGGAGGAACTTCAACCCTCTGTTTCTCTACTGGTAGAGACATTACATATATTCAAAAGTAAATACGACCAGGAGAAAAAAGGACGTGCGGGATATTTGCAGGTATTTTCACATCAAGTTCATTTCGCAGGTTCATTTCGCATTTCGCAGGTATCACATCATTTCGCAGGTATTTTCATTTTTTATTTTGAAGTGGTTTATAAGCAAAAAATTTTTTACCTGAAACCAGTCATTTTTACTTCCACACCGAGCACATCCGTTTTTCTCTAAACTCCCATAGAAACCCCCTGGTAGCTACACAGTGAAAGATCCAGCAGATATTTGATAAATTTAAAAATTAACACCAGAACAAAAATTTCTTAAAGAAGACAGCGATGCGCTTTAAGCGAACTGCAGACAGTGGCAATCTTGCATTTCTATCAGGTCACACCAGTTTGGTAGGTGACCGACAAGTGGCTAGGGGCCATAAATAAAGCATAGCGTGGAGCTTCCACTCGTGAGACATAAACCAATTTTACTGAGTTGAGGTTAGCAACAGCGAATGGAGTTACATGGTATGGACATGTGCTGGGGAGGGATGATAATATTGTTTTGAGGGTTGCTATGAATCTTGAAGTAAGTGACAAGTGAAAGGGAGGACGACCGAAGAAGATCTGGAAGAAGCAAGTGGAGGAGGAGACAGAGATTGGTTTGTAGAAGGAGGATGCCTGAATTGAGCAAAGTGGAGAGACGATTGTGAGCAATTGCAGAAGGAATGGGGTGAATCTGGCCATCTCGGCGAAGGGGATAACACCGGATAAAAACTGAATAACTACTACTGCAGTGGAAGTCTGTCAGCTTTCTGCGAAGCCGTATCATTTGTAAATGAGTGGCTGGGTCGTAGGCGCACTTGCTGAAATAAAATCAATCAACAGTTTCTTGGATTGTAGAGTCAATGAACCTTCTGCTGTCGTTTTTAGGTGATGCTGCTTAGATGCTCCAATGGTGCTGCTTTGGTGATGCTCCGGGAGATCTATTTTCTAATTTTTGGTAATTCAAAACATGTTGTCGAAAACCAGGCTCGGCTTTGTTGAAGCCCAGGGATGCCAATCGAATCCGGGTAACGAACCACTGCTTTAAAGGGAAGTGAACTGTTGGTGGGAGCTGTCATTGGTTTCTTTAAGTGAGCTTTGACCGCTAGAAGCACAGTTAATCATGCTCAAAAAATTGTTGGTGGCACTCATCTTCCAACTCAGTGTTTGCACAATATTCTTACTTTCGCTTGTTGCAGCATTCACTATCTCGTGATGAATATAATCTAATTGTTGAGTCATTAATCAAAACAGTCGCCTGTGCTAGTTCATAATAACAACATGCCTCTGCTAGTTCATATTAACAACATCGGTCGCATATTTATGAAATAAAAAATCTGATTTTTTTAAAATACAAGAATCTGTTCACTGAGGTAACAGAGAGCAAAAGCAAACCTATTAAGACTGCTAAGAGATCCATTAGGGTACTAGTGGAATAATTACTGAAGCAAAAACACAAGTGTACTTACAGTTTTTTGCTGTCATCCATTTTTCAAAGAAACAAAATTCTGTTGAATCCGGTAAACCACGGCAAGCCTCTGTATTTCAAACCGCAATTCAAGTACCAAAGGGTTATTGCAATTTCAAATTTATGCAAACATGATGAAATATAAATTAAGTCAGCAAAATTTGCGATAACAGTTTATACTTAGTTCTGAAACAGACAACAAGCATGTACATGCACTCTAGGTTTTCCAACAACGCTGATCATAAAATTTTGAGTTGACAGTGGAAATATTGATGTAGATCTCATCCTGAATTCAACTCTAAGCCAGGGCTCGATTGATTCCAGTCGTGCCCCGAGTGCACGTCGCTGAAATTGGCCCTATTTGAAATTGAGCACTATTTCCGCCATTTGTAAAGTGTTTTTGAAAGGTTTATCTTCGATGTTGTGGACCTACTCTACTGCTGGCTCTGGGACAAGTATACCCTATTTCTAACAAGCAGTAAATTATAGAAAGTAATATCGGAAGAAGGCTTCAAGAGTTGTATTATGTGCCATTTCGCTAGCCTGCCTGCTGAAGGATCACTACGCATTACAAAAAAGTATTGACCGCAGTTTGATGTGACTTGCAGATCTCTAGTTCTCTTTCACGATTCGCTACCTGTCAGCTTCTTTTCTTTTAATATGAAACTAAGATGAAATAGGGTGTAGCCAGTGGCGAATTCAGTAAATTATTGGTGGCGGAGGGATAAATTATTTTGCATATGGTAACAAAGTGCTATAAAAGTTATTATTGCGCAGTTTGTGAGTAGAACTTAGCCTTAGTAATGTTTAGTAGGACCAAACCAATGAAAGCCATCCTGAAATGAAGCAGATAGGCTACCTGTACATTATTTTGACGCGCGTAAATGCGAAAGTTTTCAAAATCCAAAATTGTATTGTGCTCTGCTGTTTTTTATTTCTTCGCTTTACGGCCAAAAATATATTCAAGTCAGTAATGCTAGTTACCCTGATCACCGGGCTGTAAAGGCATTCAATCAATTGAGGAGTTAAACTATTGCTTTCAAGTATGACTAACTATTTTTAGTCACTTCTTATTAAGCGACAAACAAGGTTCACAATGTCGCGTGAAAACAAAACAAAACAAGCTCTATAGTAATGCAAGAGGCTAGCAATGCACTTAGCGAACTGCAGACAGTGACACTGTTTCGACCTATCAGGTCTCTTCAGTGCAGTTGATGACCGACAAGAAGCTAGAGGCTTTTAATAAAGCATAGCTTAGACCGCCACACTTGTGGGATCTATACTAGATCCATTTTGGTCGAAGGTCTGTCAGGCCTGTCAGTATAGATCCCACAAGTGTGGCGGTCTAAGCTATGCTTTATTAAAAGCCTCTAGCTTCTTGTCCGTCATCAACTGCACTGAAGAGACCTGATAGGTCGAAACAGTGTCACTGTCTGCAGTTCGCTAAAACAAAACAAAGTTGACGTTGTCTGCGGTCAAAGCAAATAGTTGAAGCAAAAATGAGGCAATAAAGGGCTATAAAAGCAATTTTTTCGCTTGAATTTACTCTTATGCTTACATTTTGAATGGAGTGTAGATTGTTTGTCAAATGTTGTTTTGGGAACACATTGTCATATTGCCAACTTTCGACCTCGCCCAGCGAATTGCATCTTTTTGCTACGCCTCGATACACTGGCCCTTCTGCGGTTGCCAACCAAGACATCAATGATTCGACGCCCACTTCTACGTAATTCCAAAAAGCTTACAACAGTGAGCCCCTGTAAGCTTGAAAATTCTGAGTCTTTGCAGCAAAAACTACTTTCTTGTCTTCTTGGTCGACAACTTAATTTTTAGGTGAAACTTGCATTTATTCGCATTCTCCATGGCCTCCCATACAAAAATTCTGATTTCCCTCCTAAAGTGACCACACAGCTTTTATTTTTATCACTATTTTAGGTCAAGCTAATCAAAACCCTGTAAGTCAATCTACACTTCTCATTCTTCAATTTTCGCTTCTTATCGCATTAATAAAATGATAACAGAGTTGATCATAACTGCTATAACCAGCGCATTCAGTGACGGAACAATCGCAAAATTACAAAAACAGGTGGTAAATTTAGACCATCCACTACAGTGGACCTAGTATTTGGTCCCACAAGTGTGACGGTTTAAGCTATGCTTTATTAAAAGCCTCTAGCTTCTTATTGGTCACCAACTGCACTGAAGAGACCTGATAGGTCGAAACAGTGTCACTGTCTGCAGTATGCAAGACATGTTTTCGCAATAGCAAGCCAGCCAACAAGCGATCTTAATAGTAACTGCCTTTGCCTTTTTTTTAAAGTATGCTATGAAATCACCCGCATGTGTCTTCAGAATCACGTATTACTATCGCATCGATACGAATTTCTAAGAATTTATTGTTAGTATATGTTGTAGGAGGGCAGAGCATAGCCTAAGTAATGCTGCGGAGGGGCATGAGCATTGCATCATGGGGAGGGTTGCCCTATAAAGAAAAAAATGTGACTCGTTTTATTGCCTATTTCCCGGTATAAACGTGGCTTCTTAATGGAAGGTAGATGCATCCAAACTTGAAGTTTGTTAGTAGGGAATGCGTAGAAAAAGTTTTAATCTGTTAGAGTGGCAAGATGAGAGCTCCACACAAACAGGGGGACTTCACATTTTGCAAAAAAAATCAAATTGCTATGAACATATAACATATTTGAAAGGTTGATTATGGGGAGGTTGCAAATCAAAATATTTGCCAACTTAAGAAATTAATATTAACAAAAAACAGGATTTGGGTGAGGGGTTCCGGCAGTTGTTCATTACTTCTAAATAAAAACAAAATCATATGTTTGAAGGGCTGGTTGCAGGAAGAGGGAGGCATGCAAACTTTTAATCTGGTTGTGAAGGGGATGCCTACAAACTTCCGGGGTAGGAAACATTCAGTGAAATAATGTTGAAGTTGAGCAAAAACGTTTCTTTGAAAAGCTGATTATGGGATGAACGTTAGATCCGCCATGGATAGATGTTAAAAGAAAAGAAAACAATCTCAACCACTACGAACTTATAAATAGAGATTCTTTAACTATACCAAACCATGACTTGAAAAAGCTGGTGGGGGATGGATTTCCCAACATCTCCCCTGGATCCACCACTGGCTGTAACAGCAATTCTTTTCTTCTTGTTTCGTTTTTCTATTCTGATGTGTCATGATCTTGGTTTTGTTGCTACTTCCTATTCCTGGCAGCGTTTATGCTTACTTTATTTTACTGATAGCTTTGCTTTTGCCAGTGCATAAATGAAAAAGAATTGATTGCTACCCATCAGGCCATTGCTTAAATCGATCTTTCGGGACAGGCTGTTCTTCTGCGAGAATTTTGATGACTTTAATTAAATGTGCAATGGCTTCGAGATTAAAGCGATCACTTTGCCATCGATAGACGGGGTTCCATTCACTTTTCGAGTCGTATCAAAAAACTAAAAAAAGGTGTTCTTAAGCCTCTTTCTTGACCATCGGCAAGAGGAGTAGTGCAAAAGACGAGATATGAAACCAAATGTACTCAATCATGATTGAAATATTTTCTGGCGCTTAAAACCGCTAGAGTAGAAAAGAGGCTTAAAATTTCAAATGAGCCTCTTAGTTTGTGTAATAGAAAGTGATAGTTACAATCTATGACAAACCTTGTAGCTAATTCAATTGTATATGTGCAGGACCTAGTTTTGGTTGCACAAGCGTAGAATCCCAGTCTTCTACGCTTCATGCAAAGCCTCTGACATCTGATTACTTGTCGGTCTCCCATCGCACTGATGACACACGATTGACCGACGCAGTGGAAACTGTCTGCAGTCACGATGAAGTGAATCACTGACCACATGTGTGTATTTGGAGTCTGTTTGCTAAGTTTTCGGAGTTGTCAGTGTCAGTTTAGAGGCGTTAGAAATACTGTAAACTGAACCTCGACTTGAACTTGTGTTGTTATTGCGTCAACGAACCTATTTATTATGCCATAACAAAACTAGCTAAAGACCCGATTCATCTTTTTGAAAGTAAATGAAATATCAGGCTGATTTTTAGTGCTTTCTATCGGCAAAGGATGATGCAAGCATAATTTCAATCATGACTGGGTGAATTCGGTTTCGTGTTTCATTCTCTGTATCACCTCTATCACTGAGCATCAAGCAGGAGATCAGTAAACGCCATTTTTAAAGTCTATAGTATAACTCCACCAGCGAATTTAATGTGGGAAGTAAACGATCAATCCAGTGGATTACCAAGCCTGCAGAAGTAAACTGCTTGTCCTTATGGCATGGCGGCGTTCGAACTTTAACCCTACTTTTAATTTCAACTACTTTCCTCAACCTGTGGGCGACGAAGATTTTAGGTGTTTGGGCCCTAACACTTTTAAAGTAGGCTATTCAAGAAACGTCATGCCTTCTGCATTTTTGATTGCCAGCGACATGTCCGTGGTTTAGCTTTCGTAAGCAGCGTAAGAAACGTTAGACTTTCATCGAAAAACTGCGAGTTGAGAGCTCTAAGCGCTATGGTGTATGAGGCATTGCCGAAAAGAATCGCTCACGTCTTGGGTTCAAATTACCGCTTCCGGCGACCTCAATGACATGTGTGGGTGACTGCTGACTCGAAGGCCGTGAAGTCATTTCGCAGTTTCTCTAACTCTCCGTTCATCTTGAGCTCAATTAGTTGAATAAGTTATCGTCATTCTGTTTCTGTTTCGCTTAACGATTGTGATATCGCAGACACCACTTGTGCATTCGTAGTAGAACGTGTATGGCATCATAGTTCTTTCATACAAAGGCGATGGCGTTATCAAAACTCAGTACAAATGTCGTTAAAGTCATTGCCCTTCCATGCTTTGAATTTTCATTTACGTGTTTGCGTTGCAACATTGCGACTATTTTAGGCAGGCGACAGCTTGACCTTTTCAAGTATTGATTTGTTTTCAAGATGTCTTCGGATTAATTTTGAAGTACATATTGCAATTGATAAAATAAGGGGCAAAAAATATTTTTTCTTCAAATGGCGGGCGCATTCGGATAGCCAAGATCTTTAAAATGGGCGAGGGGGCATAAATTATTTCTCTATGTTAATCTAGATTTTGATCATAGAAAGAGAATCTATCTGATTTTTTTCTTTGTTAACAGGACCAATGATAAGGCCATGGCACTTTTCCCCTCCCAAAAAGTACGCAAATGGTGGTATGCTGAAATCTTAAACAGGTTAAAAACATCGATTAATTACAGTTGCTGCACCTCCGTACAAGGCTAAGCGCATCTCCTACGTATATGATAATGAGGGGGATGGCGATTTAAATCCTCCTTCTCAAATACGGTGTGCTTCGTCGATCTTTCTCTTTAATCAGGTAATGACGTAGCAAGAAGGAACCAATTGAGGAAGAGGCAGCTACTTTTAAAACTTTTCATAATCTAGCGGAGAAATTTGAACTAAATTATATTTAGGTCTGTGTTTTCACTATTTTTTAGGTAAATTTTTGCATTTTAAATTGCACAAAAT
The DNA here is from genome assembly GCA_963675345.1 of Trididemnum clinides. NCBI lineage: Eukaryota > Metazoa > Chordata > Ascidiacea > Aplousobranchia > Didemnidae > Trididemnum > Trididemnum clinides. The sequence continues at coordinate 36,995,777 of OY776286.1, forward strand.
TTAAATGGCTTTGACTGCATCTTAAAATGGATTTGATACAAATAAATAAACTGAAGTCAATAAAGTCTAAAGCTCTGGGAGAGGTAGAAAAGAAACAATAAGGGTATTTCAATCAACAATAGCACGAAATGTGCAAAAACATTTTCACTCTTTTACTTATAAATAGCATACTGCTGAGTTAAAGTGGAGATCAGGTGTAAGAAATTTACAGTGCATGACTTATAAGGGTACCTGGCTAGGTCTATGCCATCAGTTCAACTCCTCCTTCAAAATCCATTTCGAAATGCAGCCTGCGGTAGTATTACTTCCAGGATCGTATCCCCCGAATGCCAACCGCGTAACGAGGAAGCCAATGCCCACTGTCTAACCAGTTTATTTAAGCGGCAATCACCATCAAGGATGTTGGAAAGTCAATTGAAGTGTGTTTCAGTGGGGGTCTAAAGCTGCATAGTCTAATCGTGAAGGACCGCACACGTTTTAGCTCTAACACTGCTTATTGTCTCTGACTTACTCACTTACAAATTACTAATTACAGGAATCAATCACTTTAGATTTCAGACTACACCCAGCTGTCATTAGCAGCTAACTCCGGTTGCTATAATGGTGATACAGAAATCCTCTTTTGCTTACTGTCAAAAACTTGATGCAGTAGATTAATGAATGCAGCATAATAACTTGTTGTCTGCTGAATAGCCAGGCTAAAAACTGTAAATGACTTCTCCCACGCACAACGTTTAGATAGCGGAAACGGAAGGCGCAGCAAGCTATACTTTCTATTGCGTCACACCAGCGTTAACGGCTAAAACATGGCTGATGATTCAGTACAGTAGGATCTATAAATAATATCTGAAGTATCACAAAAACTTTCCAGAATTGACAACCAGTCATGCTTAAAAATACTACAGGCTTAAATCTGAGGAAGTCTGTTGCAGTTTAAGTAGCGTTTCTCAATGTGTGACGCTGCATTGTTGGAGTATGTCATGATATCGATGGGATATGTGGGTCCAGATTTAATACCAATTAAATCACGAATCGTGGTAATTTAAGCAGATACTGGATTGCTTCCTCAAACATCAAAACCTTTTTTTATTATATGGCCTGGTTAAAAACGATGTAATAAAATATAACAAGCTGTTTTGCCAAAAGCATTTCGTGACGCTGTCATTAATGACGCTATATCGCGTATCATGTTAAGTGCTGACGCAATGTTGCCGCTGATGAAAGTGTCACAAAAAGCTTTTTGCAAAACTGCTTTTTGAAAGTTGTGATAAAGTTCTGTATCACCAACAACATCGAGCAAGCAAAGTGGTCGAGTCTTCGCTTCGGGGAATTATTGCCCTGGGACATTAAGAAGCGGAAAATAATGAAATATTCCGCTACCATCGGAGCCAAATTTTATCACTGGAAGTCAGGGATAATCATTGATTAGAGGCCTCACTTATGAAATGTACTCAAAACAGTTTCTTAGGATATCAGGGAAAGCCCATCCAAATCTCCCAATCCGGCACTACCATTCGTTATGAAAGCTCGTTATCCACTAAAAAGCACAACAAACATATTTGAAAAGCAGAAAGCGTTATCTATCTATCTATGAGCTTTTACTTTAGTTAATGAAGCTGTTATGGACCAGGCATCAAATCGTTTACTTTCTATTTTAAAATTACAGTAGCTATTATACTTTTATCAAAAGCAAACTTTTCCACAATTACATACAAAAAACTACAAAGCCTGTTGAACTTTAATCACTTTGAGCTACAAACCGTTTCGGTTATGTATCAACTTGATCATGACATCAGTAAGCGATATGCCAACTCCTAATCCCATGTTATCATTACAGTGAGTAGCTTGCCCAACTTTTGAAAATCTGTGCAAGCATTACCGGCAACTCCGAAGCGGATCTACAGACTATGATGCTCTAGTAAAGCCTACAAAAGGTTTTATATCCACCGGAGAAGGAAAATACTTTAGAAAAAGTCTCTAGCACAGTGATTCATAAATTTTCTTTCAAAACGGACCACTAAATCAAGTTTTCGACTTGTTCGGACCCTTTTGCGGCCTAGATCAAGATCGGCAAACCATTGACCCACTTCTTTCCAAAAAAAGTCCACATATTACCATGAGAAAAAATATGAGAGCGTGTGTCAAGATCAGTGCCGAGAAGAAATTTATCTCCAAAAAAAGATCTCTATGTTTTCGTTCAAATTTATTGCTTTTTTTGAACAAAAAATTAATGTTGTTGTACTAACCTTGCCATTGGATGAGTATGGACTCCTGAACTTTGTTCACGGACTCCCTACAGATCCATGGACCCCAGTTAAAAACCCCTGCTAGGTTACTACAACAACAACATTTATGTTTCGTTGAAAAAGAGCGATGAATCTGCTAGAGTTCAGCACCCACAAAAGCTTCTCACCTACCCAATGCTAAGTTCAGCTTTGCATCAAAACACAATATATTGGTGCTTTGGATATATCTACACGACTAAAAATGGAAACAAGACCATTTTAATTTAATTTGAACGCGTTTCAGGAAGTTTTCGGAAACTGAATGCTATTGTTGATATCGCACGTCATAAACATAAACACCTGGCTAACCGAAATGGAATATATGCATTTTTCGCCATTTGTAGATGCAGTCATTTCCTACGCGGTAGCACGTTGTTGTGACTAAGTAACTTTTGCTCCACTTCGTATTTTATTTTCTTCACTTCCACAAATGCTATGTGGAAAGAAAATATTAAAAAGATTTTGAACGGGCAAAATCCCAAAAGCAACATCCCCCCTCTTTCCCCCCCCCCCCCCCCCCCGGTTTAGAATAGGTTATGAATGAAAAATGACTACACAAGCCTTTTGAGTCATATCGTCACAAGAATTGATAACTACAAGAACGATTTTGAAAAGTGCTGCCCTCAATCAAAAAATGTTACCCCCAAAATTGAAAAATGTTACCTCTCCAATCGAAAAGTGCCCCTCCTAAAATTGGAAAGTGCCACTTCCCCAATCAAAATGTATCACCCACTAAATAAAATTTTCCCAAATCCCAAAGAATTCTCTGAAAAGTTTTACCCGGGGCTGACCCACAATGACGTCACTGAGTCTGAGTGGTACGCGGTCTACATTTCGAGGTTTATATAAAAACCTACAAGCTGGCATTTGCTGCTGGTTCCGGGTTCAATTCACTGCACGGCCAAGTCACAAGACGTCAGAAATTTTTATAAACTTCTTCTAGTTCACATAAGTTTGTTTGGTGTTAACTTCCTGAGTGAAATTGATCTCCAAATCGTTAACAAAAAAGCAATAAGCCTTAACATATTCATTATAAACTATTATTCAAATAATAGATCAAGGAGCTTTTGGAATTATTCTACTGCAACAGCTTTTAGCGCTAGGTTTTATGTTGATTATGGCCGAGTAACCTCACTTTCATATTTCCTTCTCCGCATTAGTTCTATTACTAAAGGCAAAACAGGAGATTTGTGAATGCCTTTTTTAAAGTTTTTGCTAGGATGCGACAAGGGGATTGAACTCAACACTATGGACTTTGCCTATGGATGTCAACACGTATCCTTTTGTAGCAGTGACATGACCTGCAAATGAATTGTTACGCGCCAAGTGCTTCTGCGTTTCAAACTACGTGAGCTCCTAATCATTGCCTTGAACTGCGCAATTAACTTTAGGCAGTTCGCTGATCCAACGCATTAGTAGCTGTGCACTCGTTATGCTGTGTTGCATGCATTGTAACTGCAGCTTAAATGTCAGGATTTGTGTTTTTACAGATGTAATTTGTTATTATGTTGCTAAGTTTTTAAGTGAATAAAAGCCTAAGTTTGGTTGTTACAATAAGCAGTGCTTAACCCTTTAAGGACCACAAGAATTTAATTCATAAAATTTGAAACAATGCCGCAATTGTTTGGTTACAACGGAAATATAATGGATTTCAGATAATTGGTTATCACGTCATAATGATAAAACAATCAACAATCATGGTACATATCTGTACCAAAGGTCCTCAAAGGGTTAAGTGGAAAAAGTGACAGTTGGTCTGCCTACCTGTTCATTTTCAACGTGATCTACCTCGATGACTCTGTGGTAAAAGCGCTAGCCTGGAATGCTCTGGGTCAGCGGTTCCCAAACGATGGGTCGCGACCCACTGGTGGGTTGTGGGCGTAATTTCAGTGAGTCGCGAAAGTCATTCAAAATTTATATTACTGCCAGCTTTGTCTGAATTAATATCTTGAATAGTTGTTTGTTTTCACAGTATTTTTTCCAAGTATTTCAAAGTACATGCAGAATTATGTGGGATCCGAAAACTGATGTTTTGAGAAGTGGTCGTGACTTAAAAAGTTCGGGAACCGCTGCTCTAGGTTGCTGGTTCACATCTCTATCGAATCACACCAGTAAATGATATTTTGACAGATTTCCTGCTTCTCACTTCTTACAAAAGGAATAGTAACATAAAGCAAAACCCGGCAAACCTGCTTGTTGTGCCTTGAGGAAAGGCACTGAACAAGGCTTTAAGAGGCTGACTAGGGTGGGGTCGAGGAATCTTACCAATTGTAGTGGTTCAGTCTGACTAGCAGGCAGAGGATAGATTTTAGGCACGAACTAAGTAAATGTAGACATTAGACCAGCCATGGTCTCTTGAATTCGGAGAGTTAGGATAACACAGCTTGAAATTTAGCCCATATTCTCTATGATTAAGATCAGTGAATTCCAAACTCGGGGAACTCAAAAACCAGTTTTATAGTTGGCGTGTAACTAGGCAACTGTTTTGTCAAATTCACTACGTCAACTCGCACACCCGAACATTATTTTGTTTATTTATTTTAGATCATAGAGCAAACATTTACTGTCATCGCCGTCAATAAACACCCAGTCGATTGAAGAAGGTAACTCCTTATACGGCATGACTCCGTTGTTTTCCGTCAGCACTCTGCATATTTTGCACATCGCTGGTTCGTAACCAGTTCTAATCATGTTGATTGGAATGTCGAAGTTTATAGGTTTAAGTCTCCAGTTGAAATACTCTCTGTAAGCGGTGTCATTTCGGTCCAAATAGTTTAAATATTTGACCAGATCTCGGGGGGTTTTGAAGTCCTCTGAGTGAATATATGAGTAAGGGGGTGCGACGGCTTTTACGTCTTCTTTGGAAGGGCCCCATAGTATCGGGACAACGTTTGACATCAGCCCATTCCGCCAAAATTTTTCCGTGAAATAATCTTTACAGTGCCATGAATTTTCAAAAGCCAGGTAGAACTTATACGGCAACAAAAAGTTTGAAAAATTCTTCCTCGGCGCCAGTTTGTCGAAACATTTTCCGAACTTCGATAGATTCAAACCCGATTTTACCAATTCCTGCGCATATTCCATTCGCGCGACCGCGCCCTTTGTGTCGTTACAATTACTGACAACCCAAACCGCTAGTTGTCGTTTTGATCTAAGTATTTTGTCCACAAAATTTCGTGGCTTGTCATGAAATGCAACCGGTAAAGATCTGAGGGCGAAATCAGTGTTGCCCAAGTACCAATGAATATCAGCATCTCGTCTGTACGACAGTGTGTAGTTGAACATTGTATCAAATCTTCCTACCATACCGCTCTTTAAGTGATAGGTCTTGGCAGGAGTTTCACGATGCCATAAAACGTAAGCTTGATCTGATCTCCTGTCAATCAAACAATATTGGCAAGATCAGTAAAACACATGAATATATAATAAAATGACAAAAATTTACTCCACTCATGAAGCACAAGGTGAACGGAAAGGTCGAATACCGCAGAATAAGCTGGGATAGTTGAGTCAGCAGTTACCGAGGGTGAAAACAGGGTTCTGTTAGGGGGAAATAGCCGAAGAAAGGTTATCAAGGGTCTATTGGTATGCACTTTTTCTGATGCAAAGTGACATGGTGCATGGAAAAGCCTCAGCCCTTTAAACCTCCCCCCCACCTACCTCATTGTGTCCCTGGAATAGGCTTACATGTTTTGTGGTAAGTTCAAACCACAATTTGAACCCAATACGTAAACTTCGAATTGAATGGTGGTCGCGTGCGGCCGAGTCACGTAAAATATGTAGACTTTCGTTAGCAAGTCTTCTCAGTCTGTTGCTCCACTCAGGCGGCGGAAGCTACCGTTTGTATAAAAAGGTTCAACGCTGTAATGCAACCATTTAACTTTTAGTATTGCAAAACAACTCAGCGCCAGCGCTACTGGGAGACCGAGAGCCGTGCCCCCTGACGCTTGCTTGTGCCTCTTTTTTTGGGGCTGCTCTAAATTCCTTGTTTTCTTTAGAACAGGAGCGTGCAGCCCAGCGACGTAAAATTTTTTAGCTCGCGGAATGATTTTAAAACCGGAGGTTGATGCCACAACTGGCTATTCATTCTTTTCTCTTTTGTAATCTTCACCATGAATATGAGTAAAAAATGCGATCAGCCAGTGTTAGGCTAACGTTTGTTTTACAAACTCCGACTAACCAGCAAAATTTATAACTAGTTTGAAATTAGTCTGTCCGCAAAAAAGGTTGTGCGTACCCCTGCAATAAGACATTTTATTATCTATTGTTCTTTTATCTAACAAAAATACAAAATTTCCTAAATGGTGCAAGATTTGCATCCGCAAAAATCAAATTTAATCTGTAAAATTTCTTCTATTTTAGTGCCTCCTCACTTTGGGTTTGTGGCTCACCGCTGTGTTTGCTGTGAAGACGACGCTACTCAGCAACCATTTATTAGTCACGTGATTTCTACCTCACTGTGCCCTTGGGAAAGGCTCTTCACGACAAGTTTTTTGCTCGGTCACGGTGCTTGTAATAGAAATGCTCTACATTGTTTGTACTTGTGATTCATTGGAGACTTGAACACAAGTCTTTCGGCACATTCAAAGTTTTTGGACACTCGGGAAATTCTTTTTTTGCTCACGCATATGAATTCATGCTATGCTTGCTAATCTTTCATTAGATTGGGCTATCGTTTCTGGTATACCGCTCAACTTCACCACCTGTCAGTCACACAACGATAGAGGCATCACGTCAACTTAAGGAGGCAATAAGGAAATTTTGCGGCTTTCCTCCTCACTATCCTTTTCGTGGCAAACGTCAAGCAAAAAAGCAGTGAATATTGTTTTCAAGACCTTTTGGAATGAATCCACGAGAGAATTTAGTCCAGGTTTATTGATTGTAAAGTGGACGCTCTAACCACAACATCTTAGCGTCGCTGAAGGAAAAACAGATATAACTTGTGCTGCTGTTGAACCTACCTTGCATTTTCCGGTGGAAGGTCATTCAATTTCTGCTTAGATGGGATGTTATCGAATAGAACGACGTTACTTCGTGAGAATGTGCTTCTGTCTGTAGTCAGTCTGCATTTCCCGCAAACACTTTGAAATTCTCTCTCGAGGAGGTTCTTTTTGCTGTTGATCAAGTATTCTGGCGGCCACCACACTAATATTACTGGATCGTCACGCTTCAGTGGCTTTCTGCCGTCGCGATTCACGATTGAATAAGATGAAACGCGGGAGGCTCCTGGGTCAGCCTTTAAGTGTCCTGGGTATTTCAGTATCTGCAGTAGCCATTGCAATTTAGTGTCAACAGAATCCTTAATGACCAAAGAAGCTTTTGACTTAAGTTTCATCTCAACTTGAGTAATTCTATTTTGATCTTGATGGCTTGGTTTCAAAAAAGATTGCTTCTTTTCTTTTTGTATTACTTTTTTCCCCGTGTTGATTTGTTTTATGATTTGCCAAGTCTCTTTGTTTACTATTACTATATCGTCAGGGCTTGGATTTGAGGCACGGTATAAATACCAAAGTATAACAGTCAACGTGCCTACAATCAAGACACTTTTAGTAAAACTTCTTTCAAATAAAATCATTTCCCTTAAGATGAATTTGGTAGTCAGATTTCTGATGCAAAACGTTTTTTGAATTTTTGATGCAATTTCAAAAGTCGTTTTTGAAGACTCGGAGGAGGCTGTTGATGTCATCACTCAATGTATATCCCATCATACAGTTGCAACGGCACCATCTGTTTAGTATTGCCGTACTAAAAAAGAAAATGGTGAAGTTAAAGAGAACTTTACTGCGTTTTTGCTACAACGGATTTTAAGCTTCAAGACATATTTTAATCACGGCTGAGTAAATTTAACTTTATGTGTTCGTCTCCACATTATCCCTATTGCTGAGCACCGAAGTAATTCTTTGCTAAGCATTAAGCTTTGTGCGAAGACCTCTGGAAACATTGTTGCAAAATAGCAGTTTTGAATTGCAGCATCGTGGTTAACCACAGGCCAGATTGTAAGTTCAGCTAAAATCAAAATAATGAAAGACCAGATTTTGAACAGTAAATTATTTTTTACGCGGTTTGATCAGAAACAAGACTGAAGTTAGATTTTTATGTTAAGTCTACTTTTTGCTAAAAATTAATAGGTCACGCACTAGTGATCAGGCTCGTAGCAGGGAAAGGCGGGAAGAGGGGCAAGTCCTTGATGAGCTGATCTTCAGGGGCAGAGCCAAGCAAGCTAAAGCAGCAAACTGGCTTTAGCCCCTTGAATTTGGCTCGAAATCTGCTATTTTTAGGCTTTTATAAACCGTCGGGATATGAAAACTTTTTTAGAGAACATATTTAACGGGGCACAAAGCATTCCTTCTCACAACAATTCTTTCTAAACCTCCTGTTTCTAGATTTTCAATTCCATCTCTTTGGTAAAAAGTGGGTTGGGTACGGGTTTGCCATAGATCCAGCTGGATGCTGTAATCGTAGGAATCAAATTTTTTATTTTAGCAGTTTTACAAACATTTCTTATCGCTTGGTACAATCAAAGATTTAGAGCTAAGACTGAGTCGGCAATAAAGGTGAGTGTCAGACGACGCTTAGTCGCAAGCATGAGTTGTGAGCAAGACAGAACTTGAACTCAAAAATACAAGCCCATGAACTTGAACGTAATTGATCACAAACTTGGGAGTTCACTAACCGAGTAACAGAAAACAGAAAAGATCAACATTACTATTTGGCGGCAAAATCCAGATGAACATCAGCAAAATTACTCTGGGGGTTGAACTTAATACCAGTTTTACCTGGTATTCTTCGAAGTTCCGTAGCCTATATTTATTATGCCAAACTCGAATTCTGACTTGTGAAATTGTTGTGAACTCGAACTCAAGTAAACATTGTTTGATTTCATAGCCCTAGTAATAAGTTCAAAGCTCGCATGGGTTTTATGTGGTTTTGTGTTTGCAAAAACCACTCTTACGTTATCTTTCTTGATCGACTGCATTGCTTGTGAGAGAATAGCACTAAGCTGGCATGAAACTACGAAGCATATTGAAACATAACGATGACCTGTGGTTAACACTAAAGATTTTCCTGTGATTGAACAAGAATACAGTAATCCACTTAACTCACAAAGTCTGTACAGGTGCTCATGTCATTTTATGCATGACATTATCTAAATGTCGCTGGCTTCCAAGTCGCCGGTACAAACCAAACTTGTTATATTAGTGCTCTGCTAAGTCGGATTTGTCGTTCTCACTTACAAGCGCTTCATACCTTCAGGCGTATTTCGTGACGATTTATTAAACGTGAATTTAAGTCTCTACAAGCTTCAATATTGCTTAAAAGTATCACCGCTAGATGATAATCTGGAGTAAGAATGAATGAAATTGACTGGGTAAGCATAAAGTCTTGACCTGATTACAAACTTTTATTGCACTTAAAATGAACAAGGTAGAAAAATAACTTTAAGTTATAGCTTGCTGCAAGTACATGACCAAAAATTTTTGTTAACCCGCATTTTTCGATGTTTAATAAATGTTATAAACGTGTCATGAAGTTTCTACAAACATGCCATTAATATGATTATGGGATGCATATGGCATCAATAAAAAAGCGCAAAGTGTTTTGTGGTTCCACGAAGAAAGATTGGCAATTACTGTTTAATGCAATTTGAAAGACTATGAGAGAACCTCTCCCTCTACCCCCCCCCCCCCCCGGGTGTTAAATGCATCAAAAACCGATATAGCAAATTTAAAACATTGTCATGCTTCAAAACACGTGGCGTGAAATTGAACGTCATTTAAATGTTTCCAAAACAACCAAAGGAACCCGAGTGAGGACTTACTGAATTACATATGTACGCAATTAATACTTCTAGATATGTACTGGTTACCTAAATATTGCAAAATGCGTGTTAATAAAAACTTCCTGTCATGCACCAGTAGTACAGTATGCCAAAATCTATTGTTCTAACAATAGAACAAGCTTAGCTTGTTTACGCTAAGTGCAATAAAAGTTTGCAATCAGGTCAAGATTTTATGCTCACTCTGTATTTCAAAAACGACTTCACGGCTTTAATGACGTAACGTCATACTTCACCAGGATAATATCATAAATCCACTCGATTACCACGTCATTGGAAGCAACTTTCTAGTAGCAATTTGAGATCAACTGCAGCCTGTACTGTAGGTGGCCTATATTGTAGCTATCACTTTGCATTTATGACTGGTTCAAAACAAGCAAGCCGCCTATTCATCCTGAGGTAATTATTATTGGAGTTGTAACGTAGGATTGCATAATCGCTCCACCTCGTGCTTAGGTCCAAGAAGAGTGAACGGCATTTATACGAACACGTTCACGGTGTGGTTCTAGTTTTGTAGTCTAAAGATTTCGAGTTCGATGTTTGCATGGTTGGTGCGGTCCTTTAAGAAAACTCAGCATCAATTTCCACTGCTAGGTGCAACAGCGTGACTGACATGCACTATGCGGGCAGTTGGTTTAATGGTAGCTCCGAAGCAGGTCTAATCTTAAGTTTTTTCTAAGAATAACCATACAAATTTAAATTATTGAGCTTTGGAGTCAATAAAAAAGCGATCCTACCGAGTGACACTTTCTGTGAAGTTTTTATTATCACCAATTTATATATGTGTTGACACCTGGTTACCCCATTTATATGTGTTGACACCTGGTTACCCCATTTATATTTGTTGACACCTGGTTACCTCATTTATATGTGTTGACACCTGTTTATCCCATTTATATGTGTTGACACCTGTTTACCCCATTTATATGTATTAATACCTGTTTACCCCATTTATATGTGTTGACACCTGTTTACCCCATTTATATGTATTGATACCTGTTGACCCAATTAATATGTTTTGACAACTGGTTACCCCATTTATGTGTGTTGACACCTGGTTACCCCATTTATATGTGTTGACGCCTGGTTATCCCATGAACAACATTCCTCCATCTTTCTCTGATTCTCTTGATAAACCTCAAAAGCAATTTTTTGAACTGTACTTCTGAACTTGCGAAAAATGGTGACGAAAACAATTTCTTATTTTTTGTAGACATTGAGGAAGGGCCTTTTTTTGAATCGAATTAGTGCTTTCTTGATTAGCTATTGTCCAAGTTCCTCATCACTACTTACTGGTTTGCGAGTGCATGTGTGATTACTAAACTCGAGTCCATATTACTTTTTGTGGTTTCCTGAGCTGTATGAGCGTCTTTACTTTGGTGTCGGTAGATCAAGGTTCAATTCCCTTGCTGAGTCACATAAAAACTTTAACTCGCTTGGCGCTTAAACATACCGAACGGAATTCACTCAGTCATGATTAAAAAGAGAAAAATGGGCTTTAATTGTGCTTCGCACGTAGCCTCCACAATTCCCAGTGATTGCTCTTTAGGTTTCAACAGCTAACGACTTAAAAAGTAACTCATAAATATTTTGAAGGAAAAGAAAATTATTTTTATTGCAACAGTCAATAAATTGCCTGATCTCGTGGTTAGAAGTTAACGCTAAATAGACAATATTTTGATACTAAAGAAATATTTGCTGTGGAATAATTGAATGAGTTAGCAATTACTACTACGTCAGAATCAGTCAATAGAGTACCAACAATTAATGGTTCATGTTTCGAATAAAAAAATAACAAAAAATGATGTGTTTGCTTTTTTTGGAAGATTCCACCGCTAAAATCATGCTGAATATTCCCAACCACCCTCCTCCAAGCAGAAATGCAGTAAATCACTTGAAATTATATTGGTGATTTCTCTCCCCAATCGTGTGATTTTCTTGACTACCTGCTTTCAATTATTGTAGTGTGTTTTAAAACTCCTGATAGTGGCATTTATGCGTGAAAATGACTGTTCAGGAATAATATGTGCTTGTAATCGTTGAGTGGAAATATATACGCAATTTCCAAGTTTTCAATAGCTGTACCATATGAGTATAATTGGTGAGATCACCACTTCATTTGTCGTTGCTTTAATGATTTTTATTAACTCAAAACTGCATAATAAATTAAAATCGCAGGAGCAATGATAAATGAAGTAGTGCTTTAAACAATTATATGCTTGTGGTAGACAAAAATCATTTCTCTTCCGAAGTTGTATTTTGATAGCAGACTTGAAAAAACCTCTGATGGTATCATGGTACCGTACCACATGATTTTGTGCTTCTTGCATAAAATAAGCATTAGCATAAAGCAAACAAAGTTAGGCAATGAAACAGCACAACAAATTATCTGCGTTGAAATAAAACAAAACAATAAAAAAGCAAAGAAAAAGCGCAAATTCAAAACAAAAAAAACTGCAGTTTACTGCAATATTAGCTCATTCACAGTACGCTTATGCACATACGCAACGCGCTATGTCAAAAGTGACGTTGTGGTCAAGCCGGAAAGATCAATGTTTGAAATCAATGTGGAGGTGTCTACTTCGTATCGAAATCATCCCCGCAACCACAATGTTTTGTAAAGCGGTAGGCGGATCTAAACAAACCTATAATGGTCTTTGGCGTAACAAAGTTTTTAAAAAGGTGATTGCATTTCTTGAGAGCAAAGTGACTTGACAAAAAAATGCTTTACGCCCCTTCCTGTTTGGTTGTGCTCCCAAATGCAAGCTAAGTAAAACGAAGTAGTACGAAGTAAAGCTGATAGGCCTTGGAAGGAAATTTTATAGTGTTATGCTTCTTGTATAACAACACCTTGCTTTTGACTCTTGACACAGTCGTTGAGCAGAGCGTGAAAATTATCTGTCAGCTTGTAAAAATAACCTTTTAAATTTTGTTTATGCAACAAAATGTGCAAATCGAGCAGCGTTGTTTATCTGATCACATGACGTGCTTCCTTGTGGCGTACAAAACGTCATATAATATAAAAGCACATGTTCAAATTTCCCTGAATAAAAAAAAAAATAATAATAATAATAATAATGCATCCAGGGTGATTCCCCTTTGCAAAATGTATAAAACTTATTGTTTTCTTCTTGGTTCATTTTTCCTTTACTCAAGTTTTAAGTTAAGGTTTGTAATTTCATCCTCCTCCTCGGGAAAACCATTTAACCTGCTTGGAGCGGCCAGTAATGCTGGCGCTGTACATTCTACCTCACGTAGTGTAATCAAGCCGAGAAAATTGACCTAAAGTACCTTTACCAAGTACACCACACAGCAGCCACGGTAAGGTTTCAATCCACGAGCATTTCTGCCTTGGATGGTGGTTCAACCCACTCAATTTTATCTGATATCGTTTCCCTCCCCTCAAAAAAGGAATAAAAACCCGAGATTATCGCACATCTGTATGAACACACCTTACGAGGATGAGTAAGCTCTCTCATTGAACCCAACTATTGGTTTGAACATAGCATTCCTCCTCCTTTCACTAGCGTCAATGTTAGCGTTTCCTTCACACAGGTTCTTTGCCGCCATTAAGGAACAGTCATCCAATTTTATAGCAGGAGGCGTATTATCTGATTTGAAGCTTCTCTGGCCTGAGACGATGGAAAATTCAGTTTCGTCTTCCATACTTGGTGACTCTTTGTCTATATATGGGATGCTGACTTGTTTCTGGCTGTTGGGGAGCAAAGTATTCGTCGATGGTGATTGCTGCAATTTTATTGGCGTCTCATCATCATCAAAACTATCCTGGCTTGTGATTGGACGATTGTCATCACTGTCAAGGTTGAGTCGTTGAACTTCAGGGCAATGCACCTGAAGTTCCATCAACTGCTCGCGAGAAGTTGAAAGGTTTCTAACACTACCTGACGCAGAAGAGTTCTTTCTAAACGAAAGTCTTCGAGTCGAAAAGGGACTGCCGGCAAGAGGTTTAAATAATGGCAATTGGCTGTTTTTAATACTGGTATTGAAGTTGTTGAAAACAGTGTTGGTTTGACCATGGCGTCTAGAAAACAAAAGATAAATTGAACAACATAAAAATGTATGCGCCTAATGGAATATTTTACAAGGAAAAAGGGTGGCTCTTGTCCCTTCAAAAATGCGCACAAAACAAAATTTTTAAAAGACCTATTCTGCTAAATTGTTTAAACCACTTTCAAAAGAAAACAAAATTACTATTTGGACTATGCATATATCATATAACAAAATTACTACCCTTTTTCTTTGATTAGAAAGATTGCAGGGGCACCATCCTTAAGATTAGGCTAGCTAAAGTGCTAGTATTTAATCAAGCAGGATCATTGCTCTGTGTAGCTACGTCACTAATAAGTAAATTTGCGTTAAAAGAATAGTTTTTATATATGTATAGTTGTTGTAATCTGTTGTTTTATTTTGCAGTGATCGTTTTATTTGTATAATTGTCTGAAGCCCCAAACTTGCTAAACTGTTTTCGAAAAAAGACCTTTTTTCTTTCGCATTTATTAATAGATTTGTAACTCACACGCCTTTTCTAACGTCATACTGGTTGACTGCATTCTAGTGAATGTTCTAGTGACTAAGTTCCAGTGCATTCTAGTGAATCTTGATTTTTCTCGAAGATTCATTTTGATTGCCAATTACGTAATTTATTAACGGTGCTTTTTTTCTATTTCACGTGATATTGTTTGTTTGTTTGTTTGTATTGTTCATATTTATCCTCCATTCACGAGAAAGCAAATTGTATCGCTATATTTTGGATGGGAAGTCCGCACTCGCTTGGGGAATTGCCATTTCCGAGATGTCTGGGCCACCTGTCTTCCACATAAAGGCGGGGGCGTCCCGTTAAGTGCCTTGCCCAAGGACACAACAAGCGAACTTGCCGGCTTGTTCTCCACAAT
Source organism: Trididemnum clinides (assembly GCA_963675345.1). Lineage (NCBI taxonomy): Eukaryota > Metazoa > Chordata > Ascidiacea > Aplousobranchia > Didemnidae > Trididemnum > Trididemnum clinides. The sequence continues at coordinate 37,010,812 of OY776286.1, forward strand.
CTCCCATAAAAACCGAGCGCCAAGCAGGGAAGCTGTGGATACCATTTTTTAAAGTCTTTTGGTATGACTCGACAAGGGGAATGAACCCCTGGTCTATCGACTTCGAAGCAGTCGCTCTAACCACTACACCATCGTGCCGGTTATTTTCCAGTCGTATATATTAGGCGGCGAGATTTTTAACTCATTCAGGGAGAGAGTAGTAGTTTAGTAGAAAGAGTATAGCGTGATAAAAAAGGACGTTGATCTGTGGTGATTTTATTGTGGATTTATATTAGTGTGACAAACGATTGTTTGGTGGATTTAGTTACGGGTTGTCTCTGATATTTATATATTGAGGTGCTTTAGTTTCTGTGTGTGACACGCGAAGGAATTCGAAGTTTTAAAGTGGTATTGTGAATATATTTGTTCTGGTCGATTTATTGAGTTATAGAGGCAATCTACGTGCTTTACATGCATGCTCTCACGAATGACGGGGTTATTTCACAAAGTAATAGTATTGCAAATAATAAAAGCCCCCTCCCATAATCTGCCGAGACCATTCCTGGACGCGTTTCGTCCTTTTAGACTCATCAGCAGAGCCTGTCCCGTCATCACCAAAACCCAAAACCCTATACTTGCAATAATATGAAAAATGTAGTATCATCCTGTTACAAGTTCCTTCGCACACATTACGTGCGTGGCGAATGCTATCACTGTGGTGCGGGGATCCCATCCGTATCGAAGATGCAGTGTACCACTCCAAGAGTTTATAGCAAGCGAGATCTATTTAAAGCCCATACTTATGTGAACATAGCACGTGATCACCATAATCGTATCATATATCGATTTATTGAGTTACGAAGACAATCTACTTGCTTTATGTGCATGTTCACACGAATGACGCGGTTGTTTCACAAAGTACTAGTATTGCAAATAATAAAAGCCTCCCTCCCATAATTTGACGAGACCATAAAATTGCTCAGCGATGGTCTTGTTAAATTATGGGAAGGAGGCTTTTATTATTTGCAATACTAGTACTTTGTGAAACAACCGCGTCATTCGTGTGAACATGCATATAAAGCACGTACATTGCCTCTATAACTCAATAAATCGATGCATAATACGGTTATGGTGATCACTTGCTATGTTCATATAGGTATGGGCTTTAAATAGATCTCGCTTACTATAAACTCTTGGAGTGGTACACTGCATATATTTGTTCTGTTCTTGATCGAGAAGTGCGTGGAAGTATCTTAGTGGAAGCCAATCTTTTCCTAGCTATTAAGTTGCAGCCAGACTTAATTATTGGAGCGATACGAAAAGTCGCCTCAATTTTAAGAAGTAAATTAAAGTTGAAATAGAATCAAATTTCTATTAAAACGCGACAAGCTACTTTCAGCTTAATTGTGCATATGTACCATATATACTTTACGTTGTAAACTTTGTCGCTCTCTACAATAAATTTCACTTGCATTGCCTTAAAACTGTCATGCTTGGCAGTGTCAACCAAATGACCTGTTCCAGTGTTTTCTGATTGGTCATTATTGGTCACGTTACTTTAGATTAAAACAGTGATTATCCATTCCTTTTGCCGCATGCACCCCCTATATATTTAAAATTATTTTTGCACCCCTGGCATCACTCAATCATATTTTCTAAATAATCACCACATGTCTGGTTGAAAAAATTCAGAAATACCACACGCTTAAACTAAATTGACTGAACTACACACATTCAAGATTTTACAGCCAACACTCTTTTAGCCAATTCCAAATAAGTGTTCAATTCTGCGATCCAAAAGTATCCCACACCATCGAAAACCCTTTTTTGTATTTCAACTTTCTTTCAAATCGATAAATCCTCCTTGTAGTTCTTAGCATAGAAACCTTTTCAGCATCAAACTCAAACTGATCAATTGTTCAGCCTTTAACGGCGTCCCACTCACGAGGAGAAGAATAGTCTTCGAAGAATGCGCAGAGCAATTCCATAAGTGCGAGATATTACGTCAGAACATTCGTAGACTACACCACCTTCGACCATTATCTCATCCAGATAGTGTAAGTTCGCTAGGTTGCCGCTCTGAAGTCGTCAACTTCAAAAAGGCAGTTCACTTATGAAAGATTTCAGTTTTTCCTACGCTTCTACCATATTTATTCCTTTTTTTTTGTAGAGCAAAGTTTAACTCATTACGTCAAAGTTTCATGTCTTTTGCTACATCTCAATAAATCGTTCACAAAAATGTGCTTGCATTGGTTGCTTTTGAAGTGCTTAGAACTGCGGCGTGACCGGCCGACGTAGCTCCTCTATTTTTATATTTTAAAACAAAAATACAATCTTGTGGGCAGGTAAATCACATTGCACCTTACATGTGAGCTTTGAGTTGGATTGATAATATGGTTCCGGCGGAAAGATTTGTAATCTCAGAAGAGCTTTCTCACGGCCCTAATTGAGATCCTGTGCTATCGATTGTATTTCCAATTCATTTGAATTCCTCACTAGTTTAGCATATTAGAAAGTTTATTTGTGTTTTCCATCATTTATCATAGCGGCGGTGCGTTGGTTTGAGCAGGGGTGTCAAACTCGCGGCCCGCGAGACGATTTTTAAATTCTTAATGAATTTCGGCAGTATTGCAACGTTCGACTTCCTGAACACAGACGGCACTTGGAGGTACAGATCTTTTTTTCCTTCTTTCTAGGGGATCAACTCCACCTTGTGCCACAGCACTCGATTTCTGAACCCTCGGCACAATTCCCAATCTAGAATGTGGCCCTCAGAAGCCCACGAGTTTGACACCCCTGGGTTAGAGTGTCCGCTTCGCAGTCGGTAGACTTGAGTTCCATTCCCTTGTCGAGTCATACCTAATACTTTAAATATAGTATCCACAGATCTCTTGCATGGCGCTCAGCAATAAAATTAATATGGAGAATGAAATGCGGAGTAAAATTTACTCCGTCGTGATTAAAGTATGTTTTAGCGTCAAAAACCGTTGCAGAGGAAAGGTGCGAAACAAAGCTTAAAATCTATACTACAAAGCGCAATTGTGTGTGTGTGTGTGTGTGTGTGTGTGTGTGTGTGTGTGTGTGTGTGTGTGTGTGTGTGTGTGTGTGTGTGTGTGTGTGTGTGTGTGTGTGTGTGTGTGTGTGTGTGTGTGTGTGTGTGTGTGTGTGTGTGTGTGTGCTTCAATTGGGACGAACGAGCATGAAACTTGGTACGATTAATCATCTGTTGTTGTTTTTGTGATTACCCCTCCTCTTCCTCGGGATGGAGGTACGGCACGAACGGCAATTTAGGTTCACGCCGTCAACCTACTTGATATTAGGCTAGGGAAAGATGGCAGCCCATTTCGAAACAGTCATGAGTGACTGGTAGCCCCACCACCAACAAGGCGGACTGCCACTGGTGGGTACCCAAGAGTCGTCTTTTACGACATGCTGGGTTAGTAACTTCACAATTGTAATCCGGTAAAGTACGGGTACGCCACCTGTCTGCCACATAAAGGTGGAGGCGTGCCGTTAAGTGTCTTGCCCAAGGACACACCAAGCAAGCTTGCCGGTTTGTTCTCCACACTCCCTTTTTTATGCTGTGCGCTAAGCAGGGAAGCAGTGAATACCATTTTTAAAGTCTTTTGGTATGTCTCGACTTAGGGAATAAACCCCAGGTTTATCGACTGCGAAGCGAACGCTCTCACTTCTACACCATCGCGCCGGTTGATTGATTATCTCGCTGGGGTAAGTGTCATACGGGAGATTGTGGCGTTGTGACATCACAATCAAAGACGAAATTGCATTTTTTGATCGAGGAACACCGTTTTTAACGTAAGCAAGTTAGTACCCGACTTACCAACTTCAATAAATTTCTTTTCTTTAGCATTATGACGCGACGTCATAATTAACAATTAATGGTAAAATTTGTTTTCTTAATTTACTCAAAAATACTAATCGTAGAAACGCGATTCACAGCTTTTTTGGGAGATATTAACAAGATGCATTTGGTAAAAACCACTCTACAACAATTTAAGCTGAACGGACTACACAGCAATATGGCGATTCAGCAGATTGTTTTTTTAAGCATTTTAACCTTTACAAGCAAGCTTCTTCGCTTTTTTCTTGCACGCTTCACACTTGCGCTATGACGTGAAAATGCTGTTTGGTACGATCACTCCTTTTCGGAACTAGAAATCATCACATATGATGACTGTTTCAAAAATTGCAACACGAAATCAGTTTACTAAAACACTGTGACCTCATTTCTTCACCGATTTTCAAGATTTTTAAAAAAAATTAAAGGTTATTTCGAAGCAATGTCGACAAGAAATGACTTAAATCTTTACTATTTGTTTTTATGCTGGAAACAGTGAGCTTTTAAGACCTGTACTGTAACTTTTTGCTCCACCGCCAAAAAGTGGTAAGCAGAGAAAGAAAATATCAGCTTAATGTAAAAAGGTTTGGATAAGGTACTATAACACTTAGTGTCGCTAAAAAGCTGAAGAAATTTGCTTTCCCGCAACATGTAACTCTAATTATTTAAGGCTAAGGATTAGTTTATAGTGGCTGATCAACAATTGGTTGTCATACGTCATGTTCCATTTTTTAGTTAAACAGTTTTCCTACTGGACCCAAGAAACTTGCAATTTTCAGAAAAACTTAGTTCTTTGGTACGTTTTAACTATTTTTCTAGCAAGCCTGGTTCTTTGGCATTATCTGTCTAAATTTACAAAAGGTTTATCAAAAAATGAAGTCTCTTCAAATTTTGAAAAATATAGCTTACCAGCCAAAACACTCAAAATTTTGGTGGCTGGGCTTTACAAAATTGCAATTTCTAGAAAAACTTAGTTCTTTGGCACATTATCACTATTCTTCTTCGAAAGCAGGGTTCGCTGACATTATCTATCAAAATTTTCAAAAAGATTTGTCTAAAAATGAAGTTTCTAAACATTTTTAAAAGCAGCTCCTCCAAGCAAAGTAATTAATGATCTCCCTGCAAAAAGTGAGGGTAAAGATGGTCTTGTTTTATCTTTTACAGCAAAATATTAGTGTCGAGCTAGCTATCATCGAAGTGCTTCATTTCGGGTTAATTTTGCACCTTGCATGGCTGGGTTTATGCCACGACCAAGCAACATGCGCGTAGCAGCAGGTTTTAGGTCGTAAAAATAGGCGTACAATTACGAAAAAGGCTGATTAGTGGTCTCAATATTTGATAAGTTTTCCTAAAAATAAATGTCAATCACTTTCGAGCCCCGCCCCCTACCTCACAACTTTGAAGTTATGCTTCCATAAACTTTAGAAAAAGAACGAATAAAAGTTTTTAATATTTATTATAACTATATCATATATATTATTATCATTATTATTATATTATTATTATATAATTATATTATCATGTAATTATATTATTATATAATATTATTATATCGTTGGCTGTTTCAATTGTGAGTCAGTCCGGTTTCTAAGTACGCCCATGCTGGGAACAGGGCTAGTAAATTTTGGAGAAAATATGGCGGCTACGCGCAACTCATTATGATGTTTGTCCTAAATGATTTGATTTTGGAACGAAAATTGGCCCTGTCAAAAAGATTAACTTTTTGTTGCTGTTCTTACAAATATTAATTAGGTGAAGCCGGCGCAGACGTTCAACCGATATTCTCAACCTCGATATTGCTGATGAGGGGGCCTGCGGGCGATGCCGGCAGAGGTTGCCAGCAATAAATAGTATTCTACAGCAATTCCAAATTGCAAGTTAACTCGCATTTTTGTGCTATGGTTCATATGTGGCTAATTTGTTTTTGAGTAAGAAAATTTGAATTAAAATATCATTATATAAAAATGACAACAATTAAATCAAACAATCAATAATTAATCCATAGATCTACACCGATATTTAAGTAAAGTTATTAAAATTAAAGTCGGTAACGATTAGACAATACCAATGGCAGTAATGTTGACAGGTAAGCCCTGGGGATACCTTCTGAAAAGGACCAACGATTTTTTTGGGACCCAGAAATTGGATGATGTTCCCCCTAAGCAAAATTAGATTTTACAAAGTCGATAAAAATTTTTTCGCTCAAAAAAGGAAAATATCCCCAAAAGTTTTGCTCAAAAGAAAGCTGCGTCACCAACATACTGTAGACACGCAATCGTTTTCAAAAGCGTGATCTTCAAAAAAAAGGTTTTCTACTTGGAAAATTGATCAACTTCAGACGGTTATATCCAAACTAAAAGAATACAAAAAAGCACAGCAGCCTTTCAGCTGCGGTGCATGGCCCAGGTCAACCCCTCAACGCCCTGGTCGATAGTATGGCACTACAACTGCAGCAACGTAATTTATAAATGCTCAAATTGACGTCTACTTCAAACTAAAGTTTCAAGGATGGAGTTTGAGTTTTCTGTTTCAAAAACTAAAAGTTGCTTTCATGTAGGTCAGCAACCTTTCAATTGAAATCAGCACCTTACTACGGGACTGATCAACCAACCGCCTATCTTGTCGTAAGAGGCGATTTGTGGGCACCGGCTACAGGCAGTCCACCTTGTTGATGGTGGCTATCTTGTCCTTAATATGTATTCACGATTGGTTTAAAATGAACTGCCACTTCCACCTAGCTCAATTGTAATTAGGTTTGCGGCATCAACTTGGGTATATCTTTGGCACAACGCCTCCATTTCGAGAAAGAAAAAAGAAAGAGAAAAAATCCAATCACAAATGGCGAAGTATTGGAAAAAGAAAGTTTAAAAAATAAAGTGACTGGCAGAAGCAAAGCAAAAAAGAAAAAGTAATTATTTATCATATCCATTCCGTGATAGAAAAGTTTTGCGGTTTCCGTTTTTTTGGTTTGCGGTTTGCGCGTTTCTGTGATAGAAAAGTTTTGCGGTTTTTTCACGTAGAGGTACTTACGTCAAGACAGACGTAAGTGCTGACGTAAACGCAACGTAAGTGCCTCCACATGAAGCAGTAGATTATATCTACGACAAACACTGCGACCAAACAGGGAAAACTGCAGCCAAGCGCGTTTCACAAGAATGCAACAACGTGGTAGGCACTACGCTTGCCAGCAACTATCACATTAAGCTACATTGGTGATTGCATGAAATAGTCGGGGGGCAATTCATTCTAAAGCAACGTCTTATGGAAACAGCGATCAAGACGTTTTCTGGAGTAAAGGTCGTGGATTTAAATTCACAATGACTACTTTGTTGTGACCTTGGGAAAGACACTGTACAGCATTTTTTCCTTTTCGGTTGCGTGCTTGCGATAGGCACAAAGCACTGAACCAGCAGCGCTGGCAAATGCAGAGCTCGTCTCATTGCAAAAATGTTTAACATACAACCGACATAAAATTTTGTTTCCGAGGGACAGCAATAAAATTCTTTTAGCCAAAAAAACAACCCTTACTTAAATATAGGAGATTCCACCGTTAAATATTTATTGTGTTGATGAGCTCTCGGATGCTTTTTTGACTTGTCAGTGGGATGTTGGTTGACAGTTGTTTGTGAATCATCAGATTGGTCTCTTGGGTAATGTTTCAGCCTGTAATGATCTGAACTGTACGACTTATGCATTCTCTTCAATGTAACTGTAAAAAACCTAAAAAATATGTGCTTGTGATGGAATCTCAAATGATATTTAATTTATGGACATGAGCAACAAGGGTTAACGTTGCGTCAAAATGTAAAAAAACATTTAATGAACTATCTCGTGGAGACTAAAAACTTTTCACTACCTTTTTCTACGTGGTTATGGGAAATCATGTCATAAAGAATTCAAAAGTTTGCAAACTTTTCTTTGTCAAAAGCAGGGAACATGTCCTTCAAATAGTCAAGATGGCGCAATTTCTTCTACTTGATTGCAAGGCTTTGTTAATACTGGCAACTCTGATGCAGGTCGGAGCTCAAAATGTTAAATAAATAAAATCTTTTGCAACCAAATAAAAAAGTGATTAGCCGTGGCAAACGTATTGTGTAAACAGGTTTTGTTTAAGATAGGAGAGATCACGAAAGAATATTTGGTTATGAACATCAGCTCTGCAATCCAATGTTCTTTTCCTGTTTATGTGTTCATAGAGCAGAGATCTCTTGTTACTATTTGGTGTTACGTCAGAATGATTAAGCGGTAAGTAAATCACTTAACTGTTCATTAACTCAGTGCCTTTTCCGTCATCGAAACATGCTTACTACAAATCTTGTCTTTTTATTGTTTCCCTTTCTTCCCTTTCCCAAAAGCTCTCCTTTAGCTCCAGGCGCAAATATAATTAATATTTAACAGTATTTACATACCCGCAAATCAGGATCAAGAAAATCGCAATTATAAATATAAGAGGACCAATGATAATTGCAACCAGTAGGACAATCGGTTCGTCCGGGCAATTCAGATAGGAGCGGGACACATCATTCAGGAAAACTCTTCTCTCCGTGACAGACGGAACGCAACTGGATTTCTTGACAAGATCCGGAACAACGTGGCATTGATTTAAATACAAATATGACTTGGCATCAACTAAAAACAAAGCTGTTTCCGTATCTGCGGTATTTCTTTTCGTTTTTCGGCAGTCAAAGTCCAAAACATATGTGTCCGATTTATAAAAACTCCGGGATTCATCTACAACACTCCGTACGAGGCAATCACAATATAACGGATTTTGAAATATCCACAATCCTTTCAAGTTAGGAAATGTTTCCATAATAGCATTGGAATGATATCTAACATCGGTAGCAGCAAGGGTTAACTTGGTAATGTTGCAGTTCTAAAAATAAAGCGAATTAAAAATACTACGCCATTAGGTTAATAACCGTTGGGTACTGTTTAACTTTCCTCCTGAGGAGGATCGTTGTCAGGCCAGTTTGCTGTCAAGATGACCAATAATCCTTGTTGTTATGACAACTAATCAGTGCGGCCCGCAAACAATCCGCCTGTAGGAAAGATCTCAGTTATCATCAGAAACTTTGGAGCAAAACTGATTCAAAGTAGAAACAGCATTTCAGCTATTGCCTCATTCATAGCAGTTGCTCAAACAGCAATTCATTCACGAGGAAGAAAAATGGTGACAGCCGACTGAAGCAGGTCGTTTTGCTCCAACTTCTAGTATTTCATACTAGCCGGCTCCCCTGGCGTTGCCCGGTAGAGCAACCAGTCAGTTATTTTCGATTAGTAACATCAGTTCTGCTGGCTTCGCCGGCTTCAATCAACTTTTTTAAGAACATAAGCGATAAATTGGTACTAATGGGGTATCGCCCTTTTCCTCCTAATCCCGATAGTAGTACGATCACTTTGAATTAAGAGAGGTCTTGGAACTCTCTATCCTTTCACAAAGCGCGTTCGTTCCTTCAAATAAGTGTAGGAGAAGAAACACAAAGTTGGAAATGGGCGCCGTTATGGCTTTCGTTTTACGATTACACAAATCAGTACCTTGGTAGTATGCATATTTTACGACTTAGTAAAACCCCCCTTCTATATATGATGTTTTTTCGTCCGGTCCTTCTTCTTGCTTATGCGGTACGTTTCCGAGGGAATTGCTAGTGTTTGATATTAGAACCACTGCTTATCACTTTTTCGCAATTGCATACCTAGTTGTACCAAAACCTAAAGCCTCTGGCTAGGCGCATGTTACTTGGTCCTGGCATAAACGCAACCAGGAAAAAAACAAACTAACTCAAAGAGATGCAATTGCTGTTGCAGCGCTCGTCAGTAAGGTTGAAGTTATGAATATGGGTAATTGTGGGAACAGTAATGAAAAGTTAATGCTTCTTTCACATAGCTAATTGTCGTTTGAAAATGAAAACACCATTTTTTAAAGAAAATTCATCAAGCCTAAAAAAGCAATATAAGTTGCCGCTTTACTTCTCGAGTTCCAGGAATTCGTGGCTAAGTATTGCTAGCACTGCTTAGTACTTAGAAAGTGGACTTGCTTACTTGAAGCAGCCGACGATATAAAAAAGTTTTGTTGGTTCATTTTATACAGTGCGAGAAAGCATAATTTAAATGTTGTTCAGTAGGGGGGCGATTTACATGAATCTTTTTGAAAACTTTGATAGATAATGCCCACGAATCATGCTTTTCAGAAAGAATAGGCAAAATTTACCAAAAACTTCAGTTTTTGAAGAAATTGCAACGTTTTGAGGCACAGACACCAAAATTTTTGAGTGTTTTTTGACAGGTTGGCCACATTTTAAAGGTTTTAGAAACTTCATTTTGTGATGAATCTTTTGAAAATTTAGATAAATAATAGCGAAGAGCCATGCTTTCGATAGAAAGTTGTCAAATCTTACCAAAGAACTAACTTTATATAAAAATAGCTTGTTACTTACGTACACTAGGAAAATTTTTTAACCAAAAATGAAAAATTATGTGTGGCAACCAATTTTTTGATCAGCCATTCTAAGCCAATCCTTAGTCCAAACCAATTAGAGTCGCATATTGCTGGAAAAAAAATTTCCTAAGCTTTTATACGACGCCAATTGTTGGTACCTTATTATAATCTATTTGTATTAAACTTACCTGTTTTTACTCAAGTTGCTACTTATTTGGAGGGGTAGAAAGTTACACTACAGGTATTAAAATTCAGTTTTTTTAGTATAAAAACAGATATTAAAAATACATATTATATACTATCGGAATTGCCTAGAAACAACCTTTAATTTGTTGAAAAAATTTTGAAAATCGTTTAAGAAATGAGGTCCCAAATCAGTTTTTAAGTGAACTGATTTTGCAAAAAGGTGCAATTTTTGAAAACATTTTCATATTATGATCTGTGATGGCGAAAGAATGCGTTGATTGTACTTGTATTATGACATCATAGAGCGAGTTTGAAGCAAGCAGGAAAAAGCAAAGAAGCATGCTTAGAAGGCTTGAAATGCTTAAAAAATCTGTTGTTGCTGTATTGATTGAGCTTGAATTATTGTAAAGTGTTTTTTAGCAAAAACAGCTTATCAATATCTTCCAAAAATTTGTTTAATCGCGTTTCTACAATCAGTACTTTTTAAGTAAATTAAAAAAACATATTTTGCAATTAATTACCAATTATGACGTCATGTGAAATCTTAAAGAAGCGAAATTTGTTGAAGTTGGTAAGTCGTGCACTGGCTTTCGTTTAAATTAAAAGCTGCATTTCTCGGTTCAAAAATGCAAATTAAAAAATATTTTAATTGTGACGTCATCAAACGCCACAATCCCCCTTATGGCACTCGCCTCTAAGGTGGCGATTAATCATGACGAGTTTGATGTTTGTGCGTCTTGTAGTTTTGGATGAGTTAAAACAGACAGACACACAAAAACACAGACAGAATTGCGCTTTATATGTTGGATTTCAAGCGAAGATAAAATGTTTTGTCTCTGATAAATCATACCGTATAAAACAAACAGTGGGCGAATTGCATATGCAAAACGAGAGCGATCAAACAGGTCTCCCTTTTAACAAATGGGTAGTAGCTGTGGTGCGACCGTATGATTCCATAGCTGTTTCATTCCGTAGAAGTGATGTAATGTAACTATGACCTAATTACTCATTGAATTGGCTTTTTGTTGGCTTTGCGCAACACCAAGAACTGCCATTGCGAAAGTTTAAAACGAACAGTGAGGAAAGGTTTCACATTTCTTTTTCGCATAAAGCGTCAAACAATGACGAAGAAGTCAAACAATCCTTTGTCTCACTCATTTGGGAGCTAAACCCAAGGGTCATTTCACTCCGATGCGGACGCTCTGGTCTCCAGATTATCTTCCACCGTTAATTTAAAACTCACAATGCAACGATTTTCTTTTGTGTTACGCATAATTAAGAATTGAGCACCTGACGTGGCTCAACATTGAACGCTGTGCTGATTGTTACACGGAAATATTTGAGTTCAACTTAACCTCAGATAAATGTTAATCCAAGTACAAACATCTATCTATGGATCAATGCTAGCAGAACGACATGCCAAAGTAAAGTGCTTGAAAGTAAAATTTTTACTAAAATATGTATCAGCTCAAGCAATTGACAAATTTCAAACAAATTGACACTAAGACTTTTGCAAAGAAAAACTGTACGTTGGAATTGCTTCTGAGGGTGTGAAGGATGAGAATGGGGATTGGGAGCCATTAAAATGAGGTATTGTCTAAAAAAGACCATCGTTTGTAGGCAAAAGATGGATACAGGAATCTGGAGAGCGACCATCTCTCCGTTTTTTGCAGTAACGATTTTTCTTCTACAAGACATTCAAGTCAGCAACGAAACTATACTACATTCGATGCTGGTTCTTGAAATTCGCTCTGTGTATTTTATATACTCTAGTAATAAATGCAGTGGGCAAGAATATTTTTGGGTTTATTCCTATTTAATTGTCTAAAACTGTTTTTCAAAATGGTATAAAAAATAAAATCTTGTCTTCACTAACTTCAGTTGAAATCGTAAGAATGGTGAGAAGCTACAACGATAAATTGTTGGTTTTTGCGTTTCACTAGGCTTACGTCTAATAACCACGTAACCTATACGCGTTTGTTACGTCACCAACGTTCAATGACTGCGCTTGGCACTGTACGTTGGTTTTAATAAGCACGTTGTCACGCTCTCTCTGTTCAATGCACCGTGCAACGCTGTTAATTAATACAAAAGGCAGAAAACATAATGATACATGGGTCGGGGATAAAAAATTTAATTTGCAGATAGATAGGCAGATGTTGAATAATTGATTAGCTTTGGAACGCCGAGTCGCGCCGACGACAGAACGAGTCGCGGGCGTGATCTCAAAAACGATTGAACATACGGCCCATTGGTTGAACCTTGAGCTTAAAAGTTGAAGCTTAGATTACAATACATGCATTGCTTTGTCAAGCAGAGTGGAAACGTGAGTGAGGTCAGCCACTCACCTGACGATGCGATCCAGAAGTAAGAGTTGGACCTATATAATTTTATTCCTCGGCAAAAGAACATCTGACGTATGCGCATATACAACAACCTGTGTTTCACCTAAAGTTTCCAAACTCGGTTTAAATTATTTTGTGTTTCTGCCAACAAATTCACTGCTTGTTAGAATCTTTTAAACAAAGGGAATCAGCGTGAAGTGTCTTTTCCAAGGACACCAGGCATCGGGCACTTTTTGGCGCGCAAGTTTTAGATCACGGACGATGAGATATCAACGCCGCAACCCACTTGAACACGCATAGATTGCAATCATGCCTCAGTATAGTTGTTGATATATGGGGCAAACACGAAAAATGTCCCTTGCCAGTTTTAAAGTTTTCAGCAACCACCGACAACCGATTGCTATTGTTGGAGACAAATCTCTTACGGTGCCATCCATTAAAATACGGTTAATCGGGACAAGCCTCTTCTTCCACCTGCTCCTAGAGGTACCATTACAAATCTACAAAATGTTTTCAAAATCTTACCTGCAGGAATAAATATTGTAGGTTAGGAAGATAAATAAAGGCATTATCCTCCAAATAGGAAAGAGCAGCATTACCACTGAGTGACAATAGAGATAGACTTGATAGAGACTTGTACCAACTGGTTTCATTTTGCCGGGCCATGACACTACGTCTTCTTACTTCCCCTGCCGTATCAGATATCGCATCATCAAATTGATAAATGCACAGGACGGAATACATGCTTTCGTTCAAAGACACAAAATAATGGCGTTTTATTGATGTAAGTCTATTATTTGATAAATCTAACGTCTGTAATGGTTTTTCCGGACCCCCATTGAGCCATCCGAATTCTAAATCCGTTATTCCGCAAAAGCTGAGATTGAGGGTGGTTAAATTCCATAATCCATCAAAAGCATATGGTGCTATCGTGTGTAGGTGATGCAAGCCATGTAAATTCAGAGATGCTAGCTTAGTATCGGACAAACCAATTTCTTTGAAATTTGGTAAATTAAATAACTTTGCATTGTCCGCTAATGACAGCGTTGTAAGTTGTTTGAGATTGCTGAAACATTTCGGAGGAAAGCTAACCAAAGAGAAATCATTAGAAGCCAAATCAAGATACTTCAGCTTTTCCAGATACATCAACCCTCCCAAACTGATGCTTTCAATCAGATTGTGCCGCAAATTCAATCTAAACGTAAATGTTAACACAGATAATAGTAAAAATGACAGAAGCACCAGAAAACCAACGCCGCATGAACCAAGGCAGAGAAAAATTTTGAGCCTGGGAGCTTGAAGCCTGTGTTTAAAGTGAATATGAAATAAGCTCAATATCATCCTGTGTTATCATACGACTTAAGTTAAATCTCCTTTACAACATTCTAGAAGGTAAGAAAACAAAATCCAACCTTTATATTATTAATAATCAGGTTTAAAACTCTCTTTAAACTAAGAAATGAAAGAATCATTGCAGCATGTTTTTACAACGATACGTCAGCACTCACACTCAGGCATGCTGGCAGAATTTTTGTAAGAGAGGTGGAATGGATCCAGCCAAAGCATGTCATTAAATTTTGTGGCAAGGTTGCTGAAATTTCTTTAAAGAAGTTCTTCACTTTTTTTAATTTCAAAAGACACTATATTTTCCGTGGCCCACCTAGTTTTCCCCTATTCACACTTTGAGGGGATCACTTCTCAAAATGTACGCCATCTTACCATTTAATTTCACCTTCCAGATTACCAAATACTTTTTCAAAGAAAATTATTCGCTTTAACACCCTCCATCTTCATTTAAAAAAGTCCTTTGATCCATCACAACATCGAACATGTTGCTTTACAAGTTTACCACTTACCTTTCAAGTTTTGTTAATTTTTCAAACGAACTATTAGTTATCGCTTCGATCAGGTTGTACGATAAATCCAAGTAAACCAACGGAGCATCTTTTAGCGATCGCGTCCAATTAAGCGACTTTAATTTATTTTTTTGCAGCGTTAAAACTCGGAGTTTTCTAAAATTTTTAAAAAATTCTGTGTCGATTTCGTCAATTTTGTTGTTCTTGAGAAACAAAATCATCAGCTGAAGCTCAGTAGTATTGGAGTTGATCAATGACTGAGTGCGATTCAGCAGTGAAATGTTGTTATTATTGAGTAAAACAGCATCTGCTGGCAGGGTTAGATTCGAAGGATAAGTCTCAACATTAGAGCATTGCAAAATATTTAGAGATAATTTTGTAATGTAGTTTTTAACAATACCGGAAAAAACGGCATCAGTGGGTGCAGCACAACAATTACAGTCGTCAGGGCACGTTGGAAAGCCTGGGTAGGCACAGTTCTTCCCTATCTTTTCTGGGTTTCCAAATCCAAACGAAATAAATCCAAGCACCATGCTCATTAACAAAGTAAACAGCAATTGGTGTTCATTTTTCCATGATTTGGCTAACATTCCTTTAAACGTCTTTTTCAAAACAGTTTTCTTGACAAGCTCAAAGCATTACTAATGTTAGTACAGCTTGTTGTAATGATGCAGCGGCCTATAGTGATGTCACAAAACGTCAGTGGCTCGAAATCAATATTCATAATTTAAAAGTTAAACAAACTTTAAAAACTAAAATATTCTAAAAAATATAAATGAGCTTTAAATATATGTGGGAGCCCAACCCCAAGGATCGGGGTTATCTTCGTCACAAACAGCTCAATTACTCTACTCCAACTTTAAGATAGTCAATGGTCTTATTTACCTTCGAAAATTACCCCTCAACTGCACCTCACCGACCACCGTGAAAAATGTCTATGCGACGTTGAGCTAAAGAAATACATCAAATCCACCATTTTTAAGCAAGGTCGTAGTTAGGGAGGAAGGACCCAATTTCCCAGAAACGTGCACGCTTTCTTCTTTCAAAAATTATTTCCTGCGGCTCATTATTTTTTCTCAAATTTTGCTCCTTTCTCCCAAAACAAAAACAACTTAACCTGGCCTTTATCTAACTTAATCTATCTCTCTGTTTCAGCTGCGCTATCCTGTGCCTACTGCGCAGGGGACCTAAGAAACCACAAGAAGTACGAGGCTCCTACCCCTGTTAGGCATGTCTCTTGAAAAGAATATTAACAGCTTATAAATTTCGCTTAGATTTTATTTAAAAACACCCCCCATACTTTTTAGGAATTACTGTACACATTTTGACGGACAAGCCGGAACCATTGTTGCAATAGTTTCCCTTCACTATAAAAATCCTTGCTGCCTATTTTTTACTTACTACCCTTTATTGGCAACTTCTTTTGAGACAAATTACTTTCTTTTGCTGACCGTAATCTTATGTATCATCAATACGCTCCTATGTAAAGTTAAAAATACATTTGGCACTGCTGTTGTTCAATCAAAATTATTAAATGACAGCTGCACGATTCAAAAATATTAATTCGAAATTACTTTCAAATTTGTCTTTGAGCTATAAACTGATCTTTGGTTGGCTGGATACAAGGCTTTGGAAAATTATTTTCGGGGGAAGAGGAAAAAGGGGAGGAGACTGGATGAAAGAAAAACTTTGAAAATCATGCCACTAGGAGGCAAAATAGTGCAAATACTTGAAAGTAGCAAGGCTTCTAAACATTTGAAATGGAATCCTTTCCAAAAGGCGGAGCTAGGAACAAAATGAAGGAGAACAAGTTTCAACTTTTTTCAGAGGGTTACCAAACAGTCGTTACTCTTTAGGTGTGAAAATGTCTTTTTAATGGGTCGCATGGCGCCTTTTGTTCCCCTCTTCCCTAAATACGCCACTTTTTTTTTAGTAACGGTCTTAGCCAAACATCTTTTTGAAGAACCCATTCTTCGGAAGCAATGCCTAAATCACACCTCTTTACACATATCAGAGACAGAAACAAAACTTCCTCTTGTCCTTCCAATTTTGCCCCTCACAATAAACGATTGATCTTAGTTACTTGCTAAATTCTATACACTACTAAATTATCTTTCTACCAATACAAAACGTTTCGACACAACTGTTTTTTTAACATCGGACTACATTTAAAGAATCTATTTGTAGATTATGACGTCATATCCTAGTAGGAAGGTTGCGAACAGCTAGCCTATATCACCTCTGCTGATGTTTCTGCATCTACACCGCGATAAGGTCTAGTTTCGCAGTCGAATGGTTTCAAGTTCATGTTCCGAATTAGTTCATTTTCATGTTCTTGAAAAAGAAACTTTGCAACAATTTCTCCTGCTTGGTTGCGGGCCTGCGGTAGAAATGCACTGCGTCGGCATTTCCAATAACTCCGAAGCAGGCACGAACAGTGCTGAAGATAACAATAAAGTTTTTCGTGGTTTGAATATAAACATATTTGTAATCAGGGATGTAACCACGGGCTGTAAGGGGGCTAAATTCATCTCGGCCATATCACTTCGCCTCAACAAAGGTAAAGGCTTTTTTTGAGATGTCCACCAACTTTACGAAAGAAAGACCAATGCAATTTGCCATAAAACAATCACCTCTTTTGACTTTCTCTTTCTCCTTATGAAGATCTTAATTGCAAACCTGCCTAAGGCTAATTAGCAGCCAGCTCTGTACTATCCTTCAGCTTCAATTAATTGAATTAAATTATTGCGCTGTAATTATACCATGCAGCTTGTGCCAGTACCGGTGTTGAGCAGATCCAAGTTTTACCTATCATACATTTTTCATGACTTAGCATTCTAAAAGCCGTTTCAAAAAAATTCATCTCTCAAAAGTAACTGATGGTATTAACACCTCGCAACTTTGTCGATTAGTCAGCCCAGGTGTATTAGACAAAGTTATACTCGAAGACTACTCTTCCCCGAAGCAAGCCAGGGAAGAAATCTCGTAGAGAAATTTGTGGACCCTTTTCAACTTGAGTCAAAAGTAACCACATGTAACGTTCTTCGTTCTCTTGTGGATAAGCTTTATTTTTTTAAGAGCTGACAAAAGGAGTACCTCTTTTGTGGGACCAGCTTTTTGAATGCGGCATTTTTCTATTTTTGCACCAAAACAAAAATTGCGTCCTATGGAGATCAACTGTTTGAAAAATTATGGGGGCAGACAACGGTCCGGGGGCCTGCAGCCACCAGGCGCTACTACTTTTGCGTATATGCTCATGCGACCCGACAACTTTCCTTTGAGAACACCCTCAGCACATCGGGTATAAATTTTTATTTCAACAGTATACTTCTTATTTTTAGCCTTCTTAATTTTAAGCCCCTTTAAAGTTGCGTTTGTCCACTCTCCTATCAAAAAATCTTTTAGAAGAAAGCATAGAGAACGAAAAAACACGGACTAAAGTTTAATGTCCCAATACAAAAGATATGACCCCAACATTTTTCAGCAAAAAAAATTGACTATGTCATTTTTGAAAACTGTTTCAAGCGCATAAGAATTTATTTTTCATTTTCTCAAATACTCCCCAAAATTTCTGAAGCTGGCTGCTTGCACGTACTGATTGAAGTAAAGAGAGCATAAATTTTCAGTGGACATAATTTCACTAAACTGCAATTTGTTTTGATTAATTTCCCTAGAGGCATTTTCTGATTGCAAACAATTAACATCAATTAGCGCATGATGCCATCTTCTAATGACATAATGAAAAGCAATTTACACGTAGGTCACTTTCAAAACCTTAAGATGATCTAGGCTAGGCGACTAGGTTTACTTTGAGGTTAGAGAACTGGAACAAGCTGAAAGACTATCCCGTAATTTATGACAAACGAAGACCTACGTCGATGGGGCCTTTCGACACTAACATATCTGTGAGTAGGGTTAAACAAAGCTTTCTTTTTTTTCTATTTTAAGTTGCTGGCTATCACAAAGACAGTTTTGACAAGTACATAGCTTTTTACTGGCTGAGATGAGCTAATTTCACGTTCAGGTCCAATTGAAGTCAAATCATCGCGTTATGTTTACACTTTGGATTTGTGAAGTTCAGGCGCCGCTTCTGCACTTGCCTAGAGCACAAACAACATTGTGGTTTGTCTTTGATCGTGAAAAAGAACTTAACTATCTTAAAAGCATTCAAAATTTTGCCTGCTTGGATGACAATATCAGTTTCCCTAGTTTCGACGTAGACTTTTGTTGGTGATAGGCAAGGCTCATTTAGGAACAGATTCTGTGGAGGAGGAAGAGGTTGGCCATTGAGAAAGAATGATGTAACCCCCAAGAAACAGTAAGTGCCAGCAAGAAGCAAATACGGGAAAAAAGTGAAATTTTGATGATTTCGGTATGTCTTGGGATCATCCCATCTTTTCCCCTCGTAAACACACCATAGTAAAAGGCTCTGGGGTCCAGTGTTGGCAGGGGCCACACCTTCTTCCAAAATTATTAATCCCTTAGGTAGAAAAATGAATTTTTCATGGCGAAATTTGGAACTGATTAAAATTGTCTCGCCAATACTTGAGCGAATGCACTGTGCAAGCGCGTCTGCAATCGAAGATGCGTGACGTTATTATGTCATAATGGCTACCTCGCAAACGTTTCAGTCATTTAAGCCTTTTGCGTTGAAGAGCGTTTTTGACAGCAGACCGCGTAAAACGTAGTTCGCAAATACCAAAACGCTTTTCCATGACAGACGGCAGACCATTATTTGCGCAAGTTATATTGCTGCGAGGGTGGGATCAACAAATTATTGGAAGGGGTTTCAGCAACTGGCAAAAACCTATTCAAAAAACGGTTTTAAGTGTGTGACGAGCGCGGTCCTTTCAAACATTACACATCGTAATGGTCATTAACACTTATCATGGAGCAAGGCTAAAACGATTCCAGAACTCAAAACAATCACGTATTTGCTTCTTTAACTATGTTAGTGAATACTGCTTGTTCATGTTCTTTTTCTATTTATCAATTTTTGGGATCTTTTGTAGAAAGCCCATGCTACTAAACCGTAACCCTAACCCTAACCTTCTTTGCCAACCATGGAGCGATAAGTGCTGCAGTACTAAAAACGTTCTGGGGGTGTTTTTCTCAAATCTCACATTTTTGCATTGGTGGCGGGGGCTTTCTACAAAAGATCAAATTTTTGTTCTTGTTGTTATGATAAACTTCATAGAATCGGCCGCCGGGTTGATTTTTGCATTGCCTGGTTACTGAATATACCAGTTGGTAGATACCGTTGTAGTAGTAGCTACCAGCAACAGTGAAATGAAATGACCATCGGATTCTGTCAAGCTGCCAAGGAGATCGCTTGTAACTAATGGCACATGCTTACTGAACTTAAAGTTTAAAAATGATATTTGCAAGTAGACTCAACGACTTTTTCGCTGTCTTCAGGCCAACTGCAATTGGTTTGATTAATCATTTCTAAGAAAAAGTGTGGTGATAATAAAAAAAAAATTGATTTGCCAACCAATCAGCCCTGACCAAGTTGGAAAAAAATGGGAAATTTGTTCCGAGAAGGTTTGCTAGCATTCAACTCAACTAGTAGCTCATATGGACAGCAATCAAGAAGTTGTTCAGATGAGCTACTAGTTGAGTTACATACTATCGAATCTCCTGAGCATCACTGCAGTTTTTCTTATTGCTCTATAGTAGGTAATTAAGCAAATGAAACAACCTGTATATGCGTATGAAATAAATCCTCTCTTTTGTTGAGAAAAAAGGTTACTTTTATCATATTTTAAAAAGGTTTTTACACATTTCGGAAGAGTCTAAATACCTCACACGTTCACTATATACTAACGTGACGATATCACTCTCGATGATGCGCTTACAAAGTGACTTCCGTTCCAGTTTTGCGTATATTCTGCAAAAGCAACTTCGGAACTGCAAAACACGTTTACGAAACAGACTCAAAACCGTAAAGACCAAGAACACGACCGTTGGGTGAAAACGCTTTAATATTTTTTCAAACAGAAAAATAAACTTGAACTCAGTCCACAAAAGCCTGTGTGTTTTAAGCCTTTTTTACAGAGGAGACTTTTTTTTTCGCACTCCCACGCAAGTAGTTATTTTTACGGTCTTCACCAAGCAAACTTTTGACGTCACACCAACGATTCAAAGCTGCAAATGGCTTCTAAGAAACAACTCGCATGCAGAGGCATTTTTACATTGGAAGAAGACTACACTTTTTCACCAGTAGGGCCCACCAAATCTTCTAGAAGTTACCATTTTGCTTTCTTAAACAATAAATTTTTGGTCATGAGTAGGAACCATTCTTTTTGCAGTAACTCCTTTCCTTTTCCGTCACCGCCAACACTACTGTTCATACTTGTTTTAATAACTACTGAACGGAGATAAACAAACACATGAACAATCTTGATTTAACCTTTAAAATTTACCGTTAGATTTTTGTTTTCCGAAATTTAAGCGTCAGTTTTTACGCAGCGATCAAAACCAGAAGCGTGAAGGATACGCGTCGTATTGTGAAGTCACCTGGTTATTTGTTGTTTCAGAGACGTGAATGTGTTGTCACGCTGGGGCTATTTTTAGGTCCAGAAACATCGGGATTTTTCTATTCGTTTCCCGATTCTGCAGTCAAACCAAATCCCACTTAAATGCCATTCCTGATAGACTTGAACTTTGGCACATAATGACGAGTTGATCTCAACCACAAGTGCAATTTAGCAGTTAGTAATGTTAATCCTTGCGCTGCAGCTATCGAAACACCTTGGGCGTCACTTCAAACCAGGGGTGCAACCGGGGACTAAAGCCCTCGTGAGGGTCTGTCAGAGAAGGGTCTGGCAGGTGCATTGCTCCAAGGCTCGAGAGCTACGGAGAAGTTCATGACTTTTGTTAAATTTTAATGCACATTAATTAGTCTTGATTTTTTTAATGCTGAAATCATTTTGCAAGAATTGCAAGTCTAAAATGGGGTCTGTACTGTCTAGAAAAATTATTCATATAGGTCCCTCCCTGCATGTCACTATGCCTCAAAAATGGGGAATGACATTTTTGTTTTATTTTTTGGAAAAGCCAAACACAAAACATTGTAGTTTTGTTTAACCTCTTTCCCCCTCAAACAAAATATTGTTGGCGAGCCAACTCTAAATGATCAACATTTTTCCTGGGCGCTACTTTGTCTGTCAGCCATAACATACAAATTATCAAAAACAACAAGGTCTTAAACGTCATAATATTAGAGTCCTGAGCAATTATGGAAGGGTTGTACCTGCTTCCTCCATCATCCCCCGAACCTTTCCCTCCCGTAAAATGCAACCTTTGTTGTTCCGTTGAGAATTCAACCAAAAGCAATATATCCAAAAATGCTTATTACAAATAGATTTTTTAAAGCTTATGCAGTAGGCCATACTGCAATTACATCTAACAAAAGCTAGCGTATTTAAAAAAGTGTTTAACTGAAACGCAGTGCTAAATGCTGCTAGTAGCTCAATGCTACTTTCGGAAAACGTGATATTAAACACTTATACCAAAATCTTAAAACATGCTTTATATCAGCACTGCTGGCTCTGTCTATCCTAGCCTAGAAAAGCATGTCTTAACTAACTGTAACTTGCGAAACAGGGCGTAGGAAAGAAAATGATCAAGTTGGACCCCGCTAAATTTCCATCGTATAAAGTTTGCAAACATGAAGATGTTTTTATGAATTTTTAAGAAGTTTTTTAAATATTGAAAAAATTTATATTTTTCAATATTTTAATAAGCATCATTTTGCTCTTCTACCCCATTCAAAATTCCGGCCACGCCCTGGTTGCAAACAGAAAGGATTTCGCTCGCTGTGTGAACCACTGGTCACAACTGCTACAATAACATTCAATTCTTTGTAATTTCACTTTTAGGTCGGTTTAGCACGAAAATTGATCTGCAAGAATGTAGCTTAAGGCGACATATGGTTACACTGGCAAACATCAAATAGTAATTTTAATATCAATATTGCGTGTTTACAGCTTTCTCAGCGTATGTATATTTACAAAATGGGTTTGTTTTTTGCCAAAGAGCGCAAAAAAACGCTAAATACTTAACAGTAATTTATGTAAAGAAAAATATAGGCGCGGTTCTATTTGCTTTACATAAAACATAATCTAAATATTCGAAGACCAACGATCCGTAAGTTGGCTGGCTGTAATGGCTGTAAATAGGCCAGTAGGTCACAAAACAGACGACTGCTGGTGCCGCAGTGGTAAGAGCGTCCGCTTCGCAGAAGATAGACCTGTTTTCGATTACTTAATCGATTCGTACCAAAGACTGCGAGAATGGTAGTCTACTTAGGCACTTTCAATGAAATATTAATATGAGCAAAAATGTTATCAGTCACGATTAAAAACTTCACTGGGTTAACATACTTTCGCAATTTGAAAGCGTACAGCAACTTCTTGATGTTTTAAATTACAATAACATTTAAAAGCCTTTGTGTACTTAAAATGGGTACAATATCTCAATTAACATCAGGAAGACCGTAATACTACACCACAGCTACGACCACAACTATGGAGTCAAGACAACTACGTTGGTCTTTTTCTGGCTCGTCACGATACTAAAAATATAAACTTCTTTATTATCCGATTTTTCTCTTGAGCATGTCACAGGATCAGCAAATCTAAAAGTATCCCATATTTCTTGCGATCTACAAGTTGTATCTGCAACTCTTTTCTTAATGTACGAAACCTTGCCCTTTATAAAAAAAAACCTACTACTTTCCAGCACTTTATGGCCTAAGCTAAGATATCCTTACCGTCATCGCATGACTCTTCAAGCACCCTTTTCCCGAAACGTAATCCTAACCCTAATCCTAACACAAAGTTGCCTCAAGCGATTGGATCAACTGCCTTCATTGTTACACAGCTGAAATAAATAGTGCCACAAAATTAATTTTATCCCATGGCCGAATAGAGACAGAATCGATTGACTGCCATGAAATTCAGTGTATTTAGAAATACTACGGAACATAACTTTTGTTGTTGTTATGAGTACGAAGAGATCTAACCCATTCTTGGAAAAGAATGTGATGGAGTGTTGATTTGATGCAATATCTGAAGAAAACGAGTTCAATTCCATTTCGTCTCTCTACAAAAACTTCAGTGGGTCTACTGAAGGCTACATCAATTACTGCAAATGCTGTCTTCAAAAAACTTGCTGACTGTAGCGGTTAGAAACCATCTGTCAATTTTTTGCAGTTATTAAAAACGTGCGTTTACGTAGTCGGATCTGTGTACTACAGTTCTTGTTTTCGCTCTATTGCACGCGGCGTGGTGTTTTTTTTTAACAAAAAGGCGCGCCGTGATCGGTGTACTATGAGCAAAATGAAACAAATAATGCTACAAAGTACAATTGCGGTGGCAATCCGGGGGAAGGGGGAGGTGAGGGGATGCATCCTCCTCACCGACATTCGAAATTCCTGCATTCGTGTACTTAAGAAATCCGCAATTGCAAGCATGGGCGTAAGCAGAAATTTATTGAGGGAGGCGAGAAAATGACTATTTGCAAATTTCACGGGACAGTCGCCGTGAAGATATTTTTATTGAGATCAATATTCTCAATGCTATACCAGGGAATTTGTTTGTTACCGTTACCAGCATAATGGTTGAAAGTGACACTTAAGTTTTTCTGAGAGGGGCTCGCTTAGGATTCCCCTCCGTACGCCACTGTTTGTAAGTTTACAATGGTTTAAACAGTGGCTCCCAATTTTTTTTTAGCCGATCCAAATTTATAAAAAATCAGTATTTGTAAAATCTCTCGACGCAAATTTTATCAAAATTCTGATATTCCAACCCACATTTGTTCTGATATATTTAGGAAAATTTTGCATCTTCAGTTGCTCAAAGCGAGTTCGACCGCAACTTATATTAATTGATTTTCAACTGATAAATTTAGTATCCTAATTGCATTCTACGTTAATAACAAATTAGCGGAGAGCTAATGAATTTCTTGTTAGCCTTCATTTTTCTATCTTACGGGTCACGGGAAAACCTTTGCTTTTATTCAGTGAACATCTTTGGGTTTAAACCCGCTTTGGGGGCTGGCTGTAGACTTCTGCTGGCAGTGGCACAGAGCGGTTCAATCGTAAGCCCGCACCCAAGCACAGAAAGCACCCAAGCACCCAAGCCTCCACCCAAGCACAGAAAATACCGTGAAGCGCTTTTCTCCGAGTCCCTTTATAAGAGCTAGTCATAAAACAGCTAGGCCACAAAAGAGCTACTTTCAAAAGAGTTGGGGCCATGAAGTTAGGGTTGGGGTATGGCTAGCTATTTTGTAGCGCTAACTTTTTTGTAGAACTAAATTTTTTTCGGCTAGCTATTTTTCAGTACTTTTGTACTAGCTTTTTCGTGGCTAGTTCTTTTGAGGTATAACCGCTTTTCTCAAGCGCACAACAACGCAAAAGCCGATGCTGGCATTGAGCTTGCAACCTCACGATTACGAGCTCGGACTAAGCTAAGTTGCCGACGAAATCAAAATGTAGCAAGAAGTCAAACAATTATGACGCCTCTGTTGAAAACTTTTGGCTATTTTACTTTGATAGGCTACATGACCGGCTCGGTGGTTTATTGATCAGAGCGTCCGCTTTGGAGTCGGTAAACCTAGGTTCAATTCCCTTGTCAAGTCATGCCGAAGACTTCAAAAGCGATGTTCACAGGTTTCCTGTTTGATGCTCGACAGGAAAGACGGGGTGGGGAGAAAAAATCGGCACACTCGCTTGTTGTGCAATTGGGCACGGCACTTAACGGAATACCAGTGGTGGCAATTGGAAATTTATTCGTCGGCTCTTTCATTAACAGCAGCAGCCCAATTTGAATAACAGGTTTCGCACGTGCTGGTAAAAGCCGCTGAATTTCACCACCAGAGCCTCCATATTTAAGTGGCTGACGGAAGGTGGGGTAAACCAACCTAACGGTAGCCTAGCCTGAAAAAAATTGCGAGCGGAGTATGAGCTCATAGGCATGAGGAGTAAACCCTAATACTCGGATCAGCTCTGAGAAATTTGGAGGGGGTCGTAGTTGTTTTGCCTTATTTCTCCACTGGCTATACGCCAATCCGCAACAGTTAGATACGGTATTATACAAAATAAACTACAAAAAATCAATACCAAAAAAAGCAATATTTTTCTGCGTTTTTTACATGAAGCAAGCGACTCAAAAATTTTTTAAGACAACTAAACTTTGGGTCGTGACCCGTATAGTTAGAACCACTGGTTTAGATCACTAGCCTTTCTTCCAACAACAATCCATGGTGGATCTAGCGAGGATGGAAAGTGAGACCCCTAACCAGCAATTCAAAAATACATTTTTGCTTAACTTTAAAATGATTTCATAAGTTAGAATGTTTTCTTGTTCGTAAGTTTGTTTGCATTCGCTTCAAAAACGGATCGAAAGTTTGCATAGATCACTCTCCCTAGAACCAGACTTTGGAATATAGGATTTTATTTAAAAGTAATTGCGAGTGATCGCCCGCATACTCCCCCTAATCCTGCTTTTTAGTTATATCGATTTCTTAAAGTTTGCGCATATTTTGGCGTGCACACTCAATACACACCCAACCAACACAAACAGCCTTTCGAGTAGGTTGCATGCTTATATTAATATGATTAGTTTGCAAATTGTAAAAACCACATGTTCGCATACCCCTCTTTGATCTCATGCCCCTCAACTAGATCGAAAATTTTTCCGCGCATTCCCTGCTGACAGAGTCCAAGTTTACACGGATTAACCTCCTCTATAGAAAGCCGTGGATAAATTGGGTAACGCACGACAAAACGAGTCACATTTGGGGTTATTGGCCGCAGGCTCCCCTAGTGATATGCTCGTCCCCCTGGCTAGCTTTATTATAGCATGTTCTAAACGCATCTACAGAGAGTTTTATTACACGCTAAGAGAAAAACGAAAAAGTCAGCAACGAAGGGTGCTTATTCGGCTTGTTTGCTGCAGCGAAAACATATCTTGCATTTATTTCAGTGAAATAAATTTATCATTTGTTTTGTATTTTTGCAATTGTTACGTAACTTAAAGCAACGCAGTAGTGCAATAGATACTATGATCACTGCTCTGATTTCATTTATGGGATAAGGAGAGAAAAATTTAAGGATGAGAAGTGTAGGTTAATATTACACGGTGTAAAGAAGCTTGACTGAGAATGGTAGTAAAAACATTAGGTGTTTGATCAGCTTAGGCTCGCAACCAGAATTTTTGTATGAGGGGGCTATACAAGTTTTACCTCAAAAAGAATGTAGAACAAGAAAATAGTTGTTTTTGCCGCATGGCCTCAGAATTTCAAAACTTATGGATGCTGACTGTCGTAAGCTTTTTGGATTTAGTAGAATTTGTGCTTTTGTTACCAAAAATCACTGTATTCTTTTGCAGCCCATAAACCGAAACAACTTGTTGGCTATTTTTTTGGCAGAAAAACGAGGAAATAAGAAGCAGCACAGCACGATGCAAGTTTCTATATTCCAAACTTTTGTACCTATACGAGTCAAAATAATGTAGCCTACGCATATCTAGTTCACTTTAGCGTTGAATTTTGCACTTCGGTTCTGCTAAACGTCAAGAGAAGTTTACATCTACTCCCAACAACGCAAATGTAGCTTTTATAGCATTTTTTTGCAATACGCACAATAATTCATACCCCCACCAAAAATTTCTTGATCCACTCCTGCGCAATACTATTGTCGAGTGAATTTGAAAATTGGATTTAATATCAGCTGGAATTCGAAATAAAACAAAACTTTTTCATGAAAGTGTGCATGCATCATTAGATTAAGGCAACAAGTGAAGTGTTTGAGACCGCATCTACACTTTCTTAAACTTTTTGTTTCTTTTCACCGAGTTTCTGTTTTTATTAACTTACTGTATATTTCAAAACAGCGTTTTTTTTGACCTATGCAGAAGACTGATAGTCCACAAACTAAGCACTACAGCAACAAAGAACACAGTTAAAAGTTAGTTTGATTCTTTTTAGTTTTAAAACTACGGGAGTGCAAGAGATCAACAATTCGAAGTTGAAAAAGTATTGGGTTATTTGATGAATTATTTGAAAAGATTGAATTCAAATAAAACCTGGCTTATTCTTTTCTCTCAGTCTCACTTTCTAGGCTAAAAGGAAAATTATTGTCCCCTGACAAGGTGTGGACTAAATGTTGAGCTAACTCTTATATGCACATTTGACTTTTCTGTAGTTACCGTGCTTCAACCAAAATTATAAATCCACCTTGTGTTGGTTAGTGAGTTAGTTAGCTACCTTTCTTAACTAAAAGTGAAAAATAACCCAATACTATTCTGACTTCACGAACTGTAAAGCCACAAACAATAAGGTTATTGATTTTGAAAAATTCAGATTTTCTTTTGTTATCACAACTCAACCATTAGTTTGGCACAAAGGCTTTCGGTACAACTCAGCTGTCTTAACATCAAGTTACGTCCATACCTAGCAAAAGCAAAGTAAAATATAATAAACTGTTGTGCTGTTTCTTGACCCTTTTCGACTGCAATGGATTTTCGCGCTATGACATTGTTAATAGTGACTGAATCATTTCGCTCTGGTATTTCCCTTTAAGCCTGTGTCGGAAACGAGTGCGCAAACAGAAAGTTTGTGAGGGGAGAAGGGAGTGACCTCAAAAGTTTTCACCTGTAAAGTCGTCTTAAAAAATCTGTTTTACTCAATTTAGGGGTGAAGTTTATTGGGTCTCTGAAACAAGGACTGTGTAGATTTTTGAAACAGAGTTTTCATGTGACTCTAAAGAAGTCCTCGTGACTTTAAGTAATAAGCATCCCCTGGTTCTGGCGCTGGTCGGAGTAAGTTGTTTTGTTGAAAACTTAAAATACTTTCCCTTGCTCTTACAGGTCGTGCGACGAAACAATGACAAACTGCCAGAGCGTTAAGGTGGAATAATTTAGACGAAAAAGCTAGTCGAGGCCTCGACATGCCTGAAGCGTTTACAAATTCATAAAGTAAGTTGTTGTGGCTAAGGATTGACGTTTAGTATAACCGTATCCAGAAAAGAGGTATTCTGCATTTGTACATGGTACTGCCACAAGACACTCAGTAAAAATCCTTCGCGCGTTTGCAGCAATTGAGTGAAAAATGTGCTGCCCCAACAATATAGGCAACCAAGAAGCAGGGCTTGAACGCAGCTTATTCTACGCGTAATTGTGACGGTTGTCATATAACTGCGGAATAACGACTTACAACTTTTTCCGATTTGGCACGGATGATCATTTCGGTAATAAAAAGGTGTAAATTTGTTGTTATACTAACATTGAAGTCATTTATCTGATTTGATCTTTTTTGAAAGGAATCTGTAGGGATTTGCTTACCTCTGCCAGGTTTTCCTCTGGATATCGCTTCGCAGAAATCTCTGGTATATCCCTCATTCTTGCGGACTTCATAAGATTGGTAGCTACATATCTGATCAATCTTTAGATAGTGCTCATTTACATAAAATATATCAATCCTTGCACAGCATCTTAAATTTTTATAAAAAAATAAAACTTACTGTTCTCTGTCGATCTTATGACAAGCATTACATTGTTCTTTTCCCTTTTCAAGTCGTTTACATTTTGGAGCAGAGTTCTGCTTGTGCGAGCGTAAATACCTAAACTCCTCCGAAACTATGGAACAAAAGAACAGGAAACTTGGCGCGAATGATTATTGCCCAGGGGTGTCATAGGGGTTTAATGACTTAATGATGATTTTTTGTGAGCTTGCAATTCTTGACGGAGGAAAACGATTTTTTTGCTGAAACAAAATCGAGCCCCCAACTTACCAACTCGCAAAAATTTTATTTTTTAAAGGCTGAGGTGACGTCACAATTAACGCCTACTTGAAGAATCAGTTTTTTATATGTTCTAAAAAAATAATCAAAATAGAAACAAGGACAAGAGGCTTTTCCGAAAATATTAACAATCTGCTTCCAATCAAAAAATTTACCACAATTTGAGCTTTTTTGACAATGCAAAAAGCAATTCTATTGGTTTTTCTAATTTTTAGTATCCATTTTGTTTTTTTTCTTGAGCGCTTCTAAAAAGCTCCGCGATGTCAAAATACTGTCTGCTACAATTTTTGTGAGAACAGCTGCTGGTACCAGCTGTTCTTCTTTTTGTTCACGGTTATTACAAGCAAGGGCAAATCGCTGATATGTTGCCTGTTAAAGCAGAATGATATATCGCAGTAACTAATCTGCTGGCATAAAACCAGTATTTCAATAACTCAATAGCAAGTACCAAAATTACTATAAAACTTGGTGAGTATAACTTCTACTGGCATAAAACCGGTATTTCAATAATTCAATAGCAAGTACCAAAATTACTATGGAGCTTGGTGAGTGTAACTTGGTGACTTCACTTTAGCAATACTTTTTTCAGTCGTGTTACGCGACTGACCGATCTTAACTCTTAATTGGTCACGTGTAGCAAAGTAGAGCGAAATGTAAAATCTTGATGTGAGCTCTGGAGCTTTTAAAAAAATATTCGCATACTTGCCAAAAGCTTTTTGTCTTTAGATTATTCGCCTACACCATTAACCAATGTATTAAGTGATCTATATGTGCTAGACTCTGGGCTAGATTTTCTCACCTTACTTAATGGAAGGGCCCCAGACCTTACTGATTTTGACAAGCATATTTTTGTTTGCTCTTCTCAGACTGCGTCTATACCTGGAGAAGATATCATAAGCGCAGTCAGGGACCTGGGAGGTGGCAAACGCTATTACGAAAGTGGTGGCTATATTTACCTGTCAACAGCTTATTCCTGTAAACATAACAATCACCTTTACGCCCATCCCAATTTTGATTATGTGCACTCCCCCTTCATGCCACACTTAATAAGTGAAAAAATAAAATTGTGAAACAATGCTCTTTTTCTGAATAACACCACTTTTGATTTGAGAGCAAAGAGGTCGAGATTGGGGGCAGTTTGGGCTCGCCCACAGCTTAATTGGTTCTCTTTTCCGACAATGTAGAAAGGAATGGATTGAAAAAATGATACCCTGTACTCTTTAAGGATCAATGTAACATGTATGTGAAACTATTACAAATTATTATGTCAATGTGACATAATAACCACTTTTCTAAGATCCTTTGTATTCATTGTAAATCTATTGTATTGCGGTTGTTACCAAACAATTACAAAACTGTTTCAAGTATTACAAATTAGAATCTTAGGTCAGCTGAGCTACTTTATTATAAGAAATATCGATTTCGCCTTATACAGGCATTTTCAATTTCTTATTCAAATAAGAAATTGAAAATGCCTGTATAAGGCGAAATCGATATTTCTTATAATAAAGTAGCTCAGCTGATCTAGTGTACCTTGATTTTATCTATTATATGATTATCAACCTGGATCGCTTCGAGCAAGTTACTTCACGGGTAGATTCCTGGTAGTATATTTACTTTTGCTGTTATAAATTAGAATCTTTTAATCCTTGAAGGGTTAAAAGATTTAAGTACTTAAGTACGACCAATCTTGATTTAAAAGTATAAAAGTCGATTTTAGGGGCATAGTTACTTGTAACAAAATATTACAAGTGAAGTAGTATTCTTAACGTGCAACTTGACGCAACTTGCCTTATGACATCGTTGCGCTGATTGCCTCCACTTCATTTGTTTGCAGTTTAGTTATTGCAAAGCAAGCTGTCTTTGAATTGTCAAGTTTTTGCATTAGTTGGTGTCTTTTATTTGTTTAGTTGTACAGAGTTGTTAGTAATTCACTTTTGTTTAGACTATGTGTAATTTTAAGTTCGTTTAAGCTTATAATAAAGTAATGCTAAATTAGTTCAATTAAACGAACATAAGTGATGGCAAACTTTTTAAATGATTTGTTGAAGCAGATGCGTTTGGATGTACATCCCAGTTCTCAGACTGCATCGAAACAATTCAAACACTGGATAAAAGTTTTCTGTGATTTCGCAACTGGATGTGTTCTTCAAGCAGCAGGCCAAGATGGGCAACCTCGGGTTGGTAAGCTTCGCATTTTATTTGCTTACGTCAGTGCTGACTTGTATGAATTCGTGGAAGGTTGTGAAACCTACGAAGCTGCTATAGACAAATTGAAGTCTGTCTACATTAAAACGCCAAATGTGATATTTGCCATACATGTACTTGCCACTCGGAAGCAAAAGCAGGGAAAAATTTGCGAGATTTTTTCCAACAGCTTCATGTGCTGAGTAAAGACTGTACTCATTGGGCAGTTACGGCCGAAGAATAGAGGAAAGAGCTTGTCCGCGACGAGATCATCAAGGGATATCGTCGACAAAGATTGTTGGAGAATAGTGAGCTGACTGTTGATAGAGCTTTTCAAATTGCCTGTTTACTGGAAACCGCCCAACAGCATTTGGAAGCATACCTTCAACATCCCGACGTCACGGTAGTCAATGATGAAGATACTGATCATGACAATCAAATTTCCGTAGTTGCGAAAATGACATCGTCAAACAAACTATGCAACTTTTGTGGCAAACCGTATCATGACGAGAGCAAATGCTCAGCTAGACATTTGTATTGTTTCGCTTGTATAAAACTTGGGCACTTTTCCAATGTATGCCGTTCTAGAACAACTATTAGAACTACTCAACGCAGAAACAAATACAATGTTTTACACAGCACCGCCAGCACAGCTGCTTCTAACCCCAATTTATGTTCTACAGCAGCACGTCCGGGAAGCTTGTTACCAGCTTCGCTTCCAATCTCAATTAATGGGACTCGTTTGACAGCTCTTGTTGACTCCGGAAGTTGAGAAAGTTGCGTAAATTCCTTCATTTGCATAAAGTTGAATCCTGATGTTTATCCTACCTCCCATCAAGTACAAAGAGCATCAACATCAATGAAAATTAAGTCTACTGGATTTTGCTTAGCCGATATTCATATCCATAAAAGCAAGTATGATGCAGTTAGATTAAATTTGTTTGATGATTTGTATAGCGACGTAATATTGGGGCTAGACTTTTCAATGCTAACATCAGCGTTTCATTTTTCAATTTCATGGAGAATGCCCTGATTGTCGCCACCGATAAGGTTTGCTCTGTAGCTGCTGCTACTACAGAAAAAGTGTCACTTTTTTCGAGTTTGTCAAGGGGGTATCGACCAATGGCCACAAAATCTCGAAAATACAATCAAGAGGATCGAAATTTTATTCAGAATCACGTTGACCAGCTACTTAAAGAAGGCATAGTTCAACCCAGCTTCTCTCCATAGCGAACCCAAGTAGTCATTGTTACAGACAAATGTAATCGCCACAAGAAACGCATGTGTGTGGATTACTCCCAAACCATTAATACATACACTGAGTTGGACGCCTACCCCCTCCCGCGAATTGACGACATGGTGAATAAACTTGCACAGAATAATATTTTCTCGACTTTTGACTTGCGCAGTGCCTATCACCAAATTAAAATTATTGATTTCCAACAAAAGTTTACTGCTTTCGAAGCAAATGGCAAATTGTACAAATTTACTCGAATTCCTTTTGGCGTCAAAAAGGGCGTTGCTGCTTTTCAACGAAAAATAATGCAGTTTATCAAAGAAAAACGGTTAAGGAATACGTTCCCTTACTTAGATAACGTCACTGTCGCCGGGCATACCAAAAAGGAACGCGACAAAAATGTAAAAGCATTTCTAGACGCAGTAAAGCGCCGTAACTTTACTTTGAAAGAGAGTAAAACTGTCGCATCCCAGAATAGCATATCTATACTAGGCTATGTCGTCGGCAATGGCCAAGCTAAACTAGACCCGGACCGTCTACGTCCACTTTTAGATTTTCCGCCTCCCAGCAATTTAGCTACGAAGAGTCCTCGGCATGTTTGCATATTATGCTAAATGGATCGATTGTTTCGCGGATAAAGTACGGCCATTGGCTGACGCAGAGGTGTTTCCCTTAGATAAAGTTGCTCCAACTATTGAAAGAAGAGTTGGAACATGCTGCTTTGCGTTCGATTAACGAATCGATACCATTTGTCGTGGATTGTGGCGCTTCGGATTCATTCATCTCAGTAACATTAAAACCAAGGAGAACGATCGGTAGCATTTTTCTCACGCGCATTGCAAGGAAGCCAGTTACACTATCTCGCCGTAGAAAAAGATGCTCCGCCATCATCAAGTCGATTCGTAAAGGCCCAACTATTTAATAGGCAAACTTTTACAATTATCAGTTATCAACGATCGATTGCATTTATGCTTCATAGTCGGCGTCGTACCAAGATCAAAAACAGCAAAGTACAACAGTGGAGATAAGCTAAAGTTAAATACCAACCTGGCAAGCAAAATACAGGGCTGGATACCTTTTCAAGAGCGTTTTGTTCATCAATTGCATTGCAGTCATCATTAGAGGAACTGTACAATAACCTCTGCCATCTAGGTATTTCCAGGCTGTTGAATTTTGTGAGGGTAAAAAATTTTCCGTTTTCGACCACTGATGTTAAAAAAGTAGTAAATTCTTGTCCTATCTTCGCTGAGATAGAGCCTCAGTTTCATCGTGGCGTAAACAATACTCTGATTAAAGCCACTCACTCTATGGAAAGACTCAGCATAGATTTCAAAGGCCCTTTGCCCTCTTCATTAAACAACAAACACTTATTTATTGTAATCGATGAATATTCGCGTTTTCCATTCGCATTTCCTTGCAAGGAAATGACTTCTTCTGTGGTAAGTAACTGTCTTGATAAATTGTTTACCTTGTGTGGCACGCCGTGTTTTGTGCATTTGGATAATAGCCCGGCGTTTGTTTCAAGTGAATTTAGGCGTTACCTTCTCAATAGTGGCATTGCTAGCAGTAAAACTAGCATTTACCATCCTTCTGGCAATGGCCAAGCAGAAAAATGTGCTGGTATCGTTTGGAAGACCATAGAATTGTGCTTGAAAACGTTTTAACTTCCAATTTCCCGTTGGGAATTAGTTTTAGGTAATGCCTTACATGCAATTCGTTTCCTTTTATGTGTAACCACTAATGTAACGCCTCACGAACTATTTTTCAACTGTCAACGTCGCTCTTCCACGGGGGATTCACTCCCATCATGGTGACTAATTCTCGTAAAGCGATTTGTACGTTTGAGTAAAAATAATCTCCTTGTTGATGAAGTTGAATTAGTTCACATCAATCCTAATTGTTAATGTACGATATTGTGATGGCCGCAAAGCTACTCTATCTATATGTGATCTTGCGCCGAATCCACAATTGGCGGTCGATAATGCTCTTCAGAGCAATGAAATTCACAATGATGAATCTCATGAGTGTGCTGATGATGCTCAATTACCTGAAGTTTCTTGTGACAGCGCATCTTCTGTTAATGATGCAGTTGAATTACCAGACAATGAATCTACCAAATGATGTAGTTAATTCACCCCTACCTTAAAATTAATATTAGCCCCAGAAGATCTGCAAGAAATAATAAAGGAATGTCTCCACCGAGATATGGTATAGACCAGGGGTGGGCAAACTGCGACCCACGACGAACTTTAGTGCCGCCTGCGAAAGAGTGAAGCAAATAATTTTAAAAAATTAATTAATGTAGAAGAACGTGATTGGGTGCATTTTTCTCATTGATAGATTTTGAAAATTAATTGTGCCTGCATTTTCAATTGAATAAAATTAGTTTGATTCATTTGTCTAATAATTGTTGGTTTTTAATGTTTTAACCAAATTTAAAATGCAAATCAATTAGAATAATATACCAATGCGTTCGTTAAAAAGTGCGGCCCTCAGCTAGCTTCCGTGACTGCGATGCGGCCAAAACAATTGCCCACCCCTGGTATAGACCAAATGTGATGCTGTATGTAATATTTTTAGGGAGGGAGAATGAAGTAGTAATATTAATGTGCAACTGGACGCAACTTGCCTTAAGACATCACTCCGTTGATTGCCTATCCTTTATTTGTTTGCAGTTTAGTTACTGCAAAGCATTCTGTCTTTTATTGGTGTAGTTATAGTTGTTAGTAATTCACTTTTGTTTAGACCAGTGGTTCTCAAACGTTTGGTGTTGTGGAGCCCATGAAGAGGTTGACCATTATTTACGGAGCCCCACAATAAATTTCTAAAAATAAAAACAAAAGTAAACAAATAGCTCGCGGAGCCCATAGGGTTCTCTCGCGGAGCCCTGGAGCACCGAACGGAGCACTTTGAGAACCAATGGTTTAGACCATGTGTAATTTTAAGTTCGTTTAAGCTTATAATAAAGTAATGCTAAATTAGTTTAACAAGTTTAAAGAAAAATCAAATAATGCAATAGGCCTACTAATGTGCATGCATTGAAAGCCATGATTCCAAACCTGTGTTTGATTGAATTCGTGAGGTTCGACAAAGTCGCCTGGGGGTTGACGATATTCTCTGAATTCAAAAACTTAAAAATTGTACTTCATCGATTGTCAACAAAAGCAGCATTGACCAGTGGGGTTAAGAGGGGGTCCCAGCGAATGTTCTAGCAAATTCATGAGCAATGTCCCACGATGTGCACAATGAAGGGCTAGAGTTAGGTTTAGTTTGCATCACAGACATGACTATTTAGAAGGAGCTGGTTCCTAGGGGTACCAACAAACAACAATGCTGGAATGGTGAAGCAGAAATAGGCTACCCTTCTGCACAAAATATTTTGAATGTATTTTCTCTCAAAATTTTGTAAATTTAGTTGAAAATGCAAAGAATAACATATTTACTGTAACCAAGCTACCGGGGGAATGTGTGGATGAACAGTTAGTTTGTGTTTTAAGTTCTACAGCACTTTTCGTATTCAGTTTTTTGTATATCTTAATTATTTATACGTTCATGATTCAGGTATATTGTCCATTATATTACACCCACATATCCCTATTCGTTTCTTTCCATAAGCCTATTGCCTCTGTGTAAAATAAGAAGTGCTTTTTTTAGTAGACTGCCCCCTTTTGCCTTCAGAACCTTTTGCAACCCTGTCTACTAACTTATATCTGGAAATTTTTAGAAGATTCGGGATAAATTTAAAGCAATGTTTCTAAACCTTTTTTGACACGTGGTCCATTTTCAAACTAAACAGAGGCCTGCGGCCTAGATATATTTTTGTTTTTCCAATTTCGGTGATGTAATTGAACATAAAAATTGCAAGCCATGATATATCTGGAGTTGATTGTTGAGATCCTCTGATGAGCTATGGCCTACAGGTTGAGACCTACTGATTAGATTCTAATTATTGAAATCTTTTACAAATGCTGCATCTCGATTTAAAATTTAAAAAGCATTTTGGTTTTTAAATTTTAAATCGAGCCCAAAGTTTTCTCAAAAGCACAAGTTTTTGTTGAAAATATGAATGACTTCAAAAAAATATCGGACATCGCTCTGACCTCAAAATTACTTTGTACCAGGCCCGGATCAGTCTCTCAGCCTTCCTAACAATTGATTCTACTTTGTTTGTTCAACTGTAGACTGATATTATTTTGGCAAGAAATTTCTGTTTTCTTGGTTTCAAATTTGTCGAATACATTCTAGACCCCCCATTGTGCAGCTAATTGAGGGGTCCGATGAAAGTTAAGAGAAAAGCACGGGAGGTCAGCGCGTTAGTAAAGGTTAATAACCACTCATACAAGATTTATTTTTGCTTGAGAATAGCTCAATGGGTTTACTGCGGTTGGGTGTAACTCTTTGGGGAGAGGCATCGCCTTTTTTCACTTCGGCCAATAAATTTCACAGATACATTCACGAAAAAGTGCAAACCAAATGGTTAAATGAGCCAATCACTAAGTGGTTAAATTCTATAAACGTGAAAATGATCAACGTTTTGGCGTCCTCCCTCTCCGCTTTACTTTTTGCAATGAGCGATTCATAGTTTATGAAATGATAGGAGGTTTATTAGTTTTAGGCCACCCCTGTTGATTGATAGAGCAAGATGATCATTGTGGGTACAAAGACTATATGGCACCCATTTAGAACAATTTTGATTACGACTCTCACAAGTGCTTTTCCTGTGAAACCCGCTGAACTGATATTTTTTTATCTACGAATGATTTATTTTTTCACTAATATTTAAATAAGTGATGTAGTCTTGCCGGGGTGTTATTGCGCCGTATTTGGGAAAAATAATTTTTGTCATTTTGCTTCAAATCAGCTTGATAGAGATACTGGGGTCAGCAATAAAATTTTGGGGGAACCAAGGTCCTTTTTACCTTTCTGGGTACGGCTGATCATGCCATGCAGAAAACAGGGCATTATAAGATGTAACCAGGAACTTTAGAAAGTTTAAGGGGAAATGAGAAAACAACACCAGTGAGTGAAATCGCACCCTATGACAAACAGTTTGGCTTTTTAGTTTGAAAATGTCTTGATAGGCCTTTTGGGGTTAGGATTAAAATTAAAATCTTCTAGAGAGGCAAATCTCCCTCCCTCCCTCCTGGCTACGCGTAGGCAATGAACAGAACACATAGATTCAAGGTGCAGTTCGAAATTTGAAGTCACAGCATCAGATCAAAGGAAATGACACCAAGTTGTGAAATAGACCATGTCTTATTTTCGTATTGGTATAAGCCATGGGTGGGCAAACTTTTTAGTCGGAGAGCCGCATTGACCATTCAAGAGTTGGCCGAGGGCCGCATTGACCATTTAAAAGTGGCCGAGAGCCAATGCTTAAAATCTTGCAATAGCTGTATTCATTGCAAGAGCTTGCGTTAGATTAAAATCTTGCGACAACTTCTTGCAATGTCGTATTGCGTGACTTTGAAAATGATGTTGTCCCAAAAAAAGGTCATCACCGTTTATTTGGACGGAAAATGCGTCAATTCAAACTAAGAATTGCGTAGCGGCTCTTTCAATGATGGCTTCTAACGTTTTTTGCTTTTTAATACAAGTGTGGCCACCCCTGTCATTGTAGATCAGATGTATAGAAGTTTCTACAAGTGTTGGTGGGCCGCATGCGGCCGCCCTCTCACCTTGTTCAACTGTAATGATGCCCCTTAGGCAAAAATAGAGATGTTGATGATGGGAATAAGAGCTATGCTCATCCTTCCCATAATTTTTTGACTCCATTCCTTTTTACCTGTGCGCTTGGCCTTGAAATGATGACTGACTGTTCAAAAAGCCGTTAACTTTGCATTACGTTCTCATTAGTGCTTGGCTGAAGCCGGCTCCACTGACATACTAAACCTCAACATCACTGACAGAGACCCTGTGAGCGACACCAGTACTGGCCAGGACCTCATATTTCAAAAATGATATTTACAAAATGCTCAAAAAAAGTAGTAAAGTAAAGAAGGAAGTAGGAAACCGTGAAAAATTGTCCAATCATAATTTATGATGCTCTGATGAAGCCGTTGATGTGTTGAAGCAGATAAGAAATTGTCAAGGTAAACTTTCTGAAATTCTCACCCAAATACACTTGCAGCTGCTAAATAATAGTAGTTTTGTGCTACATTTAACCATATAGGATACACAATTGTGGACCTATCTAGCTAAAATTCTAACCCTAGGTGTGGCTTAGCTCGAGCTCGGTAAACAAGTTTCTAATCAGACTGGGCCACCACGACAGGTCGATTGCTTAGCCCTTCCACCTAAAATTGAAGGAATCCCATTCAGTGGCTTATCCAAGAGTATAAAAAAGCTGCAGGTGAAAAGCGTTAAACTGGGTGACATTTTTTAGCACTTTTCAACTAGAGTAAATTCCTTCACGTTATTTTTACCACATTCCCTACTACACCATTGCTCGTACCCAATGTCCAAACCGGACACATGACTAAAATACTGAATGAAGCTGCTATTTAGCGCGGTTTACTGCCAAGATTTTTATATCCAGATTACCTAAAATTAAGGCAACATGCATTTGGCGCTGTTTTAATAAACAGCAGAAGAACTGCAGTTACCACATTGCAAGTCGACTCGACAAGGGATTTGAACTCCAGTTGATCGATCGCAAAACGAACGTCTAAACCATCACTTCACGACCTTTATCATCCAAAATAATTACCGGTAAAAAGTGAAACATCGCGCGATTTTTGGCCCTCTCACTGCAACAGTATTTGAGCGCCAGGATATATTTCAACCGTGACTAAGCAATTTGGTTTCATATTTCACCTACAGCATTACTTCTATAGTAGATCGTCAAGCGGTAAATCTGTAAATAGTTCTCTTTCAGTCTTTGGTATGACTCGACAAGGATATTGAAGGTTGTTTACAACTCCGAAGTGGTGGCTTTAGCCACTGCACCGCCGCTAGTAATTTATTAGCAAAAGCGCCTTTATTGTCTTGCTTCGCCCGCAAGCAGTATTTTTTCTTTTAACAAGTTTGAATGGCGTGACTTATTACGTCACAGTTACCAATTACTTTACGGCAATTACCTTATTACGTAATAGAGCTGCCAACTAAAAATAAAGAGCAATTTTTCTTTTTCAAACATTTATTCAAAAATACTTGGGAATGACGTTAAATGAGTTCCGTTTTTTGCTCTTTCGGAAATAATGAAATGCCTAGTTTACGTCATCGGCTTTAGAAATACAAGCTTATAGTTAATGAACCAGAAACAGTTAATTAAAAATGGAAAAAAAACAAATAAACCGGCAAAACTCTCCGAAGAGGCAAAAAGTAATAAGCAAATCTTTAGAACTTTAAATTAGTCAATCTGCAGCAGCAATATGAAGTAAAATCTACCACGTGAGCTGATTTTTGTGTTTCATTTGACGAGTTGAAGTAATTTACATGTAGTAGACTACGTAGTCCAAGGGTTACTAGGGTGAGTGATAATAGCGTGCATGTACTCGGAATTGTTTTTTTTAAGTAAGTGCTGCGCCACGGTTTTGAAATTGAAATTTTAGGTCGAAGGAGGCAAAGTGCCAAACAGCACCTAAAACAGGTTTCCGATATTTTTTATACCCCAAACTTCGGTCACTCTCCCTAAATATTTGCAACTGCATTTTTGTTTTAGAAACGACACTTTTTTGTAGAGGAAGGTTTTTGACTATGGTGTAATTCTGAAAAAATAATGTAGTTCAGGTTTGTTTACGCGGAAAACAATTGAAAACACAATGGCGTATATCTATTTCCTGCTTTTAACAGCTGCGATAACGGGTTGGGTTATGACATTTCCAGCCGGAATTACACGTCACAGTGCAATGGAACTGCGCCACAATCAGTCAATAGTAGGAGCTAGCAGTACGCCCGCAATGATGGATTTGCCTATGAACGCAACTGATGCAGATGAAATAGAAGTTAACTGTTCAAAAACCTGTCCTACCAATTGCAGTTGCTACGTTAGTACAGTGGCCCATTGTACATTGCGAAGAATAACAACGGTTCCTTGCGATTCTGTGGCTCATAATCAATCAAGAAATTATTGTCAAAATGCTTTTTCTGTGGAAGTTCGGAGCATATATTTAAGCCATAACAACATCCCAGAAATTTCTTCGAGATGCTTTCATGCAAGTGGTCGAAATTTGGAAACTCTTGATCTGCACTATAATAGAATTGTTACTCTGCTTCCGGAAGTGTTTGCAGGCTTAGATAAACTGGAAATGTTAGACCTAAGTGACAATAGCCTAACAGAGTTAATCTGCTATAATTGCAACCTTTATTCAAATGACTCTTTGTCCATTTTTGCATTGCTGAATCAAAGTCTGATCAGTCTAAAATTAACTCGCAATCAAATTCGATTTGTGCCTCGAAAAAGTTTTGCTGGATTCAAAAAGCTACGAATTCTGTCGTTAAGTTACAATAGGATACGTTGGATCGCTTTAAATGCGTTTAAAGACTTAAAAGATTTGCAACATCTTTATCTGAGATACAATTGCTTGAAAAAAAACTCAAATCTCAACGCTATCCTACACTGGTTTTCCAAAAGGCTCAGTTTTAATGCGACGCAGAGCGATGCTTATGTCACTACTACGTCATTATCTTCATCAATTCAAAATGAATCTGAAGTCAGTGGGTCAGGTGGTGGCCATGAGTCAAAGCTTAATATCCCATGGCTAAGGGAAACAAAATTAAAAATGGAAACACTGGTATTAGCAGATTTAGCTTGTCTTTCTTTAACTCAAGTTCCAAAAAAATTGCCTCAAACACTGAAAACATTGCATTTGGACCGCAACTTAATTCAAAATATAACAATTTCTTCGTTCAAAGACCTTACCAGCTTGCAGTACCTGTCTTTATCTTATAACCGTATAAACACTATAATTGGAGGAACATTTTCTGATTTGAAGCAGTTAACATCAC
This sequence comes from Trididemnum clinides, assembly GCA_963675345.1. Taxonomy (NCBI): domain Eukaryota; kingdom Metazoa; phylum Chordata; class Ascidiacea; order Aplousobranchia; family Didemnidae; genus Trididemnum; species Trididemnum clinides. Next base: position 37,052,655 of record OY776286.1, read on the forward strand.
TTGATCTTTCCAAAAATAGGATCTCACTTTTGCTTCCTGAATCATTTTTGGGTTTAAGTAGCCTGGACTCGTTAAATTTGTACGGAAACAAGAACCTGAAAAGCTTGCCGAAAGAGGTAACAGTTTAGCAAAGTATCACTGTTGCTTAAATACCGGGTGATATTCTGAGACCTTTAGTAAAACAGGTTTTAGAATTCTTTGCCAGCCATCTGTATGTTTTGCAAACGTTTTAAAATTTGAAGCCAATAGCGTAGAAAAGGAGGGGAAAAATACATTCACCTCCCCCGAAGCTCTAAAAAACTTGAAACCCCTTTATTTCTTTCAGAGAAAAATCGAAATTTTGCATGTTTTTGTAGTTGCAGTAAACCTCATTTAGGCCCTTTTCCCAACGAATCAAAATCAAATCTACCCCTGGTCTAAAACCCATTTTTGAATTGAATATGTAGTTAGAATAATAGTTATTAATTAGGCAGTGGCTATTTCGCCGTCTTGGAATCTATTTTGCCGTGATCATTCACGTGTGTTTATATAGCCAAATTTGCTATTAGCCACCAGTGACTCTGTGGTGTAGTGGATAGAGCGCTGGTCTTGAGATACCAAGGTATCGGGTTCGAATCTCAGCTGGCCAGGGCTTTAAAAGAAAGGCAGTGTACACTGAAGGGGCAGGCCCGGTATGTAAATGTAGGGGCAATGTACCCTGCAAGGGAGTGTGCAGGGTGGGGGATAGAGACCTAGTGGTGCAAAATTTTTTTTTAGAGACGACCAAAAGTCACATGTTTAGTACGTCATTAAGATTGACCAATGACAAATAACTCACGGCAAAATAGTCTCTGAGGGTAAATTGCCGTCGACGGCAAAATAGCCACTGCCTATTAATTAACCTACAGTACCGGTACATTAATTGTCAAAAATCCTATCAAACAAGATAATTCAACACCATGATTACTATACAGCAAGTATAACTAGTCCTCTTTTAGCCGACAAGCAAATAGAAGACAAATACATTTTCTTGTGCTCTTGTAGTCAGAACGTCGAGCCAACAGAGCAGCTAAAACCCGGGTCTACCAATGCAACTGGCTAAAATCAGTTACAGTGGTTTCATAACACAGATGTAACCAGAATTTCTGACCAAGGATGTCTCATCAGATCACTTACGTCAAAAGCATTGCATTATATTTATGCAACATTTTTGCTCGCATTAGCAGTTTGTCAGCTAATGTGTAGTCTTGAAAATATTTTCTGTTAAAATGCCGTTTTAGTTATCTATAAGCACAAAGAGTTAAATACATCTCGAACAGTTATTAGTGGGCTAGGAAGAGCGAGATATGCTTGTTGTTTTTAACCACGCTAGCTATGTATGCGGGGCAATTTTTCATGTGCTTGCTCTGGATGCAATAAAGAATACATAAAAAATTAGAAAACGTTTCGTTGTGCAGCCTTGTTAGAAACCATGATGACGTAATTGTTTTTGTTTCAATGAGTCTCCGATCAACGCAATGCAATGCTCATTTCGTAAATGCTCTGATGAGAGTTGATAAGTTGAAACAAGCTTTTAGCGCTTCTCTTTGTTGAGGTTTATCAAGATGACCTCTGTCACATCGCGACTGAAATGAACTTTTGAATTGAGCATTATGCATTGTCATTGTACGTTGCGCATTATGACACTAATTTTAAAAAATTGCCCAATTTGAGCTACGTTTGTCGAAAACGCAGTCTGGTAATAGCAACACCCATGCGTTCACCCTACCTCAGAACTACGTTTGCGTCCTTGAGAAATACGCTCGACAGAAATTCTTCTGCTTGGGGTTGAAGCGCATTTTAACGCCAGAACTAATAGCTTTGAGGCTGGGCTTAAAACATCATATATCCAGTGTAATCGACAAAAGATTTTCCCGTGACCGTTCGATGAACAAGCTTTAGCAGCAAAAATTTTTGTGCCCAACTATGTAAGCCTTTGCTACTCTAGACATTTTTGTGCTTTCTGGCTTCGCCAGCTCTGAATCTTTCAAATTTTCTAGATTTTCCAGCGCACACCTAAACTTTCTTACCTTTACTTGCAAGACTGCGGTTTAAAATCTCTCCCGACTGGAATTTGGTTGTTTCAACTAACTGGTTTGTGGCTGTATGGAAATCCTCTTGTTTGTGATTGCATGAGTGTTGGCCCACTTCTTCTTCAGATAGGTCCCAATACCAACCCAATCTACCCATTCATTCTTGATGATTACAAGTAAGTTGAAACAAATTATTTAATTGATTATTAACTAAAGTTGTTCGGATTTTGGAAAAAGTTTCAAATTCTACGAGGTCTCAGTTTTTCCCCTTACTTGACCAAAAAAGCGTTAATGGTGAAAAACGATTTTGAAATTCGCTCTTTTTCAACTAGCGCAACTCGCTTAAAAATTTTCGTAGAGGTTTTAGAAAAGGGGAATTTTCCTGTTTGCTAATAAGTTATATTTGTTTATTTTTCGCAATTTGGCGTCATTTTAATAGCTAAGTAGATCAAATATTCCCACAAAAATCAACTGAATGATACTTAAGCTCTAGCATTGTATCAATCAAAGTGTGAGTATTTATACTGAACATTACCAACCAAGGTGGCCCATGTTACAGACCCGTTGTCAAGTTCGGTTTTAGGGCGTATGAAACTGCAGCATATACAGTACAATAATGCATTGGGGCAACGTAACGGTTAGACAATGACAAAGATTTCCTGCGTTGATATTTCGCATCTGCTTGTTACATGAATTTCGCAACATAGACGAAGATATTTCTTGCAATAGTCAATGCGCTTCGGAAAGAAGAGTCATCCCTCATTATCGTTTTTATGACAAATTTAATTTACCAAATGTAATGGCCAAAGTTTAATGTGTTTTGTTAAACATGAGAATTTGCAGTCATAAGAAACAGTTACTTTTTTTGGCTATAAAATTTTCGAAGATATACAACTTACAGGTAATAGGTTTCTGTGCCTTTAGAAGTTGTGTTAATTTTATTGGCAACTAGCCGGTGTCACCCGGCAAGACCGCCCCATCATTAACGTTGGGGCCAAAAATATCGGATCAGCCGGCTGCATCGGCTTCATCCATTTATCCATCGTGTGCTTGTGTGAGCAGAAACGATAAAATTCTGCTTTTTATGAACATCCATACTTATTGTACTTGTAATGGTGATCATCTTATACTCTTAATCTAGACTGGTAATGCCTACAAAGAAAAAATCTTGCTACAAACTAACATTAATACTTTTAATAAATGTAAGGGGAGGGATAAAAACACCGTCGAAAATGATGGTGGCGGTCAAATGGCGGTTGTTTTTATAATAACAGAAATAAACTATTTAATGGTAAGCAGTGGTGGATATTCAAAATTGGGGGCCTGAGGCAAAATTCTAATAAGGGGCCCCGAAAAATTAATGTAGCTATAAATAATTGCAATTGAACAACGCCACCTTCTACAATGCTACAGATACGTTGGAAACGTTGAAACGCTCTTTTGCAGTAACTAGTTACCGCATTTCACAGTTTATCACCCTTCAAAAAAATTGGAGTATTTACAGCATAGTTGTAGGGAATATTCAAATGATTTGCACAATACAAATGCCTTAAAAACTTGGTGTGACTTAATTGCCATGAAACACACCTTAAAACAGAATTGTGCAGAATATTCAGATGTTATGCAGCAACATAGTCCATTTTTTTGTCAAAACATCTGAAACCACATAGATCTATTGTGCAGTAATCATATGGAGTATTACTCACCGCGATTGTAAAAATTGACAAACAAATATGCCAATAAACGCATCAAAAACTAACAATTTTTACACTGCCACAGCCTACTGTGAGATAAGGGCTGACAATATGCTTAGCTAGCATACTGCTAGACAAAGCTTAAACTTCCTAAAAATGTGAGTCTTCACAAGCCTATAAACGCTATGTCAGTAAAAAAACCATTAAATTTAATCGTAATGCATTGAGATAGGAGCTATCTGAAATTTTAAATGCTGGCACTGGTTAATTGCATTAGGTCTTTTGAGAAAAACCCAGGAAGTTTAGTTACAATCGTCGTTGCCGTATTTTTGTTTAGCACAGGTCAGCAATCAATTTACCAATAACAATATCCTCTACATTATTATCTTTGAATTCACTGACATTTGATCACATAGGGCTACTGGTATCATTTTCTGTTTCATTAATACACATAACTTGGATGCTTGAAATGCACTTTTTATCTCTCAGTTCTGCAGTAGTAGGGCGGTTTATTACAATAAATCTGTCCATTAGACTTGCATCATCAATGTCACTACTTTCTTTTCCTTCGTTTTGATACAATACTTTTGCACTCTTTATTTGACTGATGCACTTAAACTGTCTGGTATGAGGTCAGGTATACAGCAAATCAAAGACTACTATCTTAATTGAACTGATAATTTACAAATAAATCTGAATAAACAAACGTTTTTGATAAATATGATTGTAGTAGACTTCATGCTTGGAGGAGTCACCAGACAAATAAAGCGTTAAAGCCACTAAAATGTGTTATTGTTGTACTATCATAACCAAAGATAGTGGCAAATACCAATCATGAATAATGACTTAACTAATTCTCCTTCACAAATTCCTCTAAAAAGATAAACATACAAATGTAGCAAATTTGCTGTTGCATCATTGGCTTGATCAGAACACAGCAAGTACAAAGATGTCAAACAACTAACACTTAATGTTTTTAAATCTTGCAAAAAGTTTTTGTGGTTGCATATTTCTAATATTACGACTATTTTGCACCACAAACGCAACTGACCGATTTTTCTTTCAAAGCAAATTTATTTCCGCTTTCACCAGTATCTCACTAACATCATTAAACTGCTCATGAAAAAATGAATTAATTAATTCACGTTTTGATACAAGTGAAAACTGGACCGACTTCATAAATAAATTGTCACAGTTCACAGGCAAAGTCTGGTCTGCTCAAACAGCTAAAAATATAAGTTGTTCTGATCACATCAGCAAAATGAGGTTCCACCCTAAAAATTATTTTACACCCAAATTGTCACAACAATTTTTGTCGAAAGAACTGGAAAGCCTTCAGCCCAAAACAGTAATAGAAAAAATAAATTTTAGTTTTTGGTTTTTATTTAGACGGTGGCTATTTTGCTGCCAATGACATTTTACCCTTGCACTCTATTTTCCATTAAATGCTTGTGATTGGTCAATTGCAGTGACATATTAAAAACGTGACATCAAGTGATTTGTGATTAGTCGATCTCTGTGATGTATTAAAATTGACGAAAAGTGACAAAAAATTGATTTGACAAAATTGGAACTTTTAGCTTACACTCCCTCTTGCATCCACAAACTGCAATCCCCCCTTAATGTATACTGCCTCTGTTCAAGTACATTGCTTGCAAAGATTTAAACTTCTCACCATTTTATTTGTAGTTAGCATCACTATCCACAACTCCAAAACAATACTATGAGCATTGCAGGAAATAAGCCAATTTTGAAGACACACAAACGTAGAAGGCACAATAGATTGCAAGGGTAAAATGCCTTCAACGGCAAAATAGCCTAGTTACCACTTCCACAGTTGTTGAGACCAAGGGCCCATTTCAAAATGCCACAAAATAGCCTAAAACTAGACACGTCATTTTTGAAAGGAGGGCCCCTCGACAATTTAAAAAAGGGGGGACCCGAGGCGGCTGCCTCGTTCGCCTCACCCAATATCCACCACTGATGGTAAGCCTATTTTGCGATTGGGTGCTGCCCTTTCCGTATTTATATTTGTGGTTTTGAGTTCTTTGGCTGCGCTATTTGCCTTGTTTCCGGCGTAGCGACAAAAGCGTCTATGCCTTTGCCCCAATTCATTTACCATATTCTAGTGGGAGCCCATCAGGCCAAGTTATTTTCAAAAAAATATTCTTTCAAAATTTAGTTGTACAAATTATTAGGTTTATGGTTTTATTGTAATTTTTTCTTAAATATAGGATGTTGTTATTCTTCTTCTTTTTCTTTCAGCTTTTCCCTATTCGGGGTCGCCACAGCACGAAAGTATTTTCCATTCGACCCGATCGACTTCGTCTCCCTCCTTAGCTCCAACTCTTTCCATATCTTCTCTCGCCCAATCCATTCACCTTCCTCTTTTCCTTTTATCGGGCACCGCCATCTCCATCAGTCTTTTTCCCACGTAGACTTCTCTCCTTTTCACGTGTCCATACCAGCGTAGCCTCGCATTTCCAAATTTGCCTTCTAGTTTTGCAATTTTCGCGGTCCATCTCACGTAGGGGAAGGGAAGGTGATTTGAGACACTTTTTATATTTTTGTCTTTCAATTCCAAACGGCTTGTGATAGATATTTGGTTGATGGCACAAAGAAAACTAGGCTTCTTTGCTTACTTTTCGGGAAAAACTACGATGTTTTAAACTGAGTACTTTTTACTCAACTACTAGTTAAAAAGTGGTACCCAAATGTATCAACCCTCCTTCCTGGGAGGGTGAGTTGATACGCCAAGAATGTGATTTGATACAGGGGAAGGTGAGTTGATACGGTATGCTTGAGAAAGCTTATTTTTTCGGTTTCACTGCTTCAATGTGCTTTTACACTTTAATAAGCTCTAGTTGAATAATTTTTCAATATTGTATTAATTATTATTTTGAGTGAATCATCAAATAGTGGCTCAATTCCAACCTTAGTTAGTCAAGTTTTTACTACAAGAATTGTATGCTAAACTAAAAGCATCAACATTAATGCATGTGAAAGTCGAATCATATTGTATTTTGATTCTAACATGTACACTAAAAATGAAACATGTCAAAAAAAACAAACAAGTACAAGCGACTAAGTTGAAAAATCCAAACAAATTTCAAAGAATTAGCATAATAGCAGTTTTGTGTGGTATTAGGAAAATGTTTGCTCTTCTAGTATTTACAAATAGATTCTGCTCATAATTGAAATTACTGGCACAGGCTTGTGAAACTTCAAGCTAGGTCTAATTTGCTAAAGTCAAAATTAAACCGCAATTGATTACTTCTTCTTTCTGACCCACCAACAGCAACTAGAGCAGGAAGTATAAGCACAATGTCATCAGGGGCAAATGAAGCAGCATCTTTTTCATTTACAATAAAAGTTTGTCCTCTATCTCCCATCCCAGAGTCAATTTTGCTATTGACTTTTTGGAGAAACACTCCTTCATATTCACAATCATCCCTATCATACTTGTCGATCCGAGCTATAAATTTTAATGACCTTGATTTTCCAGCCACCAATACAATTGCATAATCACCCAACTTAACTTCAATTTTCTCCTCCAACTCGCAGTCACAATCATCATTGTATATAAGTTCCATGTCTTGCTCATCAGTAGAAGATGACCTGATCACTAATGGTGCTTTTTTTTTGGAAAACAATTTTCTTTTAGTCCTTTTTCCACGATCAGCTGACTTTTTTGGTAGTTTCTGTGTATGCCTTTTTTCTACTTCATCACGAACAGGAGTGTCGGTATATATTCTTGTTTTACCTCTTTTTCTAATAGAATTTTTTTTTGATGCCGCTTTGGGAAGAGGTAAAACATCTTCAGGAGATACGAAATTAGAAGCCGTGTCAAGACTTGATGAAGTGAGAGTTGCTTTTTCGAGAAAATTAGCTAACTGATCAACATCACCTGAAGCATTGTCGCGGTGACTAGTAGGCCTATCCAAAGAAGAATTGCAGGCTTGTTTATTGCCCAATTTACTTTGAAAAGCTTGAGGATCTGCAGAACTGCTCCCAGAATCTTGAATAATGTCACGATCAGTAACAAAAGCGGGGGCGAATCAGTTTCGTCAAAACTTTGAGGGTTATATGGCCAGTTACCTGTCGAACAAAATCCTGACATTATATTTCGTGGAGTCATTGCAACCATTTGGGCTTCCTTAACTAACGACGAAACCTCATAAATTGTCACATTCTTTCCTGGGTTAGTCCTCATCCAATTGTTCATTGCTATGTTGCATCCAGTTTTAAATGGCCCATAAACAGATACATCCAAAGGCCGTAATTTATGGGATGTTTTTGGAGGTATTGTTAAAAGAACAATATCTAAATCTCTTGCCTTGTCAATTGCAGCAATAGACAGATGTGATTCATGATTGTCCATGAGCACTAAAATCTTGCGATCTGGTGAGCAGCCAGTAAGCTCACTAATGTGCATCAAAAAATCAACAAAACGATATGCATTGATCCAACCAGATCTGGTTGCTCTTCCAATACATCCAGGTGGACCGCCACGAATAAAGTGTTCCCTGTATCGCACTCGTGGGAAGATCAGCATAGGAGCCAAAGCATGCCCTGCAGCACACACTACATAAAGAACAGTGACAAGCTCGCCTCTTTCTCCACATGTTACAGAACCCACACTTTTTGTTCCAATCGCAGTTACAACCTTTTTTGGATTTTGAACGGCAGTTAGACCAGTTTCATCTAAATTAAAAATTCGATCCGAAGTAAGCTGATGCTTATCTAACACAATGCCACAATTGTCAAAATATTCTTTTACATTGTGATGATTGATAGCTGACGTGCGACCAATTGATGTGGCTTCAGGAGTCCTTATTGAAAGTTGGTGCCTCTCTTTGAACCCTTTCCACCACTCTTTTCCAGCTTTCCTATTTTCTTCCCAAGAATGTGGAATAGATAATTCGTTTGCAGCAGCAAATTGAAATGAAAGTTCTTTGCATTTTTCAACTGACAGTCCAAAAAACATATCAGCCAAGTGCACAATGTGAGACGATAACTGTTGTTCCATCTCCGGCGAAAAAATTTGATTGTTTAGAATGGTAGCTTGATAACCAATAGTACAAGTGGGATTTGCCTCCTTCTTTTTCATATATCGCATTAGAGTCATTTTGTCGACATTAAAATTGGCAGCTGTCTTTCGATAAGACATACCTTCTTCGGTGACACATTTAGCTGCTCTTTTCAACACATCCGGCGGTGATCGAAAACATCGATTAGTTTTTCTTTCATATTTAAACGGCATACTGTTTAGTCCTGCAATTACTGTAAAGCAAGTTTAAATAGAATAAAAGTTCTATTCAAATACAAAATATCTGAAATAAGAGTAATTGCTAGCTTGTAGGGGCTACCAGCACCATAGCCTACAATAATTACTGTGCAGTTATATCAGAATACGAAACCGGTTAATAAATCTTTTTGTAGGCAACCTAACTACTGATTAGGTGCTCTGTGCTTTTTTAATTGTCTTCCATGCTCCAAGACACCAAAAAGTTTCATCAAATGATCATACCATGTTATAATACGGAAGATGATTTGATACACCGTATCAAATCACCTTCAATGCACTGTATCAAATCTCCTTTTCAGCACTTCGGATAGAAATTCGACAACTAACATCTCAAGAAAAGTAATTGGAAAAAACAACTGCACTAGATAACAACCTAATCTAGCAACAATTACTTCACCATATTGGCAGCTTTATTAACCCTTTCTTTAATTCTGCAGTCAAGCTGAAGTTTGGAAACGAAATTTTACAAAAACTTTACAAAAATAACTTCTCTTCTTCATTTATTTCAAACTCATTTAAACCAGCTTTTCCTATAAACTGGATCAAGTTTTTTGACTATTTCTTTTACGTGGTAGCGTTAATTAACTAAAATTTATTTTATGGAATTCCGTAGGGGTGCTGTATCAAATCACCTCCCGTATCAAATCACCCTCCTTTCCCTTATTTGTTTTTTTATCTTGTTCTTTCTTGTCACTCCCAGTGCCCATCTCACCATTTTCAACTCTGCAACTTCCATTTTTCTCACCTGTCTTTCCATCACTGCCACCGTTTCCATTCCACAAAGCATAATTGGTCTAACAACACTTGTACATTTTACCCTTAGCCCTTGCTGATTACTTCCTGTCACACAAAACTTCAGACACCTTCTTTCAACTCACCCATCCTGCTTGGATTCTTCTCCTCACTTTTTCTTCACATCTTCCATTGCTACTAACTGTCGAACCCAGGTATTTGAAGTTTTTGCTCTTTTTACCTTTTTTCCTTGCAGCTTTAACTCTCCTCGATCATCCACACCCCAGCCTTCAAATACTCAGTCTTGCTCCGGCACACTTTGAGGTCTCTTCTCTCCAGTGCATTTCTCCAAATCTTCAGATCATCTTCTAGCTCCCTGTGATTTTTCCTAGATAGCACTATGTCATCTGCAAACAGCATATCCCATGGTGCGTTCTTCCTGATGTCCTTCGTCAGTTTGTCCATGAAGATGGCAAAAAGGAATGAGCCTTGGTGAAGTCCAACACCTACCTTAAATTCCTCATCCAACCCTGCTGCACTTCTCACAGTTGTTGTCGCTCCGTCATACACATCCTTAATGATCTTTATGTAGCACTCTGATGTTTCAGCTAACCGCAAGCATTCCCACAGTTCCTCTCTGGGTACCCTGTCGCATGCCATTCCCAAGTCAATAAAGACACAGTGCACTGCCTTCTGCCCTTCAGTCCACTTTTCCAACAGCATTCTCAGACAGAAGATTGCGTCGGTGGCACTCCACCCAGGCATAAACCCAAATTGTTGCTCAGCGGTCGTCACCTCCTTCCTTATCTTTGCTTTTATTACCCTCTCCCACAGTTTCATAGTGTGGCTCATCAACTTGATTCCCCCATAATTTCCACATTCCTTGATGTCTCCTTTACCTTTGTACAAAGGTACGAGCACGCTCCTCCTCAATTCATCTGGCATCCTCTCCCCTCGTAGGAGTATATTGAAGAGGTTCACTAGAAATTCTACACCTTTATTCCCTAGAGGGATCCATGGCTCCACTGGTATGTGATAAGGTCCTTGAGCCATTCCCTTCTTCGTCTTCCTCAACCCCGTCTTGACTTCTTCTCCAGAGATATCTCTCACGTCCCTTTCTATCTCTTCTGTTCTCATTTCTTTTCTTTCTCTAGGATTTTCCTGGTTGAGTAAGTTGTCGAAATACTCCTTCCATCTCTGTTTCACTTTCTCTTCTTCCATCAGCATCTCTCCAGCTTTACTCTTGATTACACTTACTTGTTGTACATCCTTGCTTTGTCTGTTTCTCTGCTTTGCTATCTTGAACAACTCCTATCCTTCTTCTTTGTTTCCAGTTTTTCGTGCAGTTCGTCGTATGCCTTGTTTTGTGCCTTTGCCACTTCTCTCTTAGCTTGTTTTCTTGCAGTTTTATAGGCCAACTTGCTTACATCATCTTTGATGGTATTTCATACCTTTCTAGCTTCTTTCTTATCCTTCAGTTTCTCCTGGACTTCCTGGTTTCACCACCAGGTCTCCTGTCTACCTGCCGAGCTAATTTTTTCCGAAGTTTCACCCAGTTCCATTCTGGCAACGCTCCGTATCATCTCAGCTACTCTTCGCCAGTCTTCCTTTCCACCAAGTATTCCGCTTTATATCACTTCCATTGTGAAATTGTTTTTCACTTTGGAGTCTTTCAGCTTCCACCATTTTATTCTCTTCACTGGTTTAGGTACTTTCCTCCGCTTCGTCCAGATGATTGTCGCACTGACGACCATTCTGTGCTGTTTTGCTACACTTTCACCAACAATAAACTTTGTAACCAGCACCTCCTTGATCCTTCGTCTTCTCACGATAACGTAATCCACCTGCGAACTGCATACGCCACTGTTGTAGGTGACTTTGTGGGCTGGTTTCTTTACACTGTTGTAGTTCTTAGTGATCGCGTGTTCCATTCTCTTAGCAAAACCCACCATTGCTTGTCCTTCGTTATTTTTCTTCCCCAATCCATGTCTGTCCATGCATTCTTCATCACCGTTGTTCCCTTCTCCTACGTGCCCATTTCGGTCTGCTCCCACCACAATTCTTTCATTTTTTGATATCTTTTCCATTGTCTCATTTAGGTCAGGCCAGAATGCTTCCTTTTCTTCACGTACGCACCCCACCTGCGGCGCATACGCACCAATAACATTCAACATAACACCATCTAGTTCTATCTTCAAGCATATCATTCTGTCTGTCACCCTTCACAATTCCACTACCCTCTCCACATACTTCTTTTTTAATATGATTCCCACACCATTCTTTTTGTTTCCGCTTCCACAGTACCACATTTTATATCCTCCACCTATACATCTTGCTTTCTCCCCCTTTCAGCGAGTTTCCTGCACACACAGTATGTCCACCCCTCTTCGCTCCATAAGGTCTACCACTTCTCCTTTACCGGTCATGGTTCCAAAGTTTAATGTAGGAGCCCTCAGCTTGGTCTTCTTAGCTCTTTTCTTTTCTTCATTTATCTCCCTCTTCTCCACTGCTTTCCACCTCTTCTTTGCATCCAAGTAGCATGTCCACCAGTGGCCCTTGGTGCCCAGTCACTGGTAACGGTCGTTGTTATCCTGGGCCTCGACCTATCCGGTATAAAGTCAGATACGACGCGCATTCAAAACATTTGTCTAGGTTTTACGCAGGATGCTCTTCCTGTCGCAACCCTGCCCATTGATCCCGGCTTGGGACCGGCACCAAGGCTGCTCTAACTTGAACAACCTTTGAGGCTGGATTTCTGTTGTTGTATTGTTTTATAATATACAGGGTCCGCCATAAGTAGCTATATATTTTTTCTTGCTTGTAAATTTATTGATGCTTATTTAGTTTTTTTTATTTCTTATGTCATTCAAAACTGAAATCTTATATTTTATTTCATATTTCAGATCTCGTACTGTTATATCTTGTATTTTTATTTTATGTTTGAGATATATTGTATAACTCTTATGTCAGCCCTTTGTGCTAAGTTTATGCGAGACTGGCTGGATACCAACCTGCCTAATCGATAGAGTAGCAGGCGAAGACCGCTTGAGTGACCATCTCGTTTGCCAGATTTGACCCCACCTGACTTTTTTCTGTGCGGCGTTCTGAAAGAGAAAGTCTACTCAGCAAAGCCCCGCAACATTGCTGAACTTAAGAAACAAATTTGAGCTGCCATTGCTCAAGTGCCGTTGAAGCTGTGTGCTAAAGTATGCCGCTCAGTCCCTGAAAGATTAACAAAATGCATTGAGCTCCACGGAGAGCACACGGAGCTTCAATAATTATCATATTTTATGTTACAAAAAACTTTAGTTTAGCTTTTGTTACTTTCTGTACTGTACTACCTTATTTTTTTATGTTCTATTTATCATATTGAAACAAGAATATATAATTACTTCTGGCGGACCTTGTAGATATAGTTGACTTAACAGGCAACATATCACCAACGGCAAAAATCCTTGCTTTATAATATATGTCGGCGTCCCCCAGCAGGGACCCCATCAGTAACATCGGGATTGAGAATGTCGGTTCAGCCAGTCAAGCCTGTTTCACCCATCAGAAACTTGGGTAAACAGTAACAAAAATTTTATGTTTTTTCTGCACACAAGATTTTCACAACTTGGTGCGTTTCTTTTCCTAAAAGAATTTCTGATTTCAAGTTTCTGGCTGTGCCTTATGTCTATGTGCTCTGTTCACTGCTTACGTTAACCCAAAGGGGCCTTGTGTTTTCCTTAGTATGGAAGTAGGGAATACATTTGCAACATTAAGCTGTTTTGAAGCAAAATAGAAAAAATGTTTTTCATGTTGTGCGATTTCACACAGAAACGTTCTTTTTTTTCGTTTCCCCTTAAGTATTTCCTAGTCCGTTGCATGTTCTTATCTCTCAGCTTGGCATGCCCAGGAAAGTGAAAAGATTCCTTGCTTTTCCTCAAACTTTTAGATTTGATCCCGGTAGCTCTATAAAGGTATTATCAAACAAAATAGAAAAAAATGTGTCCCCTTAGTACAGTTCGATTTTACCCCGGCAGGTCATGCCATCACCCGTGCCGAGTCAGAGCGTTTCAATTAAGGCAACTGCACCGGCTTCAACGACAAACATTTGTGAGAGCAGCAACGAAAAGTTGTTGAAAATACAGGCCATAGCTCCTCTACACGTAATGGTGATCATCTTGGTCTATTAATCAAGACTGGTGGTACTCAAAAAGAAAGAATGATATGACAAACTATCATTCCTTCTTTTCAAAGCTGTAGGAAGGAAAGTAAAACATAGTCAAAAATGGTGGTCGTTTTAGCAATTAACCCTTAAACGTCAGATGTTAACTTCAGGCAACATACAACATTTTACTCTCTAAATCACACGCAATGAATTTTAGCGCTTAAATGCCGGTTGTAAACTAAAATCCACATACCTACGATACGATTTATAGCATTTGATTCGAAAAAATTTGTTTGCTCTTAGAATTTATGGCCAGAGTAATTGATGAACAAGTACATGTGCCAACTTTTGAAAATCCATGGTGGTTTGGCATGAAAAAAGACACTTGCTGTTAGTCTTCACTTTTTGTAAATTATTTGTAAATTAGTAGGGGCCTAAAACGTCTTCTGTCGATTTTTGAGAAAAGTACCATGTTCATGTGTGAAATGAGACTCACTTTTTTAAATGTTAACTGAAGGCAACATTAGGCTATGAGATGCCTTATTGTATTGTTTTTTTGATAATTTATTTGCTTGTTATCACCACTGCAAATTATATTATTATAAGCACCACTGCAAGCAATGTATTCCAAAAAAGCCCAAAAAATGGGACTACAAAATCTTTGTTCTCACTGACGACAAAGGAATTGTTTACAACTTTGACATATATTGTGGCAAAATCCATCCTGTTGAAGGATTTCCAGATATTGGTGCAAGTGGCAACATTGTTCTGAAATTGGCCAGCATTGTGCCTCCAATGATAAATTACAAACTATTTTTTGATAACTGGTTCACAAATGTTGGTTTAGTGTGTGAGTTGCAAAAGGTTGGAATACTGTCAACTCCGGATATAAGAGACACGTCGGGACCAGCTAAATCAGTCTCTTGTATCCGGATATCCCTTATAACCGAATGTACACAGTTTGATCCGATACCGTAAGATCACGAGTTTTGAATGCTCAAAACACCCTTTTTGAAGCTTTTCATACATTCCCCGCATACAAACGTTGCAATGGGCATTAGACTGCTACCGTAGTTGAAAGTCGAAAGGCAGCTACAGAAGTACGATTAGCCTATAAAGCTGAATTTGACATCTCGCAGACAGAAATCCCTTGGCAGAATGGGTTATCCCTTATAATCGACTGAAATTACTATAGAAAATTATGATTGGGACTTTGAAATTTGTCCCTTATTAGCGAAATTCCTTATATTTGCATCCCTTATAAGCGAATAATTTTTCTATTATTTCAAATTGAAAATGATTGTGACCATTTAAAACCGTCCCTTATAAGCGAAAATCCCTTATAATCGCATCCCTTATATCCGAAGTTGACAGTACAATCCTTAGGAACAGTGCTGCCAAATCGAATTCCTAACATCAGCTTGCCTTCTGAAAAACAAATGAAAAAGAAAGGAAGAGGTTGTGTTGAAGAATGCACAACTTTGGTATGTGGGCAGAGAGTGTGGGCTGTCAAGTATTTTGAGAAACGTTGTGTGATGTTTCTCACAACTTATGCTTCTGTTTTGCCTTTAGTAGAGAAACAAAAATATGACAGCAAAGAAAGAAAGAAGGTTCCCATCCAAGTCCCAGCAATTGTCGACATCTACAACTCTCACATGGGAGGTGTAGACAGACTAGACCATATTATTGCCCTTTACCGAAGTTGGATTCGTTTACGAAAGTTTTACCACAAAATTTTCTTTCATTTTGTCGACATGATGTGTGCCACTGCTTGGAGAGAATATCGTGAAGATGCAGCAAAACTGGGATGCTTTGCTGCTGCTGCTGCTGGCATAAGTCTGCTAAACTTCAAAACCGAAATTGCAGAGGCATTCTGCAAGCAAGGAAAAACAGCATGGAAAAGAAACGGCAGGCCATCCTGCACTGTTGAGCAGGATTTTGAAGCAAAACGCAAGAGGGGGCCTGCCAAACCAATACTTGGAGAATCTGTACGAAAAGATCAAGTTGCCCATTTTCCAGAGTTTGTGCAAAACAAAGGCAGGTGCAAGATGCCAGGCTGCAAAGGCATTACTAAAGTGTTTTGCTCAAAGTGTAAACTCAATTTGTGTTTCACCCCAAAATCTAATTGTTTTCTGAAGTTTCACAATAAAACTTGAAAACAAATCTAGTGATTTTTGAAGTTTGAGGGTCTTTAAAGACAGATGTTGCTTTCAGTTAACAAACCCCAAATTCCCCCACCAAATTGGGTAAGCACACATAAACATAACTAATTCATAAAAACACTCTATTTAAGCCAATAAAAATGCTAAAAAAATTTTTAGCTGCTAAAATGAAAATTCAGGCGTTTAAGGGTTAAAGAAATAAAGTATGTATAATTACGCTTATTTAACGATTTGATGGGCTTCCTTTTCTGTTTATATTTGTGACGTTAAGTTTTTGGCTGCGCTGTTTGCTTTAATTCGGCCTTAGTATGAAAAGCAGCCATGCATTCAAGAAAGAACAGTCAAAGTATTCCAAAGGATTTAGGTTTTGTAGAAATTGCAATTGTGTGAAATGCAAGCCCCACAATTTTGAGCATTTTTAACCCACAGGCTACATTTCATAAACGTTTAGTGACTTCATTTTTTGATGAATGTTTTTGAAAACGGAGATAGACAATGCCAAAGAGCCATGCTTGTGAGGAAAAGTAGTCAAAACGTACCAAAGAACTTACTTTGTCGAACAATTGCAAGTTGGTTTGATCAAGTAGCATAATTGTTCAATTAAAAATAGAACATGATGTATTGCAACCAATTTTTGATCAGCCGCTATAAACTAATCCTTATAGCCCTGGCTAATCTGTGCCGCACACAGCTGGAAAGCAAATTACAAAAAACTTCTTTGATTATGATGTCATCATGACATCACCAACCCTTTGTGACGTTCACCACGGGGTAATGATCAATCGTGCCAAGTTTGATGTTGCTTCATCCGGTACTTTCGGAAGAGTTAAAGCGTACGTCCATACGTGCGTACAGACAGAATCGCGCTTTATAAATTAGATTAGCACAAAAAGAAACTACGCTTTTATAAAAATTTTTACGAAAAACTTTAGGAGAGTTGTGCTAGTTGAAAAAAGAGCAAATTTCGAAATGGCTTTTTACAGATAACATTTTTGGGTTCAAGTAACGGGAAAAATTGCGACCTCATAGAATTAAAAATTTTTTCTAAAACCTGAACAGTTCTACAATCAACTCCAGGTTGGTGCAATGCTGTTGCGGCATTTATTTACTGGCAGTACACAATGCAGATAATCTGTATGTAAGCAGAAAAAACTCAACTTTTTTCTTCAAATTTGCACAAATGTTTAAGTGCGTGGGGACATTGGGTTTAAAAAAGTCAAAGGTCTTCGATATATATGAGTTCCTAGCGTTCAAGATGCATTTTTTTCTAGAAGGCTGGAGAGGGAGGAGGGAAGGAAAAAATATTACAGTTTCTCTAAATATTGTTTGCAAATTTCCCCTCTTTTTGGTTCACACCTTTCTACTGTAATATTCTGGAATACAAATGATAATTTTTTAATAGTTCAACAGAAAATTAACTTTACTTTTTGAATTTATTTAATTAGTCGATACTAAGGCATCTTGTAGATTCCGCCACTGTTAATTTTAAGCTTATATTGCGCACGCTCACTACTGTGAGCAGGATGCGATATATGCTTTAATTCCCAGCCAAGCCAGTGCCTTTATTACGTTATAATTAGAATTATAAGAGCTGGTGATAGCCTGTTTAGATATTCATTTAAGTAATGGATATTAAGGCATTTTTTAGGCTCACTGTAATCACTTGAGAAAATATCACTTCCACGACCGGTTTCGTTCCTATTAGAACTTTACTTTTTGTAGCTGCCATCTGTGAAATTAGCTATCAAAATATTTCAAAAGGAAGTTCTATCCCTTAATCCGCAAACCCATCTGAAAAGTGGCCCCTAACACTCGAGGTCTTCTTGTGGTGCGCTAATAGCTTCACCATGTTAAAAACAAGTACTTTTGCGCTACCCACAAATTTCAGTGCCTGAAACTAAAACGGTTTTCGCTCCAGAAAGAGTCATGTTTTCCGAGATTTTGAATCTTTTTTTAGACATTTTGGGTGACGTAGACGGGAAGGGCAAAGGGAGCTAAGGCGTTTACCATCCAAGTGTTCTGCTTTTTTTATCCTTCTCAAGCTCTTTTGTTTTAAAAAAATAATATGTAGTGAGATCATCTCGATCAATAAATGATGAAATCCTCTTACACCCCTTTTGGATACGCCCCTACACTTGAGAACTGTATTTGAAAACATTTTGCATCATTCACCTGTCATCCTACCGCTCCCAAAAGCGAATTCACTGCTGCTATAAAGCTAGGCAACAATTTACTTCGAAATATTGGTGCCTAATTTTGGGCATTGAAGAGAAATTTTTCAAGAAAAGTCACTTCTTTCAGAAGAGAAAAACTTTTTGCTTTTATTGATTCAAAATGCTTCCTCCCCCGACAACAAAGCGTAACCACTACCGAGCTACGGCGTGATAGTTTGTGTTTAATTCGGAGAGGAGCTAATTATCATCCAAAAGGGGGTTTCGGGGGCGTGTGGATCCGATGCTATGATGAATTTTTTAAAAAAGAATTAATAGTTTTCACCATGTCACTAATGATTCTGAAAAAAATTGTCACCCTTTCAGTCCCTTAGCTATGATTGTTTGTTTTAAAACATGAAGGTTGTTTAGAAAAAAGATTGAATTTCCTGAGTTTTGGGAAGGTTTGCGTCACCAAAACACTGTATGCGGCCCTTTATCACCTCTTAGTGGTCGAAGAATCATAGATTTGTCTATGCAAGAGTTGAATTGCACTGCTGAGGTAACTGCTTCAAAACTGTATAGGTTAACTTAGATATTTTTTGTAACAAAAAGCTCTTTTTCTGTAGATGAACGTTACATTCAAATTTCCTTTGGGCACGGCGAGAATCACGGATACATTTAGAACAATTTGTGTTCTTCAAATCCGCTTTGGAGTTGTAAGTCCTGCTGGAAAAATGCATTTCCACTAAGCCTACAAGCGCTGCATCCAAGCAGAATGTTGCAGCATGTTTCTTTTCCAAAGATCACAGCAACCCAAAAATTTTGTAGAAACCGAACCTATGAGTTCACAATTATGAGCTGCGCTACGAAATCAGGCACTCACTGTCGCGGAAAATGAGGGGGCCGGCGCAAAGTCAGGGCAAATGAGGATGACCCTTTTTCCGTAGCCATAGCATTTAAAGGTCATGGAAACTTCAAAAACCAGGTGAAAGTGCAGATCTTTTTTGTAAAAAGCTGGAACAATTTCATGGTGTAGCTTCTCTCCATTTTGACAAATTCTGACCTTGCGTCTGTAAAAGGGCAAAGGCAGCCTCCCGCAGCATTATGTGGGAAAGCAATTTCTCGGGATCCAAAGTTTTGGTGATCGAACCATGGGAGTAAATAATTGATCGCTTGCACCTTACACATTATACTTATGTTGTGTAAATTCTGTTCATTTTTTAGGAAAGAGATCAAGTTATGGCTTATAGTAGAAAATCGATGCCCTGGTATATCCAGTATTTCTATCAGTCAGATATATCTGCTGCTGAAGATAATGGATCAACTGAAGTTTATTATCGTTATGAGATTGATAGCCTACCAAAAAACGGCTCAAAAACGATTAATTTGACTGAAGTAAAAGACATCAACGAAGAGTCCCCCAAGAATCCGATTAATAACTCCAATATTCTTAGCACAATGCATTCGATTCAGTTTTCTTTAAAAGACACATTCCTTAACGCTGACTGGCTGACAAATTTGAAAAGTTTTGATGACGTCATTCCAACAGTTACGTCATCTGAAATTATGACCTCACCCAACTCCGACGCATTGGCAAATCACGAGTTTGGAAGTGGTGCAAGCGGTGACGTCACTGAATCAATGACGTCATTAAAATCGATTATCAACGTTGTCGTGGACGAAAAGCAAAGCTTTAACAATAGATCAGAGAAAGAACACGATTATTACTACGGAAGTGTTTTGAAAAGTAATGTTTCTTCGAACAATCATTGGAACAACACTGGTTTGTTAGGAGAGTTGATAGCAGAGAAAAATGATAAAATTGCTGCCCATGATTTACACACAGATAAGAATAGAGATGACTCTAATGTTGGATTTCTACTCGATGATAATGATGATGAATACTGGGACGCATATGAACAAAATTATATCCAGAAAGTTAGCACATACGATTACTATGCAGCAGTTCATGGCAGTGATGACAACTCTGAATATCCAAATTAACTCGAGTCATTAGGCTTTGCTGCTGAAGAAAGTGCAGTTGCTCGTTCAACAACAGCTAAAATGGAAGATTTAAACAGTGCAACACAAAACAAAAAACGGTGCAACACAAAACAAACTAACACAACGTCCAAAAATTTATCTCCACTGCTTATTATAACCTTACAAACAAGTTTTCAGACTAGGACTTGCAACTGTTGTTTTGAAAGAATTTGATTACGTTAAGAAATTTAGATAATATTCTATTTATTTATAGTGGCAGCTCAGTGAATATACGCCTCATTATGAAGACAAGCTTATAACGTTGCAACTTTATTGTATTGCATTTTTGTACTGCGAACTTGAAGGACAGCGGTATCTAGTGTAGAGAGGCCACACCTGCTATGGAGTTTTAAAGCTTCAGCAATTTGCCCATTAAAATCCGCTTAGAAGAGTTGTTTTCTGTGATATATTTTCAACCTTTGGTCTTTGAAGTCTTTTCTCAGTTGCGCTAGAACCAGAGTTTCAAGTTACCTTTCGAAAACTGAAATTTGTAGCTTGCAAACTGATTTAGTTTTTGCCTTATTCCGCGATCTAAAAAAATCTTCACCGTAACTGTGTGGATGATTTCCCAAAAGTGGTCTTCAACCTAAAAAAGGCTTTGAACCTAGCTCTCTGGAGCGCGTTTCAATCCAAGAGAAATCGGCCAGGTTGTGCAAAAGATTGGTTCACTGCTGTATAAAATTGTTGTGTTCAGAAAAGTGGCGCACGAACGGTAAATATTTTAGGGGTCAAAATCCTCATGACAATGAATGGTATACAATTTTCAATGCTGGGCAGCAGCTAGTTAATGTTACCACAACCGACGTGATGGTGTAATGGTTAGAGAGTCTGCTTCGCAGTCGGTAGACCGTGGGTTTATTCCCTTTGTTGAGTTATACCAAAAGACTTTAAAAAATGGTATCCACAGCTTCCCTGCTTGACGCTCGGCATTTAGGGGAGGTTGTGGAGAACAAGCCGGAAAGCTCGCTTGTTGTGTCCTTGGGCAAGGCGCATAATGGGACGCCCCCACCTGTATGTAAAAGACAGGTGGCCCAAAAACCTTGGAAATGGCAACTCCCAAGCAAGTGCGGGCGTCCCATCCAAAATATAGCGATACCATTCGCTTTCTCGTGAATGGAGGATAAACATGGACAATACAGTACAATACAAAAATACTTTTTTAGTAATTGTAACAGGAATTTAGTTATTTTTTTGCTAGAATGAGGAAATTTGTAACTAGTTATTATTAAACCCAGTAAAATTTCAAGTTATAATTGCTTTCACTGGAGAAAAAACAATATTTATTGATTTGTTTTGAAAAAATTTGAAAAATCGAATATTATTGAAAAAATAGTTCACGTTTTTGGTCAAAAAATTTTATTTCATTGGCTCCCTTTGACAAATCGGAAATTTGGGACATTTTAACCTTGACCTATTAACTTGAAATTGTCAAAGATTATGAAGGAATAAATTGTAGTCAAAGTTAGGAAGTTTAAAACCAAAATCTTTTGTCGTTTTGGGGTAATTCTATAACTGACAGGGGTGAGACATATTTGCTCCCCCTATTGCCAAGTAGGTTAAATTAATCTTACACATCTAATCGAAAATTGATATGATATCTAAATCCCGGTCCTGTCGGCCAGCAGAATGACATGAATGTGGAACAAATGCATTGGCTTAACAGTTTACATATGCCAACGCTCAAAGTTCTTGCATCGACAATTAAACAAGATGCTACGATAGCGGGGTGGTTGTACGCATGATCTACGATGAAAGTCTGCAGCCAACTCTCAACCAGTGTTGGTCACTGGTTTGAATCCCGTTCGTAGTAGTTTTTACCAACTACCCTTTGAGGCCGGTTTTTAAAGCCATTTATTTTTGCAATTAACAAGAAGCATAGAACTCTAGCAGAAACTACAGAGCACCGGGAAATTGACGCGTCTATTCGAAAATATGTCAATTATGCCAACAAGTTTAGAAGCTGACGTAGAGGGCTATCCATTGAAAGTTTTTTTCCATTCACCGGTTTTCTCTTCTTTTCGGCAAAGGTGCAGATAGCTTTAGGCAGTAACGGGGACCGGTATTGCATTAGAAATTTAAAATTTTTCATTTCAAAGCAAATTAAAGAGCGGTTTCAATTGTCGGTTTTACCTTGCATCAAAAATAGGTCAATCTTGCATTTTACATCGAAAATCTCGGCCATAGAAAGTAACTGCAATTGCCGGTACTTACTTTTAAAAATTTGTAACTGTAACTAAGTTATTTTTCGCTTGGTAATTGTAACCATAACTCAGTTATTTTAAAACAATAACCAGCCCACCACTGTTAATTTGTTAACAAAATTTTTTAAACTCGATAAAAACTCTATGCAAGCATTAGCCTAAAACTTGTTCTAAAAAGCAAGAAAATGCTATTTTTTGTGTAATTTTTCTCGGGGGCGTGCCCCGTACCCTTACAATAATCGCGCTTTCGGCCTTCTTAATCAGAGAAACCAACCCCCCATAACAAATTTCTGCCTACACCACTGGTTCAGACCAGTTGGCATAGTGGGTGTCTATTACAACACAGCAATTGTGCAAGAGGGGCGCCTCTCCCTTAATCCCACAATGTAACTATGCTGAGATTTAAACTCACAATTAATGTTGCCATAATCGCCGCTTGAATTTACCCAATCAGTTGTCGATTGAATCATTGCACTAAGCACTTTTTCAAATCGCATTGCGAGATTTGACAGCATGTTTGTTGTCACCAAAAAGCAGCAGTTTAACCCACCGAATTGTGTTGCCAGCATATGTTCGTTGTTAAAATCTGCCACACACGTAACAGTAAAATTTACCAACTCGAAATTTAATTTCACTTCATTTTGACTGACTTTTTCATTGAATCACGCCTGGGCTCCTGTCAACTTCTTTAAAAACTGCATTTCGTCCTCTTCTCACAGGCAATCCTAATGCAGTTGCACATCAAGCCAGTTGGCTTTGAAGCTGTCAATAGGTCATGTCAACCCAATTCATTGCCAAAAGCATTGTAATTAGGCACAAGAAACTTCCTTTGTAGCACGCAGTAAGCAATATCGATGCAGGTATTGAGCTCGAAATATTACAACAAGCCAGTGCTCTGAAAGTTTCCAATCTGGCTTGACTGCTTTCAACGTCCAATGTTGGTGGAAAAGAAAATCGAGCATTTGAGTCCTATGCAACTGGCGCGGTGATGCAGTTGTTGAAGCGTCCGGTTCGAAACCGATAGAACAGAGTACGATTCCCTTGCCCAGTCATACCAAGACTTTAAAAATGCTATACCACGAAAAAAATGATCCCTTGCTTGGTGTTCAGCAGTAGGAGCATGAAACTGAGTTCATTCAGTTATTGTTAAAATATACTGTGACGCAAAAAAAACTCTATCCGCTTAAAAATAGCCCAAAAAATGAAGAATAATTCACAATAAAAGCTTCCAACCAGTAAATGTCAAAGCCCTGTCGGAAAGCTTAAATCCAAGAAGATGTAAGCATTAGCACCATATTGCGCGGAAAAATTACATACACAAGTAAGTTCAGACGATAGAATATATTCCATCAACACAATTAACTAACACTGACAACGAATACACAATACAAATGGAAAGAAATTTTAAAAATAAATCATAAATCAAACAGTTTAACTGGATGGAGCAGGGTGCTCACAAAAAATGAGATTGCGGTAACGTGATTTAGTATTTTTAGGTATTTTCCACGAACATGAACACTGTGCACACGCAATCGTTTTTAGCTTTTTATGCTGCTTCGTAAGAGGTATAGAAGACCTTACTCCAATTACAGTATGAAGTATAATATAAAGAGTATTGTTCGATCCATCAGATGACTTTGCTCCTTCCACTATCATAATTCTGAGCACTACTTTAGTGTTTTAAAATCTAAATTAAATGTAGAATCACTTGCCTATCTAAATAGAAATCACGATGCACCTCAATATCAAGCAGACTGGAGAGGCAGCAACCTAAGATCACCTTACACATTCCTAAATAACTGCAAACCAGAATTGGTAATGTGAAAAATAACGCCTTCTCTACGATGGAAACGACTATTAGGATGTTTGATCACCTGAACAAAGAAGCTGCAATGCATTTATCTGAGGAAAATCTTTGATGAAATAGTCCTGAATAATAGCAGTCAGTATCACGTTTTCGAATCTGTGAAAGAGCAATCGTGGAAAAACAATTAATTACCCAGATATAAATTACAAGGCAAAAGTTATTTACATTGTAGAGAATGTTTATGTTAATTTATACTCTACGTTAATTTTTTTACTACGATTCAAGACTTTTTTAAAACTGATCACTTTCAACTTTTTGATCTCTTATGATTTCTATCAGGGATTCTTTTTCCAGCGCGCACGAACAAAGCGCCGCCAAGAACAGGTTTGTCATTTCCATGTCGGCGAGCACAGTTCTTGAGCAAAGCCAGCAGCTGCCAACGCTCTTAAGCTTGCTGTGACTGAAACTGCGACGACACCCACGCCAGACCCCATTTCAAGTTGGTGAGCATAAACTTGAGGGCCTTCGTCCACTGCTCTTCAGAATTGAACTGCATTTTAATAGAATAAGTTGCTTTTGTTCCTCCTGTGTCTTCTATCTTGCCTTTCGCCATCCTAAACAAATTGCCAATGAATAGCATATCGTTAGATAATTCAAGTGTTGTATTACGTAAACCTTCGACTACGTGGGAAGTTAGCTATCCTTGATCTTTGCATTTTTGTAGGGCTGCAACTGGGAACTTTTATTGCTATACTAAAAACTTGTGGACGAGCACCGCTTACGCAGTTGGTTCAATGCATTTCTGTCACGTCTACTGTAACAAAGCAGGGAAATCACACAATGCCTTTGCTGCTGACACAGCAAAGAAACCACGAAAGAAGCCACAACTTTCAAAGCGACAACAACCTATTCTACGCCAATCAACAACCGCCTCAACGTGGTGGTGCGGTCCCCGACCCCGTTTGGGTTGGGTCAAAATGGCTGTTGACCTTCCGAGGGTCCCAGTTACCCCGGACACTCCCCTTCATTTTTTCGCTATGCTGCCTCCTGAACGACCGCAGAAGAGCAGCACACAGCTTCTTCAAAATCGGTCGCCTGTCTTCACTTTTTCTTTTCTCCTGCCCTACTCTTGCCCTTCTTCGTCTCCTCATTCTTCTCTTTCTCCTGATGAGCGGTAACGTTCATTCCAACCCTGGCCCCACCTTTCCTTGCTCTGTGTGCGCTGGAAATTTGACCTGGCGGGGCAAGTCAGTACAATGCTGCACCTGCTCCAAATGGGTCCATCTAAGGTGCTCACAACTTTCCCTCTCCAATTTCAGAGCTCTTGGCAGCTATCACTCTTGGAGCTGCCCCCCTGCCATAACACTGTGACTCCCTCCTCGGACTCCTCCGACACGCATACCTCCACTGTGGAATCTGGCCCCCCTCTACTAATGCTGCACCCTCGTCTGGAAAACCCCTTATCCCCCTTCTACACATTTTATATCTCCTCCCTCTGCCCCCTCACCACCGTCCCTTGCTCCTGGCCGCCCTTCTATCCCTCCTGCCTCCTCTCCCCCTGACTCTCTCAGGGTTCTCCAATGGAATGCTGGAGGTCTTCAAGCCAGGAGCACTGAAATACTTCACTTTCTTTCGTCCTATCCAGTCGACCTTATCTGCATCCAGGAATCCAATCTTAACTCCTCTTCCTCTTTCCGGATTCCTGGATTCTCTGCATTCTGATCGCACCCACTCCCGGTTTGGCATTCTCGTTCCTGATGCCACGCACGCTAGCGGCGGCGTTGTCACTTTCGTCAGACAGGGCCTATCCTTTTCTGAACTTTCTACCTCGTCTCTTTCTTCGCTCGATCCCTACTCTGATTATGTAGAGGTCAACATCTCTCTTAACAACTCCTCCTTGCTGTCATTTCTTAATGTGTATGCCCCCCCTATTTGCTCCTCCCCAACGGATGGCAGAACCGACTCCTTTTCTCCCTCCATTCTTCCTTCCTCCAGAAATCTCTTCATTCTGGGGGATTTCAAGTGCCATCACCCCCTCTGGGACTCAAGATGTACTTCTGACCCCTGCGGGGAGGAAGTATTCGACTGGGTCATCTCTTCTGACCTCCTCCCCCTCAATGACCCTGACACACCCACTCTTCTCCATCGCTCCTCTGGCAGTCCTTCCTCTCCTGACATTTCCTTTGCTCCCTCTACTCTTGCCTTGTCTTGCTCCTGAGAGGTGCTTTAGGACCTGGGTTCTGACCACCTACCAATTCTTCTATCTGTCGTCTCTCTCCGGCCTACCTCCCGAACGAGGGTCCTCCTTCCTTCAATTTTCAGAAAGCTTGCTGGGATGGCTTTGCCTCCTACTTTGACTCTCACTGTCTATCTGCAGTAGAATATTCGTCTCTTTCTCTTTTCTCTGATGCTGCTCTCTTTACCTCTCTGGCACTGAATGCGGCCAAATCATACATTCCTTTCGGCCGCATCAAACGCCATCCTAAAGCCTGGTGGTCTGCTGAGGTGAAAAGTGCGGTTAGTGAAAGACGCTAGGCTTTCACTGCCGCTCACAGAAGTGATGAACATCGCCAGGCTTACATCTCCGCTTCTCGACGCACCTCGTCAGTCATCGCCAAGGCCAAGGATGAGGCATGGCAGACGACTTGCTCTTCTCTTTCACCCACATCTAACCCTAAATCTGTGCACTCTCTTCTTCGCTCTATCGCTGGCTCTCCTTCCTCGTTTTCCTCGTCTCCTAACTTTCCTAACTGTTCTTCTCCTAGGAAATGGGCTTCGGTCTACGCCACTTACCTGAGGTCTCACTTTTCAGCTTCTCAGCCAAAGGCTCTGCATAGCAGAGCCAGAGGCTACCTCTCTCAGCTCCGCCGAGTCACGCGCCCTGTGGAGTCTCACAGGACCTTCTGCTCTCCTTTCTATCCAGCTGAATTTCATGCAGCTGCCTCCAACCTTTCCTCATCCACTGCCACTGGCCCAGACAAAGTTGCCTATCCCATGCTAAAGCACCTTCTTCGCTCTGGCACTTCAATCTCTCCTGGTCTTTGCATTCCTTTCCTTCCATCTGGAAGACATCTTCTATTATTGCCATACACAAGATGGGAAAGCCTCTCGACTCTCCTGCTTCCTTCCAGCCTATCTCTCCCACCTCCTGCGTATCAAAGCTGTTTGAACGCATCATTCTATCCCGTCTACTCATCTTTCTGGAATCTAATTCCATTCTCTCTCCCCGCCAGCAGGCCAGTTTCCGCCCTGGTCGGTCTACACTTGATCAAATTCTGTACCTTTCTCAGTCCATTTCGGATGGGTTTAACAAACCCAGGCCGGGCTCTCGAACGATTCTCTCTACTATCGATTTCTCGAAAGCTTTCGACTCTGTCTGGTATCCCGCCCTTTTCCACAAACTTATTTCGGCTGGCCTCCCTCCTTGCTTTGCTTGTTGGACTCAATCTTTCCTTTCTGATAGGCGCGCTTCTGTGGTTTATCAAAATCACAAAAGCCGCTCCTTTCGAGTCCGTCGAGGTTTTCCACAAGGATCCGTTCTTGGCCCTGTACTTTTCTCTCTATTCATTAATGATCTTCCGGCTTCTCTGCCTTGTTCCGTCAGCTGTTCTCTTTACGCTGACAATCTGGCCATTTGGTCCTCCTCCCCCTCGGTCCCCACTGCGATGGAGGCCACACAAGCACCTCTGTTTCGATTGGAGCGCTGATCTGAGTACTGTTGTCTTCCTATCAATCCGAGCAAATGTGAGGCCTCCTTCTCACTGGATCCCCACCACGCTAACCTCCAGCCCAACCTCTTCCTACTCGGCTCTCGCCTCCGTTTCAATCCCACTCCAACTTTTCTTGGGGTCACCTTCGACCACACTCTTTCCTTTTCTAAACATGTATTTTCGCTGAAGGCCAAGTTTTTCCCACGTCTCAAGGCCTTACGCTGTATCTCTGCTTCCTCATTAGGCCCTCTAAGGAGTCCCTATCTCTTCTGTATAAATCTTTTCTTCAGCCCCTTCTCACTTACGCTTCACACGGATGGTTTCCTTTCTCAAGCGCTACCAATTTCACCAAATTGGAACGCCTCCACCGAGCGGCCAGTCACGCCATCACCGGCTGCCTCTCGTCCTCCCCTATCCCTCTACTACTCACCGAGGCTTCTCTTCCTTCCCTACAAGTCACCCTGACTCATTTCACTCTTTGATCTTATGAGCGGGCTCTTCGTCTCCCAACCTCCTTTCCTATTTTAGGTTTGGCCAGACTTCGATTGAAACCAAGACTCTGCAGATCGTCCTGGAGAGCTTTTGCGTCCACTCATCCGCTTATGCTTCCTTCTACTTGTTCTAGGGAAGCTCTTCTTGCGTGCCCTCTCTTTCCTCCTTGGAATCTGCCTTCATTGTGGAGTCTACCCTTTCCTCTCCATGCTCTCGCTCTGATCCCCCTTTCTCTCGCCAAGGTGCAGTTCTCGCCCACCTTGACTCTCTCCACCCTCATGATCTGATACTCTGGACTGACGGTTCTGTTCCTTTTCCTTTTGGCAAAGGCGGCTCCGGCGTACTTGCCAACTGCTCTCTCCGTGGCACTGAGGCCACTCTTTCCTTTTCGGCAGGCCTAGTATGTTCCAGTTTTTCCGCTGAAGCCTGCATCACTTTGCGCGCTCTTGCTGGTCTCGGCAGCACCAACAAGTCTGCCATTTTTTTTCTCTTCTCCTCCTATTTGACTCTCGTTCTGTCCTCGCCACCCTGTCCTCTCCTCCATCTTTTCTCTTATCTCAAACTCTGTGGCAGATGTAGCACGAACTGTCTTCTCTCCTCCTGTTCTATCAGGCTACAATGGGTCCCCGGACACTCGTTTCTCCCGGGGAACGACGTGGCTGATGAGCTGGTCAGACGGGGAGCGCTACTTGTGCCCCCCGCAACTCCTTGTAGTCTCTCTCCTCTTATCTCTCGTATCCACTCGTGTCTTTTCTCGGACTGGAGGCATACTGTCTCATCGAAATTCCTTGACACACACAAGTTCCCTCGATTTCCACTGAGGAACTTGCGCTCCCTCGTCATGCTCGCTGTGTCCTCTCTCGTCTACGCTGCAATGGACACAGCCTTCTGTTAGGTTCCTATCTCTCTAGGATTGACAGAATCGAGAATCCTTCCTGCAGCACCTGTGGACACCCGTCCCAGGACACCTCTCATCTCATTCCGCACTGTCCAGCTACGGACTCTGGGCGACTCTCTATCTCTCTACGACCTCTGGTCCAGACCCAGGGGAGTTGCCCGGCTTCTGGGGCTCTATGGTCTTCCGCCATGCCCCCATCCCTCGGAAGGGGTCGGGTAGCCAACAACGACAACCTATTACTTCAAAAATTGCGCTATCCTGGCGTTGTGAGATCTCAGTGGAAAATAACTGCTTCTCTGATTCTATTTCCAGAAATTGAATTCTGATACGGCGCTGCATGTAACGCATACCTGTAAGGTAAAGAAAATCCACTGTTTCCCTCCACTTCTTCTTTAAACTGCTGCAAACAATCAAGAAAAGCAACCATAGCTTGATCGAATTTAGTGTCCCACAGAAACCGCAGTCCACCGGAGCCATGCAGAGGAAGCTCCTAAAGAACAAATATTCAATTTATAAGTTTTGCATTAAACGAAACATTCGATTAGTGTATTTGTTGCGGCCTGTTCTCTGCACTACCCATTTTAAATAACACAACTTTGATACACATCAGCGTGAGTTTATGCGTTTAATCATTCATCAAAAGCAACTCGTGCAGTCCACTTCTGAATACTTTACGCTAGTGGTCCCCTATTATATTTTTCTAAGGCAAGCCTAATGTTAAAAAAAAAGCTACATCAACAAGTACTCGCAGCTTTGTCCACGTTCACATTGCATAAAATATTTGTCGTAGCTTCTCAGAATACAAACGTGGAGTACGAAATAATAAATACAAACATGGAGTACGAAATAATAAATACAAACATGGAGTACGAAATAATAAAACCTGCACCAATCAACAACCGCCTCAACGTGGTGGTGCGGTCCCCGACCCCGTTTGGGTTGGGTCAAAATGGCTGTTGACCTTCCGAGGGTCCCAGTTACCCCGGACACTCCCCTTCATTTCTTCGCTATGCTGCCCCCTGAACGACCACAGAAGAGCAGCACACAGCATCTTCAAAATCGGTCGCCTGTCTTCACTTTTTCTTTTCTCCTGCCCTACTCTTGCCCTTCTTCGTCTCCTCATTCTTCTCCTTCTCCTGATGAGCGGTAACGTTCATCCTAACCCTGGCCCCATCTTTCCTTGCTCTGTGTGCACTGGAAATGTGACCTGGCGGGGCAAGTCAGTACAATGCTGCACCTGCTCCAAATGGGTCCATCTAAGGTGCTCACAACTTTCCCTGTCTAAATTCAGAGCTCTTGGCAGCTATCACTCTTGGAGCTGCTTCCCCAGCCGTAACACTGTGACTCCCTCCTCGGACTCCTCCGACACGTATACCTCCACTGTGGAATCTGGCCCCCCTCTACTAATGCCGCACTCACGCGTCACCCTCGTCTCCAAACTTCCTATCCTCCATCTGCCCATTCTATATCCCCTCCCTCTGCCCCCTCACCACCGTCCCTTGCTCCTGGCCGCCCTTCTATCCCTCCTGCCTCCTCTCCTCCCCATGACTCTCTCAGGGTTCTCCAATGGAATGCTGGAGGTCTTCAAGCCAGGAGCACTGAAATACTTCACTTTCTTTCGTCCTATCCAGTCGACCTTATCTGCATCCAGGAATCCAATCTTAACTCCTCTTCCTCTTTCCGGATTCCTGGATTCTCTGCATTCTGATCGCACCCACTCCCGGTTTGGCATTCTCGTTCCTGATGCCACGCACGCTAGCGGCGGCGTTGTCACTTTCGTCAGACAGGGCCTATCCTTTTCTGAACTTTCTACCTCGTCTCTTTCTTCGCTCGATCCCTACTCTGATTATGTAGAGGTCAACATCTCTCTTAACAACTCCTCCTTGCTGTCATTTCTTAATGTGTATGCCCCCCCTATTTGCTCCTCCCCAACGGATGGCAGAACCGACTCCTTTTCTCCCTCCATTCTTCCTTCCTCCAGAAATCTCTTCATTCTGGGGGATTTCAAGTGCCATCACCCCCTCTGGGACTCAAGATGTACTTCTGACCCCTGCGGGGAGGAAGTATTCGACTGGGTCATCTCTTCTGACCTCCTCCCCCTCAATGACCCTGACACACCCACTCTTCTCCATCACTCCTCTGGCAGTCCTTCCTCTCCTGACATTTCCTTTGCTCCCTCTACTCTTGCCTTGTCTTGCTCCTGAGAGGTGCTTTAGGACCTGGGTTCTGACCACCTACCAATTCTTCTATCTGTCGTCTCTCTCCGGCCTACCTCCCGAACGAGGGTCCTCCTTCCTTCAATTTTCAGAAAGCTTGCTGGGATGGCTTTGCCTCCTACTTTGACTCTCACTGTCTATCTGCAGTAGAATATTCGTCTCTTTCTCTTTTCTCTGATGCTGCTCTCTTTACCTCTCTGGCACTGAATGCGGCCAAATCATACATTCCTTTCGGCCGCATCAAACGCCATCCTAAAGCCTGGTGGTCTGCTGAGGTGAAAAGTGCGGTTAGTGAAAGACGCTAGGCTTTCACTGCCGCTCACAGAAGTGATGAACATCGCCAGGCTTACATCTCCGCTTCTCGACGCGCCTCGTCAGTCATCGCCAAGGCCAAGGATGAGGCATGGCAGACGACTTGCTCTTCTCTTTCACCCACATCTAACCCTAAATCTGTGCACTCTCTTCTTCGCTCTATCGCTGGCTCTCCTTCCTCGTTTTCCTCGTCTCCTAACTTTCCTAACTGTTCTTCTCCTAGGGAATGAGCTTCGGTCTACGCCACTTACCTGAGATCTCACTTTTCAGCTTCTCAGCCAGAGGCTACCTCTCTCAGCTCCGCCGAGCCACGTGCTCTGTGGAGTCTCACAGGACCTTCTGCTCTCTTTTCACTCTGGATGAATTTCATGCAGCTGCCTCCAAACTTTCCTCATCCACTGCCACTGGCCCAGACAAAGTTGCCTATCCCATGCTAAAGCACCTTCTTCGCTCTGGCACTTCAATCTCTCCTGGTCTTTGCATTCCTTTCCTTCCATCTGGAAGACATCTTCTATTATTGCCATACACAAGATGGGAAAGCCTCTCGACTCTCCTGCTTCCTTCCAGCCTATCTCTCCCACCTCCTGCGTATCAAAGCTGTTTGAACGCATCATTCTATCCCGTCTACTCATCTTTCTGGAATCTAATTCCATTCTCTCTCCCCGCCAGCAGGCCAGTTTCCGCCCTGGTCGGTCTACACTTGATCAAATTCTGTACCTTTCTCAGTCCATTTCGGATGGGTTTAACAAACCCAGGCCGGGCTCTCGAACGATTCTCTCTACTATCGATTTCTCGAAAGCTTTCGACTCTGTCTGGTATCCCGCCCTTTTCCACAAACTTATTTCGGCTGGCCTCCCTCCTTGCTTTGCTTGTTGGACTCAATCTTTCCTTTCTGATAGGCGCGCTTCTGTGGTTTATCAAAATCACAAAAGCCGCTCCTTTCGAGTCCGTCGAGGTTTTCCACAAGGATCCGTTCTTGGCCCTGTACTTTTCTCTCTATTCATTAATGATCTTCCGGCTTCTCTGCCTTGTTCCGTCAGCTGTTCTCTTTACGCTGACAATCTGGCCATTTGGTCCTCCTCCCCCTCGGTCCCCACTGCGATGGAGGCCACACAAGCACCTCTGTTTCGATTGGAGCGCTGATCTGAGTACTGTTGTCTTCCTATCAATCCGAGCAAATGTGAGGCCTCCTTCTCACTGGATCCCCACCACGCTAACCTCCAGCCCAACCTCTTCCTACTCGGCTCTCGCCTCCGTTTCAATCCCACTCCAACTTTTCTTGGGGTCACCTTCGACCACACTCTTTCCTTTTCTAAACATGTATTTTCGCTGAAGGCCAAGTTTTTCCCACGTCTCAAGGCCTTACGCTGTATCTCTGCTTCCTCATTAGGCCCTCTAAGGAGTCCCTATCTCTTCTGTATAAATCTTTTCTTCAGCCCCTTCTCACTTACGCTTCACACGGATGGTTTCCTTTCTCAAGCGCTACCAATTTCACCAAATTGGAACGCCTCCACCGAGCGGCCAGTCACGCCATCACCGGCTGCCTCTCGTCCTCCCCTATCCCTCTACTACTCACCGAGGCTTCTCTTCCTTCCCTACAAGTCACCCTGACTCATTTCACTCTTTGATCTTATGAGCGGGCTCTTCGTCTCCCAACCTCCTTTCCTATTTTAGGTTTGGCCAGACTTCGATTGAAACCAAGACTCTGCAGATCGTCCTGGAGAGCTTTTGCGTCCACTCATCCGCTTATGCTTCCTTCTACTTGTTCTAGGGAAGCTCTTCTTGCGTGCCCTCTCTTTCCTCCTTGGAATCTGCCTTCATTGTGGAGTCTACCCTTTCCTCTCCATGCTCTCGCTCTGATCCCCCTTTCTCTCGCCAAGGTGCGGTTCTCGCCCATCTTGACTCTCTCCACCCTCATGATCTGGTACTCTGGACTGACGGTTCTGTTCCTTTTCCTTTTGGCAAGGGGGCTCCAGCGTACTTGCCAACTGCTCTCTAGTATGCTCCAGTTTTTCCGCTGAAGCCTGCGCCATTCTGCACGCTCTTTGCTGGTCTCGGCAGCACCAACAAGTCTGCCATTTTTTTCTCTTCTCCTCCTATTTGACTCTCGTTCTGTCCTCGCCACCCTGTCCTCTCCTCCATCTTTCCTCTTATCTCAAACTCTGTGGCAGATTTGGCAGGCACTGTCTTCTCTCTCCTCCTGTTTTATTAGGCTGCAATGGGTCCCCGGACACTCGTTTCTCCCGGGGAACGACACGGCTGATGAGCTGGCCAGACGGGGAGCGCTGCTTGTGCCCTCCGCAATCCCTTGTAGTCTCTTTTCTGTTATCTCTCGTATCCACTCGTGTCTTTTTTTGGACTGGAGGCATACTGTCTCATCGAAGTATTTTGACACACAGGTTCCCTCAATTTCCACTGAGGAACTTGCGCTCCCTCGTCATGCTCGCTGTGTCCTCTCTCGTCTTCGCTGCAATGGACACAGCCTTCTTTTAAGTTCTTATCTCTCTAGGATTGGCAGAATCGAGAATCCTTCTTGCAGCGCCTGTGGTCACTCGTCCCAGGACATCTCTCATCTCATCCCGCACTGTCCAGCTACGGACTCTTTGCGCTGCTCACTCTTAGGCGACTCTCTGTCTCTCTACGACCTCTGGTCCAGACCCTGGAGAGTTGCCCGGCTTCTGGGGCTCTATGGTCTTCCGCCATGCCCCCATCCCTCGGAAGGGGTCGGGTAATCAACAACAACAACAAATAATAAAACCAAATTCGCTGAAGTTTTGAAAAAGCTGCATCATAAGCAGTGACATAGCTAGAATGTAAACCCCTGCGAATCATATATCAAGAGCCTCTTTCTATAGAAACATAATTAGAGACTCTTGAGTATACTTGATGGTGGCTGGACAACTGATTCGAAGAACTCTGTAGGTATTGTGGGAAAGATTTTTACTACAGTAATCCCATGATCAAGTCCGGCTAAATGTTTTTCTATTGCGTGAATTAGCCGTTTTCAACCCATGGAAAATTTTATAAATCCAAATCGGAAAGAAATGACCATGCTGTAATTCGATAAAGCGCAAATAATAAAAAGAGTGCAAAATTGGAGCTTGGTGGTTAGCTGTAGCTTGAGCCGAGAAGGTTGACCGTATGTGCATGAACATTTATTCTTTGTTACAACCCCTTCAGTACGTAGTCACAAAAACTTTGGGGGGAAACAAATTTATCTGTGATATCATAAATAATGACATATTTTAAATCTTAAATTTATGAAACGACTATGTTCTGCAACTTCCAATGATTTTACACAATGAGTTAGGGTGAAGCTAATAAAACATAGTTTTAAAAAAATTGTGAAAAATGAATATACCTCTTCGCAACCTTTGCTATTTCATTCAGAAATAGTCTTCTCTGAAAATTGGGATCAATAAATTTTAGGGGGAGTGTGGCTTTCGAGACCATAAGAAAGCGGAGGAAAAGAGCTGTAAGTACGAGGATTTTTGAAATAACACACTTTTATTTCCAAAAGAAAATTATCCTCCTCTCTGTATGAACTTAAGCTCTTGTTTGCAAGTGTTTTAAAGTAAGCCTCCACAACAGGCGAACTGCTTGGCCTCACCAGCAGACAGCCACAATAAGATGAAAGTAAACCGTTAAATGGGAAGGAGCTTGCCGGCTTTTTCTGCACACTACATTCTTTTCATGCTCAGCGTCCGGCAGAGAAGCTATGAATACCGTTTATAAAGCCTGTGGTATACTTCCACAGCGGAATTAAAACCAAGTCAAATGCTGCGCAGCGGACGCTCCAACCACTATATCATCGTGCCGACTGATAATTATAACAAAGGGGCTTGCCATCCACTTCCTTTCAAACAATTTCCACAAAACACAGCAGCATATTTTCTCTTCTTTATGATATAATACGCGACCCCAAAAATTTTAGGCAACCCCGCCCAAGTCGCAACTCACAGTTTGGGATCACTGCTTTAAGCAGTTACACAAGGAGGCAAAACTTAGGTAAAGGCAACTTGCTCCTGACACAGCTAGGCCGAAAAATATTTCTTATTATTTTCTTTTCGACGAAGTATTAATTAGATAGCTATCACCAACCAATTGTATGCACAGTGTAGGCCAATGGTTCTCAAATTGTGGTACGCCAGCTCTTTCCAGGTAGAATACTAGCAGCTTACAGGTCACATGAGAAGTTTAATGTCAAATATTAATATATTCACATCGTCTATTGCACTTGTTGTTTTAAACAAAATTTCACTTGTGATAAGCCGGCACGCAACAAATACATTTTTATAGAGAAGATGAGCATTTCCTACAATTTTTGTTTGTATCTCTGAACATGATTTCACACTGGTTTTGGAACCACATTTCATTAAACGTCGCTATAAAAAGATCTTTAATCGGTGTTCCAGGCAGAGTGGTTGGGCGGGTGGCTATAAGAGTATGCCTGATGGGGGAATTTACTCCCTATGACCTGGTTGCGCCTTTGGGGGTATGCAGCCACAGTAAAAAAACTTTCACGTGATCCGCAAACAGAAAAAAATTGAGAACCATCGGCGTAGAGTTTGTAGAGTGTGTGACTATATCTCACCTTTGATTTGTCTTCTACGGATTCAAGAAACGAGTGATTACCGAACGGAACAAGTCGGTAGCGTTTGAATTCCAACCCCATTTTCTTGGCAAGACTGGACAGCAACAACACAACTTGACCCCAAGCAGCATTTATCTCTGTCCATTCAACTTGGACACCTGGAAGTCGACCCAACCGAAAGCCGTTGATAGTACCGAATGGACCCTGATGCCTGAAATATGAAAAAGAGCTAGAAAATAACGCCAAGTATGCTCAAGTTTATGTTGGCATCGCAGTTTCCCGTGCTTCATGGGGGTAGAATATTGAAGCTGCTCTCCTAGCGTTTAGTAAGGAGAGACTGTCATCTACCCACCACTCTAGTTTGCTCTGTTGGTAATGTTGCCATTAGATTGCATTTACAACCGACCTATAGCAGTCGTAATGTAGTGGTATTGTTGTAAGCTTCAGAACGAAAGATCTGGAGTTCAAAATTCTATAAAAACACCGCTGGTATTCGTCAGGGAGGGCATCCAAAATTTCAAGTGCTAGACGTACATTGAATCAGCAAGTCTGAGCCTGCGAAACGCGGGAAAAATGACGTAAAACCGACTTTCTCAATGAATCGCTTTCCATCCTGTTTCCAATATAGCGTTGAGTTCACTCTGAAGACGCGATAGAATGATGCGTTCAAAAAGCTTTGATACGCAGGACACCTGATAGACATGTGGATAAACTTTCTGATCGGGCTTGACGCACAGTGACCACAGGTTTCACTCCCTATCGTGCCTCCATCCCAAACAAGATGAACGAGAGAATGAGGTAACACAATCAGATTCACGAAATACATTTTCAATTATTCATTTCTGAGTATGAGCTTATGCCCTGTTTGATAGCCCAAAGCCTACTTGGCCCCACTACCTGTCTACCCCATAAAATTAAAGGAATTCTGTTAAGCGTGTTTTTCCAGGGTGCAAAACAAGCAAATCGCGCAGTTTTTTCAATTACTCACCAGATGTGGAAGGTAGCATTGAACACATTTGTTTTCCTCAGCTTATTGAGCATTGTTTCAATATGACGTAATTGCTTCTCAGCACTACATTGTTCTTCTTCTAACTCTAATTCCTGTAAACGAAGATCAGCATATTCTTGGAGATGTCTACATAATAGAATCTGTGTTAGTTTTTAGGTTTTTCCATAAACCACCAGCTATAAACCACTACTACAATAGACTTGAAACTGGGATAGGCCCAAAGTAAGACAATATTCTCAAATAATACGTCAAGTCAACCTAGTTAACGATAGCCACCAAACATATCTGTTTGTAATTGTATTTCAGTGATCTTTCCAACTTGATGGAAATTAATCTTTCACGTCACTTGCCAATCACGTGCAGGAACATACTGTGAGCTAACCTATCGCATTAATAATGAGAACTTATGCAATTCATTGAACGCAATATGAACGTAGAGCTTGGTAGACTGCCAACCGACCCTTTAATCTTCGAGTTGGCGGTCTCTCATACATGTCGTTGCTGTTGGCATAATCTTTAGTCTGAACGCTCATCCAAAGCAAGCATTGATAAATCATCTTATTATCAATCGTATTTAAAATATAGAATTGAATCTCCTAAATGTTCCACGAAACCAAGATCTTTTACCAAGGTCAATTCAGCTTTGGTATCATAACTACCCACAAGCCTTTCTTAAGGCACTATTCTGTACAAGCAGAGTTCCGTATATACAGTAGATTCCGCTTAATTGGGCCGCCGGTTAATCGGGTCAGCCGTTTAATTGGGCCAAATTGTTAAGAACAAAATCCAATTAAAGATAATGCATTACGTTAAATCCGCATAATCGGGCCACTATTCCGCATAATCGGGCCACAACTGTAGTCAGACATACACTGATATAATTGCAAAACCGCCTTTGTAATGTAATAGAACTCAATGTCACAAAGCCAACTATATTATGTAACAATTGAAAAATACAGGCGCAAATTATTTTGTCATTTCATGCCCTTGGACATGGTAATTGTTGTGTTTTGTTGCAAATTTTATGAAGTCCCAAACAGAGATGCCACAAGAAGAATTAACAATTGCTGAAAGGGTTGTTGTCCTAAAAAAATTAGAGAGCAACCTCCAAACATTAGTCATCGCCAGCTAGCTGAGACAACTGGTGTACCAAGGACAACCCTGCCACAGATACTGCAAGACTTCGGATAATCGGGTCAGCCGCTTAATCGGGTCAAATGGTGCTTATCCCGATGTGACCCGATTAAGCGGAATCTACTGTACTCGCGAATAGGTCACCAAAGCACATAGGTTGCATCCACGACTTATATTTGAAAAAAAACTCATACATAAAAAAAAACATCGCCAAAATAAAGTCGATCAGATAGGACGCACCCGGGAAATTTGTAAATATTTGTTGCATATTCTCACAACCTATCCGCTAGTATAAACGGTGTCAAAAAACAAGTTGAAATCGAGTAGGTCAAATTATTAAAGCGGAGATAAAAAGGTTGCTATCGTATGCAGGTTGTGAATTAAAAATATGAAAGTTGTTTAGAAGTTGACTTTGGGGTGTTATGCTCAAAGCAAGGGTGGAAAACTGGGTTAGCCTGAATAAGTGAGGGTAACATGTACAAAGGAACACAATTCAATTTCATTATAAAAGTCTTTCACTAGAAAAACAAGTCAAAAACATGGATTTCAACGAAGAACCTTCAAAATTTTTACGAAAAAAATGGCTGCGTCTCGAAAATTAGCAACATAATCGCTTTTGAAATGTTAACCCCCAAAAACAAATATCTTTACCGTGCATCAAAAATCGAAATTTATTGGGTGCAATCTTTTACAGAGCTTGTATATTTGTGGGGAAATCGCAATTTTTTTGAAATTACTATGGTGTAATGTCCAAAAAATTTTATTGACCCATGTCGTAGGGCCTAAGACGATTTCTAGTTTTCACGCTGAGTATATAAATTCAGAGTGTATAGAGTGTGAAAACTAAATTTAAATTGAAACTCATGTTCTACGATTGAATTTTATGTGAAAACAGATGTTATTAATACTTCTCTTCCTCTTTATTCAATGCTTCTTGTTGTTTTTCTGCCTCTTCAATTTCTTTCTTCACTTTTTCACGCTGTTCTTCAGTTTCTTTTAACCTAGAAACAATGACACAAAGTCCATACCATTTCTCTCGCATTATACCAGAGTTAGATGCTGTACATGAGGCGGATTCCCATTACTTTTTTGTCAGAGGAGTATGCAGCAACTTTTGCTAGTCTCGTCCTAAAAAAACGCTAGAAATCCACTAAAGTAAGCAAAGGTAGGTGGATTGGCACGTAATTGACAGGAGCCTGGCAGCTTTAAAGCAGGCAGTAGTCAACCAAATGTCTACCAGCTTTTGCATTAAACTCTGATTAGCATAACAGAGCCTTTGAAATTAC
Organism: Trididemnum clinides; assembly: GCA_963675345.1. Taxonomy (NCBI): domain Eukaryota; kingdom Metazoa; phylum Chordata; class Ascidiacea; order Aplousobranchia; family Didemnidae; genus Trididemnum; species Trididemnum clinides. The sequence goes on from OY776286.1 coordinate 37,092,610, forward strand.
CCTTCTTCTTCTTGCATATGAGCTAATGTTCGATGTGCAGCCTTTCGTCATTCTGGGCCACCACGACGAGTAGAATGCTTGGCCCTCACCATCTGTGAGCCATGTAAAGATGAAGGCATCCCGTTAGGTGCTTTGCCCAAGGATAACAAGCAAGCTTGCCGGATTGTTCTCCACACTATCCCTTTTATGTTGAACGTCAAGCAGGAAAGCTGTGAATACCGTTTTGTAAAGTCTTTTGGCATGAATCGACTTAGGAAATAAACCCCATGTCCAGCAATTGAGGAGCGGACGCTCTAACCCCCACGTCACCGCGCCAGTGAAACTTCCCTAAACTTACATCAATGAAAAAAAACTTTAAATTAGGTTGCCCGAACAATTTTTTACAAGCAACAGTTAAATTCTTACTGCTTCAGCAACTCTTTTTCTTCAGCTTGCACAGCTTCTTTTTCTTCAATCAGTTTCTTCAACACTTCATCATTGCAAGGAGATTCTTCCAACGACTCGCAATAATTTCTGTTATACTTTAATATTATTCTCATGCAAAATTACCATAAAGCCAGTCACAACATTATCATTCCGCAAATAAGCGCCAGAAAGTTCTCAGTTACTCTTGAGTTGTAAAAAGCTTGAGCTGTCGTGAGGATAAAACAAGAAAATCATATTCCAGCAAGTGCTTAGCAATCGACCTAATGTCCCACACCTTGTTGAAGACAGGTAGCTAGCCTTCCCTTAATTTGTATATCAATCCACGGTAATTATTCAGTTTTCTCCCGAAACAAATGCAGATGCAGCTCACAATTGCTACTGGTTAACAACTCTGTACCTGAACGATAGGATACTATAAAAGCATATTAAAGGGGTGGGAAATGAGCATAACAGTAGTAAAGAACCATTGCTGCACAGCGTGCACAGAGCACGTGGCCACCGACCTTAAATCCTGTTGTTGTGTAAAAAAAGTAGAGGTATTTTTGAGCAGGGTATGCATAGGCTTTTGAATACTGCTTCACTGCAACAGCAATAACTTGATTTGCGTGCACATGAGCCGAACTAATGTGTGTTGCACAGAGAGAGCATGACTATTTTTACTTATATAGCGCATATTCTTCTTCATATTGTTGTAATTCTTTGTTTAATTGCTCGAGTAATGCTTCAGTGCACTCTTCACAAAGAGGATGCTCTAGTTCATCATTGCCAGACATATAATCAAACATTCGTACTATCATCTACACAACAAAAACAAGCAGAATAAACATGTATATAAACACATATGTGGGTTCACTTCAAAGGAGCGATGCGTAAAATTACAACGACTCTTGATCATTAATCCAATTGGAGATATGTTAGTCTTTCAAAATGATTTACAGTAAGTATAACTTTAAGTATAGATCTGTGAAAGGTAACTTAGAAACCTTGATAGGTTACCGCTTGTTGTACATATATAACAACATAACAGCAAGTATTGTAACTATAGATACTCCAAACTTCCAAGGTGTATTCAAATTTTTTATCAGTATACCTAATTTATGCGTCATGTGTAGAGTGCACAACCTTGATTATGTCTTCACTCAATAACTCAGTTTGCAGTAATTGCACCAATCTAAGAGTCAAAGTTAGAGTTTAGATTAGACGTAAATCACTAATACTAGTCTAAACCCTGATCCTTACATAAGAATATTATTCTGGTGATCAAAGTTGAAAGCATTGCTAACAACAATATAGTCAACATGAAACGATAGTCAACCTTGTACCTGAATTACCGTACCTTCATTTTGTGGCTTAACGTCTCCATCGAAGCTCCATTTGTTTCGCCAATAAAAGTGAAACTTGTTACACTTTCGTGGCCATTGTTAGGAGAGTTCACTGGCAAGTGGTTGTCATCATATATTGAAGGAGATTTGCTTTCGTTTTCGTGATCATTCGAAGACAAAACTTCTTGTACTTGTGGAGGTTTGTCATCAGAGCTGCTGCTGTCCTACACATTGAAATGCAGTTAGTCTCAGTCCACAAGTAATCGTGGTGGCATGGCACTGTCTACAATCTAGAAGCATAACACTGTAAATATCACGGTTGCGTGGCACAGTGGACTGAGTGTTAGACTTGTATAAGAAATACTGAAAGCAGAATGTTCACAATGTTATGGTACAAGCGACGTGGCTGAGCAGAAACAACATTTGGATTAAAGCTTAGATTCTGGTTCAAACTACTGTTAGAGCATACCACAACAACATAAATGAGTGACTGCAAACTCTAAGGCCATAATGTCACTTTTCACAAACAAGCATCATCATGATTATCATTAAACGCAATTTAATAACATGCAACCAGTACACTGTTGGCACTACAAGTAATATGATGATAAGCATTAGGCTTAGTAAAGAATGATAAGATTTTAGTGAAACAAAACAATGTTAAGAAGTAATTCAACTCGTCAAACCTATTAAACAAGGGCAACAGAGAGTTTAGACGACTGCAAAATAACCTACTAAGCTTCATTTCAGCAGTCAATCATACATGGTGTTGTCATCAGGACACGCAACAGTTTAAACTCGAAGTATGAGCATTTAATGCAAACGACAGTTTGATTATTCCATGTTCAAAGGTGGTCAGGAAAAAATATCTTTGTCCAAAAGTTGTCAGTAAAAAAAATTCCACTGAAGTTAACTACTTAAGTAGGTTCTTCAGTAACAAGCTACTCACTTAAGCAGTTTCAAATCTTACTACAGCTACTCGAGTTGATTTTGAAGGAAGTAAAGCTACTTGAGTAGTTAAAACTTTTACCAAAAGCTATTGAATTGGAAAAAGGCATGTTGGCACAAAAACATCATCGAATTCAGATTTCTATTTTCTGCAAAGCAGTGAGCGTTTGGCTTTGGTTCGGATTTTGAAGAATAATTACTGTTTTTATGCTAATAACCAAGGTTGGCTAAGTTGTTATCAGTAGACTGTGCAATGATACCTTTTGATTGGGAAAAGTTTTTAGTACTGAAAGTAAATTCAAATGCTCTACGATGTATATTTTTTTTGCATTTTGTTTTATCTTCTCTATCATATATTAATTTGCAAACAAACCAGCTACTGCTCTTGCCAAAGGAATAGCCAAGGTGGGGCAAGGGGGACAATCGCTCTTTCCAAAGCTTCTAAGTTTTGCTTTTGTATAAATCCTTTTGTGCCCTATAAAAAGATTATCATGCAAAATCTTAATCTCGGAAAATATCTTTAAAATTTGCTTATTACCACTGATTTTTACCACAAATTTGAGGGTTATAAAATAATATAAAAAAGGCCATCGCCAAAATGCAACCCATGATATAAGTTTAGCTCTCCTCCCCCAGAAATTTTTAGCAGACTGAATCATTTGGTTCTAGTTTTTGTGAGCTATATTTTAAATAGCACAAAGACATTAATTTTTTTTATTTATGTAGAAGTAAAAGAACATTGGTGTCTTTGAGTCGCTCCACGTTTCAACAACCATTTAACCATTAATCAAGGTTTCACCAAATGCATACAACCACAATCAACAAATGTAATTAAATAGACCAGCAAGAAAAAGTAGTCATCACGACAATAATGAGGCCAATATGTTTGCATTGTGTTGCACCATTTAAATACGATCAGTGAATTTTAATTTATTTGGCATGTACTGCTTTCTGAAGGAACAATGTCACTTTATGTAACTCCTTCCTACCCTATTTAATGTCACCTGCAACCAGTGTTCCCTCCAAGATTTTAGTACATGCACAACTGCCAGCACATGAACAACTTGGTTGCAAATGCATCAAAACCGCCTGCCAAAATTTTGCTGAACAAAGAGTTATACCATCTTCAGTAATTTATTTTGAAGTTGTAGAAAATTTTGGGTACGTTTTTTCATATTTTAGGTAGCCAACTGCTGTTCATCATATGTAAGAAGATTCAATGTCGTTTCTCCCGATTCAGATCTCTGGGCCTTCATCTAAAATTTTTTCTGAGGCTGCCAAACATCTCACATAAACATTACGTCATGGTCGAAGAGCAGCAATTCACAGCTAGGCATGAATCATTTAATGCTTTTTCATGCAATAGAATTTGTCGAATGACTTCATTTATGACATCAATAACCTAGTTTCCCTCAGACCCAACAAAATTACAATTTTTAAAGTTATCTGCAACACTGGTTCACAAATAACGTCAGCCTTTAATTGTCCTTCATACCTATGTATTTGGTTTATTACAGAATTTTTTGTCTAGATCAGTACTTCTCAGTTGTTTTTGCCATGCCCTCCACTTTCAAACTAAACAGAAGCATGTGGCCCAACTATATATTTTTCTTGATTTCTGGTCTAGGCCATTATCTCCATCACAAGTAATCGTTATTATGTAAACCAATTACAATGCCTGCTTGCGAGTTGTTTCTTGTTCTCTTAGTTACGTCTTTGGCAACTGGAACTTGAGTTAAAGACCTTGAAAGGTTACCAAAAAAACAAGTCCAAACAATTGCACAAGCGAAGCCAAGGTTTAAAAAATTTTGGAGGTGGAGCGACAAGGCTGATGTTGCGCTTTGGTGATATAAAAATCAAAGTGATTATATCAGCTCTAAAAGTTAACGAAAAAGTATCCTATCTGTTACAAAATGGCAGTAGCAAAAGATCTGGCTATTTCTGTTTCATAAGTTAAAAGTGATCACTCAAAATTAATGACATTTGCAACAGCAATTCGTAAATGTTTCAGAATATCAGGTTAATAGTGCATGCAAATAAGATTAATCCTAAGCTGATACCTGAAATAAGCATGAGTATATGTACGAATCAACATTTGTATTTGCAAAACTTTGTTGTTTACTCGAGAGATCATTTGTAATGCAAAAAAAGCACGCTAATGGCAAACATGATATTTAAGTCATTGTGACTCACCATTGCATTATGACACCGCAATGTTTACATGAGACGTCAAAAGAAGTGTTGGCCAAATTTTAATTTCTCTTTACTATCTTCCCAAGCATTAAATAGCTGGTTGAAAATTCCATTAGCAAAATAGTATAAATTAAAACCGAAAAAAAATATTACCAAAAACTGCCAGACTTTTTTTGAAATTTAACTGTGAATCTACAGGCAACATTTTCAAACTTTTTCTGCATTTAAATGGAACATTGCTTGCAACAAATTTTGAAAGTGACACCCCAAAATAAAAGTTTTGCTCATAAAAGATTTTCAACCAAAATTTACAAAGCGTTCTTCCTAAGGAAGCCATCAACTTAAATTAACGTAAACTCTTTTATATTAATGTAAACAAATGAACCCACAAATTGGTAGAAAAATTGCCATCTTTTGATATCTCTTCTTGCAACCTGTGTTGTGCAAGCACTCCAACTGAGAATCACTGGTTTAGAGAAACACAGGACAAAACTTTTAAACAATAAACTACTTTATATCTTGGCAATGGCCAGAGTGCCAGCACCAGCTTTTTAGCTTTCAAACTTAAAATGCTAGTAGTGGATTCTTATTGGTTACATTTAACACATGATAAAACCTTTGCTATGTCAGTTGTGCATTACCACGGCAGCTTCAAGCCATGCATCACCACATGTCCTGGCCAGTAAAACTGTCAGTAACATTTAGTGGTTAAGTTGAAAATAACAATTTGAGTTCAAAATAATGGATTTAAAAAGAGTTTTAGACTTTAAATCTTTGGAAGAATTATTAACTGCTATCAGCGATTATGATCAACAAAAAAAAGTTTTGTTGTTGAAGAAAAGAATCCAGTAATATCAGAAGACTTTTTATAAAGACAAATTTAAAATAAGACACCAAAGTTTTGTGTGCTAGTCCAAACATTACTTTCATTATCAAGCATATTCAAAAATATTTCACCTTGGATGTGCTATGATTGGTGCTTCTCATGGCAGTGAAGGGTATTGGATTAATGCATGCTTCCAAAACAAAAACGTTTTGCAACAGCTAGTTCTATTATATTTTGTGTGGTGCTAATCTACTTACTTGTATTTATTGGAACTTGCCAAGGTGTTTCAGTCGGATTTTTGCAAAATTGATATGCTTTCTAGTATGTATCTTGCAGCAAATGACTATACTGTATCAAGTTGCTTCATTTACATTGCTTTTGTAAAACAAATAATCGAATTGCTATTTAGTTCTACTGAAACGTATTAGTGTAAGCAAGGATAACCTGTTTTGCACGATAAATTGTCCATTAAATTATGTGATCTAAAATCCCAGTCTTTACCTTCTAGTTTCTTCCTCTGAAGCTAACTCATGAGTGAGAGTGAAAGTTAACACCTCTTCAATAACAGAATTAAAACTGTCAATGAAATGAAACCTTACTGTGCATCTACCATCCCAAAGGTTGCAATACTAGATAATATTTTGAGGGTGATCAAGTGCAAACATGATTACTGACATTTTAATTTTTATCAATCAATCAATTTATATTTTAAATTAACTTAAAGCTATCACAAATGAGGTTAATTACAGGTGTGAAAATTGCATTTAACCTGCATTCTCTCCAAAGACCTGCCAGTTCATAGAGTAGATGCCAGATATGTTAGATATACTGGTAGGCATCATATGCAGTGGAATCAAATTGAGATCTATCAAGTAAAACCTACATGAAATCTAATGTGCTTTTATCAGCAAAGAAGGAAGTGAAGTTGTAAAAAGTGATAAAAATTGTGCCCAATTTAATTTCTTTTAATTAGTAAATTTTATTCAGCAGAATAATTCAATCAAAATTTATCAAGTGATAGGCAAGATGGCAGCATGGCACAATGGACTCAAAAACTATTGCATTGCCGGCTTTAGATTTATTCCAAGCATTGTGCTGTTGTGTACTTGAAAAAGCACTAATATACAATAATTTCATCTGCTTGGTAGACACTGAGCTGGTTGCCATGTTAAGAACACAGTCTAATGCAGTAAGTGGGCACAAATGCTCTAGCAGTCTTTTGGTTTGAAATCTTTTGAGATAAAAATCATAATATTCAAAGCATAATGAACACATTCTCCCAGTTCCACTATCCATGGCTGCACAAAAACTAAAATGCCATAGTACTTGATCACATTGCCGCCAGGTACCAGTATGTCAATTTCTCATTTACAATCATTTGGTAAAGTTGTTGTGTCTTTTCTTTAACAACAAAACCTTTTGTTGTTGTTCATGATCACTAACAGCAATTCTTCCAAAAATTTAAAGTTTGAACTTTTTTTTTAAATCCATTATTTTGAACTCAACTTATTATTTTCAACTTAATCACCAATAATGCACTCTTTTTCAGGTGAATATTTCTACCAATCAGAAGTTACAGACAGTTTTGCTCGACAGGACATGTGGTGATATGTGGCATGAAGCTGACATAACATGATGACACACAACCAATGTAACAAAGCTTATATTATGTATTAAATGTACCCAATAAGAATCCTTCACTAGTATTTTATGGTTGAAAGCTAAAAAGCTAGTGCCCATACTGTAACCATTGCCTTACACTTTTGCTACAATTTTTGATTACTTCTTTACCCTTACTCAAGTAATAATAATTATACTTACGTTTTACTGCTACAGCATATTTTTTGAGTGAGTAACAATACTTTTACTCAAGTAGATTTTCAGGTTACTTTGACCACCTATAGCCAGGGTGGTTATAAATAGGCATAGCAAGCATAGTACAGACAAAGTAGGCATAGTATAGAAATAGCAGACATAGTAAAGACATAGTAGGTACAGTACAGGTATAGTAGGGGAGGTGTATGACCAAAAACCTGTCACACCAATGTGACAAAGTCTTACCTTTTTTCTTTCAAAATAATTAATTTATAATTTTATGAGTTAAAATTAAACATCGAGTGGATACGATGAGATTTCACATAAAAAGCTCTTGTTACCATCACTATGTCTGTACTATGCCTGTACTATACCTACTACGCCTGTACTGTGCCTAATAAGCCTACTATGCTTGTATTATGCCTGTACTATACCTACTATGCCTGTACTATGCCTATTTATAACCACTGCCTATAGTCATGCCACGCACAACATAATGCTCTGACTACTTAACCACCAGTCTTTTGATGGAAAGTCTTGCAATTAGTTCATCAGGTTACACTGCTGATTGTGATAACCAGAAAATGTCAGAAGTGCAAAATGCAAGATCAAAGTAAAAACCAAGCATAAACAAAACCATTTTAAAGTAGGAATGTCCAATAATCAATACAATTAGCAATTTCTGAGCTTAATGACCCACTAGTACCACGCTTACTTGTTTTACGGTATAAGATTACCTTGATTAAAAGGTGCATGAAATGATGCAACAAAAACGTATTATCAGTAGCATCTCACAAGTGTAAACTATGGTACCACTTAATGATATATGCTGGCACTGGTCAAATAAATTCATTACACAAAGAAAATTGGCCTTGATTAGAAACCAAACAAAATGCTCCAAAAAAATAAAACTTAGCAGGGACTTTACACCTTTTCTTTACCAGTTTAAACAAATGCAGTCATTTTGAAGTCAAAAACGTTAAAACAAGATCACTTACACTTCTTGATGATCCATCATTGACATCACTCGAACATTCACTTGGTGACTTATTTAAGTTTGCTGCTGCCCTTGATGAAGAAATAAGCTCTTGCACTGTATGGTCATCAATAACATCAAACGTACTATCCAACTTTACTGGTTGTTTACATCTCGTACACATAAAGCAAACATAATTTTCATCCATATTTCTATTACCGAATGGACCTTCACAAAATGGTTTACGACTACTTTTCAGCTAAATACGCTTCTCAGTTACGATGCATTATGTCAACAAGTCGTAAAATACACCCACCAGATCCCAGGCGCTTGTAAGGAAGCAGAAGTACGCAGCAGGTTTTTTCTACAATTTAAAAAACAAATAGAACTGTAGGAGTTTGAAATGTTGACGAAGCGGAACAACTTTCCGTTAAATATTTTTGAAAAACTTTGTTCTTGACCTTTTCAATAACCAGCTGAAACGAGAAAAACAAAGGTCAAGTTTAAACAGTTAGTTTTGGATTGCATGGCGCACAGCATTCCAAAGCTTCTGTTAGAAGGCATGATTCATAAATTCTCGACCCAACGAAAAGCTATATCATAGTCTTTAATTCTTTATCTACCTCGGCTCATGGATGTAACACTTTGTTTTGTGTGGGGGAGCTGACGGAAAGATTTTTTTTAGTTGAAACCAATTTTCCTGAAGTGAAAATTTTCTATTTTTGTCCGCAGCAAACTTGAAAACTTTTTGCAGAGATCAACTTTTTGAGAGTGGTAGTGTGGCAGACCAATTTAGTTTAGATCGGCTTGCATTGTACGCTAGGCTATATTCATGCCGAGATTTGGTAAGACCTGAGTAACGCCCAATGCTTCAAAAACGTGAATTAGGAGTTGATAATAATTATTATTTACCCCCTTAACGACAGTACAATCAATCAGAGTCAATTGATTTTTAGGTTGAGATTTTTAGTTCTCCTTGTTCAAAGGCTGTGGGGGACATGTCTCTTTCTTCACTCCTGTATATTTGGATTAATGATAGGCTACCGGTACAATTGCTTACGGTATTGCCTGCAATGGAACTGCTAAAGCAAGGGCCAGATAAAACTCTTCTGGGTCCTGAGGCACAAATTTTTAGGGTCCCTATTTTTCTAATTAAAAGCAAGCACACCGTAGGCCTACAATATTCGATAGAATTGAACGTGGCAGGTATAAAAAGAAATTGCATCAATCTGGCGCGTATACTTAGGTAATGATCAATAAAAAGAAAATTGGAAACGTTCTCAATTTCACACTAAGTAGTAAAGACACTAGCACTATAATGGTACTTAAGAGTGCGTTTTTCTGCAAGCAAATTCGTGTAGACTTAATAACAGTGGTGCCTTGCTCCATCGGTGAACATTATCATTTTTATGAATCTGGCACAATTTGATTAGCCAACTGGTTTTTGTTTGCATTGGTTTTCATTTCGTTGGTCATTTTGAATTCAGCGCCGAGCAAGCCGGAATGAATAAACGGATATATGATTGCAAGTTCTTACAAAAGAAAAGAATAAAATTGAAACAAATTGTGTGGCCGTAACCAGGGCTGCGAACTCGGTCGATTTTTGTATCGAGTTCAAGTTCGAGTTCGAGTTCAAGTTCGAGTTTGACATTTTCATTTTTGCGAGTTCAAGTTCGAGTTCGAGTTCTGTCAAAATTTATCAAGTTCTTTTCGAGTTCAGAAAATAAAGTGATTGACTTATTCTAAGCATGTTTGCAGTAAAATTGCACGTTCAAACTAATGTTCAAACATCTGTGATAATAAGCAAATGTGGTTGCTCTAAGCCAGGCAATATGTGTATTGTGAATTTGTATTGAAAGCGAAAATTGAAAAACAACTTACAATTGAATCATTATAGGTTTTTGTGTCAAACTACCGAAAAATGAACGAAAAGCAGAGAGAAAAATTAAAAAGAAATTCACAAAACACTGGAAAGTATGGCGAGTCTTATGTCTACTTCACCATTTATCTACAAAAAGTAGCAGTAAAATTTCATACAGTAGCTGTATGAACATTTAAAGTTTGTTTTATCTTTCAGCATTAGCACGCAAATATAATATGGACTCCTGTAACTCTTGCGTCATCGACAATCTTTGGTCACTTAAAATGAATTTCATAGAAGAAAACAATCGCTCCACGGATACTTGGGTAACCGGCATGGCACTAAGAATTTTTGCCGTAGTAAGAAGCGGCTCTTCCAATTGTTTAATAACATCCCAAACAGTTTCTCCTTTAACCCTTTGAGGATCATAAGATTCTAATTCATGAAATTCGGGACATTTCCTTCATTGTTTGAAAACAACAAAATTACAATGAATTTCAGAAAAATGGTTGTTACGTCATAATGATACAACAATTAACAATCATGTAACATTTGTGTTACATTATCCCTCAAAGGGTTAAAGATATTACCGGTACAGCATATTTTAACCCTGTAAGGATCATAAGACTGTAATTCCTATAATTTGAGACAATTCGTTTATTGTTTGAAAACAACAAAATTACAACAAATTTCAGAAAAATGGTTGTTACCTCATAATGATATAACGACAGTCATGTAACGTATGTGTTACATTATCCCTCAAAGGGTCAAGTTGACTAATTGCAATCATTTTCTCGATATTTTTGTTTAATTCTTGAGTCGTTTTACTTAATACGTCGTTGGCATTACTGGGCATGCTGGATGATCTTCGTTGTTCAATCAAATCAAGCTCTTTCTCAAATTCATCCTCTTCCGATGTTGACGATTGGTTGTGGCTTGCACCACAGTCTGGCGCTTTCTCAGACTCAGAGCTTAAGCCTAAGCCGAGCTTGCGCAAGTCGGGCTTACAAAGGGAGGCTTGGCGGTATGCAAAAACTAAATTTCAACGAGACTTTTGAGAGCCCATTTACTGTTTTTTCAAACCCAGTTTATGAAGGGGTTATGACGTTACTGCTGCGCAGGTGACACGCTGTACGTTATTATGGTGCGATACAAATGGAAGTTGTTGTTTGCAAAAAGATTTGGTTGAAGCGGTTACAGTAAGTGATACGGCATGCCGCATAACCGTGTTACTGATTTAAGCTACCTGGGGCCCATTGCCCAAATTTAGCAACAGCAATACAATAACTAGGGTTTTGCCTCATTGCTTACATAAGTCGCGATTTAAGCCATCTACAATGGTGACTTATAAAAGGCCGGCTTAAACAAGTTGTTAAACCATGCTCAAGGCCATAACTTTTTTCTGCATACGAAATCGATGACTTCTGTTGGGCTTAGACAATTTTAAAAAAGCTAGGCTTAAGCCTACTTTCTGCATAAGGCCCTTAATTTCCAATGAAGACTTCACTTTTTAAAATTCAGTTGTAATGATATTGTACCAATAAAAATAAACTCGAACTCGCTTTAAATATTTTTGAGTTCGAGTCCCACAAAATTTTGAGTTTCGAGTTCAAGTTCGAGTTCGGCAAAAAGATCGAGTTCTTTCGAGTTCGAATTCGCAGCCCTGGCCGTAACAGTGACTAAGCTATAGACTAAATATTAAGTATGCAAATCAACAAACTCGTTCAATAGCCATTTTATTCTGTACTAAATGCACTTAAAATATTATGTACAAGCATAAACATAACAAAACATAACATATACTTAAAGTGTAAACAACTTATAGGCCTATATTACAGGCCTAATTATAAAACATTTTTTCCGCATTGTGTGGTATTTGCGTCGCCTAGCATCACGGTTTGCAGGCGTGTGTTCAACAGTATTTGTTACGCAGCTTATGAACCAATAGCGATATCTCTTCCAAAGCTGCGTATGTAATGTGGACAAGCCATCCAACTATTGGGACAAACAGCAATAGAAGGAGAAATAAGTCGAGAATGAATATATTAAAAAGAATATAAGATGCCCCATCTGTGCTATCCAGACCTTTTATCATCAAGAAAATTGTAGTAGTGGTTATGAAAATGCAACAAAATAGGCAAATGAGAAAGCGAAGGAACACACCAGGGTAGTTGCTGTATTTGGGCAAGAATTTATCATCGCTTTGCGGATGCACCGCTGGCCACCTTTTACGCCGCAAAGATTTGGGCGGTGTTGGTCGATACGTTACGAAGTGTGACGATATTGCGTATTTTTTGCATCTTTGGAACGGATTTACAGATCGATTTTTTGGCTGCTTGGAACAAATCAAACGAGGCTGACGAGCAGAAGGAAAAGGCGCATCACTTGCATAGTCGTAACTGCTATCAATGCTGCTAGAGAAAGTGGACTGCTGCGAAGAAGACCGCGACTTCTCCCTTGAAGAACTATCGAAGTCAAAAAATAAATTTCTTTCGGATATTTTTAAAGATAGGTTGTTAACATCAGAAAGATCAGATGAGGAAGAAGAAAGACGATTTGCCCATTCAAATTCGTCATCGGAAGATTCTTGGTAAACTTGGTTCTGTACAGGAGCTTGCTGTAGACCGAAAGACAACGACGCAGGCTCATTTTTATCAGATTCACTTTCCTCTTTGATAGACCCAAGCTGGCTAAGGAAATTTTTCTCACCCTTTTGACGTCTTCGTACGAAACAAACAAAGCCTTTCTTTTGAGATTCTGAAGAGAGCGACTGGAACTGTTTTTCTGTATTCTTGAGAATAAAATTAGGTGGCGAGCCAGAATGAGATGAAGTTGTAACATGCTTTGCTTGATTTACACCATCTGATTCATCTTTTGGCGATAGTTCAGTGACAACCGAAGTATCGGGTGTAATACCCTTTGCAAAAACCTTAACGCTTCGGCACGGATAAGTCTTATTCGATCCAGATGTTTGAGCAAGACTTGTTGGATCTTGGTGACTTTGATCAGTTTGTTGGGAATATTTTGTCAACTGTTGTGCACTGCTAGAGAGTGCCTGACTTTCACCTGTAAAGCTTAAGGGACTGGATTTGGAATGATCCAAAGTAGCTTCATTTTCGTTTGAAAATTCCGAAATTGCAAAGAGTGTTTTCAATGACAAAGCAGGTCTGATAGTGTCGATCTTTCCGCTGTGTGCAGCGCTGGAATCCAAAGCTGCTTTCTTTGGATTGCTCGATTTATTTTGCTTTTTAAACCCCTGAAAAACAATGAGCAATAATATTTCAAAAGTAAAATCTTAAAGCATGTCATAACAAAACGGTAAAAATAGTATGTAATGTAACAGTAGACGCTGCGACTGATCTTCTCTGTTTATAGTTTCTCAAACTTAGAGAAAAACGATCACATTGATCTTGATGTGGCGCCAAGAGTTCTCAATTTTTCAGGCAGTTAAGCTCCTTTGCACTCTTTTTACTCATGCCTGAGCAAACTTTTCCCGTTTATGTTTCATCATCAACATATTTATGATGAAATACAAGCGGAGAAAGTTTTCTCAGTCAACTTGCTGAACAAAAAGCACCAATAAGCAGCAATCTAGCACCCCCTCTGCTAATGCTGCACTCCCACCCCACCCTCGTCTCCAAACCTCTTATCCCCCTTCTGCCCATTCTGTATCTTCTACCTGTGCCCCCTCACCTCCGTCCCTTGCTCCTGGCTGTCCTTCTGCTTCCTCTCTCCCACCTGACTCTTTCAGGATTCTCCAATGGAATGCTGGAGGTCTTCGAGCCAGGAGCACTGAAATACTTCACTTTCTCTCGTCCCATCCTGTCGACCTTATCTGCATCCAGGAATCCAATCTTAACTCATCTTCCTCTTTCCCGATTCTTGGATTCACTGCTCTGCGTTCTGATCGCACCCACTCCCGGTCTGGCATTCTCTCTTCTGATGCCACGCACGCTAGCGGCAGTGTCATCATTTACGTCAGGCAGGGCCAATCATTCTCTGAACTTTCTACATTCTCTCTTTCTTCGCTCGATCCCTACTCTGATTATGTAGAGGTCAACATCTCTCTTAACAACTCCTCCTTGCTGTCATTTCTTAATGTGTATGCCCCCAATCGCTCCTCCCCAACGGATGGCAGAACTGACTCCTTCTCTCCTTCCATTCTTCCTTCCTCCAGAAATCTCTTCATTCTGAGGTACTTCAATTGCCCTCACCCCCTCTGCGATTCAAGAGATACTTCCGACCCCCGTGGGGAGGAAGTATTCGACTGGATCATCTCTTCTGACCTCCTCCCCCTCAATGACCCTGACGCACCTACCCCTCTACATCGCTCCTCTGGCAGTCGCTCCTCTCCTGACATTTCCTTTGCTCCCTCCACTCTTGCCTTGTCTTGCTCCTGGGAGGTGCTTCAGGACCTGGTTCTGACCACCTACCAATTCTTCTATCTGTCCCTCTCTCTCCGGTCTTTCGCCCCAACGAGGGTCCTCCTTCCTTCAATTTTCAGAAAGCTCGCTGGGATGGCTTTGCCTCACACTGTCTATCAGCAGTAGAATACTCGTCTCTTTCTCTTTTCTCTGCTGCTGCTCTCTTTACCTCTCTGGCACTGAATGCGGCCAAATCATACATTCCTTTTGGCCGCATCAAACGCCATCCTAAAGCCTGGTGGTCTGCTGAGGTGAAAAGTGCGGTTAGTGAAAGACGCTAGGCTTTCGCTGCCGATCACAGAAGTGATGAACATCGCCAGGCTTACATCTCCGCTTCTCGACGCACCTCGTCAGTCATCGCCAGGCCAAGGATGAGGCATGGCAGACGACTTGGTCTTCTCTTTCACCTAAATTTAACCCTACATCTGTATACTCTCTTCTTCGCTCTATCGCTGGCTTATCTTCCTCGTCTCCTTTCTTCCACAACTGTTCTTTTCCCAGGGAATGGGCTTCGGTCTACGCCGCTTACCTGAGATCTCACTTTTCCGTTTCTCAGCCAAAGGCTCTGCGTAGCAGAGCCAGAGACTACCTCACTGAGCTCCGCCGAGTCACGTGCCCTGTGGAGTCTCACAGGCCCGTCTACTCTCTTTTCTCCTCCATTAAACTTCTTGCGGCTGCCTCCAACCTTTCCTCGTCCACTGCCACTGGCCCAGACAAAGTTGCCTATCCCATGCTAAAGCATCTTCCTCGCTCTGGCATGGATTTTCTTCTCACATCTTCAATCTCTCCTGGTCTTCGCATTCCTTTCCTTCCATCTGGAAGACATCTTCTATTATTACCATACACAAGATGGGAAAGCCTCTCGACTCTCCGGCTTCCTTCCGGCATATCTCTCTCACCTCTGGTGCCTCAAAGCTGTTTGAACGCATCATTCTATCCCGTCTACTCATCTTTCTGGAATCTAATTCCATTCTCTCTCCACGCCAGGCCGGTTTCCGCCCTGGTCGGTCTACACTTAATCAAATTCTGTACCTTTCTCAGTCCATTTCGGATGGGTTTAACAAACCCAGGCCGGGTTCTCGGATGATTTTCTCTACTATCGATTTCTCTGAAGCCTTCGACTCTGTTTGGCATTCTGCCCTTTTTCACAAACTCATTTCGGCTGGCCTCCCTCCTTGCTTTGCTTGTTGGACTCAATCTTTCCTTTCTGATACGCGCGCTTGTGTGGTTTTTCAAAATCACAAAAGCCGCTCCTTTCGAGTCCTTCGAGGTGTTCCGCACGGATCCGTTCTTGGCCCTGTTCTTTTCTCTCTCCTCATCAATGATCTTCCGGCTTCTCTGCCTTGTTCCGTCGACTGTTCTCTTATCGCTGACAATCTGGCCATTTGGTCCTCCTCCCCCTCGGTCCCCACTGCAGTGGAGGCCACACAAGCACCTCTGTTTCGATTGGAACGCTGGTCTGAGTACTGTTGTCTTCCTATCAACCCGAGCATATGTGAGGCCTCTTTTTTCTCACTGGATCCCCACCACGCTAACCTCCAACCCAACCTTCTGCTACTCGGCTCCCGCCTCCGTTTCAATCCAACTCCAACTTTTCTTGGGGTCACCTTCGACCGCACTCTTTCCTTTTCTAAACATGTATCTTCGCTGAAGACCAGGTTTTTCTCACGTCTCAAGGCCTTACGCTGTATCTCTGCTTCCTCATGGGGCCCTCTAAGGAGTCCCTATCTCTTCTGTATAAATCTTTTCTTCAGCCCCTTCTCACTTACGCTTCACCCGGATGGTTTCCTTTCTTAAGCGCCACCAATTTCACCAAATTGGAACACCTCCACAAGCGGCCAGACGCGCCATCACCGGCTGCCTCTCGTCCTCCTCTATCCCATGTCTCTCCGAGGCTTCTCTACCTCCCCTACGAGTCACTCTGACTCATTTCACTCTTTGATCTTATGAGCGGGCTCTTCGTCTCCCAACCTCATTTCCCTATTTCAGATTTGGCCAGACTTCAATTGAAACCAAGACTCTGCAGATCGTCCTGGAGAGCTCTTGCGTCCCCTCACCCGCTCATGCTTCCTTCTACTTGTTCTAGGGAAGCTCTTCTTGCGTGTCCTCCCTGTCCTCCTTGGAATCTGCCCTCGTTCACGGTGGAGTCCACCCTTTCCTCTCCATGCTCTCGCTCTGATCCTCCTCTTTTTCGCCAAGGTGCGGCTCTCGCCCACCTTGACTCTCTCCACCCTCATGATCTGGTGCTCTGGACTGACGGCTCTGTTCCTTTTCCTTTTGGCAAGGGCGGCTCCGGCGTACTTGCCAACTGCTCTCTCCGTGGCACTGAGGCCACTCTTTCCTTTTCGGCAGGCCTAGTATGCTCCAGTTTTTCCGCTGAAGCCTGCGCCGTTCTGCACGCTCTTTGCTGGTCTCGGCAGCACCAACAAGTTTGCCATTTTTTTTCTCTTCTATCTGACTCTCGTTCTGTCCTCGCCTCCATCTTTCCTCTTATCTCAAACTCTGTGGCAGATCTGGCAGGCACTGTCTTCTCTCTCCCTCTGTTCTATTAGGCTACAATGGATCCCTGGACACTCGTTTCTCCTGGGGAACGACGCGGCCGATGAGCTGGCCAGGCGGGGAGCGCTGCTTGCGCCCTCCGCAACTCCTTGTAGTCTCTCTCCTCTTATCTCTCGTATCCACTCGTGTCTTATCTCGGACTGGAGGCATACTGCCTCATCGAAGTATTTTGACACACAGGTTCCCTCAATTTCCACCGAGGAACTTGTGCTCCCTCGTCATGCTCGCTGTGTCCTCTCTCGTCTTCGCTGCAACGGACACAGCTTTCTGTTAAGTTCTTATCTCTCTAGGATTGGCAGAATCGAGAATCCTTCTTGCAGCGCCTGTGGTCACTCGTCCCAGGACATCTCTCATCTCATTCTGCATTGTCCAGCTACGGACTCTTTGCGCCGCTCACTCTTTGGCGACTCTCGTCTCTCTACAACCTCTGGTCCAGACCCTGGGGAGTTGCCCGGCTTCTGGGGCTCCATGGTCTTCCGCCATGCCCCCATCCCTCGGAAGGGGTCGGGTAATCAACAACAACAACAAAAGCAGGAAATCTGCCAATACCATTTTTGTGGTCTTTGATACGATTCGACGGGGGAATGGAACTCAATTCTGCGTTTGCAATGAGGACTTTCTAACCGCTACACCACAGCGCTGTTTAACTTGGCCGCACTTTTGATGTTTACTGCAACGTTTGTAAACATGGATTCAATTCCCTTTCGAGTTCCACCAAAGACTTCAAAAATGATTTTTATCAATCTCCTGTTTGGTACCCAGCGATTGGAATAACGTGGAGAACGAGATGTGGCACCTAGTTTGCTAAGCAATCATAGTAAAAGTGCAATGGGCCTCAATCAATGGCGTGAGTACATTACTACTGTTAGCGCCAGAACAAACAACAGCGGGCTCGCCTCGTAGTTACCAGTGCTACCGGCAGGGTGCGCTCCCACAACGAGCAGTGCAAACGAAATCGAAGTAGAGCGTTTTCCAAGGAGAAACAATGATTGGGAACGGTCTGGGTTTGAAGTCCAGTAAGAGCACCATCGTTATATTGGTCATAAACGGCATGCGGAATTTAGGGTGCTGCGTTGCTCCAGCAAAGTCAGATTCGAGAGCAAGTGGATAGTGGTAGGCGTGCACTGAATCAGCACGTCAAATCCGGTAAAACGAACGGAAAAAAGGGAAGAAAAATTGGCTGTTTTGAAAATCTAGATATATATATATAAAATAATAATTTTACTCAACTTACACCAGGAGATGATGGATTTGATGGCTCAGTGGTAAGGAAAGAGGGTCTTACAATTTCATGCTGTTGGACGGTTGATTCCTCGTCGGATTCGTAATCAAATTCTGATTCCGCATCACCTTTGCGACTGACTGGAAAGCACCTCAAGCAACCAAAATGGTAAAGTTCCAGCACTGCATATTTAATAAGCTTAAGTCCAGTCCCAGCAATGCTCACCCCTTGCCAGTAACTTAACTTATCTTCTGTTTGACGAATCCATTTCCCAGAAAAGATCTTCAAGCAAAGCAGCAAAAAAAACATGAGAGCGAATGACAACGTAATGATTACTGACTGAGTGTGCTTCGGCATCTTCGCCAGCAACGTTTGAATCACTCTTGAGTCGGAGTCAAACCGATTGAAAAAATAAAAAGCGTGGTAAGTGAAGCCTTGATACAACGCTGCAATCAGAAAGGCAAAGAAAATGCCAGTTGTAGCGACTAGTCGTTTTTCAAAACAAGTTAAATTGTTGAAGAAATCCCATTCAAAATGGAGGAGTAAATGATGTCTATAAAATAGAGCAAGAAAATATTGGAGTTTCGAAATCATTGTGCCGCACGAGAACTTAGAAACAAATCTTGTATTCGGTTGCTTTTTAACATATTCAAAACGAAAATCTCTAGGACTGGCGTGGGACAAATACACTCCTTTTTTTCCGTAAAAAACGTCTTTAAATCGAGTATAATAAGTCACATCTTCGTCGTTTGGTAACTTGGCAACCCATCTGTCGCCAGTCCCTGGATCAGAGATGATCACCCCGGCCAATTCAAACCTGGGAGCCCTGTTTGATCTGGATATAAAAAGCATCTCCCCATGGGGTGACCGTTTCTTTAAAATGTGAGTCTCATTTTTGTACAGAGTTAAAAGCGACGTAAACGGATTCTTGCGGGAATTCTTGATTGATTTCTTTTCATTCTCAAATGAATTTGTCGATTCGGTCACGTTCGAAACATCTTGCTTCAAGCGATCTGTGATGTCATAAGCTGCCATGACGTCAACGCGCAGTAAGTTGCCAAAATAGTTTGGCGCTTGAATGGCGTAAGTATCGGTGTATTTGGATCTGCAAGAATGACCATCTTCAGTATCAAAAAATAAAATTCTCTCTATGATATGTAGGCTCTATGACGTCAAACTTAATGAGTGTGCGATGAAGAGCTTTTAGCAATATCGGTTTTCAAACTAGTCTAAAAAGATTTTAAAACTTGAAAAGGGTCTATACCGAAAAATTTTTCTGACGTATTAGTACTAAGCAGCAGTGAAGCCGAGGGATTAACAGTAAAAATGTGGGTTAAAAGAGTGAAGCTGCCCTCCCACCATGTCGTAAGCTGCCCACTCAACATGTCGTAAGCTGCCCACTCAACATGTCGTAAGCTGCCCACTGAACAGGTCGTAAGCTGCCCACTCAACATGTCGTAAGCTGCCCACTGAACAGGTCGTAAGCTGCCCACCCAACATGTCGTAAGAGGCAATTTTGAACGCCAACCAATGCCAGTCAGCCATACCGATGCTGGGGCTACCAGCATATCGCAAGAGATGACTTTTGGGCGCTCACTTATAGCAGTCCATCTCGTTGGTAATAGGGTTACCAATCTACCCTTTCCATTTAGAAAAGGTTTAGAATAACTGACGATTTTCCCTAACCTGATATTAATTGAGTTTGCGATGAGAACCTGAATATTTTTTCAAGCTGTGACTCATTCCAGGGAAGAGGATGGGGAAACAGCAACGCATCATGCGCCAGACGTAAATCAAACAAATGGCAAGTAGAAGTAACAGAGCTGCAGACCTTACAAAAACTGCAAGTATTGTCTAGAGACTAAAGGATAAAATATGTATCTACATCTGTTTACCTTAGGCATCCTTTGAAAGTATGTCGCAACCATATGAAAGGACTACTTGCTTCAGAACCAACCAGCCTCATAATTACATCGGCTTTGCACGTGTTTCGGTATGTGCTTAAATGCAATTCATAAATTCGTTCTGGATTGTTTCGTCGCTCATCAAATCCTTCCGGAATTTTCAAAATATACCGCTGCAAATAGCAATAAAATCAAAATAAGCTTGTTTGTAATGGACCATAAAAAAACCTCGTAATATGTTGGGACTGCAAAATCATGCAGAAGAGTATTGACTCAAATCTAAACTGGGTTATTACAAAAGCTGGAGTCTCGGCCAAAATCTTTGAGACCGAGATGAGACATTGACGCTGAGAGACCGAGACGTTTAGTAAAAAGTCGAAACGAGAAACAAAACTTTTGAAATCAAACGTTTACAAAATGTCAGGAATATTTTTAACACTAAATTTTTGACATTCCAATGAATTTCCGAACATGTTGCGATATACCAGGCTATGAGCTATTTTATAAGGATTATTTATTTAATATATAATTATTTAATATCAAAACGTAGAGAATTAACGAAAGCACATGCGTGAAAATAATTATATATAGTGACACATGCATCACCATATCGCTACTGTATGTAAAGCTGTTGTAAGTTAAAATTAATGTGGGTTTTACTGTGAAGCAAAACGGTCGGAAATTCGTCTTACTTCATTCAATTTTGAAACGAGCATTTACATATGGCCGAGACATGCCCATTTTCCGAGACGAAACCGAGACTTTGAAAAATAGTGTCTCGAGACACTACAGCTCCGACCATTACTATTGATTTCTTAAAAAATGGTATTACCTGCTTGCCACTCAACGCAAAAAAATAGTAAGTTAGGAAAAAAATAAAATTTCTTTACCTTCACACGGCTCACATCAAGCAGTCTATCGGTCGCTACAGCCCAGTCTGACTAAAAACTAGCAAACAGAGCATGAGGCGTATAGGTAAATCAATTAAAATTCAAAACAATCTTCATGCGTGTGCAGATTTAGCTAATCAAAATATTTGTCTTAATTTACAGCAACCTATTTTCAAAAAGTGAAAATAAATATTCTAGGTGGACAATAAGCACAGTAATGCAATGTGTTGGGATAACCAAGATATATCGACAAACTCCAAAGAGGTGAAGGAAAAATTTGAATTAATAGCGGTGGAATAGTATAGACCAGAAGTGGCCACATTTTCCGCAATATAGAGCCAAAACGATAGAGGCCATCATTGAAAGAGCCGCTAGAGAGACCATCATTTTCAAAGCACGAAATCAAGCATTTGTACCCTTCCTCCGGCCCCAAAACTTAACGTGTCGCAAAGAAGTGTGCAAACCCCTACACTACATCATTGCATTCATATACAAGAGTCAAAAGAGCCGCAGTCAAGGGCCTGAACAGCCGCAGTTTGGTCAACCCTGATGTAGACCATAAAAGAAAAAGCTGGAAAATTAAACCTCAGCAGTTTCCAGTCAGTCAAGCACTTCCACTCGGTCACTACACCCCACCAGCTACTCATTCCATATAATGTCTTGTTTGGGAAGAATATTTTCGAAGGGCTAATGGTTCTAAAATTAGTCCGGAGATGATGACTGCTGGCTTTAGGGCCTTGTTTTACTCGAAATAGCCAATGCCAAGCAGTTTAAAGAAGCAAATAATTGGTTGTCCTCACGTACATGCTTGACTGGTGTCATAACTCGCCTTGTTAAAAGCTTTTCCAGAAAGATGCTGCACAATAAAACGGAATAAGATAACCAAAAGAACTAACGAGTTTTGTTATGCTGGATGAAACAGTATTTTAGTTTACTTCTTTCTGCATGTGCAGTTTGTTACATACTTCTAAGTCAACTTAATATTCATGGTAAAGTAACAGAGTTGAAGTGGCAGCAGCATTTGGATTAAAAGTTGTGGTTAACTAAGTAAATTCAAATTGTCAAATATTTTATTTCTTTTGATTTAGATTCGCTTGCTGTTTTCTGATCTTTAGAGCCTATCTTTAATAAAGGCTCGGCCAAAATCATTGGATAGTTATGCAATGTGTAATCATTGCATAACTGTTTAATGAATATCTTTACACTTGTATAATGAATGTTTTTACGCTTACTATGTAATTGTGAAAATAGTCATTACACAGTTATGCAACGAAGTCGAAAGATCAGTTAAAAGATTACTAAAATATATGCAACGAGAAGAGTTGGTTTACGATGATAATACCATTTTATAGAGGTACATTTATTTAGCCTTGCGTGATAAATGATGAAAAATATCCCTATTTAAATTTCAAAAAACTTAAATTAAAACCTTCCAACGTTTCTTTTGTTCAACTGCAGCAGCCGACAATAAAAGCAGCAGCAAAATCACAGCCACCGACGTCACAAACAATGGAATCAGATAACGATCGGCCATATAAACCACTTTATCAACGCATTCAAAAGTAGCTCCAAATACACCAAACGTGGTGATGATAGGTGAGCGCATCAGAAATGTTGAAATGATTTTCAAACGAACATATCTAGAAATATTGATATCAAATGACTGGCTAATTTCAACAACCAGTATCAAAAAACGTATATGACTGTGCATAAATCATGTCTTCAAACATGCTTAGGAGTTACCAGTGCTTGTCAATTTTTGGTTTTCTGTAAAACTTATCAAAAACAAATGCGTAATATTAAAGAACCAGTGTGTAAACAAAGCGGTTAATTAAGCACTCGTGAAATATAACCTAATCTACTTTTATCTAGTTCGATCAGAGAAGCTGCTCACTCTGCATGACCTTCGAGCAATGGTTCCTAATCTTAAAAACAAACCAAATTTTTACGTCATTCTTCACACTTTCGTCAAACCCTCAACCACTGGCTCAACTAACACATACTGATTTCTAAATCCAAGAAGTATCTAACCCAATAAAGTAGCAAAAAGATTCTTCTACTAGTCTAGGGTTGGCAGCCTGTAACGCCCGAAAACCTATCTAAGCCCGGTTTCTTCGGAAAAAGAAAACACTTGGAGTAGCAAATACATAAACACCCTTTTTATGCCCCTCTGCTTTTTTGCCTTTGCGTTATAGTATACAAAAACGCCACAACTGTTTGTACTTTTCCTTTATTATCATTTGTCCTTGTGCGACTTTCGACGGCTGCAAAGCCAGATTCTGGATAAACGTGGAAGTCCGTTGGTGAAACATGCCAATCCTTGCCCCTGTTGATTGCCAGAGTGGTGTACCAGCGGACAAGCGCTCCGTGCCACTTCACTCTGTTGAATTTGGTGGCGCCGGTTTTGTACGTGTCGCGCCGCTAGTGCGATTTGCTGACATTGATTCGAGACTGTCTGGAGGGATATGACGAAACTTTATCTAGCGCTTGTGTTTGGCCACCAACTAAGCATCTTTCGTTTTAGTTCACCAT
This sequence comes from Trididemnum clinides, assembly GCA_963675345.1. Lineage (NCBI taxonomy): Eukaryota > Metazoa > Chordata > Ascidiacea > Aplousobranchia > Didemnidae > Trididemnum > Trididemnum clinides. Next base: position 37,116,508 of record OY776286.1, read on the forward strand.
ACATAACAAGACGGGATAATCGGTTTGAGGAAATCCTGATGACGAAACCTGTCCATCCAACTCGGTGTTTAGCAATTTGGCTGGCGGTTAAGGCGTCTGCGTATCTCTGCGTGGGCATCTTCTTCCACCAGTGTAAGCCCAAGAATTGCTGCACTTGAGAGATATAAAACTGTTCAAGCATTTCTCGACGGGTTGGCTGTAGACTCGCAATCGACGCGATGGGGATTCATTCCCCTTGTCTAGTCATATCAAAAGACTTTAAAAAATGGTATCGAAAGCTTCCCTGTTTGGCGCTCGGCATTTATGGGAGGTTGTGGAGAGCAAGCCGACAGGTTCGTTTGTTGTGTCCTTGGGCAAGGCACTTAACGGGACGCCCCACCTTTAGGTGGAAGACAGGTGACCCGGAAATGGCAACTCCCAAGCGAGTGCGACTTACCGTCCAAAACATAGCGATACATCGCTTTCTCGTGAATGGAGGATACTAATTGCAAATAAAAAAAAACAAAAAAAACATAAACGACGGTTGAAACGCCAACTGCAATGCAGACAGCTACTCTTGTTCCAGTGTTGAGATTTTTGTTGAGTAGGCCTCGAGTGCTTTGTCGACCAAACGCAGCGGAGGCAAGAGGGATAAGGCGTCTGATATTGTCTATCACGTCGAAAAAGTCATAAAGAACAGAGGCTAGGCATGTGAATTGATTTACATTAGCGTGGGAGCACGAACCAGTGGTTGAAGAAGATGGCTCTTGCGGGATTTCTGATTTTAACGCAGATTGCCAACCTTTAAACTAGACAACCCCCTTCATAAAAAAAGGTCCTTTGCTCTTGGTGACAACTTGACTGATTCATTTTCAATAATTTCTCAATTCAAAGGACCTCGTAAAACCAAGGGTATAATCGAGCTCATGTTAAGAACCGCTGACTTAGTGCTATTTACTGATTGCGGACAGAATTAGTGTGTGAGTACCCAATTCGATTTTATGACCGATTAAAAGGAACTACCTCCTTAAACTGATCTACATTTTTCTATTGTATGTAAGCTCTATGACATATGTTGAATCGCTGGAAGATGTTGGCATGAGGTATCCTGTCTTTCACCTATGGATAAAGGCGGGGGGTGCAGTGAAGCATCTAGCCGATACCACAAACCAAATCAAATAAGAAACATGCTGATCGGATCGGGGTTGAGAGCCACGTCGCCAATAAGTAAAACCGCTAATCGTGGGAACCGATTATCGCCACTTGCGAAGTGCTGGATGAACACTAAGCAGCTCAGCTATTTTAACAAAAAATTCGAATGAAGACTCTGCATTCCTTAGAAGATATAATGAATATTGAGATCAAAGAAATATTTTATGGCAAATTTTCACCTGCTTTGAACGGGGGGAAACTCGTAGAAGAATTCCTTTCTTACTGTTGGAGTGAGAACATTAAACGGACCTAATGGCGTCCATGTTTGTTTGTTGTTTGAAACCAGGACAAAAAAGGTCTGAAAATACGTTTATAATAAATTGAGTTACATATTTACATCCTTAGGTTACGAGAAACCTTATACCAGTTTTTGTTTCTCAACTGTTTTGTAGTCGAGGCCAACTTTTGAACTCTAAAATATTTCGTGGCCTACTGCTCAAAGTTCTGTATATGGGTTATGTACGGTATATCTAAATAGATTATGTATATGGCTTTCGGAAATCGACGTTTTGTGGACTTTACTACACTTAAAAACATTAAAACTTTCACCACCATCACACTGATGGTCACTCGTGTTAAGAAATCAATTAAATTTTGAAGTTAAATGCGATTAATTTCTAGCATATATCACAGATTTTTCAAGTCAAAAACTTTTTTTCATTTAGCTTTGAAGTCTGATCTATAGCTAAATCTAAAGCCATTCACTAATCAAAGTAAGGGCGCAGGTTACGTCATAATAGAACAATCTAACAAGCAAAGTTAGCTTCCGATTACAAATGATCATCTTGCTAATGTAAAATGATTTAACAAATGAATACAGAACGGTAATTTCATTTGATTTCTACTGGGAGCGATCTTGCATTTCATCATCCTCATTTCCCAAACCTACCTTCACATCATTGATGTTATTGTTTGATGTGTGAAGTCGAAAACTGCCAATCACATGTTTCTGTCCTAGATCGATGACCACCTCCCAGCCAGGCCAACTGGTGGATGGAAGATCTACTCGTGGTTCCTGATGAAGATATAGATGACAAACAACCGAAATGTTTAACTCGAGTTTACAAATAATTCAGTTTTTAAATTCGGTAAATAATTAGTTCACTTGCCATGAAGCAGTCCAAAAAGATTAAAATCTAATCAATAATCAGGAAGCTGGGGGTTCGAACCCTACCGGAATTGCCTTTCGCATTGTACCAAAACAAGTGACCCCAATTATATAGGAATTCAAAGCTTTATGAAAAGTTACCTCCTATAATAATTTTTAAAGCTGCTCGTACAAAACTTCAAAAAACATCTGCTTGTACCAAACTTCAAAAACATGGTCCTTGCACGTGGTTACTTTGCGCAATATTAAAAGAGATGTAGTCTATCAAATGTATTTGAAAGCTGTTGGTAAAAAGATTAAAGCAAAAACGCTGGTAGAATTATAGCTTTTACTTAAAAATTTTCGTTGGTCAAACAAATTGTTACCTAGCTAAGCCAACTACTTTGCTGTACAATGCACATCGATTAATACAATGTACATCATCGATTAGATTAGTACATCGATTAGTTCTGAATACCAAATATATTTTGGTTTAGCCTTTGTTGGCAACTATTTCTACAACTCAAGATGATTTCAAAGTAACACGAAATGTTTCAATTAAAATGTTTTATGAACACGGTTGCTATATTCTTCTTAAGCATAGCAAATAACCCCCCTTTATTCTCCTATTTAAAATGTATTTCGAGTCATATTATTTTAAGCTTGGACCCCGTCGAAAGTGTGCGGACGCAAGAACAAACGCATGAGAAAAAATTAGATAGAGTTTTTCAAATTATGCAAGAAACAATCTGAAAAAATAATCGAAAACAGGCAACTCAGTTAAGATTTTATTAGTCTGGGTTGATTTTAAGTTTCGATCCATCAATGTCTCACCTCATATGGCATCCAATATGACTGCAAGTCGTCATCAAACATGCGATCAACACTGGCCAATATTCCACTTGAGTTAATCAGTACAGGAGTGAACATTGTTTCATAACCGCCTCCTGGAAGTTGGAGCCATTTTCCAAAGTGGTTGATTAAAAAAACCTGGAGAAGGTTAATCGAAAAATTAAGACTACGCTGTTTCTCTGTACCCCATGCTTCGTCGGGTTGAAATAGCAAACCGTCTAATTTATCTTGTTGTAAAAGGCCATTATACCGAGCAGTGAGCACACCCAACAATTGATGGTAGTGCGCCTCGTTAGCAGTAGGCCATCCGTCTACATTCGTTAACGACTGAAAAATGCTTTCGCTATGCCAACACCTTATCAGCATGTTCTCATAACCATGCGTTCAAATCTAACGATGAATACGCTTGTAAACCTCTCGAAAAAGCATATTAAGAGGGTTTTCTTTGCTTAGACGTTCCAACAGGCAGTAAATTTGTCGGAGGTAAGAACAAGCAATTCAGGCGCAATTTTGGATTTAGAAGCAGGCTTCACCAACCATCGTTGAGCTGCTAGTCTGAGGAATGAAAATATAACAGAATAAAATAACCTTTGCTGTTAGTAATTTTACCGGTGCTTTGGAATTCGCCAGTACTGCAGGCATAGAGCGCCAGAAAAATTGGAAGCGAGACCATTGCTTTATCTCGCTGGGCGATCTAGCTTTTTGCTCAATTTTACGTTTTTCTCAGCTACGTCACAGGCTTAAACATGCTGATTCAGTGCATGTCTACCTCTATACGTTTGCTTTCAAATCAGACTTTTTGCTGAAGCAACGCAGCACCGTAAGAAAATGCAGATGCCCTTCGTGGCAAATACTAATGCGACTTTTATGGAGTTTAGAACCTTCGACCTTTAGCTCCGAATTCCAAAACAATTACCACAGCACCACGACGGCTACTTTAATTTTCCCACTTACTTGGTTATCTGAACAATCAACATACAGCATTGTATCGAGAAGGTTTGCGTTTTTATCAGCTGCGAGACCAAAGACGGAGGAAACGTTCGAGTTCATCCTGACCGCCGAGGTCATTAATTGATGATAAGAAGCAAACAGCGTAGAAATGTCACCCGCTTTTAAATTGGGATCCAGGATCTGTCCATTGGGAACCAGCTCATACAAACTGACTCCGATATGAGAAACTGGAAAAATTAAAACACCTCGTAGGCAACGATCTTAGCACGATAAGACGCTGATTTACAATCGAGCGATGTCAATTTACAACACACGTAAATTGTGAGTTGTTGAGACTTGAATGAGGCTGTTGAATTTGCTGTTGCGACGGAAACAGTGGCTGACTATGCGCTCAGACCATAAATGTCCATTTTACCTTTTCTTATTCTAACTAAGTAAATTTGTTTCTATACTTCACCTTACCATATTAATCTTATTCGAAAGGGTCAAGCAGGAAATCTGCCAATACCACTCCAGTTTTTTGCATGGCTCAACATTCTACAAGGGAATTGACTCAAGTCTACAGACTGCAAACCGTTCGTTCAAACCACACCACGAACGCACTGGTACTTGCGAAGAACACTTTACAGCAGTGTTTCCTACTTGCAGTAGAAATGAGCGATGCCAGGAGTGCTGGAAACCTAAATATCCCAGGGGTGCCCAAAACCCTAAGTATGTCAGGGGTACTCAAAACCCCAAATATGTTAGGGGTACTCGAAACCCCAAATACGCCAAGGGTACCCAAAACGCCAAATATGTTAGGGGTACTCGAAACCCCAAATATGCCAAGGGTGCCCAAAACCTAAAGTATGTCAGGGGTGCTTAAAACCCCAAATATGCCCGAGGTGCCCAAAACCCTAAATATGTCTGGGGTGCTTGAAACCCCGAATATGCCAGGGGTGCCCAAAACCCCAAATATGCCAGGGATACTCAAAACCCTGAATATTCCTCGGGTGCCCAAAACCCTGAATATGCCAGGGGTACTTGAAACCCCTAATATACCAGAGGTGCTTAAAACCCCAAATATGCCAGGGATGCCCAAAACCCCAAATGTGTCAGGGGTGCTCAAAACCCCAAATGTGTTAGGGGTGCTCAAAACCCTGAATATTCCTGGGTGCTCGAAACCTCGAATATGCCAGGGGTGCTTGAACCCCTAATATGTCAGAGGTGCTCAAAACCCAAATATGCCAGGAGTGCTTAAAACCCCAAGTGTGCCAGGGGTGCACAAAACCCCGAATATGCCAGGGGTACTCGAAATCCCAAATATTTTAGGGGTGCCCAAAACCCCAAATATGTCAGGGGTACTCAGAACTCCGAATACCAGGGGTGGCCCAAACCCCAAATATGCCAGGGGTTCCCAAAATCTCGAATATGCCAGGGGTGCTTGAAACCCCTAAAATGCTAGGGGTGCTCAAAACCTCAAATATGCCAGGAGTGCTTGAAACCCCAAATATGCCAAGGGTGCTCAAAGCCCCGAATATCCCAGGAGTCCTCAAAACACCAAATATACTAGGGCTGCTAAAAACCCCGAACATGCCAAGGGCGCTCGAAACCCTGAATATGCCAGGAATGCTCAAAACCCCAAAATAGATATAAACACGCATAAGATATTACATGAAGAACAGTAAAGACTTTGCGGTTACAAACAATACAGCAAGTCCACAACTTACCCCCGCATCTTATGTTTGCCGCTCTAGGTCTCCACACACCATCTAGGTGACAATTAATGACCATATTGTTGCTAGTCTTCTCGCTAATAGACCATACACCTGTAGCATCTAGTTGATTTAGGATCACAAAGCCATCTCTGCATCTATACGCAGCAATCGCGCCATTGTTCGTGTGCATTGATGAGGCGTACACGACGTCACCGTTCTCGATTGCATCTACGTCACCGCAGTCGACATCTACAATTATGACGTCGCAATAGCATTGTTCACTACGAAGCTAAAAGTGCACAGTCGTGAAAAAGTAAAGCAACCTACAACACTATTCCAAAACAATCCCATTAAAATATTGTTTGCGTTTCTTATCTTTAAATAGGGTGGGATTTTAGGCTATGAACAGCTAAACAGCAACGAAAGTCACTTTGGTGGACGATGGATTGGCAGTGCGCATGTAACTTATAAATGGTTCGAAATACGTTGCTTCTCTAACATTGATCAGTTCATCATCCATCTATTGCTTGAAGTTTGTAATGTAAAGATAATCATTAAGCACCTTCGCTTCACGAAGACTAATGTTTTCATAGCAAAATTTAAATCCTCACCCCAACATTCAAACGACGTGTCCGGGGTCCAATTTCCTTTAAATGAGCATTGAACTATGACCTTAGTGACGCCAGGTCGAACAAAAAATCCCCTCAAGCATGTGTATGTCACCCTGTCGAGAAAACGCCGACCTGTTCCATTCTGATATGAAAACGTGATTGGTCTTGGATCAGGGCAGGTGACAACTGCAGAACGTGAAAAAGATATTAAAAATATGAAATAGCAGATGCTGACAGCGATATTTCGAATACAACAGCCGTCGTGAAGTCAACGTCCGTTGTAATCTCGGAAAGGAACTGTATGGTCATCACCTAGTTTGGTTGCACTGTTAGCAATAGAAAAGGGCAACTCAGAAAGAGGTCATAACTTTAAGCTCAAAACATGATGTGAGCCACCTGAATAACGGAAATTGTCTAGAGCTTAAATGCTAACTCGCGCAGCACGGTTTGGCCCAACGGTAGGTGGTTTGCGGTAGATCTACATCATTATGTCCCGCAGCAAACTCTTTAAGCCTCGCTCGTTTCATTGCCTCTACACTATTTCCAGAGTGTGTTATTTGGTGTTACCTAGCTTGTAAACCTAGAAGGCAAACTGCAGGGTAATTTCACCACAGTGCAACATGTGAAATTGATATTTAACTCATCGAGCACAAGATATACAGAAAGTTTGGGAGATTGAGAACTCACCTAACGACCTTTAATTAAATAGCCGCCCATTGATCCCATTATGGTCGACTATGCCACACTTATATTCTAAAGGGCAGGTTTGAAAGCAAACGACAGTTCATCTTTGCCGCATACAACGCAACGCTTTGAGCATTGAACTCAATATCTTTCAATGACAAGTTTAACGCTCACTCAATCTCGCCACGCTGTCAATTATTACTGCAAGAAACCAACCTGTGCAGTTAAACTGTTCGAAATTGGTGGACCAGGTCTGGTTCGCCAGGCAGGTTCCATACAAAGCCACCCGTCTGTCCGTTGCGCTGAAGAAAAAGCCAGGGGCGCATCTAACCTCAGCCACATCACCAAAGGTAAATTTCTGCACCCCATTTACAAGATACGTGCCCCCTAGTACCAAAGTACCAGGGGGGTGTCGTGGTAAAGGACATGGCAGCCCTAAAAATTTTAAATCTTAGTATTTTGTGATATACACTAATTTAAATCTACTGTAAACAAAATAACATGAAAGCTGCTCTAAATAATGCATTTGCTGTAAGAAACAACAATAAACGAAAAAGGTAACTGTAAAAATTCAGTAACTATTAAAGCCTACTCGAAAATCAAACTAATTATCAAACAAACTACGTTAAATATTAAACTCGAGTGAAAGTGACTGGATTTCTTAAAAAAAATGCAACTTTGCTTTTTATTGAACCTATCAAATTTTGTGCCAATGTTACCTTATTTGAGTTTGAATTAAATCCACAGCTATCCGGCCATTCAGAACTCGACTGTTTTTTACTGCCTATTTAACTCATCGGACACATGATAAAGTAGAGATTAAGAAAACTGCAAAGTAATGTTAGTCCTATTCGAGTCGGCAGTTGTCCTATTTGAGTCAGAGATGTAGACCATTATTTTTGGTAAGAACCTCGCAATCACGAAAAAATTGTGAAACACAATTACGATTTGGGTTCCTTTAAATAGAGATACACCAGGTCCCATTGTGGGTCCAATCCAGTCCTGGGCAAGGAATAATTTGAGTCGGACCTATGACCTTAAAAGAAAATGTCAATCCCTTCACTTGCTTCAAACTCCCCAAAATATTCTACAAGCGCAAGAATTTCATACTGTACTCACCAACACACTCAATGATTTCTGGGGCAGGAGTCCATGAATTTGGATACGTACACACGCTAGTGATCGCTCTTACTCCTGGTCCTCGCACCGCCCCAGCGCTGCCGTGACTCACTTGGTAACCTGGTAATCACGGCAGTGATTTTGCAAACTACCTTCATCCACGGATTACAGGAAAACCCTCCACAATCATATAACAGCAACTCGACTTTAAGTCTGCTTTGAAACTTTCAGCACTGCCACGCAATGCAATTCTATAACAAGCGCTGCAACCAAGCTCAGGAAACTGTTGTGAAAAGCCTAAGAAGTTATACACACATTGACTTATCAGAGCCTTGTAGCGGCGACCCAAAGTAGCCGAAGCACAATAAGTTGCAGCTTTGGACAACAAAATCATGTTGATTTTCAAATAATCCTGCATCTAGCTCATCTTCAACAGCTGCGGACCTGGCAAACATGTATATATAATCTGTGAGTTTAATCTCCACGATCCAGTAGACATTGTAGCTAATTCGACTTCACGAGGCGCCTCACATGTATAAGCTGAAACACAGAATTGTAATAATTTAGAATCAACTTGCAAACAGACATGCATTGATGGGCACACAATCATCTAGGAAATGCATAGCTAGAAAAACAAATCCAAAAATATATGAAGATTGTTGACTCAGTGCTTATCAGGTGAAGCCAGAATTTTGAAATGGGGAAATAAAAATGTTCAATATGAAAGTTTTAAACTTGAGCAGAAACATTACTGTAATTCGTAACAGTAGAGACAGTCTTTTAAAGAGTCACCCAAAATTTAATTTTTTTTCAATACCACCGGTGTTCTCCCAAAACATATGAATAAGCATATAAATAAAATTTATCATGTTTCCAAAACTTTGAGCTGTAAAATCCCTGGGGCGTGAAAATGGAGGTTTAAGAAACGTTTAATGTCTCCCATTTCCACATTTTCTGCGTCCTTACTTGGTGGCAGTTATTATACAAAGGCGTAGAACGAGAAGGGCTGAACGTGAATATGCGTCATCAACCGACAACTCTGAAGCCGTTTAAACACAGGTTACTCTATATATAATCGTATAGTTTTCTGAGACTTTATCATAAACATCAGTACTCACGCCTGCACTTTATACTCGGTGGTGGAGGTTCCCATATTCCGCTAGAGTTGCAAGTGACATTAACTGTAGAAATAAGTCGACTTTGATCAATGAAATAGCCAGGCCTGCATTGATATGTGGTTTCGCCAAGATAACTCGTCTTTGGTTTGTTTATCACCATTGCTTGGAACACAGAAGGAGGCTCACCACACGTGACTTCTGCAAAGAAAAAAACAAGGTAAAAGACGTTTACACACAATGCTTCACCGAATCACTTTATTGGAACCGTTCGCCCAGCATTTTGAAGAAGGCGATTGCTTGCTATCGTTCTGTCAGTAGCAAAACGACTAATTTGCATTCATATCTGACTTAAAATGTCTGCCGCTCTTACTTGATCTGGCAAAATGAATTTTTCGATTGACAGGTTAATATTTAAAAAGAAATAAACTAGTCATCCGATCATCACCTGCACACTTGAGAACTGCAAAATCTGCATTCCACATTCCGTTTAATCCACAGATAACAGGAATGAAACGCTTTCCAAAATACCTTGAATCACCCTTAATACTGAATCCATTATCACACATGTAATTAACATGAAAGCCAGCTTCATAAACGCCGCCGTGTTTTACTCCGTTTGGGATGGCGGAAGGTGGTTCCGGACAACGTAAAACTGGTAAACGGATATAAAATGAGAACTTTTTTAACACATCAAATGCAAAGAACGCTACCTACACAGCATGCCGCAAGAGGCGACTCTGAGTCGCCAACCAATCGATGCCGGCCATGTCGGTAGTGAGGCTTCCAGTCTGCAATTTATACTTATGACTGATTCATAATGTATTGCTGCTTTACTCTAGCTTCATATCGACCACAGCGTAGCGGTGTGAGCTTCTGTCTCTGTTTCAAGCCTTGTTTTTGATTGGAGAAAGATCAAAGAAAATGGAGAAAGATTAAAGAACGACAAGACAATATAAACAAATACTTTTAATAACTGCGAACTAATCTTGCAATCTCCCAGTCAGCAGCCATCCTCAAAGACCACCGCCATCAGTGCAACTAAAGCGTGAACTTAAAAGCAAAACAGCGGTTCCACTGTGTTCCATGACACGTGACGTTGCGTGTTGAACTCACAGGCTTTTAAGAGAGAGCTAGATGCCCTATTTGTGGTGACATGCTGACAACATATTTTCAGCTCTGAAATCAGATTTGCACTTCTTTTAAAAGCCTTCAAAGCCAATAGACTTCATCTCTCAATTTGGACAATGAAAGGACAACAGAAAACAAGGACAAAACTAGTCTCAAGCTTCCTGCTTCAGACGCGATAGCATTGACAATTTACACGTCAACAATGCCAAATTTATGACCAAAATGTTTGGTTATATATAAAAAATGTTGGTTTTATGACCAAAAATTTGGCATTGTTGACTGGCAAAGTTTCAATGGCCAACCGCCATTGATTAAAAATGGCCAAAATGGCTCAGGTAGCCAAAAATGCGCTCATCATAGCTTGTTGTTTTGGGGAAAATGATATAATGCTTCAGCGTATAATGACATAGTATGCAAAGAGGAAACGAGTCACGATGTTGCGGCTGATGGCTGCTATATGCCACCTGGAATCACAACCTAGCCGAATTAAATGCAATATGATAATTCGCCATACTCGCTTGTAGTTTTTCATTAGATGAAGTTGGACAAGTTGTTTTGTTTACTTTTTCCTTAACATAACGTAAGGCAATTATTTAGGCTCACATCAAAAACAAAAAAAAACAAATAAAGATAGTGGCAATACTTTAAACCAGTCTTAAATACAAGTTGCAGACTGATAACCCCACAATCATCAAAGCAGACATTCATATGTATTTCAAAGCTACTTCTTCCAATACATAAGGTTATCAACTTTTTGTAAAGCGCTGGCCAATGTAAATGTTCCAAACGCACGGCTCGTATAAGCCACCGATGGTATGCTTTTGCATCAGACTTTGATTATCAAAATTCCCTATAAATTCTGGAAGTTTTCCTGACGAATTATGTTGATGTCTATAGTAAGTTTTGATCTCTCAAATATATGCTTTCAAGACAAGAGCACTGTTATCACGCGACGTATTCGTATTAACTGTGTGTCTTCAACAATCAAAACCCGGGTACAATGAAGTCCACAACGATTCTTGTTCAACTGTCGTATGAATGACAAGCAACACAGCTTTACAAATTGTATCAGTATTCAAAAAGTATTCTGCCATTCTTTTTTGGAAAATCTAATGATGATAGAAAAAGTTACTGAAAGAGGTCCACTATATCAAGGCCTATCCTAGTTCTCTTCCCTCAAATTAACCCTTACCAGTTATTCACCTTTGCAAACATAAATATCAGGAAGAGGATACCATTGACCGCTCGCTGAGCAACGTACGGTAAATTCGTTCACTCCAATAACATTCGCTGAAACGTTTCCTTTCACAGCTGCACTATATCCAACATTGCATTGATAGGTGGCAGTAGCCGATGGTACACGAGGAGTAGTTTGACGTATAACGGTTGAGAGAGCAATAGCAGGGGGAGGACTACATAACACAGCTGAAATACATAAAATAAGTAAACTGCCTTTTGAATTTAAATGCACCCTAAGCATCTTCCTCGATTAAGCCAAATTTGTCACAAGGAGATCTTGACATTGATCTTCGGCTAAGATCATCTCGAAATTAAACGTCTCGCGTTACTCAGAGACTTTTGAAAAAGGTAATGGGTTATAAATTGATCTGTTGCAATCTACGAGTCAATACCAAAAGTGGAACCAAAATGCAGTGCTTTAACTAGTCCCTACTCGATGATGTACGGCAAGAAGCTCAAATGAAATCAAATTTAATTTATCCACCGAGCAAGTGCGACACGAACCATAAAAATAAACAGGTTTGTTGTCTTTTGAGATCGGAAATGCCGCGTAAAGCACCTGACTTGTTTTATGTTCCGTTTGCAGAAACCCTTTGCACTTATGTTTAAACCAGCTTCGAAGAAACCAATAATGCTGGCAGAGAGCATTTACACGCAAACACGGCAACCAAGTAGGAGAAATTGGTGTCGAATATCTTTTTACACATTGATAATGAGGAACTTAAGGCTAGATTTGAACAGTGACAACAACGTACGTATGCATCCAAGTCCGCTGGGCAACTGGGTCCATTTTCCAGAATTGAGGCAAGTAATGCAGTAGGCGTTAGAGCCATCACTAGGCGGGATGTTGAACTTATATCCAGCGTTGCATCTATAGTAATACAAATCTCCGGCGTTGTAGGTTTGAGTGGCGGACATGCGGTTATATCGGGCAGTAAAAAATATGCGTGGCGGTGTCCAACATTGAACTCCTGCATACAAGTCCTTGTGAACAAAATTTCCTGTTTTCACCACTAACACAGTTTTTTGTACTTCCCTGAGTTAGAATAGAAAGCATGTCCTAAAAATTACTGACTGCCCGTAAAAAGTAGCCCGTCTCATTGGCAATGAACCCACTCGTCTGCAGTCTCGATAATCGTTAAAACGATAGTTCGAAATGGCCTCTAGTGTTTCTCAATCTGATTACTTTGATTCCACTCCGTTTCCTTGGGATAAAGGTAGGGCGTGATATGGAAACGGGTTAGAGAAAGCTGCCCCTCCATTTCGAACCCGTCATACTTAAAATGACTAGCAGTTTCACCACTGATAAGGCAGACTGCAGGAGTGGGTGTCAATTAGTTACTTGCTATGATATAAAGCTTTACTATTTTAACCCGGTGGAGCCTGTTCGACAACGGTGCTCGCACTTGTTTAAGTAAGTTTTAGATATTCCAAGTTTACTTCATATCACGCTTTAATCTCTAAAATACATCTAAAAGAATGCACAATTGAATTTAGGTCTAAAGATTATAACTCCCTCAAGGCTGATTAGTGGGGATGAAACTTGAGACTCAATAACTGCATATAGCTAGTTTGCAGCAACTCAAAGATGATGAGAGTAGCCTTGCGGTCTTCTAGCGGCGACTCCAGCCTAAAGAGTTAGCCGCGTTTGCTATATCTTCAAAGTTAAATAGTGACACCACATGACTGATGCAATCTTTGTTTTTATAATTTCTTAAAACGTGCAAACATTCTCAAGAAAATGAACTTACTTGTGCACGAGAGGCGCTCAAATGGGGTACCGAACCCCCACTTTCCTGAACTTGTGCATTTTAATATACTTGTTCGTACGTTACGATGGAACCATCGACCTGAAAATGTGTACTACTAGTAATTATGAGACTTCAGGTTCAAATCCCACACCAATAATTTGTGCTCCTGCATAGCCTCCCAAAAAAGCTGACCAGTTGATCATTCCTTGAACAATGCCTTGGCTGCTGCTAAACACTCGACTGAAGCTGTAGATCCCATCGCTTAGGAGTCCATCAAAAAATAGGTTTATACCAGCGGGTTCCTCGACCTCATAGTTGCAAACTCCACGAATGCTATCCGTGAATAAAATCTTCTGCAATGCCTTGGAAATAACTGAACTTGACTTAAAAACTTGCGTTGAATGTTGATCGAGTTAAGTCAAAATCTAGTTCCGATATTCCAAGCAGGGGGGCGTGTACAAAAGCTAGTGCAAAATACAAAGTTAATTTTGAAGCTTTACAGAGAATGAAAAAATCATGGAGAAGTTCAAGAATAGAAAATGATTTGGATCACATGACAGAAGCAACTTCGGTGCATGGACCCATTGAAAAGGCTACCTGTGCTTTGTGAATATTGAGAAGGCATTTGGTGAGAGTTTCACGAAAGATAATAGAGTAGGCGATGAGCCTATGGCGTTATCTGAAAATGTTTGAGTGCAAATTGGTGTACATCAAAGATCTGAGTTGTCGCCGATGATTTTCGCAATTGCGGTTGAGGTAAACACAAAATATGCAAGAGAAAGCTTGATGAATGAAATTTTGTGCGGGAATGACTTGGCTGTAATCAGTGAAGGCATGAACAATTTGAAAAAAGCTTTTGAAATGGGAAAAAAAGATGCTTGCGAGCAAGGGGCTAAAGGTTAAACCCAGAAAGACAAAGTGATGATGAGTTGTTCGCAAGGAGAAACATTCAAGGGCAGGAGTTAATCCAATTGCCAAGTGCTGTAAGACAAAACTTCAAATTCAGTGCTGAGCACGAAATGTGCTAAATGAAGTGTATGAAAGACAGATGTGGTCTATGAGCGCATGGTAGATGCGCGAAAATGAAGACAGTATCTTCAACTCCTGAAAAAGAATTTGTCGGTGAAGGATGTGTTGAGGCAAAGAAAAAACTGTGAGACCAGACAAACAATTATCATTTTATGACCGAGTGGAGTTTGTTAAAAGTGTTTGTTTTTTGGGGCAGGTTGAACCCAAATGGAAGTAAAGCAGCGGTGACAGCAAGAACAAGAATTGGATGGATAAAATGAAGTTGCTTCATGGAAGCTTTGCTTAAAGATAAAAGGGAGGATTTATCAGATTTGTGTAAGGTCGGCGATGTTTCTCGGGAGTGAGACATGGTGTTTGAGAGAAAATGAAATAACAATTTTAGGAAGAAAGGAAACAAAATGATGAGAGCAATGTGTGATGTCAATTTAGCCTAGAACGTATGAATTTGCTGGGTTTGGAAAAACTTTAGACAGTCTAGCCAAAGTGAATAGTATTCGATGGTAAGGAGATGTTTAGAGAAGGGAAGGTAATGACGCGCTGATAAGAGCGTTGGATTATGAAGTGGTTGGAAAAAGAGAGCGTGGACGATTTGAAGATGACATGAAAAGGCATTTGGAAGAGCAGATTTGATTTAAAAAAGATGCCATTAACACAACAAAGTGGCGCAATGCTATGTATGAACTTTCGAAAAACACAAGGTAAATCCAGCCATTTCTGTTAGTGGGGATAAAACCGGATTTACAATTGGATCACTCTATAGGCCTATTGCAACAAAAACTAGAACCTTTTCAATGATTTTAAGTGATTTTATACAGCGGTATCGAAGATTGTATGCAGGTTTAAGACGACAACCTCATAATCAATAACATTTATTTAAAGAGTTGCTTGATAGTACAAAATTGCTTAAACTTGCTCGATATTCTATTCAACGAAACTCACATACAGCCTATATAAAAGTAAGAAGGTTAAGATACCAATAGGTTATAATGCGTAAGTCCAGAAGTTGCAAGCTCAAACGCCAAACTGCAGTGATCTTCATAAACAGTAGTAAATAATTGCCAACAATCATATTGTTGGTGAATCCTGGAGCGTAGATAATTAAATGCAGCATAAAAATTGAAAGCCTGTGCTCTACACTGTACAACGTTGTTTACCAGTTATGTGACATAAGAAAGCCACTCACAGATAACAGATTGTGACTGTATTTTAAAAAGGAGAACGAAGAAACAGTTTTGATAAAGAAACAATTTTAATAAAGGGTACAGCTCGCAACAGAATGTAAAATGAACTAGAAAGCTGTCTCTGACACCAGCTATCCTTGAACTTTGAAAGATTAAAGTTGCCGATTAAAAAATACTTCTCAACATGGTCTTCATATGTAAAAAGTAGGTTACGTTCTGCAACAGCTACAACCTACCAGAGCCACACGTGAAGTTCAGTACTGTGCCAACAGAATGCTCGCCAATTTGTTCAGAAGGATCTCGAAAGGAACCAGGAACAAATCCAGGATCCCTGCATTTGTATTCTGCAAGCAAAGGTAGATACCTATACACCGTTATTTTGTAATGGCGAGATAGCCTTATGAAACCGGCGCGATGGTGCAGTGGTTAGAGCGTCCACATTGTAGTCGGTAGACCTGGGGTTCATTCCCTAAGTCGAGTCATACCAAAAGACTTTAAAAAATGGTATTCACAGCTTCCCTGCTTGGCGCTCAGCATATAAAAGGGAAAGTGTGGAGAACAAGCCGGCAAGCTCGTTTGTTGTGTCCTTGGGCAAGGCACTTAACGGGACGCCTCCACCTTCATGTGGCAGACAGGTGGCCCCACCCGTACTTTACCGGATTATAATTGTGAAGTTGCTAACCCAGCATGTCAGACGACTCTTGGGTACCCACCAGTGGCAGTTCGCCTTGTTGGTGGTGGGGCTACCAGTCACTCAAGACTGGTTCGAAATGGGCTGCCATCTTCGAAATGAACCTGAATTACCGTTCATGCCGTATCTCCATCCCAAGGAAGAGGAGGGGTAAACACACACACACACACACACACACACACACACACACACACACACACACACACACACACACACACACACACACACACACACACACAGATAGCCTTATGCGCACTCGCTTTCGAGTAGCTACGTTGCCGATTTCTAGTGCATTTCTTTCCGGTACTCCACGTTAGTAAGTTAATGTGAAGTGCCTTTTCGAAAGGCACAACAGCGCAAAACCCATTTCGAAATACCAGGCAGATGCCTCATTTCGTCAAGCTATAGATTTTCAAACATCGCGTCAGGTTCATTACCGATGAGATCATGTTCAAGCCGGATTGGAAAAACGCTTTGATTTATGTTGTCGCGATTCGAGCTGCTCGCGCAAGCAGTAAGCGCGTGCTGACATAATGAAACAAAAAACATACGTTTACGCTTGAAAATCATGCAAGTGGAAGCAAGTTATGAGAAGTGACCTAGCATAACGCAATGCAGGATTGCGATCAATTCTATGGTAATGTTGGTCCAAATCTTCCGCCAAATACTGTATGAAACGAATTTCTCACTCCGGTGTTAAAATTGGTGATGCTTTGTAGACAATTTTCTCCAGTTTTACGTATCGCGAATAAATTTTTAATGTTCTGTGCGTTTTACCGCTGTTCATCAAACCGATCCTCACTTTCACAATCCACAAGGGTTCCAATTCCGTCAAACAATCCGTCCGATCCGCAAGTAATAGTTGCATTTGTTTTCTCTTCAAGTTGGAACTTTCTGTTGAGCAACGGCATACGGAAACCATGATTACATTGGAATGTGACGTTATCTTTGTAATTACTGCCAGAACCTCGGTAGTAACCGTGCTTCGGATGGACGTTGATAGGACACTGGATAGCTGAAGAAACAAGCAGCATTGATTACAAAGCGACCAGCGCAAATGCGAAGTCATTGTAGTGGTTGAGCATCCGCCTCACAGTCGAGAGACTTGAGTTCAAATCCTTTGTCGGGTGATGCCAAAAGCTTGACCCAAAGCAATAGCAAAAACGAGGTAAAAGAAAAAGCGAGGTAAAATTTGACCGAGCAGCATCTCGCCTAGTACTATGTTTTGACGACCCTAAAATTTTTTGGTTGCCGCCATACCACGACCTCTTGCATGAAGTAGGATTTTCTTTTGCTACCAGTGATGAATGCATTACGAAAGGCTTCAACGACAATCTATTTACAATTATTGTATTACAAATACAAAGTCACTTGTACTACGGTACTTAATACAGCATATTGAAGACGATAAACATAGAATGATTCTCATGTGGATCGTCTAAAAACCGTTACTTTAGTAGTCATTTTGCGTAGCAGGCGAAACGAATAAAGCTAAAGTGAGACAGAAATTTTCAACAGCATTCTATTAGTTCTAATTACGAGAACTTTCTCTCAATACATCGAACACAAGACCAACGGAGACTTTGTGCGACTGCGAAATAACCTTACGGTCTTCGATTCAGCTTCATTCATACCTGTCATTGCAGTCGGGGCCAGCCATAGCTTGAACTCACAAAACTAAGAGCACGAAAGCAAAAAAAACGGTCCGCTGGGCCACGCTCGCAGTTTTTCGACTGCGTGTTGATTCTTTAATTATCTCACAATCTTTCTGGTGGATGAAAACGTCACACTTACGCACGCATCGGACGTATTTCAAATCCGGAGACCACTGGAGCGTTTCAAGGCACGTGATTGATGTAGTTGTTACGCCTGGCTGGATAAAGTATCCAGGTCCGCATTTATAGCTGATTGAAGCGCCCACAGATAGATCAGTGATGGGATGTTGGCTCAGCAAAGTAGCAGGCATGTCAGGTAGGCTACAGTTTGCCGCTGCAAATTATGGAGAATTAATCTATGAAAGCCCAATAATTTGCTTCGTTCATGATTGCAAAAATAAAATCGATTCACTCATGTAATCAAGAAAAGCATCTAGCCGGTCATAAAATGAATGAGAGGAGGAATTTCTGTTGAAATGTATCAAACTTTCGCACTGCTCTACGGTAGTGTGATTACAAGCAATCTGCATTATGTGTGGCTGCAAATAAAAGATGCTATCAACCGGATGCAATAACGTTCATCTATATTCAGGGGCCATATTTAAAAAATGGCTGTGAAGGTTAAAAAGAAATCATGAACTTTAAAACAGATTGGTTGTCGAAATTGTGAAAATGGAAGATAAAAATGTTTACGTTTCGGATGGACGCGCTTGACCCTTTTGTAGAATCTGACATCTGCGTAAAATAATGGGGAACAACATCAGAATTTTCTTCTTACTCCCTACAATATCTAGGGCTTGTCGTTTAGCAAATCCCGAAGTTGAAACCCCCACATTCAAGACCACATCATTAACAAGTTTTTCTGGACACTCGAAAACCAATATTTCAGATCAAACGCTCCTTCAAAAACGCTACGACACCCTTGCTTTTCTGGTTAGAATAGTGAAATGCTTACCCAGCATGTCACTATAGGCGAATTTTGGCTATTCACCAGTGGCAGTCTTGTTAGTGATCGGGCAGCTAGACTCAAAAACTAGCTCGAAATAAAATGCTGGTTTTCTCTTGGGTAACCATGATGCATTTTTTGCTAGATAGGTTTGTGACGTGAGATGAGTGTTGCACCACACAACGGGCTTTTATTCAAACAAAAGAAGGGGCAGGTTTAATGAAAATTCGAAGAAACTGTGCACCAATTGATATAAACGAATAGCACAATTAAAGTTTCGGATTATTAATACAGCCGTAAACCATGACATACGTCTGCAAGATATAAGTTTTGGCGAGGGTTGCCACAGTCCATCTCCACCGCACACGAAGACCACACTTCTTGATGCTGTTATCTCCTGGTCAAAATCAAAATATATGCAATCGGGATTATAGCATATCGGCCGATGAGCAACTATTTCTCTGCTAACGCAGTGGTTCACCAGTGCATTCGTCATGGTAGATAGTGATGACGTAATCTAACTTATATAAAACACATCTAAGTAACGTTTTGTTAACTTCCTATTACATCTGGTTACTCAATTGGTAGATTTTAGACCTTGACCCCGTAAAATAAGTTAACAATTCATTCATTTATTCCATCGAATGTTTCTTAACTAAAATCAGCAATCAAACCGAAAAGACATCGCACCAGTAAAAATTTCCCCACGTGGACCGCAAGTGGGAAATTTTCCACCGCTTAAATACAACTGGCTATCTCTTGTTCGACCTTCTGGTCGTTTTCATGTGTGTGCGGCAAAAAGAACTTTATACCACAGTCTTTTCTAAGATGTCACCAGTCAATACGAACTTTTGGGAACTCACTAATGGCAATCTACAATTTGTATTTATGACTGGTTCGAAATGGATTTTTGCTTCTCCAGAGCCTAATTGAGATTAATTTCGTGATGTGAACCAGGATAATCGTTTCGTACAGTGACCACACTTCAGGAAAAAAAGAAGTAAAACACGTCATAATATTAGATCACAATACGTCATAATATTGTTATCTAATATTATATTCATACGTCATAATATTTACATAATATTAGATCTATTGTTATCTTTGTGAAGTAATGGGTCTCACCATGCCAGTAAAATTAGAGACGAGATAAAACTTTGCTGTACATTCGACCTGAACAACAGTGTTGTACGATGTAGCAGTGCTGCTGTATATCGCGTTTTCTATCCGGTGTATACGAGGACATCTGACCGCTAAAAAACCAAATTAAAATGCTTATCTGCTCTAAAAGTGGGTCCGAATCCCACACAACTAAAGCACTTCCAGAATTGATCTTTGTCAATTTCAGCTTTATTTTTGAGTAATAGCAGTGGCCCATTTACAAACTAAAACAGGCCAGTGACAAGATAATTTTGTGTAAAAAATTGTATGGTATATTGCCAATTCGCTGAATGCCCTATAAACGAAACATCGGCAGTTAAGCAAATTTGCTCCAATATAGGAGTCATGGTGTAGTGGTAATTGCTTCTGACTTTGGAATAAAAGACCTGAAGCTCAAAACTTTATTAAAACACTATTAGTTGTAATCTGGAAAGGCATTTGGAATTTAAAGTGCTGGCTTGCTCCAGTAAAGTTTGATTTGAAAGCGTGTAATTGTGAAAGACCCACACTGAACCAGCACTTCTAAGTCAGCAAATTGGAGGAAAATCGGACAAGTAACCTAGTTTTTATGAAGAGTGCTTGCTAAAAACCCGGCCCTCTGGTAGTTAATCATAGAGCTTGAAAATATTTACGTTGTTAATAATTAATCAAGTGGACGTACTTTTTGTTTGCATCCAAATTCCCCAGGCTCACATATCAACAACAGTAGGGCTAAATCTAGGATGAGTTTTCCTGCTGTCATGCTTTGTCAACGAAAACTATGTTCCTCTTAAATGAATTTGGTATTGCTTCTCACAAATTTACTGCTTGCTCGAATCCTCCATGCAGGAGAAATTACCGCCAAGTATTTTTGCATGAGAAAAACAACGCAATGTTTATTTAAAATCGCCGATAAGTCGGCGCTCTTGTCCACTAGGCAACGTTGCTAAGTCAAATTCATAAGCATGCACTATTTGAGCCGCTTACCAAGTCATACCAAAGCTTTAAACTCAACCTGCTACTAGGTGCTTTGCCATAAAATGGCGAGAACGACACATGCATCCGAATTTACTTCGTCATGAGTAACATACTCATGACGCCACTAAATCGTTACACGCAAATGCCAAAAAAAAACTGCATAATGCTTTGTTTTTCTACTATTAAGCAATATTAAAGGAGAAACTTAAAGCCTTATTAGAAAATTTCGGAGGTAGATCGAAAAAATGAAAGATGTTTTTCAAAATAGTCAATCAAAAAGTAAGCTCAAACTTATGGAGTTGGTAACTTGGTCAAGTGGATTGGGCCGCCATTTAAGAAACCAACGGTTACGCGAGCAAACCTCGCAATGGCTAGGTACTTGTGCACTTGGAAAAGGCACGTCACCACATTTTCCTGTGCTTGGTTGTGGTAGAAATGCATTGCTACAACAGAGAAACTCAGAAGTCTGAACTCAACGTGTTTTACTAAATTGTGACCGATAAACAGTTTTTCTTTGACTTTAAAGATGAAATGAATTAACATTTTGAAGGGTTTCACATTAATAGTGAACTCCTATTCAAAACTTGTAATTGTTCTTTATTTCAAAACTCTCTCCCACGCAAAAATTTGTTAAAACTCTTCTCCAAATCACCTTATATTTTTTATAGCTAGCAGCAATTATTCAATCATGAAAAACTGAAAACACATTTCAAGATTTTACACTACCATCTCATCATCAGTTCCTCATTCAAATAGTTGCATCAGTTAGCTCGGATCAGGAGTACTTAAAGTTTCCACAATACGGAGAACATTTCACTAATCTAAGTCTTACGGGTCGCACAAAAGCCAATTTTTGTAGTTTAATTGGTTGAAGTTAAAGTATGTTGGCCGTTACCGAGGTGCAAACCTTTTTTTGAGATTTACATTTTAAAGGCAATTGCTGTTTGCACAGGCCTATCACTTTGTTTTGTTATGGAGACTGAAAAGATTTTTGTCTTAAAACAAAGGTAAAAACCTTTCTTTTTGAGGTCAAGTTGGACAGAGTGAATTTTTTTGCTATTTTCAGACCTTTTTTTGGAGATCAACTTTTTGAAAGCTCGTTTTTTGAATCCAAATTGCTTTTTTGTCAGTTCTCAAGATGAAAATCTCTTTATGTAGGGGATTTACATTCTGAACTCGAAATTTATTACAGATATTTGTTACGAGACTAGTCGAGAGCAGCAGTTTAAACATCCATGGCTTAGATCATCAGAGCCTCTAAATTCTATATCTTCTAAAAACAATTTAATGTTTTCCCAAAACGCTATTTACTTACCAGTACAGCGCAGTAATTTTGGGTCCGGATACCATGTTCTATCTTTTTGACATTCAATTTCAGCGAGAAAGACGGAAGATCGAAGCCAGAATCCATTTAAACACATTATTGTAGCAACCCCTTCAAACGAGTAGCTCATGACCAACAGACGAGAATTGGGAACGGAAGCGGGAGCCGAGCAGTAAACGACAGACGGAGCTGGGGACGAAATGATATTAGGATATATCGTTGATTTTGCAGCTTAGTAGTCATAAAAAATTATACTGTCATTTACAGAAAACCTTAAAACCTATACATAGCACAACCAGTGTCCACATCAGCTTCAAAGTTATCGATGCTGCCGGTATAGTGCATTTGTTCCACAAGCCTGCAACCGAACAGTAGGGTGGTGAAATGTCTTTTCCTTGAGCAAGTGCGTATGTGCAGAAACAGGTGATTTCAAAGTGAAGATGCCACTTCATTTCAAATTTCGCTCCGAAAATGTTACCTCCTGTCATCATACGCATCCGAAATTTCGAAGCCCAATTGCTAACTAAAGACTGATCCAAAAACAAGTGGTTAACGGTAACCAACCAAATCTACTGCATATCATCAATGCCTAAATTTGCACAAAGTCAAAGCCTTCTTGTAAAATTTATCATCGGCACAAACTCTTTTCTACCATCACACTGAACAAGAGCACCACGAGTACAGTTTCTTGTTTCATTTTTGCGCAATACGTTCACTGCAGCGTGTTTGTTCAAAAGATTTTGAAACATCCATCGTAAGCAGTCCTTCACCACATCTACCTACCTCGGCATAAAAAGCGTCGGGGATTGGGAAGCCAGTTTCCTATGTGGGAGCATGTAAACACTGATGACTTGGTGACCCGGCGGATGGGGTACACTTCTCCGCATTCGTATTTAACCGTAGATCCTAAGGAATAATTTCTTCCGCTTACAAAGGTGTTCCTTACAACAGGTGGATCAGGACATGTTAAAGCTGAAAAAAATGATTGATGTAATTTGATTTGTACACTTGAACCTCAAATATCAAATGCACTAATACTAGGATGGAACTTAAACCTAAAATAAGTTGAATGTATGCAATGTGCTCTGAAAAAAGCACTGATCCCTAAAACGTTCTGGCGTGTTTGTGTGTCAGCAAATCATTAACCGCTCTGGTACGAGTAGCCACTAGGCACTTTAAAATTTAGAATAAGATAAACGTTTAATGCAACTATGACCAGCTGGGAGTCAAACTTAAATAAAAGTTGTAAACCAGACAAAAACTACTGTAACCAATCAGAAGAATTGCTGTGGAGGGCTTCAAAGACCACATCAACGAATAAACTATACGGGAATAAACATCGCGATTTTTTTATTGCCAGCACAAACTCCGTGATGGACTGGGTTAGGATAGTGAAGCTGCTGTTGTTGTTGTTGCTACCCGACCCCTTCTAAGGGATGGGGGCATGGCGAAAAACCATGAAGGCCCATAAAGTACCCGGGGTAACTGGGACCCTCGAGAAGGCCAACAGCAATTTCGACCCAACTCAAACGGGGTCGGGGGTTCGCTCGGTATATTTTTGGAGGCGACTATGCGTACACATCAATGGCAGTTCGCTTTGGTGGTGGGGCAACCAGCCTTCAATTTACATTCATTATTGATTTGACTTGGACCGCCGTCTTTCCTAATGGCCTAGTCTAGTTATGATTAAATTTTCGGTGTAAACCCGAGTATAAAGTTTCATCCCTTGCCTCCATCCAAAAAAAGGGTGTGGTTAACCTACAAACACGCACGCACACCAACGAACACACATAGCTTCGCTGCTGACAACTGCTCACGTTTGCAGGCGTAACTATGACTGGGCATATTCCACATTCCTCTTTCCGTACAACTTATAATCGCATGCGACGAACCGGATGACATGACGTAGCCTTCAATGCATGACACCGTTGCCATGCTACCGACGACGAAGCTACCTTCTGTGACGTATGTATGACTCTTCGCAGAGGAAGGATTAGGACATTGAACAACTAAAATGAAAGATGATTGACTAAAAGTAAGACAAACGTGGTAGACGTAGAAGGGAATCGGGATTTGTTACCCTCAATGAAAAAATTCTTACCTAGAGTAAAACCTACAAAAATCTATGTAGGGAGCAAATTATGTGAACCAATTCGAAAGGCAAAAAACATTGCGCAGACATTGGAATAAAATCCGACCAGTAATCCAGAAAATGTGGGTTTCAATTACACCACGATCATTTCAGCCTTTCGCACTGACCCATGAGACATATACTCATCAAACACGACAGGAAAGAAAAGAGAAAGAGATCCAATTTTTCTAATTTGGTTTTGTCTCCGTTAACAAAAGTGGCAGGATTCACCTCATGCTGCTGGAAAGTTCATACACTCTATTGCGCCACTTCGTTCTATCGATGGCATCTTGCTTTTTAAATCCAATCTGTTCAATCTGTTCTTCCTCTTGCCTTCTCCATGTCACATTCGGTCCCCAATGCTTTCTTTTTCTAACCACTTCTAAATCCAACGCTCTTATAAAGAGATCATCACTATCCCTTCTCAAAACATGTTCCATTCGCTTTGACTAGTTTATCGACAGTTTTTCCTAAACCCAGCAAACCCATACGTTCTTGTCTACTAGCAATTTAACACCACACATTGCTCTTATTGTTGCTCTCTTAGTTCTTCTAAAAAGTGTCATCTCAATCTCCCTCAGACACCACGTCTCATTTCCGCACTACACCGCCGACCTTACACAACTCTGATAAATCATCCCTTTCATTTTCAACCAAAGCTTTCTTTTATGAAGCAACTCCGCACAATGTCTATATCTTATAAATCCAATTCTTGATCTTGCTGTCACCGCTGCTTCACTTCTGCCACTAACAATCCACCTGTCCCCCAAATAACAAACATGTTTCACAAGGTCAACCTGGTCATAAAATGATAATTGTTCATTAGGTCTCACAACTCTTTTTGTTTCCTGAACAAATCCTTCACTAGCAAAACCTTTTTCCAAAATTTAGGATATTCTCTTCATTTCTCTCATCTACTATGCATTCATTTACCACATTTTGTGCTCAGCGCCGAATTTGCCATCACCCTCCGACCGCACTTGGCACTTAAATCAACACTGCTCTTGAATTATTTCTCCATTCCAACTACTCACCATCACTTCCTCTTGCACTCAAACGCCTTTTCCATTTCAAAAACTTTTCTTTCAAATTGTTCAGGCTTTAACTCATCACAACCAAGTCATTCCCACACAAAATTTAATTCATCAAACCTTTTCTTTCATACTACGTAATCACATCAACTACAATCAAAAAAATCATTGGTGGCGATTTAGATCCTTGATGTACACCAATTTGCATTCAAACTTTTTCAGATAACTCTAATTCCGCATTTACTTTCGTTCTCGCACCGTAATGATGGCTCATAACCGCTCTCACAAATACATCTGGTAAACCTTTTTCCTCATCGCTCACACGATCACCTTTCGTGGAACGCTCATCAAATGTCTTGTCAATATCCACAATTTTTTTCTCTAATCTCTATATTCCTATTGCCTTCTTCACACGACAACAATGCGACTGTCGTTCCTCTGCCTGACATGAAAGAAAATTGCATTTCACCAGCATTTACCAATTCTTCTATCCTTCGTTCTATCACTCTTTCGGCTATCTTTACAGCATGCTCTAAAAGCTTCCCTCCCCTGTATGCATTACCATTTCTTACATCACCTTTGTTCTAAAAATGGGCACCAACACACTTGTTTGCCTTTCAAACGGCATTCCTTCTCCATCGAACACACGTTGGCAAAATTCCATCATTACCGTAATCCTTACTTCACCACTGGCAGGTATCACTTTTGCGCATACTTCAAAGGGTCCAGCTGCTTTTCCTGGCTTAATTGCTTTTACTGCAATCACCATTTCTTCCGAGGTAATCTCTCCACCTTATCAGCTCCGGTCAAATGATCCAATTGTGCTCTTAATTCATGATCTCCTCCATGCAATTTTTCCGTATTTTCCTGTGCGATGAGCGTATGTAACACACTAAGTTGTAATTATGCATAAAGTAAATGATTGCGAGCTGCTACGATGGCGCAGCGATCGGTCGGTCTTAAATGCAGTCGGTTTCCAAATCTTATCTCCACCAGGTCGTAGCAAAGACTTCTTAAAAATAGTGTTCACAGCTTCCCTGCTTGATGATTAGCATAAAAGGAAAGTGTGGAAAAATAAAACTCTGTAGTTCGTTTGATCGATCCGCGGGAACAGCACTAAACGGATTCCTCCATCACTATGTGGCGCACAGGTAGTAGGGCCGAGTAGCATTCGTTGGCGAGGCTCAGTCTGATTAAAGACTACCACACACAGCATTGGCTGATACGCATGAACAAATGAAGCTGTAGACCACCATAACAGACGATCTTTCGCTGTATAACTGCTGGAATAATCTATTCAACTACCTTCACAATTTGGCAATTTAGGAACCCAAGTTCGGTTCTCTGAGCAGGTAGCATCGAGTTGAAAGACTCCATTACCAAACCATCGTCCACTTACACATGTATAAGTAACATTTTGTTGATATGTGTATCGGCTTCCCACTAGCGTTGCAAAATTCAATGTTGGCGGTGGACCACAACTGAAAACTGCAAAAAAAATAGTCAACTCTGTCTGCGTAAATTCTTCAACCTTGGAAATGGAAAGGTTAAGACGGTTATTTTCCTGAGTCCATGGCATCGATAAGAACAGAGGAGCCAGTTCCTTCCTCTCAGCCGTTTTTCCTCTCCCACAAATGCCCGCCTGTTTTGTTGGATCCTGGTAACGAGTGGCAAGTGGTCTTTCGAAATTTCGACGCAGCCGGGTTTGAACTCCGGTCATACACTCGCAAGGCAAATTGCTTAAAAACTAGACCATCAAGTTCACTGACTGATCAAAATGTTTTAATAACTAATCAAAATGAAAAAAACCTTTTCACCCGCTTGCAATGCTTTCAAACGCACTGGCCTCAAACACCTTCTTTCAAGTACATAAGAAACTGCGTTTTCAACTCACCATTGCAAACAACTGTATTCAGTCCTTCACTCCATTGACCATTACTACGACACGTAAACTCCCATTTGGTCAAATAGTCTGTTGGTGTTTCCAACCCAAAACCTTTGGCACATTGATATGTTGCTTTGCCATTTACAAAAAAAGAAGATACAGAGACGACAGCATGCCATATAGATGGAGGTGTGGAGCATCGGACGGCTGGAAGAAAAGAAATTACTTAGTTCGTTATTATCCTAAGACCACAAAGAAAGCCTTTGCAGTTATGTATAGAACAACCTGTGTTCAGACTCGCTTTGGAGTTACCAGCAGGTTTCCTGCCAACTCAGTGCATTTGTATCGCAAGCACTGCAGCCAATCAGAAAAGTGGCTGCGAGCTGCCTTTCCCAAGGACACACTAGCGACAAATTCAAAGACCCCGTTCAGAATACCATAAAAATTTTCTTACGTTTGACAAAACCCAAAGAAGCAGAAAAACTTGTCAACAAGCATGGAACGTGCGTAAACAATTTATGTTGTTTTTTTGCGTTTTTTATGATGTTGCACACTGCTGAATTGCTTGGCGTCGCAAACTATACAACCTCTTATCACAAAGCTGAATGGCGAAGTTTGAGGTTCCTCCTAAAAATTCAATTGAAACAATCCATAACATTTTACGCAAATTTTATAAACGCAACTCCCGACAAAATAAGTTGAATCTTTCCTCCTTTTTTCAAGATGAAGTCAGGGAGTGACATGGAAACGGGACATCCAATTCAACACCGCAAACCAATTAGGCAGGAACTACTCCACGATTTGGTTAGGGAAAATAGGTAGTCTATTTTGAACTAAATATGAAACTCGTAGCTCCAATGACAACTAGGACACCACCGGTGAGTACTCACTAACTAACTCTCATTGACATGGTGGGTAAGCAGATTCAATGTACCCGCGAGTGAAGAAACAAGAGCCCACTACTTTGGCTTGAACTGCCTCACACAACCAAACTCTTTACTTATATTCACCTTCTTTTAACCCTGTGCTCGTTTAACTTAAATTGATGCGCACACTCAAGGCGACACTATGAAAAAGGCTAATCATACGGCAATCTTCATACATACCTGTGCACGATACATGCGTAGGATGAGGATCAAAATATCCGTACTTATTACACGTAAAATCGATCGAAGGATATCCTCTGTCAAGAAAAATCCAATATCCGGTATTACAGGTAAGTGTAACAATATCCTGATAGGCATACATGACGTTGTTAACAGCTTGGCTAAATGACTGCAGGCTGCCGTGTCGAAACGACGTCACCGTGAAATTGCATTGCCTTCCTGCAAACAGCGAGTCGGTTGATTATTCACCTTTACACTTTGATTACAGAAAAACCTTTCCTATTGCAAATAAACAACCTGTGAGTGAAACTACATGCACCTGTTGTTCTTTTTTGTTTTTCTCCGACCCCTACTTCGATGGATGAAGGCAATATGGGAGATCACGGAGCCCCACGACTCCAGGCGGCCAGGACCAGAAATCTTAAAAAAAGGTGAAACAGAGAGTGCTGGGTAAGGTATTCGTAACAGGTGAGAATATGATGAGAAGTGCACAAAGTTGTATGACAACTAGCGCTGCACAAAGGATCTTCAATTCTGAAGACGTTAGCGATAATAGAAGATATGTCTGTTGCAACATGGATAGAACAGTTTCACTATTTACAATATTGCAGGCACAGCTAATATCTATCACAAGCTTATTCAAGTTAATACAAGTTCTTAACGAGCATGGAAAAAACTTCAATATTCGTCAACGTTTCGAACAGCTTTACAGCCAGTTGTTTAAGTTTGTTAACAACTGTGTAGCTGTTTGAAACGTTGACGAATATTGAAGTTTTTTGCATGCTCGGAAAGAACTTGTATTAACTTGAATAAACGTTATCATTACCAGAAGAGCTAAATACATTGAATCTATCAAAAATACCTGGTAGCCAGAATACCAGTATATCTATCACAACCACTGCAAAGAAGCAGGGAAAGTTCTCGTGATAAAAACTCTTGCGAGCAAAGCAAATCTGATTCGCTTGTTGACGTCGAAACTATTCGCACTTAGCGCAAGTGCATTGAACCGAAAGTGTAGGGGAGCTTCGCAAGTCAAATCAAAGATCGTAGATAGCAAAACAGGTGACTCGAAGAGGGAAGGAGAGAGTTAAAGGCAAACCAAAATAATCTCGAAATTACTGACACTAGCTGCATGCGCAAAGTACCACTACGTGATCGGATTTTCAGTAAAAATGTCGCTAAGCCGAGTCATACCAAAAGACTTTACAAAATGGTATTCACTGCTTTCCTGCGTGGCGCTCAGCATAAAAAAGGAATAGTGTGGAGAACAAGCCGGCAAGCTTGCTTGTTGTGTCCTTGGGTAAGACACTTGACGAGATTCCTCCATCTTTAAGTGACAGAAAGGTGGTGGGGCCAAGCAGTCTACCTGTCGTGGTGGCCCAAGTCTAGCTGAAGACTTGCAAACCGAGCATGAGCGCTAACGCAGTGTGTATACATCTTCCTGCATAAAGCTCATAACAAATAGCTCAAACGACGAAGATGGATAAGAAGTCTGCTTACTTTGGCATACCACTCCACTAACATCCGGTAAAAAAGTTCCGTTGATTTGGCAAATTGAAGAGAACTCAACCTGTCCTCCATGCTGTTCGTGACCTTCAATGCAACGAAACACAATCGCTTCCCTATAGCTGTATGATGGTGCATCAGACAAAACATAAGATCGCAAAGGAGGGCTTAATGGAAGGCATAGCGCTTCTGAAAAATAATTAGCTGTGTCTATCTTAGGTTCAAGCGAATATGAAAAATCAGTGAGTATTCGGGCAAAAAATGACGCAAGTCCAAAAGCAATAAACATGTTATGTGTTCAAAATATAAAAAAAGTGTTTGAGGCGGTGGCCTGGGTTAACCTTCAAACACATGTTACTGCGAGCAAAAATCAAAGATAACACCATAGTATCCGAGCTCAACGTAACAACAGCATCAACACTGCAACAACAGCTGCAAAAATGAAATAAGTAGTATAATATAATATAAATAATTAACAACGCAGCACCCACCTTTACACGTAACATTAGCTGGCAACCAAGTAGCAGTTCTGTGGTCGCACCTGATTGAGGCCAGTCTTACACCGCTATTCTGGTTGATGAAGTAACCGACATCACATAAAACATCACGAACAGAGAAGGCTTGGAGGCCTGTTCCAACCACGACGGAATTGGGAATGTAGTAAGGAACAGGACAAAGAATTGCTGTGAAACAGATGATAAGAAATTTGCTATTATCCTATCCCAAGAAAAAACTTTCAATTTTACAGAAAGTGACGTTGTGTCCAGGCTAGCCAAGCAGTTGGCAGTACTGCTGTGAGTGTTCGGGAAAAAAAGGTAAAAAGGACGCTATAGCCCAGAAACCTTTACGGCATAGAACTGACAATATCTAGTTAGAAAGATATCTAGTCAGCGGCAGGCTTGCTGGCTAATCAATGCCTGATCAAAGCATTCAACGCATCAGCAAGTAATATAAAGACAGCGTGGTCAAAGGAATTGGACCTCGGATACATGACCAAGAAAGAACCAATGCTTGCGCGTTCAAATCTCAGGATGACTGTGTTGGTGACATAGGGAAACAACACTTTGCGTCGACCACCCCCGATTGCTGTAGAAACGCACTTTAAAGGCAGTACCAGCAACTCCGAAACAGGTTTAAACACAAGCTGTTAAACGACAAAATGCTTCTGCTGCGCGCGAGAAAACAAAAACTCAAACTACACGGACATCAAAATACCTTTGCAGATGATCGAATTCGGATCAGGCTGCCAATGCCCCCAATTATCGCATGTAAGCTGCACGGAGAAAATATTGGGACCCACCCAATAACCAACGACGCAGTCCACGTTCATGGTCATGCCGGGGTACATGCCCTGTGGGTTGAATGAAAACCTCGCGTTCAGAACTGGTCGCGGAATCGAACATGAAATCCCTGTTAAAAACAACAAAATGCAACAAAAAAACGTTTGAACAAAGCATGCTCAATTTAAAACAGATTGCTTTCTTTCAATCGATGATGATGTTGTTTTTTAGCGTCAACTGTGGTTACGCGTTTACGAACCCGAAACTCATTGCACTCTGTGTAGTTTTGATTGAATGATAATTGTGTCCTATCTCATTCACATTACTTCTATTCTTGAGAGTCAAGCACACATTTGCAAATTTTTAAAGTCAAGAAAGAAATTGAATCCAGGTATACAAACGGTTTTCATGAAGCGGGCGCTCTAACCACTGCATCGCCGCCCAGCTTAACATGTGGCTTAGTTTACATGATGTAGATCCTCTTCTTCCACGAGATGAAGACATGGCGTGAAACAGAACAGACTTCATGCCGACAACTCAGCCCAGTAGGAGAACGCTGATTGGGCCAGGAATAATCGGCAGCTGTTTTTGAGCCAGTTATGTACTATGCAAATTACAGGCTAAAGCCCCACCACCAACAGGACGAAGCGCATTGCTGAGCGCCGACAATCGCCTTTTATGACAGAGTGAGCAAGCGGCTTTGCTGCACAAACCCGCGCCATACAGGCAAATCGTTTGGCAGAATCGTTGTTTGCCGGTACTGTATATCAATTGACATCTGATAGTTATGATGGCTTACTTTGATATTGTCACATGATAAAATAAACGATTCGAATCAATTCTGCACCAATCAACAGCCGCCTCAACGTGGTGGTGCGGTCCCCGACCCCGTTTGGGCTGGGTCGAAATGGCTGTAGGCCTTCCCGAGGGTCCCAGTTACCCCGGGCACTCCCCTTCATTTTTTCGCTATGCTGCCCCCTAAACGACCGCAGAAGGGCAGCACACAGCTTCTTCAAAATCGGTCGCCTGTTTTCACCTTTTCTTTTCTCCTGCCCTTCTCTTTGCCTTCTTCGTCTCCTCATTCTCCTCCTTCTCCTGATGAGCGGTAACGTTCGTCCTAACCCTGGCCCCATCTTTCCCTGCTCTGTGTGCGCTGGAAATGTGACCTGGCGGGGCAAGTCAGTACAATGCTGCACCTGCTCCAAATTGGTCCACCTAAGGTGCTCATAACTTTCCTTATCCCAATTCAGAGCTCTTGGCAGCTCTCACTCTTGAAGCTTCCCCCCTGCCGTAACACTGTGACTCCCTCCTAGGAATCCTCCAACATGTATACCTCCACTGTACAATCTGGCCCTTCATCTGCTATTGCTGCACTCTCGCCCCACCCTCGTTTCCAAACCTCTTATCCCCATCCGCCGACTCCATATCTCCTTCCTCTGCCCCCTCACCTCCATCCCTTGCTCCTGGCCGCCCTTCTACGCCTCCTGCCTCCTCTCCTCCCCTGACTCTGTCAGGGTTCTTCAATGGAATGCTGGAGGTCTTCGAGCCAGAAGCACTGAATTACTCCACTTTTTCTCGTCCCACCCTGTCGACCTTATCTGCATTCAGAAATCCAATCTTAACTCATCTTCCTCTTTCCAGATTCCTGGATTCTCTGTTCCGCGTTCTGATCGCACCCACTTCCGGTCTGGCATTCTCTTTCCTGATGCCACGCACGCTAGCGGCAGCGTTGTCATTTTCGTCAGGCAGGACCTATCCTTTTCTGAACTTTCTGTCTCCTCTCTTTCTTCGCTCGATTCCTACTCTGATTATGTAGGGGTCAACATCTCTCTTAACAACTCCTCCTCACTGTCATTTCGTAATGTGTACGCCCCGACTATTCACTCCTCCCCAACGGATGGCAGAACCGACTCCTTTTCTCCCTCCATTCTTCTCTCCACCAGAAATCTCTTCATTCTGGGGAACTTCAATTGCCATCAGCCCCTCTGGGACTCAGGATGTACTTCTGACCCCCGTGGGGAAGAAGTATTTGACTGGGTCATCTCTTCTGACCTCCTCCCCCTCAATGACCCTGACATACGCACCCTTCTTCATTGCTCCTCTGGCAGTCGCTTGTCTCTTGACATCTCCTTTGATCTCTCTTCTCTTGCCTTTTTTTGCTCCTGGAAGGTGCTACAAAACCTGGGTTCTGACCATCTACCAATTCTTCTATCTATCCCTCTCTCTCCGGTCTTTCGCCCCAACGAGCGTCCCCCTTCCTTTAATTTTCAGAAAGCTCGCTGGGATGGCTTTGTTTCCTACTTTGACTCTCACTGTCCCTCTTCAGAGGAATAGTAGTCTCTTTCTCTTTTCTCTGCTGCTGCTCTCTTTACCTCTCTGGCAATAAATGCGGCCAAATCTTCCATTTCTTTCGGCCGCATCAAACGCCGTCCTAAAGCCTGGTGGTCTACTGATGGTGGAACAAGCGGTTAGTGAAAGACGCAAGGCTTTCGCTGCCGCTCACAGAAGTGATGAAGATCGCCAGGCTTACATCTCCGCTTCTCGACGCGCCTCGTCAGTCATCGCCAAGGCCAAGGCCGAGGCATGGCAGACGACTTGCTCTTCTCTTTCACCTAGGTCTAACCCTACGTCTGTGCACTCTCTCCTTCACTCTATCGCTGGCTCTCCTTCCTCGTCTCCTAACTTTCCCAACTGTTCTTCTACCAGGGAATCGGCTTCGGTCTAAACCGCTTACCTGAGATCTCACTTTTCCGTTTCTCAGCCAAAGGCCCTGCGTAGCAGAGCCAGAGGCTACCTCACTGAGCTCCGCCGAGCCACGTGCTCTGTGGAGTTTCACTCGTCATTCTGCTCTCCTTTCTCTCTCGCTGAATTTCTTGCGGCTGCCTCCAACCTCTCCTCGTCCACTGCCGCTGGCCCAGACAAAGTTGCCTATCCCATGCTAAAGCATCTTCCTCGCTCTGGCATGGATTTTCTTCTTCACATCTTCAATCTTTCCTGGTCTTTGCATTCCTTTCCTTCCATCTGGAAGATATCTTATATTATTACCATACACAAGATGGGAAAGCCTCTCGACTCTCCTGCTTCCTTCCGGCATATCTCTCTCACCTCCTGCGTATCAAAGCTGTTTGAACGCATCATTCTACCCCGTCTACTCATCTTTCTGGAATCTAATTCCATTCTCTCTCCCCGCCAGGCCAGTTTCCGCCCTGGACGGTCTACACTCGATCAAGATCTGTTTTTTTCTCAGTCGTTTAACAAACTCAGGGTTTCACAAACCCAGGCCGGGCTCTCGGACGATCCTGTCTAGTATTGATTTCTCGAAAGCTTTCGACTCTGTTTGGCATCCCGCCCTTTTCCACAAACTCATCTCGTTTCGGCTGGCTCATCTCGTTCTCAAAATCATTTCGGCTGGCCTCCGTTTTTGCTTTGCTCGTTGAACTCAAATCTTTCCTTTCTGATAGGCGAGATTGTGTGGTTTATCAAAATCACAAAAGCCGCTCCTTCGTCGAGGTGTTCCACAAGGATCCGTTCTTGGCCATGTACTTTTCTCTCTCTTCATCAATGATCTTCCGGCCTCTCTGCCTTCTTCCGTCAGCTGCTCTCTTTAAGCTGACGATCTGGCCATTTGGTCCTCCTCCCCCTCGGTCCCCACTGCGGTGGAGGCCTCAAAAGGAGCTCTGTTTCGATTGGACACTGGTCTGAGTACCGGTGTCTCCCTCTCAATCCGAGCAAATGTGAGGCCTCCTTCTTCTCAGTGGATCTCCACCAAGCTAACCTCCAACCCAACCTTCTACTACTCGGCTCCCGCCTCCGTTTCAATCCGATTCCAACTTTTCTTGGGGTCACCTTCGACCACACTCTTTCCTTTTCTAAACATGTATCTTCGCTGAAGGCCAAGTTTTTCCCATGTCTCAAGGCCTTACGCTGTATCTCTGCTTCCTCATGGGGTCCCTCTAAGGAGTCGCTCTCTGTTCTGTATAAATCTTTTCTTCGGCCCTTTTTCACTTATCCTTTACCCGAATGGTTTCCTTTCTTAAGCGCTACCAATTTCACCAAATTGGAACGCCTCCACCGAGCGGCCAGTCGCGCCATCACCGACTGTCTCTCGCCCTCCACTATCCCTCTACTACACACCGAGGCTTCTTTACCTGCCCTACGAGTCACTCTAACTCATCTCACTCTTTTATCTTATGAGCGGGCCCTTCGTCTCCCAACCTCTTTTCCTATTTCAGGATTGGCCAGACTTCGAGTAAAACCAAGACCCTGCAGATCGTCCTGGAGAGCTTTTGCGTCCACTCACCCGCTCATGCTTCCTTCTACCTCTTCTAGGGAGGCTCTTGTTGCTTGCCCTGCCTGTCCTCCTTGGAATCTGCCTTCGTTCACGGTGGAGTCCACCCTTTCCTCTCCATACTCTCACTCTGATCCTCCTCTCTCTCGCCAAGGTGCGGCTCTCGCCCACCTTGAGTCTCTCCCCTCTCATGATCTGGTACTGAGGACAGACGGCTCTGTTCCTTTGATTTTGGCAAGAGCAGCTCCGGCGTTCTTGCCAACTGCTCTCTCTGTGGCACTAAAGCCACTCTTTCCTTTTCGGCAGGCCCAGTTTGTTTAAGTTTTTCTGCTGAAGCCTTCACCATTCTGCACGCTTATTGCTGGTCTCGGCAGCACCATAAAG
Organism: Trididemnum clinides; assembly: GCA_963675345.1. Classification (NCBI taxonomy): domain Eukaryota; kingdom Metazoa; phylum Chordata; class Ascidiacea; order Aplousobranchia; family Didemnidae; genus Trididemnum; species Trididemnum clinides. Next base: position 37,152,491 of record OY776286.1, read on the forward strand.
TCTGCCATTTCTCTTCTCTTCTCCTGTCTGACTCTCGTTCTGTCCTCACCACCCTGTCCTCTCCTCCATCTTTCCTCTTATCTCAAACTCTGTGGCAGATCTGGCAGGCACTGTCTTCTCTCTCCCTCTGTTCTATCAGGCTACAATGGGTCCCCGGACACTCGTTTCTCCCGGGGAACGACGCGGCTGATGAGCTGGCCAGGCGGGGAGCCTACTTACGCCCTCCGCAACCCCTTGTAGTCTCTCTCCTTTCATCTCTCGTATCCACTCGTTCTTATCTCGGACTGGAGGCGTACTGTCTCATCGAAGTATTTTGACACACAGGTTCCCTTCATTTCCACCGAGGAACTTTCCACTGTTCCCTCGTCATGCTCGCTGTGTCCTCTCTCGTCTTCGCTGCAACGGACACAGCCTTCTTTTAGGTTCTTATCTCTCTAGGATTGACAGAATCGAGAATCCTTCCTGCAGCGCCTGTGGACACTCGTCCCAGGACACCTCTCATCTCATTCTGCACTGTCCAGCTACGGACTCTTTTCGCCGCTCACTCTTCGGCGACTCTCTGTCTCTCTACGATCTCAGGTCCAGAGCCTGGAGAGTTGCCCGGCTTCTGGGGCTCCATGGTCTTCCGCCATGCCCCCATCCCTAGGAAGGGGTCGGGTAACCAACAACAACAACATTCGATTCAATTTCCCAGATAAGAGCAGCAATCGCGTTAGCATCTCGTACACGAGATTTCAAGCAACTTATCAAAATTGTAAAAACTTATCAAATGAATACAGAATTGAATACATACGTATATACACAATTAATACACAACTGAAATAAATGGAGTAGAAAGGGGTATGAAACGTGTAAAACCTTTGTGTTTCAATAAGTCTGCAGCTTTTGGCACCTGATGTCTACCTATTTGTTGCAAAAGATCCCACTTCATCTGGTCAAAAAAACGAAACCGATTTCATACGGAGCAGGCTAAATACTACGAGTCGTTTTACTTCCATTTCAAGAAGTAATGCCAATTTAAACATAGCTTACTAGCACATTGCAGTGTCGATACATCAGGGTCGTATGTGCCGTTAGCTGTACAGCGAATTCCTTTTGACGTTACTCTATCAGGAGGAAAATAGAACTGTTCATTGCAAGAATACCTGAAAAAGATATACTACTGTATGATGAGCGTTGATCAATTTATTAAAAATGCAAATCTGTATAACAACTTTGATAACAGTGCGTAGACAAAAGCTTTTCATGAAGCACTCAACGGTAGCGGTATCCAACCAAATGGGAATTGCTGGTATGATACAAAAGAGAGATATATTTTTTGAAATCCGGCTTCGTCCCCGCGAAAGGGACTAAATCCACCAATGATCCCCGCGGTTTCAAGAACGGTCTTGCATCACTTTGCTCCGTAGACAACATCTTTCTTATCTAATCCTATCTTTTTTTAGACTGATAAAATAGGATTAAATAAGAAGTTGTCTACAGAGGGAAGTGGTGCAAAGTGGATTGCTTTAAGTTTCCATAATTCTGCCATTGACAAGTAAACTATAAAAGCTTTTGGAAAGCAGCTAAATTTTTTAAAGCTAATTCAAAGAACAAGAACAATTCAGAATACTGTATCAACACTTGACTCGGTATTATAACTTAGTTTGATATAAGACATGTCGACACAATTATGCTTTTACTCACTCGACCACTGCGTTGTAATCCACCTCAGAGCCTGATATGCGATACGTCATGTTCTCCCTCCTGCCAGGATCAGGGCATTTGACGGCTGAAAAGAAGGCTTTGCGAGTCAAACAGATTAGCATAGCAAAGCTACAGGGCAACTTGTTATTATCGAAAGCTTTCAGCGGAAGTTGTCAGTCTGTAATTTACATGAAGTCCGCTCTTTTACGCTATACGATGTAAAAATATTTTTCTCGCGTCGAAGACACTGGGACAACAGATTTTGGATGACAAATTTACAAAGTGAATGGTAAAATGAGCCCAGCTATGCAAGCTTGCAGAAGAACAGCCATTTCAAGTTTGCTCTTGTCATATTCTACATGACGATTTTACTTGAAAAGCTTCTGTGACAAGCTTCGAAAATATTACCCGCAATCGTAAACAGCAGAGAAAAGAAGAACAACCACTTACGGATGCACTCAAAATCTTGCTCGGGATCAGGACGCCATTTTCCGTCACTATCACAAGACGTTGTTCTCCTGAATTCTCCGCGAGAAAACCAACAACCTAAGCCATCCATATTAAAAGAATAATAAACTACTCAACATGCTATATGCACAGTCGCTCGTTGGGGCTCATTCATGCTTGCTGTAGGAGGTTTAAATAATAATAGATGACCTGCACGAACCTATAAAAAATCTTACACAGACAACGTAAAAAGAAGTTTTCCGTAACTCACCGATCACACACATATAAGTCACAGTAGCTTCGTACGTCCAGTTTAAGCCGATTGAAATCGAATTTGGAATGTCAGGAGGTGGTGGGCAGCAAATGGCTGTAACCATGACATGTGAAAAAATAGACAATTTCATACATTTTTTGGGGGTTACTCAATGTAGCTAGTTCTGTGTCAGTTTATTTCAAGGGTAACACATAATAATAGGCATAAGCGCGTTATACCAGCGACGTTAGATTTGCGTGTAATCACTGTAGTACTTACCGTATTGATCTTACTCTATTTCATTTGCCATAAATACAGAAAAATAACCAAGGCAACTCGGTCTTGTCAGGTCTTATCCACTATTTTAACATATTCCCGCGTTTTCACGTCTTGCACTTTAAATTTTTTTCTTCTTTAGGCTACTTACCACTTCCTCTAGTCAAGGTAATATTGCTAACTACTCATTATGTGGTGTCTTAAGCTTATCAAGAAATATTTCAACTTTCGTTTGTAGAGCATGCAGAAAAAAACCTTGTATACAGCATTACAGAAATCGTGAGAGATTATACAATAACCCAACATTTCTTTAAGAAGACACTCGTACATTTGACAGCACATAAAAAAAGCTGTAGGCATCTTTATAAATATATACCAGAAAAATGGGAATTACCACATTTCTGAAGAAGCAAAGATGTATTGATAATACCATACGTACGTGAGCACTCTAGCGCTTCAAGTGGGGGATCCCAGACTCCGGAAGAGTTGCATGTTACTTCCCACACCCTGTAGCCGGGTTTGAACCACGTACCTCGTCCACAAGCGTAAGCGCCTGTGCAATTCACGGAAGCTCCATACAACGTGTTCATTCCGTCTATGTGAAAATAAGCACTGAAGATTATCAAAAATGTGATTGTGCAGAGGTGTGAAGAATACTTTCTTTGAGAGTGATGCAAAAAAAATGTGATTAGTGGTATGCATTCACCAGCTGCTTACGCTTAGTGAGAAAAACCTAGATTTTAGCTTAACTAGGTTAGAGCAATTGGCGTTCTATTTGTTTCCAGGAGCGCAATTAAGGGAGAGCTAATAGGGCTTAAGGTCCCACTTAGCACATTTTCAAAAAAAGTTGATTCTTTCCTAAAAGTTGAGATTTAATTCTCCCTTCTGTAAAAATGTTTACCTCTTAAATAACTTCAGCCCCCATACAAAAATCCTGGTTGCGCGTCTAGAGGACTTTGTGCCTCAATCAATTTTATAACTGTGGTCGAGTGTTAAGCCATAATTCTTGAAGCTATTGTGTTCCTCGCTCGTATCTTTCCAGCGCGTCACTTATATGAGATATTGATTTTTTATGTCTAGTTATTCTTATGAACGAATACCATTTAAGTAGCGTATCATTTATTTAGAACTACGACAACTAAATATCAAAAATTAACATTTGATGTGGTTTGTCGTCAACCAATTAAGCTCAGGCAGAAACACGTTCCTGACATCCCGAATTAATGCAAGAAGTATAGTCACAAAATGAAATACCAATCAACCAATTACCTGTCGATGAATTATCAATCAATCAATAGCCAAATAATCAATTACCAATCGTTTAATTATTGATCATTTAATCACTAATCAATCAACCAATCATTCAATTATTTATTTCCCTATTATTAGTTAATTACCAATCAATCAAAAACTAGTCATCATATAAACATTCTGGCTCCAATAGAGTTTCAATTCATGCAACACAATTCATTCAAATCCCAATCAATCCATAAGCATATCAAAATTAAGCCGTAGAAAAAAATCTCTAAAGGTGAAGTTCAGAGAAGAAAGCAAAAGAAATGGCTTTCCTTGTTCACAAGAAAGAGCAACTTACCAATAGATTCCTCAGCTCCAATGACATCATAAAGGGCTGGACACGTGACAGGAATACACAGAATGCTCTCAGGAGGAGGACGCCAAACCGTGGAGCTCGAACAGACAATGTTTACAGCATCGTAAGTTGCTAAAAAAGTAAAAATGTCAACTTGAATAAATTCTTTGCTAATACTGTTAATAAAGATCAAGTATCTCCTTTTAGAAAAGTTGAGAAAAACTTTGAGCAAATTGGGTAGACATTATAGCGATTTAATCCCATATCGGTTAAACTGCGCAAAAGTTATTTTTTCTAATCAGCACTTATTCAATATTGAGATCAATAAACTGAAATTTATGTTCTATGCCAGTGGATATCTTGCAAGGTTTTTGATAAAATTCTTGGAAAATTTACTAAAAGAAACTGATTAGAATCCACAAACACCATTGCAAAAGCCTATCTTTTGTGTAATATCTTTACCTTATATCGGTCAATTGTCCACTCAATTTGCTAAAAGTCTTTCTCAACTTTTCAAAAAAAAAAATTGGACGTGAAGTTCGACCAGTGTAAAAAATCTACAAGTGGCAAATAGATTCCGGTGGGATTCAAGTGGAAACGTTTTAGTCTTCCGCACTGCTCCATAGTAAGCAAAAGAACTACTAATATACAAAAGAACCTCTTGTTCAATAAAAAATTTATAGCCACACCTCCCCTAAGCGGTATCAGGCAGTGAACTGGTGAAAGGTCAATAATTTTGGCGTTAGTTTCACAAAGGTATGACTTTAGCAGCAGTTATTTAACAGATGGCACAAACTGGTAAAGACTAGCTCATAATGCATTAGAACAGCGTAACATAAATTACCATAGAAGATATTTTAATTACCTCTCCTGGAGCAAAGAGATACCTGTCCACCTGTATTGCTCACTGTTACCCACCGATTCATTTCAATGAGTGGTGTACTGACAAGAACGGGAATATTCATTCCAGGCATCACGCTGAAAAAATTCATTATAAACCAGAAATAAAAGTTTAATTATAACGATTAGAACCACAGCGCCGGTGAACATGTGGTAGGTATCTTCTATCTATGTGGTACCTATTTTCATGCAATTGTCTAGCGATTGATAAGGAATAGAATCGCCTAGCGATTGCATGAAAATAGACAGCTACCTCATACATGGATGTTTAGATGGAATAGTATCGACCACATGGTGTTTAGATGGAATAGTGTCGACCAAAAAGTGTTTAGATGGAATAGTGTCGACCAAATGGTGTTTAGATGAAATAGTGTTAACCACAAGATGCTTAGATGGAATAGTGTCGACCACAAGGTGTTTAGATGGAATAGTGTCGACCACATGGTGTTTAGATGGAATAGTGTTAACCACAAGATGCTTAGATGGAATAGTGTCGACCACAAGGTGTTTAGATGGAATAGCGTCAACCACAAGGTGTTTAGATAAAATAGTGTCGACCACATGGTGTTTAGATGGAATAGTGTCAACTATAAGGTGTTTAGATGGAATAGCGTCGACCACAAGGTGTTTAGATGGAATAGTGTTAACTACATGGTGTTTAGATTGAATAGTGTCGACCAAAAAGTGTTTAGATGGAATAGTGTCGACCACAAGGTGTTTAGATGGAATAGCGTCGACCACAAGGTGTTTAGATGGAATAGTGTCGACCATAAGGTGTTTAGATGGAATAGTGTCGACCACAAGATGTTTAGATGGAATAGTGTCGACCACATGGTGTTTAGATGGAATAGTGTCAACTATAAGGTGTTTAGATGGAACAGCCTCGACCACAAGGTGTTTAGATGGAACAGAGTCGAAGTCACACGATATGCAACAGAATTTGGAGCGTCTGGTTTGTCATCAAGAGGACAAGGTACAACTTTCTAGTTTGAGTACAACCAAGGTCTTGCAATAGGTATCCATGTTTTTTACTTAGTTTTCAGCAACAAAAAAGGAATATGAAAATCTCTTCGAATGCAATCGGAAACTGTATGGCCCGCTACGAAACAATGGCAATACATTTTCAAAGTAAATTAGTAATTTCACTTGTACTACACTCCTTACTACAACTGCGACATAGAGCAACAAAGAAAAAGAGCATTTTATTACTAACATGACGATCTCGTCTGTACTTTGCAACGACAATGTCAATGAACTTCCAGATATTTCAGGACAATCCCATCTTTGCCTAAAGAGACTTGATCATATTTATATTCAACAATAAATCGTCATACTTATCAAGACCTAACAATCCTTTTAAAATTCATACCAGATGAAATCTTCGCAAACTCAACGTTGGGAGCCACTTTAACAAGCAATAAAAATAAACTTTACTTACATAGGTGGTTGGTTCGGGTGGCACTGAAACAACATCAAACTCGGAGGCAAAGTCGACCGATCCACTTCGACACAAAAGTCCTGTGGATGTAACAATACTTTTTGGGAAAAATACGGATACAGAAAACGCGAAAGATTTTACAAAATAAATTTTTGCCTAATATCATGGCCGCCATGGTATGGTGATAATTACTTGAAACAACCAAAGAATCGGAATTCGAAACTCTACTAAAACATCACCAGTATTTGTCAGGAGAACTCGGATATATGCAGTGTTGCTGCAGCAATAAATTTCGTTCGAAAGCGAACGGATGGCGGCAGACATGCACTAATCCAGCAAAACTAAGCCCAGCAACCCACGGAAAATCCTAGCATCTATCTTTTTTAGTGATAGCACATCTTTATCATTTAACCACGCCGAATAGTAAAAGCAGAGTCGTAATTAGGTCTACTTCAGTTTTCATGAGTTTGAATGATCTGCTTATCTTTTGGTTGAAACGTCTACTTCGCAGTCGGAAGGCTTGTAATTCAACACCAAGTTGGGTCAGACTAACTTAATAACTTTGCTGTTCATATCTTTTTGCCTGGCGTTTAAACATTAAAATGAAATGTGAAAGGTATTGCGTCATGAATTGTTCATCTGCTAGATTCAATTTTCACAGGATCGGTTCGTTTTGAACATTCTTAGTTTTGTTATGTGCCTGACTCCACAGTCATGACACACTATCCCTCAAACTTATCTTGTTTTGATATTACAGCTCAACTTCTTTTCCATAATCAGCCATGAACGAAGAACACCAAAAAGCCAGGCAACTCTCTGCAGCTAAAACCAAATAACGGGGAATGTGCGGAAATGTAAAAATGTGGCCGTGGAAAACTTGCGTGACTCAAAACATCGTTTAGTCAGCATTACCTAAACTGAAAAGCCAGTCGCTTACCCCTCCCATTGCCAGTGAACGGAGTTGATATGTGTTGTACCACATCCAATTCGACCAGATATTTTCATCCAAATTACAAGTAGTGGTGTTGTTATTCTCCACCAATAGAATACCCATGGTTGGAGTAGCAACAAGACATTTGGAACGGAGAGAATTGAAAATTAAGAATGGTTTTAACATTCCAAAGCCTATCAATCAAATACGTTTATTAGCAATCTTTACCATCGATGATGATTTCTTTTTTGTTTGAAACAAGACTAAGATCGACAACGCAACGTGATCAAGCAGTGGTGACATGATAATTGTCAGTGCTTGACTCGATCAAACGAATGAAGCCGCTCATCCTGGGCCGAATTTTGGGCCTCTACCAATGCCGGTACGCCTTGCTGGTTTTGGGACAACCAGTCTGCAATTTGTATTTAAGGCTGGTTTAAAATAAACTGCATGAATTGGATAACCGTTTTATGACGTTTTCTTGCCGTGCCTCCAGCACAAGAAAGATGGGTAAACATAACAATGAGATAACCTTCAACAATAAGCAGTTTTGCTCGTAATAAGTGCAAACCATGGCGATGTTTGCAAATGCAATAGATTACTTTTACACACCTGGCGGGCATGTGTACTGTAGCATGTCCCCGTAGCTGTATATGGGTTTTGGAGGCCCTCCAAAATTAAGAATGCAGTTACACTGAGTAGGTGCAGGAGGGAGACAATCGATCTCTAAAAATATGACGTAGTTTTCAACATAACGCATTATACAAAGCAATCCGTGATGTGTCCAGAAAATCCTTTTCTTATCACCAAACGAGTTACCTTGGAAGAGCCACAAATATTGTGTGCTTTGATTCTGTATTGGCTTTTTCTAGAAACAGTTATAAAGATGCAGAGCTTTGAAAGAAGCTTGTCTTTCTCGGCGAACTTTTAGCTGTAAGTTAGCGCCAGCTTTGTACTTCATAATGAAGGCGTCTTCCAAACTCGAAAGACGATGGCAGATGGCCAAGCATAAAGCAATCGCCCAGCCCTGCTTCCTAGTTTCCACTTTGAGCATTCCGCTTGGCTAGCTAGGCTTTACTTTCGATAACTGAATGTTTGTTAGAACTTGCAGAGGAAACTTAGTAAAGCGTCTCTACCGAGGACACAACATCCCGTTAACCAAGAAATTTGAAAGCATCATCACTTAATTATTGTCGTTGGAAAACGTCAACCATGTCACCGATGACTGTACAGGGAGTGCCCGAAGTAATTGGGTCGACAGACAGTCCCTCTCTCTTCTGTATAAAGCTTTTCTTGGGCTCCTTCTCACTTATGCTTTATCCCGATGGTTTCCTTTTCTAAGCGTCACCAATATCGCCCAATTGGAACGCCTTTATCGAGTGGCTAGTTGCGTCATCCCCGGCTGCTTCTCGTTCTCCACTATCCCATTTCTCCTCTCTGAGGCGTCTCTACCTCCCCTACAAGTCACTCTGACTCATTTCGCTCTGTCATCTTATGAGCAAGCTCTTCGTCTCCCAACTTTTTTTCCCATCTCAGATTTGGTTCATCCAGGCTTGGAGTGAAACCGAGTCTCTGGAGATCCTCCTAAAGAGCTTTTGCGTCAACTCACCCGCTCATACTTGCTATTTTCCTAGAAAGTTTCTCCTTGCTCGTCCTCCCTTTCGTTGATCATGCATTCCTTCACTGAGGAGTCCACTCTTTCCTCCGCATGCTCCCGCTCTCACCCCCTCTCTCTCGCCAAGATGCGGCTCTCGCTCACTTTGACTTTCTCCCATCTCACGATCTGGTGAGCTGGACTGATGGCTCTTGAAATCCTGGTGTCCCTGCCAACTGCTTTCTCTGTGGCACCGAGGCCACTCTTTTCTTTTCGGCAGGCCCAGTATGTTCAAGTTTGTCCGCTGAAGCCTGAGCCATTTTGCAAGAGGTTACAATCTATCAGGCTACAATGGGTCCCCGGACACTCGTTTCCCCCGGGGAATGATGCGGCTGATGAGCTGGCCAGTCGGGGAGCGCTGCTCGTACCCCCTGAAATCCCTTGAAGTGTCTCTCCCCTTAGTTCTCGTATCCACTCTTGTCTTTTCTCGAACGGGAGGCGTTTTGTCTCATCTAAACTCTTCAACACGCAAGTTCCCTCGGTTTCCACTGAGGAACTTGTACACTCTCGTCACGCTCGCTGTGTTCTCTCTCGTCTTCGCTGCAACGGACACAACATTCTGTTAAACTCTGATCTCTTTAGAATAGGCAGAATCGGGGATGCTTCCTACAGCGCCACGGTCATCCGACCCAGGACACTTCTCATCTCATTCTGCGTTACCCAGCTACGGACTCTTTGCGCCGCTCGCTCTTTGGCGATTTTCTATTTCTCTACGACCTCTGGTCCAGGCCCTAGGGAGTTGCTAGGGCTCTAAGGTCCATGATCTTCCGCCATGCCCCCATCCCTCGAAAGGTGTCGGGTAACAACAGCATGACCCTATAGCGAAAACCTCCCTCAATCTGAAAGCTAATTCCAAATCACCAATTTTGATTCAGCTCTCATATTCAGCCATACCAAGGGCTTCAAAATTAGTGTTCAAACACCAGCTACTTGACAGTCAGCATTGGAAGTAACGTGAAGAAGAAAATATGAAACCGAGTTTCCTTGTTCATGACTGAATATGTCCAGCAGCGAACAACACTGCAGTTAAAAAAGGTCATAAAACAGCATCGTATCTCAATTTACACATACGAGCACTCGCAAATCATAAGAGGGAGTTACTATAAGTTGCAATGCTCACGTTGGCAATATAGTCCATCGGGTGGTTGACTCCACTCTCCACTTCCATTGCAAACGATTAGCAAGTTGTAAGGTATCAGTGAATAGCCGCTATCACACTGTATTGTTAACACCGATTCGTATCTACAAGCAAAGAAATCTACCTTTTCAAATTTAAAACATATTTAGGGCTACTGTACAGAGCGAGTCAGAAGTAACCGGGCAGTCAAAACTACACAAGATATGAAAACCCAATTTATTTCTACATGATTGCATGATTATTTTTACATGTACATTTACATAATCTTCATTGTTAGTGAGTTTACACCAAGAAATCAACCGACTGATCGATGCAAATGCATTTCTGTACACTTAGATCACAAATATCATGACTGCCCGCTAGCTTCTGATTCACTCTGTACTTTCACACCGCAAAACTAAATTCTAGGTATCTGCAGTGACAACTGACAATATGTTCTCAATGTGCTCAGCTAATTTGAAATATCATTGTTTGATTGATGAGGCACAAGCAGAAATGACATCGAGAGCAAAATGAAGACGACATCAGCCACAAATGCCATTATTGGAAAACAAAATCATCAAAAACAAGCTTCGCTGTGCTTCAAGCCCACAGTGTGTACCAGTTGATCAGATAATCAAGTCATTTTACGCTTCTACATTTAAGGATAATGTTTTTTAATCCGTACGAGGGCATGTGTTACGAAGCACACATTGGTATTACAATCATTCAAATACAGATCCTCTCCACAGAGCTCAAGGCAGGGCATTGCACTATGACTTGAACCGCGGCATACTCCGCTTCACTGCACTCACACGACCCCAAAAATGTGTGCACTGCAGCAATTATTATTTTACAATTTTGTTTGTTTACTACCTTAACTAACATGCACTGGCTTCCACCTACTTGTAACTGGTTGCTATTGCTCTACCATTTGCAGGCCATGGAGGAGGTGGACAGCTGACCTCTGAAAAAAAGATGTTTATACCTTTGAACGAGACTGAATAAGAAGTAATTTTGGAGAAGACGGGTAAAGCTGGTGGAAGAATAATTTCTCTAGACAATGTGCCAGCAATCTCATAAATATCTCATCTTCGGATTACATGAAAATCTTTACAACTATGCATCAAAATAACTTGTGCACAGACCTGCTGTAGAAGTGCCAGAATCAGAAATCGACTTAAAGTGATTCAAACCGTTCCGAAAAACACAGCACCGCAACCACTACGAGATTTGAACGAGGGAATAGTGGCGCTATAAATTGACGATCCTGCCCATTCGACCACGAAGCCGATTAACATCATCGCATAATAAAGAGATCCTCGCAAATATTGATGTAACTTTTCTGACACACGGTACACAACTTCACTTTCTTGGGCTCACTTACGTAGAATGACGAAAGTTTGAAAAAAGAAGCAGATCACAGAAAATAACTAAAGGCGGTAGGATCACAATAAAACTGCCAAACATACTAAAAGATAATAGCATATCGATAGTCACAAAGACTAGATTGGTTCTTCCTTGATATTTCTTGTAGTCACTCTACGAAAAGGAGATTAACCAAGAAAAAACACTTTTAAGATGAGGACTCCAACGCGGCTACTAAAAATATCAAGAACAGCCAGAAAAAACAAATGATTGGTTCTTACAATAGATAAAACTTCACATGCCCCTCCCGAACATCGTCGAGAGGACCAAATTAAAATACTATAAACATATTCTGCAATCAGACAACAGCCTGTAAAACATAGTCATTCAAAAAAGACGGAAGAAAAAAGGGTATTCAGCGAAGATGGTTGGACGGTATCCTGAAGAAAATGAGAATAAATCTGAAAAACATTGCTAAGACTTGCAAGAAACCGAGAAAAGTGGAGAAAAGCAGTTTATGAGGTCACCAGGTGTTGACACGGACATGACAGATGATGTGATAAATTCTTTTGGAGGCAGCCTGGGGTATTTGTCTGTTGCATGCCCTAACTTTCGCCTCTCGTGCAGCAGTCAACGTGCATTTGGCAGCTTAGAAAGAAGTGCGGAATTAAGTTCACATCCCTGAACATGCTGAATACCTTATCAAAATGTTCAAAGGTGCAACGGCCCTTGTATCTCAATCATTATGTCGTCGTTCCATCCGATGTCTTGATTAGAATTTTTGTGATTATACTTTGAATGTAATAAAAGTAATATACTATTACGCTCACCTACACACTTGACAGCATGCGCCGGATCATTAACTGGATCAGGGTTCCACTGAAGCTGCATATCACACATGTATGCCTGGCTAGTAAGTATACCAGGACTGATCCAAAAACCAGGTACACAGCGATAAACAACGGCCCGCATTGAATTGCTGTATCCTTCAATACGTGCGTTCACAACGCTGGGTGGCGGGTCGCATCTTTCAGCTGCAAAGCATATCTTTTACACATCTTCGTTTCATCTTGTCTTGGTTACAAAGCTACAGGGGTAGCAGTTAGAAAAGTTTTCGATAAGCCTTCACTTACAATTTTCAGCTACACCTGCTTGCTCAGCTAGTTCAATAATAAGTATTGATAAAACAAAGTTAACGATGTAGCTTTATAACAGCCAATTAAAAAAAAAGGTTCATGGTTTATCTGCCAAAGGTGCAAAAATTAAATCATTAAAAACTGCGCGATTGGTCAGCAGAAGCTGATCTAGTATCGCATGACTCGGTGGTAAACTTTACTTATATTTAAAAACAATTCACAAATTCTTCTAGATTATACGCTGCAAGCTGATGCACATAATGTGCAGTGCACACCACTAAACACATGCTTTTGTATCAAATACAGATTAACAAGAACTTCTTTAAATCACGAACGGTTTTCCCAACCAATGCCAATGGCCTTGAGTATAGATTTGCTAAGCGTAGTTGATAAAGCAGAAACACCAAAGTAATCTCACTAACGTCTACAGGTCACTGAAAAAATGTCTGGACTCCATGTTGTATTGGTGAGACATTCAGTGGTGTACGTGTTCCTTCCTCGCTTGCCATTCGCGCTAAATCCTGGGTCGCATAGGAGTTGTACACTGTCACCGACATGGTATGGGCCCGGACGCAAACCCGGAGAATACGCACCGTTGGAAGGTGCTGGCAAATCAGGACAGACTAATGCTGAATACATAATAAAGCAATTAAGAAGTTATAAGTCAACCCTTGTTTATAGACTGTTTTATCTTCCAAACCTCTGTACAGCAACAGTGGCGTTAAGAATAAATAGAATCATTTCAGGGTTTGTAATTACGCTGCAACTATTCGATGCTACTTCTAATAACTTTGATCGATTTCCCATGATCAGTTATTTATTTTTCTTTCCGATATCAGGTTTTAAACGGTACACTGACATACATGTATTAACTGATAGTTCCTTCATTCGTGTTCCCATTAGAACAATTATTGGTATCACATAGCCTACTTAATGACGTCACTATTTATCATCACAATTACAGATATCACGTACTCACCAATACTCTAACCCTGTGGTTCCCAAACTTTTTCAAGTCACGACCCACTTTTCAAAACATAAATTTTCGAGACCAACATAATCTTCCAAGTACTTCAAAGTACTTGGAAAAAATTTCATGAAAACGAAACAGATGTTCAAAATGTTATTTTACTATGCGGGAGGTACGTGCGAAAATTTTCCGAGTTGATTCCTTCATATTCGTTGACATACGCCTACCATAACACTCAAGCGAACAGCAAATTATTCGGGATAAAGCATGTATTAATTAAAATCTTATGACTTTTGCGACCTACTGAATTCCGTCTACGACCCATCAATGGGTCGCGAACCATAGTTTGGGAACCGCTGCTCTAACCGGTATCACGTACATACTGGTACATCTACTGATATCGATACACTTACGGGTACAAGAAGCGTTTGGATTGGTAGGAATCCATCCTGTATTAGTGCACTCCATTGTCAATGTTTTCATAGTGGTGGTCCCGTTTATCCCGTACCCCGGATTACAATGTAGGACAGCTCCGCTTCCACCGACTCTCCAGTCCTCGGAAGCGATGAATGCGTTTTGCACGGAATTCAAAGGACCACAGGTTGCGACCGAAGTAGGAATTGCTGCACAAAAATATTAACATTCATAATTTATCATAATACTGTTACTATCATAAGGCGGTATTTCCTGCTTAGTATCATAAATGCTAACCAAATTAAAAAAATTAAAAGTTGAACTAAAACGCCCAAACGTTTTAGTCGTGATATATGTGATATATACGTGTAAGCCAATTAACACTGTTCGAATGGTGGGCAAAGGTGTAAATTCCCATCGCAGAATTGATTTTAACGAGTCGGGCTTTATAAACAACAAAGTTGATCAAACTTTTGTTGCTTTGGTGGGAGAACAGCTGCCCTTTCAACAACATTACAACAAATAAAATGTGATTTGTTATGGAATCTCTCATGATAAAAAAAAAGTGCGCTATACTTTAAGAGGGCTAGCCTAATCACTGGTAGTTCGGGGATCGAAACTTGGCGGAAACATCAACTTAGACGCCAAGAGTAAGCAAAAAGATAGGATTATACTCGTAACGCCGCTCTTTAAATCAAAGAAACGCAATTCACCATGGAACAAACTGCAAACAGTGACACTGTTTCGACCTATCACGTCTCTTCAGTCAGTTGGTGACCGAATTCGGTAATTTAATTTAACCGAAGTCGGTCACCAACTGCACTGATGAGACCTGATAGGTCAAAACAGTGTCCCTGTCTGCAGTTTGCTAAGTGAATGGCTAACCTTTTACATTACTATGGAACAAATTTGTAACCTTAGTGAAAAAGATTATTAAATTGGGGCTAGTACTACACGATGAACAGACACTTACGAGACCGCAATCTGATTCTATTGTCATTGAGTACGCAGTCAAGTTATCGTGGAAGCAGCCAGCTGCAATCTAAATTCGAATCATGAGCTTGAAAGCAAATGACCGTTCGGTTCGGCTGCAGTTATGTTTCCAACTTTACATTCAAAATGAACGGACAAATCTTACGTTTTTGGCAAGCAAAGTAGTGAGGTGCGTAACAGCTTCTTGATTCAAATCCAACTTTATCGAGATTTATAATTGATAAAGTGACGCAAAACGGAGAAAAATCAACGCCGTCATGATGCGTATTGTTTGAAAACGAACCTCTAGCAAATACAGAAAAAAAGATGAAATCAAAATCTTTGAAAAAGACTACATTGCTCAGGCAATACTGGCCTGTACCAAGTCTACATCACTGTACCAGTTTTCCGCAAATCAAAAACAAATCTAAACACCAACATTCAATACCATAACACATTGCTGTGTAAGCACATTTTTTTTACAGAGAGAACAGCCTGTTTCGCCGTTAGCCTCATCTGGTGTCTCCCAAAAACACAAACAATGGAACCATAGAAATGAATAAAACGTTCAAAAATCAAAAAAGCAGAGGCAAAAATTAAAAACTTGCGTGAAAATATGACAGCTGGGTGCAAGAATTATTTAAGGACATTGCCGTAACAGCCTCAACAGAGGCGCAGTTGTAGCTCAGTGCTGTTCGGGCAAATTTTGTTAACAACCCTTGTATCCAACCAGCTATTTCACGTAAGTTTTTAATTTTAAGCTTTCTAATAAGCTTTTTATCCCTCCAGTGTTTTGTGCTTTAAGTAATTTAAGCGTTTGTTTTATTTAAAGACACCTGGTGATTCTAACCGTAAAACAAGTTGCAGCGTCCGTAATGAAAATGTGTTTACGTGATCTGTTTTAATGGTTTATATAACTCTGGTCTGATGTTAGCCATTCAGCACTCTCTCAATTCAAACAAGATTACTCTCGCGTGATAACTGCAGTACTGTCATAAAATTAGATAATTTGCCGTTACCTGATGCACCACGCGTAGTCCGATATCATTGTAGAGCATTCGAATACCCCTCGACAGTACGGAGGTAAACCTGGTATTCCTTGGCATGAATTATCAACGTAAGCCAACAATCCTCTCAGTGTGTCGTCATCAGCCACGTGAGCACACGCGCAGCCATCCGTAAAACCAGTTCGTAACGCAGTGTGAAGATCATGGGTTGAAGCAAGACGACCTCCTACGTAAACATAAAAACGAGCAAGTTATACGGCATCAGGGCCCCCCATATTTTTCGTCCATGCCCCATCAGCAAAAAATCGTAGCCCCTCAAGCTGCACAGGCTTTTCTCAAACACCATGCAAAGAAAAAGGCTTGCCTCATGTTCTTCAGCCAAACGTCATCCCTAGCAAAAGATCTGGTGACATCAGCATGAACGCACATGCAGATTGCAGTAGACAATCTCAAAACACTGGTTCGTAACACCGCACATATCATTGCTACATTGCTAAATTTGCTGCCTGCGACATAAGCAATGTGGTTGGAACTTTTACAGTTACTTGTTTCATAGCGCGTCAGATCAGCTTAATTATGAGTGAGTGAACTTGCTTTTATATTTTATTCTCCACACTACTCCCATTGCTGAGAGCCAGACACGAGATGTGCGAGTAACATTTTAAAAGCATCAAGTGTGACCCAACAAGAAAATTGAACGTAGGCCTCAGACTAACATTTTTGATCTATCTGCTAAACTACAAAACATAACCTATGATCATATCTATTGCAAAGGAACGGTCAAGTAGGTATGGCCATTGTTCTTCCGGTTAGTAACGGCGTGTGTTCGAATTTCGATATCTGTTTAGTTTTAATAGGATAGTAGAGCCGTGATATGGCAAAACCGAATAACTCCGAAAATCATGTTATTTGAGAATATTGACAGTTAGATAAAGCATGCATTTTTCGTTTGTAGAGTATATTGATATCATAAACACATGGGGTCGTTCTTTCGATAATTTATTGTTAAAACTTGACGTTTCGCTCCCCTTAGCAACCGGGGAGCTTCCTCAGAAAACGATGTGTTGTTACCAGTGTAACATATTAACCGAGAACATAAAAATATTAAGACAACCCATCAGAGACGTAGCAGCCGCCCCCCAAACCCCCCAATTGGGGGGGGCCCAGGCCAACTTTGGGGGCCCAAGTTAGTCTGAAATTGCTTTTTGGCTACGTGACTATTTTCAGTTCAGCAGACTTGTTTACAACCGATTTAAACTAGGAAGAAATTGGCTTGTGACATCATAAGTGAATGCAACGTCATTTTATCTCGCAGAATCTAGAATATTTCGATTGATTTTCTGGTAGAATCTTGAATATTCGATTGACGTAACAATGCCGTTGTTACGCAACAATCATAGAATGGTCTGGAATTCTGTTTGGCTATAAATACCGGGACAATATATATACACTGCAGAGTGCAGATAAAGTATTTTATTGACATTGTATAGAATGAAACGTTCAAAAAGTGGTGCTCAAAAGAGAAAAGAAGCAGCCACTGCTCGAGATGCTGTAGCGAAATTGCCCAAGATGACAGATTTTTTCAAGATTACTGAGCAGAGTAGACCTGGCACTAGTACCGAGAGGGATGAAGAAAACTATAGTGTACAAGAAAAAGAAGACTATGACGATCAGCATCAAAGTGATTGTGAATTTCCAGAAAATGTAAGTTGTGATTTACCTGCCAATACGCAACCTTCAATATCAAAAATAACTGAATCTCAATTTACCCCTATCCCTGATGACCCATGTAAATGGCCTGAAAGTATTTCTGATGCTCAACGTGATATAGTAAAGCGTGGACCACATCAACTAATAATGAATTTTCCATATAATAACACAACTCCAAGGCGACGTTTTTCCTCCAACTATTATAAACATGTGTTACCTAATGGTGAAAGTGTTTCACGGTCGTGGCTAGTTTATTCTGGGGAATCAGATCAAGTTTTTTGCTTTTGTTGTAAGCTATTTGGAAAAACACTAAGCCCCTTTTGTAGTGGTATAAATACATGGGAGGGTTTTTCGAAAAAACTGAAAGACCATGAAAACGGCATTTCCCACCAAGAATGCTGCAGTCAATGGATGTTGCTAGCTGAAGGGATAAGAAATTCATCCACTATCGACAAACGCGAGATGAATATTTTTTTCAATATTTTTTTTGGAGAAATGTTTTAGAGAGACTTATCGACATTGCCTTGTTTCTATCGGAAAGGAATCTTGCTTTTAGAGGATCTGAAGAAGTCTTAGGATCTCCTCACAATGGAAATTTTCTGGGTATATTTGAGCTTTTGGCAAGAAGAGATCCGATCCTAAAAGAGCTTCAAGACAGAATCAAGAATAAAAACACTAAAGATCACTATTTGAGTCCTACCATACAAATGAACTAATTGAATTGCTAGCGACAGAAGTTGAAAAAGAAAATTTACAGCAATTGAAATTGGCAAAGTATTTTTCTATAATTTTGGACTGCACTCCAGATATGTCACATCATGAACAAATGTCTGTCATTCTCCGTTATGTACTATGTAATGAAGAAGCTGCTGTTGTTAAAGAAACATTTTTTGGCTACTTGAGAATAAGTGACAGTACTGGGAAAGGCTTGTTGGACGCTTTCTTAGAAAAAGCGACCGAACTGCAACTCGAATTGTCTGATTGTCGAGGTCAGTCATATGATAATGGTGCTAACATGAAAGGAAAACATTCTGGGGTCCAAGCAAGAATGCTAGACATCAATCCCAAAGCTGTTTACGTGCCCTGTGCAAACCATACCCTTAACTTAGTTGTTGTTGACAGTGCTAATTCATCGACGGAAGCATTGACATTTTTTGGAGTACTTACAAGGTTGTATGTGCTGTTTTCTTCCTCTGCTCAGCGTTGGGAAATTTTGAAGAAACATGTGGAGCTGTCCATAAAGTCACAATCTGATACTCGTTGGGAAAGCAGAATTAAATGCATCAAACCTCTTCGATACAATTTAAAAGAGGTGTTGCTGGCACTGAAAGACTTGGAAGCCATTTCCATAGAAAGAAAAGATGGAAGAGCTGCCTCAGAAACAAAATCGGTGATAGCTCATTTATCAAAATGGAGTTTTCTTTTGTCGGTGTTTATTTGGTATGATATCCTATTCCAAGTCAATAAAGCAAGCAAGATTCTTCAATCGTATGGAGTCTCCCTTCATACAATGGAAACGGAAATCCAGGCAACTGAAAAGTTTTTGCAAAACTATCGCACAACGGGTTATGACAGTGCCGCAACATCTGCTGTTGAAATAGCACAGGAATTGGATATTGATCCTTCTTTTCCTCCGTCAAGAAGTGGAAAGAAAAGAAGATTGTTTGATTACCAAGGTGAAGAGGAACAACGAGCTACTCCTGAACTGAAATTTAAAAGCAACTTTTTCTATCCATTAGTAGACCAGGCTATTATGTCAATAAAGAAGCGCTTTAATTTGTTACGTGAGGTTTCTTCCGCCTTTTCGTTTTTGTACACACGAGACAAACTTTTGCTTGTGCAACAAGAAAATGCTCTTCTTACTTGCTGTAAAGAGTTCCAAAAAAAGTTCAGTGACATTGATTCTGATGAAATGAGCGCTGAGCTACAGCGGTTTGTTTTAATTTTACAAAAAAAACGCAATCTCAATACGGCTCAAGACTTTCTGAACTATCTTCTAAAGACTCATTTATTTGAATTGTATCCGAATGTGTACATCGCACTTCGAATCTTACTAACTTGCCCCGTGACTGTTGCCAGCGCTGAAAGAAGCTTCAGCAAATTGAAACTGATCAAAACTTTTAATAGAACGTCTATGACAGACAGTAGACTATCTTCATTAGCCATGTTGTCAATCGAAAATGACTGCGCCCGATCTCTTGATTATGACAATGTCATAACAGCATTTGCGAACAAAAAGGTTCGCTCCAGACTATTTAAATGATACTGTGTTTTTATAACTTTTTCATGTTTTTCAGTGTCATTGCTTTCGTTTCGCAGTGTCTGCATAAATGTCCTACTGAACTCTGGCATCGGTGCCGAATTTTTTATGACTTGCACCTTCGGTATCGGCATGCTTTATTCTGACATTAGCCTGTTTACTTATGTACAAATTGTGGTGTATTTTCTTAATGCACCTTTTCAATTTTACACCTCTAAAGTGATATGATCTGTGCGCCGGGGCTCTTGCGCTTACTTTGGGGGGGGGGCGAAGTTGGAGTGCTACGGGACTGCAACCCATATTACCAAACACTAAAATTATTACTAACAAAGCAGGCAATTACGTAGCAACAAAAACATTATTACAGCATAGAACCAGGGGTGGACACAAGTAAAAATATTGTAAAACATGCAGTAGTTTATTGGTGGTAAACACACTACAAACAGCAGGAAAACTTGCACCATCATTACAATTAATTACATTCAGTGAACGAGCCTATGGATTTATCAAAAAACTTTCCGCAACGCGACGCCTGTACGTATGTGACTCTGACTTCAGTATTTTGACACCATCCCAATCTACTCTATAGTCGAAATCCATAACGTGTTTACTCAGCGCTGACTTTTTGGTGTTAAAAGTCTTAACCACATCAGCATGTTCTCATTTTCTGGTTCTAACACTACGTCCTGTTTCACCTGCATACACAGCATTGCAATCCCGGCAAGAAATTTGATACACCAAACCACGTTTTTGTTCAAAATTAATATCTCTAAGTTTACGAAACAATGAAGATAATGTGTGATGTCGTTTTAAAGCCACTTCGATACCAACTTTAGTCAAAATTCGGCTGATAGGTTCGGAGACATCTTGCGCGTAGAGAATCGAATTAAACCGTTTCAGTTATTCTGTTCTTCTGACAGTGTGATTTTTCTAATACTTTTTGAAGCTGCTTTTTTTTCAGGAAATCCGTTGTTTTTTAAGGTTTTTGTTATGTGATGAAATGCTTTAATCTTTTTTTATTATTAGATGCCATTTTATTGGCTTTGGAGAATGATGTACAAGCCACACTAACCTTTTGATTAACAGGGTGATGAGAAGAATATTGAAGATATCTGTCCATGTGAGTTGGTTTCCAATACACGCTTGTTGCAAGGAATAAATCTTTCAACCGTGGTCAGTTGCGTCCAAAAAGGTTAATAGTGCTGATTTTTCCAATTCTCTTGTTGTTGTTGTTGTTGTTGCTGTCACTGCTAGCCGATCCCTTCCGAGGGATGGGGGCATGGAGGAAAACCATGAATCCTTAGAAGCCGGGCAACTCCCCATGGCTTAGACCAGAGGTCGTAAAAAAACAGAGAGTCGCCAAAGATTGAGCGGCGCTACTAGTCCGTAGCTGGACAGTACAGAATGAGATGAGAGATGTCCTGGGACGAGTGTCCACAGGCGCTGAATGAAAGATCCCCGATTCTGTCAATCTTTAAGAGATAAGAACTTAACAGTAAGCTGTGTCCGTTGCAGCAAAGACGAAAGAGAACACAGCGAGTGTCACGAGGGAGCTCAAGTTCTTCGGTGGAAATCGAGGGGACCTGTGTGTCGAAGAATTTCGATGAGACAATACGCCTCCAGTCCGAGATAAGACGAGAGTGGATACGAGAAATAAGAGAGAAACTAAAAGGGATTGCGGAGGGCGCAAGTAGCGCTCCCCGTCTCGCCAGCTCATAAGCCGCGTCGTTCCCCGGGATAAACGAATG
This sequence comes from Trididemnum clinides, assembly GCA_963675345.1. Lineage (NCBI taxonomy): Eukaryota > Metazoa > Chordata > Ascidiacea > Aplousobranchia > Didemnidae > Trididemnum > Trididemnum clinides. The sequence continues at coordinate 37,174,369 of OY776286.1, forward strand.
TCCGGGAACCCATTGTAGCCTGATAGAACAGTAGGAGAGAGAAGACAGTTCCTGCCAGATCTGTCACAGAGTTTAAAGTAAAACGAAAGATAGAGGAGAGGACAGAATGGCGAGGTCAGAGCGAGAGTCAAAGAGCAGGAGAAGAGAAGTGGCAGACTTGTTGGTGCTGCCGAGACCAGCAAAGAGCGTGCAGAATGGCACAGTCTTCAGCAGAAAAAACTTGAACATAATGAGCCTGCCGAATAGAAAAGAGTGGCCCAGCGCCAAAGAGAGAGCAGTTAGCAAGTACGCCAGGTCCACCTTTGCCAAAAGGAAAAGGAACAGAGCCGTTAGTCGAGATCACGAGATCGTGAGATGGGAATGAGTCAAGGTGAGCGAGAGTCGCACCTTGGCGAGAGGGGGGATTAGAGCTGGAGCATGCGTAGGAAAGAGCGGACTCCAGTGAAGAATGACAGATTCCAAGGAGGTGAGAGAGGACGACCAAAGAGAACCTTCCTAGGAGAAGTAAGAGCAAGCATGAGCGGGTGAGTGGACGCAAAAGCTCTCCAGGACGATCTGCAGAGTCTTGGTTTCACTCCTAGTCTGGCCAAGCTTGAAATAGGAAAGGAGGTTGGGAGACGAAATAGGAAAGGAGGTTGGCCCGTTCATAAGATAAAAGAGTGAGATGAGACAGGGTGACTCGTAGGGGAAGTAAAGAAGCCTCGGAGAGGAGAAGTGAGATAGGGGAGGACGAGAAGCAGCTGGGGATGGCGCGTCTAGCCGCTCGATGAAGGTGTTCCAATTTGGTGATATTGGTAACGCTTAAGAAAGGAAACGATTCGGGTGAAGCGTAAGTGAGAAGGGGCCGAAGAAAAAGCTTTATACAGAAGAGAGGGAGACTCCTTAGAGGGGCCCCATGAGGAAGCAGAGATACAGCGTAAGGCCTTGAACGAGGCCTCATATTGCTCAAATTGAAAGGAAGACACCAGTACTCAGATCAACGCTCTAGTTGAATCATAGCTCCTTATGTGGCCTCCACCGCAGTTGGGGCCGAGGGGGAGGAGGACCAAATGGCCAGATAGTAAGCATAAAGAGAGCAGCAAACCAAAGAAGGCAGAGAATCAGGGAAATCATTGATGAAAAGAAAGAAAAGTACTGGACCAAGGACGGATCCTTGCCGAACACCTTGACGGACTCGAAAGAAGCAACTTTTGTGATTTTGAAAAACCATGCAAGCGCGCCGATCAAAAAGAAAAGATCGAGTTTAATGAGCAAAGCAAGGAGGGAGGCCAGCTGAAATAAGTTCATGGAAAAGGTCGGGTACCAGACGAAGTCGAAAGCTTTCGAGAAGTCCAATTGTGAACTTTATTGAAGTAGCTACTGTATTAAAGTAGTTATGAAAAGACTCGACCTCAAAGTTTTTTCCATGGTTGCATACACGTCATCGACGCAACGTACCCATAATGACAGAAGTTTCAAGAAAGTGTTCAAAGCTGTTTGTTCAATTTCTTACATGACCATATTTTCTATCATTTGAGATGCGGAGAGGCTCTTGAACAACCAAAAACCTGTTTATAAATGACGTCATTGTACACAAAAAGCGATGATTGCAAACAGATATCTAATGCTTCCATGACTTCCGGCACTGTAAGGCTTGTTCTACCACCCAACGTGCAATCATCGCCGACTAGATTAGCCACAATAGTTTTGGCGGTTTTTTAGCAGATAATATTTTTTATATTCAATATTTTAATATTTATTTTTATATATTAGTTGTTTTTTTGACAGCTAAAACTTTTAACACTAAAAAGTCAGCGCTAAGTAAACACGTTATGGATTTCGATCATAGAATAGGTTGGGATGATGTCAAAATACTGAAGTCAGAGTCACATACGTACAGGCATCGCGTTGCGGAAAGTTTTTTGATAAATCCATAGGCTCATTTACTGAATGTAATTAATTGTAATGATGGTGCAAGTTTTCCTGCTGTTTGTAGTGTGTTTACCACCAATAAACTACTGCATGTTTTACAATATTTTTACTTGTGTCCACCCCTGGTTCTATGCTGTAATAATGTTTTTGTTGCTACGTAATTGCCTGCTTTGTTAGTAATAATTTTAGTGTTTGGTAATATGGGTTGTCTTAATATTTTTATGTTCTCAGTTAATATGTTACACTGGTAACAACATCTATCGTTTTCTGAGGAAGCTCCCCGGTTGCTAAGGGGAGCGAAACGTCAAGTTTTAACAATAAATTATCGAAAGAACGACCCCATGTGTTTATAATATTGACTGTGTTGTCATTTATTATTGTTCAACAAGGGAACAACTGAACCATTTTTTTCACTGTTGCAATGAAGTTGTTAACCGCACGAACACTTCTTATTTCTTTGCGTTCGTTGGTCAGCAACTTCACATAAACGAATAAAATTTAAGATAGTTTATGACATTTGAACGTAATTGTTGGGTCTTGCAATATCAGGGCAGAGTAGCTGGGTCGCTAACCTTTAGCAAGGTACAAATTGAAACGAAAGAAAGACTTCTTCGTTTATCTAGACGGCCAGGCAAAAAAAGAAAACAGAAATGTCCCATACACTTAAAACAAAGGTTAAAGGGCCACTTGCAGGTAAAAGCGAAAGACCCAGTTACAGATTCTCTCAATCCTTTCGAACTGATTGTTGCAAATTTGATAACACGTGATCTTTGAAAGCAGCGCCTTAACTGACCTATTCTCAGAGCAATAGCCGTTACCTTTCAAACCGCAGGCTCTTGCCGCATCTCTCTTGCCACGGAATACAACGTTGGTAGCACGCTCTGGATAAGTGCATTTGGTAGAAGCGGGCTGTGGTGGATTGATGCCTGTTTTTCTCACCAAAAACAGATTTTCTAAACACAAATCATTTTGGCTGACTAATTCTTGCACGCCTGCGTTATTGTTAATATACCAGTAATGCCTTCTATGCAATCTATTATTGCAAATATATATCACATCGTGTTTTATGAGCCAAAAATGATGCAGTATAAAACTCTTCAGCCCAGATAACCTTAATAAAAAGATGACTAGCATAATACACGTCTTTACTCTTGCATATCAAAAATTTGAAATTCTGAAATAGGCACTTAGAACTACAAAGATAAAAGCAGGAGCGTAAAAAATACGAAGAAAAATTCATTTTCAATCACAAGAGATAAAATAACTGTTTTGGCCCTTTTGCATTAAAAACATGAAACCCGAAATCTTGAACGCAATCGCATCATATTTTTGGGCCGTGATACGTAAGCTTATTGCCTTTTTACCCCAGGACACCCAATATAACCCAAGAACACCTCAGCGTTATAAGAGCCGACTTTGGAATGCCGAAGATTAGCATCTTAGCAAAGTGCCACATCCTAACTACACTGTTAGCATCATCATCTAAACCAGCGGTGACAAACCTACCAATTGGTCTGTATCTTTCATCACAGATGTATTTATTATCAAGAGTTTTCCACAGTGAATTACAATCTTCGCCATACAATGCGCCAGCGATATGGATTAAATCCAAACCTTGTATCTAAGGAAATTGCAAAACAAGGGTTATTAGATACCGTCGTGCACAAGGCAAAAAGCATCAAACTCGAGCTTCGCCCTAGTATGGGCTCTTTAGTGATGCGTATCCTTCCATCTTCCAGACTGCGACTAAAACTCATTTGGCTTTCCAGATGTTGACCATCTCTACGGTGATGTACCAGGCGGTGACATGGTGTTATTCAACGTCCGGCGACGTGGTCTAGCAGAACAACATCACAGTAATGGTCAATACCCGGTAAGTCGGCTGAGTTCAAATCTCGGTTTGAAGGACGGAAGAACATTGCCTCACTGGAGAGCGAGTGCGAAACTGGACTGTCCATGCAAGTACACAATCCAACAACTGTCCAATCAACACGGTAAAATTAACGGTAGCTCTGAGAAAGCATTTTCCACATATCTCGCTCGATGCTTTGATTTCAACTGTGCGTTAATCTAAATGCTATTTGCTCAAATGTCATATCAACATACAAAAAAGTGCTCACTTTACTGTAAAGAAAACTGTAAGGATACGCGCGCAGTTTTAAATGAAATGGGTTTCTTGAATGACAGATCCATTGCTGTAGCGGGTCAGTCAAGTTGCACGGTGTGATTCGAACGGCGGCGTTTAAAGCTGGTGTAAAAGTTAAATACTTAAAGGTTAATAAAAATAAAAAAAATCTGCAGCTATCTACATCTGAAGACAGATAATTTTTTGTACTTTACTAAATACGCTTAAGATCATTGCTGCCAACTTCCAAAACCTGGGCTCTTTTCTCGTTTTGCACAACCTTCATTTTGTGTCAGAATCGGATAAAAATGCACATTTAGAAAGCTCTGTTTAAATTAGTTGGTGTTGGTGGTGGCTGAGTGTCAAGCTTCTGAACAAAATTATATCACTGCGTGTCCGCTCAATTAGGCAACGTGGCCGAGTGAAGCTATAATTTCGTTTTCATGGTAACAATGAACAAATGATCGTGGGTCTAAACCACACAGCGCCGACATCTTTATACCCTCGAGAACAGTGCTTTAAGACAATTTGCTGTGCTTGGCGCAATCACCATAGCAGTAGCTTTACCTAAAGCAACAGCAAGCAATTCAAGCAAAACGTTGGAACTCTGACGCAGTTGTGAATGATTGCTCTGATTACCGTCGTTGTCGCTGACCTGAATGACTGGATTATAACCAAGTAAAACCTATGCGATAGTGATGAATTCGCTTCCTTGGCGTGATGGCCTCATATGAAACAAAACATGCAGACCTTACCCCGCAAGCTTTAAGGAGAAACATGTTAGAAGGGTTAGGGAAAGAGCGATCACTTTTGTCTAGTCATGCACATAAACTGCACCACAAAGGCGAACTGCTATGGATGTGCAATCAACAGTCGCTTCTTTAAGACCTGTTTGGTGAGCAACTTGACTATTTTATCCCAGTGGAATATGGACGTGCTATCAACTAGAACTGTATGCAACAAATATACCTGCCGCGTCAGTTCCGGTTTGTTGAAATGGAGCTGTGAGACAAAAGCCAGTTGAAACACTCATCAAATGATAAGTAGAAATCCATATCCACTCGAGTTCTCCATTGCTATTATCTAGACACGACTTGCTGTAATATAAAATGGCGGTTTTGAAGCAGTAGTTGTTATTTGATCCATTCCTAGGGAGAATGGGGAAAGACCATAAAGCCAAACCAGAGTCCCACCAGCTAGAAAACTTCCCACAATTTGTACAGTGGTCTGTGTAGAGATTGAAAAGCGGTGTAGAAAATTAGTAGAACATGAGACATTGAAAGTGTGGTGAAAAGTTGAGTGTAGGGAGAGGCTTCGGAGTTGAGAAGCTCACCACTGGCTGTCCACAAGTTGTATATAGAAAAAAGGTTGCAAGATGAAGATGTGGGGAACCGCTCGATGGCCAGGATAAGATGAAAACTGTTTTGGATGGGTCATCGCAGGCCTTTAGCGAGAAAGCGCAGGTTGCTTACCTTCTTGTAGCATTGAGTGCCGCCGCAGCATGCAATGGATTGCGAGTATAATGTAATTTCCCTCCATCACCAAACATACAACGTGATGCGTTCGGTAACCTCAGTGTAGCGTCAACATTACTGATGAAGAATTCATCTACAAATATATAATAATTACTTCACTTTAATACCTCAGTGACATTGTAAATGAAACCGTAACACTCCCAGAGTTTTAGATGGGACGGATTCCTTGAATTCCGTGAATTGATTAATGCTTAATTTGCAAAATTTACTACTTTGAACTACTAAAGTCAAAATCTTATGACTTGAAAGGTAAAATCGTCTGCCTTTAAAAATAAAAACTTGTGACCTACCAAAAACAAATTCAGTTGAAAAATTCGTGTGCACGTTATTAAAGCGGGAGCTGAGATTAGCAAGAGGTCGATTTCCGCTCGAAGTTCGCCAGATCCATGATCGTTCGTTAGGGTTAGTTCTAGTTGCTGTATTCGAGGAGTTATCAAACAGAGGAAGCCAGAATCTGAATAATATCTGTTTATTCCCTACCTAACTTCATCGTGCTTAGCTTTGCGGCATGAATGCAAATAACTATTTCGTACCGCACCCCCATCCAAGGGCAAGCAGGAGCAAACGCAACAACAATCTAAAGAATTCACGGCAAAAAAAGTGTAAAATAGCGTTGAACGTTTCTCTTTGACAGTTTCAGAAGGAACCAAAAGAGGTCAAATTTTTTTGCACTCATACTAGCACTAAAGTTTCAATTGTTTATTTAGATCTGCGGTGTAAGTGGCATGGGCACATAGCCATAGCGGTCCGCATTGCTGGTATTGGGGCGATCAATCTGCAATGTGTATTCACGACTGGTTTGAAATAAACTGTCGCTCTCCTCCAACTTGATCTTGATTGACTTGCGGAGGGGAAACAAATCACCGTTTTACGCCGCGCCTCCATCACGAGGAAGAGGAATAAACAATAACAACAAACATCGTAGCCATCTGTTGTCTTGTAGCAAAATAAATAGGTTTTTAAATGATCGGCTTGAGAGGTGCTGACTTGCATCGCGAGATAGAGAGTTCAACGCCCTTAAGGTCTACGCGTCGATGTGCTTTGATTAGAGCACAGCGGCTGTCTTTTCCGGTTTGACTGCAAATATTGTGAAAGGAATGCTGTTACATATCCCTGTTACATGGCAACTCCGAAGAAAATCTACACCCAAGTTGTTCTGCACAAACGCACGGGTTTTCCTACGACTGAGGATGAAAATAAGCAACATTTACAACCACTATTTCTCAAATCGTGATGAATAAAGCAGAACATTGACAAGGCTCTGAAAAAAGCTTATTTTGCTCAGCTTTTTATCAAAGTTATTCTTATTCCAAAGCAACTCATACTTGGCTGAAGGACCAGGCTTTAAACCTAATCTTCTTGCTTCTGCTTGATATAAGTGAGCAGTGGAGGGGTCTTCAACAATCAGAAGTTCACTGCAAATCATAGTTAGGCATGCTCACATTGGAACAGTGTTTTTGTGACAAGTCAATACAAATTACGCCAATCAGCAGGTCTAAGTAACAAAATCTAGAGCGTGAAACATTGCTGATGAATGTTACAGTAGTTGTATATTCACCGTTTGGACAAGAACATTCATTTAATGCTACACAAAGTAACTTATACTTAGACCGCTTTAAAGTTAGCGCATCTTTACTGCTTGCACAATACACTTTCGAGTTACTATACCTTTACTCCAAGCAGTGCAGTCTAGAAGAGTAAATTGTCGTGAAGTTTCTTTCATGAGCGTGAAACGTAAACCAATATGAGTATTGAAATCGTAACGGTCTCCCCCTGCTTCATCAGGTAGGAATGGTGAAGCTGCTCATCAAGTATCTCGTAAAGTGGTGACCATTAGTACCCACCAATGCCAGTCCGCCCTGTTGGCGGTGCGGCTACTAGCCTGTAATTTGCATCCATGACCGGTTTGAAATAGACTGCCACTTTTTCCCAACCTAATCTTGATTGAGTTTTCGATATTAACCGCAATGTAACCGCTTTACTCTACACCTCCTTCCCAAAGAAGAAAAGGGGTAAAAACACACACAAGTCGTAAAAGCGTTAATGTACTTGGGAAAAACACATATCATCACTTCATTTCAACAAACAGAGCAACTGCAAGTTGGTATTTGGAAGTTCTAAAATGATTAATTCCCCGGGCTAGGCGTGTCGATGACACAAAAGTACGAACAAAACTAACTGATGTCGAATAAAACATTAAATTTCCCTCACCCGCCTGATTTTTGGCAAGTAGCAATCGCATCTTCATGTGTTTTTCTGTAAGGTGATAATTCGGCATCACTAGGATCAACGAAAAAACGAACGCAAGTATTTTTGTGGTAGACAGTGTAGTTCAATGGTTGGTTGCAAGATTCAGAATCTAAACGCAAACAAGCAACATTTCAGCTACTGTCCAGTACCATCTGCCAGATAATGCCATGCACGGCTACCGCTAACCACCAGCATTCGCATCAGCCTTCGATCAGCAATTCAGAACTTGTAGGAATTGATTGGCTGAGCAAACTTAACTGATAAATGCCGATGGATCTGCGGGAGTTAGAACACGAAAGTAAAATTGGGTTTTTACTATTTTTTGAGAAATATTCTTTGGTCCTCTTTCACGAATTGGCTTATTTACGTTAGCAACTGCTAGTAGTACAAGCAAGGGTACACTGTACTTTTTTTGAGAAATATTCTTTGGTCCTCTTCCACGAAAAATACAGTGTAGCATTGCTTGTGCTACTAGCAGTTACTAATGTAAATAAGCCAATCTATAACCATAGACTCAGTTATCATCGATACCACATATTATTGAATCAAGAGAATCAATAAAGTTAGATCTACTTCCAGATCTCACAACTTTCAGCATGCTATTCACAAGGCAGCAAGCTGTACGATCAAGGTAGATCTAATCATATTAATTTTTTTGATATAGCAATTCTTAAAAATAAAACCATTTTACGCTTCTGGGTGAGAAAGAGGGAACTGCACTCATAGCGTTACTCTCCAAAAAGAACATCTTTGTTTGTGTAATATTTGGGTCTCATACATTTCGAGATAGTGCGACCCCTCTCCTCTAAATTAGTGACCCCTCTCCTCTAATGAGTAATAAAGTTTTAACCTCCTGTCACAAAAAACAAGTTTGTGTTCAGACCTGCTTCGTAGTTACAGGCACAGCAGGCTCAGTGCATTTCCATCACAAGTGGCACTGCTGATTAGGAGAAATAAGCCTAAAGTGCTTTTTAAGAATACCACAAAGTATGATGATACCCTATGTAAGTGCTGTAATAAGCTCACTATACTCTGATGCGTTTTTAAAATCCACATTTGGACATTTTTAATTTTCTTTAACTACATACTCTCCCACTTAACAATAAATTCATCAACTTGCCTAAAGGTTTTTGACAAACAAATCCATGTCTTTCATTACACTGTGTTTCGACCCAGCCGAAGTTATTCGACACATTAAGAGCCACGCAATCTTTATCGTTTAGCGATAACAAATGGTTGGGATCCCAATTCGAATACTGACCAGACTGTGGGTCAAACGGTTCCCCACTTGCCCATTCGTAAGAACCTGATAAAATGAAACAAATATCTGGTTTGCCAAACCAGCAACAAAGCACGTTGCAGCCATAACGCATCAAAACAGCTAAAAAACTAACTTGGCAATCTTTCATTTAATCCTACTCATCGGTCACAAAAACATATTTGTTATGCTTTTGTGGTACACATGGTATAGTGGTTAGAGCGACCGCCTCAAAAGCAGTGTGCTGCCGGTGCCAACCTCAACCGAATCGTAACAGACTTATGAATGATATTCACAGCTTTCTTCCCTGCTTGGCGCTTAACACGAAAAGGATGAAAAAGAGCCTGAGAGTTTACATGTCGTGCAGTTTCGAGGTTTTGGTTCATCCACCTCTACGTAGGCGCACATGTAGTGGGGCAGAAAAGTATATCCGTTGTGGTGTCCCTGCCTTACCACTGACAAGCGAACAGCGTAGGTTCTCTCACGCATGAATAAAACCCCAAGACGAGGATTGCGCGAAGTAACTAGTTATTAGGTTTGAAATGCTTTCCCCTATCCCGAGCTTCATCAAGTTTGCGAAGTATACAGGATTACAAACGTTACATGCAGTGCCTCCATCACAAGAAAGAGCTGGGACTACACAACAGAGCAGATAACCGGTGGCTAGTCATGCTTAGCGGCTGGCCTTGTAGTCGCTAGAACCTAAGATTAAAGTTAACACTTTCTATCATATTGTTCCAGAGAAAGTTGATTTCACTTACCTTCAATTTTTCTGTCTTCCAAGCCAATCCAAAACAATACATTTCCACTTATCTTATCAGCTCCCATTAGTTTTTGAATAATAAAATTATCAGGACCTGAAGATAACTAAAAAAACAATAAGTCATGCTTTTCTTACGTTTAACATTTTAAAGGTAAGGTAGGAGATCGTTTGAAAATCTTTATTGGCTCTTTAATATCATAGCTTGCTGCTAACCTCACAGTGGAATCCACCTGGGTTTTCCGTGGAGCTGGCTCAGTCTACCATTCAACACTACAATCAAATCAGAACAATTGTCGAACAGCGCCTTCTATCAAAACGCACTGCCTATGTAAGTACTGGAACCGAAGCACAACATTGATAAGTCAGCGCTTTATTTCAGATTTTGAAAGCCACAGGAATACCGTCGTCTGTAAGTACCAACGATCAATGTATCGCAGTTCGACACTGTCTCAGCAATCGATGCAGAGTGTAGCGGTTTAAACTACCGCTTCGCAATCGGTAGACCTTGTCGAGTCATACCGCAAGATCAGTTAAAAATAATGCTTACGGCTTCTCCGCTTGGCTCTCAACACAGAAAGAATGATGGAAAGAAAAATCCGGCAAGTTAGCTTGTGGTGCAGTCCGGCAAGGTACTTAACGGAATTCTCCAATATTTATGTGGCAGGCAGGTGGCGGGGTCGACGACCCTTACCAGTCGTAGTGGCCGAGGCTTACTAAAGACCACCAAACAGATCATGAGCTCATACGCATGAAAAAATTAAGCTGTTTCCCCACTAACAAAATAATAGAAATAACAGGTCTCTCAACATAAAGCCTCTGTTACCATCATCTTCTAGAAAACCCATTGCATTTTGAGGAAAAGTATAAGGAAAGTGTATGTACAGTTCAACACTAACCACAGGCAAAAAGGCTCCTCTATCCCTGCAATACATTTCCGCTTCTTCGTACGTAGCTTCTGCTAATACAACTAAGTATTCCGATAATCGGTCAGCTGAAAGAATAGATAATACTTTGTTACAAACCACAAATTGAAAAACACAAATCAGATTCAATTAAACATAATTATTTAAACTTAATGGGTTACAGAAAAATTACTTATAAGCTACTCTTAAGGACATACAACTAGGATTTCCTCATCCAGGTTCCCATAAAACTTCGAAAATTTTAGGCCACTTGATGGCTATTAATTGTTTCTGGAAAGCACACCTTGTGAAAATTCCTAGAAACTACACTTCTGGCTACTAAAAAAATATTTTTCCACAGTTTGGACTACCGGCTTCAACACATTGACGAATGGGCGGTAAACAAAAAAACATCGGAAGTCATCGACGTATAGAATCACTCTGCCGATACAAGTGGGGACGAAAAATTCAATCGATAAGCACGTTGGTGGTATTTAAAAGTATCAACCGCTACAAATCAATCCACTTACTCAAAAACATGTTGTCAAACTACAAAAACAAAAGATTAAAATTTAGAATAATGGTGGGATAAATGAGGTATGCGAATAAGCGACGACATAAGTCCCAAAAGTATTATCAAACTCTAAGATTGTCTGCTGAAAGTTAATTTTTGCTACAGTTAAAGTAAATCACTTAGATACACAACATATAACATCTTTTCCGCCAGGCACGGACAAAATCATTGTTATACGCAAAGCAGCTACTGATCAAAACAGCTTCAGAATAACAAGTAACAATTGCACAGTGCATTTCTAACAACACTGCATTCAAGCAGAGGAAGCTACCGTACACCGTCGATCAACTACAATTTAATTGTGCTCGAAATACAGCAAAAGTATTTGGAACGATTTCAATGATTTTTCCAACTTAATGGAAAATAAACTTTAACTTCACTTATCACGCAGGCGCAGAAACATATCGTGAGAATGATCTATGGTGCTAATAATGATGAGATTTTAATCACCCCACCAGGCTTAAGATAAGTAACACGCGCAGAAACAATTTAAATAAAGTCACGCCGGTTTCACCTCCTCGCAGACTTCATAGTAGACTCCATTTGTACGATTGCTGACGCGTTGCTTAAATTGAGCTAACATAAAATTGACTGAAGTGATCGTAAATCCGGATAAATACTGATACATTCGAACTGCCATGTAACCCATGTCACAGTCAGTCTGAAACATCACCGGGTTTAAAATCGATTAAGTCATACGCTGAACTTTAAACCTGAAAATTGCAGTTGGTGGCTACGTAGCTTAGCATTACTAGGCACTCTATGCAACTGTAAAATAAAAGCCCGTGTAGCTTCTTCATTGTTCTACCTTTGGGGGAACCACTTTGCAGTAACTTTTCTTTCGTGGTTGAGGGACAGTGTAGTGCCACAACTCTATATCGGGACTGAACGCAACTAACTAAAAAGGTTTTCCGGTGATCGAAGATGAAATTGATTGCCTCAAACACTGCAGCAAAAAAGCATTTCAAAATTATCACACTTCCTAACCTCATTCCGTTGCAGATCAATGCATGATCGGGACAGAGGTGGTCCATAACTTGAACATCTTTCAGGTAAGTCTGTGGTTATTGAGAAAAAGATTTAAAGAAACGCAGCTGATAAGCTTTTGTGTTTGACTTTGCACGTTATCAAGCGACCACTTTGGTGGGATTTTTGTGGAATTACCAAGCAAGCTTTTTCCGTGGCGCACTAACTCGGAGCAGTAACGCGTCACATCGGAAAAAAATGATAAGAACTTATCAAACTCACCGAACATCAGAGAAAAGGAGAATTTTGGAAGACTGCAAGGTGACCTTGTAATCTATGAGCAGTTAGTCATCCATGCATGACGTTGCGATCGGTGCAGGTCGTGGTTTGAACCCGAAGTAAGAGCTTTGTTATTGCAGTTTCGCATTTGACGCAATACCGTAACGGGTAGCGTAACGAAAAGCCTTTAGCAAAACAGCTTTATTCAAAGTATTTTTACGTCTGGACTGAAACTTTCAGTATTTTGCAAAACATCTAGTAGGTCGTTTACAAAACAACTTGAGTTCATACTCGCGTTGAAGTTACTGGTATCGCCTGCACATTGCAATTATACCAACAGCCTGCAAATAAGCACAGAAATTGTCAAAAATTGCCATTTCCAAAACAAGGTGGCTGAGTAATTAAGCTAGGTACAAAACAAGCTTATTACTAACGTTCTTGCTTTAAAACTAATTCAAACTCACCAATTTCGCAAGCAAAGGGCAACTGCAAATCACAGTGGAAATCATTCCAGAACTCAGTGAGAACCCCAGTGAACTCAGCTCTGCCTTTGTCTGATAAATCCAGCCTCATGCCTCCACAATCCTCAACACACCATCCATCGTTGGGTTCTGATATATCAAGCCCTCCATTATGCCAGCGCTCGAAAGGATACGGTCCTGTGTAACCAAAAATGTGCGTAAAATAAGAACTGCTATGAAGTACATGCTTTGAGTTATGTATTTTCGTGTCACGTATTACAATTGCCATACAACTTGTGCTCAGCTCCACTTTAAACCTTGACAGTACTGTACAATGCACTCCTACAGCAAGCATTACAACCAGATAGAATTGCCATAAAATGCTTTTTCGAGAACGCTAGAACGCTAGAATTAAGCGGGCGTTGAACCCACAGCCTCATGCTTGCAAACCGACGCTAACGATTTAAAACGGTATCGTATTTGGAGTGAGTGGGGAGTCCATCTCTCAAAATACTGAGCAGCGTTGATAATTCAAGTACTGGCGGAAAACGATACAGCCAGACCACGTTTGCCGTAGATAGAATAATATCGAAAATGAAAAAGAATAATGGAACCCACCTTCCTTCACTATGGAGTTGACTCTTTCCTCCCTTTGCTCCCGCTCTGACTCTTCCTTCTCGCCAAGGTGTGGCTCTGCTCAGCTTGACTCAAGATCATCTCATCTAGGTGATCTAGACTGACGGCTCTCTTCCTTTTCCTTTTGGCAATGGCGACTCTGGCGTCCTTGCCAACTGCTCTCTTTGTGGCACTGAGGCCACTCTTTCCTTTTCGGTAGGCCAGTTTGCTCAAGTTTTTCAGCTGAAGCCTGCGCCGTTCTACAAGCTATACGCTGGTATAGGCATCACCAACAAGTCTGCCACTACTCTTCTCCTCTCAAACTCTCGCTTTGTCTTCAACACAGTGTCTTCTCCTCCGTCTTTCCTTTTACCTCAATCTTTTTGGCAGTAACTGAGGTTCTTTCTCCTCCTTTACTATCAAGCTACAATGAGCCCCCGAACACTCATTCTTCTGGGGAACAACATGGCTGATGAGCTGGCCATATGGGGTGCAGTCTCTTGTAGTCTATCTCCTCTTACCTTTTACATCCACTCTTCTCTTCTCGAACTGGAGGCGTACTGTCTCATCTAAATTCTTCGACACACAGGTTCCCTAGATTTCCACTGAGGAACTTGTGCACCCTCGTCACGCTTTTCGTGTCCTCTCTGGTCTTTGCTGCAACAAACACAGCTTTCTGCTAAACTCTTATCTCTCTAGGATTGGCAGAATTGAGAATCCTTCCTGCAGCGCCTGCGGTCATCCGACCAAGGGACACCTCTCATCTCATTCTGCACTGTCCAGCTACGGACTCTTTGCACCGCTCGCTCTTTGGTGACTTTCTATCTCTCTACGACCTCTGGTCTAGGCTCTGGGGGAGTTGCCCGGCTTCTGGGACTCCATGGTCTTCCGCCATGCCCCCATCCCTCGGAAGGGGTCGAGTAACAACAACACAAGGGGAAAAATGAGGCCACCAAACAGATTGTAGTTCCACTTCGAACTAAATTTTGCGACGACGGTAACGGCTTGCACGAAAATTTCAGTAACAATCAAAAGTCGTTTTAAAATGAAAGAGGTAAGAAAATCAATTGCGCAAAAATTGTGCGCTTGCCTAACCTGTGAGAGTGTGTGTGTGTGTATTTATACTTTTACTTCTTTGGAATGAAAAAGTATCCCAGGTTCACAGCGCAAACCTAATCAAGATGAAGGTAGGATAAAGCAGCGGTCCATTTCAAACTGGTCATAAATAAATAGACTAAACTCGTAGCCCCACCATTACAAAGGCGAACTATCATTGATGGGTACCCGAAAGTCGTCACTTACGACATGTTGGGAGAGCAGCTTTACTAGTCGAACCCGGTAAAGCACGACACGGGTCATTGCAGAAATTAAACTCATGACCACTCAAACTCCTTGGTATAACACATCGCTCCAGATCACTAGATCATGACGTATAACATACCGAGCTCACAAACTGGATGATACAGGTCATTGCATCTCACATCCCACCATGCACTGGTCTGTGCATTATGTTCCACGATAGCAGCGCATGTCTCCGCCTCGTAGCGATAATATTGCAACACGTTGTTGTCGGGGTTCGGAAATTCCCACAACTGGAACTCTTAAAACATGAAACAAAGGTCTAGCTGTAACGCTGTTATTTCCTGTTCAATATATAGTACATAAAGGGAATAGCGTTGACTATTATAAAGTTTTTTTGGAGAGAATTAATTTAACTTATCGAACAAGATGAACACTCGCTCGCCATTTTGCTGGCATACAGAAAATAGACAATTGGACAGCATCCTTTACGTCTGCTGTTCTTGTCGGTGAATGGAAATATGTACTCTCGCATGTTGAATTGAATAATGCAATTAAACAGAAAATAACAATGGAAAAACTTTGGCTTCGTGATTTGTTAGAGCGGGAAAGTAGATGCTAACGGTAAATATCGCCGTTCTAAGTCAGCAATCGCCGAAACGATTTCAATTATAACACAACGTAACTGAACTTAATTTAGGTTCTGTGAGTAAAAACAGCGGCTATTTATCCTTATTTTAAACAAGGATGTTTTTTTTTAAATACCTTGAATTTTACATGAATGAACTGTGAATGATTAAAAAAAGTAACACCGGGGAAAAAGTACGGCTAAAATAAACGCTCAAGGCTAAAATATGGAGCTAACACTTGCCACAAACCTTTCAGTTGTTCTGGAGATGGCAGTGGGTAAAGTCCAGCATATTTTCCCTCCATAAACCACCTTCTGGGGGGGAATACCCGGTCGCCATTAACGAACCTCCAACTGGTTAGGTCGGTGGAATCTCTTCGCAATCCAAGGAACACGTTAAAATGATTGGCTCTCGATCTTTTTCCAACGCGTCGCCTTGCTATACGACCGTATTTCTATCAAACAGTTTTACTTTGATAAAGCCAATGCTCAGCATAAAGCAATTCAGAAACTCCAGACGGCATTACGTAATGTGAGATTGCATGCTGCTGGTGCGGAGCACGTCAGCAACCACCACATGCTTTTGTGACAGATTCTGGATTTCATACTAATGGCACGTACATTTTTTTGGTATTCATATACAGTACTTATATTGTACATGTATAAACAGTACTTATATTTCTTGAAGCTTAAAAACTGCAATTTCAACTTGAAGCAAGAATAGCCGATCCATATACCCAAAGCCGAGGTCAGTTGACGCGTGTTTTTGGTTGAGATACTAAAGATATAGGCCAAAAGCCCGCAATATCGCCCTTTCTTTCAAATAGTTAGATACTCACCGGATGTAGATCTGGCCTAACAGGACTTCTGCAATGTCATCAGAACAGCACCCAAAAATTCTATCCCACGCGGTCGTCGAAATAACCACATACCGTGTTGGGATGCTGAGTGCGAAAACCTCTACCGGTCATTTCTGCAGTCGCCTGAAGAAAGCGACTCTAACGGGGCTGCCACTGCTCTGCTCCTCAGACTCGACAAGAAACGAAGAGATCGATGGTCCGAGGCAGTTCAGACTATTGACTTTTCGCACTCTAGCCGAAAAGCATGGAGTATATTGAAAAACCTAACTGGCAGATCACGGCGCTCCAGTCGTCACTGTGCCGTCTCAGCTAACGCTATTGCGTCCCAGCTGATTAGAAACGGCAGATACGAGGGTATTGACCGTGAATTATCTCGACTTATCTCGAAAGAAATGTCAAATCTTTGGAGGGCTACTCCAACAAGTCCAGTGAACATCTCTGTAAGTTTCACCTCTCAGGAGTTCGCTGCTGCCCTCAAACACCTGAAACTAGGAAAAGCTTCAGGCCCAGATTCTATTTGCCCGGAGCTAATAACCCATGCTGGAGCTGCACCGAAGTCCTGGTTGTGAGGCTTCCTTTCTTCCCGCCTGCGCCACCTCAAAACTTCAAACGTCTGGAAAAGAGCACTGGTAGTGGCGATCCCTAAACCCAAGAAGTCTGTAGAAGATCCGAAAAGCTATTGTCCCATCTCCTTGCTTTACGTCCCCTACAAGATCCTCGAGAGGCTCATACGCGCTCGTGTTGAGCCGATTGTTGACCCACTTCTCCCTAGGAAGTAGGCTGAATTCCGACGGGGAAGGTCAACCGTGGATCAGACAGTTTTGCTTACTCAAAACATCGAGGATTCGTTTCAGGCCAAGAAGAAGGCTGGTGCCGTGTTTGTCGATCAGACAGCTGCTTACGACACTGTCTGGCACCGTGGTCTCACCTATAAGTTGCTTGGGCTTCTACCGGATAAGCACATGGTCCGGATGATCATAGAACTTGTCCCGAATAGAACCTTCACGCTCACTATTAGTGACAGCAAGCAAAGCAGGTTAAAAAGTTAGCGAAACGGCCTCCCACAGGGATCGGTCTTGGCCCCCTCCTTTTCAACATCTATACATACGATATGCCTTCTATGACTTTCCTGAAGTACGCATATGCTAATAACTTAGCATTGCTGTATGCTTCTCGAGATTGGAAGGCTGTGGAGGACACCCTAAGCCAAGACATGACTACACTTTCAGCTATCTCCAGACTTGGAGGCTGAAGCTCAGCAATACGAAAACGGTGACGGCGGTCTTTTATCTTATCACACAAGCCAAACATGAGCTTAATGTTTACAACAATGGCAACCTATTGCCACCCTGTCCAGTCCCAAAGTATCTTGGGGTAAAGCTGGACAGGTCGTTCACTTTCCGTCATCGCCTCGAGGCTTTGCACAAAATCTCTCTACCCGAGTCGCGCTGTTGAGGCGACTTGCGGGATCTGCATGGGGTGCAGGTGCCAAAACATTGAGCATCTCTGCTCTTTCTTTGGCCTACTCCACAGCTGAATACTGCGCACCAGTTTGGTGTCGTAGTACGTATACTCGCCTCATTGACAGCATTCTTAATGATGCTTTGCGCATTGTCATTGGATGCTTGCGTCCCGCACCAACAGAGGACTTGCCTGTCCTCGCAGGCATCCAGCAAGCTGAGCTTCGCCGATTAGAAGCGACACTCTCTTTGGCGAATCGTGCTATCCATGACCCCGACCATGTACTACACGAACAGTTGGTTGGGCAGCAGGATGCGCATCTGGAGAGACTTAGATCAAGATGCCCATTTGTACCTGCTGCGTGGATACTATTAGGTAGTTTGTCTCAACTGGACATCCGCGTGAAGCAGTGGACGAAGCATAAATGGAACGCGGACTACTTGGAGAGTGCTTCGAGGGTCCGTGCTTTCATTCCCAGGGTCAGTTCAAGGCCACTTGTAATGAGCCTGCCCAGAATATCTTGGGTAAGGCTCAATCGTCTGCGGACCGGTGTAAGGCGTTTTCACTCGTCCATGTACAAATAGGGTCTCGCTCCATCACCGAATTGTGAATGTGGCACCACTGAGCAAACTGCAGATCACGTTATATCTTCATGTCTCATACATCATGTACCAAGAGGAACACGAGGTCTGCAGGTTTTGGATGACGCAACTCGATGTTGGCTTAACACCACTGCCAGCATCTAAAGTGGGCAGCGCAGCAGCCCGGGGTGGTAAAAGGATATACCCTCGGCCCTGGCCCTGTTTGTGCTGGCCCGGATTGAGTTTGGGTGCTCACCAAACGACGACGACGACGAGTCAGATACTCAATAACCCTAGTCAAAAAGGTGGCCCGGGAGCCTGGGTTTTGTAAAATTATTGATTTTTTCTAGGTTATGGCAGTAGAAGCGATTATACTGATAGACAGAGTTGACTGAGTTGAGTTTTTCTGATAGGCAGACTTGACTTGTTTTACTGATAGTACTTTGAAAACTAGAGCACAATTTTCAAAAGACTCGGTTCCACCCGTAAAAATCTTTCAAGGATTCGAAATCAACTCAACCTTCACCACAAAGAACTCAGACTTGACTTGAATCACGCTAAAAAAGAACTCCAGTCAACAAATTATTTTTTGCTAAACCCCATTCACGATATAAATCCCAATTTAAGTTACACTGGATTTAAAAGTCAGGTAAAATAGCACCAAACTGAAATAAAAAACCTATAGCCTTCTGTACAAAAAATGAGCAACCTTTTTCTTTTGATTTTAGGTTTATAAAATCAAGAAATAAAAGCCGCTTTTTGCTTTGTCCGCCACAAGTTTTTGTGTGAAACTGTGTTGACATTTGGTCGGTAAAAGCCATTGCTGGTGATGGCGGGCTATTGATGAGACGCGCATCTGGAATACTTGGCAAGCTGTTTATTTTATTTTCAGAATTGCTTACCATTATTTCGAAAGAGCTAGTCTTTTACGGGCATGTGCAGAGCGGTTTGCAATTACTGACAAATGGACTATTTTTGCGAGCTGAGACTCAGTAGGCCGACATGCAATGCAGAAACAAAATAAAATTTAAACAAAGTTTTCCCAAAGACGAACTTTTTTGGACTCGAACTCAAAGAGGCTAGATATTTGGTGGAGTCAAATCACACTCGAGCACCTTAGAAAAGCCCTCGGACTCGATAATCATTTGGGTCACACTACTGGGTATCAGCGCAGGAACTTTATTTAAAGTGATTATATTTATCATATTGTACCAAATCGCAATAATAAATAGTAACAGTAATCAGAAAGTGTTAGGTCGTTGCAAAGAGCTAAGCAATGCAAGAAGGTGATACCGGAATCTCATACAAATAAACCGCCTAAAACCAATTTATATCTTGCAGTATTTTACTCCAATATGCTAATATAGCAATAAAATTGCCTCTCTTTTAAAAAAACTTAGTTTATTAAAAAAAAAGTTGTATTTTCTCATTTTACTTAAGTAATAAAAAAGCCTAGGTTTTTACAGGCTATTTTAGACATGTGGACGCCAATGTCAAAAGCCGAGGGTTTTTTAGCTCGACCTCCACTAAATAACCCACGGCTCTTTCGGACATATGAATTGGCTGATTGTCACAAATTTTCTATGTTATTACGGTGAATATCAGTACAGTTGTCAAAGGCGAAGCTAAAAACCCAGTCGGAGTGTTTCACGACACTCCACGCTCAGGAAACAAGGGCTGTTGACCCTTCTGAGGGTTCCACTTACCCCAGCTGCTCCATTGTTGTATCGTTTCCCACCGTGACCCCATCACAAAGAAATAGTCGTGTAATACAAGCCACAAGTAAAAGAATAAAATTTTTACAAATAATTTGAAAATTTACCAACTTACAACTGAATGTCTAATAATTCTGTCCGATTCATCTTTGTCTTTAACAATGATCAAATGACCACCGCCTGGTATCTGCGAGCAAAAGTTGTTAGTCCTCGAATAATTGAGCAATAAATCGGACACATTCCAATAAAAATGCCATCTTTCATCCTTCGAAGTTGTGTTCGCGACTGCAGGGGGGATACCTTCACCGGGAGTGACGTCTGAACACAAAAAGTTACAAAAATTATAAGGAGTATGAGGGCACTTGCATCATCGAAATTTTACTCTGAATTGACTACCCCAAGTCAATTGTAGTACCTAAATGGCTGATTAAGCAATTTTTTGATTATTCAAACCCAAAAATATTATTAGAAAGTTTGTTACATTCCTGGAAAAGTTGGAAAGTGTAAAACTAAAACATCACTACAAAACTAGGTTATCAAATCTTAGTTCTCAATATTCATGCCATAAATGAGCACTTACTTTCTCCAAAAATACCTTAACAGTACAGTTTGCTAAAGCCTAAATTACGAATTGTTTCTGAATCAGCCTGTCTACCAGTCTTAAGCCTAGTATTGCAGAAGTGATCACAATTAATCCGTAGCATACATAAATGTATCGAGAGAATTAATATTTGGATTTATTTTTAGGCCCTATATCTATCATCTTGACAAAACCAAAGCTGAAAATGCTACCATTCTCTTCATCCAAAAATACATTGGAAAGAGTTATGAATCATTCTGGATTATATTTATTCAATTCGTAGATCGGGCGATGTTCGAAAACTCTCGGAAAGAAACAAGAAGTAAAAGTAAATAACTATCAAAAAGCTTGAAAAGTGGTTGACCACTTGCCCATTTTCAACGCGACCATGTAGGCCTACGGTAATTTGCTATCGCCTAAGCTATAAACACTTACTAATGAATCTCCCAAGCTAGAGACATGTCAGGCTGTAAACACTACAACTGACCACAACTTATTTATACCGCTAACTACCACATCAAAAAAATTAATTAAAGTCATTTTAACACAGTGATGTGACCGTGTGTAAAGCATTATAGTTTGTGGTAACATCCATAAAGAAAGATGCCTTCGTTGTGTAGAAATAATTGTTCTTGGCTTTGAAACAAAAAACTTGGCGTTCAAGTCCAGCAAATGGTATCTATAATGAAGAGTATTCGTAATTTAAGGTGTTGTGTTATTCCAGCAAAACTTTGCTCAAAAGCGAGTGGATAATAGCAGACCCACACTGCATGGACTAGAAAAACAGTGGAGACACGAAATCTCTCTTTCTTTGATAATGTAGAGATTTAACTAGCAGCTCAATGTAACACGCTAGCAACCGTGAGTCCTATGTACGCGCAGTAATGAGTTGTTTTGCCAAGGACAAAACATTTTATGGCTATTTACTGTTTGATCACAGCTTGTGATAGACATGCCATGTGCCGGTAGTACAGGTACCAGCGAAGCAGCTTTGAACACTACGTAAGATAACTGTTAACAATTTTTACTGGAGACGGATGAAAATATATATTTAAATACAAACTTACTCTGAAACACAGGTGCTCTGTTAACCGGCATCCCATTTTCGAAAGTCCAGTTTCCCTCTTGCATGCGATCACTAAATCCCAACCAGATTC
Organism: Trididemnum clinides; assembly: GCA_963675345.1. Lineage (NCBI taxonomy): Eukaryota > Metazoa > Chordata > Ascidiacea > Aplousobranchia > Didemnidae > Trididemnum > Trididemnum clinides. The sequence goes on from OY776286.1 coordinate 37,196,289, forward strand.
CAATTGCAAACCATTTCAGTCCAGCTTTCTCGGCATTTCGATAAATAAGATCGTGTATGGTAGCATTCCGAGGCATGGCAAGGGAGCCATTTATTGCTGAAAAAAGACAATTCTATTTCTTATTGTCGACAAGCCGGCTCTACCGGTATCCTCCTGCAGGGTCACCATTTAGGTTTATTGGGTTAGAAATATCAGGATATCAGCCGCACCACCCTCACCCAACTTATATTTCTGAGAGCAATATTGATAAGCTGGTATAACTGGGAGCCTCGCCTCAATGTCCATGTTGCCAATCGCCTTACCGGTACCTAACAATCAAGACTGGTCTTGATTACAGTCTATCCATTTCACAAATGCTATCCGTTTCTTTCTATAAGCATAGGGGAACAGACTCAAACTTGAAGGTGGGGCCGTAATGGTTTTTGTGTCACGATTACCGAAATATGTTATTAAGTGGTACGCTTATTTCACAACTTTGTGCAATCCTCTTGTAATTACATTTGTGACGCCAAGTCCCTTGGCTGCACCTGTGTGCATTGGTTCCAGAATAGAGCAAATGGAGCCATACCTTAGTGACGGATCCAGGGGGGATTTGGGTGATGCATCTTCGCCACCAGCTGTTCTTATTCTTGGTTTTAGAAATTTATTTGTTTTTGCATTTGCCTCGAAAAAGAATTTTGTTGAAAAAATTGGACTTCGAAGAAGTTGGATCTCCAAAAAAGGTACGTCAATTTTGACTTCTCACTCTTTCCACCAAAAGGTTTTGGATCCGCTACTGATGTATCTTGTGCATGCGATCACCGGTTGGTCCAATAAGCCATTCTCTAAGAAAAATTTCCCTCCATAGATACGATTATATGTTTGTTAAGTATAACCTTGCACAGTGGTGTAGACCTACCGACCCACATTTTGCTATTGATTCCCCTTAAAGTTTGGATTTCTTATATTATGGGCATCATTCCGACCTCCCTACTTACAAATTAGGACAGTACTTGCCCATAACCAGCAACCAATTTCAAAAACATTCATGCATAGGAGCACCAGTTCAAAACTGTGGAAAGACGTTAAAATGATTGACGTACTTACAGCAATTAGCTATTAAGCATTTGGCTTGCGATTTGAACCTTTTAGGTCTAATTATAAAACTTCAAGCCTCTGGCCGAGACGACATTATATTGTTTTTCGATCAATTAAGTCTCTGTTGCAGTGTTAATTGATTGCAGCAGAGGCTATACGATCGAAAAACACTAATAATTTTCAAACAAAATATTCTCTAAATTCAGTTTTATACTGTAATACAGTAATTCTAGTTTTTTCGATCGATTAAGTCTCTGTTGCTATCAGTTAACATTGCAACAGAGACTTAATTGATCGAAAAACACTATACTTGCTCCTGGCGTAAACGCAGCCTGAAGAGGGTGAAATGACCTAGAGCCCAGAATCCAGCATCTACAGTTCAGTTCTTCTTTTAAGTTAGATTGTGGCTAAAGTGAATAGCCTATTGACCAGCTTTTTGGGCTAAAATCTTTTTAAATTTTGCAAGATATTACTTCATTAGTCGGCATTTCGTTCCACTTTGCTACACGTGATCAAAATTTTTAAGTTAACAGCACTCAGGCGTGCGACATGGCTGCACCATAAGATCTTGTAATCCACCTGCAGCTCAGTTATTATTGTTTTTGTATTTGCCATTGCATTAGCAAAAAAAGATTTAAACCGGTATGTAAGTACTTTACTATTTACGCTTGCTTGCAAAATGACAGTTAATAATAAGTACAGCTGCTGTTTTCACCGAAGTGATATCAGGCGGCATCATGATGATACTTATCATGATGCAACAAAACCTTTCTAAAGTGCTCAAAAAAAAGAAAAGAGCATGCTTTGAAAAACTTTTAACAGGTTAATCGCTTGTTGCGTTGTAGATGAAGTCTAAATCATTAAAATAATTACTTTTATTGGAAGCACCTTGTTAATATCTCCCGAAAACGCTTTTAAAGACCTTTTCACGGTCAGCATTTTTTGAGAAAATAAAGAAAGCAAATTTTACAATTAATCGCTAATTTTGAGGTTATTTTAGTTTTCAAAAGAGTGAAATTTCTTGAATTTGGCAAGTCGGGGGCTGGCTTTCATTCAACCAAAAAATCGCTGTCCTTTGCAAGAATTACAAATTTTGAAAATTCTATTTGCAATTGTGACGTCATCGGGATGCAACGAACCCACTGGTGACTAAAGATGTACCGATACTTAAGAATCGGTATTGGTGGTATTGGACTATTTTTATGGTATCGGATGGTAGTATCAGTATCAGTAAAATATAGCCGATACCTACGGCTACTTTTTAAGCACAAAATAAATATAAAATTTTTTGTTTTATTTTTTCATAGTTTAATATATAAAATTTTTGTTCTCCCTTGAAACTGAATTGGATTTGTAACATAATTAATGATTTTTAATGTATCAATAATTACCGGGGTGAGGGGGTCTTCCAAACAGGACCCAAACATCGTGCTGCACTCAATATTGTTTATATAAATGCTCATATTAAAGATATTCTGTAAATTTGAGCTAATCTTTTAGCTTCAGAGGTAGTGGTTAATAAAAAATGATTTCTAATAACAGAATTGTATGGAAGTTTTTTAATGCTAAAGCTACTGATGCCAAAAAAGTTATCTACAATTTATGTAGCAATGAATTTTCGAGAGGGAGTGATGAGAAAATTTTTAGTTTTGACTTTAATATAAAGGCAGTTTGTTTGATAAGAGTGTGCAGTTGGTCAATGGTTTTGATTCTTTTAAGTATGGTATACACATTTTTCAGTTTTGACTTACCAAGCTGTTTTTTTGCTAGAAAAGCTACGGTTTAGAAGTATATATTTTTTTGTTTTGACTTATGAGTGCTGTTTGTTTGATCATAGCTGCAACTGGCCAATACATTTTTATTAATGCTTTATAATTTTCACTTGCGAAGGTGTTTTCATTAGATTGTCAAGTTTGTTTTTTTCTTCGGTTATGGTATTGTTGCTTTCTCATTTTATTTTATTTTTTTGATCTTTTGTGTTTGTGAGGTATGCTTATTTTCTTTGAATAATAGTATTTAATCCAATGCTATAGTATTTTGCTATATAAAAATACTGCTCGATTTGTTCAACTTTCTTTTACAGATTTGCAATAATATTGTAATGAATAGTGATAGATAAATACCTAGTAAAAATTCAAAATGTAATAAAAAGCTAGATTTACTAAATACATTCTTTGGTGTTGCAAACAAAAGCTTTTATTGATGGTTCTCAATAGATGAAAAACTATCAGTGGTATCGGTATCGGCTGTAAATGCTGGTATCGGTAGTAGTATCGGTATCGGCTTAAAATGTGGTATCAGTACATCTCTACTTATGACGCTTACCCCAGAATGGATATCAATCTTGTAAAGTTTCATGTTTTTACGTCAAGTTGTTTCGGGGGAGTTAAAGCACACACACACTAAGAATTGCGCTTTACAGTATAAATTCACACAAAAAGATTTATAGGAAGGTTGAACACTTCAGCAGTCACAGAGATCAGGTAGCAGGATTCTTAACGTGGCAAAGAAAGAAGTTGCGTTTCAACTGGTATTTAAGGCAAATGATACAGTTAAATCTCCTGCAATTATTATTATGCCACAGCGTGTAAATATCAATGAGACAAGAGCAAATTGCTGCAGTGGTGTACCCTACTAAACATTCTCAAATAAAAGTTTGAGTGTTTTTGATGCTAAATTCTTTGTGCTAATTAGCCTGGAGCTGTACAGGGTGTCCATAAATTATCCCTACAATTTCGAAAACTCAACAAAATTTCACTTTTTGAGATATTTTTATTTGGTTTGTTTTGTAGCAATGGGAAATACTTCCAAGTTTTTTCGGATGTATTAGTACACCTCCTTATGTGCACCATCAGTTGCACGAAAGATATCCAGCAGAGGTTCACGAAGGATATTGCCATGTTCTTTCTTTCTAACATATCTACAGTAACAGTAGTAGTTGCTTCAGTTATTCGGTGCTCTAAATCAATACTATCTCGGACTTTAGTTCGGTAGACCACATCTTATACATAACCCCACAAAAACCCAACGGTATAAAGTTGGGAAAACGAGGCGGCCAACGGATGGGATCATCACGTCCAATCCATCAATCTGGAAACGCTTCGTTAAAAAATTGCCGGATTTTAAGGCCTTAATAAGGTGGTGCACGGTCCTGCGGGAAAATGACTGATAGCTAATACTCGTTAAAGTCACAAAGATGGCGTTTTAGGTATTGCTGCCTTTTTTTGTGTTAAAATCTAGAAGAAAATTAATCCGAAGGCTGTAACTAGACGTTTAAATTTTCCAAATTAAGTCTGCATTTCAATCATTTCGCTTGCGTGGAAACTAAACTCACGGCTGGAGATAAGATTTTAATTGTTTGAACATCCTTCGCACCAAAAAACTGATTACCTGTTCTTTTATAGTAAATCTGTCTTATTATTTGTTTTTAATCTAGTCTTTGTACAGTAATGTTTAAATTACAAAATGATCTCTTCATTGTTTACATTTTTTTTTGAAATGCTTGTTGTCTTTGTTATTGTTTTGTGAAATTCTACCTTATTTGTGAGTTAAAGGCCACATTTTTGCATACTTCTCTGCTCTCGCCCCATTTAGACCCTGCCTTTTGTGGATGCCACTGTAGTAAGATATGTAGTCGAAAATTGAGACTGATTTTGGCAGCCGCAATCCTAACTTTTTGTCTAAACTGTATTTGGGTTGATTTTCAATAACTTTCTTTACGTAAGTTTTCTGATAATTTCTGCTGAGAGAAGGCCTGCCACGTTAACGCTTGGCTTCTTGTCAAGAACAGAGGTATGATAGTCGTGTTAGTCAGGAGACGTTATTTGTGAAAAAATTAAGGATTTCGCAAAGCCTTGGTGAAGGAAACAATACTCTTTCAGTAGTCTTATCATGCATGATTTCACACATTTACTTTATGGGTATCTCGCTTTAGTACCGGGTTGGGAGAGGGTTCTCCGAGCTCTATATTTTCGAATTACGTCTGTTTAGCATTCCAAAGAAGTGGATAGTTGGCTAATCGCTGAACACTTTTAAAAAACCTGGATATGAATCTAGCTTGTCCAGCATGCTCACTGCAAATGCTTCGCTCGCAGCTTATCTTGTAGCTTGAGGCGGGCTCGCCCCCAAGGGGGGCATTGGGTGCAATGCCCCTCTTAAATTTTTTTCCGCCCCCTCCCCCCGTCAAAATATTTTGTTGGCTCAGTTTTTATTGACTTGCGATTTGAAAATGTTGAATTCAAAATAGCAATTGCTGTATTTTTTGTCTGTTGTGATTGTGACCTAATAAAGCGCGACAATGTTTGCTTGATCGCGTGTCAAAATAAAACCGGCCATCGAACAAAAGCGATTTGACTAAAACAGAATCGCTCATCGATTCTACGTTGAGGTTTGCAAAGCATTTTGTTTGATCTTTGCATTTGTCATTCGTTAACAAAAACAACCGCAGTAAGATTTTGCTTGATAACAGCAGTGCTTAAGAAGATTTTTGTGACAGGTAGTTGTACACAATGAGCAAGGGTAGTGTAAAGAACAGCTCAATATCTTGTATCTTTGATATCGTCAAACAATAATTCATAACTGTTTCATAACACCTTAGACTTTTATAGTGAATTTGCAATTATTCAGCAAACCAAAATAGTTCGATTAACAATTTTTCATGATAATAACAAGAGTTATCTATTTCATTTTGGACTTGACCCTTGCTAGCTACAGCTTGCTTATGGTATAATTACAGAACTCCAGCCTTGCTATTTAAAGCCTGCATCGATTGCAGTTATTTTAAATTACTTTTAAACATAATAGCAATGGGCATAAAACGCTAATTCTATATTTAGCAACGTTAATTCCATATACAAAAATGATCTGGTAAATTGTTCATTTCAATGTTTCATGCTTCAGTAAGTTTTGTGTGTTTGTGTTTATTCTCGTTGACTTTTTACTTGGTACCGGTAGCCTACTCCATTCTGTATGACCAAGTTATTTTATATAAAAGTAGGCTACTTTAGTTTTGCTAATAATTTCCAATTTTTTTCAATACCTTAAAAATTAAAACATATCATTTTTGCCAATTAATAAATTCTAAATTTGAATATTTTAAATTTATTCAGCGTCTTTGCTTCTTAAAGCCACTAAACTCAGTAAATATAGGATTGGAACAAAAGTTTTGTCCGATAGAAAATAATATTTATTTAACTAATAAAAACAACATATACATTGAGAAATGTAAGCAAAACATCATTCGTCCGTGGATCTGAAATGTTGAAAATAGTCACCTTTAAGGTCCACACACTTTTCCAGCGTTCTGGAAGTTGTTTTATACCGTTGGCATAGAAGTCTGCAGGTTTTAAAGCGAACCAGTTTTCCAAATCACCATTAACTTCTTCAGCGGAATGATACGTTTTCCCACAAAGTGAGTTTTTCATAGAAGAGAACAGGTAATAGTCAGATGGGGAAAGGTCTAGGGAATATGGTGGATGTGGCAAAACCGTAAAACCGATCTCAGCAAGCTTGCTTTGAGTTAATCGTGCCGTATGCGGTCGAGCGTTATCCTGGAGAAAATGGAAATTTTCAAAACTGTTTCCGCGCAGCCGCCGCCTCTTTTGTTGAATCGCATCTACGAGTTTGTCCATCTACGAGTTTGTCCAATTGAGTTACTATTGTCCAAACAATTATTGAAACAAACATTTAAACAAAGCATTTAATAATGCATTTAAACTAAACATTTCTTCACAGCGATGTTTTGCATATATTTCTCAATGTATATGTTGTTTTTATTGGTTAAATAAATATTATTTTCTATCGGACAAGACTTTCGTTCCAATCCTATATTTGTCAGGCACATCCGGACATTGGAGCATTATGTTATTTCGATTAGCGTGCACCTTAGTTCTACATGTATGACTGTTTTAAATTTGATTGCTTTAAAAAAACACCAAAACTTGCTGTAAATGGTAAGCTACTGGAAATGAAGTTTTATATAAACGTTTAATATTGAATAGAACTCGTCAAAACCGCATTTGCAATTTCTCGCACTATTTTCAGTATTGCAACTTTTCCAATTTTACTCATTTAGCTATCAAAAAATACTGCCCCAATTTGCCCCCTTAAGCCTAGCGTTCTGCGGACGGGCCTGGCTTGAGGGCCTGTAGTAATTGCGTTTTATATGCACAAAGTCGCAAATTTTATGCAAAACATCACGAATAGTAGAGCGTGGTATCTGAAATTGTGTAGAAGCCCTGCAAATGAACTTTTTAATACTTCTAGTATGTGCCACACGCACAGATTTCTACCTCAGATGTTTGAGGTCGGCCAGCTTCCTTTTCTTTGTAGCACACTACCGGTCTCGACAAATTTTTAAGTCATAATCAAAGGGTAGACCTTGCAGATGGGTCTCTTCCATATTTGCGTCTTAAGTTTTGCTAAGTCGAAATGACCGACTTTGTCTATATGAACCAGAAAACGCACTAGGCATTTTTGGCGGAGCGCTCATTTTCATAAACTCCACTTTCGTTGACAAACTCAAATAATTGTGCTTAGCCACTAAATTAATTATAATTTTAAACCTCTTTATATTAGAAAGTACCTGATACGAGAAAAAAAAACTTGAATTTTTTTACATTACTATAAAACAAATCTAATGAATATATCTTACAAAATAAAATTTTGTTGATTTTAAAGTTGCAGGGTAAATTTATGGACACCCTGTTTTTCAAAATCTTTACTGTGAATTGCTTTTTGGTCTCGCAATAATGAGTTAAATGTCCGTATAATTCTGCATATTTGAGGCATTGAGAAAGACACCAAACAGAAATTCTGCCAGCTTGATTGCAAAGGTTGTAGTGGGAATGCGCCGTGTTGCAGTGCAGGTGACCTCAAATTAAGTTTGAGAACAAGTTGTTTTACGAATGAACGGAAGGCTTTTTTTTAAAACTGGAGGATAGAGGCATTTCGCCAGCTGATACTAAGCCCTTTGTTGACGGCAGCACTCACCTGCGCAATATCTACGAGCATTTTCCCAGCTTGCCACTTGACTAAACAACACGTAACTCTTGTTTCCATAAACTTCCTCCGCTGCTGGATTCATTCCTGTTTATCATGTTGTATTCAATATTTGCTCACCTTTTCTAGTTTTGCAAATCCAATGAAGTGAACCATGCCATCACTAATCACCACCTCTTGCAGCACACTTTAATCAACAAGCGAGCAGGGACGTATGAAATAGAGTGATATGTTACTCCCCTTGACCCCAAAATCTCATGCTTCAACGCTTGAAAACGTTTCTTTTTTAAACACCGTAGAAATTGGAAAAAGTTTTACATTTTTTGTCCCCATTCTCCCTCTTCGAATCAAAATCCTGGCTTTGCCTCAACAAGCTAATCTTTCAAAGGCAGCGGATTTGCATATATTTTTAAGCAAGGCCACGTCCGACGCATGATCCCTTGAACATAAATTCAAAACACCAATCAGTGATGTTGAAAATGCACCCTCACCAATAAGAGAAACACAGAAGCAGTATTTAGGAAAATACATTAGATATAATTGCGGGCGTTGTAAGGTGGGGGATAAAGTCTCCCTCAATTCAAATTTCAGCTCTCCTGAACGCATTTGAACTAAATTTAAGAAAAACATGCCCAGATAGTCGCTAGTAACTCGGACTACTACATAAAAACTGCTAGTCCCCGTCAAAGTCAGAGATAAAAACCCACAAGTCCAAATCCAACGCTTTGCTTTCAATGCCAGATTTTTGACGAACACCGAATGCACTTGTGGTAGTTCACAAAATGTGTTCTGCAGCAACGAAAAATCTTATTGTCAGGACAGTAAAAGTTATTGTTATTATCATTATCTTCTACCTAAGGCACTTAAACAGTCGGAGCCATTAAATATTGGACGGCAAACGCAAACATTCGCAACACATATTTGATTAGGTAAACATGCTGTAGGACATTCTGGTTCATCTAAAAAATAAAAAAAATTTGTATCATTTTCCGCTCATTGAAAAAATCCTTAGAGGGCAACAAATGAACCAGTATTTAGCTTCGAAATTACCAGTAAAATCGGGCCGAGAACATCTCTAGCAGTGTCGCCAAGCATAAGAAGTGGCCGTAATGTGCCGTCACAAATGCACAATGAATATTTTAAATGAAATTTTTGTGAAAAACTGTTTTCTTCATTATAGCCGCCGTGGTGTAAGGATAGCCTAATCGTTCCAAACTTCAAAACAAAAGACCGATCCATGCGATGTCTCCATTCCAATAAACGGAAGGAGTAAATACAACAACAACAAAGTTCTGGAGTAAGAAACTCCGTAAATACACCATCGGCTTTTGCGAGGAATGGCCTACGGAATTCAGAGGGCTGCGTTTTTCCAGCAAAGAGTCTGGTTCAAAAGCGAGTGTGTAGTGGTAAACACGCAATGAATCGGCCCATTTAAGCCTCCAAAAAATGATGGGAAAACGGACGTATCATTCATTTAAAACCAACAGCAGAAATTTATAAACGCTTTCAATTCATGAACAGAAATATCAACTATTAATTAATAACGTTTTAGCCTCAAGACCAGCAGGACAGAGGGGCTTAACGTAGGACAATTATTCAGACCTGCTTTAAAGTTACCAAGTTCCAATATTCTACTAAGTACTTGGTATTACTTTCATTAAATTTACTGCGTGTTGAAACCTACCAAGCAGATGTTCATCATGAAGCGCCTCTCCTAAGGGCGCAACAACGCAATCGTTGGGGTGTCTGTACGCATGACCATTCGATGATCGTCACCGTACAACGGTGTTTTAATCAGTTCAGCCACGCTTACAAGTTGGTGATAACCTAGTACCTGGTAATGTTCCAAACGGAGCAATTCCAACTGGTGTATTACATCCAACTGAAAAAGTAACTTGAAGCGTTATTGAAATTTCAATCAAAAAAAGACGCATCAATGCTGTTGTTGCGGCAACTTACAATATTTAAGCAAAACAGCACAGTTCAGATTCACTCAAGCGAAAAGGGCAAAACAACTAAATCGGTGTGAAGCCAAGATAAAATGGTTTCAAATGATTTGAACTCGTCAAAGGTTCTTTCATTTAAATAATATAGTTGGAGATCTTGAGATTTATATAAAAAACTCCCTGCAGTAAGTTGGTCAAAAAGATTTAAGCATGGAGTAGGTCACTAGAGGCAAAAAATGTTTGAAAAGTAATGTTTACCTCATTTTTATAAGACTAAATTGTCATTCCCTACTTATTCCAAAAATAGGATGCGGAAATTGTTCTGTAATTATTTCCGTATAATTCTGGAATTATAGAATTATACGGAAATAATTACAGATTAGTTTTGTAAAATGATGTGGAAAAATTGTTCTGTAATTAATTCAAAACTCAGAAAAATAGGTCGGTTCATTAAAAAATTTCTGTACTACATATTCTTATGACCACACATATTGCCATGAGTCTAGGTATGATTTCAAACGTGTTTTGACCAAAATATTTTTTCTAAAATTGTACTTTTTTGTCATTGTACCTACTCTGGTTATTCTTTTCCAGACCGGAAATATGCCCACCATGCTCCGTCTACCTACACTCCGCTAAAGCAACATCTTAAATTCTTCTTTATCGTAAAGATCTAGTTTATTTTAATTATAAGCAACATCTTATATTTATTTTTTCTTGATTGTCTTTATTATTCTTTGTCTTGAATAAAAACTTGACAATATCAAAGTCTATTGCAGAATCGGCCGCCATATTGCCGACAGTGTAGTTTGCATCAGACTCTGCACCGCTTGCTCTAGATTGATAACATATCCTATCTTTTTGAATAGAAGCCGTGGCTACTATTTTTTTTCTTTTACTAATTGTGCAGCTTCAAATCAAGAGTGGCTTTTTTTCTTAATGTAATAAATAACAATCCACTTTAGGACAGTGGAAAATTACGAAAAATTGGACTACCACAAACAAATAAATTCCAGGTAGAAGAGAATGCTTTGTCTAATCCAATGATTGTCCAGGCTTTAATCCACCTAATTCAAAAAAGTTGGAAATGATCAATAAACCCCTGATGCAACAGCATGCTTTACCTACTTCGACTAATTGCACTTTGATCACACTTCGTGCATCGCAAAAATTCCAAAAGATATTGGGATAAATTTGTTTGACGTGTGCGGTATTACAACTGATAATGCTGAAAAACTTTCCTCTCTACGAAGTGCGCTTGAACATGCCTCTCCTGAAGAAACTGACGTCTACATCAATGACATCGTTGATAAGGATGATAATGAAATTAGCATAGGCCTGCTGTATGATATCATCAGTCATATGAGTTAAAATTCGTAGCGGTCTTTGTTTGCACTATTGCGCATATTTGTAAAATATCTCTAAAACATGAGTATGATATTACAATCTTTTTGTTAATGCAGTATTTTATGCGGTTTCTAATCAAGGGCGGCTTCTATTTTTTTTATTAATATGTTGAGGGGCTTCCAATCAAGGGCTAGTTTTAATCAAGGGCGGATTTCAATTTTAACAAATACAGTACCTTGCTGACTGATGATACCATAACGAGACGAACAGTCTTCCAAAGACCAGGTGAGATTTACGTCAATTGCAACACAGTTGACATCACGACTGTTATTAGCTGTGGCATTGGCGGCAAAATGAACTCTGTCTGCAGCATGCAAAGAAAAACCACTCGCCCAGACAAATCGACCTAAAAATTTACTCCCGCTTCAATAATTCACGGTGCAAGGCGCCGTTAGTCATTCAGCTAAATTCATGATTCAGCCATCTAAAAATTTTTACGGTAATCAATAGAATATATTTGTATTCAGACCTGCTTTGAAGCTACCAATACTGCTGGCACTTTTATTCAAGCAAGCGAGGAAAATTGTTGGCAGGTGCATTTCTAAAAGAAGATTCACGCAAAGCATAAGGGATTATTAAAAGGACTAATTGCCGACATTGCATTCTTTGTTATATGCTAATTCTATACATTCTTACCTTCAACAAATCTATCGTCTAATCCAATCCACCATTTGTTTACACCGAGTAATGAATCGCCATTGAGTAATTTCTCTCTGATAGCTAGCATTTTAGCAGCGCTGGTAATCTGACAGCAACATATCAAAACATTTATGGAAATGCAGGAAAGACAGTAACGCGAATAATTCAACAAGTAGTATTGTTGTGTTTACCCCTTCTTTTCCTTGGGATTCAAACAAATAGTCGCCGGGGTAAAGAGGGTTGGAGCGCCTCTCCAGTAAGGCGACTATTCAGCCCATGGTGATGACTTCCAATCACACAATGTCTGCGTTGTCCTTGAGAAAATTACTGACGGCTATTTCCCTTGGTTGGTAGCAGGCTTGTGGCAGAAATATATTTTGCCAGCAACACCGGTAACTCCATAGGGGGTCTGAACGCTAAAGGATTCTAGGATAATAGACAATTTCGTGACCAGAGATAACAAAAAAATGGCCGTTTTCCTCTTGCACAGGTCGCAATGATGCAATCATTCATTTGCTTTGTTACAAATACTCTCCTACCGGGTAGAGGTTTTTGGTTTTTCTTTACCCCCAGGCATGACCGAGAAAGAGCAGGGAGGCAACTCTAAAAATGAAAGACGGAGAGGGATTTCGAAAAGTTAACCTCAAATAGATCCACTTGAGGCAGGAAGAGCACTGCACCGACCTGCCTCTTTAGGTCACATTGCCGATGCAGAACAAAAAAAAAATAAGGCCAGGATTAGGATAAACTTTGCCATTGGTAAAAGAAATTGTTTTTTCGCTTATAAAACGTGCAAGTTGACATCGTCATTATAAAAGCAATTTGGTGATGCTGGACTAATTATCCGCGAATGTTGTGTTTATGTGAAGTGCAATATTAAACAAAAATGTTCTGTTGCCAAGTACATGCAATCATAAAGCGTCAGGTAGTTTCAAAGTCTAACATTGTTGCTACAGGAATTGGCTCATTTCGTAATGGGTGGAGCAGCTCTGCAGCAAACAGTCAGTAGTTAGGCCTTACTCGAGCAGCGGCACTAGCCGAGTCAACACAACGATAATGCTTACGTTGAAAGGCAGAAGGTTGTTTTCGTTTCTACTAACAGCAGCGGCTTGCTCGTAACTGCCAGGGTCAGTGTGAACGCGAACCGTCAAGGCTGGCGTGAGCCTCACATCAGCTGCGAAACATTGAAAACATTGAAGGACGGGATGAAGGTCTTGCAAACATAAGCCAAGTTGTACAGTCAAGCGCGTTGCGGTATGGTGTAAAGTAGCCGTTACATACCACAAACAAAATTGTTTCTCCATCAGTAAATCATTAGAGCGTAAACAGAGCTTGCCGGAACATTTTGAGCTCCATTGATGACGCCACAAAGGCAGAAACAACAGCCATCCCGAGAACGAGGTAAGTTTTACATTTTTGCCCTTTGATCACGAGCCATCTACACAAGTAGTTTTCAAATCCGACAACAAACAAGTTGCCACTACTGTGCACACAGTCATCACATAATAAGCACTGTAATCGTGCAGGAAAATGACGTCAAAGAACGTTTTTAGATCACATAATGTTGTAGACACCATGCGGGCATTGAACCCACGTCACACAATCGCCGTATCATCGTGTTATCACGCAAATGGTAATGCAGAGTTTGGAAAGAGTTTAAAAATAAGGTGCATTTTACATAATTGGGGGTGGATTTTCTGTGGTAGCTTCAAAGCTCAACTGGCTTCCATCAATAAAGCTTTTCATAAACAGTTTCTTATTGAATCTTTTTACTTAAGTTGTACATATCAAAACGGAGTAAGACCTCGTCCACAACATATAGAGTCAAACCATAATCAGAACTTGTTTAACTTGTTGAAAATAAGATGAACGGAAAGTTGAGGAGATTGCAAAATTACCTCACAGCCTTTGAGTCAGTGACCACCCATAGATGTCATTACACTCAGCGCAAGCCATGGTTTGAACCCAAAACGTCAGCTTGAAAGCATCCTACTGTTCCGCTCGGCCACACTGCATGCAACGCATCGCACTAAGCGTCTCACTCTCAGACTTCGCCTGCAAGCTCGGCGTACAGTTTATCACGCACCAGTACCGACAGCATCACACGACTACACTTACTTGTTCCAAAACATACTTCATAATCGACTCCTGATGTAACATTAACAGCTTTGGCTCGAATTGCCTGGAAATCGCGTCGAATATCAGCGTACTGCGCATGACGATAAAAACCCAGCTTCGCTGGAGGTATACGACCACTGACTGGATCACATCCCGCCTGAGAAATATCTTTCACAAAAAACCTGCTTGTGCAACAAAAATGCTCGTTTTTTTTAGATTGCTGCCGCAAAAACAGTACAGTTCAGTAATTAAAATAATCAAGCAACCAGTTAATCTAGCAATTAATCAATGAATCAGCCAACTAATAAAGCAAATATATTCATTCATTCAAACACAGGATGACGCAAAAAAAACGGAAATTTTTGAAGTGCGTGTAGGCAGATATGAGCGAGAGTGACTGAGCAAGCAAACACTCTACCATTTTAGTAACCGTGGATCAGTGCAATAGGCAACAGCGTGCGTTAACCACAAAAAGGTTTCATGAAAACGGAGATAGTTTGACAGCTGCGCAGAGGGAGTTGCGACGTTTTTGCAGATTAGGACGTCATGGTGCTGTTCCATCAAAACACGCGATAAAATGTAGGATTAACAGCTTTGAAGAGACTGGATCTGCCCTAAAGAAGAAACCAACAGGACGACCGAGAAGTGTTCGTACGCCACAGAACATTGATCTTATACGCGAGTATGCCTAACGAAGCCCACGGTGTTCAATTCGTTAACAAGCAGCTGCAGTTGAAATGTAACGGGAGAGTGTTCGCAGAATTCATGCTTTAGATTAGAAATTTCATCGATACAAGCTGCAGATAGTGCAATAACTGGGGGAAAACGATCACCAGCTGCGATTAGCATTCTGTCAACAAATGATAACAAATACAAACAATGATGATGAATTTCTTAGCAAGTTATGGGTGTCAGATGAGCCCATTTCATCTCACAGGTTACGTGAATAAGCAGAACTACCGATACTGGGCAGACACAAATCCTAATGAAGTTCATAAGGGTAATTTTTAAAAAATGAAAATTCCACCACTGTTTCTATAATGGCATGTTTTAAAGTGTCATTTACTTTGAATAAAGTATTTTTCTTTCATCACTCTTGATTTTAGTAGATTGTCAAAATGTTCCCGTTTTTTTGTGTCACCCTGTATACATATTTAGCTAACACAACTAAAGTAATGCCTGTGTGATACATTGCATGCGACGTGGCCAAGTAGAGCCGCATTTGCTTTCAAGCTCATACTCACGGTTCAAACTTGCTAACACCATAACTTTTGGCTGAGAATTATTTTTGACCATTGTTAAGTTCAGAAGCGTCAACACTAACGAACATATTATTTTTGACCTTTGTTGAGTTCAGAAGCATCAACATTAACGAACATATTATTTTTGACCATTGTTAAGTTCAGAAGCGTCAACACTAACGAACATATTATTAATATTTTTGACCATTGTTAAGTTCAGAAGCGTCAACACAAAGAACATATTTCAGCAACATGAAACAAGTATTCTAGGCTTGCGGAAGAGTGCTCAAGGAAAAATTAGAGTTAGATACAATCGACCTCCATAAAACCGGCGCTACAGCGCAGCGGTAGATTCGGCTTCGTAATCGGAAGGTTGTAGTTCAACTCCAAGTATGGTCAGATCAAAAACGTGATGAATCTGCCGTCCACAGCTTTTTTGTCGGACCATGATATTGAAAGTGAGAAGGGTTTTTTGCTATATGTTGGTTGTTAATTAGTCTCAACTTTAACAATTACTGTTCTTAGTTTCATATTTTCATCAGGAAGGCACCATTGGTATTCGTCCGGAAGGGCGTCCGGAATTTCAATCGCTACGTCGTTGTTCTAGCCAAAAGTCTGGTTCGAAAGAGAGTGAGTAGTGGTAGACATACATTGAATCAGTACGTTCAGCCTGGGAAAGGAAGGAACAAGGACGTAATTTCAATTATTCTTAGTTCTATAATAGGTCGGCAAATACTCTTCAAAGCAATGAGTTATGGCTCCATGGGACCGCTGCTCGTACCCCACAGCTAATCTCACCTCCATAAATAAAACCAACAAACATGAATCTGAGTGAGGTAGAGTACGGTACCCGCACTGCGTTGGAATAGCTGAAAAGAAAAAATTTGAATTACAATATGCGCAGGGGCTCCCTTCCATAATCAAGTTTACTAGATAAACTAAATATAATTTAGAAACACTTATTAAACTGAACTTTATATTTCTATGCCCCATCAGAAGAAAACCATTTAACCCCCTCAGTTTCAGCCTTGTTAGAGTGGCTATTAGCCATCTGGGTACCAAACTTGCAACCAACCTCATGCAAGGCAATCGTTTTAGGATAAGTTGACATTACAACAGTTTTATCGCCAAAACACATTTTAAATGAGATTGAAATTAGCAGTTTCTTATTTTATTTCGCTCCCAATGAACGTTGAGCGTAGGAGAAAATATCGCTTTTTGGAATGAATCGATAAAGGAGTTGAACCCAGAATTACGGACTGCAAAGTGGACGCTGTAACAACTACCCTGCTGCACCGACCAGAGACGTAAAACAGAAACTTACCGAAACCATAACATAATAATGGATCGTTTTGGATCAATCTTATTATAGCTGATTGCAACCGACGATAGTTGGTGGAATTGATCAAATCATTTCTCACTGTAATGTTAAGAGTGGCAGCGACTGTGCTGGCTATTTCACAGCCAGTAATATTTTCCCAAACGTAGGTAAGACATTGGTCGGAAAAAGGAGGATGGTATGAACAATTGAGTGGGAGTTCTAAAAGAGCAGTTTGTTTTAATTTTATTTAAATTAGCTTTTCAAATTTTCGAATATTGAGAGATAGGATAAGAGAATTTGAATCAAAAAGTTCAATGTTCGAAACTCCATAAATGTACCAATGACATTTGCTAATATGAGCTTTTGAAATTTAAAGTACTGTGTTGGTTTGGTGACAGTCGCACACACACACAGTGAAGCAGCATGCCCTAGCAAAGAAGAAACAGTACAGGCAAAAGAATTCTGCACGTCGCATTTAACTCGCTACCAAAGTTCAAAAGCCTTTTCGTTCTACGTACCACTTGTAACCACATGGCAAGTCTCGTGACTGGAGTTTAACTTTGGTAACACACTTCACTAAAACCTATGCGGTTACTCACAGAACTTGTGTTCAAACCTACTTCAGAGTTACCAAAACTGCCGGTAAAAAGTGCATTTCTACCACAGGCCTGCAACCAAGTAGCAAAAATTGCTTTAAATGACTTTTCAAAAGCACAACGCAAACCACTCGTGAGTTGAAACCTACCACCTTATGATTGCGTGCTAGCGCCTTGTTGTTGGTTTACCCCTCCTCTTCCTTGGGATGGAGGTATGGCGCGAACAGCAATCCAGGTTCACGCCATCAACCTAATTGAATTAGGCTAGGGAAAAAGTGGCACCCCATTTCGAACCAGTCGTAAATGCAAATTACAGACTGGTAGCCCCACCAACAACAAGGCAGACTGCCATTGGTGGGTACCCAAAAGTCGCCTCTTACGACATGCTGGGTGAGCAGCTTCACTATTCTAACCCGGTGAAGCAAAGGTCGTCTTAGGGTAAAGAATTGGCAGATAAGGGAGCAACGGACACTGAGAGCTTTTAAATACCAGATAAAAAAAAAAGCAAACTTGCCAAATCCGTAGCATTGCAGTTGCGCAGACATTCGTCCTAACAGTGAGTTGTTTCTGATCAGCTGCATTCCATCAATTGCTTCTCTACAGGATAAGTAACGCTTTTATAAAATCAATTGCAATTATAGGTGCTTATGAGCTCAAACCAGGCCGACGGCCATGGGTAAGCTGCTCGCTTCCACCACCTGTCGGCCTGCTAAAGATGGAACAGTTTCGTTGACTGCATTTCTCGGTAGCGAAAAAGCAAACTTGCCGGTTTCTCTCCACTCGGCGCGCTTCCAGTAACTACTTGCTTTGTACATGACATAATTATTGAAAAACACCTTTAATTTTATCATACAGTTCTGTATCATTAATAAACTAACAAGTGATTTTACCTTTGCGTTTTGTAAGTCCATAGACTATGGAGGTTTACGGGGTCCAAGTTCTCCGGATACCCGTTCCCCTCTTTTAAACAACCGGCTTCGTTCAGCCAGATGTCATTGAGACAATCGACTGTTAAAGGTGGGTGGTAATTTGGACAACTTTCAACAAAACCTGTAGAAAATTAGTAGCCATTTAAGTCTTAAGCACAACAAAGGAGCGTTAAAGGCAAAATAAAAAAAATTGTGTTTCTGTGTGATGCCATTTGATTTTTTCAATCAACGAAAGATTTAAGAAATCACTTGATCTAGATTTTACGAGATATTTAGCCGCCATTTTTACCGACGCTATCCACGACCAACTGGTTTGATGGTCTTGCTAAGCCAATATGAAATGTAGTATTGATTTGTGATTTACATCGGTAGTATTAGGTGTAGAACGTGATTTACATCAGGATAAGGGTGAAAATCACATACTACTCTTTTATGTTTTTGAAACCATAATCCTAAGATAGGTCGCACTCTATATCGGCATTAAATGAAATCCTCCAAACATACAAACAATAAAACTCTAAACCGATAAATGTCGGCAACGCGTCGATGAGTTAAAGCTGTAGTCCCCAAACAATGGGTCGATGAGTTAAAGCTGTAGTCCCCAAACAATGGGTCAATGAGTTAGAGCTGTAGTCCCCAAACAATGGGTCGAGACCCGAAGTTGGGTCGGTCGCCTGCATTTTCAAACTTGATCTCCAGAAAAAGATCTTTACCGTTGTTTTAAAACAAAAATGCCTTCAGTTTTCCCTTTTCTTCTTCTACAAAACAAAGTGTTACGCTTATGATCATGATCGCAAATACCAACAGACTTGGATTTTTATTTAAATTGAGTCGCCATGAATAAAAGTAGAGGATCACAGGGTTATGGCATTGTTATGACAACCATGATCGAATAGTCGTGCGTTCAAACCTCACCATGAACGTGCTGCACCTTGGAAAAACCACTAAACAGTGATTTCCTTTGGGCAGCGGAACATCGGGCTGTTCAAGCGAAATGTTGGCGGATGGAAAATTCGAAGCAGGTCTGGACAAAACTATCCTGCGTTTGACGTCATTGCAACTGCTTTGGAGTGTGGAGGATAAATGTGCAGTGCGAAACGAGCTACAGTATAAACTTCTCACGAAATCCGAAGCAATCCATCTGCGACGATCTATTCCCGGCCAACGCGTCGTTGTAAATCGCATTTGCTTCATCGACTAAATCACTGAATCAATAACTAGATTTATTATATCTGGCGATAATGATGATGGGGGGCCACTGTCTAGTAATGCAGGAGAATTTTTTTACTCGACCCCTTCAGATGGATGGGGGCATAGCGGCCCACAAGGCCGTGAAACTCTACAAGGTCTGGATCAGAGGTTGTATGCACCAACAGAATTGCCAAAGTGCGAGCAGCGAAGAGAGTCCCAGCTGGACAGGACAGAATCGGATCAGAAATGACTTGAGCCAGATCAATGCAGGCGGATGCATGAACGATTTTTAATTCTTCCATATCTGGAGAGATAATTTTGTGTCCATTTCAGCGAGACGAGAGAGGAAGCATTGAGTGTGATGAGAAAGCACAAGTTTCTCATTGGATACTGATACCTGTGTGTCGAACAACTTCAATGAGACAGTAGGCCTCCGGTCGTGTCATTATCCGGAGAAATGAGTGACCAGGGACTTATTGTAGCCGGATTCGAAAGGTGGAGTGATTGGATAGTTCCGGACAAATGTGCCAGAGAGCGAGTGAAAGAAAGCAAGACGAAGGAGGAAACTGTCGCAACAGCAGAGCGAGAGTCTCAGAGGAAGAGAAGTGTCAGTGTTGTTGGTGCTGCCGAGGCCAGGGAAGATCATGCAAATTGGTGCAGGCAGGAGCAGAAAAACTGGAACACACTGAGCCTGTCGAATAGGAAACAATGACTTCAGCACCACAGAGATAACAATTGGCGAGGATGCCGGAGCCTTCTTTTTCAAAAGAAATAGGGACAGAGCCATTACTCTAATTCACAAATTGTTGAAATAGGATAAAGTCAAGGTGGCAAGAGCCGCACCTTGGTAGAGAAAGAGAAAGGTCAGAGCGAGTGTATGGAGTAGAAATAGTGAGCTCCACATTGAAGGAAGGCGAGTTCTAAGGAAGAGAAAAAAGGCTCCCTAGAGGAAGAATATGAAAACATGAAGAGGCAAGTGGACGCAAAGACTCTCCACGAAACCTGCAGAGCCCAGGTTTTACTCTAACTCTGGCCAAACCATAAATCAGAAAGGAGGTTGAAAGACGAAGAGCCTGCTCATAAAACGATTGGGCGATATCAGTCAAGGTGACTTGTAGGGAAGGCACGGACGCCTTAGAGAAGAGAGAAAAAGAACAGGAAAGGTCAAGAGGTAGGTTGTGATGGTGCCACTGGCCACTCGGTGAAGGCGTTCCGACTTGCTAACGCTGGTAACACTGAGAAACGAAAAACCATTTGGGTGAAGCATAACTGACAACAAGCCAAAGAAAATCTTGTACAGAAAAGCAAAGGATCCTTGGAGAGGTCCCATGAGGAAGCAGAATTACAAGGTATGGCCTTGAGATGAAGGAATAACTTGATCCTCAGCAAAGATACATGCGCAGAAAGAGTTCAATCAAAAGTCACCCCCAAAAAAGTAAGGGTAGGATCGAAGCGGAGAAACGAGTTGAACAGAGAGATGGAGCTGAAGATTAGTTTGGTGAGGATCAACCCAGATGAGGTCTCACCTTTGGACCGAGAGGGAGGAAGACCAAATGGCCAGATCGTCAGCATAAAGAGAGCAGCTGATGGAAAAAGGTAGTGTTTGCTGATGGAGAGAGAAAAGCACAGGCCCAAGAGCGGATCCTTGTGTAGCATCTCGACGGACTCAAAAAGAGTAACTAGCATGATTTGAAAAACTACGTAAGCATGGTGGTCGGAAAGAAAAGATAGAGGCCACCAAACAAAGCAAGGATGGAGGCCAGACAAAATAAGCTTGTGGAAAAGAGATGCCAGACAGAGTCAAAAACCTTGGCAAAATCGATAGTACCAAGAATCATCCAAGAGCCCGGCTTGAGTTTATTAAAGCCATCCGAAATGGACTGATAACGACAAAGAATTTAATTGAGATTAGACGCAAATCGTCATGAAGGGGAGAGAGAATGGAGTTAGACTCCAGAAAGAAGAGTAGACGGGATTAAATAATACTCAAAAAAAAGCTTTAAGATGCAAAAGATAAAACAGATTGGTCGAAAAAAAGAAGGCCAATTGAGAGGTTTTCCCATCTTCTGGATGGGAATCATAGAAGACATCCAGATAAAAGAAAAGAAATGCAAAGACCGGGAAGATTGAAGATGTGATGAGGATCCATGCCAGAAGGAGGGAGGTGTTTTAGCATCGGGTAGGCATCTTTGTCCGGGCCGATAGCGGTGAAAGAGGGGAGGTTAGTGGCAGTCGCAAAAAATATATTGGAGGTGAGAGGAGGACAAAAAGAGGAATGCGACTTCCCAGGCAGAAGGCCTGGCGGAGTTTAAACAAGTAGTTTCTAGCTGAAACGGTAAAAAGTGAGAACTTAGGTAGTTGGCAAAAAACCAATGCCGACTCTATGGAGAAGTGTAGTAGGGAAAGTTAGAAGAGAAGAAAGAAGCAGAGCAAGCTACAGATCGCAGAATAGAGTAGACTGATTTCGGTTCAAATCTAGATGAGGTGGCCGAGCAATGCAAGCATGTAACATGCCATGCCTTAGCATTGACGATGACAGATGAGGCCTGTCGAGAGGTTGAGATGCAAGTCTGTCGCTTTTCGTCATTTCTGCGAGCAAAAGCAAAAGCCTCGCGTATTTCCCCAACCGCTTCTTCCACTTTGGAAGTCGACCAACCTTGAGGTTGGTGTTGAGTGCAGCTGAAAGAAATGAAAGATTTGGCCGCATTTACAGCAAAAGAGGTAAACAGAACAGCTGTAGAGGAAAAGTGAGAGAGAAAAGTATTTCTCCGCAGAAGAACAGTGTGAATTGATGTACAGAGCAAAGTCATCCCAACTTTTTGAAAATTGAAGGAAGGAGGACGGTAATTGAAGCCAAAGAGTGGAGAAAGAAGTACAATAAGAATAATTGAGGGGGTGATCAGAACCTAATTCTAGAAGCATCTTCCAGGAGGAGGAAAGCGAAGAAAAGAGGGACCAAAGGACATGTCAACTAAGGAGCCACTGCCGGAAGAAGAGCGAAGAAGAGTGGGGGTGTCAAGGTCATTAAAGGTAAGGTGGAGGAGATGGCCCAATCGATTGGTGTTTCTCCACGAGGGTCTGAAGTACATCTGGAGTCCCATAGAGGGCGATGACAGTTGAAATCTCCAGAATGAAAAGATATCTAAGGAAAGGAAGAACAGAGGAAAAAAAGAGAGTCGGTTTTACTATTCGGAGTTCATTAGTAGAACCGATCCTTTTTTCCTCTGTCGAACGAAAATGACAACTGTTTGATGAACCCTGCCTAAAGAAAATGACAACCCCACCGTCAGCGCGCAAGCCATCATGTGAGGGAGTAAAGGCAATCAGAATGTATCCAGGGATCCTGAAAGATGAAGAAGAGTTTAGATTTAGGATTTAGGAAGACTTAAAGATTCCTGGATACCAAAAAGATCGACAGGAAAGATTAAAACAAAGTAAAAAAGTTCTAAATTTCTGGCACAAAGATTCCTTCATTTATTTGAAAAACCCCGAGCGATTCAGAAGAGGAAGAAAGCACCGGAAGTGAAGGAAGATGGGGGATATTTCGAGAAAAGAGTTAGGGATAAGGCAGAAGGCAGGTAAAAGGTTAGTAGGCAGAGATGAGAGGAAAAAGCTGAATCAGGGGGTAGCCGGGTGGCAATCCACATTGGGGGTATACGTGCTGGAAGGCCCCGAAAAAGATGACATCGTGTTGGTGCACTGGGGACCCCCAGGAGCAGCCGAGATTTAGCAAGGACAGCTTCAGGATAAGGAAGTTGAGCTCTGAGTAGGAGAGCAGGTGCATCATAAATGCACCCAACTGAGGCAAGTACAGCATTGCACTCACTTTGCCTGCGCACACACATCATAGAGTTTAAAGAGAGTATGGACTGTCCTACCGCAGTCAATCAAATGGTAGCAGAGAGAGAGAAAATGTTTGATGCTGCAAAGTGTCGGGCGCATCTGGGACCCTCGCAACGGCTAACAGCCATTTTGGTTAAACCTAACGGGGTCGGGGACCACACCGCCACATTGAGGCGGCATTTGATTAGTGAAGAGTGTAGTGGACTTGTTCGGTTAAATATTGATGAGCGCCAAAGTTCCTAATTGTTAAATTCTTGATCTGGTATCGAATGTTGATTGGGTATCGGACCAAGAATTACACGTTGTAAGTTATTAAAAGTGAGAAAAATGCACGAAGGCTTAACACATGAAAAATAATATTACTGTGGGCGTGGAAAAATATCAGTTGAACAGTTTTTGGATAAAGAACTTTCTCTGAAGTAATCCGATGAAGTTTCAAGCGCAGCAGTGTATTTAGCATTTCAACGTGCCTATGTAGAAGCATGCAGCGCAATAACTGCTCTAGGGCAGACGATTTAAAATTCGCTGCGTGCTTTTCACTACTGACAACAGTATCATTTTACGTTAGCGCTGTTGCTGGCTTGCTTATGTCAGTTTATGATATACTGTACAATTGCAAGACTCCTCATCTTTCAAACTCTATTTAGGGTTTTACGATGAAATGGTATGAAGCAGCGACTAAAGTAGCTGTCTGCCATCATACTACGGACACAATGCGCAAAACGGATGATAGTCAATGCAATCTAACATAGAGTAACTTGTCGTCAAACTTGCTTAGAAGAGTAGTCAGCACAGGATAGTTAGGAAACTTCCACTACAAGCACTGTAACCAAGCAAGAAAAATTGGTGAGAAGTGACTACCTCAAGAATATATTAACACATAAACGGCTCGGGTATTGAACATGCAATCTCGTCACTGCGTGTTGTTGGTACAACGAGTCCGCAAAGCTTTTGCGCGCATATATACGTAGGGTGGACCATAAGTCGCGCACCAAAGAATTACGTGAAGTGCGATGTGAAACAATGTAAAATCAGCGGGGTAAAATATCTTTTCTTTTCCTTGGTTATAAAACACATGTTCTTTCATAGAGCAATGAAACATTGTTTGTATGTATCAGTTACTATAACTTTCAAATTTAATTCCAATCAAAGTTTTTTTAGTTATGATTTCCCTTTAAAAATTTTTTATTTTAATTTATAGACATGCCCTTAACAAATGACGAACGAGTTGAACTAGTGTTCATGTCTGATGCTGATGGCGCCGCTAATCGATGTCGCTGAGAAATTTAATCAAATTTATCTTGATCGTGAGCCCATCTCTCACACGACAGCAGGACGTTTGATAGTGAAATTTCGTGAAACTGGTAGTGTCCCAGACAAACCACGAAGTGGCCCACCAAGAGTGTCTGATGAAACTCGAATACGCGTCATCGAAAAAGTTGAGAGCAGTCCATGGCGAGTATACGGAGCATTTGTGATTGTAACAGCGTGTACAACGTGGTTCTCAGTTCATTACTTAAGCTTGGTTTTAATAAAATAACGTTTATTATTTATCAGAATTGTTTTAAATGCTTTGGTGCGCGACGTATGGCCAGCTCTGAATAAATATTTTACTTGATATCACCTTAAAGGAATTTGCATCATTGTTGTATGAGGCATGGCTGTCATAAAGGAAGGAAACTTCATCCCATCCGAAGTGCATCCCGCCTGAATCCATACTTCATCCATACATTCCTCAGAATGCATTGTCGAGACAATCATGCAGCTGCGTGGTATCCCTCCTAAAACAACGCAATTAACTTATATGCAAACAATGACGCTCGGATTTCGCGTGGCTTTGACCTTGCAAGGACTCTTCGCGAAAATTATCCTCTTACGGAAGAAATAAAGTGAGTCAGCACTAGTGGTAACTCCGAAGCAAGTCTGAACGCAACGTCGACTTGCGTATATCAGCAAAGGCCTTCTTAGACTGGAGGATAAAAACAACTTGGATTCATGGCTCTCACAACGAAGATTAGGCTGGGAGGAGTAATAATCTCAATAGCCATGATGTGAAAGGGAATATCTATTGTATATTACGAAGCACACTGTCTGTCTGTCATAGCTAAGCTGAGTTAGATTCTGCGTCCACTTTACGCGCTTTTGCAGGCTTAGATGTGCAAGTTCAGTGTATATCATATGTCAGCTACTAACCACTCTTTCGAACCATACTTTCATCACAGCACTTTAAATTCTGGATGCTCTTCCTGACGAATACTATTGGTGATTTAATTGCTAACTTTTCTGAAATTCCTGGAGGTTAAAAACTGAAACCAACCAATTCCGAAACATTCCAACTCGGCTGAACTAATATTTTCAACTGAAGCACGCTGGTAATATTCTTGCATGGTCGCAGTCACAGATCTACAAATGTATTTCGTTAATCTGTGTCTAAACTCGGAACTACGTCCTTGAAGATAACCGCCACAGTCTTTTTACTGGCTTTCAGTAACATTCTTCTTTCATGGGAGACTGTTCGTTTATTCATAATACAATTTAAATGGTTGAGTGAAATATGTTTTTGAAGTCATCTTTGGCGAGTTTTGAACTGATAACCGTGCGATTCGATGCGTATCTGCTCCGCCAACTTAATTCGAAACTTACCTTATCGTCTCTCCTGGATTGTCGTACCTCTGCTTTCTTACATCTTCAGTTAAGCGTTGAGGGGAAGCTGATCCGCGTAGTGTACAACCGACCCCTCTCCATAATAATATCAAACACTGAAGTGAGAAAGGGCCGTGGTATGAAGTGCAATTGCTGGGGAAAGCTGTACATAAAGGTGCAATTAGTCGCCCTTTCAACTCGGATCAGAGCTTCTTTCTACGCTCTGCCACCATTTCCTCACGAGATTTGTATCTACGCCAAACTTGAGGCCGTTCTTTTATCATTTACCACGCAAACATTCTTGATTACTTTGTTTTGTATTCCCGACGTTCTAAGTTACACGTTGAGGGACGTCGTCCATGAAAAAAAACTATAGGAAACCAGTGTTGACATTTGCTGTAACTGAATGGGCTTTTAAAAGAATTCACATCTATATAAGCAATAGTTAACCGTGCAAGAAGACTCAAGTGCACAGCGCTTCTTTGTCACGTTCAACTTGTTTTGAGAGGCATGATGTGAAATGGTATGTCCAACTTCACGCCCACCGACAGTTCATTTTGAACCGTCAAAAACACATGCGGCTTGAGAATCAAAAGCGTTGGAAACTGAGCCAAGCCAGCTATACTCATAGCCCAGTTTAGACGGTTAAAGCGTCCAGCAGCGTTAAGCCACAAAATTTCAAGCACAATGTAGATGGATTTCTAAAAAAACGGCGACATAATCATTGATTTACTTTAAAAGAAAACTTAACTTTGCTGGTATAAATACACGTTTGCTAATGTTTTAACGAGCTAGTGCTGGCCACCAATCACGGCAAATGCTCGTTTATGAGACGTCATTGCTTCTTTCTTCAGAGGGTTTTGCCAGCAAAACTGTTTTTGTTCAAACTAATTGACCTGCCTGACAGCTTTGTCGTGTCATTAGCGTGCGTACTTACTCAAGTTATAGCAGTCAGTCTCAGAGTTAGCACCATCTTGTATGTTTTTCATTCTGTCCACTACCGTCCTGCACAATGATAAACAAATTTTGTGTTATTACGCTACCGTCCAAGACAGGGTAAGTGGCGATAAGCGTTTGATACGTTTTTCAGACAGGCTTTGTAATTTCCAGCCACTAAACAGCAAACAACTTGATTATTTAACATTTCCAATGGGCTGGTGTAAAAGATAAATTACCACGCAATGTCTTTAAAGGGAAAACAATGTAGGTATGGCGAGTTGGTACGAACATTTTGTGAAAGTTGTTTACTGCAATTGTCGCTGCTTGATAACGATTGTATCAGGTGGGGAGTACTGGCAATTCCAACGTGGTTCTGAACACATATTGTTCAATGCAAGCACATAACCACAATAATTTTCTTGCTGCCTTTAAGATACAACCAGCAAACTACACAGCATAGCTTACCTCAAATCAGTGTTGTACGTGTCTGAAGAAATCTTGGAAGGGGCCAAATCACCTTCAGGCACGCAACCGATAGAATTCCACAGATTTTCAAGACACTCCAAAGTATGATTTGGTGGAGTAAAGTAATTGCTACAATTGTGCTTATGGAAAGCTTAAAAATATACAATCAAATTCGCAGCACACAGCGGTATGTCTTTTGTGTGAAGTGGAAAAAGCGTTGGCTTTCATGTCATTGAATTTGGATTTAATTCTTAACCTAGTCAGAGCAATTTCTTAAAAAGGTTTTCAGCATTGCTTTCGCTTTTGGCAATAAAACAAAAGATAGAAGCCAAAATATCGACGTAGTGCTGCAAGTAGCAAGCCACCTCGGCAGCAATCACTTTGCCAAAGAGAAATGCTCAGGCAGTTTATTTAGCTCAGGTACCAGATAATTGTGGCAGAGAATGCCTCCGGTCAACTGACATAATCTTCATGTAAATTTGAGATGTCGGGTACATGTGTAATGAAATGCATGCGTCATTACCGCAAGTCTAGCTTGGAGTTTAGGATTCCACAAAAACCATTTAATACAATAATCAGCAACAAAATAAAAGTAACAACGCAGCTGAAATGCAACTTTAACCGGCGCGATGGCGTAATGGTTTCCGTTTAGTAGTTAGTAGGCCTGGATTTAATTCCCTTGTCGGGTCATACAAAAGACTTCAAAAACGGCATTCACAGCTTTCCTGCATGACGTGTAGAACGATAGATCGTGCGGGAAAGAAGGCAGAAAGTTCGCTTGTTGTCTTAGTGTGGGGTACTTACGTGATTTTTGCATTTTTTTGAGGCAGACAGCAACTGGGGTCAAGCAGTCTACCCCTCGCGATGGTCCAATCCAAAAAAAAAACTGGCAAACAGCCATGAGCTGGTACGCAAGATTAAATGAAGTACAACCTTGTTAGCACAAATTTATCATCTGCCAACAACTGATCTACTTACTAAAGCCATAGCAAATATCGTCATAGCCCGGTTCATCATTGACAGATGAAACTTGAATAGCAGTTATGACGTCACGTGCTTCTCTAAAAAATAGTTTCAAAGTAACTTTTAAAAATCTGTTTCATCTAGTTTTCAAAGCTAAATTATAATTATAATTGATAATTATCAATAGT
The DNA here is from genome assembly GCA_963675345.1 of Trididemnum clinides. NCBI lineage: Eukaryota > Metazoa > Chordata > Ascidiacea > Aplousobranchia > Didemnidae > Trididemnum > Trididemnum clinides. The sequence goes on from OY776286.1 coordinate 37,224,794, forward strand.
AATATTAGGAAGTAGGGTCTAACCTTAATCGATCTAGGTTGGAATGTCGCAATTATATTTTGCATCAAGCTAGGCTTAACAACAAGCAAAATTCGCATGCTACATTGAGTTAGCATGGCAAAGCTATTGGTGTTGTTACCCTACCCCTTCTGATGGATGAGGGCACCGCGGATGACCATAGCGCCCGAGAAACCGGGCAATCTCCTAAAACCCGGACCAGAGGTCGCATGCACAAAAAGAATCACCAAAGAGCAAACAGCGAAGAGTCCTAGCTGGACAGGACAAAACAAGATAACAAGTATCTTGAGTTGAATGACCGCAGGCGCTGTATGAAGGATTCTCAATTCTACCAATTCGAGGTAGATAGCAGTTTAAAGAAAACTGTATCCGTTGAAGTGAAGACGAGGGAGGACACAATGAGCATAGCAAAAGAGCAGAAGTTCCTCATCACAGTGGATATTGAGGAGACCTGTGCATTAAGAAATTTTAATGAGAAAGTACACCTCCACCCTGAGAGAAAATATGAGTGGATTAAGGAAGCAAAAGGAAAGATACTACAAGGGACTGCAGATGGCGGCAAGAGCGCACATTGTCGAACCACCTCATCGACCGTATCATTACCCGGAAAAAATGAAAGAACAAGACCTAATGTTGCTGAATAGAAAAGTGGAAAATATAAATAATTTCTGCCCCATGAGTCAGAGTGTGCAAAATAGAAGACGGAGGCGAGATAAGTGCAGCAACAACAGAGCGAAAATCTGAAAAAAGGAGAAACGAAGGAGCGGTCTTGTTGTTGCTTTAGAGACCAGCGAAGAGCATGCAGAATGGAACAGGTTTTAGCAGAAAACCTTGAACACATTGGGCTTGAACCTTGAACCTTGAAACCAGAAAATCTTGAACCCGAATAGCAAACGCTGGGCTCACTACTACAGAATAAGCAGATGGCAAAGAGAGCAAGAAGACAGCAAGCTATAAGAGATTCCCATGGGGAAGAAGGTGAAAACATGAGCGAGTTGGTGGATGCAGACTCCCAAGGCCTTGGATTTCAATTCATGTCAGGCCAATTCTGAAACAAAAAAGAGGATGAAAGGCGAAGGAACCGCTTATAATAGAACAGGTCGAAAGGAGTCAGGATAACTTTTAGAAGACGTAAAGAGGCCACAAAGAGAAAGAGAGATAGGGGAGGATGACAAGGCAGTTAATGATGGCGTGACTGGCCGCTCGGTGAAAGCGTTTCAACTTCGTAAAGTCAATAACGCTGAGAAAACGAACGCAAACCTCTTCGCCTCGCATGTCGTGAGGTGTTTGAAAGATGATTTACCAGTGGCAGACCGCCTTATGTCAGGCTCAACTCTGAGTTTAGTTATTGCATTTCACCTTTAAAAAGCCAACAACTTGAGTCTGAAAAAAAATGATTTTTTTTACGTTACGACGCAACAACAATTCCACATTTACCTGTAGTTCTTACCACCGTACGTGTCAACATAACTTTTCGCAGTTATATTTTTCGGATTCCCGCTTCCAACATCCAAGCATCCACTATTATTCCACAAATAATATAGGCAATCTCGTGATAAAGGAGGGTCGTAGGTTGAGCAGTTCGGAGGTAAAACTAAAAAACAGCAAATATTTTCAAATCGTCTGTAGCGAACGCCATGCCTTCGCTCCCCATGTTTGTATTGTGACGTCATAACGCCGACTAACATATATAAGCGCTGTACAGTATTATTCGCTCTCTTTTCCGACAACACGTGCTGTTCAAGAAACACCTACTGTGTGCTGTATTGCCAGCTAAAGGAAAGGCCGTTGCGCTACACGTCTTTAATTCTTTTTCATCCGATAACACAAAACATTAATTATGGTCTAGAAGAACTTCACTTCAAATTCGACTCCTAGTTGCCAGAACACCTCATACAATGCACTTCTAACGCAAGCACTGTAAGCAAGAAAGTAAAGTCCTCTCTGCACCAATCAACAGCCGCCTCAACGTTGTGGTGCGGTCCCCGGCCCCATTTGGGTTGGGTCGAAATGGCTGTTGGACTTCCCGAGGGTCCGAGTTTCCCCGGGCACTCCACTTCATTTTTTGCTATGCTGCCCCCTGACCGACCGCAGAAGGGCAGCACACAGCTTCCTTAAAATCAGTCGCCTGTTTTCTCTTTCTCTCTTCTCCTGTCCTTCTCTTGCCCTTCTTCGTCTCCTCATTCTCCTCCTTCTCCTGATGAGCGGTAACGTTCATCCCAACCCTGGCTCCATCTTTCCTTGATCAGTGTGCGCTGGAAATGCGACCTAGCGGGGCAAGTCAGTGCAATGCTGCACCTGCTCCAAATGGGTCCATCTAAGGTGCTCACAACCTTCCCTCTCCAAATTCAGCACTCTTTGCAGCTCTCACTCTTGGAGCTGCCTCCCCCTGCTGTGTCCCCACTCGTAACACTGTGACTCCCTCCTCGGACTCCTCCGACACGTACCTTGTATACCTCCACTGTACAATCTAGCCCCCCCTCTGCTAATGCTGCACTCCCGCCCCACCCTCGTCTCCAAACCTCTTATCCCCCATCTGCCCATTTTGTTTCTTCTCCCTCTGCCCCCTCACCACCGTCCCTTGCTCCTGGCTGTCCTTCTACGCCTCCTGCTTCCTCTCTCACACCTGACTCTTTCAGGGTTCTTCAATGGAATGCTGGAGGTCTTCGAGCCAGCAGCACTGAACTGCTTTACTTTCTTTCGTCCCATCCTGTTGACCTTATCTGTATCCAGGAATCCAATCTTAACTCATCTTCCTCTTTCCGGATTTCTGAATTCTTTGCTCTGCGTTCTGATCGCACCCACTCCCGGTCTGGCATTCTCTCTCGTGATGACACACACACTAGCGGCGGCGTCATCATCATTTTCGTCAGGCATGGCCTATCCTTCTCTGAACTTTCTACCTACCCCCTCGTACTCTCTTTCTTTGCTCGATCCCTACTCTGATCATGTAGGGGTTAACATCTCTCTTAGCAACTCCTCCTTGCTCTCTTTTCATCATGTGTACGCTCCCCCTATTCACTCCTTTCTGACGGATGGCAGAACCGACTCCTTTTCTCCCTCAATTTTTCCCTCCTCCAGAAATCTCTTCATTCAGGGGACTTCAATTGCCATCACCCCCTCTGGGACTCAAGAGGAACTTCCGACCCCACATGGGGAGGAAGTATTCGACTGGGTCATCTCTTCTCATCTCCTCCCCCTCAATGACCCTGACACACCCACCCTTCTCCATCGCTCCTCTGGCAGTCGCTCCTCCCCTGACATTTTCTTTGCTCCCTCCTCTCTTGCCCTTTCTTCCTCATGGGAGGTGCTTCAGGACCTGGGTTCTGATCACCTACCAATTCTTCTATCTGTCTCTCTCTCTCCGGTCTTTCGCCCCAACGAGCGTCCCCCTTGCTTCATCTTTCAGAAAGCTTGCTGAAATGACTTTGCTTCTTACTTTGACTCCCATTGTCCTTCTGCAGAGCAATACTAGTCTCTTTCTCTTTCCTCTGCTGCTGCTCTCTTTACCTCTCTGGCACTGAATGCGGCCAAATCTTCCATTCCTTTCGGCCGCATCAAACGCCCTCCTAAAGTCTGGTGGTCTGCTGAGGTGGAAGGGGCGGTTAGTGAAAGACGCAAGGCTTTCGCTGCCACTCACAGAAGTGATGAAAATCGCCAAGCTTTCATCTCCGCTTCTCGACGCGGCTCGTCAGTCATCGCCAAGGCCAAAACTGAGGCATGGCAGACGACTTGCTTTACTCTTTCACCCAAATTCAACCCAAAAATTGTATACTCGGGAATCGGCTTCGGTCTATGCCGCTTACCTGAGATCCCACTTTTCCGTTTCTCAGCCAAAGGCTATGCATAGCGGAGCCAGAAGCTACCTTTCCAAGCTGCACCGAGCCATGTGCCCGGTGGAGTCTCACTCGTCCTTCTGCTCTCCTTTCTCTCCCGCTGAATTTCTTGTGACTGCAAAAACCTTTCCTCATCCACTACCACTGGCCCAGACAAAGTTGCCTATCCCATGCTAAAGCATCTTCCTCGCTCTGGCATGGATTTTCTTCTTTACATCTTCAATTCCTTCTGGACTTTGCATTCCTTTCTTTCCATCTGGAAGACATCTTCTATTATTCCCATCCACAAGATGGGAAAGCCCCTCGACTCTCCTGCTTCCTTCCGATATCTCTCTCACCTTTTGCGTATCAAAGCTTTTTGAATGCATCTTTCTATCCCGTCTTCTCTTCTTTCTGGAATCTAAGTTAATTCCATTCTCTCTCCCCGCGAGACCGGTTTCCGCCCTGGACGGTCTACTCTAGATCAAATTCTCAATCCATTTCGGATGAGTTTAACAAGCCCAGGCCGGGTTCTCGGACGATCCTCTGTACTATCGATTTCTCTAAAGCTTTTGACTTTGTCTGGCATCCCGTCCTTTACAACAAACTCATTTCGGCTGGCCTCCCTCTTTGCTTTGCTTGTTGGACTCAATCTTTCCTTTCTGATAGGCGCGCTTGTGTGGTTTATCAAAATCACAAAAGCCGTTCCTTTCGAGTCCGTCGAGGTGTTCCGCAAGGATCCGATCTTGGCCCAGTACTTTTCTCTCTTTTTATTCATGATCTTTCGACTTTTCTGCCTTTTTCCGTCAGCTGCTCTCTTTACGCTGACGATCTGGACATTTGGTCCTCCTCCCTCTCGGTCCCCACTGCGGTGGGGGCCACACAAGGATCTTTGTTTCGATTGGAGCGCTGGTCTGAGTACTGGTGCCTTCCTCTCAATCCGAGCAAATGTGAGGCCTCCTTCTCAGTGCATCCCCACCAAGCTACCTTCTAGCCCAACCTCCTCCTACTCGGCTCCCGCCTCCGTTTCAATGCCACTCCCAACTTTTCTTGGGGTCACCTTCGACCGCACTCTTTCCTTTTGTAAGCATGTATCTTCGCTAAAGGCCAAGTTTTTCCCACATCTCAAGGCCTTACGATGTATCTCTGCTTCCTCATGAGGTCCTTCTAAGGAGTCCCTATCTCTTCTGTATAAAGCTTTTCTTCGGCCCCTTTTCACTTATGCTTCACCCGAATGGTTTCCTTTCCTAAGCGCTACCAATATTACCAAATTGGAACGCCTTCATCGAGCGGCCAGTCGCGCCATCACCAGCTGCCTATCGTCCTCCCTTATTTCACTTCTCCTCTCCGAGGCTTCTTTACCTCCCCTGCGAGTCACCCTGACTCATTTCACTCTTTCATCTTATGAGCGGGCCCTTCGTCTCCCAACCTCCTTTTCTGTTTCAGTTTTGGCCAGACTTGGAGTGATACCAAGACTCTGCAGATCGTCCTGGAGAGCTTTTGCGTCCACTCACCCGCTCATGCTTCCTTCTACTTCTCCTAGGGAGGCTCTAGTTGCTTGCTCTCCCTCTCCTCCTTGGAATCTGTCTTTGTTCACCATGGAGTCCACCCTTTCCTTGCCATGCTCCCGCTCCGATCCCCCTCTCTCCCGCCAAGGTGCAGCCCTCGCCCACCTTGACTCTCTGTACCCTTACGATATGGTGCTCTGAACTGACGGCTCTGTTCCTTTTCCTCTTGGCAAGAGCGGCTCTGGCGTACTGGCCAACTGCTCTCTCTGTGGCACCGAGGCCACTCTTTTCTTCTCAGCAGTCCCAGTATGCTCAAATTTTTCCGCTGAAGCCTGCGCCATTCTGCACGCTCATTGCTGGTCTCGGCAGCACCAACAAACCTGCCACTTCTCTTCTCTTCTACTGCTCTTTGACTCTCGTTCTGTCCTCGCCACCCTGTCCTCTCCTCCATCTTTCCTCTTACCTCAATCTCTCTGGCAGATCTGGCAGGAACTGTCTTCTGTCTCTTCCTGTTCTATCAGACTATAATGGGTCCCCGGACACTCGTTTCTCCCGGGGAACGATGCGGCTGATGAGCTGGCCAGACAAGAAGCGCTACTTGCGCCCTCCGCAATCCCTTGTAGTCTCTCTCCTCTTATCTCTCGTATCCACTGTTGTTTTTTCTCGGACTGGAGGCCTAATGTCTCATCGAAATTCCTTGACACACACGTTCCCTCGATTTCCACCGAGGAACTTGTGCTCCCTCGTCATGCTCGCTGTGTCCTCTCTCGTCTACGATGCAACGGACACAGCCTTCTGTTAAGCTCATATCTCTCTAGGATTGGCAGAATCGAGAATCCTTCCTGCAGCGCCTGCGGACACTCGTCCCAGGACATCTCTCATCTCATTCTGCACTGTCCAGTTACGGACTCTTCGCGCCACTCACTCTTTGGCAACTCTGTCTCTCTACGACCTTTGGTCCAGGCCTTAGGGAGTTGCCCGGCTTCTGGGGCTCCATGGTTTTCCGCCATGCCCCCATCCCTCGGAAGGGATCGGGAAATCAACAACAACAACAGAAAGTAAAGTGCTCGCTGAAGAGCAAAATAAGGTAAATGTAAAACCTCCGTTCAAGCATGTGTAGCATTTACATTTAGTAAGACAACTTACCGAAAGTAGAATATTCATTCTCGAAGCTTTTCGTCTGACACTTTTCAAGAGAATCCCTTAGAAATAGAGTGAAAAATTTACTCTATTTTCAATCTATTTTTCACTCTATTTTCACTCTTTCTACTCTATTTTCACTTTTCACTCTATTTCTGACGGATTCTCTTGAAAAGTGTCAGACGAAAAGCTTCGAGAATGAATACTCTACTTTCTGCAATTTTCAAATTCTGTACCACGAATCAACTCTACAACTTACCGTTATACGGCAACGTGGTGAAGGGGACTAGAGTGCCAATTTAACGGTGACTAAGAACGATCGATCATGCGCTCGAAACTTGGGATGGCTGCATTGTTGCGGAGTTGGAAACGAAACTTTACAAGGGTTATTTGGTAAATTCTCACAATACATTCATAGAAATCAACAAGCAATTCCAGCAAAGCGTAAGAATTTGTAACTCTGTAGCAAATCTGGACTATCATCCCAAGTTAAGCGCCGTTGCTGCTGTTCGGTAAGTCCAGAAGATAAATGTAAGCAAAAGTAATGATACTTTTATGTAATGATTCGAGGGTTAAATAACATTTTAAAAGCACTTGCATAACAGCTTGCTATTCTTATGTTACGTATAGTAAGCCTGATGATTAATTGTTAAAATATGATCGAACAGAAAACCGGTTTGCAGAGTTTCATTCGTGGTCACCATATCGACATAGATATCATTCTTACCAAGTCCATAGCACTGAGATTGAACTGTACCATTGCCATTGTCGGCTTCACGCTTCAGCAATCGAAATTCTTCTTCAATCTCACTGAAAATAGAGATATTTATCCATGACTATGAGCTCATGTTCTGTTGCTTAGTCTTCAGTCAGACTGGGCCTCCATAACAAGTGGTCCGCTCAACCACCCTACCATCAGTCTGCCACGTAAAGGTGGAGGAATCCAATCTAGTGCTTTTCCCAAGGAGATAAGTAAACTTCGCGGATTTTGCTTGACACTATCCTTTTCTTACCAACCGCCAAACAGGGGAGCTTTGATAAGACCCTGTTGAGATGAAAACCAGCAGCCTACTGCATGCGAGGCGGACGCTCACAAACGCTGCGCCAACGAGGCAGCATTAGAGCAAGGTAAGCCTTAAGTAGTAGTAGTAGTTATTCAGTTTTTATCCGGTGTTTTCCCTTTAGCAGAGATGGCTGGATTTACCCCATTCCTTCTGCAATTTCTCGCACTCCGTCCCTCCACTTGTCTCGTCTCAGAGCATCCTCCTTCTTCAAACCAATCTTCTCTGTCTCCTCTTCCACTTGCTTCTTCCAGGTCTTCTTCGGTCGTCCTCGCTTTCTCTTGCCACTCACTTCAAGATTTAGAGCAACCCTCAAAACACTATCGTCATCCCTCCTCAGTACATGTCCATACCATCTAACTCCATTTGCTGTTGCTAACCGGTCTATCGTTTCCTTCAACCCTAACATATCCATCTGTTCTTCAGTCGTCTTTCTGTCTACAATTTTCTGATCGCACATGGCTCTCACCATAGCTCTCTCCGTTCTCCTTAAAATTGCTTTTTCATTTTCTTTTAGACACCATGTCTCACTTCCATACAGTATTGCTGATCTTACGCAACAACAATAAACTTTACCTTTCATCTTCAGAGGAAACCTATTTCCAAGCAACAACTCTCCACATTTCCTGAATCTTACCCAACCGATTCTTATCTTACCCAACCGATTCTTATGCAATTAAACACAATAAATTTTATCAATGTTGTAGGGTAGTAGCATATCATCTAAAGGCAACTGTTTTAAGTTTGACTGGAGAAAATTGCAGGTGTCCCAACAAAAAAAATGATGAGAACTTTCCAACTTATCATACACAATATTACGTCTGTGCTCCTATGGGCTAGAATAGCGAAGGTGCTCAAGTGAGATGTCGTAAGAAACGATATTATTGATACTCACCAATGGCGGCCCGTCTTGTCAATGAAGGGTCTACCAGTTTCTATATATATAACCGAGAATCAGTATGTTCGGTGAGCTGTGCATTGGCTGGATGGGATGGGGCAGGCCTCGTGCAACAACGTCGCTTCTAAACCCATCTTCAACCAGGGACGAAGCAATGTTACATCGTTCCAGCTTGCCTTTAATATCTAGTTGCTGCCTGTGGACTAGCTGTAGCTAATTCTCAAACTCCAGGTGCTGCTAAGTCTAGTGGCTACACACTGGCGCAATAAATGCAGCCTTAACGTCAAAAAAACGATCCGGTTCAAATCATCCAAATATCAAGGTCGTCACTACGCCAGGACTCAACATTCCCTTCCTCCAGAATGCAAATTAGGTGCCCTTCTGGTGGTAGACGGTGCGTTTCCGATCTTGTGCCGAGGAGTTACATAAGAAAGCACACTCGACCACTAACTTCGTACCAGGTACGTACATACGTAACTTTCAAGACGACGGACTTCCAGAAAAATTTATGACTAATCGAGATGGCCGGCCGCTATTACTCAATCTGGTCAACAAATTTCTACTCGCTTGAATAGGTTGAGAGCAAAAATCTGCGTTTCATTTCTACAAGTACTTCAACCTATGCAAAAAAGTTCGTCTTCAACTGATGCTGATCTCTCTTAATTTGCTATTAAGGTTGGGAAACAGATTTTCGCTAGCTATTTCTGGTTGTTGCCGTCCACACTTGGGAGGTTTCATTATATTTGAGGGTGTACAGAATCTAGACTAGCGATCTGAAAACTTTTATAAATTGACCCAAATCCACCTCTCAAGCATTGCTGAAAGTCTATACAACACTGCAGGAACCTGATTGAGACAAACTTCTAAAATGTTCAATTTGTCAGTTGAGAACTTTTTCCTTTTTTTAAAGATCAACTTCAAATTTCGGTTTAATTTTTTAAGCTGCGAACCCTTGCTTTGACACAACACACAGCCTACTAAAAGGTAAGGGGCTCAAAACTGGCCGCAGCGCATAGTTTTCAGGCCACTGATCTAGACTAAAAAGCGACAATCCTTTACGCTGATTTTCTTTACAGTAAAAATTAGAATTAAATAAGGTATCAATGTCAGGTTTTACCATCACACGCCTTAAATTGTGAAGCCATTCAAAATGAGGCATTCTGGGACATTGACGGTGAGCTCTTCAAAACGTATGGCTATTGCTACATATTTGAGCCACCGTGGTAAAGGGATAATTGTTTCCCACTTTGGGGGTAAAAGACCTGACGTTTTAAGGTCTATTAAAAAACCATCGGCATTCATCAAGAAGGGTGCCCGGAAAATAAAATGCTGCGTTGCTTCAGTAAAAATTCTCGTTTAAAATCAAGTGGATAGCGGCACATACAATAAATCAGCATGTCTGCTGAACTTTGAAAGCAGAGGAAATGAATCAAAACCTAGCTTCTTTTTTCGAGGTATTTCTTTTGAATTAAATTTTAAACTGTAAGGTAGCAGCTTGGTTTTGAAAGTTTACAATCAAGCCATCAAAAATTTCCCATCTAAACTTAAATCATTTAACCTTCAACAAAGCGACAATTTTGATGCAGGCCTTCGAAAAATTGAACAAGTTGAACTTACAATAGATTAAGTCCCGTACGATTGACAGCTGAGTTATTTCTAGGGTTGCTAACACCTTGTACTGAACAGCCAGCCAATAAAAATACTTCTTCTAGGCAGTTAACGCTGTGAGGTCCGGTGAAGTTGAAGCATTGAGATGGAAAAGCTGAATGGTTTAAGTTACACCGATAGAATGAATAACATTTTCAAACAAGACGTAATGAAGGCTTAACGACCATGTTTAAAATATTGGTCTAAGTTAGTAAATCACACTCCATCTTCAATTTGTTTCCAAATATTTTTCACCAACTACTCCTGCCAGCCGTGCTCGTAATACCAGGTATAAACAATCGTGTCTTCCTTGCATTTAAATGTTGATTACAGCTAATTGGAAACTAATTTTTTACCTGCGTGTGTACAGACTCGTCAACTAAAAGTTATGACAACCAGTTTCAACTTCTCAAACGGGGAAAATAGTGAAAAAATTCTAGCTCTAACTACATCATATGTTATGTAATCATATAATCGGAGCGCGTTGAAACTTTCAAGACACATTGAAACAATGACAGTTGTAGAAATTCATTTGATAGATAAACTGATAGATTTTAATAATAAACTGCGTATTGAGGTTACGCTCGTTCGGTCAGCCGCTACAACATGTTGTTGCGGTTGGTACAAGTAATGAACCCAAGGTGTGGGCTTGAATGCATGACTTGACACATTCAATACCTTTTCCATAGCAGTTTTCTTGTTGCTCCGCATTCCCTTGGTTAGCTGGTCCGTAAACTTGGGTTTGTACAAACGAAGAATAAGTTCTAAAGATAGAATTTAATCACAACACGATTTTTGTCTATGGGATGGTAAAATGAGTCTTCTTTAAATAAACAGAATAATAAAATAACAGTAAAATAATTATAGAATCTGATTAAACAAGAAAATGAAGGATACATCTGCATGCCCCTTTATGTTCCAGATATACGAATATTAAAGACAATAAAAGCATTCTTGTTTATTGGGAGGCTTTCCACGTTAGAAGTTTCTAACGTTTTACTCGGTAGCAATGCAGGTATAATTTAATCGCAAAAAACAAGATGCAATACGTTCTAACTCGGCCAATTTTTTTAAATCATTACAAATTTACCTTAAATTGTATTCGGAATGATTTCTCAAAATAGCCGAGTTTTGATCCATATTGCTCGCGTAATATCTTCCACTATCCAAACATCCATTGTCCGTGAATAATTTATTTAGGCAATCGACGGAGAGCGATGAAAAAAATGATGGGCACTCACTCGGAAATACTGCAAAGGTTGAAAATGGCAGTACTGATGGAAAATGTAAGGATTAAATACATAAATAAACGTCGTTATCCTTCATATTTTGTTTACACATGGAGCAAATGCAGCACCACCTGGTTGAGAGATCCTACTACTGCTGGCACAGTGCCCTTCTGTCACAAGTGATGCAACCACGTAGAAAATTTCTGAGAAATCTTGTTAAGGCAAACCTTAGGAATCATTGAATTCACAAACCCTCGATTACGATACCGTTTCCGATGCATTCGGCTTTTTCCCGAGCTTAACTCAATTGGGTTTGCAACATGAATCAGGAAAATTGTTTCATGTTGCGCCTTCATCACAAGGAAGAGGAGGGTAATTATAACAACAGGCATTCGGCTTTGGTTAAGTCAGTTTACACCTCGGTCAAGATGACCATGCGACTTTCGTTTGATAAAAATAGAGCCAAATTTTTCGTCCGTTTTCCCAGCTTTTTCAGACTTAAACAAGCTGATTCAGTGTGTGTCTATCACAATCCACTCGCTTCCGAGCCGGAGTTTTCACTGCAGCATCACAGATTTTTAAATTTTAGGTGTCCTTCCTGACAAATATCAGTTGCTTTTTAAAGGATTTTTAAACTTTCCGCTTTTAGATCCGAATTCAGAAGCATTACCGTTGTTCTACGACAGCTAACAATGAAATTAAGAAAGTAAAAGCAGCTAAAGTTGGTATGAGAGCAAAAAATGAAAGTAAAGAAGTCCAGTGTAAGTAACAAAGAAGTCACCAAAACCAAAGCATTGCAGCTGCAGAGAATCGTTCCGGTTGAGTGCTTGCTCTCTGATTTCAGAATTCTCACTCCTGTATGCACTGAATTTAGAAAATAAACTGGTGTCAACAGCGGCATAGAATCGAAACAGATAATTGGTCAACTTCATGTTTTTATTCATGCTAAATCTTTTCTTTTTCACAGAATGTGGCATTTTTGCCTGTTTTTCCGGCGCAGCATTTTTCTACCACAATAAAACTGCAACCAAGCAAGGGAAACTACCGTGAAGAGCACAACAACATGATAAGAAAATGCATTATGTGTTGTCGGTCCTGCTCATCTTATACTGTTTATAGCTTTGATCATTAGAACACACAGACCATTGCTCGTAACCACCCACGAGTTATACACCAGCGCTTCACAAAAAAAATTGCAAACACATGCTCGGTACCTAATGACACAAATGGCAAGTAATTTTGGGCATTCACCACCGTGGCAGTAATACGAAAAAAAAATGCAAAAAGCAGATACTACGCCAATCAGCAGCCATCTCATTATGGTTTTTCAGTGCCCGACTCCTCAAAGTCGAGTTGATATGGCTGTTTGCCTTTCCATAGATCCCGAGAGTATGATTCAAAAACATTGTCGCGCAATAGAATGCTGATTGTACTGTATCTCAATAACTATATTTTATAATTGAGGCAGTGTAGTGCATCGAAAACAATTTGTCTTAGAGCGAATTTACTAAGACCTTACTAGTTCGGTACTAAATACGTAATGCACCAGCTGGAGATCTAAACCATTCCTTGTTCATAACAACGAGTAAAGCTATTCACATATAAACTTAATTTCAGCTGCACTACCGACCACAAAAGCTAATAATTTTACTTGGCCTTTACGTTTTCCAACAACAACTATTCGCCCAATCAAATAACGCAGATACACATCAACATGTACTTATTTCTCTCCCTTTCTGTCTCTCTCTAAAGATTTTCGGTCGTACACAGGGTGCTTCGAAATAAAATACACCAAAATCATGAGCCATTTTTTCAGGTCTACAGCATTGTAGCGGATTGATTCAGTGATTATTTGATAAAGTAGTTATCTAACTTTGAATAGGTGTCAGTATTACTGCTGCGATTAGCAATCCTTCCGGCGCCTTGAATTGTGGGAAGATCACGTTTTTATTTACACTCGAAATGGCGACTCCTCAGCAGAAGGCGTTTTGTGTGCTTCAGGAACTGTCTTCTGTCTCTTCCTGTTCTATCAGACTACAATGGACCCCCGGACACTCGTTTCTCCCGGGGAACGACGCGGCTGATGAGCTGGCCAGACAGGGAACGCTACTTGCGCCCTCTGCAATCCCTTGTAGTCTCTCTCCTCTTATCTCTCGTATCCACTCTTGTCTTTTCTCGGACTGGAGACGTACTATCTCATCGAAATTAGTTGACACACAGGTTCCCTCGATTTCCACCGAGGAACTTGTGCTCCCTCGTCACGCTTGTTTTGTCCTCTCTCGTCTACGATGCAACGGACACAGCCTTCTGTTAAGTTCTTATCTCTCTAGGATTGGCAGAATCGAGAATCCTTCATGCAGCGCCTGCGGACACTCGTCCCAGGACACCTCTGATTTCATTCTGCACTGTCCAGCTACGGACTCTTTGCGCCGCTCGCTCTTTGGCGACTCTGTCTCTCTACGACCTCTGGTCCAAGCCCTGGGGAGTTGCCCGGCTTCTGGTGCTCCACGGTCTTCCGCCATGCCCCCATCCCTCGGAAGGGGTCGGGTAACAACAACAACAACAACAAGCTAGAGTTTTGTAAGATATTTCGTTTTTGATATATCGTGTGATGGTTTTGGCGTATTCTTTTTGAAACACCCTGTATACTACGTGTGAAATATTCTAGACGTTCTTGATTCAAAAGATTCTATCAGAACCAACAATGTTAATCACAATGTCATAGGTACAAACATACAAGTTTCACTACAGGCCAATGTTACATCACAATTATAATCTTTCCATCAAAATGTAGACAAGTTTGGCAAAATGTAGATTAAAGCTACCTAACACTAAAATAGCACTAAAAGCTGCAACAAATTATTATTGCCGAAGCCTTATCCGAATGCTAACCTGATAAAAATAGTTTGCAGTACACTGATATTAGGAGCAGTTGATTTTCCAGGGGTCCCTTCTCCTTCCAGATAACAGTTTTCCAACCAAACATTGGTGAGGCACTCAAGTGAGTGAGGCCCGTTTTGTGTGAAACAACGAGGTGGAAGAACTGTAAGCAATTTTCACAGTTTAAATCCTTCTAGGCCAGTGTTTCTTGACCTTTTTCTTCCTCAGCACCCTTTTTGGTCAAGCCTAAGCGGTCCAGCACCCCCTACCATTGGCTAACACCTGGTTACTTATAAGAATAAAGTAAAGACAAGTGCAGTACATCTTGATCATTTGTTTGGTTTATTCTTCAAAACAACTTTACAACGTCTATCATATTTCTACTCAGATCGGTAAAAATAAATTCGTCCAAACGTATCCCTTTTACCTTTGACCCCTTCATATATCACCTTTCCCAGCACCCCCTGAAATTAATTTCAGCACCCCAGGTTAAGAAACATTGTTTTAGGCAGTTAAGAATCTTTTCGATAACTGGAAAGCCTTTTCGACTTGGTACAGCTCATTTTCTTTGTTCCGCTATAGAGCAACGAGAACTGTGGACCCAGTACATTTTAACCTCAAAACGTGCAACCTACCAATGAAATCGCTATCAAATGTTTTGTCTCAAGGCAACAAATCATCACTATAAACAGCAAACACAGTTTATTAAGCAAGTTGAAACGCAAATTGCATAATAAGTGACTTTGTTGTTTTTCCACCTTTCAAAAAGTAAACTTTGAAAACTGAAAACATGTCACAATCAATGCCGGTGAAACTAAACGAGATTATCGCGATCTCTCGCTGCTGGCTAAGCTAGAGCTCTTCCTATCAACCGCGATGTTCTGCAGAGGCGATCGTGAAGGTTATGTTTCAGCTTAACTGCGGTCGCATATTGAAAATCTGCATCACAATATCCTGTATGCATACCTCGCATGCAAATATATGAATGACGTTCGTAGCAACCGGCTACATTCCACTTTCGATCAGAAGCTGATAGCAATACGCAATCTCTATAACGCACAGGAACACTATAATCACGAGACCAATCTGTATAAGATGTAATTGGATCGAATGGATCGCCGTTGGTCCATTGGTAAACACCTGAAAAAGGCTTAACGTTGGAAATGTAAATAAGTAAGTGGAAGTTGTCCTTGGTGCCCTAATAGAGGCGGTTCCGCCCGACCTCAACAATTATGAAGGACGCAGATTAATAAAGTGCCAGCAGTCAAATAGGAAGGCAAAGAAAAAAATACCAAGCACAGCTGTTTATTTGTACCCTTAGAGGGTTTAGCATTTTCTCAAACCACAAGAGCACAGGGCCTGTAATAGCTGACGGAAAAATCTTACAGTTCATGGCTCATTGAAGCCATTTTCACTTAGTTTTATTTCTTGAATTTCCATCCCTTTAAAAACAATTTACAAATACAGCTTCATTCCCACAACTCAGCACCACAAACCTTCTTGCTCCATGTCATTCAAACCGATCCAAAATTCCGCTGACCCAGTCGCATTTTCCCATCCCACAATTTTTCGACTTAACCAGTCGTCGATCATGGTACTATCAATCTGCACAAGCAAGTTTAGTGTTACCACCTGAATAAGGAATTAAAGCAATCACATCCTACAAGTTTTTCACCGATCTTAAGTCGAGGCAAAGACTCATCACTGCCTACCGTTTTTCGAAGTCAAATTAATTTACGTTCGTTTAGCTCTGGTTGGTTTTTTAGTCTTCACTGTATCTTGACTTGATTATCACGCAAACATAACCTGAATACAAATAAAAACCTAGCCCAAGCTAAGGAATGTTTTGCTTTTTAACTTGTACCATTGTAGGAAGCATTTTGACAACGCAGGAAGTACCTTGACAATGACATAAACCATCCAAGAGTGTTTTCAATGCTCCCCAGCCATGAAATTTAACTTGTTCCGCAAATACTGTTGTTTCTTTCATTTTGTACACAACTTCAGCGTGACAAAAAAACTGTTCTGTTCAGCATATTGTCCACTCGAAAACAGCCATCACTCTTGCCCGAAACAGATATTCTGGCATATTTAATTTTAGCACAGTGTATTAGCCTTTGTGTGCAGACAGATATTTGCACAGGTTGTCCATAAATTATCCCTACAATTTCGAAAATTCAACAAAATTCCAAGCTTTTTGAGATATTTTTATTCGGTTTGCATTCTAGTAACCGGAAATAATGCAAGTTTTGTATAGATGTATTAGTATACATCTACGTGTGCACCATCAGTCGCACGAAGAATATCCAATTAGTGTTTATTTTTTGCCATGTTCTAACAAACATGTCTACAGTGATTGTAGTAGTTTCTTCAGTTATTTGATGCTGTAAATCAATAACGTCTCGAACTTTGGTTCGGTAGACCACATCTTTTACATGATACTACAAGAAGACATCCAAGGTATAACCTCGGGAGAACGAGGCGGCCAAGGAAAGGGACCATCACGTTCAATCCACCGACCTTGAATAATTTGAGGTCGGCCAGCTCCCCTTTTTTTTGAAGCACGCAACCAGTCTCCACAAACTTTTTATGCCATGATGGAATGGTAGATCTCGCCGGTGGCTCTCTTTCACATTTATGTCTTAGGTTTCGTTGGGCTTGGATCACCGGCTTCGTCTCTATAAGCCAGGTAACGCACTGGGACTTTTCCTACGGAATGATCATTTTCAAAAACTGCACTTTCGCCGCTAAAGTCAAAAGATTATGTTTAATCACTCAATAAATTATAATTTTAAGATTACTATTTCAAAAAGAAACTGTCAAGAGAGAAACAAACTTGAAGTATTTTCCTTTACTAAAAAAGAAACCAAATGAAAATATCGCAAAAAATAAAATTTTGTTGAATTTTCGAAATTGTAGGGATAAATTATGAACACCCTGTACTTTGGTATAAATACCAGGAGCCAAAATGTATCGCCAATTTGCCACGCAAAAGTGGAATAATGGAAAAGATTTTAACAGCCCAATTAAAATACTACAGCTCTTTATCCTTTGTTTGGATCAGCGAGTTCATCACGATACGCCTAAGTTCGAGTTCATCATAATACATCGAATATTCCTGTGGCAGCAGTCTCTCCAACCCCACTACAAAAAAGCGGTTTTAGAAAGATGGATATTTTAAAAGTCTACTGCCCAAATGCTTTACCAACATTCAAGGGAACTCAGTTTTTGAAGTGAGATATGCAAGTCAATTTCAAAATTTTTCAAGAAATTCAGGCCGGAAATTTTTTTGAGGTATTTTTGCGCTCGTAACAAGACTTTGTTTTAGATGATGCAACTGTCTTGTGAAACATACAAACTGTATTCGGTGATATCACGCGGTTTCCAAATTCGAAACAAGCTTGATAAATGTCTTCTTACTTTCAATAAGTTTCCACCGTCTGAAGCGCAATCAGCTTGAGCATCGTTGTAAGACATTTCTTCGGCTGCAAACTTTAGCTCCATGGTAGGAGAATACATGAGGTATTCTGTAAATACAAGCAGCTGTTAGAATTCTTAGCAAGATCTATTGGTGAAAACAAAGACAAAAAAATAGTCGGCTATAACTGACAACTTTGCTTCTCCTTCTGGGTCAACCCCAAACGCCATTGAATGTAAAGAGGTAAATCAATCAAAAATATAAATGCCAGATCCCAAACAAAATCGCTCGGCTTACTTTTATTAAAAAACAGTGTACGATTTTAGCTACAGCGAGGCATCATAAGTTACTTAAATGTGCAAATCGTTTTTCTGCATTGGGGCAAAATTTGGATAGAATTAAAATGGCATCCCGCGTAAATTTTTGAACTTCTTTCTTTTAGACTAAGGAGAGACTCATAAACTTTGACAAAAAAAAAAAAACAAATTTGACTACAACAAAACAACCAAACATATTTAAAAATAAAATGGAGAAATGTATGACGAACAAAAATTTTTCTAGTGGCAAAATATCTTCCACTGCAAAAATGGTTATAACATTAAAGTCGTTTACCAGATGTGTCGTAAGTCTAAAAGGCGGCTTTAAGTGTACGTATATATCCTGCATCACCAGTGCTAGTTCGTCTTTTGATAGTGTGAATATTGCGAATTAAAAGTTAAAAATGGGTACCACTTCCCCTAAGCCGATTAAAATTTTCCTTTTTGATTGTTTGGGCTTACGGCGTGAGTTCACGTTGCTCTTCTTTACACCGAACGTTCTTCGCAAGAAAGATATGTATTTTTCATCACCAAACATCATTGCGATATAAACAGCCTCTAATGGAATCGTTTATCTCGGTGTTGCGAACTCGATCAATTTTTATCAGATATCAAACTCATTTTACAAGTCCGACTTCTGCAGTTTTAGTTTTTCGAGTTCAAGTTCAAGTTCGGCAAAAAATTACCGACATAAAAATGAAAGTTAGAGATGTAGGCACAGGTAAAGCTAACTGCAGGTGCATATCCGAAAGCGGCAGTCTTTCTCAAAAACTAAGAAATGGTCAGACCGCCTTAGAGCTTTCATAATAATCGATCAATTTTTTTGAGTTGGAGTTCATATACTTCTATTTTTCAAGTTCAAGTCCGAGCTCGAGTTTGGCAAAAATATCGAATTCTTTCGAGTCCGAGTTTGAAACCAGAGTGTCAATATTTTTTAGTACAAGAAATACAAGCCCGCTAGGGGGAAGGTAATCGGAATGAAGCTGATTGGTTCAGGCCAGCCTAAAATGCAGACAGTTAGCCATACCACCAAGATGGACTGGCGTTGGTAGGTACTGAGTAGCCGCTAGCCAATAGCCCCCTCTTACGCCATGTTGAATGAACAGCTTCACTTCTACGACTGCTAGTCCAGGCCATAGAAAGTTGTCTGGTCTTTGGACGCTATGGTCTCCTGACAAGTTTCCACTTCAAGAAGGAATCAAATTCAACATCATTATTAACGGCTTTGCTATTAAAACCCAAAAAAGCACGGCTAATACGAGTTTTCAATGTTCGAGTAAACCCAATTGAAAACAGATGCAGCTAATACCTGTCTGATTGCAAGCTTCATAATATAATCCATCAAACATGTTGGTAGACTTCGTTAATGCGTCGCGAAGTCTGTTGCGCAATGCAATGAATGATATCTTGCTCAAGATATCTGTCTTGTAACTTTCAGCAAGCGATCCAACACAGCCAGTCTAAAACGAGTAATGTCTGATGCTTCATTACAGCGAATAAAAATAGTGTAAAAGATAACGGTCAACCAGCCCAGGCCCACTATTCGCCACAGAACCAACAAATTTCTGGAAAGGTCGAAATAGTGATCAACATCTGCCCTACGAGATCAAAAGCGATTCAAAAGCGGTCTGGCTTAAAAAGAATACCTCACAGGTTTATTTAAAGCAACAACTTTTTTCCTGCAAATCCTCACGGTTTTTCCGTTTTGTATTGTTCTGATGGTTTATCGGGATGACCGTCCCACGACTAGCTACGAGAATTGCTTGCTTATAACTGTCATGAATCAAAAATTCATTTGATACAGATTATGAATGAACAGAGTACTTACGATGTTCCTTATGCTGTCAATACAAGCGAATGAAAGAGGCGGATTATAAGTAGAACAATTATTTGGAAGGCTGGATGAATCTGAAAAATAATCTTGACAACTTTCACATTTCTGTTTGTCTTCAGAAAAAAGCAGAGTGCAAGAATGCAAAATGATACAAATTCTACGCTTATCTATTGAAAAAGCATTGACAAAGCCATTAAAAAAAATGGCATAAGTTTTTATTATTCGCATAAGTTTTTGATAATTTAATCGCTTAAGTTTTTGATAAATTACCTATCTGACATGCAAAGGGCAGATTCATTTCACAATCATAATCGTTCCAGAATTCAGTAAGCGTGCTCGTAAATGCAAACCGACCAGTCTCATTTATATCAAATCTCATCGCACCGCAATCTTCTTCCAAAGTTCCCGTAAAACCTCCATTATTTGGCTCAGAATAATTTGTTCCTCCGTACTGCCAACGTTCAAAAGGATATGGTCCTTCAAAACGGAACGTTTATTCAGAGTTTAGTGCTAGGTTAAAAAATTAAAGACTAGGTTTTGCTGACGAATTCACCTACTCCTGAAGTAAAAAAGCAAATATTAAAGAAGTAACTGTCTTATGAGCTTCAAACTTAAGATGTTTGAAACTTATGTATAAGAGTTTACTTGGATTTGAATTTGACTTAGTCGACTTCGAGTTTTATGTTGGCTCATTGTAAGTCATCAGATTGGGTCAGCAAAAACAAGAGTTTTTTATAATTGGAGTTTGTGGCTAGACTTTATTTAGACGATCTATGAAACAATATTCCTTAAGAATAGCCCACTAATCAAAAACTAGTGAGACAGCACAATGCTTCTCACTAGTTTTAGCGAAATATCACAATGTCAGTGCGTCTCACTTCAGTGAAACAACACATCTCTCTCACTTCTTAAGAAAAGATTTATAGCTTCGGCTAAAGTTTCAAATGGCCACTTTGGCAACAACGATTTATGATAGTGCTACTCAAACTGTGGTACGCGGTCAGTTAGTCACAAAGTCGATTAACATACATTGCTACGATTTTATATAGCGACTGTG
Organism: Trididemnum clinides; assembly: GCA_963675345.1. Classification (NCBI taxonomy): domain Eukaryota; kingdom Metazoa; phylum Chordata; class Ascidiacea; order Aplousobranchia; family Didemnidae; genus Trididemnum; species Trididemnum clinides. The sequence continues at coordinate 37,245,616 of OY776286.1, forward strand.
GATACTTTGTGTTTCAGCACCAATTTCAGGGGCGGCTTGTATGAGTGTGCTGAGGTGCTGCAGCATCCCCAATCACTATTGCAGGATTTAGAAAAAATTCTTATCGTCTAAATTGAGTTTAAAATTTATGTAGTTAATACGAAGTTTCAAGACTGCGCTTTAAAGATATTGTCAATACTGCACTTGAAACTACAACCTTTTGCTCTCGTGGCGCAACAGGCGCATTCGGTGATTCAGGGTTGGACGGAATCGTTAACTTTAGGGTCCGAATTCAATCCGGATCCACACTCACAACTCCTGAATAAAGATCCAGCTCCTGCTATGCACAAAAAATGAATCTTACTACTGGTCCAATGCTGAAAAAATAGTTTCAAAATTTTCTTACTGTGCCTTTTACACTCATATAGAGTTACAGTAGAATTGGCAGTAGTAATATTTTCCGCCCCTGATGTAGACGTGATTCGGATAATCTCAAAAAATTGCGCTTCTAATCTAATTCCATATCTAAATTTTTTTTCTAAAATCAAGCCGAATCCAACACCTGAAATCTTGACCCTGGCCACCTTTGCTGTCATTAGCAATTGGTATTTATTGTCTGTTTTTCTTTTTGTAATATGTTACTGGTACGCCGAAGAAGAAAAAGTGCGCTGCCGGTACACAGTATTAAAAAGTTTGAGTAGCACTAGTTTAGGAAACACTGTTTAAGAAGCTGAAAACAGCAAATAGTTTTACCTAATTCGCAAAATGTATGAACCAGCTGCGTGCAGCTGTAATCAATCCATCCTCTTCTAACATTAGAATATGCACCACAAAGTTCAGATTCGTTGGCGCTATAAATGGGCAGCCTTTCGTTATTAGGTTCAAATGGATACACCCAACCATTAAACTCTGAATGAAATAAGAAAACAAGATTCATTAGCAGCCCGCAAATTCAAAAGTCCAGCTTTTAACGTGTGTTTATGCTGAATGCATCCGAATACTGAAGACTTAGGGTGGCGTTCGTCCTATATCATTTATCTTTGATGGTTATTTTCATTTATAACTTTATTTTGTGATATAGCTCTTGATCAGTCTTCGTAATAACCGGAGCATTTGTAACTTCCAAAGGAGAATTTTTGGGTTGTTATGACAACAAATCTCACAAACGAGTCAAAACAAAGGCCACAAGTAAGCCACATGACTCTCAGTTCCCGAAGAGTAACCTGGGGTAAGATAGGCTTGCTTGTTATGGGGAAAGTTTAATCAAGTGACCTTTTACACTCAAAGTTAATGATGGAGTTCAAGTTCTATAATTGGCTTCGCACGATCTCACACATTCAACAGTTTCTTTCCCAACTTCTTTTGTCAACAGTACAAATTAACTGCGCTCACAATTCCACGTACAAACACCTTTTTTTATCGGCAATTCAACTTTTCTGAAAGACAATTATAGCCTTTGACCCACCTTTTTGCATGCAGAAGCGAGTGTGAAAAAGGTTTTAGAATTTCTTCTTCTACGGCTCCGGGAAAATTGGAAAATCAGACCAACAAAAAGGAAAAGCAGTTACAGCCTTGTAAAACTAGCCTACATAGATTTTAAATAAACGAACAAACAGCAAAGTAAATATAATTACGATTTATTTGATCCTCTGAGGGCAGCGGTACATTAGGATTGTCACTATACCATGCCCTATCTTGAAATACAGGCGTGCCATCGGTGTAGCTCCAACCACTAATATTATCAAAAGGTCGCGTAACTCCAATGTAAAATATTCCATGTGTTACAGGAGGATTGGGGTCGTCTTGCATGAACTTCTCAGTATAACTCTACAGCCATTAAATGGATATTACTGTGGATTGAGCAGTGAAGTGGATATTAAAAGAGCAAAAATTAATTCTCTATAAATTATATTGTTTAGTTCGCATAATTATGCATGGAATTTGACGTTCACTATTAAAGTGCCTCTTTATGTACACATACCACATAGCATTGTACTAAACGCTTGAATGCGGGTGACAGTTATAACACTATCCAACTGAACGCTAGACTAATCTTAATCTCTTTTTTTCGCACTGTTTTGGTTACCGCAATTCGTGATTGATAAAACCTATATAACAATCCGAAAAAATTCATCAAAGAATGAAATGTCATATCAGGAGCGAGCGTCCACACAAAGCCAAAAAGTAAGATTTTTGATTTCCCAACACCAAGTATAAACCAGGATGACGAACATTACAAATGGATTTTTAAATCGATTTCATTATAAAAGTATAAACCAAGTAATTTGGTAAAACTCTTTTATTCTATCTAACCTTCACTCTGCTAATAACTCTTTGATGTTCTTCTTCATCTTTCACCCGTAGCAGGTGAGCACCAAAATTGCCACAAAAGCGCTGGGCACTTGCAAAATCAAGATAAGTAAAAGCTATGTCATGATAAAAATGCCAGCGTTCATCAATAGAAGTAGTATTTTCAACATAGAGGGATATATTACCTCCGTTAGTGAAGTCTGTCAATAGAAACGATCCCACGATAAGCTTTCAAAAAATTTGTTAATGTCAAGTTAGAGATGGCAACAGTCTTTTGTTCTTGTAATGTATACAGACCTGAAAAATTGACTGCTTCCAAAGCAGCCGTTACATAAACCATGGCTTCGTAATTAGTATTATGCGTAATGCCTAATTATATCATGACATAAACCAATGCCTAATACAGGTTATGAAATAGCAGTAGATACAGAAAGATGATGCTAAATTATAAGTGCATTAAAAACAAGAAATATCATATGCCAATAACTAACAATAACTTTTTCTATATACCTATGCTTTGAAAATCTGGCGCCATATTTACAGAAGAATTATCAACAAACAGCCATCTTCCCTCATTCGCTTGATCACTGAGTCCCATCCAAGCGGCAGAACCTACTTGCGGCATTTTTGCTTGAATCATATTAGCGTATAAAAAATCGTGAGACTTTTTCGAATTTGGTATTACAAGACTACCACCAATATCTTAAAATCAAAACAATGATTAACAGCAACTCCATTTGAATAATTTTTCCAAGTCATGTTTTGACCTTTTTACACTAGGTTCCGTACATGCACTGCAAGCAAGTTAAGTCAATATTTCAGGCTATTATTAAGCTGGAAGGATCGTTAAAATCCACTTAAAGACCTAGTGTACAAGTGGTATCAATGCATAGGAGATAAAATACGTAAAATGAGTTTGAAAAGCAGCTTTATGATGTAAAGCAACAGTTCTTAACTGGTTGAAAATTTTCCTCTAGTGGGGAATTTTGCAAATTCGGGTGGAGAATTATTAATTTGAGAAAGCTAAATAATAATAGTAAGACAATGTTTCATGTTTGTGTACAAGACAGCGGAAAGAATATTTTTTTGGATTTAGCCTAACTTCGCATAAACAATTCATACGACCTAACAAAAAATACATTAGCGAAGGAATTTGAAAAGTATTTTTTGGACCTTTTCGGCAACAATCCTCGGAGCATGGTGATGAAAAAATTTTTTACTTCAAGTATCTAAAATTCCACGATCAGCTCAATAGTTCCTCGATGATGTCAAAATTCATGGTGCAAAGAACTATTTTTATTAGGGGTTTTCTACAGGCAAATAAAACCAATGTATTATCTCTTAAACAAAGCGGTGACAAAGCTATAGATACCAACTTTAAATGGCCCAGATGGCAGGTGTTTTTTCGCAGCCGGGGCCGTTAGTACGTCTTTCAGAAATGTCCGACAGAAACCGAATCTGCCAACCTGGAAGGGTAATGCCTCACCTCGATGTTCAGCCAGGGCCTACTACTCGGCAAACGCCCTTTTCAGGGCGGGCAGATGTGTCCTGTCAGGGCACACCGTCAACAAGGTCCGAAGGCCAGCAGTCTTGCAGCTGAACATGGAAGGCCTTATTGCAAGCAAGATGAATGTACTTCATCATCTCGCTGTGCAGTATGAGGCACTGGTCGAGACAGCCGTGTAGCTGACAGACTCATCTTAAAGAAGTTTCCTAGGTCACAACATCGACCCTCGCTTATTGTTCCACCCAGACTTGCTCTGCCTGTTCCGAGCAAGCCTGTTAAGCGATGGAACTTCCGCAAGGCCAACTGCAGCCACTACAATGCATTGACCAACAAACTTGCCAAGAGTTTGTTGACACCAGATTTACCGGATGTGGATCTGGCCTAACAGGACTTCTGCAATGTCATCAGAACAGCGCCCAAACATTCTGTCCCACGCGGTCGTCAAAATAACCACATACCGTGTTGGGATGCTGAGTGCGAAAACCTCTACCGGTCATTTCTGCAGTCGCCTGAAGAAAGCGACTCTAACGGGGCTGCCACTGCTCTGCTCCTCAGGCTCGACAAGAAACGAAGAAATCGATGGTCCGAGACGGTTCAGACTATTGACTTTTCGCACTCTAGCTGAAAGACATGAAGTATATTAAACAACCTAACGGTAGATCACGGCGCTCCCCTCGTCACTCTGCCGTCTCAGCTAACGCTATTGCGTCCCAGCTAATTAGAAACGGCAGATGCGAGGGTATTGACCGTCAGTTATCTCGAAAGAAATGTCAAATCTTTGGAGGGCCACTCCAACAAGTTCAATAAACATCTCTGTAAGTTTTACTTCTCAGGAGTTCGCTGCTGCCCTCAAACACCTGAAACTAGGAAAAGCTTCAGGCCCAGATTCTATTTGCCCGGAGCTAATAACCAATGCTGGAGCTGCACTGAAGTCCTGGTTATATGGCTTCCTTTCTTCCTGCCTGCGCCACCTCAAAACTTCAAAAGTCTTGAGAATAGCACTGGTAGTGGCGATCCCTAAACCCAAGAAGCCTGTAGAGAACCCGAAAAGCTATCGTCCCATCTCCTTACTTTCCGTCCCTTACAAGATCCTCGAGAGGCTCATACGCGCTCGTGTTCAGGCGATTGTTGACCTACTTTTCCCTAGGAAGCAGGCTGGGTTCCGACGGGGAAGGTCAACCGTGGATCAGACAGTTTTGCTTACTCAAAACGTCGAGGATTCGTTTGAGGCCAAGAAGAAGGCTGGTGCCGTGTTTGTCGATCAGACAGCTGCTTACGACACTGTCTGGCACCGTGGTCTCACCTATAAGTTGCTTGGGCTTCTACCGGATAAGCACATGGTCCGGATGATCATAGAACTTGTCCCGAATAGAACCTTCACGCTCACTATTAGTGACAGCAAGCAAAGCAGGTTAAAAAGTTAGCGAAACGGCCTCCCACAGGGATCGGTCTTGGCCCCCTCCTTTTCAACATCTACACATACGATATGCCTTCCATGACTTCCCAGAAGTATGCATACGCTGATGACTTAGCATTGCTGTATGCTTCTCGAGATTGGAAGGCTGTGGAGGACACTCTAAGCCAAGACATGACTACACTTTCAGCTTATCTCCATACTTGGAGGCTGAAGCTCAGGAATACGAAAACGGTGACAGCGGCCTTTCATCTTAACAACACAGAGGCCAAACGTGAGCTTAATGTTTACAACAATGGCAACCTATTGCCATCCTGTCCAGTCCCAACATATCTTGGGGTAAAGCTGGACAGGTCGCTCACTTTCCGTCACCGTCTAGAGACTGCGCAAAAAACTCTCCACCCGAGTCGCGCTGTTGAGGCGACTTGCGGGATCTGCATGGGGTGCAGGTGCCAAAACATTGAGCATCTCTGCTCTTTCCTTGGTCTACTCCACAGCTGAATACTGCGCACCAGTTTGGTGTCGCAGTACGTATACTCGCCTCATTGACAGCATTCTTAATGATGCTTTGCGCATTGTCATTGGATGCTTGCGTCCCATACCAACAGAGGACTTGCCTGTCCTCGCAGGCATCCAGCAAGCTGAGTTTCGCCGATTAGAAGCGACACTCTCTTTGGCGAATCGTGCTATCCATGACCCCGACCATGTACTACACGGACAGTTGGTTGGGCAGCAGGATGCGCATCTTGGTAGACTTAGATCAAGATGCCCATTTGTACCTGCTGCGTGGATACTATTAGGTAGTTTGTCTTAACTGGATATCCGCGTGAAGCACTGGACAAAACATAAATGGAACGCGGACTACTTGGAGAGTACTTCAAGGGTCCGTGCTTTCATTCCCAGGGTGAGTTCAAGGCCACTTGGAATGCGTCTGCCCAGAACATCTTGGGTAAGGCTCAATCGTCTGCGGACTGGTGTAGGACGTTTTTACTCGTCCATGTACAAACGGGACCTCGCTCCATCACCAAATTGCGAATGTGGCGCCACTGAGCAAATTGCAGATCATGTTATATCTTCATGTCCCCTACAACATGTACCAAGAGTAAGGGTTGGTTTCAACTACGCGTAAATAACGTAAAGATTCTTTGTTTTTCTGTTCCATTTTATGCGCGGAGCGTTTTTGCCCGTAAAATAACTTCAAATAGACAAACAGAAAATACTTACGCTACGACGGCAGGATACGCCTAATGGACACCAGCCTTAACACGAGATCTGCAGGTTTTGCATGATGCAGCTCGATGTTGGCTTAACACCACCACTGCCAGCGTCTAATCTGGGTAGCGCAGCAGCCCGGGGAGATAAAAGGATAGACCCTCGACCCTGGTCTTGATTTGCGCTGGCGTGGCTGGTGTTTGGGTGCCTGACCAAACAACGACGACGACCAACTTTAAATGCCTATCCAAAAACAGCAGATTTTCTTCAGCAATAACTAGTAACACAAAAACCCATAACGAACTACAATTAAAGGACGATCTGCAGTGCTCTCTTTCATCAATCGAACCTCGCATCTGGATGTTAACAATAACAAGACGAGTGAAATAAATTGCATTAATGTGAACACGTTTTCATGCCTGGCCATTAAAAAAAAATCGCTTTTTGATAACTAGCATGAAAAAGAGTTTTAAAAAATACAAAAATTTCTTTCGTACTGGTTATTGCATAATTAAAATATATTCAGTTAACAAGGTCTTTCATATATAAGCTATTGATTGCCTATAATAGCGCACATTGGAAATATGGAAGAGATAGCAAGCCTTAAATGAGTTAAAAATTTAAGGAGCACTTGAAAAACAACTTTAGAAATTCGCTGCTCAAACAATGTCAGCACTAAAAATCGCGTTGTGACACTGCTTAAAATAAAAAGACTTTGATTGATTTTATGCTTGGCAACACTTCTGTCATGTACACTGTACAGGCTAAAGCTAAATAATCTGATTTTGTAAAAAGCTGATGTGTTGCAAGGTAGTTTATCACATAGTTTTGCTACTATATAATGCTAACTACTAATATTGTGTTTTGCTTTCTATCCTATTTGAATAAGTAAACTGATAAAGATTAACTTGTGTAATCTTTTGAGTTAAATTGAGTTAGAAAAGTTACAAATTCTAAAAAAGCCAGAGAAGGAATATTCGGGCTCGTTAACTGGCTTTAGTAAGAAAGTAGATCACAAAGGTTAAACACTGACGTAAAACCTAGTTTAACATCTAAAACCAATTTTTCATTACAAAGCCCCTATTTCAGTCGCTGTAAAAACAACATAGTGTTCATGTTTACAAAGATTCGGTTGTATTTAAAGAACTAAAAGCTAGTAATGTGGCCCACCGTAAAATGGGTAAAATCTCTATTTTTAAACTTTTTTCTTTTCTAGATCAGTTCCATGAGAAGCAGTTCAAGTGAGAATGGAAAACTCTCTTAAATGGAATTTTCCTCTAGGGAAAGCAACACAGTCTCATTTTCATGACCATGTGATCAATGTCTATCATAAAACAGTTTTCAAGCCCACAAGACAACACTGCCGACAATTTTTTTTCATTTAAAACACTTGCAATTATATACAGGATGAGGTATATAACAACAAGTTAAATGTAAATCTAATCTTAATCTCAATAAGCAACAGCAAAACAAGGTTTTTAAGAAAAGATATAAATGAATATCTACTCGTTAACCAATATCTTTTTCTTCACCAATAGTTATTTTACCTTCACAGAAATCTCTAGCATTATTCCAGCCAGAAAGTTGGTTGAAAAACAAATACGTTATTGCATTGTTCTGTGACTCAAAGTCAGCATTCATGCCTTAAAATATGTGGGAGCAAAATAATAACGATCAGTAACATCTTGGTACCAGTAATATAAAGTTACATACACAAATATACTAGAAATCATATACAACAAAAGTTTCTAATTATACAAAACAAACATCTCTGATATATGTCTCGTAATGAGGAAATCAATATTAACTTTATTTCAGAAACCAAAGTTTAATGGTAAAGGGAAACTACTGAGGCAAGAAAAATATAAACAAGTTATGAAAAAAGTACATACATCCGTTTAGAAACACACACAAGTACACAAAAAACAATCATTATAAAGTAAACAAAAGTATTATATTATTAAGCTGAACAAAGATTATAATGATGATTAAGGTACAACTTCAATTGCATAACGTTACAGAAACATTGAAATGCTAAAACACAAACATTAACACACAAGTCACATATACCATAGGCTAACAACTCAACGCTATTGCGCAATTATACATTTGTTTACAAGGCACGCAGTTTGGTTGTACATGATTAAAGTGTATTTCTTTTTTAAAATTTCAATTTCAGCAACACTGCAGAGAAAACAGAAACACATCACAAATTTAGATTTATCAATATCTGAATGCAGTGTACCGTATAACCAGCCTAAATTTTTCTAGAAATTTGCAATGCAGAGCTAAAATTACAGCTCAGTTAGTTACAATGACTTGGATCTAAATGCAATGTTAACTTTAAATTTAGCTGACTTCAAAATAATTTTTGTAAAAAGATATAAAATAGACAATTTACACTCAGGGAAGTACCCAGGCAAAAATGTTAGAAATGGGGCAGTAATTTTTACTTTAGATAATTGTTAATGATAACCTATTTTTTAATTTCCCAAGATTCAAAGTGGCATTAAGATGGTATAGAGTTAAGGATTTTAGAAGTTAACCAGATACTAAATGGATTTTAAAGGCATCTGCTGTAGCTTGTTTCTGTGATGACTTTTTAAGGGCATTTAAAAATTCAGTCAAAACAGAACTATCATAGTTTTTTGAGGGGCAACTGCTTCTCCCTTGGCTATATTTTTGTCAATACCTTATCTCCAAACTGTGAAAAAAAGTTATGAGATGGTTAACTACTATTAGCTTACCTGAAGCCCATGTACAATCACTAGCAGAGCTCATAGTATCATGAAACAAACGATTGCATAAACATATATCAACACCAGCTGGAGTTTGACTGCAATATCGATGGTTTACACAAGAAGGATCGTTGGCACAAATGTAAGAAGTTTGTGCAGAAACTACCATAAACCATAAAACTAGTCAGATGAATAAACCACAATTAGTTATAAGTATTTTTGAAAACCAGAAAACCCTTACAGTTATGCTTCCTTAGAGATTAACTACTCGAAAGTGGCTGTTTTGCTCACTTCGGTAATTCTTGCTCCTTTTCCTAATTTCTAATTTTGAGGACCTTGTGTTTGGAAATCAACTATTTAAAAGTGATTGTTTTGTCTAGTTTAATCAATGATCTAGTGAAAACTCCTGCCTCAACAAAGTTTAGACTTTTTTGACGGCCTCTTAAGAATAAATCAAAATTTAGGGAGTTGTTGCCCCTTGCTGTTTAGAATCTATGGTTCTAATTAGTACTGTACTTGTCAGCATTGTCCACGATATCCACATTATCTAAGGTTGGGTTAGGATACGGTTGTGGGTGAAAATTAGGCCTAAGTTTAGTTGACATCAAAAGACATTGTGACGAACAACGTGCACAATGAGAATTGATACCGGTAGTATAGCCTACTATCTAATAGGACTCTTTCTAACAATACCTAAAATTTGTGTCAGACTCATTTTAAAGTTACAAGCTCTGCAAGATGTGCTGCCACAGCGCTCTTCTCATAACAAACTCCAAGCAACAAAAATTGCCAGCAAAATCTTTCCTTGGTAGCTGCAAGGAAATACAGACGTGCAACTTGACCTGGTAAGGTTTTGACATCATCAAACCAATCACGCCAAGAGTTAAAAAACACTAAGCAGATCAACCTGACCACAAAAGCTATAGCCTAAGAGATTTTAAAATCAATGCAAACCACTTACCATCATTAACATTTGGCAGAAAGATGCAACCTGAACAAAAAGTGAAATAATAAAGTACAGTCATTTAAGATAGACCAAAGCAACTGCCATTAAATTATCAACAGATACACAAATATCTTACCAAAACCGAAAAAAATAATAATCCGCGGAAATTCTTGCAACCATTTCATTTTAAGCATACATTTATGTGTTATGTACGTATCAGAGTTAAATTTCACGACCAACAACAGCAGACCACAAAACTTGAAATAACCAAGTGACAAATTTAAAACAAATTGCACATTATTTAAAGGGATTTCCCCAAATGTGTTTGCAAACTTTTACCGCTTTCGATTTAAATTTTGTACTAAAATAAATTAAAGGAAGGTTTCTCTCACGTGATCAAACGTCATCGAAATTCTCTTTCAAAAAAAGTGGCTGACCAGATTCTAAATCTTTAGAGTAAAACTGTAGCTCGAATCAGTCAACAGTAATGCTCAAACTTTATCAAGAACAAATTGAATTTACTAAAAAAGCATCATTAGTGTTCTTATTCTAATAGGAAGGTTGCACGCTCGTGATCAAACGTCATCAAAGTGGGCTTTCGAAAAAAGTGGCTAAACAGCTTTCAGTGTTTTTGTATTGAATTGAATGGGAGTGATACCGTTTTTTTGCAAATTAAATGAATAAACTGGACGGTTGTCAAATGAACGTTAAATATGTTGTTTTACTGATGTTATGAAATGAATCTGAAGTCAAAGTAAGCTAAGATGTGTTAAGGTTTATTTGTTATTGCTACTAGTTAACCTAGTTTTATGGGCTAAGCATGCAGGCTCATTTGTAGTCAGCTTCTGGTAAGATTTCATATTCGAATAATCAGCGTATCTGGGAATACTGAGTTCAAGTTAATTGTAATGTGCAACTTTTACAGCATATTTAGTTGGATAAGCATACTGAAAAGTTGTAAACCTAAATTATACTGTAGCCTAAATGACAGGGCAGACTTCTGTACCGTTTGCCATGAGTTGGGTTAAATAATGATGGATATAATCACTAGTCCTTTGAAATTTTTTGTCAATAATGCTTGCAGACCGGTTCCATTGTCAGATGTAATTTTGTGAACTTCACTTTTTCTTAAACAATTTTTTGGGCTATTGCTTCGGCTCCTGGACCAAGTAGTCCAAACATAATCAAAAACTTACGGTACCGGTAGTAATGATCTGATAATTGCTGATGTACCTACGGACATATAATACCGTAGGCAAGAGATTTTTTTAACAAAGGAATAAATGATATTTAGATGATACTTTTCTTGAGGCCGATTTTTCGGTCAATTGGCACACTTGTAGCGTAACGACAGGCATCCGACTGTAATCCGAGTTAAAATGCGTGTACTCCATGGGGCGACTAGTCAGTTCTAGTTCACTCCATGTGGCGATATGCGAAGGAACGGAGAAGGTTGCTGAGGTCGCAACATGCCTTCCCCGCCAACGTTGAGAAAGTGAGGTTTGCCGGGCGAAGTAAGTGAGATTCCCGCCAAGACTTCAATGGAAGGCGATCTTGACGTAAGGGCTCGGCGACTCGACGATGGCTTGTGCTGCTTGACTGAAGACGTTACCGTACATCGGGGGAAATGTAGCTTTTTCCTGGAGTCATCATTGTTGCGCGACGGCAGGCATCCGACTGTAATGCAGGTTGAAATGCGTGTACTCCATGTGGCGACTAGTCACTTCAATCATGATAGCTACTGAACGTAGATGGCGATCTATATATGAAGCCAAATGTTGTTGTTGAGTTTTTGATGGTGGTTTGTAGTTCAAGTTGCTGAGGCTGCTACACACAGTACTAAGTTTAAATTAGCCAACTAAACGGCCTGATCTCAACCGAATCCTCTTTGGTAAAATTTATTTGTTTCCGAATAACTACCAAGCAATAATTCATTCCAAACTTTAATCAATTTCTCATTAGTATTCAAAATAACCTAAAAAGTTGGTATTCGCTCTACACCTTTCCATCATAAATTACAGCTTTTAGCCAGTCACTTTTTTTGAGCGAAATATTTGACGTCATATAAAGCCTTTCTGTAGGATCTGCTTTTATTCAAATGTTTGTTTCAAAATTTCAAATAGAAAGTGAACTTCACACTTGTTAAGCTTAACACCTTAACCTTAACATAAACACTTTAACATCAATCTTAACAACTTCAGTTGTTGACGCTAACATCTTCACCTAAACATTTCAAATTTTATTTGGAGCGAAAAAAGTGGCTGGCCAAAAGTTGTAATTTATGATGGAAACGTGTAGAACGAATACCAACTTTTTAGGTTATTTTAAATACTAATGAGAAATTGATTAAAATTTGGAATGAATTATTGCTAGTTAGTTTCTTGGAAACAAATAATTTTATCACAAGCGATTTGGTTAAGATTAGGCGTTTCAGTTGGCTAATTTAATCTTAGTACAGTGTGCCAATTGACCGAAAAATCGGCCTCAAGAAAAGTATCATCTAAATATCATTTATTCCTTTGTTAAAAAAATCTCTTGCCTACGGTATTATATGTCCGTAGGTACATCAGCAATTATCAGATCATTACTACCGGTACCGTAAGTTTTTGATTATGTTTGGACTACTTGGTCCAGGAGCCGAAGCAATAGCCCAAAAAATTGTTTAAGAAAAAGTGAAGTTCACAAAATTACATCTGACAATGGAACCGGTCTGCAAGCATTATTGACAAAAAATTTCAAAGGACTAGTGATTATATCCATCATTATTTAACCCAACTCATGGCAAACGGTACAGAAGTCTGCCCTGTCATTTAGGCTACAGTATAATTTAGGTTTACAACTTTTCAGTATGCTTATCCAACTAAATATGCTGTAAAAGTTGCACATTACAATTAACTTGAACTCAGTATTCCCAGATACGCTGATTATTCGAATATGAAATCTTACCAGAAGCTGACTACAAATGAGCCTGCATGCTTAGCCCATAAAACTAGGTTAACTAGTAGCAATAACAAATAAACCTTAACACATCTTAGCTTACTTTGACTTCAGATTCATTTCATAACATCAGTAAAACAACATATTTAACGTTCATTTGACAACCGTCCAGTTTATTCATTTAATTTGCAAAAAAACGGTATCACTCCCATTCAATTCAATACAAAAACACTGAAAGCTGTTTAGCCACTTTTTTCGAAAGCCCACTTTGATGACGTTTGATCACGAGCGTGCAACCTTCCTATTAGAATAAGAACACTAATGATGCTTTTTTAGTAAATTCAATTTGTTCTTGATAAAGTTTGAGCATTACTGTTGACTGATTCGAGCTACAGTTTTACTCTAAAGTTTTGATTTGGTGGCATTCATAGCGGAATCGTCATTCGCTTTCACTTTCCTTGAGATTTTCCTAAAATTGGTATGATTTATTTTCTGACCAGTTTATGTATTTTTGCTTTGCATTGGAGTGATATCGTTTTTTAAGAATAAAATGGATAAAATAGACTGTTGTTAAATATGTTTTTTAGTGATCCTATGGAATGAATTCAAAATTAAAGCAATGTAAACAGTGTTAAGGTTTACCTGTTGATGGCTAGTTGTTGGCCTAGTTTTATGGGCTTAATATGTACTGGTATAGGCTTATTTGTAGCCAGTGTAGGGTGTCGCGCCTTGCACTTCATCAAGCTGTCATGCCAAACACCTTTTTGTCCTTCTTCATTTTTTTTTGCAAGTCTGCTTTCGGCGGCTCATCTTCTCTCTTCGGCAATTTTTTGGCAAATTGGCACACAGTAGGCCTACTAAGCTTGGACTCCCCAATTGAAAGGTTCAGTCTCAACCGTATCACTTTTTAATTAAATTTATTTGTTTTAGTGAAACAAACTATCATTAATTTGCTCCATTATTTGATTAACTTCCATTGGTCGTTAAAATAACTCCTAAAGGTGATGTTCACCCATTCCTTTCCAGCATAATATAATTTAGGAAGCCATGTAACTTTGAAAATCCATACAATGATACAACATAGCAACACTAAACCACTTTTCATTTTTGATAATTTACTTACACACACTCTAAGCTAAAAATTTTCTGCTCACATCAAGTCCTTGTCAAAGCATCTTTAATAGCTATTAGTAGAAGCTAATTATGATATCAAACTAAAGCTTTAGAACATTAATATAGGCTTAGGCTATACACCACCTAAGCAAGTCAGACTACATAGAAAATTTAAGGTTACAGCAACATATACCGGTGACAAATATATCGTACTAGGGATATGTATGTTCATTTACAAGGACAAAGTATTGCAGCAAATCGATAGCATAGCTTTGGGTTTCACAATGGTCAATTTTTTCCTCGCCGACTTCTTCAACAGAATGTAGATCGCTCGCTTAAATTATTATATTACAGATATGTCGATGACATTTCCGCTGTAGGCCTATTTGACAAGGAATGCGTCTGCGCTGAGTATTTTTATTTAATAAACTCTCAGCATAAAAACATATAGTTCGCTATGGAAAAATCGTGTGGTACATTTTTATTTTTCGAAATAGAGCTAAAAATAAAAATGATAATTTTGTATTTACAAAATTTCTGTGTATAATCTGAGTGGCTGAGGTAATGTAAGGCATTTGGGTGGGTTCCTACGAAGATTGGAGGTATACCTGCTGGAGAAGGTGACATGGGTCCCCCCAAAAGAACGAGAGTTGAACTCCGAGGAAGGTGCACCATAAATGTACCCATATAGAGCAGGTATGGCATTGCACTGACCTTCCTCTCCAAATTACATTGTCGACCCACGCAAGAGCAGGGTTTGAATGAACGTTGCCGCTCTTCAGAATAAGGAGAAGGTGAAAAAGAGATAGGCAGGAAAGCAACAGAAGACTAGCTGTTGATCAAATTGCTGCGCTGACTTCTTGATTTTATTGATTAAAGCGGTCTATTGATTAAAATTTGCACATATTTACTGTACAACACATTTTTTCAGTTATAATTTGTTTGGAATATACCCATAATTTTCTGCTTTTTACTCCGTACTTATATCGTAGTTTTAGTTGCATTTACGATTAACGAATACTTACCTAATATCGCCTTGAAACGAAGAATGAAGATACAACTGTGTTACGCTTAAAAGATGCTGTATGATTTGGAAATAGGAAATAAACCTGCGTTTAGGTTGCCTTTGAGAAACAGCACTTGTTATGTAGGCCTATCTGGTTATGGATATTTGCGATGCCACAAAATTAAAAAGCCCATAAGAACAGCATTCTCACTAGATCTCGGTTCTTAGCTCAGTACAGAAGCACAATATTGGAACTAAACTTTTGTCTTTAAACAACCTCAACAGTATGTTACAAACATATTTACTTTACAAATGGCAGCAAGGTAACAAAAAGTATTCACAATAGTTACTTGAAAGGAATTGTACAAGCACATAATTCCTAGCGTGTTATTACAACAATGAAGTGTCGTTATACGACAGCATGTCGTTGAAACCTCTACACTCAAACTCAGATGGAATGTAATACCCAGCACTTAAGGCTACCGTATTTAAAGGCTGCGTTGATGTAAAGTGGACCAAAGTATTTAAAGTAGCGAATGCAAAGTCGAAGAGTGGCGGGAGAAATCAAGTCCCTCGTAAATACCTTAAGGTAGCCAAGAGAGTTTTCGGTTTTACGCAATCTATTAACTAGAGTAGTATCAGAACTGTAAATATAAATAACTTGGTAATTAAAAAATTGATGGCACTGGAATATGGCAATGATCTTACTCAAAATCTAGGCAGTCCTAAACATATTTCAACTTCGGTCCAAAATAAATACAACTCCATCAAGAATACCTTAAATAGCAAGGCGTCTGCTTGAGGGATACAAGTCACTTAACACTTTGCACCACGAAAAAACTGCACTGTAAATTAAAGCTCACGATTCCAGAAATCGTTCATTTACTAACTTAAAACAAAACAGAATGCCACACTTAACGGGCATTTTTTGCAACGTGCAAATACAAGTTATTGTTTTTTCAAGGCAAACCTAAAAGCAGTGACAAAGTACGTTTTCTAAATGCATCATGTACGCCTTAAAAATGACTGCAACAACGAATCTGCCAAGAACATTTTGTGTGAAAAAAACGAAAATACAAATGTACGTTGTCCACCAAACAACGCATCGTGACTGGCAATATTCAACACAAAACTGGTGATATAAAAACTACACCTCAAAAGTTTCACACTCCGAAATCGGACTTTGGTTCAGATTCGCTTTCACGATTGTTTTTATGGACCCACAAATGGCCGTTGAGAGACTCCTTTTGAGCGAATTTTCGATGGCACACAGGACACTCGTACTTGGCCAAACCCTGGGACTGATGAGCTTCCAAATGACCTCGTAAGTTCCGATTTCGTTTGAATCCACGACCGCAAATATTACACCAAAATCTGAAAAATTCTTTACTTTTAGTTAAGCTAACACTTTACGGTAGCACCTAAGGTCCTGAGCAGCTCAAGCTTTGACCTAAAACATAGCTTTTACAATTTAAATGCAAATGTTGGTTGACATCATGACAAAGAGCATGGACCATAGTGACATAGAACCGCAGCGCTATCTCATATTTTTGTTTTGTTTCAATATGAAAACCCTTTGTTCTTACAACAGCGCTCAAAAGCGTAGTCAAAACTAGGCCGATTATTTGGCCTCGTGCACAGTGGCGTGGTTCTTGTAACAAGAGCACGTCATACATCGGTATGATGATTAGACAACTATTTGTCAGAATTGAAAACCATCTTTCCAATAATTTAAGTTCATCTAACTCTACCATTAAATCTCATCGCGATCAGTGCAAAGCTGCAGAGAAAAAATAGCAGCAGAGCAAAACTTTACATTATTAAAAAAGTGCCGTTTTAACACTGAAACCGAGCTAATGGAAGCGCTGCTAGCTAAATGCCTTAAGCCATCTGCACGTGTTCCATTGAAAGGTGTAGTGTCAAAACGTTACTAATTTTGTCAATAGTGTCCAGTACCATTTAATTTAATTTTGGATTTACAGATTTATTTGTTTTGCCCTGATGAAGTTCCCGAGAGGGGACGAAAAGCTTCGGTGTTTTTTGTTTATGTTAGTTTTCTTAGATTTATTTGATTGTTTTAAAATGAACTACCATGGATTTTTGGTTGGCTTATCAAAACTTGGCTTTCTTTTGTTATTGATCTCTTCATGGCATGACAAAAACTTCAGTGCTTTTATAGTTTAATTAGATTGCTTTCTATTAAAACTTTCTTAGCATTCTTTTGATAAGTTCAAGTCCTATAGCTTATTTATCTAAATTTTCTCGATTCAAAACGTGGCAAATGTTGCCATCGGGGCCACAACATTTTCATTTTTTACAAAGAAAGGTGCCACAGCGAAATCGGCCTGCATAGTGAGCTGGCCCTGATACCGGCTCCCCACCCCGTTTTTGCTTTCGCGTCTCTCTCTTCATGAACTTCTGGTCTGTTAAAGGCAGTTGTTCGGCTTTTGTAACTTGAGTCTCCGGCCATGCGCATATCCAGGAAAAAGGTCGAGCAACAACAACGGCAACATTAACAGAAAAAATGTAACTAAAGAATGCTTACTTAAATTCTTCTGTGGTTGTAGATGATTGCTGTTCCATCACTTCTTTCCTGCAAAATAACGGAAGTTCTATTTCCTAATTGTAAAAAGACATTTTTACCAAACTTTCATTGTCGTTTAGAATGAAACTTCACACATCATCGAAACATCAAAAATTCATGCAATGCATGAAGCCACGTCAGTAATTAGGGAGGTTGGTGGTTGATCGCTTGATGTATAAATTCCTTTTCACCAGGCCATTCTCTCCTCGCTTTCGCTAGCTTTTTAAATTACTTTACTTTAAACATTCTTCCTTTCCACATACACGTAAAACTGTAAAAAGAGAGCACAGCTGGCCCTACCTTCCAATTTACCTGTTTCTCTTATTGGCTGCATTATATTCTCCCGGCATCCCGTCGCTTGCCTCCTCCAAATCTGCAGCTTTCATTCCATGCATTGAAGAAGCATGCCTCCTCAGGTTATGAAGGTTACGAAACATTTTTCCGCATTCCGGACAGGTAAAAACCGCTTCCGCATAACGGGCCTCCGTCACTTTTTTATCTTTTTCCTAAGGAAAAAAATTTGAATTATAATGCTAAATGGAAGTGAAAAATCCGCTACGGTAATCCGCTTGAAAACTGAAGTAAAAAATCCGCTACGGTAATCCGCTTGAAAACTGAAGTAAAAGATCCGCTAAGGTAAGCAACAGCTACAATTTTCAACTGCATGGTTGCAATGCAGCCGAAAAGCGCATAGTATATCCTAATCCTGATGGCAAAAAAGCACTTTATAGGAGCTGGTCCTGCTTGACCGCACTGTTCGTCGCAGGAACGCACTGTATCTGCAGTGCATGCAACTCCGAAGCACGTCGAAACACAAGCCATGCGAAATTTTGGAAAAGGCAACTTCTTTCATCTCTGAGTAGCCAAACAGTCCTGATTAACATTTTTATTGACCTTTATATTAAATATTTCTCTTGCATGGGTTAACCATTACTCTTAACTGTTTGACTATTTTAAAGTACAAGCCCTTCCAGATCAAATACAGGCAATCAGTTGAAGAGCAAGCCAGTACAATAGTACACAGTTGCAATAACATATCAGCATTTTAGTTACTGCTCACCGGAGCAGTGTGAATGAGCACGTGACATTTCAAATTCCATCTTCTATCAAAACCACGATCACACAATGGGCATTGGTACTTTCCATTCTCTCCTCGCATAATCTCATTCACAACAACAGGGTTAATGGCTGGCTTGCCTGAACATAATAAAGTTAGTTGTTGATAAAATATTAATGCATTGAGGTCGATGTGAATAAGTTAATAGTAGTTTATGGGGCAAATGATGCGACTTTTCAATGTAAATCTGCAAGACAAATATTGAAAAAGAAAAAAGCTTCTGACAGTGAAGGCGTGGATATAGACTGAAATAAAAACATGAAAAAAGAGTCATCCCTAGTATATCTGGGAAGTTATTACTGTACCATTGCCCTCCATATTTTAGCCTTGACAACAAAGCAAAAATCAACTTATTTGCTTTTACTAAAAAATTCAGCTGGTTTTGCCTTTATGTTCCCTATCTTTGTTTTTCAAAACTCCTAGGTGCGCTAGTGGTAGTCATTCGTCGCACTGTAACTGCGTATTGACTTCCATCTTAATGGCTTGGCTTTTTTAAAACAATTGTGATGTTGCACACGAATGATGACTGTGGCATCACAGTTGTTTCACACAAAAGTCAAATCATAAAGTTGGCAATGGAACGCAGCTAATGTGGTCTAGTTATAACATTAGGTAAAGTAATGTACTTCTCCGTGTTGAAACAACAGTAAAAACTGTTCTCCGGTCCAGTGCATTCTGCTTGGAAATAAATCGAAAAAAGCAAATTGAATAATCAGAACAACCTGTAGTATTTTATTGGGATATCAGATAAACACAACACATTTTAAGCAATCTTTCAAAAGAACTAAAACGCAAAAATCACATTGGTTCGGCAACTTCGACTACTTGGCGATAGGACAAAAAAACACAAACAAGCGGCACACCTCCAATTTTGTTTCGTGTCATTGATGGCGTAACACCAGACTTTCTTTTTGGGACTCGGTTAGGCTTCGAACCTGAAGCTTGAGAGACGGAGGTCACCTGGCCCTACAATGTATGGCATTAAAATCAAACGACCCTCTAAAAGAAAACAATAGGCTTTTACTGGAAGGGGTCAGACTCCTGGGATTCCGCTCCATGGTCTACTGCCATGCTTCCATTCAAAAAAAGGGTTAGCTTAAAGCAGTGGTTTCCAAACTTTTCGAATTCAACAACCCTTTAATGATTTCCAAACATCTTGCGTAGGCGCCGCTTATTATGACCAGGGATAATATGACCAGCCGCTTATTATGACCAATTTGGTACGGTCCGGAATTTCTCCATTTAAAATTCTCCGTTTAAAATGACCAACATTTTCTCCATCTTTCTTGTTACAGTACAGTATTTCTTCCAGCCACGCACTTATAACTTCGCCTTTTCAACATATTGTTACACACTGTACTAAATTTTACCGTCACTTGTAGTGTTAAAGTACTGTACTTTGTTCTACTGCCAACGTCACACTGTTACTTTGGGTAAACGATAAATTTGACGGTATTTGGACTTCTTGTGGCTTACGTCGTCGATTCAGGAGCTGTTATGGCGGCTTCGGTTTTTATAACCATTCGGATATCATGACCAAAATGGTCTGGTCCCAAGGTGGTCATACTAAGCGGCGTCTACTGTATTTGTTGTTTTTGTAGCTACGCGCTCAGGCTATTTAAGCTCCCCTGCAGTCTTATCCGTCAGGACTCAATAAACTCAGTTTCATATTTCACCCTCCACATTCCTTGTATTGTTAGGCGCCAAGCAGGAGATCTGTGAATACTATTTTTTAAGTTTTCCGTGGACGCGAAAAAGGAATTGAACTCTGGTCTATTAACTGTGAAATGGACGCTTTAATCACAACGGTACTGGAGCAGTTGTTGTACTTTCAGCAAACAACGTGAAGAACCGATCAAAACCAACACGTGTAATCAAACATTCAAATCTTACGATGGATGCGGTGCTGTTCACTTGGAAAAAACCCTTTATGAATTTGCTAACATGCTGAATTCTACTTTCTAACAAAGAAGATCAAAAGTGAAAAACCACTGAATAGCAAAGTTGTAACTTTAGTGTACAAACCAGTATAAAATTTTTACCATTCTAGCTGCGGTTTCTAGCAAAGTATTGTATTACTTACAACGATCATATCAGCATGAAACTCTTCCTGATGACTTTGCAGTTCCATTAATGTCTATAAATTAAAAATCGGTGAGAAATTAAAGTACAACATAAAAATATAAAGACAACCTGTACTACTAAACACTAAAAATTATTTACCAACAGGGCAGGCAATCACGTAATAACAAAAAACATTGTTGCATCACAGACACAGAAGTGGGCAAGCAAAAAGTGTTCTGAGACTAAGACTTGTGAGACTCACAACACTATTTACTTGCCCACTCCCTTCTGAGACTAAGACTTGTGAGACTCACAACACTTTTTACTTGCCCACTCCTGTATCTGTGATGCAACAATGTTTTTCGTTATTACGTGATTGCCTGCCCTGTTGGTAAATAATTTTTAGTGTTTAGTAATACAGGTTGTCTTTATATTTTTATGTTGTACAGTTTATATGTTACACTACCAACATCTACCGTTTTCTGAAAAAGCTCCCCGGTAACTAAGGGGAGCAAAACGTTAAATTTGAAAAATAAATTGTCGAAAGAACGAATCGATCTGATTGAAATATCGTTACACTCGACATACGAAGAATGCCTGCTATATTTGAGAAATTAAAGAGCAAGTGCGATCTAGACTCTCACAAAATGTACTACACACTGAAATACAACTTCAACCTGGTTCCAGCTAAGGGAAAACCCATTAGTCTTGTTGGTGGTAGAGAATTTTAATATAGCTTTGAAAAAAGCTGTTTGAGCCATAAGCTTTTCGTGATGCTCTCATCAGTGGCGGTATCGCGTCAAAAGGGAAGATCTACAGTGAATAAGTGTTTTATGTGAATAATTTGGACGTTAGGCAATCAAGACAAGCCAATGATAGCACTAGTATTGTAAAGTGCGCCAAAGAAAAGTGCAGCAAGAGGTCAAACAAGAACGCCGCGATTATCGAAAGAGTTTGAGAGTGTAAACAGACTCCTTCTGTCTGCATAACACCGGGCGCCGAGTCTTGATACAAGCAGCCTCTAAGAGATTAAGATGGAAAGAGCTGCGTGCTGTGGCGAGGTTCAAGAACCACATATTATCATAGTTTAATGCACATTGATCATTATCTAAAAGATGCTGACCAATGGCAGAGTCACAATTCGGCTTGGTGTCGTTTCGTTTGCACGATCTGTGTGGTGGAGATCGGCGTGGACGGATCAATTGCTGTCTAAACCATTGCGGAACATGTTGCTTGATGCAATCCTGTAGTCGTTGAGATGTTCGTTTTACATACAGACTATCACAGTGGCACTTATATTCATATATGACAGAACTTTTCTGAGTGGTAGGTAGAACATCCTTGCGGGCCACAGGCAGCATGCGCCTAGACGCAAAGACCAAGCGGGTGCTGACGGAACCATAGCAGCTTTCCACGACGGTTTTGACTTCTTTTTCCGAGTTTGGGGAGGGCTTATCCATCCAAGGGACTCTCAAGTACATCGGACACTTTTCTGGGCCGAATCGCTTAAGAGTGGAGAACTGAGCGATTTTCTTGGCGATCTGGGCGTTGATGACGTTTTTAGGATAGCCACTTTCCAGTAATATTGTTTTGATCTGTTCTACTTCTACATTGAATCTATACTTGGTGCAAATCATTAGAGCTCGATGCTCTAATGTAGATATTAGACTTATTTTAAGTTTGAGAGGACGAAAGGACTCCCAACGTAAATACTGGCCGGTGAAAGTGGGTTTCCGGTATACACTGGTTTCAAAGCCAATATCTGTTCTTTTGACCTATTTTACATCAAGAAACGGTAGACATTTTCCTTTCTCTTTTCCAAAGGTGAATTTGAGGGATGGATGAAGGCAGTTGAGTTTGGTCAGGAATTCATCTGTTTCATCTTCGTGATCGAAGATGGCAAACGTGTCGTCAACATATCTGAAGTATGTTGGAGGCTTCTGCGTTTGAGAAAATAATTTTTTTTCATAATATCCAACAAAGATGTTAGCCAAAGCCGCACCAAGTGGTGATCCCATGGCTACTCCGTCTGTTTGCTTGTACATAGTGTTATTGAAACTAAACTCAACCGAGGATGTATCGCTCTTCATCAATTCAACAAACACGTCCTTTGGAATGAGTGGTTGTAAATCAGAATCGTCGTAAAGGGCTTCTGAACAAATTTTGATGGTTTCATCAACGGGAACGTTGGTAAACAAGCTGGACACATCAAAGGAACACATGAAGACATTAGGGTCGATGTCAAGATTTTGCATGGTCTTAGCAAACGTAAACGAATCTGAATTGCAATGTGACGAAAACCGCTCCAACACAAGTTGTAATAGGTCAGCCAACCACTTGCCAAGTTCATGATGGGGCGAACCTGTCATAGACAGTATAGGGCGAAGCGGAGTGTTTTTTTTGTGTGTTTTTGGCAAACCATACATTCGAGGACTTTGCGATCCAGTTGGTCGTATTGCTTCTAGGGTTGCCAACCGTCCTTTATTCCAAAGGACAGTCCTTTAATTGAACTCTTCTGTCCTTGTCCTTAATGAAATTAGAATTGTCCTTTATTTCTAGCATCGCTTTTACTACAAGAGCTGAAAAAGATTTGAAAAGTAAATAAGATATCAATTTCAGCAAAGTTGTCCCGTTTGTCTGCACTAGCCTCTTGGATTCTGTCGAACACACCGCGGGTAGCACGATTAGTGGGAGCAAAACCTGTGATGAACTTTTTTTGGTAAACCCTTCCTTATTGGCCAATTGACTCCGGTAACCGAGGTGATGGCAGCGCCAGCCAATTTGTAGCAGAGTGATGTGATAATTAATTTTAAACTTAGGAATACGTGTCGCAGTGTCCTTTATTGAAATTTGTCAAAGTTGGCAACCCTAATTGCTTCATATATCCACTTCGACATAAGATCGGTTTTGACTAAGTCAAGCAACTGCTTCTGAAGGCGCGATTCAACGCTGGCTGTGTTGTTATTGCTGGAGACAGGACCAAATCTTCAATTTCGATTGATCATCAAGAATCTCGTTCATTTTATCCACATAGTAGCTTTTATTCAAAAGGACAATGACGGAGCCTTTGCCAGGTTTAGTGATAATGATATCATCATTCTTTCGTAACCTGTTGATTGCACGAAAGCACTCTTAGTGCTTTGTGAAGTCACGAGAATCTATCGTGCTGTCACAATACAAATGTGCAAGGTCGGAACTCTTAATGTTCAGTACAGTTTAGTTCAATACAAATGTTCAGAACTCCTAAGTTCTCTGCAGCCTTTCTCAAGGCTTGCATATCTAAGAGTTGCCCCAAAGCACATTGTGGCTCGTATTGAACGATCACGAACTAGGCACAGCGCAGAGATGGAACGCGCTTTTTTACCAGATGATGTTGAAAAGCTAATAGAGCAATCAAGGAAGCTACGAACAGTTTACCAATCATATTGGTGAGCGGCCCTCGAATTTCTAACCCTCTTCGACAAAATCAGATTTTGCAGATACCTGGCATTACTTGATGGAAGAACGGAATCGAAATCCAAGAGCAAAAGTGAGTGCTTACTTCACTCAGACGAGACCGTTTCGGCAATGCTCTCGGTGATACTACAAGGCATATTCTGAATCTCTCAGATTATTACTTATCTGACACTGAAAGTTTCGTGCTGTCGCATGGTCTCAACTTTGGGTTGCCACCCAGGTATAAGAAATCTTCGCCGAATTTGAGTCGTTGTGGGCACAGCTTTTACATCACAGTGCCAGTTCTGTTGAACAACGCACTGCTTTAAAAGCCCGACTCGTCAACCTTGCACATTTGTATTGTGACAGCACGACAGATTCTCTAGCGGTTGCTTGGCTTAATCCAGCGTTTCTCAAACCAAGGGTCGCAACCCAAATGTGAGTCGCCAAGGCTTTATGAATGGGTCGCGAAAGACTTTGCTAATAAGTTTGATTAGCCAAAATGACGTCTCCAAGCAGGTTTTGTCGCTCCTTTCTTAAAATCGAAAGCAACTATTACATCATAGAGTGAGTAAAAATCATTCCATATTGCGCACATCCAATGTCACATCATACAGGTAACTTGTTTCTGTAACTAGGTACTTTCAATGAGTGACTTTGACAGGCCTGTTGAAATCCTTATCCCTCTCAAATTCAGACCAGTAGGCAAGGTGAGGCGAACACAGCAATGCTTGTATCTGCATCTCAGACTCCAGTAGACGAGGGAAAGCTTGCCCAACTTTTTTTGACACAACTGTTCTGTTCATAAATATGGCAGATTGGAAGCAATTGAAATGCTCTGCAATGAGTTTGGATAATTTTTTTCTATTTCCAAAAATGTCAAAACGTAGCTCTAAGCCTGAATTTTGGAAACATGGCTTTATAATACACGTATTCGCAGTGAGGGCGCTGAAAAGCAACAGTGTGTCTTGTGTTTTCAAGTTTTGTCAAAAGAATCATTGAAAGAAAACAAGATTAAGAGGAACCTTCATTCATGCCATCATAACCTTTAAGAAAAAAATTTAGATATTTTTCAACGAAAGGAAAATGCGCCAAAAAAGCAAAACCTCGACAAGTGAAGTGAAAATGAATTTATTCTCAGTCAAAAGAAAGCCATTGCTGAATCTTACACTGTCTCGTATTTAATTGGAAAGCTGAAGGCAGCTCACTCTATAGGTGAAACATTGATTAAGCCAGCAGCTTTCGCAACGGTAAAAGCGGTGTGCGGTAAGGAAGCCTCAAAAAAACTAACAACAGTTCCTTTGTCCAACAATACTTTTCAGCGAAGAATCGTTAAATTGTCAAACGACATCAAAGACCAAATCGTCATAAAACTAAAAGAATCCGTATTTTTTAGCTGACAGTTGGGTGAATCGACAGATGTTGCTCGCTGCTCACTACTTGCATTTATTCGATTTTCTAGCAACAACGATATTGAAGAGCATTTTCTGTTTTACCAACCACTTTCAACCACAACCGGTGAAGATATTTTCAATGAGGTGGACAAGCTTTTTAGAGAAAACATGATTGGGCCAAATGTTTTAGTGTTTGTACAGATGGCGCTCAAAGCATGATGGGACGTCGGAAAGGTTTTAATGTCCACGTTAAAAAAGTTAATCCAAGTGTTCAAGTAATTCACTGCATTCGGCACCGAGAAAATTTGGCGTCTCTTGAATTAAGTGCAACTCTTCATGGCGTTATGAAAGACGTGCTTCAAATTATCGCCTGTTTTAAGAGTTGTGTTCATCATGTGGAGCTTCGCACCAACAGCTATTATTTCATTCCGAAGGCAGGTGGCTGTCACGCGGCAAAGTTTTACCTCGTGATACAGAACTAAAGAGAGAACTAGAAACTTTTTACGGGACAGACATTTCACGCTTGATCAAAATTTTCAGGACGAGCAATGGGTTTTACTTCTCCCTTACTTGTGTGATATGATGACAGCGCTGAATACGTTGAATAAATTGATGCAGGGAGAGTGTTGCACAATGATTGATTTCGCAAAGCACGTGCTTTCAAAGAAAAGTTGGAATTGTGGTATGTCAAAGTGGAAAACAAAAAGCTTGCTTCCTTTCCAATTTTGAATAGTTCCATCGAGGACCTTGATCCAGAGCCCGGTATAGGCCTAATAATTTTAGTTTCGTTTGTTATTTCGGAGCCCATTTACAATCTGAGAAAAAACTTTGAAAAATACATTCCAGAAAACTTTAATTATACGTGGATAAAAAATCCATTCGTCGCAAATAAGGCCGATGTTAATGTAGGATTTTCTTCTGATTTTCAGAAACAGTTGATTGATCTCAAAAGCGACTCATCTCTAAAGTTTTCTTTTGCGGAAATTTCATTACCCAAATTTTGGTGTCAAGTTCCTTAAGAATATCCAATCTTGTATGAAGAAGCCTTGAAAATAACAACTTCTTTTCCAAGTTCATGCTTGTGTGAGATGGGATTTTCAATACCGGCATTTATGAAAGACAAATATAGAAACCGTGCGTTGAAAGTGATGCGAGCCACGACTTTAAAAACTTGTTGAAGCAAAATGGCGTTGAACGTTGTTGAAAGTTTTGGTATTTTGTGTTGTTTAAATTTAAGTACAGTCAAACCTCGGTTTTTGAATTCGTTTTGGAAGGCTGTTCAAAAACCGATTTGTTCGAATACCGAATCATATTTTCCTGTTACCAATAATGTTAAAGAGATTAATTTGTTCCATGTACCAAAAGAATAACTTATTTGCCTGCTTACACTATACTCTGTATATAATAGTATAAAACCATTTATTCAAAGAGTAAATAAAACACAAAAGTGTAAATAAAACGAAAAACATAACAAGTAATTTTAATATAAATTTAAATAATACAGTACTGTATTGTACATATGTACACCTTTTTGATGCGAAGTGATGGGAAGAAAGGGATGAGTTGTTTGTTGGATGGGGAATCTCCTATAATAAAACCTTCTGGTAACTCTAAAGGTGTTTCTTCTATTCTCTGTCTCTTTGGTTAAGGTAAATCTTTCTTTTGAGTTGTTCGAGAACCGAATTTTTGTTCGAGGGCCGAGTCATTTTCATCTCAAATCTTCCGTTCGAAAACCGAATTGTTCGAACTCAGAGACGTTCGAAAACCGAGGTTTGACTGTACACTCGTATATATTTGGGTCGCAGCTATTATGGCAGATAGGGTTTTTAAACGATTTTGGGTCGCCAAAGAAAAGGGTTGAGAAACGCTGGCCTAGTCAAAACCGATCTTATGCCGAAGTGGATATATGAAGCAATACGACCAACTGGATCGCAAAGTCCTCGAATGTATGGTTTGCCAAAAACACACAAAAAAAACACTCCGCTTCGCCCTATACTGTCTATGACAGGTTCGCCCCATCATGAACTTGGCAAGTGGTTGGCTGACCTATTACAACTTGTGTTGGAGCGGTTTTCGTCACATTGCAATTCAGATTCGTTTACGTTTGCTAAGACCATGCAAAATCTTGACATCGACCCTAATGTCTTCATGTGTTCCTTTGATGTGTCCAGCTTGTTTACCAACGTTCCCGTTGATGAAACCATCAAAATTTGTTCAGAAGCCCTTTACGACGATTCTGATTTACAACCACTCATTCCAAAGGACGTGTTTGTTGAATTGATGAAGAGCGATACATCCTCGGTTGAGTTTAGTTTCAATAACACTATGTACAAGCAAACAGACGGAGTAGCCATGGGATCACCACTTGGTGCGGCTTTGGCTAACATCTTTGTTGGATATTATGAAAAAAAATTATTTTCTCAAACGCAGAAGCCTCCAACATACTTCAGATATGTTGACGACACGTTTGCCATCTTCGATCACGAAGATGAAACAGATGAATTCCTGACCAAACTCAACTGCCTTCATCCATCCCTCAAATTCACCTTTGGAAAAGAGAAAGGAAAATGTCTACCGTTTCTTGATGTAAAATAGGTCAAAAGAACAGATATTGGCTTTGAAACCAGTGTATACCGGAAACCCACTTTCACCGGCCAGTATTTACGTTGGGAGTCCTTTCGTCCTCTCAAACTTAAAATAAGTCTAATATCTACATTAGAGCATCGAGCTCTAATGATTTGCACCAAGTATAGATTCAATGTAGAAGTAGAACAGATCAAAACAATATTACTGGAAAGTGGCTATCCTAAAAACGTCATCAACGCCCAGATCGCCAAGAAAATCGCTCAGTTCTCCACTCTTAAGCGATTCGGCCCAGAAAAGTGTCCGATGTACTTGAGAGTCCCTTGGATGGATAAGCCCTCCCCAAACTCGGAAAAAGAAGTCAAAACCGTCGTGGAAAGCTGCTATGGTTCCGTCAGCACCCGCTTGGTCTTTGCGTCTAGGCGCATGCTGCCTGTGGCCCGCAAGGATGTTCTACCTACCACTCAGAAAAGTTCTGTCATATATGAATATAAGTGCCACTGTGATAGTCTGTATGTAAAACGAACATCTCAACGACTACAGGATTGCATCAAGCAACATGTTCCGCAATGGTTTAGACAGCAATTGATCCGTCCACGCCGATCTCCACCACACAGATCGTGCAAACGAAACGACACCAAGCCGAATTGTGACTCTGCCATTGGTCAGCATCTTTTAGATAATGATCAATGTGCATTAAACTATGATAATATGTGGTTCTTGAACCTCGCCACAGCACGCAGCTCTTTCCATCTTAATCTCTTAGAGGCTGCTTGTATCAAGACCCGGCGCCCGGTGTTATGCAGACAGAAGGAGTTTGTTTACACTCTCAAACTCTTTCGATAATCGCGGCGATCTTGTTTGACCTCTTGCTGCATTTTCTTAAGCATTTCGCTATTGCGAAATCTTTCTTTGGCGCACTTTACAATACTAGTGCTATCATTGGCTTGTCTTGATTGCCTAACGTCCAAATTAACCTTTCCTCCGGCACTGCCACTGGCCCAGACAAAGTTGCCTATCCCAGGCTAGAGCACCTTCCTCGGGTATGGATTTTCTTCTTCGTATCTTCAAACTCTTCTGGACTTTGCATTCCCTTCCTTCCATCTGGAAGATATCTATTAATCCCATCTACAAAATGGGAAAGCTTCTCGGCTCTCCTGCTTCCTCCCGGCCTATCTCTCTTACATTTTGCGTATCAAAGCTTTTTGAACGTATCATTCTATCGCGTCTACTCTTCTTTCTGGAGTCTAATTCCATCTTCTCTCCCGGCCAGGCCGGTTTCCACCCTGGACGGTTTACCCTAGATCAAATTCTGTACCTTTCTCAGTCCATTTCAGATGGGTTTAACAAACCCAGGCCAGGCTCTCAGACGATCTCCTCTACTATCGATTTCTCAAAAGCTTTTGATTCTGTCTGGCATCATGCACCTTTCCACAAACTCACTTCGACTGACCTCCCTCCTTGCTTTGCTCGTTGGACTCAATCTTTCCTTTATGATAGGCAAGCTTGCGTGGCTTATCAAAATCACAAAAGTCGCTCCTTTCGAGTCCATCGAGGTGTTCCGCAAGGATCTGTTTTTGGCCCTGTACTTTTCTCTCTCTTCATCAATGATCTTCCTGCTTCTCTGCCTTCTTCCGTCAGCTGCTCTCTTTATGCTGACGATCTGGCCATTTAGTCCTCCTCCCCTTCGCTCCCCACTGCAGTGGAGGCCATACAAGGAGTTCTGTTTCGATTGGAGCGCTGGTCTGAGTACTGGTGTCTTCCTCTCAATTTGAGCAAATGTGAGGCCTCCTTCTTCTCAGTGGATCCCCACCAAGCTAACCTCCAGTCCAACCTACTCTTACTCAACTCCCACCTCCGTTTCAATCCAACTCCTACCTTTCTTGGAGTCACCTTCGACCGCACTCTTTCCTTTTCTAAACATGTATCTTCGCTGAAAGCCAAATTCTTCCCACGTCTCAAGGCTTTATGCTGTATCTCTGCTTCCTCATGGGGCCCCTCTAAGGAGTCCTCTGTCTTCTGCATAAATCTTTTCTCCAGCCCCTTCTCACATATGCCTTACCCGGATGGTTTCCTTTCTTAAGTATTAACAATATCACCAAATTGGAACGTCTCACGGCTAGTCGCACCATCACCAGCTGCCTCTCGTCGTCCCCTATCCCTTTTGTTCTCTCTGAGGTTTCTTTACCTCCCCTACGATTCACCCTGACTCATTTCACTCTTTCATTGTATGAGCGGGCTCTTCATCTCCCGACCCCCTTTCCTACTCCAGGTTTGGCTAGACTTCGAGTGAAACCAAGACTCTGCAAATCGTCCTGGAGAGCTTTTGCGTCCACTCACCCGTTCATGCTTCCTTCTCCTTCTGCTAGGGAGGCTCTTCTTGCTTGCCCTCCCTCTCCTCCTAGGAATCTGTCTTTGTTTACTGTGGAGTCCACTCTTTCCTCTTCATGCTCTCGCTCTGATCCCCCTCTCTCTCGTCAAGGTGCAGTTCTCGCCCACCTTGACTCTCTCCCCCTCATGATCTGGTGCTCTGGACTGACGGCTCTGTTCCTTTTCCTTTTCGCATAGGCGGCACTGGTATACTTGCCAACTGCTCTGTCTGTGGCACCGAGGCCACTCTTTCCTTTTCAGCAGGCTCAGTATGTTCAAGTTTTTCTGCTGAAGCCGGTGCCATTCTGCAAGCTCTTTGCTGGTCTCAGCAGCACCAACAAGCGTGCCACTTCCCTTCTCTTTTCCTCCTATCTGACTCTCGTTCTGTCCTCTCCTCCATCTTTCCTTCTACCTCAAACTCTGTGGCAGATCAGGAAGGAACGGTCTTCTCTTTCCTGTTCAATCAGGCTACAATGGGTCGCCAGACACTCGTTTCTCCCAGGGAACGACGCGGCTGATGAGCTGGCCAGACGGGAAGCGCTACTTGCACCCTCTGCAATCCCTTGTAGTCTCTCTCCTCTTATCTCTTGTATTTATTTTTCTCTTTTCTCCGACTGAAAGCATACTGTCTTATCAAAAATCTTTGGCACACAGGTTCCCTCGATTTCCACCGAGCAACTTGTGCTCCCTTGTCACCCTCGCTGTGTTCTCTCTCGTCTACGCTGTAACAGACACAGTCTTCTGTTAATTTTTCCTATCTCTCTAGGATTGGCAGAATCGAGAATCCTTCCTGCAGCGCCTGCAGACACTCGTCCCAGGACACCTCTCATCTCATGCTGCACTGTCCGGCTACGGATTCTTTGCGCCACTCACCCTTTGGCGACTCTTTGTCTCTCTATGACCTCTGGTCCAGGCCCTGGAGAGTTGCCCGGCTTCTGATGCTCCATGGTTTTCCGCCATGCCCCCATTCCTCAGAAGGGGTCGGGTAACAACAACAACGTCCAAATTATTCACATAAGCACTTATTCACTCTAGATCTTTCCTTTTGACACGATAACGCCATTGATGAGAGGGTCACAAAAAGCTTATGGCTCAACCAACTTTTTTTAAAGCTTAATGGAAAGCCCATTTTAGTAGGTACCAAGCGCACATGCTGAACAAGTTATGAGAAAGCGACAGCACACCACAAACTACTGATAAATGGTAGCCCTTTACAGATAGAAAAGACTGGCATTGCTGGAAGCCAACAGCAACCTCTTTTGACATCAGTAACCTCATTACATTTAACCAGAAAAAGTTGATTTTTATTGAGTCACTAAAACCATTGTGTTTTAAGCTGATTAAGAGAACCTACTTTGAATTCTCGGCCACATATTTGACAAGTACAGTGAGCTTTCTTGTGGCTGATCAACGCTGCTTCATATTTTAAATGCAAACCGCAAATATCGCATCTGAAAGCAAAAAGGATTTTGAACACTTGCATAATAAAAATTTGCCAAGTATATCTGAGGCATTAATTTTTGCATTTCTACGGGGCAGTGTAGCTCTTGTACAGATAAAATCTGAAGGGTTGGTATGATCACGCTAACACACCGGTGAATAGAAATTTCAGAATTAATCTATTTTTTCAATTCAAAACAGGAGCTTGAAAGCTATCCAAGGCTCTGCTTGGTCAATGATCACACCGCATGTAATTGACGCCGTGAGCATCGAACTGAAGACCATTGCACTAGAAGTCAAGACTTTCTATCCATAGCAGTAATTATATATGTGTATTTGAGCGCTAAAAACTTCACGTACTTATATAGTTGCTCCGTGAGATGAGTTTGCATATGTAAGGTAAGGTCAGAAGGATTATGGAACAGAGCGCCGCATACAACACATGGTATCCCACCTTCAGTAATATGACGATCATCTACAACATAAGAATTGAATAGTAGCTGAATGCTATTTAACAGCCGATTTCATCCCAGAAAGTTTTAAAAACCGGTTCGTGCGAACTGGTGGAATGCCACCACTGCCGATGTCTAATTGTTTCACGAAGAATAACCGACTTTAAGCATGGTCTACTCTAAAGCCAAACGCGGTATAATTCTTTATTTGTTATATTTTAAGCCAAAAATTGAATTAAAATAAAACTAAGAGAGTGAAACAGCGCTTGGCTTCCGTGCATTCTAGGCTTAAATCTTGTTGGTGGTACAGAATTTTAATATAGCTTTAAAAAAGGTGTTTGAGCCACAAGCTTTTCGTGACGCTCTCATCAGTGGCAATATCGCGTCAACAGGGAAGATCTAGAGATCTTCTAGATCTAAAGCTTATGGCTCAAACAGTTTTTTTCAAAGCTATACTAAAATTCTAGGCTTAAGCCACTAATGAGCAAATACGAAAACAAGACCCTAATACATAGCGGTTGTAGGCTGCCACAATCTCTTTGCCAGCAAAAATATTTTGTGCTAGTTAAGATTGACACGCTTAAAATTAAAAGCTTTGTCGTGTTATTCAACAGAAAAAGACGCTGCAGTTTAAACCAATGATTTTCGATCTATGCGCATGAGTATTTAACATTTGTGACAGTGAATTTTTGGAAAATTTAAGAAAGGTTAGAGCATACCTCCAAAACGTCATACTGTGGACCATATACCTACGAATTTAGCTGTGCAAACCAAGTTTTTTTTGATTGTGATAAAACGACTCACATTTACAGTGAACCCAACTGAAAAGGTCGGAAATAACAGGTATAAACAGTAGTGTGGTTATGGCAACAGAGGGCGTAACTGATTCTTGTTGCAGTAGCATAAAAATCCCCAATGGTCTAGAACCTGGAACAA
This sequence comes from Trididemnum clinides, assembly GCA_963675345.1. Taxonomy (NCBI): domain Eukaryota; kingdom Metazoa; phylum Chordata; class Ascidiacea; order Aplousobranchia; family Didemnidae; genus Trididemnum; species Trididemnum clinides. Next base: position 37,279,153 of record OY776286.1, read on the forward strand.
GTGCACCTGATACAGTTTTGTGACATAGTATAGTGGTTGTATTATTAGCAGAGTGCTAGAGCAACATTGATGCTACAAATCGCAGGTTTTACTAATAAACAAAGAACAATTTTATTCTCAAGAGCAACTACTAACACTGATGAAAAAATGTTATTCAAATATTGAATGCAGACATTTATAGCGAATAAACGTCAATTTCCTTATTAAGAGAGTAAATCTTAATGAATCGGAAAAGCTTAATAAAATGTTATGGTTTTTAGCAACAACACTCATTTAAATGGCTACAAAATGTATAATCGTGATAGAATTTCTATTGATTTGAGCGCTGGTCGTATTAGGCTGGCAGATGCTCGGCAGGTACTAAAAGCTACGCATATCAATATTTACACGAGCAATCTAGAGCAATAAAAAATAAACCAATCCCACAAAAATAACTCACTTCGAGGTGCATTTTCTTGTATTGCGGGCGCCATGTTATTTGGATCTACTGCCGGTACCTCTCCAGGTCGAAGTCCTACAGATGTGAAAAACGCTTGAAGCAAAACAGGAAACTTTTTGTAGGCTAATGAGGGATATCGGTTTGACTAGTAGAAGCCGCAAATAATGATTGTGAAAAGCATCCTCGCTAGCTTTCACTAAATTGGTAAGCCAATGTGTGGCTTGTGGTGAACTTATGCTGAACCCGCAACGCTCAACAAGATACACAGTCACAACAAACCGTAGAGTAAACTGCATGGAAATAGAAAATTTCGAATGGTCTTCAGTGAGTTAATGTCAAATGTGCAAGTTAAACCATACGCCCGGTTTTACTTTGGCTGGGATAGAAATGAAGAATGAATAGTCTTTTCAATAATTAAACTGCAACCATTATCAATTAAATGCATTTCTATCACCAGCATTAAATATTAATGCTAATACGTAAGGTGTTTTCAATTGTGCTGCAGTTTCACAGGCTTAAGTAATCGTTCATCAATAAATACATCGCAATTAAATGGAAGATAGCCTGCTAAGAAAACCATACATCACAGACATCGTGATTTCAAGAATTCTTACCATCTGGCTTTTGCATGCTATCTACTTCGACCTCAGCAGCAACAGGACCTTCACTATATCCATAATCATCACTATTTGGCGGTCTGTAAAATCATTTTATGGTGTATAAAATTGATAAATACAACAAACACAGATAATGGTCACAACGTCAACAATAATTGTTAAGTAAATGTTATTGCTGTGGCGTCAATAGAGGCAACGTGCTCAGGCTACTGAGTCCATTGCACTCTTCTCGTGAGTAAGCTCAGTTTCATATTTCACCCTTTACGATACTACTATTGCTGAGTGTCAAGCTGATAATCTGTAAATACCGTTTTTAAAACAATTAGAATGACTTGGCAAGGAACTAAAACTCAGGACTACCTACAGTGAAACAGACACTCTAACCACTACACTATCGTGCCGGTTATAAGGTAGAAGTGCACTGAGCCAGCTAGGATGAGTGTCCAAGCACAAGCCACTTTAACCATTAAGATTTTCCTGTGACAGGAGCAAGGAGATATATAACTTACGATCAGAACATGTTCAGCCATTTGGTTAAACAAATGTTGCCTTTGGATTTGGCATACTCAAAGTGCCAAATAAAGAAAAATTGCACACTACACTGTTTGCATTTCAGATCTCAATTAAAAATATCAAAATATGTATGCAACTAATAACATACCTGGCTTCTGTTTTCACATCTTTGTTCAATACTTCATTTGTAGGAGGTATGCTATTGCCAGGGGTAGCATCTAAATAATCAATAAAACAATTAAAACAACCGGTTGATTAAAATAGGGTGAAGTCTTACCAGCTTCTGATTTTTCAACGCCAACATTTGAATAACTAGAGGTTTGATCCATGGCTGAAAGAAAAGAACACATTGAAAAACTGATAAAGCAAACCTATTGGCCTCAATATAGGTCGAAATTTCCATGTTTGCAATATTCTTACAGTGCTTCAAGTAACATCACTTTTTCATCAATCAGTGAATTTCTATGCCATTGTTGCTATTTAGTGCAGAACTGAAGAGTGCACGATTGTACAACTCATCCCAGTCGACAACTAGCTATTCCATCACAGCTTTTAACTACAATCAGCGAGCGCTTCAGTTGAGCAAACCTTGGAAAGAGTTAACTGGTTCCTTTTACATGTACAAGTTATTCACATTGCAGTTAACGTTTTATGTATGAGTTACAACTTAGTTTTATAAACTTAAGTTGTAACCTAGGCCACGAGATTACCTGTAGGTTCATGAGGCATTGTGGCAGGAATGTAGTTTTCATTTCCACTTGGTGCCTGAAAAAGTTTTATCGCAATAACCAGCTTTATATTTCATTAATTTCAATCAATAATAAACTACACTCTCTACATTAATAAAACTAACTCAATGTTGGATAAGAAAGACATAAGCAAGATGATTAAATTTTGACTTCAAGAATGGCACTTATTATTAAAATCCATTTAAATAGATTGAATAACTGTTTTGCCATTTTTGCTTGAATTGAGAAACATTCACTGCTTATTAGCTGTTGGTTTTCTTAGTTCTATTGCAGGCACTGTGATTTATACGAACCAACTGAAGCACTGTTTGCTGAAAAAAAGCAAATTTTGACTTTAAAAATGACACTTGATATTAATATCATGCAAATAGATTGAATAACTGTTTGGGATTTTTATTTGAATTGAGAAACATTCACTGATTATTAGTTGCTGGTTTTTCTTAGTTCTATTGCTGGCAATGTAATTAAAAGGAACCAACTGAAGCATTGTTTGCTGAAAAAAAGCAAAAGTATGACTAAAAATGAAACATGCCAAATGATGGAAATTTATTGAAGTCCATCGAAAAAGTAATCTTAGAACTCGGAAAAAGACTTTTGATTATTCAAGTCAGCAGCTACTCACACATGTCATTACTTTCAACACAAGCTGGGGTTTGAACATGAAGCACAAATTTGAAAGCAAAGAACAAACTTGCATGCTGGATACCACATTAATGCTTTAAATGCTCGGTCCACACAGCCACCAATGTGCATGTGGAAAATCTAAAGTGGAACTTTTAATATCATGGGTGAGAGAAAAACCAGATCAAAAGAAAATTGTGTCTGAAGTCAAAAGACATGTACCCTTGAGAAGTTAAACAATTTACCTCGTGTTGAACAGCTTGATTGGCTGCATTACTCTGACTGAGCAGTATGTTCATCAAGTCTCCTCTCTCTCGAGTACAATATTCCATAACCTAAAATGTTAGCAATGAACTCGATGCACAAAAAGTAGGTTTCTTGAAAGCATGTATTTTTGCAATAACTTTCCTGCTTAAGAAGAATTTGCAAGTTTTGTAAATGATCAACGTTTGTTCAAAAAGTGTAGCAAAAACCCGAAAAAACGGACATAAACCCATATTTTAAAATAGAATTTGGTGCATACCTAAACCATGTTCGATTTTATGCAGAAATTGCTCTATACAAAAATACCAATTTCAGGTTACTCACACATACCTGTTCAGTTTAAAAAAATGGATTACGGGCAGTCATGAAGAGGTAATGCTTAACTGGTACAGCAGGCATGGTAGGCACAGTATGTATAGCAAACATAGCAGTTATAATAGGTGTAGTACATGCATACCAGGCATAGGACAGGCAGAGCAGGTATAGTAGGAATAGCACACACGTAGTATAGTTTTGACACAGAGAGGGGAGTTGAGGAAGGAGAGGTGTAGTTGAAAATTAGCCAGGTAAAATTCCACTAAAAATAAAGAGGCTTCACATTTTTCAGGTTTGAAGGAAAAAATCAGTGATCAGAATAGAGCTCAGGTTGAATGTGGGCTCCTTGAACAGCCTTCAGAACGGCACCTACAGCAAGGGAGAAGAGCAATCAGGAGAAGCAGTTCAAGACAGGGCACAAAGTGGGTCTAGGAGATAAACACATGGAAGTGAGAAAAATGATCTGCCCTGAGAGTAGGAAGGCTTGCTGAAATGCAACCCACAGTGAAGGTATGCATGCCTGGTGAGAGGGGGGAGAAATAGAAGAGACAGTTTGAGACAAATACTTATCTCCAGCAGAAATGACAATGGATCAAAAAAGATAACTCCAGAAGTGACATGAAAGAAGTTAAACCTTGGGAAAGCAAGGAAAGCTCATTGAACTTAGAAGGAAGATCGTTGCTTTGACATGCCCCCACAAGACACATTGCCAATGAACGTGGAACAAGAAAAGGTAGCTTGTGTGAATGTACAAAAGTACTATGCCTACAATAAGCTTACTACGCCCACCATGCCTACTATGCATGCTACAGCCACTATACCTACAATGCCTGTACTATGCCTATTCATTGCTGCACGCCATGTGGTACTATTTATGTTTGTTTGGTCATTTCAAAAAAAAAAGTAAAGCATTTACTACTGCCAACATTACACTATTTATTTAATTTGGAAATTTGGAGTTTGTACAAAAATCTTAGCTATAAAGTAGGACCGCAAAATTCAGGCCATCCAACCACAAAGTCCAGAAACTTTTTCACATTAACAGACTGCAGTATTCCCAAAATACAAATCTTTAATCCCAACATCATTAGAAAACTTCAAAAAAAGTAAGCCTACAGCAGAATGAAAACATTGTTATTTGACATAAAATGTCGTAAGGTGTATTCAATATATTGCAGATTAATCCAAAGCTGTGGACCAAAGAAAACAATTTATTACTGGCACCTAGCAAACAACAGGTAGTTGCAAACATTTACAAATATCTTCACTACTCACAATCTCAGCATTGAGGGCATCAGCTGCACTAACAATTTGCTGAAATTTTGAATCACTCAGCATAGAGATATCATTTAATTTTCCAGAATACAAAATTTCAAGTAAACATTCAAAGCCATAGTAAGTAACTCCCACAAGTTGAATAGTGTCTAAACCCTGAAACAAGTACATATAAAGTCAACTTTCTTAATCCAATCCCAATTAAGGCCTAAATTTCATTTGCAGAAGTAACTACTTTGCACCAACTTTATTATTCAATATAATGTCACACATTAAGCAAACATGAAACTGAAAATAAAGTCAAGAAATGATGAACAAATTGCAACAATTGAGCATTTTTCACAAAAGCAATCTAAAATCCAAATTAAGTGATACAAGCACAACTTTTAAAGCAAAATAGTAACGTTTCCTCTACATTTTTGACAACTTGGCTTGTGCTCTATAAATGTTGGCTATGAGCTAAAAATTAAACGCATGTTCTAACTTTTAATCTAGAAAATTTGCCTCAAAAAGAAAGATCTTTGCTCTGGCCAAAATGCAGAATTTAGTGCCTTTGATAACAAGCCAATTACAAAATGTTCCTATGTAGTTTAATAACACTTGCGTTTGGCCTGCACAAAGTTGGCATGTGCCCATATAAATAACCAACTTGCCAAAACAGCTTGACCTAAAGCAATCTATAAAGAATAGCACAAATTTTAAATGAACAAAGAAAATTATGTCAAGAACGAAAAGTTAATGTTAAAAAAATTTTAGATTAAATGAAAGTGTATAATCAAACTCATGTCCAAAAAGTAAGATGACAATAAAACTGGAAAGCCAAGTTAATTTTAAGTTCTATTTCCACAAATGAGTCCCAACTCAGGAATTCTTAGCTGTGAGAAATTTAAACTCTTATTGGAGAAATTTCTACATAGTAGGGTTTACACATAGTGTTTGACTTTTGCAAGGAGAATTGCATGGAATAGAACATTTATTTTTCAAGATTATTTCAAATATTTGCTTGTAGTTTAATTTTGCTATCTGGCATTATAGAGTCATAAATTGGTTCACACACACCTCAATCAAGCATTTTATTGCTTTGTATATTTCAAACAGTTTGTATTGGTTCAGTTTAAGCTAAAGCATAAGTTATAAAAAAATAATAATTTGTGTCTTTTTGTAAGAGAGCCCACAAGGAAAAATATATTTAAAAAAAGCAAGGGAGATAAGTAATGAAAAAGGCTGAAAACCATTACTTTCGACTTTTATATAAAAGTATAGATGATACTAAAATCAACACAAACCCTGATTTAAGCCAAAAGCTCATATTATATTTTGAAGCAATTTGAAAAAATTCCACAGCATTCAGCTATGGTACTTTTTGACAGATAACAAATACCATATCTTATCTCTAACAACAACGCACATTGATCTGAGAATCCAACTGCGCAGAAGCTGCAGCCAAAATGCATCTATGAACAAAGTACTGCTTGTCACCAACCAAAACCTTCAGATCACAATATTTTCCCAACTTCTGTTGTTGGTAAAGAGTGTGAACTATGTAAGCAGAATGAATAACATCAACCTGAAAAAATAGGTTAGTTGAAATGAAAATTACAATGAGAGAGCTAAAATTTGTTTGAGCCACTGTAGTGCATTTCTTTTTGTGCCAATTACAAACTAAACAGCAAACATCAGGCTTTTTGTTTTGATAGGTGATATAAAGCCATTTAAAACTAAAACATCATAACTAAGGTGTAGTATTCTATATTTCAAATTATTTATGTGAAATGCAGGGCTACTGAAAAAACTAAAACAAGTACGGTAATCATTGTTCTGTGGTAATAAACTGACTAGGCTATTTAGCATAGTGGCGCAGTCATCCAACAGAGCAAAACGTTCTTTACCATGAAACTTCATACCTTTCGTTGACTAAATATTTCATCAGTTTCTTTTCGCATTTTCGTAAATTGAAGTAAACTTGTGTGAAAATTAACTTCAAAAACTCAAATGAAGCAGGCTACTAGCCTTCGCACGCTGTTCAGTAACTAGTCACTTCTTGTGCTAGTCATCCTGTACGCCTCCCAGCCTTTTGCTCGCTTACGTAATGCGCGCGCGACATGACGTCATCCGAATAGTCTGCTCACGACGTGATGACGCAGAAAAGGACTGGAATCGCTGTGAATAAATATGATTGCGTTAGTTCACGAACGATAGTGTATTTTTTCTTTTAATATTCCAACTCCAAAGCAAATTATTTCAACCGCAGTGGCTGTATATGAACAGCACAAGCGAGTAGCAAAGACAATAAGCGACTTTAGAATATATATGCAACTTGGCACGTAAATTTTAAATAAATTTTCAACACTTATTTAGTAAATTATCTTTTACTGACTGAGCTATGTTTTTAAAAATATATCTTTAAATAATATGAATTACGCATGCAAAGCATGTGTACCTTTCAATGTATTTCTTACTAATTTGGAATCTCATGTTGCAAACAAGCTTATCTTACCATTCTTTCGTAAAATTACGCCGTAATCAAAGGTTACTGTATCGCTGCCGGTAAGACGCGCTGCACTGCTACTCTCTCTGCTTGGTAAACCTCGCTTGTCGCGCATCGGCTACTAACTGTTAGCGTGCTTTGACGACTCCAGTAACAGTTTTTCTGTTTTGTGGTGTAATTAAGCCCTCTCTCGCTCAGCCAACAAAATACATTAATGTCACTGTACAGTGTACACGGCTAACATATCGGTGACTTGCAGAGCCTTTTCCTAACCCAGTGTATGCGTTGTTACGATGAAAATTATACAAGCTTGCTGTTACTTCCTTCTGCATTGTTATTGAGTGCGGCAGTAACATCTCAAGAATATATTGATAACAAAAAGACAACTTAGATATAAAGTAATTCATTAAAATAGCAAAAATTAACGAAGTCGCACTTAAAAGAAGACGCGGGAGGAGGCGTCAAACCAAGGTCGCGGATAGCCTACGTAAAAGATTGCGAAAAGTCTCAAACCTTCAAGAAAATTCTGCAATCTTTTTACCTCACGAAAATTCTTCATTTTATCCCCCACACAAATTTTAGTTTCTGCGCTCGAATAGCATTTTTTACTCGGAAATCTGAGTTCTTCAATAAAATATTATCAATTGAGTGTTGTTAAATGTTGGTGTCAGTTGGTTTTTAACCGACAAGATAAAGAGTTGAAAGGCAGAGTGCAACCAGAGCAATGCTTTCATTGAATTCTTATAGGCTACGTCAGCGGTGGGTTTAGGGTGAGGCAAGTGAGATAGCTGCAAGCCTCGGAACTTTTTGAGGCTCATCAAAATCGTAGTGATCTCCAAAAAAAGGTCTTCACCCTTAGCCTAACTTTTGGGCCGCAACCCTACTTTGGAACAAATTTACCGGTAGGCTACGTATTCCAAATCTTCGAAATAGAACCAATATTCCACCGGAAAAAGTGCAGGGGTCTCCAGTAATTACTTGGCCAATGGATGCACCTGTGCAAATCCTGCCTCAGGTTTTTAAAATCTTTAATCTACCGCTTGGCTACGTTCCCTAACAAAAAAATCATCACGTGCACTAGCCTATCAAGGGGGTGACCACTGTGCCACGCCCCCCCCCCCCCCTCAGACCCTAAAAATGAAAAAATATGAAGCAAAACCAAGCAATTTTGGCGAAAACAAAGTTGGTTTTTCGCGAGTATTCGGGGTTCGCCATGGATTTCGATTTTCCTGTGAAAAACCACTCGTCGCTCAGACCACTTGCTGGTAGAAATCTGGACTGGATTATCTGGTTAAAGTAAAACAGTTATCAAAATTTGTTATGCTTTTGAAAGTGAATAAGAGTTGTAGAGGGCAGACAAAATCTTGCAGAGGGAAGACATATAGCCGCACAAACCACAATTTTAAAAGCGATATTTGATTATTTAACTCTGCTGCTTACGCGAAATATCAGCTTTCTGCAGAGCGGTTAGTGGCAGCCACGTTTTTACAGAGAATCGTTCAACTTGTACGAGAATAGAAAGCTACCGGTATCACTAGGCGCTATACATGAGCATTTGTAAAACAAATAAAAGAAACGCTCTGATTTGAAAGTATATTTTGGTTGATTTTTAGCTGAAATAGAGTAACTCTTAAAACTGCCAGACAATTTTCGACGCATTCGATTACTGTAACATTGCTGCAAATTTTTGCAACGTTGACAGTTACAACAGCAACGGGCAAACGGTCATTTAGCGCCCTAAAGCTGATCAAAACGTACTTAAGTATGAGCATGCAAGAAAATCGGCTCAATGCATTGGCTTTTTTTATATAAACAACGATATTAAGCTCAATTTTAGTCAAGTGATCGACCAATTTGCGAAAGGGAATCGTGGCCTCAATTTAAAATAAACTGACTTTGTTTTCTGGTTGATTTTCATTTTACAATTTCATTCTTCTAATAAGTCTCGTAAAAGCATTATACGAAAACTTGCTTCCAGAATGCACGAAAATGCGGATTTTTAGGTGTAATTTTGCAAAATTTTTCCGGGGCATGCCCTCTGATTACCCTAGAATGGTCGTGCCTTCGGCACTCCCCACAAAGTTGATTTGTGACGTCAATTGTGACAAAACTTTGGCCCCTCTCGGAAACTTTCTGCGTACGCCACTGTTAGTTGGCCAATTAGACTTGCGGCTCTGCGTGTTAAGTGAACTAGCGTCTCCCTTCCCCCTTTACAGGTGGTTTGGCCGACAATTGGATAAAGCTGGCTGATGAAGTTTCCAAGTTTCTTCATAGGGTAAGTAAAAAGCACGCACAAAATGGCGTGAAATGAGACTTTTCCATACTTCCTCTAAAATTGAGAGGAAACATTCGTGATATCGTAATATAACTCATCTGTTTTCCCATTATATTAATAGAACCTCTCAAAATGGGGTTATAAACTTTCACCGCTTCAACACCTTCTCCGCCAGTGAGATAGTTTTTAAGTGTCCGCGGACCAGAGCAGTCCGTAACTATCTTTATTTTTGAGTTCCGCCATCACAAGTTAATCTTTAAAAAACAGGCCACTATCAGATCAAACTGATATGAAAATCCACTAACGGTATTTTAAGCAAGCAAAAAGGGGCTCACCAGTTTAAAACCACAACGTCAGTAGCTTTGCACTGCTCTGAATCTTCAGACGTTAACTATAAAATTGATATTTTAGGTATCGAGCACTGTGGTGGTGTCAATGATGCATGGTCTTACATTCACATAGCCTAATATAACGGCATGTAGAGTGAGCAACTTGAAGAATTTAAAAACCTTGTGGTCCCTGCTGCCTGGCTACAGCAATTCCAAAGCTTGTCACCACTCAAGTTTCCAACCAAAAGTTTTCCATATATTCGAAGAACAAAAATTCACTCCCGTGCTATACATTTAGAGTTAACTTTTCAGCAGAGCTGACAAATGGTGTGAGTGTCATATGATAGTTGGTCACATCACAATCGAAGATAATGATTTTAAATTTGCATTTCGTGACAGAGGAAAACTATGTTTCGCTCAAACGGAAGCCAGCCCCTAACTTACCAACTTGCAAAAACTTTATTCCTTTGCAATTAAAAGGTGACGTTGCAGTAGACGCTTGATTGCACAATTTGTTCTCTTTATTTTCTCAAAAGTACTCACTGTAGAAATGCGATTAAACGCTCTTTCGGAAGATATTAAGAAGTTATTTTTTGATGAAAAAAATTCTACCACGAATTAACCAGAATTGACGGCGCGACCGCAGATTCTTTTTTAGGATTCCAAACATGTCTTTTTCATGAACGTTTCAAACTGGCTCTAGGATGCTTCCTGGTACGATTGAAGTGAAAATAGCGCAGCAGGCAGCAGCTGCGCTTAAAGTAGTGATGCAACAAAAGAAAGCAATTAATGTGTTGAGTGTTAAAGAACAAAGATGTTTTACAGTATAAACATTACTCGTGAGACTAAAAATCTGTTCTTTAGTAATGCAAGGGCAAGTTAGATTACTTTTGAGCAGTCGTGTCGAAAGCCTTGATTAATCTCAACCTCTAAAATAGTGTTCCTTTACCGGAGTTCCGCGGAACCCTAATGTTCCGCCAAACAGTTAAAGAGACTCCGTGAACTCCGAGAATTCCTCAAAGGAATCTCCTCCTTTGTTTTCATTTGGCAACACAAAACGTTTCTTTTTAACTTTTCGAAAATAATTTGGCAAAACTTAACAACATCAGTGTAAATGCATGATGTAACAATTACCATCACTGTTCATTTTATTTGATTTTAGGCGCAAAAATTTCATTTGAAGTACCACAGCGCTACGAATACACGGCAAATGGAAAACTTGATTTTCTTGAAAAATTTAAAAAGTAATCTCAATTTAGAATGAGACAAAAAAGTTTCCATTAAAATAAACTCAAATAGTTACATCTTGCTGAAAATATAACAAAACAAGAATTTATTGTCAAAAATAAGGACATTTAAGATAGAGGCTCTCAAATTTTTTTAGCTACATGCTTGCTAGCTGAACCATATTGTGAAACGTACCCCTAGAAAAAAATACGGCATAAGTAAAATTTGATTTCATAAGTTGGTTGTCCGCATCTTCAGCGCAAAAACTTGATCGATGGATTTTACTTCTAAACCACAACCGAACTTGTTGCAATAATTCAACTCTAACTGCTTGACTGTGGGTCAGCTTTCTCGATCCCCAGCGGCGATTATGCCAGGCCCTACTAGCGTACGCGCATCCAAAGGTTTTAGATCATACAAAATACCCATACAATTGTGAAAAATCGTAAGTCTTCTTTGTCCTGCCTGAACCAGGCATCGACGGACTCCCAAGTAAACGTTACCCATTTTTCTCTCGTTTAAATTGCGAATTATCATTTCCGTTTTCTAGTTGAATTTTTTCAAATTTTTTCTTTGATTGCCAGGTTTTCGCTTCCCATTGATTTTGCCCGTTAGAGACAAATGTTCCAGTTTTCGTTTCCATATTGCATAACCCAAGAATTTATATTGTCTAATAATGGTATTTTTCAGTTGCGATTAAATTTAATAAGCCTGAGATAGAACTTCTATACTAGTTTTTCCTAAAAAGGTAAATATATTAGTTTAAAACTCTATATCTTGTTTTAAAAGAAATATTTTTGTTGCAAAGAACTGCTTTCATTTGTTCGAAACTAGCTGTGGATTTAGCAGTTCTTTTGTTTTGTTCTATTTTTTCCCATGCATCCCAATTTGCCATTGTGCCTAGATATTTGAATTTCTTTAATTGCCTCAGAATCGATCCACTCACTGATAAAATATAAACTGGAATCTCTGTTTTTTTTTGTTGTGGTAATCATTGTTTCTGTTTTCTTTTCATTTAAATGCATACCGAACTCATTGCTTTTCTTGACGACAATACCTATCAGGTTTTGTAGCTTTTCCTCTGAGTAGGCCAACAACACAGGGTCGTCAAATATCTCAGCTGATTTATGTTGTTTCATCCAATAACGAGATATCCTTCATCTTTTATATATTTTAGAATCATTTCTCTGTACAATGAGAAAAGGTCTAATAAGAGCTCACATCCCTGTCTTACTCTTTTTTGAATGGGTGGGAATTCATTAATTTTATTATTGATTCTGACAGCGGGTGTTTGATCGTGATATAAGTTTTGGATTATACTGAGATCTTTATCATCAATTCCAATTTGATCAGTCATGCATACCATTTCATTGTGTTTGACTCTATCAAATACTTTTTTGTAATCGATGAAGCATCAGCAGATATCTTTTTGCACTTCAATGACTCTTTGTTTACTATTTTTCAGAGTAAAAACTGCGTATCTCGTTCCTTTTTCTGGCAAAATCCCATATTGGTACTGATGTATTATTGGATGCAACTTGTTTTGAATTTGGTACATGGACGACTCTTAGTAGAAGCTTGATGATGTGGGATATCAAGCAGATTGTGTTCGAGAGCAGCAACAATATCGTCGTAGAATATTGCAATGTCTTCATCCAGAGCACTGCTTGTGGGTGTACACACTTGTATAAGGCAGATGTTGTGTTGCAGGTTCTTCAATTTTGCCAGAAGAACGCGGTCAGAGATAGCCAAGAATCCAGATAGGTTTCCGCAAATTTTAGCATGTAGCATTATTCCAACTTTTTTTTTTATTTGCCATATTTATCCTCCATTCACGAGAAAGCGATGAATCGCTATGTTTTGGACGGTGAGGGAGTCGCTTGGGAGTTGCCATTTCCAGGTCACCTGTCTTCCACATAAAGGTGGGGCGTCCCGTTAAGCGCCTTGCCCAAGGACACAACAAGCGAACTTGCCGGCTTGTTCTCCACAACCTCCCATAAATGCTGAGCGCCAAGCAGAGAAGCCATAGATACCATTTTTTAAAGTCTTTTGGCATGACTCGACAAGGGGAATGAACCCCAGGTCTACCGACTGCAAAGCGAACGCTCTAACCACTAAACCATCGCGTCGGTTGAATTCGGTACATGAAATGCTTTTGATTACCTGAATTAATTACAGCGTAGCCATTTTTCTTTATTAGTCCACAATCATTCCTCCTCATTTCTGCCACACCAAGAATTTTGATTTCAATAGTATTTATTTCTTGAATGACGTTTTCTAGTTTTCTTTTTTGGTATAGCGTTCTCACGTTCCATGTTTTAAATTTTAATGTTTTCTTCTTCGAATTCTCTCTCACCTTTTTCCTTCCCCCTTAGATGTTGTAAAGATTGAGGGCCAGTAGCAGAATGACGGTTGGTTCCAGCTTGTCGACTCACTGGAGTCCTCCCGAGCAAAGAACCCCCAAGAAAACGGGTGAGATCCCCTTTGTGCTGTTCTTGTTGTATACTACGTGTAATAATCATGAGGCACTTTGAGCTATGATGTCACTAGCACAGACCATTGCTAGTGCCAGAGCTCAAAGTTGGCCTACTGGCAAAAAGTCCCAGTGTTTTCCGATCCTTACCGAGAGAAAGTGGAGTTGGTCTTGAAGGATCAGGATAATGTGTCTAATACTTTACAGCTTTTTCTTCTTCGTCGTCGTTTAAGCTATTTGTTGTGAGCTTTAGGCCGGAAGATGTATATATAGACCACACAGCGTTAGCGCTCACGCTCGGTCTGCAAGTCTTCAGTAGACTGGGCCACCGCGACGGGTGGACTGCTTGGCCCCACCAGCTGTCTGCCACCTAAAGACGGAGGCATCCCGTTAAGCGTCTTGTCCAAGGACACAACAATCAAGCTTGCCGGCTTGTTCTCCACACTATCCATATTTTGTTGAGCGCCAAGCAGGGAAGCTGTGAATACCATTTTTTAAAGTCTTTTGGTGTGACTCGACTTGGGAAATGAACCCCAGGTCTACCGATTGCAAAGCGGACGCTCTAACCACTACGCCGGTTGGCTTTTTTCTAAAAATACTCAACAATCACTTGAGCGCCTCCCACAATTAAACTTATGTTTCTATGCAAGTAGTGAAGTGAACCGATAAAAATTTGAAAAAGTACGGGCTGTTTTAATTGTGAGCAAGTCCAGTTTCAAATTTGCCCCAGACAGAAAACAGGGCAGATTGATGTTGTTAGGAACTTCGCGGGAAATAAAAAGGCTATGCGCAACCACCCATGATGTTTTTCTTCTCAATTCCCATAAAAAAAAATGTTCTTTTAATTTTGGAATGAGAATTGGCTATACGCACAAACACTAGCAAATATACCTACTGTTTCGAAAAAGACGTATGGACTGGGCAAGATTTTTAATAGCCAATGCATATCAATTACTTTGATGTCTTATCACAACTTTCAATTTATGCACTTGATCAAACGAACGCAAAACTTTTGACAATTCGTTTGCTGTTTTAATTGTGAGCAAGACCAGTTGTTAAAGCACGCCTATGCTGCCACCAGTTCAAACAGCACCTTTCAGGAACTTTGGGAAAATATAGCAGCTCTGCACTATTCCTCATAACGTTTTGTTTAATCCACTCTACTTTCGTTTCTGTCTTTTAAGCTATATTTTTGAAATTTTATACTGACCAAGTGTATTTTTGTAATATTTGCTGCAGAGTTATTTCAAAAACTAAAAAGTTGCTACTTCGGCCTAAAGTTCTAAGCAGACAACTTTTATTTTCAGATCAAAACTGACGATATAGTTTCATTTTCCGACTGAAATTAAGTATTGTTGTTTAGAAATAAGTATAAAGATGTTTGTACTTAATTTAAAGTCAATTTGATGAGTGACAAAGTTATTTCCAGGAAGCAGAATGATTTTTGCTACATATAGGTCTACATTCATTTGCATAGTGCTTTTCTTTAGGGAAAGGTGGGGCACAGTGGGACAAACCGCTTCATAGAAAAAGTTGGAAACTCTGAAAGCTCACAGTTTGCTGATCGTTTAGTCTTCAAACCGGGGATGTGGAAGCGGTTATTTTTCAAACGCTTCCGTTTCCACACCTTTCGCTTCTGCTTCCACTAACAAAAAACGAAAAAACGAACGTTGACAATTTCTTTAAACTTTTGTAGGTCTGTACCCTGCCTTCTTCTACACTTCATCATTTTGAGAAGACAAAAACCTTCATTTATTGCTATTACTTTACCTACTTCGCTTGAGCTTATTGTTCCGAACTACTCTGTGTTTCTTTTTCTTAGATATTAGAACTCGTGCTGAATGTAGAACAGTGCTTTTCAATCTTTTTGTCATCGCGGAACCCTTAATGTACTTTCGCGTTTGTCACAGAAACCCCACAAACAAAAATTTAGAAATCACGAATTGCTTGCAAGAAAATCAAATATGTCGTTACTACAATTCAAAAAATAATTAAACACTTCAACAAATAAACAGTTATTACAAGTTCCTTGACTACTTACAACTACTTTTACAACACTTAACTTAATGCTTCTCAGATCTAAACCGTAAGACCACATATTATAGCTTTTCGCAATAACCTGTCGTCACAACAACAAATTACACCGTATAGCGTTGATTTTCACTCTCTATCCTCAACTAACTCTGACTTTGAGTTAACTTTAACTCTAACCATTATTACGGACTTTCTGTCCGTTCGCAAAACACGTATTGACTCCGAACTTTTTGAATAATAAAGTACGAAACTTTTGTCGTATATATAGTATGTGCATGTAAAGCGAGCAAAATTGAACTGCGCCAATCAACAGCTGCCTCAATGTGGTGGTGCGGTCCCCAACCCCGCTTCGGTTGAGTTAAAATCGCTGTTGGCCTTCCCGAGGGTCCCAGTTACCCCGGGCAATCCCCTAACACAAACCATTTTTTCGCCGTGCAGCCCCCTGAACGACTGCAGAAGGGTAGCACGCAGCCTCTTTAAAACCGGCCTGTCTTCTCATTCTTCTCCTTCTCCTGATGAGCGGCAACGTTCATCCTAACCCTTGCCCCGTCTTTCCCTGTTCAGTGTGCGCTGGAAATGTGACCTGGCGGGGTAGGTCAGTGCAATGCTGTACATGCTCTAATTGGGTTCATTTAAAATGCTTACTACTCTTCTTTTCTAGATTCAGAACTCTTGGCAGATCTCACTCCTGGAGCTACCCTCGCTGCTGCGTCCTGTTTTTTTGGAGTTTCCACACCTACCAGCACTGTGACTTCCTCCTCGAACACCTCCAGCTGATATACCTCCATTGCTCGATCTGGCCCGTGTAGCCTCCCTTCTGCTAATGCAGCACTCGCACCCCACCCTCGCCTTCAAACGTCTCATCCTTTTTCCACCCACTTTGTATCTTCTCCTCCTGCACCCTCACCACCTCATCATGTTCCTGGCTGTTTCTCTTTACCTCCTGCTTCCTCTTCTCCTCCCTAACTCCCTCAGGGTTCTTCAATGGAATGCTGGGGGTCTCCAATCCAGAAGCACTGAACTGGTACACTTTATTTCATCTCATCCCGTTGACCTCATTTGTATCCAGGAATGTAACCTTAATTTATTTTTCTCCTTCCGGATCCCTGGATTCTCAGCTCTGCGATCCGATTTAGTATTTTTTTCTACTAATGTCACAGACGCTAGCGGCGGCGTCATCATTATCGCCAGGTAGGGCTTATCCTTCTCTGAGCTTTCTACCTACTCTGATTATGTAGAGATCAACATCTCTCTAAACGACTCCTCCTCACTCTCATTTCTTAATGTGTATGCTCCCTCTATTCGCTCCTCTCTGAAGGATAGCAGAACGAATTTCTTTTCTCCCTCCTATGTGGAAGCGATGGAATTTTCGCGCTTCCGCAGAAAAAAGACCGCTTCCGCCTCCCTGCTCCAAATAGCCGTTACACTTTTGCATCCATTTTGCTTTTTGAAGCACATGTCCAGTAGTAGTGGTAGAAAAAAGTTTTGAAGTGAAAAGCTTATTTTTTTGTGATACATTTTCATAGAGTTTTAAAGTAGCGCTTGTGGCTGAAAATGATACTACAGTCAGTTAAAACATTTAAATATACAGTATTTTGCTGCACTACAGCGCCAGGTTCAGCGCTGCCGCAAAACCCAAAAGAATGCTGGCAAGGAAACAAGGAGACAAAAAATTGGGACACTGTGGGACAGTTGTTGTAGGCTTATCATCATCTCAAGCAATTATCTAAGGTAGTTGTATCATACTAGCATTTCAACGGCCAGTTAGGGAGAATACTAATGCGCTCTGCTTTTTTTAGCCCCAACTGTTAGTTGAAGATTACATGTATACACTAAGTGTTCTTCAACCTAGTTATATTTTTCACAATACAAGGTGGTTTTGTACAAATGCTCATCGTAGACTAAGTAAAAACGCCATTACCAAAAATAACCTTTTTGTCCCAACGTGCCCAACATTCCCCTATATCAGACCGCCTATTTAGAAAAAATTTTATGCTAATTTTTTCCAGAATATTGGCGATTATCAAAAAATCCACTATCAACAGCATGCCAACATAAACCAGAATAAAGGAAGCACAGGACCTGTGATAAGGCACAACTCGGAAAGCCCCTCTGTAGAACTGCCGTAGAAGAAATCCGGCGTTCAGCATGAGCAGAACTTTGTATTGTAAGCAGCACTGCACAAACTGACTTTCCATCAAGACAATTCCACCAAAGGGTAGAAATGCGGCAGGATCATGTTTTCCAGATACTCTAAAGAATCATCAGTACTCAATTTAGAATCTGATCCGCAGGATTAAAACAACCAAAACGATCAGTCCGACTGCCACTGGTCCAGACAAAGTTGCCTATCCCATGCTAAAGCACCTTCCTCGCGCTGGCATGAATTTTCTTTAATCTTTCCTGGTCTTTGCATTCCTTTCCTTCCATCTGGAAGATATCTTCCATTATTCCCATCCACAAGATGAAAAAGCCTCTGGACTCTCCTGCTTCCTTCCGGCCTATCTCTCTCACCTCCTGCGTATCAAAGCCGTTTCAACACATCATTCTATCCCGCCTTCTTTTCTTTCCGGAATCTAATTCCATTCTCTCTCCCGGCCAGGCCGGTTTCCACCCTGGTCGGTCTACACTCGATCAAATTCTGTACCTTTCTCAGTCCATTTCGGATGGGTTTAACAAACCCAGGCCGGGCTCTCGGACGATTCTCTCTACTATTGATTTCTCGAAAGCTTTTGACTCTGTCTGGTATCCCGCCCTTTTCCACAAACTTATTTCGGCTGGCCTCCCTCCTTGCTTTGCTCGTTGGACTCGATCTTTCCTTTATGATAGGCAAGCTTCTGTGGTTTATCAAAATCACAAAAGCCGTTCCTTTCCAGGTGTTCCGCAAGGATCCGTTCTTGGCCTTGTACTTTTCTCTCTCTTCATTAATGATCTTCCGGCTTCTCTGCCTTCTTCCGTCAGCTGCTCTCTTTACGCTGACGATCTGGCCATTTGGTCCTCCTCCCCCTCGGTCCCCACTGCTGTGGAGGCCACACAAGCACCTCTGTTTCGATTGGAGCGCTGGTCTGAGTACTGGTGTCTTCCTCTCAATCTGAGTAAATGTGAGGCCTTCTTCTCAGTGGATCCCCACCAGGCTAACCTCCAACCCAATCTTCTCCTATTCGGCTCCCGCCTCCGTTTCAATCCAACTCCAACTTTTCTTGGGGTCACCTTCGACCGCACTCTTTCCTTTTCTAAGCATGTATCTTCGCTGAAGGCCAAGTTTTTCCCACGTCTCAAGGCCTTACGCTGTATCTCTGCTTCCTCATGGGGCCCCTCTCTATTCTGTATAAATCTTTTCTTCGGTCCCTTCTCACCTACGCTTCACCCGGATGGTTTCCTTTCCTAAACGCTACCAATATTACCAAATTGGAACGCCTCCACCGAGCGGCCAGTCGCGCCATCACCAGCTGCCTCTCGTCCTCTGCTACTCACCGAGGCTTCTCTACCTCCCCTACGAGTCGCTCTGACTCACTTTACTCTTTGATCTTATGAGCGGGCTCTTCGTCTCCCAACCTCCTTTCCTATTTCAGGTTTGGCCAGACTTCGAGTGAAACCAAGACTCTGCAGATCGTCCTGGAGAGCTTTTGCGTCCACTCACCCGTTCATGCTTCCTTCTCCTTCTGCTAGGGAGGCTCTTCTTGCTTGCCCTCCCTCTCCTCCTAGGAATCTGTCTTTGTTTACTGTGGAGTCCACCCTTTCCTCTTCATGCTCTCGCTCTGATCCCCCTCTCTCTCGTCAAGGTGCAGTTCTCGCCCATCTTGACTCTCTCCACCCTCATGATCTGGTGCTCTGGACAGACGGCTGTGTTCCTTTTCCTTTTGGCAAAGGCGTTCTTGCCAACTGCTCTCTCTGTGGCCACTCTTTCCTTTTCGGCAGGCCCAGTATGTTCCAGTTTTTCCGCTGAAGCCTGCGCCATTTTGCACGCTCTTTGCTGGTCTGGGCAGCACCAACAAGTCTGCCATTTCTCTTCTCCTCCATCTTTTTTCTCCTCAAACTGTGTGGCAGATCTGGCAAAAACTGTCTTCTCTTTCAGGCTACAATGGGTCCCCAGACACTTGTTTCTCCCGGGAAACGACGCGGCTGACGAGCTGCGCCCTCCGCAATCCCTTGTAGTCTCTCTCCTCTTATTTGTCGTATCCACTCTCGTCTTATCTCGGACTGGAGGCGTACTGTCTCTTCCAAATATTTTGAGACACAGGTTCCCTCAATTTCCACTGAGGAACTTGTGCTCTCTCTCGTCTTCGCTACAATGGACACAGCCTTTTTTTAGGTTTTATCTCTCTAGGATTGGCAGAATTGACAATCCTTCCCGCAGCGCCTGCGGACACTCGTCCCAGGACATCTCTCATCTCATTCTGCACTGTCCAGCTACGGACTCTCTGCGCCGCTCACTCTTTGTCTCTTTATGACCTCTGGTCCAGACTCTTGGGAGTTGCCCGGCTTCTGGTGCTCCATGGTTTTCCGCCATGCCCCCATCCCTCGGAAGGGGTCGGGTAACCAACAACAACATCATCAGTCTTGCTTTCGCGTCATCACACTATGGCTGCAGATCAAACACCACTAGTTGCCATGCACTTTAAAATATCTAATCTGTGGTCAGTATACCCAACGGTATTAATTTGGCATTAAGGTCTGCTTGAATGCATGGCCAAGTAACCACACTTCGACTGGCTATCATTTGAAATTTATTTTCTGCTATGTTAGCCGAGTGGGACTAAAACAGATGGTCAAGAAAAGGCGAGGCTGAAGCATGTTTTACCTTCGCGGCAACTGCACGATCATACACAACTTATTTATTAACAAAAGTCAGGACTTTCACCGACGAACATAAACAGAAACTGTTCTGTAACTTCTCTTCGCGAGTAACTGACATTATTCAATCTGTTAAGCACTAAAGCAGTATGGAGTTTCGGATCTGTCAGTGCGCATTTACATTTTGATAGACACGCATCCAGCGAAAATCACTATCTGCAATATAAATCAGTTTTAAATTCGAATATGAGCAAAAGTACTTCCAGATAAGTGTTGACATCATTTGAGTGGTTTTCAACGAAGGCCAAACGATGGTCAAAAGGTCAGCAAATATTTTGGTAACAACAGTATAACCAAATTACACGGCTCATGGTGTTCGTTTACAACCGACATTCAGCAGAATTCAAAGTCACTACTCAATACTACTACTAGCACCGCAGACTTTCTGGTCATTAAAGTGGTTGCAAATTACATGGTAGTATTTAGACAACGAAGATAAAAATCCTTACCATTCAAGGACTAGTGTTGTTAACGTTTAATCATGGTTAAAATTAATGAAACATGGCGGTCTCTTTTACGTCGCACTTGCACATCGCGAAGCTGATTTGACTTGACACAATAAAAACGCAAAATAACGTAAAGCATACTAATAACCACAATTTCAAAATCTGAACCGCAGAGATTTTGTCATCCGAGTGTAACTCGAGATGAATGCGAATGAGCGGCGTACTATTTACTAGACAAGAAATCAAATGTCTCGTACATAATAAGCGGTAAGCAGACGATGTTATAAATAACAGGTCGGTATATGTAGACTCGTATTCAGAAATAGTCTTTTAGCATTAATATTTGCACGGGAAGGAATTTTTCATAAGTTGATTAAGGTAGCCACGATGACGATTTTCGCGACTAGTGGTGAGGATATGACAAAGTTTTTGTTAGTGTGTCAACCAGCACCACACAAAGTATTGAAAACATGTCCCTAGGTTGTAAGGACTAAAAACATTAAACTGAGTTCTGCATTGTACTCTACCCTGTATTTTTTATCCTCAGGTCATGGGGAAAACCTTTGCTGTTATGCATAGACAACTAGCGCAAAGATCCTATTCAGAGTTACGAGTACTACAGGCACATTGCACTTTTACCACAAGCCTGCAACCAAGCAGGGCAAGTCGCCGCTAAGTACCTCTTCAAAGACATCACAATGTGATTGTCGTGAGGCTCCAACTGACGATTGTTGTCGCTGTGAACGACAATCCAACGCACTCGATCACGTTATTACCTCAGTTGCTATAACAAAATAAAACGTCACATAATAATCAAGGGGCCTACAAACCAAGATCGCTTTATAAAGAGTAAAACACTTTACCTCGTATATCCCATAAGGAGTTATCCATCGTCCAACGTCGAATGAAATCCGAAGATATTTCTCGCATATTATCACTAACCTATACAGCACATGCATAGAATGAGATTGATACACATATAATTAGGTGGAGCTTTTTCATGTAAGCATAGATAAACCCACATGAATCAGAATTAACTCTCTTTCAGCATCTGTATCTGCACCGCGGAGATATTTTCATCCTATTGGGGTTAGAAAATTTACTTTTTACCGCATTACTTATGCTAAAAGTTTATAATCGGAGTAAAACATATTTTTACCTGTCAAAACTGAAGAAATCTATTAATACTAGAAAACTGCGTCCAATTTTAGGTAACCGCACAATTTGTATCTCATTCGAAACGCAAAGATTGATTGTTCCTTTAGCAATAGCAGTGTTCTAGAAATTACATCACAAAAAATTATAAGATATGACGCGGTTCGATCTAAGGATAAAACGACTCAAAACACACACTTATCAGAATTTGTACTCGTTTTTCAACACTAGATCTGCACCGCGGAGATTTTTTCATCACAGTGTGGTTAAATCTAATGATTGTATGCAAATCAACAAGTATCCAAAACTAAAATGACACTGCTTACCTGCATCATGCCATATGCAACTGTCAAACGTAGTGTCAAGACTCGATAAAATGCACAACCACAATTGACCTGCAGATCAAAAACGAAGATGTTGACACAGTTAGAGCTTGGCACAAAAATAATAATCATCCACATTTATAGGATTTCTCTCTTATTTCAATATTTTTTATCTGCACCGCAAAGACATTTTCATTGTGATGTGGCTAAAATTAACCAATTAAAACTGCCATACACAAGTCAACAATCACAGACAGTCATGAAACAACAAAATAATTTTACCGGTTTTTGATTACCAGTAGTGTTCTTTTTGAAACGGGCTTTAACTGGTTCATATCGTTTTTATCATTGTAACAAGCAACGACCTGAAACGAATCAATAATTCTCCATGTCGTGTGGTAAAGATGGACTTTTAAAAATAATAACACTTACTACGAAGTCTACTTTTCAGATTTACCTTTTGTTTTCGAGTTAGTTTTAACCTCGATTGACCTTTAATAGGAAAAGACAGGACATCTCATAGTAAAGTAACCATTGTAAGAGTAATGACACTGAAAAAAATGTTGAAATAAACATTATTAATTTCGAGAAAAGACTGGTATATACACTGAACGTAAATAAAAAACAATTCGCATTGCATTAGTATGCGTCTATCTGCTTGGCCATTTTTGGACCAAAACTGCGAAACTAAATTTTACTGATAAGACATTTCATTTATAGGCAGCAACATTAAATGTGACTGCGATAGATACTTACCAATAAGGTGGTTGCGAATAGTGAAGAACGCCATTTGCAATTAAATGCAGTATTTTTCAGCTAACACCTGAACAGTATTTAAGTCCATTTAGTCACATACATAGCAATAATGTAATCACATAACTCAAGTAAAAAAGCAATAATGTTGTCACGTAACCAGTAACCACACTCAGAATTGAACTCAATTTTCAACATTATCATCTGCACCGCGGAGATGTTTTCGTCACAGTGTGGATTAACAACCGCAATTAAAATAAAAAAATGGCTTGTCTGCTAGCCCAATCCGAAGACCACACTGTCTTCTACTGCAAATACTCAACAACACCGCTACAGGTACTCATTTTATTTCTTCAGCAACAGCAGTGATAGTTTTATAACGTCGTGATGTCAATGCACACGTTCCTTGTCAATCAAAGCACTAAACAGCATTTCTTTGCTTGGTTATAGCGTTTGTGATGGCAATTCACTGCACCGACACACCGTCAACAGAACGATTTCGAAAATACGCTACTACCTACGTAACCCTGTTCTTAAGCGACGGATGAAGACAAGATAATGAGAACTTATTTACTAATCACGCACAAAATGAACGGGAATTTGAGACTGTAAATTAACTTCACGGTTAGCGAGTTGGTATTCATTCACGGAATGATGGCAACGTGGTAGACGAAAGCCGCAGTTTACATCTAAAGTGTGAGCTAAAAAGCAAACAAAGATTGCCCCGGGCCGTGCCGCATGCAACAAAACGATGAAAGTAATGTCCCCGTGCTTCACCGGGTTAGAATAGTGAAGCTGCTCACCCAGCATGTCGTAAGAGGCGACTTTTGGGTACCCACCAATGGCAGTCTGTCTTGTTAGTGGTGGGGCTACCAGTCGACAATTTGCATCGACGACTGGTTCGAAATGGGCTGCCACTTTTCCCCTGGCCTAATTCAATTAGGCTGTTGGCGTGAACCTGGATTGCTGTTCGCGTCATACCTCCATCCCAAGGAAGAGGAGGGGTAAACCAACAACAACAACAACAACAACATGAAAGTAATGAACCCGTAGGTTTCACCTATAAGCTCGGCGCTTAGTTTATTACGTCACCCTGCCAACAATTATTAATGCTGGTCGTTCTTACCTTTAAAATTACCTTATTAAGACGAAAAACAATGCAAGTCATTGGTCTCACAAATGCCATCAGAATTTCTTTGTAAATATCTGTAAAAAAAAAACATATCACAAACATTTGTATAACAAAAAAACGGCGCTACTTACAACTACAGGCATTACAAACCCCCTTAATCTATCGATCCACAACACACTAGAATAATCTGGCAACATTGACATATATCTACCGTCAACAGCATAACAAAACACTAGAGCAGAATCAGATTAAAAGTACGTTATAGCAACAGAAACCGTTAGTACAATATTCTACTACACAGTAAAAAAACTTACCAAAGCAAAGGCAATTGTCCAACCATCTTCGCTTGATAGCAGACTACTAACACAACTTACCCACATTACTCCGTACAGATGATCAAATGAGTTCTGAAGACGAATAGTACAAAGATGGGGAAAAGACTTTACACGTGAGAATTAAGTAAAAGGAGCCATGTCACCCTATCAAAAATCATTACGACGTATCTGCGTATGAATTAGCAGATGTAAGTTCTGCGTGGCTTCAAAGCAACAGCACAGCACTCTAATAAAGCAGCAACAATATATAAACAATTTGAGTTTATTACAATTTCACATAAATGTGCACAAATTTAAGAAGACAATTTAGCACAAAAACATAGTGTTTGGCAATAATATTTCCAATGCACTGTTACAAGGTTTGAACGTTTGTACAAGATTTCTTGTTATCGTAGGTTGTTATGTACACATTTTTATGCAATGGTCACCAGATTGGTAAAAAAAAACACAAATAATGTAATCATAATTTTAACAGCTTATTTTATACTGTAAAAGGCGGGCTCATTATACTAATAATCACACTAAAATAAGCCAAATACTTCACCGGACAAAATATACTTCAAGCTCATAGCATTTAACAGCAAAGTAAATGCGAGGGCAAAACAGTTCACAGGTTTTGGTACAAATTGTACAACAGAATCCAATTCAAAAATCATCAGCAGTAGAAAACGATGTTTGATGATGAAGTGATAACATGCTGGTAAAACATAAAAAAAGCACATTGCAACCAAAATAACATCATAGAACTACAATATATATATAAATAAAGTTATATCATATCATACTAATCAAACGCGAGCGGGTATTAAAAAATTGCAAACACAATCACTCCCGTTGTAAAAACCATTTTTCAAGAAAGGCTTACCAAAGAATACCCGTGTTTACAACACTTAGAGAAATCCTCCAATCTTTGAATTATAGGGAAAAAATAATGAATGAGGCAGATCTATCAATATCGAGTAGTTGAACCATTCAAGAGTGTATGTTATCGCTAAGGTTTTGTCGTTTCAAGTGGATTTTTTGGGCAAATTTGAGATTTGCCCACATGTCAACTTCATATCAAAGGCATAGTCTTGTAATTGAGATAAAAAGAATTAAATTTGCACATCACCCATCGATACCTTTTTTGAAAAAAAAAAAAAGATCTATGTGCGTGAGTAGGGCACGCTTAAACAAAGGATCATTAACGCACAAAAATCGAAAAACAAAATATCACTGTCTTGGTTTCATATCTATGGAGTTCTTCAATAAAGAAAACTAAGGGTTTTCAAATATAAAATTTTCAGTGCAATTCTTAAAACCCACGCGTCCTAGACTTAGAAACATTAATAAAAAGTTGGTCACTAATAGTCGGGCTAAACGCTAAATTACTAATTTACTTGTTTAACTGCAAGCCCAGAAGGGCTCGAAACTAAAAACAAACTGTTTAGATTTTCTGGTTACACGAACACTTGTTTGATATTGTGCAATAGTGGCTCTTTGATATAAAGTTGCTACTTAACAAATTTGGCGTTTGGATAAATGGAAAGACAAGTTTTTACTCACATTTTCTACCAAGTGTACCTGTGGAGTATGTTGTTAAAAATACGGTAATACACATTATGCTTTTTGACAAGATAACAAAATATTCCAGCACACTCGGGTAGAAAAATGCAAGCAACTATCAAATTCTAATTGATAGGCTACAGAGCAAATATCAATACCAACCTGACTGATATAGGCATCAGCAAAATAAGCAACATTGCTGCAAAGTAAACGTTAACAAACACACCAGCACTCATACAACATCAATATATCGTTACTGCAGTTGCATGCGTATCAGCAAACTGCTTGAAACTAACTAATCAAACCTAACAAATTTTTCTCTTCGGAAACTTTCGGCCCACTATGAATCTAATTTAAAAACTCGATAACAAATGTGAATTGTAGAACGAGTGACATATTTAAGCATGCAAATCGAATTTTTCGATGGCTTTCAATTTCGCCGAAGCTCAAAATTAAATACAGCAGAATTCGCACACACCATATTTCAAGAAAATGGAAAAAGATTTCAATAAAATAAATTTTTATAGGTCAATCGCCTACCCTCTCTATAGGTTAAGCTTTGAAACTTACCTACAAATAAACTAAGTATAATTTAGTAAGAGCAGCACATATGCAAACTCTTGACACGAGTATAAAGAACAGCCTTACAATAAAAAATCATGAAAACTTCAATCAAAAATATTTGAAATAATTTGATTACTTACTCACCGATATAAGTGTTAAGTATAAAAGGTCAGAAAAATCATGACGCTAACTCGAATTACACTGATAATTCATATATGGATAGGAAACTTAGTTTTATACGAGCAGTTTTTTGATTCTAGTGACTACGAAGTCATGGCTTAACAGTAAATAAGATTGAGTAGTGTATCACCTTGCACAACTTACTAAAACAGGCAAAAATGACTCAATTACACTGATAATTCATAGATGTATTAGAAACTTAGTTTTATACAAGCAATTTTTTGAATCTAGCGACTACGAAGTCATGGCTTAACAGTAAATAAGATTGAGTAATGTATCACCTTGCACAACTTACCAAAACAGGCAAAAATGACTTAGGTAAAACTGCTTCTATCACGCTCACAATTTTTGTACGCACGTTTAAAAGGCGTTTTAAAGTAAATGCACAGTGGACTTGACAAATTGCATTGTACATCTGATTGCATAAATACAAAAACACTGTAACACCTTTTCACGATGATTAAAAATTAGTGGCCGGAAAAAAACAAAATCGTCTTACTATTACTGAATGAGCCACGGCAAATTGATGTTAGCATTTCCTAAGCAAAAACGCTTTCAACCTGAAAGCATACAACTACCAAATGCCAGAACCAAATTGTCATGGCTGGATCACTTTGAAGCGTAATTTGGTTTTATTTACGTCAGGGAAAAACTAGATTTAAAAACAGCCGACATAACAAAAGAAAAAGCATGGGACAACTAAAAACTGCAAAGCTAACCTGCATAAATGTCTTACAACTGTTTATGAACATCTAAAAAATTAATGTACCCGTATTAAAGGTGATATGCAGGAACGCTGATGAACAAATCTAGCATAACACTGAAGCTAGGGTAAACAGCAGTGTAATGCAGACACTTTCCTCTGTCTTCCGCTAGAGTTACTGTATATCACATCCAAAACAACCTATAGATATATTCCAAATGTTTCTGCATGCCGCCATTTAATAATTTAGCTACTATCAGCGTATACAAGATATTTTTGTTTGTTGACAAATAAATACTAACTAAATCGTAAAGATATTTCAAAAGCTATCTCAAGAGAATAAGTATGCGGTGCTTGCTAAGAACGTAAGCAATAAGATCGTTTCAATGAACAAATTCAAAGTCATTTTATTTTAGCAAGTACTGCAAGAGACTTTTTAGAACTTAAATAAAAACGATGAAATGTGTTATAAAAGTGTCTGAAGAAAAATACAAAGGTCAAATTGTATATACTGGCAAAACGCGCAAAAATAGTTAGTCCTGAAATATGTGCATCATGATCAGATGGTGCTAATTTCTCGTGAAGAGGATTATTTTAAGAGTCTCATTGTAGACCTGAACAAGAAAACAATCAGTCAGAAAAGTTTGAACAAACCACAGCAAACGCTGAAGCAAAAAGACGACGGACAAAAACGCTGACGAAATACTTTCAAACACAAAACGACAAGCCACTAACTGAAAAACCACCGACCATTTTAATAGTAGAACTCAATTACATCTATAAAAACATTAAGTGCAATTTCATAAAGAACAAGTCTTTTGTAATTGCTGAACAAAAATGGCAGTTAACTGGTGTACAAAACTAAACCAATTTCGCAACTAAACATCATGAGAATTTTTAAATCTGTGTTTTGATAGAATATAATGCGGTTTAGCATGTTTACATTTAAGTTATTCTGTAACACTATTGAAAGTAGACACTTAACGAGTAATTTAATATGAACTGATATAATGTAGTTTGTACGACTGCGTGGGTTGAAACACAATCACATAATACCGGGACCAATATATTATTCCACAAATATTTAGCAAATTGCACTACCTTAGTTACTGCGAGTTCATACTTTGCTAATAAACGATGACCATACTCGATTACAACACAAATCGAAGTACTAATATGATGCTGGTTACGTTAAAACATTACGCTGGCATCAAATCTACGCTACGAAACAAATTAGCATGTAATAGTACGTACATTAATTACCAAGCGCTGCAACTTTCAACTTTTGGATCTCCCTCACTTACCACTGAAGAAGATATCAAAATAAAAATAATATTCACATCTATCCGTTGGCAATACCACAAGACTTCAAGAGGACATCACAAAAAGTTCTAATGCTAATAGAGTCGGCAAGCATATTGCTTACCACTTGAGCACTTGCAGCGTATAATGTAAGGCAAACTATAAGTTTTCTCACTAGCATCGAATTACATACCCGCATTGTAGAAGCCACGCTACACTACCAAATCAAGTTTACATTTCTTCTCGCATAAACCGCTGAACTAAATTATCAATCAGCACCACTAACAGTGGGAGAGCAAAAACTGTATGAATACATCTGATAAGATATCAGTAGCAAATTTTTCTATAACTAAGCTACAAAATATTCATTCACAAGTACCAACTCGTATGCACCGACAAAATCTGTTATGAAGACAGTTTTTAAACTATCTATACACTAATTAATCGCAGTACTAACTGACATCGGATATCACGTGATACACAAAGATATACCGAGTGGACAATTATTTACTGTATTACGCTACATGTTTGCAGCATGGTAACCGTAAAACGATGCAAGCAAAAACATGAGAACAATTCTATTACTGATTTCAGAAAGGGGGAATCTGTTCTTCCAGATCTCAGTTGGCCAAATAAAGATTATGAACAGAACTTTCAAAACATTATGGACATTAGCAAACGCAATGAATTAAAAAAAACGTTTGTATATTTTTGTGATGTTTATTTATGTTCTGTTCATAACCTTCGTTTGGTTAACTATGATCATTTTTATAATACTAATAATAATAATAATAATGTGAATTAAAAACAACTATTAAAGAAAAATATTGCTTGCATGTTTTTGTTAATAATTTCACCCAACAGTAACATCAGTAAAAGTCTAATTTTTCCATCAAAAAACAAGTAACTTTCAGTTAACTGATCAACTTGTCTGATAACCACCAAGTAAACTTCACAGTAAGAGTAATAATTTAACACCTGACAAATAATATGCTCTAACTGTTAAAAGATTGCATGAACGGTACTTATTCTAATGAAACAGAAACCAATACAAATAATTTTTGTGCCCAACATTAATATGGCATTAAATTGAGAACATAATTATATCTATAATGTGAAAACAAGTCATTGTCACAAAACACACTGTGATACACCCCAACATTCATACAGAATACAATTTGCGTCACAGATGTACAGGGTGCGGCATAAATATTAAAATGAACATTTAAAGCAATGTAACTTTACAAGGTAATGAAGTTAACATTTAAAACTTGGCATTTTTATTCTTTGGGTAATTTTATACAAAATATTCAATCTAAATTAAAAATTTTTATTTTACTTATGAAATCTGACCTCTGAGAATCTATCATACACGTCTAATTTACTTTTCAACAAGATGGAGCGAGCTCCCACACGTCAAAAAAGACTCAAAACTGGTTGAGACTCAATCTAAAAAAATTGTGGGGCAAAAATATGTGGCCTCCATGCACCCCAGATTTAAATCTGCTCGATTTTTCAGCCTGGTCATGGCTCGAAAAAGAAGCTTGCAACAAAAATCAAAAATCTCTAGAAGCGTTAAAAAAAATCTTTGATAAAGGCATGGGCGAAAATGCCTTAAAGCTATTTTCGTGTCACTTGTGAATCCGTGAGAAATCGATTCGAGCGTCTGATTGAAGCAGGAGGGCGACACTTTTGAGTGAATCGCATATGGGTCATTTTTTAGAGTAAATAGGCACTTTAAGGGCACACACCGACCAAAAATTTTAATTTTTATAGATTTCTTGTTTTCATTCAATCTTTAACTGAAATTTATCATAGATTTCGAATCTGTTTTGAGTTTTTAAGCACCTTATTTCCTTTTCAGTATCATATTTATTGTAACCCTTTCCGAGAATTTTTTTATTTTTAAAAAATATAAAACTACATTTTTAACACCTAATTTTCTTCCAATTAGTTCAAATTGTTTAAATAAATAGCGCCAATTATTAGTTATTTTGGTCGAGCTGTATTGAGAAACTAATTTCCAGTAGTAAATATTGAAATTATTGAGAATATATAAAGTTGGTAGGGAATATTAAAGTTAGGTTAAAATGAAATTTTAATAAATTCAAAATTTTTATAGTGAAACTTTGAAGATTTTCTCAAATTGGTGATTTTCGGCATTACAATTGCTACTACTCAAAAAGTATTTGTCAGATTTGACTGAAATTTTCAGGAAATGCTGTACAGATGTCAAACTATAAATTAATGGAGCATTTCTTGAAAATTTTGTCTTTTGTGCTTTTATAAAACAAAGAATTGTTAAAACGTTTAATTTGAAAGTTACCCCCCCCCCCCAATTTTTTTGAAAATTTTTTAATTAAAGATTATAAAAAAGCCTCGATCATTTTGTGTACATAGTGTGTGTCTTAATCCACAGTAACTTTTATTGGTGTCATTACCGGTACAAAATTTTTTTGTCAGATTTTCATAAAGAAAAATGGTTTGCATAGTTGGATTCTTTTTTTTCGTTTCCTTTCTGGAAATATATAGTTTTTAGGGGCTTGATTGTACTTAAGCATAAAGTTAATTTGTACCTCATGTACTTGAAGATTGTGGATACAAAGGTGTGTGCCCTTAAAATAAGATAATTATAAAATTTTGAGTTATGCTAATCAAATTATTAATGTTAAAGTTGGTTTCAATATTTATGCCGCGCCCTGTAGTACAGCTATTTAACACCTCAACCAAGTCTCAGAGTATCAAACTAAAGAACAACATACCTCAGCTCAGCAAAGCCGTTCAAGTTTGAGCTGGAGCTTGTCCTGATGCCGCTACAGCAGCAGCGTACTGCTGTCCTTGTAACTCATAATATTGCCTGTAATATTCAGCCCAAGCAGCAGAGTAGTCGGCCTGCAGACACAAAAATAGCAGTTAGCTCTGCAAGTAACACCTATGAAATATTGCATAACTTAAACGGGCAACACACTTTCAAGTTTCACAAAGTAACTAATCTAATGCATTACTTGGCATCGCCAGCTGTCACGTTAACACAACACCTACCTGTGTAGTAGCTGGTTGAGCAGCTGCGCTAGCGGCTGATGCAGCAGCGGCGGCTGCAGGAGCTGCAACAGCAGGGGCTGCAGCGGCAACAGCTGGTTGCTGCACAGCGGCAGGGGCTGCGGCGGCCGCAGCGGCAGCTTGAAGCGCACCTGCATAAAAATGATGGTTTAAATTAAAAATTAACTTCAGGAATGATAAAGCCTCACCGGTTCGCTTCAAATATTCGTCCCATTGTTTCGAATAATCTGGTACAGCGGCAGCTGCCGCAGGTTGGGCAACTGCAGCAGCTGCAGTTGACGCTGTGAACACAACATAGAGAAAGTTAATAAAACTGCACTCAGTCTTACGAAACAAGACTTCGTGAACGGTTATGACTACTATACTTCAAAAAGCTAAATTACGACAGAATTAGGAATAACGCATAAATGAAATCGCACAAACAGCTATCAACAGAAATCACCTGCAGGGGCTTGCACAGCTGCTACTTGCGGTTGACTGTACATTTGCTGAATGAAAGGCTGCCAAGCTGCCGCCTTTGCGGCATCTCCCATAATAGCAGCTGAAAATAAGAATTAATTAAAAAAAATACGAACTGATAAGAAACACGAGAGTACAAGCTTTGGCTAAACAAATACAGTGAAACTTCCCCATAATGCGCTTCCATTTAAGGGAAAGTCGGATATAGCGCGATCAAGCGCTGTATCCCAAAAAAGAATGCAAAAGTTGGGAAGTCCCAAAACTTGACTCTGAATGCAAAAGTTCGTAGTTTTTGGAAAAGCAGCGAATGAGGACGTACAGTATGTATAAACATGCATGAATGAATTCGTTTATTTACTGTGGTTTTTAAATGATGCTAAATAAATGGAGTTATGCTTTTAACTCCAATACATCCCCACAATCGCGTTGTAACGAAGTTTCACTATATTCACTACTATATTTATAACTAAGAGGTTATACGTAATAAATGGCTTCTAAAAACAGGTCGTCACAATAGCCACCATATGGAGTGACGACACCAACAACTAGGTAACAGGAAGAAAAATAAACCACTTTCAAACCAAAATATCAGCAACGTGCGGCAAAACTTTCTGGCTTGTTGTTGTTGACTACCCGACCCTGCCGACGGATGGATGCATTGCGGAAGACCATGGAGCCCCAGAAGCCGGGCAACTCCCCAGGGTCTCGAGACAGAGAGTCGCCAAAGAGTGAGCGGCGCAAAGTGTCCATAGCCGGACAGTGCAGAATGAGATCAGAGGTGTCTTGGGACGAGTGTCCACAGGCGCTGCAGTAAGAATTCTCGACTTTGCCAATCCTAGAGAGATAAGAACGTAACAGTAGGCTGTGTCCGTTGCAGCGTAGACGAGGAAGAACACAGCGAGCGTGACGAAGGAGCACAAGTTCCTCGGTGGAAATCGAGGGGACCTGTGTGTCAAAGAACTTCGATGAGACAGTACACCTCCAGTCCCAGAAAAGACAAGAGTGGATACGAGAGATAAGAGAAGAGAGACTACAAAGAATTACGGAGGGCGCAAGTAGCGCTTCCCATCTGGCCAGCTCATCAGCCGCGTCGTTCCTTGGAACAAACGAGTGTCCGGAAACCCATTGTAGCCTGATAGCACAGGAGGAGAGAGAAGACAGTTCCTGCCAGATCTGCCACACAGTTTGAAGTAAAACAAAAGATGGAGAGGACAAAGTGGCGAGGACAGAACGAGAGTCAGATAGAAGAAGAGAGAAGTGGCAGACTTGTTGGTGCTGCCGAAACCAGCAAAGAGCTTGCAGAATGGCGCAGGCTTCAGCGGAAAAACTGGAACATACTGGGCCTACTGAAAGTAAGAAAGTGGCCGCAGCGTCACAGAGAGAGCAATTGCAAAGTACGCCTGGACCGCCCTTGCCAAAAGGAAAACGAACAGAGCCGTCTGTCCAAAGCACCAGATAATGAGGAGGCAGAGAGTCATGATGGGTGAGAGCATGAAGAGGTTTAAAGGTGAACTCCTCCGTGAAGGAAGGAAGATTCCAAGGAGGACAGGAAGGGCAAACAAGAAGAGCCTCCTTAGGAGTAGAAGGAAGCATAAGCGGGTGAGTGGACGCAAAAGCTCTCCAGGACGATCTGCAGTCTTGGTTTCACTCCAAGTCTGGCCAAACCTGGAGTAGGAAAGAGGGTCGGGAGATGAAGAGCTCGCTCATACAATGAAAGAGTGAAATGAGTCTGGGTGACTCGTAGGGGAGGTAAAGAAACCTCAGAGAGAACAAGAGGGATAGGGGAGGATGAAAGGCAGTCGGGAATGGCGCGACTAGCCGCTCGGTGGAGGCGTTCCAATTTGGTGATATTGGTAACGCTTAGAAAAAAAACATCCCGGTGAAACATAGGTGTGAGAAGGGGCTGAAGAAAAAATTTATACAGAACAGAGAAGACTCCTTAGAGAGAGGGGCCCCATGAGGAAGCAGAGATACAGCATAAGGCCTTGAGACGTGGGAGGAATTTGGCCTTCAGTGAAGATACATGTTTAGAAAAGGAAAGAGTGCGGTTGAAGGTAACCCCAAGAGAACTTGGAGTGGGAATGAAACGAAGGCGGGAGCCGAGTAAAAGCAGTTTGGGCTGGAAATTAGCTTGGTGGCGATCAACTGAGGAGACCTCACATTCAGACCAGCTCCAATCGAAACAGAACTCCTTGTGTGGCCTCCACCTGAACGGACGGGTAAGGGAAGAAGCCAGAGAAGCCAAAAGATCATCGATGAAGAGAGAAAAGTACAGGGCCAAAAACGGATCCCTGCGGAACGCCTTGACGAACTCGAAAGAAACGACTTTTGTGATTTTGATAAACCATGCCTATCACAAAGGAAAGATTGAGTCCAACGAGCAAAGCAAGGACGGAGGCCAGCCGAAATGATTTTATGGAACAGGGCAAGATGCCAGACAGAGTCAAAAGCTTTAGAAAAATCGATCGTAGAGAGGATCGTCCTAGAGCCCGGCCTGGGCTTGTTAAACCCATCGGAAATGGACCGAGAAAGGTACAGAATTTAATCTAAAGTAGACCGTCCAGGGCGAAAACCGGCCTGGCGGGGAGAGAAAATGGAATTAGATTCCAGAAAAAAGAGTAGACGGGATAGAATGATGCGTTCAAACAGCTTTGATATGCAGGAGGTGAGAGAGATAGGCCGGAAGCAGGAGAGTCGAGAGGCTTTCGCATCTTGTGTATGGGAATTATAGAAGATATCTTCCAGATGGAAGGAAAAGAATGCAAAGTCTTGGAAAGATTGACAATGTGAAGAAGAAAATCCATGCCAGAGCGAGGAAAATGTTTTAGCATAAGATAGACAACTTTGTCTGGGCCAGTGGCAGTGGACGAGGAAAGGTTGGAGGCAGCCGCATGAAATTCACCAAGAGAAAGGAGCGAAGGACGAGTGAGACTCCACATGGCAAGTGGCTTGGCGGAGCTCAGAGAGGTAGCCTCTGGTTTGCTACACAGGGTCTTTGGCTGAGAAACAGAAAAGTGGGATCTAAGGTAAGTGGCATAGACCGAAGCCGACTCCCTGGAAGAACAGTTGGGGAAGTTAGGAGAGGAGGAGGACGAAGAAGAAAAGCCAGAGCGAAGAAGAGCATAGACAGATTTAAGATTTGATTTGGTGAAAGAGAAGAGCAAGTCATCTGCCATGCCTCAGCCTTGGCGATGACTGACGAGGCGCGTCGAGAAGCGGAGATGTAAGCCTGCGATTTTCATTCTGTGAGCGGCAGCAAAAGCCTTGCGTCTTTCACTAACCGCACCTTCTACCTCAGCAGACCACCAAGCTATAGGATGGCGTTTGATGCAGCCGAAAGGAATGGAAGATTTGGCCGCATTCAGTGCCAGAGAGGTAAAGAGAGCGGCAGCAGAGGAAAGAGACAAGTATTCCTCTGCAGAAGGACAGTGGAAGTCAAAGTCACCTCAGCAAGCTTTCTGAAAGTTGAAAGAAGGGGGGCGCTCGTTGGGGCAAAAGACCAGAGAGAGAGGGATAGATAGAAGAATTGGCAAGTGGTCAGAACCAAGGTCCTGTAGCACCTCCCAAGACCAAGAAAGGGCAAGAGAGGAGGGAGCAAAGAAAATGTCAGGAGAGGAGCGATGGAGAAGGGTAGGTGTGTTGGGATGAACGTTACCGCTCATCAAGAGAAGGGCAGAAGAAAAGAAAAAGAGAAAACAGGCAACCGATTTTAAAGCTGTGTGCTGCCCTTCTGCGGTCATTCAGGGGGCAGCATAGCAAAAAAATGAAGGGGAGTTCCTGGGGTAACTGGGACCCTCGGGAAGGCCA
Organism: Trididemnum clinides; assembly: GCA_963675345.1. Lineage (NCBI taxonomy): Eukaryota > Metazoa > Chordata > Ascidiacea > Aplousobranchia > Didemnidae > Trididemnum > Trididemnum clinides. Next base: position 37,315,390 of record OY776286.1, read on the forward strand.
ACAGCCATTTTGACCCAACCCAAATGGGGTCTGGGTGACCACACCACCACATTGAGGCGGCTGTTGATTGGTGCAATTGTGCAAAACGTGCAAAAATATCAGCAACGTGCAACAAAAGTTTCTGGCTTCGACGACTTACTTGGGTTAACGGTGGCTGGCTGAGGAGCTGCAGGAGGCACCGCTGCTGCAGTTGCCGCAGGTGGAGTCCATTGCTGAAATTGACCAGCCCATGGTTGTCTAAACTGCTGTGCCTGTTGTGGCATCTGTGGTGGATTCTGAAGAGGGTTTGGTTGCGGCATGAAATTAGCACCAGAAGACAGATTGTTAAAAGCATTCGGCTGAAATAAATATAATCAACTAACTTGTAAATAGACTAAAGGTCTGCTTTATCGTACAACCAAGTATTTAATTTCAAAGACAGACAACACGCTAAACTTAATTACCGAGAAGACAAGTTTATTACTATGCATAAACCAACACAGCTTACATTTCATACTATTGCAAGCAATTTAAAAATACAATTTAGCTACTTACTTGAGCCATAAAATTTCCCCCAGGAGGTCCTTGCTGAGGTGGGCCTCCCATTGGTCCTCCATTCATGCTACCACCAGAGTTCGAGTCAACTTTTTCCTGAATAAGTTGCCGTGCCATTTTAACTTGTTCCGGAGTGCCTGTTTGAAATTGTTTGTAATCGTTTTCGACTGGTACCGAGCAGATGTAACAGTATATAGAATATTACCTTTAATAACAAACGTTTTGTAATTCAAATCCGATCCTGGAGGTGGATTCTTTTCGATCTCGGCATGCGCTCCAGATTGCATATTGATTTGCTTAATCGTCTCACCACCTGCACGATAAATTTCACACGATGAACTCTAATTTCAAAAAAATTTACACAGTAGTAATACATCTTATGTTCAGATCAGCTTCAGCGTTAACATTACTGTGCATTAACAGACGTAAAACAAAACATATTTGCAAGAAAGTAATCCACGATTCAACATACCCTTTCCAATGACCAATCCGGTTCTATTAGCTGGGACTAAATGCTGCTCCGTGATCATCCTGCCTTGCATTCCAGAGTTATCCCAGTGACCAAAGTTGCCCATACCAGGCCCTCCACCACCGCCGCCGCCGCCACCGCCACCACCGCCCATGTTTCCACCAACTCTGCCACCTACGCGCAGGACATTAGATAGAATTTTAAAAGCAACCTAATAAGGTTGCCTATTACATACCACCCCGCATACCGTCTCTTTCTTGAACGTTTTGAATTATCTCTTGAACTCGGCTGATGGCAGCATCGACTCCTTCTTTAGATCCAGTGATTGTGCACAATCGCTCAGGCAGATTGGGATCCTCTGCAATGTAAGAACTGCATAAAAAAATGCCATCAAAACCAGTTTGTGATACTGACTGATCTAAACTCTTCCAAATTTAGTCAAAGAATTATTGAGAAAATTAGTCTTTAACCCTTTTTGTTGCGCTTGGATAAAACTGCATGCTATGTGAAAGTTTTCTAAGATCAAACTTCATGTAATTTTCGAGATCCAAAGACTAGTAATTCTATTCCTTGCATTGAAATTATTTACACAGGACAGCGAAAATGATACTGTAAAAGTTTCACTTAAACCGTCAGGGCATTGGACGTGGACTTATTGGACTTGCATTTTTTTTACAGAAAGTTCAAAAGCAAGTTAAATTTAGTTACATGAAATATGAAATGGTAATTCTTGAACACTAGGCACAATAACTAAACTGTAAAATTACTTTCGTCAGGTATGTGACATAATAAAAAATGCTAGTTGCTATCTATTTCAACCGCGTTTACCTGGATTACATGCTCGAACCTAATGTATTTTCCCGATACCAATACTGCGTTTTTCATAATAGTGAAGGTGCATCACTGATTTGTATATCAAATTCATGACTAACGATCACTGATTCATGTTTGAAATTTTACACCGGACTTAGGACTACTGCAATGAGGTCAAAATTGGACCAGCTTAAAAATGTGTGCAAGTCCAATGCCCTGACCATTACATGTAGAAAAAGAATACTTAAGCGTTTACCTGGTTTGAATTGAATTCTTGTAGCTGTGACATTCTGTATTTGACTTATCATGTCACCTCCTTTACCAATCACAACACCAACTGCAGGTTTTGGGACAGAAATGGTTTGTGTTTCACCCCCACCACCTGCCATGCCTGGATGCTGAAATATAATAAATAATATAAATCAACTTTAGAGTAGACTTTGATCGTTATACTAAACCATAAGCAATGCGGAAAAAATGCAGTGTTTAGGGGATATAAAGCTTTGTACTCACGCTCATCTTCTGCTCTGCTATTTGCTTGTCTCTCTGAGCCATCATTTGCTGGATGGCATTTGCAGCATTCTGTAAATAGATGTAATAAGCCAACAAGAAAAAAATGTCTGATGCAAGGGTATACAATCTGAGGCCCGAGAATCGAAATTTTTTGGGCCACGGAATGTCGTGGAATTTTAACAAGTAAATATTTATTTATAACCCAGCTTGCAATGTCTTATTACAATTTCAAAAAGATTTTTTGCTTCTTTAAATTTGCAATAATGCCAATTCAATTTCGATTTTCAAGTCTGTGTTTCAATTCGGTTCGGTGCATGTGGCCCAACTAACCAGATTAAAACAAGGACTTGCGTTTCCCATCAACTATTTATTGCTGACTACTAGAGGAAGTGCAGTGCTGAAAGTTGCACAATGCAAACCCTTGGTCAAAAGTATAAGCGCTTTGCCTATTTCACACAACCTATTAATACACAAGTTAATTTTAAAACAATCATAGTTTCACAATAATAAATATTCACATCAACGTTCATCGCTAATCCAGATATCTTCAGAGGTTTTGCTCTTCCAACATTTTCCGTGGTGTCTTGTATAAGTAACATTCGTACACAGAGATTTTGTTGAAGCTAAACAACAGATTAAAGGGCTCACAGGCGCTTACTTTGGGATTTCACAAGACATGGGCATGCGCAAACTTTATGACGTCATAATTACTTTCATTAGAAAGTTAACGTTAAATTATAAAAACTTTTGTGAAGACAAGCAGATCAACATGTCACGATCAAACATGTAACAACAGGTCGTAATTCGTAATTGACAATTTTCTATCGCATGATTTGTTTGATTGAAGACCGCTGGGTTGATTAATTTACAATCCTTACCACGAGTGTTATCTAATGTTATGCTCGACGAGTGTTATCTAATGTGTGGGTATGCCGTGTATTGCCCGAAGATGGCGCCCCTAATGCGGTTTGCAACGAAGAACGTAGAGCAGCTAAATTAAATGCATTCAATTACAAATATATTACGAAAAGAAGGTATGTAATTCCCAAAAACTTTTGTAGATGTTTAGTAAAATTATAAGCACTGTCACAAAAAATTACTTTAGATAAATTACAACTATTCAAAGAGTACAGACAAAAAAGCAACAGCCTACCATTTTGATGGTTTCACCACCTTTTCCAATAATCAAACCACACTTATCAGGAGGAATAGTAAGGACCACAGACTTTTCTTGACCTTCACCCATGCCACCTTGTCCACCAGGGCCTGGGGCTCCTCCTCCTCCACCGCCACCAATAACAGATCCGCCAGTAAAATTAAAGTTATTTCCAAGAGTTCCAGCTTGAGATCGAGAAATTATTTCATTTAGCATGTTTTTACAAACTCTGCAATAAATAAAACAGCCCGGTAAAATTACACAATGCCGACTGGAAACTAATCACATACTTAATTTAAAAAATTGTTGAAATAATCTTAATTTTGCACTTGTAATTTTTACACCGATTAACGCGAAAAGCGTAGAAACAAGATCAGGCAAAAATATTGTTGGTGGTACAGAATTTAATACAGCTTTTTTCAAAGCTATACCAAAACAAGATTAGCTTACATCGTTATAGTCAATAAACATTTGGTGAGTTCACATGTCCACTTGGCCGGCGGCTTTATTGGCTGTCGAAAAAGTGGGCTTTGCAAGCCGCTAGCCCGTTTGTATTTACATGCACAAAAAGTGTAGATTAAAACCAAGTAGTGAAAATAAAATTTTTGGTACAGTGGACGCCGCTTAATGTGATCACTTTTGTTAACACCAAAAATGATAACAATAACCGATTGATAACATTAGCCGAAAAAATGAAAATTGCCATTTTATCGTTCATTAGGTGTCGCAAAAATAAAATTAAATAAATGAAATATTTAATAAACAATAAAACTTACAATAGGCACAGTACTATACATTATTTATTTAGGAAATCGTCCAGCGTTGTCTGCTTCATGTCTGTTCGCAGCAAATCATTTATAAAGGACTCATACTCATAATGCAGTTCAAATTCAGATTTATTTTGCCTCCTATTCAGAAGATTTATTTTGCGCTGATATTTATAGCTTTCTCAGACCGCTAATCATCAGAGCTGGGCATTTACGCTGGAAGTTAACGAAATTAGTCCTACGTTTGGGAAAAAATTGATAACAATAACCGATGTACTGATTACAGTAAGCGGCATATTTGTAATGGATATTGTACGTTCGAGCGGTGATCAGGAATTCCGATAATATTAACCGATTAATAACATTATCCGTGATTACATTAAGCGGCGTCCACTGTAATGGTAAATTCAAACATTTAAAGTATCTGATAGTGCAGACAATTGGAATCACATCCAAGTACTAATTACAAAAGGAGTTGGCTGTATTGGAGGAAATGGAGAATTAAGTTTCGTTGGACAGGAGTGTAGTGGCAAGATTTAGTGCATTGGCATAAACTGTTGCCTATAAAAATAAACATGGTTTGCTCCTGCAATTTATTCAAACCACATCCAAAAGTAAGACAATTTTAGGAGTCATTTTCATTGTTGCTTGCAATAATCACAGCAACATCAATTGCTGATTTATGATATTAAAAGCAAAAGCTCATCTTCAATCCTTCAAAAATACTGTTCATCAGGTGTTTTAGTAATACAATTTCGGTAAAGAGGTGACTTTTAGAATCCAAGTTGCTATTATTGCTACTAGCAATACACCGTTGAACATAATATAATATATTTAGAAAATTCAAACGTTTTCGGCGCTACATATCGCCCTCATCAGGATCTATACACAAATATTTATACATGTAGCATTAAAACTTTCGTTGAACGAAAACACAAAAAACATAAAATAACCTGAAAATAGTTATTTTATGTTTTTTGTGTTTTCGTTCAACGAAAGTTTTAATGCTACATGTATAAATATTTGTGTATAGATCCTGATGAGGGCGATATGTAGCGCCGAAAACGTTTGAATTTTCTAAATATATTGTATTATTATGTTCAACGGTGTATTGCTAGTAGCAATAATAGCAACTTGTTTTAGTAATGTATTGGGTAAGCTTTATTTTCAAGCCATTTTTTGTCCTTGATCTCTGGTTCAACGTCAACAACATGAGTAGGTGACTGATGAGATAGAAAAAAAATTTAATGCGGTTAAACAATGTCATTTAACCTTGTATTCTATGTATCGAGCAACAGTTCTTATTGTATGTTCAAGTTAAAACTTGTGTATTTTTTGTTGTATTGATTACTGATTAAAAAGATTGGAAAAGTCATAATTATATGCAATATATGATGCAGCATTTATCATTGTAGACAACTTTAAAGATGTTCCAGAAATTAAATGCAATATAGCTACACTCTATCTTAAGAGTATTTTTTTCAGATCATAACTTCAAAGCATTTACCAACAGATACAATTATTTAAATGCTATAAAAATGGAGAGTCTTCAAAAGTCTCGGATACAAAATTCGAAAGTTAGCTTTATATTTTTTTATGAATATGTTATCGTAACTGTGTTTATTGAAATAATTTTAAAATCTTTTCACTATTTAAGACAAATTACAAATTACAATTCCTTTCTCTTTTTCCCAAATTCACCAATCAATTATCTACAACATTGACTGCATGTTCAGCATTAAAAGTAAATTGAGTTATTTCCGATAAGCGCCCACCTGCTGATGTACAAACGCCTCTTTATTCCATTTAAACTAGTCTCACTTTTTTAGCAACATGAAAATAGTTTAGCCTGAGCCTAAAACACTCACCCAGGCTTGCAACTGATTGGCCTAGTCTAATTTGCAGTTTGCTGCTTCATTCTAACTCAATAGCCTACCTACTACGAACAACCAAGCTTACAAACAGCCTTCAATAAAGTTGTTTACAAGCTCAGATAAAAACCTACAAATCTTCACTGCTATAGGCATGATAGAATCAAATCTACCTTCCTTAGACCACCTTTTCAGCAGCGGCCAAGAAACCAAGGTTTTGAAGATTTTTGTGTGTGTGTGTGTGTGTTTACCCCTCCTCTTCCTTGGGATGGAGGTACGGCATGAACGGTAATTCAGGTTCATACCGTCAACCTAATTGGTATTAGGCTAGGGGAAGATGGCAGCCCATTTCGAACCAGTCTTGAGTGACTGATAGCCCCACCACCAACAAGGTGGACTGCCACTGGTGGGTACCCAAGAGTCGTCTGACATGCTGGGTTAGCAACTTCACAATTATAATCCGGTGAAGTACGGGTGGGGCCACCTGTCTGCCACATAAAGGTGGAGGCATCCCGTTAAGTGCCTTGCCCAAGGACACAAGCAAGCTTGCCGGCTTGTTCTCCACACTATCCCTTTTTTATGCTGAGCGCCAAGCAGGGAAGCTGTGAATACCATTTTTTAAAGTCTTTTGGTATGACTCGACTTAGGGAATGAACCCCAGGTCTACCGACTACAATGTGGGCGCTCTAACCACTGCACCATCGCGCCGGTGAAGATTTTTAGTTACGCTATACGTGACTCAGCAAAAACAATCGCAAAAAACGGCTAAGTGGGCATGTGAACTCACTAATCCTTCATTTTGATGCAATAAAAAATATTTACTCTATTTGTTCTGGAGTTCCAGATAGGGTGCAAGGTCTTTCTTTGCTGCCAGGAACGCTTTGCGTGATCTGAATTCGACATCCAGTTTCTCTTTGCATTCTCATAATATTTTCACCAGAACGGCCAATGACTATACAAAAAAATGTGTTATTGGAACTCCCACAATCAAAGCAATTATTTATAAATTTATTACGGTCATTTGTATCGGCTAGGCCAACTTTCCATTTACAAGTAATGCAATGATCTCAATAATATAGCCTACGAATTTCCTTCACCACACAAAAAGACCAAAATTGTTAATAGGATTGCTGCAATTGTGCTGTTTATTTGATTTTTAGTATCGAAAAATGTTTCTGCAACAGTGGTTTTGTCACAAAGCAATTTACACTCGGTGCAATTTCACTACGTCGTTTGGCATGTTGGCAAGACCAAACACAGGCTTCTACCGCATTGCGTGGTAAATTTCCACGGTTCTACGTAGATAGGCAAAACATTCTTCATATCATGGAAGAAACCCAATAAATCCGCATCGTTAATACCTTTTTTAACGTTCCACGCAAAGTAGTTCAAAAGTTACGCAACAAATTTCACGAATTTGACTAACAATAAATGAAACTTGGCAACACTCGGTGCCTAGACGTGACGACTTCAGAGAAAAAAGATCTGATTCGAACACAACATTAAAAACCAGAAGAGTTTTGAAAAAAGGGGAAAAATGGAAACACCCGAGCTTACAGGAGTCATTTAATGAGAATCAATAGTATATTAACTGGGTTCCAGACAAGAGTTAGTTAGGGGTCCACACAACCGACAATTGACTTCAATTTCAAAGGAATCCGTCACTACAAAGTGTGAAGAATCACATTGTGTCAAGCTTCATGTTTTCAATACAAGAGCAGCAGGCACATTTTTAAAACAACATGGTCAAGTTGTGTGATAAAACTTCATAAAAAAGTTTATTAAAGAATTGGCCCCAGTCTTTGGCAGCTCTTAAGTAGACAGGAGATGCGAAGAATCTCCAGGTTACAGAAACTTGAACAGATTCGTAAGTTGTTAAAGGTACAGAAGTGTAGGCGCAGTAAAGAAAGAAAAAACGGATCTATGCATTCTACAGGAAGTAACGTTGAGATTACAAGGAGCCTGTACTGGTATTTGATAAGTAATTTATGAGAGTGAAAAGTGCGAATGGGCACTAGGTGCGAAGACAATACTGCAAGACCAATTTTAATATGAAATAGCTTGTAAGTTGAATTTACAAAACCTTGAATGAAATGAATCTTTGTGTGGTAAACTTTACCGGTAACTTATTGAAAGACAGATTGATTGTTTTTCAGGACGTTCACGGTGAACATAGGATAGGCGAAAGACATATTCAGGGAAGAAAAAAGTAGTCGTGCCTGGCAAATACATGATTTTAAAAAATGCAGAGAAAAACAGCACATGGTATGGGTGGAAATAAAACTGAGATTGATTTTAGGTTGCTTGGTAAAAACAGAAAGTTAAAAGATGTGAAAACAATCCTCTGGAAATGGCCACACCAGCTGGTGACAACAGGCATGAACAAAAGTTTAAAAAGTGAAAAATGAGCAAAAGGAGGGTTTGGACGTTGAAAGAAAACAATACGAGAGTAGGGCTTCAAGAAAAAGTTAAGGAGATGGTAATTGTTGATGCGCACATGGAATGCTTTTGAAATTACGGTATTTAAAGGCTTGTAAATAAGTATGAGGAAAAGAGAATGCCTAAGAAATCGTTGGAATACGTGGCAGTGAAATGGAAAGGTAAAGGAAGCAATACAGCAAAAGGAAGAGGCAAATAGATGAGCGTAAATCGACTGGTGGAGAACAGAGTGAGAGTAATATGAAAAACCGAATAAAAATAGTGGTTGCTAATTCTATAGACAACACTAAAAAAATTATCAAAAGCGAGTGATAAACCAAATAACATTTTTAATTTACTGCAGTTCATATCAAGGATGGGAAAGATATTACAGTAAGATGCATGAGAGGAAAGGACAGAAAGTAAGGTTTTGGTGAAAAACACAAAAATACGGAAAAATCAAATGGAGGAAATCATGAATAAATATGGTTGGGATCACATGGCAGAAGCTAATTAGGTGAACTCTTTGAAAAGGGTACATGGGAAATGGTGATAGTTGTAAGAGCAATGAAACCAGGAAAAGCAGCTGGACCCTCTAAAGTATGTGCAGAGATGATATCTGCCTGTGTAGAAGTGGAGAAAATGGATGGAAAATGCCGGATGAATGGCAAACAAGTGTGTTGGCGCAAATTATTATGAGAAAGGCAACACGAGCAATTGTAATGCATACAGGGGAGTTAAGCTGTTACTTCTCTTTTTACTCGTGTAATATGATAATAGCACAAAATAAGTTGAACTAATCGACGCAGGGAGAGCGTCGCACAATGATTGATTTTGCAGACGAAGTGCGTGCTTTCAAAGAAAAGTTGGAAATGTGGTACTGTCAACTCCGGATATAAGAGACACGTCGGGACCAGCTCAATCAGTCCCTTATATTCGGATATCCCTTATAACCAAATGTACACAGTTTGATCCGATACCGTAAGATCGCAAGTTTTAAGTGCTCAAAACACCCTTTTTGAAGCTTTTCATACATTTTCCGCATACAAACGTCGCAATGGGCATTAGACTGCTACCGTAGTTGAAAGCCGAAAGGCAGCTACAGAAGTACGATTAGCCTATAAAGCTGAATTCGACGTCTCGCAGACAGAAATCCCTTGGCAGAATGGGTTATCCCTTATAACCGACTGAAATTACTATAGAAAATTATGATTGGGACTTTGAAATTTGTCCCTTATAAGCAAAAATCCCTTATATTCGCATCCCTTATAAACGAATAATTTTTGTATTATTTCAAATTGAAAATGATTGGGACCATTTGAAACCGTCCCTTATAAGCAAAAATCCCTTATATCCAAAGTTGACAGTATGTCAAAGTGGAAAACAAAAAGTTTGCTTCTTTCCAATTTTGAACAGGCCCATTGAGGACCTTGGTCCAGAGCCAGATTTAATGATTTCAGTTTTGGTTATTTTGGAACACCTTCACACTCTGAGAAGAGACTTTGAAAAATACATTCCAGAAAGCATCAACAACTATAAGTGAATAAAAAAAACATTCACCGCAAATGTGGCCGATTTTAATGCAGGATTTCATTCTGGTTTTCAGGAACGGTTAATTGATCTCAAAAACGACTCATCACTGAAGTTATCTTTTGCGGAACTTTTGTTACCCAAATTTTGGTGTCAAGTTCCAAACAAAAAACCAATCTTTTACAAAGAAGGCTTGGAAATAATACCTTTTTTTTAGTTCATACTTGTATGAGATGGGATTTTCAATTCTGGCATTTATGACAGACAAATTGAAAAAATGTTTGCATGCAGAGCATCCCATGCGTTTTGGTGTTGAGTGATGATTTTAAAAACTTGTTAAAGCCAAATTGCGTCGACCGTTGTTGAATAAGAATTCTGATATTTTGTGTTGTTTAAATTTAATGTATGTACGCTCAAATTTACTTGGGTAGCAGCTACTTTTGCACAGAGACTTTTCAAACGATTTTGGGTCGCAGAAATGGTGTCTTAAATGAATAATTTCAATTTTACATCTTTTTTTCCAGTGATTCACGAAGTCAGCCATCTTGATTTGGTGTACGTCTACCACTACACACTCGCTTTAATGGCTCGCATCAACATCGCAAAACTTATATTATGTCTGTTCGTCTTAGTTCATTTTAATTTCATCACAGCAACAAATAAGTCAGTTATTTCGGTATACCCCATACCTTAAATAATAAATACTGACTGAACTCCCAATGGGTAATTAATTAATAATAGCATTGCAACCAGAAAAAACAAGATGTAACAACGAACAAAAATCAGAAAAATAGAATCTCATATTTCAGAAATGTGGTAAGTTGCTACACATTGGTACGCAATAAGTCCAGCTGCGGTGCACTTTCAGACTGACAGACTTGTGATAAAATCACTGTAAGAAAAGCGACATTTTATAGGGCAGACTAAATCAATTTTCCTGCCTAAGTATCGCGTGCTTGATCTGATAACTAAATTTTGTGACAAAGTCTCCATGCAAGTTACAACACTGAATGCTCGAAACGTAAAAACCTATCTTAAACTTACTCAATCCAACCAAATCATCAGGTAGTTTCATGCTTTCAGTCATTGTTCTAAACAATATAATTTAGCATTTAACACATCGTTTCTTACTCTATTTTTTTTGTTAATCAATTGGTGCTCATTTGCCCACACATTGGAGTTTTAGGCCTACAGCGGCATACTATTTATTTACATGTAAACTGATTTAATAAAATGCAGCACCAGTATAGCACGAAAAGGGGAGGGCGTTTAATACCAAAACGGCAATGCACGCAAACAATTACGCTTGAGAAAACAACTGTACGTAAGCAGACATTATGCAATCACAATCATGTATTTTGCTAGCCTGGCAGAAAAATTTTCAAGTAAAAAATGAAAATCTAGTACGGCTAATAGCGCCAAAATCCAAATGCATTTATTGTAAGATTAATGACTGTTTACCAAAGCAGTTAACAAGTTAAAATAATAAAAATAATCTAATTACTCAAAAATATGAAAAGACAATTTCTCTAGAGCTGGGTCTAGTCTTGAGTTTTTCAACTGATAACAGTAATTTAGCGTGACTCTTCCAGCTGGCATCTTACATATTCAACATCAATTTTTCTCCTGCGAGTACATGCATGAAAGACAATCTGAGCGCGTGACATCTGTATCTGAGCAATGGCTCTCTCTGAAACAAAACTACGTGTGTGGCCATTTCAGTATTTCAAAATTTGCCGCCCTAATCTACCTATGTACTGGTACTTCTGCAATCTACAAAATAAGTTTTTTGCACTTACCCTCCGGCGTTATTTAAATTTTCAAAGGACGATACAGCTGCTGCAAAAAAGAAATATCGTTTTAACAAAAAACACTGAATAGACACGCAAGTCAAGAAGGCTAGGTTATAATGGATTCCAGCATAAAAATGACATTACAAGGACAGTTAAGAATATTGAAATTACCACATCGGAGAATAAATTAACGCAAAAACTAGTCAAGCTTGGGACTATCTAAAGCTTTCAATTGAATAGTTGATACTAGTTGCATTTAGCAAACTTCCAATGGTAAATTGGTGATTTATTTGCAAATAAGCCAACTTTATGTCAAGGTACATGCTTTTTAAACAACAGATGCGTACTTTAAACAAAATAGCAACGTTTTTAGTAAGATTCTTTATGAAAGGTACCAAAGTTGGCTTACACCAAAAAACAGAAATGTGGATTAATGGAAATAATACAAATAATCAACGTAAGTCGTAAAAGTCCACGTCAAAAATAAAATCTACAAATATAATCTATTCAGATTATTAAATATGTTTTTCTGGGCAAAACTAAAATACGGATTGACTGAATGACAAAAGTTCATCCAAAAATATGGAAACACTAAATCACGAAAATTCATACTAAAATATGAAATTATAACATAGGGATTACAGAAATTGAGGCAACACAAAAATGCAGATTTACAACAATTTGAAAAACACCAACTCTATAAAAAGAAGTTGCCGAAATACATTTTATATGTACAACTTAATCATTAACCTTTCTTGGCCTGAAATGGGGGCAAAAACGACCACAGATATTAAATTCTGCATTTTCTTATTTTATCGCTTAATCAATTCATTTGATGTTTTCAGTTCTTTATCCCTACCAAATGCCTGAATAAATCCAAAAATTTGAGTAATTTTAAATTATGCTTTGCAACGCTATTTTAAGTTGAACTTCCTTGAGCTACAGATGACCCCTACCAGGTTAATGTGCCTACACAATTCGTTTTCACAAAGTCTCGGTTTTGCCCAATTTTATTCCATAGTTGTAAATAATTTTACACATTGGGTGATTATATTGAATTATGGCAAGAAATACTTCAAGCGATGCTGAAGTCATGCATATCCTAAATGAATCAACAGCTACGGATTTCAGCGAAAAATATACAGCAAGTGATCAGGGCTGGGGAGCTGAGCTGGGAGCCAGGAAGCTGGAATTTCTTTAAGGAGCCGGAGCTTTATTTTCAGATGTTAGTAGAGCCGGAGCTGGAGCCATCAAAATTTTTGGCAGCTCCAGCTCCTATCCAATTTTAGAAAAGATGTAGCTGTAGTACTGTTAATTCCACAGATTTTTCAGATGCATTTCAATTTTATGTTCACTGATCTGAGTGTTTACCTAAAAATCATTGCTATTTCATAACTATTTTTGGATATTTTTTTACCATATAGTTATATTATCGGTAAAATCCATGGCTAAAAATATATTGCATTTGACTACATTAGTAAAACCTTGAAAACTTGACTGGAGCTGGAGCCGGAGCTGGCTCCACATGAATCTAAACACTAGCTCCGGAGCTGGAGCAGGAGCCATAGATTTGAAAATTGTTAGCTCAGGAGCTGGACCCTGGTCTATATTAGGCCAGCTCCCCAGCCCTGAAAGCGATAAAGACGATTTAGATTCAAATGATCTATTGATCACGACATCCTGTGACGAATCAGGTGAAAATGACATCAGTACTAATTGCATATCTTCAAGGAATGGCACAAATTGGTCAAAGAATGCAGCATGTGATGGAGAACGTCGTCCTTAACGCATTACCTGACTCAAAGGCCAGGCCTGACAAATTACAGTCAAAATTTTTAACTGCTCTGGACGTCTTTCAACTACTATTTACGGACCAAATTTCACAAATTATTGTAAACAACTCAAAAAAAGGTATATAGCTCAACCATCTAAAATCGGAACCACCAAATAAATTACTTCATGCTTTTGTTGGAATGTTGTTAGGACTTATTGTAGAAGAGGTTAGTGTTTTTTTCTCAATGCTTCACAGTTGGTAGTAATAATTAGAAATATTGCATTTGCAAAATCAATTTTGCAATCTTGTTGAAATCAGTTTGGTAATTGATTTGAAGGTATATAAATGCTTCTACTAATATGGAATCAACAACGTCAAGTTTCTGGTGTTCTTTAAAAGGAAAATTATGTTTATTGCATTTTTCTAAAAGAATGTTTCTGGGGACTACTTGTCCCTGCCGGCTGCACAGAAAAGAAAAGGCAACCAAATTATCATATCACGGATAATCAGAAGCCTAGAAAATTATGCTTACGATGTAACAAAGAGTAGTTAAATGGAAGAAATTGTCTTCAAGGCATGGTGTGATGAAATTTTTCCTCAGTACCTTCAGAACAAAGCAAAATCAGTCATTGTATTTTTTGTAAGTAATGGATCGCACATGACTTATCCAACCGCTTCAAGATAACTCGACTTCTTATTGCAAGTCTTCTACCACACACATCCATAGCATTGCAACAACTGGATGTTTCGTGTTATATCCCAACAAAAAAATGATTAGCACTAATTTTTACCAAGAATCTCGCCAAAAAACTGTTGAAAGGTTTCTACAAAGCTTTCAAGTCTACTGTTCCAGAAAACATTATTAGTGGGTTATGTAAATACAGGTAGTAGCCTGTTTATAGAGAAACAGTCACAACCGAATTTAATTATTTCCGCCATACTTTCTGCGTCATCATCTGCAGAAGCTACTCCAGCACCACAATAAACAAAACTCATCTCTCCACACAAACCCATGTGTATTGTGTAGAGCAGTGGTTCTATAATTTCTCTATGTGATCTATTTGAAAAAATTTGTTGCACTTGCGACTCATTAGACACCAAAACACAATTAGATTGTCAGCTAGCCATTCTTCATGACATCAATCTTTTTGTTTAAATGATTCTGATATCCATTTTGTAGAACACCCTTTTTCCTAAGTTTTGGTTATCAATTGTTGAAACTGATGTTTTTAAAATTTCACAAGTTTCCAGTTTTACTTTGCTGGTGATGATCTTTACAAAATCAAATTTTGTGCCCTTTTTAGGGGGTATTTCAGAAAATGTGAGGGCCCTTGCAATAACCTTGAAAAATTTACATGATGCACAGTTTGAAAACCACTGGTGTAGAGCAATTGTCAAAGCCATTTGTACCACCATTTCCCAAAGCACCAAAGAAGCTTTAACTAATCCCACGCACAAGCGCAACAGAAATATAAGGTGCAATCCTTGCTGATTTTTTGGAAAGATTGAAGGCAGTAAAACATAGCATGACCAAAAATGTCCACCTCCTTAAATCGCAGACTATTATTGGGTTTGTTAATGGCAATATTTGCCATGTATGTAGTATCAACAGTAGCGAATTAGTTTTTTTCTGGTATTTCCCCTTAATGGAGACGGCCAAATTTATCCCATTCCTTCCGCAAATCTTCACACTCCATCTCTCCACTTTGTTCGACTCAGGGCATCCTCCTTCTTTAAACCAATCTTCTCTCTCTTCTCTTCCACTTACTTCTTCCAGATCTTTCTTGGTTGTCCTTGCTTTCTCTTGCCACTCACTTTAAGATCTAGGGCACTCTCAAAACACTATCATTCTACCTTCTCAGCACATGTCTGTACCATCTAATTCCATTTGCTATACTAATCGATTTTACAGTTTCCTCCAACCCCAGCATGTTTCTGTGTTCTTCAGTCGTCTTTTTGTTCAAAACTTTACAACCACACATAGCTTTTTCTATTCTCCTTAAAATTGCTTTTCTATCTTCCTGCAAAACACCACGCCTCACTTCCACACAATATTGCTGATCTTATGCAACAACATAAACTCTACTTTTCATCTTTCAGAGGAAACTATTTTCAAGTAACAATCTCCACATTTCCTGAATCTCGCACAACCAATTCTTACTTTTGCAGTGACTGTTGCTTCACAATCATTAGCAGCATTTAGTCTGTTTCACAAATAACAAATTCCATTTGCTGTCCCCACTTCATCACACAATTTCTCAATTGAATTCTGCTTCCTTTATTCTCCTAGATCTTGAACATGCAAACGCAATGCCAACCTAATGGTAATTCTCTTTATTTTTGTACATCTGCCATGAACCCAATTTTTACATTTCGTACACAAAACTGAATTGGCCCTCACTCTTCTCGCACTAACTTCACTTGAATCTATCCTCCTTTTGAACAGTTCTCCTTCCGACCCACTTACTATTTCTTTTGTTTTTATAATGTAGACCTTCAAGCCTTTACTTTCGAGTGCATCCTTCCAGTCTTACATAGTTTCACTCAAAAAAACAAGATCACTTGCATAAAGTAATTTATTAACCACATCCCTTCAAGCACTTGCTGTAATAACGTCTGCAACTATTGCAAACATGTGGCGACAGCACAGATCCTTAATGTACACCAACCTCTACTTCAAACCTTTCTGAATATGCAGATCCCATCCTCTTTTGTCTTTGCACCATTATACAAGCTTGTAACTTACTTCTGACAAACCCTTCTTTCTCGAGCCCAAACCATTACCTTTCGTGAAGCTCTATCAAATGCCTTATCATAAACAACTTTTTATAATATTCCTCCGGCATCCTCCTTACAATGAATATAGCATCCATTGTTCCTCTTCCTGGCATAAATCCAAATTGCGTTCTATTCAAATTGATCAGTGCTAGTATTTGCCTCTCCAGCACCATTTCAACAATTTTTGCAGCATGTTCTTGTTCTAACAAATTTACTCCTCTGTATGATCCACAGCTCATTACATCACCCTTTCCATAAAAGCAGGCACAATTACACCAGTTTTCCACTTATTAGGCATTCCTCTACTATTCAACGCATGATGACTCAGGTCCATTATCACTTTCAACTTCAATTTTGCCACTTGCAACTATCATCTCCACACTAATTTCAGATGGTCTAATTGCCTTTCCTGGCTTCATCATTTGCATTGCTTGCACAATTTCTTTGCAAGTAACTCTTTTCATCGGTCCTTTGACTACATGTACATCAGTTCCAGCATCTGGTCCCATTTGTTCTCTTCTTTCACGATCTTTTCCATGTCTTCCTTCCACATGTTGCACTGTCTTCAATACAACTCAACCGTCTAGCTCTTACTCTTATGCACCTTCTTCTTTCAAGATCTCTTTTCTTTTTTATTCTTCTAAAAAAGCAGAAAACATTGTTGAAATTCTGACATGAATTATTCAACTTCTGTTTGGCTCCTTTCTAATAGCTCTAGCAACCATTTTCCTTGCTTGCTTTGTTATATAGTATCTTCTTTTGAAGAAAACCTGCACAGTTCTATAAATATTGCCTTCTTTCTTGCTATAACATCATTTGCCTCTTCATTCAACCACATGTCTCCTTAACTTTTTCGCTCCCGCGATCATCGATTGATGATCTCGTGTTTTCAGTGTTTCCCTCAAATTTTTTTAAATTGAGTTACAAAATTAGTTTACTAAAAAATCGATTTCTGACTTTATTTTTCATCCGATTTTCATAAAATTTTCAAAAGATCACGCTTGTTTCCTCATGCATCGAAAGATGTATAATTTGTGCCCTAATTCTTGGATTTTTATACCCAAAAAGGGTAAAAAAAACCAAGAACCCAGTTGCAGACCACAAAATCGGCCAAATTCTCAGCACGTGCCAACTACACTAAAATCAAATTGAGATTACATCTTTACCACAATACCAAACCCTTTATCATTAACACAGTCAGAAAACTACTCTTTTGGGGCATCATTTCACAAAATTTCAAGCGATAATAATAAATTTTACTTTTTTGAATTTCCAAATTTTTTAGGGGTCTCAAAACCCCCCCAAACAAATTTGAATGGTAAGTAGATAAAAGTAGATTTAGTGCGTAAAAAATATATGTTGCTAAATACCGGTTACATTTGAAAGCTTAGGAAATTTGCTTTCCAGCAATATATGACTTTAAATAGTTTAGACTAAGTGGTATATGATATTTACTGATCAAAAATTAGTACTGTACATCATGTCAGTTCAAAACCCCCAAAAATTTTTTGACTTACCTTCACTAAATTATAACTTTTAGAAAAACTACACCCTTTAAAAAGATAAAATAAATTGCAAATGTTTCACCACTAGAGTCGTCATTTTGTATCAAATTTCCAAGGAGACAAGAAGCGAAATACAAGTTTAAAAGCTAGCAGAAGTTTGGCTTTTCTAAATCAAAGTTTGCTGTATCCCCCTTGTTTCTCAAGAAATGGGAAGGGTGTAAACAAGCGGCCGTTTCATTGTCAGTGACAGCATATTCCATTTAAACTTGATATTTTCTGAATCTTGAAGAAATTCCCTGTTCAAAAATACATAATGTTACATGGTTTAGGCTAACCTCTAGCAGATAATGACTGATCATATTTTAGGTACTAAATTTAACTACCAAAATTTGGTACCGGTCAAAAAAAAGGTCATTTGCCTCAAAAAGTTGCAAATTGTAGAAAACCTAGGCTTTTAGGTAAGTTTTGACTGATGTGCCTTGAAAGCTTATTTCCTTAGCATCATTTTGCGAACTTTTCTAAAAAAATTGGTAGAAAATAAAATCTGTAGTGATCTTTGAGGTGAGGGTAGATCTTTAATTTTGAAGACAACTACCCCCCAGTTGGGGGGTTAATTTGCATAAAATTTGCATATTCAAAAAAATTTCTTTTTTTTCTATTTGAAATCCTCAAGAAATGTAGATTTCAACGATATATCACACTTAATGTAGAAGTAGACAGCTGAGTAATGATTTACAAACAAACTTGAGGTACATAATTATGATTATGACAGTTTTTCGCGCTGCCACCTTACGGACATTTTTTTTCGCTTTTCACGCGGGAGCAAAAGAGTTAATCTCTCGTACATTTCTTCTTTCTATATGCTTCATCACATTCCGTTAAAATACCATCCTTGGGAGTGTTTCACAAATTAGGCAAAGTATGTGCTTACTAGTTCTTTTACTCTTTTTTTAAAACTTACTTCTGTTTAGTTTTGATTAGACCTCCACATCTTTCTTCTTAAGACCTATTCTTTTCTTACAACTTTAATAAAACTTTTTTCCAGATCTACGACCACCAGCCTGAGCTTAGGTTCCCATGGAATCACTTTTACATCACTTGTATATTTTCTGCACCTCTTTTCCACAAACACAAGATCTACTTCTATTTCACATCCACCAGCACTCTAAGCTCTACTCCTTTTTTTTTATGAAACCACGTTTGGTCTGCACAGCTTTTTCATCACAGAGCATTTCTTATCATGATACCTTCAAAACCTTCAGCACATTTCCACACATGCCCATTGAAATCCCCTAAAGAAACGATGATTTTACAACTTCCAAAATCTCATTCACTTGCCATTCCACCATAAAATGAACCTTCTCTGTGTCTGGGACTTCCGCTTTGCAGCCCGTATTATTCACATCACTTCTCAACCAAAAGTTTGCACAATTGCTATTGCCCCTGTAACTTCTTTTTTTACTTTCACGTTACCACATAATTCCTCTTTCACCAAGATTCCAACCCCTCCAAATCCTGCAATATTTCCCGACCACCAGTTTATATCTTTGTCACTGACTACCCACTGAACGAGAAATTTGGCCTTTCCATCTTACTTCTGGTATGCATGACGGAAAAACCTTACAAAAACTTGAAGACGACTAAAATAAGGATGAGAATGGATCATTCATGCAATGGTTTTGTTGGGACCAATACACGAGGTAGTTTCACATTGCTTGTACAAATGATGTATTCAATATTTGAGAGCAATGTGTTGACAAATAATTCTAGTGTCGTTTATACTTTTTTACGTTTTAAGCCTTGTCTTGTTTTTTTCCTGTTTATTTTCTATTGTTACTAGATTACATTTTCATGCTGCTATATCTAGATGCTTTACTGCGTTAAAAGAATAAAGACTGATAACAAAACTTAGCAAGGCACGCAATGGCTTTGTTGGAACCAATACAGGAGGTAGTTTCACATTGCTTGTACAAATGATGTATTCAACATTTGTGGGCATTGTGTTGACAAATAACTCTAACGTCGATTATATTTTTTCAAGTTTTAAGCCTTGTCTTGTTTGTTTTCTATTGTTACTAGGTTACATTTTTATACTGCTATATCTAGAATCTAGATGCTTTACTGTGTTAAAAGAATAAAGACGAATAACAAAACTTAACAAGGCTTTTGAGATTGCAGATCTACGCACAATGCTATCCAACTAATATTGACAACTGCCACAACATTTTCCTCAATCACCCTCATCATTTTATGTACTTTGATCTCATTCAAAATTACTCTATCCGTTAATGAGGTGACCCCAAGTATGAGGTAATGTGGGACAGCAGTTCAGCTCAATTTAGGAATTCATGTTTCCGGATCAAAAAATTACTGAAACACGTGGTGTTGCCAAGTGGTAAATTAGCAAATGTTCAAAAGTTTTTGGAAAAAAGCTGCAATTGCAAAACTGGTAGTCTAAGAGGTAAAAATGACCTAAATCACCCCAGTATACACTATTCAGATGAGATACTTCAATGACAAAATATAAAAAGTTGGTTAAAATCTCATAGATTCAATGACAATATGAATTACACAATTGCTGCAAAGTCCTGGCGGTCACACTACCCATTAAATGCATAATTAGTTCCAGTAGCCTACTCTAATTGAATGAAACTAAAATGCAGAAATCTGTGGAATTAATGGGAGAGAACTTGCCAAGTAAACGTTTACGCCAATTTGATGATTTTGCAGGTTTTAAAAATAGTTTGCAGGAGCTATATGTTATAGTTGTACACATTTATTTTATAAAATAGAGCAAAAGGGGACAAAAAGCATCAGAGAATTTTGTTAGGTTAATTATTCTTATGTTAATTCAATTATGTTCAATAAAGTATTGTGGATTTCTGTTTGGTTCCTCAAAATTTAAAATAGAGCAGTAAATACTGTGTTACGTCATAAATCGTTTTTGTTGGAATTGCGTTTCGATGTGCGCGAGTTTTGAGCTTGCGACCTTTTTGCTATGAAATTTTGCGTAGCTGACCTGTCTGATAAGGTCAAACACCTAATTAGCGTATTTTCGTTTGTGTATCTTTTAAATTATTGTAACCGCAGCGCTATGCTTTGTTCTGCCGCATTGTTATTTCTAGCTAAGCTCGTTAACAGAATTCAATTCCGTTGCATTGCTCTAATTGATTGATATCAGTTGAAATTTCTACTCAAAACCTTTCATCATTGCATCGTTTACCGTAGCAGCAGCAACTAAAGCTCGTTAGTGTAAGGCAATATCAACTATCAAATCAACCAGCATCTTATATTGTACCATTTTTCAGCTGTAAGAATTTGTAATTAAATTAATAAAAGTTGTTGGATGTTCTGTCGAAAAACAAGTTGGTAAGTTTCGCATATCAGTCATTTACGCAAGTCACAATTATATTGTATCTGTTACTTTTGTTACAGAAAGCAGTTTGTAGTAAATTTGTGGCATCTATTTCATTCGGTTCATTGATTTCTTCTCGAATTTTCATTGAATAAACTGCGTTTCAACGACATCTCGTCCTTATCTTGTTTGCCGCAGCGTGAGGCAGACACGCGTGTTGCGACGTAACATACTGTATTTATGAGCTTTTGTTAGCCTTATGCAATCAATTTGCACCATTCCATAAATGGTCATACCAGTGGTTCTCAAAACTTTTTTCAATGCAATGCATTTGAACAAACATGCCAAACATTTGATGCATTAGACAGCATTTTTAGGTTTTTGTTTGCTGTTCTGAAAGATAAACGGACCCAAAATCTAAAGAGCGGTCATTATGTTTGCAAGATACATTGTAATTCATTTTTCCTGTTTCCGTTCAATATAAAACTGACTGTCTCTAGTGATTACTGATTTGCTCCAATTGAAGTTAAAATGGTAAAAATGGATTATTAAGTTTCAATTCACATATTATTGAAATTAATGACACTTTTGCAAAAATGCAGTGGTTTATACCTGTTTTAAGAAAATAGACGGGAATCTACGTTCAAAAATTTTTTGATTGAATAAAAGCAAGAATCAGAAGTATAATACCAGACTATCACGCAATGACACTGACAAAATGAAACGACACACCTGGGTATTGTGACTTATAGTTTGAGAACTATTGGGTTCTACTTTTGATCTATATTATCTTTTAAATTTAGATATTTTGGCAATTTATGTAATTCCTTGTTTGATAGTTTTGACATATTTCTGTAATTCAAAAATTCCCTATTTTAGTAAGCTAGACAACAAATTTTCATCTTTCCATAAACTTCCATTCTTATTCCATATTTCATGTAAATTTTTATACTTTTACAATTAAAGAGCTAATTTTGCACATCAGTATGAATTTCCATCTTTCAGTAAATCCGGTTTTCTATACTTTAGTGTTGCCGTTTAAAACTAAATCAACGTTATTTTAATATTTCTTTATGAACTGTCATAATTTTGCAAATCAGCAGTTTTGACTTTTAGCATAGCCCAAGATTTTTGGGCACATGCCAAGTCTGTTACTAACTTGAATAAAATTTACAGCCAGGTTGATACTTACAGCCAGGTGTAAAGGTTGCTACTTTCTTTGGACCAGGCTCTTCTGTAATAAATTAAAAATAGAAAATTTAGACACAGCTCATCACCTTTAAGTTGGCACACACACTAGTACAAGAGTACAAAAGAACAGTGACTAGAGATATGTTAATGCCTTGTACAATTTAAAGTAAGGAGACTATTTTGCCATTTAGTGCATTTCACCCTTGGAATATACCATATTTTAATGCTGAACATTCTTGATTGACCAAGTTGTCAAGGCAGTGAATATTTTGCCAGTTCACATTTGAGACTGGTCAACTTCTATGGCATCGTAAAAACGAAATTTTTAGTCATTTGTAATTGTTTAATTCTCATGACGCCATAAACAATGACTTGACAAAATACAACTCCCAGCATACACACACCCTCTTACAATTAAACACTTGACTCCCTAAGTGTACACTCTCTGTGGAAGCAACTAGACTTTAGTGAGGAATCATATAAGTAGCCATTGTATTTGAAGGCAGCAATACTATTTCCTACACCACAGCATCACTTAGTGCAATTTAGCAAATAGATATATTTGAAAACACATAATGTATAGCACAATAGATTCTAAAGGTAACATGTTTTTGACAGCGAAACTGCCACTTCATTTAGAAAATGTGACCTTTAAGTTGTTTGCAATAGTAAAATTTCTTAATTATTCATGTGACTTGACAATAATTTAATCCTTAGAGTATAAGTTTTATAAAATTGCACCCCTTCTCAGTGTATACCACTATTATATACCATCAATTAGGGTAACTTTGATCAATTTCAGAGATTCAGGAGTTCTAATTTCTTTTTACAAATACTAAAAATCTTGTTTTTGCAGTAAACTTAGTACTTTAATTTCCTTCTGATTCATAAGCACCGTTTGAATGTAATTACTTAGACATACGACACAACATTTTCCTATTCATGCTTGAACAAAGTTACCCCTGGAACAGTGCAACTTTGTTTGATCATTTGAACCTCATAAAAGAACCACATACACCTACTGACGAAAGTTATCTTTTTGAAGTGGCTGTTTTGATGTCCACGTCATTTTGCCCTCCGAGACTATTTTGCAATGCTCATTTACATGTGTTTAAATTGCCATCACTGCTACATTTCTGCCAGTGAATCTGTGGCGCACGGATAGTGCACCAGTCTTGAAATACAATAATTGCAGATCAGGATCTTGGGTGGTAAGGCACTGAGAAAAAGGCAGTGTATACTGGAGGGGGAGGCCCGGTATGTGAATGTACAGGATAGTATACAGTGGAAAAGAGTGTACACCTGGTGGTGTAAAATTTTTTTAATCAGGTATTAAAATTGACCAATCAGAAACAACCTGAGGTCACACGTTTAATACATCATTAAGATTGACTGATCACAAATAACTCACGGCAAAATAGCCTCTAAGGGTAAAATGCCATTGACAGAAAAATAACCACTGCCTTATCTTGACAGCAGGGCAGTTCTGTCCAAAATTTGCAGTTAAAAATTATTTAAAAAACTTGTGAAGCTACTTGTACAATCAAAAATTGCCACAGGTAGATTAAATACTGATTCTCCTCAACTTTCTTCAGTTGATGGAAATAAAAAGAGTGAATGCAATTAATAAGAATTAAGCATCAGATATTTTTAAAAACCAAACAAAAAATAATTAAGTATGAGCGCTTCAATAGCCAGCACCATGGTGTAGTTGTTGCAGCTGCCACTTTAAAGTCAGTAGACCTGAGGGTTTATCTACATAGCAGAGACCCACCAAAAAATTATGAAAATGGTATTTACCGCTTTTCTGCTGGGCAGTTAGCACAAAATTAATGGTGTAACCAACAAGCAAACGGGCTTGCTTGTTTTACCCTTGTGCAAGACAAACAAAATCTTTCAGGGCAGATTTAGACTATAGAGTGGGCAAAACCATGGATTTCATTAAAAATTTATCTTTAATAGGTGCTTGATTTTATCCACAAATTGCTGACCTTAAACTTTTTGGGTATTTTGAAGTTTGCTTATTTATTTATAAGCCTAGTTTTGATGTCAAAAAACAATTAAACAAAGTTACCCCAGTTGATACTAATTCCAGAAAATGAACACAAAGTTTTACTGACATCTTCCAGAAATTCTAACTTTAATTACAAAAAAAAAATAATGTGAAGAATAAACCCCTAACCAAAACATTTGAATGCAGCAATATTAACCTAACCATTAGGATGTTGCTATTTTGCCATCAACAGCATTTTAACCTTGGAAGTGATTTTGCCTAATCATTTATTTGTTTAAATAAGGCAGTGGCTATTTTGCCATCAACGACATTTTACCCTCAGAGACTATTTTGCCGTGAGTTATTTGTGATTGATCAATCTTAATGACGTACTAAACATGTGACTTTTGGTCATTTCTTATTGGTCAATTTTAAAAACAAATTAAAAAAATTTTTCACCCCCCAGTGCACACTCCCTTCCAGTGTACACTTGCCCTATACATTTACATACCGGGCCTGGCCCTAAGGTGTACACTGCCCTTTCTTTTAAGGCAGTGGCTATTTCGCCGTCGACGGCAATTTGCCCTTCGAATCTATTTTGCCGTGATCATTCACGTGTGTTTATATAGCCAAATTTGCTATTATCGCACCAATGACTCTGTGGTGTAGTGGATAAAGCGCTGGTCTTGAGATACCAAGGTATCGAGTTCGAATCTCAGCTGGCTAGGGCTTTAAAAGAAAGGCAGTGTCCACTGAAGGGGCAGGACCGGTATGTAAATGTATGGGGCAGTGTACACTGCAAGGGAGTGTGCAGGGTGGGGGATAGTGACCTGGGGGTGCAAAATTTTTTTTTTTGGTTTGTAAAATTGACCAATTAGAGACGACCAAAAGTCACATGTTTAGTACGTCATTAAGATTGACCAATCACAAACAACTCACGGCAAAATAGTCTCTGAGGGTAAACTGCCGTCGACGGCAAAATAGCCACTGCCTTCTTTTAATGCTCTGCCAGCTGAGATTTGAACCCACATCCATGGTATCACAAGACCAGCGCACTATCCACTACACCACAGTGTCACTGGCTGAAATTGAGCAAATATGGCAATATAACCACACGTGAATGATTACAGCAAAATAGCCACTACCTTTACATAACCATATTTGCTCAATTCTGAAAGTGATGCTGTGGTGTAGTAAATAGTGCATCTGCCCTAAACTGCCAACAATTATTTATTTATTGTGATACAACACGATGGTGCTAAAGTTGAACCTTAAAAGCACACTTATAGGTGAGGAAAAAATTCATACTAAAGAAGCTTAATATGTACAGTATACACTATGCTAAACAACAGAAAAGCAACAACAACAACATTACGAGCATGAGCATACAGTAGAATAACAAGCAAGAGCACAGCAGAAAATCAGCGATAAGTTGTCAAAGAAATACTGTAACAGTCAAACAAGAGTGTAATTTTTTTTAATTAATTGGAATTGACTATTAATGGATGTAAAAATTAACTAATTAACACTTCTAACGAGAAACAACCAAAAGTCACACATTTAATCGACCAATCAAAAATATCTAACAGCAAAATTGCCTTCAAGGGTAAAATGCTTCTTGACAATTATGTTGCTACGACACTGAGTGCAACATAATTAATGCACTTATTTAAAAATAGACCAATCATGTTAGAAAAATAGCAACATGTTTAAAATATAATTCTCATTAGCAGTGTTTGGTCAAAAAATTTGGCTATGGTCACAGTTACACCCTATAAACAACGTCAAACCGTATAAGTTACTGCCAGGCAACCTCTGCTTTAGATTTTTGAAGACATGTAAGTAATTGAAGTTTAAGAGAGAACACTGAACTAAACTTACCACCATCTTCCAAAGGACGTTTTTGTGCAGTGTCTCCCATAAGCTCTGCAGCTACAATTTGAAGAAGTTAGGCTAAACCGCTAACAAAACTGGACACTTCAACCTATTAACAGCTGTAAAAATATTGCAGTTTATACAATGCCAACCACTTCAACTTAACTTAAAAAGACACAAACCGGTTATCCAGCAAACTCCATACGTTATTGTTCTTCGTTTAGGTACGCACAGGTAGCATGACCTAACGTGGTTAGCAGTAAATGAAATGCTTTTGCTCAGATTTCATGCCGCCAGGCAATTTTCTGAACACATGATTCTAGGGCGGTTGGCACTTAGGTATCGGCAACGCTGATGGTTTAGGCGACTCGAACATAGAAGCTATCTTTCTAGAACTCAAAATTAGAAAAGATCCTCCATTTTGTTTTTCGATTTCATGTTTGTCACGTGACAAAAAGAAAGGCATTGTGGGTAGAAACTTTTGGGAACCACGTTTTTTTACATCATGGTTTCTGCCACTGTCCTTCTGCCAGAAAAAAAAATCCGCTTTTACTCACCGGCAAATTCGCGATAAAAATTGTGCGCAAACAAATTGAAAAACAAAGCTCCCTCATTTGCACGCATCTAACCTATTACAGAGGCTTTTCAAAGGTAGTTTTTGGAACACCGCAAGTGAAAAATTGCTAAAGTATCGCAAAGTTCATAGTGGACCGCCATAAACCGCTCATCAGAATAACTAAAAACTCATGAGGTGATGAATAACCATGCAAGTTTATAAGTAGTTATTCTGATGAGCGTGAAGTAACCTCAGCAACTTCAACTACAAACCACAAGTAAAAAGTCGTCAACAACACCTGGCTTTATATATGGATTGCCATCTACGTAAAGTAGCTATCATGATAGAACTGACTAGTCGCCACACGGAATGCACTCGTTTTTTCGTGGACTACAACCACATGCCTGCCACTGCACTACAATGGTGACTCCGACGTGATGGGATTACATCTTCCCCGATATAATGGAACGGCAGTATCTTTAGTCAAGCGCCACAAGCCATCGTGGAGTCGCCAAGCCCTAACGTTAAGACCGCCTTCCAATTGATGTCTTGGCGGGAATCTCACTTACTTCGGCCGGCAGTTCTCACTCTCTCAACGTTGGCGGGAAAGGCATGTTGCAACCTCAGCAACCTCCTCCGTTCCTTCGCACGTCTCCGATAGCTGCGTGTGCTTGAGGAAGGGTATTGTGTAGCAACTTCACCTACAAACTGCAAACAGAAAGTCGCCAACAACACCTGGATCTATATATGGATCGCGATCTACGTTCAGCAGCTATCATGATAGAAGTAACTACTCACAACATCGAGTGCACTCATTTTAACTTCGACTAAAGACCGATGCCTGCCACTGCGCTACAAGCGGTTTATGGTGGTAGCACCATGAAACTTTGCAATATGTTAGCAAATTCATATTGTTGTCGAATGTCAAAATTATATTGAAATCCCTTAACTCTTTTGATCCCGCGTGAAAAGCGAAAAAAAATGTCCGTAAGGTGGCAGCGCGAAAAACTGTCATAATCATAATTATGTACCTCAAGTTTGTTTGTAAATCATTACTCAGCTGTCTACTTCTACATTAAGTGTGATATATCGTTGAAATCTACATTTCTTGAGGATTTCAAATAGAAAAAAAAGAAATTTTTTTGAATATGCAAATTTTATGCAAATTAACCCCCCAACTGGGGGGTAGTTGTCTTCAAAATTAAAGATCTACCCTCACCTCAAAGATCACTACAGATTTTATTTTCTACCAATTTTTTTAGAAAAGTTCGCAAAATGATGCTAAGGAAATAAGCTTTCAAGGCACATCAGTCAAAACTTACCTAAAAGCCTAGGTTTTCTACAATTTGCAACTTTTTGAGGCAAATGACCTTTTTTTTGACCGGTACCAAATTTTGGTAGTTAAATTTAGTACCTAAAATATGATCAGTCATTATCTGCTAGAGGTTAGCCTAAACCATGTAACATTATGTATTTTTGAACAGGGAATTTCTTCAAGATTCAGAAAATATCAAGTTTAAATGGAATATGCTGTCACTGACAATGAAACGGCCGCTTGTTTACACCCTTCCCATTTCTTGAGAAACAAGGGGGATACAGCAAACTTTGATTTAGAAAAGCCAAACTTCTGCTAGCTTTTAAACTTGTATTTCGCTTCTTGTCTCCTTGGAAATTTGATACAAAATGACGACTCTAGTGGTGAAACATTTGCAATTTATTTTATCTTTTTAAAGGGTGTAGTTTTTCTAAAAGTTATAATTTAGTGAAGGTAAGTCAAAAAATTTTTGGGGGTTTTGAACTGACATGATGTACAGTACTAATTTTTGATCAGTAAATATCATATACCACTTAGTCTAAACTATTTAAAGTCATATATTGCTGGAAAGCAAATTTCCTAAGCTTTCAAATGTAACCGGTATTTAGCAACATATATTTTTTACGCACTAAATCTACTTTTATCTACTTACCATTCAAATTTGTTTGGGGGGGTTTTGAGACCCCTAAAAAATTTGGAAATTCAAAAAAGTAAAATTTATTATTATCGCTTGAAATTTTGTGAAATGATGCCCCAAAAGAGTAGTTTTCTGACTGTGTTAATGATAAAGGGTTTGGTATTGTGGTAAAGATGTAATCTCAATTTGATTTTAGTGTAGTTGGCACGTGCTGAGAATTTGGCCGATTTTGTGGTCTGCAACTGGGTTCTTGGTTTTTTTTACCCTTTTGGGTATAAAAATCCAAGAATTAGGGCACAAATTATACATCTTTCGATGCATGAGGAAACAAGCGTGATCTTTTGAAAATTTTATGAAAATCGGATGAAAAATAAAGTCAGAAATCGATTTTTTAGTAAACTAATTTTGTAACTCAATTTAAAAAAAATTTGAGGGAAACACTGAAAACACGAGATCATCAATCGATGATCGCGGGAGCGAAAAAGTTAAGGAGACATGTGGTTGAATGAAGAGGAAAATGATGTTATAGCAAGAAAGAAGGCAATATTTATAGAACTGTGCAAGTTTTCTTCAAAAGAAGATACTATATAACAAAGCAAGCAAGGAAAATGGTTGCTAGAGCTATTAGAAAGGAGCCAAACAGAAGTTGAATAATTCATGTCAGAATTTCAACAATGTAAACACGAGATCATCAATTGATGATCGCGGGAGCAAAAGAGTTAATGGGAAAGGTGTTTAATTTGGCTTATGATTTACCACAAGTTCTTCTTGGTTGGTCTTCATTCTGTTTAGGGAGCAAAAACCCGCCCTCCCCCTCCCCCTGGCAATTATTACACGAGTGTGTAGTTTATTGCAGTCCTACCATTAATGTAAAATATTGTTATTTGTGTGCTGTTTTCCGTCGTTCCGATTTGAAGTTGAACTCGGGCCGACGGCGCATGATCGAGTTTTCGTTGTTCAACGCTGTAATTCAATCGAGTTTTTCTTTTATTGGACTGTGTCGCACAGGCGCAAAATTGCCCCAAACGTGCTCAAGTGATTCTCCCTAATTTAGACCATTCTACCAATTTGAAATCAGATCAGGACCAGCGTAGCAATCAATGGAGGTATAATTTGGTTGATCAGCAGCAGCAGACAAGTTTCCAAGAGCCGCGTGGCAGTATTTGGGTGTCGAACCACACACCCTTGAACTGGAAAAGAGAAGCAAGTAAGCAGTTTCCTCAGTATCAAGGAAGCCAGAATCCAATAGTTGGTTCGAGTAACCAAATGGCTCAAGCTCCCGTGGTCACTTCAGTTCAAGATTATCCCCCTCCGTGGCCACAAATTGAATGCTTTGAAGGAGATCCATTAACGTATTGGACCTTCGTTCGTGGCTTCGACGAGCACACAACACGTAAGATGCCGTCGTAATCTGCAAAGCTTGTATATCTTTTGCAGCACTGCAGCCCCAATATTAGACGAAATTTGGAGCATCTTTCAAGGAACTCAAATGATGGTTACCGTCTTGCACGTGAAAGTTTGCACAACGAATTTGGCCAACCTCACATAATCGCTTATCGTTGCGAACAAAGACTTTTAGATATGCCACGTCTCAAGGTAAAGAGTCCGTCCGCATTAAAGAGCTTTTGCATTATGCTTGATAAATGCTTGATGTTACTCTACGAAATACAGGAATTCGCGACTCTCAGTTCACTTGGAACTCTCGAGAGATTATTGGAAAAATTGCTGGGAGAATTGAGGACAGAATGGGTTAAGTATTCTTATCGCTATCAGAAACAAACTGGTCGGCACGCCTAGTTTCCCAAGTTCGTAAACTTTTTACTCGAGGAGGCGGAAGAAGCTAACTCGTTGTACGGGAGATCCGTTCACAAGATGAACAAAGCCTGATCGAGTCAATCTTCAGTTTCCAGAAGGAATGTAGTATTTGGCGCTGCAATTGCTCCCGAACAGTCTCGTGACGACGATGACATCAAGTGCCCCTTGTGCAGTCGTTCGCACCACTTGTCCAAGTGCGTGAAATTCAAGGGAATGGGGCGTTACAAACGAGTGGCATTTTTGATGCATACCCGAAGATGCTTTAAGTGTTTGGAAGAAGGACATTTATTGCAGGAATGCTCATCATCTCTTAAGTGTGAGGTCGAAGGCTGTTCCGATCGGCGGCACCATACGCTTTTGCACAAGTCCGTTGAATCAAAATCTGATGAATCGAGAGAGGAAGCAGCTGACGGCTCGGTGTGCGGAGCGACATCATTTGAAAGCCCTACGGGAAGACCCTTCTTTATGACGATTCCAACAATAGCACGCAATGGAAATAAAGAGGTGCGGACATACGCTCTGTTGGATAGCGGTTCTCAGCGTACATTTGGCGCAAGGAAATTAGGGTGAGAACTCGGCGTAAAGGAAATGAAGACGTCAGTCCCAATATGTACGTTGACATCTGATTCGCAGTTTGTTGATACTGCAAGTGAACTGGTAACATTTGAAATACGTGGAATAGATTTGGAATCTGAGGTCTTTGTGAAGCTTTGCAACATCCTGACTATCGGGAAAATCCCACTCCAGGCAACACCAGATCCGACAATCGACCAAATTGGTCATTTGAAACACTTGCGTGGTATTAGTTCCACTAACCTACCGGACAAAACAGTGGGTTTGCTTATTGGATTGGATGCACATTACTTATTCCGCCCACTGGATTTGGCCCTGCAGACTCGCCAGATGTTATCAAAACACCTTTGGGTTGGGTTTTGTTTGGTCCTTCTTTAGCTCGATCCAAAACAAAACAAGATTTTTGTTTGTTTGTTTGCCATATTTATCCTCCATTCACGAGAAAGCGAATTGTATCGCTATGTTTTGGACAGTAAGTCCGCACTCGCTTGGGAGTTGCCATTTCCGAGTCACCTGTCTTCCACATAAAGGTGGGGCGTCCCGTTAAGTGCCTTGCCCAAGGACACAACAAGCGAACTTGCCAGCTTATTCTCCATAACCTCCCCTAAATGCTGAGCGCCAAGCAGGGAAGCCATAGATACCATTTTTTAAAATCTTTTGGTATGACTCGACAAGGGGAATGAATCCCACGTCTACCGACTGCGAAGCGGACGCTCTAACCAATACGCCATCGCGTCAGTCCAGATACAGAAAGTTCTGCTTGTATGAACGTTGTAGTATTGGAAAACGTAGAAAATCCTTTAGATCTAGATCTGGCTCCACACGAATATGCTGTTCCTTGTGGTCTTCCAAACAATAGTTTAAGAGAGGACAGGAAAGGTTGAAAATCATGAGGCAGTCTCTGAAAGTACTCGACGGGCATTTCCAACTACCGTTGTTGTGGAGGCACGAGAATACACGCCTACCTGATAACCGTTTCATGGTTCAGAAGAGACTAGATTCGTTGAAAAGGCGACTGAAAAAGGATGCTGAATTGCAAGCGGCATACACAGCAGTAATGCAAGATTATATCAAGCGTGGTTTTGCTGAAAGAGTTGAGGAGAAGAATACCAAGCCTGGACATTTCTGGTTCTTGCCACACCACCCTGTGGTTCACAGTAACAAACCCAACAAGTTATGTATTGTGTTCGACTGTGCAGCAAAACACTTAGGGGTATTCTTGAACGAAGCACTGATGCAAGGACCCGATTTGCTCAACAGTCTAGTTGAGGTTTTGACAAGGTTTCGGATTGGACTAATTGCCGTGGTCTCGGATATTGAAAAAATGTTTCACCAAGTTAGAGTAGACCCTGTTGATCGAAGTTTTTTGCAATTTCTTTGGTGGCCCAATGGAGATTTGTCTAGAGACCCCGAAACGTTTAGAATGACGGTGCATTTGTTTGGGGCGACTTCCTCCCCCAGTTGCGCTTCCTTCTGTCTCAAACAATCAGCTAATTTGTTTGACGGCAGCTGCTCAGAGGCGACAAAAACTGCCATTGATAAGGCATTTTACGTCGACGACTGTCTCCTTTCTGTCTATTCGGTGGAGGAAGGTGCAGTGATGGTGGAGGAAATGCGTCGTGTACTATCGTCTTGTGGCTTTCATTTGACCAAATGGCTTTCCAATAAGGAAAAAGTGCTACATTCTGTTCCAGAAGAAGATCGTTTATCTGCTCAGAGTTCTTTAAGGTTAAAAGGTAATATCGAAGAACGAGTATTAGGGGTATGTTGGAATGTTAGTTTAGATCAGTTTCAGATAAAGGTAAACATCCCTGAGAAACCATGTACCAAGAGAGGAATCTCATCTATGTCGCACTCATTGTTTGATCCTCTGGGATTTGTCGCACCGGTTCTAATTGAAGTGAAAATATTGCTACGGGAGTTGAAAAATTACGATTGGGACGACAATCTTTCGGACACTGAGGTTGAGCGATGGAAACGCTGGCTTTTCTCTTTGCGGCATTTGTCTGAATTAAAGATACCGCGGTGCTCAAAGCCTCCCGACACAAAAGATGCTAGCCTTGAGTATCAGCTGCATCACTTTGGAGACGCCTCGAGTCGAGCATACGGTGCCGTGTCTTATCTTCGTATAGTTCATGGAAAGTCGAAGATACATTGTGCGTTCGTAATGGGGAAGTCTTACTTGGCTCCACTTCCATCGACAACTATTCTGCGAATGGAGCTTCTTGTTGCCATTGCAACTCTGCGCTTAGACGTTTGCTGAAAAGGGAACTTTCGTTGAAAATTACTAGGACATTCTTTTGGTAGGATTCCACAGCTGTGTTACAGAGTATATACAACAGCCATCGTCGGTTTCCAGTATTTGTTGCCAATCGTTTAGCGGAGATTGAAAGAAATAGCAACATCAGTAGTTGGAGATATGTTCGCCCAGAGTTGAATCCGGCAGATGAAGCCTCTGGAGGAGTGCAAGCTGAGAAATTTTTGACTTCGTCAAAATGGCTTACAGGACCACAATTTTTAAAGGAACCCATGGAGTGCTGGCCTATTCAATTGGAAGGGTTAACTGATTAAACCTGACGAATTCCCTTTGTTTGAGAAGGAGCGGAAACAGATATCCGCATTACTCTCTACCCACGAAGACCCTTTTAGAATATACTCCCACCGATAAGTTTGTGTCGGGTTTTTCATCTTTGTATAGATTGAAGCGAGCCGTAGCGTGGTTGCGTAAGTTTAGCGAGTTTTTAAAGAGTCGTCAGCGCAAAAGCGAAGATGATGGTGCCAGGGAAGAAATTAAGAAAACAATCACCGTTCTGGAACTGAAGCGGGCCGAGTTAGCCGTGTTGAAGTACACTCAGCGCAAACATTTTCCGCAATTGCTTGACAGAATACGGCACGGACGCACCCTGACATCTTCAATTTGCCCCAAGTCGATTAAAAGACTGAATCCGTGCATGGTGGAGGACGTATTACGTGTTGGAGGGCGACTCATGCATGCCCCAATAGAGTACGAATCCCATGATCCGGCTCTTCTTCCAGCCAATTCAGCCTTTACCCGATTAGTAATCGGATTCTTCCACGAACAAGCAGGACATGGAGGATTGTTACACACGTTTTGCCTTCTAAAGCAGCGCTATTGGCTTCAAGGGGGGAGTTCTGCTATTAGACGAGTACTTGAGAAATGCGCTGTATGCAAACGCCAGTCCGCGCATACCAGTCAACAGATCATGGCGGATATACAGGATGCTCGAATGCAAATTGATAAGCCTCCATTTTTCCACACTGGGGTTGATTGTTTTGGTCCCTTGTTTGTTAAGCAAGGTAGAAGCCGTGTAAAAAGATATGGTTGCATCTTTTCTTGCATGACGACCAGAGCAGTTTATCTCGAGGTCTTGCATTCTCTCTCCTGTGACTCCTTTATTTCTGCCTTACGACGATTCATAGCAAGAAGAGATTCAATTAGCCATCTACATTCCGATAATGGAACTAATTTCGTAGGCGGAAATAAAGTCATAAATGAGGCCATTCGGCAGTGGAATCAGCACCATGTATCCAGTTTCTTGTTGCAGAAGGAGATAGAGTGGCATTTTAATGCACCACTTGCAAGCCATTTTGGAGGTTCCTGGGAGCGATTAATCCGCTCTTTTCGTAAAGTTTTGGGTTCGATATCCACGGAAACGACCTTTAGCGAAGAAGGTCTTGCTACCCTATTCGTGGAGATTGAAGGTATTGTCAATTCTCGACCTCTCACTCCACTTTCATTTGTAAATGGTTTAGACAAGCCATTAACTCCCAAGGACCTGTTGATGATTTGTCCTGATTCAGGTCTTCCTCCGGTTGGTTCCTCGAGTACTGATGCCTATTTTGTAAACCGTTGGCGTCATGTGCAGCATTTTGCTGATGTTTTTTGGAAATGCTGGTCTGAGGAATACCTGCCCACATTAAACTATCGTCAGAAATAAAAGTGGAGTGAGAGTTGACAATACCTTCAATCTCCACGAATAGGGTAGCAAGACCTTCTTCGCTAAAGGTCGTTTCCGTGGATATCGAACCCAAAACTTTACGAAAAGAGCGGATTAATCGCTCCCAGGAACCTCCAAAATGGCTTGCAAGTGGTGCATTAAAATGCCACTCTATCTCCTTCTGCAACAAGAAACTGGATACATGGCGCTGATTCCACTGCCGAATGGCCTCATTTATGACTTTATTTCCGTCTACGAAATTAGTTCCATTATCGGAATGTAGATGGTCAATTGAATCTCTTCTTGCTATGAATCGTCGTAAGGCAGAAATAAAGGATTTCCTCCACCATGACTGCACCTTCCTCCACCGAATCGACAGAAAGGAGACAAGCGGTTTATGGCGGTCCTACCATGAAACTTTTCAATAAGTTTGCAATTTTTAACTTGCATTGTTCCAAAAACTACTTTTGCAAAACCTCAGTAAAATATAAGATGCGTGCAAACCAGAAATGGTAAAGAACTGTTTTGTTGTAGTTCTGACACTGACACGGCATGACAATCGTCGAAAGGCCTACATTATAATTTCTTCCGGTAACGTTAATGTGATATAGCCATAGGCTACACAAATAGACTTTCTGCAGTTTTGAGAATTAAATCGAAATTCATACTTGTGTTGCAGGCCTGCAATTTCACTGAATCAGATGCCCAACAGGCCTACAATTACAGCGGTTGATTCTTTTCTAAAAAACTGCTTACTGCAGTGGTATCAAACACTTGTAATGGTACGCCACTACAATTACTTCGCTTCTTCCTCTTAATCTTCTTCTTCTTTCGGCTTCTCCCTATTTAGGGTCGCTACAGCGCAAAAGTATTCTTTATTTGGCCCGATCGACTTTATCTCTTTCCCTAGCTCCAACTCTTTCCATGCCTTCTCTCGCCAAATTCATCCACCTTCTTGGCCTTCCTCTTTTCTTTCTACCTGGCACCGCCATCTCTGTCATCCTTTTTCCCACGCAGCCTTCTCTCCTTTTCACGTGTCCATACCAGCGTAACATTGCATCTCGAAGTTTGTCTCCCAGCTTTGCGATTTTCGCGGTTCCTCTGACGTATTCGTTTTTTATCTTGTCCTTACTTGTCACTCCCTGTGCCTATCTCACCATTTTCAACTCTGCAACTTCCATTTTTTCCACCTGTTTTTCCATTACTGCAACCGTTTCCATTCCATAAAGCATGGCAGGTCTAACAACACTCTTGTACATTTTACCCTTAGCCCTTGCTGATTACTTCCTGTCGCACAAAACCCCAGACACCTTCTTCCAACTCATCCATCCTGCTTGGATTCTTCTCCTCACTTTTTCTTCACATCTTCCATTGCTACTAACTGTCGAATCCAGGTATTTGAATTTTTTCGCTCTCTTTACCTTTTTTCCTTGCAGCTTCAACTCTTCTCCATCATCCACACCCCCAGCCTTCAAATGCTCGGTCTTGCTCCGGCTCACTTTCAGGCCTCTTCTCTCCAGTGCATTTCTCCAAATCTACCGATCATCCTCTAGCTCCCTATAATTTTCCTAGACAGCACTATGTCATCTGCAAACAGTACATCCCATGGTGCATCCTTCCTGATGTCCTCCGTCAGCTTGTCCATGATGATGGCAAAAAGAAATGGGCTGAGTGCTGAGTCTTGGTGAATTCCAACACCTACCTTGAATTTCTTAGTCAACCCTGCTGCACTTCTCACAGTTGTTGTCGCTGCGTCATACATTTTCTTAATAATCCTTATGTAGCACTCTGATGTTTCAGCTAACTGCAAGCATTCCCACAATTCCTCTCTGGGTACCCTGTTGCATGCCTTCTCCAAGTCAATAAAGGCACAGTGCACTGCCTTCTGCCCTTTAGTACACTTTTCCAATAGCATCCTCAAACAGAAAATTGCATTGATGGTACTCATTCCTGGCATGAACTTAAATTGTTGCTCAGCGATCATCACCTTCTTCCTTATCCTTGCTTCTATTACCCTCTCCCAGAGTTTCATAGTGTGGCTCATCAACTTGATCCCCCCATAATTTCCACATTCCTTGATGTCTCCTTTACCTTTGTACAAAGGTACGAGCACGCTCCTCCTCAATTCATCTGGCATCTTCTCTCCTCGTAGAAGTTTGTTAAAGAAGTTCACTAGAAACTCCACACTTTGATTCTCTAAAGGGATCCATGGCTCCACTGGTATGTCATCAGGTCTTTGAGCCTTTCCCTTCTTCATCTTCCTCAACTCAATCCTGACTTCTTCTCCAGAGTATCTTCCACGTACCTTTTTCCCTCTTCTGTTCCCATTTCTCTTCTTTCTCTAGGGTTTTTCTGGTTGAGTAAGTAGTGGAAATACTTCTTCCATCTCTGTTTCACTTTCTCTTCTTCCATCAGCATCTCTCCAGCTTTACTCTTGATTACACTTACTTGTTGTACATCCTTGCTTTGTCTGTTTCTCTGCTCTGCTATCTTGAGTAACTTCTTTTGCCCTTCTTTGTTTGCAGTTTTTCGTACAGTTCCTCGTATGCCTTGTTTCTTGCTTTTGCCACTCCTCTTTTAGCTTGTTTTCTTGCAGTTTTACAGGCCAACTTGCTTGCATCATCTCTGATGGTATCCCATACTTTTTTAGCTTTTCTCTTATCCTTCAGTTTCTCCTGGACTTCCTGGTTCCACCACCAGGTCTCCCGTCTACCTGCCGAGCTAATTTTTTCCGAAGTTTCACCCAGTTCCATTCTGACAATGCTCCGTATCACCTCAGCTACTCTTTGCCGGTCTTCCTGTCCACCAAGTATTCCGCTTTCAATCACTTCCATTTTGAATTTGTTCTTCACTTTGGAGTCTTTTAGCTTCCACCATTTTATTCTCTTCACCGGCTTGGGTGCTTTCCTCCACTTTGTTCAGATAATTATCGCACTGACGACTATTCTGTGCTGTTTCGCTAGACTTTCACCATCTCCTTGATCCTTCGTCTTCTCGCCATAATGTAAACCACCTGCAAACTGCGTCCGCCACTTTTGTAGGTGACTCTGTGTGCTGGTTTCCTTACAAAGTAGGTCTTAGTCATCGCTAGTTCCATTCTCTTAGCAAAATCCACCATTGCTTGTCCTTCGTTATTTCTCTTCCCCAATTCATGTCTGCCTATGCATTCTTTATCACCGTTATTTCCTTCTCCTACGTGCCTATTCAGGTCTGCTCCCACCACAATTTTTTCATTCTTTGGTATCTTTTCCACTGTCTCATCTAGTTCCAGCCAGAATGCTTCCTTTTTTTATGTATGCATCCCATCTGCGGCGCATACGCACGGATAACATCTAACATAACGCCATCAAGTTCTATCTTCAAGCACAATATGCTGTCAGTTACCCTCCACAATTCCACTACCGTCTCCACATGCTGATTTTTCAATGTGATTCCCACACCATTCTTTTTGCTTCCGCTTCCACAGTACCACGTTATATATCCTCCACTAATGCCTCTTGCTTTCTCTCCCTTCCAGCGAGTTTCCTGCACCCCTCTTCGCTCCATAGGGTCCGCCACTTCTCTTCCTTTACGGGTGATGGTTCCAACGTTTAATCTAGCAACCCTCAGCTTGATCTTCCTCTTTTCATTTTTCTCCTTTTTTCTCCACTGCTTTCCACCTCTTCTTTGCATCCAAGTAGCATGTCCACCAGTTGCCCTTGGTGCCCAGTAACTGGTAACAATCGTTGTTATCCAGGTCTTCGACCAATCCGGTATGAAGTCAGATAGGACGCGCATTGGAAACATTTGGCTAGGTTTTACGCCGGATACACTTCCTGTCGCAACCTTCCCATTTATCCGGGTTTGGGACCAGCACCAGGGCTGCTCTAATTTGAACAATTTTAGGAGGCTGGGTTTCCATTCTACATCCTAACCAGATACAGTATTTAATATGGGGAATCCCCAACACCAGCGTGCGTGCGTGCGTGCGTGCGTGCGTGAGTGAGTGAGTGAGTGAGAGAGAGAGAGAGAGAGAGAGTGTGTGTGCGTGTGCGTGCGTGTGTGCGTGCGTGCGTGCATGTGTGTGTGTGTGTGTGTGTGTGTGTGTGTGTGTGTATTTGCTAGACGTCTTATAAGCGAGAAACGGAACAACAAAGCGAGTGCTCAAGGCGCGAGGCTTCCCAAGGAAGCAACGTTATTGAGAGATATTCAAAAATTTACGATGCCATCCCTGGACGCGTTTCGTCCTTTTGGACTCATCAGCAGGGCTTGCCAAGGGCCAAGAGATCCCCCAATAGTATTAACGTTGACTTTTAAAAAACGATCAAACACGAAGCACAATACTTACTTGCCGTTTACTTTTGAACCAGGTTCGTTTTGACGTGATTGCTAACCGTTCAAGTATGGACTAAATTCTGATTTCCTTACTTGGAGCTAATCACACAAAAAGTGATTTGTCATGGAAAGATCTTCAAAAGGTTACAAACTAAACGCGGTGCTTTAAGGCATAATTGGTAGCGCGCGGCTGCACGTCAGCGGGCGTCGGCGTGCAGGGAGACCAGCTCCAAAGACGCAGGTTCGAATCTACAAAAACCAGACACGACGCAACACACTGTCGGGAAAAAATTAGTTATTTACGCGTTAGTTAAGAGCGCCCAACTAATATCGGCGGGTTCCAAATGACTGCGCCGCGGCTTGTATAATGTACGGCCGCCAAGAGGTCAACCACTTCGCCTATTCCACTCCTAGCACAAGTACCGATTCTGACAACTAGCGCATTGCACGGGTAATGACTAGTGTGTTACATAGCGCGACCCGGTAAGCAACGTAACTAGCGCCAGGTACCACTTAACAATCACACGCGGAGATTCCCTCACACAGTTCTTTGGCAGGGTTTGTGCGATCTCAGTGCTCGAGCTGCTAACAGGGCCCCGGCACCACAGGAGCACACCGGAACGGGCGTTTCACTGAATGACGAACTTGTTAACATGAACGGTCCCAACGCTCCGGGCCTGGGTATTAAGCTTGGGGATGCATACATAGCGAGCGATATTTTCTAGCTCCAAGTAATTACGATCGATAGAGATCGTCTTATAAGCGAGAAACGGAACAACAAAGCGAGTGCTCAAGGCGCGAGGCTTCCCAAGGAAGCAATGTTATTGAGAGATATTCACAAATTTACGATGCATCCCTGGACGCGTTTCGTCCTTTTGGACTCATCAGCAGGGCTTGCCAAGGGCCAAGAGATCCCCTCAATAGCATTAACATATATATATGTATATGGCGTGGCATGGCAGACAAACAAAAAGGAAGGAAAATAAAGTGTGTTAAACTGTAGATGTTAAGGTAATAAAATATTTAATCTGCATTGCAGTGCTATAAGCGTTGTTCAAGGCAACTGAAAAGTCATCTTCTTATTCAACCAAGTTGGATAAGAGCCGGAACCAGGCAAGAATTACTTCTTAAGATGCAACTCATCATCATATCGTGAGCAAACCCTCACACACGACAATTTTCCGAAATAGGCCTAAATGATTATTTAGGCGAACCAACCTTTCATTTGTGATTTAAAAACATCGCTATTGGCCTTATGATAACACTTGCCATTGTTCAACAGTACGCAAACTGTGCACATTTTTGTACTTGTATTTCGTTACGTTTTACCAGATAAAAATGCTTTGGCAAGGATTGATCAATCGACACAAAAAATCTTTCACAGCACAGAAAAAATGCAAGATTTAGATAAAACCATTATTTAAAATAAAAGAAAAAAAAGATTTAAAAAGCTGAGAAAAGGCAGGTAAATTTCTATGAAACAGTGATAAAAAAATCAGCGAAGTCAAGACTTCGTCATCAAAGCTGAAGTGAGGCTTTTAGTTCGTTCCACCTGAGGTTGAACGGAGACTGACGGAAGCGAATGAACTGGAGGGAAAGATATCGCAGATTCATGAAGTGCATGAGATCGTAGAGGTTCGGATGATCGACCCATGTTCATGATGGAAGGAAACGGAGATATTTGCTTCAGTTCTACAGCAGGAGATCCACGTAGGCCTATACCATCACGTGGGGTATTGTATGGCAAAAAGCCAGCATTGGTAGTCGAAGGTAGACTGTGGTGATAAGACTAAAATAAATCACATTAAACTTAGTAGTTTATCTGAAGTTTGAAGAAAATCTACATCGATGTAGGCCTTACGCGACCCTTTCCGAGGGACGGGGGGATGGCGGGAGACCTTGGAGCCCCAATAGCCAGGTAACTCTGCAAGGCTTGAAGCAGAGGTTGCATAGAGAAAAGGTGTCGCCATAGAACGAGTTCGTAGCTGGACAGTACAGATTGAGATGAAAAGTGTCCTGCGTCGGATGACCGCAGGCGCTGCATGAAGGACTCTCAATTATGCCAATTCTAGAGAGATAAGAATTTCACAAAACTATGTCAGCTGCAGCGAAGATGATGGAGGAAACAGCAAGCTGAAGGAGAAAACACAAAACTGGACCAACCAACATCCGCTTCAACGTGGTAGTGCGGTCCCCGACCTCGTCAGGTTGGGTCGAAATGGCTGTTGGCCTCCCTGAGAGTCCCAGATACCTTGAACTCTCTCCGAACCAAATATTTTTTCGCAGTGTTGCTCTCTGAAAAACCGCAGAAGTGAAACACGCGGTCTCTCAAAAATTCGGTCGACTGTCTTTTTCCGCTCTCCAGCCTCTGTTTTTCCTATTTTTTATTCTTCTTTTACTTTTGATGAGTGGCAACGTCCATCCAAATTTTGGTTTTATCTTCCCCTGTTCGGTGTGCGCCGGCAACGCGACCTGGAGGGGAAGGTCAGTGCAATGCTGTACCTGCTCTAAATGGGTTCCTATAAGGTGCACCTTCTCCTCTAAAGAGTTTAACTCCCTCTCCAGCTCTCACTTCTGAAAATATCCTATGCATATCGGCTTCTCTTGGAGGGCCCCAGGCTCCCAACACTGTGTCATTTTCTTCAGAACCCTCCAGTAGATTTACCTCTACTGTTCGTAACAATGCACCCATCTGCTCTCTGCCAATGCAGCTGTCCGTCGCACACTTCCTACCCTCCTTCTGCTCTGTCACTAACTCTTCCTTATGTTTCTTTCCTACTCTCCTCTACGTCCGGTACTTTTTCTACAACCCCTAAATCCTCTTCTGACTTCCTCAGGGTTCTCCAGTAACACGTCTTCGTGCCAAAAGTACTGAACTTCTTTCACTTCACTTTACTTCACTTTTCTGTCGATCTTATCGGTATCCACGAGTTCAACCTTTTCTTCGTTCGAGATTCCTGGCTACTCTGCTGTGCGTTCGAATCGCACTCACTCTCTCGGTCTGGCCCTCTTTCACGTGATAACTCCCTCGCTAGCGGCGGTGTTGTTATTTTCCTCAGAGGGCCTATCCTTTTCTGAACTCTCAACTTCATCTCTTGGCTTGACCCACTCTGACTATGTAAGGGCCAACGTTTCGCTAAAAAACTTCTCTCTTTCTAAAACATCTACGCTCCTCCTATTTGCTCGTCTTTGGGAAATACTAAAAGCGACTTCTTTTTCTCGGTACCTTCTTCCGCCAGAAATCTCTTCATTATGGGGGACTTCAACTGCCGTCATCCCCTATGGAACTCCAGAGGTAGCTCAGACCTTCGTGGGGAGAAAGTATTTGATCGGGTTATCTCACTTGACCTCCTTCCCCTCAATGACCCTGACACCCCTACTCTTTTTCACCGTTACCCAGGCAGCCGCTCCGCTCCTGACATCACCTTTGCTCCCTCCTCTCCTGCCCTTTCCTGCTGCTGGCATGTGCTTCAAAACTTGGGTTCTAATCACCTTCAAAGTTTTCTTACCGCTCCTCTTTCTCCACTTTCCCGTCGCAATAAGCGTCCTCCTTTCCATTTCCAAAAAGCTAGTTACGATGACTTTGCTATTGACATCAATTCACACCATCCTTCGGCCGATGGATACTCCTCTCTTTCCTCTGCAACTGCACTTTTTATCCCTTTGGCACGGAATGTAGCGAAATCTTTCATTCTATTCGGCCGTATCCAACGCCAACCTCAAGCTTGGTGGTCTTCCGTTGTGAAAGAAGCGGTGAGGGAAAGACGCAAAGCTTTTTCTGTTGCTCGCAGAAGTGATAAAAACCACCAGGTTTACATCTCAGCCTCTAAGTATGCCTCGTCTGACATCACCGAAGCCAAGGCTAAGGCATGGCACGTGACATGCTCGTCTCCCTCTCTCTTAAATCTGATCCCAAGTCAGTTTACTCTTCCCTTTGTTCCGTTACTAGTTCTGCTTCTTCTTCTTCCTCTTCCCCTAACTTTCCCAACTGCTCTTCTCCCAAGGAGACGGCATCGGTTTGTGCTAACCACTTGAGAACTCACTCTTTGTGTCTCAGTCTAAGGCTTTGCGTAGCAGAGCCAGAAACTACTTGTTTGAGCTCCGGCGGGTCTTGTGCCTCGTAGAATCCCATTTCTTTTTCTGCTCTCCGCTCACCTCCAGTGAATTTCTCGCGGATGCCACCAACCTCTCCTCTTCCACCGCTGCCGACCCAGAGATAGTGGTCTACCCCATGCTGAAGTACTTCCTTTGCTCCGGCATGGATCTTTACATTTATATCCCTGGTGGTCGTTACATTCCTTTCTTTCCACCTGGAAGTCTTCATCTATTATTCTTTATTCTTCATCTAGAATAGAAGTCTTCATCTAGATGGGAGAGCCTCTCGACTCAGCAGGCCTATCTCTCCTACTTCCTGCGTCTCAAAGCGTTTGAGCGCATCATTCAATGCCGCCAACCCTTCTTTCTGAAGTCCAACGTCATTCTCTTTTCTCATCAGGCCCATTTCCGGTCTGGCCTTCATGTTTTTGATCAAATTCTTTTCTTTCTCGGTCCATTTCGGATGGGTTTAACAAACCCAAGCCGGGCTCTCGGACCATCACTCTGTCTGCCATCACGCCCCATCCCCCGACTTATTTTCACTGGCCTCTGGCCTAGCTTTGTTGGATCGGCTCAAATTTCCTTTCTGACTCGCGTGGTTTTTCAAAATCACTGAAGTCGCTCCTTTCGAGTCCGCCGAGATGTTTAGCAAGGATCCGTTCTTGGTCTTGCTCATTTCTCTCTTTTCATAAATGATCTCTTTCTTTCTCTACCTGGTTCCGTCAGCTCATTGTTTTATGCTGACGACGTGGCCATCTGATTGTCCTCCTCTCGGATCCTGCTGCTGCAAAGGCCGCGCAAGGAGCTTTGGTGTCGTCCTCTGAATTAAAAAAAATGTGAGGTCTCCTTTCTTTTCGTAGGATTCCCACCAAGCTTATCTCTAACCCAACCTCTTGCTATTCAATTCGCCTCTCCGCTTCAATCCCACTCCTACTTTTCTGAGGGTCATCTTTGACCGCACACTTTCCTTTCCTGCCCTTGCATTTTTGCTTAAGCCTAAGTTATTTTTTCGTTCCGAGGTCATACGCTATACCTCTGCTTTCTCATGAGGCCCCTCCA
Organism: Trididemnum clinides; assembly: GCA_963675345.1. Classification (NCBI taxonomy): domain Eukaryota; kingdom Metazoa; phylum Chordata; class Ascidiacea; order Aplousobranchia; family Didemnidae; genus Trididemnum; species Trididemnum clinides. The sequence goes on from OY776286.1 coordinate 37,360,048, forward strand.
AGGACCCCCTTACTCTTCTTTACAAAGCTTTTCTTCGGCCCGTTCTTTTTTATCTTTTATCAGAATGGTTTTCCATTTCTCAGAGTTGCCAACGGTAGCAAGTTGAAACGCCTTCATGATTTGGATGAACGTTGCCGCTCATCAAAAGTAGAAGAATGAGAACGCGAGGGTGAGAGAGAGAGAGAGAGAGAGAGAGAGAGAGAGAGAGAGAGAGAGAGAGAGAAAGAGAGAGCAAAAGAAGATAGACCGACCGATCTTTGAGAGGGGGTGCTGCCCTTCTACGGTCATTCAGAGAGCAGCACTACAAAAAACTCTCTGGTGTAGGGAGAGCTCGAAGTATCTGGGACCAGTGGAGAGGTTCAGACTTTTAGGTACCAACCAATGGCAGTTCGCCTTGCTGGTGGTAGGGATGGCAGTCTCCAAGTTACTCTCATAACTAGCTCGAAATGGACTGCCGCTTTTCCCAAACCTAATTTTAGTTAGGCTGACGGTATAAACTTGGATTGGCTTTCATGCCGTGCCTACATCCCAAAAAGACAAGGAGTAAATTCACTCACTTACACCATACCAAGCGGGATCGCAGACTGCACAATCACGTTGAGATCGCTGTTGACTGGTTCAGATGTAGGCCTTCGTACAAGCAATAGCCCGTCGCCATACACACTTTGCAATAGACCACTACCGCATGCACGCAGTGAATTTTTACTTAACTACTTGAATAAAAAATCTTTTGCAAAGGCAAAACCTTTGCGGGCATCGCACTTGCAACCTCACGATCGGGTAGCCAACTTTTTTTCACACTAAGCAGCCACATGCGTGCCAGAGTAGTGGCTTTAAATTTTTTTTGGTTCGTGCCTTTCTTCTATAGCCGCATTTTACAACGGTAGGCTACAGGACTCACCATATGCTGTGAAATTTTGTCAAAATATTGCATCCAGCGTGTACTTGCACAACTTCCCTGCTTGACGTTCAGCAAGGAGAAGGTGGTGTGAGGAAAAAGTCGCCAAGTTCGCTTGTTGCGTCCTTGGGTCATTTTACTTCCATCTTTGTGCGGCAGGGAGATGGTGGTGTAGAGCCTTACCGTAGTGATTCAGCCCAACTTAAAGACTAGCAAACACAGAACCAAGCCATGTGCAGGAGCAAAATGGAAAAAACTAGCTCACTCGAAGACCAACCGACGAACACGTGCAAACCACAGCAGGGTTAAAATAGTACAGCTGTTCACTCACATGTCGTTAAAGATATTATTAGGCCCACCAATGTCAGGCCGCTTGTTGGTGATGGGGATACCGGTTCGCACTTACTAGTTTAACAGTAACCGCTTCTTTTCCTAAACCCAATGAATATGCTCCTAGCGTGATCGCATGAGCGGTGTAAGACCTAGACCATGGTGTACTGTTTCACACCGTGCCTTCAACCTATGGAAGAGGAGCAGGAAATCATCATCTTTTGTAAATGCGAAAAGGTAATAACTGGAATACCGTACAGATACATGTTACGTTCAAGAAAGCTCAGAAATGAATTGAAAATGTCCTTGGGATTTACCACTAGGCGATAGCTCAAATTTTGAAAATCGCTATTCTAGAAAATAATTGAAAGCCAATTAATGCAATCTAAAAGCACAAGCTTAACTTGATTGAGCATCAGTTATTGAACTCACTTGAGTGATTGCTTTTTTTGCTTTCGCGTTTGCGACTCTCTGTCTGCTTTCCATAAACCGTTCGTTACTTTCTTGCGCAACTCTTGCATCCACCCGAGCTTTTTCTTTACTTGCATTCAGTTGATTGACCAGCTGCTTGTGTTCCATGTATCGCCTCACCATCTCTGCTTGTTCAGACAGTTGAGTCTAGAAATTATGAGGAACTCAACTAAAGCCTGGTCTATACTGAGGCCAAGCGCGGACTAACTCTTTATTTGTTTAATTTTGTCCAGTCGCGCTTGGTTTTAGTGTAGATCAGGTTTTTGGAATACGTACAGTGTCTGGCTACATTTTCGTAAAACGGTGGCTAAGGCTGCGTTCACACGTGACGGTTTTCGCAACCAGGGATAAAACTTCTTACCGATATTTAAAGCAGGTTTTCACACGAGATTTCGCTGCTTGATACTGATTGCGAAGAGAATATCGCTCTGTTTGCCCTCAGTATCAAGCAGCGAAATCTCGTGTGAAAACCTGCTTTAAATATCGGTAAGAAGTTTTTTCCCTGGTTGCGAAAACAGCTATGTGCGAACGCAGCCTAACCTCAGTTATATATAAAGCTTACCAGTTCGTGCTTATTTTTAAGATTTGTACTTATTTTCAAGAACACCATCTTGTGCTCATTTTTAAGAAAACCATTTTCATATAAACGTGCTTAGTTTGTCTCAAAATTCCATTGCTGATGTGTGCTTTTTGATTTCATAAAGCTGATATTCAGCTTGAAAGTCGGTAAAAGCATTGTGCTTTAGCAGTTTGTCACCATTGCAAAGCTATGTGCTCACTTTTTGGTCTAAGCAGTTAAACCAGGCAAGTTGTGCGGAGCATAACACTATGAACTGCACGTCAACTTGTAGTCGAAAATTTTCAACTTAAGCCAAAGGGAACCGCTCTCTGCTTCCAAACTCACGCTTCAGTTAAAAACTACAGCTCGCATCGACTGCAATGACATTCACGAGGGGCTGCTGACTCGTAGCCCACAAGCAAAATCACTTTGCAGTCTCCCAAACTCTCTGCTGATCTTGTGCTCGGTGAGCTAAATAGTTTACATCACTTTCTTAACTAGCAAAAGCAAACTTTAAGTATATTACGACTGTTGTTGCCAAACTAAATACAGAAAGAACAAATTTTTCGCTCTACGCCTAATGGAAATCAGCCTTAACTCTTAAAAATACTATTCGGTACCTTAATGTTGTCCGTGATCTCCTTTTTTTCTTGCATTAATTCTTCTTTGGCGGTTTGCCTGTCATGCCTGATCAGCGCATTGGACACTGATATTTGCTGGTTGTTAAAATCGGTGGTGAATAAATACTCCTTGCTGCACTTTTGATGGCGTCGATTGGCGCGCTGTTTGCGCTCTTGGGCCTATCACGTGAACATGATGTCATAATCGTAAGAAATGTTACTTCAAAATTTACGAAGTTGTCAAAACAAAGGTTTGTCGTTGGCGAAGAAATAAACTAACCGAAGAAAAGTTGGGCTTATCCACTGTATGTTTCTATTCTTCAGCCACGGAAATCTTTACGGTCATGTATAGATCGTGAACGGTACATAGACTCACTTTGAAGTTGCCGGTGATGCACACACAGTGCATTTTCGTCACAAACAGTACTACCAATCATCGTGAGAGCGAAGGCAGGTCTATGAGGGAGAACGTGAGAGCTTATTTTGCTTTTGCAATGCGTCAATTAATTTTCTTAATGCAATGTGTAGACAACGATAAAAAAAAAACTTGTTGCAAAAGCCAAAGAGTATCAAAAATCCTTTCGCTTATAGAGTCAAGATACTCCCTGATCTCAGCATATGCAGATAAGAAAACAATAACCAACGTTTAATCAGCTGAAAAAGTTACTACATATTTATGGAAATAAAATATAACATGAAAATAATAATGCCAAATTTTTATATTCTCAGCATCATTGCTGTAAATATTAAAAAAAATTTTAATATCTTGTTTCTAATTTGCGTTTGTATAACTTTTTAAAGGAAACCCAAAGTATGTTCTTGAATTTTGATCCAGACCACTCTATAACTTTGAACCTCTGTGAGCTTTTGAGCAAATAATTTATTTATTCGAAAATAAACTGTCGAATTCACCAATCTTGTTTGATGTTGGTGTATTGTGATCATCTTCTGAAATGAGTTACACAAGTTTGTAGGCAATTGGGGGTCGATATATAAATGTGGCCGACTCAAGTTGATAAATGTCTAATTTCAAAACACTTGAGTTCTTTACGTAATTGTGAAATCGGTGTATTTATGCAACGAAACAAAATCGTTCTTAAAATTCTATATAACCTAACTCCAATCATTTCTTGTTAAATTTGGTTTGCAGTTGCTCACCCAGTAACAACGTATTGGATTTTGCTATCAACAAGGCTGTAATACAGCATGTAAAGAGTTTCTCTTGCGACAGAGTCACGCGTTCCGTACAACTAAGATGTCGCTGTTCTCTGACAACTATTGAGACCTTTGTTTAATTTGAAAATCTTTTTTCATATTTTGAAGTGAGGATTTGCACTCAAGCTCTTATATCATGTAACTTTTCACGTTTTTAACGGTTAGCAGCCCTTGAAGTTTCGTCACGAACACTCCATGGTAACCTACCTTATGTTACTGCTTGATTACACTTTCAATGGCGAAGTCAAAATAGGTGTAGAAGTCTTGGCACTAAAATTAAAGCACTTACATGTTCAAGGTAGGATGTTTTACTCGTTTCCATTTGCTGTATCGCCTCCGCGATTCGCATTCTATCGTCTTGTCGTTGATTCAACGCCGTTACACGTCGTTCATCCTTTCACAAATAGACCGCATTACGGTATGTCATGAAAGAATATTTGGATGTACGGTGAGCTCATCAATTCCTCTAACATATGATGAACGAAGAGTTTGGAAGACTGCAAAAGTACCTTGCAGTTTGAACCTTGAGAGTGAGCTTGAAAGCATGTAACGGTTCCGGCCATGCCGCAGGCAATAAAACGCTCCCGTGTGCTTAACTCCCACACTCCCTACAGCAAGTTCGGTAATCTAGCCACGAAATCTTTAAAAACAGCATAGCACAACAAGCGATGAATAATAACGACCCTACACTATGTGATGTATAACAATGTGCAATGTGTACTACGGCGCGAACGGTAATCCAGGTTCACACCGTCAAGCTGATTGAATTAGGCTAGGGGGAAGCGGCAATCCATGGCGAACCAGTCATAAATGCAAATTACTGACTGGTAGCTCCACCACGAACAAGGCGGACTACCATTGGTAAGCACTCAAGAGTCGCCTCTTACGACGTGCTGGGTGAGCAGCTTCACAATGCTGACCCAGGGAAGCACGGGTACCAAGCTTGTCGTACGAGGGCAATTTTGGCACCCACCACTGACTATCCTTCTCGTTGTTAGAGGCCCTACCTGTTTGCAACTTGTATTCCAGAATGGTTTAAAATAGACTGCCCCCAACCTAATCTTGATTAGGTTTCACTCCACATCGTGTCCAAGTCCCATGGAACAGAAGAAGTAAGCAACAAAACAATCGTAGACTACCAGCAAGACACAACAAAATTCAATAATTTCCAATAATGAACTCTGGGTGTTTTTATGTTGTTGTGACTACAAACTACGCAGTACATAGTAGACACTAAAAACTGCCAAGATGAACAAAACTAAGATACGTCCAATTTGATCGTGGACTTCAGGATCGTAAGCTCACAATTAGGCTGCGGCCTTAATAATTGTGTGGGCTGCCAGTGCGTTTTCAATTTGAATTTACATTTTCAGAAAATTTTCAAGAGGCCCACCTTCACAGCCTACACGCAGATGGATGGTTGTAACCAACCTTGTAAGCTGCCACTATCTGTCGTGATTGCATTCGTTCCTGCTGTATCCTCATCACTCGATCAACTTTCAGCGCGATTGTGTCGCTTCGGTCCCGGTCGCGGTAAGCTTTGGTCACTGCCATCAACGTGGCGAGACTGACCGTGTCTTTCAACTGATAAAATAAGGAAACAAACGTTACAAGTAACTTTCCGGCGGAGAAATGAAACCAAATGAGAACTTTCCGGCGGAGAAATGAAACCAAATGAGAACTTTCCGGCGGAGAAATGAAACCAAATGAGAACTTTCCGGCGGAGAAATGGAACCAAATGAGAAGAATTCACTAAAAGAAAGATCGATGCGAAAAGTAGAATTTTCTACAGAAAATCTGTTGGAGATGTTTCTAGGAAGGCTTGGAGTCTAAAACTCCCGAATACTCCGCAGTTTAAGTCCAGGCTAATCTAAAAGATATAAGTAAATATACAACCAACGGTTGTCGTTAATTTATGTTATTGCATACACGGTGGTGGATTGATGATTTTAGGGGTCTGAGGCAAGAATTCATGAGGAGTTCCTTAATTGCCCAAGTTCTCAATGAAGACCTTTTTTGTTTTTTTGAAGATCACACAATTTCTAAAGACTGAAACAGCTTGCCTTCATTTCAAATTAGGGCGCAGACCTAACTTCCCAAGCTCTCGGTGAAGACCCTTTTTTGGAGATTACTACCATTTGTAAGAGCTGATATAGCTTATTGGGCATGTTTAAAAGGGGACCCTTATTCTCCAAAAAAGATGCCCCTGAAACGAGGGGAATCAGCTGTCTTACCCTAAATCCACTACTGTGCACACTCTGCTATATTGTGATCCAATAATTTGGTCTGATTTTTTTCTCAAAATAACTTGTCACAGCATATTCTTTTTTTTTCTGATGAAATTTGACGCACTTTAGGATAAACTTGTGGACTGTAATAGTGAAAACCAGAAACGAAGAAAAAAGACTGAAAGAAAAACAAATGAGTCGAAGTAAAGCATGAGTGCACCATAGTGAAAATACCAGTAAAAATAAACGTAATTTGTCAACCAAACAGGAGATTATGAGCGCTAAAAACGCAAACAAAATATTCATCTTAAAAAACCAAAAGCTTGACATTGCAAATAAAAATCGAACAAGCTCTGCTAAACAACGAAAAAGACAGCACTAAAGCAACAGAAACTGAATCGCTCTGTTATGTCGGAGCTGAAAGGTTCGACACCACGGGCACCAATCTAACTTCACTTTACATGTACTTCAAAGCATCATACCTTAGTAGGCGATTTAGTTTTAACAACTTTCTTCCTCGGCACATTTATTTCTTGATCATGCCAGTATTCAATCGCCTCTCTCACATCCCTCCCTGCATCGCGGTTCGAAATCACGTGAGTATGAACGGGATCCATCTTGAAAACAAGCACGTTCATAACACCGGTGACGTCACAAACTTTTCTATTACAGCTTGCTTATTGTTGCTACCGTGGAATGCACTATGTAGGCAGCGATAGCATCTCCGAAGTAGGCTTGAACGTCGTTAGTTCATTATGCATAATCGCAAAGGATTGGGAGCGACCGCGGAAGAATTTACTATCAACCACACACACAAAATGACCTTTCCACCAGCACTTATAACCTTTTGAGACTGTTTGCTGTTAACTCCATAAAAAAAAGAAACTGAGGCAATGCTGTTTGATTATTCTTTTTTAAGCCACGGACGATCATTAATTTTTACTATCATGACATGCAGCTTATGGGCAAAAAGTCGTTACATTCTTGTTGCAATAATATGGCCTATAGCAAAGTTTGCATTTTTAAGCATCAACTTCTCACTTCACGGAGCAAGCTTTAAAGTGCCACTGCTGTAAGAAGTAGCATGCATCCCATCTATCAAACAAAAAGCAGACGCAAACTGGGGTTCCCGAACCACTGGAGGTTAGTAACGATATGACAAAAAAAAGTCGAACATTTACTAAGTAATGTATGTACACTCTCTGCACAGTGCTGCTGGGCTTGTACGCATACATGCATGTAATGCAAAATTATTTTTAAAATAGGATTAAATTTATGAAAAGTCCAGTGAGCATGGATAAATTTTTAAAACGAAAGGAAATGTCGAAAGACAAAAGTCACAGCCATGATGATAGGAAGCGTGAAGCCAAGCAAATTTGTTTCTAAATAATAAAGAGAATACAACAAAAAGATAATTAGGAGCATATTAATCTCGGCTTTATTGAACATTCTTCTAATACTAGTTAGTTAATTTAAATAAAACATGATTCAATGATATTTTTTGTCGTTAGCTATTATCCTTCCGTAATGGTTGGACGAAAAAAATTCATGCGAAACCAGACTAGACCCCAAGACAAAACAGATTTACAAATTGGGGTCCAAAAAGTTTGGTAAACTCAGCCATTAGCAAAGATCGATAATGGCAAGCAATCAATACAACACCATGTCGGTAACCAAACAATTTCAGCAACATTTCCTTACCGCTGGCTCAGCCGGTTTCCCTCCTAATATTTCAATGTTTGTTTTATGAATCCTCCAGGAATGATTTGGGATTTCCGGATCGTCTCCGCACTGAACTCCAACATCCTTCTTGACAATTTGAGACTTAACTTCAACCTTTTTGTCTCCTTCTTCAGGTAAACGACCGGGAATTTCATGAATTACTGAATCTTTAACAGTACCGAATGCAAAAGCCTGAGCCATGGCAGGAGATTTGGAAAAACCTAATCAGTTGATAAATTTGTTAGATTATGACAATATATGAAGTACAAATTACTTAAAGGCGCAAATATAGAACTTGTTTATCAAAGCTAAAGCGTATCCATGCAAAAAATTTGAGAGACATGACTTTTTTTTTAGAAAGTTCTACGCATCAGAAGTTTATTTAAAAGAAAACTATTTTTAAAGCTTGTTTCCCATCAACATTGTGTTGAAGCATGTTTAGCAGCAGCTTACACTTTGAAATCCAGTGCTTTTCCAGTAAGCGGAGGTGACTGGATTCACCTGATTTACATGCAATAAATTGGATTCCATTCCTCCACTTCTACCAATTTACAGCACCTCTCCCTTGCTTGATCAACCTACTTTACTTCCTTTTCCACTTGTTTTTTCCACGTTGATTTTGTTCTTCCTCGCTCTTTCACAATTGACCTCAAAGTCCATTCCAATTCCAAATTCCTACATTCCAGTACATTCTAATGCTTTATTAACAAATCCTCGTCATTTTTTCTCAAAGTATGCTCGAACCATTGTACTCTGTTTGCTTTTGCCAATTCGCTTAACGTTTTCTCCAAAGCCAACACATCCATCAGTTTCTCACTGTTTTGTTTATTCATTCTTTTGGTGAATCGCCCTCACCATTTCTCTCTTGGTCCTTCTCAAAATTGCCATCTTATTTTCCCTGAAGCACCGTATTTCACTTTTGTATAGAATTGTCGGCCTCACACAACTTCGATAGATTCTTCCTTTTATTTTTAGTAAAAACCTTTTACCTCTAAAATAGGGGGGTGCAATCTGTGGCTCGCGACATAAAATTCTATGGACCACAGTAGAATTTGTGACCCAAAGTGGAAGTCAAATCCCTCAATTAAATCTTCAAAAAAACTGATCTCAAAACGAACTCTGACAGACCAGTACAGTTTTCATCTAGTTTGAATATCACCCACCAGCAAAAAAAGTTGCGCATCCCTACTATAAACAATTTCCCACATTCTCGACATCTATACGTATTATCGTGTTACTACCGCTTCACAGCCATTTCTGGCTTTCAATTTGTCTCTTAAGTAGCGAAACGCATGCATTGTTTTGACAAAATTTCACAAAGCCTCTTCACCGATTCTGCAGTTCCTGGTACTACTCTTGAGCATCGTTCACGCACAAAATGTTTTGCAACAGGGGTTACTCTTTTCATTTTGATACACCACACTGAGTTCGCTTTTACTCTCTCACCGCACATACTACATGAATTAATTTTACTTTTTGACATTTCTTCTTGCAACCCGCTCGCAATAATTTGTGTATTACCAAAATAAATCTTCAAATCCTGGATTTTACAAAGCCTTTTTTGTTTCTAAAATTTCTCTCGCAACGCTTAATCGCCTCACTTACCAATAACAGGTTGTCGGCTGTGGAATTTACTTTAGCAATTCTTCTCTTACATTCAATGTGATTACGTCAACCACAGTTGCAAACCACAATTTTGACGACGCCCTGATGTACACCTACTACCACAGGAAATTCTTAAGATAACCCAAGTCCAACACTGACTTTCGTCTTTGCTCCTTGGCGCATTCTTATCACCGCTATTGCCAGCGCTTCCGAAAAACACGTGTTTCTAATCGGGCAATCAATCACCTTCCTCATAATTCAATGCAATACCTTTTCAATACCGACAAAACGCATGCAAAATATATCTCGATATCGTTTCTTTATCTTTCTTACTATAAACAGTGCATTCATTATTCTCCTTTGAAGCACAAAACTGAGCTGTACCTCATTCAATTTCACCAACGCTGTATTCTTTTTTCTAGCAGCCTTTCCGCAATTTTTACAGCACGCTCCAAAAGCTTCACCCTTTTATAATAACCCACATTCTCTCAAGTCTCATTTTCTTTTTAATATTGGTTTTATCAGACCCATTCTTCACTTATCTGGCATTCCTTTCCCATTTATATTGGGTTCACAGAGTGCCCTCGTTATAGCAATTCCTACTCCCCTACTTACAATTACCATTTCCACATTAACTTCAGAACATCCAGCTTCCTTTCCTAGCTTTATCTTTCACCATTTTTTTTACGAGTAACCCTTTTGTACGATCTTCAATGCCAGGAGCAATCGTTCTTTATCTTAAAGTATGAAACTCTGTGTTGAAATCTTGATCTCAGATATTTTTCCTTCCACTGCTACATTTCTTTTCTTACGATTTGCTATTTCTCACAAATTCTTTTGTCCAGATATCCGACTACCAGCCAGAGCTTCAATTCCTACGAAATCATTTTTTTATCCTCAAAAAGAACTTCGTATTTTCTTTACCAACTAGTACAAAATCAATCTCCGTCTAATTTCCGCTTGAAATAAATGTCAATTTGCACTGCTCTTTTTTCCGAATTCACATGTTCGCCAGGCATAGCCATTTCTTGTCGCAGAACTCAAGCAACTTACGCCCTTTAACATTTCTCTGACCTATTTTATTTATCCCGCGTACTCTCTCAAAACTATCTACCCATCTCTCAATACGTACGTTAAAATCCACCAAAAACCTTTTTATTATTGCTTTTTAAATCCCACTGTCACGCCGTCTTATCGAAGAAAAGTTCTTTCTCTGAGCTCAGTTTTTACTTTGTGATGCATACGCACACATCACTCTTAACTGCTCGTTGCCAAGAGTTAGTAAAGTTGCCATCACTCTCTCACTTTTTCTTCAAACCTACACAACACTTTCCAAATAATTTTTCCTTTACCAAGATTCTAACTACGCCAATTCAAACGTCATTTCTTGACCATCATAATTCATATCTTTTTCACTTTCGCCAACGAAACTAGCTCTTAGGCTTTCCCATTTTACTTTCTGAAGGCAGCACACATCTGCATTTTTTTCTTTAATTCCTCACGCACCTGTGGTCCTCTACCTTACAAACTTCCTACATTCCAACTCCCAACTCTCACTCTTTGCCGGTCGTTTGATTGAATTGATCTTTGAATTTTGGAGATTCTGGCACCACCTATTCATTCAACAGCTGCCGGGAAATGGGGACCCAAATTGTTTTTGAACACTTGTGATCAATTTCAAGTAGAGCATAATCTTCCACAAAGAGCACGTCCGTACTTACAATACGTCCAACATCAGTTTATAGACAGAGGTCTTTGGTTTTGGACAGACTTTTGTCTGTAGTCGTCTACCCTTTTACCACTCCGGCATAAGTGTCTCTACCAGGAGCGTGTAACCCCCATGAGCACGGTTCACCAGGCCATTGGGACATTCAAATACCCAAAACTCGTTAGGATAGTAGTCCGTGAAATATTTCAAAGTTTCATTGTATTGAAACGCAAAAACAGGCTAAAAGTGCCTCTTCATGCTAGAGCGTGCTTCAACACAATAAAACAAACATTAGGCTAATTACAAATAGAGATTAGGCTCGAAACTCACGTCCACGAAAGCCGGCTTTCGTTGGTTCACCATAAACGCAAGCCAGAAGATTGCATTACGCAATGCTGATACTTTTCGCCGAAAAAATCTTTTAACGTAATGAATCTTGATCACAATCTCCTCTTAAGGCGAAGCTTACTAACGAATGAACATCCAACAAAACGAAAATGTAAGAGGAAGTATATCAATGCAAGCTTTGATTCAGAAATGTTGCAAAGAAGCTAAATCGATCACATTATCAAGTAGCCACCCAACATGAGGTTAAAAAAGAAAACAAAAAACGCATTCGGCACAGTCTAAGTGGCAAAAACGCTCAACATAACTACAATGTAACTTCACCGGCTACTTCTTTCTCTACGGAAACTTTCAACGACTGAGAGAACAAAGATTTAACAGGAAGAGCCGAGTCTTGTTGGACGTAAATAGTAATGTTCTGATCCAAGTGCTCTCCTAAATAAACATTGATTTAGTTTATGACGGATTCCATCTGATTTTCACTTGCATTCAAAGAGCCGACGCGAGCGTATTAAACCAATACATCAGAGTTCGCTCGAAGAGTTAGCAAACTATATCTGGAGTAAATGGTTGATATCGAGTTATTTTTTTACATACGAATTATTTTAACCAGCAAATCTTTTGCGCCCTGGACTTCATGACCTTGTTATGCACCTGAAACTTTCTGCGCAAACAGCGAACCAGTGCAGCACTTAATGTAGGCAAAGTTGTTGGTTATCTAGACGCAAAGAGAAAATTTGATGATGCGCAATCATCTTGATGCTTAAGAGAATGGTGCTGTAGTATAATTGGCTTAAACTTCATCTGTCCCTTCCATTAGAAACAACCCAAAAATAAGACCTTAAACCTCAAACTTTGCAAGGCTAGAATGGTAAAGCTGCTTACTCAGCATCTTAAGTAACTACTTTTAGGCATCCACTCATGGGAGTCAGCCTATTGGTGTGTGGGGCTAATAATTTTGTAATTAAGTTCAAAGTAAAATGCCGCTATTCCCTTCTAGCCTGTGATCATTGAGCATTTCTTGCTTGATCAGTTATGCTGTGAGACGAAATGCTACATGCCACACCATGCCTCCGTCTAAACGAAGGGAAGGGGAAGTTGAACTCTACCTCAAAGCAAACCGATTTCAGCCTTATCGCTAATTAAAACAAACATTTTCAACAAATAAATCAGGCACCAAAAACTCGGTGAGAATTTTCTTCCAGTTGTTTCAAGTTGATTCGGAATTGTTCTGGTAATTTCATTTCTAGTTCATCGCCTTTCACTTTCTAAAAACCCAAGTATATTTAAAGCTATCGCCTTTCACTTTCTAAAAACCCAAGTATAGTTAAAGACACTAACATACACTTTTACGGTAGAGGGCGTAATGAAAGTTGGGCTCAGCAGCTGCAGGAACGACAGAGTCAGCAATGAGGCGCGACGGCCTGAGCGTAACGTTGCGAGCGGCGTAGTCGAGGGGAACATCTGTCTGATTTGAAATTACAATCTGTGTCGGCCACAATGACATCTGTGAATAGCTGCCCGCTCAAAGACGGGCCTAAAGCCACATAGAAGTGTTTCAAACTTTTTCTTCTTTCTTCCTATATTCTATATTTGGCTGCACGGCGCAAACTTCCTGCAATGCTTTACACACTTACAGAAACAACTGTTGGTTTAGTCGCAGGCGATTCTACTCTGCGGACGGCTGAAAAGGTCGGGGATTTGGATCCAGGTCGACGATTCTACAAATAACAACAAAATTACCATCACCACTTTTTGGTGCTTTTGCAAGCCACCGCAACAAAAAATCTACTGACAGTTGCGGCCTCTGGGAAGGTTAGCAGTCTAAAACAAATGTACCGGCAAGTAGCAAATGCTAAGCAATGTTGATAACAAAAAATACAGAAACAAAAGTTAAGGCAACATCTTGTGGCCATCGAAACAAAAAAATGTTATAGCATCACACTAAAAAACATAAAATTGATATTCGACTGACAGAGTTGCTGCGCAAATCCACAAGATTCAACCCTTCTAAACTGCGATCAGCCGGTGCAATGGTGTAGCAATTAAAACATCCACTTCACAGTCGGCAAACCTTGGATTCAGTTCCTTTGTCGAACCATACCAATGACTTAAACAAGATATCCACAGCTTTCTTACTTGGCGACCAACACAAACGGAGTTGTGAGGCGGAAAAGCTGTGAAGTTTGCTTGTTGTGGGCAAGAAAAAGCACTCGGCAAGATTTCTACATGTTTACATGACAAACAAATGGTTGAGCCAAGCAGCCTACCAACTGTGGTGGAACAGTTTGAATAAAAAATATTAGCTATTTCGCGCCCGCGTGCATTGCGAAAAAAATGTCCGTAAGGTGGCAGAGCGAAAAACCGTCATAATCAATCATAATTAATCATCATAAAATATCCGAAGTTTGTTTGGAAATCATTACTTATCTGTTTACTTCCACATTAAGTGTAATATATCGTTGAAATCTACATTTCTTGAGAATTTCAAATATAAAATTTTTTTTTGAATATACAAATTTTATGCTAAACACCCCCAATAGGTGGCTGAGTTGTCTTCGAAGTTAAAGTACCCTTACCTCAAAGATCATTATAGATTTTATTTTCTATCAATTTTTTAGAAATGGTCGCTAGATAATGCTAAGGAAATAAGCTTTCAAGGTATATTAGTCAAAACCTACCTAAAAGCTAAGGTGTTAGATATTTTCCCCACTCAAAGTTTTGTTAAGGTAACAATTGTATAGTTTTTAATGGAAACTCTGTTTAGCTTTCTTAGAAAGGTGAGAAATAATGTCACATGTTGCTTTGCTGGTAAATAACTAGTTATAACTAGGGCCCGCTAAAGTCAAAATTTTTTCAGGATCTTGTTACATGATCAAACGTGTACTAACGTTCGTTTCAGGTGTTCAGGAGTCTGTTTTGGTAGATTTTATAAGTCAAAATTTTCCATAAAGTTAAAACTTGTCAAAATTGTCTTCATTAAAAATTTCCTGACAAAAACTAACAAATTGTTATTTTTTATATATTTTTTTGAATTTTTGAGCTGCTATTTAAATTTTATGCGTAGTTTTATTTGATTTTAAACTTCTCAAATAGTTGCAATGGTAAAAATGCGTGCGGTAATTGAAAAGGAAATAGCACTTATTATGCATCAAATCGTCATTGTTGATGCATAAACACATAATTGTGAGACAATTAATCTATTCTTATAAAACCTTTGCGCTCTTTACACGTGGTCTTTTTAAGTCGTAGTTTGCAAAGCAAAGAATGCCTAAACAAGCCAAATCTTCTACAGCGAAAGTTAGGCAAATTTGCCAGGAATATCCGGATGAGTTTTCGGCAACTCCTGCCCGCGACTTGCGATGCAACCTTTGTGACGTGTTAGTCAAATGCGACAAAAAGTTTTTTGTGGAAAGCCACCGATAAAGTAAGCAACACCAAAGAAAATTGGAGACGAAGAGCAAATCCCAAAGTAAGCAAACCTTTTTACAACTCGATCAAGTAAACTTCAAGGAACAGGTTGTCTCTTCATTCTTAGCTGCAGATATCTCACTTCACAAACTGAGCCATCCTTCTTTAAAGTCTCTGTTTGCTACAATGGGAAAAGTATTGCCTTCGGAGACTGCAGCCCGGGCATGTGTTGCTAAATTAGCATCCATCCACTTGACAGCGGTAGCAAGGTTAATAGCAGTACTCTGCACACTGTGGATGACATATTGCGATAACTTGAAATAAAACGTGAGAATTTTTCATTGTTCTTGACTGATGCTGCTCGGTACATGTCTTTGGCTGGAAAGACATTAAAGGAATTATACCCTTCTTTGATGCATGTCACCTGCGTTGCGCACTTACTACATAACTGCGCTATGCGTGCTCATTTAAAAAATACTAAAGTAATAGTAACTATCAAGGCAGCAACAATTAAAAACAAAGATCGTAAGCAAGATTTTCATGATGCTGGTCTGCCATCTCCTCCTGACCCTGTAATTACAAGATGGGCAACTTGGCTTAGAGCTGCCTTATATTACAGTGAGAACCTTCCAGCTGTTTGTACCATTCTCAACAATTGGACAAGTGCAGGCCTCTTAGTCAGCAGAGCAAAAGACGCTATCAATGTGGAAGATTTGGTCCCGGACTTGGGCAAAACAAATCAATACCGCACTCTAGCAGCCAACATAGAGTTCTTAGAAGGAAGTGCCTGCACGATAACCGAAGCATACGGACTGCTGAAGAATATGGAATTCGATGATGATCCGTGCGCAATTAAAAATTACATTAAAAAACGACTATCCAACTCTGATTTAAAAACAATAATAAACTGTACCAACTTGACAATTGACCCAACAAGCTACGCACTATTGCAAAAAGCCCACTCAACCTCTGCTGCTGTTAAGAGGTCGTTTTCTATGCTCAGTAAATTACTGAGAAAAGACAGAAATTTTGATGTTAAGAACGTAAAAAAATATATGATGCTGTATTACAATAAAAAGTCCTGGTAATTATACTGTGTGGCTTTCGTTAAAAACATCATAGACAGACCGTTAATGTACAGTACAGTTGCGATAACAACGCATTTTTTGTATTATACACTAATTGATACCGGTACACACAATGGCTCGTTATCCTAGGTTTTGACGTCATGCGTCGCTTTGTTCCATTAGCTTCAAGACTGAGTGATTGAGAAAATGTTTAAAGTAGGCTACCTTTTTCTTTAAAAACTTATGTAAATTGCGGATTATAAAACATTTTTAATCAAAAAAGTGCAACAAGACATAAATAATAGGCGAAAGCGGTTAGATCAAAATAAAGTCAAAAATATATTTTTTTAGGTAAAAAAAATGGCCCTACTTATAACTTAGACAGCAATAGTTGATTAATTGTGTTATGTTTTGATTTAGAAATTGGCTATCTGTTGAGTAAACAAATTTGTTAACCACTGCATGGCACTGCTTATCAGTAATGTGAAATCTGCGCTGCTTGCTGTAGTCAAAGTCACTTTTCTACTCTGGGCTGTATTTATACGCTTTTAGTGATACAACAACTTGTTCGTTTGCTGGCTTGTGGAATTGTGCAGTGCAGTGAGTGACGAATCTCAATCTCAGTAGAGTGCTACGGCGCCAATCCCGACTACCGTACTCTACACTAGGTTTTCTACAATTTGCAACATTCTGAGGCCCATGGCCTTTTTGTTGACTGATACCGACCGGTATTAAATTTTGGTAGTTAAATTTAGCACCTAAAATACGATCAGTCACTATCTGCTAGAGGTTAGCCCAAACCATGTAACATTACGTATTTAAAAAAAAAAAATTTCTTCAAGATTCAGAAAATATCAAGTTTAAATAGAGTATGCTGTCACAACGACTTCAGTGATAAAATGTTTGCAATTTATTTTAATCTTTTTAAAGGATGTAGTTTTTCTAAAAATTATATTTTAGCGAAGGCATGGCGAAAATGTTTGGGGCGTTTTGAACTGATATGATATACAGTACCCATTTTTGATCAGTAAATATCACATACCGCTTAGCCTAAACTATTTAAAGTTATATATTTCTGGAAAGAAAATTTCCTAAGCTTTTAAATGAGACCAGTATTTGGCAACACATTTTTTACGCACCAAATTAACTTTTTTTACTTACCATACAAATTTTTTTGAGGGGTTTTGAGACCCCTAAAAAATTAAAAAAATTTAATAGGTAAATTTTTATATTATTGCTTAAAATTTTGTCAAATGATGCCACAAAAGAATAGTTTTCAGGCTGTGTAATGACAAAAGCTTTGGTTTCCTGGTAAACATCATATCTCAATTCGATTTTAAGGTGGCTGGCTCTTGCTGAAAATTTGGCAATTTTGTCGTCTGCAACTAGGCTCTTGGTCTTTTTAACCCTTTTTGGATAAGAAAATCCAACAATTAGAACACAAATTTTACATCTTCCGATGCATGAGGAATTAAGCGTGATCTTTTGAAATTTTATGAAAATCGAATGAGAAATAAAGTCACAAATCCATTTTCAGTAAAATGATTTTTTAAACTTTATTTCTCATTCGATTTTCATAAAATTTCAAAAGATCACGCTTAATTCCTCATGCATCGGAAGATGTAAAATTTGTGTTCTAATTGTTGAACCTTTTTAAAAATTTTACAAATCCATTTTCAGTAAAATGATTTAGTAACTTTGGCGGAAAAAAATTTGAGGAAAACACTGAAAACTCAAGATCATCATTGATGATTGCAGGAGCGAAAAAGTTAAAAATTCTTTTCTTTATGATAGGCACGCTTCTGTGGTCTATCAAAATCATAAAAATCGTTCCTTTCGAGTCCGTCGAGGTGTTCCGCAAGGATCCGTTCTTGGCCCTGTACTTTTCTCTCTCTTCATTAATGATCTTCCGGCTTCTCTGTCTTCTTCCGTCAGCTGCACTCTTTACGCTGACGATATGGCCATTTGGTCCTCCTCCCCCTCGGTCCCCACTGCTGTGGAGGCCACACAAGGAGCTCTGTTTCGATTGGAGCGCTGGTCAGAGTACTGGTACCGTCCTCTCAATCCGAGTAAATGTGAGGCCTCCTTCTTCTCAGTGGATCCCCACCAGGCTAACCTCCAGCCCAACCTTCTCCTATTCGGCTCCCGCCTCCGTTTTAATCCCACTCCAACTTTTCTTGGGGTCACCTTCGACCGCACTCTTTCCTTTTCTAAGCATGTATCTTCGCTGAAGGCCAAGTTTTTCCCACGTCTCAAGGCCTTACGCTGTATCTCTGCTTCATCATGGAGCCCCTCTCTGTTCTGTATAAATCTTTTCTTCGGTCCCTTCTCACTTATGCTTCACCCGAATGGTTTCCTTTCCTAAGCGCTACCAATTTCACCAAATTGGAACGCCTCCACCAAGCGGCCAGTCGCGCCATCGCCGGCTGCCTCTCGTCCTCCCCTATCCCTCTACTACTCACCGAGGCTTCTCTTCCTTCCCTACGAGTCACCCTGACTCATTTCACTCTTTTATCTTATGAGCGGGCTCTTCATCTCCCAACCTCCTTTCCTATTTCAGGTTTGGCCAGACTTGGAGTGAAACCAAGACTCTGCAGATCGTCCTGTAGAGCTTTTGCGTCCACTTACCCGCTCATGCTTCCTTCTACTTGTTCTAGGGAGGCTCTTGTTGCTTGCCCTCCCTTTCCTCCTTGGAATCTTCCTTCGTTCACGGTGGAGTCCACCCTTTCCTCTCCATGCTCTCGCTCTGATCCCCCTCACTCTCGCCAAGGTGCGGCTCTCGCCCATCTTGACTCTCTCCCCCTCATGATCTGGTGCTTTTGACTGACGGCTCTGTTCGTTTTCCTTTTGGCAAAATCTCTCATCTCATTCTGCACTGTCCAGCTACGGACTCTTTGCGCCGCTCACTCTTTGGCAACTCTCTGTCTCTTTACGACCTCTTGTCCAGACCCTGGGGAGTTGCCCGGCTTCCAGGGCTCCATGGTCTTCCGCCATGCCCCCATCCCTCGGAAGGGGTCGGGTAAACAACAACAACAAAAAGGTAATAAAGCATAAGCTCATAGGCACTTAAAAAAATTGAACCTCAAAAAAGTGGAAAAAATACGGTCAACAATGTTGTTGAACAAACCTTTAAATATGTATCGTAGTCCAAACTAAAATCTCCACCGTGACTATCTGCTGACGAGTCTTGAGGAAGCAAATTTAATTTTTGCAACTTGGCACTGAAAGTAAAACAGCTCGTATGCAACTTTGACACCACACAATAATCGATATCTAAAGGTCAGAGGTAGTTAATAGACAACATATACTCTAATGGCAAGTTTAACTCTGTGTCATATAAAAAAAACAGTGTGAAACAAGTTTAACAGTCCACGATTATAAGCACAAATCATAACATTAGAAATAAAGCGCAGAATAAACCAGTTTTAGATAAAAAAAACAATGGAAGGAATAGCACTAAACTTTTCCAAGCCCCAGTCTTCCAGAGCTCATACTTTTTACCGTTCTTCACTAGATTAGAACAATTGAAGTTGATCACCAAGCATGTTGTTAAAAGTGATTTTTAGAGCCCCGTAGTATCAAGCCTGGCCGCTGATGAAGCAATATGCATCCATGACTGGTTTGAAGTGGACAGCTACTTTCCCTTAGCTGATCTTAAGTTGTTTGCAATTGAACAGAAATTTTCAATTCCTGGCGTGTACACATCGCAAGGAAAAAAAAAGAGAAACAACATCAAATTCAGACTTTATAGCTCAGCGCCACAGAGCATATAAGGAGCTGTCCAAAACCTCTTAAACAGACTTATACCTGATTTCCACATAACTAATCTTCATTTTTCTTCGAGCAAGATGCCCTCTTATCCATCTCTGCATTACAACAACAGGAGATCCATGACGAAGACGAAGGTTGATGTCCGATAAAATCATTCTCAATGTGTTCATTTCTATTTTAAGATTTCGTTTGCTGACGTTCTAACACGAAAATAAAATTTCATAATTAATTAACGTAAAGAAGGACCTATTTGGAGTAGTGTAATAACTTTCAGCTTTTGCTAAACCTACAGTTAGCTCAACATCATAATTGTAAAAAGAAACCCTACCGCCACTTCTTTAGGACATAGATCAACAGATAAAATAGGGTTCAGTGCTTGAAAACGTTTTGAAAAAATTGCATCCTCAATTATTTCGTCATCCGCAATCACGTGATGATCAAGCGCTTTCAACGACCAAATACTGTTCACTACATGATGTCTGAAAAACATAAACAACTGCAGTAGTATGTACGGTAAGTACTTGATTTTCTTACTATGATTTGAAAGAGAAGCACTTGTATCATACGGAAAGTAATTTAAAACTATATTGCTATAGATCCACACCTGGTTACTAGATATCAAGATGGAGTCGTTAACTACAGCACTAGCCAAAGGTAGAAAACCTTTAGGCTACAATACCGATTAAAATGAGGAAAAGATTTATTTGTTTTCAAAAACAGAGAAGAATCTCAATTAAACTTCACACAGTGCATTGTGTAACAAGTGCACCAACTTCTACAAAGAACATCTCAAGCACTAACATTTAGTTTTCACATGCCAATTCCACATAAAACTTTAAAAGCGTCTATTCCAAATCAAAAATTTTCTAAACTTTGGACACTCATCCTAGAACCACTATCATTAACATCAATATCCAACTACAAAAATCATCTGGTCTTAAATTGACATGGAGACCGACTCTTCACCGTCATGCTAATAGTAAGTAAAATGCAGTAGGTGGTTAACTTAGTTTCTTAGTTTACTGTTTGTATTACAAGCTGGATTAAAGTGAAGACATCAACACGAAGGCGAGAGAAAACGGAGGCAGAACGACTAGAACTTTAATTGCATTGAGCATTGGGCATAAATAGTATCAATGAAACAGAAGTAGAAAAAAGATTCATAACTACATAATAGAGCAGTGGTTTTCAATCAGGGTTCTGCCAATACAATCCAGGGGTTCCACCAGAAGTTACACAAATTTTCATATTATTTTATTACTTAAATTAAATGCTGTTTTTTGCATAAGGCAATTGAATTATCTTGTACAGGGGTTCCTCGAGTCACTGGAATGTTTTCTTGGGGTTCTGCTCCAGCAAAAAGGTTGAAAACCACTGTCATGGAGCAACAAAGCAGGACAAATTATATATATTGTACTGTGTAAATTATATACATTGCACTGTGTAAATTATATTAATCATTACCGGTAACTAGGTTTTAGACTTAATGGCGTGTCATACAGAGTAAGAGCTACAAGGTTAGAGCATTTTGACAAAGGTTGAATGCTTTCAAGCTTTGCAATTCCATTATCATGTAAATTTAAAATCAACAAATTGCTCATTTGCAACCAGAAGTTTTCATCAGGCAATTTTACAATCTACAAAAATAAAAGATGTTTCATTAATTGATGAACAATAAAATACTACTACATATTAAAGTCACTTTTTATCAGGTTCGTATTACTGTCAGTGCTTTAAGCCTACACTGTTGTGAATATATAGCAAACAGTTCAATTAACGAAGCAGCTATCACTTCAGTCAGATTGATTTTTTTAATTCGTTAAACCCCATTTGAAAAATTCAATTTTTGAGCTGCATATTTGTATTCCTCAACCAGGAAAAAACTTTTTTGCTTACATTACAACACAAACATGCTCAGGCCAGCTAATTTATGCCAATACTGAAGAGGTGACGACCAACAGCAGAGAAAATTGCTGCAAAGTGTGATTTCAAAGAACGCAACAACATAGCGATCATGAGGTATGAATTCATGGTTGTAGATAGCAATCCCATTTACTCTTCCATGTTGCTGTCCAACAACGGCAACGCCAATTTAATTAACAACGTCACTTGGAAAGAAAACAACAAAAACCTTTATGCGTTGTCAAGTCAACTGCTTCCACAACCATCAACCAATGCAAATTAATAATCTTTTCTATATCTAGTGGTTTAAAGTTGTTTTACAGTAGTAGTAGGTCAAGTATAAACATATTTGACCATTTTGCATACTAGACTATTAAATTACCTGATTACTGTGAAGGTCAAGTCTTTTTAAATAAGGGCAGTTTTCAAGAGCACTAAATCTTGTTAAGTAATTATCATGCAAAATGCAAATTGTTATATTCTGACACCATTGAATGTATCCCAGGGTTCGTATTCGGTGGTTTGCTAAATGAATGAACTCAATCTCTTGCAATGTTGAAATTTCATTACCAATAGCTCTGTTTCTAGAAGTAAAAGTATTTATTAAACTTCCAAAAACTATTAATGTTTGACACAATATAATAATCAGAATAAGAATATGGAAGTTAACTCTCTTTTGCTTGAAAAAATTTACAAGTAGTATATTTCAATTTAGCTAAGGCTGGATTAAACTGAAGCAAAATCTAATTCTTTATGCATAACATGCTTATTTTCTGCAGTAAAGATTCACTGTAACATGTAAGGCATACTGTAGTTAAATATGATAATATTGTCGATGCCTATTTCAGGAAAGGCCTAATGTTGCAGCATCAACAACACCTGCATTAACATGGTCTTAGTCACCACAATGCCTATATGGTTATTCATAGAGTAATGTTGTGTCCAGCACACTGAGGAGTTGATAGCTCTGCTAACACAGTGCATTTCTGCCTCAAGTACTCTTACTAAACAGAATAAGCTGTAGCTACGTGCATTCTAAGCAAACTTTGTAACACTTGTTATATTGGTAAGTAGAAAGACAAATAACAAGATTAATGTGAATTAAATACCAAGTATATCTGATGTCTAGCAATAAATCTATAATAATTTTTTCCATAAATTAGCAGCTGTGTAATTGTAAAAATATACAAGGGAGCTACTAGCTGGGATGTTTAGGTGGCATGCCATGTCCTTTTTTTGACAAATTGACTTTAAAAATGTTGATCAACCAAAAAAAGGTGTTCGGCTTCAACAGAATTGAAAACATAGACTTTGTTTGTCTGTTGCCAACTCCCTTTGATTATTTCTGGTGGACCCACTGTATACATGTATAGCAAGATACCAGCAATTATGTTACCGCAAAACCCTGTTTTTTAACTCTACAGGCACCTTCACCACTCAAACACAATCCCCAAAATTTTTCTATTGAATTAAATGTATAGAATTTTAATTAAATAACCAGGCCATCTTGCAAACCAACAATCATTTGACTGCTGTCAGATAGCTGGTTAACTAAGCAAACCCCCATAGTGTATGTAATCTGTAGCTAGATGTGAAGAGTACTTTATGATGATTTCTTTGAATTGGTGACTATAAGCAAGCAGCAAATACGTATAAAATAAGACATCAAGTTTATTCGAACACAAAATGGAATCTCTGAGGCAGGTTTGGGTAACTAATTCAGCAACAAGTTTAATACCACAGATGCTCTCATATGAGCCTGGGGCATGAAGATTCAAACAAGACAAATAAAGCAACAAGTTTGAAAATAATAATTCTCATGCAAACCGTTATAAAAACACAAATAAAATTGGACATACTTGGTTGTAAAATATCACAAATTTTACCTGTTTGCGACTTTTAAAATCAGATGTTTGGATGGTGACACTAAAAATCCAGAACTGGAAGCTTGTCGAAGAGCTGCTTCTGCTAATCTTGCATCATATTTGCATTGAAAAGTTTCTTCAATCTTTCCTTTTCTAGAGGAAACAGGAATTTTTTTGCGGTGCCTTTCAGTGCTTGCTGTGTAAGGTTGTTCATCAGAAGCAGCAGTTAACAGATTAGTTTCATAATCAGATTGCATTAATGTTTCCATAACACATCTCACTTAAATTGTTACATTGAGGAATTTAATGCTGGTAGGAAGCACAAAGTAGTTTTTGATAAACTACTGCAGAATGCTCGTGGCCTATTGCGTTTAAACTCTTGATAACAGATGTAGCTATAAAAAATGCACTTTTAAAAATAAATGTGATTACTTTAGGCTTAAACTATGGCTTGCACTGCTGACAAAGGCATGTAAATGTGACTATTGTGTTAAAGTGGGTAAGGCCATTTTGCATTCTATCAAACTGCATTTATCTGTGTTTGATGCAGAGACAAAGTTTTCAATATCAATTAAACATTGCATTTATGTATTGGTTAGTTGATAACATAAAGTCTTTTGGGTCTTCAATAAAAATGTTTGGGTCTACAAAGAATCGACCATACTGCTAGCTATGTGAAACTGATACTACTGAAACGTAGAATTGTGTATCAATGTTTTAGGGCTGGAATAAGGATCAGAATTAAAGTGAGCGTAAGGACTAGTTACAGTTAGAATTAGAGTTCAGATTAGTTAAAATTAGAACTAGTTACTGCAAACAATACGGCCAAGTCTTTAGTCGACCAAAATCTTTTTAGTTTTCTCAATTTGATAAAGCAAAGACAATGATCCAAGATACTTCACAGATCAAACAAGATATGTCAAAAGACATATCTGCACTGAATGTGCAAGAAACAACCACCATGTCTGATTTATAGAGTCTAGTGTAGAATCAACTACCCGTAATTTTTTAACTTTAACACAATTTATTTCTGTAAAGTGTGGGAATCAATTTTGAATTGAAGTTAGGGTTAGACTTGAGTATTAACTATAACGTATACTATAGAAGATCTATATAAGAAAAGTGCTTTTACTTTAGAATACTATACTAACAAGAGTTTTTGATCAACAAAATTAAAATACCATTTAATATCATTTACATATTTCTTCTAAGACCAACTTTTTGCCAAAATGCTAACTATTTTAGCACATGTAAATTTTAGGCAGTGGCTATTTTGTCATCGACGGCAATTTGTCATCGACGGCAGAGACTATTTTGCCATGAGTTATTTGTGATTGGTCAATCTTAATGACGTACTAAACATGTGACTTTTGGTCGTTTCTGATTGGTCAATTTAAAAAACCAATTAAAAAAATTTTGCACCCCCAGGTCTCTATCCCCCACCCTGTACACTTCCTTCCAGTGTACACTGCCCCATACATTTACATACCGGGCCTGCCCCTTTGGCATACACTGCCTTTCTTTTAAAGCCCTGCCAGCTGAGATTCGAACCCACAACCGTGGTATCTCAAGACCAGCGCACTATCCACTACACCACAGTATCACTGGTGTAATTATAGCAAATACGGCTATATGAACACACATGAATAATCACGGCAAAATAGATTCCTAGGGCAAATTGCCGTCGACGGCAAAATAGCTACTGCCTAAATGTTATTTTAAAGAACATGTTTCCATACAGCAACAAGTGCATTTTCCTTAGATATTTTTGGAAACACCTGGGATCAACTGCACTGTTCTCTGCACTTTAGCAAAAATAGTAACCACTTTTCCTGAGAAAAGACTAGCTCAGAAGTTAGGTGCACCTAATCTTCAGCTGGTACCCAACAGCTGTGAATAAACTCCAAATTGTCAAAACTTTAAGAAAACACTGCTTTTGATTTTACATGACTCATCACCAAAAGACTGCAAGTTGTGTCCTCATAGCATTATTTCTCATGCTGCCTGACAAATCAGAACAGTCGTTTGGAGTACAACTGAATAATAATGTTTGCATTGTCAATGATATGCACAATATTCACAATGTGCACAATGATGTCAACTAACCCTAACTCTAAAACAAAGCCTAACCCTAACCCTAGCATTAACCCAAAGCCTAAACCTAACTCCAATTCTAATCCTATCCCTAACCGTAACTCCAACCAAAGTTTAACCTTATATAACAGTATAATTAAGACATCATGGACAATGTGTACACTGGTACATGTATGGTACTAATCAAAAATACTGTCGAGCTCATGCTTCAGATTCAATGACTTACACACCATCATAAATTAGGTGAATTGCCGCTGACTAAAAAACTTTCAGGTGATTGTTCAGTCGCCTCAAACTCTGCATACATATTGGGTTCTATGAGTTGAATAAGTTTTGGTTTTTTAAATCTACCTACACTTCCCAGTTATTCTGTAAGCAATATAGATCACATCTCTAGTTTTACCAGCAAGTTACATTACTATTAAAATTATCTTCTATAAAGAGCAATCTTTGTATCATTCTGTTACTCATACATGTCTTTGCCAAATTTCTTTGGAAGCAAACTTCTGACAAATTGATCCATTACCTCGCTTTGTATTACTGTATAATTTGTAGTCAATAGTCATATAAATAGATGAAAATTTAATAAGTTGACTTGTAATAATTCTCAGAAGCACACACAATGCAAGGTTTTGCCTAAGTAGAGTGTGAACTGTTTGAACAGTACTGGCAAACACTAAGAGTCAAACAGTCCAAAAAAGTAAGCCCACAGAAACAGAGAAAGGCTTTATTTGTAAAAGTATTTCTTAGACTAAACAAAATAGGCGTTTCACTTATGATGAACTGTAGATTTCACGATCTGGCAATAGCAGGTTCATGGTTATTTTGAAGGTAGCACACAACTTAAGCTTGCCTCAATACTTGTACTGGATTCAGACTTACATCTAAGCTTTACGTTTCTACGACAACAGTTATTACGGTAGCGCCAACTAGTAAGTGTTGTTACTAATTTATTTTTTAGTACATGTTTTTAACTCCGCTCATTGTCACTAATTAAATATTTTGTCTTCGGAATCGATATACCTTTCAATGCTTTTCTGAAGGAACAATGAGTGGATTTACCAAATAAAGAGTTTAGTTGGATAATTTTGGACGCTGAATACTACAAAAATATAAATCCAAGCATCGTTTGTGATTAAACTGGTGATTGCAGACAATCACACTCGCCTCATCTTATACCGGTAAAAAAGATTAAATTTTTCCAGGACACAGATCGGTCAATTAACTTCATATTTATTCAATTAATCAAGAATCTGTCTAATAATTTCAAACGTATTCACTAAACAAAATTTTTCCTTAAATTTATACAAAATTTTCTTAAATTTATCCATGGAAAAAATTTAAGCAGCGATTAAATCTTCTCCAGTAATACTTAAAGCTAGGAGCAAAAATTTTACATATTGATTGTATTTCTATCTTTTATTACACCTTTTAATTCTTCAACAGTTCTCGAATATCACACAGCTTTTATTTGGCTTACCTCAATGGATTCAGAAAGTTGGGACAAAAGATATTTTTCAAGCACGCTTAGCCTGAGGCGAAAAAACTTTTGTTATTAAAGCTGCAGCATCACTTTAATTAAAAATTTTGAATTCATCAATGAATTTCTCTTTATCAACTATGGTATCGAGTTTATCGAGAACGTTCGAAAAGGAAAACAAAATAAATCCAGTAAAATTCTTTTTTAGATGTCATTAAGTCATCTAAAAAAGAATTTTTAACCACACATTTTATGCTGATGATCTTTGTGTTAACCACTTTCGAATTATCAATTAAAAAAGAGCAAATGATTATTTTATACTCCATCTCCAACCTCAGGCAACAGCTGCTCTTTAAAATATTCTCTGATGAAGAAGAAGAATAAGGAAAATTCAACTGCTATATAGGTCCATGAAACTTCAGTCAATTCATTAGAATAAATGATTAACTTTTATTTGAGTAAAAAAAAAAAAAACAGGGGCACTTCCAACGGTTTACTTAAATTATCCACAAACAAGTGATTAAAATCTGGTCAAAAAAATTTCAAAGGCAATGTTATAGTGCTACCATTTATCTGCAAATTGCATAGTCCTGGGCAGTAAGACTATAACTGCATCCGTCGACAGGGTCCTGCCTAGAGTGTAATGGAGCTAACTCTTTAACTGTCGTTGCTCCCAGCTCATCCTTGGGTAAGGTGTAGTAGCCTACCTCTAGCTCCCCTCGTTAGGGTAACAACAGTTTGGCACTGAGAGGAATGTACTTCTTTTAGCTATTATTGGGTGTTTTACATAGGGTAAAATTTTGTTTGTTTGGCTGACTGCTTTTTTAGTTTTTTTTTTGTTGTGTTTTTTTATTTTAATTGTTTTGCTTGATGTTTTTGTCAGGTGCGGTGACCATGCCCCTTTCTACAATCTTTTTAATGTAATCTTAAAAAATTTGGGTATGTTTAACGTCAATTCGTTTTGTCACTTGCATTCCTTTTTTGCTCGTTGTTTTTTTTCTGATCGTCGAGTTTTTTGTGTTGAAAAATCAGAAGCGAAATAAATTGTCAACTACTACTACTACTGCTATTGCCCTAGTGTTGTAGGTTTACAAGACCTAATAAACATTTGTGCTAAATATGCTCTACATCACAAAATTGTTTTTCATGGCAGTAAATCTTTCTGTGTTTCATTTTACACGTCACTTAATATGTCTTTCGAACTAGATTTACAAGTAGATGAAATTAATTAAATTTGTAAATTCTGTTAAGTATTTGGGCATTTGTCAAATAATCTACATGAGGACCTGGATATAATACGCAAGATCAAATATCTTTATGCATGGGGAAACAAATTGAGATCTAATTTTTTCAGTTGCTCAGAACGTACCAAAAATATATTGTTTTTCTTTTTATGCTAGTTAATTATGGATTTGGCCTAAATTCGAAAGTTATCGACAATTGCGTGTTGCATATAATTACTGTTTTCGCTATCTTTATTGTATATCTCGTTTCTGTAATGAATTCTTGTAGGCCTATATTATTTTCCTCCTCCTTCTTTGATCGATATAATTGATCAATGGATACCGGTATCTGTTACCAGTGTATTGGGTGTCATGAGCAGAAGTATTTAAATTCATATGATTACTTTGCATAGCTTTCTGTCTGCAATTGCCTCTCGTTCTCTAAATGCCAGTAGCTCGATCTTAATTAATACAAACAGAATCTTACGTACTGCACGCTTAGTGATTTCGTTTGCTTGTTTGTTGTTGTTGTGAGTGCTTTTTTCGCTTTAATATCAACTCTTGTGTCTGAATTATATTAGGTGCCCAAAAAAGTCTTTGCCGATTTTTGTTGACTTACTTTAGGCCTTCCTTTTTCATTACTAACAAGCATAGTTATACAGGAACCAACTTGTATTGACAAGTGAATTGTTGAATGGTCTCAGATGTTATATTTTTTCAAGACTAATGTTATATTATTTCTTATTTCAGAGCCTTAAAAAGGACTAATAGAAAATTGATAATTGGTGCTTCTCTGTTGTACGAGTTTAAACTTGGCACAAGTGCTTCATCTTGGCACTTGGCACAAGTGCTTTATACTCGACCACACGTTGCAAAAATGACCCTTGCCAAGGTAGCAGAACTAAACTTGGAGATTATGCTCCATCCACCGTATTCACCAGACCTCTCTCCAACAGATTTCCACTTGTTTTTGAGCTTAGTTGATCATATAAAGAACAGGACATTCAATATTGAAGATGACTTGAAAACGGAGTTGCATAACTTTTTCCAGAGTAGAACAAAAGACTTTTACAAAAATGGCATTTTTAAGTTGCTGAACCGTTGGGAGAAGGCCATAGAATGTGAGGGTTCATATTTTGATGAATAAATACACCTAATATTTTGACCATGAATCTTTAATTTCTTTTATACAAATCGGCAAAGACTTTTTTGGGTACCTAATATAAATTAACAAAAATAAAAATACATTTTGGACGAAGAAGCATTGTAGATCCTGTTCTCATGTTCCTTTTGATGAATACAGTATTAGAAATCGATAAAGTATCCTGTTTTAAGCGATCAAGACACCGGCTAGGCTTAAAACGGTGATAAGGTGAAGAGCCTGTTGGACAAGCCTTCTGCTGGCTAATTGACTTAATCTGCTGATATTGGTAGACTTTCCACAGTTTATGATGGAATCTTCTTGGGGTAGCTGCAATTTAAATAAGCATATATCGAAAGTTATTCAATCATTTGGATTTCAACAAATGACTCCAGTTCAAGTATGATAGCTTTTTTGTTTATGAGGCAAAACTGTGTAGTGCTCAGAAAGATAAATTAAGTTAGGTTTCACATTTGTTGGAAAACAGAAACACTCTTTGTTAGATATGCTAGAACATCTACTGATATGTGTTAAGAAATGCTTTTAAGTAGGCACAGAATAGGCGATTTTAGGTCTGCAGAAAGAATTTCTTGTTTCCCAAAGGCACAATGTTATGGACTGTAGGAATCGTGGGATTATAATGCACAATAGTTACTGCCATGAGATGGTCCACTTGACCACATTGCCTACTAACGACTGAAAAAACATTTCTTGTAAGAATAATTAAAATTAATTTTATTATTACACATTTTAGGCTGCAACAATTCCCGTGTTTATGAATAACAAAGATGTTTGTGTTGAAGCCATCACTGGAAGTGGAAAAACTCTTGCGTTTGTTGTTCCTCTTCTTGAAATGTTATTGAAGAAATCCATGAATATCAATCAGAAACAGGTTGAACTGTGTTTGTCGGTTTTTGTATGGTAAGAAAGTAACAGAACTTATCCTTCAGATGCAAAAACCAGAAGCATTGTTAACTAATGCCTGACTCAGATGTGATTGTTAATGTAAGGCTTGATGTGCACAAACACTTTGGAGCAAGGCAGGCATCATAAAAAACTGGCTTTTACAGTATCTGTGCATGGGTAAATAGTTAAGAAGTTTGGAGCTTAGGTTGTCATCAAAAGACTGCAAGCTGTTTTAGTTTATATTTTTATGTCCATAGTACTCAACATGCACACTTCGACAAAAACCAAAACTATGCACAAAATCAAACAAATTAGATACTGTTGAATGAAAACAGCAAAATGATATGGTCTTTGAAGTCAGTTGCCTCCATTTTCAAACGAAAAAATATATTTGAGTTATTTAGTGACACTCAAAGATTGACATTGGTGTTGTTTTTGGCCAAGTGAAATGAATGTATTGGTTTACGTTTTATGTTCAAGCAATAGTTTGCACTAATGACAACAATATGTAAGGATGATTGCTAAATCAAATGTGTCATAGATAGTTTCACACTTATTCAAGCCTTTCATTTTTTTGATTCATTTAGTTTATTGAATTCACTTCATTTCATTCAAATGCATGATTAACACTTTGATGTTTGTCATAACTCATGAACTGTACTAAGTCATTCTTCAATATTGAATCAGTCACCCATAGGAGAACTATGCTCGTATTATTCTTTAAACCCTGGTTTATTTTTAGCAGCATGTAAAAGTGGACTGAGCATGAGACTTAATATCAAAAGAAAGTAACTTGAGTGCTCAGAGTGTTACACTGCATGCGACTTATCCAAGTAACTGCAAACATTGTTTGGGTTAAGCTCATGCTTCAGGGGTGGCTCTAAATAGGTATATTTAGTGTAGCACAGGTGTAGTAGGGATATTACAGACAAATTCTGCAGATTTCACAAACTAGCTCTAACCCTAATTGCAATTCTAACTATAATTTAACCCTAACCCCAACTCTAAATGTACTATGCTTGTTTAGTGTAAGGGGTTAAGGGTGGTACTATACAGGCCCTAACCTTCCACAATCTGAACTCTAACTTTGCCCTAACCCTAACCCCAGTTTTGATTTATGTATTATGCCTGTTTGGTGTAACCAAATTTTGAATTTCAAACTTAGATAGCAGTGACTCAAGTGACAGATGTTGGTGATTGCTGACTTAAGGGCCATTGGGTCATTTTGCAATCTTTCAAACTCTACATTCATCATATTTTTGATGAGTTAAATTAGTTTTCATCATCATAGTTCAATAGTTTTTAATTTCTCTATTGGCTTACTTGCTTAATGCTGTGAAAAACTTTTCTGCGTAGTAGGACTTGACTTAAAGTAATGCCTGAAAACGTTGCCACCCCATTCACACGCTTTACTGTTGCTTAATGATTTTAGAATATTGTTATCATCTTTTTTTCAGATTGCCAGTGTTATTATCAGTCCTACAAGAGAACTTTCTAGTCAGATATACGAGGTTTTGAATTCATTTTTTGATTCAAGTTTTTGTCCATTTAAAAGTTCCCTGATAATTGGTGGACGCAGTACCATTGATTCAACTGTGAACAAGTTGGAAAAATTTGGTAATTAGGTGCCTTATACATGCCAAAGTCAGCTTGGAGAAGTATATAAAAATGTTTAATTCAGTTTTCTAGGCTTGCGTTTTCTTTGAACCTTATTATTATAATAAAACTAACTATAACTGTAACTAATCCCAACCCTAATGTTGATTTGCAATTTTGCAGAATTTTCGCATTTCACTCATATTCAACTCTGTAATGCTTTCTGTAGATTTCTGCATTTTTTAGTATATTGCATAAGAAATATCTTTAACTTTTGAAGAAAATAAAATATTTTTTGTTGTAAGATTTGTAGAGTTGTGGCTGTTATCTTATTTTTAATTGTAATTTAATTGACAGGAGCAAACATACTTGTTGGTACTCCTGGTCGTTTGAATGCTATCCTTGAAAAATCTGATCTATTAAAATTAGCGGTTCGCAGCCTAGAAGTTTTGATTTTGGATGAAGCAGATAGATTGCTTGACTTGGGTTTTCATAAAACTTTAATATCCATTTTAAGGTGAGAATTTTGAAACTATCTGTGTATGCTATAGCTTCAATGTTTTACAATTTTCCTAAGTGCTGATTTTGAAAATTGTTCATTAAAAAGAATCTTAAGAGTTTTTAGCTATTTATGCTTTAGGAGAATTAAGTTGTTTCTAGATTTATCTCTACTACTCTCACCATATTAAAGATAAGATTGCAAGTGGGATTCCAAGCCATGTTTATACTAACCAATTGATCAATGATCTGTACGTTACAGGTATAGAGCATGGCTTTGCTTAGTTTTCAGTCAAAACTTTACTTAATATGCAGTTTTCTAGAATCCACTTGGGTTGCTTTTTTAAAGTTTGGCTAAATTAGCAAAGTCTATCATTATTAAAAATCTTCTAGCCATTTACCAAAACAGCGTCGAACCGGTCTGTTCAGTGCCACACAAACTCATGAAGTTGATCAGCTGATTAAAGCAGGATTAAGAAATCCAGTTAAGATTACAGTGGCTGAGGTAAGTGCTTAGTGATTCAAAAAGTGTTTGATGAGCCAGCAAATTCTATGCACATTTGGTTGTGTCTTTTTATCCTCTGGAAACAGCAAACCTTTGATTATGCTAGACCAGGGATGTCCAACCTTTTTATTTAATGGGCCTCAATGCAAACTTAAATATTTAACCAGGCAGCAAAACCACCAGAATATCTTAATACAATTTAATGGAAAAATTACAATACAAAACAACACCATGAAAATACAGTTTATTTACATTATTACAACATTGTAAATATTGTAATGTTTATATGTAGCTATATATAAAAAAACCTTAAATTTAATTAACCAATATTAATTCAATGAGACTTTTGACTTTCTCTTCCAGCCATAATTTTTTCAATATTTGCATCAAAGGATGCATTGTTAATTCTAAGAATGTTTGCTAAATGTCTGTCAGTCAACCTCTTTCTTTCTGCAGTTTTAATGTTTTTCATGCTTGAAAAAAAACTGCTCGCAAGGGAATGTACTTCCCTACATGCATAATAATTTTCTGGATAAATTTAGAATTTGATTGAATTCATTTTTGAGAAAATTCAATTTCTTATAAAATAAAGGAAGTGTGTTCTTCCTATGGAAAGTTTTTAAACCTTCCCGTCTTTGCAGCTCAATCAGTTCAAGTTGGTACTCCACTGGGGCTTTATCATATTCAAATGAAAATGGATCATTAAACAATTTTAACTCAATTTCAATCTTTCTAAAGTCAGAAAATCTAATTGTAAACTCTCCAAGCAAATCTTCATGTAATTTAATATATTTTTAATAGTTTACAGAAAACTTTTTCTCTATTTCAGATAGACTACGCAAGTGTACAATTTTACCAACTTTTAGCTGTTCTATAAAAATTTCCAATTTCTTTGTGAAACTAGTTATCTGATCAAACATTGAGGAACATCACTGGTCCTTTCCTTGTAAATGTAAATTAAGTTCAGCTAATACTTCGGTGATGTCTACAAAGAAAGACAAATCATTCAACCATTCTTCATTTTCTAAAAAATCCACATTTTGCTTCTTTTCTTTCAAGAACACTTTTATTTCAGGCAACAATAACTGAAATCTTTTTAAGGTTGCTGCTTTATTGAGCCACCCAACTTTTGACAAATATACTACGTCTTACATGTATAGTAATGCAAGAGGCTAGCGATGCACTTAGAAAACTGCAGACAGTGACACTGTTTCTACGTCTTCATATCCACTACCAACTTTGTTGAAGGATGCTTTAAATTCGCGATGATTTAAACCCCGCGATCTGATGAAATTAACAGTCTTGACAAGATCAGTCATCAAATGTTTCATATTTAGCTTTTGAGCACACAATTGTTGTTGTTGTATCAGCAATGGTAACTGAGAATCTCATGATCAGCAGATTCTTTGAATAAAGAAATAAAACCATTGTTTTTACCAGTCAGGGCAGAAGCACCATCGGTTGTAATTGAATAAATGTTTTTCCTATCAATATTGAATTTATCTAATGACAAATTAACAAACTCATATATGTCCTTTCTTGTTGTTGTGCCCTTTATGTGACACAAATCCAACATTTCTTCAATAATATTGAAATTTTCATTAATTCCTCTAATAAAAATAACTAATTGTGCAGTATCACTTTGATCAGTACTTTCATCCAACGCTAAACTGTAAAGAACGCATGCAGATAATTTGTCCTTCAGTGTGCCTTCAATATTATCACCAAAGTTATCAATTCTTCTACCAATTGTCTGATGTGATAGACATGTTTCGTTTACTAAATTCACCTTGTCTGGACAGTACTCATTAAAAGCAATAACAATGCATTCTTTTATTAATTCTCCATCAACAAGTAGTTTTCCTTTCTTAGCTAATTTCTCAGCTATTAGGTAACTAACTTTTGTACATGTTCCAGTTTTAACAACATGTTTTTGAAGACTAGCTTTTTGTGACCTAATTGCCTTTGTCAATTCTTCAATTTTCATTTTTCTTCTTCATTAAACGTCTGATATTCTGACTCGTGTTTCGAAGCATAATGACGTTTGATATTGTATTCCTTGCATACACTAATCTTATCATTACATATAAGACATATTATATTGCCAAATAACACGGACATAAAATATTTTTCCGTCCATTAGATACTAAATTTCCTCTTTTCTTCCATCTTCCTTTTTTTTAGTAATAGATTCCATGGCCATATGAATATAAAATTTTCAATATTTAAGATTATAGTTCTCTGCAAAAGAAATTAACCATTAATAGGTACACTGAGCCGTAGTTTACTGAAAATGCATTTATTTCAACAACAAAGAAAATTTAAAAATCCATTAATATAATTAATTGATCCAATAATGTTAATTTAGTTTTAACAAGATGGCCTTTAGAGTGATATTTATCCATAGTGTGTATTATATTTTGGGGACCGTAATCACAGAACTAAGAAATTGACAATATTATAAACTTAGTATGCATGCGCAGTCGTAAATTTCATCTTAATTATATTGTTTTTTAAATTGTTTATGTTAAATATTTTATTTATTAAATATAAAGTATTTTGATTAAATTACATAAAGACTCTTGTGCTCACTGCTTGATAAATTTGCTAAAAAAATTTTTTTGAATGAGGCGATAGTGGGCCGCATCCAAACATTGAGTGGGCCGCAGGTCGGACATCCCTGTGCTAGACCATGGTTGTGTTTAGACCTGCTTAAAGTTACCACAATTGCTGGCACAGTGCATTTCTATCACTCAAGCAATGCAACCACGAAGGGAAAATTCCAATAAGATGTATTTTCCAAGTGTGCGACAACACCTCCTCATGGGATTTGAACTTACAGTCGTAGTCATGCTAAACGGCACTTTAACCTACTCCTATACCTTACTAGCAAGTTGGAACCAGAGGTCACTCGTAGTTACCATGCATTGATCCGAAAGTATAAAGCAATTCCAAAATGTATTAAACATTTTGCACTGCTCCATAAAAGTACAAATGACCTCTTAACGTGGTGCGAGGGTGAAGTAAACTAAGCCTTCAGAAAAATGACCTTCTGTTGTATTCAAAGTTATACGTCAGATACATCTGCAACGAGTTGGCAACGTTATGCAGTGAACTGATTGTAAAACTTGCAGTTGAAAGTGCGTGGATTGTGTGCTTGGAGCATTAAATTGCTTGCAGCATGGTTGAGCCGATTGTTGTTCACTTTCAGGCTCGTAATTCTCGTTTAAGGCTCGTAATTCTCGTTAAGGTATTCGCCAGCCACATTTACATTTATGTGGGACTGGAGTTGAAGACCTCAAGGTTATTTCGCTGACTCCCAAACTTTTCATTGTACTTGTTTGATTAATTAACTAGTACTCATGATTTTTTATCTATAAAGCGTAGTGATATTGAAGCACGGTACAAATTAATTTTGAAATAAGCCGTTTTGTAAAAGTTCTGTACTACCAACAAGTGATTTGAATATTGATTGATGCTGCGGCCAGAGTGTATTGGTAATTCTTGCCGTGGAAACAAAAGGCCCAAAGCTTTAAACTCCATTAAAACACCTCCGGTATTAGCTAGGAAAAGCATTTGAAATTTAAAGTACTGTGTTGCTCCAGTAGAAAGTCTGGTTCAAATGCGATTGAATTGAGGCAGACAGATACTGAACCAGCAAATCTAAATTTGCAAAAGCTGAAAAAGTAAACGTAAATTGTAGCTTGGGTTTTTCAAGATCATCAAAAAGAAAAGTTGAAACGGCTTTCAACAACTTATCAATTAAGCTTTTGCAAGTTTTTTCTGGTTTGCTGGTTAGACCCAAATAAACCGTATGCTGTACTGATTCCTAATCAGTAATAAATCTCTAACAATCTTTTTTAGAAACGAGACACTTTTGCTGCAGCTTATACTAGCAGCCATGTCAAAACACCGTCCACATTAAGTAACCAATACATTGTATGTACAATCAAGGAAAAATTCAATACGCTTGTTGATTTTGTGATCTCCAAAAGATCGCAAAAAATTCTCATCTTTTTTGCAACTTGCGCCAGTGTGGATTACTTTGGCAGAGCCTTAAGAGGTGGGACTGTTTAACCATTGCGTGTCATTTCTGAAATTTGGTTAGCTGCTACGTCACGTATAGCTGTTGTTTAATATAATTTCAAAATCTTAAATCGTCAAAAAAGGTATAAATGTACAATGCTATGTACACATTGATTTAAATTTTTCTTACGCATGTGAAATCACAGCAGTAGAAATTCTACTTCAACAATTTATTTATGGCCGTTATGTTTGAAATAAGCAAACTTGGTATTTAGATGAGATTCTTAGGCATATGCCAACTTTGCAAACCTCCAAAAAATACTGTAATTTGTGGGTGGCAGAAGCGCGAATGGGGGAAGATATTGAGAAAGGATGCCATCCCCCTTATTTTGACAAATAAACCTGGAAAATATTCATCTCTGGAAAAGACCTTCGCCTTCAATCAGGATTGAAAATATAGACTGTATTTTTTGCCAACTCCATTTAGCTATGTGTGGTTGCGCCACTGATTGGTGTTACGGAACTTGAATCTAGCTTTGTAAAAGCTGTTCGTGTTGCTCTCATTAGTGGTGATAAGAAATGGGGAGCAAAATGCTTTTATCAATTGGGGAGAGCTAGGGTGAACAGGTTTTTATACCTCGAGAATTTAAAAGGCAGATTAACCACAAGCGAGCTAATAGCCACTCTTGCATAATCGTACTCGCCAAAGAAAGGTATGCCGCAATTTAATAGCGAGTTGCGACATAAATGTAATCCTAAAATTGATTTTCACAATTGCATTTTGTTACAGAATTCCTAGGAAAAGAGAATAGTATGTTGCTTATTCATGGAAAAATGAAAAAGAATCGTTTGTCAATATTCAATGCTTTTAAGCAACTGGAAAAGTTAGTAACAAGTGTATAAAAACAACGTATCGTAGTATGTTTGTGTTATTGCATTTTTTACTGTCAAAGTATTCTGCGGAATGATGCATGGTGTTTGCAGTCAGCCTGCAAACATTGAATCACATCAATTTGGACCAAAACTTCGTTTGGCGACTCTTGTATCAAAACCACTTTATCATCGTTCGGAATTTTTCTTTATTGAAATGCCTTGTGCTTGTTTCGCTAACGCGACACTTCTGTAATGTGCATGGTCTTGGTTGGTAGTGGGCTGATCAAGGTCGCGGTGTGCTCGGTTGTGTGTTAAAGCTTGACTGACTGGTTGCCCCATCACCAACAAGGCGGACTGCCATTGGTGGGTATCCAAAAGTCGCCCCTTACGACATGCTGGGTGAGCAGCTTCACCATGCTAACCCGGTAAAGCGCGGATAAGCTCGTTGTTTCGGTAAAGTAAGCCTGCAAAAAGATCAAGAGGTCTCTGACTCGAGTTGCTATTTACGGTTTGGCAGCAGCAAGTTGGCACAGTGTTTAAGCGTATGCCAGGGAGTTTTGCTCACTAGTGCTCTACTGACTGGACTTGGTGGAAAAGTTTATAGCAGGGATGTCCAACTTTTTGCGTTTATGTGCCGAGTGCACCCAGATTTTACTCACGTGGATAAGACGGCTGGTCAGAGTGAGTGGCGTGGAGCGTTTCGAAGATGACCTTTGTTATAATGTCAACCGCAATCCGGTGCAGTTAGTACACTAAAGACCTTTTTTTAAGGATGAGTATAACTGATGAAATTTTCACCCCGTAGAAGTTTTTTGACCGAGAAGCCTGTTGGCCCTAGCTAAAAAGCCTCATCGTTTTGCAGGCTACATAATTTCACCTTGTTGGTGGCAAGTTGCACATCCTCGGTTTGAAAGGCGCTCACCAAACGCTGACGGAGGACGTAAACGAGAACAAAAACATTTGATCACTGATTTTGTTCTTGTAGAGGCATTCTTGCTTGTACTGATGTGATGGCTCGTGGTATTGATATCCCGGATGTGGATTGGGTTCTTCAATTTGACCCTCCAAGCAACGCAAGGTAAGGAAAACTGATGTTGGACAAAACCCGAAAAGGTTTTTGGCGATGCAGAACTTTGAAATAACCGTTTCTGTTGCACTTTGCAGTTACAAATTTTTATTTTTTATGAAACAAAGCTGAGCCAACTAAATTTTGTATGCAACAAAAGTGAGACAACTAACACAGACATCCAAGAAAGAAAATTAGTAGAAAATAGCATATTCCGTTTGTTTGATGCTTGTTTGTTGTTTTACCCTTTTCTCTGGGGTGAAAAGCGCTATGTAAAGCGAAACATCAAGGTTTATGCCGCGAACTCCATCTAGACCAGACAAAGAGTAAGCGGCAGGTCGTTTCGAACCAGTCTTTAAACACAAATTGCTGACTGGCAGCCTCACCTTTCAAATTCGATCAATTAAACAACATCAAGGCCTTGCCTTGCTCTGATAATGGCATTTTTTCTTTGGAATGAAGGCGAAGTGTGAAACGGACCATTTGAATTTTACACCGTAAACTCAGCCAAGCAAGTGGGTACATGCTGATGGAGTGAAAAGAAGTCAGCACCCATTTGAAACCAGTCGCTAGTACGAACTGATAGTAGCACTACCAACAAGGTGGACTGACGTTGGTGGCTGCCCATTAGTCGCCTCAAAAGACGGGTTGGGTGAGCAGCTTCACTATTAAAACTTAGTCAAGCATAGATAGTTCATTGTTTCCTGTGTTGTCTTGGTGGTTATCCCTTCTCTTTCTTGAGGTGAAGGAACGGCATGAAACGATTTTCCAGATGCATGCCGCAAACCTAGGGGAAAAGTGGCAGCTCATTTCAACTAGTCATGAACGCGAATTACTGACTGGTTGCCCCACCACCAACAAGGCGGACTGCCATTGGTGGGTACCCAAAAGTCGCCTCTTACGACATGCTGGGTGAGCAGCTTCACCATGCTAACCCGGTAAAGCGCGGATAAGCTCGTTGTTTCGGTAAAGTAAGCCTGCAAAAAGATCAAGAGGTCTCCGACTCGAGTTGCTATTTACGGTTTGGCAGCAGCAAGTTGGTATGTACGTTTTTTTTGTTAACATTTAGTTTACGTCTTGCAGTGCATTTGTCCATCGCTGTGGTAGGACTGCAAGAGTTGGGAGAAAAGGAAACGCCTTGTTGTTCTTGCTTGATAATGAGACTGCTTACGTTGATTTCATTGAAATTAATCAGAAAGCACCAATGATTGTAAGTACAGTGAAAACGCCAAACACTGTGTTATTTACCACGTGTTGTATATAAAACGACGCTCAAATATTAGTAATATTCTCTAGCCAGAGAAAAATCTTGAACTGCTTATACACAAAACAACTATGTCCATACATGCTTCGAAGTTGGCTACTGCAGGCACACCGTACTTTTACCGCAAACCTTTCATCTAGGCCGCTTGGCCATGAAAACCGGGATCTAAGTTTCG
This sequence comes from Trididemnum clinides, assembly GCA_963675345.1. NCBI lineage: Eukaryota > Metazoa > Chordata > Ascidiacea > Aplousobranchia > Didemnidae > Trididemnum > Trididemnum clinides. The sequence continues at coordinate 37,400,612 of OY776286.1, forward strand.
GGAATTCCTGATATATGGAGTTTTCCGGCTCACCTACAAATTTCTCGATTTTCACTGATGGTGAACAACTATTGATAACATAAACGTAGTATCACCAAACCAAAAACAATGTTACTTAAAATTTCATTTGCAAAGCTTTATTGAGCGTTCCACTAACCTCAGTAGAAGCAGAGCTTTTTCTGCTGCTGGCATTTTGGCCTCAAAAATCTTCACTTTTAACCACAAATCTGTCAATGCTCGAGTTTTCTTTAGTTATTGTAGTAAAAGTAAATGAATCAAGCTTTATTACATATTCGCCATGTTGATTTTACATATTTTGCTTCTTGTGCGTTATGTTTAAAGTTTCCGTTATTTTTTGGGATATTATGATTTTACAGTAACATTATAATTTTACACCAACTCTTGAACCTGTTTGAATTTAGTTTATTTTAAACTCTGCTAAATAACTCGATTTCTTGTTTTTTGTGTAATATAATTAGTGAACTGTGAAATGTTAGCAATAAAAACATTTGCAGCTTTTCCTAAATAACGAATTTTTATAGGAATATAAGCCAAATAGCGATACAAATAAAAGCTCTGATTGGTTAGCTCAATTGCGACATCTAGCAACGATTGACAGAGCTGTGTTTGAACGCGGGACGAGAGCTTATGTTTCTTTTGTTCAGTCGTATTCAAAACATGAGTGCAGCTTGATATTCCGATTAAAAGGTGGGTCTTCTTATATCATTACTTATAAAATCGTTTTTTGATATCGGTCGACGCCGATTCGATATGCTGCTGCATGTGACAAATAAGTAAATTTGCGTTAAAAGAATAGTTTTTCTATATGTATAGTTATTGTAACCTGTTGTTTTATTTTGCAGTGATCATTTTCAATTGTAAATCTAAATTGTTTGAAGCTCTAAACTTGCTAAACTGTTTTCAAAGAAAGACCTTTTTTCTTTCGGATTTGTAAATAGATTTATAACTCACACGTCTTTCTGATGTCACAATGGCTGTCTACGTGACTTAGTATTCCAGCGTATTCTAGTGATTCTTGTTTCTTCTCGAAGGTTTCTTCTTTTTTGTATTATTACCGATTACGTAACATATTAATGGTGTTTTTTTGTGTCATGTGATGTTCTAGCAATTTCTAGATTATTTTCCGTCGTACATATAAGGCAGCGAGATTTTATTCATTCAGAGAGAGAGTGTAGTTCAGAGAAAGATAGCAGAGTGTAGAAAAAGGAGTTGTTCTGTGGTGATTGCTGTGACAGGAATTAAGCGATTATTTTGGTGGTTTTTAATTTAGTAAGTCTCTGATATTTATTTATTGAAGTGTTTTAGTTCTGTGTTTTGGCAAGCGAAGGAATTTGAAGTTTTAAATTGGTTGGTGAATATATTGTTCTGTTCTTGATCGAGAAGTGCGTGGGTTAAAGTATCTTAGTGGAAGCCAATCTTTTCCTAGCTATTGAGTTGCAACCAAACTTAATTATTCGATCGATACTGCAAGTCGCTTCAATTTAAGAAGTAAATTGAAATGGAAATAGAATCAAAAACTCTATTGAAACGCGACACTGCATCGAATTAAGCAAACAAAAGTTTTATCTCTTGTGTTCCCTGTTCGAGCAGGTATTAGCCGGCTACCCTTGACAACATCACTCCTATCACCATCTAGGAGGTCGTATCACAATCTTTCATGTCGTTTGTCGTCTCCACTTCCCATGTTGTTTTTGGTTTTCCTCTCATCATCTACGTCCCAATGCTCATGATTTTTCCGTATAACATGATCCCACCGTCATTATTTTTTTTGGAAAAAGCTGCATTATACAGGGTGGCCCAAAAGTAGGTATACGAGTTATAAAACTCGTACAGTTATAAAACTATTTTTTATATGCTTTGAAGTTACCAGCAGTGCTCGTTATGTTACTTAAGTACCACAAACATTGTTCAATTTTATGATAATAAATAAAATCTACCTTGAATATGCGTTAGTTCCTAGCTACTTGCAAGATGTACTATTTTTGATATGCTTTGAAATTACCAGCAGTGAACGTTATGTTACTTCAGCACCACAAACATTGTTTGTTTTTCGGATAATAAATAAAATCCACCTTGAATTTGCATTAGTTTTCTAGCTGCTTGCAAGATAGTACTGTTTTGTAGTCTTGATTTTATTTGAGGGATAATGGCAAATAATTTAAATAAAGAGCAAAGAATATGGATATTAAAGAAGTACTGGAAGTATGAAAATGCTGAGACGGTACGTACTGCATGGCAAGAAGCCTTTCACACTCCTTTGCCTTCGCACCTGACAATTTATCGCTTAAGAAACAAATTTGATGTAACAGATTCAGTAAGTAATGCACCAAAATCTGGACGTCCTAAGACTTCTACGACTGAAGAAAATAAGACGTTAGTGGCTATGACATTTATTGACAGTCCAAAAAAATCTACACGGCGTGCTTCCGCTCAACTATCCATTTCAAGAACATCATTGCAACGCTCATTACACAGCATGAAACTAAAACGAGCCAGATCGCCAACTGCAGTTTTTCGAAATGATGCGTGACCAATTTGTTGGAAAAGAAGTTAAAACTTTAATTATCTGAAGCTTGCTTTAAATTATCTGGTCATGTAAAGTTGTAAACAGGCATAGCTATGTGTAATGGGCTGATAAAAGTCCTAATTTCACCGTAGAAACCCAACTTAACCGGCCTGGTGTTACAGTTTGGGGCGCATTATCTAGCGAAGGTGTTGTAGGACCTGCTTTTTTTTGATGGAAGTGTGAATGGAGAAAACTATTTAGAAATTCTTCGTGAAGTGGTAGTGCCACAGCTCCAAACCAAACCTAACTTCGATATACTCTTTCAGCAAGATGGAGCACCTCCACATTATGCGTTAAGAGTAAGAGATTACCTTAACGAAGTCTTTCCGCAGCGTTGGTTCGGAAGAAGAGGTAGCGTTGAATGGCCACCACGCTCACCTGACCTGACACCAGTGGATTTATTTTTTTTTTTTGGGTGTTGTACAGTGGTTTTGGGTTTTTAGGTGCATGAGAAGAATCCCAAAACAGTAAATAATTTAAAAGATTATATTTGTGACGCATTCAGAGAAATTGATGAAAATCGAAATTTGTGCCGCTCTGTGCGTCAGAATGTTTTGGACAGGTGTGGAAAATGTTGTAATGTTGGTGGAGGACATTTTGAGCACTTAAGAGATTAAACAATTTCCGTCTAAGATTTAACTGTCATTCCAGAGGTTTAAAAGTGCCTACATGAGAACTACAAACCTACTTTTGGACCTAAATCTTACTTTTGGGCCACCTGTATGTTCGCTAGGCTGCATAATAGGCTTTTGTTTTAGAATATGCTGCTGCGTTTACAGAAAACCAAATGGTATCTCCAAATTAGGCTAAAAATTTGCGTATTAAGCTGCAACAATATTACCTGCACAGAACTGAGTGGACACTCGGAGTAACGGCGATTTAAATCTTAAGTCTGATTTCCATTAGGCGTAGATTGCAGGTGTCTCGCGAAAAAATTTTTTGTTTCTCTAATTTTACGCGCGGAGCGAGCGCGCTCGTAGTTTCACTTGTCAGCATGGTCTCTTTGGTGGCACTCCGAGGCTGGTCTCTTCGGTGGCACTTCGAAGCTGGTTTCTTCGGTGGCACTCCAAAGCCAGTCTCTTCGGTGGCACTCCAAAGCCAGTCTCTTTGGTGGCACTTCAAAGCCGGTGTCTTCGGCGGCACTCGGAAGCTGGTCTCTTTAGTGGCACTTCGAAGCCGATCTCTTTGGTGGCACTCCGAAGCTGGTCTCCTCGGGGGTACTCCAAAGCCGGTCTCCTCGGTGGCACTCTGAAGCCGGTCTCCTCGGTGGCACTCTGAAGCCGGTCTCCTCAGTGGCACTCCGAAGCCGGTCTCCTCGGTGGCACTTCGAAGCTGGTCTCCTCGGTGCCACTCCAAAGCCGGTCTCCTCGGTGCCACTCCAAAGCCGGTCTCCTCGGTGCCACTCCAAAGCCGGTCTCCTTGGTGCCACTCCAAAGCCGGTCTCCTCGGTGCCACTCCAAAGCCAGTCTCCTCGGTGCCACTCCGAAGCCGGTCTCCTCGGTGGCACTCCAAAGCCGGTCTCCTCGGTGCCACTCCAAAGCCAGTCTCCTCGGTGCCACTCCAAAGCCGGTCTCCTCGGTGGCACTCCAAAGCCGGTCTCCTCGGTGCCACTCCAAAGCCGGTCTCTTTGGTGACACTCCAAAGCCGGTCTCCTTGGTGGCACTCCGAAGCCGGTCTCCTCGGTGGCACTCCAAAGCCGGTCTCCTCGGTGGCACTCCGAAGCTCGTCTCTGTCATCGTTGAAATACGATAATAGCTTTTTCGATTGTTGTTCCTAATTCATGTTCTGCTTGTTCCCTGCTCAAGTATCAAATAGTTTGCCATTCGTTTAGTTCGAGACTATTTAATTTAATCTTGTTTTTAGATTTGAACCTCGGTGAGCTAGCGACTGGTTTTGCATTGTTAAAATTGCCGAAAATGCCCGAATTAAGAAATAGGAAAATCACTGATTTCACTCCTAGCGAAGTTGATGTGGAATCGATTCCTTACAGGTAGTTGTTACTACGCTCTATGAGAATGATCCTGCTTGGCGTTCAGCAATAAGAGAAATGAGGAGAATGATGCATAAAGCTGAGTTTACGCATATGATTCACAATAGTGTATTGGACGTCAATAGCTCGACCTTTAGTCACTGTTGGCCCCAAAACAATAAATCTTTAAGTGCTAATATGTTGCAATTGTTAGCTATCTAACCAACTGTAACCGGGCAATAAGGTTTATCTTACCATTGATAGGAATAAAGAAAGAGAAAAGCATCGTCAAGTTGTATTACAACGTGATGGGTCTGAAGAAAATAAACCGAAATACGTTCCTAAAAAATTCCGTTCCTGGACGGAAACGAGGAGGAAAAAAGAAGCAAAGAAAGAAAACAGGAGAAAGAGGAAGTTAAAAAAAGAAAGATTGGTAAGACGTTTTTGCAAGCTACATTTGTGGATGGGGGGGAGCTGGGGAAAGAAATATAGGCCAGTGCAGTCCCGTAGCACTCCAACTTCGGGCCCCCCCCAAAGTAAGCGCAAGAGCCCCTGCGCACAGGTCATATCACTTTAGAGGTGTAAAATTGAAAAGCTGCATTAAGAAAATACACCACAATTTGTACATAAGTAAACAGGCTAATGTCAGAATAAAGCATGCCGATACCGAAGGTGCAAGTCATAAAAAATTCGGCACCGATGCCAGAGTTCAGTAGGACATTTATGCAGACACTGCGAAACGAAAGCAATGACACTGAAAAACATGAAAAAGTTATAAAAACACAGTATCATTTAAATAGTCTGGAGCGAACCTTTTTGTTCGCAAATGCTGTTATGACATTGTCATAATCAAGAGATCGGGCGCAGTCATTTTCGATTGACAACATGGCTAATGAAGATAGTCTACTGTCTGTCATAGACGTTCTATTAAAAGTTTTGATCAGTTTCAATTTGCTGAAGCTTCTTTCAGCGCTGGCAACAGTCACGGGGCAAGTTAGTAAGATTCGAAGTGCGATGTACACATTCGGATACAATTCAAATAAATGAGTCTTTAGAAGATAGTTCAGAAAGTCTTGAGCCGTATTGAGATTGCGTTTTTTTTGTAAAATTAAAACAAACCGCTGTAGCTCAGCGCTCATTTCATCAGAATCAATGTCACCGAACTTTTTTTGGAACTCTTTACAGCAAGTAAGAAGAGCATTTTCTTGTTGCACAAGCAAAAGTTTGTCTCGTGTGTACAAAAACGAAAAGGCGGAAGAAGCCTCACGTAACAAATTAAAGCGCTCCTTTATTGACATAATAGCCTGGTCTACTAATGGATAGAAAAAGTTGCTTTTAAATTTCAGTTCAGGAGTAGCTCGTTGTTCCTCTTCACCTTGGTAATCAAACAATCTTCTTTTCTTTCCACTTCTTGACGGAGGAAAAGAAGGATCGATATCCAATTCCTGTGCTATTTCAACAGCAGATGTTGCGGCACTGTCATAACCCGTTGTGCGATAGTTTTGCAAAAACTTTTCAGTTGCCTGGATTTCCGTTTCCATTGTATGAAGGGAGACTCCATACGATTGAAGAATCTTGCTTGCTTTATTGACTTGGAATAGGATATCATACCAAATAAACACCGACAAAAGAAAACTCCATTTTGATAAATGAGCTATCAACGATTTTGTTTCTGAGGCAGCTCTTCCATCTTTTCTTTCTATGGAAATGGCTTCCAAGTCTTTCAGTGCCAGCAACACCTCTTTTAAATTATATCGAAGAGGTTTGATGCATTTAATTGTGCTTTCCCAACGAGTATCAGATTGTGACTTTATGGACAGCTCCACATGTTTCTTCAAAATTTCCCAACGCTGAGCAGAGGAAGAAAACAGCACATACAACCTTGTAAGTACTCCAAAAAATGTCAATGCTTCCGTCGATGAATTAGCACTGTCAACAACAACTAAGTTAAGGGTATGGTTTGCACAGGGCACGTAAACAGCTTTGGGATTGATGTCTAGCATTCTTGCTTGGACCCCAGAATGTTTTCCTTTCATGTTAGCACCATTATCATATGACTGACCTCGACAATCAGACAATTCGAGTTGCAGTTCGGTCGCTTTTTCTAAGAAAGCGTCCAACAAGCCTTTCCCAGTACTGTCACTTATTCTCAAGTAGCCAAAAAATGTTTCTTTAACAACAGCAGCTTCTTCATTACATAGTACATAACGGAGAATGACAGACATTTGTTCATGATGTGACATATCTGGAGTGCAGTCCAAAATTATAGAAAAATATTTTGCCAATTTCAATTGCTGTAAATTTTCTTTTTCAACTTCTGTCGCTAGCAATTCAATTAGTTCATTTTGTATGGTAGGACTCAAATAGTGATCTTTAGTGTTTTTATTCTTGATTCTGTCTTGAAGCTCTTTTAGGATCGGATCTCTTCTTGCCAAAAGCTCAAATATAGCCAGAAAATTTCCATTGTGAGGAGATCCTAAGACTTCTTCAGATCCTCTAAAAGCAAGATTCCTTTCCGATAGAAACAAGGCAATGTCGATAAGTCTCTCTAAAACATTTCTCCAAAAACGTCTTTCATTGAAAAAAATATTTATCTCGCGTTTGTCGATAGTGGATGAATTTCTTATCCCTTCAGCTAGCAACATCCATTGACTGCAGCATTCTTGGTGGGAAATGCCGTTTTCATGGTCTTTCAGTTTTTTCGAAAAACCCTCCCATGTATTTATACCACTACAAAAGGGGCTTAGTGTTTTTCCAAATAGCTTACAACAAAAGCAAAAAACTTGATCTGATTCCCCAGAATAAACTAGCCACGACCGTGAAACACTTTCATCATTAGGTAACACACGTTTATAATGGTTGGAGGAAAAACGTCGCCTTGGAGTTGTGTTATTATATGGAAAATTCATTATTAGTTGATGTGGTCCACGCTTTACTATATCACATCGTTGAGCATCAGAAATACTTTCAGGCCATTTACATGGGTCATCAGGGATAGGGGTAAATTGAAATTCAGTTATTTTTGATATTGAAGGTTGCGTATTGGCAGGTAAATCACAACTTACATTTTCTGGAAATTCACAATCACTTTGATGCTGATCGTCATAGTCTTCTTTTTCTTGTACACTATAGTTTTCTTCATCCCTCTCGGTACTAGTGCCAGGTCTACTCTGCTCAGTAGTCTTGAAAAAATCTGTCATCTTGGGCAATTTCGCTACAGCATCTCGAGCAGTGGCTGCTTCTTTTCTCTTTTGAGCACCACTTTTTGAACGTTTCATTCTATACAATGTCAATAAAATACTTTATCTGCACTCTGCAGTGTATATATATTGTCCCGGTATTTATAGCCAAACAGAATTCCAGACCATTCTATGATTGTTGCGTAACAACGGCATTGTTATGTCAATTAAATATTCAAGATTCTACCAGAAAATCAATCGAAATATTCTAGATTCTGCGAGATAAAATGACGTTGCATTCACTTATGATGTCACAAGCCAATTTCTTCCTACAGTTTAAATCGGTTGTAAACAAGTCTGCTGAACTGAAAATAGTCACGTAGCCAAAAAGCAATTTCAGACTAACTTGGGCCCCCAAAGTTGGCCTGCCCCCCCCCCAATTGGGGGGTTTGGGGGGCGGCTGCTACGTCTCTGGGCCAGTGCCAGTCTTACTAAGATGGAAAAAGAGCTAGTGTGAACACAATTTTGATTTCTGCCCACCAATGAATTATTAACTTCCGTCATCGAAAGATTCTTGCTTCGAAATTTTTCGTTAGTGAAGAACAAAATTTTGTTAAATGTGTTATTGTCATCATCACGTGCTTCGCATCGAAAGTTAACTACCTTAACTCCAGTTTGTTTCATCAAATGTTCTTTTCATTTCGACAGAAGTGTCTAAATAAGCCCAATTGTTAAATTACGTCACTTCCATTTTTGTTGTGTTATGGCTGGACATTGGCCTAGTAAGCAGTTTTGATGAAGTCTCGTTTGTTATTTTCCACTCGATTAGTGATAGCTAAACTTATAAGGTGATACTGAGTGTTTGGCATTTACTTTTAGAAAAGTTTTTGTGGCTCTCAAATTACTAATTTATAGACCACGAATAAAGCTATAGAATTGAATGCCGATGAAGTACTCGAGCTTGAAAAAGATTTTAAAATGGTCCAAGCTTTAAAAAGAAGAAAGGTAAGTTGCAATAGATGTGAAAAACTCAGCCCAAAACCCAGGTTTAGCACTGGTACAGATGAATACGTGATATGTTAGCCTTTAATATACTGATGGTAATTGGGCTCTAGGTAGTGGAAGGTGCATAGATTTTCTTTGTCACGATAGTCTTACCGAGGAAACTAGCTTTCAGAAAAATGTGAATAAAACAATACTTCATTTTAATGTCCATGGGCTTCAGGCGAACGCAGAAATGCACTACTGTGTAGTACGTAAGCGTGATTATTTCAGAAATAGTTTATCTTGAAAATTCTTGGAATTGGAATCGCAGAAGAAATGATGATCGTTTTGTTTTATTGCACTTTTATTCTACGGTCACTGGAAAACCTTTATGGTTGAATATAGAACGTCTTGTGTTCAGACCTGCTTCAGAGTTGCCGGTACTGCTGGCGCACTGCTTTTCTACAACAAGCCTGCAACCAAGCTGGGTTGATTGTCGTGAAGTGCGTTTTCCAATAGCACCACAACGTGAAACCCATCCGGGCATTCAACTCACAAAGTCGTGATTACGAGTTTCGAGGGCACGGAGCCTGTTACGAGGATTGAGGGCACGGGCTTCTGTTTAAAAAGGGTTAATGAAACTCTAATGTGTATTTTTGGTGCAGCTATCAAAAAAAGATTATGATGCCGCCATTGAAAAAGATGAGAAAGATATGTTTGGTGTGGAGTAGATGATGACTAACTGGCCAATGGACGCACAAGGCAAGAGAGCTTGGCGTAATATCTCGGTAATTTTCATTGGAGAGTCATGTCTACATTCAACTGTGTTATGCAATTGAATTCAGTTATCTAGACAGACGTGTTTCATCGGTTTTTATCACGGTTGGAAGATACAAAACATTCGTTTTTTTCTTTAATTTTTAATAAAGTCATTAAATTGATGTCCTTTGAGTTTTGACGAACGAATAAGACAATTGACCTTATAAGCAATGCGTATAGTTCATCCCACATTTTTAGGTCTTACAAGTTTTTTATTATGGGTCAGGTGATGTTAATCAACATATTCGTGCGTGGGGCGCGACAGAAGACCATGACATTCCACGAGCCGGGCAGAACACTCCAACAGCTACGCTTACTTCTCGCCTGCATCGGTAATACTGTGGTTGCTGCCGCGTGTAAGGACAGGGCATAATCCGCTGGGCTGAAGAGGTAGAGTCCAATAGGGGATCATTGGTTTAAAGCTCGGGCTTCGTCAATGTCTTAGAGAGCTCCTGCTGCTTGGGTGGAATTCTAGAATTGTATGTACGGGAAGTGGCCAATGTAGAGCTACAGGAAACATCCGGGGCTTGAGCAAAAAAGCACCTTACATGACTCGTCAAATCACTTTCTTCACGGCAGATAGACAGAATAAGTTGAAATGCGGGGTACCACAAATTATCGCTACTATTTCAAAATTTCATTTTTTTGAGATGCTTTCATTTGGTATGTTTTATAGCAACGGGAAATACCTCAAGTTATTTTTAGAGGTATTAGTTTGAGAGGTAAAAGGGAGGATGCCATTGACAGAGTGAAGTGGCGTAATGGTATTTACGAACTGTCGTTAACGCCGACAAAACCGGATCAAAAAAAGAACTGGATTTCTTTCTCTAGTCCACCTCAGGTGTGCACCATCAGTCGCACGAAGGATATCCAGCAGGTGTTCAATTTCCAAACATCTTGCAAACATATATACACCAGCAGTTGTTTCAGTTATTCGGTGCTGTAAATAATCACTCGGATTTTGGTTCGGTAAACCATATCTTTTAGACCAGGGGTCGGCAACCTTCTGATGCTGCCGGGCCAAAATCAAGCTCAAGAATTGGCCGCGGGCCATAAATAGCGTTTCCACTAAATCTGGACAAAACAAAATACACAATAATGTCTAGGCTAGGACTAGGTTGTCACGTCAAGTCAACAAAACCGTTGATATTGTGTTTTTATTGAAAGTTTTTGTAAGGTAAGAAGTCAAAATAACTTAACTACTCGTGAACAAACGAAAATGCACAAGAACATTCATTTACTGTTTCTGTCATAACTTTAATACGATGTTTGATATGAAAGTTTATTAAGGTCATTTATTGTCAAACCGCCCATTGTCAAGCCATCGATGAGATGCTTGATGTTGTTTCTGGTCTGCAAGTTTATCGATGTTTGGTTTTAAATTGGAAGAGGCCAGAAGCATAACATCTTGCAAGTGGCCGTCATTTAGTCTTGTTCTTAACTTGCTTTTGGTGTTTTTCATTGATGAAAACAGCTGTTCGCACACATAGGTGCTGCCAAACATCGATGTGATCTTTTTGGCATGATTGATCAGATATGGATATTTTTCGCATTTAAGATGGTGTTTATTGAAGTCAAGCAATAAAACACCTTTGGCGTGAAATTTTGATTTCAACTCGTCGCAGCACTGCAACTCTACCAGTTCCATTTGATATTGCTCATGCACAACTTCCACCGGCACATCAAAGGGGGTACTAAAAAGTTTGATATCATTCTCTATTGAACGGATGTCATCGAATCGAGACAAAAATTCGGTTCTCAATTGTTGGATCACAGAAACAAATTGATCACTGCAGGTAGGGTGGTGTTGTTGTAATGTAGAAAAGTGCGCATAGTTTCCACTTTGCAACTGACTTTCCCACAGTCGCAGTTTAGTTGTGAATGAACGTATGTGGCCCCACATGTCGTGTATCAATTGGCATTTTCCTTGTAGCTGCAGATTCAACTTGTTTAAATGAGACGTAACATCGACTAAAAATGCTAAATTGCAAATCCAGTTTTGATCGCGAAATTCTGAAGCATTGAGTTTTTTTTGTTCAAGAAAGGTTACGATTTCTTCCTTCAATTGGTACACTCTTAGCAGCATATCACCTCGACTAAGCCACCGTACATTACAGAAATAAAGCAAGTCGCCGTATTGACTCTCTGCTTCTAAGAGCAGTTGTCTAAATTGACGATGATTCAATCCTCGCGACAAAATCAAGTTCACAGTTTTCACCACTATGCTCATGACATCTTTGAAGCTTGCTACCTTTGCACACAATGCCTCCTGGTGAATAAGGCACTGCAATTTAACAATACTGTTATCAATTCCATTGATTTGCATGTGCTTCTGAAGTAAAGACACGACCCCTTTATGCTTGCCTACCATTGATGGGGCCCCATCAGTTGTTATTGACACCAGTCTTGCTAGATTTAAATTCTTGGCTTGAAGGCATTGAAGTAGTTCTTTCAGAATGTCAGCCCCTGTCGTTGTATTCTTCATTGGAATCAGTTGTACAAATTCTTCAAGAACAGTAAAATCTTCGCTTACTCCACGCACAAACACTGCCAGTTGGGCTGTATCTGTAGCATCCGTGCTCTCATCTATAGCTATGGAAAAGAACTGTAGTTTTTTGAAACAATCTTCTTGACTTGCTTTCAAGTTCTCAGACATCTCTTCTATTCGACGGGTTACGGTTCTCGCGGAAAGACTGACATTTAGAAATGCCTCTTTTTTCTCTGGACATATAGTTTCCACAACAGCCATCATGCATTTTTTAGCGAATTCGCCGTCTATAAACGCCCTCTTGTCTTTGGCTATTATCTGTGCTACTTTGTAGCTAGCAAGAGTATTATTTTCCTGTTTAGTCAAAATTTTGTGGAATGCATCACTTTGCTTTTTCAGACCTTTTTTTAGTCGATCAAGTTTGTCTTTTCTTGCTTGACCCACTAGCTCAGAAAAACTTTTGTGCTTTGTTTCGTAATGACGCTTGATATTGTACTCTTTATTGACAGCAATAGATACGTTGCAAATCAAACAAGTAGGTCTTCCATGGTGATTTACAAAAAAGAAATTGTTTTCCCACTCTTCTTTAAACGCTCTGAATTCCTCATCAACTTTTCTACGTTTTGATAACATTTTTGCTAAATTATATTACAAGGGCTATGTTTTCTAGTTATTAGCTAAAAACAAAACAGAAATTCACTTTTTATTAAAGGAAATTGCTCAGTGGCAAACAAATATGTTACAGTGGAACCCCGCTAACCTGACCACCCATGGGACCGCATTAAAGCGGTCAGGTTAGCGGGGTGGTCAGGTTAGTGAATTTTGCCGTTGAGCATCATATTTATAACAACTGGACTTACACCCTTAAATGCAGGCATTGATTTGCCTAAGTAGCCTATGATAAGCGAAAAAGAATCATCGGAAAGTTAGCAAATCGATATCTTCTTCAAATTGAAACGTTTTGATTCTCTTTCGATCATTAGGTAAATTATCCTCGTATGCAGCCAAAATATCAGCCTTTCTTTTTAGCGTACTCTGTATCTGAGTTTTGCTTACGCCGAAAATCTTAGCGAGTTCCCTTTGAGATTTTCCCTCACTTTCCTTTTGCTTTATAACCAAAACTTTTTCTTTGATTGAAAGTTCACGCGATTTCTTTTTACTAAGCGCCATATCTTTATAAAAACAACTGCAGATTGAAAAATACTAAACTCGCCAGAATGGGTTTTACAGAATGAGTTTAAACTTTTAAGTTAAGCGGTTTTAATCAGTTCGCACGCCATTTTGTGTGTACAGTACTGTAGTTTCTTTGTTTGTTAGTGTGTGCATGCACTTCCCTACATCACACTGTTTATTTGTTACGAAATTTCTTTGTTTGTGTGTGCACACAGTGATCTTATCTTTTTATTTTGGTCACAAAAGTAAATTATTGCGCACATGTGGTCGCTTTGGCGGAGTTTAATTTGCATTGTGGGACCAAGAATATGGTGGTCGCGGTCTGGATAGCGGGGTGGTCGCGTTAGTGAAACAAAATACAATGCATCAACATAGCAAATTATTTGGGATGGCAATGAAGTGGTCCTGTTAACGGGGTGGTCATTTTAGTGAGGTGGTCGCCAACCGGGGTTTCACTGTATTAGAAGGATTGCAACTAAAACGCTCGCTCTCCGTGTTTTCATAGTCGAGGTGCGAAGTGCTTGATGCGTGACGATGCCCTAAGCCTAATTTTTTTCTCCTTTTCCACAGGTCTTTAATCTATTATTGCGTCATGCAATTGTTTAGAAGCGTTGTGTCAGCTCAATTGAATAGTATTCGCCAAACGTCAGTTTGCGTCGCTGAAATAGAAACTACGTAGAAGTCGCGGGCCGGATAAATATACAATTTCGAAAAGAGGACGCGGGCCGGATAGAATGTGTCGGCGGGCCGGATTTGGCCCGCGGGCCGCAGGTTGCCGACCCCTGTTTTAGACAAACCCAACTGTGTAATGTCGGGGAAACAAGAGATAGTGCCATCTCGTCCGATCCCCCGATCTAAAAATATTTCTTTCAAAAATTGCTGGACTTAATGGGGACAACGAGGTCGTGCACTGTCCTGCTGGAAATTAACTGATGACTGATACTCTTTCAGCTGTGGTGCCACATATTTTGCCTAAGTATTGAGATAAATTTGAGCGATGATTGATTTTTCAGTGAAGAAAAATGGTCCAATAATTTGATCCCGCACCCACATATATTTTAGGAATGTCTTGCCCTAGTTCCAGCGTTGAGAGGACTCGGGGAGCCCTATATTCTTAAATTATATCTGCTGAGCATTTCAGCGATGTGGAGCGTTGACACGTTGCTAAAGCAAACAATGCTTTAAATCTGGATCTGAATCTAGCCTGTCGAGTATGCTTACTGCAAACTCTGTTCGTAGCGGCTTATATTCTGATTTTAGGGTTTGTAGTGGTACCACTTTATATGCACAAAATCGCAAATTTTTATGCTAAACTTAATTTGAAATGGGGCTCGGTAACTGTGGTTGCGGACAAGCCCTGTAAACGGACTTTTTAGGGCAATGATGTCCAATCTTTATATAATCATTGACTACCAATAAAGAAATTATCAACCCTGCTGACCCCTATCTAAATTTTGTTAGGAACTCAATTAGCATAACACTGATTCTTATGCTATAGCTACTCACTACTGTGACAAAGTTGACCATCGTTTGCTTTAACGTCCAGACCAGAATGTCAAACTGGCGACCCACCGACCCTCTATGCCCCGTTTTAGTTTTGTAGCCACCGTCATTTCAGTTTCGTGCTTGAAGCAGGCCTATAAAAAACAAATTTACAACGAACATTTTTGAAGTAGTACAAGCCAGTAAATCGCAACAGAGTGCTCAATGACAAAGCAGAGCGTGAGCCATGAATATCTCTCAGAGTTCATCAACATCCATTCTGTTTCTCTATCTCTAAAGCCTGTTTCACGCCTAAAAGCGATTATCAAGAATTCTAAGCAAAATATTAGCCGACGTCACCCGCAGGGCCCCCATCGGTAACGTCAAAATCAGCACGATTAGTTCAGCCGGCTTCATCCAATGGATAGTTGCAAAAACAGCAACAAAAGTTTATAATTTTTTAACATAGCCAAATCTACTTCCGAAACAAAACTCGTTAAAGCAACTCGATAAAAAAACACTGGGGATTGTGCATTGCTGCTTATTGTCTTCAGAGTTTCTGGAGTCCCTGGCAACGTCTAATTTGCCCTGTTTTTAGTATAGGCGTCCATACACTGAAAAAACTTTTATCCAGTGGTGGAATTCAAACCTTTTAAGAATAGATTCTTTCACTCCAAGGCTCACTATCAATAGGTTCTCTTATTGCGACAATCTCCACAGGCAAACCATGCTGGTTGGCTCCATATAAGTGCAAACGTTGGTCTTTGTGTTATCAACTGCTACAGTCTAGCAAGGAAAATTATTGATTTTATTTATTTCCCTAACTCTCGTTTAATCGAGGTTTTAGTCGCATCTAATTTTGGTCTTGTTTTTCACTACTAAGAGCTAGTAACAGCTCTATGAAAGGTTTACCAAAATAAGTTATAAGTGAAATAAGTTCATGGGGAAAAATTGAAAACCCCTGATTTAAGCCAACAACCGGTTCTTGGGATCAAAGAAATTCCAAGAACTGTTCTTGTGAACCGGTCGAATTCCATCACTGCTTTTATCCCTTAAGATCAGCGAGTGCTTTAAAGCATATCAAAATTGTGGAAGGGTGCCAAGGTGAGATAAGTGTTTTTAGGATTAAGCTATTATAAATTAGGATCACTACTTACGAGTTTTTTCATAACTGTAGGCAAATTTATATGAGCAAAAGCCTCTGGCTGAGGGTATATTGCTTTGTCTTGGCATGAACGCAGCTAGGCAATAGCCTATTAACCGGAAGTATTGCACTAACCGTTAAGTTATTGCAATTGCAGGGCGCCTGTTATTAATGTCGAAATCAAAATTATGGAAACAGGCGACTGCACCGCCCTCACCCAATTGATATTTGTGAGAACAGTAACAAAACGTTAATTTTTTGATATAGCCAATTTTCTTTCCCGAATAAAATCGATTAAAAACATTATAGGAGTTTGCGCACAGCTGCTATATTTTCCCAAAGTTTCTGTAGTCCCGTAGTCTAGTAGTGGTTACGAATGATATCGAATCAATGAAAAAAATTATGGCTAGATTTGTTAGAGATGGATGTTATCAACGTAGGGCTAAAGATTGTGAGCATCAACATTTCTTCACCTCTGTAAAAAACATTTGATGCCTATGTTATTGCTGATATCGGCAATATTTTAATGTCGTAGTACATAAATTAGTTCTACCAGTGCCATCAATACAGAAATTATCTCTTAAGTTAATTGTACAAGCCATCAAAAATTGTGCAAAATCATTTAGTAAATTAACAGTTTTTATTGTTATCTAAGTTTATCAGAGCAATCAAGGTTTTCCTGAAAGCAATATGCACTGATTAAATTTCTTCTTCCTATGTTTGAGGTGATTTCTTTGTCGCACACTACCGATCTCCATAGACTTTTATGCCACGATTTAGTAGTAGATCTCGCTGGTGGCTCTCTTCCATATTTGTGCCTATATTTTTACTTATAGTGCCCATAGCTTGGAGGTCTAACTTTGTCTCTATAATCCAATAAACGCACTGAGCTTTTTTTGCCGAGTGCTTATTTTGGTAAACTCTACTTTTGCTGCTAAACTCAAAAGATTCTGCTCAATCACTAAATAAATTATAGTTTCAAACCTGATATTTCAAAAAGTACTTATCAAGAGAGAAAAAGCTTAAAATATTTCTCTTTACTATTAAACAAATCGAATCGAACCGATAGTGTAGTGGTTAGAGCGTCCGCTTCGCAGTCGGTAGACCTGGGGTTCATTCCCCTTGTCGAGTCATACCAAAAGACTTTAAAAAATGGTATCCACAGCTTCCCTGCTTGGCGCTCGGCATTTAGGGGAGGTTGTGGAGAACAAGCCGGCAAGTTTGCTTATTGTGTCCTTGGGCAAGGCACTTAACGGGACGCCCCCGCCTTTATGGGGAAGACAGGTGGCCCAGTTTTCCTCCAAATAGAAGGTTGGTGGCAGGAAGGGCATCCGACCGTAAAACAAATGCCATGTTACAAAAAATGCAGATATCTGCTGTGGCGACCCCTAATCGGGAATAAGCCGAAAGGCAAAGAAGAAGAAGACTATTAAACAAATCAAATAAGATCATCTCAAAAAAAATTTGTTGACTTTTTGATATCGTAACAATAATTTATGGACAATGTGCGCAAAAAGCACTAGGTCTATAGTAGTAGTAGTAGTAGTACTAATACATTTCTTTTTGGCTAGCAAAACGCGCACAACGCAAAAGAATATATCAAAGCAAAAGCCAAAAACACGAAACAGCAACAAATGGTATACGTCAAGACTAGTGATGGGATTCAAAATTTTAAGAACAGGTTCTCTTTTGTATCAAACTCACTAACAACAGATTCCCTCATTTTAGAAAGCCCATTTGCTGCGGTCGTCCAAGGTCTATAACAAAAAACAAGAACGGGTTCGCTAATTATCACGACACTCCAAGAACGGGTTCGCACGGGTTCGTGCGAACCCTCTGAATCCCATCACTGGTTAAGACGCACAATTTTTACTGGTAAGATGCAAAACGAATTAAATTAATGTGCGGTTGCTGCAGCTAAAAGAACAGAAAAGAAAAACTAATTTGGAACTCTCCTACTTTATGTACATGCAAAAGTTTTGACTGCTTTTGTAAATAGTGAAACGCTGAAAAGTGTCTTAGTGGAAGGTGTCCACAAGCAAGCATTGCCAAGAAGGTGATGATGCAAGAGTTTTACTCAAAAAAACATTATTGGAAATGGTCGGCATTGGACGACAAATAAAACCAAATTTGTGGTGGCCTAGAAGGGAGGAGGAATATTCATGTTTCCTAACATTGCAATTAAAGTTGAAACAATCAAAATCGACAACAAAATGGATATGGCCAAAACTATGATCTGAGACCCGGCAAAATTTATTTCAATTTTATTGTTCATGTACGCCTTAGTGAATTTAGACGTTGTTTCTAACAAGAACTTTTTAGTGCTTTATGAAATCCCTTAATGGGTGTATTGATGAAATGTTTTTGTTTTGATGGAATCAGGTATTTTATTCCACATTAAAGGTCCTTTATGCTTAAAAGACTGTTTAGTTAAGTTTAACCGACAGCAGTTTGTAAGAACATTTGAACCATTCCTAGTTTTTATAGTGATGCTTTTTAAAATGCTTTGATCAAAAATATGTGTAAATACACTCGATAATAGATTATTAAAATGTCGATACATAAAGTTTGCAATCCCAAATTTAAATAACTTTTCAATTGACATTATTTCATTATGTAAGTGACAGATGTAAAAGAAAACGAAACAACGTCAATTGAAAAGTTTGACAAGTGTTTTTTAATAATTGGATGGCGAAAAAGCGGTATGGCTTAAATGAACATCTGCTATTTTATCTGATGCTTCACACTGTTTACATACAGCCTTGCTCAAACGACAACGATGCTCATACTTTAATGAAAAGCGTGATACTGTCCCAAAAATATTGTCGCAAGAGGTCGTAAATGAACCACATATAAAGATAGTTTTTCACCACAATTTATTCATTTATGTTGAGTTATCATTTTGCTTAATAACTCGTTAGAAGTTATGTGAAGATTTTACAGTCTCGCGGTTTACAAGCTTTTTACACATTTATTAGTGATTTTTGACCTTAAAATAATTATAAAAATTGTGGCAATCTGAAAATCAAGGTTTTTAGGTTGCCGTGACTTCTTCCGACGCTACAGTTAGTACAGTAACGGTTGTTGTAGTGTGGGATTGTAAGATGGTTATTGATGTGTAAAGCGGCGACATTTTGGCACCGTTTATTTGCCTGCCTGAGTACTGCGCAATGGGGAGTATTGCTTGAGGTATTGTGTGAAAGTTTAATTGTTAATAGGGTTTAGAAACTTTTTTTTTGGATTTTATTTAACTTATGTAGATAGCCAACAGGCCAGGCTCTCTAGGATTGCTGGTTACGGTTTATCAGCTGATCAGAACATTAGTCTGATATTAAAGTTACATACAACAAGTTACTGGCTCGCACTTGTTGGCTAATGAACGTAGTGCTCACGTAGTTTTTGGGTTAAAACAGAAAGTGCACTTTACAGCAGTTTCTTGTATGAAATCTGGTAATTGCACTGTTTGTGGTAGAAAAGCACTGTGTAACTACAAACCTACTCGCCACTCAAAACGATTGAATTGCGGTTTAAACTGCCAAGCCATGCATGCCAACATTGTTTAAAATGCACAACTACTCATGGCAAAATTGTTAGAAACTACAGTACATGTCAACCAAAAAAGCATTTAAAACTTATGAGCCACACATGCCAAAAGTGTTTAAAACCTGCCAACTGAAAACCATTTAAAATCTACCTGGATAAACCGGGCTTGCCAAAAGTGTTTAAAACTTGCAAGCCTTATACACATACGAGGCTGATAGGTTTTAAGCACTTTTTATTTGGTGGCTTATTTTACTGGAAATGCATGCTGTTAGTGGGCCTATTAAAATGCCAATTTAAAATTAGGTCTAAACAAAGTTGTCCTTATTAAACCTATAACGTTAAAGCTTTAACTTAGCAAATAGCAATCAGCGTAAATATTTTGCTTATTAGAACTATTAGTCTTCTGAGGCACCAATGATGTTGCAATGTCTGTTACTGTTGATGTTTGATTTCTGTCCTATCAAGATTGCATGGATAAATTGAGATGCGATTCACCACTAGTAGGCCACTAATGCATTATTCAAAGATTGATATTGGTAGGTTATGATATAATGTTTTGCTTATCTTTATTTTCTGTGTAGAGAGTTGTGTACAGATTAATTATTGTTGATAGTTAACAACATAGACCTATAGACTTACGGAGCGATATTTGTTGTCACTATTTATTTTTGGCAGCTTGACACAGTGGACTGAACGTCAGACTTGCACTGCGAGTCATGTGTTTATAGCATTATTTTGCATATGTCATGGCTCAGAAAAATTGGTGTTTGTGTTAAATTTCTTTTTCAGATTTGAACTATGGCTTGCACTGATGCAATGACATGTACAGATGACTGCTGACTCAAAAATTTTAAAATCTTTTTGCAGTTCATCTTATGTTTGATGAGTTACACAAGTTCTCTTGCATTTAATTTTATTATTACTTGTGCATAAAGTTTTTATAAAGCACATAAACTATTTGCCCTAAAATGATGATAAATGCTTGGTTTATCAGAAGGGTGACACGGTAATCTAAACTTCAAAACTTGCATTTGAAACCCTGCAGTTTCAGTGCAGAAAATGTTGTGTGCATTTGTACATCTTCTTAACCAGCTTTTTCTTCTAGGAGGGTTACGGGAACAGCAGCCTTAGAACTTTCTTATGAATTATTATCCCTATGAATTATTATCTTTATGAATTTTACATTCTCTAGCTACATCTGCTAACTCAATTGATTCAATTAAAATTTTTGACCAAACCAAGTTGCCTATGTAGCTCATCCACAGAATATAGGATGGGATGGAATGGAAAATAGAATGGATGGCACATTTTGTTATGGAAGATACCTAGGATGGAAAGGAATGGAAGATATTTTTTTATCATTCCATCTCAATCCCATCATGCAACTTTTTACCACGGTATACAAACTTCATGAAACAAAATTGCACGAAAATTTTTATGCAATTTCATTGCTTAAACTGAAACAATACATTTACCTTTGTTTTGAACCAAAGCAATTGCTAACTGTTTTCTGTTAAAAACAGCTTGTATTATTTTTGCACATCGGTAATTTTACTGCAGTTTAGTGATTTGACCTGTGCTTCATCACTATGCATATTTTGGAGAAAACACTGAAGAGTCTGAGAAACACCAGGATTACATCTTTGAGCAAATACAGATACTTTTGGACTTTGTGATTTATCTTTGGTCGACAAACAAGTAAAAGGCGGCACTGGTAGACAAATTTGGCTTGGCAATTGGAAGTTTTAAATTTGAGCCCATTACTACTTGGTCACCATATTGTTTGCTACTTACCATTCCAAGTCGGAGATTTTTTTAATGTCTTTTATTAGTTAATTTGTTAGTTTTTAGATTTGTCTTGTGAAGCTACCGTACTCTTAAGTGTTAGCAAGATGGCAAGCAGTGCTAGATAACATAGACAGCTTGTATAAGCTGGTTTTTTGCTAACTGAAAAAAATGGGATTACATTTTTAGCTATTATGACTAGTACTTTTGAGACAGATATCATAAATGTATAGATGGAAGGGAATTCTGGGATAAAATAGCAGATTTCTGCTATGAAGTGGAAGAAATGTCTGGATGGAAGATGAAAAAACCTCTTACATTTTATTCCATCCTTTGCCTTGCTCATCCACCTATTTTTTGGGCAGTCGTTTTCTGGTAGGTGTGGCAAAAAGGATTTTATGACTGATCCTTTCTTGGAGCTTACTACCTGCATTGCCAAACTAAAGCAGCTAAGACCTTTCAACATGAAAAATTTGCAGCTTGATAAGAGATTTTCAAATTTGGGTGCATAAAATTTTACTTATATGTCATACACCTTTAATCATTAAATTTCGTTTTCTCCAGTCTGCACTCAAAATCACACTCGTTTAATTATTCATGATTCATGATGATAGGTGAGGAAAGTAACCACATTTGATTTAAACATCATTATCTTGGGCTGCTTAGATAACTCTTGTTTTATTTTACTGCTAGGTATTTGTTCTGTCTCCTGTCCCTTGAAAACGGGACCGCAAAATGTAGGGTGACCCCAAAAAAAACAGAACCCATGAAAATTTTATTAAATCCCTCAGAGATGCAGTAAACTTCAAGCACTTCGCAGGTTTTAAACTTCAGTTTGTGTACAATTCCCCAAAGTTTCATTCATTGAAATCCCTTCTCATAAAAGTCATGTTCTTTCCAAAATATGCTCTAAATGGTCTCCACAGTGTTGGAGACAAACTTACATACATTGTGTAAAATTGTTAATTACTTGAACACATTCTTCTTTGGGTATTTCACTAATTTTGGATGTGATTGCTGCCTTTAATTCACCAAACGTTTGAGGATTGTTCTGGTGGACATTATCCTTGAGATACCCTCACAGATAAACATCTGGGGCATTCAAGTCTGGTGAATGCAATGCTCACTCAACTTCACACTTCCTGCTCATCAGTCTCTCCTGAAATCGCTTTTTCAGCCTGGCTAGGGAGTTATTTGATGTGTGGAGGATGGCCCCCGTCTTGCTGGAACCACTGTTCTTCTTGATTTATTCCTTTTCACTGTCCCAATGATGCCTAAAACTTTGTTAGCTTTCCCACATAATGCTCAGTATTGACCGTTTGTGGTCTCTTATTTTCATCCTTGAATCAATATGGGCCGATGATGCCTTTTTAGAGATTGCTACCCATGCTGTGCACTTTGTGGAGAGTAATGGCCTCTGTATTACATCCTTTGGCGCAGCTGTACTTCATTAACAATTATTATTGTTATTTACATGTCCTGAAAGCAAAAAGTACACTTCGTTGGAAAACCAAAGATGGTCCCAAAAGTCAAGATTGGCTTTGATAATGTTGCCAAACCATTCACACATAGTTACACGTTTTTCCATGTCTTCCTTCACAAGTTTTTGCTTTATCTGAATTTTGTAAGGATATAGATGAAGGTCTTCTTTAAGAGCATGCCTCAAAGACTCTCTAGAGATTCCTAGCAATTGACTGCATCATCTAAGCAATTTTTTTAGGGCTCTGGTTGACCAAATCTCATACAGCATCAATGTTTTTTGGGCCCAAGCACTCATTGTCTAACCAGAATAAGTATTTCTCAGATTTTTTGAATTAAGATTTTGCACTGTCTTCTAAACTTCTGAATCCCATCAAAAATTCTGCTTTTCAATGGAGCATGACGACACTGAAACTTTCTCTGAAAACTTGTTTGCACTACTTTGTTTGCAAAATTGGCCTCCATACAAAATGCCTTCTCTTTGGTTGACCAGAATATGATGGGAAAAACAATTGTTGCAATATTCATATGCTAAGTCTACTACTACAACCTAAAAAAGAAAAGAGAAATAATAAAACTAATAATTTTATTCAAAGATTTGTGGGTTCTGTTTTTTTTCAGTCACCATATACTTGACTTCTTCACCTGGTTTAAAGTTTGTCTACAAACTTGCAGATTCACCAGGTTGGGCTTTCTCTAAAGGTGCCACTTCTCAATATTCTTGATGCTTATTTTTGCCCAGCTCTATCATATCTGACCCATTCATCTTATAGCTTCTATGTTGTGTGCAGAAAAAATGATGGAGGTTAAGAGCCAATATACAGGGTGATCGCAATCTTTCTGCCCCTTTTTGTATATACAGATAATGCAAAAACTCCTAGCATTCATCACTATTTTTCTAATTGTATGATATCACCATTGCTTTGTTGTTGATACAAAAGCTTTAAACCAGAGATATAAATTCATTTCACGGTTCATTGTCTCTTAGATATCTAGGTATGACATGTTTAAAAAATTTAAACTTTTGATAAAGTTAATCAAGTGTTGAATATGTTGAAATGATTTGTTTCATTTCAATGATGTTGACAAAGATGGGGTACCGCGATTTCACTAACTGCGAAATAGCCTCAATTGTATCTCAATTGTGGTGCTAAATGAGTTGGAAGTGAATAACATTTGCTTTAGTGACGAGGCGACGCTTTATTTGAATGGCTGTGTGAACAAGCAAAACCGTTTTGTGTACACCATGGATAATCCAAAGATGGTTGCTGAAGATGAGACTCTTTGTTCTCCTGGCATTACTTGTTGGGCCATGGTATCACCAGACTTTGTTATCGTGTATGAGTTGCTGGATACGATGATGAATGCCGAACGATACAAAGGTATCTTGGAAGCTCACGTCATTCTACTTCTTATGCAGCATTGTTACAGGATGAAGATCTCTCAACAAGACGGAGCCTCTCCTCATTTTGCGATAGCTGTTTGCCTAGTACTGGATAGTTGCTTGACCAATCGATGGATTGGTCAAGCTGGATCAATCTCGTAGCCTCCACAAAGTCAAGACCTGTCTGCTTGCGACTTCTGGCTGTGGGGATACATTCGAAATGAGCTCTACAAGTCTCCAAGACCATCCATACCATCAAGTTTAAAACAGAGACTTGAATACTTACTGAACAATATTCCAAAAAGAATGATTCAAAACTTGTACAGTTCATTCTTACATCGATGCGAGTTGTGTGTGGAACTAAATGGTGGCCATTTTGAACAAAATCTTTAGTTTTATCATATTTTAATTCATTTTGTATCAATATTATATTACATAAATTGCAACCAGGAATATTCGTTTTCATTTATGATTGTAAAACGGCAGGAAGGTCGCGATCACCCTGTATATCTTATTGATGTTTGATCATTGTTACTGTATTGCAGATGAAACGTTAATCATGCCTGCATCTTCTATGCCTCAGTGGAAAGTAGCGCTTCTTGAAAGAAAAAAAAATGACAAGGTATTATGATTCTTCCCCCTAAGTTTATGATTAGTACAGGATAGCAACAATTGTTGTTTTTCTTTTATCATAAATGCTTCAGAGTTGTATTTAATTTTTAGTAATTTAATTATCCTAGCTATGTTTATGAAGTAGTATTTAAGTGAAAAGTGAATAACAGTGGGCTCTATTTTCTAAATCCATTATGCTGCTTAATAGAATTTTGGTTCTACCTCACAATAGTGTTTTATAATTAAAGTGATGTAATGTATCACTCAACCAATTGGTTGCACTACAACTTTACTGAAACTTGATAATTCAATGCCAAATATCCTATCTATCAGCTGTAGGTCCACACCATTTTTTGTTTGAAATAACAAGAAATATATTTACAAATAAATTTTACCCTTAACTGCACTCCTAACAACAACTATTGTCAGTTTCACTTGACTGTTATGGCATCTAACAACAACAATTATTCCACAAATAAACCAATGCAGATGCACATGAATGCTATGTAACTATTTTTTTTCTCTTGCTCTCTCTAGTTCTCAAGATTTTCAGTTATCTGTCGATTAACAAAAACATTTTTTTCTAAAAGATTCCAGATAAAACAGCAATGGGAAATCACCATGTCTTAAGTTCAAACTTGCGAGTTCTACCACACTCACTGACATGTCACAATCACAATCTTACAATCCAAATCTTGTACGCAACTTAGCTCTTATCACCACATGGTGTTCAAGCAAGCTGTGTCAAAATCTCGTATACCGGTACTTGTTTTACTAAATCAAATCTTGGTTGACATGAAAATAACGTTTGAAAGCTTCTTCAAGTTATTGTGCATGAAGCTTTACCCATTTTGTAAATGCTGTAGTGTTAGTTGATCAAGCAGTTGGAATTCCAAGGAGTAACAAGGGTTGTTGGTATGATCAGATAGCATAGAGAGGTGCAGAGGTTGATCAAACATCTGATTATCTCAGAATCTTCGTTCAAATGTTTATTTAGGCTTTGCTGATATCTCGGTGTCTCTCACTTCATTTGTTTGGTATTGGTTGAGTTAATGATATTTGTTTTTGTTGTGAATTATAAGGCAAAGAAAGTGTACATTTCAAATAAAGACTTTGTTTCCATATCTGCTAACGACTTGTAGCTCAAGATAGGGTATCTAATATATCTGTTGCTAGGCATTTGCAAATATTCCCAACCAAAAAATATATCAAGAATTTAATATGCGAAGTTGTAATTTTTTGACGTAAAAAAGGAAATAGCCCTGGAAATATAAACTTAAATTATTGGTCACTAGATTAATAGACCGTGAAATAATCTAGTCAAATCAATGTTTTTCGTTGCTGACGTCGTGTACGTCTTTCACAAGCTACCTGCTTTTGCCGTTGACGTTGGCTAGCGAGCAATGGTTTGTGTAGTGGTTGATTCTAAATAAACATTATTTTTAAGATTTTCAATAATTTGTTTGTACTGTAATGCATAGCTCAGTATTACTGTACACTTTAAAAATAATTGCCTGCAACTTTCTATTTCATTAAACTGTGATTTGAACTATAAGGTAAGATACTTTTTGATGGCAAAATAGAAAATTATGTTGTAATGGTATGAGTAGGTTTAATGCTTTTCAAAAAAAATTTGAAGCGTATGAAGCAAAAAGGTTTTCAGCTGCGAAAAAAGCTGGAAGTCTTATGCACGGAAATTCTGATATGACTCGCTCATGCCAATATATAAATATGTTTAGCAACGAAGTTGGAACTATTATATCAAGGTAGGAGGCTTAAATCTAGCACTTTTAGGCTTTTAAAAAACTCCGGCTTAGAAGGTAGAAGGTTGCTATAGAAGGTATCTGGGTTGAGGGTATCTTGTGACTGGGGAGATTTTGACATTTGAGTCAATCATGCATAACACCTTTTAAGTCAAATTGTGTTTATCTTGGAATTTTCAATGTCTTTATCTATCTCTGAGCTGTGGTCTCTCTAAATTTGGCGAAAAATTGATAAAAATTGCATATGAGGCGTCAAGCAAGATGCACTAAATTTTGTTTCATCTAGATCAAAAGTCCATACTGGTTTTACAAGTTCTGCGTCAAATTCGTAGGCAAGTACATTGTAGTTTAGTGCAGTAATTCTGCCTCAGGGTTATTGGAATCGGCTTTGGTATATTACTTTGTATAATATTATTTGAAAAACGTGAACAGTATTTTTGCCCATTATGATTTTGTTTGCAGTTTGTAGAAGTGATTTAATATTTTTGAAAATACTGTTACGACCAATCAAAGCTTATTTACCCTTTACAAAGGGTACGGGAGGCGAATAAGGGGAGGGTTAACTCTCACACTTTTAAAATGTGGAGAGACTTATAATTTTCAAAAGGATTTTACTTGAAGGACATCATAGCTAGTTACTCTTGCAAGTTCTCACATAGGGTTGTGTATTACCTTCAAGGTGGAAAAAATCTTACCCTTTCACAAGCTTGTACTATTTTGGCATATCAGATATTGCCAGTTTGAAACTCCCACAAAGATCAATTTCTAGACAGGCTTTTTGCGCTGTAGCTTTCACTCTTTTTATTATTTTTCTGGTATTTTTCTTTCCACTTTTTACCTCAAGTCATATGAGCGGCATAGATACGTGTTGTGGCATTGTCCAAGGGTAATTTTAGTTCGCATTGTCTGTCTTCTGTGGCAGACGCAGCGCGTTGTTGAAACAACACAACCGTTAGAAAACTAGTAACACGTTATCTTTGTTATCATTGCAGAATTCCTAAACGCGCGTGTAATGTATCTTGTTATTGTTTCAATTGTATGTTCATTTAGGACCAGTCATGGCCTACGAATTAGATAATGCCCGTACTACATCGGCTAGTAAAGCTGCTCACCCAAAATGCCATTAGAGACAAGTATTGAACACCCACTTCTGGCGGTTTGTTTTTTTTATGGTGGAGCTTTCAGTTTGCGATTGGGATTCACAACTGGTTCAAAATTGACTGTTGCTAATTAAGTTTTCTGTGTGAATCTGGATGACCGTGTGGATACCCAACATGAGGAGGAGTAAATACAATACAGTTAGAACGTCAGTCAGTGGCACGGTGTTGAAGCAGTTTGAGCGTTCACTTCGCTGTCGGTAGACCTTCGTTTGACTGCTTTGTCGCTTCATATCATTGCTTAGAAATTGCATTAGCAGCTTCCTTGCATGGGGGTCCGGATAAAAAGAAAAGTGTGAAAAAGATCCTTCAAGTTGCGTTGTTGTGTCCTCGGGAAATGCTTTTCTCAGGATCCCTCGACCTTGATGCAGCGGAAAGGCGGTGGGCCAAGCAGACCATGCATCCATTTGGCGCAGTCTAAACAAACAGAGCATGAGCTCATATGCATCAATGAATAAAAGATAGGCTTCACGTGCACGCTTACTAGCGGACGCTGTAGTTTTTACATCATAATTGCGCCAAATGCGCGAAGCGTGGTAAACGTTTTTTTCAATAAGATAAAAGTAGAAACTCGAGCTAGGAATCGTAGGTTTACAGACTGCTCAACCGAAAACAGGCCTTGATTTGTTGTGGCAACCAGCATTTTATTGCTGTTGTTTACTTCTTTCTCCTTGGGATAAAGGCACGGTTCGTACAGACACTAAAATTGACACCTTAAACTTCATCAAGGTCACATTTTGAACGTTTTTTAGGTAAATTTTTCATTTGCATTTGTATTATTTTCCTCCCGCTAGGTGGCGGTCACGAGCTGCTCGTTGAAATTACGTTTAATTATTTTTCAGTGCATTTTTAACTTTTTTCCTAGCAAGGTGAATTGAATTTACAGTTTATTTTATTTATTGAAGTACTCCAGATACCGAGCTATAAATATGTGACTTCAAACGTATGAAGCAGGGCAAGTTTTTTCAGTAGAGTCAATTAATTGGTAGCAAGCTTCACCGGCGTGGTTTTTTGTGAAAATTCTGGATACAAAGGGTTGTTTCATATTCTTAATTAAGATCAATTTTTTATAATTAACACTTTTAGTCACAATGTTATCTTTGTATTGGTGAGAAAAGCTTATAACTGTAAACAGTGCGACAAAACTCATTAACTTTTTTGTTTTAACTTTCAATGTTTGCCAATTTTTTGTACGGTAGTACAGATTGCTACTCTTCTTGTCACAATTAAGCGATTATGTTGCAATAACCAAAGTCAGGCGAAATAAAGTGCGAGTGTGTTTCATGGTTGCCTGGTTGGGCTACCTTTTGCATGCATTTGCGCTGAAATTTTGCGTTGGGCGCTGAAGGTGAAAAAGCGCCTAATGCCTACTTTTTATCAATTTGGTGAATGGCGATTAGCTATTTTTTTTGTTAAAAACTGGACTTCCTTCTAAAGTTTAGTGTTCTTCCAGGTTCAGGTTCCATAGTTGTTCCAGGTTCTATGACTTATTTAAAAAATTTTTGCTCAAGCCGTTTTTTTTTAACAGCTGGCTAAAAAAATTTTGATGAGCAAAAATTTTTTGGACCAGTTTGCTTGTATTCTAATGGCGTTTTTGTGAGGTCGCATTAGTTGTATCAGAATCAGAGTATCAATGGGTTGTTATCTGTTGGTGATTTGCATTTTTCAAAGTAAGAGTGGCCACTTTAATGAGAGAAATTGATGCGATTTAAAACTTTCAACACTTATGAATAATTCTGCTATATGCAGACATCAACCCACTCCCTGACTTCGGCAGTTTGCAGAAAACTAATCAGCGAATAGTTTATAGCCCGCCTGTAACTCTATGTATTGTGCTTTATCCTAGTGTTTTGAGTGAGTGGGCAAAGTATAGAATAATAGCGAATGTCTTTAGAAACATTGAAAAATTTTTGATGAAATCAATTTTAGAAGCCTAATTTGCAAGGTTACTAATTTTTGAAATACTTTTTCTCAGCCACTTAGGTTGCAAGGAAAAGCCTTGTGATTACTGAAACATTGGGGAAGAAAAATTTTTTGGATTGAAAATTCTTTAGAGAGAAAGTTTAGCCAAAATTGTGTTACCGATAATTAAGATAATCTATGTTTTCATGGTTTTTTAATAAAATCATCCATCCTGGGTTGAATGATTGGCTTTGACTGCAATTTAAAGCTAGTTGTTGTATTGAATATTTGAATTCTAGCAAAGTCAACAGTATCCAAATTTTAGGAGAAAATATCAAAAATCGTCCTTATTTCTTAGCTCAACAACAGTTCAGTTTGAATATCGTTGCCCCAAAATAACTCAGTATGGGAATCGGATTAAAGACATTTGTAAGGTGTAGGCATTTGCTTCTGTCTCCTGGTTACACTTTTGGTCGGGGAGGGCGAGAAGTGCTATCGCTCTGCGCCTGGTTTTAGCTAATATTTATCAGTGATTCGTATTATTCTGCCTTATGCGGAATTGATGCATTTGCCAATAATTTTGTGACAAAAAATGTCAATAATTTGTTTTCATTCATCATTTCTACTTTGGGAAAACACTAAAATACGAAAGTTTGTATTGGATTTTGGAATTACTAAATCACGAAAATACGGAAACTTATATTCACTTGAAATTATGGAAATTTATTCTGAAAAAACGATTACTGACTCACAGAAATGCGGAAATACTATTAACAAAAGAAGTACAGAAATATGGGAATTTATGGAAGTTGATAAAAGATAAGAATTGACTACCCAATTGGGTAAAATTAGATAATTGAGTGTAGGTAAACTAGACATTTTTGTAGTTGTGCAATTTTCATAATTTAATTGATGGTTTGTTCACGAGTATATTTCCATATTTCTGTAAATCTTCGTATGTTAATACTGTCCCTTCTTTGTGGATTCTAAATTAGTTGCATAAAACAAGCGCTTTTCTTTATGTAAATTGCTATTTATCGTTGGGCGCATTTTTGGGCTCAAATTTACCATCGGTTTGGGCGCTTTTTATGATTTTTGTTTGGCAACCATGACTGTGTTGCAATCGAATAGTTGCGACAATTAGGAGGCATAACACTGTACATTTGTTGAATAAAAACGTTTGCAGTACAGTGAAGAGGCATCTAGGATGCCAGTTTTAATTATCTTTTCATTATTCAAGGTGAATCAAGATCGAGTATATAGTTTGTTTACATAGGCGTAGCCAGTGGGGGGCCAAAGGGGCCGTGGCCCCCCTGAATTTTAAGTCAAATTACAAAACAGTATCAAAAAAATATAAACATAAATTTTTTTGCGCCTCTGCAGGTACATTAGAGTTTATTGTTGACTTTTAGCAAGGGGGTGGGTCGGGCGTGACTTTTTAAGTTTTTGAACTTTCAAATGTTATCAAACAAGATGTGTACGTTTTACACACTAAATATCTCCGAAGTTTTTTTTCTATGTCGCAGTCGAGGGATGAATTGATAATCCAAGTTATAGTAATTGCAAGAAATAAGAGTCTCGTTAAGCGCTTTCTTGTTTTATTGCCATGCGGACTACTACAAAGACGTCGCTTCTTTCATCAGAACGTTCAACCAACCAGTGGGAGTGGTTTCCTTAAAATTCCTTAAATAGTGCGTTATACATCACAATTGAAGTTGAACTATTAAAGCCGTTCTTGATAAAACTACATTAGATCAGTGAAATCGCATTCGCACTTTCGCAGTTTTATACAGAAATTTTTATAGTAGCGACGAGCGTAGTTGACGAAAGGCAAAATGCCGTTATAACTAAATGACGTCACATTAAAAGTTGCAAAATTTGGCCCCCTCTCAATTTTTTTCTGGCTACGCCCTTGTTTGTTTATGAAGGTGCGCTGTGCAAGCTCACTAATGGATGGTATTTTACTATTCTACCATAGAAATAACTGTCAAAAGGGTGACGCCACATATATATTTAGATTTTACTTTAGTTTGTGATTTAGATTTTTAAATAGTGCCAAAAATTAAAGCTACCAAATTATTTAAAATTCAATCCGTTCTCAAGACTTCCTGAAGAATTTATGAAAAATCCCAACAACGAATTGTGTTGCAGTTTGTGCAGCTGTACGGTTTCTTGTGACAAACGTTTTTTTATTGAAAGCCATCGAAATACGTCCAAACACTAAAAAGCGTTAGGCAGGAGATCTGAACTACTAATCCCACACACTTCGCAAACTTTTTTGAGGAGCAGTAACACCGATTTTGCGGAAAAGGTAATCAAGGGAATTTTGTCTGCTGATATTCTTTTGTACAAGCTAAACATCAAGCACATCGAAAACCTATTTCACGACATTGCTCATAGTTCGCCATCTGAAGCTACTTGTAGAAAAACAGCGCTGCAATTTAGCACAGATGAGTTACAACGAATAAGAAATGCTGTAGGCTACTGTTACAGCGAAACGCTGTACCTGACGAATAAAGTTTTCTGGTTAACGAGAGCACCTTATTTGGCATAAAATATTTAAATATTCTAATTGGAAGCCTAGCAACACCTCACGTCAGTTATTTGTACGACTGTCAAGCTCTACCGTGTTTGCCACATAGCAAAAGCTTTGCTCAAGCAGTTGACGATGCAGCTAAATCTCTTGAAATCAACAGAAGCTGTTTGTGTCTTTTATTTTCTGATGCTGCAAAATGTATGGTGGCTACAGATGCAATACTAAAATCTGTGTATCCCAAGGTGTTTAATGTGATATGTGTAGCACATTTATTGCACGATTGTGTTAAGAAAGTCAAATCTTACTTTGAAGATGTTGATTAGCTGATCGCAAAAGTCTTATCAGCAACGGTTAAAACAAAACCAGACCAGCCAAATTCGCCAAACTACTGGTTACCCGCTACAGCCTGTAGTTAAAGGTGGGGAAGCTAGTTGAATGCTGCCTTACATTCTGCAAAGAATGTACCTAAAGTAAAAAGAATTGTGGAAAGTTTTGAAGGGTCTGGTATTTTAGTTACTCAACCTAAAGTTAGCTTGCAAACAACGGATTTAGCAACTAATTTTCTCAATATCAAAGACCGCTCTGAATTTCTAGTTAACCTCATAGGAACGAAGGAAAGTGCCAAGTACACCACCAATTGGAATCCCGGGAGCTCGTTGGTTTTTCGTCCGGAAAAATTTCCAAGATTTTGTTTTCCCGGAAACTTCAGCTTCAGTATTTACAAACGAAAAAAATGATTCATCTTTAGTAATTAGCAGCTATTGCCGGGAAAAGTGCACCTATTTGCCAAAACTGTTCCAAACGTTTTTTATACCT
Organism: Trididemnum clinides; assembly: GCA_963675345.1. Lineage (NCBI taxonomy): Eukaryota > Metazoa > Chordata > Ascidiacea > Aplousobranchia > Didemnidae > Trididemnum > Trididemnum clinides. The sequence continues at coordinate 37,433,414 of OY776286.1, forward strand.
AGAATTTTGTTATTTGTGCTGGACATCGATCATTTTTGTTTGACCAGGTTCATATTACAAACGCATGTGATCGTATAAGATATTTTCAAATAAGTTGTAAAAAGATGTGCCAGTTTCTTGTCTATGTCATCAGCAGTTACTCAGCCTAACATGATGTGATTAATCAGTTTTGATTTTCTGCCGGTAAATTTCATTGAATGCTTTTTTTGCATAATGTATCGTGGATATGTCTTTTCCAATGCGTTAAAAAATAATTAAATAATCACGTGCTATGAATCATTTGCAAGATTTCATTCTTTAAATACAAAAATAATATCTTTTATAAAATCTAGGGATTTCTCGAGATTTTTCCGGGTGCCGGGAAAACAAAATCCCGGGATTAGGAACATTGTCTCAAATGACAACCCCTACTATCAAAGAAGCGGTGCAACCAATCCAAGAACTTGACTTCGGAGAAGATACTTGCAGCATTAACTGTTGCATGGAAAAAGAATGCAAAACCATGAGGTTTTTTAAAATAATAAACATGGAAAGACCAGACATTTCATCGGCTGTTTACGGTTTACTTCATTCTCAGCCCACAACTGCTTCTGCGGAAAAAAGTTTTTCCACGTTGGGAAAACTGTTAGCTAAGGACAGAAACTTTTAAGGTCGAAAATGTAAAACAATGAATGATTTTACGTTTTAATTTTTGCACCTGGTAATTGCAGAGTGGACTACTTATACAGTATATGGCGTGCGCATTGCAAGTATCGTTGAGGAATTGTGTGTTTTCGTTAATTAAATGTTCGTTTTAACATAAAAACTCGAGAAACATCAATTTTTTGAATCAAAATTTTGTTAGGTCCATGAAGTTAATTTTTTTTTGATTTTTTAAGTCAATTTTTTTAGTTTGTAGGTCAATGAAAACTTTCCTTAGTGATAAACAGTTTGTGGCGCACACAACTGTTGCATTTGAGGAAAGTAATTGTAAAAATACTCTAAAAGACAAAAACGCTCTAAGATCATTATTTCTCGCTCTTTTGTACTTAAAATATGAAAATAAAAGCGTTGGGGCGATCGTTTTTTATCATTTTAAATGAATTATTTACGCTGTGCTAGAAACTTTGACTAGGTAGGCCTTCTGCAAGATTATTTTGTCTTTCAAAAGTTGACAATTCCAAACCCAATTATTATGTGTCATTCGAAATGTAAAGTGCCATGTTGCTACAACAAAAAGCTTTTCTAGAAAGACTGAAAATAATGGTAGACACTCAGTATATATTACCTTGTTAATTCCAGAAAGTGGAGTGCTCATTCTCGAAGCTTTTCGTCTGACACCTTTCAAGAGAATCCGTCAGAAATAGAGTGAAAAGGTGGTCACCTTTTGTCACCAAGGTGACCACCTTTTCACTCTATTTCTGACCGATTCTCTTGACAAGTGTCAGACGAAAAGCTTCGAGAATGAATACTCTACTTTCTGCAATTTTCAAATTCTGTACCACAAATCAACTCTTCAAATATTATCTTGTTAAACCGGCAAAAAGAAGGTGAAGCATGTTTTTACTGCTTTCAATCCTGCCGATTGCAATTTGAGTTGGCTTAGTAGAATTTCTGTGCTTACTCTTAACCAGTTAATGAGACCAGTTTCGTTAATTTTTATGGTTACAAAAAAAATTATGTATCTTTTGTGACTTATTGGCGAGTGCTTTTAAAGGCTTGTGCGATAATACAACTGAATAAGTACATGTGTATTGCACTGTTTCTTTTTTCGTTTCCCAAATTGTTTCTCCCGGTGACCGACAAGCTGAAAAACTGCAAAGGGTGTTTTTTGAAAATCTTTGATGTAACTTGACAAGGGAATCGAACGCTGGTCTACCGACAGCAAAACAAACCCTCTAACCCTCTAATACCCTACATTTGTGAGGTTCCCGATCAAAAAACAGTTTTTATTCGTTAGTGATACGGAACTGTTATTACATAGGGCACTGGCCGACCCTGCCAGCGTCGCCCGGCTGGGGCCCTCCATCAGTAATGACGGGGTTTAGCATTTCGGTTCAACCGGATGCGCCGGCTTGACGCATCGGGCTTTTGTATAAGCAGTAGCGAAAAGTGAAATGATTTTAATGCACTTTCAAATTTCTTGCACACGAAATTGTGATCATCTTATTCTCTCAATCATGACTGGCAATGCTCACTAAAAATCTTGTCGTAAATTATTGCTAATTTTAATACTTGTGAGAGAAAAGAGATTGTACATATCAAAACTGATTGTAGCGACAAAATGGCGGTTGCTTTCACAAAGAAAAAAAAAACTATTTATTGGTAACCCTATTTCCCTATGTGTTGCTGCCTCTTTCCTATTCATATTTGTGGTATTAACTTCCTAATTTGGCTGCGCTATTTGTCTTGTTTTCGGCATAGCGACAAAAGCGGCTCTTGCTCTCTCTATATTCAGTTTTACCAATTGTCGTGGTTATGGTTTTATGTTGACTTTTTCTTAAACTTGGGATTTTATTACAATGCTGTAGAGTAAGGACGTAAATGACGTAAATACCTTAACAGGTAGCATATCAGCAAAAGAAAAAATCTTTGCTTTATGGTATATACAATGGCGTCGCCCGAAGAGCCCCCATCAGTAACGTCGGGATCGAGAGTGTCGGTTCAGCCGGCCAAGCCGGCTTCTCCTATCAGGCACTTGCGTGAAAAGTTACCAAAAGTTTATGTGTTTTCTGCACATTAGATTTTGATGACTTTTTGTGCTGCCTTTCCTAAAAGAATATCTCGTTTCAAGATCCTGGCTATGCCTTAGGTCCATGAGTTCTGTTCATTGCTAACAGGAACTCAAGGGAGCCTTGCTTTTTCCGTAGTTGGAAATAGGAATTACATTTCCGATTTTAAGCTATTCTAAAGCAAAATAGCAAAAATGTCTTTCCTCTGGTGTGATTTCATACAGTCGCTGGCTACGCATTATGTAGCATGTTCTTTTCTCCTTGCTTGTCGTGCCCTGGGCAGTTAAAAGAGTCCTTGCTTTTCCTCAAATGTTTGGTTTGATCCTGGTAGCTCCATAAAGCTATCATAAAACAAAATACCAATAATATCTTCCAGGTGGTGCGATTTACCACAGTAACGTTGTTAATTTTAATTTCGCCTCAAACTTTCTCAAGTCCCTGCTAGCTGCACGTTATGATTTATATTCGTTTTCCCTTGCTTAGTTAGGCTCATTCATTCATTCCTTCCTATGACAACCTCATCAGAAGTTGCAGTTCATCAGATATCGATTGAGCATAGGGTTGTCAACATCTGTTGGGTTGCAAGGAGGTCCTGTTGATTTGCAGTCATTGACAATGTGGTATGAGGTTTGGGGTTCTCCACACTGGCATAGATTGTCATCACCAAATCCCCATTTCACCATTGAGTCACCAAATTTCCTATTCCGGTTCGCATTCTATTTAGTTGGACCCAGGATTTCCGAGGGAGGCCATGTTCTAGGGGTTTGTTTGACCTGTCTTGGATGTGTGGTTGCAGTTTGTGTGGTATTGGTTCTTGCTGGGAGTCATAGATTCCAGAAATGGGCGAAGAGGTTGGCTAAAAGTCAACAATAAACTAATGTATCTGCAGAGGCATAAAAAAATTTATGTTTTTATTTTTTCGATACTGTTTTGTAATTTGACTTAAAATTCAGGGGGGGCACGGCCCCTTTGGCCCCCCCTGGCTACGCCTATGCATGCTTGTAAAGAAAAGTAGTCAAAATGCACCAAAGAGCTAACTTTGTTTAACAATTGCAAGTTTGTTAGGTCAAGTAGGATAATTGTTCGACCAAAAATGAAACATCATGTATGACAACCAAGTTTTGATCAACCATTATAAACTAATCCTTAGCCCTAAGTAAGTGGAGTCACATATTGCTGGAAAGGAAATTTGCTAAGCTTTCAAAGGATAGTAGTTGTTAGTACCTTACTATAACGTTGTTGTATTAAAGTCACCTGTTTTTACTGAACTCACTACTTTCGGAAGAGGTAAAAAGTTACACCACAGGTCTTAAAGTTCAATTTTTATAGTATAAAAACTAATACTAATTGTACATATTGTATGCTATCGGAATCGCATTGAAATAACCTTTAATTTGTTGGAAAAAGTTTGAAAATCAGTTGAGAAATGAGGTCACAAATCAGTTTTTTAGTAAACTGATTTTGCAAAAAGGTTGCAATTTTTGAAAACATTTGATATTATGATCTGCGGCAGCGAAGATTTGTGTTAATCATAGGAGATGTATTATGACATCATAGACCCAGTTTAAGCGTGCAAGGGAAAAAGAAAAGAAAAATGCGCAGAGGGCTTAAAGTGCTTAAATAAAGAATTGCTCGTAGCATTATCAAATAGACTTTAATCGTTTTAAAGTTGTTTTTTATGAAAGCACCTTATCAATATCTTCTAGAACAGGGGTGGGCAATTGTTTTGGCTTGCGGGCCGCATCGCTGTCACGGAAGCTAGCTGAGGGCCGCACTTTTTAACGAACGCATTGGTATATTATTCTAATTGACTTGCATTTTAAATTTGGTTAAAACATTAAAAACCAACAATTATTAGACAAATGAATCAAAGTAGTTTTATTCAATTGAAAATGCAAGCACATGTAATTTTCAAAGTCAATCAATGAGAAAAATCCACCCAATCACATTCTACATTAATTAATTTTTTTGAATTATTTGCTTTAGGCTTTCGCGGGTCGCACAAAAGTTCGTCGCGGGCCGCAGTTTGCCCACCTCTGTTCTAGAAGAACGTTTGATCGCGTTTGTGCAGCGAGTACTTTTTGAGAAAAACAAAAAACAGATTGTGCAATGAATCGTTGATTGTGACGTCATTTTAGACCCCAAGGAGATAAAAGTTTTTGAAATGTGATAAGTCGGAAGCTGGTTTTTGTTTGAGCAAATAGCCGTTGTCCTCTGTCAAGTAATGCAATTTCTAAAAAAATTATTTTTGATTATGACGTCACCATGTCGTCACGAATACTCTTATGGCACCCACCACGGGGAGGTGATCAATCGTGCCAAGTTTGATGCTTGTACCTATAGCAGTTTCAGAGAAGTTAAAACAGACAGACAGAATTGCGCTTTATATATATTAGAGGAAATGTAAATTCCATCCAAAAACGTTCAACCTTGTTTTCAATGCCTACGCTACCTAAGGTTAAGCGCGGCTAGCTATATAATTATTTTGTCAAGAATACCGTTTTTTACGACTTTTGCAATGAACGCAATTACGTATTAAACAACACATAGTTTTCTATTTGATAAAATGCCTGGAAATGTGGGTTAACGCTGGAGCAGAAATTAAGTTGTAGTTGTCATTATTTTCCACAAATAGATTCGTTTAAGAGCATAAATATGCATGATAAGCGGCACTTGTTGGGAGAAAATTTTCTTTGATACAGCTGCCAGCGTGGGCAATTTTCTTTTGACGTTTCAATGAATTACCACGTAAGCTTTTTCTGCTGAGAAAGTAAAGCAGCCTCCGTAACAAACCACAAATTTTCGTTCAGCTCGACTAGCTTGCGTGCTCACAGTTGAATTGAGTTAAGCAAAATGGCCTTGTTTCATATGTCATTTATTGTTGCACTACTGTGTACTTTAATGTTAGAGACGCCGTGGCATTGTGGTTTCAGATGCGATTTTTAGTCGAGTCAGCATGAGTTTTATGACATTCGCGCTTGCAATTGTGAGGTAGTTGGTTCGATGCTCTCATATAGATGTCCTGCCTTGTTGTGTCCTCCAAAAGATCTTTACATTGCTACAACACTATTCCTGCTTGATAGCAGTGCTTGTGGTAAATGTGCACTGTGAAAGTGGTGCCCGCAACTGCACAACGAATCAAGTTGTAATAGCGTAATCACAAAAAATTTGCAAGTGATTAGACAATAACAATGTTTAGACAGCAAATACATTGACAGCTCAATAAGCCTATTGAGGTAGCGTTTCGGTTTTGCATAGCAGTTATGAATATTATCGGCAGGCTGCAGCCAGTGCCAACGTAGGGCAAAAAATCAGTTAGAGAATGAAGAAATGGCTTAAAACGCATGAAGCAAAAGCTTTTTACATTTAGAGTGATTTATAGCGTTGTGCATTCAAGCGTGACCAACGCGAATATACTTCCATTTGCCACTGATGCTCATTCAAATCAAAATTTTAAGTGTAGCTGAATTATTACACTTTCCTACTGGAAACAAATAAATGAGCAATGCTTTCAATTAACAGCATCTTACGTTCGTGCCAAAGCAAAGACCACTTTCTACTTACACAGTGCATAAGCTGGGGCTTTCTATTTTTTGTTTACTTTGCCAAAAGGGTCAGATGTTTCGTGAGGTATTTATACAATATAAACAATCAAAATAAAACACACCAACTTGCGTCTGTCGAATGAATGGAAACTGGCATTTTGTACGCAACTGGCTCTTGTTACCCTTGTTAAAAGGATTAATCTGTTTGCTAAGGTTCATCTGCTTTCATTTTTATGTTTACAATTACACATTCTCAACCTTTTATATACCTGCAGTTTTGCTGTGCTATGTCATAAATAATTTATCGGGTCTAGCTTATTCCCGTGCTAGCCGATAAATGCATCTGCGACATAGACACTTTAGACAGTCACATTCTATTACTAGCCTTAGGCCATCAGGTCATTGATGTATAGAACTGCGGTCTCATCTAGATTCAGAATTTGAATTTTTCAGTTTAGTGTCAAGTATTTGTCTGTAGGTCACTAGTAAGCTAATTTAAGAGCTAGGAGGTATTCGGACGATATCAATAGCTTAAGGTGCGTGCTAAGCGCAACAAATGTTATGACGTCGATTGATCTCTAAACGACTGGTTTTGTCTAATTTCTACTTAACATGCGCATATCATAAGACGAACCAAAATTGTCAATTTAAATTCCGTGAATTTCATTGGCGCAATTTGCTTTTAATGCGATACAATATACGTATTTACCGACAGTAGGCTAGTTTGGCAGAGCTACGACAGGAAGGCCTGCAAGTTTATTACATGGGTCCTTTCATGTATAACAATTGGATACGACTCGTGAGCAGTACTTATTGTCAGTTGCCACACAAAAAGGTGGAGCTGTAATTTACAATGATGATGGTGGTTGATTTTGTTTAATCTAGATTCCAACTTGGAAAAAAGAACTTTTAAAACGAATTCATGCTAAAGATGAGGCAGTAAGACAATCATTTATATTTGGAGTACATGAAAACGAAGACGGCTCAATTTTAAACGAACACATCTTAAAAGTAAATGTGTTGCTACATTGTGTCTACATACGTGTGCAATTTAGCGGATCATACTTTGGGTTTAGTGACTGCGGGTTGAAGTCTCGTTCAACCTGATGCGTAGGGAGTTGGATATGACCATCGTCATTTCTCGCCAAGTGTAATGATATTGGGAAAAAATTATATACAAAGCGGGAAAAAGATTGTCAATTTTTTAGATCAGTTATATCATGGCTGCAATTCTGGGGCCAAATTCCTTTCTTATTTAGAAGGAGCTAGATTGCCCTGAAATATGTAAATCGTACAACTTTACTTTTAAAGGATTTTACCTCGTGGAGACCTTTTTTTAAGAGCTAGTGCAGTCTTTTTTCACTGGTGCAGTTTATATACCGTTAATTAACGTGCAATATATCTTAATTAGATATGCCGCATGTAATTCATAGTAAAAAGGTTACCGGTGACACTGCACCTTTAAAGTAGTTGTTTTGTTACGTGTTCTCTTCACATCACATCATTCAGTAGAATAAGATTTCGCATTATTAGAATAAGAGTGAGCTTGTTTGTTCAGCAATCAGATGCAAACAAGACGGATGCTCCGTCAGATTTTGTTACATATTTCATCATCTTTCCCAGGTATCCGACAACATCTTTGTGCGAATGGAATTACAGCGAAAAATGACGTCATCACACTCACTGGGCAGTGAAAAAGTAAGAAATTTGAACCGTTTGGTGAATAAGATTAATATCGGGTGTGCCATGCAACCAACCCTGCATATATTGTTGGTAGGGCGCTTCGTTGCTACAGATACGCTTTTGTTTAAGAAGGCTTAATTTCTAAAAGTGCACAAACTCATTTTCTCGACAGCCGAAGACATATTTCAAGAAGTTTTGTTTGATTAAATAAATTATTTTTCAGCCCAAAACTGGTTCTTGAATATCGCTTTGACTGATGCAGTGAACTAGTGTTGCTGTAGAATTAATAGTTGGATATGTTTCTGAAGTTTTATCTCTCCCGACCTGTAATTAACAAGGCTGGGAATGGAGTTCGACCCACAATCATACAAACCAGTTGAACAATAGTTATTGACGTATACGTGTATAAGCACAACTCATTTGGTTTAGCATGCTGGTCTTGGGAATGGTGAGATCTAGAAGTAGGTCCAATTATTAATTCTCTTTGATGCAATAATACAGCGTGTGATACATACAGTGCAGATAAATTGTGATCACTTCTATATAATAAGATATATCGTTAGATGGTCTGGTTCAGTAACTCCTAATTATAGTGAAACCCTGCATAATTAGGAGGATATTCTGGTACACCAGGTATTGTAGAAACTGTATGGAATGTTGTTGTTCTTCCGGTGTCAAGTAATGTATGGAACAAGCAATATAAAAATGCTTTTTCATAAACTTTTCGCTTGGCAGATATCTCAAGCTTCATCAAAAAATAGTGGTCAGGGTAGTATTCCAAACCTGAGCGCGAATAAGCAAATAACACTGTAATTTTTTTCAACTGACAAAATTTAAAACGAGGTAAATACGAAAAAGGTTGGTCGGTATCGCGGCTGAACTAAAACATGATAAATTTACAAATAATGACATGGCTGTAAGTAAAAGATGTTGAATTAATAAGCTTGTAGCTCCTAACTATAGCATGGACTACACCTTGTTGTATCATTTCATGATTGCTATGGAAAAGAACTATTTTGTTATACCATGTTGTGCGTTCATCCACTATCCCTGCTGCAGCAGAAATAGTGGGATTATGTTTTTAAACCCACTAGTGGTGTTCAACCCGGTGTCGAACCTTATTCGGATGGTAACAGTAAAACTCTTACCGTGGGAACTTTGGAGTGATTGTAACGTTTTAAAATCTAGCCTTATGTGATGTTTTTTTATGAAATGATCCAAATCGAAGTTGTTATTGAGAGACAACGGATACCAAACCCCCAAGCTCGTCCACTGTAAATTTAATCACTGGTTTATGTTTAGGCGAATTTGCCTTTGCCCCGTCGTCACCACAGCGAAGTGATTACTGAAGAATTACCCAGCGAAGGTATGGTGGATCGATTAAAAGGTCAATTTGGAACGGAAACGCGTCGTAGTACGTCATTGGTGACGTCATCAACGCCAACAATAGACTACTTGGAATTGGATAAAACACGATCTACAAGCACGAGCGATGCGAAAGGTGGGTTGGAGCGCGATTAATTTTTGGAATTTTGTAACTATTCTTTGGAAAGCAGGTACAGCCTGATACTGGTAGCCAGTCCACACCCCACCCCTAATCAACATCAAGCTAGGGTACAGTGACAATGCATTTCGATTCAGACATAAGTGCAAGGTGCATACTAGTAGCCCAACCACCAACGAGGCGGACTGTGATTGGTAGATGGACAAAAGCCGCCTCATACGACGTGCTTGGTGATCAGCTTCACCATTTTAGTCAGGTGAAGCATAAACCTCAGATGTAGTAGGAAATGGTAACGTATGCGGAAAATTTCTATGAATGCTACCCTAGTAACCCTCCCCAGTAAGAATGCGGGACGAGAAGTTCTATTATGTAATTGCGTTTTTATTTCAACAAAGACAACATGTAAATTGGTCGAACTTACTATTTTTCCGGTTGCTAAATCCCTAAAATTTTGTACAACAGCATTGTTTTACCTCTTAAATTCGTCAAACCGGGGGTCGTATTTAGAAATTTTTGGGAAAGAGAGTTTAGCGTAACGAGAGGAGTGCCTGCCGAGAAAAAGATCATCGGTTGAAAATCTCGAAAAGTAAGGTTTTCCAAAATTTGTGGGGACTTCGTCCTCCTAAGTAGGTTTGGATTAATCTCCCAAGCCCGTATCTTGATATTTGAAAAACATAATTTTTTGTAGAAGCATAAAAATATGATTTATTCGCAATTCTTAGTAAAAAGAATAAAGCCAAAATGCCGGTAAACATTTTATTAAAACGTTTTGCTTTTACCGTAAAAGCATCATCAGTTGAATAAATGGTTTTCTAAGACTAGGCTAAGACAAATATATACTGAAAGCTAACCGCTGCACAACTAAATTTAGTATGGTTATCAGAATTATGACATCACACGATGATAAAACAAAGCTAACTGATGATGCTTTTAGTGTAAAGCGAAACGTTGTAATGAAATGTTTACCAGCATTTTGGCTTTATTCTTTTTAGTAAGAGCTATTTTTTGTGTTTTTGTTTTGTTGTAACCTATGCAAGCTGTTCTTGCTTTGTATTTGATAACATAAACCTTATGTTATAAGGTATAAAACGATGGTTGGTTTCCAATGGTTTACAGCAGGGGTGGGCAAACTTTTTAGCCGGAGGGCTGCATTGACCATTCAAGAGTTGGCCGAGGGCCAGTGCCTAAAATCTTGCAATAACTGTATACAATGCAAGAGCTTGCAATAATTTCTTGCAATGTCGTATTACACAGTTTTGAAAATGGTCTCCAAAAAAAAAGGTCCTCACTCTCTGTTTGGATGGAAAATGCGTCAATTCAAATTAAGAATTGCGCAGCGTCTCTTTCAACGATGGCTTCTACTGTTTTGGCTCTTTAGTACGGAAAGTGTCGCCACCCCTGTCACATCAAATCAGATGCAAAAAAGTTTCTACAAGTGTTGGCGGGCCGTAGGTTGCCCACCCCTGGTTTACAATTTGTTTATTTGTGCAGATTTTTCTAAAGAAAACAATTGTTCATTGCCAAGTAGCCACTTGGCGACACTGTCCCACCTGAATTCCGTTCCATTACAAGAATCCCGGAACCGGAATCACATTTTGCTCCGTTCTATTGACGTCATGACTCCCAAAGGCTTTACACGTTGTGTGCCCAAACCCATCGTTAAAAAGTCAGCACCTGGAGTAGCATCGCTTGCTTTAGTTAAAAAGTCTACGTCTGAGGTAACGTCACCTCCTTTGATTAAGAAATTTTCTGCTCCTGTTCTTAACAAAGGAAAACCCCCTCTCCCGTGTAAAAGTGACCTCGTTTTAAAGTTACCTTCTCAGTGTATTCACACCCAAAAGTCAACGACCCCACCGACAACAGATAGCGAAGCAGACTTTGTTACGTCATCGACTCCTCCACCTCCAATCTTCGATCGAACAGTTGTGACGTCATCGGCTTCTTTGAAGACCCTTAAGACAAGGTCATCATTGGATGATGCTGTTGATAACGATAGTTTTACTCCCAGAGTGTCCAAACCAATCCCCAAAAAAAGAACCACCAGGACTCCTTCCGCTACCCCAACTGAGCAAAGCAAAGATTCTGTGTCATATGTTCTGCCAGCGTTGCAATTGGCTAGTTCATCTCGTCATAATGAAAACCGTGAACCAATTGACGGATGCCACGTCATTAAAATTTCTGATAATAGAAAAAAGGATACAAAAATAGGCGCTGATATAATTTTTTCTCCGCCAGGTGAATATAAGGAAGATTTTGTTAAATCAGAAGTTATGTCTTCAGATGTTGTGGAAACACAACATACTAAAATCATTGACGTGATAGAGTCCAAACCAGGAAAAATTAACTCAGAAATCAATGTAGCAGAAACCAAAACTTATTCCACGACTCAACAAAACGGAGATGGCAGTCAGGTTACAAAACTGGGCAAAACTAGTTTGGATTCTTCTTTTGCGCCTCAAAATGCGATCGCTTTAAACGAAATCGTGAAAAACTCCCGCTCTTTTCAAATTGTTCCATCCAACGCCAGAAAGCTAGCACAAAATAATAAAGAAAAAAGCGAAATAGCGATCGCCTCGGTGTCTTCTAAACACAATATTCCAGTTACCTGCGATGATGCTGTATTGAAGACATCTCACCAGCTACCTAATAACGGTTCCAATGGCCAAACTTCGAATGCTATTGTAACTGAGCCAGCAGTAGTTGCAGTTACACGCTCGAAACCTCTTGAATCTGCATATTTATCTGCGAAAGATGAAAAGGCGAACGAAGTAAAACAAAAGGAAGTTATAGAACCTGCAAAATGCCAGAAAAGCGCCCCATTTCCGCGGCCTCGTCTCAGTGGGCCTGGTGTAGTGAGTACCAAGAGCTTCGGCGGAAAAAGCTTTTTAATAGATCCGAGTAAATTTAAGAAGTCTACAACTTCTACAACCGACAACAGTTCTAAGGTATTTTCTGCTGCTTATTTGTGTTTAATTTAGTTTAATACGTTGTTACTGCATCTACATCTCTTCATTTATGGTCAGGCACAGTCGTAAAGTGATTAGAGGGTCTACGTCACAGTTTCCATAGACTTTGGTTCAATTCCCTTATCAAGTCAATCTGACGATTTTATAAACGGTATTCACAGGTTTCCTGCTTGGCGCTCCAAACGGAAGGGATGGTGTGGAGAAGAAGCCTTCCTACTGTGTCCTTGTTAAAGGCACTTTACGTGGTACCTCCATGTTTGTGTAACTGACAGAGGGTGAGGTAGAGCAGTATGTTCGTCTCCGTGACTCAGTTTGATCTAACACCAACAAAAAGAGGTTGAAATGTAAACACGAACAATTGAACATAAAAAAATACATAACCAACTCAAACGAAGACGATGACTTCTGGTGGTACGTACAGTGACCTGTGCTGAGACCCATTTCGGAGTCTTCATTCCTTGTACAATCACAGCAATTAAAAGACAAATGATTGTGTTCTTGTATCGGTGTTAATTTTAACTTTTAGAACTAATTTTTTAACATCTAATTTTCAGGTATCTGTCGGAGCAACTGATTGCCCTAGTTCTCAGACAAAGGTTGAAAATTCTGTTTCAAGCGGCAAGCGTAAACTGAGAGCAGATCAGATCACTGTGATTGGTGGATACGTTAAGTTGAGCCGAAGCTCCCTGTCGAAGCCGGACAAAACGTGCAAGAAAATCGTGAGTAGTGATCAAGATGTGCTTTCATAATTGTGATGTTCTCTCCTCCTCTTGGGATGGCGGCGTGGTGTGAGCATTCAGCTTCACATATCAAGTCCAGTCATGAAAGTAGAAACAATGTTGATCAGGTGGAAATAGGGCTGCAGTCGCTTGGTGATCGCGTGAAACAAGCTGTGGTGATAACGAGGTTTAAATTACAGTAATATATGTGCGATAACCTCCGCCTTAAACATTGAATATTGATGTTGTTTTCAGCGAGTGAAATTTGAAGAAAGTTTACTGGAGTCGGTGTATCACTACCCATCAGAAGAATCATTGCTGAATGAGGGGGCTACACCTGTAACAACGTCACTGCATACTCACCCTCTACCTTCACGGAGTATGTACAAAATATGTTGTTGCTATCTTGCCATCACCAGAATAATGAAGGTGATCATCCACCATGCCGCGTGAGGCAACTATCCTGCTGTGGCAGCACACTTCGGTGGTGGTGCTATCGGCTTTATATTTATAACTGGGTCAAAATGGTTAGGACGTTTACTTTTGTCGTGGTAGGCTGAGTTTTGATTCTCGGGTCAGGTCGTTCCAAAGAGTTTTAAAAATTATGTTCTCAGCTCCCTCGTGTGGATTTCGACATTTAAATGGCAATGAGAAAGAAAGTTAACTTGCAAAATGTCCAGAAGGCCATCCCCTTTGTTGGCTTCCATTACTTAAGCAGCTGCGTGGCCAAAGGCTAATCGAACGGAGATTGAGGTCGCACTGGGCACAATGGCACGAGTGTGGTAGTTTCGAGTAAATTATTTTTACTCTGGAAAGTGGTCGAGTAGGTTCATGGCGACAATGATCGTTGGTTCGAACCTCACAATGGCTACGTTGTTGTTTCTTTGGGAAAGGCACTTTTTGGAAATTTCCCCTGCTTGCTTGCAGACTTGGGGTAGAAATGTGCAACCAACTACTAAGCGGGTCTGAGCACAAGATGTTTCATGCCTAGCCGCAAAAGGTTTTTCCGTGACCGGAGAATAAAAATATGCGACTGTACGATACCCGAAATGGCTGCTGGTTGCTCTTTACCCGATTGGCTCGTTCCTGCTTGATTGAGTTTGCGGCACGGAATTTAGGTGTTCCACTTCACACCTTGCCTTCAATCTAAGAAAGAAAATCACTGCCAGAGCAATGACCTAGTTGTGGTGATACTAAAGAAATCCGCTTCTCTTCGAGTCTTATATGTTTGGTCTTTTTGTATTCGTAAAATAATACCTTTAGATGCCAGAAGACTGCATTGGCTCATCTCCTTTTATTTTAATATGTAGTTCTTGAACCAAGTCACAGCTACAACTGGTTTGTAAAGTTTTTCTGTGTCAGCCATTGAATTTGAACATACACATACGAACAGCATACCAGGTACCAGCAAGCCATTGTAAAGCATTCTTCATTGATACACGATCTCATATAATCTTTCACCTTCAATGAGAGCCCAGAGTCTACTTTTGCAGTCGTGTAGCGGTGAGAGCGTCCGCTTTGCGGTCGGTAGAGCTGGGTCCAATTCCCTGTGGAGTCGTAGTAAATACTTTAGAATGGTATTCACTGATCTCCTGCTTGTTCAGGAATAGGTGTAATGTGAAGGATGAAATATAAAACTGATTAAAGGAGTGCAATGAACCTCAATGGATTGAGCACGTAGCCATTGTTGGCACCACAACTACGATTCCAGTGTCCAGTCACTTTTGTGCAATAATTATGTTGAATATAGCTGACTACCGCATGCGCTTACGTGCAACTACTCCAGAGAACGCGAATCAGTTCACTCTTAATTGAACAAACAGCAAAATTTTGATTTTACAGGAGACAGTCATTTAGACAAGTACACAATCAAAAGCCTTTTGGCGAGACATGAAGAGATCACCAGCGGTGATGAAGATGATGACTGAGCGGGATTTGGCGGCGAATGCATCACAACGTGAAACTGCTCTTTTATTGTTATTGACGGTACAGAAATTCAGTGATGTTTTGATAGAAATGTTCTTCTAAATGTTATTCATCCTGCATTCATCAATGCAAAATAATTTGGCAAACAAGATTGTGTAGTTTGGCTGCTCTTTCCTGGGAATGGATGTATAGCGCGATATCATTGGAGCCTCAGAGGCCGTCATGCTTCTATCCTTTGCAAAGCACAAAAATAAAATCATGGTCTTTTTAGCTCTTTTCTATTTCACGCTATATTATTGCTGGTAACTACGCTAAGAAAAGCTTTTTAAACTACTGTTTAGGTCATGCATGGGCAACCTACGGCCCGCGGGCCAAATCCGGCCCGCCAAGGCTTCTCATCCGGCCCGCCAATAAATTTTCTAGGGCTGTAGGCCTATGTAATATATCGATATTCATCAATATAGGTATACATTTTTTATGGATATCCCTGTGCAAACAAAATTGAAAACACATTGCATGTAAAATAGCATTACATGAATACAATCCAAACCCCACAAAAATATGTACCTAGATTACACTTAAAATCACAATTACGGCTCCGGCCCTCAGTCAAGTTCCAAATGCACATTTTGGCCCCCAGTGACAAAAGGTTGCCCATGCATGGTTTAGGTGTTATTTTGTGTTCTCATTTTCTTTTGAGAAAGTTTCTTGATGTGTGGTATTAGAAATATTGCTCTTTTTTTCCAGTAGTTTCGTAAATAATTATTGGACCTTAGTGATATTGTTACTTTTTTTGACTTTCCGTTTGGTAAATGAAATCATTTGCTTACAATGTGATATTTAAGTTCTTTGGTGATATACAGTATAATAGATGTGATTTTTTATCCGGTAATTGTAATTTTTCAAAAATCTTGTTAAATTGTGGTGCACAATTTCCCTCAACCTTGCAGTAATCATCGCAGAAATGCTGAGTCTCGCTCTTGGCTAAAGAGGAATTTTTTCGATCGCTTCCAAACTCTCATGTTAGGGTTCTTCAAAGCTGACCGCGGTCCTATACACCGAGTTATTTGATTCTCGCTCTCTTTCCTGATTATTCCCTTTTTTGTTGTTTGGGAGTCAATCCACTTTCACATGGCAATCGGAACTAAGTCAAAGCCTAGTGGTGGTTGCCATAACAACGATGCCGCTTTGCGCAATGTGTTGAGCGACAAGCTTGTAATCGAAAGGCTGCGAGTTCAGCGCTCAAGGCGTTTTGACGGATGCTTCCTGGCTGACCGGAATCGTCGTTTGCATTAATGCTAATGCTCCTCATTCAGACTATGGCTTGCTCTGGCCGCAGTGACGTGTGTTAGTGACTGGTGACTAGGGGGCTCTTTTGCGATATCCCAAGCTCTTCGTTCATCTTGTATTAAATGAGTTGAAGAAATTCTAATGAGTCGCTGTTTTTTAATGTGAAAAAAAAGAATTGCCGTAACGGTCGCCTAAGTAGAACCTTTTTGTTCTTGCTTTCACTACATTCTTGTCTCTGCATACCTTCTGTTTTATCTTGTAGCTTTCTTCCACAGATTTAACCTATTTTAATCTTGCCATTTATAGAAAAAAATAGTTAATTTTTCAGTTTTTTCTCATATTGCTCGTTGTATTGTATAATGTTTGCGTTTTATGTTTTGGTAACGTAACTGTCAACATCATATGCATATTTTAGAAAAGAAACAGCTTTTATTGTTGCAATGTCGATTTTATACTCCATGATTCCATATACACATCCTCTCCATCGTCTCTCTTCTAAAAGAAAATAAAATACACCCCTGGTCGTTATGTGCAGTGTTCACTGCTACATCTATTTGGGTGAAGGGTTACCGGGTTGGGCGGTCCACTAATTGCCCCAACTTCAAAACCGATTTGTAAAATATTTTTTGCAAAAGATCATTTTCATGCTGGATATATTTTGATTGCACACTGTCATTGGGGAAGTCATAGGTTATTCTAAAGATACCAACAATTAAGCTGGAAAAGAGTAATCAAACCCCAGCGGCAGGATAGTCTATCTAAGCGACTTTACTCCATATCTGTAAGTGTTGAAAAGAGTCTGCTTTCTATTCGAATAAGAAACTGAGGATGCGTTAGCGAAATCGATTTTTCTTATAACAAATAAACGTTTAAGCTGATTTTATTACTGTTTATTGATAGCAGACTCTTTTCAACCCTTTTTTTAAAGATAAATTTTTTGATAATCGGTAAATTAACTGCGATTGCGATGAAATTAGTTTAATTGTATTACGTTGTATGTTTCTATTAGCAGTTAGTGTAAGGTTTAAATTGTAAAAAAGACTCGAAGAGGCGATTGCGTGAAATTTTCTACCAGGGCTATCAACCTGTGTATTGCTGTTTGAAAATATGCCTCAAATTTGTTTAGCGTCCATCTGCTTGTTAGGTTTGGGTGTGAATCTTGATGCTTTGTATTCTACTAAAGCGGTCGACGCGTGATCCATACTTATGCTGTCTCTGGTAGAGCTGGCTCGCCTGCAATGGCGCTGTGAACCTGCATATAGTTCCTTTGTCCAAAGGTATTTAGTATGAGCTTACAAAGTGATAGTTGGAGCTGGTTGTACCTGGTTTCTTGCACCATTTTATGGAGGTTCCTTTCTCAATGGCGTTGAAGATTTTCTATCGACATAAAAATGTGAAAGCTTTCTTGGAAAAACTCCAAAAATGGATTTTGGGACACGGGAACTTTTTCCCTTTTGGGAATTTAGAGAAATCGGGAAAAGCTTCTACCTAGTCGTTTAGGAAATGTTTTTCACACTAGACTCCCTTTTCTCGCTTTCGAAGCTAATTTTCAAACACCTTTATGTGCAGCCATCATGTAGTTTGAAAGGGCGAGTCACTACTGGCCCAGGGTTTTTTTGCAACCACTAACCCACATTTTGGCTTACTAACTATTGCTTTTTATTTACACTTCATGTGACTTTTTCAATATTGTCAATGTAACATCACGCTTTAAAATTCATATTGCAACACACATGTGGCTCTACATTCTTTTCTTGAAGTGAATTTATTTCTGTTGCCACCACAACCAGAAAAATAAAATCGCTTGCAATTCATTGTTGTGTAGTTGTAGTACCTGTAGAAATAAGTAAGGTTTACGGAAAAATTAATAATGTGCTGTTTGTGGACTTGTTATTAGCAGCATTATCGAGTGAAGTGAACTACAGTTGATGGCACAATGGTCACGCGTTGGAATCTCACGATGGTTTGTACGTTGTTGCGTTCTAGGGAAAGGCTCTGTGGCATTGCTTGGCTGCACTCTCTGTGATAGAATTGCACAGTGCTTGCAATTCTGGCAACTTCGATAGTAGTGATTATGTTTTAGTGCCACCAAGTGGGCGTTCTCGTCATCGGAGAATTAGAAACATATAACCAGTATTTTCCGTAGCTAGAGTGACTGGAAAACCAGTTTGCCAAAGCTATTTTCTTCGGCTTTTGCGTCAGTTTAAATTATTTTTCCGTACTAGTACATTTCCTGTAAATATTTCACTCTCTTGGAAGCAAATCATCTTCCTTTGGTCTACAAGACGTAAGTAATAATTCGCTAGCTCAACTAACGATTGAGAACTAAGTTATATCCTTACCTGTAATCTCTGTCTTAATTGTCCTCAAGATTATATTGTGCATAATTAGAAGGATATTCTTGGTACACCAGGCATTGTAGAAACTGTAAGAAATGTTGTTGTTCTTCCGGTGTGAAATAATGTATGGAACAAGCAGTATGGAAATGCACTTGTTACCAACGGTTCGCTTGGCAGATATGCCAAGTTTCATCAAAAAACAGTGGTTAGGGTGGTATTCCAAACCTGAGCGCGAGCGGCAAAAATCAAGCAAATACAGTAACACTGTAATTTTTCTCAACTGATAAAATTTAAAACACTAAAAAGAGATAAACATGTGGAACAGAGACCCTTGGGGTAGTCTCCAAACCAGAGACAGATTGGTGTGAAGCTGTTTAACAAAATGGATGAAACGCGTCCCTTGCACTTCCTTTCTTCTGTCGTCTAAACTTTCGTACACCAATCCTTTGATAAACGTATATTGACCATAAAAAACTAAAACTTAAAATTAAGGTTTTACAATTGACAGAAAAACAAGATGGGATGGTAGTGGCGACGTTGGCGTTGTTACCGGTGTAGCGGTGAAGCGGTTTCAAGCTAGTTTGGCCCCTAAGTACCTTCTTTAGTACAGCTCCACAAAGACGATCAACAAAAGAACAATTTATCTACTTGGTTTCTTACAAGCTTCTTTTGACACTTTCGTCTTTTGCTCAAACGTGCAGGTTTACAAAACAACGTAATCCTTCCTGCTACGTGTCTACTTGAGAATGATGTAAGATATGATAGGAAGGCAGTTTTCGCAGCGTCGCTTTAGGGTCAACTTTGCCAAATTCAACTACTAATCAATAAAAACGATACCTCGAGTAAAACACACATAACAACGACACAACGCGGGTTCGAATCACAGATTGACTGCGCGAAACTATGGATTTAAAGCATTAGATGTTGCCAGATATTGTAACAATATTTACACATGGGGTAAATACGAAAAAGGTTGGTCAGTATCGCGGCTGAACTAAAACGGTAGCTTAGTTGGTCTCAACTTTTAAAGATGCGGGAGTTACTCCAATCAACTGAATAATCTAACTGCACAACATGTTCGCGTAAGGCAGATTGCTCTGGTCTTTGATCTTTGATAGCTCGTTTTTTTTCAGCCAAACGAGATTTAAGGTCTCGTTCGGTTTGCGCAATGTAAACTTATTCGCAGTTAGAAGAAGGGACGTAATAAATTAAACAAGTCTTCATTAATATGTGGATCCTTGGGGGAGGGTAAAACGTGACCAATGGTACGAATAGATCGCATTGCTGCTCGGACTCCTGCCTAGTTTAAAACTTTTGCTGCTCGCACTCGTGGTTCGAATACCAACCTGAGCTCTGTTTTTTCTGATGAAGCTTGACGTATCTACCGAGCATTTTTATATTGCTTGTTTCACCATATTATTTTGCACCGGGAAAACAACAACATTCTTTGCGGATAATATTCGGTAATGGAGAGTCATCTATCTAGAACTAAAGTCTAGTCCAAAATTACATCTCCGTTTTTACTGATGTTTCCTTATAATGCTAACGTATTGACTGGTCTTCATTGAAACCAGAATCGCAATTTAGAGCGAAGTCTGGATCATTTCGTATCTATTCAATGATGAAGACCGTAATTCCCAGCAATAGCTTGGTGTTCTCAGCGGCTAATTCATCGAATTACACCACTAAATTTGGTCATATTACTTGAGGGCGCTATTAATTGTTGTTTCTAAAATTCATCTCGCTTAAGTTCTCAACGTTCAGTCACCGAAAAATGAGCAGCTGATTGGGGACCCAGTCGTCTATGGCGGTGTTACCGGTTAGAACGTCCTTTTATCAAAAGCTTCGGTTAACATACAGGTCGGCTGGTGCTGTTGTGGGCACGAATCCCGATCGCAGTCAGTTTTTTACTGATGCTGCTTCTGGTGGTGATGTACTGACTGCCCTCCATCACTAAATATATGTAATTAAATGTAATCTTAGCAAAACTGCTGACAGTGACACTGTTTCGACCTATCAGGTCTCTTCAGTGCAGTTGGTCACCGACAAGAAGCTAGAGGCTTTAATAAAGCATAACTTAGACCGCCACACTTGCGGGATCTATAAGTAGATCTAGTATAGTGCACTGAAGAGACTTGATAGGTCGAAACAGTGTCACTGTCTGCAGTTTTGCTAAGTGCATCGCAAGCCTCTTGCATTATTATAAATGTAATCTCTTTAGTCTATGCACTAAATCAAAGTCCATCAGGAAGAATATTGATGATTCAAGAAGGATGTTGATGATTGCTAGGGCAAAGTGGGCCTTGTATAACTATAGTAATAAACTACCTGTTTTGACAAAGACTTAGATGTGGGAGATTGCTATGTTGTTGTCCCTATGGGAAAGACACTTTATAAGTAATTAATGGATATTAAGGCATATAGGCTAACTGCAATCAGTTGAATAAAACATACCACTTCCACGACCGTTCCCATTAGAACTCGTCAGGTGGACTCAGGAATTGAACCGACGATCACATGAATTGCTTCATGCGGTTTATTCCACTCCGCCATCGGTCCTTTCAACCTATAATTCGTATTATAACGTAATAAAGGCACTGGCTTGGCTGGGAATTAAAAGCATAGATCGCATCAAGCTCACTGTAGTGAGCGTGCACCATATATAAGCTTAAAATTAACAGCATCAGTTGAAAGGACCAATGGCGGAGTGGCATAAACCGCATGAAGCAATTCATGTGATCGTCGGTTCAATACCTGAGTCCACCTGACGAGTTCTAATAGGAACGAAACCGGTCGTGGAAGTGGTATGTTTTATTCAATTGATTGCAGTTAGCCTATATGCCTTAATATCAATTAATTAAAAGTAATATCTTAAACAGGCTAACACCAGCTCCTATAATTCACACTTTATAAGGTAATTTTCAAACTGTAACAAATTTTAACAAGCCGCTAATTTATCAGAATTCCAAGCATTAGGCCAACGAGCGAAGTGTGAATTCCAAGCCAGGGGTAAGCCATTACCTTTTTTAATACCATGATGTCGACACGGCAATATATCTTACCACATTTTGATTTGCTTGTTGCACGAACCTGCTTCTGGAAGTAAATCACAACTCTGATTTGGAAGAGGAACTTTGTATTCAAAGCATCCTAAAATATACAGGTTGATTCAAAAAGAATATCTAACTAAGCTATATCCTATTAACGACAAACCCCCCGTGAACGAAGCATATATCAAATGAAAGGGGAGGAAAGTGTATTTTTAAAAATCAACATCACTTTGACGTCCTTAGCGCGCATATTCCTGTGACGCCATAGCTACGAATTTCCTAATTAATGAATAGAAAATTGTTTAAGACAATTGGTATCCATTTTTATTTAAAGCAGTTTTGCAATGGAAAAGAAGGTGAAACAATTACAAAAAAAGCAAATGGTGTAGCAAGTTATGAAGGGTAAGCTGTAAAACATTTTAAAAGTGTTCCATGTGCCCCCACCTGCTGCACGAACAACATCGAAACGACAATTGAACTCGTCCCAAACACCCCTCAGAGTGTCTTTGTCCGATGAATTCACTGCTGCCGTCATTTTCTGCTTTTGAAGTCATCTAGACCAGTCGCTCATAGTAGCAGAAAAACCATATATACCTTTGAAATAACTCCATGAGAAAAAGTCGCAGAGTGTAAGGTCTGGCATCTTGGCGGCCATAGATGTATTGCAAAGTCTTTGGGTCCTGTGCGACCTATCCAACGTTGAGGTAGAGTTTTGTTCAGAAAATTTGGAACATTTCGATGCCAATGTGCTGGTGCTTCGTCTTGTTGAAAGATGAAATTTTCAAAGATTTTATTGATTTTGGGAAAAAGAAGCCATTACTGTAGTATTTCAGATAAGTTTGTCCTGAAATTGTGTTTTCCTCGAAAAAGAAAGGCCCGTAAACTTTCTTCAAAAAAACGGCACAAAACATGTCAACATTCAGGAAATCGAGGTGATATTCTAAAATCTCTGATGTATTTTTGAGTCCCTATATTCGGACATTGTAAAAGTTAACTTTGCCCCTGATATGAAATGTGACTTTATCACTAACAATCAAACGTGGTAAGAAGTTATTTTTCACATCTCGTCAAATGGTGTTAATAGATTCCACGCGCTTTGCTCGGTGGCCAGCACGAAGGGCTTTCATCATATTCAACTTGTATGGTCGCAAGACTAAATGTCGTCACACGCCATAGAGTTGGTTGAGGGACGCCAAGTTCTTGGCTGGCATGGCGGGTGGACTTTCGTGTGCTTCGCAAAAATTTCTTGAACTTTTAAGACTGCCTCCCATGAAGTCCTTGGTCGCGCTGGGCTCTTCCTTTTACATCAGCAGCCTGTTCCTCAAATTGTTTCTGCCAACCACGAATGTTTTTTGGCACTTGGCGCAGCAACACCAAAACGCCATCAGAACGCGGGCTGCACTGAAATATCAGATTCACTTTTGCTGAACTGCAAAACACCGCAAGATTTTTGCTGCGCGCATATCATCACGTGCGGAATGAAAAAGAACACAACATAAACATGCTGGAAATGGCGAGTGGCGAATTATGACAACGCAGAGGTTTGCTTGTCTATGACGTCACAATCATATCACTTTGCTAAAATTTTATTTTCTTCCCTTTCATTTGATGTATGTATCATTCGTGGGCGATTTGTGATTTTGAAGAAAGAGCAAGTTGAAATTGGGGCATTCTTTTTGAATCACCCTGTATTGCAAACAATGCGGTTATTCAAATCTTTGGAATTTTTCGGGTTTTAGCGCTGTGAATTTGTGTCAATTCACTTTTTTTACATAATTTTGAGTTACTTTCCATAAAAACCAGTTTTCGATTCTCTTTCCACCTTCAGAAAAATCCCGCTTGCGTTCCTAGCTATCTTCTATTTCGCGTTTCTATGTACGGTGTACGTTTCTAAATCTAAACAGTGCGTAGCCAGCCTACTTACTTTCATTTCAAATTTTTTTCTAATCCTAGCGGCAAAGCAATTGTTCGAGGTTGCCATCAGCTACGCTACGCGGAGGCGGAGCGAAAAAAAGGCTTTTATTTTCGCAACCTCACGCAAAAATTTACCTGACTGCGCGAAAAAACTGAGACACCAAAGTGCGACTGTCAGAAAGAATTTCATCTTAACAAGTAACACAAAACCTTTAATTCTTCGAAGAATGAAGACATGTAAAGGAGTGTTAACCAGTATTATAAAAGCCCTTAAGGCGTAATTTGCGCAAGGTAACTTGTAATTTAGTGATGCACCAACGATCAACTAAAAGTATAAGTCCTGTGACACTGACATGCTGTCACAAGCTCATACAGGCATTTCAACCTATTTTCCCTGTAAATCAGGTTGCGAGGGAAGCAGCCCAAAAAGTGTCACCGCCACAGTCAGCTTTGAATGTGCCAAAGCGGTCTATTATCGATCGAGGCATAAATGTTTGTTGAAAATGTCCTAGACATTAGTACAGCCCTGTAGCAACCGCCAGTTTGATGACTGGCAATCGTACGTAAAACTGCCAATCTTTTCTTCTGCTTCTCTGTTGACCAAAATATTGAACTTAACTGCGCAAACAAAGAAATTAACCAAAAGCGCTGAAAAGATAGGGTGATAAAAGACAACTTTGGTCAAAAACACTATTAACACAAAATCCGGGTTCGAAACCGCTACATCCCCATTAGGAATAGGCAACCACAGTTTGGAATCCATACTTAAAAAGAGATACCCTGTTGATCGAAAAAGTTTAAAAAAGAGCCACCAAATGAATTTGTGGTTTACAGCATTTATCACATGATCAAAGGCTGGCTCAGTTATATCTTGATTCCCTGGAAAAACGCAGACATATAGCGGATTTTATTGATTATCCTATTTCAAAATTATTAATAACATTTCGATTTCAAATCACTCCATTTTTTTTCCTTTGCAAATAAATCCCATACTCTTGGTCACAACCATACATCTACAAAAAACGTTCACGTTTGAATTGCAGAGGTAATTTTTTCTCAATGTTTTATTAATGCTTGGAACAAATTGTCTTGGGAAGTGGTCAACAGTGTGTCTTCAACTCAGTTTAAACGCCTCATTTCAAAATATTGCTAATTTTCTTTGTTTTATCTTTTTGATTTATCTGCTAACAATTTGTTGTCATATTCAATGGTATGAAATTTCTTTTGTTGAGATTTGCTTATAAACGCCACTGGTAGTTTTCCAGGTTGATAAGCGCCTTCAGCACTCGCTTTGTTGTTTTGTTTCTCGCTTATAAGACGCTCTCCATCGATCGTAACCACTTGGAGCAATATTTGCATTTACCTTGTTTCATGGCAGGCAAGTTCTTTATACTCAGATTTGTCATAATTTCATTTGCGTAATTCGTACTCTGCTGAATGCTGTGTGTGTGAGTGGGCAGTGGGGTTGGGCGTCAACCTCCCCCATCAATACTCTAGGTATACAATTTTTTAACTTAATAAAAAATTCATGCAGCTGTTTTCCTAAAACTTGTTCTAGAAAAAAATACTTTTTTAGTGTAATTTTCTAAAATTTCTCCGGGGAAGCATGCTTCCTGACCCCCCTAGATTGATCGTGTCTTTGGCATTCTTAATGAGAGAAACCAAACCCTTCCCAAGGCAAATTTCTACGTACGCCACTGTGTGTAACTGAAATATTATTTGCTCTGTGATGCCTATTGTATTGGATCAGAAATACATTACATTTCCATTAAAATACATACTTAGTAGGAATATTTAAATCATTGTAGGCATAGTAAACATAAAATGCATATCACTATCTCCAGCTTCTTTTTTGTTTCAGCAACATCTTTCTTTTTTTTCCTGAGGCATTTGAGGTTGCATGTGCTCTGTTTGTTACGCTATTAGACTGTGCCACCGCGACGGTAAGACTGCTTCGTTCCACCACGATTCTACGACGCAGTGCCGTGTGAAAGCTGTTGGAGGCCCCCCAAAACTCCAGATGGGGCCCTTTGATATCAGCAAGCATTTAGGCAGCTGCGTCCTTTTTCGAGCCAGTTGCAAATTTGTCCCCTGAGCTGCGCTATTTCAAAACCTAACCAAGCTAAACTAATAATCTTAAATCAGGAAGAAGTTATTGCATTCTAAATAACTTGGATTGTCTAAACCAATCTAAACAAACTTAACGCATTTTTATTACACATTCAGCAAATAAGCAAACGCATGCACCGCAAGAACGGTATCAATATTCAAAAATTTTTTTTCGCACCTTTGCGGTGGCAAAAACATCAATGATGTCGTTGTAATTCAAACTGCGAACGCAAGCACTTTCAATAAATATTAAAGCCAATGATGTAAGTCTATCATCCATAGTTGTTGATCGATGGAAGGTTTTGATAAGTTTACTAAAACTTCTTTCTGCACTGGCAGCGGAAATGAGGCATGGCATTACCACTCGTAAAGCAATGAACAAATTTGAGTAAACTTCCAATAATTGTTTTTTCCAGACGTAATTAAGAAAATCTCTTATTGTTTTAAGACTTTCTTTATTTTCGTTGATGACATGTACAAAACGTCCCAGCTCTTCTTTTATTTCAAATGGATCGATGTCTCCCAGTTTATCATGAAATGTTTTACAAGCATCAAGAATATTGTTTTCATTAAATGCTCGCAAGAGATTTTCTTGGCAAAGCAAGAAATTAAAAATTTCGGTCACAAAATGCGTTTGCTCAAATCGATCATTCAGTGAAGCAATGGCATGATCGACAAGGTGCAAAAAATAGTTAACTTTGAATTGTGATTCTTGTTACAATTCACTGCTTTGATCTTCTGATTTGTAGTCAAACATTCCATTTCTGTTTCTTTTTCTCTTTTCCACAAACGCACTCTCTACACCAGGGGTCACCAACCGTGTGCCCGCGGGCACCATGTCGCCCGTGAAGGCAATATGAGGTGCCCGCCAGCCTGTTTTAAAATATTCTCAAAATTTTTTCAAAAGTCGATGGTGGCTCCAAAGAAAAAAATAGGCAGCCTAGGGTTGCCAGACATCGGCCACCGAAGTAATGGCTACAGATATGTAATGGCATCGCCTGCCAATACATAATATATCGAATATCAAGTCCGGGATGTTACAAACTTTTGGATAAGTGCGCCCCCACTTTAATCAATATCCAAAAAGTAGCCCGTGGTTTAAGAAAGGTTGGTGACCCCTGCTCTACACCAACATCCTCAGCAATCTCACGAGCGCTTACCATGGCGGTGTTGTAGCCATTCTGTCGATAATCCTGCAAGAAAGATTGCGTGGTACGGATTTCACTTGTTATAACATCCGATGAAATGCCGCAAGTTTGCGTAAATTTGCTCGTTTTGTTAACTTGAAACAAAATATCATGCCATATAACAATTGCCAAAATGAACTTCCATGATGAAATTACATTTATCAGAGAACGAACGTCGTCGGCTGTTTTCCAGTCTTGTTTTTGTATGCAATAACTCTGCAATTCTTCCAGTGCATCCAGAACGTCTGACAAGTAAAATCGTAACAATACAATACATTTAATTCGACTTTCCCAACGGGTAGCAGATGGAGATTGGATTGAAATTTTTACATGCTTTTTCATTATTGTCCAACGTGATGTGGAAGAAGAAAATACTGTGTATAATTGAGCAAGTACGCCAAAAAACAGCAAAGCTTCAGTTGAAGATTTGGCGCAATGCACAACTACTAAATTCACTGAGTGGTTGGCACATGGCACATACAGAGCTTTTGAATTGATTTCCAAAAGTCTGGCTTGGAAGCTTGCTTCTTTGCCTTTTATATTAGTACCATTATCATAACATTGCCCGCGACAGTCAGCAAAATCAAGACCGAGTTCTTCTGCACGCTTCATAAACGTGTCCAACAATCCTCTACCTGTACTGCCATCCACTCTTAAATATCCCAAAAAAGCCTCTTTCACTATAACGCCATCCTCTTCATCGCATTGAAGAAATCGCAAGATAACAGTCATTTATTCTTTGTGAGAAATGTCCGGTGTGCAGTCAAGACTTAAAGCGTAATATTTTGCTTTAGTCAATTGTGTCATCAATTCTTTCTCCACTTTCTTGGCGACAATATTGATTAACTTGTTTTGAATTGTGTTGCTTAAACAATGCTTTTTTGTTGTGTGTTTAATTATTCGATTTTTTTGTTCCATCAAAACTGGATCTCTTTTTGCTAGCAATTCGAAGAATCCTAAAAAGTTGCCATTGTGAGGAGAGCCGAGTACTTCATCAGATTCTCTAAAAGCTACATTTTTTTCAGCAAGAAAAATTACAATGTCGATTAATCGCTCCAAAACGTTCTTTCCGAAAGAAAGATTTCCATTTCTTGTCTGTCCACCGTTGAGTGAGATCGAATCCCTTCTCTGAGCAACATCCAATCCCTAAAGCATTTTTAATGAGCAGTTCCATTTTCATGCTCTTTTAATTTTTTTGCTATACCTTTCTATGTATTACTGCCGGTACAAAATGGACTTTTAGAATTGCTAAAGAGTTTGCAACAAAAGCAAACTTTTTATCCGTTTCTTGCGAATAGATTAGCCATGACCTAGGGACAATTTCGCCATTGTTCATAACACGCCTGTAATGAAATGTTGAAAATCTTCGTCTTGTAGCATTTAAGGGAAAATTTATGTCAACTTGTTGAGGCCCTCTATTGACGATGTCACATCGCTGTGCATTTGATATAAATCTGGCCAGCAAGTTGGATCATTCGAAAACGGACTGAATGAAGGTTGCGGAAAGAAATCTGATGTTTCTGACGCAACGCCAACACCTCTTGTACTTTCGTTTTGCGTTTCCATATTGGCAGTTAATAAAGAACCAGAGGGTCGCTTTTGCTCGGAGATGTCGAAATCTTCCCGCTCTGCTGGCATAGGCGTAGCCAGGGGGCCAAAGGGGCCGTGGCCCCCCTGAATTTTAAGTCAAATTACAAAACAGTATCGAAAAAATAAAAACAAAAATTATTTTGCGCCTCTGCAGGTACATTAGAGTTTATTGTCGACTTTTAGCAAGGGGGTGGGTCAGGCGTGACTTTCTAAATTTTTAAACTTTCAAATGTTATCAAACAAGATGCGTACGTTTTACACACTAAATATCGCCAAAGTTTGTTTTCTATGTCGCAGTCGAGTGATGAATTGATAATCCAAGTTATGGTAATTGCAAGAAATAAGCGTCTCGCTGAACGCTTTGTTTTATTGCGATGCGCACTACTACAAAGACGTCGCTTCTTTCATCAGAACGTTCAACCTACCAATGGGAGTAGTTTCCTTGAAATTGCTTGAATAGTGCGTTATACGTCACAAGTGAAGTTGAACTATTAAAGCGGTTCTTGATAAAACTGCATTAGATCAGTAAACTCGCATTCGCACTTTCTCAGTTTTGTACAGAAATTTTATAGTAGCGACGAGCGTAGTTCACGAAAGGCAAAATGCCATTAAGTAAATGACGTCACATTAAAAGTTGCAAAATTTGGCCCCCTCTCAATTTTTTCTGGTTATGCCCTTGCCTGCTGGGGCTGGTAGAATAGATTTTGGATGTTGTTGTCCTGTTGCATTCTCAGCAGGGGTGTCTTCACTTGGCCTTTCTGCTTGTGCAACCAAAAAAAAGCGCGTTAATTTTGTTAATTTCGCTCCTGATTGCCTTGAAGATGCAGCCTCTTTTCGTTTTTGCGCACCACTTTTATAAATGCGCTTCTTTTTGCAAACCTGATTAAGTCACAAAATACAAGAAACCTAGTAAACTAGAAACTTGGTCTCTCTATCTGTACGCAACTACAAAGCGATTGCACAACACTCCGCAGCACATTCATTATGACGTAAATTTTCTCGAGAATTTCAACGCTGAAGGGCGAAGCCACAGACGTTAAGTGGAGAATGTCAAGACTTAATTAACGATTGGCCTTTTTGTGACGTAACCACAACTTTACAAAATACTGTTGCAGTGTCCGAACGTCCGCAATTCTTTTTCGAAATTAACGAATCATGATATTAGATGCTTAATCTACCAGCTATTCAATAAGGGCAAAAACAAGAAAAGTAAAAGTCAAGCGTAGAGAGATGGCTCTAACGTACTAATACAATCTTTATTGTGGGGCCCCAAGGAATGGTCGGGCCCCCCCGACAGGGAGGCACGGGGCTGCCTTGACACGGCACTGCTACCACGTAAAGATGGTTGTATCTCGTTATGAGCTTTACCCTTCGACACTCTGAGCAAACTCATCATCTTTTTTTCAGACCACAGCATTCTCTTCGCGCGGAATGGCAAGCAGGGCATCAATGAATGCAGCTAAATCTGCTAATGCAGTTCCAAGCCCTGACTAAGCAAAATCGTTTGTGTAATCCGTTTACTTAGATCTTGAACGGCCAAGCAGTGTTTTCTGAGGTGGTTGGGCAAGACAAATGAAAGAGTGAGGCTTTCTTGGGAAATGCTATTTGCATGGCACATCTCGTTTTCCAAATTTAGCTTAGTTGGTTGTACGCGAAGCCCAATTCTTACAGGAGCGGCGGTGTAGAGGTTACGGCGTCCACCTCGCAGTCGATAAACATTGATCAATTCCCTAGTGGAGTCATACTAGCCTTTAAAAGTAGTATTCAGGGCTCCTTGCTTGTCGCTCAGCAATAGGAATAATGTGGAGAGTGACGTAAGTAACGGAGTTTATTTTTTCACGATTTTAAAGTGCAGTGGGCCTCAGTGGCTTGCGTATGTGACCGCAAAACAAGCCCAATTCTCACTACGCACTTTACACTAACTTTCGAGCATCGTGGTTTTCTTACATTTCGCCAAGGCGTTGTCAACGAAGCGAAACAAGGAGTTTGGAGTGCACTAGCTTAATGACGAGAACTCATTTAGCTCGACGAACACGTGATGAAAGAGACGTTTGACAGATTACGCACTGCCCGCGATACCTTCGAGTCAGTAGTTGCCCATAGATGCTGCTGCTTGTCCTAGTTTGAACCGAAAACAAACGAGGGTCCCGCTCTGCTATCCTAGAAGACCGTATGGTCATCTCTATCGTCTCCTTGTGCTACAGCCATATTATGCTTCACTTAACTTTGGGATGTGCACAAAATAATAAACTGATTGCTATGGAATACTAAAGGGATCAATTTGAGCGCTTAACCCACTTATTTGCCACTACACTTCGCACCTCGCTGTCGACCAAACTCAACCACCAGCCAATAACACAAAGGAGCCTTGCTAAGATACATCTATATTACATAAGCATGTAAGAACGAAATTCTACACAGCACAGCAGAATGATGAAGGGTAGCCGTACGCACATAAAATGCGCTGCAATTTCGAACATAGTGCCAATACCATTGTACATTGCAATAATGATGTCATGGATACATTCGGAAAAAAAAGCATCGCTGAAGAACGAGCTACATAATCTACAGCAGCAATATTAAAACTAACATGCAATTCTATTCATTACCGTTCGTTGTAGACAGTTCACACCAACAAAGCTAACGTCAAAAGTTGAGTGTTTGAAGGGAAGTTTAACTGTTTTGATAAAAATCATTAGCAGTGAGAGACGTTTATAGTGAGCAAATGTTTTGCTTACGAGCGTTAAAGACAGTTTAAATAAATTGCAGCTTTACTCTTGATGCTGGGCACTTCAGTAAGCAAAAACTGGCATCGTTGGTGCGATCAGATGGAGCCAGATAGCAAACAGTTTTAACAACAGCAATTTCGAAAACGAGTGATTTGAAATAGCCTAAGAACGGGGAGGAAATAGAAGATTGTCAGTGAACACCTACCAGTTAAGAGCAAAACTGCAACCTAAAAAAATCGTCGTCGTCGTCATTGTCCAACCTGACCAGAGCTTGAGGCGAACCAGGCTCGGATGATGTGGAATCACTTTTCTGGATCTCTTAACAGCGATTTAAGGGTTGAAAAATACGTTGACTTGTAACTTGCAAAAATCGCAAAAAACAACTTTTAAACTGTTACAGGTATATAAATGCTCTATGCATATGTGTAAAGAATGTAAACATGTAAAAAACGCTCACTTTTTGAAGTCAACTTCGAATGTATGAACTGATAACAAGCTGCTCGACGCCGTAGGCTCCGGTTGGCAATACTGATACGAGCTAAAGGAAGGTACTGTCGACAGAACAAAGTGGCACACCGCTTTTTAAGAGCTTTCAGGAAACAGGTGGTGAATCTGGCAACCTCCATTTAACAGAGACGAAATCAAATTTAAAACACTGGATCTCTCTGTCGTCGATTCCCGCATGAGGGGAGTTTATGTGTGCAAAGGGACTTTACAGCAACTTGAGGTGTTTGGTTACAGAGGTAAATATGTGCAGTGCCAGCACTACCAAAGCGGGCCTGAATATAACTTGTTTTTCGACGCTGAACACAAGTTGTTCTGATCACCACGACAAATATAAGCAAGATCGGAGGATAGTCGAACAAAAATATCACTTTATACCACAGTTTTCGCTACAAAACAGTATACAGAAGGGAGTACATGATTACTAAAATTTAGCAAATTACAAGAATGCGTGTTCTAGGTAATAAACATACACTATAATAGTTAAAATAGGCACCATACACTTCAAATCAGTGATGTTTAAATATATGAGTCTGAAGAATGCACACAACAAAAAACGGCACAAAATGACGCTAAAAAAATTTAATAGCTCCCATTGTCTAAGCACCTTCAAGAGGTTAATTCAACAAACCAATTATAACACAGCGTGCAGTTGAAATTGATTTTGTTATTTCAAGCAGTGGAGAAGATTTTACAATATACGCAAAAAGTACAATAACTCTTCTTGCTGCATCTACCATAAATCTAGTATTACTCGAATAAGGTTTTAACAGTTGAAGACTACTTTAATACAAAAATAATGCACATAAACTCTACAGAAGCCATAGCTACCGATTAATTTCAAGGCGTGCTGCCCTTAAGACATTCGGGCGGCTCACCCTCCGTTATAGTACGTAACAAGGAAGGGATGGTTTTTGACCACTTATTATTCAGAACTTTTTCACACAAGCGCTCCGGTTCTCTCTCCGCTTTAATGCCGGGATAGCCCTGCTCCACTAATTCCATCATCCGCTCATCACTCATATCTTCCTCTTCTCGCCATTTAAAGTAGCGCCGATATTCGTCGTCGTTTTTGTCCAAAAACAATAAATACTCAGCGAGATCTTCAGCGTTCGAATAGTCTTCGGCAAAAATAAACGAATTTAAAGGAGCCACTTTTAAAACATCTTCTTTTTTTGGTCCCCACACTATAGGCACTGTGCTGAACTTTAGCGCGTCCCAAAACTTTTCAGTTATGTAATCTGTGCAGTGCTTTGAATTTTCAAAAGCCAAGTAAAATTTATGAGACTCTGACATTTGGATTTTATCGACTTCACTTATGGGATTATTGAAGCAGGAGCCACGAAGTGTAGTGGAAACGCCATGCTTCAGTAATTTTTTCATGTACACCATCCTTTCTTCAGCCTCCACCGAGCTTCCACAGTTGCTAACTACCCAAAACTAAAAATTAATAAAAAATTGGTTAACATCACCTTCAAAATGTAAAAACTGTTTGTTCAGCAAAACTGTTAACATATAGTTCAAAATCTCAGTTGGTTGAGATTCAAGTTATAGCAATACAAACACAATACAAGACTTTCACAACGTATATAGTAATGAAGAATACGAATTTAAAACGAGACCAAATTCTTGACTATGTGAGCTAAAGATCCAAAGTACCACCAACTTCTTAAGTTTTTCATATAGCAATGCTGCAGTATTACAATCTGACGTGAAAAAAAAAAAAATTAACACACAGAGCATGAGCTAATAAGAAAGAATAGAGCCTTA
This sequence comes from Trididemnum clinides, assembly GCA_963675345.1. Classification (NCBI taxonomy): domain Eukaryota; kingdom Metazoa; phylum Chordata; class Ascidiacea; order Aplousobranchia; family Didemnidae; genus Trididemnum; species Trididemnum clinides. Next base: position 37,466,950 of record OY776286.1, read on the forward strand.
ATTCAAGATAAGTCAAAAATTCCAAAGAAAAAATAGTCAGCTGCTGCACTAATTTTTGTCAAAATTTAGCCTTTGGTTTAAACAAGACCAAGCTTCACGACATCCCAGACTATATGTTTGGGTTGGCAGAAGCCTTTATCAGAAGCTTGACCACTAAATACATGCGGATGAAGAAACCGAAGCCATTCATCATGTTATAAGTACAAAAATATTCTCCAGGTATAGAAATACTTACTACCAAGCCAGTTTTTTGAGCAATGACATGATTGACAGCAACTTTACCCATGGGCAGCTTATGAATAAGTTCTCCTCTACTACCATATTTCCACACTACGTCGGCATTTGTTTTGTAAGTCATCGTCCAATTGAAAAAGTTTTCATTGTATAGCTGAAACGGCGACCGAAAAAATTTCAGTTCTTTAAACGTAGAAAAAGGTGTTTCACTGTTCCACCAAATGTACAGTTGGTTGGTAAGTCTAAACAAACAACATAGAAATAAAACAATAATGACAATTTAAGTTATCAAACTCAAAAAGAGAAAGAATCGGGAGACTGCAAATGACATAATTTTGAAGTTAGCAGCAATTATTCATTCATGCCGTTACAATCTGCACTGGTAGTCGTTCGAAACCACGTCATAGTTGATCACAAAAAATATCATAAAGACAAGCATATCAAGGAATTACAATCTCAATGTTAAGCTAATTCGCTAGCTACAGTAAATCTGTGCATGCTAATAAGCTTACTTCAGGCACAATTACTGCTTATTTGATCGTTTGGTGACATTATATGCATGATAAACGTTATCTAACCTATGAGTGGCAGATGCCGATTGGCCTGTTTCGATCTACTAGATTTCTTACGGCACCTCCGTCAAGGATAACCAAGATAAGCAACCATTGCTGACATCTTACGATGCTATAAATATGAGCGTGCTTGTACTCTTTAAAACATTTTCTATTTGTGGTACCTCAGTAAAGTAACTACATCTTGTTGGCTAGGCGGAACAAGTTGTATTCACTATTCATTGGCTAACTTTTACCTTTGTGCTCATTAAGTTTAGTAAGGACCCCTACAGAGGAATTACGGTAATGCTGAACAGTTGAACTAAAATCAAGTAGTAAGAAAACTAGTGAGAAAACTTATTGCTTCGTCACATCACATTCTTATCTTAGCTGTACAGCCTTTTTGCTTCATAAACTCTGGCTCTGCCTATCAATTACAGTCACGACCGATAACCATGGCAAGTTTGTCGGTTGTAAACGAAAACAAAGTTCATCAAGATTTTTAAGGAGACGCAGTAAAAGACACAAACGAAAAACAAAGTCTTTGAAAAAATTTGAAAGTCAGTAAAAGGACTGTGAAACGATATACAAAAAAAGTTTGGTACTTACGTATTAACGGGAGGACCTTTAAAAACACGACTCAAAAATTGAAGTAAATTATTTATTGAAACGGTTAAAACAATAAAATACTCCCTTCCAGTGTACACTGCCCCGTACATTTACATACCGGGCCTGCCCCTTCAGTGTACACTGCCTTTCTTTTAAATAAAATAACATTAAAAATCAAAGGTCCTCCCGATAATACGTAAGGACCAAAAGTTTAATATAAAAGCATAAGAAAAGATTATAAATTGATTAAATCTAAACCCAACCTAATCAAATCCATTTTTTATGTCTTGCCAAGGCATGTCACCTGCACCCCTGCTTTCAAATAAAAACCAGTGGAGGACGCAGAGAGACCTAATAACATTTTGTGTCAAAAATGCTAATAGTAATCCTTTTTAACAATTGAATCAGTGATTAAAACAGCTCATATTCACACGTATGACATCCAAAAATCTAAATTTAATATCGAAATAAAAAAATGAATGACCTTTGATCTAGTATTGTGTGGTAATACTGCACATTTAAATTGATTACAAATTATTATTACATTCAAAAGAGTAATTTATTTTATTTGATCATATTTTCCAAACCTGTCATGCTGCCACGGAAAGTCTTTTGGTAAAATAGTGGTGGAGTGAAATACAATAGCTTTTGCTTCCTGGATACGACTCCGATTGTAGGTAACCACACAATCATCCATCAGCCAGCCTTCAGGTGGCCAAGAGGCTTTTCCCCATCTTTTTCCCCAATACAGCAAGTAGTTAATGCTTTGATCAATAGGTTGAATTACTTCATGACTTCTATCTGATTTGGGTTGAGGTACCAATACTTCTTGACTATGTATATTCAATGATCGCATAAAATATAACACTTTAACACTACATATAATTACAGTTAAAGTTACACAGAATTGACATGTTTTTCTCGAACGAACCATTATAGTCAATCTTGTTATAAATATGCATATCAAGACATGACATTATAAGTCTAGAATAGCACAGTTGGTCGAAGTTTATAAGAAAAAAATAAATGTTTACTACAAAACTAGGCTACTATTTCAAAACCCACACTGTACTACTGAATAGAATCAAACAAATTACAGAAAAGAGTGCATCCCCAATTGGCAAGCACTCCCCATAATCAGATAATCGATAAATGCAACTACCCTTGTATCAGAATTAGTAGTTAGCACTAGTACATGTCCAGAATAATCAGCTACAAAATCGAGTTACACTTTTATTCTAGGATATACTGGGGTAATTTGAAACAAGCTCATATGAATCAGGCCATGCATCGCATAATTCAAAGAAACATGTTGACTTTGACCTCATATAATTCTGAACAATTTTTTGCAACTCCAACATGGCTGGTGTTGCTTGACTGCATATGCAGTGATGCTTGGCTGACATAAACATAACGTGATGATGTCCACCTACAAAGTGATGATTTTAAAACAAGTGAAATGTAACCAATAAAAGCGGCTGCAAGTCAGGCTATGGATAATGATTTGAATTTGGATCGAATACATTTGGAAATCAAGCCGCAATTAGGGATGAACATAGTAAAATTTCAAATCTTTAGTTTCAAATCTCTAAAGATATTCAAATCTTAGTTGCGAGTTTTATTCAGGTAATCGGATTTGAAAATAATCTAATAGGTAAGTAGATAAACAGCACACAGTAATTTATTTCTACAGCCATCACATATGCTTTGTGTTAGTGACGTACAAAAAGTAATTAAACTCTTCTCTGCGGCCACTACTCTGTAAGTGGCTGCAAAACAAAAGAAAAAAGGTAAAAAAAGTTTGTTAATTACATCTTTCAAGCTAATGTATTGATATTTTAATTTTGTTAGCTAATTTGAATTCTGGAATAGGATTCAAAATTCTAGATTGGGAAAACTGAAATAGAATAATTCTAAAATACTTCATTATTTTAATTTGTTCATCCCTAGCCATAATGTCATCAAACCAGTACCTTTAACTATCTCAACATTTTCCTCAATTACCCGCAACATATTTAAGCTTTTTAACCTTAGTCCATTTATGATGTAATTTGTGACCACATATCCACCAAGTAAAAAATCCATAATTCTTGATCCAAAAATTACTGAAATATGCAGCTTTGCCAAGTGGTAAATAAATAGGAAAATGTTAAAAAAAAGTGGTTACCGTATGTACTTGCATATAAGCTGATCTCGCATAAAAGCTGACCCCTGAAAAGCGGCCTTGAAATGGTGAATTTTACAAAAACTCATAAATAAGCTGATCCTACAAATCGTAATACATCGTATGTATCTATCACAGCGTGCTACAATTTGTAGGGTAAAGCAAAAGGTTGCAGAAGAAAATAAATAAAAATGATAACCATTATTGTTGTGTTTCACTTTTATGAATTTTTACAAATAATGGTAAGGAGTGTCTTAAAATCCTTCAAATTCATCCTCACTATCACTGTCAGACTCCTCAAAGAGATCTTTCCAGTCCTCCAATGTATATATGACACCATCATCATCCTACATTTTTTCATCTTGATCTTCATTTTCTGTGTTGAGCATAAGATATTCTTTTTCTTTTATGAGTAAAATCAGACATTTCTATGGCACAATTTTTTAAACTTTACTAACGGTACTACCAATGCAAATAAACTGCAGGTAAAGTTGTGTGTGACGAGCATAAACATGCAAGCGATCACGTGTATGACCAACCAATCACAGACTGTTACGATCAGGTGATTGAAAAAGCCAAATGATGAGTGCAAACATGCAAGCGATCATGTATGTGGTAATTTAAAGATACAGGAAAAAGAAATGCATTTAAGTGCATGCCTCATGCAGTAGTTTAAAGATAAATGAAGGCAAAATGCGTTCGAAGGTGAAATGCATAGAAGAATACGCAATTTAGAGTTGTAGTAGTCATAATTAAGTTAATGTAATGTTATTTCATTTGAGTGGGATCAGAGTTATGCGTGTATAAGCCGACCTCTTAGTTTGGTAACATTTTTTGAGTTTTAAACTCAATTTATATGCGAGTACATACCGTAGATCAAAGATGTAAGTACGAAAGCAGTAGATAAAAGTTGAAAGTAGTAATTTGTCCCAAACTACCCCAGTTTACCCTAAAATTTTAAACAGGCTATGGTGGAAAAACATGAATTCAAAAATGTAAGCTTTTAGATTGATGGGGTTAGCTTAAAGTCACAAGGAAGACTACAAAATGGAAATCAGTGGTAAGCATCTCAGAGAATCGGCAACCATTATTCTCAGACAAAAATTTTTAAAAGTGCCTAAACCAATAATTAGCACCCCAAAATATTTGTAGCTAGTCCAAAAATGTAGTGTTGGGCTGTTGCACATAGGTCCCAAAGTTTGTTGCATATGAGTAGGTAATGTAATGGGGTTGAGATTAGGTTTACCTAGATTTGCAACATTACTTATACCAGGGTTTCCCAAACTTTTGGGGACACGGACCTCTATTTGTAAATATTTTTTTTGGACCCCAATCTTATGTCGAATCAATTTTTCTGAGTAACCAATGAGGAAAGATAACACAAATCAAAAATAAATAACACTAAATTACATTTATTGCAAACACTGCGTTATTAATGCGATGGATGAGGTTGGTTTTGACTGCACAATTTGTCAATTCTTGGAGCAATCTGTGACAAGCAAACTCGTAAATCAGACTCTACATCAAGTCTGGACCTGTATTTTGTCTTCATATTGGTAAGAGCTGATAACACTGTCTCACAGAAGTAGGTGGTGGCAAATGGCAAAGGATATTCGTGCACAACACCTAACCAAAAAGATGCAAGAGCTTTTTGATTGAAACTAGTCATTAAAGTTTGATCAGATAACAATTTGGCTAATTCTTCTTCGCGCCCAGAAAGGTATGTTTTTGCAACAACAAATGGGTTTAGAATCCAATCAAAAATGTCATATGTCTCTTTTAGAAAGTACTTCTTAAAATGTTCAGAAAGCAATTCCAAATGTGGTTGAACGTCAGAGAAAATCAATTCTCTATCAATTAAGGGTTTGTTAGCAATATAGTCACGCAGAACTGGGAACATATCCACCACATTATCACTTATTCCAGCTTTCCATATGTTGAGCTTCTTGATGAATGCTGTTATTTTGTTTTGACTAAGCAAAATGTTGGCATCTTTTCCCTGAAGTGACAAGTTTAGTTGGTTGAGAAGGTTAAACACGTCTACCAGGTAGGCAAGTTTCCCAAGCCAAATTTCATCAGCTACTAATGAAGCTAAGTCTGCATTGTGCTCTTTGAGGAAAATTAAAAGCTCCTCTTGCAGTTCAAACACACGTTCTACAATTTTTCCTTGCAACAGCCATTAAACTTCTGTGTGGAGCGAAAGACTTGAATGTTCTGAACCTAGTTCATTGCAAAGTTTCGAAAACATTCGAGACTGGAGTGGGCGAGCTTTGATGGAGTTTACAAATTTGACACTTGAAGACAAGACGTCACACAATGATTGTCCCAAATGTTTTGCAGCAAGCACTTCACGATGAATTATCCAGTGCGTTTATATAATGTTTGGTACTTTTTCTCTTATACAAGCTAGAGCCCCCATTGACGATAATCTCAAATGGACGTCGCAAATAAATTATTTGTCTACGCAGCTTGCCAGATGCACAGGACTCTTTTACAGATTGCGCAATTTTGTTTCAAGAGAAACCCTTTGCATGCTATACTATAGTCTTGTATATAGCAGAATTCAATATGGAATTACTGCGTGGGCAACAGCAAATAAAACTTCACAAGAAATAATTCGAGTAAGGCTTAATAAAATTTTGAGAATAATATTGTTTCGAAACTTATATACGCCAACTTCACAAATGTATAAAGAACTTCAAGTATTAAAAGTAGAAGACATATATCAACTTGAGTTAGCTAAATTTATGTATCAACTCCATCATAGTCAATTACCTAAAAACTTTTACCATTCTTTTCGTAGGTTAAATACTATTCATCAACATGAAACGAGATTAATTAATTCGACTACTTACTACCGCCCCCGAATAAATAAATTATTTAGCCAAAAACTATTTTCTCACAGAGGTTCAAAGCTGTGGGGTAACCTTGAATCAGAATTAAAAAGCATGCACTGGGTTTCTTTTAAAAAAGCATATAAACTAAAATTATTAAATGAATATTAACGCTTGCAAAAGCTTTTGATTGTGTAAAAAATATTTATGGTTATTGTTTGTTCCGTTTCCTTTTTTTTATTTTTATTTTTTTTTATCATTTGATAAAAACTTGAACTCAACTCTTTTTTTTTTACATAATGTACTCAAATTATAAGTGTCACTTAATACATCTCGCTTATATCTTAATCTGCTGAGATCAGGGAGTATCTCGACTCGATAATCGAAAGGTTCCTCCATGCTCCCTGGCTTTTGCTACTAGTGATTTTTTTTGTGTGTATTATCAATCTGATTATTGTGTCGGTGCGCAAAGCAAATCAAATAAATTCTCTCTCTCTCTCCCATTGCTTGCCAGTCATTGAAGCTGCACCGTCCATACATATACCCACACATCGATCCCACAACAGTTATGATTGTGAAAAAAAATCACAAAGGATGTTGAAAACATCTAAACTGGTTGTTCTGCAATGCATTTTATAACAAAACATGAAATCTTCTATCATTTCTCCACCCCAACAATACCGTACATAAACCAACAGTTGTGCTTGGCCAGCAATGTTTGTACTTTCATCCAGTTGGATTGCAAAATAAGTTTGTTTCAGTGTCTCAAGCAACTGTGCTTTTATGTCATTTGAAATCTGATCTATTCTTCTAGAAACAGTGTTGTTCGACAAAGGAATTTCGGTCCTTACGTATTATCGGGAGGACCTTTGATTTTTAATGTTATTTTATTTAAAAGAAAGGCAGTGTACACTGAAGGGGCAGGCCCGGTATGTAAATGTACGGGGCAGTGTACACTGGAAGGGAGTATTTTATTGTTTTAACCGTTTCAATAAATAATTTACTTCAATTTTTGAGTCGTGTTTTTAAAGGTCCTCCCGTTAATACGTAAGTACTGGAATTTCTTTAAGCTTGGTTGTGCATTTGCCATCCAAAACTGCTTTGCACATGTCAGTTGCTGCTGGAAGAATTAAATTTTCTGCAATTGCATGAGGTTTCTTGGCTCGAGCCACTCTTAATGCCACTAAATAAGATGCTTTCATCAATTTTTCATTGGACACCAAAGATTTTGAAAAAGCTTTTTTCTGCTTCAAACATTCTTTCTTTTTTCTTTTGAAAAAACTTTGGGGCTTTTCAGCTAACTCAGGGTGTTGAGTCATCAAATCCCTCTTCAACTTAGCTGATTTCATACTTTCATTTGACAATGTTTTGTAACATACTATACATTGAGGCTTAGTAATATCAGAGGGACAGTCAATAAAGCCTAGCTTGATGTACTCCTCATCGTATGTTCATATCTTTTGTCTTTTCACCTTCTAAGAAAAAACATGCTGGGCTTCACATTCTGAATCCTTCCCCCTGTGCACCCATTGCAGACCTCAGATTGGGAAACCCTGACTTATACAATAATTGAACATTATGCAAAATATGTAACATAACCCTACAACGATGGACTTTTCTTCATCTATATATATAAAACTCAAAGTTTGTCTGTCTGTCTGTCTGTCCGCTATAGAAATAAAACTGGAGACATTTAGATACAAACAAACATATGAATCTTATATAACTTTTTCCAGGGAAGCCAAGTACGGTATTTTGATTTCGATCAGAATCGTCTATGGGGGCTACGAGCCTATATTTATTCAACCTATATTAAAATACTAGAGTTGTCCTAAGTTTTTGTTAGGTACCACAAACAGAAAAAAATTTGTGACAAATAAAAATCCAAATTTGATGGTTATGAGCAAGACTGTACTTTTTGGAACCACTAGCAGATTTACCCGTCGTTGATCGGGTAAAATGTAAAGACTGATTAAATTTTTACATTAAATAACCAAATTTTAATGTGTTGTCATGATTTTTATTTTACGGTATTTTGATTTCGATCAGAATCGTCTATGGGGGACTACGAGCCTATGGGGCTCTACTAGAGGCCTATTTGTACTGTTGTACGATGAAATAAAAGTCATGAAAACACATTAAAATATGGTTATTCAATGTAAAAATTTAATCAGTCTTTACATTTTACCCGATCAACGACGGGTAAATCTGCCAAGTACGGTATTTTGATTTTGATCAGAATCGTCTATGGGGGGCTACGAACCTATAGGGCTCTGCTAGAGGCCTATTTGTACTGTTGTACGATGAAATAAAAATCATGAAAACACATTAAAATATGGTTATTCAATGTAAAAATTTAATCAGTCTTTACATACGTCTATGGGGGGCTACGAGTCTATATTTATTCAACCTATATTAAAATATGGTTATTCAATGTAAAAATTCAATTACAAACCACAAACAGAATGTTAGAAAGGTTTATATATAAACGTTTTTGCTTGAACAAGATGTACGCAAACAATTGCGCGCATGTCTGCCATTTCTGTTATTGCCGGTATACATACCGTCGCGGGAGCGTACGCATTAAGATCGCTTGCCGGTAATTATACCCGCGCGGGATCGAAAGAGTTAAAATATGGTTATTCAATGTAAAAATTTAATCAGTCTTTACATTTTACCCGATCAACGACGGGAAAATCTGCTAGTACAACATAACATGACACTGTGCAAGTGACTTCCCCGTATGCCAGTTAAGCATACCACTTACCTATGTGCAACAAACGTTACCAATGCCTCTCTAAAAATGCACCCAATAAGAAATATTGGATTCTAAAAAGTAAAGCACATTGTTTTCATTACTGATCTCAAACCCACAGAATGAATGCAAACAAAGTAATAATAATTTTTGTCACAATATGCTAAACAATTGCATCAATTCAGAATTACGAAGCAATGGCAGAATAATACAAAACATTGAAATATATTGGTTGAGGCCAGGCTCAATGTAATAGCACTTCTTATCTTACCCACAACCACTTAAAAGCATACACACGACACATAAGGCAAGGTCCAAATCAGACATATGTCTTTAATTTGATCCTCATGGTGAGTTATTTTGGGTTAAAAATATTTAGATTGACCTGCTGTTTTAAGAAAGCATAAATAATTTTTACAATTTTTTTATAAACTGCGGGCACAGATGACATCACTAAAATTTAGGTAGTCAATGCATCAATCAATTAGCATAAAATTGTAGTCTAAGTCATTTTACTTAGCCCATGACGTAAAATTGCATGGAAAAAGCTATAAAAACATAAATTTTTTAAAATATCAGTAACATTAGTTTGGCCATTCTTTCTCATTTACACCAATTGCCAGTAGATTCTAAAAAATTCCCCTCCATCCAATATTTTTCTGGTTTCTAGACTTTCCTAAGCAACATCACTGATTGCAACAAAACATTTAAAAAATTGATGGTCTTGCAAATTACAGAAAAGTTTGTCATTGCACAATTTTTAAAGTTTCCAATAACAGTTCCTATTTTTTGTACTTTGCCAATGTACGAAAAAATTATGTCAAACATCAGGATAATGCACAATGTAAGGAGTTAAAGATGGGTTCCAAACTATATGGTAATGTTTTGTGTAAATTACAAAAGTCAAAGAACATCTTATCATGAGAACTTAACAGTTTTGCAGTGCTTATGCTCAAAATAATTCATTTTTCTGCATACTAAATTTAGTTAAAGTGTTAAAAGACTTGCAACACCACTATAATTTTTCATACTACTTACTAGTGGCCACTTTTACCTCAGGAAATGCAGATCTTCAACAAATATCTATCTACTGGTACTCTGATACAGATAAAACTAATGAAACCTCATAAATATGTTGCCAGGACACAAGTAAATGAGTCCTACTAAATTGTACATGCCAGCAGTAACTCCTAACAGTAACCTAAAGGCAGTGGCTATTTTGCCGTCGACGGCATTTTACCCTTGGAGACTATTTTGCCTTAATCATTCATGTGTCCTTATGTTGCCATATTTCAACCAGTGACGCTGTGGTGTAGTGCGCTAGTTTTGAGATACCTTGGATGCGGGTTCAAATCTCAGCTGGCAGAGCATTGAAAGAAAGGGCAGTGTACACTGTAGGGCCAGGCCCGGTATGTAAATGTACAGGGCAGTGTACACTAGAAGGGAGTGTACACTGGGGGTGCAAAATTTTTTAAATTTCTTTTTGAAATTGACCAATCAGAGATGACCAAAAGTCACATGTTTAGTACATTATTAAAATTGACTAATCACAAATAACTCACGGCAAAATAGTCTCTGAGGGTAAAATGCCGTTGACGGCAAAATAGCCACTGCCTAACCTAAAACCTAAGACAGTGGCTATTTTGCTGTTGACGGCAATTTGCCCTTGGAATCTATTTTGCTGTAATCATTCACGTGCGTTTATATAGCCAAATTTGCTATTACTACACCAGTGACACTGTGGTGTAGTGGATAGAGCGCTGGCCTTGAGATATCATGGTTGTGGTTTCAAATCTCAGCTGGCAGGGCTTTAAAAGAAGGCAGTGGCTATTTTGCCGTCGACGGCAATTTACCCTCAGAGACTATTTTGCCGTGAGTTGTTTGTGATTGGTCAATCTTAATGACGTACTAAACATGTGACTTTTGGTCGTCTCTGATTGGTCAATTTTAAAAACCAAAAATAAAAACTTTGCACCCACAGGTCTCTATCCCCCACCCTGCACACTCCCTTGCAGTGTACACTGCCCCGTACATTTACATACCGGGCCTGCCCCTTCAGTGTACACTGCCTTTCTTTTAAAGCCCTGGCCAGCTGAGATTCAAACCCGATACCTTGGTATCTCAAGACCAGCGCTCTATCCACTATACCACAGAGTCACTGGTGCGATAATAGCAAATTTGGCTATATAAACACACGTGAATGATCACGGCCAAATAGATTCCAAGGGCAAATTGCCGTCGACGGCGAAATAGCCACTGCCTTAAAAGAAAGGCAGTGTACACTGAAGGGGCAGGCCCGGTATGTAAATGTACAGGGCAGTGTACACTGGAAGAGAGTGTACATGGTGGGAGATAGAGACCTGGGGGTGCAAAATTTTTTTATTTGGTTTTTAAAATTGACCAATCAGAGACGACCAAAAGTCACATGTTTATTACGTCATTAAGATTGACCAATCACAAATAACTCCAGGCAAAATAGTCTCTGAGGGTAAATTGCCATTGATGGCAAAATAGCCACTGCCAAAACCTAACTATTAGCCACACCCACAGCTTGCAGCCTATAGGTGGGCTGACCAGACAAATTGTTCTGAACAGGGACAGACCTGTTTTTTTCTTATTTTTTGGCTGTCCCATTATTCTTAATGCTGTCGCATTTTTTTAAAGAAGTTGTCATAATTACAAAAGTAGATGGTGTCTGAAAGCCAACATAGTCAAGGTAGTGATGATGGAAGAGTAGCCTATTGTTTTTTGTTTTATTTGCCATATTTATCCTCCATTCACGAGAAAGCGAATTGTATCGCTATACTTTGGACGGTAAGTCCGCACTCGCTTGGGAGTTGCCTTTTTCGAGGTTTATGGGTCACCTGTCTTCCACATAAAGGTGGGGCGTCCCGTTAAGTGCCTCGCCCAAGGACACAACAAGCGAGCTTGCCGGCTTGTTCTCCACAACCTCCCCTAAATGCCGAGCGCCAAGCAGGGAAGCTGTGAATACCATTTTTTTAAAAGTCTTTTGGTATGACTCGACAAGGGAAATGAACCCCAGGTCTACCGACTGCGAAGCGGACGCTCTAACCACTACGCCATCGCGTCGGTCTATGATACAAAGAAATGCTATTGCAAATGGTCAACATTGAGTGGCAAATAAAACTATAATTTTCGTTGTGGCCTGGGAAGGAGGAGGAATGTTTGTTTCTAAATTTTACAATTAAGATTTAGACAGTCAATTTCTGCAACAAAATGGATATGGTATAGCAAAAATCTAGAAACCAGGAAAATATACTTCCAATTTTATTGTTAGTACCCGTATACCACTTAACCAATTAACACATTGGTTTTCAAAACAAGAACAACCACTGTTGAATAGAATTATTCCATTACTACAGCATAGCAAAAAATAACATCAAACTTAATTACAAAATCCAAATTTAGGCAAAAAAATCTCGATCTGTTAATCAAGTACATAAAAACTAGCCCAATTGAGAGCTCTTTTACTTTTTGCGCAAGTGATGTCAACGGCACAGCGTACGCGGCCGCTTAGTGCTTTGGCTAATCTCGCCTGTGACCGCGCAGTGCATCGGTTTCTCATGAATAACTCACCACTGTCATTCTGCCAGAAAAAAAATCCGCTTTTGCTTACTGGAAAACTCGCGCTAAAAATTGAGCGACAATAAGCACAAGAAAAAAGCTCTCTCGTTTGTAAACAAACTAGCAATCAACTATGAAAACATGTGCTCGGTCTAATCCGATTTGAACATCTTTACCATTAAGGGATATCGATGTAATTTTGACACTCGACAGAAATATCAATTTCCTAACATGTTGCAAAGTTTCATGGTGGGACCGCCATAAACGGCTCATCGGAATAACTATGAACTCGCGTCAAAATCGTCGGGTGCGTTTATATCTCGATAAACAAACTAGCAATCACAATGAAAACATGTGCTCGGTTTAAGCCGATTTGAACATCTTTTCCTTTAAGAGCTTCGATATAATTTTGACACTCGATAACATTTTTTCAGACCCAATTTTACCGTGTGAAACTTTTCCGAAATTAGATTTGAATTGGTTGTAGGGATTTTTTTGAATTAGGTTAGACTTGAAGAGTTTTAGTTTTTTTAAACTGGATTTGATTTAGCGATTTTTGCTTTCTTTTATTGAACTAGGGAACTTAATGGATCTCTTGTAGAAAGCCCCTGCCAAAAAACACCCCCGCCACTTAACCCTAACCCTGATTTTAATCTTAACCTTAACTCTAACGCTGTTTTTTTTGTCAACCATAGAACGATGAGTGCTGCAGTACTTATTTTTATTTATTTATTTAACAGACCCGTTAACTTTCAGCAAAGTCAACTTTAGTCCAGCATAAATCACACTAGAATAGCTCAATGAGAGCAAACAAACGCAGAGCATAAACAACAAACAAACACAGAGTTGCAGACATGTTTGAAATCCCTAAGAAGGCAAAAGCCTAACGGTCATGAAGGAGGAGAAAGTGTTTATAAAACTGGCTGGTTTGGAAATCGTCCGAATTTACCAGTGAGGAAATCCAAATATTACAGGAATTTGCACATCGAATCATAAAGCAAGCGACATATTTTCGAATCAATGCTTGAAAAGTACATATATTGTTCTGTACAAGAGTCAAAGATATACTTACTCGATGACGCAAGTTAAATAGTATCCTGTAAGCATTATTATAGCTTACTCGGAGACGGTGAAAGGTAGATTGTCGATAGGACGACCAGATACTACTGCCGTAGAAACTGTACATAAACGTGCGAAACAAATAACTTTTTACGTTTTTAGAACAGTCGGAGAATTTACTACGAAGTCTATTTGCTGTACCATAGACATAGCGAAGCTGTCGGTACATGTCGATGTCATCTTGCAAATCACATGTTTAAAGAAAACCTAAATATTTCACTTTTTCTACATAATCAATTACACAGTTACCTAATTGTAATTTGGGCACAAAATTCAACTTCAAAAACTTAGTTTTAAACATCATTATTTTGGTTTTAGAGCAGGTAAAAGAGATATCATGGCTTTGTGCATATTCATAGCAAACATTTAGCAAATTTTGAAGGCCTTTGCAGCTAGGTGCAATACAGCATATATGGTCGGCGTACAAAATATTATTTAGACAATGTTGACCAATAAAGCAACCAACGTTAAGTTTGTTAAGGGTCTGTGAAAGTTGGTTCATGTAGACAGCAAATAGAATGGGACTCAAAATGCTACCTTGTCTCACTCCATTTGAGACGGTAAAAAACTTAGAATAAGTAGTACCCCACCTAACACAGAGAAGTTGACTGGAATACCAGTTAGCTAAGAGTTTTACAAAAATCTCAGGAACATTGTATTCAGTAAGTTTTTTAAACAAAATATGATGATTAACTTTATCAAATGCTTTAGAGGCATCCAAAAAGGCAACAAAGACTGGACTTCCATGAGTATTGTATTGCGAAATGGCTTGTTTTAATAAAAAGTGGCACATGTCAGTACTATGTGCAGGCTTAAAGCCAAATTGGTTATCCACACTCGACAAAAAATTACTGGTCATAAATAATATGTAATGCTCAAAATACTTTGAAATTACGGTGGGTAGAGCAATAGGCCAGTAGTTGGAGATGGCAGAGACATTACCATGTTTGTTTTTCGTTATAGGTGTGATAACTGAATTAGTGCATGCAGCAGGTAGGTAGCTATGAACAAGGCAAAGGTTGAAAAATATGCTAATATGAAGATATATTATTTCATGTGCAAACATAATGTGATTTGCTGATAAGCCATCAAGTCCTCCAGCACAGTCTGGCTTGAGTTTCTGAGATAGAGACCGGGCTAAATCTACCGTACATAAGAACTTTTTCACCTCATCAAATTTGTCAGTTTTGTTGTGTGGTCCCATTGTTTTGCTTTTCAAATGAGTGGTACTCAGATCAGATGACTTACTGCTGTTAGTAGAGTTAAGTAGTCGTTGGTAATGATTTTCCCACATATTAACAATATTTTGTGTGCCAGAGACTCCATTGATTGTTGCAGGCAGTGCAGTTGTTTTTGGGAGGTGACTGAATATTAATATTTTTGTAAAATTGGTTTGTTGGATGATTGTCAATAAAACTACCTGCCAAAGTATCGGCAGCTTGTTTTCTCAGTTTCTTTTTATGCTGTCGGAATAACTTTTTAAATTCTTTTTTGTGTTTTTTCATGAGTTCAAATACTGGACCAGTTTTAGGCTTTGAAGAATTGATCCAAGTCAGGTAGCTAGTTTTGGCTTTTTTATGAAAGTTTTTCAAGACTGCAGACCAGTTAGGTATACGCGGGTTGCGCCGAGAGTTGTATACTTGCAAGGGTAGAGAAGCTTGTAGGCTGTTAATGATGCCCTGATAGTATGTTGATATACTCTCCAAATGAGCTGAATCATTGCACTTAAAACGTGGTGGGGATGTTTTTCCTAAATATCACATTTTTGCATTAGTTGCGAGGGCCTTCTACTAAAGATCCACTAGAATTATTTAGTTGTTTGCATGTGAGTGCGTGGCAAGTTTTATGAAAGAAGTACTTAGGCAAATTATGTAATGAATTTGCTTCAAAAAGATGTTACATTAAACAATTGAACGCTTTAATTTTATAGCAAGTTTGTCCTGCAACCATAGGCTTATGTAGCTTATCCCGTTGACCACAACAATACCAATACAGCATTTTTGTTTACTTCTGGAGGCGTCATATAATATTTAAACGGTTCTTACGGTTTTTATATTCAATCTGAATTAATTGTGATGTGACCAATTTGAGCTTTATTATGGTAACTTGCACTTTTGGGCATTAGTTAATCTAGAGCAAATTAAAAAAAAATTCATTTGCAATTGATACAATGCAATACATTACAAATGCGAAACAAAACAGGCTATTTTTGAACTAGCTGGTATATTTTAGTCATACTCCATGTTGTTTCTGCTTTTAGTTTTCCATGTAGGGAAAGCAGGAATAGGATTAGAATTAGGATTTGATGTTTTGGATTAGGATTGGATTAGGATCTGAAAAAAAGTCTAGATTCGCTCATCTCTGGTCCTGGGTTGTGGTTTTTTTGGGCTATTTTTTGCCATCCCGTTCCGCTATTTTGAGCTAGTTTTTGGAGTGACAACAGGTGTTTAAGTATAAGACAACTGTGAGTGATATGGAGGTTGTAATCGTCGCTGGCGTTCTTTCATAAGTAAAATAGGCTCAAATGGCATTAAATTCCATTATTTTTTAAAATTTAAGCTGATTTGACACTGCCTGGTAGGTGATGTCCTTTGTTTTGAAGATCACCTTACAGCCGAAAGAAATATTACCAAAACGATCATGGCAGCAGCAGCAGCGTTGTCCTGTTTTTTTGGGTTCAAGCACAGGCTGACTTGTCTCTGGTTATTGATGGGAAACCAAATACTGTGCTGATGCCGGGCTTGATTGTTATCCCAACGGCCCTGTATGAATTAACTTTGCAAATTTTTGGCTATTTTTCAACAGGCAAGCATTGGGCTGTTTTGGGCTAGTTTTTAGATACCGTTTGGGCTGGTGTAGCGCAACAGCAGGCATCTGGCTGTAGTTAGCTGTCAAAAGAGTGCACTCCATACAGCGACTGTCACTTCTATCATGATAGCAAATTTCGTAGATTTCTTTTCGGTTTATATATTAACATTGCTGTCGGTAACTTTCGGTTTGTGGTTTGTAACATCTTCATGCTCATACGACACTTAGTAGCTAGATCTCATTGCCGCGATAGCTGCGCATGTATGCATCGAAGTTGCAGTGACTGCAACACTGGAAACCTGAAGAATATCTGGCAACACTGATTTGAACCCATAATCACATCTCTATCAGAGGTGTACAAAGTCAAAAATTTTGAATCCGACTCCTAATCCTAATCCAAAAAATGCAAATCCGAATCCAACTCCGACTCCTAACAAATCAAAAATTATAATTCGAATCCGGATCCGAATCCTGAAAATTAAAAATTCCTATATTTGCTTTTGATGTCATAATAACCAGAGCTGGGCACCACAAATTTACACTAAATTCCGCAACCGCCAATTCTGCAAACTTGGACCGCAATATTTACCATTTTGCCATCGACTGGACGTTGACCTCAAAAAAAAATAGGTCATCAGCACCCGGACAGCAACCTGCAACTCAAAATTCAGGCAACACTGCCTGTTGTTGCCCACTAAATTACTCCTGCCTATGGGAGTGAGGGTAAACATGATCTTTGAAATTCGTATTCACATTCCACATCACATGGGTAGAAAAGTTCTACCGGTAGTTTTTTGCCTCCCTTAGCGGCTCTTTCTAACCAAGTTATAAAACCAAAATCCGAATCCAAAAATTCAAAAATTTACAATCCAATCCGAATCCGACGAAAAACTTGGATAATTCTGATTTTGAAATCCGTCTCCGGATCCGATGTACACCTCTGACCTCCATCTGAACATCTCAAAATTGTGGGATTTTTTACATCGAAATTGCCTACCGTATATTGGGATTTTTACACATTTCAAGGTGGTACAGTGGTAATTAAGCTTGAATACCGGTATCGCTGCCAATTTTGATTAAAATTCTGTCAAGGACTGTAGAAATATTGAAACACTATTCCACACTCCATGTTAATCTTTGATTTAGCCATATATTAGCTTTACAGTTGTGATTCAATATATCTGTATCAATTCTGTGTACTGGTACTTAAAGTTCTCAGTTAGTTTCAAACAATTATTAAAGCCACATCAAAGAGTTATGCGTCCAATAAACTCCAGGAAAAAGCGACATGCCTACAAAAAAGTAAGTGTTATACGGTACTATCCTGGTCCCAACAAATCTCACTAAAATTAGGCTGGATATGTGCTTTCATCACAGACAGATGCCCATGTGTTTGTATTGATAATGCATTATCATCTTTTTTACCAGTCACTTGTGGTGTTCTGCAAGGCAGTGTTCTTGGGCCTTTTTTGTTTTTAATCTTTAATAAAATTTTGACTGTGTCTTGCCATCCTTAACATGCTGATAGTGTTATTTCTTTATGCTGATGATGCCAAACTCTTTAGCGCTGACAGTAATTATCTGCAACAGAGTTTAACTAATGTCGTATCTTGGATGGAATCCCATCAATTATTACTAGCCCCAGCTAAACGTCAGCATCTACATTTCATTCGCCACCCTGATACTGATGAAGCCAGTAATCAATATTATATAGGAAATCAAAAGATTTCTAGTCTGTATGCTGTATGTGATCTGGGCGTTGTTATTTCCAGTAACCTTAAATGGTGCCAACATGTTTGTAGCATTGTCTCTAAAGCTTTAATTCATTCTCACCAAATTTTACACTGTTTCAGTGGCAACAATGTTTGGATTTTGCTCAAAGCATATGTTACTTTAAATATCAGACCACTGCTTGAATATAACATTGTAATTTGGTTCCCCTTTCTAAAAAGTGACATTTCTATGATTGAACCTGTTTAGAAACATTTCACCAAGAAAATTTGTTTTTGCTGTAATATTTCTTACACTTCATACTCTCATTGCCTGAACATGCTAAACCTAAAATCGTTGGAGTATAGGAGAGTTGAATTTGATTTAATGTTTATGTACAAAATTATTCGTGGGTATGTTGACTTGAATTTTAGTGATTTTTTCTCAGTTTGTCATAGTGAATACAGTTTGCGTAGACATGGTTTTACAATTAAACCGTAAGGAGATTGTGTATGGAGCACTTAAATAATTTCTTCTTGCACATAGCTTCATGAATTTAGAACAAATTTCCCAAGAGTGTTGTTTCTGCTCCTACTTTTGCTGCCTTCAAGAATCGCTTTAAAAAGTTTGACTGTTGCAGTGTTTCTTCATTAATGTATTGCTGGTTTTCTGCTGTGCTCTTGCTTGTTATTCTACCTTGCTGCTTATGCCTGCACTGTTGTGGTTGCTCTTACTGTTGTTTAGCATAGTATATTCTGTACATATTAAGCTTCCTTTAGTGTGAATTTTTTCCTCACATGTAGGTGTGCTTTTAAGATTCAGCTTTGGCGCCATTGTGTTGTATTTCAGTAAATAAAAATAAATAAAACAGTACAGCTTTAGCTATACTTTTAGGAACCAAGTAAATGTCGACAAAGAACAGTAAAAAGAATTCAACGAAGTCGTTTCAAACCAGTGATTGCCGATGCAGATGTTATGCCTCCAAAAATGTTAAAGAGTAGGATGTAAGTGATAATGCTGTGTTTGAGATTGCTAACACTCAGTTCATTATTCTCTTCAGCAATTATACTTTGTTGCACTAAAGTTGCAATGTTTATTTGAATAAATTGAATATCAGTACCAGTTGAACGATTATTTTACTTCAGTAATTATATACATCTAAGTTATGGTGACTTTTTTGCATTAAAATTGTTTTTAAAAGATTGTTCTGCATATTTTGACATTGGCAAATTTTTCAAGATCTCAGGACAAAAAAGTAATCTCAAATTGTTTATTAACTCAAGTATCTTCAATTCCTGTACTGCAATGTTCTAAAAATAATGCAACTTTTTTGTGTTATACATCTTTGTTTTTTGTTGCTTTGGACTAGCTGGTATATTTTAGTCATACGCCTTGCTGTTTCTGCTTTTAGTTTTCCGTGTAGGGAAAGCATGATTAGGATCTAAGGAATTTGTTATCTGGCTTCACAGAAACACCACATCGTGCAGCAGTATGGAAACACTGCTAAACAATTTTCTAGTAATTGTATCTTTTGTGCATTGATTTGCATGAGCATATGTGCCACTGGTATATCTCTTCAATTAGCCTGTACTTTTTTGAGTGAAAGAAGCTGAAAAGACCAGAGGTATGTTTTGACTTTTAGGAAAGATGAAAAAGATTGCTAGCAGTCAAAAAGATTGCAAAGTAATGTCTGCCAGTTTGTAGCTGGGAAAAAGTTGCAGACTCCTGTTTTAAGCAGCTGCACATAGCAAGCCCGCATTTGTGCTACATACCCTATTTATAGCACAAAAAATAAACCAAAACAAGATGCAAATATATTTGGGTTATTTTGATCTTTGAATCATTGACACAGGAGAAAGCGACCATCAAACGCAGCTTTATCTGGAAAGCGAAGAAAGAAAATGCTTCGAAATTTACGATATGAACAAGCTGATAAGGCAAAAATGGAAGGTAGATATTCTTCATGTAATGATTTTTGATATGGAGATGCAGCAAGGTGTTGCTAAAAGTTGTAAATTGTTTAACTATTCAGGATGAATTGAGATTTCATTGCATAAGAATGAACTGCATGATAAATTTATACTAATAATTTATTGATTAGTGGCAAGTACACCACCAAGTTATTGTAAATAGATAGATAACCACAACTAAAATGGTTTTTTAGTTCTCAAAAAAAGATTTTTTGAAAAAAAGTTAACAGGTTTCTCAAAAAAAATTGTCACAGTGTTTTTGAGGCAAGATAAAGTCCTTTGAGCTCTCGCTATTAGTGTGGAAAGAATTTCTTTTTATGCAAACTTATACATGTGAACAGTGGATCTAGAAACTTTTGGTGATGGGGGATAGTGAAAAATCTATTTTTGTGGTTCTCAGAATGGATGCAGGGGGCAATAGATACCATGGAGAGGGTGGTGACATCAAAGTGGGTAATGGAAAAGAATTAAGAAGCTTACTTCACAAAGAAATGACAAGGCAATGTTTTTAGTGATCTTAAGAGTAGATAATTGAACCCAAAGAGCAAGTCAGTGGTTTGTGTGTGTGTTACATTTCGTCACTGTTTTTTTTTATTAGCATATGTTACTTACATTTAATAAGCTTTTCGTTTGTCTCAGTTTAAGTAGGCAATGACTGATTAAGGAAGATGGCTGACAGAGCTAAAGTTTTGGATCTTGAAAAATTTGCATTGATGTTGTTTTGCATAATGTTAGAAGAACAGTGTTTGAAATATTGCAAAATACTGGAAAAACTTGCTAAATCATCTTGTATTCTATGTCATAGCGTTGATTTTTTGAGGAATATTTTTTTATAGTACTCACACAGTAATGTAATTTTGATCTTGCTACAAGCAAACGATTCAACTAGTTATTTTCAATTCTACTAATACGTGGGCAAAAAGTGGCAGTGGCATATGGTTGTGGGATGCTGGTAGTAAAACGTTTATGATTAGGAGTAAATCAATCGCTAGAAGATGCAGCTCACGTCAGTAGTATTTATTCTGTAGAAGATCGTCCAGATCGCACTGGTAGGGAAATACATTTTAAAGTTAGCTATCGTTGATCAACTATTACACCTGCTCAATTGAAATAGCTTGTAAGAAAATACTGCAACATCAAAAACGAGTTGTAATTTCTTTCCTGACTGATTTTACCAGTGTGCATATTGCACTAAAAAGGGCTTTGCAATTGTATAACCGAGGGTCTCGCCTGCTCTTAATTC
This sequence comes from Trididemnum clinides, assembly GCA_963675345.1. Classification (NCBI taxonomy): domain Eukaryota; kingdom Metazoa; phylum Chordata; class Ascidiacea; order Aplousobranchia; family Didemnidae; genus Trididemnum; species Trididemnum clinides. Next base: position 37,488,532 of record OY776286.1, read on the forward strand.
CCTGCAAGTACGTCTAGGCGGTGGGCCGTGGCTCATTAGATGGCCACAGCATATATATTGGGTGGGCCATAATTTACTATTTGAATTTCAACTAATGAGGTGGACATCAATAAAATTGGAAAAGAATTTGATTGGGTTACAGACTTTTGTTTAAAAATGGACCATATGCCTAAAAAGATAGAAAAAACACTGGAGTGAATCTATCTTATTCAGTCCCTGTCTTGAAGATCTTTTTTGATTTGCGATCTGAAAACGTCCACTCGATGAAAGCTGTTTTTAGTGTGAAAAATGTGAAAGCTGATTTAGTGTGAAAAAAATTGCTGCAATGTAGTTTGAGTTTGCTAAAAGTACTACGGTATTTGTGAAGCTATTGTGCCTATGACGTAATAACATAATTGTTTAAATGCTTTGTCGGGGAAGTGTTTGCTAGTTATTAAGCCTTCATGGTGTTGTTTAAGAAAAAAGTTTTGGAAACAGTGGTTTCTGTTTTTTGGATATCAATTTGTTTGAGAGAAAAATAAATAATCAAGTATATGGAAGCATTACTTGCAAAAGCTTTGAAGGAAATACATTTCCTCCCCCTGGATGCGCGACTGCGTGTCAACCCACAACAACTGGTTTAAAGTCGAAAACTCAAAATAAATGACGAAACTATAGATAATAAATTCAAATATATGGCTTATTTGCCAAGCATGCCAGCAATACAATTATCCCATAAAATAAACTATTCCTTTAATGCTGCTGTGAGTGAAGAGAAGAAGGTACAGGGTTGCACATTATTGCCAAGACATAATCTTGTGTTTGTCCTAGCATGTAACTACTTGAGTGGTGTACAACCTTGGATGCTTCTTAAGACTTTGACTTCCTGTTTAGCTCAAGCGGTCTTGAGGCTTTGCACGTGTCCTCAAAAAGTTTCCGCCTTCTGCTGGTTATCATTAGATATTGATTTGCGTTAGTACGTCTTGTCACGATTGTAAAGTTTACATGCAACGTAGCTTGCACTAGTCTTCGGTAGATCCGTAATAGTTTTGCTATGGACGAATGGCCTTTGTAGGTCCATTGGCTCTCGGTCAAAGACCACTGTTCTACTTTAACTAGTGATCTTTTGACAAAAGGTTTTCGCACAACGATCATTTCGTAAATAACTTTGTGCAGGGATGCACGTAATGGAATAATTCGCTATCCCGGAACACGAAACAACAAATTTAATTGTAAAAAGAACACTGTATTACCTCTTTAGTGGAACATGTAAAATGAATGTACCCACTTAATAAAGTGGCACTCCACCTCGCTGTAATGAAATAAACGAGCAAACAAAACAAGTTTTGATTTTTTTAGTCAAGTGTGTTATCAGCCAATTCTACTGCAATTGCGTGATCAGGGATATCTAAAACTAGGGGATTGCTAACTGTTTTTGGACTATGTCATTAGGAGGGTAGAATTGTTTGTAATTTGTGAAAAGTTGCTTTAGCAAAATTCAATACTTTCAATCATTGTTGTGGATGAAAATAAAGGTATTAATAATTATAGTAATATTATTGCAATGTAAATGACACTATAGTGTAGCGGTTAACGTTTTGGACTTCGGAACAAAAGACCTGGTTTCAAAACCACACAAGAAAATTAAAAGTGGTTGTCAGGAAGGCATTGGGAATTTAACGTGGTACGTTGCTCCAAATAATAGTTGGTCGAAAGCGAATGAAGGAGCAATATGATAGACAATTCACTAAGCCAGCAATGTCTAATCCTGCAAAAAAACTGGAAAAATGACGTAAATACAGCTAAATGAACAGCTCAAAAATCGAACTATTAGAGCGAAATAGATCAGTTATCAGTTTGAATCCTAGCGAAATAAGCCCCATGAAGAATTTTATCTGAAAAATAATTCTTTGTGACAAGCAGAAACGAGATCGTATTTCAACTTTTTGCTTATACTTATATTCCAGTCAATACAATCGTTGCATGAATTAAAAATGCTGCATAATTATAGATCTCATGTACACAGTTAGACGTAAAAGATACTGAGGGCTATTTTAATTAAACTTGTTGGACAAGAGTATTTGTCGTAGAAATGTATAAATAAATAATTCATTCTTGATAAATAATGGACAATAAAAGCATGCCTTAGCAGCCAAACTTTTCCTCCCCCCTCCCAAACAAAAGCTCTCAAGAGCTTTCCAAGAGTGATTTTTAAAAACACAGATTTCTAGATGTTGCTGTATTAAAGTTATTACATTTCATTAGCGGTCCGTGACGTATCTGAGACAATAGCTCTTATTTTTCTTACAAAACTTTGAAACTAAATCATACGGTCAAAAGCAACAGGTCTTTCTAAAAAATTTCGTACTTCATCATTAGAGCAAAATCTCTTGAGAACCTCGGCTCGAGTGCTTGCGGTTTGCAACACGCAATGAGCTCAAAAAATACACATCATTGTGACAACAGTTTTCCCCCACTTACCAAAGAACTTATGGCACATCCCGAGGCAGAATGGGCTTCACTACAAAATAGCCTAAGGTTTTTTTCTCTCATTTTACTTTTCTTAGTTCCACTTGCAGACACAATTTGGTCCAAGCCACAAAATTGAGCTCCCCTAAATGGGTTATGATGGGCAGCTGATACGGATCTGAGAATAGGTATTTGCAAACAACGATGCACAGACAATCTACTTCAGCTCTGACTCCAGCTTGTGTTCACATGTTTGCTTGGGAAGACAATTTTCGTATCTTACGTGTAAGCTTTTCAGGTGGATTTTCAGCAGGTGGGCGGCTGTTAAGCCGCTTCAATTGATTTTTCGCAAAGCAATTAAAAGCAAGTTTTAAAATAGCTTCAAAGCATGAATGACCAGTAGCATACTTCACATTAATCAAATGCAATAACAACGGGGAATTGCTAACGGCTCTAGTTGCTGCAGCACAAAAACCAGATCAATAATTCTGCGCCTATAACAACCTTTTTAGCTGTAATTCATCACTTGCTACAGTAGAAAAATAAACAACTGCAAGAGAAGTAACCACATAACAAAATTCACTAGGTTTTGAGAACCACCTCTATCAGCAATATCAAATAGTTTTTTTGTCCTCTTGCGCAACAAAGTCAGCAATGTGGAGTGGGTCACAACTTGCAAGCAGTAGATCTTTACGGGCAATACATTTTTTTCGGTTGCTGATCTGCAGTCCGATATAGCCACTTACATAGTAGCTCACTGCTGCATCCGATTCAGGAATGTCTTCCAAAGAAATTGGGGAGATGATATCGAAAACCCACTGGTAACTTTCCTGGCTCAGCTTCTCACACCTGTCGTTGTCACACATAGAAATAGTACGAGCTGCAGAAAGAGCATTTTTCTGCAGCAAAGTAAGGCAGCAAATCTTTTTTTCGGCAAAAGGAGCTGCTTAACTGACATAAAAAAGTTACCGCCATTGGCTTGCCGATACCAGCCGAAACGTCCTTTAAGAGGGTCAGATATTAGCTTGCCTGTGAGCACATATTCAATGCTGCCATCATCAATCAAATAGTGTGCAAGTTCAAGAATAGCACCTATTGTGTGGATGCAGGCAGTGAAAGTTTCTGAAGTTAGACCAATGTTGCCAGACGACTTCCATGCTTTAAATATTTTCACTGCTTCTACCAGTAGCTTCTCGCCAGGATGACCATTTTCATTTTTTTCAGTGGCATGTACAATTCATCTCTCTTTCAAATATCTAAAATAATGTTTGTGGTCACAAAGCATAATACAAGCATATGAATCACTACGACAAATTAAAAAGGAATTAATTTTAAAATGTTGGTAATGTAAAAAAAACACTTGCAACTAAACAATTTCTTGGTTATGTAGAAAAAAGAAACGATTGATCTTCTTTTATGTCTACATGGAAACAGTCAAAAACTTATTATCACAAAAAACATCAAAATACCTTTATCAGGAGCTTTTACAGAGAGCACTTTGCAAATGTTCCAAATGTTTGCGATGAATTGCACATATTGAGCAGTTTCCATAAACCCAGCATGAGCATCAGCATAATAAATTAAACCACAATAAGTTGACTCACTGAACACGCCTAAATTAAAATTTATAAACTATTAAAGAACAACGCTAATAAAAATCTCTTTAGTTAAAGCGACAAAGTAAAAATTTTACATAGGTTTTTATTCACTAATAGTTGAATAATAAGCTTACAGCTTATTGTTAATTAAAAATTATTATGATAAATTCTTACCAAGTGCATGCTGAGGAGATGTTCGAGCAAGGCTGCTGGGGTTAAGAGATACTTTTTTAAAGCATGGGCTACTTTTATAGGTTTTCCTTCTTCCAATACATATAGGTGTTTGATATGAGCAAACTCAGCAACACATGATTCCCCGAGTACACGTTCATGCCCAAGTGTTGGAGGATACATCCTTTGTTTATTAACAAAATTATTGTAAATATTTTTGAAGTTATGAGTGAAGTCGAAAAGAAAAAACAGACGTTCACCATGGAAAAGATGAATACTTTAATTTCCAAGTTTACATCAACAAATACTAATGCTAGAAGAGATGGTGCCACAGTTAAGTCATCGTATTGCTTAATATAATGAAAGTACATACAGTTAATGCCTGAAACAGATATAAATCCACTTGGTAAGATTTCATTTTTAATCATTGTTATAAAATGTTCATAAGAATCAAAGGATTCATTTTGGAACATGAGTTGCGTTTGTTTGACAATGTCATTATTTCTCTTTTCCACTCTAGCTGCTGCAGTGGCTGATGAGGTCGGGCGGGGAACAGGATTTTGCTTTGAGAGGTAGATTGGAAGAGATGGAAAGATGTGTGGGATTACATTTGGTTTGAGACGTAATCGTTGAAGATTTGTAGTTGGTCTTGCATCTGCTCGATCTTTACGTTGATCAGTTGATGTTTTTATCACATGATTTTCTGCAAAATGCTTAACACAGACTCGATGATTTGGCGAAACTGTCCAAGCTTGACGAGGAATTGCAGTTATCCATTTCTTTTTTAAAATAGGATCTACAGGAAATTTAAATAAAGGAATTGCTTCAGATGATTGATGGCTGGTCTTAGTGCACTTACAGCCAGTTTTACATCCAGGAACACAGCACACATTAATCATTGCATTAGAAGTACAGTACTGATAAACAAATAGATTAATAATGTAGTTAATTTAACACTGGCTAAAAGATAGCCTGCCTGTTGGTAAAACACAAGATTCATTTTTAAATAAACAAAATAGCCAATACACAATGGTATAAAACGAAGTTTTGCTAAATCTTTACAGCATCTTAATATATAGTGCACAGTGGCAACGTTGTGTATTGGTACATGTGGTATTGGCTATTTTGTTTTGCCTGAGACATAAGGCCCCCAGTTTGTTCCAAATAATTCATTATCGTGAAACAGACTAACCACTAACACCTAACTTCAGTTTTACCACTCACGTTGGCAGTTGGTAACAGGCTAAGTTGAATTAGATCAAACAATGCAGATTTACAACATGTGTACAAAGCTTGATGCCTCACATGCTAATTATTTAGGCGTACTGGAATTAGCCTAACTTCCACTCTAAAATGACTTAAACTCCATTTCAAACATCTTTCTAACAATCTTCAAAACGTTTTCTTAACACCCACAAAACAGTTTTGCAGATACACTTATCTGCTTATTACAGGGCCTAAGCCAGAAATACAGCCTATGATTTTAGCTACTTACATAGGTTTTATTGTTTCTTAAATTAGATTTTGATTTTCTAACTAACGGTATTAGAATTACAAACCTAGGCCTACCGTACCTCATCATTGTTTGATCAACTACAGAACATTACATTGGTATTATAAACAAGGATAATAAACTGCATTTTTAAAAGTTACCCTCCTATTACGAATAGATTAGCACGGAGTTAGCAATCCCCTAGTTTTAGATATCCCTGTGCGTGATGCATCTCCATCAACTAAAAGCACGTGTGAAGTAGGAGGGCGCAATGCTACATTCAATCGCCATTGAAGCGTTGCATCGCACATTGCGACCGAATGTCTGATGTTAGCAGAATGCGTGATTACGTAATTTCTGTTGCAGAAAAGCGAAAAAGTTTTACTCCGCTTGGTAAGAATTACTTTGATTGTATCATCCCTAGGCACAGCTTTTTGGTTCCAACTCCAAATGGTAAAAATTACGTTTTTGTAATAGCTGGTGTTGAAATTTATGCTCATTCCTAATCCTTGGACTCTTAAATAATATTATTTTACCAAAATAAATAATATTGTTTAGGAGTCCACGCCTGACTTTACGTTTCTTTTTTCAGTTTCTACATCTGAAACCGCGAAAGAATTAAAAAGTATACAAACGAATTATGACTCAAAAATCAGCCGAACAAGCAATGATGTTGAAATGGTGGAAGAGGCGTGACCATATTTGATAAACGTTGGTGAAATGGGAAATGATCTGGATGAGGTGCTATGTCGATTCTGCTAGACTGCCACTCTATTTAAGTGTTAACCCATTGTTCTTTGAGTTTACATTATTATGCCTTCGAACAAATTTTTATTTTATACTACCGTGCGTAAAGATGTGTTTGGCATAAAAGTTAGCTTTCATTTGTTTTAAATAAAACTTGCTGATGGTATTAATAGAATATATTTACCATTTGTGTGGACATACTGGCTACATCTTATTTTATCATAGGCCTTATTGAAAACAAAAAGGGTAGGATTATTTAGACGGTAATTCAGGCTTAGCCTAAAATGTAATACTCTGTTATTTGAAGAGTTGACTGGTAGTACAGTTTTCGCTTTTTCTATTGGTTGCTTTCACCCATCACGATTGAACTTATTTCTTTTCCGTTAACTGTGTCTATATAAGCGACTCACTACTATCTTTTTCATTCCATTTCTGACGAATTCTCTTGAAAAGTGTCAGACGAAAAGCTTTAGGAATATGAATAAATTTACTTTCTCCAAACTCAGTTATTTCTATTTCCTGTACCACTCTTGTGTTTACTGGTAAGTTTACAGCAGCGGTTTAACGTAGAAAGCCAGCGAATTGAAAGAGTCTTAAATGAGGCAGGAGAACATAAACTGTTTGTCACACAAAGGACGTGAGCGCATTTTATTCCTCAACAGTCTGTTTTACACGTAAATGCAATCGTGTGAAAGGCTATTCAAATAGAATAAGTAATTGAATAAATTTTATTTGAATAGGAGCTTTTAATGATCGCTTTTATGCATGAAACAAGCAGTCGGAAGATCAAACGTGTTGTTAACTATTAAACACTGCTTGTAGTTGCCCATGTGAATAAAAACTGCTCTAGCCCGAACTTTTGAAGCAATCAGCTCCTAAGATTTTCGGACAAAAAAATAGTATTGTAAACAGGTCAGGACTTCATTGAGAAGCTGCCCAAAATTTTCAAGCAGAATGACGATTTTTTATTTTTTTATATCCGAGGGATAAGGTTGCACTTTTTTGAAACGTTAGAAGTCACCAATGTAGCGCACGCGGGCGTGCTATTAAAAGTAAACAGAATACCAGAAAACAAATCCTCAAACTTAAACAAAAAAGCGTTTTTATTCCACCACGATTAAATTAAGAATGATCTAATACGCATTTTCAAAATTCAATTTCAATTTAGAATGAACCTCAGCAAAACCTGTTCCATTAAGCGTGCTGCAGCAGGCGTTAAACAGGCGCTGTTTCGACATTGTTCGCGTCACGTAGCCTATCTGCGAGCTCGAGAGAGACTAATGATCGTCAGAACTGAGCTCCTTTTACGAGGTTGTAAAGTTGTAAGTTGTAAACACACACGCTTCATATAAAAATTTTTGATTTTGTTTTTGCCTGTTTATTTCTTTTCCCCTCCCCACTAAGTCGAAACCCAACAAGTGTTATACTATCTAGACATAAGTTTTGTTTTGGCAAAACAGAGCCCTGTGGCTAGATGAAAGGTTTTTTTTAAGGGAGATCTAAAATAAATATCTTCAGCTAGTTTTTTTCCAATTTTAGAGATAACCTTATGATTTTGGGATTTTTGGAAATGTTCCTCAAGCTATATAAAATTCTTGGGTCCTTTACTGAGACCGGGACAAACTCTCAACATTCATTGTAATATTCAAAAAATACAACACGTGACTCGCTTTACACTTATGCAGTGGTGGCTTATGCAATGGTTACTTTTTTCCAAAAGTAACAAAATTTGTATCTGGTTGTCAACTAAACACTGCAAAAGTTGCAAGTTACAGTTTTACTTTCCGTTTTATACTTTCACAGCTAAAACAACGGTTTAGTTGATTAATTTGTCATCAAATAATGTAAAAGTAATTACAAAAAATTTTATTCTTTAGGTCTCTTTTACAAATTGGAAATTTCGGACTATTTAACCTTGGCTGATTAATTTGAAATTATATTCAAAGTAAGGAAGTGTAAAAGTGAAATCTTCAGTCGTTGTAAAGTAATTCTACAATGTCCAACAGGGGTTGAGGCATATTTGCTCCCCAACTAGCAAAGTAGGGTTACAATTGGCTCATTCATCGTATCAACAATCAATATGACACCTTAGTTTCCGTCGTAGTTGGAGATGTGAGAACAAAACGAAGGCGGTACAAACGCATTGGCTTTTCAGTTTACATATGCCAACCAAAGATGTGGAGGCGGCAATTTCATCAACCGCTTCCGCTTCCACATCTATCTTTTTCGCTTCCGCTTCCACTAACAAAAAAACAACCGTTAACAATTTTTTAAACTTTTGTGGGTTTGTAGCCTACCTTCTCCTACACTTGATCATTTTAAGGGGAAAAAACCTCTGTATATTGCTATTACTTTACCTACTTCGCTTAAGCTTATTGTTCTGAACTACTCTGTGTTTCTTTTTCTTAGATATTAGAACTCGTGTTGAATGTAGAACAGTGCTTTTCAGCCTTTTTGTGATCGCGGAACCCCTAATGTACTTTCGCGTTTGTCACGGAACCCCCATTAACAAAAATTTAGAAATCACAAATTGCTTGTAAGAAAATCAAATATTTCGTTACTACACTTCAAATAATAATTAAATGCTTCAACAAATAAACAGTTATTACAAGTTCCTTCACTACTTACAACCATTTTTGCAACAGTTAACCTAATAGTTCTCAAATCTAAACCGTATGACCACGTATTACAGCTCTCGACAACAACTTGTTGTCACCACAACAAATTACACCACGATATACGCGTATTTCCCTCTCTATCCTCAGCTAATTCTGACTTTGAGTTAACTTTAACTCTAATCATCAATACGGAACTTCTGTCCGTCCTCAAAACACGTATTGACTCTTATATTTCTGAATAGTGAAGTGCAAAATTTTTGTCGTGTATACAGTATACAAAAGCGAGCAAAATTGAACTGCACGAATTAACAGCCGCGTCAACGTGATAGTGGGGTTTCCAACCCCGTTTGGGTTGGGTCGAAGTGGCTGTTGGCCTTTCCGAGGGTCCCAGTTATCCCAGGCACTCCCCTCACACAAACCATTTTTTCGCCGTGCTGCCCCCTGAACGACCGCAGAAGGACAACAGGCAGCTTCTTTAAAATCGGTTTCCCGTCTTCTCTCTTTTCCTGCCTTTTTCTTGTCCGTATTCTCATTCTTCTCCTTTTCCTGATGAGCGGTAACGTTCATCCTAACCCTTGCCCCGTCTTTCCCTTTTCAGTTTGCGCTAAAAATGTGACCTGGCGGGGTAAATCAGTGCAATGCTGCACCTGCTCCAAATGGGGCCATTTAAAGTGCTCACTACTCTCCTTTTCTAGATTCAGAGCTCTTGGCAGCTCTCACTTCTGGAGCTACCCTCCTTGCTGCGTCTCTGCTTCTTCTGGAGATCTCACACCTACCAGCTCTGTGACTTCCTCCTCGGACTTCTCCAGCTGGTATACCTCCAATGCTCAATCTGGCCCCCTCTTCTAATGCAGCACCGCCCCACCCTTGCCTTCAAATCTCTTATCCTTTTTCTGCCCACTTTGTATCTTCTCCTTCTGCACCCTCACCACAGCCCCATGCTTTTGGCTGTTTCTCTTTACCTCCTGCTTCCTCTCCTCATTCCTGACTCTCTCAGGGTTCTTCAATGGAATGCTGGGGACCTCCGAACCAGTAGCACTAAACTGCTACACTTTATTTCGTCTCATCATGCTTCCTTTGTTTGCATCCAGGAATATAACCTTAACTTATCTTCCTCTTTCCGGATTCCTGGATTCTCTGCTTTGAAATCTGATCACACCCACACCCGGTTTGGTATTTTTTCTATTGATGCCACACACACAAGCGGCGGCGTCATCATTTTGATCAGGCAGGGCTTATCCTTCTCTGAACTTCTACTTCCTCTCTTTCTTCGCTTGACCCCAACTCTGATTATGTAGAGGTCAACATCTTTCTAAACAACTTCTCATCGCTCTCATTTCTCAATGTTTATGCTCCCTCTATTTGCTTCCCTTCGAAGGATAGCAAAATCAATTTCTTTTCTCCCTCTATCCTTTCTTCCTCCAGAAATCTCTCAATTTTGGGGGACTTCAGTTGCCATCACCCCCTCTGGGACTCAAAAGATACTTCCGAACCCTGTGGGAAGAAAGTATTCGATTGGGTCATCTCCTCTAACCTCCTTCCCCTCTATGAATTTGACGCACCTACTCTTCTCAATCGTTCCTCCCTTGACATTTCCTTTGCTCCCTTCTCTATCGCCCTACCTTGCTCTTGGGAGGTGCTTTAGGACCTGGACTCTGATCACCTACCAATTCTACTCATTGTCGATCTTTCTCCGGTCTTTCGCCCCAACGAATGCTTCCATTTCTTCAAATTTTAGAAAGCTCGCTGGGATGACTTTGCTTTTTACTTTGACTCTCACCGTCCTTCTGCAGAGGAATACTCGTTTGTTTCTCTTTTCTCTGCTGCTGATCTCTTTTCTTCTATGATATTGAATGCCCTCCTTACGATCTGGTGCTCTAGACAGACAGCTCTTTTCCTTTTCCTTTTGGCAAAGGCGGCTCAGGCGTACTTGCCAACTGCTCTCTCTGTGGCACTGAGGCAATCCTTTTCTTTTCAGCAGGCCAAGTATGCTCAATTTCTCCGCAAAAGCCTGCGCCATCCTGCAAGCTCTTTACTGGTCTTGGCAGCACCAACAAGTCGGCCACTTATCTTCTCTTCTCCTACTATGTGACTCTCGTTCTGTCCTCTTCTCAATCTTTTCTTTTATCTCAATCTCTCTGGCAGATCCGTCAGAAACTGTTTTCTCTCCCTTTCTGTTTCATTAGGGTACAATAGGCTCCCGGACACTCGTTTCTCCCGGGGAACGACGCGGCTGATGAGCTGGCCAGACGGGGAGCGCTACTCGTTCCCTCAGCAATCCCTTGTAGTCTCTCTCCTCTTATCTCTCGTATCCACTCTTGTCTTTTCTCCGACTGAAGGCGTACTGTCTCATCGAAGTTCTTTGACACACAGGTTCCCTCAATTTCCACCGAGAAACTTGTGCTCCTACGTCACGCTCGCTGTGTTTTCTCTCGTTTACGCTGCAACGGACACAGTGTACTGTTTAGCTCGTTTCTCTTTAGGATTCGCAGAATCGAAAATCCTTCTAGTAGCGCCTGTGGACACCAGTCCTAGGACACTTCTGATCTTATTCTGCACTGTCCGGCTACGGACTCTTTGCGCCGCTCGCTCTTTGGCGATTTTCCGTCTCTCTACGACCTTCGATCCAGGACATGGAAAGTTGCTCGACTTCTGGGGCTCCATGGTTTTCCGCCATGCCCCCATTCCTTGCAAGAGGTCGGGTAACAACAACAACAACAACAACGCAACAGCAAAATTGAAATTACAGACGCACTATCACGTATCAAAGAGATTTAGCAAATTCAAATGTTCTTAAAGTTGTAAACAGAATTACGTCACAATCTGCAACTTTGTATCACCAGATTCCATTACCAGCTATTTATATACACGGAACATTACTACATATAAGAGATCAATATACTGACATAAGAAATAAATACTAGTAACAAACAAAGAATCTTTGTAGTCCCCTCACGGAACCCTTAAAACTCACGGAATACAACTGCATGTTTTGCGAAACCCCTGTTGAAGAGCACTCATGTGGAATGATTAAATTGTTACCGTCGTGAGTAATTTGTTTTTCAACGTTTTCAACCCCTAACCAAGGTTAGTAGTTAAGCTTAATCAAATCATCACCTTATTAGCGACGTTTGATTGTCCAAACTACCTTTTTCTTACCCGTAATCGATATAAAATGTGATGCTAGTTATACTTTTTCTTGTTCTCTCGCGCCACTGATATCGCACGTTCATTCAGGCTTATAGTGCAACTTCACCGTTTAATCCACATTGGGAAATGGACAAAACGTTTTCGCCAAGTTACTCTCAAGTCAAATAACCAATGTGAAAGCGGTAGAATTTTCGCGCTTCCGCTTCCACAGAAAAAGAACCGCTTCCGCTTCCACATTCCTGATGCCAGCACTCATTAACGAGCCTGCATCAACAGTTCAACACTGAACTAGGATGTTATAGTGGTTCTACGCCTATTTTACGGTGAATGGCTCCAGTAAACTCGAAACCAGTGTACATCGCTGGTTGGTGCGAGCATGGATTCGAATCCCGTTTGTCATAATATTTACTGACTGTTCTTTGAGGTCAATTTTTAAAGCCACGCACTTTGCAGTTAACATGAACCATAGAACTCCCAGTAGAAACAGTAAAAGCTCGCCAAGATTGACGCGTCTATTCGAAGATCCATAAAACATCGCCAACAAGGTTAAAGGCTTTTGTAGAGGGATATCATTTGGAACTTTTTTCCATTCGCTGGCACCATTCCTTTTGCAAAGGGTTCAAACAGTCTTTGGCTACTGAAGGGGAACAGTATTGCCGCAGGATTTCCAAATTTTTGCTTTCTAAGCAGATAAAACAGCGTTTTCAATTGACGGTTTGGCTGTTTCGCCTTGCATCAAAAAATCGGTCACACTTGCGTTTTGCATCAAAAAGTTTGGCCATTGAGAGTAACTGCAAGTGTAACTTGTTTCTTTTTGAAAACTGTAGCTGAAACCGCAACTCAGTTCCTTTAAAAAAGTACCTTGCCCACCATTGCATTTATGTACCAAAACAAATCGCCAGCCAGTAGACAATCGCTATACTAAAGCAAAGGTTCGAACAGGAGAAGCCGTCAAAGTGCGGAAGGGTAAAATTTATCAAAAGAAAAGTAATCTCGTCTCCGCATTAATTCGTAAGACAAGAATAAGAGCTAAACAAAAATTTAAGTGACCCAAGTGACACCACAATAGACCTATTTTGAAAGAGAGTTTATTTTCTAGTCGCAGGAAAACCTAATTAGTTATAAAGCAACGTTGTGTTTGGAATTGCCAGCAACGCAGGCACAGCACGTTTCTAATATGAGCAGCGGAAATTGCCACAGAGTGCCTTTCGCAACAACACAAAATATTGTCGACTCGATGGTTTAGAGACTTGAACTGGGTGTAAATCCCTTTTTGAGTCACTTTAAAAATGTTATTTATAGCTTCTTTGTATGGCACTTAGCACGAAATGGATATTGTGCGAAAAAAAGCCGGAAAGTTTCCTTGCTGTGCTCTTGGGTAAGGCTCTTAACAAAATACCGCCATCTTTGTGTGGCTGACTCGTGTTGGGGTCGTGCAGTTTATTCGTGTGGTGGCCCGTGTATAATAAAAGACAAGCAAAAAAAGCATGTGCTCATATGCGTGAAATGAAAAAACTTTAGTTCAAACAAACATCACAAAAAACTTAGCCACTTTGAGAATTAAATCTGCGATCACTGCAATCATGAACAGCTCTTCACCCACTCTTCTTCCCTGCTGACAATTATCTTCCAAATTTAGGTTAAAGGCTTTCGTAGTGCATATAGAGAATGATTTTAAGTCAAAATCTTTTTTGTGCAGAGAACAGTTCTAAGATTAAAGTATTTAATTTTGAGAATGGCACTTTTTCTGTATAAGGGAGATATTTTTAATACCACCCAGAGGGTCACGAACTCTGATTTAGCATCACCACTGAACATATGCGTTCAAAAGGAAAGCGTGACATCTGCGACCTCAATTATTAGATCAGGGCCATTGCTCTAGGCTGTAATTACTGACGCCCATTAAATGGCTACTTTCAGCACATACGCCGGATCACTTTTGCTTCAGCGCGGCTTTGATGAAGGAATTGAAGTAATTTTCCGGTCTACGGAAACTTTTTTTCTGGTTGTCGAATAACTCGGTTTCAAAATCGCTTCGGAATCATAAGCACTACGGAATTTTACCACTAGCATGAAAAATGTCCTGTGTTTCTCAAAAGCACAACAACGCATTTATCGTAAGGTTTGAAAAGGCACTTCTACCATTGATTACAGTGGAATTTGAACAAGAGGATAGGGGGCGTAAAAGGCAAATTAAGCTAATTATTTTTCTTTGCTGTCAAGTTTGTGCCAAATTTACAATGGTGATTTTTTGACATCAATTTGTAGTGGGGGCTTATAAAATGTAATGGGCTTATCAGCATTCAACCATAGATTTGGGACCATAGTGTTTCAATCCCCTCTCCCAAAATAATCTGTAAATGGCTCCAACCATGCTTTACGTATTACCGATGTGGAAAGTGAATAAAAAAATCCGTTTGAGGCAGCGACGCATTCAGCGGATGAATATATTTAGATGTAGAATAGCTAGGTTTTTGCTGTTACTCCACCCATAGTTGTGAACATAGTAACTCATGTTTGTTTGAAACTGTGGAAGGGGCTGATATTTTAAATCCACTTACTCAAAGAACAATATCTTGATTATTGTAACGGCTGGGGGTTTTGCTTCGTAGACCTTTGCCAACCCTTGTGAGTTCTTTTAGTTTTGCCCTTCCACGTATGTAGAGAAAGGTGGATAGCGACAGCATCAAGCAATGCTGTGATGGCTGCTGGCTCTATGGTTGTAGAGGCAGTTTGCAATCTTCCAAACTTTCAGTTTCACTATATGTTCAATGAATTAATTACGATCTTTTTTTAGCCAACTTCTTCGCAATATTGATCTTGCCTCGCTGCCTTGCTTTTAGAATGTACTATGTACGCCTCTATGACAATTTAAAATCGTTGTAGAATATAACTAATCCTAACCCTATTCCTAACCTTAACCATTGCCCACTTTGAATTATCGTGATACCGTATATATGAATCTCAAAATTTCAAAGGTTTTATCGCAAACAATTTGGTTTTGCTGAACTTTTTTGCATCGTAGTTATCGCTGTATATTTATTATTCATAAGCCAACTGACCGCAATTTACATTTACAGTAAAACACCTCCATAGGGCAAATGAGATTAAATATTGCATCATGTCTCATGTAAATTGCTGCAAACCTACTAAAATCTCATACGGTTATGCACTGACTCAATACAAAGTAAGTCTACGAACAACAGGGGCGGATCTTGGGAAAAAATCAGGCTTTTAAAGCTCCTATTTTTTTTGGGTTGATGTCAAGTGGATCCTTGATCAAAATGGTCAAAACAATTACTTTGAGATGGTTGGTCTCCGAAAAGTTTTTCTGATCTAAAGACAAAAAACTGCCCAGAATATGATTTCTAAAGGGCGCAGCTCCTCTCTAATTAAATTACTCACTGGCACATTAGCACACAAACTATATCAAGCAAAAAAAGCATCTTGACATTCAAAGAGTGCAACCAATAAAAATAGTCTTGGTGCTGAACAAAAAATAGCTTTACCCAACACAAATTTTTCTACTTAAAAGTGACAAATACGAAATAACAGATCCACTCCTATGCTATGATTTTCGATTTGGCTGCCCAGAAAAACTTGAAAAACGTATCTTGGCTATATTTTCAGCCAACTTTTGACGCAATCCCGCAAAACATTGATTCCATATTTTCCATGACCAAAATATAAACTTATTTGAAAAAATTATTCAAGAAATAAAGATAAAATATTTTTAGCTTTATTAAATGCAACAAAAGTTACCAAATGCTGCTGCATAACCGCGGTATTTATCACAAGCCACCCCTAGTAGCAAGAGCAAAGCAGCCTAAAATTTGACGGGAGTAATTCTTTTTAGAGACCTACATAATTTTGGTAAAAATCTAGAATATTAAGCAAATTTATAAGTGTTTGCTGGAGTTAATCTTAAGATAATTTTTGAGATGGTACTTAAAGGTTCGATTTACAGATGCACCGACAGGCCGCTAGTGATACTATAGGAAAGAAACTTGGGATAAGCAAAAATAAACTTTTTGCGTTATTATTATGGTTCACGATTTTTTGGCATTGACGTATTGGTGCCATTTTACTTAAAAATAGTTTCTTACTTTGAGCAAGTCTAAGAAATTTGGGGTACACGTAGCTCTTTACCCCCTGGCTACGCAATGGAATAAACAAAACCGTGATTTAGCCTGTACTTCAGATCTTACATTTAAACAAAAAACACGCCGCAGCTTGAGCGTGTACATGTTCCTTGCAGTAGTTTTTAAACTTTTTCATTAGTGGCTTACGTGGTGCTAAAACTGGAAAATTTTCGTATCCCTCAACGAGTTGAGCGTTTACTTTCCAATATAGGTGATTGTTTATACAACAGCATATTAATTTACTTTAAGATACCGATTCTAATCGTTTCTTGATACATCATCTATGTAGCGTAGACCTTTTTCCGACTATTTATAATGGCTTCGTGGCTTAAAGCGTACTGAGAGCCACGGCTTTGAAATTATGGGTTTGGAGAGTGAGAAAGGAAATCTGCCTCCCAAATAGCTGTGAAAGAGAAAGTTTAGAGCAATTACGTGCTCATGAACCAAAGTGTTGGTACGCGTTCTGTTAGGTGTACTTGATATAAAAAGTGAACTAAAGTTAGCTTAATAGTTTTACTTCCGTAATGGCTTCCGGAATTTGATAAAGTATCTTTTCCTGTTGTCAAGTACTGTAATGAGACGACAGGAAACTTTGCACCAGTTTAGTAATACAGGTTGAGGCGTGATCAGCGAAAATATGACTACCGAACCGAGTTCCATGACAGAACCTTTGCAAACAGTAAAAAAGGTGACTTACGCTGCTATGGAACAAACGAAAGTGATTTCAACGGAACCAAAATCAACTGATCAGTTGTTCACAGCAGAACCCAACTTCTGGAAAAGCGGCTTGTGCGAATGCAACGAATGTGGAGTTTGTAAGCGTTAGATTCTAGACCTACTTGAATAATCCGACTCGCGGTCGTGCGGGAAAAAGCCTGGTGTATATTGAAACCAAGAGCGGGTTAATTTTTGACTCTTTTATACCTTGTTCTGTTTTGGCTCAATTGCCAGCGGCTGATGCCTGCAACTAAGCTAAAATAAAACAAACAAAGCGTTACGCCGCGCTTGGCTACAGCGAAAACCAGGGGTGGGCAATTGTTTTGGCTTGTGGGCCGCATCGTGGTCACGGAAGCTAGCTGAGAGCCGCACTGGTATATTGTTCTAATTGATTTGCATTTTAAATTTGGTATAACATTTAAAACCAACAGCTATTATTAGACAAATGAATCAAAGTAGTTTTATTCAATTGAAATTGCAAGCACATTTAATTTTCAAAGTCTGTCAATGAGAAAAATCCATCCAATCACGTTCTTCTATATAAATTGATTTTTTAAAATTGTTTGCTTGAGGCTTTCGCGGGCCGCAGTTTGCCAACCCCTGGCCTAGGCCATGCTTAAACCACATTTGATGGCGACAATAACCGTGTTGCTATAAACATCACGATAACTGTGTTGTGTCTTTGAGAAGGACACGTTGAGACAGAAAGCATTGCAATAGCACCAGGAAGGCAGAAGTCGAGCTGATCTACGCACAGCTGAGAAATAAGTGTTCTGCGCCAAAAAATAAAATGCAGAGCTCAAAAAGTTTTTGGGTCGATTCTTATTTTTTCACTCGTAGAATACCTACTTGGTAAAACGTAATATAAGTTGTTTTCTGGTTTGCTTTAAAGCTGCCAGTATACTGATAGTACAGTTATTAGCAATTTAGATAGATGAAGTGCTAAAGTACTTCCCGTCACGTATTTAGCCAAAGAATTTTGTGAATTTCTCCGAAGGTTTTTTTAGAGATTTGAAAATACATTTAAAGAGTCTTTTTCTCAAAATCCACATCCCAATCAGAAATTTCTCTAGATTTTCCAGTGCGCACAGCTCATTTTTGACAATGCCATCAAAAAGAAAAATATTTGTAATTAACGATTAACAAGGCAGGAAGTTTGATGTGTTTAATAAATCATGCGATTACGGAACTCATGATCGCACCTTAGAGCAACAAGCTAAGCTGCCAGTTTTAGTCCTAATATGATTTTCTCCAATGCGATTTCCCTCAAATTGAAAAATAAAAAACTCTAGTTCAGGGTTTTTCTATCAGTGCTACGCTAAACACTACGTTTCAGGAAAGATAAAGGCAGTGTTTTTGAAAAACTATTCTAACAGTGGGCGTAACTGGGTTTGGCATAGAGCAAATTTTATAGGTGTCTTTCGATACTATTCTCTTGGATGGCGTTTTACTGGATTCTTTGAATTAAAAAAGGCGGAAAAGTGCAATGCTAGAGCAGCATTCTTTTTTTTCAGGCCTTCTTAGCATCTTCTGTCCTGTTTGCTATGCCAGTGCTTTATCGGTAAGATTGAAAGAAATGATTCTGGTTCCGTGCTTTCCAGGAGGTATTGCCACTATGCGGACCAAGATGAGACTAAACAATGACATCGAAGTAAGCATTGCGCAATATGTAGGGCTTGTAGACTATAACGTTAGGCAAGATTGAAACATTATTTGTAGTTTTATTTTCATTACAGCGCTGCGTAAACACAAAAGAAAAATTTAGGTCTTCGCTAGTCACCATAATTTAGGACTTGAGGCCGTAGCCAAGGTTTTTGATGCGAAACGCAGGGATGTAGCGATCGACTAGTTTGGTTGGCTGGTAATCGTACGTAAAATAAACGATCGTTGCAAGTAGCTTTCTTGGTTGTTTGATGCTCCTCGTGGCTAATGCAATGAACAAAAAGCAGACCCGTTTATTAACGCAAGGAGCTCATTTGAACTGAACCAAAGCTGAACAGAATCAAATTGGACTGCAACAAACCGAACTAAATTGCATTCAACCGAACCGAAACAAAATTGAAGTGAACAAACTGAACGGAATAAAATTTGAACTGCACAAGCTGAATCAACTCAATAAAATATAATTTGAACTGCGTAAACGTAACCTACTGGATACCAGTAGAACGATGTTTACCAATTTGATTAATGCATAAAATACAGCCAAACTAGAAACCTAAAATGTGGGGATAATGACTGAACAGCCCAAACAAAAAAATCATGTTAAGTTACAAAAAATACGTGCGCTGTTGAATTTAGTAACAAAATATAAAATCTGGGTTCTAAACCGCTACAGGGACAACGAAGTTGCCAAGTTTCAATAAAGTCGAAAAATTATCGTAAGAATTTCGGGAAGGACTTTTCCTTTCTTACATGCGTTTGCTGTTAATTGTAAGCCCAAAATCTAAAAGGGTGGCGACGTCATTCACTCTCCCACTACTACATTGGTTTACGATTCAAGTTTGTACTTAAAAATTAATCGATTAGATACGATGAGAGTAGTTTTCAAAAAATAGTCAACAGAGCCAAAAAGAACAATAAACGCTGAACAAATGGTTGTATGGACTTTGATGATAACCGAAACTTTAATAAAATACGGCTTCACAAAAAACATAAACTAATTTGTCTCTGTAGTGGGTTTTTGAATGCGGTGCATAAAAAAATTTATCCGCTTGGTATCAGAGGTGATACTGACGTAAATCATTTAACAACTTCCTTTGGTCCAATTATTCGGCCATGATCTAGAACGTTGCTGTTGGAGGAAACATATCGAGGGTTTTTAGCTGAATAAAGAAGTTATATACCCAACATTATATTTTCCGCCAACACAAAAGAATTTCCTCTATTTGACTAGCAAAACTTCTGTTCAGATCTTCCGCTTTGCTAGAGATGCTGCCACAGAAAACTTTTACAAAAAAGAGAGGAAATCATCTTTCTCAAACTCTTTCTTTCTCAAAGGTGCAACAACTCCGCCATCGAGCAGTTTGAACACACGATCAATCTCACTCCACCCCCTTTAGCCCCGCTGAACTGAAATTGACCTCAAATAGACGATGTTCATCTCAAAAAAAGCGTCGATATTGCCTGGCAACGTAGTTTTGTGGGGCAGGAACTTACTTCTTAGTGGCACATTTGTTTTGCTGTCAAGGAGCAAGTCATATATTAATATCATTTGGTCACGAAAAAAGCTTTGTCTAAAACTTTTTTGAGCTCAGTCCTGCTTCGGAATAACCGATACTCCTGGCGTAGCTCAATTTATGCCACAAGGGCAGCAATAAGCAGGGAAAATTGCCGTAAAGTGTGCTCCCAAGGGCAGAACGACGTATAGACCTACAGCTACACTAAGCTTGGAACACACGATCATCAGCAACATGAACAACGCTTCAACCTACTCGAGAAAGTCATAGATATGGGAATTACGAAAAAGGGAATTACGAAAATAAGGAAAAACACCAACTATTTTGCGGAAATACGGAAATTTAAGAAAATGCTTTGTTCAACTCTATTCGGTTATCTAATTTTACCAGATTGGGTAGCTTTAATTTTAGTTTTTATCAACTTCTGTAAATTTCTGTACTTTTTTAGTTAGCACTATTTCCGTAAATCAGTAATTCCTTTTTCAAAATGAGTTTCCTTATTTCCATAATTTCGTGTTTAGTACGAGTTTCCGTCTCTCTGCGATTTCCGAGATTTAGTTCGTATTTTTTTGTATTTTTGTAAATCTACATTTGCGTATTTTAGTGTCATGCCAGATGTGCGCTGGGTAAAGTCACTTTACTGGAGTTCCCACTGCTTGTGATCAGTGACGTATTTAGAGGGGTATAGGGGCAAAGGCTTCTCTCTCAAACGGTACAGCAGCATCAAAAAATACGAAAGTAGGATGTCGGTTTGGATGCCAAAATGGGCGAAAAAGAAAGTCTTTAGGTTCGTTTGCAGACCAAGATGAGCCAAAATCTCCGTTATAGAAAAGAAAGTTGATCTCCGAAAAAAAGGTCTTCAACTTTACAAACTGTTCTGTCCCCACCAAAAAAAATTGTTTCTAAAGTCGCCAGTGCTTGTGACAGAGATGTGCTGCACAGTGCTTGCAGCTTGGAAGCAGGCTTGAACACAGATTGCTTTTTCTACAACAGACATGGTTTTCGTGACCGGAGAATACAAATACAAAACTGAAATCAGTCACCATTGCCACAGAGTAAACAGGTTCATCTCCTAGCAAAGCTTATTAAGAAACTATTTGAAATTCAAAATTGCCGGCGCGATGACGTAGTGGTCAGAACGTACGCATCACCGTCGGTAGTCATAACAAAAGACTTTAAAAATCCCCTAGTCAAGCCATAACAAAAGACTTTAAAAAATGGTATTCACAGCTTCCCTGCTTGGCGTTCGGCATTTAAGAAATGTTTTGGAGAACAAGCCGGCAAGTTCGCTTGTTGTGCCCTTGGGCAAAGCACTTAACGGGACGCCCCCGCCTTCATGTGAAAGACTGGTGACCGAGACACCTCAAAAAAATGGTAACTCCCAAGCGAGTGCGGACGTCCAGTCCAAAATATACAATTCGCTTTCTCGTGAATGGAAGATAAATACGGCAAAATAAAAAAAAATGCAAATGTCTTCTTGGTTTTGATCAGAAGGGTTAACAGGATATTAATTTGTTTTCGTTTAAAAGAAATACTCTTGCGCGAACACGACATAAAACCGTTAAAATTGCGATTACTCTTGGAATAACTTTGAGATAGAATAGCGGTTCTTAACGGGGGTCTCCAGTGAAAAATCTGGGAGTCCCCAGAAGGAATGCCAAACTGTATCCTTTTAACCCTCAAATGCACAAACAACAACGACCACTACTTTGACTAATAATAACAGTGGTTTTACAGGAATATGCGACCTATAGTCAAACGTATGCAGTATCACATCGTTCTAGTGGTGAACAAATTATTTGTTTTAGTCTAATGCAATAGGTCGTCATTTTTAGTTTTTCACTACATATTACGATGCAACAGTCCGGAGTGAGAAAAACAATCCCACTGCTACACCTGTTTCAAGGTTTTATAATAAAAAGACTGACGTTTTTCGCTTCCAGTTTTAAAAATTAGTTAGGTGAAAAAAGCTAAGTAGAGGTGACTCTTTTATCAAGAATGCAGTTATGTAAGCTTGGACAATAGCATGGTGAGAATGATGCAACCAACGCCTCTGAAGAAACATATGATCATCCAACTAATTGTTTCTGTATTGAGGGTTAAACACTAAATCCCTAGCTATAAGAGATAAGGTTTAATAAAGCATTTGAGGGTTGAACTATAAAGATAGCAGTTGCGGCACTTTTTCTTCTAGCTCCACCCACAATCCCATTGCGTGGGAGAAAGAAACAGAAAACTTCAGAAACCGCGGAATACCAGAGTGTCTAATTTTCTCCCAGCAGCTTACTAGTATCTGATAGCTAGTTGCTACCGGCCTGGATAGAATTTTACAACCAAAGCAATGAAGGAGTGGAGAGAATTTAAGACAATCACTATGCCTGTTTCCTTTTAGAATTTGCTATATCATTTCTAACTTTTACATGCGATTACCAAGAAAAAGAATTTGTATGATTTAGCCACTTTTAGTATAATTAAGACTTTTCACTTAACAAATGCAGACAGTGACAATGCTTCGACCTATCAGGTCTCTTCAGTGCAGTTGGTGACCGACAAGAAGCTAGAAGCTTTTAATAAAGCATAACTTATCGTTAGCCTCTTGCATTACTATAAGAGTTTTCAATTAGTCATTATTTTTGCTTCCTTAGGCCATGATCATTTTGTTTACTAATGGCTGCGAAAAATAGACGTGAAATATGTTTCTGGGACGATTCCTACGTTCAGTATGGTTACACAAAAGTTATTGGTTGTAATAAACTTGGCAATGCTCAGTGCACATTGTACAATACCATCTTGGGCAACGATTTCTTAAGGCCATGGAAGTTGAAAAGGCACAAGGAACTGAAGCAAAGAGAGAATACGGACTCTGTTGAAATGTTCAAAGCGAAAAGAGCTCAATATGATGGGAGGGAAAGGCTTTCTGCGTTAGGCTTTTACCTAGCTTTCCACCCACTCCTCCACGCTTCACTGGAAGTTTCTTTGATAAACGCAAAAGCACCTCACACAGCTGGTGAGAAACTAATAAAGCCGAGCGGGGTAAAAATTGCACAAATATTACTGGGCCGAAACGAGGCCAAAAGAATAGACTCAGTTCCCTTGTCCGACGACACTGTAAATAACAGGATTGCCGATATAGCAAATGATATTTTGAGTCAGCTTATTGCTTTAATTCAAGATAGCCAATGCAGAATAAGTCTTCAATTTGACAAAACAACGGATATCAAGTCAATAAACCAATTAATAGCATACATGAGATTTGTTAAAGAAAACACGATTGTGGACGAGTTTTTATTTTGTCAAGAAATGAAGGAGAGAACTACAGTTAAAGACGTCTTTAATCTTGTTAATGCATTTCTTCGTGAAAATTCAATACCTTGGAATTAAGTGGGATCGGTATGCACAGAAGGTGCGCCAGCTATGATAGGGCATCGATCCGGTTTTGTAGCCCCACTGAAACAAGTTGCTCCGCATATAGTATCAAATCACTGTGCTATTCATGAATACGCCTTAGCTTGTATGACACTCATTGAATTGAAAAGTGTTCTTGATTCTGTAGCAAAGACTGTGAATTTCATTCGTGGTAGGGCCGTGATGATTTCTTGACTATTCAAAGCATTTTGCGACGACTTTGGAAAGGAGCATCAGTACCTTCTTTTCCACACCGAAGTGCGATGGTTATCGCGAAGAAAAGGGCTCTCCCGTGTTGCAGAACTTTGTCACTAAAGCTGCCGTGTTCCTTTGTGAGCATGGGTCAGTGGAACTTGCTACATTATTTAATGACAATAGATTCCAATTGAAGATCTTTTATTTGGCAGACATCTTTAGTCTTTTGAATGAGTTCAGTTACTCTCTGAAGGGAAAAAACAAATCTCAAATAGAGGCTGCAGAGAAGGTCTCCGCCTTCAAAAAAAAGTTATCCCTGAGGAAAAAGAAAGTAAGAAACCAGAATTTTGCTATGTTTTTACTGTTGGACAGTAGAATTGGTGATCAGGAAACTAACAAATGGCTGACTGCTTTAATTGATGATCACATAAGCAACCTCGAAAAAAATGGAAGATTACTTTCCAACATCTGAACCGTCTTCAGCGTGGATTCAGCAGTTTTTTATTGCTGAGATGAACGACAACGAGCAGCTCATCCTTCATGAGCAACATCTGGAATTGCAGAGTTCTCAAGCTGCAAAGACCAAGTTCAGCTCCTCCTCACTGATAGAATTTTGGTGCAGTATGTTGCAAGAATATCCTGAACTGGCAAAAGGAGCTCTGGAAGCATTAATTCCATTTCCAACGACATACCTCTGTGAAGCTGCCCTGTCTGCTCTAGTTAATATCAAAACTACGGATCGTAATCGCCTGAAGAGTTGCAAATGACTTGAGAATTGCTCTCAGCAATATTAACCCTCGTACTTATGCGCTTGTTTCGAAAAGACAAAAACATAATTTACACAGAGTATCATTAGTGCTGTGTTTTGCCGAGTAAATTGTGATATTCCACTAACCACTTGTGTTGTGCTTTCATAAAAAGTTTTTTAATTAATTAAGAGATCCAATAGTAAACAGCTTATCCGCCTTATTACAGTGGTGTTTGTTCTTTCAACATATACCTCTTTTGCAGTTTGCGCAGACAAGGGGTCCCCAAGCCAATATCTTTAGGAATAGGGGTCCCAGGGGTTGGAAAGATTGAGAACCACTGCTATAGAAAAAGTGTTCTATTCTAAAAGAATTTATAAAAGTTGGTATTTTTATTTAGCCGCCTCAAATTGACCTACAGAATTAATAAACAGAGCAATGATTCATACCCATGAATGAATGCTGTTAACACATATCTTGATTACAATTTCTTAACTTTTTTATCTTTTCAGGGAAACTTACTTGAAGACACTTGCTGCTCCTGCGTTTTTCCTCCGTGTGTTATAGCCCAGCTAGGAAAACAAATGAATTTGGATCAAGAAAAGTATCCAAAAGTATTGGGCGACTTGTGCTAAATTGCATTGGCAACACGTTTTATTCAAATTCAAATCAAAAAGATTAATCATAACTACTGCTATTGGTTACTCAAAAAAAGTCTGTTTTGTCTAAATTACTATGCTGTTTTATTAAATTGATCTCTAAAAATATTAGTATAACCGAAACAAACTCGCACTAAGTTTAACGTAAACGAGTCGTCATCTTCCACTGCAGCAGCTTTGTATTTTGTTTGTTGTCCTGTGCAGGCATGTGAACGGGAATGTTTAACGTTGTAAAAGACTGCAATGAAATGACATCAAAACCAGAGTTAAAGTAATAAAAAATATGTCTAAGTGTCGTTTTAATCTTTAATGCCAAGCTACGTGAAAATTCGATCGCAAAGCGTTCAGAACCCATTTGGAGTGGTAAGTGCATATAGCATAGTCGTATTACTTCACTTTGCTTTCAGAGAGAGCTATGGAAACACCATTTTTTGGGGAGAAACTTAAATTCACGAAGGGGCTTCATGCCCCTAATTTTACGCCCGTAATAGAAAAACAGCATACCTAGGACACTTGTTTTTGGAACCCGCTCCAAAATTAACAGTAAACCTACTACCGATACAGGATATTTCTACTTCAAATACTGCATCCAAGCAGAGAAGTTGCTCTGAAAAGCTTTTTTTCCAACAAAAAAATCATTGCACGCGCGCTTGGTTATCGGTAACAATTATAAAGTTAACTCAAAACGCTTACTTGTACAGAAAACGTACCCACTACCAGTTACATGTATTAAATAACGAAAAGCTTGTAAAGACTCAGCAAAGGCTTGATACACACCAAAAGCGCTGAACCAAACGCTATAGTCCTATCAGAATAATAAAAAGATTAAACAGATAATAGACTTTGAAATAACCTTGCAAAATCTTATTTGTAATTTAAGGTAAACCACAGCGCCCTGTCTTTTTTGATACTGAAGCCCAGTTTCAAATATGGAGTCAGAACGGGGTGGTCGTTTAGCCCTACCATATAACTGCTAAATTAATGATTATGCTTGATTTAGAACAAACTGAATTGTCTGGCAAAAGTGAAAGTAGCACAATGCAATCACATGTTCTAAACAAGAAAAGTTCTCAAAAAAAAATGTGGATTAGATTTTAACGTGATGGTAAAAAGGCAATCGAAGATAAGAAGGGAAAAGGAAAATTGGGTTAAAACCAAGCTATGGACGAAACAAGAGACATTATTTCAACGAAAGAAACGTGAGATGATTTCGACCAGCCTCGTTAACGGGAAAAAAGCTAGATTTCTAAAAATAAATTCCATCTATCTACCTCTTAACGCCCTCCCACTCTATTTTTTCGACCCAGTTTTACTATCTTACGATGCCTTTTACCATTTTATCCCTGCTGCCTACCACTGAAGCATAACAATTAACAACCAGAATCGTTTTTAATGGTTTGAAAAGGTACCCAAGTAATGACCTTAATACGCGCTGAGTTCAAGGGGGGGATGGGAGAATTAAGCTGTTTTTTATGGAAAAACAGCAAAAGTTCTGCTCCTGTTTCGGAGCAGATGCCAACCTCAGTTGAAAGCAAAGGTTTAGCTAGACCAGATAACAACTAAACACCGAAAATAAATGTATAGTCCCCGTTTCCTCGTATTACCACCCAAAAAATTACCAAGCATCTTCAAACCTTAATAACTTGCCACCTAGAAAATAATGCCAGAGCAATACTGCATGCAAAAATCATAGTTCAGTTGGACATCGCGGAAAAACGTTAAGGCTACACACAAAAAAACTTTTGCGTTCAACGCCACTTGTGGACCATGGACTGACATTACTGTTAAGTTTGGCTGTGTTTTGCAGCTAAAATTTAACTGTCTAAAAATACGTTTGTTTTACGAGTTAATAAAAAAGACTCCCGGGCGCGACACAGTGGCGTTTTGCCTTACTAATGGTGGGGCTGCCAGTCTTCAATTAACATTTATGAATGGTTTAATAGGCTGTTGCTTTCCCTAGTCCGATTTTGATCGGATTTGTGGAGAGAACCAGCCTATACGCCCCACTCAGTGTCTACGATCCAACGAAGGAGAGCATACAACAACAATAATACGAAATAATAAAACAATAAAATAATTGGACGGAAATGAATTTATGAAATAAGAAACAAAGAGAATAGGTAAATCTCATACCTACTTCAAATAAAAGGCTTTTGATGCTAGAAGTGAACTTGTCCGCTTCGCACCGGGGTATTATTACCAAACAAATTTGGTTGTTTTACAACCTAAATTCAATTTCTTAGTCAAGTCACACCAAAGACTTTAAAAAATGCAATTCACAGATTTCCTGGTTGGCACTGAGCAACAAAAGTAATAAGGAGAATAAAACCGAATTTACTCGGTCATCATGACGTACACTGGAGCTAAAAAAACTCACGGTTTTATACGTTATGTTCTCTACCTTTTTTTGAGTGCCGAAAGTCAATCTGAAAAACAAGATACCATATTTATCTTTAATGCGTCTCGACAAAGAAATTGAACCCAGGTCTACCGATTGTGAAGCGGACGCTCTAGCCATTACTCCGT
The DNA here is from genome assembly GCA_963675345.1 of Trididemnum clinides. Classification (NCBI taxonomy): domain Eukaryota; kingdom Metazoa; phylum Chordata; class Ascidiacea; order Aplousobranchia; family Didemnidae; genus Trididemnum; species Trididemnum clinides. Next base: position 37,516,322 of record OY776286.1, read on the forward strand.
GGCGCTGGAACCAGAAATAGTAACGTTACAAGGCTAACAAATACAAGAAGTTTGGTCATCAGACTTCCTTGTGGGAATGAGAACAGAAAAACAAAATATATAAATGAAACGCAATAAACTTTAAAACAACTAACGTCGGCTTTAAATAATGAAATCTCAAATTTTCACACGTCGGTCAGATTTTAGCTACACCATTCCTGAGCATCTGTTTTGTTTTTCAGTCGTTTGAGAAATCGTTGCTAGCAGCACAAAACATGAAATCACCTATTACAAGAGTCCTCTTTGGAAAGAGAGTATGCTATTGCAAAACAATTGTTGATATCCCCCAATGCATTAACGCTTTATGGCATCGAAAACTACATAGTTTTCGACAACAGTAATCAACGTAAACAACACAGCTAACACGCAATAACAAGTAAGCAATCACAAAACGCTTGTGTGTAATAAGCAGAGTCCATTATATTGAAGATTCGATTAAACTTTGGGGTGAAAACAACAAAACTTTGATAACTCATTAAGAGTTCGCTCACAATATTAAAAAATGGTTTCTGCTTATTGCAAAGTTAGCAAGATTCTACTAAATAGAATCCAAAAATTAAAATTTCCCGGAAAAAATAACGTGTAGAATTTTAAGAACCATGGCCTATTGGTATATTTTTTGACATGGAATTCCGTTGAATAAGAGGTTTAAAGTTTATTTGACAAATTAAAGAGGTTGCTAGGTAGCAATTTTTTTCAGCATTTTTATTGAGTGTTTTTTATGCCCGCCTGATGAGACCCAATCAGGTCGAAATCAGTAGCGGGTTGTTGACATGATGTATTAGATCGTTGTATGGTACCGCATGATGTTGCTGATAATTTCTGAGCAAATTTTTCTATTTTACCTAAAAGTATATCTACAAATGGCTATTCATGACGAACTGAACGAGAAGAACTACAACGATATCATCACTGGTGCGTGCTTTAAAAGAGGTTTTAGCAGAACACATAAACGTAGCATGATTAGCGCCGCCAGTTCTTTGGTCATTCTTGCTACATAATTGATGACAACTCCATGGCAGGAAACCATGGGGCCGCATCACAAAACAAAAATAATTTTGAAATTGAGTATCGACTAGTGCATGAGCTAAGCTGCTACAATGCTTTATATTAAAGGGAGGCCGAGACTAACGTTCCAAAATCTGTGAAGTTTTCAGAAGCTGAATTAGTGTTTAGCCATTTGAAATAGCAGGCAAACCTTCCAGACTTAGATCACAAATATTTTCTAATTATGGCTTGCACATTTAACTATGGTTTTCGCTAACACAAAAAAACAGATCGCAAAAATACGTAACGACTAGCATTGCACAAAACGAGTAGTAAGCATTTACAAGCGCAAATTGAAATAAAGTCCATTCCAAGAGCAAGACCTTGTTCAAAACTCCGTTATCCTATGTAATATGCAGGCAGATTACATTACACGGCAGACTTAATTAAATTAAAGTAAAAATGAAGTACGTCTAGTTGAGTCTAGTGTCTGCAATCTGCATAGTATGTTAACAACACAGCCAAACCCGGCTTGGGTACGGCTTATCCAACACTTAAGCCAAGTTTTCCGCGCACGAACCAAAGCTCTGTTACGCAGAAGTCAGCTTGATTTTATAAGCTTCTATCTCCATGGGTTTTACCTCCAAACTCGATCCCGTGCCAATGCGCTTGCCGTCTTTTTGCAGCGACAGTGACGTCGCGACTACGTCACTGAACGAGAACAGTGACGTCATGTCGATGTCATAGGTCTTCTTCGAGTCGCAGTTGGTCTTGAAGCATTTGTCCGAGTTCAGACGACATTCCCTGCCCACGCGATGCAGCAACATCGCGGCTTGATCGGTGGGCCGCAGGGCGTCACGTGACTGAATAGAACGGAGGTTTAACAAGTGTACGTCACAAGGCCAGGAGTGTTGATGGAGAGGAGAATACACAGGAGTGAGATTTGAGACGGTCCCCTTTAAACTCATGCTCCTGATTGGATGAAGTAGCTCCCACGTCATACGGTGAGCAGCCAATGAGGGGTAACTTAAAGGCGCGCTCGCTATTCTGTCGTTTTTCGTGCCCCAATCTTCAAGCAAGATCACAAAGGACTCAGGAGTGACCACATTGTCCGTGACTCCCTGCCCCACCCCCCTGTTGTCGTCCTGCATTAACCTACGATCCATGATAACTTCGAGCTGTCCCTGTTTAAGTGACGACACTCCCAGTGGTTGTGCGCTGAGAAGAGAAAATCTGAAAAATAAAAGGAATCGAAAATAAGATTTTCGTGGTGCAATTAGTAGCGAGTTCAATATTTACATGCTCTTCTATTTTTCGCAGCTCATTCTCAGTAAAGGCATTGCTAAAATTTTTTGTATACTCCTTGCCTTTTGTGACTAAATTGGTAGTTATCACAGCAAAGATACACCTGTAGCACGCACCTAATAATCTATTTTGTTATAATTACTCTCTATTATCGCGAGTGATAGAGCCAGTTGTTGGGGTGCGTAATCTGCACAACGTAGCATGCCAGGTTTAAGAGCAACGTCACAAAGTCAAACAACTTACCTTGCATTATGATCTTGAATAAAAGCCATGCTTGGAATAGGGTAGAAGTTAGCTTGTAAAGGCAACTTATCGTAATGTGTTCTTTGCTGGATTTGAAAACCATTTAAATCAGTGTAGAACTTGTCACCGGATTGAATGTCGGACGTAAAACGCATCGCGATCTCTTTGTTGTCAAATTTATTGCGAACGTCGACGTCGTTACGTATGTGTACGCCGAGAGGCTGCGTGCCAGCACCGTCACCGACGTAAACAGCAACTCTGAAAAGCACCACAACATTGTAGACCAAGAGATCCTCTCTCTAGTATTGATTTCTTGAAAGCTTTCGACTGTCTGGCATCCCGCCCTTTTCACAAACTCATTTCGGCTGGCCTCTCACCTTGCTTTGCTCGTTGGACTCGATCTTTTCTTTCTGATAGGCGCACTTGTGTGGTTTACCAAAATAAGAGCATAAACTTTGGGGGCATAAAACGCTAAGCAAAAACCCCATAATCAGTCGATAAAATTCAATCAGTGACTGTAGCAGCCGTGATGCAATAGTCTTTTCCGACTCGGAACAATAGAACTGAAGTTCGAAACTCCACTGATGTTCGCCAGAAAGAGCATCCGGAATTTAAAGTATTGCGGTGATCCAGCAAAAGGCGCTGTTTGAAAAAAAGTGATAGACATTCCCTGAATCAGCAAGTCCAAGCCGCCAAAAAAGTTCTAAATAAAGGACGTAAAATCGGTCGAACTACAGTATGTTTAATGCAATCAGCTAAGGAATGAATAGGGGGCCCAGAAAAACTAAAACATAAGAAATAGCAGCAGAGCATGATCGTATTTGTGTCTTACCGTGAAATTCAATTTTCACTGCAAATCACAAATACATCAGCAAAAAGCGGGTCATACTAAGACTGACCAAAGCTTTCAAACTGTTGAAGGATTCAGACCTCTTTTGAATCAATTTCAAACTCATCTCTTCTTAATAATTCCTTCGTGCACCGCACTACACACGCGTACCTGTGCAGGACATTCGGAAGAGTAACATGAACTTCAGACGATAGCAATCCGCTTATCAATCGAATAGGAGGCTTGTGGCTTGAGCCAACGTGGGGAGTGGCTGGTCCGGAGGGGAGGAACAAGTATGCTCCACTTTTGTCCTTCGCATTACGTGAGCGATAAGTCACAAACTCAAGGTCGACCTAAAAATATTTAATAACAAGATAGCAGCTACATTGCAGGCGACAAAAACAAATCTTATGAGCTATCATTCTACTATAAGTTAGTGTGCCGTTCGGTCTCCTGCCGCAGGCGAGTAGCCATACGAGAGAGTAACGCGATGCTCTTGTTTGACCCCACTATAAGTCAGCTCGTTGCTGTTACCCCACTATAAGTCACCCGGTGGCATGGCAACGGGTGCGCGCCGAGTGGCATAGCGACGTATGCGCGCGGCCCGTGCCGAGCGGCCATTTCTGACTGAGAAAGACGTAATTTGATCGGTGTCTGAAAACAGGACTTTAACACCGTCGTTCAAGGTTTGCTTATTCGTAAGTCGGAAGGCATCTTGCTCAATTCTCGATCGACTGTACGAATACCGATAATACTTACGGTATACTTTGAAGGTAAATACCACTGTATAACAATGCTACAAACGCGTTGCAATTCTCGCAGCATTAGGCGGACAGCTTAACTTTCATTTATTTTCGTTTACCTCTACAAGAGAATGCGAGAGAACAGCAGAATCATTTTTACCAACCACGAGTACTACATCCATTACATCGTATAATTTATTAAATGTAATCTGCTTTAAGATCAGATGCAACGTTGTAAACTTGGCAGTTAAGCGATAGTTAATAAATCAGACTTTCAAATTTCAACACACACTAAAAAGAGGGCATTAATGAAACAGATTCTCCTGAATTTTAAAATCTAAAGCACAAACTAACTAAAAATCGAATCCTTGATTATATTGCCAGGCATGGGTAAAGGACACAGGCTACTTTTGATACACGCTATATGCATAAAATGAACCTTCTTCCACTTTATAAAAAAAACTCTTACAGATTGGGCACAATATTTGAGAAGTCTGATAACTTTTTTGGTAAAGGCCTGTTTCAGCCCATTAGTTTACCGGCTCTTAGCGGAAGATCTAAAACTGACGCATAGCTTTCAAACTTACTTTTTTCTTGGATTTTGTTGCCTTGTTGGTGATAGATTGCATATAGCCAGAATCCGGTGAAAAAGTGACTTCAATTTTGTCATTTTCAATAACTAGTGGTTGACTAACTGTAGAGGAAGCTACTTGAAACGGACCCCTACTTCCATGGATGTCGCCGGAATTGTACAGACTGATTTTAGAAAACGAATTCCTAGCATTATTCTTTTCATATCTGTAAACACACCAATCAATCCTATACCGTACTTTTATTACCAAATCAAATGCTTAGCATTTTCTTAAACAGTTGTGACGTCACCACAGCATTAATCAAAAGCCAATCCATATAGTTGGCAACGCAAGGTTCAAAACCAAAAATTGCAACAATTTTATTACTTGGACGTCTAATAGCCTTAAATTACGCAAAAGACTTTCCGCAGTAACCTGTGATTCGTTAGTTTGGCTGGCACTAAGAGCACAAAACAAAACTTGGTTTTGTATACGTGTTGAAACTTTAATTGATGAATTGGGCAAAAGGGCAAGGTGTACTAACTCTTCTTTTGTTTTTTCTTTGGATGAAAAGACTAGGTTTTGCATTTTTTTCCGCTTTTTTAAACTTAGACGTGCTGGTTCATTGAGTGTCTGCCACTATTCACTCGCTTTCGAACCAGACTTTTTCCTGGAGTAACTCAGTGCGTTAAATTGAAATTACCTTTCTCGACAAATGCAACGGCGCTTTAATGGAATTTCAAACCGCGGGCCATTCGTTCCAACTTCAGGCACAATTACCACTATACCTGGACTATTTTTAATATCAACCCCACCATTTTTCAGTTCAACACACTTTTGTTTATGAAAGACAACTCTCTCATTTTTTGTGCTTCATTTTATTTACTATTTCACATACAATTTACACCAGGTTAAAATTCCTGCTATAAACGTTGTCGCACTTACTTCAATTTGAAAGTAGCCATTCCAACTGCAGGTAACGTGGTAAGGAATAATAATTCAAATTTATTTTCTTCCGAGCTTGTGCTGTCTTTCCACACGAGATTTACTTGAGACTGAAGTACCTCACCACTGCCTGAGGTAACAACCACGTAAGGGACCGAGACAAGCAAACTGACAACACCTAAAGAAAACAAGAATAAGCAAAGTACCAGCGTTTGTATGCGACATTATTCGAAAGAGTGTCCAAGATAAAGTACTTTTACTCTCATAACGCATGCAGATAAGCGACGTACCAGCGTTTGCATACGACATTCTCCGAAAGAGTGTCCAAAAATCGTCATTTACTTCCCTTCCTTGGCCAAGATAAAGTACTTTTACGCTCATAATGCATGCAGATTGCAGAAGTTTCGTTCAAAACCGCTCTGAAGTTAGCAGAACTGACGGCACAGTACGTTACTACCGCAAGCAATTCAACCGAGTTTATGAACGAGTTTTCCAAAGGCAAGACTTAATTAGCAAATCACCTGATCTTGCATAAGTTAGTGAGTTATAGATAACAACAGTCGCATCTTGTGAAGATGAAACTTCTATCACAAATCGATCTGGTAACAAATGTTGATGACTGAATATTTCATCATAATCGAATGCAATGACATCAGGCTTGAAAGACGAAAGATCGGGAAACAAAAGAATTTGTGCACTCATCATTTGAATCTGAAACAGGAAGGACGTTAATGTAAAATAATTTTCTTTATTCGTGAGTAGAATATCGATCTCCTCACGTGCTCTCACAAAGCACGTGAAATTTTCCTAAGCTTCACCGGTATATAACAGTGACGCTGCTCAACCAGTAGGTCGTAAAAGGCGATTCTTAAAACTCACCAATGGCAGTTTGCCTTGTTTGTGGTGGGGCTATCAGTCTGCAATGTGTATTCCTGGCTGTTTGAAATGGATTGCCACTTTTCCTAACCTCATTTTAATAGAACAAAAGATCTGAATGTGAATTTTTATTTCATGCCATGCCTTTATCACAAGAAAGAGGTTGACACGACACCCCTTTTACACACAGCAAATAAAGAGATATATTAAACAACAACCAGTATTGTTCTTTCACTGTGCTTGCCCTTAATGCGGGTCTAGTCGCATATGCAATACAGGAGCTGACAGCACTGTTTCAAGATGGAAATGCTCATCACTATATCTACATCAGCAATTCGCTATCACATCTGTTGATGTGACAAGTAGAATAATTGAAAGTATTTCAAGATGCTACACAGCCAGTCTGCTCGAAGCGAATAAAATAACAGCAGATACACTATTGAAACTGAGAAAGCATTAAGAAAATCAAATATTTTGATTGTTTCCAAATCAAGCTGAACAAAAATGTCTAAAAGTGGCTGTAAATAGCTAACGGTGATTTTGCTTATGACATTTTTTCTTCGTGCTACACGATCAGATGTTAGTGATGCTGCGTAAGCCTATCACTAGCTACCTGTTTTTTCATCACATTTCGGTTACACCAAAGAAATCAATAAATACTGATTGACTAGTTGCCCACACATCCTGCGATGGACAGCGAGCAAAGTTACAAAAACACAACGTATTACATCACTTGGCTATCTACCAGCTTAGCCACTAACAGGTTTAACTACGCAGCGCTTAAAAACACTTTGGGCCGATGTAGATCAGCTACAAACTAAAACAGCCAAATCACGTTGGCTTCAGTAAAGTAACATAAAAAAAGTAAATCGGGAAAAGTAGCATAATTAATTTTCAGTTACTTTTTTTGTATCCATGATACTCTTCATCATTTTTTTTCCATAATCAATCACGACATGATCCTTGGCTGTTCCTGTGATACCGTCGTGATGCTGGAATAGGCCGAGATGCTGACGAGCTTCAACTAATAACCTGCGGAATGAAAGCAACTAGCTAACCATAATCTTCGGGCACAAGAAAATTTTAATGCTTGTGCAATGAAAATTTTAATGACCAATTTAAGGCTGGTTTGCATTAGGCGTAGATTGAAAACTTCTTTGTCTCTCTATTTAGTTTTATGCGCGCAGTGAGAGTGCTGCGCGCATAAAACAAAGAAACAGAGAATAGAGAAAAAATAAACAAACATAGAAGTTTTCACGCTACGCCTAATGGAAACCAGTCTTTAGCATTCAAACATGTTTTGAAGTTGCCAGCACTATCGATACAATGTAATTTCTACAACCAACACCGCAGCCACGCAGAAGAAATCGTCACAAAAACGTAGAGTTAAGGGGGTCCATGCATCAATTCTTTTAAAATATCATGTTAAGGAATATAAAACTCTTTAACTTTGGTACTAACGTACAAGTTTTGAAGTGAACATAAAACCAAAATATTAACTGTCTTCGCATCGTTTACACTTCACAACTATAAAGAATAAACACTTTGATTGGTTTCGTATGGCCTTTTTTTACAATGCCAAGCAAGAGTCGATGACACGCCTCACGATGGCAAACGAACCCAGGTTTATTGATTATAATTCAACGGTTACATGAATGCGTTTGGGCGTATGGGCTCCTGCTGTTTGCTAGACTCTAGTCAGACTATATCTTTGCGACGGGTAGACTGTTGGGCCCCACCACCTGTTTTGTCCGAAAAGATGGAGGAATCCCGTCAACCACTTTCTCAAAAGCCACAACAAGCGAACCTGCTAGATTTTTTCTCCTTTTCCTGCTCGGCGCGGTGGTGTAGCGGTTAGAGCGTCTGCTTCGAAGTCGGTAGGCGTGGGTTTAATTCTCTTGTTAAATCACAAAAGACTTAAAAAATGGTATCCACATATCACCTGTTTGATGCTCTGTAATAGGAGTAACGTGGAGGGTGACATATGAAACTGCGTTTATTGAATCACGATTAAAAGGAGTGCAGTGCTCCTCAACATGATGAACACGTAGCTACGATTCGAGCAACAACAAATATACAAAAAATAACAATATTCCTTTAGTGCTGCGCGCTAAGCAGCAAAACAGTTAATATCTTTTTTAAGAAGCATCTGGCATGACACGATCGAGATTTGAACAATCAACCTATTGCATATGAAACACTCGCTTTAACCACTGCGCCGTCGCAGGCACTCAATACGAAAACAAACAAATCGTTTCTCCTCACTTCGCTTGCCACGTGGCAGCAATCGTTATCAAGGCCAGGTTAAATAGAACATATCAGGTTTTCACTTGCACGCTACAAGCGTAGGTGTTCGGTATTCTGAAGTACTTTGTTTCTTTTTGTTTTGCCAAAAATGCAAGCTGAAGTGAGCGCAGCTTCAACAAAACAAGCTCCACCGTACGATAGTTACGCGAGAAAACGGAGTTCCATTCCAGTACTTACGGGTACAAATGCTCTGTAAACGCTGACCAGACATTGGAAGACTTTGCGCGCGGAAGAGCGAGGGAGAAGAGGATTTCGGCTCCACGCAAATGAGCTTCAAGCACTCGATCCTAGAAAATGAAGTTATCGTCAAACATAGTTGTAGTCGTTGAGTTCGCAACGAAAGCTTTACACTTCTCAGAGATTATATCTCTCCAAAAATGTTATCAGCAGAAATAGCTTGCCAATCAAAAACTTGACGTGAAAAGTAAGCGGTCAGAAATAAGTACACAAGCATTAGCTACTTCATTCAGCAATTTTAAAAACCACTCTACCTGCATTTTATGATATGGGCGCGAAGTGTAATACCCACTCCAATAATGATCTTGTCTGTCAGCATAAGTGAAGAAGTCGCCAGTTAAGGCAGGTAATCTGTAATGAAGTTAATCGACAATTTTTTTACAGCTTGGTTCTGCACTTACACTAAAACAGAACAAATTTCATCAGTCCAAAATAAAAAGACTGCGTTTGAAAGTGATCACAATCAAAATACTATAATTGGAGGAAGTATTCAATCTTGGTTTTTTACTTTAAAATTACAGGGTGTCTATAACTTATCGCGATTACTTCAAAAATTTCCCAAATGTTATTTGCTGAGATATTTTCATTTGGTTTGTTTTGTAGTAGAGAGAAACACCTCAAGGTTTTTCTCTCTCGACAAGTTCTTTTTGAAATAATCAGGTTCGAAATTATAATTTATTTCGTGATTAAGTAGAATCTTTTAAATTTAGCAAAGAAAATAGAGCTTACGAAAATGAGCACTCCGCAAAAAAAAACCAAAACGTTTCCTGGTTTACAGAGATGAGGTCAGACATTTAAGCCCAGCGGCCTTTAGACACAAACATAGAAAAGAGCCATTAGCAAGGTTTACCATTCGATGATGGCATAAAAAGTTTATGGACACTGGTAGTGTGCAACAAAGAAAGTGAGCCGGCCAACCACAAACATCAGAAGAAATTAAATCTGTGGATGCGGCACACACCAAAAGCCCTAGAAAGTCCATTCGTTAGACTTCCACGCAATTACAGACACATGCTCCGCTGTTCATAAAGTTTTATATAAAAGTTTGTGACTTTATGCATATAAAGTGCAGTTACTGCAGGCTTTTAACCCAAAGAATAAGCCGCGACTACAAGGGTTTGTAGTGAGCATGCTGTACAGTAGGGGTCGGCAACCTTTCACTAGCTGCGGACCAAAACTGAAATCTTTAAGGTCTGAGCGGGTCCTACTAATTTACTACCGACAGTATTGTTGTTAAAATTTGCGAATTTATGAAATTTTGATTAGATTAACTGCTGATTTTAACAGTTCGTAACAACAACACAAAATGCAACATACATTTATTGATACCAGTAAGAAAACGTTAATGTGTTTTTTAAAGTTTTTTGAAGTTCATATGATAAGATCGATAAGGAAAGAAGCATAACATCTTGCAAATGTTCATCAGTAAGTTATGCTCTCAATTTGGTCTTGGTTAATTTCATTCACGAAAATAATTGTTCACACGCATAAGTGCCGCGAAAGATGGATGTCATCTTTTTTGGCATGTTTAACCAAGTTGGAATATCGTTCGGATTCAAGACATTTTTTGTAAAAGTCAAGCAGTGATACATGCTTACACTGAAACCTTCATTTTAACCCGTTACTATACAGCAGCTCAATTAATTCCATTTGATATTTTTTTTGGTACAGCGTCGACCTGATATCAAATGGAGTACTAAAAAATCTGATATCATTTTCGCGAGAACAAATATAAAAATTCAGTTCTTAAGTCATATCACAGATGCAAATAAAGTAGCACTCATAGGTTAGTTCTCTAGCAGTGCAGCAAAGTGAGCGTAATTTTCATTTCCAAACGGAATTTCCCAAAGTCGTAGTTTTGTCGAACGTGCGTACATAATTCCACATCTCACGTATCAATTGGAGCTTTCCCTGAAGCTGCAAATTTAGGCTGTTTAAATGCGATGTTAAATCGACTAAAAATGCCAAATTAGAAACCCATTTTTGATTTCGAAATTCGGTAGCATTCATGTTTTTATTTTCAAGAAAGTTGCTATTTCTTCCTTCAATATGCGCACTCTTTGTAGCATATTGCCTCGGCTAAGCCAACAGACATTGCAGAAATAAAGCAAATCTTCATACAAATTCTCTGTTTGTAAAAGTAGTTGGCGAAATTGACGATAGTTCAACCCTCGAGACAAAATAAGGTTCACAACCTTCACCACTATGTTCATGACGCTCTTTGAGCTTGATATCTTTGCGCACAATGCTTCCTGATGAACGAGACATTGTAATTTTGTAATGTTGTTATTAATTCCAAGGTCTTCCATGTGTTTTTCAAGCAAAGACACGACACCCTTACTTTTTCAACCATTGATGGGGCTTCATCAGTTGTTATAGAATCCAATTTTGAGAGATTCTAATTCATGGTTTCAAGGCATTGAAGCAATGTCTTCAGAATATCGGCTCCTGTAGTAGTACCCATCATAGCAATCAGTTGAACAAAATTCTCAACAACATGAACATCTTCGTTTACTCCACGCACAAATATTGCCAGCTGAGATGTATTTGTCGTGTCTATGCTCTCATCTGTCGTTATTGAAAGAACTATAAATCTCCAAAACAATCTTTTTGGTTACATTTTACGTTCTCAGACATCTCAGTTACGGTTCTAGCTAAAAAACTGACACTTGAAAACAGTTTTGTTTTCCCCAGACATACGGTTTCAACAACAGTCATCATACATTTTTTCACAAATTCGCCATCAGTAAACGGTCTCTTGTTTTTTGCTATTGTGCTACCTTGTAGTAAGAGTATTATTTTCTGATTCAGTGGTTTGCCTTTTCTTGCTTAAACCGTAAACGTGGAAAAATTAGTATGCTTTGTATCCTAATGGCGCTTTATGTTAAATTCCTTAGTCTTTTCTTGCTTTAACCGTAAACTTAGAAAAATTAGTACTCTGCATCATAATGGCGCTTTATGTCAAATTCCTTGTTTACAGCAACGTAAACGTTGCAAGCCAAACATGTGGGCTTACCATTTTGGTGAACTAAACTACTGCAAATGAAATACTACTGCAAAAATTAAATACTGTACTACTAAATAAATTAAATTAAAATTAAATACTACTAAATACTGCAGCAAAAATTAAAACTTAAATACTACTGTATATCTAAACTACTGCAAATGAAATACTCGTAAACCACCAAACTCGGAAGAAAAGTTGAACGCAAATGTAACACAAATTTCTGTCAGTTATCAGTTACGCAAACAGTACATCATTGTATAAGAGACGTTTGGTTTAAGCATCTTAAAGTGTTAAGACTAAAGCATCTATATACAAGAAAGTAGTTTAGTGCGACTTTGGCTTGAAAAAGCTTAGGAACCTAGAGCAGAGTAACTTGCATTCACCATTATCACTTTTGCACAACCTGATACGATTTGCAAACGTTTATAGTGAATCAAAGCTTTACGCCAGCCCACAAAGTTCGATTTCTGGTAAGATAGTTTCTCATAAGTATACAATGCCAGATAATTGCAAGGAAGATAGATTACTAAAACAAAGTACACTACCACTAGGCGGGCCATATCATTACTACAATTTGTAAAAGGGGCTGCGGGTCCGATGATTTTGTTTTGGGGGCGGTAGATTGTCGATCCCTGCTGTACAGAGTTGATTTAAATCCAGATCCAGGTATTTAACTTGTTTGCTTCGGCGATAATGGAGCACACGTAGAGGCGTACTAATAAATCAAAAAAAAACTTCAAGTATTTCCCGTTACTACAATACAAACCGAATGAACATATCTCAAAAAATAAAATTTTGTCAAATTTTTGAGATTTAGCGATAATTTATGGACACCCTGTATTTTTGGCGCTAGCGACGGCTAGAATCGTCAAGATATTTTTTGTTTTTCATTTTATTTCAATTGATTGTGAATACTTACAACTAAAACTACAACTTATTAATTGAGCTAACTTAACAGTCAAAACTGCATATCAGTGACATCTATAGCCTACACCTATCACTTCAGCATACGTATTTCAGTCAAGTAGAAATACTGGCGTGACAGTAGGTTTATTTGCAGTTGGGATAGAGTCAATACCAGTTAAGTAGACTGATTGCACGGTTTGTATAATGCTGAGGTCTCAGGGAAAACAGCTGAAGATTAATTCCCCGCTGTGACAAAAATACGGTGTACTAGCACACCAGTTACTTCGAAGGCAGACCTGAACACAACTTATTGTACGCATAGCCCTAATTTCTTGCTGTACCAGCAGATAATAACGCAGGTCAACATAAAATTTGGTGCCTCAACTTTTAGAGCTGTTTTGGGGTACATTAGGGATCCGATTCCAAAAATACATCGGTTTTTTCGCATCAGCTCTAGTTTTTGAGATATGATATGCTCCTTTTGATTTTTATCTGTTGTTTACGGATCATACGAAAACAAAGAATATGTTTAAGATTGCTTAAAGGTAGGCTACGATATGTCAAATTCGCAATTACAAACTAGCTGTGTATTTGTGTTATTTTTAAGAACACAAAATAACAAACCCTACACAACAAAACCAACAAAATTTAACAACATAATAAAATATCGATAAAGGCAATAAACAGAAAATGCAACATTCATTCCAGTGATTACATAACACATGATTAGGTAGGGCTTTCGTGTTTTGCATCAGGACTGCGTCCATGCAATTATCGGTTAGCATCGTTGCATTCATCTTCCTTGGTACCGCTTCTCTATTGCTCTTATATCCTGCTGAAACCTTTCACCCTGTTGCTCGCTTAAGTGATCAAGATTTTTCGGAAAGTGGTCTTAATGGCTATTAAAGATGTTGTTGTTACCCGACCCCTTCCGAGGGATGGGGGCTTGGCGGAAGATCATGGAGCCCTAGAAGCCGGGCAACTCCCCAAAGCATGGACCAGACGTCATAAAGAGACAGAGAGTGGCCAAAGAGCGAGCGGCGCAGATAGTCCGTAGCTGGACAATGCAGAATATTAAAGATGTTGGACTTTAATGCTCATGTTGCAGCCACGATCTTTGAAGCTGCTAAGCATGTTGCTTACAAGTTCTGCATAGTGCTTGTCTTGTGATTCCTCAAAAAGTTTTTAGTTACCAGCACAAATGTGGTCCAAGAAGCTAATTTTTGTACGGTCATATAACTAGCAAACTGCAAATCTTTTATAAGCTACCAGATCTGTGGACCATTGAAAACTCCTGCTTCAATCTTTTCTAAACCCATCCCTGAGAATATACTGCACAAATATCGAAACCACATTCCATCTCAATTCAGTGTCTGGTCGAATGGCCTAATCATGCCAAGTTTCACGTGTAATAGAGGGAGAATAATATCTTGAGTAACGACCAGGAGTTGATTATAGATGTTTTTATTGCCCACAATCATTTCTTTCCTCGAAGGCCACTCTTTCCTTGTCCAGTGTTCACTTTTTATCTACTGTACAACATACAGAGAAACATGGAAACTTTGTAAATCCACTCTGCTGGCCAAGAAGAAAGTTTATCATATTTAATTCTACACATATTTTTCTTTGATGCTTAAGGTATCATCTTTCCAGAATTCGTTTTAATCGAATGGTATTCCTTTGTCATTATCATTGAATGACTTATTGCAACGGTAGCATAACTATTACCGTCATGTCGAAGGACGCTTTTAAACTTCTTACAGAACTGTCAATAAAAAGGCGCCATTCTTGTGGATCGTATTCTGCTTGTCACATTGTTTGTGAAGATCCCCAACATCACGGCAGAAAACACGGTAAATATTAGTACCAAGCTAACAAAAATTTTTCTTATTGAGCCTGGATGCGAGGACTTCGCATGTCTCTTTCGAAAGATGGAGATTTCCGATCAAGTCATTCAGCTCGAATTGATCAAATTGCAGCGGAGTGGTAACTGCGCCTTCAGGTTCTCACTTTCACTACTACAGGTCACTGCTGCATCAACTTAACTTGTACTTTCGACTTAAGCTTTCTGTTGGTTCAGTTATGTCGTCAATCACAGAAACGAGGACTTTCCTTTAAATGTGGGATGGGCCGACTTGCTGATTCTAAGTCTATGTATATCCATTATCTTCCGTTGTTACGATTGATTCCTTTAATGTTAACCACACAAAAAAACGCAATCGTCGTGATGGTTTTTAGGTTCCATTTGGGCACCAAACTGTAAGATTCATCTTTTTCCATTAACCCACTGACGTAAACGCTCTCCTCAGATTTTCACAAGCCATGTGGGTAGGCCATTGTTTGTCCCGACCTTCAACTCTGAAGCCAAAATAACTAAAGTATTATAGGTTTTCTGAGCTCTTTTGAAGTATAGCTACCAAGAATATTGAAGAAAACATTTGGGTGATTTAAACAACATCTACACGACAAAGCTACTGAAGTCAAACGTTAATAAAACGATTCTAATTTAAACAATTATTTCTATTACGTTCAAAATATGTAAAGCATTTCTTTAGGTGCGTCTACATAACTAGTAACATCGCAACAAGATTACATAAACAACAATCTACCAGGTGACAAAATATATTTTCTGCGGCAAACCCATAGAGGTTATCTACTTTTCCATCAAACGACCTATTTCAGCATCAGCCTTCGACTTTATGACTGAACTCCTTGCGAAAAAAAGTCGAAAATATGACGGTTTATCTTCAAGAGGAGTTTTATACTACTTAAATTTGTTGTGAATGAAATAAGTGGATAAAATAAAATAAACTTTTGAGATAAGAAATCTCTACTATCTGCTGATTGTGTGAAGTCAGCTATGGCGATAAACGTTGACAAAATA
Organism: Trididemnum clinides; assembly: GCA_963675345.1. NCBI lineage: Eukaryota > Metazoa > Chordata > Ascidiacea > Aplousobranchia > Didemnidae > Trididemnum > Trididemnum clinides. The sequence continues at coordinate 37,532,202 of OY776286.1, forward strand.
GCTGAATACTTTTAAGAATGTCATGCCAGGTAATGGGCGATATTGAAAAGAAAGCAAGTTGAAAGAAAATTCAAAATATCTTCAACAAGCGCACAAATACCTGAATTACTTCGCTTGCTAAAGGATTCTGATGGCATCCTTTATAAAATCAAAATTTGAAAGCAATATAACTTTACTTTTCTGTTGAGTCCGCTTTGATGAGATAAATGCTTTGAATTTTGATATAGGGAATACGTTTCCACAGGGCTTAAGCAAAAACACAATACAAGCTCCAACCGTATTTTGGGCTATATGCCACATCTCAAAAACAGAGCTGATGCGAGAAAATCAAAGTCATCCGCCCTGAATATATTGGACAACAGGTCTAACATCTGAGGCACCAAAGGAAAAAAATTTTGTTGATCCGTGCAACACTTACTGCTTCTCTCCGCCAATTTCTTGCTTCATTGCTTCAAAATATTCGCTCAAAGTTCCAAACTTCAATTCAGCATGTAGATCTGGATGCGAGTTGACATAGTTAAAGATCTTGGCATAGTTTTCAAACTGAGCTTTGGCTTCACCCGCCTAATAAAAACATGTGGTTAGCTCAATGTTGTGTAAGCAGTAAATATAACTTGTTTTTCCCAGCCGATTACTGGTAGCAAACAGTTGGTCTACTTGTGCTCATAGATAGCTAGCTCTTTACCATGTGCCCCCCTGCTTGGAGCGAGAAATAGATAGTAAATTGGAAAACATTTTCCTTGTACTAATTTGCTAAGATACCACAAATAAAAAAATGTTTTCAAGGTATCAAATATAGCTTAACGTATATCTATGGTCCTATTATGACGTAGTTGCATTAAAGAAATCTTATAGATCGAAACGGCCTGTCAGTATCTGGGCTATGTAGTGTAGCTACACTGAGTCTATTCATCATAAAACTGCCAAATTACCGGTAGTCCCAGCCAAACCTTACTAGCAATATTTACAAAGAAATTGAATAACAAGGCAGAGTTACGTAACAGGTACAACATATAAAATTTCAGAGAGACGCTTTGACAAAAAATGTTCTTCACCAAGTTGGCTTAGCAAAGCTGCTCACCCAGCATGTAGTATCAAGCGATTTTACGCCACCCACCAATTACAGTCCGCCTTGTGACGCAACAGCAATTTGTAGTTGTGACTGGTTTGAAATCGATTGCCAAGTTTTTCCAAACTAATCTTGCTCAGATTGATGGTGTGAGACCCGAATCACGTTTCATGCCGTGCCTCCATTCAAAAAAGAGGAGGATAAATCACAACAAAAAAACGTTTGGGCAAACTCAACACTGCTAGTGTTCAGCCAGAGAAATAACTGAAAAATAAACAAGGCGCTACGTGACTCGCCGGTACTTCTCCGTTATAACTCCCGATTGAACACGAGCAGCATCAAATCGTCCAAACATTGACACCATACTTAAGTTTAAAATAACTGCAAACGAAGCTATTTTTTGTTGGGTGATAACGACAAATAGTGACAACACCACCACGAACGAATTCTGTAGCTATCTCACCTGCGTAACAGCAAAACCAAATAATCTGCCCTAGGGCATTCTCTTACAATACAAATAAAACACGACAAAGCGGAAATACAGTTACATAGCCTATACCTTCAACAGTTTACCTCTGAAACCAAAACCCCTTGTGGACAGAAACACTTTGGAGTTGCCAGTGAAGTATTTCTCTTCCACACATTGGGCAAGTAAATAGTGGAAATTACCGTAAAGTCTTTACGAAAGGAGAAACGGTACAGCTAACGATACAACTTGCTGTAGCTTCTACTGCAACCAGCAGTTACTTATCAGCCCATATAGTACCGTTGTTACAGGACACTACTGACTTCGAGCATCTACCGATGCTACATTTCTATGATCGAAGTAATTTACGACTTGAATAACCGTAAATTCTATGACAAAAACTTTGGATTTTATCACAAAAATAGATCTTTCGTCAGCCTAGTCCGCATTCAGTAAAAACAGAAAACGTTGCTCCAATGGAGGGGCTGGCAATTTGCGGCTTCGCGAGTGTTGGAAAATTCTATACTATTAAGCTAGGTCCTTCTATGCGTACGTGCGTTCGCCTCTTCTCCCTCGAAACTAGTGGGCGAAGAAACATGTAACTTCACACGACTGATCACCGTCCAAGTGTCAAAAAAAATCCATCAAATCCAAATAAGGAGATCTGCAATTTTTGCAAACGAGAGCCGATTCGTAGCTGTGCGCAGAAATTCAGAAACAATGTTCCTTTAACCAGGTAAAATATTTATGCAGGTATTTTGCAATCACTTGCTTTTTATTGTTTGGTGACAGCGTTTTTTTTCTAATGTATTTTTACGTTCTGGTCAAGGCTACGCTACAGCCAATTAATGTTCAAAAACGATGTGAGAATGACGGCTCACGGCATTTTTGTTTGCTATACGGATAACATAAGTCCAACTTTCTCATTCAACTTGCGTGTTTTGTTATTATTTTTTACGAGTTCAAAGTGTGTTCATCATGCAAATAAAATTTGATTTTCCTGCAGCACTTTGTGGATTTCATAAGCAACGCACTGTTGTCGTTTATACACAGGGTATAAATAAAATAAAAAAAACAATAGATGCGGTGTCATTTTCATTGTAGGGGTTGAAAAGCATTTGCCGCTCTCAGCGTTTTCTTGTTCAAATGGCTCTTCAGATGTTAAAGCTTGCCAACCGCAGCTCTAATAGACTTACATTTATGAAAAACTTACATTATCATATCGGAAATCATCGCCAAGTATAACTAACAGGGTGTCACTTTTAAAGAGCTTCGATTTTTTCCGGTACTGATCAAGGAGCATTGCTGATCTAGTAGCGACGTTCTGATCATTAATTGCAACAGGAGGAACTCTCCAAGGACAATAATAATTAGAACTTCCCAAACGAGCAAAATCAAACTGCAAATGATAAAGAAATTTTAGATGTAGCAATAAACAAGGAAACACTCGTTCATCCTTGAGTTTGAGCTCTGGCTCTGTTAGTTCTTAGCCAAGACTGGGTAACCGCCACGAGCAGACTGCTCGGCTCTGTCACCTTCCAGTATGTGAAGGAAAGAGGGAAAAATCCCTATACGAGGCTTTCATATAGAGGCTATAAGCAAACTAGTCAGCTTTTTCTTCACACTATTTTTTCGTGCTGAGTGCTAAGGAAAGCTGTAAATGCCATTGTAAGAAGTCTGTGATATGGCCAAGGTTTATATTAGAAAACTGATCCGTTTGACAAGAAGTACTGAAAACGCTCTAAAAGTACATCAAGGTAATCTTACAGAAATAACTTCAAACGATAAAATATAACTCAAGATATCGATCAAAAACTGTAACTAGCACTTTAAATGTTGTTCTACAAGCTGCACTATCAACTTCTCTAACAAATACGTATCAACAGTTTTCTGTGAAATGCATTTCAATAACATTTTAACTTAATAGTTATGTACTATTTGATTCGAATGACTGCTGTAAACACGCAGGTGCTACGAAAAAAATCTATTTGAAAGTTTTGCATACAAGAGCCAGCTAACACAAAAAAAAACGAAAACGGCAGACATTCATGCAAGGAAAAACCGTTATGCACCAAGGGATCATGCGGTGTACGGTCTGTAAGTTAGTTTCATCTTTGCACAATGCATAATAAAGGAAAACCAGATTTAAGAATTATGCCTGCAGGACTAAAGATATGCATTCTAAAACATTTATGGAGCTTTTTCAAATCTTTTGCATTGCGACTATACAAACAGGAACCCAACTAGTTTTAACGATGTAAAAGTTTCTTTAATTTACAAACATTCGGCTTTCATCGGGCCATTTTCGATGTTGTGTGTGAGGCTCAAAATATACAAGGAGCAACACAAATTATAAAAGCTATATCATACACACCTGGCAACATATTTTCGGATCTGGTCCACAGGTATGAGGTACATCATAAGAATAAAACGGCATCATATGGCACACTATGTCCGTATCTTGATTAGGACACCAAGATTGTCTCCATCTAAATTTGACGAAATTTAACAATATATGAGTTTGATCAGAAAATGATCAGATCATCCCAGCTATTACGCAATATGTGAACAATATGTAACCTGCATTTATTTCAATCCATCGAAATATAAATATTAATCTGGGTAACTATCCTAGTAAAGATTTACTGGTAAGAGCAAAATGACATTTTGCTTTATTGATGGCTTGACCATCGAGAATCAAGTTATTGAAATAAAAATGAAAGCATAAATGCCACACCTGAATTCTAACGACTTCTCCAAAGATAAATGCTTTTTTATCGCATAATGTACACGCTGTATCAACATGTTTTTAAAATTCATCTTTTTTAACAAGTAAGCCATGGTTGGCGTGTGACCGAAAGGATCAATCGCCCATCCGCTGGTTGGAGCAACACCGAGATTACGATTTAGCCATTCATTCCCTGCAAACGATATAAGTAGAAACAATACGAAATTATTTTCCAAAATCAAACTTATTTAGTCATGAAAAAAGTTGAGATATGGGGTTAGCTAGCTCGTTGAATGCAATTGCTCTCAGATGATATACAAGGTGTTTCAAAAGTATACACTTTAAAAATTTAAAGGCTTGTTCAAGTTTGTCAAAAGTTTCCGAAAATATTCTATAAACAGCTAAACAAATTTTAACATCCAAATATCTCGTTGAATTTACTTATTCGCGGGATATTAGACCTCAACATCGTAACCACCAATTTCGAGACATTTCAGCCAACTTTTGATGCATTCTTATCGGACACTTTGCAATAATTCTTGTGGTATCAGTCCACATGAGCTCTAATCCGTTGTTCTAATTCTTCATTTTGTGGGTAGGTGGAAAATGCATACTATACCTAAAATTTAGTAGCTATCCACGCTATGTTCCCTGAAAAAATGAGTGCCCCATGATTAGTACCTGAAAAGAAAATCAAATATGAAAGTCTATACTTACTTTTGAGACACGCTGTACACTGCATATACCAATTGCCATCTTATATAACTCATTACATGAAACAGTTACGTGTTTATCCGCTAAACCAACCAACCAACACACCAAGCAGTAGTAAGTGATCAAGTTTTCTTGGTGGTATAGCCTGTAATCTTTACGTTGCGGTTAAGAGTTAGTATTAAGGTTTTGATAAATACTAACACCCACCATGAAAAGCAGTCAGCACAACACCACCATGAGACAGCAACAGTAAAAACGTGCAGCAAACTGCTGGTTCGAACCCCACCCAAAGGCGCCTGTTATCGATGCAATGGTGATGACTCATTCACTGGTTTTAGAGAATAACAGCATTTTTAAAAAATCTCTGCTCGTGATTCTTTCTGCACTCCCTTTTATTTCAGCATGAAATAGTAATCAGCAGTGAAGAATGATAATCTTAGTGAGATACGATGTCAGAAATACCTTGTTAAGTTTTGCGATAACCACTTAGGGAATAAACCCCAAGTCGGTCGACCAGGAGAACAAGCCGGCAAGCTTGATTGTGTTCTTGAGCAAGGCACTTAACGGGACGCCTCCACCTTTATGTGGCAGACAGGTGACCTATCCGTACTTCACCAGGTTACAAATGTGAAGTTGCTAACGCATGTCGTAAATGGGCGACTCTTGAGTACCCACCAGTGGCAGCTCGCCTTGTCGCCACAAAGTGATTACAGAGCAAAAAGAACAAATTTTTAGCAGAAACATACAAAAGTATACCCGCCACCACGTTAGTAATTGTAGTTAGGGAGATCTCCTATTTAAGGGATTTAAAAGCTCATAGGCCAACCTATCCCATTTCCAACAATGAGCAAAATTTATGAGCAAGAAGCAAGCCACATTATAATTCATAACCATTGTTCCCTCTGAGTGTGTAGTAAGTGCGGAACCGCAGGCACGAGTGCGAAATCGCTAGCAAATGTACAAAAACCGCCCGACAAGTTTTGGTGGATATTGATGAACAAACGGTTGCACCAGCCTTAGTAACATATTTTGAGGGAGTAAAAAAAGATACTTGAAGTAGCCTACTGCTATTTAGTCAGAGTATACGCTAAGCTAGCTTTACATAGCTTAGTTTGCCGGTAATGTTGGTTGGCATACAACAACATCTTTCATTTTCCGCTCAGACGTACTTCAATTATGAAACTTTTTATTTAGTTCAGTGCTTTTCAACTGTTTTTGGTCTTTGGCCCATTTTTGAAATACACAGAGGCATGTGGCCCGGTTATACATTTTCTCACTTTCATGAGAGTTTTTGGCATTTGGTCCATTTTCGAAATACGCAGAAGCAAGTGGCCCGGTTATATTTTTTCTCGTTTTCATTAGCGTTTTTTTTGCATTTGTTGGCTTCAAATCGTTGTTGGCATTTTGCCCATTCTCGAAATGCACAGGAGGCATGTGGTCCGGTTATAATTTTTCTCGTTTGCATGCGTGAGACCTCAAAAAAGTTATCAAAGTAAATTTCAGAAGTGTTGTCCAACTAAAATAAAAAAAACAAGCCAAGAAAAAGTTTTCCTTTCCAGCAATTGAAAAAAGGCTAGACTTCAACAAAAAACGCGTCTAAAGAAATTGAAACTGTACTTTATATTTTTTCTTCTCGTTTCAAGGCTTATTTCAATCATGACTGGTAAGCTATCATAGCACATAGCTGCCAGCTGCATTTTATATAAAAAAAAATTTTGGAAGGGATTTAAAACTAAAATTGGTTAGAAATCGTACTCTTTTTTACTTTTAGTTTTTATAAATAGCAAGTGAGAGGTACTTATTTCTGGTTTACAAAATGGTTTTGTGCGCTAAAATGAAACCGAGAGCTATGCGCTTTTTTATCTTAACAAGCACGATTGAAATTGGCGTTGAAACGTATAGAAAACATAAGTTAAGCAATTCCAGTTTCAAACTTTCCCCGAAAACTAATGCCTTGTGTTAAAGTAGAAGTTTGAGAGCTACTTCCTATTACTGCTCTCTAACTACGATAAAAATTGGCCGTTTTACTTTATGATAATTGCTTTGGGGTTGATTTGTGATACAAAAGTTTGGTTACGGCATGCGCGGTATTTTAAGCAGGGATGTGGAAGCGGTTATTTTTCAACTGCTTCGGCTTCCACTTCCACCGCTTCCGCTTCCACTAACAAAAAACGAACGTTGACAATTTTTTTAAACTTTTGTAGGTCTGTACCCTGCCTTCTTCTACACTTGATTATTTTGAGAAGACAAAAACCTTCATTTATTGCTATTACTTTACCTACTTCGCTTGAGCTTATTGTTCCGAACTACTCCGTGTTTCTTTTTCTTAGATATTAGAACTCGTGTTGAATGTAGAACAGTGCTTTTCAATCTTTTTGTGATCGCGGAAACCCTGATGTACTTTCGCGTTTGTCACGGAATCCCCACCAACAAAAATTTAGAAATCATCAATTGCTTGCAAGAAAATCAAATATTTGGTTACTACAATTCAAATAATAATTAAACAGTTATTACAAGTTCCTTCACTACTTACGACCACTTTTACTACAGTTAACTTAATGCTTCTTAGATCTAAACCTTACGACCACATATTACAGCTCTCGACAATAATCTGCCGTCACAACAACAAATTACACCGTATAGCGCTGATTTTATCTCTATATCCTCAACTAATTCTGACTTTGAGTTAACTTTAACTCTAATCATCATTACGTACCTTCTTTCCGTCCCCAAAACACGTATAGACTCCGATCTTTTTGGGTAGTAAAGTGCGAAATTTCTGTCGTATGTATAGTATATACATGTAAAGTGAGCAAAATCGAACTGCACCAATCAACAGCCGCCTCAACGTGGTGGTGCGGTCCCCAACCCCGTTTGGGTTGGGTTAAAATGGCTGTTGGCTTTTCTGAGGATCCCAGTTGCCCTGGGCATCCCCCCAACACAAACAATTTTTTGCCATGCAGCCCCCTGAACGACCGAAGGGTAGCACGCAACCTCTTTAAAATCGGCCTGTCTTCTCTCTTCTCCTGCCTTTCTCTTGCCCGTCTTCTCATTCTTCTCCTTTTTCTGATGAGCGGCAACGTTCATCCTAACCCTTGTCCCGTCTTTCCCTGTTCAGTGTGCACTAGAAATGTGACCTGGCGGGGTAGGTTAGTGCAATGCTGCACATGCTCTAATTGGGTTCATTAAAAGTGCTCACTACTCTCCTTTTCTATATTCAGAACTCTTGGCAGCTCTCACTTCTGGAGCTTCCCTCCCTGCTGCGTCCCTGCTTTTTTTGGAGATTCCACACTTACCAACACTGTGCCTTCCTCCTCGGATTCTCCAGCTGGTATACCTCCACTGCTCAATCTGGCCCTCTTCTGCTAATGCAGCACTCGCACCCTACCCTTGCCTTCAAACCTCGTATCCTTTTTCCACCCACTTTGTATCTTCTCCCTCTGCACCCTCACCACTGCCTCATGCTCCTGGCTGTTTCTCTTTACCTCCTACTTCCTCTTCTCCTTCCTAACCCCCTCAGGATTCTTCAATGGAATTCTGGGTGTCTCCAAGCCAGGAGCACTGAACTGGTACACTTTATTTCGTCTCATCCCGTTGACCTTATTTGTATCCAGGAATCAAACCTTAATTTATCTTCCTCTTTCCGGATCCCTGGATTTTCTGCTCTACAATCCCATGGCACCCACTCCCGATCTGGTATTTTTTCTATTGATCTCACAGACGCTAGCGGCGGCATCATCATTATCGTCAGGCAGGGCTTATCCTTCTATGAGCTTTCTACCTCCTCTCTTTCTTTGCTTGATCCCTACTCTGATTATGTAGAGGTCAACATCTCTCTAAACAACTCCTCCCCGCTCTCATTTCTCAATGTTTATCCTCCCCCTATTCACTCTTCTCCGAAGGATGGCAGAATCAACTTCTTTTCTCCCTCCATTCTTCCCTCCTATGTGGAAGCAGTGGAATTTTTGCGCTTCCACTTCCACAGAAAAAGGACTGCTACCACCGCTTCTGCTTCCAGCTTCCACATCCCTGATTTTAAGTTGTCATCACTCGCTGTTGCGTCATAGCTGGGTGATGTTTACGTGAGACGTTGCATTGTCCTAAAAAAGCAGCGGTCCAACCTTTCATTCCCATTCACTGTCTCCCACACATTAAACAGTTGATTGAAAATTGCAAAAATTTGAAAAAACGGAAAAAGTCACCAAAAACTGCCGGACTTTTTTACACACAGTTCAATTTTAACTGCAAGTCTGCCGGACATAATTTCGCAAACTTGCACTTTTTTGCGTTTAAAAGGAACAATGTTTATAACACCCGACATATACTCTGTAAAATCTGCGACTAGCTAGTTTTTGGCCCGTGCTTCACCTGCCTAAAATAGTAAACCTGCTCACCAGTATGGTTTAAAAGGCGACCTTTGGGTATCCATCAATGGCAGTCCGCCTTGTTGGTAATGGCTCTACCAATCTGTAATTTGTAATCACGACTGGTTCCAAATGAACTGCCGCTTTCCCCTAGCCTAACCATAATTAGGTTTGCGACGTGAATCTGAATTTCTGCTTCAAGCTGTACCTCCATCCCAAAAAAGAGGAGGGTAAACACAACAACTAGCTAGTTTCGCCCTTCAGGAGCTCAATAAGTGAATGAATTTGAAAATTAAGGCAAGTAGAATAATGCAATATAAAAATCAAAATGCAATGACACAACACCATCAAGGGGTTCAATGAATCTGAAAATAATGGAATTTGAAAATCAATAAATTTGAAAGTTTTCAAATTCAAATTTATTAGTTTCAGATTCATTAAACAACTTGATAATCGTTATTCATTGCATTTTACTTTTTATATTGCACAATTCTGCGTGCGTTGATTCTCAAATTCATTCGCGTGATGTGTCCGGTAATGGCAAAATTACCTGGTCGAGGATTTTATTGTGTATTTTGTAATGCATAATGTGGTTTGATTCTCTTTCAAAAAATGTTAAGAGATGAGAATGCAAAGTTGCATTTAATTATCTAATCTCTACCCTTACCTTCTATCATTTGATCAATCATTGCAAAATAATGTGTATTTGCCTCATCGTTCATCACCCACCCTGCAGTAACCATTTCCAACTGACCATTATCGACCAGTTGTTTCATCTTTATTTTGCGATCAGAAGAAGCAATATTCCACCACATTGAAAGATAGGACATTTCCGCCCATATAAAACGCCTGAAATAACGCAGGTGAATACAACAGTGGCACGTTTATTACAAAAAAGAGATGCGTTTGAATTTAGAAGTTAAACAACCATCTAAATCAGGGGTGAACAATTTTTTTTTGAATATAGTAGCGGGTAGAAATTTTTAGTAGCACACACTTCAAAATATAAACTTGCTGCTCCCACGTTGCTGCAAATCCCGTTCGTGCATGTAAACTTTTTGCTCGCGTGGGATGAGCGCGCAATCGTATTTTTGCACCCCTGATCTAAACTAAACCATTTCATGTTGGGGCTAGCTGTAGTGCATCACTCAAGACAAGTAACCACACAAAACCGTAGAATCAAAAAAGGCTTAAATTTAGTCGTCTAAGTCTTCAGCACATTTTATATACTTTATTTTATGCACTGTAGTGAAAGAAATTCGTGAACAAACAACCCATTAACACACACTGTTTCGCTCATATTAATGATCTTTTAGAATCGATGGCATATTGCCTTTTCTTAATGAGGGCCTATGCTTGGTAAGAAGCTGTGAAAAACGTTTATTCCAATAATCCATCCTGATAAGCAGAGTTCTGTCTGTAAAGACATTGGTATGTGACACTTTGACTCCTCCAAAACTACTCGTCGTACAAACACTAAACTTGGCACGATTTATCACTGACCCAAGGGTCAGTGTTAAAAAATCGGTGACGTCGTGATGACGCCATCAGTAAAGAAATCTTTTTAACAATTTGCTTCATGATGGAGGAAAACGATTTTTTGCTCAAACAGAAGCTAGCAAAAGCTTGAACAAAAGCTAGTTTCACAAGGATTTGTTCTTGGCCCTGTATTTTGCTCTCTTTTCATCAGTGATTTTCCTGCTTCTCTGCCTTCTTCCGTGTCAACTGGTCTCTTTATGCTGAGGACCTGGCCATTTGGTCCTCCTCCCACTCAGTCTCTGCTTCAGTATAGGCTACACAAGGAGCTCTCATTTGACTTGATTTGACTAGCGTCTTCCTCTCAATCCGAGCAAATGTAATGCTTCCTTCTCCGCAGTGGATCCTCACCAAGCTAACCTCCAGCTCCATCTCCTCTTATTTAACTACTCTACCTTCCACTTCAATCCCACTCCAACTTTGCTTAGGGTCACCTTCAAACTGCACTCTTTCCTTTTCTAAACATGTATCTTCGCTGAAGGCCAAGTTTTTCCCTAGTCTCAAAGCGTTATGCTGTATCACTGCTTCCACATGAGACCCTTCTAAAGAGTCCCTCACTCTCTTTTTTAAACAAAGCTTTTCTTTGACCCTTTCTCACGTATGCTTGATCCGGATAGTCTACTTTTCTTAGCATTACCAACTTTACCAAATTGGAACGCCTTCACTGAGCAGCTAGTTGTGCCATCTCCAACCGCCTCTCGTCTTCTCCTATCCCTCTTCCCCTCTCTGAGGCTCCTCTACCTCCCCTGCGAGTCACCCTGACTCATTTTGTTCTGTCATCTTATGAACGGGCTCTTCGTCTCCCAACATCCTTTCCCATTTCAGTCAGGTTTGGCCAGACTTGAAGTAAAACCAAGACTCTGCAGATCGTCCTGGAAAGCTTTTGTGTTCACTCAACCGCTCATCTCTCTTTGTGGCATCAAGGCCATCCTTTCCGTTTTGGCAGGCCCAGTTTCTTCAAGTTTTTCTGCTAAAGCCTGCGCCATTCTGCAAGCTCTCCACCGGTTTTGGCAGCACCAACAAGTCTGCCATTTCTCTTCCATTCTCTCTGACTCTTGCTGTCCTGGCGACTCTGTCCACTCCTCCATCTTTCCTCATACCTCAAACTTTGCGGTACATCTGGCAGGAACTGATTTCCCTTTCCTCCTGTACAATCTACGCTGGAAAGACGGGAAACACTACTTGTCTCCGCATCTGCAATCCCTTGTAGGCTTTGCAATCTTGTAGTCCCTTGTAGTCTCTTGTAGTCTCTGCAATCCCTTGTAATCTCTCTCCTCTTATCTCTCATATCTACTCTTCTCTTTTCTCCGGCTGAAGGCATATTGTCTCATCTGAATTCTTTGACACACAGGTTGCCTCGGTTTCCACTGAGGAATTTGTGCTTTATTGTCATGCTCGCTGTGCCCTCTCTGGTCTTCACTGCTACTTCACAGCCTTCTGTAAAGTTTTTATCTCACTAGGATCGGCAGAATCAGAATCCTTCCTGCAGCGCCTGCGGTCATCTGTTCCAGGACACATCTGATCTCATTCTGCACTGTCCAGCTACGAATTCTTTGCACTGCTCGCTCTTTGGCAACCTTTGGTCCAAGCCCTGGAGAGTTTCCTGGCTTCAGGGGCTACATGGTCTTCTGCCATGCCCCCATCCCTCAAAAGGAGTCGAGTAACAACAACAAAAGCTAGTTCCAACTTACAAACTTGAAAAAGTTTTTCCCCCTTTAGAGTGTAACCTGACGTTACAATTAACACTTGATTGCAGAATTTGTATTCTTTTTCTCAAAAAATATTGACTGGAGAAATGAGATTAAAGGCTTTTTCAGAAGATATTAACAACGGACTTTCAATGAAAAAATTCTACAGTAGTTTGAGCAAAATCAATGATGCAACAAGAGATTCTTTATTAAGCATTTCAAGTATTCTAGGCATGATTTTCTTGAACGCTTTAAAATAGCTCTGTGTTGTCATGATTCTGTCTGATATCATTATAGTGAGCAGCATGCAGCATCTGCGCTTGAGGTTATTATTGACTCTCATTTTAAAAGCAAATTATTGACATGCTACATTGTAAAGCAGGGGTTCTTGAACTAAGGTTCGCAGAACCCCAAGGGGTTAGAGGACAATGTTTAAGCAGTCCGTAAAGATCAATCAAAATATTAGTACAGTAGTTCTATTCATTTTGTCAATCTTTTGAGATAAAATTCTTCTTTGACTGGGCCGCAAAGTCTTTAACCATAAGACGTATTAATAAAGTGTAGTAAACTCCAACAACGTGGTGACTTCTGATGAGAAATGTCGTAGAAATAACAAAAAAATTATCTGCCTATCTAGCACAAATACCTTGCCCATGGATTAAACCCTTAAACCACAGCATAACCTATTGTAACAACTGAAATGTAAAAGCTTGACTTCGGGTGCGTTTATGCTACGACTAAGACGTAAGCACAGCCAGTGGCTTTAGGCCTACAATTACAAAAAAGTCTTTAGTAGCGGGGTTAATATTCATTAGCATACTTCTGTAACTACATATCAATCACTGTGGCGCCCCCCCCCCCCCATTACTTTGAATTTATCAAAATAAACGTATAAACCTGTGTGAAATTATTGACTGTTTCAATTAGGAACAATTCTAGTCTCTGAATACGTGTATGCTAGTAACAGAGCAAATAAGACGTTGTCAGGGACTTCAAAAACTGTGGGAAAATATACCAATTGAGCACAAACTCCCATAATGTTTCTTGCTCAATTTTCTTCCCCAAAACGATACTTTTTGTTTTGAAATAAAAGTTGGCTATGTCACAAAAACACTAACTTTTCATACTATTCTCACAACTATCTATTGCGTGAAGCCGGTGCAGCTGACTCAACTGATATTCCAAATTCCGATATAATTGATGGGTCCTACCGGCGACGCCGGCTGGTAATGTATAAAAAACTGTTAACACCATATCATTTTTTACAGCAAAGTGAATGATACATTTTTTATCTGTGATGGCATTGCTGGGCACACTGCATAGTAGCAAAACGTTAAATTGTAAAATTAAATTAGCAAATACCTGTTATGATCTTGCGAAAGTGAATCAACAACATTGTCTAGAATGTGCCTGGTTTGATCAAAAAAGTATTTTTCAACAGTTTTAATCCATCCTGGGTCATTATGCGAATGTGGAACAACAAACACTAAAATTCGTAAAGCAAAAAATTAAGAATTAAGATTATAAAAATAAACAGATTGACAAAAATTAGATGATAAATTGAAAGTAGCATACCGCTTAAGTTCGCAACTTGAACCTGTTTGCTTTTGCGAACTTAGCAAGTTATGTTCAAATCTATAATAGTTCATTCCTTGACTATAATTAATTGGTCTACATTAATAAATTAATTACACAATTAAATTGTTTTGTAAACAAGCAAAACCCAAAAGAGGGTCTGTTATGCATCAGTCAACGATTCTTACATGTTTAAACCAGGAACTTTACCACTGCAAATAACCTATAGCAAATTGCTAAAAAACTTGCATCTATAGTTTGTGATAATTCTTTTGTGAACTTACAGGGATTCGATCTTAAGCGGGTGAGAACTAAGAGGAAGGTTACTGATCACATGTACCCCATACTAAATATTCAAAAAAATACATTATATTTATCAACGAAAACTACTATTTAATATACATAGCTGAACGCACAATTATGTAGACCAAAATAGAAAACAATTGAACTAAATCTTATGCATTATATACAGTGGTGAGTAGCAGCAGCACCTACGCCAACGATCTGCAGTTGATAGTTATACGGTAAGAAGATGATAGCTCAGAGAAATGAACTGCTGGTCTCATAACTGAAAGCTTGGAAGTTCAATACCTCCTTCAAAGGGACGTTTCATGCTTTATAGCTCAGAGAAATGAACTGCTGGTCTCACAACCGAAAGCTTGGAAGTTCAATACCTCCTTCAAAGGGACGTTTCATGCTTTTTACAAAAGAATTTTACGCCGATTTTCTTGCTTGGTGGCGGTTTTCGCGCTGGAAACTTCATGTGCGTGTAGTACTGGCAATTCAAAATTAATTGCATAAAAACTGAAAAGCTTTTGCAAAAAAGATAGAAAAAAGTAACAACCCACCTTTTAGTTTTCTTCCTTTCCACTCAAGATCTGATGTGGTTATAGGATAGCCCTGTTTCCATACACCTCCATCAGGATCATCAAACGGAAGCTTTCTGTACACTTTCAGCATATCAATGTCACAATGAGTGACATCATTTGATAAAATAGGACAAGTCCCAGAATTATTATAGTATTGCTGATGGACAGAAATACGTCTAAACAAAATAAAAGTTTCTCTGTAAAAAAATATTTGACACATAATCAATTAAATACAACTTCAATGCGGCAATAAACTTTCAACCACTAAAAAGAGATAAAAGGTTGTTCTATCAATCCACAATCACCAGAGGTGCGCAATTGGACGCACGTAGTAGACTTAAATCTTTAGACTGGTTACCACCAAACATAAAGGGTTTTGGAATGTGCAAGCATGAAACAATTATAATGCGTCGCTATCCGAGATCACAATTGCTCCCCTCCCAAAAAGTTGGAGGTGTACTACGTAATAAGACGCGTGAGAAAGCTATTAAATATAAAATGCGGAAAAATCGCAAAAGCCTCAATTGTAACAGACAAATCGCTGAGAATGCAGCTGGAAGACTGCTACAATATTGGGCGTAAATCAGCAAAAATGTCAACAGCAGCTAGTGTAAAAATCCACGGCATAGGAATTTGCCTGATGTTTGAAATTTTTTACACGCAAACACAATGATTACAGTAATATTTTTGTTGACACAAAAAGCAAAAATGCAAACAAGAGATCACACGCTTCTAATTATTTATGAAACATTTGAGTTTCATGACATTCAGAAGATTGAAAATCGTCTTGGTTTAAACCGAAACGCCTTATTATGATGATGAGTATCGTATGTTCTCGCGTTTTTATTAGTTAACAACAGCTCCATCTTTTCCGCTCCGAAGTCAGAAATCGACAACCAAAAGGATGCTGGCTGCTAGTCAAATGTCTAAACTGAGCGATACCGTAAGTTGTTGCATTCCTTAAAAACGACACTTTATCACTAACCCTTATTCAAGTGGAACTAAGCAGTCTAGAGTTTGTTGAAACTGAGTACGACTAAATACTTTTAAACAAAACCTCAAAGGGTACCAGTGTTCCCTTTAAACGCAAAAAAAGTGCGAATTTGCGAAATTATGTCCGGCGGATTCGCAGTTAAAATTCAACAGTGTGTGAAAAAAAGCCCGGCGGTTTTTGGTAACTTTTTCATTTTGTTAAAATTTTTGCAATTTTGTCAGGAAAATCTTAACCAATTGTTAAATGCATGGGAGACAGTGAAAAGAAATCCAAGTGAGGACAGATGCTTTTTCAGAGCAGTGCAACGTCTCACCCAAACATCGCACGGCTGTGACGCAACAGCTAGTGACGGCGACTTAAATATCGCGCACGCCTTTGCCTCACTTTTTTGTATAACAAATTATCTCTCCAGGAATTAACCTGAAGTAAAATCAATTTTTTTGTTTACTTTTTCCCAGCCGATTTCAGTCGGAGCTAAAGAGCAGTAATAGCAAGCAGCTCTCAAACTTCAGTTTTAACTAAAGACATTTTTCGAGGGAAGTTTGAAACTAAACTTGCTTAAAATCTTTATGTTTTCTTGACGTTTCAACGCTAACTTTCAATCGTGCTTGTTAAGATAAAAAAGCACCTAGTTCTCGCTTTCAGTTAAGCACAAAAAACACCATTTTTGAGGGATTGGTTCAGTTTTTGTACTTTACAAATAGATAACCTTTTACTTGCCGTTTGTAAACACTAAAAATAAAAAAGAATACAACTTCTAACCAATTTAGTTTTGAATTCCCTTCAAATACTTTCCGAACTGAGATTGAAAGTTTGCTTGCAATTGCAAAAACTTGTTGTTTAATTGATTACGATAAAGAAATGTAAGTTGTGTAATTATTTACCGTAATCAAGCAACAGTTAAAGCTCGCAAGTAATTTTTGTTGTGTCATAGTCGTAATAACCTACCTAACATCACATTACTTCATAAAAGTTCTAGTTCTCATACTCATGTCGGGCGTCGGCAAAGGGTTAATTTTATTTATGCGCATTTTTCATCTGTCATTCCAAAGTGCTTACGAATCACTGCTGCAAAGGCTGTAACGTTTGAGACCAAATTTAACCACAATTAACTTACTGAAGAAAAATAGCCAGGTATTTTGCCGCCGTCTTATAACAACCGATAGGCTACCTGTTTGTAAACATTTTGGGGCTGACATAGTCACGCTAATTATTACGTCACCGAAGCGCATTGTCACAGTTTTGACTTTTCTTTCCCTGCAAATTTGTCCGGCGGTTTTCGTACATTTGCTAGCAATTTCGCACTTGTGCCGGCGGTTACGCACTCACTAAAATCTTAGAGGGAACACTGAAGGGTACCCAATATTTGTGAATGCACGTACTTCAATGCTTAATTCATCGTACAGGAGGAGCAAAATTATTTTTATTGCCGCTCACGTCACTTGGAAGCCGTGAGTGCGAAAGGCACAACCACAATCAAAATGATTATCAAGGATGCGGTTTAAGGGGGATTATGGGGAATTTGCAAAAGAGACGCGTTTAGCATGCTAAGATCGATGTTATGTGACAGGCTGAATACTCGCGCAAAAATAAGTCTGTCACAATTTTTTTCTTTTTTTTTGTTGCCATGGTAACCAAGATGTTTCCTTTGCCATGGCAACAGACGAGGAAACTTTGGCATGCATAGCTCGGCCCCTGCACGATGGAATTGAAGCGTTTTGGTGCAACTTGATCGTCGAACACTACTCTACGCAATCACGTAGCAACTTGTACATAAATTTAAGCTGTCATAATATACTGGGGTTTGTCAAAAATACCATTTTTTTCAGTGAAATTTTTACATATTTTCCAACAAAAATATTTATAGCAAAAAAAGTACAATAGTTAGCCCATTTTCACTTCGTCATTGCATTCATAAGTCTATTAGCTAGCTCTATGCGAAATTTTATAAAGATTGACCGTACGAATTCAGAATTACAAATGCCAGAAAGTTTATAGTCATCATAAAATCGCGATTTTGAGAAAATCCATCTAAAAGTGCACATACACCGATTTACAACTGGGTTCTTGGTCTTTTTAACTGTTTTTGGGTGTGAAAATCCAAGAATAGAACACAAATTGTACATCTTCCGATGCGTGAGGAATTTAAAGATACAATTTTTGTTAAAAAAATATTATGGCCAAAATTTTCGAAATGCTAAGAGACGTTTTCTTTATAGCCTCCAAAACTCTGCAAAAAGTAAATCAGCGGCTCTATAGTAAACACAAGCAAAGTTACTCGTATATTTGTTGCCGTTCTCAGCCGTGCATGCGAGAGCCACAACCACAATCAACATGACATCAAGGCTATTGCCACCTGAATGGTATCGCAAGTTTCAGTCGCATCGTTTTGTGTTGATCACGTAGTGTAACAAAGCGTTTGTTTGTAGCCTCGTGATCTCTGTATAAAGTCAATCAGCACTAACAAAATTATTTTTGTTACCACTCACCCTCTTGACACACGGGCCGTGTAGTAGTAACATTTTTCCGATTTTTTGGTTGGGTAGCAAATTCAATTGAGATTTACGACAGCAACGTGCCCAAATAGTCATTTCATGTTTGCACATTCAAAACCCTTTGTGCCTAGTGGTAACCAGTCTAAAGAATTAGGTACGGGCTCGCTTTGTTTTGCAGGCTTTCTAAAACTGGGTGCCTTTTAATGTTATTGGCGTCCAGTTTATTCGCGTATAGTTGGTGAAGCGCGTAGTAGGTTAGGTGCAGTGTTCCCTTAAACGCGAAAAAGGTGCGAAATTATGTCAGGCGGATTCGCAGTTAAAATTCAATAGTACGTAAAAAAAGTCCAGCGGTTTTTGGTAAATTTGTCAGTTTTTAAAAATTTTTCCAATTTTGCTAGCAAAATCTTCAACCAATTCTTTAATGCTTGGGAAACTGTGAAAAGAAATTTAAGTTGGGACCGACGCTTTTTTAGAACAGTTAAGCGACTCACGCGAAAATCGTGCACGCCATCGCCACATTTTTTTGGTTTTACAAATTATCTCTCTAGCAATTAACCTAAAGTAAGACCAAAACTTTTTTTCTTTACTTTTTTCCGGCAGATTTCAATAGTAGCTTAAGGGCAGTAATAGCAAGTAGCTCTCGAACTTCAGTTTTAACACAAGACATTATTTTTCAAGGGGAAGTTTGAAAGTGGAATTTGTTAAATTCTATGCCTTTTTTTTACGTTTAAACGACAGCTCCAATCGTGCTTGTTAAGATAAAGAAGCACATAACTCTAGCATAAAAACAGCAATTTTTGAGAAAATGATTCAGTTTTTGTGCACTTCCAACCAATCTTAGTTTTCAGCCCCCTCTAGAAATGTTTTTGTTTTAATAAGATGTAGCTGACAGATATGTGCTGTGATAGCTTACCAGTCGTGATTGAAATTTTTAAAACGTGAAGAAAAAAATATAAATCGTAGTTTGATTTATTTAAAAACGTTTTATGCTGAAAATCTAGCCAATTTTATTGTAATTGCTTGAAAGATAATTTGTAATATAGTAAAATTTGCCTATGACGTTATGGGATTTAAAAAAACTGCCGTTCACAATCGACCGTTTTAAAATTGTCTTTTGACTCAACATTACGGTGTATTATTCAATATGATTTACCTGTGCAATGAAAAATTACTAAACAGTCGTAACAAACAGAAACTCGTGCATTGCGTAAAAAACTTTTGCTACATTGTCTGCGCGCGGCTATTGCAGTCTTTTGCATCTACCTGTACATAGTGGCGCCGGAGTAAGTAGGCGGGGTCCCTCAAAAATTTTTGCAAGGAGTGCAGCCCCCTCGCAAATGCAGTAAACTATGGGGTGTTAAATGAAGAATAGACTGCAATATTTTTTGCAGTCAGCGCCTGTCAGGAATACCCTATAGTTTTATGTGTAGTTACAAATATTAGCATTTCGATTTTTTACTAGACTTAAAAACTGCATTTACCAAACTCGCGAATATTTGCATCCCAATATTTTTCCTCTTTCGGCCACTTTTCAAATGTTTTTCACAAATATAAAATTTCACCTACCAAATATCTGCGACCTCTTTTCACGGATTCGGTAAATGGCTAATTAACATTTAAGAGCGAAAAAATATTTACCTAGCTATGTAACCGCGACTATCAACAAGGGTTCCGTAAACAAGCTTCAGAAATGCCTCAAACCGACTATCACTTTCTCCACAATACCTAGGCAATTAACGACGATTTGTGGTTTTTTCGCATCTGGGACAAAACTTCCTAAAAATTTACCCATTTGTTTTTCTGCGTGGCTTGTGAAATTAGTTGACAAGACTGTTATCGTTCATCAATGACATTGCTTTCTGAGATACGCCTTACGATGAAAGCAAGTCTGCACCAATCAACAGCCGCCTCAACGTGATGGTGTGGTCCCCGGCCCCATTTGGGGTGGGTCAAAATGGCTGTTGGCCTTCCCAAGGGTCTCAGTTACCCCGGGCACTCCCCTTCATTTTTTTGCAGAAGGGCAGCACACAGCTTCTTTAAAATCGGTCGCCTGTTTTCTCTTTTTCTTTTCTCTTGCCCTTCTTTGTCTCCTCATTCTCCTCCTTCTCTTGATGAGCGGTAACGTTCATCCCAACCCTGGCCCCATCTTTCCTTGCTCTGTGTGCACTGGAAATGTGACCTGGTGGGGCAAGTCAGTGCAATGCTGCGCTTGCTCCAAATGGGTCCATCTAAGATGCTCACAACTTTCCTTATCCCAATTCAGAGCTTTTGGCAGCTCTCACTCTTGGAGCTGCCCCCCCTGCCAAATCACTGTGACTCCCTCTTCGGACTCCTCCAACATGTATACCTCCACTGTGCAATCTAGCCCCACCTCTGCTAACGCTGCTCTCTTGCCCCACCCTCGTCTCCAAACTTCTTATCCCCCACCTGCTCATTCTATGTCTTCTCCCTCTGCTCATTCTATGTCTTTTCCCTCTGCCCCTCTACCACCGTCCCTTGCTCCTGGCTTTCCTTCTGTGCCTCCTGCCTCCACTCCCCCCTGACTCTCTCAGGGTTCTTCAATGGAATGCTGGAGGTCTTCGAGCCAGGAGCACTGAACTACTACATTTTTTTTATCCCATCCTGTTGACCTTATCTGCATTCAGGAATACAATCTTAACTCATCTTCCTCTTTCCGATTTTCTGGATTCTCTGCTCTGCATTCTGATTGTACCCACTCCCAGTCTGGCATTCTCTCTTCTGATACCACGCATGCTAGTGACGGTGTTGTCATTTTTGCCAGGCAGGGCCTATCTTTTTCTGAACTTTCTACCTCCTCTCTTTCTTTGCTTGATCCTTACTCTGATTATGTTGGGATCAACATCTCTCTTAACAACTCCTCCTCGGTGTCATTTCTTAATGTGTATGCCCCCCCTATTTGCTCCTCCCCAATGGATGGCAGAATCGATTCCTTCTCTCCCTCCATTCTTCCCCCCTCCAGAAATCTCTTCATTCTGGGGGACTTCAATTGTCATCACCCCCTTTGGGACTCAAGAGTCACTTCTGACCCCTGCGGGGAAAAAGTATTTGACTGGGTCATCTTCTCTGACCTCCTCCCCCTCAATGACCCTAACACACCCACCCTTCTCCATCGCTCCTCTCCTGACATCTCCTTTGCCCCCTCTTCTCTTGCCCTTTCTTGCTCTTGGGAGGTGCTACAGGACCTGGGTTCTGACCACTTACCAATTCTTCTATCTATTCCTCTCTCTCTGGTCTTTCACCCCAACAAAAGCCCCCCTTCCTTCAATTTTCAGAAAGCTGGCTGGGATGGGTTTGCCTCCTACATTGACTCTCACTGTCCCTCAGCAGAGGAATACTCGTCTCTTTCTCTTTCCTCTGCTGCTGCTCTCTTTACTTCTCTGGCACTAAATGCGGCCAAATCTTCCATTCCTTTCGGCCATATCAAATGCCCTCCTAAAGTCTGGTGGTCTGCTGAGGTGGAAGAAGCGGTTAGCGAAAGATGCAAGGCTTTTGCTGCCGCTCACAGAAGTGATGAAGATCGCCAGGCTTACATCTCTGCTTTTCGATGCGCCTCGTCAGTCATCGCCAAGGCCAAGGCTGAGGCATGGCAGACGACTTGCTCTTCTCTTTCACATAAATCTAACCCTAAATCTGTACACTCTCTTCTTTGCTCTATCACTGGCTCATCTTCCTCGTCTTCTTCCTCTCCTAACTTCCCCAACTGTTCTTCTCCCCAGAAATCGGCTTCAGTCTATGCCGCTTACCTGAGATCTCACTTTTCCATTTTGCAGCCAAAGGCTCTGCATAGCAGAGCCAGAGGCTACCTCTCTGAACTCTGCCAAGCCACGTGGCCTGTGGAGTCTCACTCATCCTTTTGCTCTCCTTTCACTCTCGCTGAATTTCTTGTGGCTGCCTCCAACCTCTCCTCCTCCACTGCCACTGGTCCAGACAAAGTTGCCTATCCCATACTAAAGCATCTTCCTCACTCTGGCATGGATTTTCTTCTTTACATCTTCAATCTCTCTTGGTCTTCGCATTACTTTCCTTCCATCTGGAAGACATCTTCTATTATTCCCATACAGAAGATGGAAAAGCCTCTCGACCTTCCTGCTTCCTTCCAGCCTATCTCTCTCACCTCCTGCATCTCAAAGCTTTTTGAACGCATCATTCTATCCCGTCCACTCTTCTTTCTGGAATCTAATTCCATTCTCTCTCCCCGTCAGGTCGGTTTCCGCCCTGGACAGTCTACACTTGATCAAATTCTGTACCTTTCTCAGTCCATTTTGGATGGGTTTAACAAACCCAGGCTGGGCTCTTGGACGATCCTGTCTACTATCGATTTCTCTAAAGCTTTTGACTCTGTCTGGCATCCCGCCCTTTTCCACAAACTGATTTTGGCTGGCCTCCCTCCTTGCTTTGCTTGTTGGACTCAATCTTTCCTTTCTGATAGGCGTGCTTCTGTGGTTTATCAAAATCACAAAAGTTGTTCCTTTCGAGTCCGTCGAGATGCTCTGCAAGGATCCGTTCTTGGCCCTGTACTTTTCTCTCTCTTCATTAATGATCTTCCGGCCTCTCTGCCTTCTTCCATCAGCTGTTCTCTTTACACAGACGATCTGGCCATTTGGTCCTCCTCTCCCTTGGTCCCCACTGCGGTGGAGGCCACACAAGGAGCTCTGTTTCAATTGGAGCGCTGGTCTGAGTACTGGTGTCTTCCTCTCAATCCGAGCAAATGTGAGGCCTCCTTCTACTCAGTGGATCCCCACCAGGCTAACCTCCAGCCCAACCTCCTCCTACTCAGCTCCCACCTCCATTCCAATCTCACTCCAACTTTTCTTGGGGTCACCTTCGACCGCACTCTTTCCTTTTCTAAGCATGTATCTTCGCTGAAGGCCAAGTTCTTCCCACGTCTCAAGGCCTTACGCTGTATCTCTGCTATGTCATGGGGCCCCTCTAAGGAGTCCCTCTCTCTTCTGTATAAATCTTTTCTTTGGGTCTTCTCACTTACGCTTCATCCGGATGGTTTCCTTTTCTAAGCGCTACCAATTTCACCAAATTGGAATGCCTCCACCAAGCGGCCAGTCGCGCCATCACTGCCTGCCTCTCATCCTCCCCTATCCCTCTGCTTCTCTCTGAGGCTTTTTTACCTCCCCTATGAGTCACTCTGACTCATTTCACTCTTTTATCTTATGAGCGGGCTCTTTGTCTCCCAACCACTTTTTCTATTTCAGGATTGGCCAGACTAGGAGTGAAACCAAGACTCTGCAGATCGTCCTGGAGAGCTTTTGCATCCACTCACCCGCTCATGCTTCCTTCTACTTGTTCTAGGGAGGCTCTTCTTGCTTGCCCTCCCTGTTCTCCTTGGAATCTGCCTTCCTTTACGGTGGAGTCCACCCTTTCCTCTCCATGCTCTCGCTCTGATCCTCCTCTCACTCGCCAAGGTGCAGCTCTGCCCATCTTGCCTCTCTCCCCCTCATGATCTGGTGCTTTGGACTAACGGCTCTGTTCCTTTTCCTTTTGGCAAAGGCAGCTCTGGCGTTCTTGCCAACTGCCCTCTCTGTGGCACTGAGGCCACTCTTTCCTTTTTGGCAGGCCCAGTATGCTCAAGTTTTTCCAGTGAAGCCAGTGCCATTCTGCACGTTCTTCGCTGGTCTCGGCAGCACCAACAAGTCTGCCATTTCTCCTCTCTTCTCCTCCTGTCTGACTCTCATTCTGTCCTTGCCGCCCTGTCGTCTCCTCCATCTTTCCTCTTATCTCAAACTCTGTGGCAGATCTGGCAGGAACTGTTTTCTCTTTCCTTGTGTTCTACCAGGCTACAATGGGTCCCTGGACACACGTTTCTCCCTGGGAACGACGTGGCTGATTAGCTGGCCAGACGGGGTGCACTACTTGTGCCCTCTGCAATCCCTTGTAGTCTCTCTCCTCTTACTACTTGTATCCACTCTTGTCTTATCTCGGACTGGAGGCATACTGTCTCATCGAAGTTCTTTGACACACAGGTTCCCTTGATTTCCACCAAGAAACTTGTGCTACCTCGTCATGCTTGCTGTGTCCTCACTCGTCTTTGCTGCAGCGGACACAGCCTTCTTTTAGGTTCTTATCTCTCTAGCAGTGTTCCCTTTAAACGCAAAAAAAGTGCGAATTTGCGAAATTATGTCCGGCGGATTCGCAGTTAAAATTCAACAGTGTGTAAAAAAGTCCGGCGGTTTTTGGTAACTTTTTCGTTTTGTTAAAATTTTTGCAATTTTGTTAGGAAAATCTTAACCAACTGTTAAATGCATGGGAGACAGTGAAAAGGAATTAGGACAGATGCTTTTTCAGAGCAGTGCAACGTCTCACCCAAACATCGCACGGCTGTGACGCAACAGCTAATGACGGCGACTTAAATATCGCGCACGCCTTTGCCTCACTTTTTTGTATAACAAATTATCTCTCCAGGAATTAACCTGAAGTAAGATCAAATTTTTTGTTTACTTTTTCCCAGCCGATTTCAGTCGTAGCTAAAGAGCAATAATAGCAAGCAGCTCTCAAACTTCAGTTTTAACTCAAGACATCATTTTTCGAGGGAAGTTTGAAACTAAATTTGCTTAAAATCTTTATGTTTTCTTGACGTTTCAATGCTAACTTCAATCGTGCTTGTTAAGATAAAAAAGCACATAGTTCTCGCTTTCAGTTAAGCACAAAAAACACCATTTTTGAGGGATTGGTTCAGTTTTTGTACGTTACAAATAGATAACCTTCTTTTACTTGCCATTTATAAACACTAAAAATAAAAAAGAATACAACTTCTAACCAATTTAGTTTTGAATTCCCTTCAAACACTTTTCGAAATGAGATTGAAAGTTTGCTTGCAATTGCAAAAACCTGTTGTTTAATTGATTACCATATAGAAATGTAAGTTGTGTAATTATTTACCGTAATCAAGCAACAGTTAAAGCTCGCAAGTAATTTTTGTTGTGTCATAGTCGTAATAACCTACCTAACATCACATTACTTCATAAAAGTTCTAGTTCTCATACTCATGTCGGGCGTCGGCAAAGGGTTAATTTTATTTATGCGCATTTTTCATCTGTCATTCCAAAGTGCTTACGAATCACTGTTGCAAAGGCTGTAAAGTTTGAGACCAAATTTAACCACAATTAACTTACTGAAGAAAAATAGCCAGGTATTTCGCCGCCGTCTTATAACAACCGATAGGCTACTTGTTTGTGAACATTTTGGGGCTGACATAGTCACGCTAATTATTACGTCACGGAAGCGCATTGTCACAGTTTTGACTTTCCTTTCCCAGCAAATTTGTCCGGCGGTTTTCGTACATTTGCTAGCAATTTCGCACTTGTGCCGGCGGTTACGCACTCACTAAAATCTTAGAGGGAACACTGCTCTCTAGATTGGCAGAATCGAGAATCCTTCCTGCAGCGCCTGTGGACACTCGTCCCAGGACACCTCTCATCTCATTCTGCACCGTCCAGCTATGGACTCTTTGCGCCGCTCACTCTTTGGCGACTCTGTCTCTTTACGACTTCTGGTCCAGACCCTGGGGAGTTGCCTGGCTTCTGGGGCTCCATGGTCTTCCGCCATGCCCCCATCCCTTGGAAGGGGTCGGGTAAACAAAAACAACATGAAAGCAAGATGCACATACTACTGCAATATCTTACAAAAATCTTAATTTTCTTCTTTCAAATTGTGCGGCTTTAGCCATCAAATACTTTCCAATTTTAGATCGAAAGTTTTCTTGCAATTGCAAAAGTCTGCTGTTTAATTGATTACGATAGAGAAATGTAAGTTGCTTAATTATTTACCATAATCAAGCAACCATTAAAGTTCGCAAGTAATTTTTGTTCTTGTTCCATAATCGTGGTAAGCCAACTAACATCCCATTATTTCATAAAAGTCCTGCTTCTCATGCTCATGTCGGGCGTCGGCAAAGGATTAATTTTATTTACGTGTACTGTTAACCTGCCATTGCAAAACGCTGACGAATCAGGGTTGCAAAGGCGGTAGAATTTGAGAGATCCAATTTAACCTAAATTAACTTATTCGAGAGAAATAGCCAGGTATTTTGCTGCCGCCTTTTAGTAACCAATAGGCTACCTGTTTGTGAACATTGTGGGGCTGGCATAATCATGCAGGCTATTACGTCACCAATGCGCATTGTCACAGTTCTGTCTCACCTTCCCCAGCAAATTTTGAAAACTCGGCGCTTACGCCCATACAATTGTTATTTGGACTTGTTTTTGGGTCATCTTCTATGGCCTTTGACGAGCAGTTGACTTAAGTCCATGCTGCGAAAGACGTAGCAAAGTAAACAAGATGCAACTCGCAAGCAGGCGTCTTGATCAAATTAAAAAATAAAGATCTTTCGTGACCAATGGTCGCCTAGAACATTGATTTTCAATCGATGGACCATGGTCTTCACACAAGTGTTCCCTCTAAGATTTTAGTAAGTGCGTAACCGCCGGCACAAGTGCGAAATTGCTAGCAAATGTACAAAAACCGCCAGACAAATTTTGGCGGACAATGCTGAACAAAACGTTACACAATTTGAAGATGTAAAAATAGATATTTGCGGTAGCCTACTGCTATTTATTCAGTGTATACGCTAAGCTAACGTTGTATACCGTAAAGTTTATCCATAATATTGGTTTGCGTATGACAGCACCTTTTGTTTTTTCCTCAGACATAATTTGTTCGATTATTTCACTCTTTCTAGTTTAGTGCTTTTCAAGCGCTTTAGGCATGTGGCCCAGTTATAAATTTTTATTATTTTTAAGAGCGACTTCAAAAAAGTTATCGTACTAAATTTCACGGGTGCTCTCCGCATAAGATATAAAAACAAGTCGTCAAGAAATAGCTTTCTAGTTCACTCTCTTATGAAAAGACTCAGGTGTCTGGTTTTTAACGCCACTAGTTGGAAACCGTACTTTCAAGGTGATAATGGTTGCATGATGCATTCAAGCCACATGGTGACTATGATATTGCTTTCTCAAGAAATTTTACAGCACGTCCCCAGATTGTGGTACAAAGCATTTAGCCGGGGGTATTGGCAGCTCCAAAGCAGATTTGAACAGAATATTTTTAGTAGAATCAACAAAAAAAAGAAACATCTGATTTGCCTATTATCTATGTACATGTACATATCTCATCCGTGAAAGATTTTTCTGTGACCGAAAGATCAAAATGTAACTCAACTCAATGTATATTAATTAGCAAAAATACTACAGCCTGCTTCGCCCTGAACGCTCCACAAATATTTCTGCAAAATAACTTAAAGACCATAAGCAATAACATACCACAAGTAATGAAGTATTATTTTCGGGATATTTTATGGTATTTTGCAGAAATACCAGAAAAGTCTTAACGGCAAAACAGGATTTGGCATTTCTACAAACACATAACAACAAATGTACTCCAGTAGTTACTGAGTATTCTGCAGTATTTTACTACGATTTCACTTATTATAACTTAACTCAATTATTTTCAGCTCTTAAAATAAGCTCTTTGTGTAAAAAGGAAAAGCATATTAAAAAACCTGCAGTGACATTCTTTATTATTTACAAGGGCATTAATGCAATAGCAAGTTCCAGTAGTGTAGTTTCCCAATAGTACACTACATAAGTATAAAAGTTATTATAGAAATCAATATTCAGCATATTGATAAAAATCTGCATTGGTAGTAACTAGCTATATCAGTTGTGAAATGGGGCTAAAAAGTAGGTCAGATTTAGCATAACAATATAATACGTTACTTTGAATCAGAATTCTGAAAAGCGTCATCATTATTATGCAAAAGCTGTTCCAGTCTTGCTCTTTGCTTTGAATCATGAATGTTGCCATTTTCCAACAACATGTTCATGCTGTTCCGAACCTGCGCACATAATATTTAACAAACAAAACAAAATAACTATTTTTTATGTTGTGTTGAAGGCTAAGCTTATCTTACAGCAACACAGAAACAACAAGAGCTGTAAATGAATTAGCTACATAGCCTCTATCTTATTATTGTCAATTACATTAAAGTAGCAATTTGATCAATTTTTATGGGCATTACAGTAAACAAATGCTTTACACAATCAAGTTCAAGTTGGAATTCTGCAAAACTGTTTGAGTAAGTCCATTCCCACATCGGTTTAAAATCCTTTTTTTAATCTTTATCTGGATTTTGTCCCCACATTGTGGTTTCATGTTTTTGTTAACTTTTGCTTCTCAATTAGTAAAAATGGTCAACAAGTTCTTTTTGAGTTAAAAAAAAACAACTGTTAGGGGAGACCAGGGAGAAATGTTACAAGGGAGGGTTGTTACACTCATTCTTAAAAAAAAAATTTAAATCGCTGCAATTAATGTTATGCTATTGCTAACATCATTTTCTTTAGTTGAAAAGCATTTTTAATAAAAACTGCCAGGTAAAGAAAAGATAAGAGAGAAAAAGGACTTTTGTTGGTCAAAAGTAAATTTTGAAGATTTTATCCAAAACTAGCTGCTTTCAAGGTATTTTAGCGTATGTTTGAACGGACTGCATTTTTCAGAGGTTTGGTTACTGTAATTTCAAGCAGAAATAGAAGTAAAGTCAGTTTGGTCAAATATGCCAGAGAATATTAGGGTTTATTTATGTCACTGGGGATGGGGAGGCTTGATACACTGTGTAACAAGTCATCCCAACATTCCTACGCATATTTTTAGTTAGTTTATTTTTTCAGAGTATTTTATTACTTCTCATTTATTCACTTTTAGAAGTATAGCGAACTGGATGGCCATTCTATAGCCTAATAGATAGGTGCCAGTACTGGTAGATAAAAATACTAATACCATAAAATGGGGTGAATAGGGACACTTTTGACGGTTTTTAATCTATAAAATTTTTTTCTGAATAAATTTTGCAATCTGCATTAGCTGATTTTGTGGCCACATTACTAGACTCTCTGCAGAAAAATTTAGTTTGTCTCTAATACTTATGCATCTCGTCACAGGTTATAAAAACTGCTGTCCCTATTCGCCCCTCATTTGGGGGTGAATAGGGACATAATGCAGATGTCACATGTAATCCCTATTCAGTCTTACTATGGGGTGAATAGAGACATTGATAGAAACGTATTTAATGTGCTTGTTGATAAAATGATAGTGTGAGTGAAGCCAACGCTTTATCAAGAACAAATTAGTGAAATAAAACAAATAAATGAGGTCAGCGATGCACTCTGCTAACTGCAGACAGTGACACTGTTTCGACCTATCAGGTCTCTTCAGTGCAGAGTGGAACGGTAAAAAACAAAAAGCAATTTGATTTTCCTTGCATTTTTGTATGATTTCTGCAGAAAGATAAGAGTCAAATTGTCCCAGATTAACACTTTTTTGCCGCAGAGTGTTTTTAAGTAAGGCAGAGCAACGCTCATAAACCAATCCACAAAACATCGCAAATCAAGACAACCAGATTTGCTGCGATTGTACCTCGCGCCTTGTGGGCCTCCAAGAGTCCATGTATCGTACATGTTTGTGGCTTTTTACACAACATATGGTGGTAGTAACGATTCATCAGCGCATCCAGCATACGTCATTGAAGTTGCTGATTTAGTGGAGTTCATTACACGCTCCTGGTGTTTTAAGCCTCATTTTGCAATGACTTTTTTTCTATATATTATCGCAGAGACTGGTTTCATCATAATTCATGCTGTTACCAGGTGGAACATCTTTCAAAGTATCCCTGAAGTTATCAAAAAAGTCATTAACAACTTCCGGGAAAATTGCAGCACTTGATCTTTTAATATTTTGGCACATTCTATGAGCCAGAAGATGCTTGTTTTGTTTTAGAAAGAAATCAACCCAATCCCTACCTGGCATATTGTTTTTAAAACATTTGTGCTAAATGCCTCTCCTGTCTAAGTGAGCTTTAACGATGCAGCGCAAATCAAATTTGTCGATAGGATAGCCCCATAGCGCACAAAGCAAAAGACGCCCAACAAGGTATTTTTTAAGTTGCTTTCCCAAGGCAAGCTGCCCTTCTTGTTGCTTGATATCTTTTTTCTTATAATGCCTTTCCAATACACTTTGTGGAATTTTAAACATGTTTTCTGCCTTCCTATAGGGAAGTCTTTTTTCTATAGCCTTTGCTGTAACTTCATCGTATTTTCTGTACCACCTGGCTCCCGGTTTTGGCATATAATTTCTTGTAATAGCGTCCCGATTCACCCCCCAAAACTTTCAAAGACAGCTCTAAAAAATAAAATAAATATTTTTCAGAAAGTAGATTTCAAATATGTTTTTGTGTGGCTTCAAGACGTGTGCAATAAACAACTTCAAAAAGTGCAAGGGTCAAGAGAGCTAGCTTAACTAAAATTAGATTTACAGAAACAAAGTTTTGACCACCAAAAAAATTTACCAAAAAAACTCACCAAATTTTATCCTCTGCAGCTGCAGTTATGAAAACCTATTCAAAATGACAAATACCAATATTTACTTATTACAACTAGATGCACCGGCAAGTCAATTATCAGTTTAGAAAAAAACTTACAACATAGATTTTTTTAAGACACAAACAAATTTTTATGTTTTGTCCCTATTCACCCCTTAGTCCCTGTTCACCCCATTTTACGGTACTGGTTCTGGTATCTTAGTATCTGTAAGTTGTAACAAAGTAATGCTCAGAAGGCAATTGCACGTTTTTGTTCTAGTTAAGCAATACTGGCAGACTATTTACAATTTACCAGCTTGGTAGCTAGGTGACGAATATACAGGATGTCCGTAACGTTGCTATACAGTCTTACAAGTTACTATACAGTTTTATTGTATTATATGTAATAGTTTTTGTTACTATATAGTTTTATTGTATTATACTGTATTTAATATTTATTTTTTTTACAGGCCTATTTAATTAAGCATTATTTATTGTATTATAGTTGTAGTTTTATAGCATTATTTAATTAAGCATGCCACACAAGCTAACTTTGGAAGAGCACAAATTTATTTTGAAGCGATATTGGAAAACATAAAACGCACAGGATGTAATTCGTGATTGGAATCATTATTTTAATACAGATCCTCCAACACGTTTGGCTATTTATAAACTTCGAGACAAATTTGATGATACTGGCTCAGTTGCCGATGCTCCGCGTTCTGGTCAGCCAAGTGTGTGCACTGAACAAAATTTGACTACAGTTGCTGAAGGCCTACAATTTGAATATTTGTCATAGAAATTGTTTGCCTTGATTATTACAGTCTTTTCGGATGTAACACATGTATTTTATGAGATTTTTATTAGCATAAAGGTGTTATTTCTTTTGTTACAAATAAATATTGTAATACAATATCTTACTGTACTGTTAATATATTACAGGGTGTCTGTATAGTAACTTGTAAGACTGTATAGTAACTTTACAGACACCCTGTATATTTGTTTTCAGTAGATTTCTCTCAATGTTTTTCTTAGTAGATTTCTCTCATTTTTCAGTAGATTTTCAAAGCTGCACCAAGGCAATGAAAATACTCTTCAAAAAAGCGTCGCTCAGCAGTGATCACTGTAACTCCTGAGAAAAAGGCATTAGAGAAGCTAAATTCTATTAGACGCACTAAAGTAAGAACACAGAAGAAAGCCAAAAAAAGATTTTGCTGCCATCATCATCATCAGCTAAGGAAGAGTGGTTCTGCATTGCGTGTAGTGGCAGTTACTCAAATTCAGCACCAGGTGAATCCTGGATTCAATGTTGCCAATGTGAAGGATGGTCACATTATGTATGCAGCAGTGCAGACTTGGTCTATATTTGTGAAAACTGTTCTGAAAACAATTAAAATTGAGCGATACTTAATTGAGAGTACAACATTGCACCACTTTTTAGAGTTTTTTTTTCCATTTTTCTTTGGGTGTGCATCACTTTTTACAGTTTTGTTTTTTTATTGATCTTTGTTTGTACAGCTTTGTTTTTTATTGTTCTTTGTTTGTACAGCTTTGTTTTTTAGTGTTCTTTGCTTGCATGATTGTTTTCCAATATATTGCCATAACTTTCAAATAACTTGCAGGCAATTATTGTAGCAAATAAATTGAAGTTTGATGAAGCTATAGGCCTAGTATGCATCTGGCCCTAATCCTCCTCCTCTTCTCTTCCTCCTCCCACCACTGTTCTTTTCCACCCATCCAAAGGCCAATCAACCTCTTTATATTGTCAATGAAATTTACTAATATTAAAGCGATTGATGTGTGTAATGTTACACCCATTACTATGTAACAAATCACACCGCTAGTGGGGTAAGTTGTTACATTCGATCTCTACTACAAAATTTGTAAATAGCTACTAGTCCCAAAGCGATAAAATTTAGTTAATAATGTCTTTGAGTAGGCTAGGAGTTTGGTTACTTACCATAAAAATATCAAATATTTTGCTCATACCAAAAGGGGAATTTTCTACGTTTTTGTAAAAATCGTAACAACCCTCCCCGGTGTCCCCTACTTCTTTCAAGGTCACAGTTTGGATTACTATGGTAAATTTCACAGAATAGATAATAAGGTGCAAGCCAACAAACTGAAAAGTCTGTATGAGTGTAGAGATAATAAGAAAGGCATACTATGGCAGTTTTCTCAGATTTGGTGGAAATACATCATCAAACCCATAATGATATGCAAATATCAGCAACATATTAAAGATGGGCTAAAATGTCGTTTTCTGGGCAACTATGTTTCCAATCACCTTATATTATCTCAATAATTACATGTCATGAGTACATTTATTGCTAGTGATGGCTGAGTTGTTACACCTTGAATCCCCAAACTGTGGGTTATAAACTAGCTTAGCTTGAGGTAGGGATGGGCAATTCAGAATACCAAATCCGAATGATTCGAATCCCAAACTATCCGAATCCAATAATAGGATTCGGTTTATATCCTGCTTACAAGCTTTATCACGTTGCTTGGTCACAGATTTCCTTTTTGTAAAAGTATCAATTATATGCAGTGTTCCCTCTAAGATTTTAGTAAGTGTATAACTGTCGGCGCAAGTGCAAAATTGCTTGTAAATGTACAAAAACCGCCGGACAAATTTTGATGGACATTGCTGAACAAACTGCTACATCAGCCCAAGTAACATATTTTAAAGTTGTAAAAAAACATGTCTGTGATAGCATACTGCTGTAAGTATGTACGCTAAGGTAATAAAAGATGTCGTTTACCCCAATTTAGATCTCCGATCTTTTGTCCCAAATTTTTTCAAAAGCGGTTAAAGTGTCAGCGATTTGTAAGCTATGCGCGCACTGTTTCCACGCTTTTATTGTGCAGTAGAATTAGTCTAATGGCTTTATTTATTATGTCAACCTGCTTTTAATAACGTAACGTTTCCCTCAATCCCTGCAGAATTCCAGTATTTCGGATACTCAAAATTTACCTATAACGTTGATTTGCGTGTAATTGCACCTTTTGTTTTTTCCTCAGTCTATTTTTTTCAATTATGGCATGTTAAACCTAGTTCAGTGCTTGTAACCGTTTTTTTCATGTGGCTCATTTTTGAAACGCAGAGACACATGGCCCGATCATTAATTTTTCTTAATTTTATAGGCGACCTGTTTTTTAATTTATATTTCTTAATTCGATTAAGACGCCAGCTTGCGAGTTGTATCTTGTTTACTCTGTTACGTCTTACGCAACAAGAACTGGAGTTAACTGCACGTTAAAGATCTTTAACGATAAATCTAAAAGCAAGTCCAAACAACAACTCTATTGGTGTAAGCGCAGAGTTTTCAAAATTTCTGGGGGGAGAGAAGTATTTCAAATTACCTTTCAAGTAAATTACATAGAAAAGGCTACAATTTAATATATACGTTTTTAAAGGGATCAAAACTAGAATCCACTTTTTTGCTTCACATTTCAGGGGTTGATCAGAACTTAGAAGTTGTATTTTTTTACTTTTGGTTTTCATATTTCGCAAGAGTGAAAAGGTTATTTATTAGTATTTTACAAAAACTGAATAATTCCTTCAATAAATGGTGTTTTTTGTGCTGAATTGAAACCGAGAGCTGTGCGCTTTCTTATCTTATCAAGCACTATTGAAATTGGCGTTGAAGCGTAAAGAAAAAAATACACATGTTAACCACTTCCAGCTTCAAACTTCCCTCAAAAAATGATGTCTTGTGTTAAACTGATGTTTGAGAGCTCTTTGGTATTATTGCTTTTTAGCTACGATTGAAATTGACCGGAAAAAGTAAAGAAAAAACTTTTTGATTTACTTTGCGTCAATTACTTGAGAGATAATTTTTGATACTAAAGATTTTTAATCGTCCAAACTCACTGTTGTGTCAGAATCACACGTTGTTTATGCAAGACGTTACACTTCTCTAAAAAAGCGACGGTTCAACCAATTCTTATTCACTGTCTCTCACGTGAAACAATTGGTTGCAAAGATTTTAGCAACTGCAAAAAAATTAACAAATACCGCCGGACTTTTTTACACATCTTGAAGTTATAACTGCGAATCCGCCGGACATGTTTACGCAAATTCGCACTTTTTTCGCGTTTAAAGAGAGCACTGATTGCATGCAATGATCCAAAAACTAAATCGCACACACAGGCAAAGATGTAGAAAGCTTAAATGTATTGCACTACAATAATCTCGTTATCTGATTGTGCTTTTGTTGTTGTAAACTTGTAATAAATGCTTTCATGTTGATTGTGCTAATTGCAAAAAAAGATTCGGATTTGGATTCTGGATTCGGTTTAACTATTCTAGAATATTCTAGAATAGTAAATTATTCTGAATTGCCCATCCCTAGCTTGAGGTCGCACCTACAAGCAAGTTCACTTGCAGCTTTTTGGGGGTTGAGTGTGGTTTCATAAAATTTGGATCTCCAAAAAATGGCCTTCACTTTAATTTGGAGCTGCAAACAGCAAAGAAGTCACTTAAGACATAACAATGATAACATCATTGCTTAAATTGGAATATCTATAATTTGGAGCTGCAAACAGCAAAGAAGTCACTTAAGACATAACACCGTTGTTTAAATTGGAATATCTAAAATAAAGTTTGGGGACCATGGCCTTGGCTATTCGGGAATAACACTTGCATGCATAATTTTGCTCCATATACTGTAACCAAATTTTAAGAGGTACACAAATTATTTTTTATTACTGTAAACTCCATTTAACAGAGCACCTTTGGAAATGGCAAAACACACTCAAATAAGTGGTTTTTCATCTAAATAAGAGCTGTTTTTACTGCAGTAATGGGTACATCAAAGATAGTCAAACAAGTTTTCAAAGCAGAACATTTTTACTCATATTTATTGTTTATTTCTACATTTATTCAGTGTTTAACAAAATAGCACTTTTGACTGCTTGATTTCACCTTTGATGCTTCACACTGATTACGTCAATAAACTTTTAGGCAGTGGCTATTTTGCCGTCGACGGCAATTTACCCTCAGAGACTATTTTGCTGTGAGTTATTTGTGATTGGTCAATCTTAATGACGTACTAAACATGTGACTTTTGGTCGTCTCTGATT
Organism: Trididemnum clinides; assembly: GCA_963675345.1. Taxonomy (NCBI): domain Eukaryota; kingdom Metazoa; phylum Chordata; class Ascidiacea; order Aplousobranchia; family Didemnidae; genus Trididemnum; species Trididemnum clinides. The sequence goes on from OY776286.1 coordinate 37,568,167, forward strand.
GGTCAATTTTAAAAACCAAAAAAAAAATTTTGCACCCCCAGGTCTCTATCTCCCACCCTGTACACTCCCTTCCAGTGCACACTGCCCTGTACATTTACATACCGGGCCTGCCCCTCCAGTGTACACTGCCTTTGTTTTAAAGCCCTGGCCAGCTGAGATTTGAACCCGCAACCATGGTATCTCAAGACCAGCGCTCTATCCACTACACCACAGTGTCACTAGTGTTATCATAGCAAATTTGGCTATATAAACACATGTAAATGATCACGGCAAAATAGATTCCAAGGGCAAATTGCCGTCGACGGCGAAATAGCCACTGCCAAACTTTTAACCTTCTAGAGATCAAAGGTGTTCAATGAATGAAACTTGGAACATTTTGGTGATTGTTTAACAATTACTCTAAAACTAAAAGTAAAAATGTGATTACTAAATGACAATGCGCCAAACATGTGTTGCCAACTGCCAAGACAATCCAATAAGCAGTACCTTGAAGAGAAAATAATTATTCATAACATTTCGGCCAAACTGCTCTAAAAAGCAGCTTGTTACATAAACTGACACTTGATCAACAAAGCTCACTGTATCATGACTTCATGTCACTGGCATGCTGCAATTGAACTGAATGCAAAACTTGTCCAAGACTGCAGTTTGAGTGCTCAGAGTGTTAAATTGCCTGCAGCATGGCTAAGTGGAACAGGCATTAGCATAAAATTTATGCTTCAGCTTCAAACTAGGGCTTGCACCAACCACAACAACATTTACCAGCATGGGTGACTGCTGACTTGAAGAGGCAAAGTCACTACATAGTCTCTTCACTCTCTGTTCCTCTTGTATTAGTGCAATGAATACCTTCTCATGTTTTCATTTTCTCTGCTTGGAAGATTTTAACCAGCAATAAATTCATGACAAATTTAGTAAACTCTCAAGAAAAGTGAGACAATTCATTCATGAAATTTAGGAGATGAAGCTACAAGCAATCTATATTTTTCTGAAACAACTGAAAAAAATAGTGAATTTCAGCCACAAATCTCAACATAAACAGACATAAGATAAGTAATGCTAAACATGCAAAATTGTTTTTACCTGTTTCATGGCAAGCTTGTTGGCTTCAAGTTGTTTTTCTACAAATGATAATTTTTTCTGCAAATTCTTCAACTCTGCTGTACTTTTTGGAAAAGATCCTTTTGATGACTTATCAAGTTGCGACAACATGAAGAAAATACTTCCAAAAAATATTACTCCAATAAGCAGAATTTGCTGCTTTCGTATCATTTTGATATTTTGTGATCTTTTAAGGCATTAGCAGAACACAAATTATCTGTTAAAAGCATAAGTCTACTTTGCTATAACCATAAATTAAGAAGAAGTTTTATTGGTACAAATTTACGACAAAAAATCTACAGTCCATGCATGCCAATTGAAAAAGATATGAAACCTGCACCCCACTCATGCCATTTGAAAAACGATTAAAACCATGGTGATCTTTATAACAGGCCTGGACATATGCACCTCGGCTCAAAGCTGGAGGCTAGTTTTTTCGATTTCTTGTTATTGCAAAGCACTATTTTTAGCACCAAAATTTTCTAGCAACCCAAACTGCTGTTGAGAAATGATTTTCATACGTAAATAGAAATATGTTACAACACTTAAGGGTCTCTGCTTCAAATCTTGCTTTGGTTAGAGATTTTGAAGTTTAATAATTATTGCAATAGTTAGTTCAATTATTAAGAAAATATGACCTTAAAGGATTATTACTAACAACCATCAACAGTTCTACCATCCATATTGGCTTCCTGCCAGTGTTCCCTTTAAAAGAAAAAAAGTGCGAATTTGCGAAAAAATGTCCGGCGGATTCGCAGAAAAAATTTGTTAATGCGAAAAAATTTTGGCGGTTTTTTTGCAGCTTTTTTTCGTTAAAACTTTTATAATTTTTCTGCAAAATTTTCATCCTATTGTTTTGTCTCTAATGCGTGAGAAATGTGAAAAAAAATTCCAATTTTCAATCCTTAAAGTGATGAAAATTGTTCTCATTTGCTTCTGCCAACGGCAGCATTGTAGCAAGCCAGATCAAGAGACGTCGGTGAAAAAACAATGTTCAAAAAACATTTTTAGTGTTGTATTGCTACTAAAGTCAACCTAGTTGGTTTCCAGTGCGCTACATAATTAATATTATTTTAATGCTTTGAACGTTGTGAATTACTTTGTCCATTTATCTTAAGCTTTACCTTTGATATTTTATTTTAGTTATAATAGAAGTTTTAATCGCAAGTGTTTTTGCAGGAAATGATAAATAGTTTTGAGGCAAAGTAGAAACATGTTTTATTGTAATTGGTAAACCAGATTAAATGGTGGAATGGAGTGGGCAGAAATGAAATATGAACAGATTGACGAAAATAGAAAATAAACTTCAGTAAAATGATTTTCAATAAATTTTTATTGCACAATACGTAACTCGTGCTTTCGATTGGCCTTTTTATTTAGAATCTAGTGGCTTTTCTTATCAATCGAATTATAGTGAATATAGGCAATGAAATAGTAGACCCTGAAGCCAATTGAATAATTTAGGGTAAAACATGTAGGAGTAGTTTAAACTTCAAAATATATCAACAAACGAAATATTTTGACTCGCTTATCTAGTAAAATTCAACAAAAAATGAACGAGCATTATTGTTACGATACTTGACGGCAATCACCTCTACATGGCGCTAACAAGCTTGAAAGTTTGCTCAATTCTTTGCGTCAGATACAAAAACAAAAAAGTTACGACTACTTTAAGTTTGCAAAGACTTCATCAGTAAACGCTAACTGAGTGACAACCAAAACAATTTCAAAATATCTGCTCAGTATTTAAAGAGATCGAGTAATGTTATAATATGTTTGCCAGCGATATTTAATCATATCCCATGTTTTTTCAAATTTAAAAGTTTTCGAAAAATTCGCCGGACATTTGATTCAATGACCAATTATAAACATAGTTGAACATATTGGTAAGGTTTTAACTTGCCAGAGATCCATAAAAAAGCGGTCATATACATTGACATGACATCTACTTTCAGTAGCATCCTAGAGCACTTAACCCAATGAAATGTAAGAAACAACTGCCGGACAAAAAAATTTACAAGTTGTAACCCCACTAAAATTTTCCAACATTCGTCGGATATCTAAACAGATTCAATATAATGCAAAAAGTCGTATTGCATAACAAGTCTTTAACCGTTGTAAATATTCAAACAAAAACTCCGGGGCATGAAAATCTGCAATTCTATATGTCTCAAAAACTGTAAACGGTCTGCCGGACATCTAAACATAGTCGATTTGATATTAACGTCACATTACAGAACTAGTTTTAACTACTGTCAATTTTCAAAAAAAACCGCCGGACATGTGTGTCTACAATTTAAATGCCTTCAATACTTGCCAGAATCCGCTTGACATCTAAATATAGTCGATGCAATATTACCGTCGTTATTGCAAAGCCTGTTTATAACCACAGTCAAATATTCAGAAAAACATCGCCAGAGAGGTAAATCTTAAAGTTTTCAATGCTTCTAATACTTCCCAGAACCCGCCAGGCAATTAAACCAGGGATATTAGATATCCCTGAATTAAACATACTCGACTTGATGCTAGAGTTGTGTTTCATAGCAAGTTTTTCACTCCTGTAAAGCTTCAGATTAAAAAACAATTAATAGTTATTTAATTAAATAAATTACTTGGCGCAGCTAATGCAAAACTTTTTAATTCCTTTAGAACTTCGTAAAATCCGCTGGACTCTGTGCCTAAATCAACTTGATGTTTATTCCTTTTCATCACGTTTTATCCCACGGTCAAGATTGTTGCGTCTAGTATCTGGTAAGCCCAGCCAGTGTTGCTAGCACAGAGAATTTCTATCACAGCTTTTACTTTAGTTTATTTGTCTAGTCGCCATAACAAATACGTAGCAATTAAGCTACGTCACAATTGTGGTAATCTTTTTAAAGAACCTATTTCAAAAGCAAATTAACGCAAAAGCTCATGCGAGCACTGAATCCGAAATCTCATGACAAAACCAGCGCTTTGTTGCCATGAACCAGCAGTTTAATATCAAAGTTCCAACTTTGATGGCGTTTCTCGTCTCGCCTATCAAACCATAGCAGTAAATTGCCCCGTAACTTTGTAATTGCCATTTTCATGTCATGCTGCGCGTTGGTCGTCCTAATCACGGTTAAACGCTGTTACTACAGTACAATTCGGTTTCTCTTTGCACGTGGCAGCCTCTGTGTTTTTAAACGTACTGTATATATTGCTTTAAAGCAAAACATTAATCACTGGCCGGAAAAGAGCTGTGCCAATCAGTGCAAGAGATAGTTCTGCACTCCCTGGTATATAATAGGGCTACCATACGTCCTTTTTTAAGAGGATTTGTCCTCTTTTTTTAAAAAAAATGAATGGTCCTCCGAGGACACTAAAAAGTAGCCTAATGTCCTCTTTTTTACCATTTAGATTAATATAATTATTATAAAGTAAAATTTGGAAAGCTAAATAAAGCTAAACAATGATGCCAAAGAGAAAAAGTGTTTTCTGATGAACTACGGCAGAAGCATCCTTGTTTCAAAAAAGGACGTAGCGATTTTCAATTTTATAATCACGTTAAAGCTGATCCTTCCTTATAGAAAAAAGTTGGGGCAACCACAAAATATTCATGGGCTGAATCTGACAAATAAATTTGTCTTGTTTTATTGTCTATTTTTTTGCCGTAACGTTTGCTGAATGTAGCCTAGGGGATGGTCTTATCCTACTTGTATTTTACTTGCTGACGAAACTTGTCCTCTTTTTGAGCAACGAAAATATGGTAGGCCTAGTATATAACAATACCTTTTCTTCCAGGCCACTGGTAGAATTTCTTATTAATGACACCCGTAAAGTAGGACAAATATGGTCCGATGGTTTTTTGCATGAAGGCATCCGTTTTAGAGAACAATATATTTCAGGAAAAGTGGTCACCTTCCGCATTAATCAAACATTTTATTCGTATGAAAACTATACTTTGAGAAGCACTAGTACACAAATAAATCATTTAGTTCCATCATTGCTCCAGGTACATTACGAATATACACCGGTAGATTTTGCAGAAGCTTTAAATCTGTTTCCAGCACATAATGATCGGTAAATGATGTGCAAAACATGTTACTATCATTAAGCCAATTGCAAGAAGACCGTCAATATGTGCGCAAATTTTTAGCTTCGAATTCTGATTCAAACTGTGAGGCAGATTTTGAAAACATCGATAACTCTATTACCAAAACAATAAAAAACGTGTTCCTATCGGTAATTAGCTCAATAACCGATCCAATTTTGAGTGGTATTATCACCGTTTTGCTCTTCTTATCATTATTCTGGTCTGTTGTTTTGACTATACTTGCCTTCAAGTATTTTATTTTGATCGGAATTGCTAAACTCCGAGATGGAAAAACCCATGCTCGCAGTGAAAGAGTCGTTACTGATGCAGAACTTTTACCAAACAATGACAACCAACTGTAATATTGTATCAATTCAATGTATTTTGTCTAACGTAAAATTTGATGTGTAGTATTTATGTGTATGCTTTGTTTCATGTGCACGAGTATGGAGACCAACAGAGTTCGAGATTCTGAGCACCCAATATAAGAATAATGGAATATCCGTCGACAACAGCAAAGCATCGCATCCTGTATCCACGCAGCGCCAACAAGCAAACAATTACTGCTCCCAGAAACAACTGATAACTCAACAAATCCGCGCAATGCAGAAAAGGAAGGGGAAACAAATCATCAAGCAATAACAATAACGCTAGCACGCGATACGAGAAAATGCTTAATAAATAGCTCATCTGGGAACCACCAAGCTTCCCAACGTGCAGCAATGTCCTTTTTTTCCCCCAGGGAGTAATTATGACGACCTTGCGAGATACGGGCTTTGGATCATTGATGTTTTGCTGAAATTATGTGGGTGACTCATAACATTCTCGTTCTGTTCGTACGCTCGTTGTCGTACTGTGTATCGTTGCTGTAAATCATTCGTTGGCCTAAACTGGTCATAAAAGAACAACCATAGTTACATATCATGCTGCAACAATACTGGGTGACTAAGCCGTATGGCCAGGCGTGGTTCCGTCTGACGTGAGGCGGAGTGACCTAGCAAACAAGCATATAAAAAAGAAGCATTGTTATTTTCATTCGTTCGAAAAAATTCAAATTCAATTCAATTGAATTCTCTTCAAGACTCATCACAATTTTATTTGTGCTTCGACGTTGCGTTTATGATTTGAAATATATTCGTTCTTGGAGTCCGACGTGATCGACGTTTCATTTCCCCATACAAGGTGTTCTGTTACAATAAAAAACTTAAAAAATCAACAAGAAAAGACCACTACAATCATACAAATCTAAGGTCTCACAAACTTTGCCAAAATTCCGCCGGATACCAAACCAAAATTGACTACACATTTATATTGGGTTTGGTACCAAATGCGTTAGCATTTACGAAACGACAAAAACAACTGCCAGACCTGTAGAACCACGACTAGCGGTGCTTTATTTCAAAACTTGACAGGTAAGAAACTTGCTGTGCAAAACGCCGTTAACATCAGATCCAATATAATAGCTGTTTGATATATTTTTGAAGTTGTATTGGAGTAAAATTTCAGAACTAAAGGCTGGTTCTTATTTCGCCTAAAATAGCATAAAAATTTTTTGTTTCCCTATTCAATTTTATGCACGAAGCGTTTTTTCCCATAAAATAGACTTTAAATACAGAAACAAAAAATATTTACGCTACGCCGGTAGGTTACGCTTGATGAAAACCAGCTTTTACAAGTTTCAAAAAAATTTAAAACTTATCAGAATTCGCCAGACAACTGAACATATTTGACTTAATATTAACGTTGTTTTGCATGGCTACTTTTTAACCCTGTCAAGTTTCAGAAAAAAACGCCGGACATTGAAATCTGCAAGATTCAAATGCATCTAATACTTATCAGAATACGCCAGACAACTAAACATATTCGACTTGATATCAACGTTGCGTTTATTATTAAGGTTTTTGCACCAAGTTTTTTGAAACACATAACACGAAATTTTGAAAAGGAAAACGTTTTGTTTTTATGTTGATAAGCAAAAAACTAAGTAAGATGGTTGAGATATAAAAAGCGCCCAATTTGCAGCATTACCCACATGAAAAATTGGACGTTAAGTTCTTGTCCAAGCAACCACCCGTCAAAGGTGTGTCAAAACACTTTTAAAACATTTTTATTTTGAGAAACGGCGAAGTTTTGCCTATGCAAGCTGTTTGAAATCTAGAACAAGTGTCAAATTTGCGTCAGATAACAGGTTGTGACATAAAGTGACTTTTCTAAGGACTATATCTCATGCAACTATACATTGTCCGAAATAGATTGGTCGTTACAATTTTGAAAAACAAAAGATTTTGATGTTATGTTTAAGAAATGGCCAAGTTTTGTATGCGCAAGCTGTTTGAAATCTAAAACCAGTGTCAAATTTGCATCTGATAACAGGTCACGCCACCAACAAATGTGACATAAAGTGTTTTTTCAAGCAACTATATCTCATAAACAATGCATTGAGTGAAAGGATTGGTCATTGCAATTTTAAAAACCAAAAATTTTGGATAATATACTGTATTTGAAAAATGGCCAAGTTTTGTAAATGCAAGCTGTTTGAAATCTAAAACAAGTGTTAATTTGCGTCCCTAAACCATATATTGTGTCAGTAATCTAGGTTAGGTAATCTGTGGCTCACGACGCCAGATTTTTTGGCCTGAAAACAATTTCAATTAACTCACGTTTGAAAGGTCTATACCTTAAATTTGGATACAAAATAAGCCTACGTGAATTCAAACTCTGAGAATAGTGATTGCCTCCAGCAGATCAAGTATACCATTAGCAGCATGTATTGGTTCAGAGATGAGTTGATTTAGTTTATTTGCTTGTAAAATCTCATAAAGAGCTTTAGTTTCAGTCCTTTTCAAGTTCTCACAACATATGCTGAAATCACCAATCTCAGCATGTATTTCCTTCAGTACAAAATGTACACAAAAAAGATGAGAATTCAACAAAATTTCTGCATAGGTATGTCTTTGCTTTGAAGAATATCCAGGATGGTATAAAGTGGAGATAGCAAGCTTTTTAAAATTAAGTTTTATTGAGCAGGTCGCAACTTCAAAAGAAACAAACTCAGCTGTTTTTACTTTTTTGATATTTAAATCTATTTTGTATAATATAGTAACTACAACTCCAATGTCAACTGCGTAGTTTTCTGTTCTGTAAAATCTTAAAGTTGTACTCTTGGATTTCAGAAATACAGTCAACTTCGGATATAAGAGATCTGCCAGGACCAGCTTAATCAGTCTCTTATAACCGAATTCTCTTATAACCGACTTATTAGTTTATATTGAAAATCATTTGGGACCTTTTGCGTAGTCCCTTATAAGCGAAAATCCCTTATATCTGAATCTCTTATATCCGAAGTTGACTCTAATAGCAAAATCAGATTTTTGCACCCAAGCTTCTTGTAACAATGCAACGTTAATTTTATAGGCTTTCGTATGGGCAAGATCTTTCATTTTGGAGAAGCTTCTCAGATGTAGCTGTTTCTCACTTGCCCGTTTTGCTAGTCTTTGGTTAGACTTGGCCACCACGATGGATAGACTTCTTGGCCCCACCATCTGTCTGCCACATAAAGATGAAGGCATCTCCTTCAGTGTCTCGCGAAAGGACACAGCAAGCAAGCTTGCAGGCTTGTTCTCCACACTGTTCCTTTTGTGCTGAGCGCAACGCAGGGAAGCTTTGAATACTATTTTTTTAAGTCTTGTGATATAACTTGACTTGGGAAATGAACCCCAGATCTACTGGCTGCGAGGCGGACAGTTTAACCACAACGCCATCTTGCCAGTAATTTTATTAGTAATAATCATATCAAGTCATTAAAAGATTTTAGAGTGAAGAGAGAAGCAATTCAGACCAACCACGTGCAGAAACTTTTCATGATTATCCAGTTTTTTGGAAAAGATGCAATGAGTACCGTACTTAAACTTTTTCTATATGTTTCGTAATTACAGGATATTGCTTACTTGTGGCAGTATGACTAACTGCTTTACTTTCTGTACATTTGGCACATTTGTGCTCCCTGGGTTCCATTTTGTATTCACAGACCTTTGGATAATGATTTCCTGAGCAATTAAGGCATGCTGAAAAATCAGAGTGCAATAATTGACATAATTTTGATTCTATTTTATACCCAACGCTACAGCATTTAAGACATTGTACAATATAGAAGTGCAGCAAGAACACAATCAATTTTTAATGGTTTGAAAAAAATGAACATAAACATTTTAATGTTAATAAAAATGATAGAGTTACGAAAAGTAACATCACAAGCAATGTTTTGATTAATTTTCAAATTTGTAACTTTAATCCAAAAATGAAAGCCTGACAACTTGTCAAAAACACTCTGCGATAGTTTTGGTCCTCAACTGGTACCATTTTCAACGCAAAATAATGTACAACAATCAAGTTGACTATCAACTACGCCACACTGAAACTAAAAAATGAACACACAAGAAGCAATGGTCACTTGTTAAATCAACAAACAGGAAAGGATTTGGAGTCTGAATTCAAACTAGGTTTCAATTGCTGGAGGCAAAGAGATTACAGAATGAGGAGTTTAAATTGGTAAGGAGAACTGGTAAGAATCTGTGGGTTGTTGAAATCAACTCAGTGGGTTGCATTGGATTGTAACTGGTTACACATTTCAGAGTTGAGACTGGTCTGGTGCTCATCCAGGCGTTTTACTAAATTTCCGCGAGTTTGGCCAATATATGAACGGTTTAACAGGTGTATTACGTTGCTTTTTAATAAGATGGCCTTCAGAAATTGAAACCTAGTTTACATTTAGACTCCAAATCTTTTTCTTTCCGTTTGTGTAACACGTGACTAGCGCTTCCTGTGTGTTCATTTTTTAGTGTCAATATGGCGTAGTTGATAGTCGACCTGTTTGTTGTACATTGCGTTTAAAGTGGTACCAAATGAGATCCGAAACGCTCGCAGTATGTTTTTGACAAGTTGTTTGGTTGTTATTTTTGGATTAAGGTTACTAGTTTTTTCCCAATTGCAAATTTGTATTTTTATAAATTGTTTAATTTTTGTTTTGAATGTAGCAATAAGAAGGTTGCATATGATGTCACACATTTCGCGCCCAAAAAACTGGCTGACCAAAAGCTGTAATTTATGTTGGAAAGGTATAGGGCGAACACCAACTTTTGGGATTATTTTGAAAACTAATGAAAAATTAATTAAAATTTGGAATGAATTATTGCTAGTTGGATTCTCGGAAACAAACAAATTTGATCCAAAGCAATTTGGTTGAGATTAGGTCTTTTGGTTGGCTAGTCTAAGCTTAGTACTGTGTGCCAATTAAAAAAATTGCCCCTAAGAGAAGTGCCATTTAAATACCATTTGCTCCTCACTTAAAAATAAACCATACCAATTAGATATCAGTCGGTACATTAGCAAAAACAACCTTTATTTGATCATTACTACCGGTACGGTAAGCTTGCCGGCAAGCTTACTTGTGTCCATGAGCAAAGCATTTAAAGGCATGCCTTCATCTTTATGTGGCAAACAGGTAGTGGGGCCAAGCAGTCTACCAGTCATCGTGGCCCGGTGTGACGAAAGACATGCAAACAGAGCATGAGCTCATACGCATGAATGAATAAATCGGCACGGTAAGTTTTTAAATTACCCTTGGTACAGCAGCCTAGGTAATAGCCCAAACAATTGTTTAGGGAGTGGTTAAGGTCACACAATTACATCTGACATATCAATATGACTAGCCTGCAATCACTATTGACAAAAAATTTCAAAAACTTACTGGTTTTATCCAACAATAACTAATCCAGCATATGACAAATGGTACAGAAGTCTGCTCTGTCATTTAGGCTACAGTATAACTTAAGTTTTCAGAATGCTTATGCCACTAAATATACTGTATAAATTGCACATTACTATTAACTTAAACTCAGCACTCCCAAACACGTTGATTAATCGAATATGAAACCCTCACAGAAGCTGGCTACAGATAAGCCTGCATGTTTAGCCCATAAAATTAGCCCAACTATTAGCAATAACAAGCAAACCTTAGCACCTCTTATCTTACTTTGACCTTAGATTCATTCCTTAACATCAGTAAAACAACATATTTAACGTTCATTCAATAACTGTCACGTTTATCGATTTGCTCTGCATAAAACGATATCACTCCTATTCAATTCAATGCAAAATCACTCAAAATGGTCAGCCAGATTTTTCTAAAGCACATTTTGATGACGTTTGATCACGTGCGTGCAACCTTCTAATAAACCACCATTGCTACCTTGTGGCATATTGTCTTTTTGATTGAATGTAAAATACGATTAGGCCTTTGCTGCTCTGAAGTGCAATACCAAAACTGTGATGTCACAAAGGCGTGATTGCTCTGTTATATAAAATGGTCTCAAAAAGGCTATATATATTTAAACAAATACTGCTTTGTTGTTTGTTCCTAATGTTTTGCTTTATTATTAGGCTTATGCAGCAGTTACGTTGATCCAGCAATCTTTTTCGTATCCATATAACCGATTAATTATGAATTTTTTTTATGACATTCTTAGCCACTGTGTAGTTAACTTTTGAAAAAGCACCAGTTCTAATATATTACTTTTAATTAATGGATGTCAAGGCATATAGGCTAACTGCTATCAGTTGAATAAAATACCACTTCCAGTTGAATAAAATTCAACTGATAGCAGTTAGTCTATATGCCTTAACATCCATTAATTAAAAGTAATATCTTAAACAGGCTAACACCAGCTCCTATAATTCGTATTATAACGTAATAAAGGCACTGGCTTGGCTGGAAATTAAAAGCATATATCGCATCTAGCTCATTGTAGTGAGCGTGCACCTTATATAGCTTAAAATTAACAGCATCAGTTGAAAGGGCCGATGGCGGAGTGGCATAAACCGCATGAAGCAATTCATGTGACCATCGGTTCAATACCTGAGTCTACCTGACGAGTTCTAATAGGAACGAAACCGGTCGTGGAAGTGGTATTTTATTCAACTGATAGCAGTTAGCCTATATGCCTTAACATCCATTAATTAAAAGTAATATCTTAAACAGGCTAACACCAGCTCTTATAATTCGTAGTTCTAATATAGTTAACTTTTGAAAATTTTTAAACAGCATTGTCGTTTTTTGCTATGTAAATATTATTGAAAAGCAAAGCTGATCGATATAACTTTGCAGGGTCTATCACAAGGGTCGGCAACCTTTTGCCGTCAAAGAACCATTTGGACCCGTTTACCGCAGCAAGGAGACCGATAAGAGCCACAATAATTCCACGGAGCATAGGTCATAAGTATTTTCAAAATAAAAAAAAAAAAAAGGTCTTCACCTGTAGTTAGAGGCGTAGATCTGAGTATCATTTCACACTCACCTGCTGCAAAGAACAGCAAAAGAGCCGCAGATGGGAGGCTAAAGAGCCGCGGGTTGCCGACCTATGGTCTATCAGAACTGGTGCCGTCATAATTCCATGATTTTCAGAAATGAATGCATTCAATCAATGACTTTATCTAATCCCAGATGATTAATCGTACAGCAGTGGTGGAGTGGATTGGTTTGCCAAAAACCACAGAAAAAGAAAAAGGGCTGCTTTGATTTTTGTTTTTGAGGACTAATTTTCTTTATTCAATATTGAAATTGTGCATAAGAAATCTACATCCGAACCACCACATTCGCATAGAATTTATGCTTTTTTCTGCCTCTACACTTAAAGATAAAAATATTGTCAAATCAAGTAGAATAGCTTTATATTTGTATTGGCTTTTGAAAACTTGTGTTACTAAATGGTGTATTGGTTTGTTTTTCTTATGAACATGTCATGGCTTCGAATTGATCGCACTCGACCAGTACTTTTGCTGGTTAAAATTCAGTTGTGCTGAGCATAAATTATCGCTGCGCAATGACCGATAGTAACTCAAACTTGAAAGAGCTCACGTACAGTGCTGACAAAAAAATTCTTTACATTTCTTTGGCAAAAGAAATCTTTACATGAAAAACAAGCACGCATTTTGAACTTACTATTTTCACCAAAAGCATTGCATCATAGCAACGCTTATACTTATGTCATTAGCTACTATCTGGGTATGCTTCACCCAGGGATGTGGAAGCGGTTGTTTTTCAACAGCTTCCGCTTCCACTTCCACCGCTTCCGCTTCCACCAACAAAAAACGAAAAAAACAAACATTGACAATTTTTTTAACTTTTGTGGGTCTTTAGCCTGCTTTCTCCTACACTTTATCATTTTGAGAAGACAAAAACCTTCATTTATTGCTATTACTTTACCTACTTCGCTTGAGCTTATTGTTTCGAACTACTCTGTGTTTGTTTTTCTTAGATATCAGAACTCGTGTTGAATGTAGAACAGTGCTTTTCAATCTTTTTGTCATCGTGGAGCCCCTAATGTACTTTCGCGTTTGTGACGGAACTCCCACTAACAAAAATTTAGAAATCACCAACTGCTTGCAAGAAAATCAAATATTTCGTTACTACAATTCAAAAAATAATTAAACACTTCAACAAATAAACAGTTATTACAAGTTCCTTCACTATTTACAACTACTTTTACAACAGTTAACTTAATGCTTCTCAGATCTAAATCGTATGACCACATATCACAGCTCTCGACAATAACCTGTCGTCACAACAACAAATTACACCGTATAGCGCTGATTTTCCCTCTCTATCTTCAACTAACTCTGACTTTGAGTTAACTTTAACTCTAATTATCATTACGGACTTTCTGTCCGTCCTCAAAACACGTATAGACTCCGATCTTTTTGGATAGTGAAGTGCAAAATTTCTGCCATATGTATAGTACATACATGTAAAGTGAGCAAAATCGAACTGCACCAATCAACAGCCGCCTCAACGTGGTGGTGCGGTCCCCAAACCCGTTTGGGTTGGGTCAAAATGACTGTTGGCCTTCCCGAGTGTCCCAGTTACCCTGCGCATTCCCCCAACACAAACAATTTTTTGCCATGCAGCCCCCTGAATGACCGAAGGGTAGCACGCAACCTCTTTAAAATCGGCCTGTCTTCTCCTGCCTTTCCCTTGACTGTCTTCTCATTCTTCTCCTTCTCCTGATGAGTGGCAACGTTCATCCAAACCCTTGTCCTGTCTTTCCCTGTTTAGTGTGCGCTGGAAATGTGACCTGGCGGGGTAGGTCAGTGCAATGCTGCACATGCTCTAATTAAGTTCATTGAAAGTGCTCACTACTCTCCTTTTCTATATTCACAACTCTTGGCAGCTCTCACTCCTGGAGCTGCCCTCCCTGCTTTTTTTTGAGATTCTACATCTACCAGCACTGTGCCTTCCTCCTCGGACTCCTCCAGCTAGTATACCTCCACTGCTCAATCTGGCCCTCTTCTGCTAATGCAGCACTCGCACCCCACCCTCGCTTTCAAACTTCTCATCCTTTTTCCGCCCACTTTGTATCTTCTCCCTCTACACCCTCACCACCGCCTCATGCTCCTGGCTGTTTCTCTTTACCTCCTACTTCCTCTTCCCCTCGATAACTCTCTTAGGGTTCTTCAATGGAATGCTGGGGGTCTCTGAGCCAGGAGCACTAAACTAATACACTTTATTTCGTCTCATCCCGTTGACCTTATTTGTATCCAGGAATCTAACCTCAATGTATCTTCCTCTTTCCGGATTCCTGGATTTTCTGCTCTACAATCCCATGGCACCCACTCCCGATCTGGTATTTTTTCTACTGATGTCGAGGATGCTAGCGGTGGCGTCATCATTTTCGTCATGCAGTGCTTATCCTTCTCTGAGCTTTCTACCTCCTCTCTTTCTTTGCTTGATCCCTACTCTGATTATGTAGAGGTCAACATCTCTCTAAACGACTCCTCCTCGCTCTCATTTTTTAATGTTTATGCTCCCCCCCATTCGTTCTTCTACGAAGGATGGCAGAACCAACTTCTTTTCTCTCTCCATTCTTCCCTCCTATGTGGAAGCGGAAGCGGTGGATTTTTCGCGCTTCTGCTTCCACAGAAAAAGTACTGCTTCCACCGCTTCCAGTTTCCGCTTCCGCTTCCACATCCCTGGCTTTACCGCATACCCATTGTTCTGCGAGCTTCGTATAGTTTTACAGCCTCGTAAATAATAGGTCGGCGAAATTGGACAAAATTTTTTGTTTTTTGAAATTTCGAGGTCTTGCAAAATTTATCTCAGGGACGAAAATAGGTCAAAAGAAAATGAAAAGGGCAAAAAAAGTTCGTGTTTTGACATTGTTACAAAAAGGAGATTCTGTGATTGCTATAGCCAGAGATATTGGGTTCTCAAGACAGGCATTTTTTCAATTATAAAGATCAGCTGCGTTGTTACCACCTGAGATGATACCGAAGAGGAAGTCGTACTTTGGTGCACCTGAGAAGACCTTACCAAGAATGGATAAGCTTTAAAAGCATGAATTATCATCATATCCGTCTATAACTGCCGTTGAATTAAAAAACAAGCACCATGAGCTTTTCCACAACGCCTCAACCAAGACAATTCATCATCGACGCTAGAAGGATCTACCAGGTTGTCGTGCAGCCAAGAGGCCCATGCTCACTGCAGCAATAAAAAAGAAAAGGCTCAACTCTTGCCAGAAACATCGACATTGGACAGCTGCAGAGTAGAGAAAAGTGATGTTTAGTGATGAGAGGACTTTGACAGTTGTGAGGGGAGTACCAAAGATGGTGCATCTCCCAAGTAGTGCATCACGATATCACCCAAAATTTACGTTTAAAACCATAAAAGACCCTGGCAGGGTAATGGTGAAGGGAGCTTTCAGTGGAAATCTGGGCATTGCATTTCTTAATAAAAAATGTAACAATGAAAGGAAGCACTTATATCAACATTTTAAAAGAGCATCTTTGAAGATTCTAAAGGATTTAGCAATGTGATCATTTCATGTCTGATGGTGCCCCAGCTCATGACTCAAAGATGGTGACAAAATTTCTTAACATCCATATTTTAGACAGCCTGGTAATTTACCAGATCTAAATCCAAGTGAAAATGCACGTAATTGCTTAAAAAAACAAGATTTCGGAGACGCGACCGAGCCATATCAATTAATTGCAACCGGAGCTGAGAAAGCTCTGGGTAACACTGGACTCCACCTACTTTACTGCCCTTGCTGATTCCATGCCCAAAAATATTCAAATGGTCATCCAATCTAAAGGCAAGATGAAAAAATATTGATTGACATTATATTTTATCTGCAATTAAAGACATAAATTCTAAAATTGTTTTGTTTGATTTAATTGCAAAGATATTTGGTCAATGTAAAGATTTTTCTTGATAAATAGAATAGCTTTATATTAGTATTGCTTATCAAAAACTTGTGTTATTGAATGGTGTATTGGTTTGTTTTTCTTATGAGCATATCATGGCTTCAATTTGACCGCACCAGGGCTGCGAACTCGAACTTGAATTCGAACTCAAACTCAAAGAACTCGGCATTTTTTGCCGAACTCGAACTCGAAATTTAAAATATCATGAACTCGAACTTAAAAAACGTTTGGCGAGTTCAAGTTCAATATTTGAGTAATTTCAACCGAAAAAGTACGAATGCAGATGCGTTATTTTTTCCCGCAGTACTTTTCTGAATATTTAATAACGTAGTCATTTATTGTTGTTTAAAAATAGTACTTCAAATTATCTTTGCATTTATTTGAGAAGTTAATTTAAATAAGTTGACAAGGGTTTTCAGACTCGCTTGACGTCTTTTCAAGCTACTGTAGGAAAAGAAGAGTAGCCGATAAAGTTTGCTGCTTTGATGTATTTCGCAGCAACACTGCACAGACATAGGATTAACGCTGAATAAACCAAAAGCAGTTAGATTTACCAGAAAAAAAAACAACTGTCGTCTAGACAAATGAATTCTTAAACGGATTAGCTTGGTGGCACAGCTGAACGAATTTGTATAGTACAGTAGAGGAATTTTTTACAGACAAAAAATCTTTTAAAATATTGTAAATAAAGCTTCACACCATGTCTGCAACGAAATTGTGGTCAAACGTCTTTTCAAAGACCAACTAGTTAACTTTGCAAAGCGTCAAACTGGCTTCATATTGCTTGTCAGAAAACTTTCGGTCGTGCTATTCCGCCAATGTACAGAGATGATGAAGAAAAACGCCGATTGTGAAAAATATTTTTAAATGATATTGTTGACACTAAGTATTTTTTAAACTTTCGTAGAGTAACTTGTTTGATAACTTGACAATAAACTTAATTGTGAAAAGCCGATGGCTAAACGAAACAGTCAATACAGTCGCGTATACTACTCATTTCAATTTTATCAAAAAAACAAAGCGTACCAACGTATAGAAAGAAAGAATAATGGCGAAGTATGTAGAACAAATATAACAATTGGGAAGTGGAACCCGTGCAACCATTTGAAACGGCATTTAGAAAGATGCCATGATGAAGTCTGGAAGCGGGTGAAGTTGGCCGATGAAGATGAATCCAGATTACGATCGAAGAAAGAGAAGTTGGCATCCACAAGCCAACCACCTATTAAGTCTCATTTTACACCACCATCAATAACAATTTTGATGAATAAAGAAAAGCTTATTCGAGGAATAGTGCAAATGGTCATGTCTGGTGTTCCATTAAGTATTTTTGAAAGTCAAGGATTCTTTACTTTTAATGGCGAAACTACTCAAAAGTTGGGAATGCCACTTTCAAGAGAATCAATCCGTAAATTTGTTATTGACGCAGCAAACCAGATGAAGGAAGGATTCATTAAAAAATGATTTAAAAGGAAAACTAATTTTTTTAAAAATGGACTGCGCAACGAGGCGACTGAAAAGTTTTTTGGGCATCAATGTTCAGTATTACAATGAAAGAAAGAAACAAGCAGAGATAAAAACGTTGGCTTGCGTAGACACCGAAAGAAAACATATCAGCGAACAAATGTGTTGCATGTTTAATTTAACTTTGTGAAAGTAAGAAGTACCAACAGAAAATGTACTTGCATTAATGGTTGACAACGCAAGCAACATGACGAAAACAGTAGAACGGCTGAACGAAAATGATACCTCTGCTTTTCTAGAGAAAACGCCTTCTCTACTCGAAGAAGATGACGATGATGATGACAACGAATTGCCCTCTCTTGTTCGTATTCACCATATGCGCTGCGCAGTCCCGACTCTTCAACTTTCCATTAAAGATGGCCTAAAACGATCTCATTGCAATAAATTGCTGACTAAAACTCGCCACGTAGTTGCCAAGCTATGATCTCCCAACGTATTATCCTTGCTTGAAAAACGAGAAAAGAAAAGACCAGTGCTTGATACGTGTACATGCTGGGGTTCCACCTACTTGAGGATCAAACATTTGTTGGAATTGCAAAATTCAATTGAAGAACTAGGAGTGCTCTCTCTTTCGAATTTCATCTTTCAACTGCGACATGGTAAAGCTTAAATGAACTTCTTTCTGTCCTTGAAGGTCCGTATGCTGTAACTTTAAAACTTCAAGCAGAAGATTTAACCTCTTGAGTTTTTATGAAAGAGTGGTGCTCTTTAAAACATACACTGCGCGGAAAACAAACTTCACTTGCTTTAGAAATTCTTAGAGCAATGAAAAAAAGAGAAAAGTCTTTATTTCAAAACAAACTCTTTTTTGCTGGAGTTTTTGTAGATGCGAGATACCGTATTCTGCTTTCTGAAGAGCAAGTTGAACTTGCAAAAGCGGGATTATTGGAAGTAGCATTTAAAGCTCGCCATTGCTCCGAAAAAGCTTTCAATGTATCAGACACAGTGGATACGGAAAGCATACTTGCTGGCGACATCACCAGCACCGACAGTCCTGCATCTTCTGCTTCCGAAGAAGATGAATTCGAAAAAAATTGGATTTACTCGAACAAAGAAAATCGCCTAAACATCTCTCTTCAAGCAATACTTCTAATCAGGTAGCGCAAGAAATGAACAATAATATAGAAAAAAATGGTTTGCGCTGGAAGACTAAAAGCAGAGAATGTTTGGAAAATTATTGCAAGTTTAGACGAGCCACTTCAAACAACAGCTAAAATTTTAAGTGCTATGCCTGTTACTCAAGTATCAGTTGAAACACTGTTTTCTTCAATGACCGATAATAACTCAAATTTGATAGAGCTTACTTATGATCAACAATTTTGTTTCGTGTTGTCTACGTCAATGCTATACGAGGAACTCGGTTTCTTCTACCTCCCCCCTTCTCTCCTAAATTGTTCTTACTAGTTTAATTTTTTCACTAAATGTCTCTGAGTAGAACCTACGGGTTGAACCCAGACCGATTTTAATGCAAAGAGCGAAGATGTGAAGCTCACAGTGATTGGATTTATACTGGTTTTAAACATAGGCCCTCTACTCTCAACAATCTTTGTCGCGATGTGATATATGAATTTAATTTGAAGGGCTGGTAAACTTGCTGTTTTAATGGCCGCATTTTGAAATTTTTTAGTTTAATTATGTTTTACGATTTATCCTTTTTCTTTTCTTCAATTGTGGTTTGTATTTATGTAGTTGACGATAACTTGATATGTATTAATACAATGTTTTTGTAAGGTTTAGAGTATAGAAACTTCACAATTTGATGGCTAACTGTTCAAATACCGAAAACATAGCAGAATGCAGCAGCTCACGTATAGAAGTTCTGCATTGAATTACTGGTGTAAATTTACAGACAATACAAAAAGCTAGGTTCTCAGACTTGTTACGTGAATATTTAGTTGGAGAGGTCATGCACTTTTCCTACACCTCCATCTGCATATACTATCACTGTAAAAGAAAAAAGTGCACACTCTCCCCCAAAATGTTGTCAGCCCTCTCGTTTTCATAAACTTGCAAAATAGGCAAAGAACTTACTTATGCAAAGTTAATCTTCAAAAAAAAGGTCTTCGACTTTGTATGAAGCAAAAAAGTCACTCAAAAAATTATTTTTAAGAAAAGCCCTCCATTTTGCAGGCTACGGTACCATCAGCCCCAAGAATTATCAAAAATGGGCAATATATGTAAAAAAAAAGATCTTCAATTTGTTTGGAGCTAAAAATAACGAAAAAAGTCAATCATAAATAGTATGGTATCTTGCATAAAAAGGTTTTTAACTTTGTTGTAAAACAAAAATGCCTTCATCCTTGCCCCATCACCCACTCTGCAGAATCTTTGAGAATATACGTGAAAAGTGATCTTCACGCTTGTTTGGAGCTGAATATAACCAAAAAGTCATGCAGAAAAACAAAAGTGTCTTTCCTCTCCCATCCCCCATGCACAATAACTGTTACATCCATGAAATAAGGCAGTTTTTGGGGGTGTTGCGAGGTTGATTTTAATTGGCGAATTTTTTTTATTTTTTTAATTTTATTTGCCATATTTATCCTCCATTCACGAGAAAGCGAATTGTATCGCTATACTTTGGACAGGAAGTCCGCACTCGCTTGGGAGTTGCCTTTTTCGAAGTTTATGGGCCACCTGTCTTTTACATAAAGGTGGGGCGTCCCGTTAAGTGGCTTGCCCAAGGACACAACAAGCGAACTTGCCGGGTTGTTCTCCACAACCTTCCATAAATGCCGAGCGCCAAGCAGGGAAGCTGCGGATGCCATTTTTTAAAGTCTTTTGGTATGACTCGATAAGGATGAACCCCAGGTCTACCCACTGCGAAGCGGACGCTCTAACCACTACGCCATCGCCCATAGAGCTTACTTATGATCAACAATTTTGTTTCGTGTTGTCTACGTCAATGCTATACGAGGAACTCGGTTTCTTCTACCTCCCCCCTTCTCTCCTAAATTGTTCTTACTAGTTTAATTTTTTCACTAAATGTCTCTGAGTAGAACCTACGGGTTGAACCCAGACCGATTTTAATGCAAAGAGCGAAGATGTGAAATGATAAACCAATTTGTTCCACTAAGGGGCAAATCAACGCCTTTTTAGTAAAAAACACTCAAAAGTTTAGTAGATAGCTGGCTTTTGGGGGACATTAACACAATGTACGCGATGTATTTTCTAGGCGCGAAGCGTTCCGGGGAAAACTTTTTTCACTTTTTCGCTTGTGTTTGTTTGCATAAACCACAAAAGACGCATCGTACGTAAAGGCATTTCACATAGGCTTTATTTTGTGTATAAATTAAACATCAAACATTGCTAAATTGTTTTTTGAATGATATTCTTCCAAGCAAGGAACATTGCAAAGACCACTCCTTGCAATGGTGACGTGCGTCTTCCTTTATAATAGCAATAACCGCATTAGCGTCCATTTTGAAAACTAAAGAACAAAAAATACAATGAAAGGTACTTGTGGGTTATCTGTCACCACTTTTTTTCACCAGGTATTAAATTACTATTATTTAACTGTATATATAATGTTTAAGCCTAAAATGAGTACGAAGGCAGTGTACACTGAAGGGGCAGGCCCGGTATGTAAATGTATGGGGCAGTGTACACTGGAAGGGAGTGTACAGGGTTAGGTTTATTAAATTAAAAAAAAGTGGTGACAGATAACCCATAAGTACCCAATGAAATTATCATAAGGTAGTAAAATTATATTTTTGTCAAAACAAAAATCATCATTTTTGCCCTAATGAAAAGAGAAAGTAAATAGATAAGGCTACTTTTGTAAAACGTTGAACAGTAGTCAATAAAAATTGTGAAAAATTCCTAAAAGAGATTTGTACTAAGGTAACCTTGCCCTGGTTTGTACTGAAGTAACCCTGCCGTGAAACAATCGCTGAAGAAGAGTTTGCTACATAGAAATTTACTAACACGTGAATCTACGTGATGGTAGCTTCATTTGAATGAAGTTTCGCACTCAAACAACAAGTTTTTCTAAAACACGTAAATCTATGTGGTTTCACACTCTGCGCATAAACGTGATCAACATAAATTTACGTGGCGTCACGTACAATGTGTCAAGTAAAATCCTATTTTCAAAGGTGTGGAAATAATTTCTGAAGTTGAAGCTACTTCAACTACTCTTGGTTCTTTACACAATACCCAATTTGTCGGTACTGCCTGGATCCTTCTCAACGAAACTGCTTACCTGCGATTGTTGCAAATTTCAAATTACGGTAGATAACTGCTAATCCAACTGTCATAGGTTAACTTACCAAATATAGCTTAAATTTTTTACATTTAGCTGCCTTACCAATCTTTGGGATTTTCGAAAAAAATTGCAGTTTTAAGCGATAATATGTTAAGAAAACGAACTGATAACAAAAGCTTCCATTGAAATTTTAGGCAAACAATGCGCTTTTGGTTCTCCAACAAAATTTTGAACGACGTCGCAAATGGTGAAGATGTCACGTGCAATTTTGCATAACTGTGACCGATGAAGAAAATGGGTTTTAAGCTTGACATCACTATATGAGATGCATTTTGGCTTAGAAAATAAATTTTTGAAAAAGGAAATATGTCAGTGAAATAACTGTAACAAATCCTTCGCTAAAATGTATAACATGTACACATTCAAGTAATATAGCCTACATAAGATAAATTTTACTTTGAACTTTCAAAATGAGCATTTTTGCAAGGTGGATCTTTAATTATAAACAGCACAGTACTTGTATTTAAATACTTTTTGGCAACGTATTGAGCATTTAAAAAAATCAAAATTACAAAATACTGTAGCCTACTTCGATATTTTTCGGTTTTTAGTTTTTTTCGTTTTCCATTAGTTCTGCTTGTTGCATCATAATCGGTTTGTCTAAGTGCCGAAAGTGGACAATGGCAATTGTTGTTCAGTGATGAATAAAGTAAGTTTTTATTGATTTAGAAACTAAAAAATAGTGACTTAAAAATTGTAAGGATACATTGTATGAAATGAT
The DNA here is from genome assembly GCA_963675345.1 of Trididemnum clinides. Classification (NCBI taxonomy): domain Eukaryota; kingdom Metazoa; phylum Chordata; class Ascidiacea; order Aplousobranchia; family Didemnidae; genus Trididemnum; species Trididemnum clinides. Next base: position 37,591,093 of record OY776286.1, read on the forward strand.
TGTCTTAAATGAGTGACCAGACAGGTTGTCTGAAATGACAAAAATGTACTCGAAATAACAAATGTTTTTTTTTTAAAACAAAAAGTTTGCGTTTTTCGGAGCTATTTGTTTTTGTGGTGTCATTGCGACAGTTTGTGCCACAATGAAAGATAAAGGGATATGTAGGAAAATGTATTAGCTATTGTTTAAAAGTGTTGCTATGTGGCACAAGCCGTTTGAGACGGCCAAAAACGGACATACAGGGAAATCAATGATTTGTTTTTGTTGAAGGCCGACACAACTGCGTAGCCTACATTTTTATGTTGTTTTTGTTGCCATTAAAACAGTTTGGGCCATTTGAAAACTTAGTGTGACTGATGGGGGAATGCTTGTGGTATTTTTGAAGGATGTTTGTTTGGAGCCATGTCCGGTCCTAGACGACCAAAATCCCCTCATGCCCAGAGATGGACACAATCTTGATTTTGATCTTCAAGATCACATTTTTTGGTGATCTGGATCTTGATATTCAAAATCACTGAAAATGGTGATCTTGCCCATTTCGCTTATGCCAACGAAATAAATACAGATAACGCTAATTTGTAGTAAATTCTGAATCAATTTTTGATCGATTTTGATGTCATTTCCATGGAAATTGAAATTTTTTATTTCAATTTGCGGCATAGATTGTTATTAAGTATTTACTGACGATTGATTTGGTGTAGTTTTTAATTTGATATTTTGAGATTTCGTTTGATTCCATTTATGAGTTCCGTCATTCAACGTGAGTTCCGTATTTTAGCTACTGCCCATTTTTCTGGTTATGGGCCAGTTTGATGTGGTGTTTTGCTCTTTGTCTGCTTGAATAAGTGTAATTCCAATTTATGAAACATGCTGTACTTAAAATCATACTTGTTCCTATGTTGTGTTTTTGCTGTAATGAAAACCAATGGTTTGCCTGCAAAGTTCTATCCTACAATGGACAATTGTAATGTCAGTCTAACAAGTTTAGTCACACCATATAATGCTTTTTTTGGATATTGGCAAGTTAAAAAGGAGATTGTGACTAGTCTTGGAGCATTTGGTTCAAATTCAAGTAATTATCTGCAGATGAATATTGACAGTGCTTTATATGATGGAACTTTTACATTTAGCCATAGCCTGGAATATTTTCCTAGTGGAAACAAGCCATTCACTGCTTCTGTTAAATACCCATACCATGCTGCTACTTGTGACTACATAACAAGATTGAAAGGAGATAAAGAGCTTGTTTCATATAATGGAACTTGTGATGAACCATATTGCCGACACGAAAATGTGATTTGCAAACCACTTTGTTTTTGTGGAGCTGTTGGAAAATGCATATTCAATGCAAGTATTATTGCAACATGCCACGCTATTCAAAGTTTTACATTTGACGGAGAATGCATTGATGTGACAAGTGATGAGGTTGCTGGCATTGTTTTGGTTTTGTTAGACAATGCTTTCACAATTGTTGCTGTGATTTTGTTCATTTATGGTGGAGTTCCAAGTAAGGCCGTGGAATGGAAAGCAGGGGTAATCATGTTTGGTGTTGCATTAATTTTTGTTGGAATTAGTTTGCTCGTGTGGTTCCCAGATGCAGACGGTCAGGCTGGAGGAGGGTATATCAATTGCTGTAGGAATTATTGTAGCTGCAGTCGGAGTATATTTTGTTGTCAATGGATGTAAAAATGGAAATGCTGTTACTTGTAAAAGGCCTGAAATTCAAAATGAGCTAAGCTGGTATAATCAGTTTTGGTTGACTTAAAGTGCTGTTGAAGTCAAAATTTTTGTTAATAACTTTTTTGATAAATTAATTTACCATGTCTAGACAAATTGTATTCACCCTATACCAGGTAAATATGCTTTGTAGATTGACAGTAATGCTAATTGATATAGCACTTGCCATTGCCAGTGTTTGTGCAGTTGCTATGCAAAAAATTATGTGAATAAATTGTCAGTGGCAGTTTGTAGATGACATCAGAGCTGCCTCCTTTTTGCAAAATAGTGTAACTTCAGAATAATTCAAGAGTTCGTACCACTTAATTTGTTTAAATTCTGGTTTATATTCAATACCGTACATTGTATCAACTGTAGTGGACTAGGTTAAGCTACTTGCCAAAAATACAAGTCATAAGCATACCGAGGTATGTGCTCAGACAGCAGAGCTGAAAAGTTTAATGGCGATTAATCTGTTATTTACCATAGGTGTTATTTTTAAATTGCAGCTAAACATGTGTCTGTGAACAGCTAAATGTATCCAGTATAAGCTTTTGTTTGGTTTAGTGTGTTTTTTGGTCCATTAAAACTGTAAAGGATCTGATGCTTTACTTGACTATGGAATTGGATATTACTGGCACTGAAATGTGTAAGCTCTGCAAAATTGTAGATTAGCATTTAAACTGAAGTTAAAGTTGGGGCTAGTTAGTGTTAGAGTAGGGGTAACTTAGTGTTAGTGTTATGCTTAGCTTGAGGAATATGGCTGATTCTTCTGTCCCATTTTTTCCCTATGGATGTATAAAATTTTAGTAAAAGTGCATTTTAGGTGCATAAATTATTAAGCTCAAATGACGCACCAGGTATTGTCACCAGGTTTTAAATCTAAGATAGTAAATTATTTTATACTTATTTACTTCTGCTTGTGCTACAAAAGCAAGTAATAACATGTTATTGTTGTACATTGAATTTAATAATTTATGTATCTAAACATTTGAGTTTGATAATTTGGCAGTGGCTATTTTTCCATTGATGGCATTTTACCCGTAGAAGCTATTTTACTGTGAGTTATTTGTGATTGGTCAATCTTAACTACATATTGAACATGTGGGTTGTGGTCATTTATGATTGGTTAATTTTATAATTAAAAAAATTTTACACCCCCAGTGTTCACTCCCTTTCAATGTACACTACCCTGTACATTCACATACCTGGCCTTCCCCTCCAGTGCCATTGTACACTGCCTTTCTGTGAGTGCCCTGCCAGCCTAGTTCCCAACCCGCAGTCCCGCAACCTTTGCATTTCAAGACCAATGCACAATTCACATACCACAGGGTCACTGGCAGAATTGTAGCATTTATGGCAATATAAACCATGTGAATGACTACATCAAAATAGTCTCCAAGGGTAAAATGTCATCAATGTCAAAATAGCCTCATCCTAATAATTTATGCACCTAAAATGTACTTTTACCAAAATTTTCATGTGCCTAAATATTTGGGCACCATTAAAATATGGAAATTTATGGATTTACAGAAATTCATATTGAATTATGGGATCTCTGATAAAAATTCAAATTAAGCATAAAATTACCAAAATTTTAGAAAGGAATCACTGACTTTCCTGTTTAGAAATATGGAAAAGTTACAAACTAAAGAAGTACGAAAATTGCAGAAATGTGGAAATTTATATAAATTCAAAAAGTTATATTATATACGAGGTGTGTCCAAAAAGTAACGAGACTGGTGTTATAAAAACTTTATCAAAAAATATTGAAATATACCAAAGTCAAATTCCTTCAAAGTAATTCCCTTCCACTTTGAAACACTTGTGCATTCGCTTTTTGCAGGATTCAATACCTCTTTGGAAGGCATTTTCTGAGATCTTCTTTGAGCTCCGTTGTCGAGGCCATTTTGATGGAATCGATGTCAGAGAAATGGCTTCCCTTCAAAATAGATTGGATCTTGGGGAAGAGGAAAAAGTCACAGGGGGCCAGATCGGGGGAATATAGGGGGGTGTTCCAAGGTTGCAATGTTCCTTTCTGCGAGAAACTGACCAATACTCAGGGCTGTGTGAGCAGGAGCGTTATCATGATGGAGCGTCCATTGGTGGGCTCCCCAAAAGCTTCGTCTCTTGTCACGCACTGATCTCATAAGACTCCGAAGAATGTCTTTATAGACATCGTTCATTTCGAATTCCTACCCCAAGGTCAAACAGTAAACCAAGCCGTCTATGAAGACATTCTTCGGCGCCTCGTGTGAACAGTGCGTGACAAGAGACGGAGCTTTTGGGGAGCCCACAAATGGACGCTCCATCATGATAACGCTTTTGCTCACACAGCCCTGAGTATTGGTCAGTTTCTTGCAGAAAGGAACATTGCAACCTTGGAACACCCCCCTATATTCCCCCGATATGGCCCCCTGTGACTTTTTCCTCTTCCCCAAGATCCAATCTATTTTGAAGGGAAGCCATTTTTCTGACATCGATTCCATCAAAATGGCCTCGACAACGGAGCTCAAAGAAGATCTCAGAAAATGCCTTCCAAAGAGGTATTGGATCCTGCAAAAAGCGAATGCACAAGTGTTTCAAAGTGGAAGGGAATTACTTTAAAGGAATTTGACTTTGGTATATTTCAATATTTTTTGATAAAGTTTTTATAACACCAGTCTCGTTACTTTTTGGACACACCTTGTATGTTATTACCCAATTGGATAGAATTGGGTAATTGGGAAGTTAAACCAAGTATTTTTGTATATTTCTGCAATTTCAGTAATTCTATGAATTTCCATATCTTAGTGTTGTCTGAATATTTATGTGGTGTTAGATACTATTGTTGCTGTCTAAACAGCTGATTTGGTCTGCAAAGTAGCCTATGCACTAAAAGCATTTTGCTTGTTATATTTGCAAAAACAATTATTCTTTGGTGGTGGCTATTTTGCCATCAATGGCATTTTACAATTTGAGGCTATTTTGTTGTCAGACATTTGTGATTTGTCAGTGTTAATGACATGTTAAACATGTCACTTTTGGTCGTTTGTGATTGGTCAATTTCAATGTCAGATTAAATAAATTGTCCCACCTCCAGTGTACACTTTCCCACACATTCACATACCAGGCCCCTCTCCAGCAAACACTGCCTTTGTCTAAGTGCTCTGCTAGAGAAGATTTCAAGCTGTAACTATTGCATTTAAAGGCAGCTGCGCTATCCATTACCCCACAGCACCACTGCCAGAATTGTAGCAAATATGGCTATTTTAACACACATGAATGGTGACAGCAAAGTAGCCTCCAAAGGTAAAATGCCATTGATTACAAAATAGCCACTTTCTTATTCTTTTAGTACCAATATGTACTGAACTGCAGGTTCGAACAGCAATATGAATTATGTAACATCACATGAATAATCAAAAAACAGCATTAAATATGTACATTTTCAGGAATGCAGAAATTTATATAAAATCATAGAAATAAAGAAATTAATATTAAACATGGCAGTTCTGGAATAGGAAAATACATTTAAAAAAAGAAATTTTTAATTAACGGAAACTGCTTGTGCTAACTAAAGGAGTAAGGAATTTATGCAAGTCTATAAAAACACATAACTTTCTAATTGGGTAAGATTAGATTAGTAAATTAGGTTAAAGTAAGCTTTTTACTAACTGCAATTTCTGTAATTTAGTTGGTGCTTTTTCCACATTTTAATCAGAATTTTTATAGTTCTGTAAATTTTTGCATGTTAATGTTGTCCTAACCAGTGCATAAAAATTTCTGTACAAAACCATAAGAAAAATGTACTAAAACTCAATTAAACTGCACAAAAACATATATCGCACTGTACATCCATCTTAAGTTGGGCAGGATTTAAAATCATAATAGAGATGATTTGTTAATGTGAGTAAAAAACACTCATTTAGCCTATCCAGACATAAAAAAAAGTTAAAAACCAAATGCAGAGGTCTTGCACAGATATATTGCAGGCCATGATGTGCAAGATGAAGGTGGTTAAGATTAGTGATGTACCAATACTTTAGTATTGGTATCTGTGGTATCGGCCTATTTTTATGGTATTGGGTAGTAGTATCGGTATCAGTTAAATATAGCCCATACCTACCGATACTTATTAAGCACAAAATAAATATAAAAATTTTTTGTTATATTTTTTCATAGAATAAATATAAAAAATTTTTGTTTCCCATAAACATAATTAATGATTTGTAGTGTATCAATAATGACCAGGGAGAGGGCGGCCTTCCAAACAGGACCCAAACATTGCATAACACTTGATATTGTGTTTATATATGAATATACATATTAAAAGTATTTTATAAATATCAGTTTCTCTTTTAACTTCAGAGCCAGTGCTTAATAAAAATCACTTCTAATAAAAGCATTGTAGGGAAATTTTTTAATGTTAAAGCTACTAATGCCAAAAAAGTTATCTGCGATTTATGTTACAATGAATTTTTGAGAGGAGGGAGTGATGAGAAAGTTTGTATTTTTGACTTTAATATGAGTGTAGTTTATTTGATAAAAAAAAGTGTGCAGTTTGTGAATGGTTTTGATTCTTTTAAGCATGGTAAACACATTTTTCAGTTTTGACTTACCAAGCTGTTTTTTTTGCTGGAAAAGCTGCAGTTTAGTAGTATATATTTTTAGTTTTGACTTGTGAGTGCTGTTTGTTTGGTAATAGCTGCAACTGGCTAATACTTTTTTATTAATACGTTTATGGGAAATTGTCACTTGCCAAGGTGTTTTCATTATGTTGTCAAGTTTTTTTTTCAGTTACAACATTGTTACTTTCTCATTTTATGTTATTTTTTAAATCTTTTGTGTTTGTAAGGTAAGCCTATTTTCTTTGAATAATAGTATTCAATTCATTGTTTTAGTATTTTTCTATAAAAAAGTACTGCTTGATTTGTTCAACTTTCTTTTACAGATGTGCAATAATATTGTAATGAATAATGATAGATAAATACCTAGAAAAAATTCAAAATGCAATAGAAAGCTAGATTTACTAAATACATTTTTTGATACTACTTACAAAAGCTTTTATTGCTGATGCTCAATAGATAAAAAGTATTGGTGGTATCAGCAGTATCGGTATCACCAGTATCAGTATCGGCTGCATAGGCGGTATCGATACATCTCTAGTTAAGATTAGGATTAGCATTATCTTTATAGGCAGTGGCTATTTTGCCATTAATGGCATTTTAACCTTTTGTCATCAAACATTTGTGATTGATCAATTTTAATGGTGGATAAAAACATGACTTTAGATTACAGACGAATCCGGTTAATTGCATATCGGATAATTGCATAATATGTTTTATTGCATAAGAGTTGTAAATCCCAAACTTATTTGTTTGTTTATACTAATTTTGGATAAACGCATAATCTGCTTAATTGCAAAAAATAGTTTGGCAAGTTGACTATGCAATTAACCGGATTTGACTGTATTTTTGATTAGTCAATTTTTATGACAAACTAAAAAAATTGCACCCCCAGTGTACTTGGCGGCTCCCTGCAGAAAACAGCTGCACTATCCACTACCCTGTAACATCACCAGTGTGTCCATTAAACACAAAGGAAGTTCAAATTTGCAAAAACATATTTAGCAGATTCGCAGCTAAAATTCAACAGTGTGTAAAAAATGTCTGGCAGTTTTTGGTTCCTTTTTTCAGTTTGGTAAAATTTTTGCAATTTTGCTGCAAAATTCCCAGGAATCTGTTTAGTGTGTGTGGGAGACAGTGAAAAGAAATCCAAGTTTGGACTGATGCTTTGTAGAGCAGTGCAACGTCTTATGTAGCCATCTTGTAGCTGTGATGCAGTTACAAGTATTGGTGACTTAAGTATTGTGCATGCTGTTATCATGCTTCTTTATTATTACAAATTATCTCAAGCAATTAACATAATGATTGTGATCAGAATGCTTTTTTTCTTTGCTTTTTTGATTAAATTTAATTCTAGCTAAAGAGCAATAATAGCAAGCAGCTCTTCCAACTTCAGTTTTAACAATTGGTATTATTTTTCAAGGAAAGTTTAAAACTGGAATTGGTTAAAATTTATCTTCTTTGTTGACGTTTCAACGCTAATTTCAATTGTGCTTGTTAAGGTAAAGAAAGCACATAGCTCTTGGTTTTAGTTTCACACAGAAAACATATTTTTTTGAGGGAATGGCTCAAGTTTTGCAAATTACAAATATATAACCTTTCACTTGTCAGCTATGAAAACCAAGGACTTTTAACCAATTCTAGTTTTGAGTTTTCCCCTCAAAAAACATTTTTTAAATGTAATATTGCTGATAGTTATGTGCTGTGATTGCTCACCAGTCATGTTTGAAAAAATCTTGAAACTTGAAGAAAAAAGTCTGAATTCTACTTTAACTCTTTCGCTACCACGAAGCAGTCCTGAAATCCTTTGTAACAGATACAAAAACAGCTAATTTGCATAAAAAAACGATTAATTGTCTTTACTTTTATCATTCACTGGTTTTTGGTCATTGGCTATTATATCAATTATGTTATATTGCTGAAAAGGAAATTTCATTGTGATTTAAAATATGCTGACCTCAAAAAAAATTTTTTGCCCATAAATATAATTTATGCGAATTAACCCCCTCCTTTTTGGTGGAGTAAATTACTTTCAAAATAAGGTACTGTAGCTTTAAAAAATTCTAGAGACTTCATTTTTTGATGTATCTTTTTGAAAATTTAAACACATGCTAAAGAACCATGCTTTTGAGGAAAAATAGTCAAAATGCACCAAGTTACTTAGCTTTCCTACAATTGTTACTTTTCTGAGACCCAGGGCCTCAGATATTTCAAGATCTTTTTGGGCTACAACAAAAAGATGTGTATTGGAACTGCGTTTTTGATCGATCAAAATGAAATCAAGATTAAATCAAACTACGTAGTGTAATATATTTTTGGAAAGGAAATTTCATCCCAGTTAATGTGATGTGCATTCTAAAAACAATGCTTTGTGACTCAAAATGAAACAAAAACACCTTTACCCCCTTCTTTTTTTGGTGAGGAAAACCAATGTTACCCCAAGTTCAAAAGGTATTACAGGCCTCTCGTGTGGATAAATTTTTTTGAAAATAGCTGCTACATGATGTAAAAGAATTATACTTTTCAAGGTAAGATGTCAAAAATTAGTAAAGGACAAATTTTTTTTTACTACAGTCGAATCTAGTTAATTGCATAGTCAATTTTCCAAGCCTTTTGATGCGATTAAGTGAGTTATGCATTTATGCGAAAGTGCGAAGTCAAACTAAAGCGCAACGGTTGTCACGGATAAAAATGTCTACATGCCATACTTCAAAACAAGCACAATGCAATTGTTTTATTCTTGCTCAGAAAGTAAATCAAACACGCAAATAAAGGGTACAATTGAATTTTATTTGTTTCAAGCGAAATACTGTGTGATTGTTTTTTGTTTAATTTTATTTTGCAAGCTATCTTGCATTTTTCTTTCTAGTCAAAGAAATGTGCATATTCTCCCCTTCAAATTGCAGTTGTCGTCTAATTATATCAAGAGTGTGAAACACTTCTTAATTTTTTGGTGGAATCACAGCAGTTGCGTCGGCAAAGTTTTCTTCATTAGCATTGTCATTCTCAACTTGATTGGTTTGTAAAACTTCTTCACACAAACGTGATATACAAGCCCAAGATTTGCATCACTGAACATCAATTACATCGCACGTTGTGTTGTTTTTGATCTCTAATTGGGGGCGGCCTTTTTTCATTTGGTGACGTTGGCAATCAGTGTTGTTCTGTACCTTTCAGTTTGTTTCTGTTAAGACTTTGAAACCATCGTTTTGTTTTTTTGTCTCAGAAATTATGCATCCTTTTGTTTAGTAATCAAATAATTGTTTTCAATTCTATTCAATTAAGCGAATTATGCAATAAACCGCTATGCAATTATTTGAAATATTTTCTTAAGAAATGATTGACAGTGGTTTGGGATTTATGATTTCAATGCAAAAAAACAGATTATGCGATTATCCAATATGCAATTAATTGGCGTCGACTGTATTTTCAATTTTTTTGAAGCCCAGCAGCCAAATTTTTGGCCTTTTTGGGGGTCCTGGAATCAACTGCAACTACCTTTTTCATCAGTCGTTATAAAATAACTCTTTGCTTATACCATCTAATATTGCCTATCTTTGAAGACTGGTTTTTCCTGATTCAAATGATATGCAGTTTAAATAGATTATTTTGTTGCTTAAGGTGAAACATAAGCTACTCTTTCCCTCCCCCTTTTTGCTGAGAGAAAGCTAATTTTGATTGATTATAGCTCGCCTGTCAAATAAATAAAAAGTGCTTTGTTTGCATTTTCTTTTTGGTAACTTGGTACAACGTGGTAAAAGAGTGGCGCAAATCAATAAAAATGTTTTAAGAGTTTTAAAAGGTGTACTTTTTTACAATTTGCAATTTTATGAGGTCTAGCACCAAAATTGGGTGGAAGATAATTTAGGGTTTATCATGTAGGCTTGCCTTTTTATCAATCAAAACTTAGCCTAAAATATGTATTATGATATATTTAAAAAAAAAATTCTTCAACTTTCAGATGATATAAAACTTAAAACTAATATTTTATTGCTAAAGATGAAACAGGACCATTTTTACACCCCTCCTTTTTTGTTGGAGGAACCAGATTATCACCCGGAGTACCCTACCTTGCAAAATCTATAAAAAGTGTTTGATGTACACCAGCTCGATGGAAACTTGATACATGGCGCAAAAATGAGTTATGTAAACGCATAAACATGATTTTAAATTTGGAAAGAGAGTACTTTTTGTGTGATTTGCATTTTCTGAGGGCCAGCTATCAAATTTTGAGTGTTTTGGGCCGGTACTAAAGATAACTCTAGGTATCATGTTTCATCAATCATTATAGAATAACTCTTAGCCTAAACCATGCAACCAGGGATGTGGAAGCGGTTATTTTTCAACAGCTTCCGCTTCCGCTTCCACACCTATCGCTTCCGCTTCCACTAACAAAAAACAAGAAAATGACCATTGACAATTTTTTTAAACTTTTGTGGGTCTGTAGCCTGCCTTCTCCTACACTTCATCATTTTGAGAAAACAAAAACCTTCATTTATTGCTATTACTTTACCTACTTCGCTTGAGCTTATTGTTTTGAACTACTCTGTGTTTCTTTTTCTTAGCCATAAGAACTCTTGTTGAATGTAGAACAGTGCTTTTCAATCTTTTTGTCATCACAAAACCCTTGATGTACTTTCGCGTTTGTCACGAAACCTCCACTGACAAAAATTTAGAAATCACAAATTGTTTGCAAGAAAATCAAATATTTCGTTACTAAAATCCAAAAACCAATTACACACTTCAACAAATAAACAGTTATTACAAGTTCCTTCACTACTTACAACCACTTTTACAGCAGTTAACTTAATGGTTTTCAGCTCTAAACCGTATCATCACATATTACAGCTCTCGACAATAACCTGTTGTCACAGCAACAAATTACACCATATAGCGCTGATTTTCCCTCTCTATCCTCAACTAACTCTGACTTTGAGTTAACTTTAACTCTAATTATCACTACGGACTTTCTTTTTGTTCCTAAAACACATATTGACTCCAATCTTTTTGGATAGTGAAGTGCAAAATTTCTGTCGTATATATAGTATATACATGTAAAGCAAGCAAAATTAAACTGCACCACTCAATAGCCGCCTTAACATGGTGGTGCGGTCCCCAACCTCGTTTGGGTTGGGTCAAAATGGCTGTTCGCTTTTTGGAGGGTCCCAGTCACTCCAGGCACTCCCCTCACACAAACCATTTTTTGCCGTGCAGCCCCTTGAACGACCGCAGATGGGTAGCACGCAGCCTCTTTAAAATCAGCCTGCCTTCTCCTGCCTTTCTCTTGCCCGTCTTCTCATTCTTCTCCTTGTCCTGATGAGCAGCAACGTTCATCCAAACCCTTGTCCCGTCTTTCCCTGTTCAGTGTGCACTGGAAATGTGACCTGGCGGGGTAGGTCAGTGCAATGCTGCACATGCTCTAATTGGGTTCATTAAAAGTGCTCACTACTCTTTGTTTCTAGAGTCAGAACTCCTGGCAGCTCTCACTCCTGGAGCTGCTCTTCCTGCTGCGTCTCTGTTTTTTTTTTGAAATCCCACACCTACCAGAACTGTGCCTTCCTCCTCGGACTCCTCCAGCTGGTATACCTCCACTGCTCAATCTGGCCCCCTTCTGTTAATGCCACACTCGCACCCTACCCTCACCATCAAATCTCTTATCCTTTTTCAGCCCACTTTGTATCCTCTCGCTCTGCACCCTCACCACCGTCTCATGCTCCTGGCTGTTTCTCTTTACCTCCTACTTCCTCTTCCCCTCCATAACTCCCTCAGGGTTCTTCAATGGAATGCTGGGGGTTTCATAGCCAGGAGCACTGAACTGCAACACTTTATTTCGTCTCATCCCGTTGATCTTATTTGTATCCATGAATCTAACCATAATTTATCTTCCTCTTTCCGGATTCCTGGATTCTCTGCTTTGCGATCTAATGGCACCCACTCCCAATCTGGTATTTTTTCTATTGATATCATAGATGCTAGCGGCGGCGGCGGCATGATTTTTGCCAGGTAGGGCTTATCCTACTCTGAGCTTTCTACCTTCTCTCTTTCTTTGCTTCACCCCTACTCTGATTATGTAGAGGTCAACATCTCTCTAAATGGCTCCTCCTCGCTTTCATTTCTTACTGTTTATGCTCCCTCTATTCACTCTTCTCTGAAGGGTAGCAGAACCAATTTCTTTTCTCCCTCCATTCTTCCCTCCTATGTGGAAGCGGAAGTGGTAGAATTTTTGCGCTTCTGCTTCCGCTTCCACAGAAAAAGGACTGCTTCCACTGCTTCCACATCCCTGCATGCAACAATATATATTTTTAAAAAGGAAATTTCTTAAACTTTCAGATGATTTGTAGTTTGAGAGGAAAATTTTGTTGTTAAAGATGATGTAGGACCATGTTGATTTCCCTACTTTTTTTGTAGGGAGATTGCCAATTTTTTTGCTTTCAATGTTTTTAGAGTCGACTATCTATCAAAAATTCCACAGACTTCATTTTGTGATCAATCTTTCTGAAAACTTGGATACAGACAGCTAAATAACTATGGATATCAGGAAAAATAGCCAAAATGTACCAAATGAATTAGTTTTTTTGCAAATTGCAATTTTGTGAAGCTTAAAAATCCAAATTTTGAATGTTTTTCACCGGTATTGAAAACAGATTTGGCCTACAAAATTTGCCAATTTCATCAATCATTATGGAATAACTCTTAACCTGAATCGTGCAACAGTACATATTTTTGGAAAGGAAATTTCTTCAACATTCCAATAATATGTATTAGGTTGTTCGGAAAATAATGGCCGATTTTAGACAAAAACTTTTAATAATGAAAGAAGTGACAATTTGATGTTCAAATTAGTGAAAGTATGAACCTTGAACAGCCAAACATCTTTGCCATTTATCAAGAAGATCATTTATGTTCATTGAGCTCATGCGGAATCAATTTTGCGAACTTTTTGATCTTTCCGATTTGCTTCAGATGGTCAGACACGGTTGAAATGCTGACACCAAGTAGTGTTGACATTTCCCCTCACACTCTGTCGTGAGTTTTGCTCGACAATCGCTCTCAAATCTTTGAGGCTCTCTCTCCACGAAACTTGAAACCATCTTCGTACTGCTCTTTCACTTGTTGTGCGTTCTCCCTATGCTTCATTGATGTTTGCAGTAGTTTGAGCAGCATTATTGCCGAGCTTGAACTCATGCAAGAAGAGTAATCACAAGTCTTCTTTTTTCATATTGAAAATGCATGGTTTTATTGCTTATGAAATGAGCTATTAAAGGATTTATGACTTTACGAACTAATATGCCACATTCTTAGTCTGAAATACACAAGACATTCATAAGAGAACCAATTTAAAAACATATTATCTAAAATCGGCCATTATTTTCCGAACAACCTAATAGTTTGGGATAAAAATTTAGTTGCTAAAGATGATACAGGACCATGCTGACCCCCCCTTTTTAGGTATAGAAATTACCAATTTTTTTGCTTGGTGTCGGCTATCTATCAAAAATTCCACAGACTTCATTTTTTGATCAATCTTTCTGAAAACTTAGATACAGAACGCTAAATAACCATGGATAACAGAAAAAAATAGCCAAAATGTACCAAAAGAATTAGTTTTGCTACAAATTGCATCACAAAAACCCAAATTTTGAATGTTTTTGACTGGTATCGAAAACAGATTAGGCCTACGAAATTTGCCAATTTCATCAGTCATTATAGAATAACTCTTAACCTGAATCATGCAACAATATATATTTTTGGAAATAAAATTTTTTCAACTTTTAGATGATATGTAGTTTGAGATAAAAATTTAGTCGCTAAAGATGATATAGTACCACGTTGACTCCCCCTTGTTTTGCAGAAAATTATTTATTTTTTGCTTGGTGTCGGCTATCTATCAAAAATTCCACAGACTTCATTTTTTGATCAATCTTTCTGAAAACTTAGATACAGAACGCTAAATAACCATGGATAACAGGAAAAATTGCCAAAATGTACCAAAGGAATTAGTTTTTCTACAAATTGCAATTTTCTGAAGTACCATTGGAAAATTTTTCAACCAAAAATGAAAAATTGTGTGTGCTTACTATTTCTTTATTAGCCATTATAAAGTAATTCCAAGCCTCAACTATTTAAAATTATATATTGATGAAAAGCTAATTTCCTGAGCTTTCTGAATATATTAACGGTTGTCAGGTTATTACATTGTTTATGTATTAAATTTATTTGTGTATACTAGATTACCAAAATTTAGGGGGTTAAAAAAATTCGACTACAGGTAATATAGGTCAATTTTTTCTGAATAAAAACAAATACTTAAGAAAAATGTAAAACATCATCAAAATTGCCTTGAAATAACCTTTAATTAAAAAAATATTATGACAATCGTCTGCATAGGATTAATTTTATTTACATGCACTGTTAACCAAACATTCTGAAACACTTAAGAAAACCAAACATTCTGAAACACTTAATAATTGCAAAGATCATATAGTTTGAGTGACCAATTTTAACTTTATTTAACAAAAATAGCCAGGTATTTTGCTGCTGATTAGAACTGGTAGGCCACTTATTTGTGAACTTTTTAGGGCTGACATAATCATGCAAATTATTACGTCACTGAAGTGCAACATCACAGTTGTACCTCTCCTCGCAAATTTTGAAAACTTGGCACTTATCCCCATACAATTGTTGTTTGGACTTGTTTATAGGTCATCTTTGAAGATCATTGGCATGCTGTTAACTTGAGTCCTTACTGCAAAAGACAGCAAAGTTAACAAAATACAACTTGCAGCCTGGCCTCTTAATTAAAGTAAAAAATATAGATTATTGTGACAAATCATGGCCTAGATCAGTAATTTTCAATTGGTGAATGTTGGTCTGAACTGGGCCAGTATTTTATTTAGCCCTCACATTGAGTGAAATTGGAGCAATTTTTCTTGACAATTTTAAAAATTTTATTTGGACAACATCCTTGAAATTTACTTTCATAGCTATTTTTGAGGTCACTTATGAAATTAATAAAAATATTACAACCAAGCCACATGTTTCAGTGCATTTCAAAAATGGACCTAATGCCAATAACAGTTCAAAAGCTCTAATAACAAACAGAGTATGTCTTAAAGAAAAACAAAGAGTGCTGTTATATCTGAAAAAACATAATGGGCAAACTTTATAAAGCATGCAAAAAAATGGAAATTCTGCAAGGACTGGGAAAAACATTATGTTATTATATACAAGCTGACAACACAAATAAAGCTGCTAAAATAATTTTGCTGTACAATAAAATTGTGGAAACTGTGCGTGTGTAGCTGTGAATAGCAGTTGCATCACTCACGTGATGTTTGCATCAGACTTTTGGCTGCCTTTGAAAAAAATTTTGCACTGTTGACCCAAGATCTGAACTAGTGTGAACAACATTATTTATCATCTTAATGTATACACTGAATAAATAGCAGTTGGTTATCAAACCTTTTTTACACCTTCCCAATAGGATAGTAAGGCTGGTGTAACACTTTGTTCAGCAATGCTCATCAAAATTTGTCTAGCAGTTTTTGTACATTTACTGGCAATTTTACGCTTGTGCCACTGGTTATACAATTACTAAAATTTTGCAGGTAACACTGAACGTCACTACCAGAATTATAGCAAACAGAATTAGTGGTAACCAACTAATTTGCATGTGACTTGTTTAATTTTAGTTAGTTGACTTTGCTGGTTAGGTTAGTCTGTTTAACGTGGTTGATGTGTAGAGTAGCTCAGTGTGATCAAGTGCTGGCTTGTGAATTTGTAAGATTGTGCATTTAATGACCATATAGTTATGCATTGTTGTGCTCTAGGAAAAAGCACTTTATGGCAGTTTTTTCTGCTTGGCTGCAGGCATGTGGTAGAAATGTACTTTGTAAATAATGCTGTCAACCTGTGTTTACTCTAAGATTTTAGTAAGTGCGTAATTACTGGTGGAAGTGCAAAACTGCTAGCTAATGTACAAAAACTGTCTGAAAATTTGGTCGATATTGCTGAACAAAATGTTACAGCAGCCTTAGTAACATACAGGGTAATTGGAAAGTAACATTCGATCAGTTAGTGATTACTTTAGCATTTTTGGGTATTGACTGAAACTTTTGATTTATTCTTTGTTATTATTAAATACATTCTTAATTATTATACACCTGTATTCATCCTTGTATAACTTTCTTAGCATCTGAAATCTGACATTTGACTGCATGATGTGGAATTTAAAATCAGCGTTACTTGCCAATCGCTCTTTATTTTAAAGGAGTAAAAATGATGGTTTTGATAACTGACTGCTATTTACTCTGGGTATACACTATCCTAACAAAAAATGTCAATAACCATATTTTGTGGTTAATTAGCCAAATTGCAGATTAAGCCGAGGCCAATTTTTAGCTCTGAAAATGAGGGGTTTTGCTTATTACCACCTAATAAGCTGAGGTCATTTTTAAGAAGTGACAAGTTTTTTTCAAAATGATTTCTTATTTTCATTTCAGTGTCGACATGCATGTTAACAGCCACCAGTAAAATACAAGTAAATCTAACAGTTATGGCTAAATTTCATTTGTTATTTAAAGCACATGAAAGAATTTCACTTAGAGCAAAATTTCATTTGTTATTTAAAGTGCAAGAAAGCTTCTGATGATGAGGATGATACATGTCATTTGTAACGTATAGAACTTTTTGTGCTCATTAATAAAGTTTATTTAACTAAAATAACTATGAGATCAAAGGTATGATTTTTGGACTGATTTTGGCCTTTGCTATTTTTTGGTCCAAAGCTGATGATTGGCCAATAAGCTGACCCCTAAAATTCAGGTCCAAAATTAAGGTCCTGAAATTTGGCTTATTAAATGGAAAATGCGGTACTCTGATTCAGATCTTAAGTCATGAAGAAAGGCAGAACTGTGAGATTATGCTTTTGTTATGTAATAATTTGCATGATTATGTCAGCTCAAAAAGTTTGCAAACAAGTAGCTTACCAATTACTAAAAAGCAGCAGTGTTTAAATAAATAAAGTTAAATTTGGTCACTCAAACTCTATCATCTTTGCAACAGTAATTGCTAAACGTTTTAGACTGTCAGGTCAACTGTGCTTGTAGGTAAAAGTACTCCTATGCCAATGCCTTACCGGAGTATATAATGTAGTGTTAGGTGAATTACCATGACTACCATATGATACAAGAATAAAAATTACTTATGAACTTCAATTGTTTGATTATGGTAAATAATTGAACTAGTTACATTTTTCAATTTTAATCAATTAAATAATAGGGCTTTGCAATTGCAAGTAAACTTGAAATCTAAAAATGGTAATTATGTAATAACCAAAGCTGTGCAACTTGAAAGTAGAAAATTAAGTTTTTTGTATGATGTAGTAGTCATAGTATATGTGTCTTGCTTTCTTCCTTGACCCCTTAATGATCTATGCAACACCTACCGTAAATCTTCGAGTATAGTCCGCATTTTTTTCTGGAAATTTTAAGGTCAAAATCCTTAGTGCGTACTATACATGAGGTTAAAAAAAAAATTTTCTTAAACGTCAGCCTAATCGCTAAATCCGATCGCGGACATCACCATATTGAATGGTAACATGATGCACAATGGTCACATGACGCACTACCCAGAATGCACCGGTTTTGACGCACTTTGACAGTGAGTCTTCTGTGGACTATGAATCTGAAAGTGACAGAGATTTAAACTACAATGATGCTGACATACTTACGAACGAACAAATGGACCAGATATTTAATGCTGAAAGTGACACTGAATTTGCAGAATTTGAATAAATCTTTGAATAAATGTTTTTGTTTAAATAAATCTTTTGCTCTTGCTCTTTGTTTTGTAACTCAAGTTAGGGGTGTGTACTATACATGAGGTTTAGGTTTTTCCCCCCAAAAAATCCCTATGCTTGCCCTGCAGACTATACAAAGGGGCGGCCTATAATCGAAGATTTACGGTATGTCACATTATTGCTACTTGTTAGTTCATTACATTTACATTATTGCTACTTGTTAGCTCCAATAAATCTTTTAAGGAATTGCAATCTGTATTCTTCTCACACTCAATTGCCCTCTTGCATCATCATTCAACATTTGATTGGCATTTTCAGCAAGATTACTCTTTACGTTTGCTTTAATCACAGACCAAACATGCTCAATAGGATTGAGCATTGAGCTGTAAGGTGCTAGGCTTAAAATAATATTTCTGCTGAACTCTTCTTCAGCCGAAAAGAAGGCCAGTTGTATTTGTCATTGGCAATGCACCTTGTCATTCTCGTATTGAAGAGATTTTGGCTGAAGAAGAGTTCAGCAGAAATATTATTTTAAGGCTGGCACCTTGCAGCTCAATGCTCAATCCTACTGAGCATGTTTGGTCTGTGATTAAAGCAAACGTAAAGAGTAATCTTGCTGAAAATGCCAATCAAATGTTGAATGATGATGCAAGAGGGCAATTGAGTGTGAGGGAGTACAGATTGCAATTCCTTGAAAGATTTATTGGAGCAGCAATTGGGTTAATTGATCCTGCTTTGTACTGTAATAATATTGCGCATATTCATAGCAAACTAGCTTCTGCAATGGCTGAAGAAGACATGAACTTCTAATTAATTTTTTTTAAATATACTGTTTTTGATTGTAAGATATAGCCATTTTGTAAATAAAATTTTTCTGAAAAATAATGTAATTATCAAAATAATATTCCCATTTAGTTTGTTACTATTCCCATTTCGTATGTTACTATTCCCATTTAGTATGTAAAATGGTATAGTGTTACTTATCTCAATTAGAAAGTCAACATATTGAAGATTTGGTTCCCTGCTGGCCAGATACTCATCACTAAAGAGCCTCAATAATGGCAAAACTGGTTTGGTGCTTTCTGATTATTCTTGTGTGACCACTTGGTAATTGTTTAAATTTTCACTCTCGTTATGAAAAAAAGCACTAGGTAGGTAGGTAGTCAATGAAAACGACCAGACATGCAACTTTTTGGTCCAGCAAAAATGATTTATGTACAGCCAAAATTCATTAAATAAAAACGGTAAACACACAAAGCTACAAATGCAATGACTCAAAATACTAGAAGGAAAACTGTTCAATGTTTATCAGATTCACTTTTATTTATTGACTTGTGTAAAAACAATCAAAAATTTTGTCCAGAAAACTTTATATGTGCTTGGATGCCACATTTTCTTTGACAGCGGTTGCTAAAGCATGCACTTGTCAAATGTCATTTGATGAGCCTTGTTGAAGCATGTAGTGTAACAAAATAGTACTATTAGCTTCTCTATGCTTAATTTGTGAGACAGAAAGTTGCTAAAATTTGTCAAGAGTCTTCATTGGCTTCATTTTCTTTATAGTATCAGTTAATTCTGAACTAACCTGCTCGTCCATGCACACGCAATAGCGTTGTCAACAGTCACACTCTCCACAATGAACCTTGTCGAGCCACATGATAAAATAAACTTGTCTTATCAGCTGCTACATTATCACCTGGTCAATGCGGTACCATTCCAAGATTTCATTCCTTTCTACTTGAATCCAATCCTCTGCATCTTGTGTGTTTGCATTTGCTTCATCACCATGAGCTTTTTTTCAAACAATTTCTTTTCCTTTTTCCATCTTAAAAGCCAAACTTTACTGGCAGGGAAAAGTTCAATGTCAAGCTTATTCACAAACTCCACAGATTGTGGTGGATTAGACTTTCCAATAAGTAACTGGCCACAAGACCACATGGTGTCAAACCACTCATTAACAGCCTTTTAATCACCCTTTTCCATGCCTGTCTTTAATCACTTTCTTTCCAAATTACGTCCACAAAACATGGCTGTATCATATCATTTTTTTGCCAGTTTTGCAAAATCTTTTTGAATACAGTAACAATTGCTATCAATTGTCTAATCGTCAGTGTTTGGTTTTTCATCTTTCCTTTTACCTTGTTCAACAACTTAACTTTTTGGCTAAATTTTTTTGTGTCCTCTCTGACTAAACCAAAAAGATGTTGCTTATTGTTGATATGTTAATGAAATGCCAGTGGCAGTGCTGAATATAGTCTTGTTTTGATATTAGCATTATCATTGCATTGTTACACTACAATCATGCAGAATGGCAGAGTATTCACTGATTCAGTTAAAAAATGTGAACAAAATAGTGTAATCTGCAAAAAATTGATGCTGAAAAGAACGCAATTTTGGTGGAATTAAGCAGAGGTTTGTTCTAAAGAACAAGAGAATTTTGGGTGTAAAGAAAGCTTTTGTTCCATTTTTTGATCCTTTGTCTCAACGAAGCAATAGTCCGGGTTTTCTAGTGGTCAAATAAAGCGGAGTTGACTGTATCATATTGTTAGAGACTGAATGCAATCAAATGTACTCGACTAATTTCACATTGACTTGTTTACAGTTTTACGAAGTTTGTGGCACATCTGTACCTGTGAATTCCATTATATCTGTTTATTGACAAAAAATACTATTATTAAAAATTAAATTCTCTGCTAGTTTCACCCCACTTTTTGGAATGAAAGCGTAATGTTTGTAAACATCACATGACCAAGACACGAACTCATTTAGCATGGTTAGGGTTTGGATTGCTGGCAAGTGCAGGCTTAGTAATACAACCCTAACCCTTCCCAGCCAAAGTGACAGTATGTCAAATGTCTTATTGTTGTCACCAATGTTTGAATATGACACCTTTAGTTAGCCTAGAAAAATGTTGGTTGAAACTAGAATAGTAGACTACCAGAAGATAATGCTAAATTTTTACTATGAAAATAGCAATGGATATTTTAGAATAGCATTTAGTTCCCAAACTATCCGAATTCAAAAATTTTATGTAAATCTAATAATAAGATTGTATTTTTTATTTCTGAAAGATTTTGGTACTAAACCAAGTCAAAAGTATGTACTTTTCACATTGATTTAACCTCTCTCAGACTTTATAATTCATTACCAGTACATAAAAGCAACTGATGTTTATTACCTGTGATAATTGTAAAATCTTTTGTGCGTGTGTGCTTATCACGTGACATCACTTGCGCGTTACTAGGCAACTGCTTGTCTTTCTTATGATTTGCAATAGATCAAACACAAAAAAAAGGCAAGCGTTTTTACATCTGTTTTTTTGTCTTTGCTGGAAGCCAAAATAATTTAGAATAGGATTCAGCTTGGACTCTGCTTAACTAATTAATCTGGAATAATTTTGAATAGCAATTTTTTTCTAAATTCCCTATCCTTGTAAGAAAAATGAGTTATGCGTTTACTTCAGATTTGGCCAGCTAGTGAAAATGTTGTGGATGCCATATTGCCTGCAGTAGATAATGGCTTGGGCTAAAATAATGTGATTAAGAAAAATATTTTGCAACAAAATGATCCTTTTCTAAGTGAAATCAACCAAAAGTAGTTGTTTTTATCAATACTAGTAGGCTTGTATTGGTCCAAGCTTTATCTGTTTATTTTAGTTTTTTATATACCTTAATGGGTGAATGTTTACTCATGATCTTAGCATTGGTGTAGTCACTTTTTTATTGGGTAAATGTGTATGCATGGTTGATTTTAGTATTTTGAACCCTTGTCTTGTAAATGCATGTTTCTAAACATTTCAGGCTTGTTGATCCTTCTGCAAGCTGGGTTCTTGCTCTGATAATTGTCTTTGCAAATATTAGACTTTATGACTAAAAAGACTAAATAGAGTCTAAGAAATCAGAAGTGTCAATTTTACGAGGGTAATAATTGCTCAGTCTTGAGTTTATTTATTCGTGCAAACGAGCTCATGCTCTGTTAGGTAGTTTTTCAGACTCAGCCAGTGCTACAGGCTGACCCACCACATGCCTGCCGCATCCAGATGATGGCATCGCACGAAGTGCCTTTCCCAAGGACCCAACAAGCAAACTTGCTAGTTTTTTGCACACTACCAGTATCCCTTTCATACTAAGTAGATAGCAAGTCTTTGTTATGACTTGACAAGGAAATTGAATCCAAGTCTGACGACTGCAAAGTGGATACTCTAACTACTACATTGCTGTTCCATTAGTTTTGAGTTTAAACCTTATGATGGCTAAATTGTTGTTTCTGTAGAAAAGGCACTGTATTAGTCTATGGAAATTTCCTCTGTTTGATCTGTAGATTGCACTGTTAGTACTGCAGGGGTAGAAATATATTGTGCCAGCTGTGAAATACTGGTTTACCACTTGCTCTACGTCATTTCTGAACAAAAGCAAGGGCAGAGTTATTCCGTGAATTAAAAACAAATATTTTCCAGTGACTGGAAAATGACAATATCATTACTTGAACTCAGAACTACTATTGACTATTTTTCAAAGTTAGCCGATTTGAAACAATTGGCAAATTGACCAGATGTTTTATTTACATAATTATATCTTTATTAAATACAGATATGCAGTTTAATTTACCTACTATGGCTTTATATTTTGACCTTGAAAGTCTCATAATCTGCTTTTCACAATAACTTGATATGTCTCTGAATGTTGATTCTACAAATGCATTTGAGCCACAAATTAATGTGAAAGAGGTTTTGGAATCAAATTTAGCAGTTGAAGCTGATAAAGTTGGTCCATATGTTTGCTCAGGTGGTATTGGAATGAATGAAAATGGCAAAAACGTAGATGTGTTGTCAGAAACTGATAAAAATAGTTTAATTTCTGACTTGGAAACAAGTACCATTGAAGACAGTTTGCATGAAGACAATTTGATTGACCAATCGGCACACAGTGATTTAAGTGATTTTGAAAGTGCGACATCTAGTGTTGATGATGACAACGAATCTTGCAACCATGATCCAGTTGCTGAGACTGAAGATGTGTCAGAAGTCAAATACCAAGGTAGCAACCTTCATAATGGTGGCACTTCCACACTATCAACTGGTAGTTGTCAAGAAAGTGTTCTACAAATAGAAAAAGCAGATTCTTTTAAGAATGCTGAATCAAGTGACACTGAAACTTGCAGTGAAGATGACAGCTCACCGATAAAATCAGAATCGAAGCTAGATGTTGGCAGTTTAAAGAACAAAGTCACAAAAATACTGGATGAAAAGTTGCAAAAAATTACCTCAATTAATCATGCAAATAATAAAACATTGGTAACATCTTTCACTCTTCATGATGGTTCAGTAATCAAGATAGATGAAAAATTTATGCATCAGCCTATTGTTCTTGAATTGGGTAACATTTTAGATGCTTTTTTACAAAAAATAGAACTTAAACCTGAGTTATCTGGAATGATTTCACGAAATCAAAATAATGAAAAATCAAGTCCAAACAACGAAGTGATTCAGAACTTGACAAGAAACTGTAAGCAACTAGAAAAGCAAAATACTGACTTGAAAATCCACCTTAAGCAAATTGAGGAAAAACTAGAAGTACATGATCATGGTGCTAAGCGAACAATTGAGAGATTACAAAAAGATTTTGAAGCAAAAATGGCTGAGATGAGTAAAAAATATTCGGTTGCTGAAAGTGAAAAACAATCATCAGTGATGAACTTTGCTCGAAGGGAAAAAGAATTGATGGATCTGCGGAGGCAAAAAGAAGCAGCAGAACATTTTGCAAAATCTGCCAATAGGGAAAAAGAAAAGGCAGTGGGACAATTGAAGCATCTAAAATCAGAGGTTACAAAGCTGAAGAGTGCTCACGAGAAAAAAGAAACTGAGGCATCATCACAAACCAAGCAATTAGAAAAGTTAAAAGAAGAAGTAAACTCTCAAGCTATCAAAGTTCGTTGGGCTCAAAATAAATTGAAATCAGAAGTTGAAAGTCACAAAGAAACGAAAGAAAAGTGCGATAAAATGGTACTTGAAATTCAACAAGCAAAAGAAGAAACCGAACAAATCCGCAAAAACTGTCAAGAAATGATCAAAACATATCAAGAATCTGAAGAAATTAAATCTAATGCTCTTGACATTGAACTTAAAGAAAAAAATCAAATCATTACAACACAAGAACAAGGAAGTAAAGAATTGCAGTCTTTTCTGAAGCAAGCAAAAGATGAACTGCAACAGGTTCAAACAAAACTGAAGAATGTTTCGGAAGAAAATGAGAGCTTTAGGGCCCAACTAGAGTCGCTTGATCAAGAGCGAATAAAAAACGAAAGTAAGCTACGAGGATATGAAGAAGTTTTAAATAAGCAAAAAGCAACCGCTGCGCAAATGAATGAAAAAATGCAAGATATTTACGATTTGCAAAACAAAGTCGAAGAATTAAATGGAACAATAGGAAATTTAAATGATGCATTGCATGATGCTGTGGTGCGTCGTAATGCAGCGCTTGCCGACGTTGACCGTCATCAGAAAAAAGAACATGAACTTCTTGATTTTACTGAAAAAGTAAGTTCAAAAAATTCGCAACTTACGGTGCAGTTTGATGAATTAAGTGCAAAATTGTCATCGCAAAATGAAGATCTTACTGCTCAGGCCAAGAAAATAGAGTTCCTGCAAACTCAAGTCGACGAGTTGACGATTTCAAAAGAAAAAGATTGTCAAGCTGCTCTCAAAACTCAAACAACCATGAGCAGCAGACTTGAAGATAAAGAAAAAACAATCTGCCAGTTGTTACTGCAGCTAGAAGAACTAAAAGACGATATGAGAACGCTGAAGAGGAAAAATGCTGCTTCGGTAAAAGACCTGACAAGACAGTTAAATCAAGTGAAAAGAAAGTCAGAGAATACCGATGCACTTTCAAACTCATCAAATCCAAACAGCACAAATCACAGTGCAGATGGAGGTAGCATGGGCAGCAGGGCAAGCTCTACTACGTCCTTGGATAGAATTCCATCATATTCATCTGACAATCACATATCAAATTATGAACATATGTCCATTCCTGAAACAACAGTTACAGGTCCAGATTCGTTGGATAGACAGATGCTGATAGAAAGAATTGTGCGACTGCAACAAATTCACGCCAAAAAAAATGAAAAAATTGATTTTTTAAACGAACATGTCCATCAACTTGTCGCAGCTCTTCAAAAGAAGCAACGTTTAATTCAGCATTACATCATGAGAGAAGAGTCAGGTGCGCTGGCGCCTCCTCGTGAGCATCACGACAGTAAACGTCACGGCCTTACTCTTGAACTTTCAATGGAAATAAATCAAAAAATGCAATCAGTATTAGAAGATACTTTGCTTAAAAATATAACTTTAAAAGAAAGCTTGGAGACGCTCGGTCGTGAAGTCCAACGCCTGTCTGGTAAATCAGCAGCAACAAATTCTTCATGAACATGCTTCGTGTAGGTCTGCACGTTTTAACACATTATAGTACCTTATTATAAATTTTGTCTTTTGAGATCTTGGCTCATTTTCAAGTTATCTTTGTTGTCATAAAAAATGACTGTGGTCATTTTGTGGTGCTTCCAGACTCAATCTACACCACGCTAGCTATTCACCGTGTAGTGAATCACATGTTTGATAATGTTATGTGCATGTACTCGATCTAAAATGATTCAATGGTAGTTTGGTACTTTTTTGCGAAGAAGTATTGAAATAATGTATATTTTGTCAGATTTGATATTTACACAATGCCAAAAGTTAGATTTATTCAAGTTTTACTTAGAGTAGCAGAAGTGCCTAAATGGCATTATTTGCTACCGACTTTGAATCTTTGACGAGACTTGTTTTAACCCGACCTTTGTATTGCTAACGTAAACATTCGCTTTTCTTACCAACAACTTGCACCACAACATTTTACTGTTAGCGCTTAGTTTGTTTACGAGACTTCGAAGTTATTTTAGCTTTATCTAAGCAGCTTTTTCCATCTTTGTGGTGGATACGTTATTGTGATAAAATACTGTGTGGTTGCTGATGCTATTTCAGAAGAATTGCAAAAGCAAAAGTTATTTATTCAGCTGATCTGTACCTTTCCTAGATACTTCTATATGATATCTTCGATTAAATATTCTATTGTTTATTGTGCGTCAATGGAAATGATTTACGTTTGTGATTTGCCTCAAAATGTTATAGCATTTATTATTGTCTGTTTATACACAATGCTTGAAAAAGCTATATTATGATTTATTTTTAAGCCTAGTAAACCGACACTAGCCGGCATTCATGTGATTTCAGAATTCTCGACTCAGTTCTGAGGCCAATGCATGATTTTAATGGTGCATATGCTTTGTTAGTCCTGTCATAAGCAATCTTTTACACAATACTTCCAAGAGTAGACTTGTCAACCGCTAATAGCTGCTTATCACTCGCACATCCCGCAAGCCCGACATTGAAGTACTCTGCTAACCTATGTTGGTGTGTTTGCTTTGTCGTGTTGAAAATATGGCCATTATTTTCAACGTGATGAAGCCAACAATGTGTTGTTAAATGAGACGTTAAATCCTCGTGCTGGATTAGGCGTGAGTATGGACGTACCTTTTCGACGTGCCTAGATCACGTGTTCAGCTCCCACCTAGTTTGATCTTATTTCGTGATAACCAAGTGATTATTTGTCAAGTCTTTTCATGTTTTTTGCATCGTTTGGGAGGGAATCGTTTCTAAATGACGTAGTGAAAATACCATACTCGTACATGAGGAACTTTTTGAAGCAACATAGTTCTGTTATGTATAGACATTCTACTTTGATATGGTGTGATGATGTTTCTAAAAAATAAAATTCATAGACCGTTTTCGTGTTAACCAGCATGTTTTTATAATTGGGAGAAGCCATATAGCGGTTTGGTTTACATCTTGCGATAGCGAAATGCTTTTTATGCGGTCATCTTTGTTTAATTACAGCCAACGTTTTGTTTTGTTACGATGAACGTTTGTTTAAATTAAAGTTGGCTTGAAAATTCGATTCCTTGTAACTTGGCGGTTGTTTACACTTTTTTCGTTGCTGCTTTGCTTTCTGCTTTATAGGCCAATTAGTTTTTGGAGCCACGTCCAATGCTGTGGGAGGAAAAATTGGTTGAAAACTTGACCTGGTGACAAAAGTGATGATGGTTGTTTCAAGATGGATAGTTTGCAATAGCTTACGTGGTTAACCAGTGATGTTATGCCATGACTTCATGTTAAATTAAAGTGCGAATTGTTTGTTTTTTCTATAGCCGCATAGTTTTGATGAATACTTACATGAACCCACTCTTAACCTTACTACATGTCCACTGTGAACATGGACTTCAGGGCCCCAGGCTTGGAATGTTACTATTCTGAGTCATGTGGGCCACAGATCCTGTTTACGCTTTCCAGCTCAGGAAAAAGCAGCATGCTAAGCCCATGTTAAAATTTTGATAACCACGTTTGCTATAGCAGGTTATAGCTGTAATCGCCGAAATTTTTGACCTGCAATCGCTCTGGATGTCTTGTGTGATTTATCTTCTTTTTAGTCCAACCTCCTAGTGTGGGTTGCTGTTAATTTGCCAAACTACTTCTGACTTGCTGTCATTAAACAGTCTTTCGTAAAGGAAATACCTGTTGTTGCTCTCGTATCAAGCAGCATTTGTATTCACGAAACCTTTTATTTGTTTGAAATAATGTGGAGATGAACTTTGTATCATGTTTGAAGAAAGCATAATGATAGTTGTTGACGTCGCTTTACCTTTCAATGTTTAAAACTTACCCTGTTTGAAGAATGTGCTTGGGAGTGAATTACTAACACTCTTTAATTTTGTGACATGAATCACAGATATTTTTAATCATTTACAAAGTCATCTAAAAGAAGCTTTAGGTAAAAAAAGAATGGGCGATTTTCTGTAGTAAAAAGTAAACATTGCAAAAATAAGTAGATAGGCATAATGCTTAATGTGTTGTACAATTTATACAAAAATATGGAACGTTTTGACTCCTCGCATGACTCGCATCAGAATGTCAAAATCGATATGTTTTCAAATGAACCTAAATTTAGAAAGGAATGGTTAGTTTCAAAACTAACAGTTGGACATTAATAACACATGAGAGGGATATAATTATCATGTGCTAGTACTAGTGATGACGTAATAAACAAATGCGCTTGTTATGCATAACGTTAAAAGTATTAGCGAACAGCAATCATAATCAACACGAGTGGTTAGTAACCGGGCAGAAAATAAACTCTTACAATTATTTGAATACATCTAGTAAAAACATTGGCGTAGAATGTTCAATTGATCAGTCAATAAATTTTCTTAATTTGACGACTTTCCTCAATTTCAGTTTCCTATTCCGTGATGTGAAACGATTTCATCACTGTTCGTAGTACTATAACTGTTTTTTTTGTTCGCCTCTTTTAAGTTTGAACGTTACGCACATCTTATGCATTGTTTGCTACGTTGTCGTTTGTGCTATGTGTCTAACTACTAGTGAAATAATTGCATTTTCAATTTTAATTTAGGTTCAAAGAAGCATGTTATTTTGATTTTCTCATGCTGATCATTTGATGAACTGAAAACTTGCAGTTTTAATATGAATTGTTCAACTTTGTGTCTGCTTATTTTTGCAATTTTTTGGTATAAGAGTACCATTTACCTAAATTTAAAAGAAAGGATTTTAGACATTATGGGAAGGTCGATGCCCCCTCTTAAGACATCATGCTGTTTGGTATGAAAGAACATAAGATCTACATTGGGATGAGTGACCTAACAAAGTTAATATAGCAATTAACAAAATGTTTATTTTACTATTTATTTGATTAGTATTGCCAATCTTTGTACAGTATTTTAGATTTTATCCATGTCATCGTTGTAAAACATTGTTTAAATGGTTATGAATCAACCAATTTCTTGTGTAGTACATTTTTAATTTATCCTCGTTTGCTACTTTTGCAATTTGATATCTCAAGCAACATACGGTTCAAGCATCGTTGTTAGTTACTAGAGATACAGAAATTTAACATAGTTTTTTGTGAAGCGCTTGTCAGAGCCGTCATTGGGTTGAATGGAAAGAGCGAATGATCAAAGTACGCGTTCTCATACATTTAAAACGCTTTGTGATATTAAACCTATCCATTTAGATTTTTTCAGCTTGACGCCATCATTGCTGAAAGAGTCACGTTTAGTCTAGCTTATGATTGAACGGTTTTTGAAGCTATTTTGAATGTTTTTGCCTACCAGATTGAATTGCAATGTTGTAATCTGGAATGGAGCCAGGGGAATTTTAAGTGTCGGAAAAGGTGAATATCAAAAATACTAAACGATTTTTTCTGATAGCTTTGAATGTTCGTATACTTTAAATACATTGTACTTACCATATATTGTAAATTGGTTTGGTTATCTGATTACTTTAGAATCTAATGCATTGATATCAGTGGGTCAATGGAGAACAAAGCCCATGCTGCATCAGCATTGCATGATCTTCCCACTCAGTAAATTGCAGGTGGAAATAATTTTATCACCGCTTATGTTTGTGAGTTTGGCCTGCTGGTCGGAGCGATACTAGTGTCTATAACGTTAGGGGGTTTGTAGTTTTTTTCCATTTGTGAAAAGGTCCTTCATCAATATTCCAGAATTATGTGTATTTAATGTTGTACTATATATGATTGTTTTCATTCGGTGCTGCTCACTTTGGTGAATCTCATCTCGCTCAGATTGTTGTTTGTGCAATGCGCAGGTGTGAACAAATAAACGTTTAAACAAAGTTAAGTCAGCAATAGCATATCCTAGTCGCTTTTGTATTTATTTATTTGTGGTATTAAGGGGAGCCAAATGGCTCAAGGATCTGTAGCGCTCCGACAGTCATCCGATTGTACTCCGGGGCCAAAAGAGTGCACTAGCTATGCCGACAAATCACTTCTGTCATGATAGTTGCCAGTGGTAGGTTTCATTACTTATATCACTCCAAGGTGTTGTTAATATTTTTCCACTTGTGATTTGTTGTTAAGTTTCTTTCGTGTTTGTTCGTCGCTCAGAAGCGTCACGTCACCGCGATAGCTGCGCATGATCGCATCGAAGTTGCTGAGGTTGCAACAGCTCAAAATTATGAAAAAAGCACTTGTATGTTGAAAAGGCACTCCCGTTTTTGTGGAGTCGTACAGCACATTATATTGTTTGGTGCTAGCATTTCAGTTTGCGCAGAGCGGACCGGTTTCTCTGAAAGATTTTATTTTGCTAATCTGGTTTTTGGGTAAATAGAAGAAGGCCTTATAGCTTTCTTTTCTTATAATTTGATTTGTCGTAAAGGATCAAGTAGATGCCGGCATACCAATTATATAGCGAACTAATCTAAATGGGTATTGCCCAAGTTTATTAGGCTACATAGATATTATAATTCAAAGCTTTCGCTGCTTACTGACAGCTTCGTCAGTACAGTCAGTAAAATGCTTTTGTCGATTTTCTTCAATTATAAGCTGCCTCATGGTGATAATGCAATCCCCGACCCCGTTTGGGGTAGTTCGAAATGGAAGTTGGCATTTCTGAGGGTCTTCGTTACTCGGGCACTTCTGACATTAAATCATTTTTTGACCCTGATGCCCTCTGAACGACCGCAGAAGGGCGGTACTCAGCTCCTTTAAAATCGGTTGCCTGTCTCTTCTACCTCTCTCTTGCTCGTATTCTTATTCTCCTACTTCTGATGAGCCGCAAACTTTAACCCTAACGCTAACTTTTTCTTTCCCTGCTCAGTGTATGCAGGAAGTATGACCTGGAGAAGTAGGTCGATGCTATGCTGCACCTGCTTTAAATGGTCCATCTAAGTTGCTCACTGCTTTCCTCTTCCACGTTCAATACTCTACTCTCACTCCTGGAGCTGCCCTCCTTGCTACTTCTCTCCCTTGGGATTCTCCAACCTTCCAACTCTATGGCTTCTTCGTGGCCCCCATCACGCGTACATCCACTGCTCACCCAGGTCCTTCTTGCCCCCTCTGCCAATGTAGCGCCTCCACACCACCCTTGCCTACACATTTCCTATCTTCTTTTCGCCAAGTTTGCAACCCCTCCCTCTCTGCATCTCCCCCACCCTCTTAGGTGTATGTTAATCTGGATGTTCTTGTACACCTCTTGCTTCCTTCCCTGGACTCCCTCAGATTTCTTCAATCAAATGCCAAAGATTTTCGAGCCAGAAGCGCTGAATTTCTTTACTTTATCTCGGCTCATCCTTTAGACCTTAACCCGTCTTTCTTTTTCCGAATCTATACTCTAACTATATAGGGGTCAACATCTCACTAAATAGCTCTCTTTGCTTAACGGTTTTACTGCCCCTAATTGCTCTTCGACAAATAGCTAAACCGACTCTTTCCCTTCCATTTTGTCCTCCACCATAAATCTCTATCTGGGGGATTTCTATGCCATCACTCCTTCTGGAACTCAAAAGGCAGTTTTGACTCCCGCGGGGAGGAATTAATTTATTGGGTCATCCCTTCGGACCTCCTCCCCGCAATGATTGTAACACTTCTACCCTTCTCGATCAATCCTCTGGTAGTCGCCCCTCTCTTGACATCTTCTTTGCTTTTTCCTCTCTAGCACCTGCGAGGTGCTTCAGTACTTTGGTTTTGTTTACCTACCGATTCTACTAACTGCCCCCTCCCTTTCTCCGCTCTGCCGCCCCCAACAAACAACCCCATGCATCCAATTTACCAAAAGCTCGTTGGAACGAATACAGAAGAATACTCCTCCCTTTTTTTTGCTCTGCAGCTGCTGCTCTCTACTTCTCTGGTATTGAATGCGGCCAAATTTTCCATTCCTTTCGGGCACGTCAAATACCAATCTCAAGCCTGGAGATCTCCTGAAGGGGAAGATGTAAGCGAAAGACGTAAAACTTTTGGTGCCGCTCATAGAAGTGATAAAGATTGTCAGGCTGACATTTCCGCTTCCCGACATGCCTCGTCTGTCATCGCCAAAGCCAAGACAGAGGCATTGCAGGTAACATGCATTTCTCTCACTCCTAAATCGATCCATTCTCTCTTCCGTTCTGTCGCTGGTTCTTCCTGCTAATTTTCCCAACTGCTCTTTTCCCATGGAGTCGTCATCGTTCTACGTCGACTACCTAAGATCCCACTTTTCTGTTTCTCACCCAAAGACTTAGCGTAGCGAAGGAAGAGGTTACCTGTTTAGGTTTCTATGGGCCACGTTTCCTGCGGGCTTTTAATCCTCTTTCTGCTTTTCCTTCTCTCCCACTGAAATCTCTTTTCGTCCTCTGCTACTGGCCTAGACAAGATCGCCGATACCATGCTAAAGCACCCTTCTCTCTCTGGCATGGATTTTCTTCTTCGCATCTTCAATTTTTTCTGGTCTTTACATTTCTTTTCTTTCATCTGAAAGACAGTGGACCTAGAGCGTCCGCTTCGCAGTCGGTAGACCTGGGGTTCATTCCCCTTGTCGAGTCATACCAAAAGACTTTAAAAAATGGTATTCACAGCTTCCCTGCTTGGCGCTCGGCATTTAGGGGAGGTTGTGGAGAACAAGCCGGCAAGTTCGCTTGTTGTGTCCTTGGGCAAGGCACTTAACGGGACGCCCCACCTTCATGTGGAAGACAGGTGACCCATAAACCTCGAAAAAGGCAACTCCCAAGCGAGTGCGGACTTACCGTCCAAAGTATAGCGATACAATTCGCTTTCTCGTGAATGGAGGATAAATATGGCAAATAAAACATCTATTATTCTGCAGACAGTGACACTGTTTCGACCTATCAGGTCTCTTCAGTGCTGTTGGTGACCAATAAGAAGCTAGAGGCTTTTAATAAAGCATAGCTTAGACCGTCACACTTGTGGGACCAAATACTTTATTAAAAGCCTCTAGCTTCTTATTGGTCACCAACTGCACTGAAGAGACCTGATAGGTCGAAACAGTGTCACTGTCTGCAGTTTGCTAAGTGCATCGCTGGCCTCTTGCATTACTATACATGTAAGACCTTGTGACCACTCGACTGTGACAGCATTATTGTTCTAGCAGATGTTAAACTTAGTGCACCTGCGACAACCGCCACTCATTCACGAGTGATACGGCTTCGCAGAGGTTGACAGACCATCCACTACAGTGGACCTAGTATTTGGTCCCACAAGTGTGACGGTCTAAGCTATGCTTTATTAAAAGCCTCTAGCTTCTTATTGGTCACCAACTGCACTGAAGAGACCTGATAGGTCGAAGCAGTGTCACTGTCTGCAGTTTGCTAAGTGCATCGCTGGCCTCTTGCATTACTATATATCTATTATTCTCATTGATAAGATGCGAAAGCCTCTTGACTGCTCTGCTTCCTTCCAGCTTATCTCCTGCGTCTCAAAGCTTTTTGAACGCATCGTTCTATCACGTGCACTTTTCTTTCAGGAGTCCAACTCCATTCTGCCAGGCCGGTTTCTGCCCTGTACCGTCTACCCTCCGACAAATTCTGTTCCTTTTTCAGTACATTTCGGATGGGTTTCACTAACACAGGCCGGGTCCTCGGACCATTCTTGCTACAATCAACTGCTCTAAAACTTTCGACCCTGTCTGACATTTCGCTTTTTCGATAGACCTATTTCCGCTGGCCTCCCTCCTTGCTTTACTCGTTGGACTCAATCCTTCCTTTCTGACAGGCATGCTTGAGTGGTTTTTCAATGTCACAAAAGTCACTCCTTTTGAGTCCGTCTAGGGGTTATGCAAGAATCCGTTTTTTCTCTCTTGATCAATGATCTTCCGGCGACTGTCTTCTTCCTTCAGCTCCTCTTTTTATGCTGACAACCTGGCTATTTGGTCCTTCTTCTTCTTGGTCCCTGCTGCGGTGGAGGCCATACAAAGAGCTTTCATTCGACTGGAGTGCTGGTCTGAGTAATGGTCTCTTCCTCTCCATCCGAAATGTGAGGTCTCGTCCTTCTCGGTGGATTTCCATTAAGCTATAATTCCACTCCAACTATCCTTGTGGTCACCTTCGACAGTGCTCTTCTCTATTCTAAATATGAATCTTCGCTGAAGGCCAAGCTTTCGCTCGTCTCAAGGCCTTACGCTGTATCTATGCATTCTTATGGGGTCTTTTTAAGGAGCTCTTTTCTCTGCTGTATAAAGCTTTTCTTTGACCTGTTTTCACTCATGCTTCACCTGGATGGTTGTCTTTTCTTGGCGTTACTAACAAATTGGAACGCCTTCATCGACCGGCTTGTCGCGCCATCTCCAGCTAACTCTTATCCGATCCTATCCCACTTCTACTCTCTGAAACGTCTTTATTTCCCCTACGAATCACCCTGACTCATTTCGCCCAATCATCTTATAAGCGGCCCTTTCGTCTCCCAACCTTTTGCATTCTAGTTTTGGCCAGACTTGGAGTGAATCCAAGACTCTGTAGATCCTCCTGGAGAGCTTTTGGGTCCACTCACGCGCTCATGCTTGCTTCTACTTCTCCAAGGGGGTTTTCCTTACTTACTCTCCCTCTCCTCTGCGGAACCCGCCCTGATTCAGTGTGAAGGTAACTTTTTTCTCTTCATACTCCCGCTCTGACCCTTCTTTTTCTCGCCAAGATGCGGCTCTCGCTCACCTTGATTCTTTTCCATCTCATAATCTGGTGATCTGGACGGATAGCTCTGATTCTTTTGGCAAAGGCGGCTATGGCCTTCTACCAACTGCTGTTTTTGTGGCACTGAGGCTACTCTTTCCTTTCGGCAGGCCCAGTATTATGTTAGCTATGGGCGGTGAGCTAATCGACTATTCCTACAATCCTATTTGAGATAGAGCTACAGGGGATGAAGCAGCTTGGGATATGGGCACGGTATCAGCTCAGCAGCAGACGAATATGATTATCAAAGAATATATTGTACTACAGTGAACCAACTACAATGCTCCAACAGCACCCAGCAGCATGCACCACGTGAATCAATACACTTCTATTAATTTGAGTGATGCAGGCTGGGTTTCGACAGCAACAATAGATACAAGTAGACAGTCACCGGTAACCGCAAAGACCGGTATCAACACGATTAACTACTGTAAACTGCAAACAACGCAAGCAAACCTAACCACTAAAACACCTTGAACCTGTAACTGCGAAGGGAAAACAAATAGATAATGATGCTAGGCCTAGGTAAGTCAGGCCCAGCACTACAGAGCACACTACCAAATATACCGAACATAGTAGGCTACCAGCTACTGTTCCTAACTATACCAAGAATTAACATTAATACTCCACTACACTAAATTATCACAGGTTCTACAAGAATACTGGATAGCGACTAGCAAAGAAATTGGGTAATCGCTAACCACGCCAAGAACAGTATCTGGTAACCGGAAAACACTAACTTGCACATAATCAAGGGATCAATCTACCCATAGCGAAGTAGCGCTAACACCCAGTTTGTTCAAGTTTTTCCGCTAAAACCTGCGCCATTCTTGAAGCTCACCGCTAGTCTCGGCAGCACAAACAAGTCTGCCTTTCCTTTTCTCCAACTCTCGCTCTTTCCTTGCCACACTCTTCTCTTCTCTTTTCACCTCCGTCTTTCCTTTCACCACAAACTCTCTGGCAGGAACTGTCTTCTGTCTTATCCTATACTGTCAGGCTGCAATCGGCCCCCGGACAATCATTTCTTGCTGGAAATGACGCGACTAATACATTGGCCTGACGGGGTCGTGACTCCTGCTTTAGGCAGTCTCTCTTCTCTCGTATTTACACTTCTCTTTTTTCGGAACGGAGGCGTGCTGTCTCATCTAAATTCTTTGACACACACGTTCCTCGGTTTCCACTGAAGAACCTATTTTTCCTCGTCACGTTCGCGGTGTCCTCTCGTCTTCAATGCTACAGACATAGCCTTCTGTTAAGATCTTATCTCGCTAGAATTGAGAATCCTTCATGCATCGCCTGCGGTCATGCGATTCAGGACACCTCTCATCTCATTCTGCACTGTTCAGCTGCGAACATTTCGTGCCACACGCTCTTTGTTGACTCTCTGGTCCAGGCTTTGGAGAGTTGCCCGCTTTTGGGGCTCCATGCTCTTTCGCCGTGCCCCATCTCTGGAAAGGAGTCTGGTAACAACAAAACAGGTAGCTCACTCACTCTTAAAACCTCAAATTATGAACTGCTGAATTTAAAACTCCTAATATTTATTATAATATTTTATCATATTTCAACTATAAACTTTTATATCACCGTAATTAATTAATTTAGTTTTAATAGTTTTCTTAGTAGCAGAATTTTTAAATCCAGAAGTTTATTTCTTGAGGTTTTAAGAGTAAATACTCAACGATTTCGACGCTATACAATGCAGCTAACGACACTCATCGTACCAACACAAACGTATTTAACTTCCGAACATCAGAAAATGCCTTGGACATGAAAACCAGCGTAAGGACAACTACAACACCAAATGAAACGATTCGCGCTATTGAGCATCCGGGAGACCTGAATAGCTCGACGAATAAAAAAACCATAGCAATCTTTCGAAAGTTACAACATGCTGAACGCATATAAAAAGGAAACAGCGTATTTAGGCCCACATGAGGATGCGTGCACCCTTGGTTCTGTAGTCATCGGTATAAGGTGTGATGTCAATCATCCAGAGCTGCAAGATTGGTGCAACCAATCAATCATTCTATTTTTGCCCAAATTAGCATAAAAAGAGAATAAAATTTGACAGCAATGGACAAAAAAAGGAGACGATGGCAAAACGATATACGTTAGTACATGCATATAAAAAGAATTTTGTATGAATTTGAAGATTTCTTTATCTTTCGCTTGTTTTGACCAAGTGATCTCCAACGGCTTGTGAATTAGTATTGCCCAACAGCTTGCTATGAATATTTGCAAACATTCGCTCATTAAGACTGTAACCTGTCATTCTCATGGTAGCCTACTTCTTGGCCACGTTATAATTCATGCCATCATGCTGAAACTCCTTTCTGCTGATTTCGAAGCGAGAGCAACGCTGCAATAAATTTGCAGCAGTTCATGCATCTCCGGAAGACATTCCATGCTCGTTGGCTTTTTGTTTGCAACTTTGCTCATTGTTGGTAGCTTTTTTACTTTCTTCAGGGTCTTGGCATCCTCTTTGTTTAATATCTTAATGTGGAAATGTAGATCTGCACGTCCTTCTGCGAGCACATCGAAACAAAGGAGACTCGCATAAAGTAGTAGTTGCGTAAACTGTCATATCTACTGGTCGTGACATTGTTGGCTGCTGAAAACTATACCTTTTTCTGTGTGCTTTACTGCAACTACATCGCCATGGACAAAGCGCCTTTTCAAAGACTCTGATATTGGATCAATTGCTTGGTAAAACGTTTGCTTTAATTTTGTTCTTGTCAATCGACTGATTCGTACTGGCACGAAAATGAAAGTGAATATAAAAATTTCCTATGCTTTCAGGTTTAGTTTTGCATTTTGATGGCTAAAGTTCATCGGTGTCATTGTGGTCACAAGCTTCATCACGTTTTTGCAAGCCACCAAAAATTCTTTCTTCAAGCTCATTTCCTTCAAACAAATTAGCACTTTTTCAATACTATCTAGGTATATTCAAAACCGGATTAACCACGTGGCAGATGTAGCATTTGCTACAGGCCCCGCGCTTTTTGAAACTATAATTTAGAACAAAGAAAAACTAGTTGTATTTACAGCACCTACTCTTCAAAAGCTAATTTAAGCCACCTACTTGTCTTCAGTGAGTTTATGACATCACACTGACGCTGTCTATCTCAAATATTGAAAGCTTTTTCTGGCTCTATTCAAAGTTTATTTGTACTTAAGACCATTGCTTAGTTTTCTGCTAAAAAACGAGTGGTAGCACCAGTAGAGTCAGAGACATAGGTCGCCATTGCCCCTCTGGATGGAGCAAACGTAAAGCAAAGGAAGACAGACTGAAAAAGACTCAACTAGCTATTTCAAAATCTCGAAAATTGGCGGAATACTTTACTGAGCAAAGAGATATTGAAGATAGCGATAGGTCAGAAAGCGAAAAATACAAGCAAGTACTAGAGCTTATGTAGAAACTGTGCAGCAAGAGCAGGGAACTGTTGAGAAAGAAAATGCCAGTATCACTATTTTCATTTTTTCGAATGACCTTGTCACCTTGGTATGTGGCCGAAAAGATTGAGCGAGATTGACCGTGAGTACTGGATTCAAACGGGAAGTATGGATTGGGAACATTCTAATAGCAATTTTTCTAAATCAACACGATTTTACAAAGGCAAAATGATTCCTAGAATCTGCCGCAAATCTTACTTCCAAACTATTCGTAGACTCACAAAAAAGCAATATGCAAGAAATTGGTTATGGTATTCTGAAAGCAAAGGTAGGCTTTTCTGTTTTTCCTGCAAAGTAATGGCTTGCTCCGGTTCGGAATCACAAAATAAGCTTGTCGAAGAAGGTTTTGATGAGTGGAAACACGCTAACAATGTACTGCGAAAGCATGAAGAAAGTAACTCTCATTAGCAACACTTGATGGAGCTTCAGATGCAAAAAAAGCGGTGGTTGCATAGATTCCCAGCTAGTGAGCCAAACAGAAGAATAACAAAAGTACTGGAGTGCTCTTTTAGAGCGAATGATAAAGGTTGTCAAATTTTTAGCTGAACGAGGCCTTGCATTTCGTGGTAGCGATTAAAAAATTTGGGTCTCATAACAACGATAATTTCCTAGGCTTGTTGGAACTTTTGGCAACGTTTGACCCATATATGGCGGAACATATCAATGCTGATGCTAGCAAGGGAAAGGGGGGCACATCATATCTTTCCAAAACCATTTGTGAAGAGTTCATTAGCTTAATCGAATCTAGCGTGCACGACAGCATTATCTGCAAGTTGAAGAATGGCAAGTATTTTACCATTTTTCTAAATTCTACACCTGACATGTTAAACGTTGATCAGTTGACTTTAATCATACGTTATGCTTTACCAACTGCACCAGTAGAAAAATTCATTAAATTTTTGGATATGGATAGTCATAATGCTGAACATCTACAGGATAAATTGCTAACGTCTCTAAATGAAAACATAATAGATATTGGAAACTACCGAGGTCAAAGCTATGATAATGCCAGCAATATGAGCTGCAGATACAATGGCTTGCAAGCACGGATTAAGCAATTAAACGAGTTTACGGAATACGTTTCCTGTTTTTCTCATTCATTGAACCTGGTTGGAAAATGTGATGCTGAATGTTGTGAAGAAGCAAACATTTTCTTTGTTTGTCGAAAGTATCTACACTTTTTTTTCTGCATTCACCAATTGCTGGAGTCTACTTACGACTGCTCTATCCAATGGCGACCAAACCCTCCTACTAAAACATATGTCGGAAACCAGGTGGTCGGCTCGCGCAGATTCCACTCAAGCACTTTTTCGGCTTATTCTTTTATAATGCAAGTACTGGGTAACATTGCCCAAGACAATCAACAAAAGACGAAGTGTTGCCAACAGGCTCTTGGATTACTTTCCACAATAACGAAGTTAGAGACTGGGATTATGATTATTTTCTGGAGTCAAATGTTGCAGCGTTTTCAACTGACCAGCGCTTCCTTGCAATCTTCTGGGCGAGACCTTAACTCTGCTTGTGCACTTTACAAATCAACCTATGGCTATATCTAGTCTCTTCGTTCCACCTACTCAGATATTGAAAAAAAGGCAATTGACTTGACTGAAACTAAAGAGTATGAACAACAACGGCAAAGGAAGTGCAAGAGAAATTGCATATATGATGACATCTTCTGTTGTGCGTTACGTCTTCTGTTGCTGGTAGTTCGGCTCCAATTCAAATACCTTCTCAGAGGTTCAAAAAAACAGTATTTTTTTGCCATAATTAATAACTTGCTAGTCGCTTTATCAAAACGCCTAGCTGCTTCTGAAAAGTTGAACAGTGTTTTTGGGTTTCTACGTCGGTTGCAACTATCCACCCGTGATGAAATTGTAAAAAACTCCTTAAACCTTGTCAAAATATATCCAAAAGCTTAGAACTGAGCCTTTTTGAAGAATTGTTGTAGTTTACTGAGCTTCTAAAATCCCGTCTTTCTTCAAATATTAGCAACACTGATGTTTCAGTTGAATTGCAGTTTTATCAATTGCTTTTAGAAAATTCTTCGGATGTTTGCTTTCCTCACTTGGACATAGCGTTGGGAATATATTTATCCATGATAGTCACGAACTGCAGTGCCGAGCGCTCTTTTTCAAAACTTAAGAGAATCAAAAATGAACTCCGGACCTCCATGGGCAAACAACGGTTAAACTATCTTTCTCTAATCAACATTGAAAACCAGCTAATGCATAAAATAGATATTAAACAAATAATTCGCAAATTTACTCATCAGAAATCCAGAAAAAGTATTGTGTAAAAATAAAGCTAAAGTCAAGTAATGTCCATGGAATAAAACAATGAGAGCAAAAACAGTCATTTAGATTTTGCTGTAAAATGGTAACAATTTTGTTTGTGAAAAGTTTCTGCGCAGTGTCTAGGCCAATAAATGGAATTGTCCTCCGGACAATTTCATATTTGGACAGGTATTACATTTTACAACATGATGTATTTTCTCCGAAAAAATAATAATGCAATTTTCATTGTTATTTAACAAAAATAATGTTTAATTATCCTCCGGACCTGCAAAAATTATGGCCCCGCAGAAATTTTGCTACGGGCCCCGCACCAGCTTAATCCGGCACTGGGTATTCTGCTGTGACTTTAGAAGCTTGCAGTATTTTTGAGTTTGTCTCTTGCGAAGTAGAATATCTCGTTTACATCCTGTCTCAAACATATTCTCAAAGCTCTGAACCTTCTTCATTGAACCTTGAGATTTCGCACGACATTCTGCTGTAGCAGTTCTTCCGTTCTTCGAAGGTGCGATGACTATACCACTATCTTCAAATTTAAACAAAATTCGTTTCATGTGCAGGTGCTAACATATGTAGTATTACCATGGTCTTCTTTTTTTTGACCACAGCTGCTATATCATATTTTATTTTTGCTGATTTGGAAAAAAATGAAATAAATGATTGATTGAAAAAAAAGAGTAAAACTCTTGAGGGAAATACCAACCAAATTATAGAAATTCTCGCAAAAATCTTGAGCACACGCGATCAGTGAAGATAGCGAAGTACTATTTTTGAACGCAAGCTTGTTGCAGAGGGCAAAGCAATGCACA
Source organism: Trididemnum clinides (assembly GCA_963675345.1). Taxonomy (NCBI): domain Eukaryota; kingdom Metazoa; phylum Chordata; class Ascidiacea; order Aplousobranchia; family Didemnidae; genus Trididemnum; species Trididemnum clinides. The sequence continues at coordinate 37,632,333 of OY776286.1, forward strand.
TTGCACATATCAGGCTTGTTGTGCTACATTTTCTTTTCTACATTTGCATATGCTTTATAGGGTTTTTCGTTGATGAAGCTCCGTCAAATGACATAACCACCATTTTTTGGCTATCCATGTTGCATCGTATCAACAAGTACTTTAAATATTTTAAAAAAGCTTCCAATAAAAGGCCATCTATTCAAGGAAAAATTGTCGTTTATATGCTAGTTGTCCTGGCAGAGGCGAACAGTCAAACAGAACTACTCTGTTTTGGAAATGTTCGTTGCTTCATTGCTAATGATGGAATAAAATAACGAATATGTCATCGAGAAGTTGTCGTCTTGCTTATAACACATGCTTTCTTCCTGCTCAGTGATGATTTCATGAGAAAAAATACTTTGAGGAGAAATTACAGGCCTGCTTCCGGTTTTGCTTTGACCGTACTGAGTTTCGTTAAGTTTGATTGATCATCAGTTTTACACCGAATTGCAAGACCTTGCGGAAGTAAAAACTTCATTATGCCTTGATGAAAAAGAAATTCCGGTGGTCAAAGATCTTGTAGCTTTTTTAACGATTGTCTAGTGAACGTTTATGGCTTTACTGATGTAAACAAGCTTTGAATTCCTTGCTGCGTTCTTACAACATCTGTTCCCAGCGCGGTCAAATAGCCTTTCCCTCCATTTCTTTCAGTTTTTAAATCCATCGGCGTTAACGCTTTAAACGAAAAGGGCGAGCCATTAGGATGTACATAATATATATAAACTGTGCAGAAGGCGGATCCCCTTTTCGATGATTAAACAACCACTCGTATGGAAAGCAGCATTTTCCTCTCTGACTTTCTGGATAACTGCAGTAAATCTGGTCTCTTTAACCTAGCAATTATCTGCTCAAAGGTGCTAACGCAGTTATCTTGGGTAGTAATATCAGATGTAAACGATTTCCAAGCTGATATTGCCAGAAAGTTCAATCTTCTTTGATGAAGTAATTTGGGCATTTTCATGCATATTGGCTGGCTGGCTAAACTTGACCTGGCTAGCTAAATCTGCTATATTGACCTGGCTGGCTAAATCTGTTGCGAACAAGATTGGAACACATCCGAAAAAACTGTTTAACTTTGTTTGTCTGAACTTGATGATGGTTCTGCGAGCTCTTTTTAAGTAATAGCTACAGGGAATATTGGACTCTTTTGCCTCCTGTTGCGTCCTTAACAAATAACGAAGCAACAAATAAATTTGGAGGCAGGGATGGTGAGTCTTAATTTTTGCTTAAGGTGATGAAGCTTGCTCTTTTATTTCTTAGTGAAACGCAAAAGCTACCGGCACTGGCTGAATTATTACTACTTTGGTCTTTATATGACATGAATTTTTCTTTTTGTTAGCACAAGACAGGCCTGCGCAACACATGGCTTCCAAGCCGCATGCAGCCCGCCAGATTCTCAACAAAAATTGGCCTCTGAAAAAACAAAAGAAAATGAATTTTCAATGAGTCGAAAACGGAACAATAAGCTCTTTGAAAAGATAAATTTCTAAAAAAAACGTCTTACTTTTGTTTTGAGACTACAATGAGCGAAAAATTTGATCTCCACCAAAAATAAATACTTATGTTTGTGTCAAGAGTAAGATGGGCAAAACAACCTCTATGAAAAAGTTGATCCCTTCCCTCAAAAAGGTATTCATGTTTGTTTCAAGATTAAAAGTTGAAGAATCGACGAAAAAATTTTGCTTAATATGATCCCTTTGGCTATTTTGGGTTGTGCAGGCGTGGGTTAGGCGTAGCTAGGGAAATGGATAGTAAAATAGTCCAAGGAGCCATTCCTCCTCGAATTTCATAAACCTAATCCTGATATTAATATCAAGCTAGTTTTGAAGACAAAGGCTAGATATTAGCACGAATTGTTTCGTTTTCTTTGGTTTTTTCTCAAACTTTGAGGCTTCTTTAACACTATGTCAAATATTTATCATCAGAAACAAAATTACTCAATTGATTTGTATGAAAGTCATTAATAAGTTACTACCCAAACTATTTTATCCAACTTAAGAAGTGAAATTAAGGCAACCTGAAAATAAAATTGCTATAATTTAATTCTGATCAAGCTTTCTTAAACTAACAAATTTCTTAACAATTCTTTCCTCAATTTTATCATACTTTCACCCTTGCAACAACTTGATTCAATCGATTGGTAGCGCTTCTGTTGTACAAAGTTTATAACTATTGTTTAGTTTATAGACTATTATAAATATTACAATAATAGAACAGCTTCAGTACAAACTAGGGCAGCGAACTCTAATTCAAAAAACTCGGTCTTAGTTGCCGAACTCGAACTTAAACTTGAATTTGAAAAACAAAAATTCCTGAATTCGAAAAAACATGGATCAATTTCGAATTTATTAATTGAGTAATTTTGAAAGAGAAATGATAAATAATATTTACAGTGACTTAGGTCTTAAGACCGTTTTTTTAAGGTCGAGGTTTTAATCTAACCCAAAGCTGAGAGCTCGAACTCGATAAACTCGGTCTTTTTTTCGCAACTCGAACTTGAACGCGAATAAAAATTTACCGTATCGAGTTGGCAACCCTGGTACAAACCCGCTTTCAAATTAGCTGCAACAGAAGTGATAAAACTCATCAAACACTTCGAGTGCAAAAAGATAGGGCAGGCCTACCTTAGGTATAATGTGGTTCTAACACAAATACTTCAACCAGGATGGAAAATTGTCTTGCATTGAGCATTGAATTCTTGATTCATTGATTACGTCAATAGTCAGCGACACCGGTGACGTTCTGAGAATTCACAACACCTCGTGAGGCTTTGAAAAGTGTTGTCTTAAGGCAGAAAATAGCACTCCCACATTCAAAAATTTTACCCAAAATCCAATTTTACATCAAAAATATTTAATCTGAATTGATTGCTTTGTCGGGTTGCTATAAACCGCGTCATGTGGGCAAGAACGCTTCCTTCAGCAACGTCACTGAGTATCATTCTTATTCGGTTAAATTTAAAAAATAGTTTGGTTTGCTACTTCATTTATTCTCTCGAATAGCAGAAAAGCCACAGCGACGCATGCCAACGAATAAGAAAATTGTCCAAGTTGCAGCATTTTGTTTGAACTGCTTCATTTTAGCCCAAGTCCAATGACACTGTTAACGAAACATTTTCTCAAGTGTTGAAGACATTTCAACCTTATTTGATCATTGTGAACCGCTGAGTCCAAACATGACATTAATTTCTTCGAATTGGCTCTGGTTAAGGAGATGCTGCCTTTTTTTTAAAGACCGCTTTTTGAAGCTCGTCAAGCAGACAAAATCATTGCCCCGTGTCATTTTCAAGGACAAAACAACTCAGTCATATGCGGTTCAAGAGCACGACCTTTCAAACATCATCTCTCTCAAAACGCTTCCACGGCAAATCTAAACACGTTGCTATTCTTCTCGATGAAGAAAATGTTGCTCTCATGAGGTTAAGAAGGAGATTTTTATCTTGATTAATGGAAAGAATACTCTCAGAACAAGTTTTCTGGGATAAATCTGTGAATGACGTAGTTTCTATACAAGTTGTACACAAATTTCTGAGGGATGGGGCAGGCTGTAGCCATGAGGGAAGTGGTCGATGCCTTTCCCAAAATAACTTTGCTCCCTCCTGGAAAAAGCATGTCAACAACACTTTCTGGAGGACAATGTAAAAGTAGATTGCGAGGGGTGCGAACTTTCTACTTACCAGGCTATAGAGACCACTTGGAAACTTGGCCAAATCTACCACTAATTTATCTGTATCTTTGCTTATACATCTAAGAAAGTTTATTTCCCTTTCCCCTTGAGAGTTTGTTGCTCCCATGAGATAGCGGTGTGACTTTGACCTGACAACCACCCTTGAATGAGGGATTAAATTCCACCAATCCTTTTTTAAATTCAACCTATACTTTTGTTTTAACTCCGCCTTGGTAACACCTTTTATTACAATTTATTATTGGTAGAGAACAAAAGCATGATTTCCTTGAAATAGTAAAACCTTAAAATGTTATCTTTTGTGTGGATTATCATTTTTATTGAGTAGTTAAACTTGTCTAGGTAGTAGTGTAAATAGTACCGTAATTACATGTCTACTTGTATTTGTATTGTGTAAGTTCATTAATTTTTCTTTTTGTGATGACTTTTGTTGCAACAACTCCAGCACGACGTTATTTGTTTCGAGCAAAGTTACAAGTCGCTTCTATTATCTCGAGTTATGTTTCAGCTCTGTAACAAAGTGAAAGTACATCTGAATGTTTTCTATCTAAGCATACTACAGTGCATCAGTGACAAAGCAAGACATTAGCAGAATAACAACGGTTTGTTATCTGCTGTTTGTGAAAAATAAATTAACAAATAACACAAGTATTGGTAAACAGCAATTCTAGGAGTAAAATTTTTGGTGAGGTTACTAGACTTCAGATAGTATAGAGCAGACCTAGAGGAGTGTATCAAGTTCATGACAGAAGGAAAAGGGCTGTAATGTCTATAGAAGAAAATATAAATATTAATTGGCTTATTTAAATTCAATGACATTTGACACTTCGCTTGGCTCAAGGTAATAGTTTTTCCACGTTTCAGAAGCTCTGAAACATTCAATTTTTAGTTTTATGGGTATGAATAATGACGACAAATGCATGCCTCTGTTACATCATGTTACTGCTTTGTTATTTAACACTACCAGCTGCTCCAACTGATCAAGCTTATAGCGAAGGAGCCATTGGAACGGATATTGTTCGAAGATGCGTGGATTTGATAACATATTCAGGTATGTTGTAGGTTGAGGTGTTACCGTAGTCTATTCAGGAGAAGGAGAGAGAAGTTTTACCAATAGTCAAATGAAAAACATCTGTGAGTGAATAGGTCTTTCCTTTTAGGATCAGATGTTCTTTGTAGTATTTTTCTTCCATACATCACGATTATTTAAGAAATAAGGCTGGCATTTTTCAGGTCAAAATTTACTCTGCTTCCTTCGCTTTTAGGTATTTTTCCTTACGACGAAGAGATGGTGCGACGGATTGCTTACGTAGAAACACGTGATGGAGCGACGTTTACATCAGGTTCTGGTGGTATGTGGCAGGTAACAACAGTTAAAAAAAAGCATCAAAAGCATCAGGCCTTTTCACAGGGATGAGCGTTGTGCAGAGTGAGCGAAAGACCCTCATTTTTTCAAATTCCTTCAAAGTGATTCTTTTCTGAAGGACAGGTTGTTACGCACTTGTAACAGCCTCCATTGCCATTTCACTCCAGACTATCTTAACTTACCTCATTTTAAACTCTTTTATCCGTTTGGGAGAGTTTCGGAGTGCCTTACCGTCCCCATCTGCTGTTCGTAACTTAATTGATTTCTTGTTCAAATCATGGCTTTTGCATCAAGTTGCTGCAAGTTTATTTGACTATTACATCATAAACAAATAACACGAAATAGAATTGTTGTTCAATTAGCCATGGGTTGAAATTTGGATGTCTTCATGAAATGTTGAAGAAACTTTGAAGAAATGTTGCGAACTTTGATGAAATGTTGTGAAGCTAATTTTTCTTCTGTAGGTATTGCCAACAGTTTTTCATGATATAAAGTCTGAGAATTGGAATGTGACGACTTTGTATTGGCGGATTCAACAACATTTTAATATTAAATGGGACGAGGTCAATTATGTAGATCTTGACATCCCTATTTATTCAGCCCTGGCTGTAAGATTGGCTCTAGCCTATTTTGAACGTTCAAGCGGTGCTCCATTATCTTCTTCAATTACGTTTCAGGTATAATTGTTTATCTTGTTGTCGCATCACAATGGCGTAAATTATGACGTCACATTTGTTGTATTATTTCAGTACAATGTGTGGAATTATTTCTTGAAAGGAGATAGTTCAACCATAGGTCACAATGAATTTACGGAGCTGGTCAACAATCTCCCGTCAGGTATACATGTCATTGTTTTTAGCGCCGCTATTAAGCACATAGGCGGTCTTAACCGCCTTGAAACCTCTGTAACATATGACGTCAAAAAGGCAACTTTTTCTAGCGAAATCACTGCTGAAAAACTAAAGGCGTGAAGTTGAAATCTCAAAGCCTGCTTTCTATTGCGTTGTAGTGCCTTTCGGAAAGGTATTTTACTTCGAATTTTAGTGTTACTTATGTAATTTCAATTGTTGGGCTACTGTAACTAAACTGAAGTCATATCGGTAGTCCCACATGACGGCGTTGATGGCAGAACTTTTCGGAAGCAGTGGTTCTGCACTACGACTCCCTTGTGGGTTCAATGCCATTGGGAATTCTACGTTGCTATCTTAAAAAAGGCACTCAATTACAATTTTCCCTACTTGCTCGCGGTGTCTGTGGTAGAAATGCATTTTAGCACCCGTAGGCTACTAGAAGCTTCTAAGCGGATTTAAAACGAGAAGGTTGTTCGGTGGACGGAAAATAAAAATGCTGCATTGTTACAGCGTCCTTATGTCTTTCAATTTATCGAGACATTATTTTACTGGTTGACCGATCGGCGGAATCGGTTCCGGATCCGAATTTTGACTTTGTAAAATCCTTTTTAAATGATGTAGTGGATTACTTCAATATTTCCTCAACTAGAACGAGAATTGGAGTTATTCAATATGCAGTCAATTCACAGGTATTAGATTAGAGTTTATTCTTTTCTATTTTTCTCTCATGTATTAAAGAAATAATTTGATCTTCACGTGGTTTACGACGTTGGTGTACAGGTTGCGTTTTGACAAGTGGTTTCCAACCTTTTTAATATGTCGCCTCCTCTGCCCTATTTGAAGTTATTCCTACCTTCTTTGCACTTAGAATATTTGCAACACAGCAAACACACATCAAAAAAATTAAATTACTTTATGTTTTATGTCAATAGGAACATTGTTATTGCAATCTACGTAAAAATAAGAAAATTTTTGATATGGTGTTCAACCAGCGGGTAAGCTGGTGCGTCAATAATTAAGACTAAAGCAAGATAGATTAATTGTATTTTTACATCTTTTCTAGATTCTTTTGGATTTAAACGAAGAGATGTCTTTGTCCGCCGTCCAATCAGCCATCACAAATATGCAAGCAGTTAGTTCTTCGTTCGCTTACACTGGATTGAACCTAGGACAAGCAATTTCACGGTTTGACCCCTCACTTGGGGGGCGCGAAGCAGATAGCGCAGTGGCAAGGGTAAGCAGCAGTTGCATTACCAGAGGATGGCGACCCGCCTCGAGTGGCATAATTTTTGAGAGTTACACTCTTCGTATGTGCCCCGAGTGCTGGACACTCTAGTGACACCACTGGCAAACGGAACAAACAACTAAAAGTTGGCTACTGTGCAAGGTTATTCTTGAGTGGTAAACGTTGAAATTCGATCATTACTACAATATCTCACGCACAATTTTTTGCCAATACTTTCGTCCCCATTTGAAAGCTAATAATTGTTTTTGGATATCAACTTCTGTTCAGTTCGTTTTGGTCTTCATTTTGTAGTTAATAACCCTTTTTGAGATCACGTTTGTACAAAACAAGGGGATGAGAAAAAATTATGGAATGGTCTGAATATATATAAAATGGTCGGGAAACGTACATTAAGGTAACTTTGAAAATCATTTTGCTCACTTTTTTAACTCAGTTGTTGGTTTCATGAGTTAGCTTGCTGAAAAAAATCAAACGATTTCAGACATATCAACCGAATCAGTTAAATATTTAATCAAAAAACTAAACCCAAGAATTGCTGAGATTGATTTTTTTACTTGTGCTTAGTTTTCAATAAATTTCTTCTCTTCTTAAATTGAAGCGAACGATTTTATCTGTCTTGTGGCTTAAATATTTACACAAAAAGAAAAACTGTCATTTGCACCCGGCTAGTTTCCATTATTTTGAGATTAATTCTAACACATTAATACTTTCCACGTAAAGGTATTGTGTGGTAAAAGTTTACTGATTAGCATTGGTATATTTTCTAATATTTTATATTTCATGTTTTAGCTGGTTGTCTTAGTAACTCACTCTCAAAGCACCGATAATATCACATCTCAAGTTGAACTTGCAAACTCTAACGGCATTGGCATTATCGTCATCGGCATCGGTAGTGATGTAACTGAGGTAAGAACCACTTCACTGGAAGGATTTTAATCACAGAATCAACATTAATTTTTTTTCAATTTCAAGAAAGCAATTCTAAAAGTTCTTTCCCGCAATCACTTTTTTTGATCTTAACTTTTGTCCATCTTGGCTTTGGTGTAAAGCAAAAATGTAAGAGGCATTTTTACAGCATTTTGCTTCGTACCAAATACAAAATGAAATTAACCTGCTTACATAAGTACTTTTAGTGCCGATTTCTGGCCGGTGGAATTTTGTGTGCGTGGCTCAGGTGAAGTTGGGTAATATCTTTTAGCCCTTATGTTGCGATCGTTTAAAGAAAACAAGTGAACAAGTTGGGTATTATTAGTTTGGACAAAAAATGGTGAAGCTGTTGTTTTGTGGGTTCCTTTTGTGATTTCCAACTTATTGGCGCACATCTGGCTCATAACCTAACTTAAAAATTTTACTCCAAACCAAACTTTTGGTAAAAATTATACTTCCAGAACAAAGAATCGAAGTTTTTTAAGGATAATTAGGACAATGTCATGAGGGCTTGAGGCTCACAGCTTCGGCACCTTTAGTTATTTGAGCGATTTCGTTTATCAAGGCAGAACCCGCATTTGGTTAACAGTAGCAGTTACGTCCCAGCAAACTTTAGAATTCTCTTCCAACAAACATGTAAAATAGTTTACCGATGCTGTTGCTGGCAGAGCAAAAAGCATTGAAGTGTGTAAAATTTTAACCATTTTCATTTAGCCTCATCTTGATGAAATAGTTGGAAGCAAAAGCGAAAATAAATTTCAAGTTTCTCTGTATTCGGATCTTACTACAATCATATTAAATGCCCAACAAAAAATTTGCCAAGGTAGGTTTATTTTTTTGTATATCAGGCGGCTCTGCCGGCGTTGGCCGCGGGGCCCTTCATCAGTAATGTCGAGATTAGCAATAACAATTCAGCCAACCAAGCCGGCTTCACCCAATGGATAGTGGAAAAAATAGTAATAAAAAGTTTGTTTTTGACATAGCCCAAACTCATTTTGAAACAAAACAATCGTTTTTTGAAAAGAAATTGATAAAAAGACATTATGGGGTGTTGCACATAACCACTACATGTCTCCCAAGTTTCTCGATCCCATGTCAACGTCTTATTTACCTAGTTTTCACCACAGACGTCCTTGAACTTAACTAACTTTTATCAGTATATTGAGCAAGTGCTTGCATTGAAAGCATATTAAAGTTTTCGAAAGTCGCCAAAGTGATTGACAAGTATTTTTGGGATAAAGCTATTAAGTATTGGGCTCACTTCTTACTACTTTTTCGTAATTCTTGGCGTATTTGTATGGGCTAACGCCTCTGGCTTGGAGCATGTTGCTTGGTTGTGGCATAAACGGACAAAAAGCAAAATATATCAAATACTCGCGGTGAAGTTAATACAATAGCTGCACCCCCATTAGTAATGCCGAGGTTAAGAATATCGGTTAAGCCGGCTTCATCCAATTGATATTTGTAAGAACAGTAATAAAAGGTTAATGTGTAGTTGGCATAGTCAATTCTTGTTGTAAAATCTAAAGTAGCCTACCATTTTTTTAATGGAAATCGGTTAAGTCTGCAAAAACATTACTGGGGGTTGCCCAGAGCCGCTATATTTCTCCCAAAGTTTCTAGAGGTTTAGGTTACATCTTGCTTGCCTTGTTTGTTACTTAGGAAGTGGATTCGCTTACAATTCAAAAGCCAACGATTTCAAAAAGTTTTGTTTGTTACTTTTATGAAGTTCATCAAAGCATAATTTAAATGTTGTGGGGTAGAAGTAACGCCAAAGTAATTAATATATGTATTTTCAGGAATAGTCTTTCAAATCTTAGGACCACTATTTACGTCTTTTTCGGTATTACATGTCCATTTGTACGACCTAAAGCCTGTGGCTGCGCACATGTTGCTTGGCCCTGGCATAAACGCAACCATGCAAAGACCAAACTAACCCAAAGTGAAGCACAGTTAAGTTTTTACAATAGCAGTGCCTCATCAGTAATGTCAAAATAAAAACATTAAATCATCGCGCTGCGTCGATTTCATCCAACTGCAGAAGGAACTACTTCAACATGTAGATGATAGGTTGCTTGATACTAATATTTCGTTGCAAGAAATAAAACGAGATCATCTGTACCTCCATCTTTTTGCAAGGGCATCACCAATTGTTTTGCTTGAAGTAAGGTATTTTTGAAATGCTTAGAGACATGATTTTTTGATGAAGATTATCAAAAATTGTCATAGATACTATCAAAGAGCTATGCTTTGGAAAAGAATAGTAAAAATGTATCAAAGAACTAAGCTTCTCTGTAAATTGCAATTTTGTGAAGTTCATCCACCAAAATTTTGAGTGTTGTGATTGATAGGTTGCATTTCAAAATTTTTAGAGACATCATTTTTGATGAATATTTTTGAAAATTTAGATAGTATCACAAAGAACAACGTTTTTGAGGAAAAACACTCAAAATGTACCAAAAAGAAGTAATTTTATCTAAAAACTGCGAGTTTCTTAGGTCTAGTAGGAAAAATGTTCAACTAAAAATGAAACAGAAAATAAGGCAGCCAATTGTAGATCAGTCATTATAAATTAATCCTTTGATGTCACTATTAGTGTTACATATTGCTGAAAAGCAAATTTCCTGAGCTTTCAAATGACACTAAATGTTAGTAACTAATCATAATCATTACGTATCTAAGCAACGGTTTTTACTTAGCTTTTCACTTTTTTGGGTTAATAAAAAGTTATACTACAGGTGTCGAAGTTCAATTTTTGTAAAATAAAATAAGTTGTAAAGGAAGATGTTATGTACTAACAGAATTTGTCTTGAAATACCCTTCAATTTGTAAAAAAAGTTTGAAAATTGATTGAGAAGTTATGTCACAAATGAGGTTTTGATAATTTGGTTTTGTAAAAGATTTTGCAATTTTTGAAAAATCATAATATGACGATCTCTGGCAGGGAAAATCTATGTTAATCGTACCAAACAGCAATATGACATCATAGGTAGAGTTTGAAGCGTGTAGAAAAAAGCCAAGAAGCATGCTTAGAAAGCTTAAAATGCTTAAGTGAAGAATTTGTTATTGCATCGACAATTGAGCTTTAATTGTAGTAAAGTTTTTACCAAAAGCATCTTGCTGAGATTTGCCAAAAAAGCTGTTAATCGCGTTTCTACGATCAGTAGTTTTTTAGAATATGAAAAACAAATTGGGCAATTAATCGTCTAATATGACGTCATGTAATATCCTAAAAACGTGAATTTGTTGACGCTGGTAAGTTGGGTACTGGCTTTTGTTGAAGTCAAAAGCCACTTTTTCCGGTCCAAAAATGCAAGTTTTAAAAAACTACCTTTGATTGCGACGTCATCATGACTTCACGAACTCTTTCATGCCAAGTTTGATGTCTGTACATCCAGTAGTTTTGGAAAAATTAAAACACACACACTCATAGAATTGTGCTTAATAGGATAGATTGCTAAAATTGTCATGTTGCCAACAATGGGGGCACGGGCCATGAGGTAAACACTTACAAAATTTCTTCAAGAGTAAAGACCTAGTGACAAACGCAAAATTTAAGAAAATGTGTGAAGTCAGCGGGTTGTTAGCAAATCAATACAAGTGGAAGCAAATTTTATCTGGCAGTCGTTGGTGGATTTTTGATCAAAATTGTGATAATTTTAAAAAATGTTTACAGAATAACAAATTATCTCAAAAACAGATCTATACTCTACACCTTCAATTTGAAAATTTTTTACAGATTTGAATGGAACATCAGCCCTCCTTCTTTCGTTGCTCCGCTTATGTATATATCTAAGCTACAACTTATTTAATAAAAAATGGTTTTGTTTTGAACTAAATGATAGCAAAAAATCATTGAAGTCAAACGAAGAATGCTTTGTAGGTTAAAAATTAATAAATCCATAAAGCACATGCGCCCTGCCCAAAATTGTGTTTAAGTCGATATCATAAACGCCATTGTACAAGATTTTGAGTTTTATAATCTAAAAAACTTCAAACAACATTTTTTAAGCATTTTGAGTGATTTGTTTCCCAACAAATAAATTACATAGCATACCCACGAAGCAAAACAATGACCACGTTCACTGACGTTGTTCCTCTTTTTGAACCGATGACAGTAATATTTTCATTGGTTTGCAGAACAAATTCTTGTGGCAGGAGACAAAACGATTGGCGGAAATCTTGAACCTGGTGAGACAGCTACTTTTGCGATTTCAACTCCGCCTGAAGGAAAGAATTTAACTCTTTCGACATCTGAAGGAACGGTGTCAAATTTCTTTTCTAAGACATTGCCTACACCCAGCGTAGTGGCACATGATTACAGGTTTTTTTCATAATTAAATAACTATGCATCGCAATGATCTCGTCACTGCTAATAGAATCAACATTTGTCTGCTAATATTCTCCGATGGCTCAGAAAACATAGAAATTCTTTTCCTTGCTACAACAGAAAATTCGGTTACTAGCAAAAAAAAAGATAATTATAGGATTGTTTATATAGCAACATACAATGTGTCATCTTGATCCTACATTTGTTTAGATGAAAAATGGAAGAAGAGAAAGGAGAGGGCTGAAATTTTTATAAAAGATCTGATACGTATTTTCTTTGCAGAATGAATGTAGATATCCCTAATATTCCAGTATATTGGAAATATGTTCCTGCTGCTGGCGAAACCACATTGTATTCAACTGTCCAAGCAACATCTTCAGTGACTGCTAGGTTTTTGTTCGTGATTGGAGATCGAAGTGGTAAGTAATGCTACTAGTTACTCGTACAGTGGGGTTGTCGGGGTGGGGAAGGTGGCACTGTAGGGAAACTTTTTGGTTGCCTACTTGTTTCTACCAGCAACGGTCATTTCTAATTGCTAGTAGAATAGTTTTAAAAATTTCGAGCAATACTTTTCGATTCTGCCCCTAGGCACCACTCATACACTAGTTGGATTGCCCTTGCGCCTGAGCTGGCTGTGATGGAAATGTTGAACTTCAAGCAACCCTGTACTGACTATAGGAAAACAACTTTTCAAAATTCTTTTTTGACGCAGATGAGAGTGCAGTTGACATGTACAGCATGGTATCAATTTGTACCACACACTTTTGAAATGTAATTTTAAGTATTTTTATTTCCGCAAAAAGTTGCAATAGAAAAACCATTGACTACAATTTCTTGACTGATTATTTTGGTTGTGGGTGGGAATCCCACCCCAGCTGTGTTTTTAACAATTTGAAAGGTATAAGGTCTAGGGTTGATCCAAGAATTATGAATTTTCTGGATATTGTAGCACGTGACACTGAAAAATTTTGATCTTTTTCATAACTAAGCATATCGTTGGACAGTTAATCAATGGCTGCTTGTAGCTAGTGAAGCTTTAGCAAATTGCATCACTTGAGGAAGGCAGTGGCATTATTGGCACCATCGTATACAATTGCCATGATGCTGAGAAACAGACAACCAAATAATGAATGAGCAAATTTTATAATTACATTTTTGATTGGTAAACTCAAGAAATCAATGGTCTCAATAAGCGACTGTCGCGTTTTAATAAAAATATAGAATTTTCGGTTCTATCTCAATCTTAAATTTTTTTAAAATTGAGGCAACGTATAATAATCGCTCGGATAATTAAGTCTGACTGCAACTTAATAAAACTTGGAAAAGATTGGCTTCCACTTAAAAAGCACCTCAAACCACGTTAAGAACAGAATAATGTATTCGCAGAAATAATACTTCACGACTTCAAGCTTCTTCGCTCAATGATCTCAGAACTAATCACTTTACTACACAATCAGGAAACCGCCAAAACTACTTCCACCGATAACTGTTCAATACTCGCCACGTCCACAGAATCCACAATAAAATGTCACAAAAAAAACAATATCCTTCGCCTTATATATAAATCGAAAAAACAATCCAGAAAACGCTAGAACGAAATCACGTGAAAAAAGAAAAAAAGCCTTATTAGTTATGTAATCGGTTAACAAAATTCTTCGAAGAAGCTGGAATCCCTAGATCAGTCTGGAATATTATTATGTCATAAAGAATTGCGACGTAATAAAGGCGTACTTACAGCGAATTCAATTGGGAGGAAAAAAGGTCTTTTTTTTTCAAATCAGTAGCCGAGCGAACAAATAATGCAGCACTTTACAGATATATAAAAACTACGCTTACAAGGCAAATTTTCTTATTCGTGGCAGTGACGTTATTTACTGACATATCTTGTATTCTCTGTCACAGGCAGTCACTTTTTCATCTCAGTTTTAACAGATAATGCGGCCATGATTTTTCTTAAAATATAAATATTTCGCTTTGCTGCAACAATACTGTATCCCTATCAACGTGACCTAACAATAATGGGTCGCCTCAGTAGTCTGTATCACGTCACACTGTAATTAAATTTAATGTAAAAATACCAATAATGAAGTTTCAAACGATTGCATCCTACAATTTACTAATTGGAAATATTTAAAAGTAATGGCTTACTTAATGAAGTTTGTGGACTTAGGTAGGTTCTATTGATGGGTATCGCGAGACGTGGTTTGGTTATCGGGCCATTTGTCGTGCGCCTCTGCGTTAGCATATAATTAAAAATAGCCTACTAATGTCAGCTTACGTTTTCTGACAAGATAACAGAAAGAAAAGTATTCTAACGTTTGCTTGCGGAGGGAGCGAGTAAAAAGTGGCTAATTCAGCTATTTTAGGTTTCTTGCAGCACGTACTGCAGTGAAATACAGACTGATAGCGCGACACGACTAACTGTGCAAGATTTTGATCGAGAGACTACTACAGTGCACAGAGTACTACAATGCATGCGGCATGGCAAGGCGGAACCGCTGTTTGCTTTCAAGCTTACGCATACTGTTTAAAAACAACTGGCACTGATCGCTACTGTGTGTGGGCTTACGGGTGGCAGCCGATTGGAAGGTTGTCTCTTCGCGGTCATCAAAGATCTCCGTTCACCTTTAATTCAATAAGCAGAATATCTTTTCCTTATTTGTCCAGGATCGCTGAGAGAACAGTTCGAGCCGGGTACCAACATTAACTGCGGGCCCCCTTCAACAAGAATCTGGTAAACTCGAGTTGCCGGGTTTTATCCAACTACAAATGGTTGAGTCTTTGACATAATTGCTCAGAAATTACTTTTCTTTCTGCGCTTTTTTTCTTTTTTAGCTCCACTCTGATACAAATAAGACATTGCTGTCTTCCTACTTCGCTATTCAAATAATCAAATTTCGATATGTGGGGTAATAAATCAAGCACAGTTATAATACCAAGTCTATTGAATAATATAAGGCTAAAAGTTAGTAAAAAAATAAAATGTAAACAACATGCAATGCATCATCAGTCACCAGTAATTGGTAGATAAAATGCAATCTTCCTGTTTAATAGAGATAAAACAAAACAGGATTGATATGAAAGGATTTTGTAAAATCTGACCACAAACAAACTGATTGATCCATATGGGATATCTGGGCTTAGGATTTAGGGGTTTGAGGCTAGAAATCATGTTATGTTTAGGAGGTTATGAGCTTTCAGAGTTACAGGAACCAGATTTTGTTTTTGTGGCCACGGGGCCAGGAAGTATTTTGAGCGGCCCGAATTTTTTCAAAAAAGGAGTATCTAAGCAAATGTCTTGTGGCCAAAATGAAGAAACCATTGGTCACCTTGTCACAAAAATTATTAGATAGGTTATACAATTGTTAACAGAAAAAATAGAAAGCTCAGGCCTAAATTTATTGTTAGGAAGTGGCTATTTTGCCGTCCACAGCATTTTACCCTGGGTGGATATTTTGCCGTAACTATTCGTGTGTTTGTATAGCTATAATTGCTACAGTTATGAAAGTGATGATGTGGCACGTGAGTAGAGCAACTACCGTACCTTGAAATGCAATGGTGGTTACAGGTTTGAATCTTGGCTGGCAGGGCACTTAGACATATGCAGTATACACTAGAGCAGTGGTTCTTTTTTTGCAATGGAACCCTTTTACATTATTGGTAACATAACGTAACCCTTATTTAAAACAATACTTGCTACAATATAAGAAATGTTTTATTTGACAAAGTTTATGTCACAAATACCTATTTTTTGGAGATGGTCTGCCTTTGGACGTACAATCTAGGGATGTATTCGCAAGATTAGCTGCAATGTTCGGAATTCATTACGAATGTAGCTTTACAGAACCCCTGATCTTGTATCGTGATGTTGTATTTGACGCAATTGATGTCATTAAGATCTTTTTTTCTGGAGATAGACTGCCTTTCGACATGCAATCTTGGGATATATTCGCAAGATTGGCAGCTATGTTTAGAATTCACTGCAGAAGTCTTTGCGAATGCAGCTTTACCGAAACCCTGACCTTGCTTCATGGAAACCAAGAGTTTTGCAGAACTCACTTTGAGAACTCACTTTACCGCACTTGAGGGGGCCCGCTATATGAATGTACGGGGTAGTGTACAGTGTGGGGAGAAAATGTTTTATTTCATTAGAATTGACCAATTAGAAACGATTAAAACTCACTCACTCAACACGTGATTACAAGTGACTAATCACGAATATCTCACGGAAAAATAGCTTCCAAGGGTAAAATGCTATTGACGGCAAAATAGCCACTCATTTATTGTTAACATTGCACACGACATTTTCAAAAATCCAGGCCCGGTACCAGAGGTACTCCCTCAAACCCTTGTCAACGCTTCTGCATTTATCATTGTTGTTGTTACAGATACAACCACCACCACCACTACCACCACCACCATAAGCACCCCAATTGTTGCCACTGTAACTCAACCTTCTTTAAGTGATGGTGAGATCGCTGGCATTGTCTTCGCTCTTCTTATTTTCGTTTGCGGGATTCTCATCGCTCTAATTTACTACTGGTTCTGCAGAATCAATCCGCTTGGAAGTGTAAAATTTGTAGAAGTTAGTTTTAAGTTTTGTTTGTGTTGAGATTACTAACTTACAAGTAGAATGCGTATTTTGAAGTTGAAATTGGCAAATTGTTGTTGTTTCGTGACCCCTTAGGCGGGATAGAGACTGAGAGAGTTGAAGGAATTACTAAAAATGAATAACGCAGGGAAATGAATTGTATTCCATTGCACGAATGTTTGGGAAAGCAGCTCTATAATTAAGGACGCAACAAAGGACTTGCTCAAGGGGAATGAATTCTCTTTTTCACCCTTATAATTACATCGGTTTGCCTCTAAAGAGAGTAAAAAAATTTTTTTAGAAAAATCCGACAATTATGCATCAATAATGCTATCATTGTTTTGGTTAATCTTCCTTACAAACACTGCAATTTGATAATGTTTGGCACAATAAAGTCCCCTCAGCCCACTTAGTCACTTGGCAAACGTTGGTGATGGGGTTACCAGACAACTGATAGCATTTAAGTTGGTTCGATATGATCTGTAACTTTCTCCTTGGCTGATCTTGTTTGGGTTTGCCGAAAAAAATGGATAACCTTTTCGTGTCTTGCTCTCATCCCAAGGCACAGGTGGGGTAAATACAACGACAGCAACAACACACGATTGAGTTAGTTCATGGAAAACGAGACTGTATAAAAAATGTCGTCATGTCTGAAAAGGACGTGTGTTCAAAAAGTATATTTTGTTTATTTTAAGTGAAGAAAGCTTTTTGCAACATAGCTTAGTGATTGTAAGGTTCTGACTTCAGTGATCGTATGGCTTTGGAGTTGTACGCTTGGCAAAGATATCTTAACCCTTCAAGTGCGCGGCTTTCTTTTTGCTGGTCGACCGTACAGCAAGTCGTCTCTCACGTTTTACCTACTGGAGTTAGAACAAAACATTCTCTTAGTGATTTGTTCAGTATGATTTTTTTCTGAAAATGCAAATATTAACTTGACGTCACGACTATGACGTCAATGATGATGTCATAGCTAATATTTTTTGATATTTTAGCGGTTTTCTACCACTTTTAAGCATGAGAACAACCTTTTTTTTCGGCTTATTCCCGATTAGGGATCGCCACAGCAGATACCTGAATTTTTATGACATGGCAGATGCCTTTCCTGCCAACAACCCTCTCTTTAGAGCAGTGATTCCCAACCTTTGTAATGGCCCGCACCCCTAAAATATCTTGATATGTTCTCACACCCCCATAGTATTTTAACCTGTGACGAATTCATGACATGTACCGGGCCAAGATGTGGGCCAACTTTGAAGTCTCGGCTGAAATTGCATGGGTTGATCTTTTTTTTAGATCAACACAAAAATCTGAACGACAATCTCGCAATTGTCACGACTGCATCAACAAAAGTGTATTGCATTGAAAGTTATAACTTGAAATTCAAGATAAACAAACAATCAGAAGTTATGAATGCTGAATATAGCTGACAAAAATAGTGATTTCAAGTTTTCAGAAAACTGGAAGCTTAAGAAAAACATTGAATTATTTTGATTAAAACCACAAAAGTACAATTATCAAGATACAGAGATCGAGTATGTGCATTAAACATGATGACGAGATAACTCGTCACTCCCATAATATCAAGATACCGCATCTAACGAGTACAACGTGATGAGAACTTGCCATGACGAGATATCTCGTCATACGCACTGTAAGAGCGAGTTTTCCATGACGAGATATCTCGTCATACGCACTTAACTGGTTAAGACTACTCTTCCTGTTTGGTGACTTTGATAGAATCGCACAGCGCTAGTACCATGCACTACTGCTAAGTCCTAATCGGGTCTGAACGCAAAATGTTTTACGCAACCGCTAGGATCTTTCGTAATCAGATATTTTAAAAGATTTAAGTCCACTCCACATAAATATCGCGTTTACACGATAAAGTTAAAAAAACCGAAACTCACCCGCTCTATTGTATGATGCATTTTTTGAGAGTCTTTAGATCGCAAGTACAATGGGTAGTAACATTGTTGTTTAGCATCACAAATTGGAACCTCTGGCAAGGTACGTAAACTGTTTATTATTACTGTAGTGTTTTTTCTAACGTAATTTCGGATGCTGTGCTTCCTATGTTGCTTTGCTTTTTTACTCTTTTACATTCAATTTATATATTTTACTTTTTCTCGTTATTTTTCTGCTTTTGCTTGAATTTGTGGCTTGAATCTATTAATTTCTTGTATTTGATAATACTACTTTTCCAATCTAAGCTTTCTAAACTTTCAAAATTATTTATACACTGCTTTTACAAATTTTCTATGCCAATTGTGGTTCGATATCTCTAAGGACGACTACTTTGAAGTCATCTACAGGAAAGAATGTCTAAAAATATCGAACTTACTTTTACACTTAATTTTCCATTTAGCTCCAAATTAAATTCCATTAGGGATGAACAAGACCTCCCTTGCAAGTGAGTCTCGCTAGCTGCACGAGCATTTCTGTGTGCTGTAGCAGAGGAGGAGTTACGATTCATGAGAAGTTCTTTAGAAAATATAGGTTTATTTTGTTATGTGTCATATAACTTTGTATCTTTCCCCCATTGGAAAAGCTTGGCTGTTTTGACCGCTGCAGCTGTTTTTATACTTTGCCTCAGCGGCCGACCAAGCTGGGTTTTCAACACGGCGCATACAATATAGTGATCACATAATAGCTTGATGCTTTGTTGGTACATCGTCTAAGGTAGTATTACAGTTGAAATATAATGTTCGGTGCAGCTATGACATGAGAAAAGACTCCGTCGAAATTAAAAGATCAAGTTTTGAAAAGTGAGTATGTTTTTATGATATGCTACCCAACAGGCGTCATGTACTTACCGTGCCGAACGGACGGAAGATGAGAGGATATAGTAAGAGGGTAATTTTTAAAGATTTTTTAAGTTTAAAAGAAAAGGGGTTGTTTTCTGACAAATCTTGCTGTAAAGTTTACAATCGTGCTTTCTACCAAAAGCTCGCCATAGATTTAATTCCTTTAAAATGTGTTGTGCAGTTACCTCAGCATTTTTGAGTAGCTGCACAAAGACAGGAAATTTTGGTAAGCACTTGGCACCATGTGTCTTTGCAACAAATAATGACAATATTTTTATCCTAGCCAAATAGAACCCGAACTTACACTGCCTGTGCGACCAGAAGAACCACCAGTTACTACGTAAGTTGCTTAGCAACTAGAATTTAAATCAGAACCTATCTGTTTGAAGCTAGTCTTGAACATCCCGTAACGCAAGGTTTTACTGTACAAGCATGATAACACTAATGCTTAGCAGATTTTTAGGCTCTTGCTTGCAATTGTGTAAAACGAATATATCTGAAAAAATGTCTATGTATCTCCACTCTGTTTATAAAGGGCGCTCCAAAAAAAATTTAACTACTGTGATTGGTCCTTATTCCGACAAACTTTTGATTATAAGCTTAATATGCGAGATCTATAAACTTAAAAAGGTTGGATTATATCTGAAAATCAAACAAACTTCTTGTAGTCTACCTGATCAATATGAGCTCCGTTTCTGCTCAAACATGCTTTCACGCGAACGCAGAAATACTGGCGGACTTTTTCCATGTCTCAGCAATAACTTCAGCTGCATAAGCTGCCACATTCTGCTTTAGATCAGCCAGTGTTTGAGGTGTGTTGGCATAGACCTTTTCCTTAGCTGCTCTGCAGAACCAGAAATCAAGTGGATTTAAGTCAGGGCTGTGGAGGCCCACTCATGATCTGTGTTGAGACTGACAAGACGATTCTAGAAGAGTCCTCTAAGATGATCCAATGATGTTTGGGCTGTATGAGGTCTTGCGTCGTTCTGCATGAACCAAGCAAGCCTCAACTATCCTTGGGCTAGCTTTTGAGTCAGATCACAGGGAAACTAGTCAAGAATGGCAATATAACGCTCACTGTTTATGGCAGGAGTGTGCAAACTTTTTTCACGGAGTACCGCATTGCTGACATTTTAAAGACCCGCGGGCCGGAGTTAACTCAAAGTAGGTGGGAACCAATGATCAGCAACGTTGGAGAACGCGTTATGTTGGCCAAAAATTAGATAATCTTTAAAAAAAGGTCATCACCCCCTTTCGTTGTCACAAATTATGCTTTTCGTGCTGTAAATTTGTTTTGCAATTGTGAAAAGGGCTCCGTGGGCCGGATAAAAAGTCTTTGGGGGCCAGGTTTAGTCCGCGGGCCGTAGTTTGGACACCCCTGGTTTATGGTAACGGTGCCCTCTTTCCTCAAACCAGTAAGGTCCCAGCAGATCGTGCTTTGCGATGAATGCGACAAATGCAGCAAACTTCGGATTTTTGAGGCCCTTACTGATTTCTTCTGGCTTCTCTTCTCCCTAAAACACATTGTTGTGGCTATTAGCAGCCCCGCTAAGATGAAAGTTTGTTTCATCAATAAACCAAATGTGATTGAGCCAGCCGGAAGTTTGCTCGAGCTTTTCATTCAGCCAGTCGCACATATCGATTCTCTTCTCTTTGTTCTGCTGCTGCAGCATATGGTGGGTTGAAATTATGCCTGGGCACAGCTTTAGCTCCTTCCTCATGACTCTCAAAGTTAAGTTGGAGACACAGCCACCTCTTGAGCGTGGATTTGGTAAGATTTCTTTGGAATGCTTTCCACCGACTCATGGACTTGCTCCCGCTTCTCAGAAGTGATGCTCAATTACCTGCCATTTCTGCCCATATGGACGTGATGCAGGGTTTTCTCCTTTTCAAAATGTTATACAATCCTCTGTATTTTCAAATTTGTAAGTGCTGCACGCTTAGACTAGGATTTGTAACCCTGGCGTGTGTTGAACCAACGGCGGACTTCTGCAAATGACTTGATTTCATGCCAAAGTTGATAGATTTTCAATTTTTGTTCTAGCGTACATTTTGCATACAATACTATAATATCATACTCGTATGCAATCTAAAAAACAGGAAAAATCAAGACACGTTAACAAATCCAACCTAGTTGACTCTGTAATCTGAAAAGGGAAAATGCGAGCTCGCCACAACAGGTTTATTTCAGTCGATCAAAGTATTTACATCTTTTTTGGAGCACCTTTTATTTAAGAATGTACTAGTAGGCTACACTTTATGTGGACAACACCTTAGGCTTTTTCTGGGACTTACACCATTTTTTTGTAAAAATGATTATTTTTGAACAACCCAGTGACGTGTTTACAAACATATTTGAGAAAAGCCAGCAAGGCTAATATGAACTTTACTATATTTATAGCTACTACATCTATGGTACTGTATTGAGGCTATAAATAAGCCTCATGTCGGACAGATCTGTGAAAACTAATATTGACGATTAAAAATAAAATATCCATTTTGATTGTTGGTTGATTGTAGTAGCGGTTTGGTGTGATGCTTTAAGTTTTAGTGGTTTTTGCTAACTAACAGTTTGTGTCGATGTAGCCCTGAGAAACCCTCTTCTTATTTACCTACTAACACTGAAATATCTGAAGGATCAGTTCCAAACTCTTGTGACGATAATGACAGGTTTGTGGTGCTAACTTTTACAAACAATATCAATTTCATTGTGCTACTAAAAAGTGCCGATTCAGGTTCATGCCGTCAACCTAATTGAAATTAGACTAGGGAAAAGATGGCAGCCAATTTCGAACCAGTGTTGAGTGACTGGTAGCCCCACCACCAACAAGGCGGACTGCCACTGGTGGGTACCCAAGACTCGTCTTTTACGACATCCTGCGTTAGCAACTTCACAATTGTAATCCGGTGAAGTTTGGGTGGGCCACCTGTCTGCCACATAAAAGTGCAGGCGTCCTGTTAAGTGCCTTGCCCAATGACACAACAAGCAAGCTTGCCGGCTTGTTCTCCATACTATCCCTTTTTTATGCTAAGCGCCAAGTAGGGAAGCTGTGAATACCATTATTCAAAGTCCTTTGGTATGACTCGACTTAGGAATGAACCCCAGGTATACCGACTGCGATGCGGACTCTCTCACCACTACACCATCGTGCCGGTTGCTATATATGGTCGGCCAGACTATCGAAATAGCTGCGATTCGCCATCGTCCGAAATCCAAGCGCTAGTGAACCAGTTGCAGTGTGTAGATAAATTCTTTTTTGCGACAAAGTGCGGGTTGTTTGTTGGCACACCATACCTTCCGTCCGAATTATTGAGACACATAAACTCGTTTACTCTAGCTTTTTTCTTTTGATGCGATACTACCACCAATGTGAGCGTCCCGAAAAACGTATGGCGAAAATAGCCTTTTTCAAAGCTACATTAAAGTTGTGTACAATAAAATGAAATTTATTCCACTTAAAAACACCTCAACAGTCTGTTTCGCCTAAGGCGGCTCGTCAGGAGGTAGTTCTAAAACACAACACTGGCATAAGATGAAATCCAAAATTAATAAATAAATAGAAATTAAAATTAAATTATATAGAAGGCTCGAAACTCAAGGGAAGGTAAGCTCTACCGATCTGCCTTACTCAAGCGCTGCTCACTACGACTGGCAGGTAGATGATATTGTTGTTGCGCGCGTTGGCATTAGTAAGGCGGGAAGTTATTGAAGCGTGAAAAAAGTTAAAGGTAAACAAAACGATGGCAAGAGTTAAAAAATAGAACAAAAACAGAATAAAGGTAAAAACAGTGCACAACTGAAAAACCACGAATAAAAGGTTAGTATTAATTAATGTTTTTTATTAAGTTTTAAAGTTGTGTACCATCACCAAATTAGAATTGCTGTTACCTTCCACCTCAAACGAAAAGTCCCGGTAGCTTTTTCTTATAATATTGTGCGGTATCATGCATCACGGTTACGTAAAACCTACAAACGAAGGGGTAAAACTAATTTTTTTATTAAGTAAAAACTGAAACGGTAGCGTTTACTAAATAACGCAAATTTAGCAAGAGCTTTTTTTGTTGATGATTCTGGTTTGATTCCTGCTTTTTAGATTTTCTGAAATGAGTCTTTTGAATTTTATAAAAAACATGGCGATGATAGAATGTACAATTTCTTATTTTTTAGATTTTACTAATATCTTGATACTTTTTAGTAGCCTTGTAATTTGATCACGGCAAACAGCTAGTTAGTGCCGATAGTTTTACGTATTAAAGTGATGATATTGCTCTTAAAGTTTTAATCCATCGCTCACATGATGCAGCGTCGCTACCAGTTCTGTATTGCTGTTTTTCCTGTTTGTGATAGAAATGTACTTTGGCGATAGTATGAGCGATTTCCAACGTAAAATATAGTTGTGTTTGGCAAAGCTGTAGGATTTTCAGCGACTGGAAGACTTGTGAATGACTCTGTAGTTGATTTTCAGCATTACAACCGTGACTGAATATGACCCTGAAACAGAGATCCGGCTGCAGCTAAGGGAAGCAATAAAAGAGAATGACCTCGAAGAAGTTGCAGCGGCGGTGCGAGACTTCAAAAACATGAAGTTGGTTGACATTGATGGGGATCTAATCAGGGGAGAGAGACTACTGGGGTTGAACGAATGTCTGCAAGGTAGGCAGGCTAAGTGGCATCTGCCTAGTTACTTTTTCACAAAAAACTTGTTAAAAAGATAGTAACAAGGCCAGGGCTAAGGCTGTGTCTTGAGGAGGTCCAACCCCTGCCGAAAATAATTCTTGTGCTCTCCATGCACTTACACTTTTTCACACTCAAAGTTTGTTTCTATGGGAGAACTTTCCTTTAGTTGGTGCAGCCCCCTACTGCTTACTCCCAAGCCAACTTTTTTCAAAGTTTATGTCCAGCTTATCTCCCATTCAGCAGTGGAACACGTGTTTCATTATTTTTAACGCAGTATTACCCAGTGGTAGAGCCCAAGAGAGCAAAGAGGCGCCCTTTCCTCTTTTCAAATTTTAAACTTGTAGCAGCTTAAAATAGCGATAATGTCGTCAAGAGAAAGGAAAAGCAAAATTTTGCTCTTGCTTTTCCAACCAATTTTTTTCTGGCTGCGCGCTTGATTTAAACATGCTTTTTGTAGGCTTAAACAACGCAATATCGAAGCGCGATGTGAAGACGCTTGAGCGCGCAATATTTGCTACGAAACAAAACAATTATCAGGAAGAGTTGGAAGATGATTTGAAAAAATCTGAAGCTTTATTGAAGGATCTCAAAAAGATAGAGGTTGCTACAAAATATCAATGTTTCTCCCTACGCCTGAAATCTATTGATCTAAATCTATACAGTACAATAACTTGCAATTCTTTCAGTCGGTGTGTGTGTGTGTGTGTGTGTGCGTCTGTGTATCTGTGTGTTTTACTTCCTCCAAAACTACTGGACGTCCAAACATCAAACGTGCCATCTTGAGGTGAGCATCATAAGTGGATTGGTAACGACATGATCACATCATAATCAAAGATTATTTTTTAATTAGCATTTCTTGACCGAAAAAAACCATTGTTCGCCCAAACGAAAGCAGCTTCCAACTTTACAACCTCAAATAGTTCGTCCTTTTGGGGTTTAAAATGACGTCATAGTTAACGCTTTATTGCACAATTTGCTCTCTGCATTTTCTTAAAAACTAATGATCGTAGAAACGCGATTAACAGCTTTTTTGAGAGATGTTGACAAAGTGTTTTCGATAAAAGTAACTCTACTACAATTAGAGCTCAATTGACGATGCAATAACAAATTCTTCATTTAAGCATTTTAAGCTTGCTTCCTTGGTTTTTTCTGCATGCTTCAAACTGGATCTATGATGTCATGATATGTGTGGCACGATCAACATAGTTGTTCGATGCCAGATCATCATATTATGATTATTCAAAAATTGCAAAATCTTTTACAGAACTAGTTTATTAAAAACTCATTTGTGACATACTTTCTCCAACGATTTTCAAAATTTAGTTAGCAAATTAAAAGGTATTTCAAGACCAATTCCGAAAACACATGACATGTACTTTTACTATTAATTTTTATACCAAAAATATTTCAACACCTGCACTGCTAATTTTTACCCCTTCAAAAAGTAATAAGTAAAAATACTAAGTAAAAATACGTCAGATTGATACACAATGATTATGATTAGGTTCTAACACTTAGTGCCGTTTGAAAGCTCAAGAAATTTCCTTTTCAGCAATAGGTAAGGATTAGTTTACAATGGCTGATCAACTCCCAAGCGAGTGCGGACTTCCCGTCCAAAGTATAGCGATACAATTCGCTTTCTCGTGAATGGAGGATAAAAATGGCAAATAAAACAAAAAAACAAAAACGATTGGTTGCCGTACATCGTGTTCCATTTCCAGTTGAACAATTTTCCTACTAGACTTAGGAAACTGGCAATTTTTAGATAAAGTTACTTCTTTTTAGTACATTTTGAGTGTTTTTCCTCGAAAGCGTAGTTCTCTGTGATTATCTGTCTAAGTTTTCAAAAAGATTCATCAAAAAATGATGTCTCTAAAAATTTTGCCTCCAGCCACGTTTCGCCAAAGGAATGGTATTGAACAATTTATTTGAAATCTCAGAAGAAAGATTGCGCTCTTTTTTCAAATCGCAAAAACCACAAGAGCTATAATTCCAAAAATTTTTATCTCAAAGTATTTTGTTATTTCAAAGCTACATTAAATGATATTTTTCAGCACTTGATAGCTAGATTGTGTGCAGCGTTGAATGTGAATGACATGAAATTGGTCGAGATTCTGGAATTCGAAATCCGAGCGTTGAGCGGTTATGATGAAGCAACTGTTCGTCGAATGATTGATGTACACCTCTGTAAAGAAGGTTTGCTGGTTTGCTATTTTTATTGCTAGCTCACTGGAAAATCTTTATAATCCCACATAAGAAGGACTTGTGTTCAAAATCGTTTCGAAGTTGTCAGGACTGCTGGCACATTGCATCCTTTATAAAAACAACAAGTGTAGTTTTAACACCATATTTTCACTCACTCGTGGAAAACTTGGTTTGGGGGGAAAAACTGTTATGGTTTCCAATCTGGGGGTGCGTATTATAGGCGGAGATAAGGGTTTTTACCATAATTTCATGTCTGAAAACGGAGTGCGGATTGTCTACAAAAAATACGATAGAATAAGATTGTTGGTACGTTATAGATAATATTTAGATTTGAAGCTGGCAATGGTGAACAGAGACAAGGCGATGGCGATAAAAGTGCTCAAGAAAGTAAAAGACAACAATTTTGAATCGGAAATGCCAAATGAAGCCAGACAAGCAAATAAAATGATTAAAGAATTAGAATATTTAGAAAAGGTATGAAAAGAACCATGGTTGCCGGTGCCCTACTTAAAAATGTGCAACAATAGAGGAAATAAAAGTAGTGGTTAGGCTAAACGCCAAAGGTAAAAACCTAGTTCAATTAAAGTGGTACATCACTTATTAGTATCAAACAACACATACAATCTAACGCAGTGGTTACCAAGTGGAGAAGAATGCCCCTCAGGAAAAAATTTTAAGTTTTAGGGGAAGAATTACCACATTTTAAAATTTGCAAGAAAAAATTTCACGTTATTTGTGTTTATTGCGTTAATAGAATACTAGTGTTTCGAGATTTTTAGTGCACTACCTTAGTTTAGTTGGGGTAACATTATAAATGTATTCACACACACACACACACACACACACACACACACACACACACACACACACACACACACACACACACACACACACACACACACACACATACACACACACACACACACACACACACACACACACACACACACACACACACACACACACACACAAGGGCACCAAAAGGTTGCGAAGGCAGGATACAAGGTTTGAAGAAAGCACTTTTTATTTTTTTGAAAGCGGAGTTTTGCTTTACATAAAAAAAATTTCTTCTGATACTATCGAAAATACCATAGCACAAGTGCACCTTCACAAAAAGATCATCATTTCAAAAGAAAAGACAAGTGACCTCTTGTATAGAGGTAATCTTCAAGAAAACAGTTTTTGTCTTTGTCTTACTAATGGTACAAAAACGAAGCAACTACAATTTACCTCAAAAACTTGCAGAATTTTTTACAATTTTCAAATTGTTTTAAGAGCCATCTTCAAAACTCATCCCTTGTAAAGACGCACATCAACCCCCCTTTTGACGTGCTTGCACATGCACACACAACCACATAACCTTGCACACTCCGTAATTAAACATTTACTGCGCATATTATGGACGTGCTTTGTTTTGTTTAGCTATTTAAAGAAAACGTAAGGAATGGCAAATAACAGGAATGACATATCGAAAAGGGAGGAATGACAGCTTTCAAAAAAGTGCTAGATAGGAATGCATCAAAAAATGAGGAAAGCCATCGGTCCTATTGCTACTGCTAACAATGCTATAATAGTTATGCCTACTTTTTTCCAATTTCAAACCGCCAAGTGAGTATGTTGTAAATAAAACAACTAGTAACAATGGCGAGGTAGGAATGAGAAAGCGCAAAAAACGAAAAGACGTTAAGGCGGGTAAAAGTAAGCATGAAGAGGTGGGTAGGATTGCACACGACTTACCCAAGTACTACTTAAAAACATAACTTGTTTTCTCCAATTTTCAATTTTTTCCCACGCAATAGCGATTGACACTTTGCCTAACTGTAAACAACTCTGTCGCATCTGGCAAACATTTTTTTGTTTACTGGTAATCGCCACTTTTCCATATTAGCCCAACCTATAATTTTTGGGAGGTTTGCACGACGAATGAGAATAGAATAAAATAAAGATTTACTGGCATACAAAAAAAATCGTATTTACAAAACTAAAAGACTAAACGAGCAATTAACACAAGTTAATGTCGACAAGCAAACTTTGCTTTAATAATAACATTCATGTATTTATTGTACTTTTTTAAAAGTATGGTAATTTAAGCATTTTGGTTTTGCTTTTATGAGGAGTTGCTCGCTAACATAAAACAGGAAAAAATGAAAAGATACTTATGAGAAGGTTGCAAATGACGTCACACACTTTGGCGCGAAAAAAGTGGCTGATTAAAAGCTGTAATTTATGCTGAAAAGGTATAAGGGCGAACACCAACTTTTCGAGTTATTTTAAAAACTAATGAGAAATTAATTAAAAATTGGAATGAATTATCGCTAGTTTGCTACTCGGAAACAAATAAATGAAATCAAAAGCGATTTGGCTGAGATTAGGCATTTCACTTGGCTAGTCTAAGCTTAGTAACGTGTGCTAATTTGCCAAAAAATCGGCCCTAGGAGAAGTGCCATCTAAATAACATTTGCTCTTCAGTTAAAAATAACTCTATGCCAATTAGATACTCATAGGTAAATCAGCAAAAGCAACCATTATCTGATCATTACTACCGGTACCGTACGTTTTTTAA
Organism: Trididemnum clinides; assembly: GCA_963675345.1. NCBI lineage: Eukaryota > Metazoa > Chordata > Ascidiacea > Aplousobranchia > Didemnidae > Trididemnum > Trididemnum clinides. The sequence continues at coordinate 37,661,599 of OY776286.1, forward strand.
TTATCCTTGGTCCAGTTGCCTAGGAAATAGCCCAAAAAATTGTTTAAGGAATAGTTAAGGTCACAAAATTACATCTGATAGATCAATAGAACTGATCTGCAAGCATTATTGACGAAAAATTTCAAAAAACTACTGATGTTATCCATCAATATCTAATCCAACATATGTCAAAAGGTACAGAAGTCCGCCCTACCATCTAGGCTACAGTATAATTTAGGTTTACAACTTTTGAGTATGCTTGTGCAACTAAATATGCTGTATAAGTTGCACATTACAATTAACTTTAACTCAGCGTTCCAAAATACACTGATTATTCGAATATGAAACTTAAACAAAAGCTGACTACTAATAAGTCTGCATGTTCAGCGCAGAAAAGTAGCCTAACTAGTAGCAATAACAAACTGACTTTTACACTTCTAAGTTTACTTTGACTTCAGATTCATTCCATAACATCAGTAAAACAACATATCTAACGTTCATTAAACAACTGTCACGTTTATCTATTTAATTTGCAAAAAACGGTATCACTCCTATTCAAATCAATGCAAAAACAATGAAAATGGTCAGTCACATTTTTCGAAAGCGCTATTTGAGAAGTTTAATCACGTGCGTGAAATCTTCCTATTGCACAAATATAATGGCTAAATTGTGTTGATTGTTCGGTATTTGCGGTGTTTGGCTTGCTTCCAAGTAAGTTGGCTTGAAGGCCTATTAAGAAGCATAGAACATTGAAGTACCGTTAAGCATTCAAGCTAACCAACGGCACAGTTTGTTGTAGTCGAAGCTGCATGTAGTTATCGAATCTGTTTGTCCAGCGATATACTTTTTATTAGAAGAAGTGATCAGAATTAATCCGCGTCACATATTGATGAATCTACAGAATAAATAATTAGACCTATTTCTACATCGTATAACATCCAGAGTGTTAGAAGCAACGCTGGGATAGGAATTCGAACGTACATCTACACCAGCCGTCAAACAATGGTCATGGCGTATAAGTGAAGAGTATCACCTAACCAGAGCCAACCTTAACCAATTTGGCCATCTAAACTTTGCCTTTGATGTGACTGATTCTAGCATTTGAAATTAAGCGACTCGCTGACCAACTTGCTCACAGTCGGCCGAAACGACTGCTCGAGACCGTCGGTTCGGCTCCGAGGAGCGTTAAAAGTATCAACAATAAAAATCACCAATCGATAAAATGTTGGATGTTAATATTTACGGTAGATACTTTAGCATCGTTGGGCCAAATTAGTTCGAGTTGTTGATAAAGTATTAACGTTTTATTGGGCCAAACATCCAACAAGCTGCTTATTTCTGATTGATGAAACTTTACCACTACAGGAGACCGAACCAATACTACTCGCTCAACAGCCAAACGACAGAACCTCTCAACCATCCCACATTTTTATTCCCAGCATTGGCTTTAACATGCTGAGAGTTTGTAAGACCTGGTGGTGGATCCAATTTTCATTTTTTTTGATACATTGTAGGCAAGATGCTCGCTGTTATTCTCGACAGTATTGAAGGGATATTCATAGGCTAGTAGTGTACACGTAAACAGCACACGGTGTTGCGTTACAAAAACTAGTGTAATATTTCATAACATGAGCAATATTTGTAAGCTGTATGTCTTACAAAAATTAAATTTACGCGTAGAATAAATATAATATGGCAAGCTTATTTCAGTGAACTTACTAACTTTACGCTTTCTTGAATTTATTTAGGTGCAAAATGATGTCCTGAATCTAAGCCAAGCAAGAGTGTCCGAGATTCGCAGTTACAACTACCCTCCAGCTGGGACTCATGAAGTTATGAAGGCGCTTTATTTGCTTCTTGGTTTTCCAAAGAGTGACCTGCAGGTTTGCTTTATATCCAGTGATGGCCTTAAGTAAGGGAGCCCTGGGAAAAATAAATTGACTTTATCTCAGTTTTTCCCATTCTCTTTTTTCTTTCGTTTGAATGTACCAGAAGAACATTTGGTATTCATGCGAGGCTTTACCGGTAATCAATGGAAAAAGGTGATGTATAGGCATACATGTTACTGTATAAATTTTGCCTCAAAAGCCTAGGAAGTAACTACAGGGAGTTTGTTAGATTATTTTGGCCAAAAAATATGCCTCTCAGATTTTTGTGTATTACACTTGTATGGATCTTTAAACACGAGAACTTTGCCCATTTCTAAGACCACTATTGTTGATATTGCACTTTGCAACTTCACAGACAAAACAGCAACGTTAAACATGCAGTATGTAGTCCAAACTTGGTTCAAAGTTTCCAAGTTACCAACGTAGACCTGCAGAGTAATTAGTTGATGTTAGTAATATACTTTCTATGAACACACTCTTGTTTGGATTCGCAAGGCCGAATGTAGGACGTTTCGGCTGTGGGCCACTGTCTGGCCACCCGCAAAGCCACAACAACAAAGCCACCATAAGGTGTAAACACATCATTTGGTCATCAAAACCTTCCCACTGTCTACTTGCGCGCTTTGCGGACTAAGTAAACGAATGCAATATTTGTGTTATCATGTACTTAGCAGACGTGCAGTAGGCTTCAGCCTATAGATTGATTTGCTGTGTGAAACTTGACCGCTGTTCTTAAAGCAGTCATGATTCGAAGGTTGCAGGTTTAATCTTTGCAGTGACTTTTTCATTGTGCTTTTCGGTGAGATACCTCACGATTGTTATTCTCTTTCAAAGACCATCTCGACTCCATGCTTTTCAATTTTGAAAGCTAAACATTCAATTTTATGTAAGCATACTTATTGAGATTTGTGGTACACAAACGACGCTACAAAAAAGAAACTGGTTGACCCAAGCTTTCCAACAGGATAAGCATGCTCTTCCCTGCTATGTTCATTTCCTGTATAAGTTCTGGATTGCTGTGCATTTGAAAAACGTGCTTTACAGCAATGCCTTCTGCATAGTTGTTTGCCAGTTGAGGTGGAAGTACGAGTTACATTAGGTAGCAGCATTGTTTACTTCGAAGAGAGCTTGAATGCAAGTTAGCTGACTTTTGTTTCAGACCTGGTCAAATATCCAAGCTTTGATGGCGAAAGCAGGAAAAGACTCTCTTAAATATTTGATCAAAAAAATTGATCCTCGAAACATCACACAAGGCCAAATAGAAGCCGCAAAAGTGCAGTTGACCCCCTTTTCAGTAGATCAAGTGAAAGACGTCAGCATTGGATTGGCCTTGTTTTATGTTCTGGTAAGAAAGGTTTGCCTAACTTTAAATCCGCTCAATATACTGTTATTCTGGATTTAAATCTATGAATTTAAATCCGCTCATTACAACGCTCGTGAAACGGTAGGTATGCAAAACTTTTGCTCCGTTTTGTTAGCTAATAAATTACTTTTGACGCCATAAGATTCACTCGAATTCAACAAATTTAAAGAAAGTCCACAACTTAAATCTTTGTGTTTTGTGGAAAATCTTCCCGAACAAAGTAAATCTTGTTTCGACCTATCAGGTCTCTTCTTAATTTTAAGTCTCTTCTTAATTAAAAGTAAATCTTAATTTTAAAAGTCTTCCTACAAAGGCTCAAAGGTCATTCGTAAATCAGTCTCTGTTTTGAGAAACGAGTTTACGCCACTTTATTGCTCTTACAGTCCTACTCCTACGTTTGCTTCAAACTATTTCAAGGCAGTTTGTGCTTATGCGCAGTTAGGTCAAAAATTAAGCCGCAATTAAGTTGGGATACGTTGTTTATGTCATACGTTGTTTATGTCAAACGTTGTTTATGTTCATACGTTGTTTATGTTCATACGTTGTTTATGTCAAATATCATAAGCAAAGTTTGTAGGTAGAATTCAAACGAATGATGAATAATCGCGGAGGTTGAGCACCTACTAGACGTAAGACAATATGACTTTTTGACCTCGTCTTACAGCTTCGGATAAAAAGATCATCTAATTCCTTGTCGTTCTTAAGTAGGCTTAGTAAGCTTCCCAATTTTTCGTGCAATGGTACCTGGTGCTTCCAAACAAGATTTTTACAGTGGCGAGCTGACCAAAACTAGACTGAATTGCCGTTTTGTGCTGAGTTGTTGGGGGCCTCTAAAATTTTTTGGAGGTAAAATAATGATTTCAGCTTTTTTACCCATTTATTGGGACGTAAACTTTTTCTTGGAATAAAATTATATCGTTTGATATTTGTTTTGTTTCAGGCATTTTCGGTAATAGATGAAGTAGAAAAACTTAATTCGGGAGTACTTTCTGCTCCGTCGCCGTTCTTCTTCCAACTGACGGCAAGTAGTAACCGTCGATAACTGAAGACTAGCGCGATTTGAATCTACTGGGCAAAAGTAACTTCCCCACCAGGATCAGAATGCTGGCAAAAGCTTTTGTATTATAGGATTGTAACCTAATACCTTTACTTCCGCGTAGGTCTAGTAAGCGTACACAAACTAAGCAAAAGCATGTCACGGCTTATTGTTCAACATCAAACTGAAACATCACGGTGGTTTACGGTGTTTTCTGGTGGAGCTGTTTTACATCCCAGAGTCATTTTTTAAATCATGACTTGTCGGTTTTGTTTTCATTCTCCACTTTACTCCAATGGGTGTGCGCTAAACTGTAGATCTGTGATTGTCATTTTCATGTTTTTTGCTGTGATCGACAGACAATTGAACTGTGGTTTGCTAAATGCAAAGAGTAAGCTTTGATCACTACACAACCGTGAGTTTCACAAGCGCACAAACAGGTCAGTCATTTGTAAATTAGGATACTACATTTAGACGGAAAGCTTTCAGTGAAGTAAGGAACAGACTGCATCACGATCAAAGTTAAAGGCGATAGAACAGTGACATTCATTTAGTTTTTGCCTGAACATGCTGTGTGTCATAAAGAACACATTCTTATTTGCAACAATGTAGTCTTCTCTGTCACGGTATCTGCTTATTGATCAAAGGTACTTGCAAATGAGTTAAGTCTATACAAACACTAATTTATCGACGATCTTCTTGAAATTCGCAACGGCACTGCTTTGTACTATAGATTTACAGTCATACGTCAATAAAAAGCTTTGTTTCTTCCATGTCCGTCCGCACTGTCAAACTAAAATTTAATTTTTGGTGCCGCGCTAAATAAAAATTTTCTCCAAGCGAAATCATCCGCACGCGCCGGGAAGATGGCAGTCACTAAAAAAGTTAGCATTTTGGGGGAAGTTGAACTTCGTTTGACTTTTCCGTTTTCGTCCATGTGGTAATCACTCTTATTTGCACCGGAAAAAAAGAGAGGCAACGAATGCATGATGACCAAGATAAACACGCCATCTTCTAAGTTACTGTGGTCTACAATCGCCTTCCTTAGGCGTGGTCGGCTGCTCAAAAGCCTCGAAAGCTTTATTTCTTGACAATGTGCAGTGTTTGAAATTGTTGCAGTTGTGTATTTTGATTTTATTCGTAAATGACAATACAAATTGTAGTAGCGCCATTGTTTGCATCCTTTGTTCAAGCACAGATTGTTCGGTAGTGTGTTAGTTACGCGCTAATTGCTGCCACTCTTCAGTCTTGCGGTCGGTCTCCGCTCAAACAATGCTTGAAGATCATAGGCGTAGATATTTCTTTTTTATGAGGAAGTGAAAGCATTTTATTTGAAACAAAGAGAAAATCTGACTGTTTGCTATTTTTAGTTCCAAAAGTAAGGTGAAAACTTTTTTGAGATCACCTAACTGAAAGAGAGCATATTGCCTATTTTCTAAATGTCTGGGAGGGAGGCAGTAATATTTTGCAGGAAAGTAAAATGATCTGTGGGTCTTCAACCCCCAACCATGGGCGGATTAAGAGATCGCAGGCCCGGGGCAGATAAGAGTGCGGGGCCCCTAAATTATGGAACGCGAAAACAACTTAGATTTGGGTCGCGCTCGAAAAAGTTTGGGAGCCACTGATTTAGTAGATCTTAATGATATAAGACATGATAACCTCTTTACCTTCCGGGAATAAGGTGTCCCTGAGGCAATCATTGGTATTTAAAATGGGTGAAGTATAAATGGGTTAATTCAACTGTACAGTATTTATTTTAAACTAAAAATTGATTTTTTGGCGTTATTTGTGTTTTTGTTTGATAGAAATTTAAATTAAAAAACAAATTTTTATTTTGAATATTGCTTATTTAGATCAAAGAGGTTGAGTCTAATTTGTTATTTTGATTTATTAAAAAAGTAAATTTTATTAATTTTGTTTAAAATTTACTTTGAAATTTATTTTAAAAGGTTAAATATAGAATAAATTTTTCGCACTGTTTCATTAACGGGGCAACTATAAACAGCACAGAAAATATAATAAACAAGACAAAGACTGCAACACAAAAAAAGCTAAGACAACTGGTGCTTTCGGCATTTCGCTGCTGCAAATTTATCAACAATATCTTCAAAGCTCATAGATATTGTAAAACTCTTTTCGATGGTCATAATACAGAAATCATAGACGTGATCCTGCGTCAGGGATGAGCGCAAATAGTTTTTCACTCTTTTCAATGCCGAAAAAGGACGTTCCCCTTCCGTTTTGCTACTGGCAAGGTCAGATATATACGAAGAATAATAGCCAGATTTGGAAAAGTTTCAATTAAGCAGTTCTTTTTCAAATATGACAGCTGTGCTTGCGCAGTATTTTTTTCGAACCAAGATTAGGAGATGAACGTAAATGAAAAACGAAGTGCACAACTTCTGAAGGAAAGTCGCTGCCCAAATTGTTTGCATATCCTTTTAACAACTTACTTGCAGCATTTTCTATATCACTGATAGCCCAAGTGTCCAGATTCAGCAAAAAATTAAAATTCTGTTGTAATATGCAGTACACAGATTTTTGTGTTCTTACTTCTGCAATTAAGGTATCAATGATTGTAAGGTAAGTTCCAATACGAAAGGATTCTCGAGCATCTTCCAAAGCTGTAGTGCATCCAGTATCCTCTCCTTCATAATCAAAAGTTTTCATCGTTTTTCGGTTTCGTTTGTTTGGAGATACATAGGTTTTCTGTATACCGGTTGTGAGTATCAAACCATCCTTTTCAATTGTACCAAAATCATCCCGTAAATGCTGGCAAAAACTCTCGATTCCATTGTAAAGTGCTACGCAACTTCCTAAACACATGTCAGCACGCCGTAGACTTTTGCTTAAATTGTGAAACCTTTGAAGGATTTTGTGCCATAACACACATAATATGGCTGTTTCTAAGGCATCTATACTCTTTTTCAAATATGATGAATCTGATTTGGTTTCATTGTCGTCCAACGTAAAATCTTGTAACAGTTGTCTCAACTTAACAAAATTTTCCTTGAGGGATGTAGTGGCGTCCAAGATTTTTTATGACTGCTCTAACATTTGACAGTCGTTGGCAGCCATTAATTTGAATGCTATCATGCCCAGGAATGTATTGGAGGGGGATCAGGAGGGATCGCCGTCCACTTACTTTTTTTAGAAAACGCTTGACTGAAGGCACATTTTATTAACATTCAAAATTTTTTATTTTATTGTTTCTAAAAGATGTTTTTAAATACACTTTTTTAAAAATAAATTTGTTCTAATTAGTATACCCTTTGTTGCGAACAGTTCAATTATATGTTGTCTATGTTTCCCAGCCTTGCGCTGTAGCGAAGTTTGCCGTTGCGCATGTCTCTCAGACAATAAGGTTTGAAATCAGTTCCAACCGTCCACCTACTTTATTATTTAGCAATACACCACTGATTATATCAGTCTCTACTGTGACGTCACAGTTACTTTGTAATTGAAAGTCTGTTTTTAATTCTTTTTCGTACAAATAATAATTGTACCGGTATGTACACATTTGATTCTTCAGTTCAAGTTTGCTGGTAATGTAGGTTATAAGACTATAAATTTATTTCAGTTCAATTAAAAAGTTAATAGCGCTAAAAAGCGCGGGGCTCCCCAATGCGCGGGGTCCGGGGCAATTGCCCAGTTTGCCTTTTTGTTTAATCCGGCCCTTCCCCCAACAGCCTCTCTATGCTATTGATCCGTGGCTGTGGCCGAGACTCTGAGCTTCTAAGGTCACGTTTTGGCCATAAACTATAGCTTGCGGCGACTGCGGTGACAGGTATGGATGAGTGCTGACTCAAAAAGTGTGAGGCACTTCGCAGTGTCTCAAATCTCTCCGTTTGTCTTTTGTTCGATAAGTTGAACAAGTTTTTACAGCTTTATTTCTGAAGTGGCCCTGAGAAAGCTGCCCATTTCTGAACGAAGTTTTTAAATAAAGCTTTGGTTCAGAATATAATCTGTGAGGTCTGGTTCATAGCTCAACTCTTCTCACACACATATAATTAACATCGCATTGCATCATACAGTTTGCCAGCAAAAAATAACCTTGGTCTGAGTTAAGTGTCCTCGTTACTAATTCGAGTTACGTCATGTTACGGTCATGTTACGTCATTGTGTCGTCATTAATGCGCAATTATTGCGAGTCGATGAAGTCACGAACAGTTGTGCTGGTTTCCGTACAATCAGTGTTTTCACTAGTATATTTTAGTTGTGCAGCGGAGCGATATATGTCACAATAGTTTTCAGTCCTCTGATATCAGTCACCAGTACGTCAAATTGATTCAAAGTTGCTGTCAGTCTGCTGTGCAAACGAAACGATTAGTTTGCAGGGTTAGAGAAAACAAAAAATTGCAAGTTAGAGCAAATATTTAGCAGAAATTCGAATAAATAGACCAATAATTCATAATGTACGTTAAGAGACCAGCGATTCATATCAAGCATAACTGCACAGTGTGCCCACTGTTTTGGCATAGTGTAGTTGCACCAGTCTAGTTGGTGATCACCGTTGATTTACAATAACGCAAGGATTTACAATAACGCAAAGCCTAGAACTTCATACCAGTGGAACCTAAACTAGGTCTATTGCAGTGGAAGTTCTGTCAGCATTCTGCGAAGCCGTATCACTCATGAATGAGTGGCGGTTGTTGCAAGCGCATTACGTCTAGCGTACTGCTAGAACTGTGGTTCTCAAAGTAGGATCCGCGAAGCAATATTTTTATACTGCAAAGCATCTTCAAAAATGCTGTGAGTCTTTTTTAAACGAAGTTGCGGACTGTCTTGCAAGGGGGAAAATATTTTATTGAAGAAACATCGTAGAAGAAACAGTGGCAGGGATTGCGGTTGCATTATTTAGGTCTACTATTCTCTTTTCAATGATATTTTGTTTAAGCTTATACAACTGCAGTCGTGGAAAAAAAAGTTTTGGCTCATGACGTTTTCCTTTTCTACGCTTCCGCTCTCACATTACTCTATTGTCGTGTCAACTCCCGGGAGGGGGGATGTCGCTTCTGGGGGCCGTTTTCTCAGCAGATTACCATAAGTCTATATTCAGTGCTGGTCAGCAAAATCGATAGCCTGTGCCATTTGGCAATTCCTTTCATTACTGCTTTGCGTTTATATCTTATAGTTATCTGGCTTTACACTCTTTTTTGCATTATTTTATTGGATGATCATACGTGAATATCTGGTGACGCGGCCGTGTCTAATCATATCCATTCCGTATTTCATATGCTTAACATTTGGCATTGCATGGGGTCGTGCTGATGAAAGGAAAGCGATTGTTTGGCTTTGAAGATGAAATTTTTTAGAATTCTGGGAGGAAAAGGTGGCAACAGTCTGGATGTCTGCAACCTTGTATTGCGTCTATGCCAGGGGTGGGCAAACTACGGCCCGCGGGCCGCATGCGGCCCTCGAGAGCATTCTAGGGTTGCCAACCGTCCCGGAATGCCCGGGACAGTCCCGGAATTGACGTCTGACATCCCGTGTCCCGGACCGGACCACGTCTGTCCCGGAATTTACTGACAACCAAGACGTTCTAACATAAAAGGCCATGCAAGCATGTCGGCTTCGTTCAAAACTGAAAACGGATGTAATTCACGCGAATATTTTTGTAAATAAAAGCAGTTCACATCATTCTGTATGCGTCAATCAAATAATTATGAGTTGAAAGTAATGTTGTGGTCAAGACGTTTCGTCAACTGTGACGTCCTGATGACATAACAATCAAATAAGTTAAACAATTGCAAATGGAGGATAAATCACCAATCACCTTAATTTGAGACGATCATTCGACTTCGTTTATCAATTGAAAAAAACGCAGGTACATTTTAAAACGGTTTTGTAGCTGTAAGCGTCAAAGACAAGTAAAGAGGGCAGTTTGAAAGTAAAGGTGAAGATATGACTAGATTGATTAGTTTGTATAAAGTTAGTTAATTGGTCTATTTAGTGCAGTGATTCTCAACCTTTTTGTGCTTGAGGCACACTAAAGAATCAAAAATTCATCCGCGGCACACTTTCACATTACAAAATTTAAAACTCAAACATACTCCAAACATAAATGAAATGAGATTGAAATGAAATACTGAATTGAAATGAATACATAAATAAAATGAAAATACTCCAAACATACATGTTTAATGGGACGGTTGTGCTTGCTTTTTCGAGCAAATCAATTCGAATCGAGGCTCTAATGACGTAAGACATACTCTCATTTCATCGTCAATAGCAAGAAGGCGTTGTCTTTTTTTACTTTTGATTTCAGTGAGTGCGGAAAATCCAAATTCGCAAAGCCAAGATGATGCAAATGGAAGAAGAATTTTGATTGCTTTTATTCTTAGCAAAGGATATGTTTTTACGATGGACAACCAAAAGTCATGTAGGTTTTCTTCGGAAAAACTGGACCGATAAAAACAATTGTTTTGTAGCTCAATAAGCTGCTCCTCTTCTTCGGTAGATAGATTCGTTGTGTCGTTATTTTTTCCAAATGGATTGATTACCCACCCGTAATCTTTAACACTGAATTCTGGAAAGTAGTTTCGGAGTGAAAACTGGAGATCTGACAAAGTGTTTAAAATTTCCGGAATTATTCTTTTTTTTAAAGAAGACTTGTTGACTGTAGGAAAAGCATCTACATTTTCCTCAGATACTTTTCTCTTCCATAAAGACAGTTTTTCGTCAAAAGAAATCAATGTTGATGTAGCTGTTATTGTATTTTCGGATGGCCCTTGTAAGCTTGAATTCAAAACATTCACTTTTTCAAATAAATCTGCTATAAATTGCACTCGTAACCACCACAGTTCGTCATGTACAGAAAACCCGAAGTCTTTTTTTTGAGCGTCCAGGAAAGAACAAATTTCAGCCTTTAGTTGGCATACACGTTTCAGTACCTTTCCTCTCGAGAGCCATCGGACCTCTGTGTGAAACAGCAAGCATTTAAATTTTGAATCCATTTCTTGACAAAGTTGCGTAAAAAGTCGGCTTTGGAGGGGACGAGTTTTTATGAAATTTACGACTTCAATAACTTGCTTCATAACTGAATGTAAATTTGTTGGCAATGTTTTAAAGACGAGAGCTTCTCTATGTATCATACAATGCACTACAAACACGTTTGGATTTTGGTGGCGAACATAAGCAACAAATCCCCTGTTTTTCCCTTGCATGGATGGGCAGCCATCAGTGCAAATGCTAACACAGTTTTTCCACTGTAAGTTCAACGACAAAATGTTTTCGTCGACCAGTGTAAATATGTCTTCCCCTCTAGCAGTGGTTTTTAACTCTTTGCAAAATAGGCATTGGTTTACAAACGACCCGTTTTTTACGAATCTAATAAAAGCTAAAAGGTGCGCTTTTCCTGTACTATCAGTAGATTCATCAACTTGCAGTGCCCAAAGTTGAGATAACTCGTCATCTTGTCCTTGCACATCAAAATGCTCACGAATTTGATCATTTATATCCGAAGATAGGTCTTCAATTCTTCTTGAAATTGTGTCATTTGATAATGGAACTTTGCTTACCGTATCTGCAGCATCACTTCCAAGCATAGTTTCTACAATAATGGATACTGATGGTGCAATAACAGATTCGGCGTCAGTGTGAGCTTTTTTGCGTTTAGCCAACAAATGAGCCACTTTGTAGCTGGCAACTAACCCCTTTTCTGGCAACTTCATGTACTTGTTAAATCGTTTGGCTTCTATATCTTTTTGTAACAAGAGATTCTCAAAGTATGCTTTTGGTTTATCTTTTAAAGATTCGTGATTGGTTTCTAAGTGTCTGCTTAGTTTGCTAGGAACGAGGGCCTCATTTGACAAGGAAAGATTGCAAATAATACACAAAGGAAGTTGGTGATCGTAGGATCCAGAAGCAACAAAACCGTACTTTATGTAGTCTTCTTTATATTTACGCTTGACTCCTTTTTTTGCAGGTACTTTCTGTTGCAATGCACCACTTTTGTTACTGGTACTGCTTATTTTTAAATACTTTTCCATGGTTTGACTACTAAACTAATGACTAAATTTTGTCACTAAAACTAAGTCCATGCATTATTTAAACTTGAATTAATCTGTTTCACTAAAAATAGCAGAGCCAAAGTTATTTTAAATATATTTAATACGGATACTATTTGAATAACAGTGGCATAGAATTATAATTTATTCTAAACGTCTACTTTAATAAATATGATCAAATACCGTAAACTTGGCTCTGCTATTTTTATTAAGATTAGATTTTTTTCTTAATGCAGTTGTAGCTTATAAAACAACTGCTTTTATCTCTGAGAAACCGCTCTCATCAGGCATAGCTTTAGTTTGCCTACTTAGGCTTTAAGCAGCTCTCGAGACTATTTCAGGGCTCACTGTATTGTATTTTGACTTTTAAAAAGTTATCTTGTATTTTGGCATTAAGCTGAGCTAGATCTGCGACCAAGATTATCAGACTCTCTTCTTTCACCCTTTTTTTTGTCACACAAGTCACGCTGTTGCATCCTTCGATAAGCTGCTTCACGATTAGGCTTGTACTGGCTACGCTCGAAGGTTTCAAACGAACAGCAATTTAAAGAATTAAGAATCGAAAATGCGATCAAAGAATTGATCAATTTGGTTTTGCGGAAAAATAAGCGATCAAAGACAAAAATATACGCGGCACACTAAAAAATTCCTCGCGGCACACTAGTGTGCCGCGGCACACAGGTTGAGAATCACTGATTTAGTGTATGGGCCTATATTGCACTGTTAGTGTGAGGCTTTATTATGAGCAGGTTTTCATTGTTCATTCAGTTTTCAGGCTTACATGGCTTTCTAATAGGACGCCTTGCTGACAACTATTTGTCTTAGTCTTAGCCAGAGTTCATTGACTATTATATTTCCGCAAAGATTAGGCTACGAATTTTAACATAAACTTTTGGCAGAAAATTTAAATAAAAATTTACTAATAGAAATCACCCTTAACGCACTGTTGCAGTGAACGATACCAAAGATTTATGTTTTTTTTGCTTTACAGGTGTTCTGGAAGTTCTTCATTATTTTTTATAAAATTTATAAGCCCATGTCATCTTCACAAACCGAGTTAGTTGAACTAAATGATCCTAGTGCAGAAAGTAATGATGAGGACACATTGGCACAAACTCCGCAGAAAAAGAAAGTGAAACTTGCCAAACGATATTGTGTTTTCCGTTCAGAATGGTCAAAAGAAGAAGGCACGTCACGGCTATCTAAAGTTGATGATTTTACTGGAAACTGCACTCTCTGCCGACAGTCCTTTTCTGTTAAGTATGACGGTAAATTTGCAGTTTCTAGCCATGCTAAATCACAAAAACACAAAACGAATATAACTTTGCAGAAAGAAAATACGACATTGTCTGCGTTTTTTGTTAAGACAAACAGTAAAGAAGAACAGCTTGTGATTTTGGCCGAACTGGTTTCTACTTACCATGGCGTTATTCATCATCATAGTTATGCCAGTCAAGACTGTGGCAATAAACTACTCAAAAAACTGTGTCCTGACTCTGCAGTAGCTTCCAAGTTATCATGTGGCCGCACTAAGGCAGGCAGCTATGTAGAAAGTGTTTTGGGGCCCAAAGCGCAGGAAATGTGCGTTAAAGATTTGAAAAATGTGTTCTTTTTCAGCATCGGAACTGATGCTTCAAATAAAGGCAACAAAAAATTGTACCCTATAGTTGTTCGATATTTTTCCAAAACCTGTGGTGTTGTTGATGCTGTATTAGACTTCTACAATGATAGTAATGAATCTTCGAAAGCGATTGCTCAACGCATATTGAGTGTTATCGAAAAAAATAACCTTAGTCTATCTTCAGTTTGTTTTATTGTTTTATTTGCCATTTTTATCCTCCATTCACGAGAAAGCGAATTGTATCGCTATACTTTGGACGGGAAGTCCGCACTCGCTTGGGAGTTGCCTTTTTCGAGGTTTATGGGTCACCTGTCTTCCACATGAAGGTGGGGCGTCCCGTTAAGTGCCTTGCCCAAGGACACAACAAGCGAACTTGCCGGTTTGTTCTCCACAACCTCCCCTAAATGCCGAGCGCCAAGCAGGGAAGCTGTGAATACCATTTTTTAAAGTCTTTTGGTATGAGTCGACAAGGGGAATGAACCCACGTCTACCGACTGCGAAGCGGACGCTCTAACCACTACGCCATCGCGTCGGTTTCGTCATACAGTGCCGATAATGCCTCAGTTAATTCCGGTAAACATTCTTCAGTTTACCAGAAACTAAAATTAATTAATTCGCATATTGTACAGGCGAATTGCAATTGCCATGTTCTCAACAACTGTGTGAAATACGCTTTAAAGGCTTTTTCCTTTGATGTGGAATCATTTGTTATTAAGACTTATAATTCGTTTTCATCATCGGCAAAGAAATCTGAAACTCTCAGAGACTTTTGTGATTTCGTCGATATAGAATATAAAGAGTTATTAAGACATGTACCTACAAGGTGGCTGAGTCTACTACCTGCTATCTACAGACTGCTATTGTGTTGGCCAGCGCTGAAATCATATTGTATATCGCAAGAAGAAGACAATGTCGCTGACATTATATGAAGAGGGTTTTCTTGTGAAGAAAACCTTAGCATTCTGCCACATTGTATTTTAAATTTTGTACATAATGTACTGAGTATTTTTGAAAAAGCCATTAAACGGCTCGAATCAAATGCCACTACTGCCACAGAACTGCATGGAATAATGGTGAATGTTGAGGAAATGTTACAGCAGCGACGTGCAGACAAGTTTTATGGAAGTAAAGCTACAGAACTTCTTCAGTCTGTCGAAGTCAATTTCTCTGACAAACAAAAATTTACCCGAGAAGTTGACCAGTTTTTTCAACGCAGTTTGTCATACTTACATAAATGGTATGATTATGAGCATTCGTTTTTCAAGGACATAGCTCCACTTGCTCTTGATAATGACATTGAATGGTCAAGCTTGTTATCACTTGTTGAACGCGTGGGCATAAGTATCGACTGCGATAAATTGTATGAAGAACTGTGTGCGCTGAGAAAGGTTCGTAGTGAACTTTCACGATTAACTGGTGACGTTTCAAGCAGATGGGTAAAGTTCTTTGCCACCCAGCAGCCAGACGATACACAACTGTTACGTCTTGTGTCATTTGTCCTATCAATTCCAGTGTCAAACGCGAATTGTGAAAGAGTGTTCAGTATTATGAATGCGCTTTGGACCAAAAATAGAAACAAACTAAACTTTAACCTCGTCAAAGCTGAACTGATGATGAAAATGAACTTTCATATGTCATGCAATGAGTTTTATGACTTCATCAGCAAAGACAAAGATCTTCTTAAAGCGGCGAAATCACAAAAAAAATACAAATTTAAATGTCAGGACTGATTTTTTGTTAGAGTTCTTGCAACTTCTTGGGCGGCATACTGCTCAATTTTTTTGTCGAGCTGTACGCATCATAGAGATAATACCAAACAAAGTAAACGCATTGCGTTAAGTGCAACAAAAGTTGAGCAATATACCGCCCCTTGTTTTTTGTTAGAGTTAGAACAAATAAAGTACATTTTTTCTGTTTTAGTGTTTTTGCATTTATGCTTCAAAGATTCACTATTTCACACGCTTCTTTGATTATGATAAAATTATTTAGAGGCTGGGAGTTGGTTAATGACGCTGCTCCATTATCACTCTATTACGCGCAGCACGCACTGTTGCTTTTGATGTCATTTGTGTGTCGTAAGCTTTTGTTGCATCAGTTTTCAAATTCTAAGCATTAAGGTGTCCCGGAATGGTTAAACACAAAGTTGGCAACCCTAGAGTATTCTGTGCGGCCCGCGAACACGTTTTGAAACTTTGCCATATTGAAATAAATACAAAGAGATTGACAAGGCGCAAAGGCGACGGTGTCCTTAAAAAAAAGGTAATTACTCATTCTTTAGACCAGAGGTTCCCAACCAGGGGTGCTCGCACCCCTTGGAGATGCGAGGCAGCACGTTAGGGGGTGCGAGATGATCATTCAGATAAAGTAAGGATAAAGTAAAGACAAGTGCAATACATCTTGATCATTTGTTTGGTTTATTCTCCAAAACAGCTCTTTGGCTAAAGTCGGGACGCTCAGTGTTAGATCGCGCCCTGTCGGTGGGGTGGATCTCCAAAAAAAAAAGGTCACCACCTTTTTCTTGTCGTTGGCAGACCTTTTTTTTGGAGATCCACCCCACCGACAGGGCGCGATCTAATACTGAGCGTCCTGACTTTGGCCAAGAAGCTGTGCACGGCCTTCAATTCATCCCGAAACGATGCTGATCTCCAAAAAATAGATGAACACATGCAATTTCAGCCTAGCCTTTAAAATCACCCCAGCCCGGGACATGTTAAAATATTTTAGAGTTGCGAGAACATATTGAGATATTTTAGGGGTGTGGGCCTTGGGAACCACTGCTTTAGACGGAAAATGCGTCAGAACTTACGATTGCTCCCAATCACGCATCTACCGTCTTCGAAAAGGCGATGACCTTTTTTTTTTAGAGACTCCACCGTTGTTGCGCCCTGGGATACCATATTGCAAGGACATATGGCAAAATTTTAATGCAATTTCTTTTATAGCATGCAGCTGTACGAGACAACAAGCCCTGGCCCTCGACCACTCTTCAATGGTTGATGCGGCCCTCCGGTTAAAAAGTTTGCCCACCCCTGGTCTATGCCTTCTTTTGCTAATAGAATATCATCTTCTCGCACGCTTTAACGTCGTTTCGTTTTGCTGTGTTTCCTTTCCCGTGTACTGCCATTATTACAATTTTTACTCAGAGCCTACAGTACATTGACTTCGTGGAGCGGAAAAATATTACAAAACTAAATCCGGCAAAATTATATTTCCATATTTTTTCTCGGTCAAAAACATTTAAAACAACTTTTTAATGAGTTTGTATTAAAATATTGTAGAATTCTATAATACGACAAAGTAGTAGGCTACAAAAAGCTGGAGCAATGAATGGCTTGATAATTTTTGTTGTTGTTCCGTTTCACTAAGGCTTTTTGGTTTTAAATTAATCAGATTAGGAAGTGGTTGGTAATATTCATTTTTAAATGTTGCTATGTACTTATTTCCAAAGTCCACTACTTGGGAAACTTTATTGATGGTAATTCAAACAGCTTAACTTTATTGTCTCTGTGCAGCCCAGAAGTGCGCTGACTTCTCTTGGCACAAAAATCTTTAGCAGGTTTTTATACTTACCAACTTCACTACAGCTTTACGTTACAATGCCATTGCGGTATCAAAATCATTCAAATAGAATATGCGGTGACATGCAATACAAAAAACAGGTTGTAAGCAGTTAAAAACTACCCAAAATTTAGTTAGAGCGTAGCGATCATGTAGAGGAAAGACCAACTGATACAACAACTGTACTACTAAATATCTGAACTACCCATTACGAAATACGAAATAAACAATTAGAGCATGCTGATAATTGTACCGCATTAAATCCTGGTTACTGATAAAAACAAAGGTAATGCTGCCAACTTATTCTCAATTACGGCTAAACAGCAGAAAGCGTTAAAGTGATCCAAAACGGTTGCTAGAATTACAAACAACGAAAGTTAAATAAAGTGGGAAGAAAAGCAAATGAAAGCGGAAGGAATAGCAAAACTAGCAGTCAGTGGCGTGCAGAGGTCAGGTGATGCCCGGGGCCAACTGCTTGATTGTATGTCCCCCTCCCAAGCTGTCAGGTACTCAAGAATGTGACAAAAACAGATACTTGAAATACATAAAAGCTAGTGTTGAGAAAAAAATTTCGAAAAATTAAACTAAAATATTTCAAAGAGTATTTTTTTGTTTTAATGTGTTCATTAAAGTTTACTGAAACATCAGATTGCTACGTAAGGATTATAAGGATATGTATAACGGAGCGACAACAACCATGAGAAGTGCAGCAGGGTTGACTGAGGAATTCAAGATAGGTGTTGGACTTCATCAAGGCTTAGCAGTCAGCCCATTCCTTTTTACCATAATTATGCACAAGCTGACGTAGGACATCAGGATGAATGCACCATGGGATATCTGTTTGCAGATGACATAGTGCTATTTAGACAAAATCATAGGGAGCTAGAGGATGTTCTGGAGATTTGGAGAAAAGCACTGAAGAAAAGAGGCCTCAAATTGAACCGGAGCAAGACCGAGTATTTGAAGGCTGGGGGAGTGAATGACGGAGAAGAGTTGAAGCTGCAAGGAGAAAAGATAAAGAGAGCGAAAAACTTCAAATACCTGGGTACGACAGTTAGTAGCGATGGAAGATGTGAAGAAGAAGTGAAGAAAAGGATCCAAGCAGGATGGATGAGTTGGAAGAAGGTGTCGGGAATTCTGTGCAACAGGAAGTTATGAGCAAGAGTTAAGGGTAAAATGTACAAGGGTGTTGTTAGACCAGCCAAGAAGAAGATTAAAGGCTAGAGCATACATTTATAAGAAAAATTCATCAGGTGAAGGGTATGCATTAAGGAACAAAACATTGCGTTTATGCATGCAAATAATTATCAAATAGGCCCACCAAAATGATCTATTATATATATGTAACTTTGTGAGGCATAACAGGAGATAGAGTTGTCTATTTTTTTTCTATTAGAAATAGTATCTGAAGTTGTACAAGTGCAACCATGTAGTTTGATGCATTGCTGGCTTGCTGCCCTTAATATTTTTGTGAGCTATACAATAAAAATGCTTTAAGGACATTGTTTACTAAAAGCCGACTGAGAAGTAACTCTTTTTATTAAACTAGAACATGTGATGATGTGAACAAATCAATTAGACACTTACACTTTACGATTTCTCTTTCCCATATGAACTCTCCTATCGGAAAACAATTGAACTACAGTGTTCCCTCGCCGCTTCGCGGTTCAAGTTTCGCTGCTTCAGTGCATGGCGAATTTTTCAAAAATATTTATCAAAAAATAATTCAAAAATAGTGCCATATCGCTGATTGACTGCGCATCATCACGCCATTCTCGCTCACGCTGTTGACTGTGTCTTGCGTATCTTATTGTATTGTTTGCAATTAACTTTTCGTTAAACCCTTCCAATGCTGCCTAAGCGCCGTGCCCTTGCGAAAGATTACTTTAGGGAGCCAAAGAGGACGATGATGACCATCAGTGAAAAGGTCAAACTTGTGTCCGGATTAAATAAAACAGAAAATATTTCTAATTTTTTGTGTTCTTTTTCCGTCAATTTTCAGAGAAGTAAGTTTTCATGAATATTGGCTCCAAAAGCGCCGGGAGTTCTAAATTCCAGACACTTTGAGGTTTTTCACTTATCACCGTGGATTCTGGTGCCCATTAACTAAGATAAACGAGGGAACACTGCACCCCATTTTTCACGTCTACTGAAAGGAATTCTCTTTCGATGCTGATTAAAGCCAAACTTGTTAGACGTTCCTGTAGCATAGATGATCTTATACATGTTTTTATCAATTTCAACTTTGAAAATGACCTCTCACAGCTTGCAATTGAAAATCCGATGGTGAGCAGTAACCTATATGCAATACATAAAGTTGGGAAAACATCCCTCCCAAACTGCATTAAACATTCAAGAGCATGCTTAGGATAAGAGGAAACTGCATTTCCTCTAGCTCGAAGGAGCATAACAAAGTCAAAGGTAATTATATATTTGGTTTTTGTACAGTACATAGCAAACTAATTGAAATTTTGTAAATAATAATTTCAGTACAAAAGCTGACGCTGCAGAAAATTTTCTACGAAATATAATCCCAGCATGCCCCCCAAGCAAGGTCCTATCAGATCAATGCAGTATGTGTTAGTAGACTTACGATAAGAAAAAGCATATATTTATAACAATTTAACAAAATGGAATTTTTGTAATTTCACTCTTTTGATGCCTCCCCACCTTGGATGCCCGGAGCCGTCGCCCCGTTTGCCCCCCTCTTTGCACGCCACTGCTGGCAGGGGTGATGGTGCAAGCGAACTGCAAAATGGTGGGGTTGGGCTGGGATAGATAACGATTGTGCATTTCCACTCTAACGCAATCATCCACAGAAACGCAACGACAGTCTTTTTGATCGGCCGCTTTTCGTAGCATCTCTAGGCCAATTTGTTTTCAGTGACGTCGAAACATTTATTATCTAGTCGTTAGACCTGAGCAGATTTAAACAACTACCACCACATTCGACGCTAGACTTTTATATCAAACAAAAAAGTAAGCTCCTTGCACCATCTGTTATCTTGAGACATGGGAAATGCATAAAAGCTTTGTCGATTATGAAAGTGTGTGTGAGTAAAAGAAAGGTTGATTTTGATTCTAAGTAGTAAGCCAGTGTCCGAATGATCCATAACAAAATTCTGAAAAAAATAAAAAAGTTAGCTTTTATTAATCGAACCAGGATCAGGATTCAGCCTTCTTGCGCGTAAAAGGAATTAGATCAGTATACAGGAATGATGTGTTCGGATCACGATTGAACTCGGACCGCAGCATTAACGACTCCATACCCCTTTGTTAATCGCGCTTTTTCTACTTTTCTTACTGAACGCGGTTAGCCATAAAAAGCACCTTCTTTGCTTTTTTTTATTGAACGCGCTACGCCACCAACCGGACTTATTTGTTTTGCAAGATTTTTGTCCGTACAAAATGAAAACTTTTTCCATAACAAAAGGCGCCTTATATATTTGTAACGATTTAACATAGATGGATCAACACAGCTTAAAAACCTTTCGCTGCGACGTGCTGAACGCATGTACATACGGTTTTCGCTACAGAAAAAAGATAAAGCTATCCGCCAGCTAAGCAGTGGCAGTAACTACGATCAATGCATTTTCTGTGAGTCATCTTAGTACTCAAAAGCAAAAAAATTATTTTAGATAACAAATGCCGAGCCCGAGAATTAAGAAATTTTTGGATGTGAAATCTCACCATACATGGGAATAGGCGTTTGCTGAAGTTTCTTGATAGAAAAAACGATTTTTTCCTCAATCGAAAGCCGGCCCTACCCATTTGGAGGTTGTTAATTGCAAATTTTGCTTTCTTCATCTTCTCAAAAAATGAATATTTGCATTTGATTAGTTGTTTGTACTTTAGGGTAATCATAACTTGAAAGTAGGGAGGCCAGGATCAGGGCTTAGGAGATAACCTTTTTTCTAGAAAATAGCTTAATAGGCGAACTGGGATAGGGTGCGTTGCTTTGGGGGGAGCATGGCATCACTCATTATGCAGAAATCATGGCAAATAGCGCTGCCAAAGAACTTTTGATATCGCAATGTAAATATGAAAGGGGGCGGACCGAATCGTGAAGCAGGCCTACCACTAAGTAGTTCATTTCTGTCATCGTAAAAACGGCCGCCATTTTGGCGCCACCATTGATTTTGCTTTCTGCTCTTTTCTCAATATCCTGCTGTTTCTTCTCCGCTTGCACTTTTTAGAAAGACCGAACTATAGTAAAATCATACCTCGCTTGGGAGTGTTACCAGTCTTGATTAATCGAGTAAGATGATCATTATTATGAGTACTGAAACTATGGCTTCCATTTACTACAACTTTTTGTTGCTTCTCTCACAAATGTTTGCACGGCAGAGCAAACGCAGCTGCTTGAACTAATACTTTTAATTCGGCGTAGTTGATGTTAAGCCCTGCCAGGGTGAAATCGCACCATATTTGGCTGAAATATTTTTGCTAGCTTCTTTGATCACAGCTTTGTACTACTGCCAATTCTAATATTGGTTTTGACTAGTAGAAAAAAGATTGACCCCCACGGGGTGAATGTCATAAAGAGGTTTATGACGGCATAATGACGTCACAATTAAACATAGTTTTGAATTCGCCATCTCTTGATTGAGGAAAACGCTTTTGTGCTTAACGAAAACTAGCACCCGAATCACCAAATTTCAACTATTTTATTTCTCTAATATTTAACTACTTTAACATAACGTCATAATTGATAATAAATCGTAAAAGCTGTTTTTGTCATTTTCTCAAAAAATACTGATCGTACAAACGCAGTTGAAATCTTTTTTGAAAGATGAAATAATGAGCTGTTAGTAAATGACACCAGCTTTTATTAAAAAGTACGAAATGTTTTAAGAAAAGCAATTTGTTTGTTGTTTTATTCCTTGCTAAATATTACAAGTAAATTATCGCTTTATTACCATTCATGTTCGTTTTTGTGAGGAATAATTAATTCCAAATGTCCAAATCTTAAATGCGTTATTAATTCAGTGGGAGTGCTACGTTTCGGTGCAAAAAGATTGTTGGGTATTGTTAGTTGCTATGCCTTTTTGCTGATTGACCTGGATTGATACTTGGCTCAATATCAAGTGTTTTTCCTTTATTTTGTTTTGTGTGTAGGACAACCCAATACAGTTAACCGCAGGCAATTTCCTCGTAAACGTGTCGCATAATAAGCCACAGAAAGGTCAGGACTAAAGACATCTATCATACTAATGATATTTTTGTTTCTTTACAGTTTATTATTTTCACGAAACGGTTTGCATCAAGTCGTAAAATTCACATACATTCAAATAACTGATTTCGGCAATCGTAAAACAAAAGCCATTACAGCGCCTACCCCCAACTTTGCGTTTGTGCTCAAATTCTTATTTGTAGAAACGGATAGAATTTGAGAAATGAAAAAGAGTTTTTGAGATCTCTCTTAATTCAAATTACTCGTGCTACGATTGGGATTGGAGGTTAGAGGCGATGCCCCCATTTGTACCAAGTTACTGTTTGTCGTCTAAGTCAGTGCAGCCGACTGAACTGATGTTTCCAACCTGACGTAACTGACTAGAAGTTCTGCTGGACGACGCCTGCAGAGCTGGCTAGTGTTGGAATGAAATAATGTTAGTTTCTTACTAGGCGATAATCAAACTAATCTGAAGTTATTTGATTTATGATCTGCCTATTAGCTGTTTTCTTGAAAATGTGTGCCTAAACGTGGTATGCTGAAATAAATTGTCAATTTGCGGAAGGGGAACAACGAATTTATTATCAGTCGTTTTTTCAACAACAGCTTCATGCATTTTAGATGCCCGAGCATGCTTTAGTAAAATCAACCATCATCTGACTGGTGCGGCAACGCCAAGTCTCAACTCTTTGATTCCCGCGCTAAGCGTACGTCGTTGGTTAGCACTCAACCAGTCGAGTCGCTTTGTAAAGCAAGTAATTAAAGCACTACGGATCTTTTCTGCTTCTGCTTCTTCATAAAAGCTAACAGTATATTCAGCTTCTTTTCTGCTTCGTCAAAGAAAAACAGGAAACGGTTGAAATTTTTTTGCAATTTTAATTTACAAATATGCGCAGCTCCGCCCAGCGTGCGCAAAACGATAATTCACTGCGATAAAGGCTGCCACGCAGTCTTAATAACGATTAAGTAGGGGAACCAATGCGCAGTACCTAACAGAAATCCGAAGCACAATCAGATTGAAAGGGCAATTCACTACTCGTTTCGCCACATTCAGGTTTTGACAAAGAATGGTGAAAATACACGTAATCAGCAAACACACACACGCACGCACGCACGCACGCCGATTAATAAAAGCTAACTTTTTAATTTTTTTCAGAATTTTGTTATGGATCATTCAGACACTGGCTTACTACTTAGAATCAAAATCAACCTTTCTTTTACTCACACACACTTTCATAATCGACAAAGCTTTTATGCATTTCCCATGTCTCAAGATAACAGATGGTGCAAGGAGCTTACTTTTTTGTTTGATATAAAAGTCTATCATCGAATGTGGTAGTAGTTGTTTAAATCTGCTCAGGTCTAACGACTAGATAATAAATGTTTCGACGTCACTGAAAACAAATTGGCCTAGAGATGCTACGAAAAGCGGCCGATCAATAAGACTGCCATTGCGTTTCTGTGGATGATTGCGTTAGAGTGGAAATGCACAATCGTTATCTATCCCAGCCCCACCCCACCATTTTGCAGTTCGCTTGCACCATTACCACTGCCAGTTTTGCTATTCTTTCCGCTTTCATTCGCATTTCTTCCAACTGTATTTAACTTTCGTTGTTTGTAATTCTAGCAACCGTTTTTGATCACTTTAACACTTTCTCCTTTTTAGCTGTAATTGAAAAACGATGCGATGGCGTAGTGGTTGGAGCGCCCGCTTCGCAGTGGGTAGACCTGGAGTTTAATTCCCTTTTCCAGTCATACCAACAGACTTTAAAAAAATGGTATCTATGGCTTCCCTGCTTGGCGCTCGGCATTTATGGGAGGTTGTGGAGAACAAGCCGGCAAGTTTGCATGTTGTGTCCTTGGGCAAGGCACTTAACGGGACGCCCCACCTTTATGTGGAAGACAGGTGGCCCAGACACCTCGGAAATAGCAACTCCCAAGTGAGTGCGGACATACCGTCCAAAATATAGCGATACAATTCGCTTTCTCGTGAATGGAGGATAAATATGGTAAATATATACAAAAAAGTTGGAAGTATTGCCTTTGTTTTTATCAGTAACCCGGATTTAATGCGGCACAATTATCAGCATGCTCTAATTGTTTATTTTGTAATGGGTAGTTTGATTTAACTAGCCTCTTATGCTGAATTAGGTATTTAGTAGTACAGTTGTTGTATCAGTTGGTCTTTCCTCTACATGATCGCTAGGCTTTAACTAAATTTTGGGTAGTTTTTAACTGCTTACAACCTGTTTTTTGTATTGCATGTCACCGCATATTCTATTTGAATGATTTTGATACTGCAATGGCATTGTAACGTAAAGCTGTAGTGAAGTTGGTAAGTATAAAAACCTGCTAAAGATTTTTGTGCCAAGAGAAGTCAGCGCACTTCTGGGCTGCACAGAGACAATAAAGTTAAGCTGTTTGAATTACCATCAATAAAGTTTCCCAAGTAGTGGACTTTGGAAATAAGTATATAGCAACATTGAAAAATGAATATTACCAACCACTTTCTAATCTGATTAATTTAAAACCAAAAAGCCTTAGTGAAACGGAACAACAACAAAAATTATCAAGCCATTCATTGCTCCAGCTTTTTGTAGCCTACTACTTTGTCGTATTATAGAATTCTACAATATTTTAATACAAACTCATTAAAAAGTTGTTTTAAATGTTTTTGACCGAGAAAAAATATGGAAATATAATTTTGCCGGATTTAGTTTTGTATTATTTTTCCGCTCCACGAAGTCAATGTACTGTAGGCTCTGAGTAAAAATTGTAATAATGGCAGCACACGGGAAAGGAAACACAGCAAAACGAAACAACATTAAAGCGTGCGAGAACATGATATTCTATTAGCAAAAGAAGGCATAGACGCAATACAAGGCTGCAGACATCCAGACTGTTGCCACCTTTTTTTCCAGAAATCTAAAAAAATTCATCTTCAAAGCCAAACAATCGCTTTCCTTTCATCAGCACTACCTCATGCAATGTCAAATGTTAAGCATATGAAATAGGGAATGGATATGATTAGACACCGCCGCGTCACCAGATATTTACGTATGATCATCCAATAAATAAAATAAAAATGAGTGTAAAGCCAGATAACTATAAGATATAAACGCAAAGCAGTAATGAAAGGAATTGCCAAATGGCACAGGCTATCGATTTTGCTGACCAGCACTGAATATAGACCTATGGTAATCTGCTGAGAAAACGGCCCCCAGAAGCGACATCCCCTCCCGGGAGTTGACACAACAACAGAGTAATGTGAGAGCGGAAACGTCGAAAAGGAAAACGTCATTAGCCAAAACTTTTTTTTCCACGACTGCAGTAGTATAAGCTTAAACAAAATATCATTGAAAAGAGAATAGTAGACCTAAATAATGCAACCGCAATCCCTGCCACTGTTTCTTCTACGATGTTTCTTCAATAAAATATTTTCCCCCTTGCAAGACAGTCCGCAACTTCGTTTAAAAAAGACTCACAGCATTTTTGAAGATGCTTTGCAGTATAAAAATATTGCTTCGCGGATCCCACTTTGAGAACCACAGTTCTAGCAGTACGCTAAACGTAATGCGCTTGCAACAACCGCCACTCATTCATGAGTGATACGGCTTCGCAGAATGCTGACAGAACTTCCACTGCAATAGACCTAGTTTAGGTTCCACTGGTATGAAGTTCTAGGCTTTGCGTTATTGTAAATCCTGGGGCCAACGGTGATCACGAAGTAGACTGGTGCAACTACACTATGCCAAAACAGTGGGCACACTGTGCAGTTATGCTTGATATGAATCGCTGGTCTCTTAACGTACATTGTAATTTATTGGTCTATTTATTCGAATTTCTGCTAAATATTTGCTCTAACTTGCAATTTTTTGTTTTCTCTAACCCTGCAAACTAATCGTTTCGTTTGCACAGCAGACTGACAGCAACTTTGAATCAATTTGACGTACCGGTGACTGATATCAGAGGACTGAAAACTATTGCGACATACAGTATATCGCTCCGCTGCACCACTAAAATATACTAGTGAAAACACCGATTGTACGGAAACCAGCACAACTGTTCGTGACTTCATCGACTCGCAATAATTGCGCATCGATGACGACACAATGACGTAACATGACCGTAACATGACGTAACTTGAATTAGTAACAAGGACACTTAACTCAGAACAAGGTTATTTTTTGCTGGCAAACTGTATGATGCAATGCGATGTTAATTATATGTGTGTGAGAAGAGTTGAGCTATGAACCAGACCTTACAGATTATATTCTGAACCAAAGCTTTATTTAAAAACTTCGTTCAGAAATGGGCAGCTTTCTCAAGGCCACTTCAGAAATAAAACTGTAAAAACTTGTTCAACTTATCAAACAAAAGACAAACGGAGAGATTTGAGACACTGCGAAGTGCCTCACACTTTTCGAGTCAGCACTCATCCAAACCTGTCACCGCAGTCGCCGCAAACTTACTTTTGGAACTAAAAATAGCAAACAGTCAGATTTTCTCTTTGTTTCAAATAAAATGCTTTCACTTCCTCATAAAAAAGAAATATCTACGCCTATGATCCTTAAGCATTGTTTGAGCGGAGACCGAACGCAAGACTGAAGAGTGGCAGCAATTAGCGCGTAACTAACACACGACCGAACAATTTGTGCTTGAACAAAGGATGCAAACAATGGCGCTACTACAATTTGTATTGTCATTTACGAATAAAATCAAAATACACAACTGCAACAATTTCAAACACTGCACATTGCCAAGAAATAAAGCTTTCGAGGCTTTTAAGCAGCCGACCACGCCTATGGAAAGCGATTGTAGACCACAGTAACTTAGAAGATGGCGTGCTGATCTTAGTTTATCTATTGCAAACAATAGTGGCTACAGCACAGATCCTTGATGTATACCAAACTTTTCTTTAAATTCCTCTAAATATGCAGATCCCTCCCTCACTCTTGTCTTTGCACCATTATACAATCTCATAACTGTCCGAACCATTACTTCTGATGGACCCTTCTTTCCCATGGCCCACTCCATCATTTTTCTTGGCACTCTATCAAAAGCTTTTTCCATGTCACCAAACACATACGCTACTTCTTGTCCTCGTTTTGATATTCCTCCTGAATTCTCCTTACAATGAATATCGTATCCACCGTTTCTTTTCCTGGAATAAATCCTAACTGCATTTTATTCAAATTGACTAGTGTTCGTATTTGCCTTTCTAGTACTCTTTCAACAATTTTCATGGCGTGTTCTAGCAGTTTCACTCCTCTGTATGATCCACAGCTCATCACATTACCCCTTCCTTTAAAGATAGGCACAATCACACTAGTTTTCCACTTACCAAGCATTCCTCTACCATCCAATACACGCTGACACAGTTTCATTATCACTTTAACCCCAATTTCGCCACTTGCAACTATCACCTCCACACTTACTTCGAATGGTCCAGTCGCCTTTCCTGATTTCATCTTTTGCATTGCTTCCACAATTTCATTGCGAGCCACTTTTCCCAGTGGTCCTTCTACTACATCAGTTTCCATTATGTGATCCCATTCATTCTCTTCATTCATGATCTTTTCCATGTGTTCCTTCCAATCTTTGCCCCATCTTCTTCAATAAAACCCAATTGTCCATCTTACGCACCTTCCTCCTTCCACATCCTTCCCTTCCTTTTTCATTCTTCGAAGGAAGCAGAAAACACTGTTAGAATTCTGATATAAGTCATTTAACTCCTAATTAGTTTCCATTCTCATATCTCTAGCAACAATTCTCGTTTGATTTCTTAAAACTTTGTATTGTGTCTTATTTTCTTCTGATGGAAACCTGCACAGTTCTTTTAATGCCGCCTTCTTTCTTGCTATGTTATCCTTGACCTATTCATTTTACCACCACATGTTTCGTCGATCTCTTCATCACATGTCTTTAGAACACTATCTTTGAAATTTTTCCACAAATCAGGCACGTCTGTGCTTACTAGTTCGTTTACTCTTTTTTCAAATCTTATTTTTGTTCGATTTTCATTCAACTTCCAAATCTTTCTTCTTATGATCCGTTGCTCTCTCACAACCTCTTTTAGAACTTTTTTTATCAAGATCTACGACCACCAGTCTGTGCTGAATCACTTTCACATCCCTTATATACTTTCTGTATTTTTCTCCCACAAGCACAAAAACAATTTCTGTTTCACATCCACCAGCACTATAAGTGAGTTTCCTTTTTGTCTGCTTTGTAAAACCGAGTGTCTGCCACGCACAGCTCTTTTTCATCACAGTACTACAGCAATCTTTTTCCTTCTTCATTTTTTTTTCCAATACCATTTTCCTCGTGTACGCCTTCAAAACTCTCAGCACATTTTCCCACATATCCATTGAAATCCCCCAAAGAAAGAAAGATTTCACCAGAACTTTCCACGTCCCACTCACTCGCCATTTTATCATAAAAACGAAGTTTCTTTGTGTCTGGTCTCCCGCTTAGTGGCCCATACGCACATATTATTCGCATCACTTCTCTATCTAAAGTTAGACAATTGCCATTACTCTGTCACTTTTTCTTCTAACTTCCACAACATTTCTAGATATTTCCTCTTTCACCAAAATTCCAACCTCTCCAAATCCTGCATCATTTCCTGACCACCTCAGCTTATGTCTTCGTTCCAAAGTACCTACAAAACGAGCTCCTTGGCCTTTCCATCTTACTTCTTGCATGCTGCACACATCAACTCTTCTCTTCCTTAGTTCTTCACACACTTCTGTTTTCCTTCTACAAAGACTTCCCACATTTCACGTATCAAATCTTATCCCATGACATTTAGGTTTAAACCCAGAGATTCTTGTTGTTGTGATTACCCCTTCTCTTCCTCGGGATGGAGGTACGGCAGGGACGGCAATTCAGGTTCATGCCCTCAACCTAATTGAAATTAGGCCAGGGGAAAGATGGCAGCCAATTTCGAACCTGTCCTGAGTGACCGGTAGCCGCACCACCAACAAAGCGGACTGCCATTGGTGGGTACCCAAGAGTCGCCTTTTGCGACATCCTGGGTGAGCAACTTTACAATTGTAATCCGGTGAAGTACGGATAGGCCACCTGTCTGCCACATAAAGGTGGAGACGTCCTGTTAAGTGCGTTGCCCATGGATACAACAACCAAGCTTGCCGGCTTGTTCTCTACACTATCCCTTTTTTATGCTGAGCGCCAAGCAGGGAAGCTGTAAATACCATTTTTTAAAGTCTTTTGGTATGACTCAGCTTAGGGAAAGAATCCCAGGTCTACCGACTGCGAAGCGGACGCTCTCACCACTACACCATCGCGCCTGTCCGGAGATTCCTCGCACCCTCTGTTTTATTTAAGAGCTGCCGGGCACTTGGGACCATTTGTTTATTTTTTTCTGTTAATGGGGATTTGTTGGAGCAAAATTCTTCTACTGGGAGCATGCCCTTGCTTACCCCAACCTCAATTTTTTGACATGAGTAGTCCAACAGCGCAATTAAGCTGGCAACCCCACCTTTAACAGACAGACTGCAATTAATAGGTACCGAATAGTTGCCTCTTAAGGCATGCTTGATAAACAGCCTCACTATTCTTTAAAACCGACGAAGCACGGTGACTGTTACTGTAGGCGAATCAATATGAACTAACGTCTCTAACTGCGTGCTTGTTTCTTGACCCTGGCATAAACGCCGCCATGCGCAGAGTAAACTAATCCAAAATGAAGCATCAACAGTTAAGTTATAGCCATAGCGGAGGCCCCCATTAATAATGTCGAGGCTAAGAATATCAAATTAGCTGGGTGCACCAGCCTCACCCAATTGCAAAGAAAATTGCTTCAACATTTAGATCACATGTAGCTCGGCACTTACGTTTTGTTGCAAACGATAAGAAAGGACCATCTTTACCTCATCGTATTTTTCTGGGGTGATCACCAAGCGTTTTGCTTGGAGTTGGCTGCGTGTTAAAATCTGTAGACTTCATTTGTCAATGAATCTTTTTAAATATTTTGATGGATAATGCCAAAGATTCATACTATCGAGAAAGAATAGACAAAATGTACCAAAGAAATTAGTTTTTCTAAAAATTGCAATCTTGTGAAATGCAGGCAACAAAATTTTGTATGTTTTTGACCGATAGACTACATTTCATAAATATTTAGAGACTTCAGCTTTTGATGAATGTTTTTGAAAACGTCGACAGATAATGCAAAAGAACCATGCTTGTGAGGAAAAGCAGTCAAAATGGGCCAAAGAACAAACTTTGTCAAACAATTGCAAGTTTGTTAGGTCAAATAGGATAATTGTTCAACAAAGTGAAACATGATGTATGGCAACCAATTTTTGATCAGCCATAATAAGCTAATCCTAAGCCTTAAGTAATTTGAGTCACATATTGCTGAAAGCAAAGTTCCTAAGCTTTCAAAAGAGAGCAATTGTTATTACTTTATTATAACGTTTTTGTATTAACGTTTCCTGTTTTTACTGAGCTTATCACTTTTTAGGAGGGTTAGAAAGTTACACCTCAGGTCTTAAAGTTCAGTTTTTTCAGTATAAAGCCTGATACTAATTGTACATATTATATCATATCGGAATCGCCTTGAACTGAACTTTGATTTGTTGAAGAAAGTTTGAAAATCAGTTGAGAAATGAGATCACAAATTAGTATTTAAGTAAGCTAATTATGCAAAAAGGGTGCAATTTTGAAAACATCTTGATTATTATGATCTGAGGCAACGAAAAATTTGTGTTAATCGTACGAGACGTATTATGACATATAGAGCGAGTTTTTAAGCGTGCAAGCGAAAAAGAGAAGAAAAATGCTCAAAGAGATTAAAGTGCTTAAATAAAGAATTGCTCGCAGCATTGTCAAATAAGCTTTAATTGTTATGAAGTTGCTTATATCGAAAGCACCATATTAATATCTCCTGAAAGAGCATTTAATTGCGTTTCTGCAATCAGTACCTTTTGAGAAAGAACAAAAAACAGATTGTGCAATGAATAGTTGGTTGTGACGTGATTTTAGACCCAAAACAAATATAGTAAATCAAAAGCTGGTTTTTGTTTGAGCAAAAAGTGGTTGTCCTCTGTCAAGTAATGCACATTAAAAATGTTTTTGATTATGACGCTTTGATGACGTCGCAAACACCCTTATGACACCACGGAGTGGTGGCCAATTGTGCCAAATTTGATGGTTGTACCTCTAGCAGTTTCAGAGGAATTAATACAGACAGCCACACAGACAGACAGAATTGCGCTTTATAGCATAGGTCAGCGGTTCTCAAATCTTTTTGAAGCCCGCACCCCGTCTTGATGGAAAAATCATTTTTGCACCTCTTGCACCATTTGATGTAATGTTTTTTCTGTTATCATCACTGATACCAATAGTCAGAGAAAAGAAGTTCTCATCCCAAGAAGTCCTTTCTTGTAACCCCAATTGAGAATCGCTGGTATAGATGTTATAGAAGATAACCATTACAGTTTTCGATTCTTGCAAATAGTCAATCTCGTACGCAACGGCGCGTTTACATTTGTAAGCGAACATGTAGGTGAGCTTAACAAATCACAACGATAAAAAAATAAAACAGAGGATACGATTTGTTAATATCGCCGCAAACGGGGCTTAAGACTTCACGTAAACGATGCATTAAAGCTGCCCACGCGTTGTGAAGTAAAACTTGCTTGCCTTTAAACTTGGCAAACAAAAGATGGCATGCGAAAGATCAAAACCTTATATCTGTTTAATCCTTGATCCAGTCAAAACCAATTTGATTTTCAGCAAGCTAAAACTACAATTGCGTTTGCCTCAGGCATTTTGAACGCCAGATTATCGGATTGAGCTGCTTTTTATCTACTTTGAAAACGCGATTGGATTTTGTTTTATTGCTAAAAACTGGATTTTCTTCCAGAGTTCAATGCTATTATTTTTAACCGTTTTCATGATGCCTTAGTTAATGGGTATCAGCATTAATCGTACCAGATTCCCTTATTCCTTTGAAAACTTACTTTAGTGAAAAACTTCCGAAGAATTTTTGAATCTTGCTTATTCTGAAGTATTTAAGCTGTGAATTAGTTTGGTTGAGTTCTATTTCCATTTGCTGGTTACAGAGAAAAAATTGGGTCTACTAAAAAATTGGCCGCATTGCTTGAACTAACTTTAATTGTAATTTCAATTATCACTAACCCCAACTTTAATCCTAACCCTAATCCGAACTCTAAACCTTATAGATCATAGGCGTAGATATTTCTCTTCTATGGGGAGCTGAAGACATTTTATTCAAAACAAAGAGAAAATATGACTGTTTGCTATTTTTAGTTCCAAAAGTAAGGTGAAAACCTGTTTTTGATATCATGTAATTGAAAGAGAGCATTTGCCTATTTTTTAAATGTCTGGGAGGGAGGGAGTAATATTCAACAGGAACCTAAAACAATCTGGGGGTCTTCAGCACCCCCAGTCTCTCTATGCTGTTTATCCGTGACTGTGGCCGAGACTCTGAGCCAAAACCCTGAGCCAAGACCCTATATACAAGAGAAACGAGGGGTAGATACTGAATACTACACAAAAATGTTTAAAACCTTTGAATTTTCACGTTTCTTGAAATGTGTTGTTTTTGATGAAATCAATCCAAGGTACAGGTCAAAACCTCTCTGAATACCTGGCTAGTCGTCAGGCTTGTCACCACAAGACTACAAGCTATCAAGCGCACCGATCGTTAGGTTGAATGCGGCACGGCGCAGAGGAATCGCGTTTGCTTCTAAGGTCACGTTTTGGCCATAAACTATAGCTTGCGGCGACTGCAGTGACAGGTATGGATGAGTGCTGACTCGAAAAGTGTGAGGCACTTCGCAGTGTCTCAAATCTCGCCGTTTGTCTTTGGCACAAAACTTGTTCAACTCGTCGGACAATTTTTATGTTTTTTTCTCTAAAGTAGCCCTGCGAAAGCTACCTATTCCTAAACGAAGTTTTTAAATAAAGCTTTGGTTCAGAATATAATCTGTGAGGTCAGGTTCGAAACTCAACTCTCACAAATATATAATTAACATCGCATTGCATCATACAGTTTGCCAGCAGCGATAACCTAGGTCTGAGTTAAGCGTCTTTGGCACTAATTCAAGCTACGTCCTGCTGTATATCAAATACGTCAAATTAATTTAAAGTTGTAGTCAGGCTGCTGTGCAAACGAAACGATTAGTTTGCAGGGTTAGAGAAAACAAAAAATTGCAAGTTAGAGCAAATATTTAGCAGAAATTCGAAAAAATAGAGGAATAATTCATAACGTACGTTAAGAGACCAGCGATTCATATCAAGCATAGCTGCACAGTGTGCCCACTGTTTTGGCATAGCGTAGCTGCACCAGTGTAGTTGGTGATCATCGTTGGTCCCAGGATTGACAATAACGTAGGCTTAACATATTTTTGAGATTGAAAACCGGGACACTTCAGAACAACCAACTTTATCAGAAGGGTCACTATATCTGATTAGGCAAGATTCCGGACGCACTTTTCGATTGTGTTTGCACTGACATGGGTTGGCAATCAATACCGCTATATTTGATGATTGACACATTTAAACTTGGCCTTGAACATTTTACCCAAAACGAAGGTGTTCTCCAAAAAAAGGCAACATCCGTTTTGCTGTCGCCACTTGCATTGGTCGCGGCACTATTCATCATTGTACCAGAGTTAATATTGATAATTCCAATAGATTGAAAAACCGGGACATTTTGCTAACTGGGACGGGCAACGGGATACACGCTTAAAATCGGGACTATCCCGGCTAAAACGGGACGTATGGTAAGCCTAACAACAACGCAAAGCCTAGAACTTTATACCAGTGGAACCTAAACTAGGTCTATTGCAGTGGAAGTTCTGTCAGCACTCTGCGAAGCCGTATCACTCATGAATGAGTGGCGGTTGTTGCAAGCGCATTACGTCTAGCGTACTGCTAGAACTGTGGTTCTCAAAGTGGGATCCGCGAAGCAATATTTTTATACTGCAAAGCATCTTCAAAAATGCTGTGAGTCTTTTTTAAACGAAGTTGCGGACTGTCTTGCAAGGGAAAAATATTTTATTGAAGAAACAGTGGCAGCGACTGCGGTTGCATTATTTAGGTCTACTATTCTCTTTTCAATGATATTTTGTTTAACTCTTTCGCTCCCGCGATCATCGATTGATGATCTCGTGTTTTCAGTGTTTCCCTCAAATTTTGTTAAATTGAGTTACAAAGTTAGTTTAATAAAAAATCGATTTGTGACTTTATTTTTCATCCGATTTTCATAAAATTTTCAAAAGATCACGCTTATTTCATCACGCATCGGAACATGTATAATTTGTGCCCTAATTCTTGAATTTTTTTACCCAAAAAGGGTTAAAAGACCAACAACCCAGTTGCAGACGACAAAATCGGACAAATTCTCAGCACGTGCCAACTACACTAAAATCAAATTGAGATTACATCTTTACCACAATACCAAACCCTTTATCATTAACACAGTCTGAAAACTACTCTTTTGGGGCATCATTTGACAAAATTTCAAGCAATAATAATAAATTTTACTTTTTTTAATTTCCAAATTTTTTAGGGGTCTCAAAACCCCCCAAAACAAATTTGAACGGTAAGTAGATAAAAGTAAATTTAGTGTGTAAAAAATATCATATGTTGCTAAATACTGGTCTCATTTGAAAGCTTAGGAAATTTGCTTTCCAGCAATATATAACTTTAAATAGTTTAGACTAAGTGGTATATGATATTTACCGATCAAAAATGAGTACTGTACATGATGTCAGTTCAAAACCCCCAAAATTTTTTGCCTTATCTTCACTAAATTATAATTTTTACAAAAACTACACTCTTTAAAAAGATAAAATAAATTGCAAATGTTTCACCACTAAAGTCGTCATTTTGTATCAAATTTCCAAGGAGACAAGAAGCAAAATACAAGTTTAAAAGCTAGCAGAAGTTTGGCTTTCGTAAATCAACGTTTGCTGTATCCCTCTTGTTTCTCAAGAAATGGGAAGGGTGTAAACAAGCAGCTGTTTCATTGTCAGTGACAGCATATTCTATTTAAACTTGATATTTTCTGAATCTTGAAGAAATTCCCTGTTCAAAAATACATAATGTTACATGGTTTAGGCTAACCTGTAGCAGATAATAACTGATCGTATTTTAGGTACTGAATTTAACTGCCAAAATTTGGTACCAGTCGGTACCGGT
Source organism: Trididemnum clinides (assembly GCA_963675345.1). Taxonomy (NCBI): domain Eukaryota; kingdom Metazoa; phylum Chordata; class Ascidiacea; order Aplousobranchia; family Didemnidae; genus Trididemnum; species Trididemnum clinides. The sequence continues at coordinate 37,697,427 of OY776286.1, forward strand.
CGAAAAAAAGGTCATGTGCCTCAGAAAATTGCAAATTGTAGAAAACCTAGGCTTTTAGGTAAGTTTTGACTGATGTACCTTGAAAGCTTATTTCCTTAGCATCATTTTGCGACCATTTCTAAAAAAATTGGTAGAAAATTAAATCTGTAGTATCCTTTGAGGTGAGGGTACCTCTTTAATTTTGAAGACACCCCCCCCAGTTGGGGGGGTTAATTTGCATAAAATTTGCATATTCAAAAAAAATTTTTTTTTCCTATTTGAAATCCTCAAGAAATGTAGATTTCAACGATATATAACACTTAATGTAGAAGTAGACAGCTGAGTAATGATTTACAAACAAACTTGAGGTACATAATTATGATTAATTATGATTGATTATGACAGTTTTTCGCGCTGCCACCTTACGGACATTTTTTTTCGCTTTTCACGCGGGAGCAAAAGAGTTAAGCTTATACAACTGCAGTCGTGGAAAAAAAGTTTTGGCTCATGACGTTTTCCTTTTCTACGTTTCCACTCTCAATTACCCTATTGTCGTGTCAACTCCCGGGAGGGGGATGTCGCTTCTGGGGGCCGTTTTCTCAGCAGATTACCATAGGTCTATGTTCAGTGCTGGTCAGCAAAATCGATAGCCTGTGCCATTTGGCAATTCCTTTCATTGTTACTGCTTTGCGTTTATATCTTATGGTTACCCGACCACATGGTTGCGGAAGGCTGCAAAACGCGCTGCCATCGCGGGGATAGGAATAGGTCCACGCTGGAAGCCACAGTGGATACCGGTATCAAAGTGAACTTAGCTACCTTCATGGTACAGTTAAATCATTGTCTATCGCAGTGGACAAGTTAAACTTCACTTTGGAAGCTAGCCATGTGGCATCTCCCAGATCCAAGGCACGAATGTAATTATTTCAATCATCCTGCTACAAACAAGGGATTCTATCTTTGATCTCCACCGCAATACCTGCCTGTAGGGGTCCTAAAGAGGACGAAGCCGGCTACCCAGATACGAGAAATGCTAATTTGCAACGTGTTATACTAGAAGGCAATCCCTCCCTTTGCTTTTATCAGCAACAAATTGGTGAAATTGGGAGGAAGTGCCAATATCCCTGTACCTGGAGCAGTCGTCCGGAGTACATATACAATGCTCGTAAAGCAACCCTAATAGGATCTGTCAATCACCGCAGTAAAACGTTGATTGTAGAGGGCTCTACAAACGGCCTTTAATTTATAGCTGACACAAAATTATCGGGGTCAATTTTATCCTGTGACAGAAGAGCGAGTTTTCTTTTTCAAAGTTTTTAACTGTTTCAAACATGGCTGAAAGGTCAAACTATGTCAGGCTGGGACTTGCCCATACTTTTTTATGAGAGTTTTTTGATGCTGATGTCCAGAACTCAATAATCATCCTCGATTTTTTAAGGCACTTCAACATCATATTAATCCCTTTGCACAAGCCGCTCGATTTGCAAGTTATAGCTGGTATCCGCGCATCGAGCACTTTCGGACGTACAACTGTTACAAGCCAGGCCTCAGAAGGACCCGAGATAATTTTCCAAAATGTTGACGCGGCAAAAATGTCGATGGGAAAAGTTCAAAAAGAATAAAGAACTTTTTGATTTTTTCCCCGTCATTACTTGATATCAACAATTTTGAAGACCCGTTCGGCTCAAAGCTAAACGTCACATCTCCGCAAAAGGAGGTCTGTCAGTTCAAAGGTTGAGGTGGCGTAACCCAGAGAAGCTGAAAGTTTTTTAAAAAATCTAAACACCTTGCTTAAGCCTGGAGTCATTATTGTTGCCAGTTCGCCATACGGAAGCCCCGGACACCTGTTGCCTAAGAAGAAAGCCGGACTATACCGCGTTTTTGAGAATTTTTGCTGACTTAATGAGCAACATATGGCCCACAAACATGCCACTCACATTTTGACCAACTTCGTTGGTGGCTGGTTCGGTTTATAGGTTTTTTCTAGTTTTGAACTTTTTAAGTCATGTCATCAAATCAAAATCCCGGAGGATATTTATAAGACCGCCATAATTACATCCGTGGGTAATTATGCATGCAAGCTATGGAGCGCAAGCGCGATGGCAGCACCTTCTAACGGCTCATAGACAAGGTGTTTAGAGACTTCCGGTTGGCTTTTGCATTCATCAACAATATTTTCACTTTTAGCCGTGACTGCGACAAACACTTGCGCTTATTAGTCTGAGTTTTTTGCCCGGCTAGACCATTATGCCCTCATATTGAACCAAGAAAAGCGTGCTTCTGGCAAGGCAGACAATGAATTTTCGGGCAGCGTAATAAACTAGCATGGAGAGTGTTCCTTGGAAAAAAGTTGCTGTTCTATACCAGCACCCCAAATCTAAAGACTTGCGTAAACTTCGAAGATGCTTGGGTATGGTTTGTTTCTACCAACAGTTTCCACCACAAGTTTGGAGGCTCTTGAATCCCTCACAAAGTAACTGTCCCCCAGAAAGTGGGAACCGCCAAACAATGATGTGGACACCCGAAGCTAAACAAAAATCGTAGAAAATAAAAACAAATTTTCAAAGCTATCGTTTTGACCTATTCATGTTAAGGAAGCCCCTATTTTAGTGGTTGTTTAGGCCCTCAGGAGGTTTACGTCAAGATGTTGACGGTTTAATTAGACAGCAGTTTTGATTGAATGAATTTTTTTGTAAGGTTTTGACGACCACCAAACGTCGGCATTCATTGACCGCGAATCTACTGGCAATGCATTCCGCAATACAGAATTTTGCTTATTTTTCTAAGAGTTCCAGTTCCCGGCATTTTTTGATCGCAAAACCCTTACTCACGGAATCTCCGCTGGTAAGAAAGATGCCAGTTGGGTCAGAGCCAAAACATCTCGCAATTTACAACTGACATTGAGGGATTGAAAATATTTCAGTTGACTGCTGGAGCTGCCCATCCGATATCAACCTCAATCTTCAGAATTCGGGATCTATAGACGTCGAGCAGCTGGCTTAAACACAGGAAGATGTCCAAACTATTGAAGAGCTGCTGGCTGTGGACAACAGTTCACTCTTGCTCACAGAAACCATCCTTTCCAATCACCGCTCTGTGGACATTTTCACAGAATCAGCCAGGATCATCGTGTTTCAGAGCTTTCGAAAAAGGGTGTTCGACATTCTACACTTACTGTTACTTCCTGGATAAAAGCCACGTAAGAATTGATCCCAGCTCGTTTTGTTATGAATCGGGATGCATTGGGAAATTCTTGATGATTTCCGCGCATGCATGCCGCCTCAGGCTTTCGAAGTGCATAAACATAACAACGCGACATGCATGACGCCAGACAAGCGATTTTCTCATGTCACTGAGGACTTTGCCTGACCGCTTCCAGAGTCACTGGTCACTCTGATTTACTAACTATGGGGTGCCAACTGTGAAGCACGTGGTAAAGTATAATTTTGTTGAGTTTAGCACAAATCATACAGCAACGAAAACGTTTTTCCAATCCAAAGACAAATTATACAGCAACGAAACATTTTTCCTTTTCAAAAACAAATCATACAGCAGCGAAATCACAATGAAGTGCGGTCTGTAAAATAGCGCTACTTGTAAAATATTGCCCCGTGCAAAATATGTCCGGAAACTGTCGTGATAATTTAGAAGCGGCGAGGTTTGGTTTACAGTAACATGTGCTGGTTATTTAAAAGTAGGCCTAGGATTTGTTTTGGTGTGGACCAAATTTTGCCACTTCTAAATTATCACGACAGTTCCCGGACATACTGTATTTGGTGCAAGTGTAGTATGTGATCTACATTGAGGGTTAGGGTTGAAATAAAACTCAATAAAGAAAATTTTAATTGGGGTTAGGGCTAGGGTTGAAATAAAACTCATTATCTTAGGGTTAGGGTTAGGGTTGAAATAAAACTCAATAAAGAAAAATTGGTACTTACGTATTAACGGGAGGACCTTTAAAAACACGACTCAAAAATTGAAGTAAATTATTTATTGAAACGGTTAAAACAATAAAATACTCCCTTCCAGTGTACACTGCCCCGTACATTTACATACCGGGCCTGCCCCTTCAGTGTACACTGCCTTTCTTTTAAATAAAATAACATTAAAAATCAAAGGTCCTCCCGATAATACGTAAGGACCGAAAAATTTTAGTGGCACTGTAGACCACAAGCTAGTCTAGATGTAAGTTTCTGTAAGCACAAGTAAGATGTAACCACAAGCGCGATTTTACAAACCGCATTTCACAGTATTTTCGCTGCTGGATGAAATTTATTGAAAAGGAAAAATTGTTTGTTGCTGTATGATTTATCTTTGGAAAGAAAAAATTGTTTCGTTGCTCTATGATTTGTCTTTCAAAAGGAAAAACGTTTTCGCTTATATATGATTTGCCTTTGGATTAGAAAAACGTTTTCGTTGCTGTATGGGTTGTCTCTGGAAAGAAAAACGTTGTTGCAGTCGTATGATTTGTCTTTGGAAAGGAAAAACGTTTTCGTTGCTGTATCTTTTGTCCTTAACTCTGCAAAATTATACTTTATCACGTACTTTACAGTTGGCACCTCATAACTAACAGCTATTTGCCCTTTAACCACCATTCAGAATGAATGACCCTTGGGGAATTTACAGCCAAGTCATGCGCGAATGCTTTCATCTTTAATCGGATTGCCAAATTTGGATGTCCGTCCGTGATTACTGATTCGTGATCAAATTTAGATGGACGTCCGTGTCCGGAGCAAACATTGCTGTTCCAAGCTGCGGGAGGAATTACGTCAAATTTTGAGATGCTGATTAGTCTATACCACTGCTTATCATGCTCAGTGGAGCGGCATGATTTAACGCCAACGCTGCACTATCAAGGCAGCTTTTTAAACCCAAAATCATTCAGCATTTTGGTACAAAGCCTTGGTCTTGTACTTTTCTATATGCGGACGACTCCTGAAGTGGGGATTGGACACTCGTCTGTTGAAATAACCTTGGGCACTTTGCTACGACTGCTGGGAGAATTTTTACCCAACATGAAAGACAACGTCAAACCGACTATTGCTCATAGTTATCACTTTTCTCGGCGTCGTTACCAGCCCCATCTTTAAGCCACCATGGCATTCGCATGATCCACGTTGTTAACAACTTTCAACATTTCACTTAAATTTTGTCTGTAACGACGGCGCTCGTTCAACGTTCGAACGACCCTACATCGGTCCATTTCGAGTTGCGAATAAGCAAAGCAAGTTTTTTACCGTAAACATTAACAATTGGCACTGTCTGGTTAGCATCGACAGATTTAAATCGACTCACTTAGTCGGAAGAAAAATACTTTTCCATGGCAGTCGCAACCACTGTCACCGGCCAGAGAAATTACAGTGCACGCGACTACACCGTCCAGCACTTAAACAATTTTGACAAATAATCTTTACCCATGGAATACATAAGGCGCGGTCGCGTCATATGACGACCACTTCGATTCTACCGTTACCTGAATGATTTTTTTGGGGGTACTTACCTATGCTTCACCAAGGCAACAAATAGTAAAGCCGCTTTTTGATCTCAAGAGCGTTTGATACAGGGCCGATATTCTTGAGATTGTGAATTGCTAGCTCGTTTTTTAAATCAGGATGGCTTTAAAGCCTACTCTGGAGCCCTGATGCATTGCAACTAATCAATGTTGACGTTGACGAGAATCTTCTCTTTTTGAAAACGTGCGTGTGCGTTTTGAACATGCCGACGGCATCTGAGACACTCGCCGTTCCCTCGGGAGGATACCGAACTATTTCAACTCACCCACCCTCTCACACACATTCATTTTTTGTCTCAATGGGCATACGCATTTTTTCTTTCATCACGTTCTCCCTTATTTTGCTGCTTATCTGCAATCAGTAAAATAGCTCTCAATTGGATATTGTAGTTGTATTCCACTGCGACATGTTGGTAGGAGGCGGCAAATTGTACCAGCAGTTTTTTGTTGAATGCTCCTCATTTTGTGAAGTCATGGATAAAATGTCGGCAAACTTAAGTTTCTGGTGAAATGCAGTGAGCACTGTGCAGTTAGCTTTGGTGATTAGATACGTAAGTGTTGACAGCAGAGAGGTGTAAAGAAAGGAATTCTTTTTGAATTTCTTCCCATTGCGCAAAAAAATACAGAAATTGTCCATTCTATTTTCAATGAGTTTAAAGAAAATGGCTTCGATGTAATGATGTGTGGAGGTTAAGCATATGACAATGCTTACACAAAGGCAGGAATATACGAGGTAGACTACTCTGAAGTAAAAACAGATTTAGGTTGATAAATTCAAGAATATTATTACCCTCATCTGGAAATTACTCGCTTAACCCTGAAAATATTTGAACATTAAAATCGTTGGAGCCTTCAGAACATTTTAGCGGTTAGGAAAAGGGTATTTCCCTTTCTTCAGCTTCTGCTTGCAGACAAGAGGCCGCATGTGCCAAATGTCGCAAAAAGAGAAATTAATACACGATGGAGTGAATATTACGAAGCCGTGAAATCGCTTCATTAAGGTATTCATGATGTAGCGACAGTGCTAAACGAGTTTTGTGATCATATAGAACACGTAGATACGCGAGGTCAGGTTTGTACAATATTAAATGCAATACAACAGTTTTCATTTTCTTTTTACATTTTTGGAAGAAAGTAATGAGGTGGTCATATGATGCATAGAAATATTTACCGCACAAAAACTTATACTGGAGAGTGGTGCCCACAAGATGAAATCAATTATAGTTTTTTGATCAAAGAACGGAATGCGATAAATTATAAATTTTAATGGTCTGGAGATTTGTGAAGCACTGGAAATCTCAATTGAAGAGGGACGTGCTTGAAAAAAATATAAAATTGGCTGACGAACAAAAAGAAAACGGTTACCTATTTCTACTGCTAAAAAAATTAAATGTTGCAATCGCATGCATGCTTGAAACTTTTTACCAATTTCGGAGTAAAGCAGGAAAGAGATTCGGTGAAATTAATCCGCTGAATGAAGCATTCCGCTCTATAAATCTCCACGCGTTGTTGCGTAGCGGAAGCATTGGAGAGATATGAAGAAAGTTATGGGCATGTGTGCGGAGAACGTTGATTACTCCCTGTGATCTGTAGAAATCGCTAGGTTTTATGGGTAGTTACGCTAGTACAATGCAGCGGCACCACATGTGAAAGCGAAGCTGCAGGGAATGCGAACCATGTGCTTCAGTGGTTAACATAACGCTGTCTCCGTGACTCAATATTATGAGCGCCGTTTGGAAAATAATTTTTCAGCGTATTTGCTCACGAAAATTGCCCTTTATTGCGCGTATTGTTTTGCAAGTGCACACTTTGTGCGCACATAAACGAGTAACATTTTTTTGCCAGACGTTTTTTGCGCTCGTAATTTACTTTACCGAACAAATTGCGTGAACGTAAAAAGTAGTCGCAACGAGTTTTTGTGCCCATAGTTTTTACTGCTCATTAACACGTAAACATAAAAATGCGTCGCAGTGATTTTTTGCGCTTATAATTTTCTTGTTTGAGCAGTATTATCTGAACATAAAAAGGCGTCTTGTCGCCAAAAATTCATTTTCAGTGTGGAGCTCGTCCACAACTCCGTAAATAATGCTTTATTCTGATGTTTTGACTTGTTTCTTGAGTGTGAGAGCGAAGTATAGGAAAATTGCAAATGCCTTTGAGAACTTTTAAAATTGTTTGATGAAAGAACTTAAGGTAATTTGCTGTAGACGATGCCTATTTTGCTGTGCACGAGGTCTATAAATAAGCACGTTATGTCGAAATACAACTGCAAAAATCATGCTTTTGAGAATATTGACTTTGTTGTCATTTATTATTGTTCAACAAGGCAACAACTAGACCGATTTTTTCAGCTTTGTCTTGGACTTGTTGACTGTATGAACAACAGTTATTTGCGTTTGCTGATCAGCAGCTACACATAAACAAAAAAAATTAAGGTTGTTTATGATATCTGAGATACTGTTAGGCTTTGCAATATCACGGCAGTGTTGCATTCTAATGCCACGGTTAGGAGTTCGTTTCTTGGCATTATTTTTTTGAAATACTCGTAGAACTTGGATTCTAAGGAAAATATATCGCAATAAATTTTTTTGTTGTTTTCGAATTTTATGACAACTGTACATTTGGTGAGGGGGCAAGTGAGTAAAACGTGACGGGTTGAACACTAAAGATTAAATTTCTGTCATGTCACGTTTCTAATATGTCATAGAAATTTGCCGATCACAAACGTTTGAAAGTCACGTTTTTTGAAACCTCGACAACTTGTCTAACCGAAAACATTCAACAGCAAAATAAATTCTAAGGGTAAAATGCCATCCACGGCAAAATAGCCCGCGGCTTTTTGAAATGTATTCACTCAAACAATGGTGCATCTAGAAGTAGTCGTGAGACCAAGAAAAAAATACGAACGGAAATTTTCTCTAAATCTAAAAGAGAAAGTTTGGCCAAAATTTTGATACTGATGTGTAAGCAAATCTATGCTTTTATGATATTTTTGTTAATTTCGTGGTGATTGAATGAATTGACGTCGACTGCAGTTAACTTATTCATTGGCTGCATAAATTTTTATATAATCCACAGGATCTACATAGGAAAAAATTGCAAAAGTCATCTTTGTTTTTACTTTTACAGTTCAGTCTAATAGCTCACTACAGGAATCAGGTGGAAAACAATTACGAAGTATGAACATAGCCTTCGGTTCCCTGGCTACGGTTCTGGCCAGAAAAAATGGAGTGCTATCGCTTTGCGCCTGGCCTCAACCGATGTTTATCAATGGTACCGTGCATAGGGAAAAGTGGGGAGTGTGATCATGGGAGCCTGTTGTCACAGACTTTTTTCTGTCCTATAAAGAAATGTTTGTTTGTTACACAAACATTTTTCATGACAATTAAAAGTTTAATCTTAGTAAGTTTGCTCTAGCAAACCCTATTAAACTTTTTTTGAGTTTTCTGGTCTTACGGTAGTGTAGAAAGGCCTAATAATTTTTTAACAAATTCAAATTTGTGTGTGGCACAAGTTGATGCAGTCAGGCGATCATTATAGTCAACCTTTTTTCAGAACATCATTAAGTTTCTTTTGCGCAAATTAAATCAAGTTTAAAACAGTTGGTTTACCCGTCATTTTGAAATATACTGAAAACGCTAATATGAAGCGTGATGTCACCATTATGACTACGCGCTCCAGATATGAACCCACTTTTTTTGATTTGCAGTAAGTAGGTTTAACTCGAGTGAAACTAGAGAGTGTATGAACAAAGACCGATAAAAACAAATCAAACAAGATTTCTACCCTAACAGCCTAGTAATTTTTCTTTTCAAAATGTGTTTGAAAATAGTTTGGAAAAAGCTGAGAGAGAATTCGGCATCAATTACTTATCGTTACGATTCGGCAGTATATGACCTGGCATGCGAATTTAATCCTTTGTATGCCAAGGGCTATATTTCACTCAGAGGCAAACAAATTTTAATCCATACAACATCGGCATTTAATGAATCATTTGGGTGAAGTCTTGAACAGACAGAAGTATTGGCCAAATTCAATATGAAATGTGGATAAAGCTGGACCCACAAAAGGTAAAAAGACACGGAAAGTGATTGTACAGAAAATTTCCAAACAGGTAGAATTAGCTGTGTTGCAAGAACGCCGTCAGCTTGTCACATTGGGCGCAGGGCCGTTGAGAGAACAATCTGGGCCTGGTACCAACATTAATTGCGGGCCCTCTTTAGCAAGAATTTAATAAACTAGAGTTACCGGGTTTTATCCAATACCAAATGGATGAGTGTTTGGCCTAATTGCTCAGAAATTGCTTTTCTTTCTGCTCTTTTTTTGGTTCCACTCTGATACGAATAAGACATTGCTGTCTGGCTACTTTGCTATTCAAATAATTAAATTCTTTGGGCCCTGTGGGATAATAAATCAAGTACAGTTACAATACTATGTCTATGGAATAATACAAGGCTAAAAGTAAGTCAAAAACAAAACGTGAATAACATGCAATGCATCGTTATCGGTCACCAGTAATATGTAGATAAAATGCAATCTTCCTGTTTAATAGAGATAACAAAACACAGCAGGATTGATGTGAAATGATTTTGTAAAATCTGGCCATAAACATATTGATTGATCCAAATGGGATATCTGGGTTTAGGATTTAGGGGTTTGGGCCTCAAAGTTATGTTATGTTTAAGAAGTTATGTGCTTTCAGAGTGACAGGAACTAGATTTTATTTTTCTGGCCATGGGACCAGGAAGTACTTTAAGTGGCCCGAATTTTTTGAAAAGGAGTGTTTAAGCAAATTTTGTGTGGTCAAAATGAAGAAATTATTGGTCATTATGCCACAAAAATTATTAGATAGGTTATACAATTGTTAACAGAAAAAATAGAAAGCTCATGCCTAATTTATTGTTAGAAAGTGTGGCTATTTTGGCTCTTTTGGTGTTTTTTGGAAGGGTGGCTATTTTGGAAGGGTGACTATTTTTAGGAAGGGTGGCTATTTTGCCGCAACCATTCATGCGTGTTTGTACAGTCATAATAATTCTACACGTGACGCTGTGGCGCGTGAGTAGCGCAACTGCCTTGAAATGCAATAGTGGTTACAGGTTGGAATCTTGGCTGGCAAAGCACTTAGACATATGCAGTATACACTAGAGGAGGGGAGCCTGGTATATGAACGTACGGGGTGGTGTGCAGTGTGGGGGAGTGTAAAATGGAGAAGCAAATTTTTTAAATTCATCATTAAAATTGACCAATCAGAAACGACCAAAAGTCACTAGCTTTATATATCTTTAAAAGTAACCAATCACAATTATCTCACGGCAAAATAGCCCCTGCCTTATTGTTAACATTGCGCGCGACGTTTTCAAAAATCTGAGGCCGGCACTAAAGGTACCCTCTGGACCCCCTTGTCAATGCTCCTGATTGGGCGGGATTAACACTCTTGAAAATGTGATTCTGCTGTTTTTTATATTTCCAACTTTTGAAAACAAGGAAGGCTCAAGAGAGTAAATTGTTTTTTGCACCACCAGGAAGTCGGATGTCTGTCCATAAGTTCCGATAGGGGCGGCAGATTATTCAAACCTTTCAATGTGGTTGGAGCATTTTGCGGGTCAAATTAATGTGTCTGAGAAAACCCAATTTTTCTGTTATGGTGCAGCAAATTGCTCTTCTCACATTGACGTATCTATCATTGATTGGGCTAAACAAAATCATATTACATTATTTAGCTTTCCGCTTCACTCTTTCCATGGTTGCAGCCCCTGTATATTTTAGTTTTTGGATCATTCAAACCATTTTGTAATAATTGTTGATAGGTAAATCAAGGGATAGACTCGTGGAAGCGCAAAATTTCTTGTAAGCCAAAAGGCCAATCAATTCGCATTTTTTCAGCTGCTGTTGCTTATCCATATCAATTGGCTTTTACGTCTGTAAGCACTTCACCCGGCTTCCGCAAAGTCGCAATTTTCTTAGGTCGATAGGCATGCCATCATACCTGACGAGTAACATTAAAGTTATGCAACGGATAGAGTAATACCGCAGCTTCTCATTGTTGTTTTCATCTCCGCTGGCCACTTTCGTTCTCATTGTGAGCACATTTTACTGTTCACTGTTGCATAAAACTAAAGCAGCATGGTGTACTTCCGACCACAAACTATTAAAAACTGTTTTAAATATTTGCATTTCGTTTTTGTTTATCTAATTGCTTAACCTCCTGTAAAATAAAGTTTACTTTTCAGTGTGTGCAAAGACAGTGTGTGACAATATGCCCTGTATGGGGTTAGTTGTCACAAAATTTTGGAAGGCGTTAAATCTTAAATAGCCTACTAGATGCCGTGCTAAAGATATTGAAAGTTCCACTTGCTAGCAGATTACATACCAAGGGTGAAAAGTAATTACGTAAACACTTTGAACTTTCGCTCAAAAATGTTCAATTTAGAAACACAACTTCATTTTTTGTGATCATTTGCAGCCATATCTTTTTGTGGGTTTCTAATTAATTTTCAAAAAGCTTGCTTTTCAGGCATCTATCATTGTTGCGTGCATTTTGGGCAAGTAATAAATATTTTTGCCCTCATGTTTACAATTAGTTTGGCAGCTTTGCGAAATCTTTATCTGGCAACCCTAATAGTTAACTTGTGGTAAGCAGCGCTGCTACTCTTTGGGAAATTACTACCTGTCTGTCGATCTTGGAAATTTTTTTTTATAAAACTGACTAATCTTTGGAAATTACTGTATTATTGTTACCACTCCTTGCGAAATTATTTGGCTCCGTAGAGATCTGGAAAATTTTTTTTTAAATTGATTAATCTTGGGAAATGATACTATATGTTTTTTCAAGGCTAAATTAAGTTTTTGGGCCGAGCGGACCCCATTGCGGAAGAAAGGTGGAGAGGTACGTCAAAATCATTGCTGAATAGCGGTAGATCTCCATATAAAAAAAAGAAATAGTGCTATCTAGAAATGAAAAAGTGCATTTTTGCTTAAAATCAGTGCCGAAAAGCGGTTGATCCCCAAAAATGAAAAAATGATTATTTGGAAAACAAAAAAAAATAGATCAAAATCAGCACCGAGAAGCAGTCTTTCTACAGAAAGAGACAATCTAGGTGTTGTGGATATGTTTACGAGCCTTGGAGAATCTTGGGATTTGACATCGTTAAAGCCTAGAATTCGTAAAATTAAGAGTGGCAACACTGGTAGTAGGCATGGAAAACTAAAAAAGAGACTAAGAGTAACGGGGATTAAGTGTTGTTGAATTTGTGCCTTTATGCTTATAATTTATGAAGTATTTAGTTAGGGATGGAGGAGGCAAGCTTAGATTGTATGCTGGTAACTTCATTATTCTCCATTGTCAAATAAATATCAACCATAAATCCAAATATTTTACTTAATCGGTTTATAACAGTATGAGCTGCAGGCTTAGAGCTCTTTGGGTAACTACTTCAATTTTAAACTTATTAAGACAGTGTTTTTGTCAGCAACAGATTTAATAGTTTTAGCACAATACTTCAGCCAAAGAGATAATGTATGCAAGCAAACAATGATCTATTGAGTAGCGTAGTCATCTGCACCACGTCAATACATAAACTTTTGACATGACATGAAGTTATAAGGCTTACGTGAAGAAAGAAAAGAAATCTCAACACGAGTGTAAGCCCTGTAGATAGATAAATATTAGCTGTGGTAACACTTAATTTTGACAAGTAGTGGCTCTTGTCATAAGTTGTTTATGATTTCATCATACAACCCTAATTTAACTTTTGAAACCGCCAAACCAAATCAGCAACATGAAGCAAATTCATCTGTGATTGCGCTTAGCATCGTGTGTGGCATTTTTGTCTCTCCACCCTTGACTTAATCTTAAGCCTTGAAATCATCCTACTGAATCAGCAACACGGAAAAATGTATTTGGTGTTAGGATTGTGTGTAAGCATGGGTCTAAGCACTTATAATACAGTGTCGATAGATTAGGTGAGATGAGTAGGTTTGGGCGTGTTCAAAAGTTAATTAATCACACTAAGATTAAACCTACTTTATTAATAATCCACAAACTTATTCAAATAGGCAATGCATTAACATAAAAAACAAAAAAATCGGTCAGTAATTTAACATATTTATAAACTAGCTATGTAGAAGTTGTAGGTCATGTATGTCCCGGTTTCATACAGGTTCAAACTGTGAATGTTAAACGTTGTTTGGCGAGACGTCAACTAATGCCGGAACCACGTATCAAAAATATAGAAAATACGAAGTATGATAAAAATATTATTTAGGTTAAATTACATGATATGGCTTTGAAGAAAGCTGTTTGAGCCATAAGCTTTTCGTGACGCTCTCATCAGTGGTGGTATCGCGTCAAAAGGAAAGATTAAGAGCAGTGTTTCTTAACCTTTTTGGCGCTAGTACCCCTTGAAATTTTGTGAAATATTTTTGCACCCCTAGACCTATCGAACAAACACCTACAAAATGCCGGTAAATACACAATCTAACAATGAAATAATACACAAGGTTGCATATTACCGGTGTATATTTATTAACCATAATATTGTTTACCACAAAACCAATTCTGTCGAAACAAGCAAGAAGCTATTTATTAGGTCGCAGTAACTCTTTCTTATGACAAAAAATCATTCGGAAATGCAGATGTTAAAAAAGGCTTCGGAAAATGTTTTCTTATTTCAAATAACATTGAGAATAAATTTTTAGCAAATAGTTTAAAATAGCCATTATTCTGACGCCTCATCTCGTAACCCCTGCTTTGGTGGCTCGTACTCCCAAGGGGTACAGGTACCCACGGTTAAAAACCCTGATCTAGAGCGAGTAAGTGTTTTATGTGAATAGTTTGGACGTTACGCAATCAAGACGAGCCAATGATAGCGCTAGTATTGTAAAGCGCGCCAAAGAAAGATTTCGCAATAGCGAAATGCTAAAGAAAGCGCAGCAAGAGGCCAGATAAGAACGCCGCGATTATCGAAAGAGTTTGAGAGTGTAAACAAGCTCCTTCTGTCTGCATAAAGCCGGGCGCCGGGTCTTGATATAAGCAGCCTCTATGAAATGAAGATGGAAAGAGCTGCGTGCTGCGGCGAGAATTGAAAACCGCTTATTATCATAGCGTAATGCACATTGCTCGTTATCTACAAGATGGTGATCAATGGCAGAGTCACAATCCAGTTTGGTGTCGGTTCGTTTGTACGATCTGTGCGGTTGAGATCAGCGTGGACGGGTCAATTGTTGTCTTAACCATTGCAACTGAGAATGTAACGCTCTTCATCAATTCAACAAACACGTCTTTTGGAATGACTGGTTGGGAATCAGATTGGTCATAGAGGGCATCCAAACAGATTTAGATGGTTTCATCAAGAGAAACGTTCGTGAACCAGCTGGACACATCAAAAGAACACATGAAGACATTAGGGTTGATGTCAAGATTTTGCATGGTCTTAGCAAACTTAAACGAATCTGAAATGCAATGTGACGAAAACCGCTCCAATACAGGTGTAATAGGCTAGCCAACCACTTGCCAAGCTCATGATGGGACGAACCTGTCATTGACAGTATAAGGCAAAGAGGAGTGCCTTGTTTGTGTGTTTTCAGCAAACCATACATTCGAGGTCTTTGCGATCCAGTTGGTCGTATTGCGCCATATATCCACTTCGGCATAGGATCGGCTTTGACTAAGTCAAGTAGCCGCTTTTGAAGGCGCGATTCAATGCTGGCTGTGTCGTCATCGCTCGAAACCGGACCAAGTCTTTTGAATTTCCATTGATAATCAAGAATCTCGTTTATTTTATCGACGTAGTCGCTTTTTTTTAAAAGGACAACGCCGGAGCCTTTGTGAGGTTCAGTGATAATGATATCATCATTCTTTTGTAACGTGCTGATTGCACGAAAGCACTCTTTGTGCATTGTGAAGTCGCGTGAATCTATCGTGCTGTCACAGTACAAATGTGCAAGGTCGGCGAGTCGGGGTTTCAAAATAGTGGGTAGTTCAACAGAGAACTGGCACTGTGATGCAAAAGCTGTGCCTACAGTGACTCAAATTCGGCGAAGATTTCTTCTTTGCACAGATACCTGGGTGGCAACCCAAAGTTGAGACCATGCGACGGCACGAAACTTTCAGTGTCAGACAAGACGTAATCTGAAAGATTCAAAACATGCCTTGTAGAATCACCGAGAGCATTGCCGAAACGGTCACGTCTGAGTAAACCAAGCAATCGTTCGTTTTTGATCTTGGATTTTGGTTCCGTTCTTCCATCAAGTAGTGCCAGGTATCTGCAGAATCCGATTGCGTCGAAGAATGTTAGAAATTTGTGGGCCGCCCCCAATGCGATCGGTTAATTGCTTGTAGTTTTCTTGATTGCTCTGTTAGCTTTACAACATCATCTGTCCGAAAAGCGCGTTCAATATCTGGGCTGTGCCTGGCTCGTGATCATTCAATACAAGCCACGATGTACATAGAAGCAACTCTTTTAGTTATGCAAGCCTTGAGAAAAACTGCAGATAACTTAAGAGTTCTGATTTTTCCTCTGCTTGTGTTCTGATTTCTCCTAAATTACACTGAAATTCATGTTAATACTAGCATGAATCCATGGGAATATTAAACAATATTGAGAATGAAAGGCAACAAATATCCCCCATCAGAGGGAAAAGGACATTTCTTAATATATCTGAAATGCAAAAAGGGCCTACTACGAACAAACCACTAGGAAAAAGGCGAGAAAAAATGATCCTGAAAATAAACCAAAACAAAATGATTTTATTACTTAATATACGTGGCATGCAAGCGTAGTGTGAAAAAGTGAATGAAGAATTGTGATGACATGCTAGTGACAGCGTAAGGCAGATCACGGTGATGCAAGAAAGGACGAAAAAGTAGACTGCAAGGAATTAACGAACTGAAATACCCGAAAACAATTTACACAGACAGTAAAATAGCATAATCAACACATACAACGTATCAACGGTCAAAGACAACAAAATATAATGATGTAATTTTGCATGAGGTCCGTAACAACATTAGAATGCGGTTCTTGTATGCAGCCGAATTGCACCGCAAGTAAGCGGGTTGGGCAACGCTGCGTCTGACTGGATTATCTGATACCATTTTCATGAGAAATGCATCACCGTTCACTGTCATCCATTGTTGGAAAATGTGTGTAATATCGTGTGTATGGTCTGCTGCAAAACAACGGAATGGAGCAATAATCTACATAATACGATTATTACAATAGTATTTAAGAAACACTCAAATTTCAGGTTTCTGCTTACAAATCTGTTTGATAAATATACAGGCTACAAAATACTCAACAACAAATAATTTTCATTTTCGAACAATTTTGATAGATATTTAAGCCTACTCATCACTAGCACCACGATCGGATAAATCACGAAGTTCATTTGCTTCCTGATTTTGAGAATGGTCTGTATGATTATTGCTACGACCAATGCTTGTGTGCAAAAAGCGATTACGATAAAATGGTTTCATCAATCGTGTATAGTACGTGAATATTTGCGTTTGGCAATGAGAAAAGCAAAATGGCATGTAATTATAGTAAGTGCAAATCCCCACGCTAGAGCTAAAATTGTAAGGAAAGCCAAACTCTTATTTACAAATGGATTGGAAATGTTAGAAAGAAGCACTAGAAAACTATTGTGTAGCAAATGAAGTATGTTTGATGGTTGAATACTTAATGATTCAGTGCAAGTGTAAATTACTAGACTATCTACAAGCGTTTAAACACGTTGGTGGTAAAGAGATGAAGTTGAAAGAGTAGCAAGTATGGCACTGTAGTTGCGATCTTCCATCGGTTCTTAATCTATCGCAGAAGCAGCAGCAACAAAGTCTGTTGAAGTAAACTTAGTGTTGATGCGAAATAGTGTTGGAGAGAGTTTAGTTATGTCTTCAGCTGTACCAGCTAAGGTGTAATTGATGAACAAATAAAATGTGTTTGAAATTTTAAATCAAAAAATTCAAATTGGGCGATGTTTTTTGAGAAAAAGTATTTTTGTGGAAAGGTATATGCCCTCGTTCAGATGTAAACGTTTTTAGATAGCAAAAATATCGCCATGAACGATACTTCTTTTTAGTTGTACAGCTTCACCTCGTTAACACAGACCTTGTTAAGCCGGATATCGGTTAACTCAGACCGTGACCGAGAAAAAACACCAGCTGTTTGGTCGCTGTACGTAGCTTACAAATGGACGATGCAGTAGTCTTCGTCATTTTTTTTCATAAAAATAAAAACAAAACAAATAAATCTCATTTACAATGTACAGGTGTGCTGTACATTTATTATTTAAATGCTATGAAGGTAAGGTAAAAGAAATAAACCTTGGTAATAGCCGATAATAACAGTCGATGTCGGTACAGGTTTGTTTGCTAGGCTAGGCAAGCCCGACGTAGCCTTCGTCAGATGATTTACTTGAATAAACAAAAATAAATGGATATATAAATAAATAAATCTGCTTTTTTACATGCTATGAAGGTAAATGTAGTAAAACAAAACAGCCTATATAACAACGACATTTTTGACTAAACTTCGTTACCCTAGGCATGTTTATAAGCTATAGCCTATAGACCGTCGGTTAAGTCGGACAATCGGCTAATACGGACAACCTTCTCCCCCCCAGCTGTCGAGTTAACGAGGTGAAACTGTACTTTTAATGAGGTACACGACAATTCGCCAATAGCATCACCTCTTTACACGGCAGCTCGCTGTGTTCCCAACAGTGCGCTCAGAGTTGCGGAAGGTTGCAGACGAGCTTGACTTGATAATATAAAGATAGCAAATTTAGAAGTTTACGCTGTACTTCATCCATTGATTGTCCGATATGCTTGATAGCATCTGATACATTATCTTCAAGGTCTTGTTAACACGCTGCGAATAATTTTGACGTTGATCCTCTCCTATTTTTGCCTAACGGTCGGTGTCGTTCTAACCGGCATTTGTTTAGGATATCACGAATTGCAAAAAACAAATATAGCGTTGGCGCTTCAGACCCCGGGTTTTCGCAGAGCATATGTCCCAATAATGTATGGCAATGCCTAAAGAAGAGATTTCCAATCTGTACACACTGTTGATATCTGACATGTGAAAGTCATGGATGTGTTTTGAATGTGTTTGAGTTGAGGACAATCTATTTTTTGTGGAGGGTTCCATGCAAAATCCATGATAAACATTGCAGTGGTCTAGTTGTTGAAATGGCGTTGGACGTGGTGTGATATTGTGTAGTAGGCCAGCGACATTCAAAGCAGGGTTTGTTCTCTGTGCGAAAAACTGTGTTTGATTTCTTAATGAGTTTGCCTACATTGGTTGCTATTAAGGTGTTATTCCATAATGAACACTCTAAAAGCGAAGGTACTTGAGAATAATCTATTGCTGAAGAATGTGCTTGAGCCCCCCAAAAAGTAAAAGGTTGCCATAGTGGTAGTTTTGATTTGTTGACAAGAAATGGTAGGGATGCTAAACTTCTTATGTTCCAAATGGAATACACTAACATTGCATTTTTTCGTATGCTCATGTAGTTGTTGTTTGCAAGGTACTGATTCTTAAATAGCTTATTTGATATGCGTTTTACTACATAATGGAAAAGTAAATTCTAGGGACGAAAAAAATGACATTATTATAAACGATAAAAATAAACTGCTAACCAATTATTCGAGCGCATAATCTTGAAACTTCTTTGGTTTTTTCAACTTTCTGTGTTTTCGTAAATCTGGTTAGTCGTTTAGTTTGAGGTAAGCGTTCTCTTGATTCAGGTTTAGATATCAACTGGGTGTTACTTGAAATGGTTGGCATATTAGTAACTGGCTTGTTTTCTTGTTTATGAAAGTTCATTAAAAGATTGCCAACTTTAAGTCTGTCTATAGAAACTGCGTATTCTTTAGTATTGCGTAATACCGAGAAATATTTTGGGTTTTTGTCTAATACCAGAAATGGTCCATTGTACGTTGGTTGCAGAAAAGAATGTGTAGCATCGTTTCTTATGAACACATGCCGACACTTGTTCAAATTAGGATCCACAAATATACGACATGTAGATAGAAAACGACTCTCACGGAATGTAAATTGTGAAAGAGATTTACTTTGGAAGTCGAGGAATTTAGATGATGCATCCTTAGATGATAAGTTGCCAAATTTAAAGAACTCCCCGGGTAAAGGGTGAGTTGTGCCAAAAATTATCTCACTTAATGTAGCGTCTAAGTCTTCTTTGGTTTGAAATCGCAAGGCAAACATTGTCAGCGGTAAGTAGTTGTATTAATTGTTCGCTCAGCTAAGCCGTTACTTTGGGGGTGATATGCAGTAGCATGTATGTGTCGAATGCCTAAAAATTAAAAAAAATCTTTTCTTTCCTGAAAGAGAAACTGTGAGCCTATGTCACTAGTTATTGTTTCTGGAACTCCGTACAGTGAAATCTAGTTGTGCATGAGTGCGTTAACAATAGTTTGTGTTCGTGAATCTTTCATTGAAACTGCCACAGGCCATCGTGAAAACTTATCAACTAAGACTAAAATGTAGGTGTAATCATTGGAGTTCGAAAGTGGACCAGCTATATCAACATTAAGTTGTCGAAATTTTTGAGATGGTGGGAAATATCTTTGCAGTGGTGCATGGTTGTGTCGACTAACTTTTGCGCGGTGACACTAAAGGCAGTTCTGACACCAAAATGAAACATATCGTTGCATGTTGGGCCATACATAGCGTTTGAAAATTGCTCTGAAAGTTGTTTTTGAGCCAAGATGAGATAAGTTATGAATGTTGCTGAAAATCGTTCGGCGAAAACCTGTTGGTACGAATGGACGCAAGGTTCCTGATTGAGAGTCATCACAAAGAAGTTTTAAGTTAGTGTTGGCAACTGATACTTGTTTGAAATTAAGTGAGTGATAACCTTCAATAAACGAGAGTAATTTCTGGTTAGCAAGTTGAGCTTTAGCCAAAGTAGCCCAGTCAATGTAGGAACTTTGCTGAAAAATTGGGTTGATTTCGCTTCTCGACAAAGCATCAGCTACAATATTAGAGGTGCCAAACAAATATCGGATGTCTGTTGTGTATTCGCTGACGTATGCGAGATGACGTGCTTGGCGTTTATTGTCACGGTCAGCCTTGACAGTAAAGCATCAATTTAAAGGTTTGTGGCCAGTGTAAGTTGTAAATTCTCGACCTTCTAAAAAATACTTCAAGTGTTTTAATGCCTTGACAATGGCAGTTAATTCTGTGTCACATGCCGAATATTTTCGCTCGATGCGTGAGAACACTTTAGAAAAAAATCCCGAAAGTTGAATGTTATTGTCAACTTCACTCGCGTCATCACTCGCGTCATCACTCGCGTCTGTTACTAGTGATATTTTTGCATTTGGTGCTGGGAATGTCAATACGGTAAAATTTGCTAAGCAGTCTTTTGAAGCTTCAAAAGCTTTTTTTGATTCAAAGTCCATTTTAACGTTCACCGTGAATAGCACTTGCCTTTTATCTTGTCGTGCAATGGTGCCAACTTGTGGGACAAGCGTGAAATAAAGGGGCTATAAAATTATAACATTCCTGTGAAGCGACGCAAAGCCTTGACGGTTTTTGAAAGTGAAAAATTGCGAACTGCTTCTATCCTGTCAGTTGCAGGAGAAATTCCTTTTGGTGTGATAACATGCCCCAAGAACCAAATTTCATTCTTTCCAAAGCTGCATTTTTTAAGTTTATTGTCAAACCAAAATTGTTTCAACGTTCAAAAAAGAATAGAGAGGTGCTCCAAGTCCTCTTTTTCATCTTTACTAAAAATTAAAATCTCATCTACATAAGCATAAACAAATGGAAGTCCGCGTATAACAGTGTCTATCAATCTTTCAAATACTTGGGCACTGGTAGACAATCCAAAAAGGGTTCTCGTAAAAGCATAGGCTACAACTGGAGTCCTTATTGTAGTTTTGTGGACATCTTCAGGTGCAATTGGGACAAGGCGAAAAGCATATTTAAGATCAACAGTGGAAAATATATTGTTACCGTGCAACAGTTCAGAAGCTGTACGGAGATTTGGCAATGGGTAACAGTCGGGAGTTAAAATTTTGTTTAAAACTTTGTGATTACCCACTAAGCGTAGTTCTGTTGTGTTAGCTTTTGGTACCACATGTAAAGAACTATCAAACTCCGAATTACTGGGGATTAAAAGACCTGATGTGATTATTTCGTCGATATGTTGCTAAATTTTGATATACTTTTTTTGAGAAACAAAGCGTGTTTTAATATTTGGCTCTCAGCCTTTTGTAGGTAAATGATGCACAATGTCATACTTTACAGGCTTTCTGTAATTAGGTGGCGCTGTTAGGTTTGGGTAAAGATCGAGCAAGTGCGTGTATTTCATTTGTGGACAGACAAAGCCTCGCACTCTTTAACAGGCATGGGAATAGTGTGTACTTTCATTTCAATATCTGAGTAGCGTAAACAACCTGATTAAGCATCAAGATTATGTTAATTACTTTTCATAAAATGAATACCCAAAGTGGGTTGTTTAATTGCACATATATGAAAGGTTACTGTCGTTTTTCCAAACCTCGTAACAATTTGGAGATCAGTTTTTCCGTAACATTTTATCGGAGTACCATTCGCAGTAACAAATTGAGAGTGAGTCTCTTCCTTGTTGGTATCAGAGTCACGCAAAGGCAAGACGTTAGAACAAGCACCAATGTCAAGTAAGAACAGTATACCAGAAATTTTATCGCGAATTTTTGGTAAACTTATCGCTTTAGACAAAAGGATATTACTTACAGGTGGATCAATTGTATTTATTGATTTGGTTTGAATAGGGTCAAACGTACATGGTTTTGAGCATTTATTAGCTCTATTGCCAAACTTTTAGTGATAAAAACAGAATCCGGTTTTTGGATCAGGAAATCTGGTTTTTATATGATCTCGAGGAAAAAGGTTGGATGGTCTATTGCTATTGGTAGTTGGAGGTTTAAAAAATGGCACATTTCTTGTGCGTGCTGGCTTTTCGGAAATAAAATCTATTTGGTGTCGCCTTTGATCTTTTACATGTTTTAATTCGACCGCATGTTTATCAATTTTATTGCTTAGCTGTATGATTTCATTTTTGGTGGATGCCGTATTATACAAATTACCAAAGTTTATTTGATTATGATATCGATTAGAAAACTTCCAAACTCGTGCAAGGTGCCAAGATTTTGCGCTTTTAAAATATTTTGTAAGTTTTCAGAATGCAATTGAATGAAAGTGCGTTCGACTAAATCACCGGTGTCTTGATCTAGCTTGGGGCTCATTCGACATGTAGCGATCAATGGAGCCATCAGACTAGGGGGTGTTTCAATGCTACTGTTATGTCGAATTTTACTTAAAGCTTCTATCCAGTTTGTTTTAGAAGCGATTGCAAAAGCAGTTGAAATTTAATTTTTGAGGGCGGTATAGGGTTGGCTCGATTGCCTGGCGGTGCTTAGCGATAAGCTGTGCTCACTCAGTTGTTTGGTGGTCGTATTACACAGGCCAACAAAAAAAAATTGTCAAAGGCAAAGGATGCTGAATTGTTTTGGGGTTAAATCGGGGGCGCGAGTCCAAAAATGCACTTAGTTTTGCCGAATTGACTGTAGTATTGGAGATATTTTGACTTTTATTTTTTATAATTTTGCTTGAGCGCGGTGCATTCTCAAGCATGCCAAGCTTCTTTAATGTAATATTACTGATTTCCCATTGCCCATCAAAGTTTAGTGTCCATTTACTCCATACAACCTCTATGTATATCGATTCGTGTAAAAACAAGTCATAATGTTGATGATTCATGAAAGTTTAATGCGGTTTAGAACATTACTATCTGCTAATAACCATAAAATTTACGACTTACTCCAATCAAAAGTTTCTTTTTATTACTTTTATATTCCTTCTTAGAGAAGAGTTATCAGTTTTAGTTTATTTGTCCTCCCCTGTGCGCTAAAACCGCCATGATAAGGCATAAAGGCAGCATAGTGTGGAAAGCATGTATCATTCAGCTAACTAAAGTGTTAGATTTTGTGGATTTAAGGACATAATGAACGATGAATTGCTGCTTTTTGGCGAACATTTTAATGGGTATCATATATTTATTTGCAGTAAAATTTAGTTACATTGTCTTGAACAAAGCTGCATATGAGAAAGTAGTAGAGATGAGCACTAAGCGAAGACAATGCCGAAACAATCCAGACGTATTTTGCTACATTTGTGGTGAATATGTGATGGCAAAGTACCGATTCAATGTGAGAGATTTTACCAAGAGAGCTTATGATACCAACTTCGGCAAAATTTAAAATAAAAAGTTAGGGGACCAAGACAAGTCTTGGGCACCCCACAAGGTGTGCAAACATTGTACAGAAACGCTCGGATTTGGACCCAAGGCAAATCAGTTTGATGCTGTTTGGGGCTTCTATGGTATGACGTGAGCCCAAAAATCACCATGAGGATTGTTATTTTTGCATGGTGGATATGCCTGGATGGAATCAGCGAAAGAGGAAAGATTGGTATTAACCTGATATTGAATCTGCTCCACGACCCATACCACATTGCGCTGAAGTTCCACTTCCAGTTTTCACTTCCTTACCTGACCTTACTGCAGATGAAATGCTACTGGAAGCGATGGATGACACTGATAGCAGCGACAGTAGTATTAGCAGCTCTTCCAGCAAGGCTGCTGCAGCATCTTCGCTCGGTGCAAAACCAAAACCCTTTAGTCAAGGCCAACTGAATGACCTAGTTCGTGATCTCGGCCTATATCTAAGAAATCGTCTGAGATCTTGGCATCTCGTCTTGGTAAACATGGTATACTAGATTCGGGAACCAAAATTACATTCTACGATGATAAAGATGATTTGTTGATTCGTTTTTGACTATGAAAGATGGCTTTATTTATTGCAACAACATCCAAGGCCTCCTTTCAGCAATGGGTTTTCCAGAGTACAACCCAGATGAATGGAGATTGTTTGTAGACAGCTCCAAACAGAGTTTGAAACGTGTGTTACTTCATAATGGCAACAAGTTTGCATGTGGTCCAATCGGACATTCCGTGATTGTTAAACAACACTATCTGAATGTGAAGATAATTTTGCAGAAACTGCGCTACCGTGAGCACAACTGGGCCATATGTGTAGACTTTAAACTGGTCAATTTTTCATCAGGACAGTAAGAGGGGTACACCTAACATCTTTGTTTTTTCTGTTGCTGGGACAGTCGCGCTACTAATTAGCACTGGTTGAAGAAGGATTGGTCGGCACGAGAAGATCTTGCAGTAGGCGATGAAAATATCATAAATGATCCACTGGTTAATCGGGATCGAATTATCCTGCCTCCGCTTCACATAAAGTTGGGTATGATGAAACAATTTGTCAAGGATCTTGATAAAGATGGTGATCGTTTCAATTATATCGCCAAAACCTTTCCTGGTCTCAGCATGGAAAAACTTACAGAGGTATTTTTGATGGACCCCAAATTCGCCAACTGATGCAAGATCAAACCTTTCCTGCATGTATGACAGTGGCTGAGAGGGCTGCCTGGTGCTCATATCTCTCAGTGATACGAGAGTTTCTAGGTAACACAAAAGCGAGCAACTACCGGAACCTTGTAAATGTGATGATACAAAACTTTCAAGCTCTTGGTGCAAGAATAAGCATCAAACTTCACTATCCATTTAGCCATCTAGACTATATCCCAGAAAATCTTGATGATATTAGCGAGGAATAAGGGGAGAGGTTCCACCAAGACATTAGGACGATAAAAGAAAGATACCAAAATCGTTGGGACTCTCACATGATGGCAGATTATTGCTGAACATTGATCCCTGATTGTACTGAACAAAGCCACCGCCAGAAATCATATAAGCGTACTTTTCTTCAGATAAACAGTTAAAATTCAATGTAACATGCTAGTTAATGCTTTTTTAAGTGTATGAACCTCCCCACGTAACTGTTTGTTACAAGGCTATGTTTTGAAAATGATGGACCGATACAATTCTTTGTAGTTTTTTTATGATGTTGAACATTGTGCGTTTACTGTATAGCATGCTTTGTTCATTCCGTAAATTTAGAGCTTCGCCTATTTTGGTTCAGTAATCATTCATGTCAGACCAAAATGGATCAGTTACACTGAAAACACATTTATACTGTATAAATGTTTACTTAAATGTAGCCCTAATTGCGGTAAAAAATAAATAAAAAATTCAAAATATCTCAAAACGTAGAGCCACTCTGCAAAAAATAATGTCATTTTCGTATTCAGCGCCCCCAATTTACCTTTAAAACGCTTTCACTTAATATGCCAAAAATTTTTTGCTGGGCTGTGTTGTTAGTAATAGCAACAAATCATAAATTTTCGTCCACGACATTTCGTGATTAAAATATTTCTCAACAGCTTGAAAGTACGTGTGTAAGATTTTTTTTTCAGGCCACATTTTTGGTACATTTATGCCATTACTCATTAAAAAATTATTGTGCCGATTTAGAGCAGAAAATTTTGTGTTACTGACACTAGGGGCTGTTTGCGTTCTTCTGTAACTTTTATTGCCGCTGGCCCTTCCGTCATCTCTTTAGTTTTTGCTGTTCGTGCTCCGGTTCTACGTGCTATCGGTGATAGCATAGCTTTACGAATTATCTCCAAATTTTATATATAAAGATGTCGGACTCACCAAGCAGTTTGTCGTCAAGTGGATTGTTTGTACGTTGAACAGCGTCTATTGTGAATTGCAGTTGTTCTCCACATCGTTGTCACCAATTGTAAGGCAGGCGTCGGTCTTTGGTCGTGGTTACCAATTGCGAGTCGGAGCCATAATTTGTAGGTCATCGAACAATTACACGTCGAGGTTGTTGTGGAGATCACCAAGGTCGGGTTGTCGTCAAAGTCGCCAACGTCCGGGTCATCAATTGTAGGTTTTGGCGTGTTCAAAAGTTAATTTAGTATATTTATAAACTAGCTATGTAGAAGTTGTAGGTCATGTATGTCCCGGTTTCATACAGGTTCAAACTGTGAATGTTAAACGTTGTTTGGCGAGACGTCAACTATTGCCGGAACCACGTATCAAAAATATAGAAAATACGAAGTATGATAAAAATATTATTTAGGTTAAATTACAGTGAAATTCATGTGAATGCTAGCTTGAATCCATGGGAATATTGAACAACATTAAGAATGAAACGCTACACATGAAGAATATCAAATGAGGCGTAATTTTATTGAAAACAGAACTTTTGATTTGCAGTAATCTAAAAAATTTTCTTTGCATTGCCGTACCTGAAATTATGGGCAACCATGTCATATAAGCAACGTTTGAAGACATTTATGTGGTGCCAGCATCAGTTTGATATTGATAATCATTTTTTAGTGCTTTTATCAGAAGCAATGATAATTTTGCCATCCGTGGTAAAATAGGATTAAAAACTATTTGTCTTAAATTGTTTGTAATTGGCTGATTATTGAATCATGTGAAAAACAAAAACTGTAGTTGGTGAAAGCACCAAATTACTGTCTAGTGCCTAATATCCAATATCAAATAAAAACATCAAGGATGTTTAATTTATTAGGCTATGTACACGAAAGTTAATACAGAGGCGTAATTTATTTGGACAACTTTTAGTGTTTGATTTGTTATGTATTGCCTTTTTTTAGTCGTTTGATTTGAGATCAACTTAATGCTTCAAATATCCAGAGCAACCGTGCAGTTGTATTGGTAGCCTAGCGCACGAACTAGGGAAGTATTTTGTGTCATCTCACATATAACTGATCATTAGCAAAATCACATCTTCCTAAGTAAAACTATTGGTACTAAAGTTTATTGTTTGTCAAGAGAGCATCATTTGTCTCATTTTATGGAGGTGATGTAAAAATTCCAGTTTTTTTTGCTTATTTTGTATTAAGATCTACTGGTAGGTGTTTTAGCATATTTCTTTACCTGCCCTTTTTTAATCTCAAATTTTTGGCAACATTGATTTTGCATATCAACATGTGTGATACCACAGATTTAGACAAATTTTTGGCATACACAACCAAATTATCCAGGGTAGAACTAGAAAAATTTTTTTAAAATGACAAATCATCGATGCAGAAATTCTTTTTTATAAGCAGGCATACATTGCCCTGAAATCAATATTGATGCTGTATTCTTTTTCCGGTTTTTTCAAACTGCTCCCTCCTTATGCATATTGAACGGGAAATTTTATTAGGTGGTTAGAGTGAAGACCCTTGTTTTGCCATTGTGCGTCACTGTTGGTAATATTTTTACTTACACACAGGTCAAAACCATTAACTGCTAAGCAAAAAAAAATGTTCTTGTGTGGGTCATGTTATCACATTTATGAGAAAAAATATGGCTTGCTTACAGCTATAGTTAGCTGTGCGTCAAGTGTCAACAAGTGATTTCTGTGGTATTCTCATCAGTGTGTGTCAATACAAGTGTTTTTTTGTGCAGAACTTGATGAGATAACCTTAACTCTTTCTTACAAACTAGCTAACAAATGTTAATTGCATTTCTAGATAGATTTTAGTATACTGTAAAAAGATGAAGCCATGGGTGAAAGCAACCATATTGTTGTGTGCTTACGGATTATTTTTGTATGTTAAACCTTCAGAGCCCTTTTTAACACCCTACCTTAAGGTAAGTTAATTTTTAAAAGTTACTCACTGTTTGTGCAGTTGCACTGTGTAAATTTTGTCAAAGAAAAAGACGAAAACTTTTGCGGTTCTGTGAACTATCACATGATTGCTGCACCAATCAACAGCCGCCTTAACGTGGTGGTGCGATCCCCGACCCCGTTTGGGTTGGGTCGAAATGGCTGTTGGCCTTCCCGAGGGTACAAGTTATCCCGCGCATTCCTCTCGCACAAACTATTTTTTCGTCCTGCTGCCCCCTGAACGACCGCAGAAGGGCAGCATGCAGCTTCTTTAAAATCGGTCGCCTGCTTTTTCTCTTCTCCTGCCTTTCTCTTGCCTGTCTTCGTCTTCTCATTTTTCTCCTGATGAGCGACAACATTCATCCAAATCCTGCGCCCGTCTTTTCTGTTCAGTGTGCGCTGGAGATGTGACCTAGCGGGCAGGTCGGTGCAATGCTGCACCCGCTCCAAATGGGTTCATCTAAAGTGCTCATTACTCTCCTTCTCTAAATTCAGAACTCTTGGCAGCTCTCACTCCTGAAGCTTCCACTCTGCTGCGTCCCTGCTTTTCTGAAGACATCACTGTAACTTCTTCCTCGGACTCCCCCAGCTTGTTTACCTCCACTGTTCAATTTGGTCCATCGGGCCTCTCCTATGCTAATGCTGCACTCCCACCCCACCCTCGCCTTCAAACCTCTTATTCCTTTCCGCCCACTTTGTATCTTCTCCTTCCGCGTTCTCACTACCGCTTCTTGCTTCTGGCTGTCTCTCTACACCTCCTGCTTTCTCTCCCCTGACTCCCCCCAGGTTTCTTCAATGGGATGCAGCGGGTTTCCGAGCTAGGAGCACTGAACTTTTACACTTTCTTTCGTCTCATCCAGTTGACCTTATTTGCATCCTGGAATCTAACCTCAATTGATTTTCCTCTTTTTGGATCCCTGGATTCTCTGCTCTGCGATCTGATTGCACCCACTCCAGTCGGGCATTTTCTTTCCAGATGCTACGCACGCTATCGGCGGCATAGTGATATTCATCAGACAGGGCTTATCCTTCTCTGAACTTTCTACCACCTCTCTTTCTTCGCTTGACCCCTACTCTGATTATGTAAGGGTCAACATCTCTCTAAACAACTCCTCCTCTCTCTCATTCCTTAATGTTTATGCTCCCTCAATTCGCTCTTCTCCGACGGATAGCAGAACTGGGTCCTTTTCTCCCTCCATCCTTCCCTCCTCCAGAAATCTCTTCTTTCTGCGGGACTTCAACTGACATCACCCCCTCTGGGACTCAAAAGATAATTCCGACCCCAGTGGGAGGAAGTAACCGATTGGGTCATCTCTTCAGACCTTTTCCCCCTCAATGACCCTGATATACCTACTCTTCTCCATCGCTTCTCTGGCAGTCGCCCCTCCCCTGACATCTCCTTTGCTCCCTCCATTTTCGCTTTATCTTGCTCCTGGGAGATGCTTCAGGACTTGGGTTCTGATCACCTACCAATTCTAATAACCATCCCTATTTCTCCAGTCTTTCGCTCCAACAAACGTCTACCTTCCTTCAATTTTCAGAAAGTTTGCTGGGATGACTTTGCCTATTACTTTGACTCTCACTGACCTTCTGCAGAGGAATACTTGTCTCTTTCTCTTCCTCTACTGCTGGTCTTTTTACTTTTCTGACACTAAATGCGGCCAAATTTTCCATTCATTTCGGCCGCATCAGACGCCACCCTAAAACCTGGTGATCCGCTGAAGTGGAAGATGCGATTAGTAAAAGACACAAGGCTTTCGCTCCAGCTTACAGAAGAGATGAAGATTGTCAGGCTTACATCTCCGCTTCCTGACGTGCTTCTTCTGTCATCGCCAAGGCCAAAGCTGAAGCATGGCAGGCGACTTGCTCTTTCTCTCGCCCAAATCCAAACCTAAATCTGTGTACTTTCTCCTTCGTTCTGTCGCTGGCTCTTCTTCCTCCTCTCCTAACTTCCCCTACTGTCCCTCTCCCAGGTAATCGGCTTCGGTCTTCGCCGATTACCTGAGATCCTACTTTTCTGTTTCCCAGTCAAAGACCTTGGGTAGCAAAGCCAGAGGCTACCTTTCCAAACTCCGCCGAGCCACGTCCCCTGAGGAGTCTCACTTGTCCTTTTGCTCACCCTTCTTTCCGGCTGAATTTCTTGCGGCTGCTCCAACCTTTCCTCCTCCTCTTCCACTGGCCCAGAAAAAGTTGCCTATTGTATGCTAAAGCATCTTCCTTGCTTTGGCATGGATTTTCTTCTTCACATTTTCAATCTTTTCTGGTCTTTGCATTCCTTTCCTTCCATCTGGAAGACATCTTCCAATATTTCCATCCACAAGATGGAAAAGCCTCTCGACTCTCCTGCTTCCTTCCGGCCTATCCTTCTCACCTCCTGTGTCTCAAAGCTTTTTGAACGCATTGTTCTATCCCGTCTACTCTTCTTTCTGGAGTCTAATTTCATTCTCTCTCCCCACCAGGCCGGTTTCCGTTCAGGACGGTTTACTCTAGATTAAATTCTATTCCTTGCTGAGTCCTTTTCGAATGGATTTAGCAAACCCAGGTCGGGCTCTCGGACGACCCTCGCTACTACCGATTTCTCGAAAGCTTTTGACTCTGTCTGGCATTCGGCCCTTTTCCACAAATTTATTTCGGCTGGCCTCTCTTTTTGTTTTGCTCGTTGGATTCAATCTTTCCTTTCTGATAGGCGCGCTTGTGTGATTTATCAAAATCACAAAAGCCGTTCCTTTCGAGTCCGTCGAGGTGTTCCGCAAGGATCTGTTCTTGGCTCTGTACTTTTCTCTCTTTTCATCAATGATCTCCCTGCTTCTCTGCCTTCTTCCGTCAGCTGCTCTCTTTATGCTGAGGATCTGGCCATTTGGTCCTTCCCCCCCTCGGTCACTATAGCGGTGGAGGCCACACAAGGAGCTCTGTTTCGATTGAAGTGCTGGTCTGAGTACTAGTGTTTTTTACTGAATCCGAGCAAATGTGAGGCCTCCTTCTTAGCGGATCCCCACCAAGCTGATTTTCAGTTCCACCTTTTCACATTCAACTCTAGCCTTTGTTTCAATCCCACTCCAATTTTTCTTGGGGTCATCTTCGACCGCACTCTTTCCTATTCTGAACATGTATCTTTGCTGAAGGACAAGTTTTTTCCTCGTCTCAAGGCCTTACGCTGTATCTCTGCTTCCTCATGGGGCCCCTCTAAGGAGCCCCTCTGTCTTCTGCATAAATTTTTTCTTCGGCCCCTTCTCACATATGCTTCACCTAAATGGTTTCCTTTCTTAAGCGTTACCAGCATCACCAAATTGGAACGTCCCCACCTAACGGCTAGTCGCGCCATCTCCGGCTGCCTCTAGTCCTTCTCTATCCCTCTTCTTCTCTCCAAGGTTTCTTTATATCCACTACGAGTCACCCTGACTCATTTTGCTCTGTCATCTTATGAGCTGGCTCTTCGTCTACCATCCTCCTTTTCCATTTCAGGTTTGGCCAGACTTGGAGTGAAACCAAGACTCTGCAGATCGTCCTGGAGAGCTTTTGCGTCCACTCATCGCTCATGCTTCCTTCTGCTTCTCCTAGAGAGGCTCTTGTTGCTTGCCCTCCCTCTCCTTCTTGGAACCTGTCTTCCTTCACTGTGAAGTCTACACTTTCCTCTCCATGCTCCCGATCTAATGTCCCTCTCTCTCGCCAAGGTGCGGCTCTCGTTCACCTTGACTCTCCCCCTTACGATCTAGTACTCTAGACAGACGGCTCTGTTCCTTTTCCTTTTGGCAAAGGCGGTTCAGGCGTACTTGCCAACTGCTCTCTCTGAGATACTGATGCCACTTTTTCCTTCTCAGCAGGCTCCATAAGCTCAAGTTTTTCCCCCCGAAACCTGTGCCATTCTGCAAGCTCTTTGCTGATCTCGGCAACACTAACAAGTCTGCCACTTCTCTTCTCCTCCTATCTGACTCTTGCTCTGTCCTCACCACCCTGTCCTCTCCTCCATCCTTTCTTTTACCTCAATCTCTCTGGCAAAAACTGTTTTCTCTTTCCTCCTGTTCTGTCAAGGAACAATGGGTCCCCGGACACTAGTTTCTCCCGACGAACGACACGGCTGATGAGTTGGCCTTTCAGGAAGCGCTACTTGCGCCCTCTGCAACCCCTTCTAGTTTCTCTCCTCTTATCTCTCGTATCCACTCTTGTCTTATCTCGGAATGGAGGCGTGCTGTCTTTTCGAAATTTTTTAACATACGGGTTCACTGGATTTCCACCGAGAAACTTGTGTTCTCTCGTCATGCTCGCTGTGTTCTCTCTCGTCTTCACTGCAACGGACACAGCCTACTGTTATGCTCGTATCTCTCTAGGATTGGCAGCATCAAGAATCTTTCCTGCAGCACCTGCGGACACTCGTCCCAGGACACCTCTCATCTCATTCTGCACTGTCCAGCTACGGACTCTTTGCGCCGCTCGCTCTCTGGCGACTCTCTGACTCTCTACGACCTCTGATCCGGACCCAGGAGAGTCGCCCGGCTTCTTGCCTTTCGCCATGCCTCCATTCTTCGGGAGGGGTCGGGCAACAAAAACAACATCACATGATTGAATGACAACCGCTTGTTGACTAGGAAAACTACGTTTTGGTTGTAGTAAGCACCATGCTGAATGGACAGGCAGAGCCTTTTAAGTAACATTTTTAACCTCTGCTCAAAAGTACTTGCATGGATTTAGTGCAAAATCAGATGTCCTTCAGTTTATGATTATTCTGATCTAGCTAAACAGTTATGATGCAAAATGCTGATACATGAAGAGACCTGATAGGTCGAAACAGTGTCACTGTCTGCAGTTTGCTAAATGCATCGCTAGTTCCTTGCATTAGAAAAATAGTTTCTTAAAATTTGTCACCCGTTATCTTGGAAACTTTTTTTGGATGAAATTTGAGGTGTAAATTTATTATACAGTATATTATTGCTACTCTTAATCCAACTGATTACTGCTTTTGCAAAGTGCGTATTGCTATGCTTTTCACTAAAAATTATATTGAAATCTTCTGCGCTACTACCAAAGCTACAAATATTGAAACCCAACACTCTAAAAAGTTATTTCTTAATTTAGGGTCCAGTCCATAATTTGACTGAAGAAGAAGTTGTGAATGAAATATATCCAATTTGGATTTATTCTTACTTGGCGCTTCTCTTTCCTATATTTTTATTAACTGACTATGTAAAGTACAAGCCAGTCATCATTTTTCAGTGTCTTGGGTAAATAGACATGTTTATTGTGGTCTATAGTTTTATATTAATTACCTTAGATTTTTGGCAGTTTGTGCTGTGCCAAACCATTTTGCGTATAAGTGGAAGATCT
This sequence comes from Trididemnum clinides, assembly GCA_963675345.1. Lineage (NCBI taxonomy): Eukaryota > Metazoa > Chordata > Ascidiacea > Aplousobranchia > Didemnidae > Trididemnum > Trididemnum clinides. Next base: position 37,730,852 of record OY776286.1, read on the forward strand.
AGTATGATGCGCTCAAGTGCTAAGACTGCTAAATTATTTCTTTTATAGTGCATTAGTCCATGTGCTTGAGAAATGATAAAAACTTATTCAACTCCTAAAACACATTAGACATGAAAGGTTAAGGAGACGATGAAATAACTGTATGATCTTTGAGTCAGCAGGTGCTCATAGATACTGTTGTTAACGGAAAACTTAATTGAAACTAAAAGGTGAGCTGCAATGCTGTCGCAGGTTGTGCTTGGTCATGGTTCATGTAAAATAATGCTTTAAGGCTTGACTCACAGTCTTGTAACTGCAAGTATAATGCTGAGTTCATCGCACCACGTTGTTGATAAATTTTCGCAAAATTATACAACATACAGCAGTGTGTTAAACCGGGATGTTATATACTGATTGTGTAAGCTCATGCCTATTTTTTCAGGCACATCAGCTGTTGGGTTTTGCTTGTTTTTGGAAGAGGAGTTCCATTAATGCAGTTGATGCAAGTGTTTTATGCTGTTGCTACAGCTGCAGAAATTGGATATTATTCTTATATTTACAGGTAAATTTTGGTAGCATTGGTAAATTAGCATTATAAGTTGCTTGTCATTTCATATAGAAGCTGCGGATTTAATATTTTTTGGCTCTGCAATGCTGTGTTGGTGCAAAAAGCTTTTATTTCTCCGTTTGTAATGCTTGTAATAAGCAATGCATTTTACGTATAGCATTTGCTGTAGTGTTTATCCCTTGTTTTGATTGGGCTGGACTAATGAAATGGCTCGGTAATTGTGGTGTACATCTTGAAGTCCTGTAACCGGCGCGATGGTGTGGTGCAGGCCTGCTCATCCTTTAAAGTGTTGCGAGCCACTTTGGTATAAAGAAAGAAATCGCGGGCTACAAACGTTATTTACTGATACTAAATATTAATCAAGTTCGTGCGCAATGTTTTCAAGTTTGTTTTTGTGGATAATTTACAGAAAACAAATTTACGCAATAACATAAAAAGCAAGTTTATTTACAAAAAGTTAATGTCAATGATCCACTTGACTTTGTTTTTCTCGAAATTAATGTTAGGTTCTAAGGATGTAGTGGCCAAGCGCAATCAATGCTCGAGATGCCTATCAGAGATAAAAGATCTATTGTTGCTTTTTATATGTTTCATTCGAGAAACATATCTTCCCAGACATACTTGCTACCAAATAGAAAAATTATCCGCGTGGCATTCTTTTTCAACTCGGAAAACTTTTTGGAAGGGACATATTTGCGATAGAATTCCTCTACCGGAATTTCATCAAACTTCTTTTTGATAGATTCCTCGTATTGGAAGCCGATTACAGTTTCACCTCCTTAACTGGGACAGCTGGGGGGCGGAAGGGTGTCCGTGTTAGCCGATTGTCCCATTTAACCGACGGCCTATAGGCCATAGCTTATAAACATGCCTGGAGTAACGAAGTTTAGTTAAAAATGCCGTTATTATATAGGCTATTTTATTTTACTACATTTACCTTCATAACATGTAAAAAAGCAGATTTATATATTTATATATTCAATTATTTTTGTTTATTCAAGAAAATCACCTGACGAAGGCTACGTTGGGCTAGCCTAGCCTAGCAAACAAACCTGTACCAATATCGACATTTTTTTCTCGGTCATGGTCCGAGTTAACCGATATCCGGCGTAACAGGGTCCGTGTTAACGAGGTGAAAGTGTAATTCCATTTGAACTTCTGTTGGTGCATTTTCTGTTTCAACAGGAAAAGGATGGGCACCAAAAACAATATTTTGCTCTTGTAGACAGAAATCTTAAAAGCGCTCATTTAATGTATTTTGCAATTCAAAAATGCGCTTCACAAAATTCATCGCGCACTCTTTGCAATTCATGAGAGTTATTACTGGGAAATGACTCAGATCTTTGTTGCCAAGCTGCTGTTTAAAACGTTTTTGTTTTGCTTGAAATGCTTATAGTACATGGCGGAAAAAAACATGGATTGGCTCTCTTCTTTTTTGCAGTTTGAGGCTGACAGTGGCTAGATGTGAAGATACATCAGCAAGAAATGCAAAATCTGCCATAAATTGGGGATCACCAAATTCGAAAATTGTTTCTTTTTCATGGTCAATCATGTAAGGAGCTCCTTCTGTGGCAGCGTGGCCCAACTGCAGGCCCGCGGGCCAATTTTGGCCCCCGAACTAATTTTTTTTGCCCGCGAATAATCACGGTGATTAGCGTGATTAAGATAAGGTTGCCGCGCGTCTTGAAAACTCCGAACATGTCCGGAATTTAGATGCTCTGTCCGGAGATAACATGGCTGTCCGAAAATTTGCTCAAGTGTAGAGGATGACCTTTTTTTTTGGAGAACTGGTGGACGAACACCTTTATTTGGGGTAACACATTCCTAGTTTAAACCGCGGCTCACGGAATAAATTTTCAGTTTCTGATGGCCCGCTATAAAATTAAGTTGGACTACACTGTTCTGTGGCAACGCCGCAAGATTTTCGAAACGCAAATTGTTGAACTCCATCACTTTCTTAAGTGCTTTGAAGATATCTTCACCTGTAATACGATTTTTTAATGAAGCAATACTCAAAAGTTCTTTAAATATATTTAAATACGATCAACTCCCCGAACAAAAAATAATTAGTTAAGCAGCGTCATTTTGATCGCTGCTTTCGCTCAAGGCCAATGAGCAAAACATACAAGAGCACAATTTTTCTTTCAATGCGCTTTCAATGTTGCGAGAAAGCTCTTCTACCCTTCTGGTGATTGTGTTTCTTGAAAGACCAATTCTTTAAAATCATTAACACTTTTAGGATAAACGCATTGCCCTGCATGTAGAATGAAATCTTTTTATAAAATCTCCCTCGCGAAATGATTTCATATTTTTAGCAATGTCCTGAGTAATATTGAAACTTGCCCAACACAATCATCAGTTCTTTTACCTTTTGTGATTGCGGTTTGTTGACGGTGCACCAACTTCGTCAGTTGTTTAATTTTATTTTCTTGTTCTTGGCCTCTGATCGTTTTGTACTTGACTTCATTTCGGCTTTGACAATGGCGTTTGAGTTTATGTTCCTTTAAGACAGCTATGGTTTCTTGACAGACCAAGCATGAAGTCTTCCCATTACTTTTAATGAACAAAAACTGCATAGTCCATTGCCTATTAAAAACTCTATTCTCGTCACGGCATTTACGCTTCCGGGAAATGGTATGCTAACTTTTGCTAAACTGATTGCTAAATGCTGCTAATATTTGTTCTGCACTCGGGATTATATTTCACCCACTAACTAAATATAACCGCAAATGAAGTCCAAGATCGGTGACTTGAAAGGTTTAGGCTTGGGAATTAACAAACCTTTGATTTTGATAAATACCGTGCAACAACAGGCGGTGATAATGAATTATTAGTGCCCGATATTTAGCCAACTGGTATATATTTATATCAAATTAAAAAAATTGGTATTCACAGCTTCCTTTCTTGGCGCTCAGCACGAAAGGGATGGTATTGAGAACAATCCGGCCAACTTGCTTGTTGCGTTCTTGGGCAAAACAACTTAGCGGGATGCTTCTATCTTTATGTGGCGGACAGATGGCAAGGGGAGGCAGTCTACCCGTAGTGGTGGCCCAGTCTAACTAAAGACTAGCAAAAAGGGCTAATGAGAAGCTAATAAGCTGAGGAGCTTCTCCCAAAACGAAGGAGCTTGCCCACACGAAGAAGATTTTGAAGTCCGATGGGAGGAAAGTAGCGTCGTTTGTTTGCGCCGCCAATTAGGCATAGTTAATTTTTTGCTCTAGCCAACGTTAACGGCAATAATTTTTCCAGAAATCACCGAAAGTGATAGCGGCGAGATTTATTTATCTGAATTCGAAGCGTTAATATGTCTCGGAAAATATCCTATTGACTTTCTCTTTCATTTTGGATTTGCCCTTTTTGTTGTTATTTTGATTTTGTGATTCGCCTCACTTTTTGTATAAATTGCATGTTACGTCTCAATTTTCGCCAACGCTTCAGTAGATTGGTACTTTCGCAGTTATTTCAATGTCTTTTTAATTCATGGTGGACGAACCCAAGACAATGTTAACATTTTTACCTAACAGCAGCGAGCACCATGGCATGGCTTTTGAAATGTTATATTTGGATTTATTTCGTAACCAGCAAAACTTCGAAATTTACTGAAATCGTGGGTTATAAGACACAGTGGTTTTGGCCAAAATTTATTCATTTTGAATACATGCACAAAACATTTCTCAAACGTTTTTTCATCCCCGATGTTTTTCTGGAAATACGTTTGTGTTTGACAGGTGTTAAACCTAATTTATGCTTGCGACGTGCGAGAGAAAGGAAGATCCAATGTTTTAAATTGTTTTGTTTAACCGAGGTGGCCTTATAGCATCTTCCGTTTTTAGTCCAATTTGTTTAAATATTTCTATTCTCCGTGTCATCTACAGTCACCTCCGCTTTCTTTTTCCAACCACTTCAAAGTGTGACGCTCTTCGTAACTCATCGTCATTATCTTTGCTGAAAACATTTCCATACCATTGCGAGCTTATACTACTAAAGCATTTCTTTGACCCTCTACCACCCTGAGTTAGCACTTAGTAGTATAGCACACACAGCATTGGATTATTCAATGTTTTCAAAAGGATATCATAAAATGAAGATTTACCGTAACAAAGTCTTCTGAAGTAATAAATAGCCTACTGCCACCAGCCTGTCTCAAGCGATTGTGGTTCTTTGACTCAGTTGCATTTATTTGCGGTGTAACGTATGAGGGTCAGTTTGCTTCATAGTACTTTGCCTTGCGGAAGTTTAATTACGCTACTACAAAGCAGGTATATCGTTATTTAAAATAAGTGAGATGACACTGTTTTAATAGAAAGGGAATGCAATGATAATGAAGATAGAAAGAGGGCCAAAAGAAGCTATACAGATTTTTCCCTATAGCGTGAACGGCGTCATATTTTCTTGCTGTGGGCGCAATTGATACCGGCGTTAACTTTTCAAGCAGTACGCGTTACGCCCATGGCGTCAATGCGATTTGATAACGCGTACCACGCTGGAGGAAAGCAGCTATTGATTGCAAACCGTCGTGAATACGAAATGCAGAACAGTATTTTCAACACTTACAACGCAAACTGCCATTGGTGGGTGCTCACAAGTTCCTTCTTACTAAGTTTAGTGTTAGGTAAGCAGTTTCTATGTTCCGCCCGATAAAGTAAAGGAAACAAAACAGGTAAGACACAAATTTTTCCGTACTTCCAGATGGTAATAAAAAGGCAAAATAAATTGCCATTTAACTTATATTGATCAAATCTAAATTAAAAAAAAGCTTTTATTTACAGCATTGTTGACGAGAAAAAATACCAATTTGTGACTTCATGTGTAAGAGCAACCACTTTGTTTGGATTTTTCATAGGCTCTTTGATTGGCCAGCTTCTGGTCTCACTTGGGGGAGTTGATTATTATTACTTGAATATCATATCATTGGTGGATGTATCCATTGCTTTTATAATATCATGGTTTCTTCCAATGCCAAAAACAACATTGTTTTTTTATTCATCAAATACACCGCAAGAAGGTGCTGAAAGTTCTAAAAATGAACAAGTAAAAGCTGATTCCAACAATGAAAATGTGACTGGAACTTCTTTTATGAAAATATCTGCTTTGGTAAGTTTTTTGTCTCTGGAAGCTTTTTGTATCTGGTTTTAATGTGTTCACCGAACAGTATGCAAGTGATTTTGAATTGCTTTTTCTGTCAAATAACAAAAATGCTGTGCTAAAGGATGTTTTGAATTGATAATAACTTCCGCTGAGCTATGAAGGTTAAAAAATATGTTGAATGAAGAATAAATATGTACATTTACTCAAGCAGTTATTGCTTAATGCAATACAAACTTTTTAGAAAAGCAATTTGCTTTCTTTGTGGAGAGATGCGGTGCAAAGTTACAGAAATACTACCTTGTTGAGATGGTCGATCTGGTGGGCTCTATCTACTTGTGGTTGGTTATTGGTGGTTAACTACATTCAGAATCTGTGGGATTTGATATTACCTAGTTCTGACTACGAAGTCTACAACGGAGCAGTTGAGTCAGTTGCTACAGTGCTTGGTAAGACAACGTGCGACTGTTTTATTTCATGCTGCAAAAAATAAATAAGTGAGGATGTCAGAAACCTGATTTCAAATTTTCTTCTTACGAGAAAGCTTTGGATAAGGTGCCTTATCTAAGCGGTACCTATTTCTGGAGAAGTAAGGCTTCTTCACATGGCGATTTTGTATTGAGGCTTGTGCACAGTGATATGAAGATTGCCTAAAATTTCATACGTCCCTAATTTACAAATAGCTTTTAATGCACTGCTTTTCACACATAAATTTTCAGTTTTTAATTCACATAAAAAATTCTTTTGGAACGAGCTTTTTGAGACGTAGTCATCAGCAAGGGTGCAACAAAGAAAAATGTTTAGACGGCATGTCATATCCTTTCAACAGGCTAGCTGCGCTGATTTTATGCGCCAGTTTGCAAATTATTATCTATCCCATACGTTTGTGCGTGCTGTGTAAGGAAAGGTATCGTATTTCAGTGATGCAACCAGCTATAATCAAAAGGAGTTGGCGACAAGCGGTTTTGGTTTTGCAAAGCAGCTGTGATAGATTCGATCATAGCAGAAAAAAAGGGGGGCCGTGGTGGATCCAAAAAGTTTTGCTAAAGACATTTTTTGGAGATCAACACTTTTTGCATTATGCTTTTAAATAACTTCTTTTTCTGATGAAAAATATATAAGTACCTGAAAGCATGACTTGTAATGGCTGCCAGGGGAAAGGGGAATTCATGATCGCATAGCATCCACCACACTACTCTTCTGGATCCACTACTAAAACGGATGATATACGGAAATATATACGATGCTTTTTCTTAGAAAATATTGGAGACGCACTGGTTAGATAACTCGCAAACATTGCAAATAAAATCAGCGCTGCTAGCTTTTCAATGGGGGATGACATGTCTTCTAAACATTCTCCCTAGTTGAGCCCGTGCTATATTCATGATCGTATAGTACCCGCTTTTAATAACGGACCCTGGGGGAAATAAAGTAGATCTATCCCTTTCACCAGCCTTTGATGCGAAAAACAGTTTATTTTGAAAGAGGCACTTCTAAAACGCTGATTTCTAAGAAAATGTCTTTGTTAAAAGTTTCTGTATCCACCATTATACCCGTTCCTTTCTCATATGATCAAATCAGTTATAGCTGCTTTTTAAAACCAGTAGCTTTTAGTTCGTTTCCTACTTCTTTTGGTTATATCTGGTGGGCATCACTAGACATGGTAGTTAGATCAAGTGAAATGGAGAAGTGGTTCAGTTAGATCATAGTTGCTCCAGCTTGTACTACTCATTTAGTGGATCACGAAACGCTTGTAGCGGAAATAAATTGTGCCAGAACTATTTTATGCTTCTATATCTTTTCGTGATTCTTGATTTTGGAATAAAAGACCAAACCAGAAAAGGCATTTGGAACTGGTATCGCTCCAACAAAAAGTTATGCTTGAAATCGAAATGGTAGTGGCAGCTTCATGCCAAGCCAGCAAAAGCAGGAAAAAACGTACAACCTAGCTAGTGCACCTTAGGGTATTTTTTTTTATACCACGTAGATTAGTTATTAGGTTTTAATACTATGCCGATTTTATTGTTATTTTTAAAAGTGTGTACTATGTAGGGGCAATTGGTGCTTTCGGCGTTGGTTACTTGAAGGTGGATTGGTCAAGATGGGGTGAATTGTCATTGGGCGTTTGTTCGTTAGCAATGTGCGGCTTCTTGTTCGGAATGTATTTCACTACAAACATATTTGTGTGTTATGTAGTGTATGTCGCTTTTATATTTCTTTACAACGTGGTTATCACCATCACCCAGTAAGTAAAAACGAGTTATGGATCTTTATTGGTTTGTCTTCCTGTGATTGCAAAAATCCTTTCCGTTATTTTAGACAATTTGCGCCCAATCTCTATTTAAATATGTCAGCATTTTCGCTGATGTGTATCTCTAACACGAGCATTGCTTGCATAATATGCATTGCACAGCAAAACGCTTGAGAATCTAGCATTATTTGATGATTATCTTATGCGAGTAAATTGCTACTAAGTGCTAGTTTGATAGTGCATGATTTTAAGCACAAGTTTTATCTTGAATGCATTGCTAATGGTATGAGCAATCTTATCGATTACAATTTAATCAAAACGTTCCCATGCACTGTTTTTGATAAGCTTAGGGAGTTTTTCGCCATTCTGGGTAATGTTTAAGAACAGTACTGTGCAACTTATCAAGTATTGGGTTGCAAGATTGTTTGCAAACCTGTCAACCTACATAAAAACAGCTCGGAATGCCATGCATATTTGGATCATGTGTGCTCAAAGAAGGTTGATTTCAGAGTTGTCCTTTCGAGGGCTTGTCGTTTTTGTTTGAACGGTTATTGTTTTCAAAGTTTAATTTCCTTTAACGTTAGCTATAATTGAAAGTCTGATCTTGTTTATTGGAGATAGACTTTAGTTTAAAATTACTCATTTGGTGTCTAAGATAGTCAGTGATGTTGATATTTTTGTACAGTTAATGGTAAAGCAATTTCCTAAACTTTCTGTTTTCTTGGCTTTAATCAAAAATTTAAGCTTTGACTAAATATTCTTGGTTTGTAAGTTTTCTAGATATTTATTTATTTAGATATCAGATTGCTGTTGGCTTAACCACTCGAAGATTCGCTCTTGTGTTTGGAATCAACACATTTCTTGCGTTGGCTCTTAACACAGTGCTCACAATTATCTTAATCGATAAAGCAGGGCTGGCACTTGATGTTAACACTCAATTCGTTGTCTACAGGTTAGTAATTTATTAATACGAATAGTAGTTTTCAAATTGCGTTAAAAAAGGTTTTTTAGCTCATTGAACCCAAAATGAACCTAGAGTTTGAGAAGCTGCAATGGGACCTTTTAGACTTCTGTTGTTGCAGTTGGCTCGAAAGCTTACGAATTTTCCTCAGCCATACCTCTTGGACCTTAACGTTTTGAGCTTTGTATTTGCGATCTTTTAATTACAAATTTAATGCTCCGTTTATTGCGTCGCCTTGCCACCATGTTGCTAGTAAAGGACAACGCGCTTTAATTGTGGTAGCTGCAGATGTGACGTTGGATACGAGATGTGATAGGTTATAATTAGTCACTCTAAATATGTATTTGTTAAGCCTTGCAGAACTTGGGATGAGCTAATCATTTTCGGAGAATATGCATGCCAGTACTTTCAGGCAAATGAGTTATTGAACCTCGCTGGCAAATGTTTTTTTGTGACAAAACTTAAATCTTCAAACGAGCTGCTGGTGGTCGCAACGCCGATGCTTCGTTTCCAGAAATTGCTTGCCAGCGAGGTTTTTTAGTTTGATGAAAGGTTTTAGCATATATATATATATATAGGCAGCCAAAGTAGCTTTTGGTAGCTCTTGCAGTGCCGCGTTTCTAATTTACGTAATGTCGTTACGCGTAGTATTGTCGACGTCAAAATTTTTAAGCTTATTCTGTTCTATTGCACTTGCTTTTCAAACAAAAGTATGGCTTCCTCACTTTATTTTTTCGTTCTTTTGCTAATAATTATAACGAACCATTCTGACATTTTTTCCGTAGCTGGTAACAGATGTTCTCAATAGGTTAAGTTTCCTTTAGGCAGCAATGAACATTTGAAAGCATATCAGGACTTTTTGCTAGTAGTTTTATCGGAATACCTATCAATTCAAGCAAAGCGTTGAAACATAAAACTCCAAAGCAGATCTGAAAATAATGCCCTCTGTTTAACGCCATGCCAATCTGGAAAGCAAATATTGCTTTCGGGTAAAGCAACTTGAATTTTTAATGAAAAGAATAAGTCATCTCGTGCTGGTAAACAGAAACATTTTATTAAAACGCTATGCTTCTAGACTAAAAGAATCATCAGTTAATTAAGTATATACCCGCGATTAATTAGGTTACTGTGCTCAGTATGTCGATCTATTGAGCCATAAAGGCAATCTCCGCGCTCTATTTGCATGTTTACACGAATGACGTGATTATTTCACAAAGTAATAGTGTTGCAAATAATAAAAATCCCCTCCCATAATTTGACGAAACCATCCCTGGACGCGCTTCGTCCTTTTGGACTTATCAGCGGAGCCTGTCCCGTCATCACCAAAAAACAAAACCCCAAATTTGCAATAATAAAAAATGTAATATCTTTCTATTACATATCCAAATTTGTAATTCTTTGTTTTTGGGGTTTTGTTTTTTTGGTGATGACGGGACAGACCATGCTGATGAGTCCAAAAGGACGAAGCACGTCCAGGGATGGCCTCGTCAAATTATGGGAGGGGGTTTGGGGGTTTTTGTTATTTGCAACACTATTACTTTGTGAAATAACCACGTCATTCGTGGGAATATGCAAATAGAGCGCGGAGTTGCCTTTATGGCTCAATAAATCGATGTATGATACGACTATGGAGATCACGTGCTATGTTCAAGGAGGTAAGGGTTTTAAATAGTTAAAATAGATCTCGCTTACTATTAACTCTTTGAGTAGTACAGTGCATGTTCTTAGTATGGTAACTTCTTCAACTTTTTCACAGCTTCTGGAAGATTCCTAAGTATTCGAAACGTCTATACATTAAGATGTTTTGAGTTGTATGTAGAAATTCTATTGTGCAATTTTACGCTTTTTAAATGCTGCGGGAACAAATATTGTTTTGCGATGCAATTGTAAGTGAATATATTTGCACATGAATTTGAAATCTTTTTTTGGAAGTCAAACACTACGAAAGGGATTGATTTGCCTATTTTGGTCAAGCACACTCCTTTTTTTTATATTTCACCACTTGTTTTTTTGTTTTGGAGATTAACCTTTTAAAAGCGGCTGTTTTATTCATTTTGTCGAATATTCGCTTTGACGTGCTTGTAAATTTATGTGGCTTATTACTACATTTTTCTCACATTTTTACGGCAACAAAAAAGTTACTCTGGTAATCAGTCAACCCCAAGACCAGCATTTCGGCTTTATTTTTATTTAGAGTTGCACAAAATATAGAGGTTTCTAGTTGCCGGGTAGCAATTTTTAGGCAATCTATGAAGAGGCATCTGCTTCCTGCATCATACTAAAATAAAATAGAAAATTTTGTTCAAAAATAATTAATCGTCAACATTATACGGTACCATACAGCAATCTATTACATCATGTCAATAACAATAACCCGAGACCGGTTTCGATTTTATTGGGTCTCATCAGGCGGGTGTAAAAAAACACTCAATAATAAAAATGCTGAATAGAAACAAATTTGTCATTGGGTGCAAATAAAGTCGGTTGTGGGTTATTGACATGATGTAATAGATTGCTGTATGGTACCGTATGATGTTGGTGATAATTTTTGAGCAAAATTTTTTATTTTACTTTATGTAGAATTGCTAATAATTTCCGTTTTTATGCTCCTAATCTGAATTTCTTTTACAGCGGTTACTTCGGTGTGGTTGCGATGCTGTTCATCGCTCATTCGTTTTTGGCTTGCTTCCCCAAATCTCGTCCCAGCGTAGAGGAAGAATCGACCGTCGAAATGAAATCTCTTTGAAAGGCTTTTCGTGTATTTTTATATTATCGTAAATTTGATATCGTGCGAAGCGACCTGATCAATTTTTGTATGTGCTTGCAAAGTATTTCTTAACGTGATTTATAAGCCCCGCCATTGGTTTAGTTGTTTAGGTTTTTTGTGAGCATCTGTTAGTGTTCTTGGTATCATAAATATTCGGAAGCTCTTGCCTTTTAAGCTGTTGTGTTTGCCGCATCATTTAATAGATCGTCATTAGTAACAAGTGAGGAATAGAAATGTTTTGTAATATGAGACTATTGACTGATGAAATCTTTTTTATATTTCACAAATTGTTTTCAATTACGTTCAACCCTTAATGGAAAGAAACTGTACATTTAGTACAGTGAATCATTGATAAATTAATGAGGCGAATTGTTTTCTCTTTATTTAACGCCTTTACTTTGATCGATTTGTATTTCACTCTCGTTTCTTGTTTATGATTATGTGACGACTTCGCCGATTGATCTCACATCTCTTTATTATCTTAAATAGGCCTGGTGGCCATTTATGAGCTTACTCTGCTTTTGGCAGTGATTAGCGGAGGGTAGTAGCGAATGGAAAATCTAATGTTTTGTCACCAAAGTAAAGCGAGTGGCAAGTTGTTAATGTGTTTTCTAACAGCGATTGTCTGTATCTTAGCTCAACCGGGAAACAATGAACAGCTTGCGCCCTTCGTATTGTCAGCTAATGCTAGCTTTGATTCCACGTAATTCGATAATATACGCTTGCTTCGCTGTAATCATTTCTTTGTTTGCATGGATTGTATTTTAGGAGATTTTTCATTAGCCTTTAATACCTTATGACGACTAGAGCCAGATACCCTTAGCGTGTCGCGACTGATGCATGTGGTATAGCTAATTTGTGAACAAAATTTCTGTCTCCTTTTCAATACAGACTCCATGTTCTGCAAGTTGGTGTGTGCTCGTGCGTTGAAGACCTCTGGTGGGCAAGATATTTAGAGACAGGATCTCCCAAATAAAAGCAGCGATGAAATGTCCAGTATAGCTGTTCTTCACTGCAGCAGCGATATTTTTAATTCTTGCTTTTTTTCGGAAGCCATTGCTTATAAATAGAAAAATATTTTTCTGTATTAGTGCGCCTGGAATTCTTTTAATTATCAATCAAAGCACAATGGCAATTTTAGCCCTTTTTTTCAAAACTATGCAATGCATTTTTGGTACTACTTACTGTATAATGTATAGTAATGCAAGAGGCAGAGGTTGACAGACCATCCACTACAGTGGACCTAGTATTTGGTCCCACAAGTGTGACGGTCTAAGCTATGCTTTATTAAAAGCCTCTAGCTTCTTATTGGTCACCAACTGCACTGAAGAGACCTGATAGGTCGAAACAGTGTTACTGTATAATGTTTGGTAGCTGATACGTCCAGGAAAGAATGCTAACGTGCTGCATTTGGAATCCATTGCGTAAATTTATATTTGCTTTTGATCTTCACACATCAGATTAAGTGCTTGTACTAGCAATTGCATTACTACCTGATCACGTCATTGACAGTAGCGTTACGTTAGCATTAGATTTTTCGTTTGAAGAGTTGCGAGTTGGGCTCTGATAGCGCTAGGCCTACTTTGCGTGCGACACGGCCAAAAGCTCTCGCTTCAAACTTAAGACTACATTCACTTATACATGTGGTTGCGGTAGGCTTGCAACGACCGATACGACATGTATAAGTAAATGTAGTCAAACATTACGAGGTGTTATGCGACGACCTCAACGATATATAATTGAATGCGGTGTCGAAACTAATTGGTCATTTCGTAGTCTCCCTAACTTTCGGTTTGTCTTGTTTTTTTCAATGAGTTCTTAGCCGGCGCGATGGCGTAGTGGTTGGAGCCTCCGCTTCACAGTTGGTAGACCTGGGGTTCATTTTCCAAGTCGAGTCATACCAAAAGACTAAAAATTTGTATTCACAGCTTCCCTGCTTGGCGCTCAGCATAAAAAAGGGATAGCGTGGAGAACAAACCGGCAAGCTTGCTTGTTGTGTCCTTGGGCAAGACTTTTAAAGAGATGCCTCCATCTTTATGTGGCAACAGGTGGTGGGGCCAAGCAGTCTACTCGTTGTAGTGGCCCCAGTCTAACTGAAGACTTGCAAACCGAGCGTGAGCGCTAACGCAGTGTAAGCTATACAAACATCTTCCTGCATAATGCTCACAACAAATAGTTCATACGACGAAGAAAAAGAAGAACTCTGTTTTGCGCTGATGCTTTATGCCATGGTGGCACCTATAGCAACCTCTGGGATTAAAGATTCAGCTTAAAGAAGTGAATTCTCTAGACTAGTGTTTCCCAATCTTTTTATTATATTGCCTCGACCGTCTTAGCTGAAGTTATCCTTCACCTTTACGTTTAGAGATGTCATTTATCAGGATCGCACAAACCAGTTCTCACAATTTTCTAAGCTCACGAAACCAGTTTTTAAAAAATATTTCGGCGTGAATTTCCACTTTGAAAATTTCGAGATCTGATAAAAAAGGTTTTGGCCTAATAATGTGGTAACATTCATCAACTTTTTTTATGACAAAACGTGTTTTTATGACTTTTGAATGTCACCACTGCTTTCATTCACTATATTCCTTAAACAACGACAACCAATCGCAAAAATAAAGTTACTTGTTTGAAGGGATCAACTTTTCGAAAGTATCAATTTTCCCATTTCGTCTCAAAAAAAATCTTCAAGACTTTTTCTTTTTAAAAGTGGTTTTTCTGAAAGTCTTTTTTCACCTTTCATAAAGTCTGATTTTGCCTCCTATGGAGAGATCTGCCTCCATGGTTGCGAACCACTGCTTTAAACTACTGGATACTGGGGTGTCTTCGAAACCAAAAGTCTGGAATTCGAAATTTCATCAAAATGTTGTTGGTATTTTTCAGGAATGGTGCCGGTTATTTTAGGTATATTGCTTACGAAGAAAGTCTCGTTCAAAAGTGAGTGGGTTGGTGTAGAGACACTAAACCAACTCATTCAAGTTGTGCAGAGTGGATAAAAAGAAGTTAAAATTTGTAAACCCGGCCTGCTCCTTCGTTATCAGCTTGTGGTGGAGTCGGTAACTGTCGTCTGATGGTTACAAATGTTCGCCGATTTGGCGTAAAACACGACGGTGTAGTAAGTGATTACCTGCTCATGTTTATTACCCTTTTGTCACTTTAAAGTTAATTGGGGTATAATTTAACTCCAAGCATGAAATTTTCTTTAATCATTTTTTTAACTCTTGTTAGTGTTTGGTATGCAACAAATATCGTGAAAAAAATTTTACAAAAATATCAAAACAAATTTTTTTCGTAGTTTTAATATTAAGTTTTCAATATTAATAGCAATCTATTCAATATTTTTACTTAACATGACTAATAATTAAAATCAATTTTTTTAAAAGAAGCATGGACATCAGTGTGATTTATGATAAAGATTAGAACCTAATCTGAATTGGTATTTTTGTTTAGTTGTAGTTTATTTCACTTTTATCCTCCAAAAGGGGAAGGGCCCTTAGGCGCTATGCTGAGACACTCGTCATAGGGTTTTGGACCCACCTTGGAGAGGTCGGTGTTTACTGCTTTCAGTAAAATGTGTTATTCTTGCAGTAATTCAGGGCTACCGATTACTCCTGATGGATTACTGGGGTGGAGCCAACCATTGTACGGTGCCTTGCCGAAGGACACGACAACGTAGCATAGCTAGATGTTGAATCGTGTTCCTTGCAATGACGCTATCTCCTGCGCCATGTTACCGACGAGTAATTTGACTAACAAACATATGAAACTGTTGTAAAATGTATGTGAATGAAAAAATCACGTCGGATAGTGAAGTGTTCTTGTTCTTGTGTTTTACAAGAACCAAGGGAAATCAGTCGACCACAAAAATTCTTTTAGATGATGAAAAATAATAGAATGGCCTATATACCAACAAACTTGAAGAGAAAAAATATTGTTTCTTGAAATGAAAAACGACATTATGTTGGCTGCACCAATCAACAACCGCCTCAACGTGGTGGTATGGTCGCCGATCCCGTTTGGGGTTGGGTCGAAGTCAAGGGCATACGCGAAAATGCGATGAGGGGCGGTGCAAAAATGCTTTCTTACAAATTTCACAGGACAGTCGCGGTGAAGACTTTTTTTTAGAGACTAATATTCTCGGAGCCATATTAGGGGACTTATTTGCCACCGTTACTAGCACAATAACTGAAAACAACATTTTACGTTTTTGAGAGGGAGGGACACACGCATAGGACCTCCATCTCTGTTTGCCATTGGCCAACTTTGGCCAGCTTGTTGGCTCTCAACAATCGCAAAAGGGCAGCACGCAGTCTCTCTATGATCGGTCAACTGTTTTTCTCCTCTTTTCCCGTCTCTTTCATGTCCGTATTCTAATTTTCCAGATGAGCACCAACGTTCATTCCAACCCTGGCCCCGTCTTTCAGTTGAAAGTTGTGAATTACAAATAATGGTTTCAACTTTTTATAGATCGAAACTTAGTGCAAGAGTTTAATTGTGCGAAACAAAAGTCTTTATTTGAAAACCAGCTAAGACGTCTTAGTTTGCTCTTTGCTTGTTTATTCCAGGACCAGGCAGCATGCTCCCAGCCAGAGGCGTTAGCCCATACAAATGCGCCTAGAATTACAAAAGAGTACTTAAAAGTGAGCCCAATATTTAATAGCTTAATTCCGAAAATACATATCAGTCACTTTGGCGACCTACGACAACTTTAATACGCTTTCAATGCAACCACTTGCGTACGGTATTCTTTCCCCCCTTTTAACGCTTTGGTCAAAAACTCCCCCTCCTCCTCCCCCCGGTTGAAAACCCCTGTTTTAGTGTTTCCCAAAATCAAGTAAAATTTTATTTAGAATCTTAGCGTCGAATATATACGGCATCCGTCCTTTTGCCAAGACCAAAAACGCGTAAATATACGTCATCCGTCTTTTGGGCGGCAAAACTTTACATTCGCGTATATATACATCATCAGTATGCGAGTGGTTAATGCAAGCACTTGCTCAATTTACCAATAAAATAAAAACTATAGAGATTTAGGAAAGATAGCCAAGCATGTAGCCTTCCATGCCTCAGCCTTGGCCTTGACGATGATAGACGAGCCATGTTGGGAAACAGAGATATAAGCCTGACCATCTTCATCTCTTCTATGACCAGCAACAAAAGCCTTACGTCTTTTGCTTACCGCTTCTTTCACTTTAGAAAGTCCCCAGGCTTGAGGTTGTCGTTTGACACGGCCGAAAGGAATAAAAAATTTGGCCGCATTTAGTGCCAGAGAAGTAAAGAGAGCAGCAGCAGAGGAAAGAGAAAGAGACTAGTTTTTTTGCTGCAGAAAAACAGTAAGAGTCGAAGTAAAAGGCAAAGTCATCCTAACGAACTTTCTGAAAATTAAAGAAAAGGGGTGGTACGTTGAAACGAAAAAGCAGAGGAAGAGAGCAAGTTAGTAGAATTGGTAGGAGATCAAAGCCCAAGCTCTGAAGCACTTCCCAGGAGCAAGATAGGGCAAGAGAGGAGGGAGCAAAGAAGATGTCAGGAGAGGGGCGACTTCCTGAGAAGCGATGAAGAAGAGTTGGTGCGTCGAGGTCATTGAAAGGAAGGGGGTCAGAGGAGATCGCCCAATCAACTACTTCTTCCCCACTGAGATCAGGAGTAGTTTTTGTCTCCCAGAAGGAGTGATGGCAGTTGAAGTCCCCCAGAATGAGAGATTTTTGGAGGAGGAAGAAATGGAGGGAGAAAGGAAGTCGGTTTTGCTATCCGTCGAAGAAGAGCAAATAAGGGGAGCATAGATGCTAAACAAAGAGAGCGAGGAGAAGTTGTTTAGAGAGATGTTGACCATTACATCAAGTAGAGGTTAAGCAAAGAAAGAGAGGAGATATAAAGTTCAGAGAAGGATAGGCTTTGCCTGACAAAAATCACGACGCCACCGTTAGCTTGCGGGTCGTCGGGAGAAAGAACGCCAGACCGGGAGTGAGTGCAATCAAATCGCAGAGCAGAGTATCCAGGGATCCGGAAAAAGGAAAATGAGATAAGGTTGGATTCTTGGATACTGGTAAGATCCACAAGATAAAGTGAGATATAAAGAAGTTTGGCGCTTCTGGCTCGAAGACCTCCGGTATTCCATTGAAGAACCCTGAACGAGGAGAAAGAGGAAGCAGATGGTAGGCCTATAAGAGAACTGCCAAAAACATGAAGGAGTGGGGAAGGTGCAGAGGGACGATATACAAAGTGAGTGGAAGGACGGTAGGAAGTTTGAAGACGAGAATAGAGTGGAAGCGCTGCATTAGCAGAGGGAACCAGATGGATCAGGTTGAACAGTGGAAGAATACAAACTGGAGAATTCCGAAAAGGAAGACATAGTGCTGGTAGGTGTGAGACCCCAGAAGAAGCAGGGACGCAGCAACAGCTCCAGGAGTGAGAACTGCCTGGAGCTCTGAATTTGGAGAGAGAGAGTAGTGAACACTGCAAAAATTTCCGTTCGCTCCTGCAGTAGATCCGATATAATTTTCTTTTTTTGTTTTCTTTTTGCATTGGTTGAATTTCGTTTCATGTGCATGATTAACTCGCGTGTTTGCAAGACTTGTCTTTTTTGTCACGTAACTCGAGAACCGTCGGCTTTAGCAGGCAGCCTTTGTGTGCACAAATAGTCATGAAGATGAATTTTGGTAATGGAATCAGAATTTATTAAAGTAATATAGCACTAATCAAACTTAGATGTTATTTATTGTCATTATTTGGACACGATAGTGAATAACTTGCTGGCTCAATAGTATTTATTGTGAAGTTGCCTAAAGTTTGTGCTGATACGTAAAAGTGTTTGATTTGTTGTAGCTTGTTTATTCTTAATATGTGCCCAATTTTGTGCTTGCAGAGTGTAGACTTCCATCTCTGCCTTGGTACAATACCGATTTATTCGCTCCGTTGGCCTGAGCGTTTTCCGAACCCGAGGTAATTCGTACTCAAACAGTATGCATGCGTTCTAAGATTCTGCTACTCGTCTTATTTGTTTGGCTTGATGTTTCTTAGTTTGGTGATTTGGCGCATAATACCGAAATGAGACTGTTTTTTATTTGAAATTATCTATTTATAGGAAAACGCTTTGCTGCAAATATCTGTTCTTCAGCAAGAGTCTCCATCCTATCTCCAATTGAAAATAATTATTTGCGTTTATAGACATTATCCCTTTAGAAGTAGTCAATACAGTGAAGAAAAATTTCTTTTAGCTTTTTATTATTAAAATTATGTTGCTATAATTATGCCACTTTTTTCTATTTTTCCTAATGATACTGCAAACCCGAACCGGAACATTATATCTTGGTTTTGAGGTCATTTTTACTGGAGCAAACCTAAAACGAAACGTTTGAATTGATTTGACCCATAACCGTAACTGAACCGAAATTTGAAACAGCTGTTGAACCCGAACCGAACCTTAACTGGAAAAATCAAACGGTGCCCTCTGCAGTTTCAAAACTTTGTGACAAATCCATAAGCTGATGAATTTTCTCTAAGAGTTTTTTCGAAACCGTTAGGTTCTCCCATTAGTGTAGCCAACATGCCACCAAAGAAATTTTTAGTGAGCTGGCCATTCTGACTTTGTTATGGGAATTTTTGTATTCGTTCAATGGTCTCTTTTTTTTATTGTAATCTTTTTGTTGTATTACCATTGCCTTATTTCAATAGGGCAAATATGCAACATTTCGTCACACTAAAAACACAAATTTTTTTGGCTAATAAAGCTGTGGTTGTTGTTATAGTAATCAGAAAAAACGATCCATTTATTTTCCACTCTAATACACCGAAGACGACCATGCTGGGTTGCATTATTTAGCCGAGGCAAAGGAAATCTTTGAAAGGTGGCAGCTCTCTGGTAATATTGGTCTTACTGCCTTCTTGCATGTACCCAAACTATTGGAGCAATTCCTAAACTTGCAAATTACTTGCAAACGAAACATGGCTTTGAGTACTTGCTCCCTGGAAAACTGCTCTCTGATTCAATTGAAGGGCGTTTTGGACAAGTAAATGGGGAAAATTTTTTACATTTCTGTAAAGCAGCTGCTGCTAGCAGAGAAGAAAATACATTGCCTTAGCCTGTTACAACAAAGTAGCTGCTGCTAGTAGAGAAGAAAATACGTTGTCTTAGCTCAGCGTTTCTCAACCCTTTTCTTTTGCGACCCTAAATTGTTTAAAAACCCTATCTGCCAGAATAGCTGCGACCCAAATAAATTCGAGCGTACTTAAATTGAATTTAAACAACACAAAATACTAGAATTTTTTTCAACAACGTTCAACGCCATTTTACTTCAACAAGTTTTTGGAGTCGTGGCTCAACATCACTCTCAACCCCAAACGCAGGGAGGCTCTGCATCCAAACGGTTTCTATATTTGTCTTTTATAAATGCCGGTATTGAAAACCCCATTTCACACAAGCCTGAACAGGAAAAGGGATTGTTATTTTCAAAGCTTCTTCATACAAGATTGGATATTCTTTCGGAACTTGACACCAAAACTTGGGTAATGAAAGTTCCGCAAAAGATAACTTGAGAGATGAGTCGCTTTTGAGATCAATCAACTGTTTCTGAAAACCAGAAGGAAATCGTACATCAACATCGGCAACATTTGCAATGAATGGATTTTTTGTCCACGCATAGTTGATGTTTTCTGGAATGTATTTTTCAAAGTTTTTTCTCAGAGTGTGAAGGTGTTCCAAAATAACAAACGAAACAAAAGTCATTACATCGGGCACTGGATCAAGTTCCTCAATGAAACTATTCAAAATTGGAAAGGAAGCAAACTTTTTGTTTTCCACTTTGACATACCACAATTCCAATTTTTCTTTGAAAGCACGTGCTTTGCGAAATCAATCATTGTGCAACACTCTCCCTGCATCAATTTATTCCACGTATTCAGCGCTGTCATCATATCACACAAGTAAGAGAGAAGTAAAACCCATTGCTCGTCCTGAAAATTTTGATCAAGCGTGAAATGTCTCTCCCGTAAAAAGTTTCTAGTTCTCTCTTTAGTTCCATATCACGAGGTAAAACTTTGCCCCACGACAGCCACCTGCCTTCGGAATGAAATAATAGCTGTTCGTGCGAAGGTACACATGATAAACACAACTCTTGAAACAGGCGGTAATTTGAAGCACGTCTTTCATAACGCCATGAAGAGTTGCACATAATTCAAGAGACGCCAAATTTTCTCGGTGCCGAATGCAGTGAATTACTTGAACACTTGGATTAACTTTTTTAACGTGGACATTAAAACCTTTCCGACGTCCCATCATGCTTGGAGCGCCATCTGTACAAACACTATAACATTTGGCCCAATCATGTTTTCTCTAAAAAGCTTGTCCACCTCATT
Organism: Trididemnum clinides; assembly: GCA_963675345.1. Lineage (NCBI taxonomy): Eukaryota > Metazoa > Chordata > Ascidiacea > Aplousobranchia > Didemnidae > Trididemnum > Trididemnum clinides. Next base: position 37,751,814 of record OY776286.1, read on the forward strand.
GAAAATATCATCTACGGTTGTTGTGGTTGAAAGTAGATGGTAAAACAGAAAACGTTCTTCAATATCGTTGTTGCTAGCAAGTAGAATAATTTGCTTTTTTAGCGCATTTTCCTTTCGTTGAAAAAAATCTAAATTTCTTTCTTGAAGGTTATGATGGCATGAATGAAGGTGCCTCTTAAGCTTGTTTTCTTTCAATGATTCGTTTGACAAAACTTGAAAACACAAGACACACTGTTGCTTTTCAGCGCCCTCACTGCCAATACATGTATTATAAAGCCATGTTTCCAAAATTCAGGCTTATAGCTACGTTTTGACATTTCTGGAAATAGAAAAAAATTATCCAAACTCACTGGCAGAGCATTTCAATTACTTTCAATCTCCCATATTTATGAACAGAACAGTTGTGTCAAAAAAAGTTGGGCAAGCTTCTCCTCGTCTACTGGAGTCTGGGATGCAGATACAAGCACTGCTGTCCTCGCCTCGCCTTGCCTAATGGTCTGAGTTTGAGAGGGATAATGATTTCTACAGGCCCGTAAAAGTTACTCATTGAAAGAAACCTAGTTACAGAAACAAGTTACCTGTATGATGTGACATTGGATGTGCGCAATATGGAATGGTTTTTACTCACTCTATGATGTAACAGTTGCTCTCTATTTTAAGAAAGGAGCGATAAAACCTGCTTGGAGACGTCATTTTGGCTAATCGAACTTATAAGCAAAGTCTTTCGCGACCTATTCATAAAGCCTTGGTGACCCACATTTAGATCGCGAACCTTGGTTTGAGAAACACTGCCTTAGCCTGTTACAACATTGTAGCTGCTGCTAGCAGAGAAAAAAATACGTTGCCTTAGCCTGTTGCAACAACATGCTTTGTTGGCGGCAACCAACTTGGGTGATGATGAGTGAGCAGCCTTGGATTCAAGCTTTGCAATCAGCAGTGCCACCAATCACGTGTGGTTGGTAGAATTTCTTCTGTCTTGGTTGATGATAACTTTTAGATGCGGAATCTGCTGTCGCCTACTTCGTTAGCGGCTAGATCGCACGGTGCATTTTACGCCGCAGAAAATGTGTATCCGGTAAGGATATGCTCATTGATGCTACAGATGCACCTAACATGAACTCCTGCATTCCAGATGAACACAAGGATACATTTGAAATGGCTTGTCGTGGTGGACTTTCAGCTCCTTCTGAGTATTGCTTTGCCCTTAGAACACTTGCAACTGAATATTATACTGCGATGGCATGGCGCTGCCATGTTGTAGTGGTATTGTTTCGGGCTTCGTAGCAAAACGTCTGGAGTTCAAAACTGTATCGAAACACCGCTGGTATTCGTGAGGAAGGGCATTCGGAATTTAAAGTGCTACGTTGCTCCAGTAAAAAGTCTGGTTCGAAAGCGAGTGGTTAGTGGTAGCAGTGTTGCCAAATGCTCAAAGATAAAATAATCTAGAATCTCAACAAAAAATATCTAAAATAATCTAAATTTAGAAAATAATAATCCACATAATAATCTAAACACACTAAAGTTACATTTGCAATAAAAAAACGAAAATTGTAATATAAAGAAAAATAATTACTCATATGAATACGTCTTTTGGAGCATCAGTAATAATGATATTGTAATATTATTTCTTTTGAATTACAAAATAGTATTTATGTATAGGCTAATACAAATAAAACAGTATTTTAGCTTTTAGCATAACAACAGCATTCAGTTCACGCTACTTTCAGAGTATGGCAATACTTGCCAATATTTTGGCGAGCCTCCCTCATTGTTTTGAGCACTATTAACCTCGATTGGCAAACTTTTCTGTATTTTATCTTTTCCCTTCAAATGTGCTGTTGGGTACTGGTGAACTGTCTTAACTACTACAGAACAATGCAAAATAACATTTGTCAAAACAATCTAAATGAAATGCTAAAATAATCTAGAAAATAATCTAACATCTAAATGGGTATTATTACATCCAAATTATACGAAAATAATCTAAATCTAGATTAAAATAATCCAAGTTGGCAACACTGAGTGGTAGATATACATTGAATCAGCACGTCTAAGCTTGCGAAACGCGGGAAAAATACGAAAAAATCGACTTGGCAAATAATCGATCTACCATTACGCTGCAGTTCATGAAACAGGGAAATCAACAGAACTGTTTGTTAAAGTTGTGTGCGAAGTAATCCGCGCTTCTGACATGTTGCAATGTTTGCTGAAAGCAAATTGCGCAAACCAGCACTTGAACTGTGAAGCTATTTTGAAAAGTGTGTTCAATTGCTTTGCTAAAAACGAACACAAGCGACTGAACGTTCAACCTGTTGAAGGTGAACTAGCTCCCAAAGTGATGCTTACTGTTAGAAAGTTGACGTCGACAGGCAGCGCATGCTTCTCAAAATAATCTTAGTGCAATAAAGTTTTGGTGTTATTTGCATGTTATTATGTCCTTTTCTATGCTCAGCATTTACAATGCGATGTATTCGAGGAATATAGATCTTAAATTTGCTAAATATCACTTTGATATTCGCATTTTCAAACAGAAAATGAAAAACTTAATTTTAGCCCTACTATCGCCCGCAGTGAAAGCCAGTTATCAATCTCTATTCAGATGCTGCATGCAGATGCACTGCGCAACATTAATTGCATTTTGCAAAAATTAAATAAAAGTTAATTGCTGATTAATTGATAAAACATTAATTCATTGAGGTCGAAATGTCCATAGGCTAAACACCCTAGGCAGAAAGGTCCGGCCACCTGGAAGGCCACCACAACAAAGCCATCATGAAGTATCAACATATCATCTCGTCATCACAAAACATTATGAAGTGTCAACATATCATCTCGTCATCAAAGCCTTCATACTGTCTACTCGCGCGCGTTGCGGACTAAGTGAATGAATGCAATATTTGTGCTACTACGTACTTATTAAACGTGCAGTAGGCTTCAGCCGGTAGAATAATTTGCTGTTTAAAACTTGACCGCTGTTCTTATAGCAGTCATGATTCAAAGATTGCAGGCTTAATCTTTGCCGTGACTTTTTCATTATGCTTTTTGGTAAGACATCTCACGATTGTGTTCTCTTGCAAAAACCATCTTGACTCCAAGCTTTTTACTTTTGGGCGCTAAACGTTCTAGTTTACGTAAACATACTTATTGAGGTTTGTGGTACATAAACGACGCTACAAAAAACTGGTTGACCCTAGCTTTCCAACAGGATAAACAGGTTCTTCCCTGTTATTACTCTTTTCCTATGTTCATTTCCTGTGCAAGTTCTGCATTGCTGTGTATTTAAAAAACGCGCTTCACAGCAATGCTTTCCGTATGGTTGTTTTCTAGTTTGTCGTAGAGGAACATTGGCAAGCAGCATTGTTGATTTCAAAGAGTCAGCTAACTTGAATGCAAGTTAGCTGACGTTTTTTCCAGACCTGGTCAAATATCCAAGCTTTGATGACGAAAGCAGGAAAAGACTCTCTTAAATATTTGATCAAAAAAATTGATCCTCGAAACATCACACAAGGCCAAATGGAAGCCGCGAAAGCGCAGTTGGCCCCGTTTTCAGTAGATCAAGTGAAAGACGTCAGCATTGGATTGGCCTTGTTTTATGTTCTGGTAAGAAAGGTTTGCCTAACTTTAAATCCGCTCATTACAACACTCGTGAAACGGTAGGTATGCAAAACTTTTGCTCCGTTTGTTAGCTAATAAATTACTTTTGTCGCCATAAGATTCACTCAAATTCAGGCAAATTTAAAGAGAGCCATCAACTTACAACTGCGTTTTGTGGAAAATCTCACACAAAGTAAATCTTAATTTTAAAAGTCGTCCTACAAAGATCATTCGTGAACCAGTCTCTGTTTTGAGAAACGAGTTTACGCCACTTTGTTTCTCTTACAGTCTTACTCCTACATCGCCATCAGTGGCGTGAAAAGAGGGGGGTGAACGGGGCGACGGCCCGAGCATCCAGGGTAGGGGGGCATCAAAGGAGTGAAATTACAAAAATTACATTTTGTTAAATTGTTATAAATATATGCTTTTTCGTATCATAAGTCTACTAACACATGTTGCATGGATCTGATAGGATCTTGTTTGGGGGGCATGCTGGGATTATGTTTCGTAGAAAATCTTCTGCAGTGTCAGCTTTTGTACTGAAATTATTATTTACAAAATTTCAATTAAATTGCTATGTACTATACAAAAACCAAATATATAATTACCTTTAAATTGATTATGCTCCTTCGAGCTAGAGGAAATGCAGTTCCCTCTAATCCTAAGCATGCTCTTGAATGTTTAATGTAGTTGGGGATGGATGTTTTCCCAAATTTATGTATTGCATATAGGTTACTGCTCACCATCGGATTTTCAATTGCAAGCTGTGAGAGGTCATTTTCAAAGTTGAAATTGATAGAAACAAGTATAAGATCATCTATGCTACAGGAACGCCTAACAAGTTTGGCTTTAATCAGCATCGAAAGAGAATTCCTTTCAGCAGATGTGAAAAATGGGGTGCAGTGTTCCCTCGTTTATCTCAGTTAATGGGCACCAGAATCCACGGTGATAAGTGAAAAACCGCAAAGTGTCTGGAATTTAGAACTCCCGGCGCTTTTGGAGCCAATATTCATGAAAACTTACTTCTCTGAAAATTGACGGAAAAAGAACTCGAAAAATTAGAAATATTTTCTGTTTTATTTAATCCGGACATAAATTTGACCTTTTCACTGATGGTCATCATCGTCCTCTTTGGCTCCCTAAAGTAATCTTTCGCAGGGGCACGGCGCTTAGGCAGCATTGGAAGGGTTTAACAAAAATTTAATTGCAAGCACAACACTAAGATACGCAAGACACAGTCAACAGCGTAAACGAGAATGGCGTAATGATGCGCAGTCAATCAGCGATATGATGCTATTTTTGAATTTTTATTTTTCGATAAATATTTTTGAAAAATCCCCGAGGGAACACTGTAGTTCAAATATTTTCCGATAGGAGAGCTCATATGGGAAAGAGAAATCGTAAAGTGTAAGTGTCTAATTGATTTATTCACATTATCTCATGTTCTAGTTTAATAAGAAGAGATACTGTTTCGTCTGCTTTCACTAAACAATGTCCTTAAAGCATTTTTATTGTATAGCTCACAAAAATATTAAGGGTAGCAAGCCAGCAATAAACTACATGGTTGCACTTGTCCAATTTTCGATACTATTTTTAATAGAAAAAAATAGACAACTCTATCTCCTGTTATGCCTCACGAAGATATATGTATATAATAGATCAGTTTGGTGGGCCAATTTGATAATTATTTGCATGCATGAACGCAATGTTTTGTTTCTCAATGCATACCCTTCACCTGATGAATTTTTCTAATAAATGTATGCCTTAACCTTTAATGCTGGTCCAACAACACTCTTGTACATTTTACCCTTAACCCTTGCTGATAACTTCCTGTCACACAGAACTCCCGACACCTTCTTCCAACTCCTCCATCCTGCTTGGATTCATCTCCTCGCTTTTTCTTCACATCTTTCATCGCTACTAACTGTTGAACTCAGATACGAGCTATTTGAAGTTTTTCGTTCTCTTTATCTTTTCTCCTTGCAGCTTTAACTCTTCTCCGTCATTCACGCCTCCAGCCTTCAAATACTCGGTCTTGCTCCGGCTCAATTTGAGGCCTCTTCTCTCCAGTGCATTTCTCCAAATCTTCATAACATCCTCTAGATCCCTATGATTTTGCCTAGACAACACTATGTTATCTGCAAACAGATATCCAAAGATGCGTCCTTCCTGATGTCCTCCGTCAGCTTGTCCATGATGATGGTAAAAAGGAATGGGCTGAGTGCTAAGCCTTGGTGAAGTCCAACACCTACCTTGAATTCCTCAGTCAACCCTGTTGCACTTCTCACAGTTGTTGTCGCTTCATCATACGTATCCTTATAATCCTTATGTGGCACTCTGATGTTTCAATTAACTTTAATGAGCACATTAAAACAAAAAATACTCTTTGAAATATTTTAGTTTAATTTTTCGAAATTTTTTCTCAACACTAGCTTTTACGTATTTCAAGTTTCTGTTTTTGTCACATTCTTGAGTACCTGACAGTTTGGGAGGGGGCATACAATCATGCAGTTGGCCCCGGGCATGACCGGACCTCTGCACGCCACTGATCGCCATACGTTTGCCTCAAACTATTTCAAGGCAATTTCTGCTTAAGCACAGCCAATTATGTCAAAAATTAAGCTGCTCTTAAGTTAGAATACGTGTTTATAAGCTGTTCACGCCAGGTATCATAAGCAAAGTTTGTAGGTACAATTCAAATGAATGATGAAAAATCGCCGAGGTTGAGCACCTAATAAACGTAAGACAACATGACCTTTAACCTTGTTGTATAGCTGATTCATTGTCGTTCTTAGATAGGCTTAGTAAGCTTCCCAATTTTTCATGCAATGGGACCTGGTGCTCTCAAGCAAGATTTTTACAGTGGGGAGCTGACCAAAACTAGGCTGAATTGTTGTTGGGTGCCTCTAATAAATTTTTTTTGAGGTAAAATGATAATTTCAGCTTTTTTACCCGTTTATTGGGACGTAAACTTTTTCTTGGAATAAAATCATATCGTTTGATATTTGTTTTGTTTCAGGCATTTTCGATAATAGATGAAGTAGAAAAACTTAATTCGGGAGTACTTTCTGCTCCGTCGCCGTTCTTCTTCCAACTGACAGCAAGCAGTAACCGTCGATAACTGAAGATTAGCGCGATTTGAATCTACTGGGCAAAAGTAACTTCCCCACCAGGATCAGAATGCTGGCAAAAGCTTTTGTATTATAGGATTGTAACCTAATACCTTTACTTCCGCGTAGGTCTAGTAGGCGTACACAAACTAAGCAAAAGCATATCACGGCTTATTGTTCAACATCAAACTGAAACATCACGGCGATTTACGATGCTTTCTAGTGGAACTATTTTATATCCCAGAGATATTTTTAAATCATGGCTTGTTGGTTTTGTTTTTTATTCTCCACATTACTACAATTGGTGTGCGCTAAACTGTAGATCTGTGATTGTCATTTTCATGTTCTTTGCTGTGTTCGATAAATAATCGAACTGTGGTTTGCTAAATGCAAAGAGTACACTTTGATCACTACACCACCGTGAGTTTCGCAAGTGAACACACTGGTCATTCATTTACAAATTAGGGTACTACATTCACACGGAAAGGCTTTTAATAAAGTAAGGAACAGATTGTATCATGATCAAAATTAAGCATTTTCAAATGCATCAAGGAACAGACTGCACCATGATCATAGTTAAAGGTGATAAAACAATGACCTGCATTTAGTTTTTGCCTGAACTTTTTAGTGTCTTAAAGAACACATTCTCAATTGCAACCATTGTACTCTTCTCTGTCACGGTATCTACTTATCGATCAAAGGTACCTGTAAATGAGCCTAAACAAACACTCATTTGACCACTATCTTCTTGAAATTCACAACGGCATTGCTTTGCACCATAGATTTACAGTCATACGTCGATAAAAGCTTTATTCCTCCCATGTCCGTTCGCAATGCCTAACTAAGATTTGATTTTTAGGGCCGCGCTAAATAAAAATTTCTCCAAAACGAAGTCATCTGCATGCGCCGGGAAGATATCAATCACTAAAAAAGTTAGCATTTTGGGAGAAGTTGAATTTCGTTTGACTTTTCCATTTTCGCCCATGTGGTAATCACTCTTACTTACACCGGAAAAAGGAGAGATGGTGACCGCATGATGACCAAGATAAACACGCCCTCTTCAAAGTTACTGCGGTCTACAATCGCCTTCCATAGACGTGGTCGGCTGCTTCAAAGCCTTTAAAGCTTTATTTCTTGATGATATACAAATTGTTTTAGTTGTGCATTTGATTTTATTCGTAAAAGATAATACAAATTGTAGTAGCGCCATTATTTGCGTCCTTTGTTCAAGCACAGATTGTTCCATCATGTGTTAGTTGCAGGCTAATTACTGCCACTCTTCAGTCTTGCGTTCGGTCTCAGATCAAAAAATGCTTATAGATCATAGGCGTAGATATTTCCTTTTTAATGGGGGACTAAAAGCATTTTGTTGTGAAATAAAGGGAAAATCTGACTGTTTGCTTTTCTTAGTTCCAAAAGTAAGATAAAACCTTTTATTGAGATCACCTAATTGAAAGAGAGCATTTTGCCTATTTTTTGAATGTCTGGGAGGGAAGCAGAAATATTCTGCAGGAAACTAAAACAATCTGGGGGTCTTCAGCCCCCCAACAGCTTCTTTATGCTATTGATCCGTGACTGTGGCCGAGACTCTGAGCCAAAACCCTATATACAGTACAAAAGAAATGAGAGGGTAGATACCAAGTCCTATTCAATAATGTTTAAAACCTTTGAATTTTCGCATTTATTGAAATGTGTTGTTTTTGATGAAATCAATCCGAAGTACAGGTCAAAACCTCTCTGAATACCTAGCTAGTCGTCAGGCTTGTCATCACAAGACTACAAGCCATTAAGCGCACCGATCGTTAGATTGAATGCGGCACTGCGCAGAGGAATCGCGTTTGCTTCTAAGGTCACGTTTTGGCCATAAACTATAGCTTGCGGCGACTGCGGTGACAGGTATGAATGAGTGCTGACTCGAAAAGTGTGAGGCACTTCGCAGTGTCTCAAATCCTTCTGTTTGTCTTTTGTTCGATGAATTGAACAAGTTTTTACAGTTTTATTTCTGAAGAGGCCCTGAGAATGCTGCCCATTTCTGAACGAAGTTTTTAAATAAAGCTTTGGTTCAGAATATAATCTGTGAGGTCTGGTTCATAGCTCAACTCTTCTCACACACATATAATTAACATCGCATTGCATCATACAGTTTGCCAGCAGCGATAACCTTGGTCTGAATGAAGTGTCCTTGTCACTAATTCAAGTTACGTCATGTTACGGTCATGTTACGTCATTGTTTTTTCATCGTTGCGCAATTATTGCGTGTCGATGAAGTCACCAATAGTTGTGGGCATGGTTTCCGTACAATCGGTGTTTTCACTAGTATATTTTAGTTGTGCAGCGGAGCGATATATGCCACAATAGTTTTCAGTCCTCTGATATCAGTCACCGGTACGTCAAATTGATTCAAAGTTGCTGTCAGGCTGCTATGCCAAAGAGACGATTAGTTTGCTGGGTTAGAGAAGATAAAAGAATTGCAAGTTAGAGCAAATATTTAGCAGAAATTCGAATAAATAGAGCAAAATAATTCATAATGTACGTTAAGAGACCAGCGACTCACGCGGTTGTTGCAAGCGCATTACGTTTAGCGTACTGCTAGAACTGTGGTTCTCAAAGTGGGATCCGCGAAGCAATATTTTTATACTGCAAAGCATCTTCAAAAATGCTGTGAGTCTTTTTTAAACGAAGTTGCGGACTGTCTTGCAAGGGAAAAATATTTTATTGAAGAAACATCGTAGAAGAAACAGTGGCAGCGACTGCTGTTGTATCATTTAGGTCTACTATTCTCTTTTCAATAATTTTTTGTTTAAGCTTATACAACTGCAGTCGTGGAAAAAAAGTTTTGGCTAATGATGTTTTCCTTTTCTACGTTTCCGCTCTCAATTACTCTATTGTCGTGTCAACTCCCGGGAGGGGGATGTCGCTTCTGGGGGCCGTTTTCTCAGCAGATTACCTTAGGCCTATATTTAGCGCTGGTCAGCACAATCGATAGCCTGTGCCATTTGGCAATTCCTTTCATTACTGCTTTGCGTTTATATCTTATAGTTATCTGGCTTTACACTCTTTTTTGCATTATTTTATTGGATGATCATACGTGAATATCTGGTGACGCGGCCGTGCCTAATCATATCCATTCCGTATTTCATATGCTTAACATTTGATATTGCATGGGGTAGTGCTGATGAAAGGAAAGCGATTGTTTGGCTTTGAAGATGAAATTTTTTTAATTTCTGGGAGGAAAAGGTGGCAACAGTCTGGATATCTGCAACCTCGTTTTACGCCTATGCCTTCTTTTGCAAACAGAATGTCATGTTCTTGCACGCTTTAACGTCGTTTCGTTTTGCTGTGTTTCCTTTCCCGTGTGCTGCCATTATTACAATTTTTACTCAGAGCCTACATCACATTGACTCGGTGGAGCGGAAAAATATAACAAAACTAAACCCAGCAAAATTATGTTTCCGTATTTTTCTCGGCCAAAACACATTTAAAACAACTTTTTAATAAATTTGTTTTAAAATATTGTAGAATTCTATAACACGGCAAAATAGAAGGCTACAAAAAGCAAGAGGTATTGCCCTATTGTAGCTCATGATCACAAGCCGTCCCTGAATTAAGTCACAAAAAATGTGTTAAATGAATGCCTGGCATCATGTCTTCCCTTAAATTCGCTACATAAAGTGAATTAATAAAACTGATAAAAGGTAAAAAGTGCCGCTTATAAATAAAAAGTTTGCACACGACGTCAGTCTTTTGGCGCGAGTTAGTGCACGACCAAACGCTGAAAATTATGCTTGAAAGAGACTGGATGAATATCAACTTTATGGAATAATTTTAAAACTAGGGTGAATCGAAATTGTATGATCCCATCTATACTACAAAGTAAAATACTGTCTGTCTGTTTTAACACCTCCTAAACTATTGGGTGTACAAACATGAAACCAGGCATGATTGATCACCTATCCGAGTTAAAGTTGATGACGTCATAATCTAAATACAGTAGACTCCGCTTAACTGGACCACTTCGAGCAGAGGGCTTCTGAGCCAGTTAGCCGAAGAGATACAGTACTGCATTTAAAAAACGATCAAGTTTTATATTGTCATCAAAGAAAGCCGCGCTATAAAAGAAATGATAAAATGACAATCAATAATACTGCATTTATTTAATAAAATACTGTATTATTTCTGCTGAAAAAAACGCAATATAGTCGTGGCACAATCTTGTTTCAGCACGTGATCAATGACTGAGACACGTGCCGTGCGAATCGTGGGATTTTACTGTAAGTTTCGGTGCAAAAGTGATCCAGTTATACAAAAAAGTGATCCATTGATCCAGAAAAGCGGCGTACATTTACATTGAAAATGCACATGTGGTTCGGGACTTAGAAAAATGATCCAGTTATTCGTGGGCCAGTTTAGCGGGGTCTACTGTATTTCAAATTTGCAGGTTTTGACAAAGAAAACGTTTTTTTCCTCAAACGAAAGCCAGCCTTTGACTTACCAACTGGCAAAAACTTTGCCTTGTAGGGTTTAAGATGATGGCACAATCAGCACTTAATTGCAGAATTTATTTTCTTTCTTTTCTCAAGAAATGCAAATGGTGGAAATGCGGTTGAAAACTTTTTCGGGATTTATTGACATAGTGCTTTTGATGAAAAAAAACTGACAACAATTCACACTTTATAAGAAAGGCAACAAGCACTTTTTTAAGCATTTTGTGTTAAGCACCAGAGATGACCAAGATTAGGATTTCAGGGGTCGGTTTGCGGAAATTTTCGAATTTAGGTGTGCACCAGGTCTCAAATATTTCAAAAATATCAGGATCTGGTTTGGATCAAGTGGGAATTATTTTTGCTAAATTGTTTGATCGGAAATGCATTGTTAGAACGTCAGAAATTAGTATATTTGGGAATAGTGATGTAATAGTGCTTTTGTACTTATAGCCAAGATATTTTTCCTCATAAATGGTTTTGCTTATACTATCTCTTAATTTGAAGCAAATCTTTACCATCAAAGCAATGAATGGCTTGATAATTTTTGTTGTTGTTCTGTTTCAGTAAGGCTTTTTGGTTTTAAATTAACCAGATTAGAAAGTGGCTGGTAATATTCATGTTTAAATGTTGCTATGTACTAATTTCCAAAGTCCACTGCTTGAGAAGTTTTATGGTAGTAATTCAGAAAGCTTTAGCCTTACTTTTTCTGTGCACTCCAGGAGTGCGCTGACTTCTCTTGGCAGAAAAATCTTTAGCTGGTTTTTATCCTTACCAACTTCACTACAACTTTCCATTACAATGCCATTGCATTATCACAATCTTATTCAAACAGAATATGCGGTGTCATGCAATGCAAATAACAAGCTGTAAGCAGTAAAAACTATTCAAGGTTTAGTTAAACCCTAGCTATTGTGTAGAGGAAACACCAATTGATACCACAACTGTACAACTAAACACCTAATTTAGCATAAAAGGCTAGTTAAACCAAACTACCCATTATAAAATAAACAATTAGAGCATGCTGATAATTGTGCCGCATTAAATCCGGATTACAGATAAAAACAAAGATAATGTTGCGAACTAATTTCCAATTACGGCTTAACAGCAAAAAAGCGTAAAAAGCAATCACAAACGATTGCTAGAATTGCAAACAACGAAGGTTAAACAAAGTGAGAAGACAAGCCAACGAAAGCGGTACGAATGGCAAAACTGGCAGTGGGCTGAGATAAATAACGGTTGTGCATTTCCGCTCTAACGCAATCAACCACAGAAACGCAATGGCAGTCTTATTGATCGGCCTCTTCTCGTAGCATCTCTAGGTCGATTTGTTTTCAGTGACGTCGAAACATTTATTATCCAGTCGTCAGACTTGGGTAGATTTAAACAACTACTACCGCATTCGATGATAGATTTTTATATCAAACAAAAAAGTAAGGTCCTTTGCACCATCTGTTATCTTGAGACAAGGGAGATGCAAAAAAGCTTTGTCGATTATGAAAGTGCGGGTGAGTAAAAGAAAGGTTGATTTTGATTGTAAGTAGTAAGCCAGTGTCTGAATGACCAATAACAAAGATCAGAAAATACTAATTAAAAAGTTAGCTTTTATTTATCGGACCAGGATCAGGATTCAGCCTTCTTGCGCGTAAAAGGAACTAGAGCAGTATTCAGGAATGGTGCGTTCGGATCAGGATTACATTCGGACAGTAGCATTAACGACTCCAGGACCTTCTCTTAATCACACTTTTTTTACTTTTCTTACTGAACGCGCTCAGCTACATAAAGCATCCCTTTTTTATTGAACGCGCTATGCCAGCAACGGGGCTTATTTGTATTGCATTGATTATTGTCCGCATAGAATGAAAACTTTTTTCATAGCAAAAAGGAAAATAATTGTAGATTTTGTTTTCTTCATCTCCTCAAAAAATAAATGTCTGCATTTGATTGGTTGTTTGTACTTTTGGGCAATCATAACTTAAAAGTAGGGAGGTGAGGATTAGTGCTTAGAGATAAAAATTTTGCTAGAAAATAGCTTAATAGGCGAACTGGGATAGGGTGCGTTGCTTTGGGAGGGAGCATGGCATCACTCACTATGCAGAAATCATGGCAAATAGCGCTGCCAAAGAACTTTTAATATCACAAATATAAATATGAAAAGGGGCGCACGAAATTGTGAAATAGGTCTACCACTAAGTCGTTCATTTTTGTGGTTGCAAAAACGGCCGCCACTTTGGTACCACAATTGTTTTTGACTTTGTTTTCTGCTCTTTTCTGACTTTCCTGCTCTTCCTTACCGTTTACAGTTTTTGAAAATATCAGACCATAGTGAAATCATACCTTGATTAATCGAGTAAGATGATCATTATTATGAGTACTGAAACTATGGCTTCCATTTACTACAACTTTTTGTTGCTTCTCTCATAAATGTTTGCACGGCAGAGCAAACGCAGCTGCTTGAACTAATACTTTTTAATTCGGCGTAGTTGATGCCAAACCCTGCCAGGGCGAAATCGCACCATATTTGGCTGAAGTATTTTTGTTAGCTTCTTTGATCATAGCTTTGTACTACTGCCGATTCAAATATTCGTTTTGACTAGGCTCACCATATTTTTGTGATTAAAAAGCTGGACGTTTGAGGACAACAAGCCTGACTATGGGGACGAGGCAAAGTTCGGACACACTTAGCGGCGGCAATACAGGTGTTGACCTTTTCTTTTTGGAGAACACCTCCATTTCGGGTGCAATTTACCCTAGTTCCACTACTTATCACTAAATTCCACCCAAAATGGGGGTGTCTTCCAAAAAAAAGGTCATCACCTTCTTTGCTGGTACTTTTGTGTCACTTCCGGCCTAAATTGTCATCGAGCTTGAGTTCGTTGTCATGATGCCTTTACCTACCGGGACAAACGTTTACATACCGTAGTTCTAGCTATGCTGGCTGACTGAATGAAAAACCGGGACTTCCGATTGATTGACCGGGAACAGGCCTGTAAAAACGGGACGTATGGTAAGCCTAGTTTTTGCTGGTAGAAGAAAGATTGATAACCTCCACAGGGTGAGTGTCATAAAAAGGTTTGTGACGGCATAATGATGTCACAATGGAACATAGTTTTTAAAATTCGCCATTTCTTGATGGAGGAAAACGCTTTTGTGCTTAACGAAAACTAGCGCCCGAATCACCAAATTTCAACTATTTTCTTTGCCTATTGTTCAACATGACGCCATAATTGACGATAAATCGCAAAGCAAAAGCTGTTTTTGTCATTTTCTCAAAAAATACTGATCGTACAAACGCGGTTGAAATCTTTTTTGAAAGATAAAATAATAAGCTGTTAGTAAATGACCCCAGCTTTTTTTAAAAAGTATGGAGGGTTTTAAGAAAAGCAATTCGTTTGTTGTTTTACTCCTTGCTTGATACTACAATCAAATTATCGCTTTATTACCATTTCATGTTCGCTTTTGTGAGGAATAATTAATTCCAAATGTCCGAATCTTAAATGCGTTATTAATTCAGTGGGAGTGCTACGTTATGGCGCAAAAAGGTTGTTGGGTATTGTTTAGTTGCTGTGCCTTTTTACTGATTGACCCGGATTGATACTTGGCTCAATATCAAGTGTTTTTCTTTTATTTTGTTCTGTGTGTAGGACAACCCAATACAGTTAACCACAGGCAATTTCCTCGTAAACGTCTCATAATAAGCCACAGAAGGGTCAGAACTAGGGACACCTATCACATTAATGATATTTTTGTTTCTTTGTAGTGTATTATCTTAACCAAACGGTTTGAATCAAGTCGTAAAATTCACATACCACCAACTTTGCGTTTACCAAATCGTAACATACCACCAAATCGTAAAACACAATACCATCAAATCGTAAAACAAAAGCCATTACGGCGCCCACCCCCAACTTTGCGTTTGTGCTCAAATTCTTATTTGTAAAAACGGATAGAATTTGAGATACAAAAAAGTTTCTGAGACCTCTCTTGATTCAAATTACACGTACTACGATCGGAATTGGGAGTATAGAGGCGATGCCCCCATTTGTACCAAGTTACTGCTTGTCTTCTTAAAAGTATAATTTGGTGAAAGCCAGAGCAGCCGGTTGAACCGATGTTTCCAACCTGATGTAACTGATTGGTAGTTCTGCTGGACGACGCCTGCAGAGCTGGCTGGTGTTGGAATAAATTAATGTTAGTTTCTTATTAGGAAATAATCAAATTAATCGCAATGTAGCTGTTTTTTTCAAAATATGTGCCTAAACGTGGTGCGCTGAAATAAATTGTTAATGTTTGGAAGAGGAACAACGATTTAAATATTGGTCGTTCTTTTAACAACAACTTTATACATTTTAGATGCCCGAGCTTGCTTTAGTAAAATCAACCGTCATCTGACCTTTATTCTGTTTTTCAAATAGTTACCATATTAGCCAAGGCCCTAGTACTAAAAAATTTTGATTTTGATCAATTTAACCTAATTTGAGTTGAGGTCATAGAATGAGATTTAATAAATCAATTGTAGGGCAAAGTAGGGAGTGTTGATACAAAAAATAAATTTGTGATTCTACCTTCAAAATTTTTGGGCAAAATGCTAAAGTGATTGCGTAATTAACTTCCACTTTTGGCGTACTATCTGCTGGTAGAGAGAACCTTTTATACCTATAACACTGCATAGATATTTAAGATATTATGCCTTCAAAAATTTTATGCACATATGAAAGGAAACTTAATCAGACAAAATGCAAAGAAATTGAAACATTTCTCACAGCTTTTAATTATTCGTGGTCGGAATTATACGTCAGTACTGCTTGAGTTTTGTTCAACGGTGTAAAGTTGAAGATGCTTGCAATCAGAACGAAAATGCCCAGCATTTATTCCACAATATTTTCACATACGAGTGGAGACAAGATCGCTGTCACAAAGATGTGACATTAGGTATCTGTATCCGTACCATAGTTCTTACCAGTACGCTTCTCGTCATGGATATTGGCATTTTCATCAAAAGGATAACATTTGGATTTGTAGTAGCGGAATGAAACGTTAGCAGATGTAACAGCAAGTGTGTGGTGTTCCCCACATTTTGCAATATTTTGGCAGTTTCATGTTCTATTCATGAAGTAATTGCTTGTTTTTGTGTAAAGCCATTACCATATCGTAAGCGCACTGTTAATCGCGCGGTAACTCCGTATTTCTTAGTTTTCCAATGTTGATGTCACATTACGCCCAGCTCCTATACTAATGGTTTTGAGGCCTTCTGGAGGTTTACGTCAAGAGGTTGACGGCATAACCAGACAGCAGTTTTTTGTTGAATGAATTTTTTCTAAGGTTTTGATCAATACCAGACTTCGGAATTCAACTTTTGACCGCGAGTTTGCTGGCAATACATTCATCAACACAGAATTTTGCATTTTTTCTAAGGAGCGGCTCAAGACATTTTTTGATCACAAACCCCTTACTCACTGAATCTCCTTGAGTATGAAGGATGCCACTGCATGCCAATTGGGTCAGAGCCAAAACATCTCACAATTTACCAGGCCCCACGAGAGGGGGGTGCAGCCGGTGCGCCGCACCAGGGCCCGTAAGAGTCTGGGGGGTCCGTGAAAATCAAAGTTCAAAATTGTAATGGGCAACAATGCATATATTTTTTATTGTTGCTTTGAAGCTGAAAAGGGATTTCCATTTGCACTGTCATGAACAAATTTTGCAGGAATGTTGTGGAGAAGGCATTTATACAGGAAATCAAAGCTCTAATGTCTAACCAGATGTCAAACTTGTAAACGTTTTCAGAATCACTGTGATAAAACAATGAATGAAATTAGTTCAATACCCGAGTGTAGCCGTTTGACTTGGTAGTAGTAGGGTAGGATAAACAAAATATAAGGTCAAGGAATCACAGCAGTGCATCAAAACTTGGTATGTGGAAAATAGAATAAGGAAATGGTATTAAGGTCTGTAGACTGCGAAGCGGCCGCTCAAACCCCTACACCGCCGCGTCGTTAAAAATGATCGTATAAGAAGGGCATTGGTCTTTTAATCGAAACAGGACATGATGTAGACAAATAGCCTGAGAAACATCCGATACTGGGCTATGATGATGGATCTCATGATTTAATCGCAAGGATCGCCATTCACTATTCCACCTATAGGTGCACATCTAGCCGAGTTATTTTCAAACTAATGTTCTCTGTAAATTCACTAATGTTCTCTGTAAATTCAGTTTTACAAATTGTTATGGTTATGGTTTTATGTTGATTTTTTCTTAAACTTGGGATTTTATTACAATGCTGTAGAGCATAGACATAAATACCTTAACAGGCAGCATATCAGAAAAAGAAAAAATCCTTGCTTTACAATATACCGTGTACGACGGCATCACCTGCAGGGCCCCCCATCAGTAACATCGGGATAGAGACTGTGGGTTCAGTCGGTCAAGCCCGCTTCACCTATCAGTCTCTTTTGTATGAAGAGTGCCCAAAAGTTTAGGTGTTTTCTGCACATAAGATTTTTACGACTTTTTGTGCTCCTTTTCCTAATGGAATTTTCAGGAGCGTCGATGAGGGGGTCCAGGGATACCTTTGATTTCGGACCCGGGCACTTGAAAACGTCGCGCGCAATGTTAACAGTATATTAGGCCTAAGTTTCCCATTTTCCTATTAACAAATGCATAGTCTATATAATATTTTTTGTGACGTGATGATTAATGTTTTCTTCATTTTGGCCACAGAAAATTTGCTTAAATACTCATTTATAAAAAAATTTGGACCCCCCAGAATACTTCCTCGCCTCGTGGCCAGAAACATATCATGTGGGTTCCAGTAACTCTTAAAGCAGATAACTTCCTAAACGTATCATTATTTTAAGCCCCAAACCAAACCCCTAAATTTTTAATTCTTATATCCCATATGGATCAATCAATTTGTTTAAAGTCAGATCTCACAAAATCATTTCACATCAATTCTGTTGTGTTTTGTTGTCTCCATTAAACAGAAAAATTGCATTTTAGTTACCAATTGCTGGTGACTGATAACGATACATTGCATGATATTCACATTTTGTTTTTTGACTTACTTTTAGCCCTAAATTATTCCATAGACATAATATTATAACTGTGCTTGATTTATTACCCCACATATAGAGATTAAATTATTTAAATAGTAAAGTATTCAGACAGCAATGTCTTATTCGTATCACAGTGGAGCTAAAAAAAAAAGAGAAAGAGCGCAGAAAGAAAGGCGATTTTTGAGCAACTCGTATACCAAACACTCATCCATTTGTAATTGGATAAAACCCGGCCACTACAGTTTACCAGACACTTGTGAAAGAGGGGCCCGGTATTAATATTGTTACCGAGCCCGGACTGCTCTCTCAACGGCCCTGCAATTTACAGCGAACATAAAGGGATTGAAAATACTTCAGTTGACTGGTATAGCTGCCCATCCGATATTAATACCCATTCTCAAATTTGGGATCTATAGACATTGATCAGCTGGTTTATGTACAGGAAGATGACCAAGCTGTTGAAGAGCTGCTGGTTGTAGACAACAGTTCCCTCTTGCTCACAGAAACCGTCCTTTCCTAGTCACAAATCACCGCTCTGGTGAACGTTTCCACAGGATCAGCCAGGATCATCGTGTTTCAGAGCTTTCGAAGAAGGGCGTTTGATATTCTACATTTACTGTTACTTCATGGATAAAAGCCACGTAAGAAGTGATCCCAGCTCGTTTTAGTATGATTTGGGATGCATTGGGAAATTCTTGATGTTTTCCTCGCATGCATGCCATGTCAGTGCGTAGACATCACAATGCTCCGCTCCAGGTATTCATGACACCAGACAAACAATTTTCTTATGTAAATGAGGACTTCGTCTGACCGCTTGCAGAATCACTGAGTCACTCTGATTTACTAACAACCATTTGCCTTTTACCCGACGTTTGGAATGTATGACCCTTGGGGAATTTACAGCTAAGTCATGCGCGGGTGCTTTCATTTTTAATCGGGTTGCCGAATTTGGATGTCCCTCCGTGATCTCTTGTGTCCGAAGCAAACATCGCTGTTCCAACCTGTGAGAGGAATTAGTCAAATTTTGAGATGCTGATTAGTCCATACCCCTGCATATCATGCTCAGTGGAGCGGCATGATTTAACGCCAACACTACATCTTCAAGGCAACTTTTTAAAACCCAAAATCATTCAGCATTTTGGTACAAAAACCTTGGTCTTGTAGTTCTCTGTATTTGAACAATTCCCGTAGAGGGGATTGGACACTCGTCTGTTGAAATAACCTTGGGCACTTTGCTACCACTGCTGGGAGAATTTTCACCCAACATGAAAGACAACGTCAAACCGACTATTGCTCATGGTTACCACTTTTCTCGGCGTCGTTGCCAGCCCCATCTTTAACCCACTATGGCATTCGCATGACCCACATTGATTGCAACCTTCAACATTTTACTTAAATTTTGTCGGTGACTACGGCGCTTGTTCAACGTTCGAACGACCCTACATCGGTCCATTTCGAGTTGCGAATAAGCAAAGCAAGTTTTTTACCGTAAACATTAACAATTGGCACTGTCTGGTTAGCATCGACAGATTTAAATCGACTCACTTAGTCGGAAGAAGAATACTTTTCCATGGCAGTCGCAACCATTGTCACCGGCCAGAGAAATTACAGTGCACGCGACTACACCGTCCAGCACTTAAACAATTTTGACAAATAATCTTTACCCATGGAATACATAAGGCGCGGTCGCGTCATATGACGACCACTTCGATTCCGCCGTTACCTGAATGATTTTTTTTGGGGGTACTTACCTATGCTTCACCAAGGCAACAAATAGTAAAGCCGCTTTTTGATCTCAAGAGCGCTTGATACAGGGCCGATATTCTTGAGATTGTGAATTGCTAGCTCGTTTTTTAAAATCAGGATGGCTTTAAAGCCTACTCTGGAGCCCTGATGCATTGCAACTAATCAATGTTGACGTTGACGAGAAACTCCTTCTTTTTGAACGCGTGCGTGTGCGTTTTAAACATGCCGGCGGCATCTGAGACACTCGCCGTTCCCTCGGGAGGATACCGAACTATTTCAACTCACCCACCCTCTCACAGACATTCATTTTTTCTTTCATCACATTCTCCCTTATTTTACTGCTTATCTGCAATCAGTAAAGTAGCTCCCAATTGGATATTGTGGTTGTATTCCACTGCGATATGTTAGTTGGAGGCGGCAAATTGTACCAGCAGTTTTTTGTTGATGCTCCTCATTTTGTGAAGTCATGGATAAAATGTCGGCAAACTTAAGTTTCTGGTGAAATGCAGTGAGCACTGTGCAGTTAGCTTTTGTGGTTAGATACGTGTTGACAGCAGAGAGGGGTAAAGAAAGGAATTCTTTTTGAATTTCTTCCCATTGTGCAAAAAATATAGAAATTGTCTATTCTATTTTTAATGAGTTTAAAGAAAATGGCTTCGATGTAATGATGTGTGGAGGTTAGGCATATGACAATGCTTACGCCAAGGCACGAATATTGGGGGTAGGCTACTCTGAAGTGCAAAGCAGATTGAGGTTGATAAATTCAAGAGCATTATTAATCCCATTTGGAAATTACTTGCTTAACCCTGCAAATGTTTGAGCAATAGAAACCTCGGAGCCTTCAGAACATTTTAGCGGTTAGGAAAAGGGTATTTCCCTTTTTCGACTTCTACTTACAGACAAGAGGCCTTAAGCATGTGCCAAATATCGCAAAAAGAGAAATTAACATACGATGGAGGGAACATTATGAGGCTGTGAAATCGTTTTCATTAAGGTATTCATGATGTAGCAAGAGTGCCAAACCTGCTTTGTGATCAAATAGAACACGTAGATACGCGAGGTCAAGTTTGTACAATATTGAATGCAATACAACAGTTTTCATTTTCTTTTTACATTTTTGGAAGAAAGTAATCAGTTGGTCATATGATCATAAAAATATTTACTGCGCAAAAACTTGTCACTGAATAATGGTACCCTTAAGATGAAATCAATTATAGCTTTTTAATCAACGAACGGAATGCGATAATTAAATTATCAATTTTAATGGTCTGGAGATTTGTGAAGCACTGGAAATCTCAATTGAAGAGGGACGTGTTTGAAAAAAATATAAAATTGGCTGACGAACCAAAAGAAAACGGTTGTCTATATCTACTGCTAAAGAAATTAAACGCTGCAATCGCATGCATGCTTAAAACTTTTTACCAATTTCGGAGTAAAGCAGGAAAGAGATTCGGTGAAATTAATCCGCTGAATGAAAAATTCCGCTCTATAAATTTCCACGCATTGTTGCGTAGCGGAAGCATTGGAGAGATATGAAGAAAGTTATGAGCATGTGTGCGGAGAACGTTGATTACTCCCTGTGATCTGTAGAAATCGCTAGGTTTTGTGGCTAGTTGCGCTAGTACAATGCAGCGGCACCACAAGTGAAAGCGAAGCTGTAGCGCTGTATGTGCTTCAGTGGTTAACATAACGCTGTCTCTGTGACTCAATATTATGAGCGCTGTTTGAAAAATAATTTTTCAGCGTATTTGCTCACCAAAATTGCCCATTATTGCGCGTATCGTTTTGCAAGTGCACACTTTATGCGCACATAAACGAGTAACATTTTTTTGCCAGACGTTTTTTGCGCTCGTAATTTACTTTACCGAACAAAATTGCGTAAACGTGAAAAGTAGTCGCAATGAGTTTTTGTGCCCATTATTTGCTTTTCCGAACATTATCACGTGAACATAAAAATGCGTCGCAGCAATTTCTTGCGCTGCTTGTTTGAGCAGCTTTTATCTGAACATAAAAAGGCGTCTTTAGGTTCTTTAGCGCGAATGGTTTGCATAGCAACAAAAATTAGCATATTTACGAGCGGATTGGAAAATAACTAAAGTTTATAGAGAATGTCCTATGCAATTGCATTTTTTATTTATGGCAAGCATTTTTATTTTATGGCGACTGAAATACATTAATAGAATTCCAAGCTAATGGTTTGCAGTACGATGTAAGCTTTTTGAGAAATTGTTGCTAGTGGAACTAGGAGACGCCATCTTTAGATCAGGTTTATTTTTGATGTTGCAATTAGCTATTCATTTCTTGGAATGTTTTTTTTTTAGTCATTATACCCTGACCTTGATATTGGTAGACCTGATAATTGCATTTTACGTTCGCAAGTCAATCTGTCACATTTGACAATCACTGACATGTAACTTATCGCTGTAAAGTGACCAGTATTTCACTATTGTTTGGAAGTAAGCATATTTGGGAGATGGCACTAAACTGGCATAGTAAGCATAGTACTCCTGTGCTATGGTAACAAGGTGGTACTAAGAAGATCTAGTACTGTTTAGTACCGCCTTGTTTTGAAAGGTCCAAACACTGCAATGCTCAAAGTGCACAGCCTTTAATAACAGCAAAGCGGAATGCTGAGTAATGTGACATGCTTTTCTTGAGCAAAACAGATGGACTCGTGAGAGAAAAAAGAACAATTGTCGAATAAAATAATAGAGTTTTTCTCAGACGCATCAAGGTGGCTCGCAAAATTCTGCAAACACATCACTAAACACGTTTCAATATTCTGCCACTCTGAATAAAACGTGTGGCCAATATTCTAACTTCCAGGTGGCGCTGTAAACGACTGACCCTCTTGAGACTTTATCTTCAACAAATCACAAAAACCATAGAATTAGATTTCCTAGAGCATTAACCCCTAATTACCATGTAGTATGCTGACTGCGTTCTTTGGACAGAGATGGTCCTACTCGTTCAAAACATTTCTTTTCGCATTCCACATTTGATGAGGCCCATACTCTTGTCTGCGTACAGCCTCGTTTGCAGAGATAGTTAACAAATCCTATTCTTTGTTTGTTTTTATTACGTTTTCATCGTTACGATTCCTTACGTCCGCTTGTATTTCACGATATATCAGATGGCAATTGAACGTTTTAACAATTACAAATGGTCAATCTCGCACGCAACGGCGCGTTTACATTTGTAAGCGAACTTGTAAGTGAGCTTTTGCGAATCGTAACAATGAAAAGATAAAAGAGAGAATACGATTTGTTAATGTCGCTGTAAACGGGGCTTAAGACTTCACGCAAACGATGCATTAAAGCTGCCCATGTTGTGTGAAGTAAAACTTGCTGGCCTTTGAACTTGGCAAACGAAAGATGCGGCATACGAAAGACCGAAACCTTATGTCTGCTAATAAATCGTTGATCCAGTCTAAATCAATTTGATTTCCAGCAAGCTAAAACTACAATAGCGTTTGCCTCAACCACTTTAAACCTCAGATTACCCGATTGAGCTGCTTTTTACCTACTTTGAAAAAGGAGTTAGTTTTTATTTGTTTTATTGCTAAAAACCGGATTTTCTTCCAGAGTTCGATGCTATTCTTTTGAACTGTTTTCATGCTGCCTTAGTGAATTGGTTTCAGCTATAGTTGTTCCAGATTCCCTTGCTTCTTTGAAAACTTACTTTAGTGAAAAACTTCCGAAAAATTTTTTAATCTTGCTCGTGCTGAAGTATTGACGCTATGCAATAATTACGTCGAGCTCTTTTTTCAATAGCTGGTTATAGAGAAAAAATTGGGTCTACTGAAAAATCGGCTGTATTTCTTGAACTAACCTTAATTGTAATTCCAATTATCACTAACCCCAACTTCAATTCTAACCCTAATCCTAACCATAAATCTAACCAAAACTGTAATTCTAACTCTAATTCCGGTCCTAAAACGCTGATTCGCAATTCCACGTTTCAGTAGTATCCCAACTCCACACATCTAGCAATGCGACTGATTCCTTTGTTGACCCGAAGAATTTCATTGGGCAAAGCGTTTTAGACCAGTCCACTGGTAACTTGATGACATTTTTATCAGGTCAAATTAGTTTTGTCAGTTGCACAACACGTAGGAATTAGTTGATGATCTGCATTTTTTGAAGGAAAAGTGGGTGCCCTTAGAGAGAAATTTATGTGGTTTTGCGAGTCTTTTAACACGTGTGGACAGCACTAGATAAATAGAAAATTGAGTTGATCTTCGATAGAGACGAAAGCCAGCCCGGAAAAACTATTGCATGGAGAAACTGAAAAATTATTGTAGTATCGTGTCGAAATGCTACCTGACTTTCGGTTTTTTTAGTGTCGATGAGAGAGTGATCCATCTAGAACGAAGATCAAGTCCTCAATCGAGATGTTAGCCTCAAGGAAAATCAGTCATACCCATAGTGCAGCATCAGTGAAATCTGACTTCCGGTGGGTTTCCTACTCTCTACTCGAACTAACTACCCTGAGGTGTGAACCCAGGTTTTTGGCAAGGGAACGTTCTATCCGGGAACACCACCTTAACTACTCGGCCACTGATTTATCGCTATTGGCTGAGCGAAGTTCGCCGCATGAACGCTGGAGCTTTATGCTTAATGATCTGTAGTGCTGAGATCACTTGCACCTTCTCGACTTTCCTTGACGCTCACATCTCAATCGAAGATTTGATCTCAGTTCCAGATGGATCCACTCTGCCTTCGATCCTTAACTAATACAATTTTTTGGATATTGTACTGAGGGCCTCGATTCATGCTTGAAAATCTCGCTGACTGATCTGGCGTTTTGCCACTTAAAAATTCACTTTTAATGGGGAACTCATCCACAACTCCATAAATTATGTTTTTTTCTGATGTTTTGACATGATTCTGGAGTGTGAGAGCAAAGTATAAAAAAATTACAAATGTTTTTGAGAACTTTTAAAACTGTTTGATGAAAAAACTTACGGTAATTTGCAAGACTATAATTTATTACAACATAGTGGCTATTTTGCGTGGACGAAATCCACAATCTATTTTGCTAAGCACGTTTGCTATGTCGCAATATAACTGCAAAAATCATGCTTTTGGGAATATTGGCTTCGTTGTCATTTATTATTGTTCAACAAGGCAACAACTAGACCAACTTTTTTTCAGCTTTGTCTTGGACTTGTTGACTGTACGAACAATAATTATTTGCGTTTGCTGATCAGCAGCTACACATAAACAAAAAAATTAAGGTTGTTTATGATATCTGAGATACTGTTAGGCTCTGCAATATCACGGCAGTGTTGCATTCTAATGCCACGGTTAAGAGTTCGTTTCTTGGCATTATTTTTTTGAAATAGAATTTGGATTCTATGGAGGATATATCGCAATAAATTTTTTTGTTGTTTTCGAATTTTATAACAACAGTGTACATTTGGTGAGGGGACAAGTGAGTAAAACGTCACGGGTTAAATACTAAGGATTAAATTTTTGTCATGTCACGTTTCTAATATGTCATAGAAATTTTCCGATCACAAACGTTTGAAAGTCACGTTTTTTGAAACCTCTACAACTTGTCTAACCGAAAACATTCAACAGCAAAATAAATTCCAAGGGTAAAATGCCGTCCACGGCAAAATAGCCCGTGTCTTTTTAAAATGCATTGACTCAAACAATAGTGCAGCTAGGAGCAATCGTGAGACCAAGAAAAAAATAGGAACGGAAACTTTCTCTAAGTCTAAACGAGAAAGTTTGGCCAAATTTTGATACTGGTGTGTAAGCAAATCTATGCTTTTATGATATTTTTGTTAATTTCGTCGTGATTGAATGAATTGACGTCGACTGCAGTTAACTTATTCATTGGCTGCATAAATTTTTATATAATCCACAGCATCTAAATAGAAAAAAATTGCAAAAATGATCTTTGTTTTTACTTTTGCAGTTCAGTCTAATACCTCACTATGGGAATGAGGTGGAAAACAATTACGAAGTATGAACATAGCCTTCGGTCCCCTGGCTACGGTTCTGGCCAGGAAAAATGGAGTGCTATCGCTTTGCGCCTGGCCTCAACCGATGTTTATCAATGGTACCGTGCATAGGGCAAAGTGGGGAGTGTGATCATGGGAGACTGTTGTCACAGACTTTTTTCTGCTCTATAACGCCTAATCACAATAAATTCTGTAGCACAAACATCTTTCATGGCTATTGAAAGTTTAGTATAGCACTCCCCATTTAATTTTTTAAAGTTTTCAGGTCGTACGGTAGTGTAGATAGGCCAAATAATTTTTTAACACATTCAAATTTGAGTGTGGCACAAGTTGATGCAGTCAGGCGATCATTTTACTTAACTTTTTTCAGAGCATTGCTAAGTTTTTTTGCGCAAATTAAATCAAGTTTAAAACAGTTGCTTCCCCCGCCATTTTAAAATATAGTGAAAACGCTGATATGAAGCCATTATGTCACCATTATGACTTCGCGCCTCAGATATGAACCCACTTTTTGCTTTGCAGTAAGTAGGTTTAATTCGCATGATACCAGAGAGTGTGTGAACATTGACCAATAAAAGCGAATCAAACAGGGATTTTCACTCTAACGACCAAGAAATTTTTCTTTTCAAAATGTGTTTGAAAACAATTTGGAAGAAGCTGAGAAAAAATTTGGCATCAATTACTTATCGTTACTCTTCGGCCATAAATGGTTACTTATCACAAAGGAACCGATAATTTTGGTTATTCCTCCTGAGGAAAAGTTCGTTCCAAACATATTCCGAATGACTTGATTGTGCACGCCAAAAATTTGTCTTGAATATTTTTTGGGATACTATACATTGATCTGCGCAATCCTGCATTCAAATCGGCTTAGGCAAGCATTGTTCCTGCTTCCTGGAAAGCAAATGAGCTTGCTGGTATTGACTGGGTGCAAGGATTTAAGACTAGGCATGTATATTTAATCCTTTGTATGTCAAGGAATACATTTCACTCAGAAGCAAGCAAATTTTAATCCACACAACATCGACATTTAATGAATCATTTGGGTGAAGTCTTGAACAGACAAAAGTATTGGCCAAATTCAGTATGAAATGTGGATAAAACTGGACCCACAAAAGGTGAAAAGACACGGAAAGTGATTGTACAGAAAGTTTCCACAACAAGTAGGATTAGCCGTGGTGCAAGAGCGCCGTCAGCTTGTCACATTGGGCGCGATAAATGCCCTAGGAAATGCGATTCCGTTGCCTTTTATATTTCCGAGAGAAATGGCTCAAGAGAGTAAATTGTTTATTGCACCACCAGGCAGTCGGATGTCTGGCCATAAGTTCCGATTGGGGCGGCAGATTATTCTAACCTTCTCAATGTAGATGGAGTATTTTGCGGCTCAAATTAATGTGTCTGAGAAAATCTTATTTTTCTCTTACGATACAGCTAATTGCTCTTCTCACATTGATGTATCCGTTATTAATTGAGCTAAACCAGGGGTGGGCAAGCTATTTAGCCAGAAAGCCACATTGACTATTCAACAGTTGGACGAGAGCCAGTGCTTGAAATCTTGTAATAGCTGCATAGAATGCCGGTGGCCGGTGGAAGGGTGGAAATGCTTAACTGCGGACTTTGAAAATGATGGTCTCCGAAAAAAGATCATCACCCTTTATTTGGACGGAAAATGCGTCAAATTAAACCAAAATTTACGAAGCTGCTCTTTCAATGATGGCTTCTTTTGTTTTTGTCTCTTTAGTACGGCAAATGTGGACACCCCTGTCATATTGAATCAGGTACAATGGTACCTCAAGATACGGATTTAATTCTTTTCGGGACTACGTTAGTTACGTGATTTATTCGTGTGTAGAAGGAAGATTTACATGTAAATGACCTAATCTGTTCCAAGTCAACCAAACCCAATCTTATAAAGTGTGAATATTATACTTTCAGGCGAAAATTAGACAATATGAACACAAATTTAGTGATACACATCTGAACAAACAATGAAACATTAATAAATTCGATAAAACAACAACAATAATGCACAGTGTTGTTATGAATAATGTGGGGAGAAAGCCATTGCGAGAGCAGCTTGTATGGCGCTACATTTAGGGCAACAAATGTGAGGGCAACAAATGTGAGGGTATCTATCTTGGTAGTAAGTCACTGTACTGTATTCACGATCAAAACAAGCTCTTACGTGATGCGAACGGGCAATCGTAGAAACCTACGGTACTATAGCGTCATAAAACCTACGGTAGTAGGTGCGCATTTTTAAAATTTGCACATTCGTATCTCGAACTTTTCGTCGTATATCGGAACAAATATTTGTTTGAGACTCGGTTCGTAAGCCGAAATATTCGTTGCCAGAAACAACCGTTTCCTGAGGTACCACTATATATATGGTAGTTTATACAAGCGTTGGCCGGCCGTAGTTTTCCCACTCCTATAAACAAAATCATATTACATTACTTAGCTTTCCGCTTTACTCTTTCCGTGGTTGCAGCCCCTGGACATTTTAGTTTTTGGATCGTTCAAACCATTTTGTAATGATTGCAGATAGATAAATCAAGGGATAGACTCGTGGAAGCGCAAAATTTCTCGTAGGCCAATAGGTCGATCAATTCGTATTTTTTCAGCTGCTGTTGCTAATGCATATCAATTAGCTTTTACGTCTGTAAGCATTTCACCTGGCTTCCGCAAAGTCGCAATTTTCTTTGGTCGATAGGCATGTCATCATACCTGACGATTAACATTAAAGTTATGCAACGAATAGAGTAATACCGCAGCTTCTCATGGTTGTTTTCATCTCGCATTCACTCGTGTGCGAAAGTACAACAAGCGCTGGCCACTTTCGTTCTGATTGCGAGCACATTTTACTGTTCACTGTTGCATAAAATTAAAGCAGCATGGTGTACTTCCGACCACAAACTATTAAAAACTGTTTTAAATGTTTGCATTTCGTTTTTGATTATCTAATTGCTTAACCTCCTGTAAAATAAAGTTTACTTTTCAGTGCCCGCAAAGACAGTGTGTGACAATATGCCCTGCATGGGGTTAGTTGTCACAAAATTTTGGAAGGCGTTAAATCTTAAATAGCCCATTAGATGTGGTGCTAAAGATATTGAAAGTTCCACTTGCTAGCAGATTACCTACGGAGGGTGAAAGGAATTTTTTAAAATTTTATTTGCTATATTTATGTTCCATTCACGAGAAAGCGAATTGTATCGCTATGTTATGGACGGGACATCCGCAGTTGCTTGGGAGTTGCTATTTTCGAGGTGTCTGAGCCACCTGTTTTCCACATAAAGGTGGGGGCGTTCCCTTAAGTGACTTGCCCAAGGAAACAACAAGCGAACTTGCTGGCTGGTTCTTACCAACATTCCTTAAATGCCGAACGCTAAGCAGGGAAGTTAGAGAAACCATTTTTTTGAAGTCTTTTGGTATGACTCGATAAGGGGAATGAAACCCAAATCTACTGACTGCAAACCATACGCTCTAACCACTACGCCATTGGTGTCGTAGCCCTATTAGATGTGGTGTTAAAGATATTGAAGGTTCCACTTGCCAGCAGATAACATACCAAAGGTGGAAAGTATATACTTTCTTTTTTATTTGCCATGTTTATGCTTTATTTAGGAGAAATTTAATTGTATCACTATGTTTTCGACGGTATGTCCGTACTCGTTTGGGAGCTGCTATTTCCGAGGTGTCTGGGCTATCTGTTTTCCGCATAAAGTTATGGGTATACTAAAACATTTTGCTCAGAAATGTTAAGTTAGAAACACAACTTCATTTTTTGTGATCATTTGTTTCAATATCTTTTTGTGGGTTCTTAATCAATTTTAAAAAAGCTTGTTTTTGTGGAACCTATAATTGTTGCGCGAGTAAAAAATAATTTCTGACTTCATACTTACAATTAGTTTGGCAGCTTTGTGAAATTTTTATCTGGCAACCCTAATAGTTAACCAGTGGTAAGCAGGGTTGCTACTCCTTGGGAAATTACTGCCTATTTTCGGATCTTGAAAATTTTTTATAAAATTGACTAATCTTTGGAAATTACTGTATCAGCGTTACCACTCCTTGCGAAATTACTTCCCTTGGGATTTGGAAAATTTTTTTAAATTGATTAATCTTGGGAAATGATACAATTAATTTTTTCAAGACTGAATTAAGTTTTTAAGTCGAGCGGACCCAATCGCGGAAGAATGGTGGAGGGGTACGTCAAAATCATTGCCTGATAACGGTAGGTCTTCAAATTAAAAAAAAGGCATGTTGCTATGTAGTCTAAAAAAAGTGCGATCTTGCTTAAAATCAATGCCAAATAGCGGCTGATCTCCAAAAATAAAAAAATGCTAATTTGGGAAACAAATGACAAAAAATAGGTAAAAATCAGCACCGAGGAACAATCTTTCTACAGAAAGAGACGATCTAGGTGTTGTGGATATGTTTACGAGCCTTGGAGAATCTTGGGATTTGACATCGTCAAAGCCTAGACTTCTTAAAATCAGAAGTGGCAACAGTGGTAGTAGGCATGGAAAAATAGAAGAGACCAACAACACAGTTTTCAAGTCTTGTTGGGTTTGTGCCTTAATGATTGTCAATTATGAAGTACTTGGTTAAAGATGGAGGAGGCGAGCTTAGATTGTATGCTGGTAACTTCTTATCATTATTCTCCATTGTCCAATAAATATCAACCCTAAATCCAAATATTTCACTTAATCGGCTTATAACAGCTGCATAGCTCTTTGAGTAACTACTTCAATTTTAAACTTATCAAGAAAAGATTTTTGTTGGTGTAAGATTTAGGAGTTTTAGCACAATACTTTAGCCGAAGAAATAATGTATGCAAGCCAACAATGATCTATTGAGTAGCGTAGTTATCTGCACTATGTCGATACACAGACTTTTGACATGACATGAAGTTCTAAGGTTTACCGTAAGTAAGGAGAAAAGTATCAACACCATTGTAAGCCCTGTAGATAGATAAATACTAGCTATGGTAACTCTTGATTTTGACAAGCAGTGGTTCTTCTCATGAGTTCTTTGTAATTTTATCATACAACCCTAACTTTAACTCTTGAAACCACCAAACCAAATCAGCAACCCAGAGCAAATTCATCTGTGGTTATGCTTATCTCCAGTCGTATCTCAATCCTAAGCCTTGAAATCATCCTGCTGAATCAGCAACATGGAAAAATGTATTTGGTGTTAGGGTTGTGTGTAGACACAGGGTTAAGCACTTTGAATACAGTGTTGGTATATCAGGTTGGATAAAAAATATTAAATAAGGTGTAATTTTATTGGAAATGTAACTTTTGATTTGCAGTGATCTAAAAAATTTTCTTTGCACAAGCAGGCATATATCGCCCTAGAAATCAATATGGTGCTAAATTTTTTTCCAGTTTTTTCAAACTGTTTCCACCTTTTTCATATTGAATGGCAAATTTTATTAGGTTGTTAGAGTAAAACCCTTGTTTTGCCATTGTGCATCACACTTTGTAATATCTTTACCTCCACAAGTGAGTATTTCCAGTCTTTATTAAGTTTTTATTTTCCATCTTTATTAAGTTTTTATTTATTACTGGTAATTTTTTTGTTTTTTGTTATCAGGAGACGCTGACTAGAAAACCTTTGGGTTATTTTCAGTGTCTCCTGGCCCTTTGCACAAACATACTATTTCATCTTACTATTGTTCTCCACTAAAACAATGAATATTATATGATAGTGTTCTAGTGTAATTTTCAAATTTTTTTTATGTTGACGTTTATTGAGTGTTATTGGGCAAACAATAATAAATAAACTACTAACAACTACAAGTGGAAATAATTGGCTGCTAAGCAAAAAAACATTCTTAGTTGGGTCATGTCATCACATTTGTGACAAAAAATATGGCTTGCCTACAGCTATAGTTAGCTGTGCATTAAGTGTTATCAAGTGATTCCTGTGGTAGTCTCATCATTGTGTGTCAATGCATGTGTTATTTTGTGCAGAACTTGATGAAATAACCTTAACTGTTTCTTAGCATCTTATTAGCAAATGTTAATTAAATTTCTGCATAGGTTTTAGCCTACTGTAAAAAGATGAAGCCATGGGTGAAAGCAACCATATTGTTGTGTACTTATGGATTATTTTTGTATGTTAAACCTTCAGAGCCCTTTTTAACACCCTACCTTAAGGTAAGTTAATTTTTAAAAGTTACACACTGTTTGTACAGTTGCACTGTGTAAATTTTATCAAAGAAAAAGACAAAAACTTCTGCATTCTTTTGAACTATAACATGATTGAATGGACTGCAACCACTTGTTGACTGAAAAAACTTATTTTTTGGCTGTAGTAAACATCATTCTGCATAGACAGGTAGAGCCTTCTAATTAACATTTTTAACCTCTGCTGAAGGTACTTGCATGGATTAAGTGTAAAATCAGCTGCCGTTTAATTTATGTTTATTGTAATTTGGCTAAACAGTTATGACGCAAAATGCATCATAGCTGTAAGTGTTTGGAAGCTAAAACATTCGAAAAATAGTCTCCTAAAATTTGTTACCAGTTGGAAACTTTTTTTTGGATGAAGTTTGACAAATAAATGTATTAGGTATTATTGCTACTCTTAATTCCAACTCATTACTGGTTTTGCCAAGTGTGTATTGCTATGTTTTTAACTGAAATTTTCATTGAAATCTTCTGCGTTACTACCAAAGCTACAAATATTGAAACCCAATACTCTGAAAGAGTTATTTTTCAATTTAGGGCCCAGTCCATAATTTGACTGAAGAAGAAGTTGTGAATGAAATATATCCAGTTTGGATTTATTCTTACTTGGCGTTTCTCTTTCCTATATTTTTATTAACTGATTATGTAAAGTACAAGCCAGTCATCATTTTTCAGTGTCTTGGGTAAATAGACATGTTTATTGTGGTCTATAGTTTTATATTAATTACCAGAATCCCTTAGATTTTTGGCAGTTTGTGCTGTGCCAAACCATTTTGCGTATAAGTGGAAGATCTAGTATGATGCGCTCAAGTGCTAAGACTGCTAAATTATTATTTTTTATACAGTGATCCCTCGCTATATCGCACTTCACCTATCGCGGCTTCGCTGCTTCATGGAATTTTTTACAGTGCTTTTTTTTACAGTGAATCCTGATTGGCTCAGGGGCTTTACTGTTGTCTAGAAGTAAAAAGGGGAAAAAAGTGAAAAAAGTTGATATATACGTTAATATTTCTATTTCTTAAACACATTTTGGGCCTGAAAAGAGGTTTTGTTTTTTGTTTCATTCTGCAGTACAGTATTGCATTGTAAAATAACAGTAAAAAATAAAGCTGACTACTTCGCGGATTTCACCTATTGCAGGTTATTTTTGGAACGTATCTCCCGCGATAAACGAGGGTTTACTGTAGTGCATTAGTCCATGTGCTTAAGAAATGATAAAAACTTATTCAACTCCTAAAACACATTAGACAGGAAAAGTCAAGGAGACTATGAAATAACTGTATGATCTTTGAATCAGCAGGTGCTCATAGATACTGTTGTTAACGGAAAACTTAATTGAAACTAAAAGGTGAGCTACAATGCTGTCGCAGGTTGTGCTTGGCCATGGTTCATGTAAAATAATGCTTTAAGGCTTGACTCACAGTCTTGTAGCTGCAAGTGTAATGCTGAGTTCATTGCACCACGTTGTTGATAAATTTTCGCAAAATTATACAACATACAGCAGTGTGTTAAACCGGGATGTTATATACTGATTGTGTAAGCTCATGCCTATTTTTTCAGGCACATCAGCTGTTGGGTTTTGCTTGTTTTTGGAAGAGGAGTTCCATTAATGCAGTTGATGCAAGTGTTTTATGCTGTTGCTACAGCTGCAGAAATTGGATATTATTCTTATATTTACAGGTAAATTTTGGTAACAGTGGTAAATTAGCATTATACAAGTTGCTGGTCATTTGATATAGAGGCTGGGGATTTAATATTTTTTGGCTCTGCAATGATGTGTTAGTGCAAAAAGCTTCTATTTCTCCGTTTGTAATGCTTGTAGTAAGCAATGCATTTTACGCATGGCATTTGCTGTAGTGTTTATCCCTTGTTTTGAATGGGCTGAACTAATGAAATGGCACAGTAATTGAGGTGTACATCTTGAAGTCCTGTAATCGGCGCGATGGTGTAGTGTTTAGAGCGTCTGCTTCACATTTGGTAGACCTTGAGTTCATTTCCCAAGTTGAGTCATACCAAAAGACACAAGAAAATGGTATTCACGGCTTCATTGCTTGGTGCTCAGCACGAAAGGGATGGTATGAAGAATAAGCCGACAAGCTTGCTTGTTGTGTCTTTGGGCAAAACACTTAACGGGATGCCTCCGTCTTTATGTGGCGAACAGATGGCGGGAGCAAGCAGTTTACCCTTCGTTGTTGCCCAGTCTAACTGAAGACTAGCGAAAAGGGCTAATGAGAAGCTAATAAGCTGAGAAGCTTCTCCCAAAACGAAGGAGCTTGCCCATACGAAGAAGATTTTGAAGTCCGATGGGAGAAAAGTAGCGTCTTTTGTTTCCGCCGTCAATTAGACATATCGTAGTTAATTTTTTGCTCTAGCTAACGTTAACGGCAATAATTTTTCTAGAAGTAACCGAAAGTGATAGCGGCGAGATTTATTTATCTGAATTCGAAGCGTTAATATGTCTCGGAAAATATCCTATTGACTTTCTCTTTCATTTTGGATTTGCCTTTTTTGTTGTTATTTTGATTTCGTGATTCGCGTCACTTACTGTATGAATTGCATGTTACGTCTCAATTTTCGCCAACGCTTCAGTAAATTGGTACTTTCGCAGTTATTTCAATGTCTTTTTAATTCATGGTGGACGAACCCAAGATAATGTTAACATTTTTACCTAACAGCAGCGAGCACCATGGCATGGCTTTTGAAATGTTATATTTGGATTTATTTCGTAACCAGCAAAACTTCGAAATTTACTGAAATCGTGGGTTATAAGACACAGTGGTTTTGGCCAAAATTTATTTATCTTGAATACATGCACAAAACATTTCTCCAAACGTTTTTTCATCTCCGATGTTTTTCTGGAAATACGTTTGTGTTTGACAGGTGTTAAATCTAATTTATGCTTGCGGCGTGCGAGAGAAAGGAAGATCCAATGTTTTAAATTGTCTTGGTTAATCGAGGTGGCCTTACAGCATCTTCCGTTTTTAGTCCAATTTGTTTAAATATTTCTATTCTCCGTGTCATCTACAGTCACCTCCACTCTCTTCTTCCAACCACTTCAAAGTGTGACGCTCTTCGTAACTCATCGTCAATTTTTTTGCTGAAAACATTTCCATGCCATGCGAGCTTATACTACTAAAGCATTCCTTTGACCCTCTACCACCCTGAGTTAGCACTTAGTAGTATAGCACACACAGCATTGGATTATTCAATGTTTTCAAAAGGATATCATAAAATGAAGATTTACCGTAACAAAGTCTTCTGAAGTAATAAATAGCCTACTGCCACCAGCCTGTCTCAAGCGATTGTGGTTCTTTGACTCAGTTGCATTTATTTGCGGTGTAACGTATGAGGGTCAGTTTGCTTCATAGTACTTTTCCTTGCGGAAGTTTAATTACGCTACTACAAAACGGATATTTTGTTGTTTAAAATAAGTGAGATGACACTGTTTTAATAGAAAGGAAATGCAATGATAATGAAGAAAGAAAGAGGGTCAAAATAAGCTATACAGAATTTGCCCTATAGCGTGAAAGGCGTCATATTTTTTTGTTGTGAGGGCAATTGATACCGGCGTTAACGTTTCAAGCAGTACGCGTTACGCCCATGGCGTCAATGCGATTTGGTAACGCGTACAACGCTGGAGGAAAGCAGCTATTGATTGCAAACCGTCGTGAATACGAAATGCAGAACAGTATTTTCAACACTTACAACGCAAACTGCCATTGGTGGGTGCTCACAAGTTCCTTCTTACTAAGTTTAGTGTTAGGTAAGCAGTTTCTATGTTCCGCCCGCTAAAGCATAAACCATAACAGGTAGAACGCAATTTTTCGTACTTCTACATGGTAATCAAAAGGCAAAACAAATTGCCATTTAACTTATATTGATCAAATCTAAATTAAAAAAAAAGCTTTTATTTACAGCATTGTTGACGAGGAAAAATACCAATTTGTGACTTCATGTGTAAGAGCGACCACTTTGTTTGGATTTTTCATAGGCTCTTTGATTGGCCAGCTTCTGGTCTCACTTGGGGGAGTTGATTATTATTACTTGAATGTCATATCATTGGTGGATGTATCCATTGCTTTTATAATATCATGGTTTCTTCCAATGCCAAAAACAACATTGTTTTTTTATTCATCAAATACACCGCGAGAAGGTGCTGAAAGTTCTGAAGATGAGCCCGCTATAGCTGATTCCAACAATGAAAATGTGACTAAAACTTCCTTTATAAAAAGGTCTGCTTTGGTAAGTTTTTTGTCTCTGGAAGCTTTTTGTATTGGTTTTAAAGTGTTCACCGAACAGTTAGCAAGTGATTTTGAATTGTTTTTTCTGTCAGATAACGAAAATGCTGTGCTAAAAGATGTTTTGAATTGATAATAACTTTCGCTGAGCTATGAAAGTTAAAAAAATATGTTGAATGAAGAATAAATATGTACATTTACTCAAGCAGTTATTGCTTAATGCAATACAAACTTTTTAGAAAAGCAATTTGCTTTCATTGTGGAGAGATGCGGTGCAAAGTTACAGAAATACTACCTTGTTGAGATGGTCGATCTGGTGGGCTCTATCTACTTGTGGTTGGTTATTGGTGGTTAACTACATTCAGAATCTGTGGGATTTGATATTACCTAGTTCTGACTACGAAGTCTACAACGGAGCAGTTGAGTCAGTTGCTACAGTGCTTGGTAAGATAACGTGCGATTGTTTTATTTCATGCTGCGAAAAATAAATAAGTTAAGATGTCAGAAACCTGATTTCAAATTTTCTTCTTACGAGAAAGCTTTGGATAAGGTGCCTTATCTAAGCGGTACCTATTTCTGGAGAAGTAAGGCTTCTTCACATGGTGATTTTGTATTGAGGCTTGTGTACAGTGATATGAAGATTGCCTAAAATTTTCTACGTCCCTAATTTACATGTAGTTTTTTGTTGCCTAAATAGAATTTTGGTTCTATCTCAACTTTAATTTTTTTCTTAAAATTGAGGCGACTTGCAGTATCGCTCGAATAATTAATTCCAACTGCAACTTAACAGCTAGGTGAAAATTGGTTTCCACTAAATAGTTGTCTACGATACTTTAAACCACGCACTTCTCGATGAGGAATAGAATAGTTATTCTTACAAAAACATAAAGACTTTAAATTCCTTCGCTCGTCGATCACACCAACCAATGCACTTTAATATATCAATTAAAAAGCAATCAGAAAAACTGTATCAATCAATTAATCGCTTGATTCTTGTCACGCTAATATCCCACTAGAAACCACCACAGAATAACACGCTGTCCGTTACTTTACGCTCTCTGTTACTCTCACTCTCTTTCTTCTCACTCCACACTCTGCATGTGTAAAAATCTCTTCGCCTTATACATATAAATCGGCACGATCCAGAAAATTCTAAAGAACGACCACAGGTGACAAAGACACCTACTACAAAATTACGTCATATCGGCATTCGAAAACTTCCGAGAAGAAAAAGTGTGTTCTGGATCAGTCTTGAGTGTAAACGCATGATCTACCATTGTGACGTAAGAAGAGTGTGCCAACAAATCTTAATGGAAAAAAAAAATTTTTTTGCAAAAAAGTAACCGAGATATAAGACCAAGTTTGGACTCGAGACAATTTGCAAGTAAAAGAATTACAGCAAAACGAAAGCAATAAATTACAGAGACTATACATTTATAAACTATTTCAAAGAAGCAAATTGACTTATCAGGGACACTTTTAATGCACTGCTTTCCAAACATAAATTTTTCAGTTTTCAATTCACATAAAAAATTCTTTTGGAACAAGCTATTTAAGACGTAGTCATCAGCACGGGCGCAACTTGGAAAATGCTTAGACGGCATGTCATATCCTTTCAACAGGCTAGCTGCGCTGATTTTATGCGCCGATTTGCAAATTATTATCTATCCCATACGTTTGTGCGTGCTGTGTAAGGAAAGGTATCATATTTCATTGATGCAACCAGCTGTAATCAAAAGGAGTTGGCGACAAACGGTATTGGTTTTGCAAAGCAGCTATGATTGATTCGATCATAGCAGAAAGAAAAGGGGGCCGTGGTGGATCCAAAAAGTTTTGTTAAAGACATTTTTTGGAGATCAACACTTTTTGCATTATGTTTTCAAATAACTTTTTTTTAGATAAAAAATAAATGTGCATCTGAAAGCATGACTTGTAATGGCTGCTAGGGGAAAGAGGAATTCATGATCGCATAACATCCACCACATTTTTCTTCTGGATCCACTACTAAAACGGGTGATATACGGAAATAAATACGGTGCCTCTCCTTAGAAAATATTAAAGGCGCACTCGTTAGATAACTTGCAAACCTTGCAAAAGAAAAATCAGCGCTGCTAGCCTGTCAAGGGGAGATGGCATGCCTTCTGAGCATTCCCCCTAGTTGTGCCCGTGCTACATTCATGATCGCATAGTGTCCACTTTTGATGGTGCATCCTGGGGAGGGATAGAGTAGATCTATCCCCCTCACCAGTTTTTGATGCGAAAAACAATTTATTTTGAAAGAGGTACTTTTAAAACGTTGATTTCTGAAAAAATGTCTTTGTTAAAAGTTTCTGTATCCACCATTATCACTATACCCTTTCCTTTTTCATATGTTCAAATCAGTCACAGCTACTTTTTAAAACCAGTAGGTTTTAGTTCGTTTCCTACTTCTTTTGGTTATATCTGGTGGGCATCACTAGGCATGGTAGTGAAATCAAGTGAAATGGAGAAGTGGTTCAGTTAGATCATAGTTGCTCCAGCTTGTACTACTCATTTAGTGGATCACGAAATGCTTGTAGCGGTAATAAATTGTGCCAGAACTATTATATGCTTCTATATCTTTTTGTGATTTTTGATTTTGGAATGGAAGGCCAAATCAGAAAAGACATTTGGAACTGGTATGGCTCCAACAAAAAGTTATGCTTGAAATTGAAATGATAGTGGCAGCTTCGTGCCAAGCCAGCAAAAGCAGGAAAAAACGTACAACCTAGCTAGTGCACCTTAGGGTATTTTTTTTTATACCACGTAGATTAGTTATTAGGTTTTAATACTATGCCGATTTTATTGTTATTTTTAAAAGTGCGTACTATGTAGGGGCAATTGGTGCTTTCGGCGTTGGTTACTTGAAAGTGGATTGGTCAAGATGGGGTGAATTGTCATTGGGCGTTTGTTCGTTAGCAATGTGCGGCTTCTTGTTCGGAATGTATTTCACTACAAACATATTTGTGTGTTATGCAGTGTATGTCGCTTTTATATTTCTTTACAACGTGGTTATCACCATCACCCAGTAAGTATAAACGAGTAATGGATCTTTATTGGTTTGTCTTCCTGTGATTGCAAAAATCCTATCCGTTATTTTAGACAATTTGCGTCCAATCTCTATTTAAATATGTCAGGATTTTCGGCGCTGTGCACCTCAAACACGGGCATTGCTGTCATAGAGAAAAAACTATCATAAAGTGCATTGCACAGCAAAACGCTTGAGAATCTAGCATTATTTGATGATAATCTAATGCGAGTAAATTGCTACTAAGTGCTAGTTTGATATTGCGTGATTTTCGACACAAATTGTATGTTAAATGCATTGCTGGTGGTATGTGCAATATTATTGATTTCAATTTTAATCAAAACGTTCCCATGCGATATTTTTGATACTCCACCAATCAACAGCCGCCTCAACGTGGTGGTGTGGTCCCCGACCCTATTTGGATTGGGTCGAAATGGCTCTTGGCCTTCCCAAGGGTCCCAGTTACCCCAGGCACTCCCCTTCATTTTTTCGCTATGCTGCCCCCTGAACGACCGCATAAGGGCAGCACAAAGCTTCTTCAAAATCGGTCGCCTGTTTACTCTTTTTCTCTTGCCCGTCTTCGTCTCGTCATTCTTCTCCTTCTCTTGATCAGTGGTAGCGTTTATCCCAACCCTGGCCTCATCTTGCCCTGCTCTGTGTGTGCTGGAAATGTGACCTGGCGGGGCAAGTCAGTGCAATGCTGCACCTGCTCCAAATGGGTCCATCTAAGGTGATCACAACTTTCCCTTTCCAATTTCAGAGCTCTTAGCAGCTCTCACTCTTGGAGCTGCCCCCTCTGTTGTGTCTCTACTCGTAACACTGTGACTCCCTCCTCGGACTCCGACATGTATCACGTTGGAACAAAAGTTCTGTCCCTTTTGTTGTTTTTAAATAAAAATAAAGATTAACTAAATTACAACTTTATTTAATCATCAGCATAATCGCCATTCTTATCAATGACGTCTTCCCATCTCTCCACAAGCTTTTTGATTCCATCTTCATAGAATTTTTGGAATTTTGGGTTTCGATTATCACACATATGAAATTCATAAGTTATATTGGTATAATCGTTCATGAAAATATTAATCTTAAAGGGGACAAAACTTTCATTCCAACCTGATATACCTCCACTGTACAATGTAGCCCCCCATCTTCAAACAATACTTCTGTACACTCTAGCCCCCTTTGTTATTGCTGCACTCCCGCCCCACCCTTGTCTTCAAACCTCTTATTCCCCGTCTGCCAATTTTGTATCTTCTCCTTCTGCCCCCTCACCACCGTCCCTTGCTCCTGGCTGCCCTTTTACGTCCCCTGCCTCCTCTCCCTTCCCTGACTCTTTCAGGGTTCTTCAATAGAATGCTGGAGGTCTTTGAGCCAGAAAAACTGAACTACTTCATTTTCTTTTGTCCCATTCTGTTGACCTTATCTGTATCCAGGAATCCAATCTTAACTCATCTTCCTCTTTCCGTATCCCTGGATTCTCTGCTCTGCGTTCTGATTGCACCCACTCCCGGTCTGGCATTCTCTCTCCTGATGCCCCTGCGCTAGTGGTGG
Organism: Trididemnum clinides; assembly: GCA_963675345.1. NCBI lineage: Eukaryota > Metazoa > Chordata > Ascidiacea > Aplousobranchia > Didemnidae > Trididemnum > Trididemnum clinides. Next base: position 37,792,810 of record OY776286.1, read on the forward strand.
CATCATCATTTTCGTCAGGCAGGGCTTATCTTTCTTTGAACTCTTTACCTCCTCTCTCTTTTTGCTTGATCCCTACTCCGTTATGTAGGGGTCAACATTTCTCTTAACTCCTCTTTGGTGTCATTTCTTAATGTGTTTGCCCCCCCCCCCCTATTTGCTCTTCCCCGATGGATGGCAGAACCAAGTCCTTTTCTTTCTCCATTTTTCTTTCCTCCAGAAATCTCTTCATACTGGGGAACTTCAACTGCTTTTACCCCCTCTGGGACTCAAGAGGTACTTTCGATCCCCATGGGGAGGAAATATTCAATTGGGTCATCTCCTCTGACCTCCTCCCCCTCAATGACCCTGACACATCCACCCTTCTACATTGCTCCTCTGGCAGTCGCTCCTCCCCTGACATTTCCTTTGCTCCCTCCTCTCTTGCCCTTTCTTGCTCCTGGGAGATGTTTTAGGACTCGGGTTCTAATCACCTACCAATTCTTCTATCTGTCCCTCTCTCTCTCTGGTCTTTTGCCCCAACAAGTGTCCCCCTTCCTTCAACTTTCAGAAAGCTTGCTGGGATGACTTTGCCTTCTACTTTGACTCCCACTGTTTTTCTGCAAAGAAATACTCGTCTCTTTCTCTTTCCCCTGCTGCTACCCTCTTTATCTCTCTGAAACTGAATGCAGCCAAGTCTTCCAATTCTTTCGGCCCCATCAAATGCTATCCTAAAGCCTGGTGGTCTGCTGAGGTGGAAGGTGCAGTTAATGAAAGACGCAAGGCTTTTGCTGCCGCTCACAGAAGTGATGAAGATTGCCAGGCTTACATCTCCGCTTCTCGACCCGCCTCGTCCGTCATTGCCAAGGCTGAAGGATGGCAGACGACTTGCTCTTCTCTTTCATCTAAATCGAGCCCAAAAACTGCATACTCACTTCTTCGCTCTATCGCTGGTTCTTCTTCCTGGTTTTCCTCCTCTCCTAATTTCCCTAACTGTTCTTTTCCCAGGTAGTCCGCTTTGGTCTCTAGTGCTTATCTGAGATCCCATTTTTCTGTTTCTCAGCCAAAGGCCCTGTGTAGCAGAGCCAGAAGTTACCTCTCTGAGCTTCGCCGAGCTACGCGCCCTGAGGAGTCTCACTCTCCTTCTGCTCTTCTTCCCTGCTGAATTTTTTGCAGCTGCCTCCAACCTCTCCTCCTTCACTGCCACTGGCCCAGACAAAGTTGCCTATCCTGTGCTAAAGCATCTTCCTCACTCTTCACATTTTCAATTTCTCCTGGACTTTGCATGCCTTTCCTTCCATCTATAAGACATTTTTGTTATTCCCATCTGATATATGGGAAAGCCTTTCAACTTTCCTGCTTCCTTCCGGTCTATCTCTCTCACCTGTGAATCAAAGCTTTTTGAACGCATCATTTTATTCCGTCTACTCTTCTTTCTGGAATCTAATTCCATTCTCTCTCCCTGCCAGGCCGGTTTCCACCCTGGACGGTCTACACTATATCAAATTCTATTCCTTTCTCAGCCCATTTTGAATAGGTTTAACAAACCCACGCAGGGCTCTTGGACAATCCTCTCTAGTATTGATTTCTTGAAAGCTTTCAACTCTGTCTGGCATCCTGCCCTTTACCATAAACTCATTTTGGCTGGCCCACCTCCTTGCTCTGCTCGTTGGACTCAATCTTTCCTTTCTGATAAGAGCCCTTGTGTGGTATATCAAAATCACAAAAGTTGTTTTTTTCGAGTCTGTCAAGGTGTTCCACAAGGATCCGTTCTTGGCCCTGTACTTTTCTTTCTTTTCATCAATGATCTTCCGGCTTCTCTGTCTTCTTCCGTCAGCTGCTCTCTTTACGCTGAGGATCTGGCCATTTGGTCCTCCTTCCCTATTGGTCCCCACTGTGGTGGAGCCACACAAGGAGCTCTGTTTTGATTGGAGCGCTGGTCTGAGTACTGGCATCTTCTTCTCAATTGGAGCAAATATGAAGCCTCCTTGGTGGATCCCCACCAAGCTAACCTCCAGCCCCACCTCCTGTTACTCAACTCCTGCCTCCGTTTTTAGATTCCACTCCAACCTTTCTTGGGTTCACCTTTGACCGCACTCTTTCCTATTCTAAGCATGTACCTTCACTGAAGGCCAAGTTCTTTTCCCTCGTCTCAAGGCCTTACGCTGTATCTCTGCTTCCTCAAGGGGCCCTTCTAAGGAGTCTCTTTCTGTTCTGTATAAATTTTTTCTTTGGCCCCTTCTCACTTATGCTTCACCTGGATGGTTTCCTTTCTCAAGCGTTACCAATATTACTAAATTGGAATGCCTCCACCGAGCGACTAGTTGCGCCATCTTTGGCTGCCTTTTGTCCTCCCCTATCCCTCTTCTTCTCTCCAAGGCTTCTTTACCTCCGCAACAAGTCACCCTGACTCATTTCACTCTTTGATCTTATGAGCAGGCTTTTTGTTTCCCAACCTCCTTTTCCAATTTAGGCTTAGACTAGGAGTGAAACCAAGACTCAGAAGATCCTCCTGGAGAGCCCTTTGCATCCACTTACTCGCTCATGCTTTCTTCTACTTCTCCTAGAGAGGCTTTTCTTGGAATCTGCCTTTCTTCACTGTAGAGTTCACTCTCTCCTTTTCATGCTCTTGCTCTGATCCCCCTCCCTCTTGCCGAGGTGCGGCTCTCGCCCACCTTGACTCTTTCCCCCCTCATGATCTGGTGCTTTGGACAGACGGCTCTGTTCCTTTTCCTTTTGGCAAAGGCGGCTCTGGTGTACTTGCCAACGGCTCTCTCCGTGGCACTGAGGCCACTCTTTCCTTTTCAGCAGGCCCAGTATGCTCAAGTTTTTCTGCTGAAGCCTGCGCCAATCTGCACGCTCTTTGCTGGTCTCGGCAGCACCAACAAGTCAGCCACTTCTCTTCTCCTACTATCCGACTTTCGCTCTGTCCTCGCCACCCTGTTCTCTGCTCCATCTTTCCTTTTATCTGAAACTCTGTGGCAGATATGACAGGAACTGTCTTCTCTCTCCTGTTCTATCAGGCTACAATGGATCCCTAGACACTCTTTTCTCTGGGGGAACAACGTGGCTGATGAGCTGGCCGTTCGTGGAGCGCTGCTTGCACCTTCTGCAATCCCTTGTAGTCTCTCTCTGTACTCTCGAATGCACTCTTCTCTTTTCTCGGACTGGAGGTGTACTGCCTCATCTAAATTCTTTGACACACAGGTTCCCTCAATTTCCACCGAGGTTCTTGTGCTCCCTCGTCATGCTCGCTGTGTCCTCTCTCGTCTACGCTGCAACAGACACAGCCTACTGTTAAGTTCTTATCTCTCTAGGATTGGCAGAATTGAGAATCCTTCTTGCAGCACCTGCGGACACTCGTCCCAGGACACCTCATCTCATTTTGCACTGCCCAGCTGCGGACTCTTTGCGCCGCTCACTTTTTGGCGTCTCTCTGTGTCTCTACAACCTCTGGTCTAGGCCCTGGGGAGTTGCCCGGCTTCTGGGGCTTCATGGTCTCTCGCCATGCCCCATCCCTCGGAAGGGGTCGGGTATCAACAACAACATGTTTTTGATAAGTTTAGGGAGTTGTTCTCCATTCTGGGCAGTGTTTAAGAACAGTACTGTGCAACATATCAAGCATTTCGTTGCAAGGTTAATTGCAAACCTGTTAACTTACATAAAAACAGCTTGGAATGCAATGTATATTTGGATCACGTGCGCTCAAAGAAAGTTGATTTCAGAGTTGTCCTTTCGAGAACTTGTCGTTTTTGTTTGAACGGCAACGGCTGTTGTTTTTTAAATTTAATTTCCTTTAACTTTGGCTATGATTGAAAGTCTGATCTTGTTTATTGGAGATCGACCTCAGTCTAAAATCACTGACATGGTGTTTGAAAATAGTCATTGATGTAGATATTTCAGAACAATTAATGTTAAAGCAATTTCCTAAACTTTCTGTTTTCTTGGTTTTAATCAAAAATTAAAGTCTGACTAAATGTTCTTGGCTTGTAGGTTTTCTAGATACTTATGTATTTAGATATCAGATTGCTGTTGGCTTAACCACTCGAAGATTCGCTCTTGTGTTTGGAATCAACACATTTCTTGCGTTGGCTCTTAACACAGTGCTCACAATTATCTTAATCGATAAAGCAGGGCTGGCACTTGATGTTAACACTCAATTCGTTATCTACAGGTTAGTAATTTATTAGTACGAATAGTAGTTTTCAATTACGTTAGAAAAGGTTTTTTAGCTCATTGAACCCAAAATGAACCTAGAGTTTAAGAAGCTGCAATGGGACCTTTTAGACTTCTGTTGTTACAGTTGGCTCGAAAGCTTATGAATTTACTCAGCCATACCTCTTGCACCTTAACGTTTTGAGCTTTGTATTTGCGATCTTTTAATTACAAATTTAATGCTCCGTTTATTGCGTCGCCTTGCCACCATGTTGCTAGTAAAGGACAACGCGCTTTAATTGTGGTAAGCTGCAGATGTTACGTTGGATACGAGATATAATAGGTTATAATTAGTCACTATAAATGTATTTGTTAAGCCTTGCAGAACTTGGGATGAGCTAATCATTTTCGGAGAATATGCATGCCAGTACTTTCAGGCAAATGAGTTATTGAACCTCGCTGGCAAATGTTTTTTTGTGACAAAACTTAAATCTTCAAACGAGCTGCTGGTGGTCGCAACGCCGATGCTTCGTTTCCAGAAATTGCTTGCCAGCGAGGTTTTTTAGTTTGATGAAAGGTTTTAGCATATATATATATATATATATATATATAGGCAGCCAAAGTAGCTTTTGGTAGCTCTTGCAGTGCCGCGTTTCTAATTTACGTAATGTCGTTACGCGTAGGATCATCGACGTCAAAATTTTCAAGCTTATTCTGTTCTATTGCACTTGCTTTTCGAACAAAAGTATGGCTTCCTCACTTTATTTTTTCGTTCTATTACTGATAATTATAATGAACCATGTTGACATTTTTTCCGTAACTGGTAACACATGTTCTCAATAGGTTAAGTTTCTTTTAGGCAGTATGGAACATTTGAAAGCATATCAGGACTTTATAACTAGTAGTTTTATCGGAATACCTATCAATTCAAGCGAAACGTTGAAACACAAAACTCCAAAGCAGGTTCGAAAATAATGCCCTTTGTTTAACGCCATGCCAATCTGTAAAGCAAATATTGCTTTGGGGTAATGCAACTTAAATTTTTAATGAAAAGAATAAGTCATCTCGGTCTGGTGAACAGAAACATTTTATTAAATCGCTATGCTTCTACACTAAAAGAATCATCAGTTAAATAAGTGTATACCTGAAATAAATTAGGTTACTGTTCTTAGTAGGGTAACTTTTGCAAGTTTTTTACAGCTTCTAGAAGATTTTTAAGTATTCAAAACGTATATGAGAAGGGATTTTGAGCTGTCTGTAGGAATTTTATTGTGCCTAGCCTATTTTGGTCTAGCACACTCTTTTTTGCTTTTCTTCACTACTTGTTTTTTTGTTTTAAAGATTAACTTTTTAAAAGCGGTTGTTTTATTCATTTTGTCCAATACTCTGCTTTGACGTGCCTGTGCATTAATGTCGCTTATTGCTACAACTTTCTCACTTTCTTACGGCTACAAAAAGTTACTCTGGTAATCATTTAAGCCTTAGGTATGTACTAACAAGCATTTCGGCTTTATTTTTATTTAGAGTTGCGCAAAATGTAGAGGCTTCTAGTTGCTAGGTAACAATTTTCAGGCAGTCTATGAAGAGACATCTACTTCCTGCATCACACTAAGGTAAAACAGAAAATTTTGTACAAAAATAATTACCAACCTTATACGTTACCATACGGCAATCTATTACATCATGCCAATAACCGGCGATCGGTTTCGACCTTATTGGGTCTCATCAGGCGGGTGTAGAAAACACTCAATAATAAAAATGCTGCATAAGAACAAACTTGTCATTGGGTGCAAGAAAAAAAAGTCGGTCGCTGGTTATGAACATGATGTAATTGATTGCGATATAGTACCGTATGATGTTGGTGATAATTTTAGAGCAAAATTTTCCATTTTATGTTATTTAGAATCGTTAATGATTTCCGTTTTTATGGTCCTAATCTGAATTTCTTTTACAGTGGTTACTTCGGTGTGGTTGCGATGCTGTTTATCGCTCATTCGTTTTTGGTTTGCTTCACCCAACCTCGTACTAGCGTAGAGGAAGAATCGACCGTCGTAATGAAATCTTCTCTCTAAAATGCTTTCAGCGTATTTTTATATTATCGTAATTTGATATTGTGCGAAGCGAAGTGATCAATTTTTGTATGTGCTTGCAAAGTATTTTTGATTCTTGCTTTTTTCGGAAATTGTCGCTTACATATGGGTAAATATTTTTCTGTAAATTATTAGTGTCCCTGGAAATGTTTAATTATCTATCAAACCGTAATGATATTTCTTGCCCTTTTTTCCAAAACTATGCAATGCTTTTTTGGTACTACTTGTATAATGTTTGGTGGCTAATACGTCCAGCAAAGAGTGCTATTGTGCTGTATTTGGAATCCATTGCGTAAATTTATGTTTGCTTTTGAGCTTCACGTCAGATTGAGTGTTTGTATTAGCAATTACACTACTACCTGATCACGTTATTGACAGTAGCGTTACGTTAGCATTCGATTTTCATTTGAAGAGTGCGAGTGGGGCTGTGTTAGCGTTAGGCCTACTTCGCGTGCGACACGGCCAGAAACTGTCGTTTTAAACCTAATAGACTGCATTCACTTAAACATGTCGTTTTGGTCGTTGCAAGCCACCATCAAAGTGGTTTGCGACAACCGCAACGACATGTATAAGTGAATATAGTCAAGCCACCACTTGGTGGTTTGCGATGACCTCAACGTTATGTAAATGAATGCGGTCTCGAAGCTAATTGGTCATTTCGTCATTTGGTGGTCTCCCTAACTTTCCGTTTGTCTTCTTTCACTATGTGCTTGTGTTTTACCCTGATGTTTTATGCCATGATGGCGCCTATAGCAGCCTCTATGGTGGAAGATTCAGATTAGTGAAGTGAATTCTCTAGACTACTGCATAGTGTGTGGTGTCTTTTTGAAACCAAAAGTCTGAAATTCGACATTTCATCAAAATGTTGTCGATTTTCTTCCGGAATGACGTCGGTTATTTTCAGTAAGCTATATTGCTTCAGAAGAAAGTCCTGTTTAAAAGTGAGTGGATTGGTGTAGAGACACTGAACAAACACATTTAAGTTGCGCCGAGAGGATGAAAAGAAAATTAAAATTTGTAAACTAGACGTACTACTTAGTTATATTGCACCAAGGAACAACCTCCTTAACGTGGTATTGCGGTCCCCGACCCCGTTTAGGTTGAGTAGAAATGGCTGTTGGGCTTACCGGGAGTCCCAGTTACTCTGGGTACTTCCCTCGCACAAATCATTATTTCGCCGTTCTGCCTCCTGAACGACCGCAGAAGAGCAGCACACAGCTTTCTTATAATCGGTCGCCTGTCTTCTATCTTGCTCGTCTTCGTCTCCTCATTCTTCTACTCTTGATGTGAGCGGAAACGTTTATCCCAACCCTGGCTCCATTTTTTTCTGTTCAGTTTGAGCTGGCTGGGTGGGTCAGTGCAATGCGGCCTCTGCTCCAAATGGGTCCACCTAAGATCCTCACTACTCCTCCAAATTCAGAAATCTTGGCAGCTTTCACTTCTGGAGGTGTTTCCTTGCTGCGTTCCTGCTTCTGGAGTTAACACTGTGACTTTCTCGGACTCCTTCAGCTTGTATACTTCCACTGTTCAATCTAGCTACCCCTCTGCTAATGCAGCGCTTCCGCCTCAACCTCGTCTTCAAACCTTATATCCCCCTTCCGCTTACTTTGTATCTTCTTCCTCTGCACCCTTACCATCGTCTCATGCTCCTGGCTATCTCTCTGTACCTCCTGATTCCCTCAGGGTTCTTCAATGGAATGCTGGCGATCTCCCAGCCAGAAGCACTAAACTTCTACACTTTCTTTCGTTTAATTCCGTTGACTTTATTTGTGTCCAGGAATCTAATCTCAACTTATCTTCCTCTTTTCGGATCCTTGGATTCTCTGCTATACGATCTAATCGCATCCACTCCTGGTCTGGCATTCCCTCTCCTGATGCCACACACGCTAGCGGCGGCGTCATCGTTTTTGTCAGGCAGGGCTTGTCCTTTGCTAAAACTTCTATCTCCCTTCTTCGCTTGACCCCTACTCTGATTTTGTAGGGGTCAACATTTCTCTAAACGACTTCTCCTCGCTCTCATTCCTTAATGTTTATGCTCCCCCTATTCGCTCTTCTCCAACGGATAGTAAAACCGAGTACTTTTTCTCCTCCATTCTTCTCTGTAGAAATCTTATTCTGGGGGACCTTAATTGCCATCACCCCTCTGGGACTCAAAAGGTACTTCCGATCCCCGTGAGGAGGAAGTTTTCGATTGGGTCATCTTTTCTGATCTCCTCCCCCTCAATGACCCTGACATACATACTCTTTTTTATCGCTCCTCCCCTGACATTTCCTTTGTTCCCTCACCTTTTGCCCTATCTTGCTCGTGGGAGGTGCTTCAGGACTTGGGTTCCGTTCACCTATCAATTTTTCTAACTGTCCCTCTCCAGTCTTTCGCCCCGGCAAACGTCTCCCATCCTTTAATTTTCAGAAAGCTCATTGGGATGACTCTGCCTATTACTTTGACTTTCACTGTCCGTCTGCAGAAAAATAGTCGTCTTTCTCTGCTGCTGCTGCTCTCTTTACCTCTCTAACACTGAATGCCGCCAAATCTTTCATTCCTTTCGGCCGCCTTAAACGTCATTCTAAAGAGTGATGGTCTCCTAAAGTGGAAGGTGCGGTTAGTAAGGACGCAAGGCTTTCGCTGCCGCTCACAGAAGTGTTGAAGATCGCCAGACTTACAACATGCTTGGTCTGTCATCGCCAAGGCTGAGGCATGGCAGACGATTTTCTCTTTTCTATCTCCTAAATTTGACCCTACATTTGTGTACTTTTCTCCTTTGTTCTGTCGCTGGCTCTTCTTCCTCTTTTCTTAATTTTTCCAGCTGTTCTTTTTCCAGGGAGTCAGCTTCGATCTTCGCCGATAACCTGAGATCTCATATTTGTGTCTACCACTCAAAGGCCTTGCGTAGCAGAGCCAGAAGCTACTTTTTTGAGCTCTGCCGAGCCACGTGCGATGAGGAATCCTAATCGTCCTTTTGCTCTTTTTTCTCCCCTGCTGAATTTCTCGCGGCTGCCTCCAACTTCTCCTCCACTGCCACTGGCCCAGACAAAGTTGCCTATTCCATGCTAAAGCATCTTCCTCGCTCTGGCATAAATTTTCTTCTTCACATTTTCAATCTCTCCTGGACTTTGCATTTTTTTCCTTCCATCCATGAGACATATTTTTGTTATTCCCATTCGGTATATGAGAAAGGATTTCAACTTTCCTGCTTCCTTTCGGCCTATCTCTCTCGCCTTTTGCATATCAAAACTTTTTGAACGCATCATTCCCCGTCTACTTTTCTTTCTGGAATCTAATTCCATTCTCTCTCCCCGCCAGGCCGGTTTACGCCCTGTACCATCTATTCTCGAACAAATTCTGTACCTTTCTCAGTCCATTTCGGATGGGTTTAACAAACCCAGGCCGGGCTCTCGGACCATTCTTGCTACGATCGACTTTTCTAAGGCCTTGGATTCTGTCTGACATCCCACCCTTTTCTATAGTTATTTCGGGTGACCTCCCTCCTTGCTTTGCTCGTTGGACTCACTCTTTCCTTTCTGATAGGAGCGCTGGCGTGGGTTATTAAAATCACAAAAGTCATTTCTTTCGAGTTCATCGAGGTGTTTCGCAAGGATTCGTTCTTGGCCCTGTACTTTTCTCTCTCTCTTCATCAATGATCTTCCGGCTTCTCTGCCTTCTTCCATCAGCTGCTCTTTTTATGCTGACGATCTGGCCATTTGCTCTTCCTCTCCATCAGTCCCCACTGCGGTGGAGGCCACACAAGGAGCTCTGTTTCGATTGGAGCGCTGGTCTGAGTACTGGTGTCTTCCTCTCAATCCGAGCAAATGCGAGGCCTCGTCCTTCTCGGTGGATCCCCAACAAGCTAATCTCCAGCCCCACCTCCTGTTGCTCAACTTCTGTCTCTGTTTCAGTTCTATTCCAACTTTTATTGGGTTCACCTTGAACCGCACTCTTTCCTATTCTAAGCATGTATCTTCACTGAAGGCCAAGTTCTTTTCCCTCGTCTCAAGCAATGTTCCTGTAATTTTTCAGTCTTTGTGCGCAATTTTTTGGTCTTGTGCAAAATATGATGAATAGCAATTAATTGTGTGCACTGTGCACCCAAGAATGAACATCATACAAGAAAACAACTTGCTTTGTTTTTTTTTAACTGTTTCAACCAGAGTATGATCCATTCGTCGTTAATTGACAGAAAGGATCATGTCTGTAAAATAATTATTGTCCACGATAACATTTCTGCCTCTTCTGCGGAGGAGAGTTGAAAATAACTTAATAACAATATTTTGAGTGAGACCGTGGTGTGGAGCATTAATGCTTTCTTTGCCAAGTTAGGGTTTGGCTTTCAGTGAGTAGAATAAAGTTAAATAACGAATCCAAAATATCTTCATGCCGTATTTGTCAGGTTTGCTTCGGTCGCACTGCAAGAAAAGAGAGCAACTCCGAAAGGGCACAAGCTGCTCATCCGCGGCGAGGCATTCGTTTGGAGTGCAGTAACGCAAAAAAAGTTTGTTCCTTTCATCAATAACCTCCCTCATGAGAGCAAATTTATCTGTAGATCTTCGAGCAGTTCGACTGCTTTTATTATGAAATCTCATGAATCTTGATAAAGCGTTGAATCTTTAGTCAGACTAGCTGCCCTAAAATAGGGGGTACATATTTTTCTTCCCGTAGTTTTTTTTAAACTAAGATGATGCTGTTTCAAATGACCTGCAGCCATAGTTAGACCAATGCATAATAAAATTTTTGTTACTTTTTTGGGCACCACACAGTTTCTGATCGTTTTGCTTATGAACTTTTTTGCTTCAGCGTTAGTATGTATTTGGCCTACTACAAAATCATCCACTTTATCTTTTAAATACGGGTGTAAAGCTGGTAACACTTGAATAAATACACCTGGTAAGTTTTTTGACTCTGCACGAGAACGCACGATATAATGTTCCGGTATTCTATGCTTTTGAGGGACTACAGGCTGACAAATAGTGCTATTTATAGCAGCATATTTCTTTGGTTAATTCCGCTGCTCTATCTGTTTCCTCCTGTTTTTGCAGTTCAGCTTTTTTCATCTGCATCTAATTTTTCTTCTATTTTGGAAACGAAATCTTTTTCAACCAATTTTTCTTCTGAGTCTGTCTCATCTAAGAATATATATTCTTCATCAAGAGATCCTGCATGAGCTTCATCATCACTATCACTTTCATTTTCATTTTGGTGATGGAACTCATTTTGTATCATTAAAAATATATTTTTAACATTTTCAGCCATTTTTGTCAAAAAGATTTGTAAATATATCGATATGATAAAGAAAATACGGTAATTAAGGATTTATGAAAAAACAAAGGAAGGCAAAAATTGAATGAGTCTGAAAATCACAAGCGACGATAGGAAATTGCAAACCTTGCACCTAATTGGTAACGCAGCATACGAGCGAAAAAGGGCATCAACAATTATTAAACTAAAGCTGAATATATGAGGAAACAATAATGAGTATACGACCCAACCAATTTTGACGAGACTATCCCTGGACGCGTTTCGTCCTTTTGAACTCATCACCAGAGTCCGTACCGTCACAAGCAAAAGTAACCCACCCATTAACGTTGTCCTTTAAACGAGCAATGCACACGCAGAAGTATAATACTAAGACTTCAACCAACGACATCTTGCGTTGCTTAACAGGGCACGTTGACGAATTGGTTGGTTGTAACTTCATATCCACTGGGAGATCAGTTTGCGCAGCTTAGAAAACGACTGATCTCCCAGTGGATATGAAGTTACAACCAACCAATTCGTCAACGTGCCCTGTTAAGCAACGCAAGATGTCGTTGGTTGAAATCTTAGTATTATACTTCTGCGTGTGCATTGCTCGTTTAAAGGACAACGTTAATGGGTGGGTTACTTTTGCTTGTGACGGTACGGACTCTGGTGATGAGTTCAAAAGGACGAAACGCGTCCAGGGATAGTCTCGTCAAAATTGGTTGGGTCGTATACTCATTATTGTTTCCTCATATATTCAGCTTTAGTTTAATAATTGTTGATGCCCTTTTTCGCTCGTATGCTGCGTTACCACTTAGGTGCAAGGTTTGCAAAAATTAAACAATGTAAGCCGCAACATAATTAAATATGGGGTCAATTTTGATAAATCCTTGATTATCGTTTGTTGTGTATGTTATGAAAAAAAAATAAATGAAAATGATCACGAGTACCATACCTGTTTCTTGAAGGGAATAGGTTACCATTTCAATTTGTAATGCAACACCATAATGGTAGAATTCAAGAAGGTACAAATCGAACATCCAAGAACATCAAAAGTTGATACAGATTTTTTCTCTTGGAGCCGAAATTGATCAATATCGGTATGAAGGTTAATGAATCAGTGGTACGTCATCGACAACCCGCTCATCGAGGTTTTGCTGACTTCGATCTTGCTGGGTTGGCTTGAGATGGCTGCTGGGACCGTTAAAGATTTTTCCGTTCTTGAAGGATAAAAACGTAAATGATAAAAAATTGTGTACGCTCTTGTTCACTACGCAGCTAGTTTTGCTCTTTTCCTCTTCGCTTGCTAACTTTCTAAACTGCTTTTGTCCCAGAAAGTTGGAAGCTGTTTCCATCAACTACTTAAAAAGTTGCTTTATTTGTATTCAGCCTATAGGCGTGCGTGGCTATTTATGTGAGTTCCTCCAGGTCTCCTGCTCTTCAAAATTTATCTCTGCTCCCCTTTGACTTCCAAAATTTTACGCACTTTCCTCCATTTACTTCTCGTCTGCATTCATTGGCACAGGTAAAGTCGCCAAACCAATTTTAAAGCGCCTTTGCAACCTTCAAAGAAAATCCAAACGGCGATTCTATTAAATAAGGGAGACGGCATAGCTTCAACAGTACATTACACTGATCTCTGGACAAATGCAGCACAGCACCAAATGTAAACCTCAAATGAAATAGTGTGTTTATACTAACTTTCATTCATGACCTGCCGACACGACCAGCACAAGCTAACACGTTGAAGGCAATATAAGTGCATAACCTACAACAAAATAATATTGTATCAATTCACACAAGCTGGATCGGTTTAGCCGATCTAGCGAAATAAATTAGGTCTAAGATGCACTATAGCACTAGGCCTAGTTGGCCGCTATCTGTAAGAACGATAGTGACAATAATACAACATTGCCTGTAGGGCGCACTCTATAGGCCAACTAAAGAACGGTTTGAGGTACAAACGTAAAAATTAAGGCACAACAGTAAACGAACTAAGACTAATATCGATATAGGCTTACAACTGTAAGCTGGCCTGCAAAACATTGTACACAATTAAAAGAGGAAACTTAGTATCGCCAATAGACGATAGCTATGTAGTTTTGGAAGTGTCATCAGTAAATTCCCGCGGAACGTCGCTATGACTCAGCGTTACAGCGAGAACTCAATGAAAACTGTGTAGCAACCTTAACTACTACAAACCACAAACAGAAAGTCACCAACAACAATCTTGAGTTATAAACCGAACGGAATCTAGGAAAGTAGCTATCATGATAGAAGTGATGGCGACGCGATGGCGTAGTGGTTAGAGCGTCCGCTTCGCAGTCGGTAGACCTGGGGTTCATTCCCCTTGTCGAGTTATACCAAAAGACTTTAAAAAATGGTATCCATAGCTTCCCTGCTTGGCGCTCGGCATTTATGGGAGGTTGTGGAGAACAAACCGGCAAGTTCGCTTGTTGTGTCCTTGGGCAAGGCACTTAACGGGACGCCCCCGCCTTTATGTGGAAGACAGGTGGCCCATAAACCTCGAAAAAGGCAACTCCCAAGCGAGTGCGGACTTCCCGTCCAAAGTATAGCGATACAACTCGCTTTCTCGTGAATGGAGGATAAAAATGGCAAATAAAACAAAACAAACCAACAAAGTGACTTGTCGCCATATGGAGTGCACTCATTTTATCTTGGATTACAGTCGGATGCCTGCCGTTTTGCTTCAATGGTGACCCCGACGTGATGAAGCTACATCTTCTTCGATGTAATTGAAAGGCAGCGTCTTCAGTCAAGCAGCACAAGCCATCGTCGAGTCGCCGTGCCATAACGTCAAGACCTCCTTCCAATTGTAGTCTTGGCGGGAATCTCACTTACTTCGGCCCGCAAACCTCACTTTCTCAACGTTGGCGGGGAAGGCATGTTGCGACCTCAGCAACTTCCTCCGTTCTTACACACGTCTCCGCTAGCTGCGCGTGCTTGGAGGGGGGAGTTGTGTAGCAACCTCAACTACTACAAACCACAAACAGAAAGTCACCAACAACAATCTTGAGTTATAAACCTAACGGAATCTACGAAAGTAGCTATCATGATAGAAGTGATTTGTCGCCATATGGAGTGCACTCATTTTATCTTGGATTACAGTCGGATGCCTGCCGTTTCGCTACACCGTCATGAAGAATTGCGAAACAAAGAAAACATATATTGGTGGCAAAGAATAACGGGTATAACTGTGCAAAATGAAGTAATTATTACAAGGGGCTTCGCTTACATAAGAAAATAACGACACATTTCTTACCGTAACAACTTTCCTGGCTTCGATGTGGACCTTCTTCACACTCCAATGCCGATGCGATGGCGTAGTGGTTAGAGCGTCCGCTTCGCAGTCGGTAGACCTGGGGTTCATTCCCCTTGTCGAGTCATACTAAAAGACTTTAAAAAATGGTATCCATAGCTTCCCTGCTTGGCGCTCGGCATTTATGGGAGGTTGTGGAGAACAAACCGGCAAGTTCGCTTGTTGTGTCCTTGGGCAAGGCACTTAACGGGATGCCCCCGCCTTTATGTGGAAGACAGGTGGCCCATAAACCTCGAAAAAGGCAACTCCCAAGCGAGTGCGAACTTCCCGTCCAAAGTATAGCGATACAACTCGCTTTCTCGTGAATGGAGGATAAAAATGGCAAATAAAACAAAAACAAATCCTAGTTTTGTTTTTTCGTCTCTTTTTTCCAATCTGGAAAACTTCTTCCATAATTCCTTCTTCCACCAGACGAAAAACTACTTGACTCTCCAATTTAGGTAGCATTCTCGCCTCCTGCATCTCGAAAAAAGTCTGAATGCATTACACATTTTACTGTAATCTTTTTTTGGCGTCCCATTCCATTCTTTCTCTACACAGGATGATCAAGTTCTGCCTGGTTCGACCTACTCTTCATCAAATTCTTTTTCTCTTTCGGTCCCCGCCGGATGGCTTTCTCAAACCCAGGCCGCGCTCTCAAACAATTATCGTTGCTATCAATTTTTTAAAGCATTTGACTATGATTGGCATCCAGATCGTTTTCAAAAGCTTATTTTGTCAGACTTTTCTTCTTGCTATAAATCTTGCTGCTTCTCTTCCTGCCTCTGATATCTTATCTTCTTATGCTGACAACTTGGCCATTTTGGTTTTATTCCAGCCAATATGTGCTAGATGCTGCGGAGTCAAATCAAAGAAGCCTACTTATACTGGAGCGCTAGTCTGATCACTGGTGTCTTCCTTTCAATTCCGATCAATGTAAAATCTCCTATTTGTAGTGAAGTTCACTAAACTAATTTTCAACCCCGTTTTTCCCCGCTCTACTGCCCTCTTTGCTTAAAACTCATTTTCATATTTCTTAAAGTCACTTTCGACCATATTTTTTCCTTTTTTACATACATGTTTTTGCTGAAAGTCAATAACCTGCTCAATGGCGTAGTGGTTAGAGCGTCCGCTTTCCAGTCGGTAGACCTTGGATTCAATCCCCTTATCGAGTCATACTAAAAGACTTTAAAAATGGTATCCACAGCTTCCCTGCTTGGCGCTCGGTATTTAGTGGAGGTTGAGGAGAACAAGCCGGCAAGTTTGCGTGGTGTGTCCTTGGGCAAGGTACTTAACGGAATGCTCCCGCCTTTATGTAAAAGAGAGGTAGTCTAGACACCTCGGAAATGGCAACTCCCAAGCGAGTGCGGACGTCCAGTCCAAAACATAGCAATACAACTCGCTTTCTGGTGAATGGAGGATAAATATGGCAAATAAAAAAGAAAAAATTTCTCTCGTCCTAGTTTTTACGCTGCATTTCTACCCGAGTTCCTATATATTTCTTTTATAGCTTTGTGGTATAATAAAGCTTTGATTCGATGTCAGTGGCAGCCAAGTATTTTGTTGTTGAGGCGACGTAATGGCGTGACTTCCATCATTTAAACAATTGTGTGATTGCAGCTTTACTGAGACTTGATGATTTAATGCCCAATATCTTTTCTAACAGCTGCAGATTCTCACCATTCAAGCTTTTCAGGAAACAGAAACGGAACCGAAGAGAAAAAAAAGTTTAAACAGAGAAATTCCGGTGCGGATCAGCTTTGAGTGTTGGGATTAGCGTTAACAGATTAAGGTTAGGCTAACAGCAGCTCCTGTAATTCGTATTATAACGTAATAAAGACACTGGCTTGGATGGGAATTAAAGCATATATCGCATCCGTGCACAATATATAAGCCTAAAATTATCAGCATCAGTTGACAGGACCGATGGCGAATTCATGTGACCGTCGGTTCAATACCTGAGTCCACCTGAAGAGTTCTAATAGGAACGAAACCGGTTGTGGAGGTGGTATTTTATTCAACTGATTGCAGTAGGCCAATATGCCTTAATATCAATTAATTAGGTTAAGATTAGGTTAGAGTTACAATTGATTCTGTTGATTAGAGTTGGGAGTTATGGTTGTTGGGAGTAAGACTAGGATTTGGTGTTGGAGTTGAAATTACAATAAGGATTTGAGGTAGTCCTTGGAATATCCGTGGAATTTCTATTCACATTGAACCTACTGATGGACAGTCTTAAGTTTTCCAACCTTTCTAAAATCGCTTTTATTTATGCTAGGGAACTAACTACAATTGATGACTGCAACCTGGACTACATGCATGTAATATAAGAAGCTGGCTATTGGGCTACGAAGATAATTTATAAATGATCTACCAGCAGTAAAGATTTAATAATTATGGGGCTTTTGAAGCGAATTTGGCATTACATGTTTGGTCCTGATGTGAGTCGTCTTCACATATCAACTAGAAGTCGTTTACCGGTAGGTTGAGTGGTGGTGTTATTCTTTGGTCACATGAAAACTACTGTTATTATAAGGCAGTGGCTATTTTGCCGTTGACGGCAATTTGCCCTTGGAATCTATTTTGCCGTGATCATTCACGTGTGTTTATATAGCCAAATTTGCTATTATCGCACCAGTGACTCTGTGGTGTAGTGGATAGAGCGCTGGTCTTGAGATACCAAGGTATCGGGTTCAAATCTCAGCTGGCCAGGGCTTTAAAAGAAGGCAGTGGCTATTTTGCCGTCGACGGCAATTTGCCCTTGGAATCTATTTTGCCGTGATCATTCACGTGTGTTTATATAGCCAAATTTGCTATTATTGCACCAGTGACTCTGTGGTGTAGTGGATAGAGCGCTGGTCTTGAGATACCAAGGTATCGGGTTCAAATCTCAGCTGGCCAGGGCTTTAAAAGAAGGCAGTGGCTATTTTGCCGTCGACGGCAATTTGCCCTTGGAATCTATTTTGCCGTGATCATTCACGTGTGTTTATATAGCCAAATTTGCTATTATTGCACCAGTGACTCTGTGGTGTAGTGGATAGAGCGCTGGTCTTGAGATACCAAGGTATCGGGTTCAAATCTCAGCTGGCCAGGGCTTTAAAAGAAGGCAGTGGCTATTTTGCCATCGACGGCAATTTGCCCTTGGAATCTATTTTGCTGTGATCATTCGTGTGTGTTTATATAGCCAAATTTGCTATTATTGCACCAGTGACACTGTGGTGTAGTGGATAGAGTGCTGGTCTTGAGATACCAATGGTATCGAGTTTGAATCTCAGCTGGCCAGGGCTTTAAAAGAAAGGCAGTGTACACTGGAGAGGCAGGCGCGGTATGTAAATGTACGGGGCAGTGTACACTGCAAGGGAGTATACAGAGTGGGGGATAGAGACCTGGGGGTGCAAAATTTTTTAAATTGGTTTTTAAAATTGACCAATCAGAGACGACCAAAAGTCACATGTTTAGTATGTCATTAAGATTGACCAATCACAAACAACTCACGGCAAAATAGTCTCTGAGGGTAAATTGCCATCGACGGCAAAATAGCCACTGCCTTATTATAACTGTTTGGATACATATGATAAATATACTCCCTTGATAAACTCTTAAGCTCCCTTAATAAACTCCCTTGACAAATAAACTCCCTGAACTAAACTAAACTAAAAGACAACCGGCATTGAGACTTTTCTGGAGTTGGAAATACTACCCTGGGTTAGCATTCACTGCAATTATGCAGAAAATTGTCATAAAGCTTTTTTTGACAGAAGCACATCACTGTTTAAAATCATCTTGGCAGTTTATGGTGGGAGAGAGCCTGCACATTTGGTGCATTTTAGTTAATGGTATTCAGAAATTTGTTTGTTACTTTATCTATCACTATCAAATTTTTACCCATCAACATTTATTTTATATAGCAGCTTTGAGAAGCAATAGTTAAATTTTGTGATCAAGCATATAGTCAGTTTATGCATTTAAAAATTTCTGAAAAATTGTGCCAACCCATTTAAGTATAAAGTGAAATTGATACACTGTAGTTAATAGTTGGAGCATCAACTAAATTTCCTTGTGTTTGCTGTTTATAGAGGTAAAAATTTGTAAGATTGCCAAAGTCTCTACTTGACAATGTGTTCTAAATAATTAAAAAAATGTTTTTGTTTTAGTATTCTAAATAATCCAAAAAATGTTTTCATTTACATATCTGCTTGACCAAGCATTTACTTTTCTTTTGACTGTGCAATATCTATTCACCCTAAAGCTTCTTAAATTTGCCCTTAAAAAAATCTAGTAAAGAAGAATGAGTTTCTCCATGTCATTGATTATTCTGATAAGAATGCTTTTTTTGTGCTGATGAGCCCACTTGCTTCCCATTTTGGCACTGTTCCTCTTTCAGGTTTTTTGTACCATGGTGCAGCAAGTTTTAGCAACTTTGAAAATAGCTTCAAGAGCAAAGTTAAACTAATCCATAACTTTATAATAAGGTTATACAAAAAAAAATTAATGTTTGGTAGGTTGGACCAAGGGTGGGCAAACTGTGGCCTGGGACAAATTTTTGTGTGGCCCACAAAAGTCTCAAGCAAATAATTGAAAAAAAATTAATCAATGTAGAAGAACGTGATTGGGTGCATTTTTCTCATTGATAGACTTTGAAAATGAAATGTGCTTGCATTTTCAATTGAATAAAACTACTTTGATTCATTTGTCTAATAATTGTTAGTTTTTAATGTTGTACCAAATTAAAAATGCAAATCAAATCAATAGTATATCAATGCATTCGTTAAAAAGTGTGGCCCTCAGCTAGCTTCCGTGACTGTGATGCAGCCTGCAAGCCGAAACAATTGCCCACCCCTGGGTTAGATGATATTGATTTCCCAAAGACATGCCTCAGGAATTCTAAGAGACAGATTGTGGCATTAGATGTAAATTATGAACCATTGTTGATCAGCTTTTATATTTTCTAACCAGTTTCGTGGCATCTGTAACTTTTCTAAGGTCAAGTTTTGTTAAATTTCTGATTGTTTCTTAACTTGAGTTGGCTTGCACACTGCTCCAACTGATGTGTTTTTCAATGCACCAACTAGTCAGCACTGCCTCATAAATGCAAATTAGCAGCTGGTTTTGCTGTGGATAAAAATAATTTCTTGATTTATTTACACAATCTACTCTAGGTTCTATTTTAATTATAGACTTATCTTGTTTGTACTGAAAAATCTGAAGCAACTGTAAATAAATAAATATCTCACATGATAAAAAATTACTTTATGTCTGCAAGAACTAATTTGTAATTGTTGTTCTCTTGGTTGAGCCACAGTCACTGTCTTTTTCAATATTAGTAACACTAACATTGGATATTAATGAGCAAAAATGTTTATAGCTGTTAAGTTTCTGCAACATAATAAATAGGATGGGGTCTGAGGGTAGTAGAATGATAAACTCTTGGCCCCAGAAGCTAAAGCAAAAGAAACCTGGCAAGTCCACAGATGATAGATGGGGCCATCTGTGCCCATAGTATTGCATCTAAACTTTGAGGGCCAAAATACGAGGAAGATCTGCGTAGTAAGCCAACTGGTCACCAGAAATAAGAAGGCTCTTGTCATTCTCCTGCAGGAGACACACTGTACTAATGCATACCAGCTAGTAATACCGCATTTTACAGTGGCTGGTATGGTCTTCAGCAAGAAGCATAGCCTGGCTGTGTTTATTTACGAGAAGCTAAGCTGGGCACTTACTGGTTGATGTTTAGATGGATCAGAAGTTGAGTGGTTGTGCATAGACATTGATGGTTGCAAGATCGTCAACATCTACAAACCTCCAACCTTGCAACTAATATTAACAGCCATTTCAGTGTTCCAACACCCCTGTCTATGCTGGTGTCTTTAATTGCTAGCACATGGACTGGGGTTATTATTCTACCAGTGGAGATGGAGAATGCTTGATTGACTGGGTAGCCAAGGGCAACTTCACTCTTTTATGCAATCCTAACGATGCCTATAGCTTAGGATTGTATTTAAAGTGTGAAACTGGTCATCTGAACACTGAAACTAATCCAGATCTGGCTTTGATGAGTGCTGGCAAAGACAGGTTAAAACTGGATAGACATACTTTAGAGATGTTCTTTGGGTCCCAAGGTTTACCTTCGCTGATCGTGACCTCAAAAAATCTGGCCCCATCTCAAGTGAGCCATATAAATGTTGGAATTTCTGTAAGGGCAACAGGAATCTGTACAGCCTTATCACAAACAAGCTTTTTCAAGAACTACCACCCCTGACTATTGCTGTGTTGATAAGGCATACCAGGACTTTTGCAGTACCATCTCTGCAGCACAAAAATATCAATACCATGCGGTTGCAGGAGTAGCTACAGACCATGCTGGGATGAGGAGTCTGAATACTTATACCCAGTTTTTCTTCAGCCAGGAAAGGGGGAGACAACTAGCACAGCTGCATCCAGCTTGACAAAAAATGAAAAGATTGTTGGTCAGAGGCTGTCAATTCTATTGACTTCACCCACTCCAGTCGGTTGGCATGGAATACAATCAACTACTTGACAGCAGAACAAGATACCAACATTGCTCTTGCCCCATTTCTACCAATTCAACTGCTCTGCTGTTGATGCAGAATGGGGTTTATAAGATGAAAGATTGCAAGTCAGCCAGACTCGTGATGCAGGAAGTGTCTGAACTCTGGAAGATTCCACCACCTGACAATTGTATCTCTAAAGATTTTTCCCAGAGGAATTTTCCAGTGTCTTCCAGTAGGAAGAGTCTGAAAAACTTCGGGACCTGATTCTGTATGCCCAGAGCTAATACTTCATGCTGATGCTGCCCTGAAGTCCTGGTTAAACAAGTTTCTATCTTGCTACATGCGCTTGCTAAAGCTTACTAAAATCTGGAGAAGAGCATTAGTGGTTGCAGTCCTGAAGCTTAGCCAAGAGTAGACCCAAAGGGTTATAGACCAATCTCTATATAACTGATTTGACACAGGCATAGATAAGTCTTTCCGAGATCTTACACAATATACACAGCAAAGGGTTATATACCAATCTCTGCTATGTATATTGTGTAAGATCTCGGAGAGACTTATCTATGCTTGTGTCAAACCAGTTATAGATTCATTGCTACCTTGAGAGCGAGCTGGGTTTTGATGTGGAAAGCTGACCTTAGACCAAGTCCCCTCCTAACTCACGAAATTGAAGATAGCTCTATGGCTAAAAAGAAGGCTGGTGCTGTCTTTGTTAACCTCACAGCAGCCTATGATACTGCATGGCAATGTGGCCTCACCTGCAAGCTTCTGCATCTGCTGGACAGGCAGGTAGTCTCAATGATCATGGAGCTTGTCCGCAACTGCAGTTTTACCCTCACCACCGATTCTAGAAAGCAAAGCAGGTTACAATGTCTTAAGAATGGTATCCCACAGGGATCAGTCCTGGCTTCCCTCTTGTTTAATATCTACACACATGACCTGCCTGCAATACCTGCCAAAAAATGTGCATATTCTGATGATCTGGCGATCTTGCTTTCTGCAAGCAACTGGCAAGCATAAGAAGAGACTCTTACTTTGGACATAACAACTTTATCTTCTTTTCTCCAGAAATGGAAGCTCAAGCTCAAGCTCAGTACATCCAAAACAATGTCAGCAGCCTTTTGTTTTTGCAACAGGGAAGCATGGCGTGAGCTTAGAATCTCTATCGAAGTGCAGCCCCTACCTTTTTATGCTGAACCAATCTATCTGCATAAAGCTAGATAAGGCACTCATGTTTTGTTCACATTTGGAGTCACTGCGCAAGAAGTTATCAACTCGTTTTGACGGCTTTGGAGGTGACTAGCAGGCCCGTGATGAGGTGCAAGTGCCATAGTGTTGTGCACAGCCACCCTTGCCTTGATCTACTCTACTGTTGAGTACTGCGCATCTGTGTGTTGTCGCAGTGCTCATATTCACCTTATTGACAAGCCAATTAATGATGCCTTGTACTATTTAAATGCCTGTGTCCAACCTTAATGGACAATTTTTTTGTTTTACCAGGGATTCAACCAACTGAGGTTTGCCGCCAAAAAGCTAAACTGTCTCTAGCTTGCTATGCCCAGGAGCCAGAAACATCTGTTCCATGAAAGGCTTGTGTCCCCATCTTTTTTGGGCCTCTGCTGAACGATTTCACTCAATCAGGCACCAGTGTAGCACAATGGGTAGATCACAAATGGAACATGAGGTGGTGGGGTAACACACTCTGACTCCTTTTGTTTTTTGCAGATATCAGCTCAGTATTATCGGGAATGCTTTTTCCCAGGCCTGCTTGGGTCAGGCTTAATCGCTTTTGAACTGGCATTAGCCCATTCTGTTCAACAATGCACAAATAGGGTATGGCATCTATTGCGGCTTGTGAGTGTGGTGCTAAGAAGCAAACAGCCAAGTGCGTGATCACATTTTGCCCCATCTGTCACCATTTATATGGAGCTTGCGTTCTTTCAGCTGTTGACAAGAGCTTGGTGCCTTGACTGACAGACACATGTCCGGTCATTTAGTGGACTGCTGTCAGAATATTTTTTCCTAACAAAGAAGACTGAAATGTCTATGCTATCTAGCTGCATCTTGAAAGCAAAGTCTAAATTTTAGATAGGACTCACAGGCAATCCAAGTATCACCCACTTGCGAAAATATTAAGCTGTGGCTTGAATATTAAATATCTACAGTTGACCTAATTCCTACCAGATTATTTTTGTCTGGTGGCTACAATATGTTATTTTAGAGTGCTCTTAATAGTAATTGATGCTTGGTTGCTATACAAAATTAAAAGGAATGTTTGATGTGATGAGATTTGACCTCAGCTTTAATCTCTGAAGCATTCAAAAGCTACTCACTGCTTATGGCTTTTGTTTTAACTGATGGTGTATAATTTTACTGAAGTATACTCGACCCTCGTTTTTCCGAACTAGATTGTGCAGGAACCTGTCCAGATAATGAAAAAGTCCAGATAACAAAAATGCATTTATGTAATGCAAATAAAATGAAATAACCGTCCTTAACAAAATGTACAATTCATTGCACTATTTACAGGAAAGAGAAAACTTGTTATTCTTGGTCCGTGGCTTCAGTATCTGAAGTAAATTGATACCTGATACCTGACAAAACATGGGGTTTACAAGCGTCGGTAGCCACCTATCTGGCATTTCTGGCAGTACGTGAGGTGCACATTGTTTGAATTCATTTCTTGGTCATCCGGACTTACTCTCCAGATTAACGAGGTCTGGAAAAACGAGGGTTGAGAGTACATGCAATAGACTTACCTTGATAGCTCTAGCATAATAAATTAACCCATTTGTTAAATCCAATATTGGTCCTGCACCGCAAACTTGTAACTAAGAAACAATTTAACCTCCTATTATCAAACAATCAATTTTATGTGATCAAGCAAAATAACCATCGTTTCATACTGTACTTTTTCAACACAACATCTCTCTTAAAAACTGTTTTATCATTACAAAAGCTGTTTATTCGGTGCACCAGTTATGCTTTACCATAGTATAGGTTTTTTCTTGTACTGTGTAGATGGCGATTTTAAAGAGATTTGTGTATTTCTGAAACAGATGTATATTTGCTGTGGCAGTTCTTGTATCACGCATTCTTGGATTTAAGATCTCTCAACAGCCTTCCAAGCCATTAATTTGACACTACAGTTATTCTATCTCGTTAATAAATCCAAAATTGCCCTAGGTCAAGGGGGATTTATTAAGTAGAGACTACTGTATTACAAACATTGACCTTATCCAAATAATCTAAGCTAACTTTAAGTCAATACCAAATTGGGGCTAATTATGCCACGCCTCAAAGCTAAGCCACATTGAATTAAATTTGAAAAACAAATCGTACGCCATTTGAAAGTTGAATATTTTAAAATCTGCTTGACCAAATTTCAAAAGTTGGCATTTTTTAGTTTAAGCAAGTTCCTTTTACTCATTGAATTAAAATTCAGCAATGTGCTGGCACTTTTATACTGTGCAGCATTAAATTACAATCTCTTTGAAATTGAGTGATTAAGATGTTGTAAGTCAAAAGCATTGCTAATTTTTCTTATTGATAAGCTCAATGTTGCAGACTGGCGAGTTGGGCTGCAATAAAAAGAAAATATGTCTAGGTGAAAATTTGGTGAGCATTGTTTACCTCAACAGATTGTATTGATACGGGTTGATTTTACCTCTTCAAAATCCTCAGTAATATTTCGAAGTAATTCCATTCTCTTATTAGGTTTTATCCTACTTACTCGCATCATGCTTCATATTTTTATGGACTATTATTTCTTTCTATTGTCCCGATTTTTGTTGTTGGTGGCACGATTCCGATCTGTTCGGATAAACTGATTGTGTGTACTGCACAGCCATAACTAATTTTTTTTTCAGGGTACTGGTGTTGATTACCAGGTGAACGACTTGGAAGGAGCAGCGCAGAAACTATTATCATTATTCTCTGCGTCGAAATTCATCATCACATACACTATGCCGTTGTGGGCTGTTTATTTATATAGAAAAGGTAATTACACCTGATTTACGTTGCTATAAGAAACTGGCCATAGTTTCTGTAAAAGGTTTATTTATTGGCCGTCTCAAGCTGAAGACAATGAAAATTTTTTGTATTTTGCAAAATAGCCAAGTTGCATATTGTTGTAGGCCTACTAAACAATCACCACATAATGCCACTGTAGACTGCTAGTTACCAAAACAACTTGTATTTGACTTTGTCTAATGTATGCTTTTGCACTGCTTGTAAAAATGTAAATATGAAGGCACATCTGCAGCCAATATTGCTTTTTTCACTAAACGTTTTCTACCATTCAGGTTATTACACTCTTGATCATTTTGTTGGTTTTGTTAAACTGTCTGGTTGGATATCTCTCATGTATGTTGGAATTCTTGTCGTAAGAGGCAAGTGTTATTTTGTGCTTTGGTTTCACGTAGCATTTCGTCTTCAATATTTATATTTTGTAGAATAGGCTATATGATCTTTATTTTTGCTGTATTTATTACCAGGCTTTTTGCATGCCTATACAAGGCGTGTGCATTTGTCCCGCGAATTTAACCTTTTGCTTGACTTTAACATTTAGGCTATGTTGGCTACCAGTTTTAATGCTTCGTCAATGTTGTGTAGTCTCAGGAAAGTTTCAAACCTGAAGTCCATAGACGATTGGGCATGTAAATGTTCGTATACTGTATTACTTTTACTGGAAATATCTTGTTAAAAAAGTGTCTAGTTGTTTATTGTTTTTAGTTCCTTGCTTTTCGATTATGGTATGTCGTATAATGGGCCATTCATCAAAATGAAAAAATTCAAAAACAAACAACATGAACTAGACTTGAACTATGCTAATTTGGCAAATCTTAATATAAATTGAATTCATGTTTATTTGTGATTACTTCAATAACTCGCGTAATAACTGCTAAGTTTATTGCAGGTATTGGACGAGCTGCTAATCCTGAATATTTTTTGTTTTTAAAAACTTATCACCAACACTTGGAAAATTCTGCGGATGCACATAGAGTGGTATTTCATATTTTTGATTTTTCTGTTTCAATGACATAGCTTTGTTGTATATTGACAAGATATAACAAAGTTGAGATGTTTACTGAAAGTAGAGTATTCATTCTCGAAGCTTTTCGTTTGACACTTTTCAAGAGATTCCGTCAGAAATAGAGTGAAAAGGTGAAGTGAGTCAGTTATGTAGAGCCACAATTGACGAAAAAGAAAAAAAGGGAAAAAAGCTACATCGTGATTGGTAAAAGAAGCGACCAATGAAAGGAGCGGAAACTAATGTGTAATTTTTAGACCATAAACGAATTCTTTTTATTTGCATAAATTTGGTTTGGACGTTTTGATGTACGTGGCTTCAAGGGTGGAAAGATATAAAGAAGTACGGCCAGGGGCAAGAATAGAAAATTTGTTATCATTATATTCACGTGCGCATGTAGGGTTTTGTAAAAGACGTTGTCCAATAGCAGAAAAGGGAGTTTCAGCTTTAAAGCTTCTGATTGGCTTGCAAGAGCGGGCCAATGTGCTTCTGTCCTGAGAAATGTGCTTTTGGAGAATGGTTTTGGGCACGTGCTGCTTAATCCTCTGTTGTAGCCTTTGAGAAGTACGACCCACGTACCGACTATCGCAGTGGCACAAAAATTGGTAAACAATGTTGCTTTGATGAAAAGCGGGTAGTACATCCTTTTTGGTTACAGGCGGAAGTTGTCTGGACAGTCTGGAAGACTCTTTGTTTCAGGAGCATATTTCTCAGGACCGAAGCACATTGGCCCGCTCTTGCAAGCCAATCAGAAGCTTTAAAGCTGAAACTCCTTTTTCTGCTATTGGACAACGTCTTTTACAAAACCCTACATGCGCACGTGAATATAATGATAACAAATTTTCTATTCTTGCCCCTGGCCGTACTTCTTTATATCTTTCCACCCTTGAAGCCACGTACATCAAAACGTCCAAACCAAATTTATGCAAATAAAAAGAATTCGTTTATGGTCTAAAAATTACACATTAGTTTCCGCTCCTTTCATTGGTCGCTTCTTTTACCAATCACGATGTAGCTTTTTTCCCTTTTTTTCTTTTTCGTCAATTGTGTCTCTACATAACTGACTCACTTCACCTTTTCACTCTATTTCTGACGGAATCTCTTAAAAAGTGTCAAACGAAAAGCTTCGAGAATGAATACTCTACTTTCTGCAATTTTCAAATTCTGTACCACAAATCAACTCTTTAGATGTTTAGTGCTAAATTATCTCCTGGGAGGGTACGCTTTATCCCCGCTTATGTTTAAATTCTATCCATCGTAAAATGCTGAAATAACTTGTTTTGGTGGCATTCAATAGATCGCATAGTCGGACCATGCCGATCGTTGGTATTTAAAAATTGTTTTTAATTCAACCTAAAATGATGCTATGTTTGTGTATGGCTATGCTGTTGTTGGTAACCAGTATTGATTTTGCGGTAGAGACTATTTAGTTTAAGAAAAAAACATTGACCAAAAATAACTTAATAAAAAATTTATAAATATATGTTGAATTAGAATTATATGTTAGTATACTATATATCTTTACAATGGCTATACAAATTACAATAAACCTATACTATTGGTATCGCTGAGCCCATTGTGTTTTTGGATTCATATCAGCAACTTTTGTTTAGAAAAGATTAAGAGATTATGATTATGACTTTGATCATTGGCCGGTAGACTTCAGTTGGAAGGATGCAGGAGAACGTGATTCTAAATGGAAATCCAAATCCTCTTGGAAAAGAATATCTTCTCAGTATTACAACCCGATTTCTGCGCTCTTTGTTGGAGTGCCCAAAGACATACTTGCTTATCTTGTATCTCATACAGTTGGTATCAGCCTGATGTACCCTGGCTCAACCAGACCTTTTCGCGCAGTAATGGGCAAGTACCATTATTACCGGTATTTAATATAGATTATAACTTAAATCGGAACGTATCTGGGTTAGGCCGTCACTTTATGTTGGTAATAATCACGTGAATGTGTGTTCAAACGTCACTAGGGTTCCACTTCTTTTTTTAACTAGAATAATTGACGATAATTTCCAACCTTGGTTGCATTGCTTGTGGTTGAAATAAGCTTTGCTGCCGGTATTGGCAACTCAGAAGCTGGTCTTAACACAGAAACTGTTCTTTTGATCAACCAAAAGGTTTCTCGTTACTGGAATGTAGAAATATGCAACTTTTTAACTCGACCTGATAGAGCTTTGCTGCTACAAATGGTCAATTGATGATAAAGAATATCAAAGTATTTAGAAAAAAGCTTCATTTATAGCTAATCAGTAGTTTGTACAGTTCCCGTGTAGTTTTCTAATTCTTGTGCAGATGTTATGCATTTATTTTATTTTTATCTAGGTCCAATTTTGGACAAAGCGAGAGGAAAGCTTGTGGAAGAGGTTTGTGGACTAATTTTGTAATAGTTTATTTTGCGTTATGATCGCGTTTTATTGTTGAATTTAATTTGTGGTCAGTTGTTTAATATTAATTGTATTTTGAAGCTTGATGAAAATATTGTCAGCAACATCATATTTTTCAATCTGATTTCAGACAATTACAATTTTCTGCTATTAACAATTGTAGTTGCAATTATTCTAATCTCTTGCTCATGCTTGTTTGTAAATTGTAATTCAAATTTTGTACTTTTACTATTCAGGTGAACTGCATAATGACCGATAGATATGCGGATGGATAGATATATCATATATATTCGAGTATAAGCCGCATTTTTTTGTGCTAAAGATTTACCCAAAAAGTCAGGGCGACTCATGCACGAGCGACATATACAGAGTTTTGTATCGTTTCATCAGGTCAAATATGGGGGTGCGACTTATACTCGAATTTTTACGATAAGTTTGTTTGCTACACCTTCTCACTCCGCATATGCAGGACAGCGACAGTGGTGCTAAGCATAAAACTATTGTCCATACCTACTTCAGAGTTTTAATTTCAATATTTCGCTTGGATTGCTTGCTAATACTTGTAAATTTACTGCTGTAAGAATCTGCAAACCAGAGAAAATTATCGATTTTACCAATAGTGCTCCTGAGCAGTATTCGTGAGGTTTAAACACATGATAATTAAATCATTGTCGGCACGAAACAGTTTTCTGACGCGCTTGACCATGCTGTCAACTTCTATATCTAATTTGGGAAATTCACTGCTTTAGTTTCAGGGTTACCAGTTTGTGCTTTGTAAGATTTGTGCTTACATTCAAAAACAACATCGTAGAAGATGTCAGTAAGCGTACTTTTAAAAAACCGCCACAAAATTCGATTTATAAAGTTGAATTCAAAACAAGTTTTTCAACTGGAGAAAGGGCAAAAACATCGTTTTTTTAGAAGTTTGTTACCATTGCACAACAGTGTGCTTGTTTTTTGACCTGACCAGGTAGTAACTCTGCTTTTTGTATTAATTAATGTTTTCTAGAATTTCGGTTTACGAGCGAAGTTGCTTGCAAGAGATGGCAATGCGATTGACACAATGTTCGTAGATAGAAGACCAAGGTAGTGTGGTAATATTTTAAATGTGATAATTTAGCCTTCTAAATATTTGCCCGAAAAATTTTATCGTAAATGCCCCAGAAAAGCTGATAGTAGTTGGAGCCACCATTGCACTTAAATTACTTTTAAACAATTTACGGAAAGATTTCAAATAATTCAGCTTTAGAAAGCCTTCTTACCTCTGATTATTATGCATCATTAACTCTGATTAGGGTTGTTTTCATGAGTTGGTTACTAAAAATTGTTGGTGTGCTTTTGTCGTTCATTGACATTATGAAAGTGTTGGTGTACAGGTGATTGAAAGACGCAATACTGTCGTGAAACAGTTTTACCCATT
The DNA here is from genome assembly GCA_963675345.1 of Trididemnum clinides. Lineage (NCBI taxonomy): Eukaryota > Metazoa > Chordata > Ascidiacea > Aplousobranchia > Didemnidae > Trididemnum > Trididemnum clinides. The sequence goes on from OY776286.1 coordinate 37,822,943, forward strand.
TCAAATAGGTTTTGAATTGCCTGATGCATAGCCTCGGCTGTATTGTTGCTCTCCTCCTTATTTTTGTCTCTATTGTGGTGAGCACGAAGCAGTTTAGAATCGTATTAGAAATTTGTTTGCTGATATGTGTTTGGAGTAGTTTAAAGCAAAAAAAATGATTTTACCTTGTTCTTGTAAAGCAAGTTTTTACACGATGAAGAAAGTTATTCTCTTGTTTTCTTTTTTAATGTAGTCCTAGTTCTGTTGCGGTTATTTTTAAGGAAGGTCTCTATTGCAGAAGTCATTCACGTCGCATTGAAACCGAGTTTGGTCCTGACGTGATGTCACAAAATGGCGAAACTTTGATCATATGCTGCGAAGGAAATGCTGGATTTTACGAGGTTGGTTGTATGGCTACTCCCCTCGAATTGGGCTTTTCCGTGCTCGGATGGAACCATCCCGGATTTAATTGGAGCTCCGTAAGTTCGATTGGGACGATGCTATTTAAATTGGTGACTTATCGTCTGTTTCATTTAAAAATTGCAGGGTCAACCGTTTCCGGATGCAGACAAAAACGCATTTGACATTGTGATGCAGTATGCGCTAAATAAGCTTGGATTTGAACCGAAAAATATCATTATATTTGCGTGGTCTATAGGTAGGTACAAAATTGTTATCTGCGCTTTTATTTTAAAGTAATAGTGCAATTAGCGAACATATTACGAGTTTAGGTAATACCATGTGTATATGCCCGCTTCTTCTTCGTCGTTTGAGCTATTTGTTGTGAGCTTTATGCAGGAAGATGTATATACACTGCGTTAGCGCTCACGCTCGGTTTGCAAGTCTTCAGTTAGACTGGGGCCACCACGACGGGTAGACTACTTGGCCCCACCACCTGTCTGCCACATAAAGATGGAAGAATCCCATTAAGTACCTTGTCCAAGGATACAACAAGCAAGCTTGTCGGCATGTTCTCCACACTATCCCAATATGCTGGACGCCAAGCAGGGAAGCTGTGAATACCATTTTTTATTGTGTGTTGGTATGATTCGATTTGGGAAATGAACCTGAGGTCTACCGACTGCGAAGCGGACGATCCATCCTCTACGCCATCGCGCCGGTTATATGCAGCTAATATGTCAGTACCAAATCGGCATCGTAGCTCAATGCAATTAATTGGTTTGCATGTGTGAGCTTATGTCTAACTCTTCATGTGACTTCATTTTTGCCCTTGGGAAAGGCATGTGACGGCTGTTTCTCTGCTTGTTTGCAGGCTTGTTTTAGAAATGCACTGTGCCAGCAGCATTGGTAACTCCCAAGCAGGTCTAAATGCCTGAACACAAGTTCAATTACCCTGATGGTTCCTCGTAGTCTGATGATAAAAAGGTCGCAAAATCGTAGATAATCGCAAGATTTTTATGTTTTTAGGAGCTTTTTCTGGTATCAACGGTGGAGTGTACTACCCTGATATTAAAGGAATGTACATTGATTCCACTTTTAATGACGTATTGTGTTTTGCAAAAAAGATGATGCCATCATTTGCAGGTGGGAAGTTTCATAACTAATTTGTTGTTAGCTGCATTTGAAAACTCTAGCGATTTACAGTAGTTATTCGATCAGAAGAACATCAAGCAAAAACTACTGATTATGTCCCTCTAGTCTTACAGAAAAGGGAGGCACACAGAACTAAAATCTATCTTGAAAATACAATATTTATATAGATGAGAGAGCTTGGGGGAGTTCCCGAAGTAACTGGGACCCTCGGAAGGCCAACATCGATTTAGACTCAACCCAAACGGGGTCTGGGATCGCATCACCACCCTGAGACGGCTGTTGATTGGTGCTTGGGCTCTGATCACATACCAATTCTACTAACTGTCCCTCTCGCTGGTCTTTCACCCTAACGAATGTCCCCTTCAATTTTCTGAAACTCATTAGGACAACGTTGCATATTGCTTCGACTTCCATTGTCCTTCTGCAGAGGAATACTCGTCTATTTCTCTTTTCTTTGCTGCTACTCTCTTCACTTCTCTGACACTGAATGCGGCCAAATTTTCCATTTCTTTCGGCCGCTTCAAACGCCAACCTCAAGCCTGGTGGTCTGCTGAAGTGGAAGAAGCGGTTAGTAAAGGACGTAAAGCTTTTGCTTCCGCTCATAGAAGTAATGAAGAGCCTCAGGCTTACATCTCTGCTTCACGACATGCCTCGTCTGTCATCGCCATGGTCAAGGCCGAATCATGGCTACCTGCTTTTTTCTCCTAAATCTAACCCTGAGTCTGTGTACTTTCTCCTTCGTTCTGTCGCTGGCTCTTGTTCCTCTTCTTCCTCCTCCCTTCATTTCTCCAACTTTTCCTCTCGCAGGGAGTCGGCTTCGATTTTGGCCGACTACTTGATATCCCACTTTTCTGTTTCCCAGCCAGATGTCTTGCGTAGCAGAGCCAGAGGCTACCTTTCCGAGCTCCGCCGAGTCATGTGTCCTGAATAGTCTCATTCCTCTTCCTGCTTTCCCTTCTCCCTCGCTGAATTTTTTGCAACTGCCACAAACTTCTCGTCGTCCACTGCCACCGGGTCAGACAAAGTTGCCTATCCCATGCTAGAGCATCTTCCTCGCTCTGGCATGGATTTTGTTCGTCATATTTTCACTCTTTCCTGGTCTTTGCATTTCTTTTTTCCATCCAGAAGATATCTTCTACTGATATTATTCTCATCCATAAAATGGGAAAGCCTCTCGACTCTCCTGCTTCCTTCCGGCCTATCTCTCTTGCCTTTTACGTCTCAAAGCTTTTCGAGCGCATCGTTCTATCGCATCTACTCTTCTTTCTGAAATCTAACTCCATTCTCTTTCCCCGCCAGGCCGGCTTCCTTCCTGGACGGTCTACTCTAGATCAAATTCTGTACCTTTCTCAGTCCATTTCGGATGGATTTAACAAATCCAAGTCGGGTCGGACCATTCTTGCTGCTATGGACTTCTTCAAAGCTTTCGACCCTATCTGGCACCCTGCTCTTTTTTTTGCGAACTGATTTTGGCTGGCCTCCCTCGTTGCTTTGCTCGTTGGACTTAAATCTTTTCTTTCTGATAAGCGCGCTTACGTGGTCGTTCAAAATTACTGAGTCCGTCGAGGTGTTCCGTAAAGATCCGTTCTTGGCCCTGTACTTTTCTCTCTTTTCATCAATGATCTTCGTGCTTCTCTGCCTTCTTCCGTCAGTTGTTCTCTTTATGCCAACGATCTGGCCATTTGGTCCTCTTCCTCAGTCCCTATTGCTGTGTAGGCCACACAAAGAGCTCTGTTTCGATTGGAGCGCTGGTCTGAGTACTGGTGTCTTCCTTTCAATCCGAGCAAATGTGAAGCCTCCATCTTCACGGTGGATCCCCACCAAGCTAACCTCCAATCTCACCTCCTCATATTCAACTTCCCTGCACATCAATCTAACTCCAACTTTTGTTGTGATCACCTTCGACCGCACTCTTCCTTTCCAAACATGTATCTGCGCTGAAAGCTAAGTTCTTCTCTCGTCTCAAGGTCTTGTGCTGTATCTCGGCTTCCTCATGTGGTCCCTGTAAGGAGTCCGTTTCTCTCAGTGATATAAAACTTTTCTTCTGCCCTTCTCACTTTTGCTTTACCGGATGGTTTCCTTTCCCTGGCGTTACCAACATCATCAAATTGGAACGCCTTCACCGAGCGGCTAGTCGCGCCATCTCCGGCTGTCTCTCGTCTTTTCCTATTCCACTTTTCGGCTCTAAGACGTCTCTACCTCCCCTACTAGGCACCCTGACTCATTTCGCCTTGTCTTCTTATGAGCCGGCTCTTTATCTAATCTTTATTCCTCATTTCAGGCTTGGCCAGACTTGGGAGTGAAACCAGCACTCTGCAGATTGTCCTGGATAGCTTTTGCGTTCACTCTCTCGCTGATGCTTCCTTCTACTTCTACTAGGGAGGTTCTCTTTGGTTGTCCTTTCTCACCTCCTCGAAACCTGTCTTCCTTCACTGTGGAGTCTACCTTCTCCTCTCCATGCTCTTTCTTGCTCATCTTGACTCTTTTCCTCCTCACGATCTGGAGATCTAGACAGATGGCTCTGCTCTTTTTCCCTTTAACAAAGGCGGCTCTGGCGTACTTGCCAACTTTTTAGTTTGTGGCACTGAGACCACTTTTTCCTTTTCGGCAGGCCCAGTATGTTCAAATTTTTTGCTGAAGTCTGTGCCATTCTTTAAGCTCTTTCCTGGTCTCGGCAGCACCAACAAGTCTGCCATTTCTCTTCTCCTCCTCTCTTGACTCTCGCTCTTTCCTTGCCACACTGTCTTTTTCTCGTGTTTCCTTTTACCTCAAACTCTCTGAGAGATCTGGCAGAAACTATCTTCTCCTTTCTTCTTCGCTATCAAGCTACAATGGGTCTATGGACACTCATTGCTCCCGGGGAACGAAGCTGCTGATGAGTTGGCCAGACAGGGAGCACTACTTTTGTTCTCTGCAATCCCTTATAGACTCTCTCCTCTTACCTCTCTTCCCTTTTTTCGGACTGGGAGCGAATCTTCTCATCTAAATTCTTCGACACCCTGGTTCCCTCGATTTCCAATGTGGAACTTGTGCTTCCTCGTTACAGTCGCTGTGTTCTCTCTTGTCTTCGTTGCAACGGACAGAGTTTTCTGTTAAACTCTTACCTCTAGAATCGGAAGAATCGAGAATTCTTCATCGCCCGCCATCATCCTTCCCAGGACACCTCTCATCTCATTCTGCAGTGTCCAGCCACGGACTCTTTGTGCCGCTCGCTTTTAGGCGGCCCTCTGTCACTTTATGACCTCTGGTCCAGGCCCTGGAGAGTTTCTCGGCTTCTGGGGCTCCATGGTCTTCCGCCATGGTTCCATATTTCCGAAGGGGTTGGGTAACAACAACAGCAACAACAACAACATGAAGAGCTTGTGATTAACATTGTATAAAGGATGGATGAAGGCTCTGCACATCTGTTGCAATCCTCCTTTTTAACTTAATTCGCTGTGTTGTTATTACCCTATCTCTTCCTTGGAATGTAGGGGCATAGCGGGAAACAAAAAAGCCCAATGACAGGCAACTTCCTTTCAGCTGGACTATGGTCATATGTAGAGAAAGAGTCGCCGAAAAGGGTGTGATATGAAAAACTGACAAAAATGAGGTGTTTTTATCCTTTGTCGAAATGCCAGCTGGCACTGCTCGAAGGATTCTCAATTTTGCCGATTTTGAAGAAAATGCTTTTTGTGGTGTTTCCATTTTGTTGTATTTGTAGTAGTTTAGTGATTACATTAATTCATCAATAAAGCTAATTTCACTTCACAAGTGCGCATTAGAGTATTTTTATTCGGTAAAAACGGATCACTGCTTCCTGCTAGCCACATTAAACGGCTCCGGTGTGAGCATACATAGCGCACTGGTGAAATGAGTTAATTAGAATTTATTTTTTTGTTAAGCACAGTCTATCACACGCTGTTGATGCGAGAGCAGCAGTCATATTCGATTAATATGATTGTAAATACTGTAATTTTACTTGCTGCAGATGGTTTTGTGACGTACACAGTTCGCAACCATCTTAATTTGAACAACGCTGAAACTCTACGCAGTTATAGAGGACCGGTGACGTTTTTCCGTCGCATGCAAGACGAAGTCATGAACTTAGGTGAGCAGTATGTTTTTGTCTATCGCTCGGAGGCAACTTGAGTTTTTGACATTGAACAAGCAGTGTTCTGACTCGTTTTGGAGTAGCCAGCATAATGCATTTCTACTATTAGGACTGAGCTTGGTAAATGCAAAGCAACATCTTGATCTTAGACCGCAAAATCGATCACGTTAGTAATATGGGCGGTTTAGGGTTTGTGGTTTTTAACCTTATTTCCATTTTTTTCTGATTCTATTTACTACTTCATTCTTAAAGCACTCAATTTTTACAAATTCGGTTTTTGTCAGCAAATCAAAGAAAGTAACTTATACATTAAAAAAAATGTGTGCCAAAAATAAAGAAACTTATCCCAGTCTAAGTGTAAAAGCACGCCCGAAAATTGTGCTTTTACGAGAAGTTCAAATGAACGCGTCTCGTCTCGCTCCGGTAAACAAAAAGTCCAATAATAGTTAACCAAAAATATATTGAGAACAAATGAGTTGTTGAAAGGGACAAATAAAGGATGATGGCGAGAGAAACAGTTTTCTGCAATAACAAAAACATAAACACCAAATGCACGACACGGTAACAGCGATAACTGAGTTAGTTATTTACTTTTATAGAACGGGGTAAACAGAATCATTAAACTATAGGTTTCAAACTCAGAATTTCAATAATACTTCATACAGTATGAATTAACGATACTCAAACGTATAGGACTTACCGAACAATGATCAGACGGTGATACAATTAACAACTTCGTAGCGGGACTTAATCTCCACTTGGAATAACAACTTCACAAACAGGATAAATTCCAATAACAGAATGACAGGCAACTCGCACTGTCAAAAACGCCCGTTTCCAATAAAACAGGTCATTAAATTGAACGGGCAAGCTTATATACGATCTTCAAAACTGGTTGATAAATTTGTGGTTTTCGGGTAAATTACACGCAACTGAACACAAGATACTCAAACTACATTTTACAAAATAATGCTAGATTTTATGTCATGGGTTCGATTCCCGTGTCGTGCCATTGAACTAAAAAGGCCTTACAAATAAAATAACGTGAAAAATATTTTACACTAAGAATTACTGGGCAAAGAAAAAGCAAAGCCATTTCGAACCAATCATAGATTCAGGCTGCTGCTTACTATCATCAAGGCATACTGTGTTGGTGATGCGCATTAGTCGTTTCTTATCCTGGTTTAGCAGCTTCACTATTCTAACCCGGAAAGTGCCGACAGTTGATTACTTAAAATAAAAAAAATTAACAACACCAGATCAGTTGAGCTAATTTATGACGTTACCGAATTAATTTTTCTTATGGGAAGTGAGTTCAGCTGATCCGATTTTTTTAATATTATTTTTTACACATTTCATTAACTTGCTAGTTACTTCATCAGCGAATTTTTAAGTTTGATATTAGTGTAATTCGAATACTGAAAAGTAAGGGTAAAGATCAAATTTTTAATGAAAATTTTTATCGCAGTAACAAAATTTAATTGCAAATGGAAAGAGAGTTAACATTCTTATTTTGTAGCGGGAGCCAGCCATGTTCAAAGCAATCTTGGCAATTTACTTTTGGAAGATTTTCTTATTTCAAGATTTCCGAATTTGTTTGAATCAAAAGAAGATTCTCCCCAAGCCACCGCTCTTAGGAAATGGTTACATGCCTATGATGACAACGGAAGAGGTACGCTAGTGACTGTAGGTTTGTTGTTGTTGTTGTTTACCCGACCCCTTCCGAGGGATGGGGGCATGGCGGAAGACCATGGAGCCCCAGAAGCCGGGCAACTCCCCAGGGTCTGGACCAGAGGTCATAAAGAGACAGAGAGTCGCCAAAGAGTGAGCGGCGCAAAGAGTCCGTCGCTGGACAGTGCAGAATGAGATGAGAGATGTCCTGGGACGAGTGTCCACAGGCGCTGCAAGAAGGATTCTCGATTCTGCCAATCCTGGAGAGATAGGAACCTAAAAGAAGGCTGTGTCCATTGCAGCGAAGACGAGAGAGGACACAGCGAGCATGACGAGGGAGCACAAGTTCCTCAGTGGAAATTGAGGGAACCTGTGTGTCAAAATACTTTGAAGAGACAGCACGCCTCCAGTCCGAGAAAAGACGAGAGTGGATACGAGAGATAAGAGGAGAGAGACTGCAAGGGATTGCGGAGGGCGCAAGCAGCGCTCCCCGTCTGGCAAGCTCATCAGCTGTGTCGTTCCCCGGGAGAAACGAGTGTCCGGGGGACCCATTGTAGCCTGATAGAACAGGAGGAGAAGAAGGACAGTTCCTGCCAGATCTGCCACAGAGTTTGAGATAACAGGAAAGGTGGAGGAGAGGACAGGGTGGCGAGGACAGAACGAGAGTCAGACAGGAGAAGAAGAGAAGAAAAATGGCAGACTTTATGGTGTTGCCGAGACCAGCAAAGAGCGTGCAGAATGGCGCAGGCTTCAGCGGAAAAACTGGAACAAACTGGGCCTGCCGAAAAGGAAAGAGTGGCCTCAGTGCCACAGAGAGAGCAGTTGGCAAGAACGCCGGAGCCGCCCTTGCCAAAAGGAAAAGGAACAGAGCCGTCTGTCCAGAGTACCAGATCATGAGGAGGAAGAGAGTCAAGGTGGGCGAGAGCCGCACCTTGGCGAGAGTGAGGGGGATCAGAGCGAGAGCATGGAGAGGAAAGGGTGGACTCGACCGTGAACGAGGGAAGATTCCAAGGAGGACAGGGAGGGCAAGCAACAAGAGCCTCCCTAGAACAAGTAGAAGGAAGCATGAGCGGGTGAGTGGACGCAAAAGCTCTCCAGGACGATCTGCAGAGTCTTGGTTTCACTCCTAGTCTGGCCAAACCTGACATGGGAAAGGAGGTTGGGAGACGAAGAGCCCGCTCATGAGAAAAAAGAGTGAAGTGAGTCAGAGTGACTCGTAGGGGAGGTAGAGAAGCCTCGGTGAGTAGTAGAGGGATAGGGGACGACGAGAGGCAGCCGGTGATGGCGCGACTGGCCGCTCGGTGAAGGCGTTCCAATTTGGTGAAATTGGTAGCGCTTAGGAAAGGAAACCATCCGGGTGAAGCGTAAGTGAGAAGGGACCGAAGAAAAGATTTGTACAGAACAGAGAGGGACTCCTTAGAGGGGCCCCAAGAGGAAGCAGAGATACAGCGTAAGGCCTTGAGACGAGGGAAAAATTTGGCCTTCAGCGAAGATACATGTTTAGTAAAGGAAAGAGTGCGGTCGAAGGTGACCCCAAGAAAAGTTGGAGTGGGATTAAAACGGAGGCGGGAGCCGAGTAGGAGAAGGTTGGGCTGGAGGTTAGCCTGGTGGGGATCCACTGAAAAGAAGAAGGCCTCACATTTGCTCGGATTGAGAGGAAGACACCAGTACTCAGACCAGCGCTCCAATCGAAACAGAGCTCCTTGTGTGGCCTCCACCGCAGTGGGGACCGAGGGGGAGAGGACCGTCAGCGTAAAGAGAGCAGCTGACGGAAGAAGGCAGAGAAGCCGGAAGATCATTGATGAAGAGGGAGAAAAGTACAGGGCCAAGAACGGATCCTTGCGGAACACCTCGACGGACTCGAAAGGAGTGGCTTTTGTGATTTTGAAAAACCACAGAAGCGCGCCTGTCAGAAAGGAAAGATTGAGTCCAACGAGCAAAGCAAGGAGGGAGGCCAGCCGAAATAAGTTTGTGGAAAAGGGCGGGG